>JAZHRN010000164.1:0-2721193 GCA_036435485.1 Saposhnikovia divaricata
TTCGAAACCTGAAGAATAGTTCTATGAACCTCCAAGCAGGTGGAATCATAAGCAGTCATAGTTAACGAAATAATCATCATCAGATTGGAAGTTTACCCACTGGAGAGGAATCAATTATATCCATCCCTTAGAAGGGAATCAACCGTTTCAAACTGAAACCTGTCACAATATTCTGATACCTATACGTCCTGATATTCAATACTACCAAATGTCGGTCTACCTAACCCTTTATGCGAAGCGTTGTTGGAAGTACAAAGTCTCCTTTTTCCATTAAGCAATGCCAGCTCTTGGTCATTACCAATTTCACCTTTTAGCTCCAGGAAGATTTTTCCTCACATTTTTTTTTCTCTTTAACTGCTGATCGTATTACTTGATCTATTATAATTCCGTGTCGGAGTAACTTAAGGTAACTACTATAATCCATTCAAAGAGAAGAAGGAATTTAATATTCCTCTGAATCACATGCATCTAACGTTTCTGGTTCATCATTTAACTGAGTTGAATTAACTCCATACTCAGTCTCTGGCAGTAGTCTCATTACGAGTTCATCTTGACTCACTGGTCTTATCTTCCGGTAGGTTCTGAGATCATTGTCTTGCTTACTACTTCCTTATATAATTTTACCCAATCATGCTGTCACTTCCCAATGTCTTTACTTTCTACTGATTCATTCATGAACATTTCCCTGAATAAAACCACCTCATTAACCTCACTTTGGTTTCGTAAATTGTAACCTATGACATCTGCCTTCTCGTGGCAAATTATTACTGACAATATTCATACTGATTCATTTATCAAATGATATGGCACTTACTGCCTCATTCTCCACTATTCCTAGGGACTCTGCTCCTCGTCCTATATCGCTGTCTTTGATAATCATACATCCCTCTAACTCTTTCTTTGTTAAGATGAAAATCTCTAAGGATTCTCATCTATTTCCGTATAAGATCTCAAGTAATTCTTCCAATCCTTCTTTCTTGCTGGTACTACATCTGGTAGTCCGGCTATGAATTCAACATGCATCTCCAGATCTCTTAATAATATCTCGGTTCTTTATACTCACTTTTCTGAGCACCATATCTTAATCATCACAGTCATTCTGGCTGCGACCCTCATTACCCATGGGTAAGCTCCTTATCCTAACAGGATTTTCCTTATCCGCTGGAACCTCTTCCGGGTCTCCAGTAGGGTACTCCATCGAATTACCCGCTGATCTTCAGCATATAAAGCATCATCGCGCTGTTGCTCGTATGCCTCAAGGTCAGTCGCCTTACTCGTCGATACGATATCGGGCTAAGTTACTATCATTATACTTACGAGTCCTCATAAGGGTTTTATATGTCATCACTACATAAAGTAGTCCGACTATGAACTTGGCAAGAGTTCTTATTATCTTATTGAATTTATTGTTTTAACGTCACCTCATCTCTGGGGTTTATAACGTACGCTCTGATACCACTTCTGTAACACCCCCAGATCCGGGGTCCGGGATCCGGTGGTTACGGTTTCCAATTCTGTCCACAACAATTGAACTTTCCTTAACATAAAATAAATTACGTCTCTATAACCCAACACAACAATATAAAACACACCCGTTATAGTCCCAGAGATGAAATCAGAGTAACAATCAAATTTTTATTAATCACATTATGAGTTCTTACAATCCAAAAGAATTTCAATATAATACATACTCTTTGCCATCCATTTACATAAGTCATACTAGACCATATTCTTGGTACTGAAAGAATAAATATACCCTACCAATAGCTTCTTCTTCAGCTCTGGTAGTCTCATCGTCCTCGCCCGCGTCGAGTGCGCCTTGTGCGAGTCATCTGGTCTAGCTGTTGTTGTGATATAATAATAAAGCAAGGGTGAGCAATAGCCCACCAACAATAATATATAACTGAACGATAATGTATAACAGTTCAAAAGTATCTTTCAAACCATATGCCATGCATTTACGGAAATGATGCCGATATAATATGAACGATGCAAAGGTAACTTAAAGTAATTGTTTGTAGAAATATCTGCTACATCAAAGTAAGCAAGATATTCTTATTGTTATTAAGAAGAGGAACTTGCAAGAAAAGGTTGCAATTCCAGTTATGACCCTTTTCCAACTCTGCCAACAGTAATCATGTTGCAGGAAATAAATAAATTTGGATGATGAACCAATGATGGAGTATTCACCGCGCCCGCTGTTCCAATCTTGATGATCAGTCGAGATCGTACAGCTCAATTTAGATTTACTACCGGTAGAAGGAAGAACTGACGGCTTTACTTGTATACCGCCTTGCTAGCTCTCCCCGGCCAACGGTTGGGCCAAAGGGGATGGACCGGCGCTACTCGGCCTCTTACACGACTCCTAGTTCAAATAGAATTCATGATTCTGAATGTAACGTTCGTCCCCCTTTCCCCAAGTATAATACTTGTTGATAAGACTCCACAAAGTAGTCGTATCTAGTTGGAAAGGAAAATTTACCAATAACTCCCAAGCTATTACTTGGTAACGGATATTAACTTGTTCCAGTAATCTTACCCCTCGAAAGATGAGAAGGTAAGCAATGACTTAATAAGTCAACAGCACCCGAGTTGCGAGTGAAGGGAATACTTTATGACCGGGAAGTCGACAAGATAAATAACATTTTTCCAAGTAAGGTTCCCTTATTATTAAGGAGATAGACTCAAAGAAGAATGATGTCTGAGAACCTTTCTTGATATAAGATTAATAAAAATATGACTCCGAAATATTTTCTGTAATAATCGAAGAAGATAAACCTTATCGAGGTTATTCCAAGTATGGAATAAATATTCAGAGAATATTTATTGAATTAAAATATTTTACAGATCATTTAGGAATAAGAAAGAATATCTTATATCAGAGTATTTCTCAAAATAATCCCTGAAGAAATATCAGGAGAATATTTACTGAATAAATAAATATTTAAATGAATATTCAAAACAATATTCATTAATTAATAAGACCTGAAAAGAATATTTAAGGTAATATTCATAATTAATTAGGAATTTAAATGAATATTCAAAAGTAATATTCATTTAATGAATAATATCCTAAATGAATATCAAGTAATATTCATTTAGTAATCCAAGCCTTAAGGAATATTCGAGATAATATTCGATAATTAAATCAAGCTTCAGATGAATATTAAAATAATATTCATCAAGTATTTAATATCTTAAATGAATATTCAAAAGTAATATTTATTTAATATAATAATATTCTAAAAGAATATCCAAATAATATTCATTTAGTAGTCTCATCTTTAGAAGAATATTCGAAATAATAATCGATAATCAATTCGACTCTGAATGAATATTGACAAATATTATTCGTCGAATGATTACGTTCAAACAATTATTTGAAATAAGCTCGAACGAATATTCAAATAATATTCGTCCCCCAAATAATAGAAAATATTTACTTAAATATTTTCCTCCGAGGTAATCTCGATATATCAAGGAATATTGACTCTCGGTCTATATTTGATTAATAAATGTATACGCCCTTCTATGAGGGTCTTACAATAACCGGCTTATAACTGATATATAACTATCTAGCATATAAGCCAACAATAACATTCAGGGAACAAGTATATCAATTCAACTTGAAAGTAGGCATGCATGCAATGGCATATGTATATCAGCAATCATATATATATATATATTTATTCAATCACAACAACAGCCTAAAAGAAGGGAATTGAAACTTGCCTGGTAGTCGAGTACGGTAAGGGGTAGTGGTAGCGGGTCCCGGTTCAGCTTGGTGATCTATAAATAGCCAAGGCATTCGGGATTAATCACTTAACATATTAAAAGTTAAGTTATTCTTAAATCGAAACACGTTCTCAAGTTATCTCGTTATACCCCTTTTAGTGGATTACTTATTCTCACTGATCCGACCCGACATTCGTTCGTTAATACGACATGTCACTGCACTTATACTTGGGACATACTTAAGTCATATGAGTTCTAAGGTTGATCGTTACGAACCAATATTATACTCCGAGTTTTATCGCCCGTTTTCTAAGTGTTTTACCGAAGTTATAAAAGAGTCGTCTTTTAGGGGTTCGTTCGCGTTTAACCTCGACTCGAACATTTTTAATAAATCGAAAAATGATCCTCTTGACATACGGTTTTCTTTCACGCCTTCCTTTTTACCTCTAGTATTTATTTTCCAAGATTCGCCATGACGTTACATAGTTTACGAGGGTTCAATTACAGTTACGAACTTTCGTTTACGGATTCGAACTACTTTTAGTAATTTGGTCATAAATCCTAAACCGTAAGTCCGTTTCACGTGATCTTTATATCCAAACAAAGCTTAGAACATTACCTATCCTATCATGGCAGATAAGGTCTCTGGACAGTAGGGGTTCGACATGGAAAATGGCATACAAAACATGGTATTGCAAAATCGGGCATTATAACGGCTATGTTTACGCGTTTTCCAAAGTTTTTACACTTTATCACAATCTTACCAAGATCAAATCAACCACCCAAACACATGATAAACATCATGACTAGTCTAACAACAACTCATCTTAACCATTACATGGTTCATAAACCAAATCACAACCATAACAACTACTAATCATGGATCTAAGCATAACATAACATACTAATCACTAAATCATCCATAAAACTCATAAGATCTTAAAAGGACACCAAGGGTTTTCAAGTTTTATACCTTCCTTAGAGTGTTTACTAGCCTCACTAAGCTTTGCATGATCCTTAGGAGTGCTTAAGCTTGCTATATCAACCATGAAACAAGAAGAATCAAGATTAGTTTTCATGAAAACACTATTCACCCTCCATTTTAATGATTTTTTTGAAAATGGAAACAAAAGAGTTAGGACTTGAAATTTCTAGGAGATTAGTTTCTTGAAATATAGAACTCACCATAAAAGTTTCAAGATCAACAAATGGTTGGAAGTTGGATTTTGGATTTGGAATTTCCAAATGGGCCGAATGGATGAACATTTGGAGAGAGTTTGATATTTTTGTTGGTTGCTTTTGCAATAATGCACCAAGTGAAGTGTTTTGCATAATATCTCATCCTTGGTTGCTTTAATAAAGTGATGAGGTGTTGGATGAGGAATTACCATGACAAGTGTTGAAAATGTGGTGGTTTTAGCCTAACTACATGGTTGCCTTGCTAAGTACTTAGTTGCATTCTCTAGGGTGCTAGTTCCTTGATTCTAGTTTGGTTACTAGATATTTTATACTAGTAGCTTGCACAAGACTCTTTCTTCCTCTGCTTGTTTCTGTGTCCGGTTATTGCCCGTTTCGATTGATCGTTCGTAGGAATATTTCACGGATTTCTAATTAGGGTTTACCGGGAATCCTTTTTAATATTAATACTTTCATTCTCCATCTTTCATTCTAACTTTCCAATTTATATTCCTTAAATCCATTCGTTAAATACTTAAGGCTATCAGTGTCCAGGGAACTCTCGGAGAAAATAAAAGTGCGGTTTTTCAAGTCTTCCTGAATATTCAAGAGGCTCCATCTACAGAATATAGCCGTTTTGTGTCTATGGCCGTTTGAAAATGAAGTGAAATGTAATGAATGAGGAGCTGCTTGTTTTTGTGGAAATAACGTGCAAGGAGACAAAGAGAATATGATAAAGATATGGTATGGGTTTGGTTTAGTAAAATAAGGAAAAGGTGTCTCCTTATTTAATTTTTAAGAAAAAGTTGTCTCCTACTTTACTAAAGTCAAGAATATTAAATGATAGGCATGGGTAGAATATTTCAGAGGGTCCCTCACAATAAACCTATCAATAAGATATAATAAGTTTCGAAAGTCTTCTTGCTTACTGTCCTTTCTGCCGCCCAGAATCAGCATGCTGAATTGAACTGAGTTGTATGATCAGCTTGCTCAAATTTGATACATTCCATACCAGCTTGCTGAAACATAACTGTAAGTCTGACAAGTAATAGCTTGCTGAATTATAAACATAAATGGACACAGCTTGCTGAAATATAATCATCAAAACATAAGGGTTACATTATCATGGTTTCACTTTATCCCATGATGACGAGAGGTTCAATTATGAACTAATTGTTGTCATGGGATTCTAACGGATTTATTTATGGAGCTTTAGTATTTTGATGCTTTAAAGATCTATGTGTGATGTATATCTGATATCCTTGTATGGTTGTGCTTAATTGCTAGATGCGTAGCTAACATCAAATTTGTTAATCTTTTGTGAAGTGAAAGTGGATCTTGAGATTTAGAACTTACCATGCTAGCATAGGTTCATGATTGTTTATCAACATGATTCGTAGTATGAGATTGAAAATACTTATATTGCCCTGTGTGATCTTTATGGATAACTTGTTCTTCAACCGTTATGTTTTCAAATTCTATAGACATATAGGGTCTAAGTATAATTGGTGTCTATTCATCTTCTATCTCTTTTGTGGATGTATGTTTAGTTTGGTATTCGTATACTGAGAAGTAGCGTATACTTGTTTCGTGTTGTCCGATCAGATATCATAACCATTGCATATAGTGATTAAAGGCGTCAGATCTAAGCAAAGTATTTAATGAAGTTAGGATTCCATGCTTTCTCTTGCAGCAGTAATTAGATTTAAATTCTCGTTAGTTAGTTAATTCTTAGTTTGTTAATTTGTTTCTTAGTTAATTTTTAGTTAATCAAACTCCAATTTGTTAATTGTCTTAGCAGTGAATAATAATCATACATTGTTGCATAGGTACATCTACTGAATTAAAACCATAACCAGATCTCTGTGGGAACGAACTTGACTTATTCATATATTACTTGTGACCACGTACGCTTGCGTGATTTAGTGCAAACAAACACTTGAAACCCTTGATGGATCATGGATTGTAGTTGAGTTTTATGGATATTATGCATGTATGAAACACTAAAATTGTGATTGGGCTTTGTTAAATGTTAATATGGTTTTTGTGGATGAAAAGACATTGCTTGGTCTTGGTTGATAGTTAAATAACATGTATGGGTGTTACGGAGTGATGGTTGTGGTTTTGAAAGTTTCGATCTTGGAAATATTCGAATTATAGCCGTCGTAATGCCGAAATTTTGTTAAACCCTAAGAAACTGTGCCTAACAGTAGCCTTTAACTTCTGAACTTAATAAGAGAATGACCTATACTTGTAGATCTTGAGTCATAGATCGTTTCGGCATAAAAATCGTAACATTTGGACATACGGTTTAGGAGATATGGTCGATTTAGTAAAAGCGGTTCGGAAATGTAAGTGTTAAGTTTGAGACTTCATATGAGCCCCTTAAAGTAATATTTTTGGTGATGAATTTAGTTTATTAAATACTAGATATCGTAAAGAGAATGTGTGCGAAAGAATTACCTCGACAGGATAATTTTTCGATTTTATAAAAATGTTTAAGTGTATGGTACACAAGTGGAATACCTCTTAAACGAAATAAAGATGATGAAGTATAATCTTCTCAAGTAAATGATCGACTTTAAAACCTGCACGACTCCAGTACCTATCAAGTGTAAAGTGTAATAACAAGCCAAGTGTTAGTAATGATGGTATCAATAAGAGTTACTTTAGTATGTGCCTAATGAGTTAAAACATATAAGGAGCTAACCGAGTATTTACTTGTGTTAATAGATCGGCGCTCTCAAGCACGAGACTTGACCCCGTTCACACCACCAGGCAAGTTGTTAAAACTCTGGCTTAAAAGGTATTTTACAAACTGTTGTTGTGTGATAAGTTATACTCATAGTATTTTGCTAAAAACGACGGTAACAGTTACTTACCTACGAGGTACGAACCGGGAAAATAGATAAGCATGTGCGTATGCATGTCAAGGTTTTGGAGGCAAGCATATTCCTATTATATATCTATATCGGGGGTCGGAGCTATTTTACCATAACTCTGTCAGAATAATCCGGGAATGGTATCAGTTGTTATCTAGGATTATTTTTGTAATATATTTAAACTGTTCCAATTGGTTATAAATTGGAGGTACTTGGGTGTATACTATCTCAATTTTCATTTAATAAATATTCTTTGAATATTTATTAATAAAACAAATATTTATTTGAAAATTCTTTTATTTATTATTTAATTCTCAATATTTATTATTTAATTATTTATTAAATATTCCAATATTATTTAAACATCCTATTTATTCTTTAAAAACTTATTCAAGGGTTTAAAAATTATTTTAATTAAATTTTTGACCTTCAGGAAATTATTTTAAAAATTAGTAAAGGTTCCCAACGATTGTTCTTAAATAAATCCTTAATCAGTAAAGGCTTCGCTTTTCTTCAAAACTTGGGAACCAAGGTTTTGGGAGTAAAATTATGATTTCTCCCTTCGCTCATTACTCGAATGACTTCAAAACTCCGACTAGCTCCCCCGTATGTTTTCAAAATGAGTGAATGGTCTAAATAAATCTGTTGACGAAGGTCAACCCACACATCTGTCTTACTTCCTCAAATACTTCCGGAAGTAAGGATTCAAAGTTGAAGTAAAATCATCGACTAGCCACGTGCTAGGGAACTGAACAAGCATTCTTTCTCTGGACTGAAAGTGTAAGAGGCTGCGTTGTGAGACGTAGTCCATCTAAAAAGTGTAAGAGGCTGCGTTGTGAGACGTAGTCCATCTAAAAAGGCATAAGAGGCGACATTGTGAGACGGCGTCCAGCTTAAAGACCCGAATGCGGTCAGGGCCACGATCTCGAAAGGGGGATCGCTACCCGTCTACTAGTAGCAAAGTTTTGTATGGTACAATGGCTGATCACCTTGTATCGGGGTATACTCCAAAATAGTCCCGTTCTTCCAATTGGAATTATGCTGCAACACTGTAATGAAAGCCAAGGTGCTCAGTTACCGATAGTGTTGTCAGGATATTGTGTTTCATCGAATAAATTGTTTTATCTCAAAACCTTCTTAGTAATAGAAGGAAGTTGATTTAACCAGAATAACGTAAGAACCCATTATGCAAGGTTTTTAATTCACTGCTTTATAGTATTTTTAAAACTATTATTATATTGCTGAGCGATTATGCTCACTCTTGCTTTTCTTTCATACATCACAAAACAACAACAGATCAGCATGGCCAGAACACGTTAGACCCATCGAAAGCGCGTGGGAAACGTGTAGTACTTCCGTAGATTATTCGGAGCACCACTACCTCAGGTAAGCAGAATCAGTGGGATAGGATGTTAGTTGAGGTTGGTTAGATTTCTTTATAAGTATGACCTATGCCAACTCTGGGAAGCAAAGAAATTATCCATCCACTATTACCACCATAGGTAGTGGTCCTTTTGTCATTTCAAACCCTTTTGGAACTATTTCACTTTGGTCTGTAATATCTATGATTCTGGACAGATGTATCAATTTGTGTAATATTGTAATTTCGCTCTAAAACTATAACCTGTGGTAAATGTGCTTTTTATTGGGGGCCAATTTATCTGCTAAGTAAAGAACCAATGATATATAATTGTTAATCAGTAATAAGCATGTGATAATGGAAATAAGTGCTTGATAACCTCCTAGATCTCGGCCCCGGGTCTTGGGGTGTTACATCTAATCTTCGATGCCAAAGCCATAGGTCATCATTTGTAGTGATTAGGCATACATTCTCATGTTTTCTAATGTCACATGTATAGACATTTTTGTTTCGGGGACAAGTGAAAAGCAATTTCCAATTTTTATCTAAAATACAACAATGAGTATTATAGAAAATTACCTTGTATTCATTGTCACAAAGTTGGCTAATCGAGAGTAGATTGTACCTTAGTCCCGAGACTAGTTGTAATACGTTTGAAATCTTGAAGTGACTATTCCCGATGTCTCCTATTCCGACAATGATGCCTTTGCTACTATCTCCAAATGTAACACTTCCCGCGGTGACCTTTTTAATGTTGCTCAAAAGTGACTTATTTCCGGTCATGTGTCTTGAGCATCCACTATCAAGGTACCACATGTCTTGTTTAGCGGCAAGACAATCCTACAAAATCAATCAATTAAATTTATAGGTACCCTTTCGTCTTGAGGGTCCTGGGGTTAGTACATCATAAGCAATATTTGAATTTTCATGATAGAATCTAGACATAGCATAATCATTGTTAGGCATGTATAGATTTCTAGATGCATTATGTCTAGCATGATGTTTGGGTCTAGCATTATCATAAAATCTAGAGTTAACATAATGTACATTATATCTATCATTTAAAAAGTCGGAAGCATTTCGAGGATAGAAATTCCTATTAGGAACATATTGATTTCTAGATGCATGCCTACTACCATTGTTATGGTACATTGTGTTTCTGTTTTGAAACACTCTAGGTTGTTGAAACCTTTGTTGCCTTTGACCATTGTAAGCAACTTTGTTAAATGGTACTTGTTTTTCAACCTTTTTTCATGGTTTTGATCCTTTACGAACCCATACATGCTTCCCCTTAATTTCACCACTCTTGTATTTACAACCAAAAACCAAATGTCCATCTTTGTTACAATATGAACATCTTAAAGATTGTGGTTTAGGAGGAACAATTGTAGGTTGCACTCTTGGTTGAACATCTCGAATAGGAGGAGTGTTCTTATCGTATCCCAAACCTTCACGATTATGGGAAATCATTGAGTGTACCATTTTGTCTGACATCTCATTGCCTTTAGTAAATCTTTGAATAACAATTTCAAGAATTTCTTTTTCTTCAACTAAAGCATCAATCCTGTTGTTAAAGAATCTGGCTTGATCCATAACTTGATCTATGAGCTTAAAGTTTTCTTCTTTCAATCTTTGAGTTTCTTCTAGTAATTTCTTTTCTTTTGACTCAAATATTTGTGATAGCTCATTCTCTTTTTCAAGATTGTTTATATGAGATTGAGATGTTACATTATTCCGAACTATTGATTCGTTTAGAATCTTTGAGTTCAATAGATCAACATTAAGTTTACTAATGTTGTCGTTGAGTTGTTACTTCTCATTTTCCAACTCTTCAACTTGAAGTACTGAGGCCACATTTTCTACTTCAAGATTGAGGGCATTGTCCTTGAATTTGTTGACTTCATCTTTCAAGATATGATTTTATTCATTCAAGAACATTATTTCACTTTCATTTTGGATTTTTGAATCCATCATCCGAGTGAACTATTTACTTTACGTATGATACATTTCTTCGAGTTTCATTTTCTCGGACCATAATAAATGAAGCCTTTTATCAACACCTTTATATTTGTTATTGATACCTACTACGAGCTCAATCATATCATACTTACTCATATCAACTAAATTCAAGTTAGATTCATCTAATTGCAATTTCTTTGAAATATAGTTGAGATTATAGTTTACCTCTTGATTTGAAGTGGAGGCTTGTGTTGATGTAGCTTCTTCTCCGATAGCCATTAAGCATAGATTGGCAACTTCTTCACTAGATTCCGGAGATTCTTCATCTTCACTTAAATCCCAACCATTTTCGACCACGAGAATTTGTCCCTTAGAAAGTTTCGGATATTCTCTTTTGGAGTGACACGGTTGCTTACACTCGAAACATACTTCTTGTGTTTCCTCCGGATTTTGTTCTTTGTGTTTTGGAGGAGTGTAGGGGGGATTATTGTTGCTATTGGCATTATTATAGGCATTAGTATTTTGAGTGCCCTTGCCTTTGTTATAGCTTGTTGTCAGAAAATTACTCTTGTACTTAGGAGTATAATTTTGAGAGTAATTTGGCCTTCCGTTAGAGTTAAAAACTCTTTGTTGGTTATTGGATTTTAGGAAGCCTTTTCCGTATCTTTGAGCTTTGCTTTGAAGCACACGACGAAGTTGTCTCTTTAGTAAAGCAATATCGCTTTCATCAAGATCTTGGAGTTCTTTGTTCAACTCCTCATCGTTTTCATTTTCATCGATTAATATAGCTTTTAATGCCATATTTTTCTTTTTGTCTTCCAGTTTAGGAATGACCTTATCCGGTATATTATCCTTTTTGTATGCACGAAGATTTTCGAATAAGCTATCGATGTCATAATCATTTAGATTATGCATTTCTTTTATAGTTGTAACTTTAACCTTCCAACTAGGAGGTAAAGATTTAAGAACTCTTCGGTTCTTGTAAGAACCCAGATTTTTGGTAGGAATTAAAACTTTTATTATGTAATGGAGTATGAATGAATAGTGCTTACGACTACAATGTATCAGTGGTTTAATGAATGAATATTCAACGGATTTGGACTCAAATGTTTATATGCCATGAACAATGTAATTGGTTGACAACTTAGATTAGAATAATCTATCTCCTAGAAAGTAAGATAGGGTATTCCAAAGAGGAAGGAAATATTCTCGTGTCATCCAAATCGATATCTGGTAGCTCATGTCATCCAAATCGATATTTGTTATAAGTTAAGTGGTTCCGTAAAAGAGATAAGGAATGCTCGAAAGAGAACAACGACATTTTTCTAAATACAGGAAATAAAGAAAGAATAAGTGATGAATAGTGTTTTGGTGGAAATTAGAATATTATTAGACGACACTATATTGAAGTATTCAGAACGGATTTCTGAGTTCGTATTGATGATCTATAGGCAAAATAAGTGTATGTAAACGATATCGGATTCAGAAAAATAGCCCTTTTATTTTCTCCTAGATTTCCCTGGACACCGAAGGATTTAAGGATTTATTAAAGAGATTTGAGGAATTTAAATTCAAATATTACAAAGGAGGATTGAGAATGGTAGTATAAATATTAAGAAGGTTTCCGGTAAAACCCTAACAAGAAATACTTGAGATATTTGATAAGTGCATAATTTTGTATATTTTTATTACCTATTTATCGCTTGGAATCGTATTTTAATAAATTATTTTGTTGCATTTCAGGAAATTTCGTGAAAAATGAAGAAATGGCAAAATAAAGAAATAAATGACAAAAGAAGAAAAAGAAGGACCAAAACATGAAGAAAATGAAAAGCTAGGGAGGGTGGTGCATTTTTGTAGCCCACCAAAATGGATGGCCAAGATTTAGCCAACCCAAAACTAAATCAAGGGCCAAGATTCACCCACACCTAACTAAAACCCTAAAATTTTCCTATAAATAGGCTTCATTTCTTCACTTGTAAACACACCATTTTTTTTAGTTTTAGTTTTAGTTTTAGGACACTCCTAAATTTAGTTGTAAATTTTCTTTGTAATTTTTGTAAGCATAATTATTTTCAGCATTTATTTCCTATTTTATTTGGTTAATTCGAAGCAGTGTCCTCTGTTTTCTTGTTTTAATTACAGCTTCGCTTCCTGCTTATTTTCTCACAAAAACACAAATACACACCCCTGTTTCTTTCTCTTAGACGCAAACAAAAACCCTTCCCCTCCTTCTCCTTAATCCATCTCTCCCATCTCCCTCATCTCTCCCCTGATATCTCTCGTCCCTCTCTCTCTTTTTTGTCGACCCCTCCTTCACCTTTTCACTTCTTCTTCGATACAAACCCACCATCATCTCCTCTCTTATTGTCTCCTCTATCCAACTTCAACATAAACAATCTCTTCCCTCTTCTCTCTTATCTCACCAAAACGCGGTTCATACAGAAACACCACCACACACCTTTTTCTTGGTTTTATTTCGAATTAAAACTCTCAAACCCCCTTTGTCTCCTATTTTATCCATAAATTTTGAGTTTATTAACGAGTAAATCGCTATTATTTGTTGTTTGATTACTTTTTGCGAGTTTCGTACCGAGTCTACCATGCTAAGTTCGAGTTCGGTTTTCATATTTTGTTAATGGTTTTCGCGAGTTTTCTGTAGTGTGAATTCCGGGTTTTGTTGGTCCGAGTTGTTGCTGCGCGTTTTCCGGGTGTTGATTTGCGAGTTCGCGAGTTTTTCTTCCCCCTTTCCTCAGTTTAGTTCTTAATTTCGTGGAGTTGCTGAGCCTTAGATATGGTCGAATTAGTTTCAGTTTTTAGGAGTTATTCAACGCTTTGAGTTGCTATATCGTGTTGTTCGGTTGTTAGTTTGCAGCTGGGTTCGCGAAATTATGATTGTAATTGGTGTTCTGTTGCTGTTTAGCCGATTGTATTTAGTTGCGAGTTTTTTTGTAGTGTGATTTCTGAGTTTATTAGTTCCGTGTTGATTCGAGTTTTTCAATTAGGAGTTTTAGTTTGTTGCTTACTGAGTTCCGTCCTGCTGCGTTTTGTTCGTTCTTGCTGAGATTTAAGTTTACAGAACAGACCATTTAGTGATTCGTGTGGTCTGTTTTGTCGATTTGCATTGTGTGAATTGGTTTCGTTTTAATTGTTAATAGTAGTAAGTAGATTAGTTGATGTTGAGTCTGAATGTTTGCTGCGAGTTCACTCCCCTCTTTTTCTTCAAACAAACCTCAATACCCAGTCTCTTTCTCTCCCCCTTGTTGCTACGAGTTAATTGATGCCGAGTTTTTACTGTATAGTCGAGAATTAGTTGCTGCTTGTCGAGTCCTGTCATTTTTTATGTTTTGTTTGGTTTTGTAACAAAGTTGTGCTGTCTGAGTTCATGTCCAATTTTTCTTTTTGTAAATAAATTTTAATTTAATAATAAAAAAAAATTAAAATATAATCTAGTTTTTAATTTAAAATTTCTAAAATAATTTATTTTTGAATTAGAATAGATTTAATTTTCTTTGAAATAGTTTAAATTTATCTTTTAGGAATTAATAGTAAAAAAATCCAAAAACCCAAATTGCCTTAGTTCGAATAAATTAGAAATTAAGAGTGCCTAATTTTTCTATTTTTTTGAATTCTTTTGAGTTTTAATTCGTTAAATTAAATTAGAATAAATTAGATTTTCTTTTAAAAGTTGTTTGAATTGTCTTTAGGTAATTTTAATTCAAATAAAAAAAATGAGAAATTCAGTTTTTTTTTGTTTAAGTAGATTAATTTAATTTTCTTTTAAGAAAAATAGTTTTAGGAATTAAATGAAAAAAATCCAAATTTAACAAAAATCCCAAATTGTTCTAATTCGCCTAAATTAATTATTAAGGATTGCGAAATAAATATTTTTCCCTGTGGATCGAATCATAAATACTAAAACGAGATCGTGCGCTTGCGATATTAAATGTCATGTTTTCGGCACATCAATATTCCTCCGAACGATCAATGAAATTGAGCAATAACCGGACAAACAAACAAGTAGAAAGCCAAGATGCATGCATGTGCAAGTGGATATGATCAAGTAACCAAGCTAGTTATAATGCTAACTAGTAATATTAGAAACAAACCAAGTACTTATCTTAATCTCATCATCAAACCACTAAACACCAACACTTGTCCACTAGAATGGCATCATGCATGACCAAATCACTTTATTAAAGCTGCTTTATTCCAAGATATTATCTAAACATCATAATAATACACATTAGACTAGATGAGAACAAGGGAAAAGCAAGCAAACTCCACCATTCTCTCCATTTCCTTCCATTCGGCCCATCCTCTAATTCCAAGATCAAAGTGCAACTTCCCACCATTGTTAAATCTCAAGATTAAATAGGTATGTTCCATAATTCATAACTAAGATCCTATGAATCTTAGTTTCAAATTCCATTCCATTCTTGAGTTATAAAATCATGAAGGTTGAGGATGAATAGTAACTTTCAAGAACTAACATTAGTTTTCTTGTTTCTTTGGATGATCTAAGCTTGGTTAAGGTGTTCTAAGGACTATACAAGGTTTATTAAGGCTTATATCTCACCTAAACCCTAGATCTAATTTTGAGTTTATGGATGTTCTTGGTGGTTTTTAGATTAGTTATGATTATGATGTTATTATAAGCATGTAAGCATGATTATGTAGTTGATTTAGTTGATTTAAGAGATATGATGAATATGTTGGTGAAATGAGATGTTCATGGACTTGTAAGATGTATGGTATGCCCGGTATGGCTTGGTTGTGATGTAATAAATTTGGAAACGTTCGGTTTATAGCCGTCGTAATGCCGAAATTTCGTTAACCCTTAAAATTCGTGCATAACAATAGCCATAATTTTCTGATCTTGATGAATATATGACCTACCCTTGTAGATCTCGAGTCATAGATCGTTTTGACGTGAGAATCGAAGCAAACAGACTTACGGTTTAGGAGTTATGGCGCGATTTAGTAAAAGTGGTTCGAAATCGTAAGTGTGAGTTTGTAACTGAAATTGAACCCCCTTAACATGAGTAATTCAGTTGCGAATCATAATAATTAAATATTAGAAGTCATAAGGAAGGTGTAGGAGAAAACCTCATGTAAAAAGGATCGTTTTCTGATTTTATAAAAATGTTCGAATCGAGGTTAAGTACGAATGAAACCCTTTTGAGGAACACTTGGTTATAACTTAGAAAACGGACAATAAATCTCGAGGTATAATCTTGATAGTAAATGACCGACCTAAGAACTTACACAACTTAAGTACCTACCAAGTGTAAGCGTAATGACATGCCTTAATAACGAACAAGTGTCGAATCATAGCGGTGATAATAAGAGTACAATAGAGAGGGCATAACGAGATAACTTGAAAACGTGTTTTAACTTAAGTAAAATATATACTTAGCCTTTCAAAAGCATTAAGTGATTAATCTCGAATATTTTGATTGTTTATAGATCACCGGACTGACCCAGGACACATTATCCCCACTAGAGTACCAGGCAAGTTTCCAAACATTTTGGAACTGTTGTTGTGATAATATATATGGTTTGATTTTTGTTATACATATGCCATAGCATGCATGCCTGCTTTCAGATTATATTGTGATACTTGTTTCATGATTTGAAATTGGCTTATAAGCTAGATACGAGATATATTAGTTATAAACCGGATATTGCTAAGACCCTTAGTGAATGGCATATGATCTCATTCTTCAAATATAGACCATGAGTCAGTATTTCTTGATATATTGTGATTATTTTCTGTGGAAAATATTTAAATAAATATTTTCCATTATTCATTTAATGAATATTATTTTGAATATTCATTTTGATTTTTATTTATTTAATGAATATTATTTCGAATATTCATTTGGGTTTTATTTATTTAAATGAATATTATTTTGAATATTCAATTGAGCATTACGTATTTAATGAATATTATTTTGAATATTCATTTGAGTTTATTTATTTAATGAATATTATTTTGAATATTCATTTGAGTTTTATTTATTTAATGAATATTATCTTGAATATTCATTTAAGGTCTTATTTATTTATCAGACATTATTTTGAATATTTATTCGAGGAATTATTTATTTAATGAATATTTTTATATATATTTATTCGAGGGTTATTCATGAGCAATATTCTATATTAAGAATATTCTGGAAATATTTATGATGTAATAAATATTCTTTGTAAATTTATTTAATTCTTTAAACTAGTTCTTAAAATAATTTATTTTATTCAAAAATTATCTTTGATCTTCAAATACTATGTAAATTATTTCTGAGTCTTATTATTATTATTTTTATCAAGGAAGGTTCTCAAAAACCCCATTCTTCATTCGAATCTATCTTCCAAATTATAAGGGAACCTTACTTGAGAGCTATTATTTATTTATTTTGACTTCCCAGTCATAAATCTTTGAAAAGTATTCTTTGCACTCGCAACTTGGTTGTTATTTATCAATTGAATCTTTTTTATCACTTCCTCATCATTCGAGGGGTAAGATTGTTGGAACAAGTCGATATCCATTAACAAGCAACAGCTTGGGAAATATTGGTGAATTTTCCTTTCCAACTAGACACGACTACTTTGTGGAGTCTTATCAACAAGTATTATACTTGGGGAAAGGAGAATGAGCATTACGTTTCAGAGTCATGGATTCTATTCAAACTAGGAGTTGTGTAAGAGGCCGAGTAGCGCCGGTCCATCCCAATGGCCCAACCGTTGGCCAGGGAGATCTAACAGGGCGGTAGACAAGTAAATCCGTCAGTTATTTCTTCTACCGGTAGTAAAACTAATTTGAGTTGTACAATCTGCGATTGATCATCGTAAGGATTGGAACAGCGGGCGCGGTGAATACTCCAGTATTAGTTAATCATCCAAGTCTATCTATTTTCTGCAACATGTATTAAAGAGAAGTACCACTCATGTTGGCAGGGTTTGAATAATGTTAAAACTAAAAGTTACATTTTGAGTTACCTTGTAACTTCATCCTTTACATTATACTTGCAATATGTTCGTTAATGCATGACATATGATTTCAAAAGATATCTCTTGAATTGTTATATATTATTTTTGGTGGGCTATTGCTCACCCTTGCTTTATTTACTATATCACAATAATAGCTAGGTCTGATGGCCCGTGTAAGGCACCCTCGATGCAAGCAGGTGACTCCAGTTGTAGGACTGCCCGCTGATATTGTTGCTGCCATTGCTGAGGTAATAGAAACCAATAGTCTAGACTGGCAGCTTTTGTTTTTAGCCTTAATTATATGTATTACTAATGTTAATCAATGGCACGAAACTTTTAAATTATGCTGTAATCATTTCGGGTTGTAATAACTATTACTTGTGGATCTTATAAGTAGGGACTTATTTCAATTTCATCTCTGGGACTATAACTGGTTGTGTGTGATGTGGTATTATTGCGGGGTCATAGCATGCTATTTATTTATTTTGGATTCAAGTGCAAGTATTGTTTATGGAATATAAGACCGTAACGACCAGGTCTCCGACCCCGGATCTGGGGTTGTTACAGTTCTTTTCATTTCGGGTATAACTCTTTCCGAGTTGAGATAATTCATCGATAATCCGAGTAAATCTTGTTTCAATATCGATGATATTTTCTCCTTCTTGGAGTTTAAAGTTCTCGTATTCTTGGATCAATGTATCCATTCGAGAATCTTTTATATCAATGGTTCCTTCGTAGGTAACCACTAATTTGGTCCACATTTCTTGTGCCGACTTGCAATTGTTTACAAGTTTACACTCTTTTTCTGCAAGTGCACTTGTGAGAACCATTTCCGCTTTAGCAGCAGTGTTCATCATAGTTTCTTCTGCGCGAGTGTATTCATTAACTTTCTTTTCGACGACAACACAGTCAATAGTTTCGGTAGGAATAACAACTTCGTCTTCTATGGCCATCCAAACTTTGACTCCTTGAGATCTAGCATAGATGCGAAATCTCATTTTCTATGTTGCAAAGTTGGTGCCATCAAAGAGAGGAGGGTGAAAGCTAGATAGGCCTTCACCACAACCAATGGTATTTAGATACGCCATGTCGGATCACTTTTTGTTGTGCTTGTAGATCTACAAATCACTAAACAAATACGTTAAAAAGCACTGCTTTGATACCAATTGTTAGGTCCTGTATGAGGGTTATATTAAGCTAGAAGGGGGGGTTAAATAGCTTAATTATCAATTTAAAAATTATTATGGCGTTTTAAAAATATTTATCCCTTTTTAAATATTTTACCGAGTCCTTAGCAGTTTATAAGTGCGGAAATAAAAGACAAGGGAAGAAAATACCACGCAGGAGATTTTTATCCTAGTTCGCGATGGCGCAACCCTTAATGGATTCGCTCACCCCTAGTCCAGTCCCCGAGCTCCTCTCCAGACTCGAGATTTCTTTATAAAATAAACTCACTCCTTTAGTAGGCGGAGAAGGCTTTACAACCTTACAAATATTTGACTTGGTGCGTAACTACCCGTTACCACCTCAAAACAAATGTAAAAACCTACACAACTTATCTTAGACAATAACTCCCCGCTATTTCTTCAAAGTTAATGTAGAACCTTTGGTGTAGACTATTGATTGTTGGCTTTTGTCGGTCTTGGGTCTTAGATGAAAGGTCTTGGGTCTTTCCTCTTCTTCACGGTGCGAAGACTACTAACTCCCCATTAGTACGTCTAGGACTTGGGTCTTAGAACGAGAATCACCTCACTTCTTCTTCACCTCACTACAAAAGTTAGAAACACAATATCTACGAAACAAATATGATTAAGAATATAGAAGTTGGACTAGTATGTTACGGTACTAGATCCAAAGGTAACTTTAATATTCGTAAAGGAATATTAAGTTATAATTGTGTTTTTAAGTATACTTTCTTTGATATTAAATTAGAATCAAAGTATACTTTTGATTACTCTAAATGAATATAAAGATGGATGGAGTAATATTAGAAGACCTTGTTAAAAGCTATAATGCTTTAAGGCTTCGGGATGTATACCTTTCTTAGACTAATATAATGTCAAGGTATACTTACAACTTCTTTCACGAGCCACAACAAATATAAAAAGTAAGTACCATAAAAATAATAGAGATTAAAAATAAAAATAAAAATAAGTGCGATAAACAAGTGGCTAAACTTGTGCTAAGAGAAGTATATGTTGAACGAAGTATTCGTTTAAAGAATATCTCACGGAGCACTGTAGATGCTAGTTGAGAATCTGTAAAACTACTTAATCGTTTCAACCTTGACTTATTGTCGAATAATTTCTCGCTCTTTTATAAAGAGACTTTTGGAATCTTATAGATCCAATAATAGAGATTAAGATGAAGTATAGAAGTTTAGAACAAATCTCAGATATAAATATGGTCGGTTAAGACACAAGGACGAAGCTAAAACTTACCACTTTAGAAAGACAATCGAAAAAGTTCGTCGAAAAAATTTGCCGGAGGTTCGGCCGGATTTTGGCACTTGGTCAAACTTTGGGCAGCCCTTCGGGAGGCCGGAGAGTGGTAGTAGATGAACTTGCTTGGTGGGATAAAGCTTGGATGGGTAGATCTAAGCTTGTTGAACAAAAACCTTGAATATATAGATATATATTGAAGAGAGAGAAGGTTTTTGAGATGAAGTAGATGAAAGAGAGTGTTTATAAACTTGAAAGAGTGTTTACTTCAAAAATCCCAACAATTCTTTAGCTCTTAGCTTGTGTTTAAATGGGTGTGTGGAGGGGGTATTTATAGAAGGAGTTGGGTGAAAGGAATGGTGGAGATTTAAAGTAAAAAGAGTGGTTGAGATTAAAAAGGTGTGGATTGATGAGGTGGAAAGTGGTTTGTGTTAGTTGGGGGTGGTTTTGTGTTTCTTCCAAGTGGGTTTGGTATTAGAATCGAAGCTGTGTTGTGCTCTAATATATTGTATCTGCTTGCACTAAATCACGTAAGCGTACATAGTCACAAGTAATATAGAATAAAGTTGAGTTCGTTCCCACAGAGATCTGGTTATGGTTTTAATTCAGTTTTGTACCTATGCAACAATGTATGGTTATTATGCACTACTAAGACAATTAACAATATTGGGGTTTGATTATCTAAATTAAACTAAGATGCAAACTATTAAACTAAGAATTACTTAACTAATGATAATTAAAATCGAATTACTTACGCAAGATAAACCATGGAATCCTAACTTCATTAAATACTTCGCTTAGATCTGACGCCTTTAATCACAATATGCAATGGTTATGATATATGATCGGACAACACGAAACAAGTATACGCTACTTCTCAGTATACGAATACCAAACTAAACATACATCCACAAAAGAGATAGAAGATGAATAGACACCAATTATGCTTAGACCCTATATCTGTATAGAATTTGAAAACATAACGGTTGAAGAACAAGTTATCCATATTGATCACATAGGGCAGCATAATATCTCTATTTACGCCACAAATCATGACGTTAAACATCAACCTATCCTATGCTAGCATGGCAAGTTCTAAATCTCAAGATCCAGTCTCGTTTCACAAGAGATTAATAAATTAGATGTTCGTGATGCATCTATCAATTAAGCATAACCATACGAGGATATCAAATATACATCACACACAGATCTTTAAAGCATCAAGATACTAAGCTCCATAAATAAATCCGTTAGAATCCCATGACAACGATTAGTTCATAATCGAACCTCTCGTCATCATGGGATCTGATGAAACCATGATACAAATAAACCTAAGTAATTGATAAGCAATGATGTGTTTTTTTTCTGTCCCCCAAGATGTGTATTTATAGCCCCAAATTGCCTCTCCATCAAGCAATTGCCGTTTTAGGGTTGGAATAGGAGTATGACAATTTCCGTTCTTGAATGAGAATAGAATTGCAAATTCCATGTGTAGATCTGATTCTGGAATGTTCTAGCCGCCCAGAGCAATTACCATACTTATTAGAAGTAGGAATTATAGCAATTTCCTTGTCAAAGTTAAATTTATGCAGTTCGGCACATAATACGTTTCCTAAACTGATTCGGTTTTGAAGGAAAATTCGTAACTGACTTTTCTTCAGTATTTCTGGGCCGTTCCAGTTGTATTTGGACCTCTGAACCACTTTAGAATGAAAGAGAATTCCGTTATCTTCGCGTGGACTATAAGATCATCCAAAATGGACTTATAGAACTCAAGATATGGCCCAAACAGTGAATCAGAATTTTCAGGATAAAAATTGGGAATTTCCAGCGAAGACACCACGCCGCAGCACGTTTTCTAGGCTTCAGCGCACCCTGGTCACTGTTCACTTTTGTAGAAAATCTTCTCCTCTTCGCGTGAGCTGTAAGATTGTCAGAATCGGACTTGTAGAACTCCAGATATGGCCAAAACAGTGTAGACTGCGCAGCCGACCCGGAAAATCCGAATTTTAATCAAATTAACCTTCAACTCTCTTAGCTCTGCAAAACTCAATGAAAACACATTAAACACACCACATACTTGAGGCCAAGTAATCAATTTAAGCCGATATGAAACGCTTTAGGTGGATATAAAATCCACTTATCACACCCCCAAACTTAAATCGATGCTTATCCTCAAGCATAAACAACTAACACTAACTAGTACCACTTCCGTAGGTGATCACGGTTGCATTTGGCATATGCAACAAGCCCTTTAAACCCCTAGGCAGCCCTAGTGGACGAGTGAGGTCTCGTGAGGGCCTATAGTGAATGTACCCACAAAATTCATTTAACTAAACAATGCAAACAATGCAATGCATGTATGCAACTATTATGAAAATGCAAATGATTTACTACTAATACATTACCACACCTTCAAATCCTCTCATGTCATTTCGACTTAAGAATCAAAGTAATAATGCGATGTCTTGGTGTCAAAATTGCAAGCATTCACATAGTCTACTCAATGAACATGCATAAGCTCTCAAAAGTCCATGTCAAGTGTAAGACTAAGTTATTGACCATGCTAAGCCTACAAGAGTACATCTTTGAGACAAAACTCGGGATCTCATAAGCAAAAAACAAGTACACACTCATAATCCACTCACAAAAGAATATTCACTCAAGAACAAGGGTAAGTGTATCACTCAATTCCAACAAAATCATAAGCATGCATGCTTGACATTTGGTATCAATCTAACTCTTAACACAACATATATCAATGACGATAATCAAAAGGTCTTTAATTGGGTTGTAACGGGGCTAGGGACAAGGTATGTCAAATAAGCCAAATCAGGTGAAGTATCAAAAGCTAGTAGGAACTATAATGAATCATACACAACACCCTATTTCCCCCCACATAATTTATTATTTTTCTTCCAACAAAAACATTCGACTAGTCGACTAAAGTAGGATCACAACAAACACAAATATGCTCTCATAATATTTTTTTTTCCCTTTTTTTTCTTTTTTTTTTCTTTTTCCGAGAGCTAAATAAAGCAATAATATAAATAATAACAATGATCCCACGACTTTATTACACATGACGACTATCAAGTAAACAACCGAATCCAATGTTCAATATTTCCCCCAAAATTATGACCAACAATAAACCCCTCCTTGCACACCTTATTACTCCCTTAAGCACTCTACTAGCCTTTGACAATGTGGGTTCAAATTAATGTAAGGACAATACAAGAAAAAGGTCTAGGCAAGTAATGTGGTATGTCACCAAAAAAATAGGATTAAGCTCAACAGGTTAACTAATTGATCATGTAAATATGGTGTGGTAATATGGGAAAATATGCGGTTATTCCTAAATGTCTTTATCATTTTAATCGTCAAATAATGTCATGCATTTCAAGAAAGACCTCAAACAACTGCTAGCAATGCAAACAATCCGTGGACACTCAAGCAAACGAATAAAATTGTAACAAATATGAAATAAGGCTCAAAAGCTCACTTGGTGGAAAAACATACTCAATCCCAAGCAAAAATCTCTCTAATGCACCTACTTTTATTCAAAGCATGCAAACTAAATCAACTTGCACCTATTCATGTCCTTCTAATTACTCACAACATTCAATAAGTCTACTAGCTTCAACTTACTAGTGTATGTGTGTGCACAAGATCAAAGCATATCACTTCTCAATCAAAAGCGTCAACAACACAAAATTCCTATCAAGCATGGATGAAAATGCAAACTACTATGGACTCACATGATAATAACATGAACAAACATGCATGAATTACAACTAAAATGCAAACATGATATCCTACATGAACACACTAACTACTACAAAAAACTACAAAAAACTACTATACACTACTTATCCCTCACACCACCCCCAATGTGACGCCCCCAGATCCGGGTCGGAGATCTAGGCGCTCACGGTCCATTTTCCATTAATAACATACCTGTTCTTGCACATAATATATATAAAACAGCCGTCGACCCCACAATAAACTCACACTGCACACACACACACACACACACAGGTTAGAGCCTCAAAAACGTCACCACATTGATTAAGCAGAAATAAAAAAAATATCAGAGTTATTACAGACCGAATTAAATAGTATTTATGCTACCAGCAAAACTTGGATATGAAGCGAAGTTGGCGGCTTGAAAGTTTGTTACGATACACTGCCTTGCACAGGCCATACTGATAAATAAAACGAACTAACAAAAGCTGCCAACCAATCCGGCTAATGGGGCCTACCGGTGGAATCTCAACTGCTGGCTCGGGTCTAGTCACCTGCTTTCGAGCAGTCTGTCTGGGTCTTGCCATTTCGCTTAGCTGTTGTGTTTGTAAAATTTGAAAACAAGCAAGAGTGAGCAACTATAGCTCAGCAAGAAATATATGTATAAGGTAAGCAATATAACATTTCATATGATTAACAGTTATTAAACTCGTTTGTATCAATCAGATATAAAATCACTTGTCATTGTTGATAAATCTCGAAGGTGCAACAATATGTGCCCTCGTTTTCAAAATAAACTTGCAGTTCTAGATACTGCATAGAGCCAACATCTTTCTCATCAAAATAGAACACTATCAACAACTTGGCACAAAAGCCTAAGAAGCAGTGTCAAAGCATTTTTCCAAAATGGAGGAATGGGACTTAAAGAAAACATAAAACCTGACAGGGATTGACGATGATCAGTCGCCACATCCAAGTCCAATAATCCGCGGGTCTTCTCTACCGGTAGAAGGATGGAAACTACATCCGTAACTATCCCCGGGTGAAAACTACATCCGTAATCACCCTCGATGAAAACTACATCCGTAATCATCCTTCGGCAACACCTGGGCCGGAATAATAATTGATGGACCGCCTGGCTCACGGCCGCTTACACATCCCGGGAATCGTTCGTCAACGGTTCCCACACCTGCCAGAGTCCCTTTTTCTTTTTCTTTTGAAAACTATTTTGATTGAAAACAGAGTAATTGAGGTTCGACATCAGTCGACCGATGATTCTTGAAATCATACAAGAAGCAGAACCTGACCGGGGGTTTTCGAAAATGTTTTGAGTTCGAAAGAGTTCGAGTTTGAAAGTATTAAATGTATCTTGGATTAACTTTGTCTTTAAATAATGAACAATAATTAATAAATAATATTTTAAGATTTAATATTAATAAATAATAAAATAATTATTCGATAAAATAAACTTTTAATCCAAGATAGGGTTTTTTTTTTTTTTTGCTAATTGAAAAATTTTATAGAACAAAAAAACTAGATACACATCAAGGGGCATACCCCGCGAAAAAACCAAAAAACAAGGCTGCTAGCAAACTAAGGCAACATCACCTTACAAAATCAATACAATTTTAAAACTAAACTTCTATTTTTACTAACAGCCTTTATAAAAGATGGACAAGAGAAAAGCTTCTCTCTAATAGTTCTCTTTATCTCCAGTAGCAATTGAGTAGACGAACGGGGGGAAGCATTATGTAGTCGCAAGTTCCGCTCTCGCCATATACTATGCACTGCCACTGCCAAAAAAAGATAAGCAATATGCTTATCAACCTGAGAAGTAGACGAACTGAAGAAATGCCCCCTAAGTAAATCTGACCACCTGCTATTAAAAGGCACTGTACATTTGCCTATAATTTGAGATGTGTACCTGCAATTGCTAAAAAGATGCTCAGCCGATTCATTTTCTATTCGGCATAAAAGGCAAAGTTGATTTACATTCATACCAAACCGAACCATCCTATCTTTGGTTAGAAGGCGATTTTTAAATGCTAGCCATAAGAACAACGAGCATTTCTTGATAGCCCATGGGTGCCAAATGGCTGGGAGCCACGGAGGAGCAATAGATTGAGACCGAATAGTATTCCAAATGCAAGAAATATTTGCAGAATTCTGGCCACTCCATAAGATAGAATCTCTCTGGGAAATACCTGAGCTTAGAATTAAGGCTCGAAGCTCAATTGCCAAAACATGATTTGATGGGTGCGGATTCCATGCAGAATCAATCATTATCGAATCCACCTTTGCAAGCTGAGTAGAGTCGACCGTGCTGATAATGCTATTAAAACGATGCACTAAAGGTCTGTTATTGAGCCAAGGATCATGCCACAGTAAAAAACGAGAGTGCCTCCCTACTGAATATGAAATGTGGTTTCGAGCTAAATCCCTGGCTTTTAAGATTTTCTTCACACACCATGAGCATTTCGAGGGAATATTCATTGTCCAGAATCCCTTATTACGCAGGAGAAAATGATGCCACCATTGCAACCAAAGAGAGGAAGATATAACAATAGTTACTTGAATATACGATACTACCCGAATGACCCTTCGGGTTTTCGCAAACTAGTTACGATATAATAATGTACCGCTCCCCGGTCAATAGTATATACGGACCGCTACGACCTCTATTGCTAGAGTCGTTGTCCGAGGAAAACATTTCAATCTAAGTTCAAGGGGTACAAACATATATGTACTTATACAATCTCAATTGCATCAATACTTCGATAAACATAACATTTGATATAGTTGAAAACTACAAACACAACAGTGAAAGTCCTTGTATATGTATAAGTTTTGAAAAGTAAACTTGCCTTGGTTTGGTTGGGGTGGTCGAGCGTGCTGAGTGGAACGATCTATACATAAGCAATAACCGCTCGTTAGTACCTTAACAATATCTCTTTAATTACGGGGATTTAGGGGGTACGAAATAAACTTAATGACTTCGTCTTATGACACCCTAGCCCCACTATAGGTTCATGTCATCACTCGATTACGCTCGTCACTTATTCGACTTAATTTAGTTACCACATTCGAATCATAACCATTACCACTAGAATTATGCTCCACTAACGACTTTTTCCCTTGCGCAAAATTTACTCTAGCATTTTTAAAAACTTCAAAAATTCATATTTTAATCCAATTCTTTTTAGGTGGTCTTCCCTACTGCATTCCCTAACTTCTCAAATTTTTCCATGATCCCACATATATTTTTAGGGGTTTAAACAAGGTTCACAAGGGGGTCACTTAGTGCAGTCCGAAATCCAGAAAAACAACTTACTTCTCCGGCCATAACTTAAAATCTATACATCACCTAGTCATGAACCTTACATTTCCAGAAACTACATTCAATTATCTTTCCAACAATATATGGTAGGACCTCAGGGGACAAGATTTGAGGGTTCAAAACCATGTTACAAGACAGGTCAATGTTCCTGGAAAAACTCAGCAAGCATGTATCACTTAGATCAACCAATTTTCTCAATTCCACAACACAACCAACACTTAATTCACTTAGTTCATGCTTTATATCACTTATGGAGATACATATACTATCCACAATCATAAAAATCACAATCACAACATCAAAACTCAAGATCCATGTCATCCATTACTTATACAACCAAGATTAACACTATAACACATGGATCTATCACCAAACATTATAAACACTACATGACCAAAAGGGTTTGTGATTTTTTATACCTTCTTGAGCACCTAGGAGCCTTGGATAAGCCTTACAAAACTCAATAACACCTTGAATGGTCTCCTACAACCCTTACAATCCAAGATCTAAAAGAAAAACCAACCATGGTTACTATTCACAATATCTATTATAATTAATATCTTGAAATTGGATGGATGAAATGGCTTGAAACTCTTAACATACCTTGCTTAGATGATGGTGAGGGCCTAGGAATTATGTCTTGATTTATGAGTGATGGGAAATGGGGGAGGAAGAATTTTCTTCTTCCTTTTTTGTGCTTGGCCGAGAGCTCTCTTCCAAGGGGGGGGGAGCTTTTGGTGTTTTTGATTTTTGTGGTTGGTTTGAAATAATTGATAAAGTGAGGTTGGGTGATACATAATGTGTATGTATAGGCAAGGTACTAGCATGGTATGGCTCCTTGTACTTCTTGTCTCCTCTTTTTGAAAAGCAATGTAACTAGTTACTATTCCTCTTCCATTTGGTTAACTAGTTTGCTTATTCCTAACCACTTGGTTGCATGGGACTGGCATGCAATACTACTCCTTGTATCATTATTCTTCCACCAATGCTTGTCATTTAATCTTTAATTCGTATCGTATCTTAATTAATCTCTCGTAATAATATTTTGTCGTGTAGAGATTTCCCCTATAATTCCTTAAGTACTTAATTGTGTAAATTCCTCGAATGTCCATAATTCCTCGTCATAATCCTTAATAAATCTTTTAATACTATAATCATTCTCAAATCCCAAGTTTTATAAATCTTACTAACAATAAGACTCTTGCCTTCACAATCTTCCTTTTATCTTACATAGTGAATGCAACAACACAGTTTCTCAGACAATCAATTCTATTAATCAACAGGGATTACTAGAAAGGTTCCATATTGACAATGTCACAAGATATTAAATAAAAGAAAATATTACCAAAAATTAGGGCTCTTACAGCCTCCCCTCCTTAAAAGGATTCCGTCCCGGAATCAGGTTGAAAACAGTTGGGGGTGCTTTTCACGCATCGCGCTCTCTAGTTCCCATGTTGATTCTTCGACATTCTGATTCCTCCACAAAACTCTCACTAGTTTGACAACCTTGTTCCTCAGCACCTGTTCTTTTCTATCCATGATTTCTACGGGTTGCTCCACATATGTTAAGTCTGGCTGCAGATCCACCTGATCATGTTCTATCACATGTCGGAAGTCGGTATGGTAGGGTCGTAGCATGGACACATGGAACACATTATGTACTTGCTGCAAGCTCGGGGGTAAAGCCAATTCATAGGCCAACTTTCCAACTCGTCTCAAGATTTCAAAAGGTCCAATAAACCTTGGGCTTAGTTTTCCTTTCTTACCAAATCTCATCAATCCCTTCCACGGTGATACCTTTAACATCACAAACTCTCCTACCTCATATTCTTTGTCCTTGCGGGTCTGGTCCGCATACTTCTTCTGTCTGTCCTGGGCTGCTACCAGCCGTCCTCTTATGAGTTCGATAGTCTCTCTTGTCTGTTGGGCCAGTTCAGGCCCTAATATCTTCCGCTCTCCAACCTCTTCCCAACACAAGGGAGACCGACATCTTCGTCCGTACAAAGCTTCATATGGGGGCATGCCTATACTCGCATGGTAACTGTTGTTGTAGGAAAATTCGATCAACGGCAAGTGGTCATCCCAACTTCCCTTGAAATCTATGGCACATACTCTCAACATGTCCTCGATGGTCTGGATGGTTCTCTCACTCTGTCCGTCTGTTTGGGGATGGTATGCAGTACTCATGTTTAACTTGGTCCCCACACAATCCTGAAAACTTCTCCAGAACCTGGAGTTGAATCTTGGGTCTCTATCTAATACAATGCTCACAGGAATCCCATGCCTAACCACAATCTCCTTTAAGTAAATATCTGCCAGCTTGTCGACAGTGTATCTCTCGTTGATTGGAAGAAAATGCGCTGACTTGGTCAATCTATCGATAATTACCCAAATGGCATCATGATTAGTCTTGGTCCTTGGTAGTCCGACCACAAAGTCCATCGCAATATGTTCCCACTTCCACTCGGGTATCTCTAAGGGTTGCAACAATCCACTGGGCCTCTGGTGTTCGGCCTTTACTCTTTGACATGTCAAGCATTTACTTACCCACTCTGCCACGTCCTTCTTCATATTTGGCCACCAATAGTATTCTCTCAGATCTCCATACATCTTAGTGCCTCCAGGGTGAATTGAGTACCTCGAACTATAAGCCTCTTGCAAAATCTCGTCTTTTAATTCTTGAACGTTCGGGATCCATATCCTAGATGCGTACCTCATAATTCCATTCCCGTCCTTCTCACACTTAATTTCCTCGCCAGTCAAAATTTTCTCCATCGAATTCTTTTCTTCTTCTATCTTCTTTTCCTAGCATAACTTAATCTTTTCCAATAGCGGTGGTTGGACTCTTATTTCCATTAGACTCTCTTGTCCAATTCCTGGTAACCTCACTTCAATCTCCAGTTTCTCAAGGTCCTTGATCAATTCGTCCACTGACGTTATCATCTTAAGCTTCTCCTTTCGGCTAAGTGCATCGGCCACTACGTTGGCCTTCCCTGGGTGATAATGAATCTCACAATCATAATCTTTAATTAGCTCTAGCCATCTCCTCTGCCTCATGTTGAACTCTTTCTAAGTGAATATGTACTTTAAGCTCTTGTGATCCGTGTAGATTTCACACTTTTCTCCGTAAAGATAATGTCTCCAGATCTTCAAAGCAAAAACTATCGCTGCTAATTCCAAATCATGGGTGGGGTATCTTATCTCGTACTCCTTAAGTTGTCTGGATGCATACGCGATCACTTTACCGTGCTGCATAAGCACACACCCTAAACCTTTATGGGATGCATCGCTATAAATCACAAAATCTCCCTTATCATCAGGTAGGGCTAGTACTGGTGCTGTCACCAACCTCTTTTTCAACTCTTGGAAGCTCTCTTCGCATTTTTCAGTCCACACAAACTTCTCGGTCTTGCGAGTTAGTCGGGTCAAAGGGGCTGCTATCTTTGCAAAGTCTTGGACAAATCTCCTATAGTAGCCAGCCAACCCTATAAAACTTCTCACCTCTGTCGGAGTGGTTGGTCTCTCCCAATTGGATACAGCTTCTATTTTGGCTGGGTCCACTAGAATGCCTTGTTCGCTAATCACATGCCCTAAAAACTGAACTTCCTTCTTTTTCACGAATAACACCGGGGCTCCCCACGGCGACACACTAGGTCTTATCATCCCTTTATCCAACAACTCTTGTAACTGAGTGGCCAGCTCTTTCATCTCCACTGGGGCTAGCCGATATGGGGCTTTCGAAATTAGGGTCGTACCCGGAACTAAGTCTATAGCGAACTCGATGTCTCTATCAGGTGGTAGTCCTGGAAGATCATCCGGAAATACGTCCGCGAACTCATTAACGACAGGGATTTCCTGTAGGTTTGGTGCCTCCTTCTTGGTATCCTTCACATAGGCTAAATAGGCTTCGCATCCTTTACGTAACAGCTTCTTAGCTTGAATCATAGTCAGGAACTTTTGGTTTTGCCGTTTTCCACTAAACACTACTTCCTCGTCCCCTGGCAGTATCAAACTTACTTTCTTCTTTACACAATCAATCTGGGCTCCGTGGGTTGTTAACCAATCCATACCTACTATTACGTCAAACTCCCCTAGTTTAAAAGGTATTAAGTCTACCCGAAAGTGTCGCCCTTCTATTTCTAGGTCATAACCTGGACATACTTGGCTAACAGGGATAATTTCATGATTAGCTATCTCTATTTGCAGTCTGTCTTTCAATGGTTCAGTATTAAGGCCTAACTGACATACAAAATCTAGAGATATGAAAGACTTGGTAGCTCCCGAATCAAATAAAACATTTGCCTTAACTGAGTTGAGTAGTAGAGTACCTGCAATCACATCCGTGTTCCTCACGGCATCCTGCACCGTCATGTTAAAAGTTCTTGCAGTAGGGGCCTTGTTTGAAGCAGTTCCACTTACTCTCGATGCAGCTGGCCTAGAGGACATACATTCCCTCATTCGGTGCCCTGGTTTCCCACACTTGAAGCAATTACCTCCGACACTGGTGTTGTTACTAGTTCCTCGACAGGCGTTAGCATAATGTCCTGTCAGCCCACACTTGAAGCACTTCACATCCTGTAGGTTAAACACGCCCGCATGTTTCCTTCCACATTTATTGCATTCTGGGGGTTGGGCTCGGGATGGGGTAGAGTAAGACGATCCCTGTGGTCGGCCGCTCTGGCCCACACTCCAACTTTCAGCTCTCTTGGTTCCAAAGTTTCCGCTGGGTTGGGACATCGTTCCTCGCTTAAATTTGCTCGGAAAGCTCCCTCCCGCAGAATTTCTCTTCCGACTATCAAGCTTCCTCTTCTTCCCTTCCCTCTCCTTCTGCATCTGTTCACTCCCAGCCTCAATTGAAACAGGAAAATGTGGAATATGAAAAGGGTGTATACTTTGAGGAACATGTGAAATAGGATAAACCAGGGAATTATTAATTCAATGGAATGCCAGAGGAATTTGGATTGTTAAACAATTTAGAACCACTTGGAAATGAGATATTAAATTTGAGGAATTGAGGATTTAATATTTTTTAATTTTATTATATTTTATTTGAGAATTTAGAACGAAAACTACTGAGACGGTGAAACAAGCGTTCTAGAAACCGCTCAACCTTTATAACGAGATTAAGCGATAAAGCGAATAAATTATGGAATTTGGATTGAGTTCATAATAAGATTAAATATCCTACATGATCATCAAGAGAATTATACCAAGTGGATGGAATAATTTAATCAAAGATTAAATCAAGAACAATTAGGATTTAAGTGATTAAAACACTTAAATCATTTCTAAAAACAAAACTATTAGCAAAGCTTCTCCAAGACTCTTTGCACAAGCCCCAAGGGGATCAGCACAGCCACACATATGATAATATCAAGATATTATGTCCATAAAGTTGTTTGACAAGTCAAGATGGGTGTGAAGGAAAGAAAAGATCAAGAACAACCAAGTTCTCCAAAACTGGCCACCATGAACCAAGCACAAAGAAAAATTCATATCTCCATTTCTATCCATGATAAAATCACCAAATTTTAACCATAACTTCTCCACTCCATGTTTAAGGTTCGTTCAAAATTTCATGGCCAAAAAAGTAGAATAGCCTAGTCAAATCCATGCTCAACGTTGGGGAAACAAATCTGTCCAGTTTCTGTCCAGTGGGAAAAACGGTATCAAAACCATAGATAGGAAGCTTTGTTTTTGGTGATCTATAGCTCAACTCAAAGAGTATGAAGAGGCCAAGATGTGGTAAAAATTTGAGAGCCAAACTCTTATTTTTCAATTTTCTATGATTTTTACAAAGTGATGGATGAATAGTAACCTTCAAGAACTAACTTTTGGTTTTATGATTTCTTTAGTTGATCCAAGCTACTTTAAGGTTGTTTAAGGACTATCCAAGGCTTATTAAGTGTTGTTCACTCTAAAAAGAAGGTATAAAGCTCAAGAACCCTTAGTATTACTTTGAGTTGATGATGGATTATGGTTGGTTAAGTAGTTAAAGTTGTATAAAGTATGAAATCATGATGATATATGTGTTTATAAGTGATTTGATTGAGTATGGAAGTGAGTTGTGCTTGTAACCATGGCTGGTATGATGACCACATGGTGTAGGTAATAATATATGTGTTGGATGATGGATTGGGAGGAGTGATGATTTTGGAATTTTTAAGAATATAGCCGTTATAATGTCCGATTTTTGTTAAAACTAAAACTACCTTGTATTTGGGAAGAGGTCACAAACTGTTAATGGTCAGTAGGGTGTGTCAACTGACCATGAGAGGATAGAGCTTAGTTCATAGATCGTTTTGATATAAAGTACGTTAAAATCTGATGAACGGTTTAGGAGAAAAGTGAATTTTAGTGAAAGACGTTCGAAAACCGAGAAAACGAAATTGTGTCAACTTTGAGGCTATAATTACCATACTTAAACATCTTTAAAAGTTATGAACTTTTGGGACAATATAGTAGAGTGAATAGAGAGGCAAACCCCACTGACCTTGTGTCAAAATTCGAAATTGATAATATATTAGAAATTTTACAGTCATGTGTTGTTAATAAGGAAATGGTGAAAAATACTGAAACTTTCATGGAGTCTAAAAATGGATAAGTTCTTGGAACTTGTGGTCTATAAAGGGTATGTTAAACTTGGATTATGTGTCAAGGGTGTTATTATATATATATTTAAGGGTTAAGTGGTTAAGTGAAATATATTCTGATGGTGATCCTTTTCGTTTCTATAGATACTCGAGACGAACACCGGATCATTCCTTTTGGGATATAGAGATCGAGGCAAGATTTCTTTTACCCTTATTTTGATAAATTGTTTATGTTTAAAGAAAAGTGGTTTTGCTAGATAATATATGAATCTTATATCAATATATGATATGGATTGTGGATATGGATATGAATATGAATGGAGCTAATGTACTTTATGGCTTCAAGAGATATGAAAAAGAATGGTATCAGTTGTTATCTAGGGTTATATGGTTTATAATATTCTTTTAAAGATAATCTTTAAACATTTTTGATTTAATAAATATTATTTGATTATTATTTAATACTTTTAAAATAGTTAAAATATTTTGTATATAAGAGCATATTTGACTTTATTAAATACGGAGGAGATGTCTGAATTATAATCAAAGTATAATGATATATGAGAATGGAAATGATATATGAGAATGGAAATGATATGTGTGAATGATATATGGAAATGTGAATGGAAATGTGAATGGATATGTGAATGGAAATGGAAACGGAAAAATGGAAAATGTGGAATGATGTTTTATAAATGGAATAACGATTTGAAAAAGGGGATTGCAACAGTATGCGTAAGAGGCTGTGTGGGAGTTGCACAGTCCGGCACCCAATATTGCGTAAGAGGCTGTGTGGGAGTTGCACAGTCCGGCACCCAATATTTTATTACGGCCCAAGAGTTGCCGAAGGAGGATGTAGCATGTGGCCTTCCTCCAGGGATGTTTGACATTCCTTCTACTAGTAGTAAACAGAGAGCAGGTACGGTCAGGAGACTGATCATCGTCCTACGTATCTGGCGCTAGCAGAATCCCCAAAACTTTTAAAGAAAGAATTGATAATGGTTTCAGATTTGCATTTTGAAAAAGGAAATGGTATGAAATTATGGAATTATTTTTATGGATTGAAGAGAAACTGATTTTATATAATTTTTATATAGTTGTTGTATAAAAGGTAATGGAAAGATTATATTGAGAGATTTATTTCAAATGTTATATTATCTTGAGACATTATACTGAGAGGTGGTATTGATTATTATCTGGTGATAGAGGAGAAACTAATATTATATTATATTAGAAGAGAAACTGATATTATATGGTTTTATATTTCTTTTCTTATGAAAATAAATAGATGGTGTATTTAATAAATAAAAATTAAATCTTTTCTTAAAGATTATGATGGGTCTTTTGTTTATATATACATATATAAGTTTTCCTTTGATACTAGTTTACAAATTTATCTTGCTGAGCTATTATAGCTCACTCTTGCTATTTATTTATATAACAGTTAGATCAGGTGCCGAAACGTCGCAGTGCAACCCGGAAGAGGGTAAAGGGGAAGTCTACCTTATGAGAAAGTATCGACACCTGTTCTCATGGTAGTATATACTTTTATATGGGTGTAATAGATGGTATTCTGGGATTGTAATAATAGTTTATCTTTAACTGCTATCATTAATGGATGTTGTTCTCTGAGCATATGACTGGTGTGTGTGATGATATTAGTGTGAGTATTAAATAGTATAAAAAAAAAGACCAAGAGATATTGTTAATAAATGGAAATTGGAGTATGATTACCCGGATTCCTGACCCCGGATCTGGGGCTGTCACATAAACACGTAAGTCACGTAGCACGCCAAGTCACATAACATATAATGTATCATAGAGTAGCACCATAATGATATCACGATTAACATTAGAAATGTGACTTAAGGTTTTGAAAATCGTCTTTATAATTTCTTGAAAATTTCGGCAACATTTCCTTTGTATAATCGTCATACCATACCGGACTACAACCGGTCAAATCAATCAAGCTATATATGCGACATATGCAATTCCAAGAATAATCACTTTTAACTTATAACAAGACAATCCTATAACTAAATCACCACGATAACAAAGATGCACCTTTAGATATACTATCTTACTTAGAAAATTTCAAGTAACAATTAATTCAAGTAACATTCATATTCTCAAGCAATTAATCCTCAAGTAACTCACAAACTTCACCAAAATCTCTCTTCTCCTCCTTCCTCCTTCCTCTCGACCTCTCTCACAATCCCTCTCGGTTTCTCTCCCTCTTGGCTTCTCCCTCTCCTCTCTTCTCCCTCGGCCTCTCTCTTCTCATCTCTCTCCCCCGGCTCCTCTCTCTCTTTCCTCAATCTCTCTCTCTCGGCCTCTCTCTCCAACAACATCATCACACACAAAACCCTCCTACTTCAAATTAAGCAAGCACATAACAATTACTTACAACTCATATGTACTTGAAAAATCCCTATTTCAAATACCCACCATTGCTAATTCCTAATTCACACATACAACATCTAATTCACAAAATAACTTTAACCCATCAATTTTCATACCTCATAACATCAAAATCATAAACCCTTATAATTTACAAGATACTAACGAAAATCAACTAACAATACACACCTATATACATCTTAATAATCCATAAAAATTCAAACCCATCATAAAACTTAACTTAGAAACTTATAAAAACTTACATGCAATCATGTAGCACATAGAAAAATCATTATAAAATACATTAATTCGAAAATATTATAAACTTTTATTTTTAAAAAGTCTCTAAATACATAAAGACAATAAAACAAGAAATTTCATGATTTTTACTAACTTCAATAATTTTACAAAAAAGTTTAAGCGAATAAATCACATTTTCACATTTTAAAGATATGCAAAATTTAATATAAATTCACATCAACACATCTAGAAATTACACACACATAACACACATCCACAATTATTTAATCATATAATGACTCACCAAGTAGAGCACATAATAATATTTTTACTACCAAATAATATAATTTACAGAGTATGAAATTCCCAGATATTACATCCTTCCCCCCTTAAAAGGATTCTGTCCCCAGAATCAGCTATGCAAAAAAATGAGGGTACTGTTCTAACATATCACTTTCTAACTCCCAGGTTGACTCTTCAACCCTTGGGTTCCTCCACAAAACTTTTACTAAAGCAACTGTTTTATTTCTAAGCACTTTCTCTCTACGATCTTCTATTTGGATCGGATGCTCTACATAATACAAATCTGGCTGAATTTCTACTGGTTCATACTCTATTACACACTTAGTGTCAGGATGAAACTTCTTAAGCATCGATACATGAAAAACATTATCGATATGCTGCATCTGAGGTGGTAAAGCCAATTCGTAAGTTACTTTGCCCACGCATCGCAAAATCTCGAATGGTCCTACAAATCTTGGACTTAACTTTCCTTTCTTCCCAAATCTGGCTAATCCTTTCCATGGTGAAACTTTTAACAATACTGGATCTCTGACTTCAAAATCTACTTTCTTTCTTGCTGGATCCGCGTATTTCCTCTATCTGTCTTGTGCAGCTCGTAATCTTTTCTGAATTAGTTCCACGGTCTCTTTCTTCTGCTGAATCAATTCTGGTCCTAATATCTTTCGTTCTCTGACTTCTTCCCAACATACAGGAGATCTACACTTCCTCCCATTGAGAGCTTCATATGGAGGCATCCCGATACTAGCATGATAACTGTTGTTGTAAGAAAATTCCACCAAAGGTAGGTGTTCGTCCCAATTGCCTTTAAAATCTATTGCACAAACTCTGAGCATGTCTTCTATTGTCTGAATTGTTCTTTCGCTCTGACCATCAGTCTGGGGATGATAAGCAGTACTCATTCTAAGTTGTATCCCGAGATGTTCTTGAAATTGTCTCCAAAATCTTGAGTTGAAGCGGGGGTCTCTGTCAGATACTATAGATACTGGAACTCCATGTCGAGTCACAATCTCTTTCAAATATAAATGCACTAACTTGTCTAGCGAGAATTTTTCGTTAATCGCTAAGAAATGAGTTGATTTCGTCAATCGATCAACTACAACCCAAAAGCATCATGATTAGCCTTTGATCTTGGCAAACCTACTACAAAGTCCATCGCAATGTGCTCCCACTTCCATTCAGGTATTTCCAATGGTTAAATCAATCCACTTGGTCTTTGATGTTCCGCTTTCACTCTTTGGCAGGTATAACAACGACTTACCCACTCAGCAATTTCTCTCTTCATGTCTGGCCACCAAAAGTTCTTCTTTATATCTTGGTACATTTTAGTGCTTCCAGGGTGTAATGAAAACTTAGAACTATGAGCATCACACAACAACTCTTCTTTTAACTCTTTCACATCAGGAATCCATATTCTCGAGGAAAATCTTAAAATACATTGTTTATCTTTTTGTGTACAAATTTCTTCTCCAGTTAACTCATTCAATCTGTGGTTCATCACTTCTTCTTGGCCTTTCCGAATTTTGTCCAGTAATGCTGGTTGGAATGTCATGGTATAGAGATGCTCTGTTGGCATCTCCGTTGTACAGACCTCAATCTCTAACTTTTCAAATTCTTTAAATAATTCTTGGGCCATTGTCAACATATTTAACCTCTCCTTCCTGCTCAACGCATCAGCTACGACATTCGCTTTCCCCGGGTGATAGCTAATGGTACAATCATAATCCTTTATCAGTTCCAACCATCTTCTTTGTCTCATGTTGAGTTCCTTCTGGGTAAAAATATACTTTAGGCTCTTGTGATCCGTAAATATCTCACACTTCTGACCGTACAAATACTGTCTCCATAATTTCAACGCAAACACAATCGCTGCTAACTCAAGGTCATGGGTAGGGTATCTTTGTTCATGAGGTTTCAGTTGCCTTGAATCGTACGCAATCACCTTTCCATGCTGCATCAATACACATCCTAAGCCTTTATGCGAAGCATCACTATAGATTACAAACTCTCCTTTATCGTCAGGCAATGCTAACACTAGAGCAGTTACTAACCTCTGCTTTAGCTCTTGAAAATTCTTTTCACACTTTTCAGTCCATTCAAACTTTTCATTCTTCCGTGTCAACTTGGTCAATGGTACCACAATCTTAGAAAAATCCTTAACAAATCTGCGATAATATCCTACTAGTCCCATAAAGCTTCTTACTTCCATCGGTGTTCTTGGTCTTTCCCAATTCACAACTGCTTCAATCTTCGTTGGGTCGACTCGAATTCCTTCCTTACTCACAATATGTCCCAAAAATTGGACTTCCTTCAACCAAAACTCACATTTAGAAAACTTGGCATACAACTTCTCCTTTCTCAATATTTCTAATGCTATCCTCAAGTGCTCTGCGTGTTCCGCTTTCGACTTGGAGTATATCAAGATATCGTCTATGAAGACTATTACAAACTTATCCAAATACTTCTTAAACACTCGGTTCATTAAATCCATAAATGCTGCAGGCGCATTCGTCAATCCAAAAGCCGTAACCAAAAATTCGTAATGACCATACCTTGTTCGAAAAGCAGTCTTCGATATATCCTCTGGATTGATTTTTAACTGATGATATCCTGACCTTAGATCTATCTTCGAGAAACAGGTGGCTCCTTTCAACTGATCAAACAAATCATCGATTCGCGGCAACGGGTATTTATTCTTGATGGTCAACTTGTTTAACTCCCGATAATCAATACAAAGTCTCTTACTTCCGTCTTTCTTCTTTACAAACAACACTGGCGCTCCCCAGGGTGATACACTTGGTCTTATAACTCCTTTGTTCAATAAATCTTGAAGTTGACTGGCAAGTTCCTTCATTTCAGACGGTGCCATTCTATATGGATCTTTGGAAATAGGTTCTGTCCCTAGTGCTAAATCAATCGCGAACTCGATCTCAAGATCTGGAGGTAATTCGGGTAATTCCTCGGGAAAAACATCTGGAAATTCGTTGACTTCTGGGATGTCTTCCAATTTCACTCCCTCATTACTCTTGTCTATCACATAAGCGAGATAAGCCTCACATCCTTTCCTTTACAGTCTCTTGGTTTGCATCATGGTAAGAAATGTACTAGATTGTCTACGTCCTTTAAAAATAACCTTATCGCCTTCGGGGGATTTCAACGTCACTCGCTTACTCTTACAATCGATTTGCGCATTATACTCGGTGAGCTAGTCCATCCCTAAAATTATGTCAAAATCTCCTAATTGAAAAGGTATCAAGGTGACTGGAAAAAGATGTACTGAAATCTCTACTACACATGGTGAATATACTTTATCTACTGGTATATGATCCTGATTGGCTAACACAATATCAGAGCTTCTTTTAACATACGAGTATCACACTTCAACTTATTCACAAAATCTTTAAAAACAAACGATCTAGTGGCACCCGAGTCAATTAACACTTTTGCACTAGTGGCATTCACGAAAAGCGTACCTGCCACCACATCCGAACTTTGCACTGCGTCATTCATATTCATGTTGAAGGTCCAAGCATGAATTGGATATGCTTGATAACTTGGAGCTTGAAGTGATGGAACTTGCTGAATTAGAGGTGGATTTAGAATCTGAGTTGGAATCTGAGAAGTTGCCATTGGGTTCACTGGGGTAGAGGTAGTCAATCTCATCAAGTTGTTATTTGGAGTAGGGGCTCTGCACTCTCTAGCCATGTGTCCCACTTTACCACACTTGTAACAAGTCACATTCGATTTGGAATTCCGGCATTCATTAGCATAATGTCCCTTCGAGTTACACTTGAAACAAATAATATCTGCTTTAGCACACACTCCGGTATGTATCTTAGAACATATCTTGCACTCTGGAATAGATGGTCGAGGAAATCTTGGTTGATTAGGATTCTGAGGAAGGGTTTCCGGGTTTCTGGTTCTGGGCACATTCCTTTTAAAATTTCTTCCTTGGTTCTGAAATCCGGGCTTTCTCTCCATTCGATTTGTTGACTTTCCCTGCTCCTGATTCCTTTCTATTGCCTCAACTTTCCTCTTCAAATTACCTCTTTCCTTCTGATTCTGATCACTTTCACCTTCTATTATCATCGCCTTCTGAACCACTTCTGCATATGTGTTTATCTCAAAAGCCGTAACTCTGCTTCTTAACCATGGCTTCAATCTCTGTTGAAACCTCTTTGCTCTTTTCTCATCTGTATCCACATAATCTCCCACAAACCTTGCTAATTCTGTAAACTTCTTCTCATACTCATCAATACTCATATTCTCTTGCTTTAGATTAAAGAACTTTAACTCCATCTGATTCTGCATATACCTAGGAAAATACTTTTCTAGAAAAATCCTTTTAATCTATCCCATGGAATCACTTCTATTGCTTCTAGGGCCTTAGCTGACTCCTACCAATAATTAGATTCACATTTGAGAAAATAACTAGCAAATTCTACCTTCTGCTCATCACTAACCTTCACTAGTGCGAAAGCCTTCTCCATTTCCTTAAGCCATATCTGGGCTTCAACTGGATCTCTTGTTCCTTGAAAATTTGGGGGTTTCACAGCCTGAAAAGATTTAAAAGTTACCGTAGGTTGGGCTGGTGGTTGTTGTCCTTGTTGTTGTTGTAACTGTTGATGCTATTGTTGGAGAGAGAGGCCGAGAGAGAGAGATTGAGGAAAGAGAGAGAGGAGCCGAGGGAGAGAGATGAGAAGAGAGAGGTCGAGGGAGAAGAGAGGGAGAGGGAGAAGCCGAGAGGGAGAAGCCGAGAGGGAGAGAGATCGAGAGGGATTGAGAGAGAGGTCGAGAGGAAGGAGGAAGGATGAGAGGAGAGATTTTGGTGAAGTTTGTGAGTTGCTTGAGGATTAATTACTTGAGAATATGAATGTTACTTGAATTAATTGTTACTTGAAATTTTCTAAGTAAGATAGTATATCTAAAGGTGCATCTTTATTATCATGGTGATTTAGTTATGGGATTGTCTTGTTATAAGTTATAAGTGATTATTGTTGGAATTGCATATGTCGCATATATAGCTTGACTGATTTGACCGGTTGTAGTCCGGTATGGTATGACGATTATACAAAGGAAATGCTGCCAAAATTTTCAAGAAATTATAAAGACCATTTTCAAAACCTTAAGGCACATTTCTATTGTTAATCGTGATATCATTATGGTGCTACTCCATGATACATTATATGTTATGTGACTTGACGTGCTATGTGACTTTCGTGTTTACATGTATATAAATATATATATATATATGTATATGAGTATGGTGGTATTCGATGGGGCGTTAGTATCATAAGTTGTCTAGTGGCATGTAAGCAATGAGGGGAAATATAAGATATTCATTATTTTGTTATAGGTCCTAGTAGGAGACCTGGCAAGGAACCAATCGAAGAGGAAGCGGATTAAGTGCAATCTCGTGTATTAAGGCAAGTGTACTACCCTATTCTTGTTGTTACCATATGACGAATTCCATGAGATATTGAACCATTGACTTGTTACAAACTTATATTATGCTCTTTCGACCTTATTATTGTTGCATACCTTGTGATTGATTATATAACCTTTGAACCTAAATTAACTTGTTAACCAATACCAAACCTATGCAACTCATTTACTTAACTAGATTCGTAACTACATCCTTTCACTTCAATTACAATGACCATGTTACTCAGAACCAATTCATGTTTTTCTTGAATTTTCGAATCAACTATTTAAATACTCTCTTGTACGATGAACTCTTGTCCACCTTAAAACATTTATTGATTCTTGATTAACCTTTCTTGACTTAACCAAGTTATACTAAACAGAATCCCAACTCCTAAGAACCCAAAATGATTAATTTTCTTCACTTCGCCTTACCAATTATTTGAAATCTTAAAGTCTTATTCTTGTTGATCAGAAACTTGATATAGCATTGACATTTCTTGTTTCATTGAGATGAATTGAACTCGACAGATCTTTATTTGACCTTAACGGAATTGGATGGAATTTTATTTTGACCGAGGCGCCGGTCCAAATTAATATATTATCATTATAGGCCAATGTGTGCCTGGGATCCCCTTATATTTGAGAACACGTATTGGATATACGGGTTCGGAGCTCTGACGTGGGCTGATCACCCAGCTTTGCTCATAGCGTCTTATCAGATATTCTAATTCCTATTCATTATACTTGTTGTTGATTCAGTTGTTAACTTTCAATTGCAGATTATTATATCTTGCTTTACATTTGATTATTCTGCCAGTTTTTATATTGTTGGATTATGCACTTGCTGGGCTTTTGGCTCAATTATTTTTTTTCCCTAACCTTATAGTGAAACTTAAAGATGGTAAGGACACTTGAAACTGCTCGTAAGAAGTGTGGTGGATCAGGAATAGCCTATAAAAGGCGTTTTGCTCAGGTAGGAGGGAGTGGCGATCTAATGGCTTGTGTATTAGTAGAACTTTAAAATCTGGTCTGTAATAACTTTTGGGATCTAGTATTATTGATGGTTTGTAATATTAATAATGTTGTTAACTGGTAGTTATATTGTTCAAACTCTTACCTGTTGGCGATCTGGGCGTGGGATTTGTTAATGTTCATTTAATAGATGCATGCTTTATCATTATTAAGTTAATATTAGTTAAGGGATTTGGGGTCGTCACATCTAATATTAAGTTAATATTAGTTAAGGAAGTTGCAAGGTAATATATTGCAACTTTAGTTTTGAACACTTTTCAAACCCCTGCCAACCTGAAAGAAGTCTCTTCGATACGTGTTGCGGGAGCTACCCGTCAACCTGAAAGAAGTCTCTTTGATACGTGTTGTAGGAAATATCCAAATTGGATGATGAACTAATACTGGAGTATTCACCGCGCCCGCTATTCTAATCCTTACGATGATCAGTCGCAGATTGTACAGCTCAAATTAGTTTTACTACCGGTAGAAGGAAGAACTGACGGATTTACTTGTCTACCGCCCTTTTAGATCTCCCTGGCCAACGGTTGGGCCTTTGGGATGGACCGGCGCTACTCGGCCTCTTACACGACTCCTAGTTCGAATAGAATCCATGACTCTGAAACGTAAAGCTCATCCTCCTTTCCCCAAGTATAATACTTGTTGATAAAACTCCACAAAGTAGTCGTATCTAATTGGAAAGGAAAATTCACCAATATTTCCCAAGCTGTTGCTTGTTAATGGATATCGGCTTGTTCCATCAATCTTACCCCTAGAACAATGAGGAAGTAACAAAAGATTCAATTTGATGAATAACAACCAAGTTGCAAATGAAAAGAATAGTTTCAAAGATTTATGACCGGGCAATCAAACATAATAAATAACAGTTCTCAAGTAAGATAGATTTAAATGGAAAAAGAGTTTTGGTAACCCTTGATAAAATAATCATAATAAAGCTCAGAAATATTTTACATAATATTTGAAGGTCAAAGAGAATTTTTGAATAAAATAAATCATTTTTAAAACTAGTTTAAAAGTATCAAATAAATATTTAAAAAAATTATGTATTAAATCATAAAAATTTAAAGAATATTCTTAATATAAAATATTGCTCATAAATAAACCTCGAATGAATATATGAAAATATTCACTAAACAAATAAATCCTCGAATGAATATTCAAAATAATATCCATTAAATAAATCAAACCTTAAATGAATATTCAAAATAATATTCATTAAATAAAAAAACTCAAATGAATATTCAAAATAATATTCATTAAAGAAAAAGTGGAAAAACATTAATCTGATATTTTTCCTCAGAACATAATCACAATATATACAGAAATACCGACTCCCGATCTGAATTTGAAGGATGAAAATCATATGCCCTTCACTAAGGGTCTTAGAGAATCATCCAGCTTATAACTAATATATCACATATCTTGTTTAATATCAATTCGTAAATCAAGTATCACAATATACTTATACTTTCGAAAACAGTTATGCCTTCCATTAGCATATATAACAGAAATAATATTCAAATAGTATTTCTCGACTGAGATAATACTCAAATAACATTCCTTGAAAGATATAGTGAGAAAATATCATTCCTCGAAGGATATCATATTCAAATAACAAATGGTTTCCAAGTAATTAATACTTTATGGAAATATAATTAATGTTTATAAATAACATTCCTCAAAATAAATAATAATCTGCCGTTGGAATCCCTCCGGGTTTCCACGACTATCTCTATATCTCAAAATACAGACTCTCGGTTTAGAGTCGAAAAAAATGAATATGCTCTTATCTCTAGAGTTACAAGGTATACCGGTTTATAACTACTTATCTCAAAGCTAATATATAAACCAAAACCAAATTCAACACGATATAACATTTATCGCAAAATAGTATAATACTATATATGGCAAAAAGCAGTATTATACAACAATACTTCAAAAGTACAAGTTTAGAAAACTTGCCTGATGCTCGAGAAGTGATAGGGGCTCGTGACGATGTCGGACAATCTAGACAAAGTCAAAACCATATGGTTAATCCCCTAGACGATCCACTTATAACTCAATGCTTAAACACGTAAGCGAATCACAATCAAAGCACTTAGTGGCTTAATCTAGACTCATACTAAGTCCAAGTTACTCATCAAATACTGAAGTCGTAAGTTTGGTTCGAAAACGGTCCTCGAACTCAACTCATATGTAAGCACTTATAAGTTTGGTTTCTAAGTCATGTTCTTAGGTGTTTTCACTTGCGCAACCTCGGCTTACACATTTTTATTAAATCGAAAAATAAACTTTTTAACTTGAAACCTTCGAACACAACTTGCCAACTATCTTTAACATTTTATCACCAAATTTCACATCTTAATTTGACAATTAAGGGTCCCTAACATAGCATCAAAGTGGTTACATTTCTGCGATAAAATCTTTCGAACCGCTTTCACTAAAACTAGCATAACTCTTAAACCGTAAACTCTTTTAATGCGATTCTTGTGGCCATGTAAACTAGACAACCATATCTTTGTAACCATAGGCATTGGTGATGCTAAAAATGACTTATGATCTCGGACATTAATTATTTTTAAGGGTTAATGAAATTTCTCCATTACGACAGCTATAAATCGAACGTTTCCATTTTGTCACAACATAACCATGCTACACCGGGCATACCATACATCCACAACCTCAACAAACAACATTTTTAGTTCTATAAGGTCAGTGGTGTGGCTACAATCCAACACCCACCACTTTTCATATTTTACAAAGTTAAATAACCACTAAAACACTTAAACATGATCTCTTAAGCATATAACACCAAAACAATCATCAAAACTCATATGAACTCAAAGGGTGGGTTAGGGTTTTACCTCCTTGGATGCTCTAACAACACTATCAAGTGTTTATAGACATTTAGCAAGCTTTAAATTGTAACACCCCCAGATCCGGGGTCCGGGATCCGGTCGTTACGGTCTCCAATTCTGTCCACAATACTTGAACTTACCTCAACATAAAATAAATTACATCTTTATGACCCAACACAACAATATAAAACACACCCGTTATAGTCCCAAAGATGAAATCAGAGTAACAACCAAATTTTATTAAACACATTATGAGTTCTTACAATCCAAAAGAATTTCAATATGAATACATACTCTTTGCCATCCATTTGCATAAGTCATACTAGACCATATACTTGGTACTAAAAGAATAAATCTATCCTACCAATAGCTTTCTCTTCGGTTCTGGTAGTCTCATCGTCCTCGCCAGCGTCGAGTGCGCCTTGTGCGAGTCATCTGGTCTTGCTGTTGTTGTGATATAATAATAAAGCAAGGGTGAGCAATAGCCCACCAACAATAATATTTAACTGAACGATAATATATAACTGTTCAAAAGTATCTTTCAAACCATATGCCATGCATTTACGGAAATGATGCCAGTATAATATGAACGATAAAGTTACAAGGTAACTTAAAGCATTTATTTTGTGGAAATATCTGCTAAGTCAAAATAAGCAAGATATTATCGTTTATCATATAAAGAGGAACTTGCAAGGAAAATATTGCAATTCCAGTTATTAACATTTTTTGAAGTCCTACAACCTGAAAGAAGTCTCTTCGATACGTGTTGTGGAAGACACCGTCAACCTGAAAGAAATCTCTTCGATACGTGTTGCAGGGAATTCCTAATTTGGGAGATGAACCAATACTGGAGTTATCACGCGCCAGCTATCCCACTCCCTGATGATCAGTCGGGGATGGTACAGCGCAATATAGTTTACTACCGGTAGAAGGAAGAACTGACGGCTCCACTTGTCGATTGCCTTTAATAGTAACTCCCTGGCCAATGGTTAGGCCTTGTGATGGACCGCGTGACTCGGCCTCTTACACACGACTCCTAGTTCGAATAAATCCACAGCATTGAAACGTAGAGTTTGTCCTCCCTTCCCTATGTGAAATACTTGTGGAGTTTGTACTCCACAAAGTAGTCGTATCTAGTTGGAAAGGAAAATTCACCAACATTTCCCAAGCTTTTGCTTGTTAATGGATATCAACTTGTTCCAACAATATTACCCCTCGAATGATGAGAAGGTACACACAGACTTAATGAGTCCATAGCAACCAAGTTGCGAGTGAAAAGGATAAATTATGACCGGGAAGTCAACAATGTAACGCCCCGACTTCCCAATACTGAAAATATACTTTTATAACAAAATAGACTTTGATACAGGGAAATTTTAGAAAATTTCGGCATGAAGTATTCGTAAAATCGGACTATCCACCTGTATTTTAATCCAAACCAAATTCCAATTAACAATTACAAATAAAACTTAATACACCAACGATTCGTCACCGAGGATCGATTCCAGGTTATGGTATGAAACAAGAATCTATACTATACAAATTATTATAACTTTTATCTCTGCTATAAATACAAATCACTATACCATCTAATCTGTAGCTTAATCCTAAACCGTGCTCGCCCACGTTAGCTCTGAAATCTATTCTGAACAGAATCATCCTCGCTCTCATTCGCATTTGAAAATATAAGTAGATCATCCTTAAACCAAACTGCAAAGGGTTAGGTAAAACAAAGCAAGAGTGAGCCAAAGAACGCTCAGCAAGTGCATAGTATAGTGAACAATGATTTTACAATATTTCATTGATGAACAATATCAATGATCAAACTATCTCAAGGGAATAACTCAATTTCTATCATAGGATAAAACTTTCCATTTTTCTTTAAATCATAACCTTTTTCTCAGAAATGTTTCTTTCCATCAAAACATACTTTTCATAAAACTTTTTAAAAGCATTTAAGTTGATTGTATTATTATCTTTATTTCGGACAATACGGGTGATCAGCCACGTAAAGTCCCCTTTGCAATTGGGTTCCCAATTAGGCAACACATTGGCTTTAATGCTGGACAAGGACCACCCTAGCCTCTTACGCTAAATAAAGGTGCTGGACTAGGACCACCATAGCCTCTTACGCTTCTCCAATTTATAAACAAATTTATTATTAATAATTTAAAACATTTCACTTTTCAGTCCTTAAACTCACTGATAACAGATCAGCCCAGTATAAGGAATTTTAAAAACATCTTTAATTAATTAAACCATTTTAGGGAGCAGCATTAAAATATTAAGAATCAGGGAAGCAATAAGATTAAACTAAACATGGCAAGATTTAGCAAAATTGAATCATATATTAACAAGGAAACATTTATCAATTAAGGAACAAATCAATTGTTAGGATTCTAGAAATTTAATAGCAATTTATGTGATAATCCTGGAATAAAGGAATATGAAGTTCAAGGAAAGATTTGAGTAATACATTGGTTATAAACAATAAAGAGTCATTGGTTAATAAAGAGTAAAACAAGGGTTGGGTTCTACAATTTAATTTAAGGGTTATGAAATCTGATTTCGCTGGTATGGTTTAAAGGAATAAGCATATGGAAAAGATTAAGATAAAGCAAGGCATAAATTATAAGTCAAGGTTTATGGATTAACAAGAAACAGGGTAAATAATAGGGTACATAAATTTAAATAATGATTCATAAGGGTAAGCAAGGTACAGGTGTTTTAATAGTAATTTATAAGAAACAATAAGGTATAAAAGGTTCAACAATAATTAAAAAGGGATAGCCGTAGGGTATAAGGATTTTAAACAACAATTCCTAAGCAGTTCAGGGAATCTGAACTTAAATACAAGGTTCGAGTCACTAGAAACAAAAGAAAGAGGTGTAGACCCTAGCGAAATGATTTGGAAAATAATCTTAAAATTAAAAGAGACAGATTCACATCATTCAAAATAAATATGAAGAGTATAAATGCTTGCAAGAAAGAATCTGAAAGAGCATATGAACAATATAGGATATTTCACATCACTTGAAAGATAAGTGAGGGATAGTATACTTGTCTCAATACACAGGGTTTCTATTTTCAATATTTTAACTCCTTATCACTTTACTTCCGTCTTTACTTGACCTTTCTTCGGTCACGCATCCATTTTCCCTTTATCACTTGCCAATCCCGATAATTCTTTCCTTCCTTACATTCCATTTCCACATACTCTAGCTCTTAGCTGGCCTCCTATGCGTACCTATATACAGGTAAAGTACTACTTCAATACGCGTATAACTTTAACCATCTAATTCTATTCTACCCAATCGTGTCCTATTTCGCTTTACAACTTAGAAAATACAACGCGTATTATTTACATTCTCAAAATAGTAATATATGTATATATATAACCACATAAATCACATAGCACTTAGCACATATTATCAACTTACACTTATATCTCATAATTCACATAGAACATTGGTTCACAAATAGTTCTTGTCTAATTAGTATAAGAATTAGAAAATAATTTTAAGGAAAATTGGACAACACTTCCTTTATAAAATTACCCTACCTGTCGGAATACAACCAACCCAATCATAAATCAATCGACTCTTTTATGTAATATCAACTACAAATCAACTTACGATTTACAATCGTTACACGGTTACAAACAATTAGTGACAAACTTGCCATACGACATGCATTTAATCAAATAATATCCCACGATCACACAAATCACTCCTTGAGGTTTGTAAGGAATAAAGTACTTAAATTACATTTATCCTATTCTTTTTTTATCCTATTCTTTTGACTTTAATAACACTTAATCAAATAAGGTCACTTAAGCGTCTAAAAATCATGCTATAACCAAAGCATACAACTTATGACCAACTATAAATCGATTTATTTAATTTAAATCAAATTAACACGACCACACTTTTGATAATAAAACAATCATGTAAGTCGCTTATCAAGTAACTGCAAGTAAACATTCAACATTAGCATTCATAACCCAAAATTATACTTTTGACACCACCAATCACTTTCCTCTCCCATCTTTTCTTTCTTCAGCTTCACTCTCCCTTTCTCATTCTTGTCCCCTCGGCCTTACTCTCCATACGCCCATACAACTCAAGTACACACATATATATTTTGCACCACACATTCACTCGCTTATCACTCTTGTGCACGCACAGTAGAGACACTCACATACACATATTCGGACAAAAATACACAACCAACCACACTCCTTCCTGCCTCCTTCCTTATTCAACTTTACACCATAATATACAACACAACCTTAACTCATTCCTGCCTCATATACAACACATACCACACGGACAAAAAGAACACCCCTGCACAGTCTCTCTATACCAACTCTCCCTGACTCCCATCATCACCACAATCCAGGAACACTAAACACACGCACAACCTTAACTCATTCACACCCAACCGCAATCACCCAGACACAAGCAAACATCCGAACGTCGACCCACTGCACGTACAGTCGAGACACAGCCATATATCCATCATCTCCATAATTTTTTTTTCATTTAACCACCACAAAACACACTCCCACGATCGCACAATTACCTCCACCATTTTCCTCACTTCCTCCATCTTTCACGCACCCTTTACTCACTAAAATCCTCTTCGTGCTGCTTTCTCTATCACTCAGCCTCACCTTAACAACACCCACCCACATTCTTGAATTCACCCCCAACTTCGAACCACCAAAATAACAATAAAGCCCCAGAAACGATTCAGACATATACAACCTATGGCCAAACTCTGTTTACTCCGTCATCATCAATTTGCTGCTCTCAAGATCATAATCTAAACCTTGTCTGACCCCCACCCGGCGTTTACCACACACACTCACACAATAATATAGATATATACACCACTATACGCACCTCTGTTCACTCTATAATTCAAAGTAACTAGGCCACACACCCGGGTACCGAACACACACAATTGGGGAGAGGGATTAAAGAGAGAGACTGAGTGAGTTTTAGAGATTGAGGAGATGTTATGGGAAACGGGAGAGAGAGTTCTAGAGAACTCGTGAGTAAACCACACAAAACAGAGCCTGGCCACACTGATTTTTGGGGGAAAAATTGTGAATTTATGGATTGGGTTTCACACCTCTAAAATCAAATAAAATATTAACATAAAATCTGAATAATTGCTTATTAAATCATTTTTTTTAAATAAAAGAATTTATAGAAAATTAAATTTTTATATTTCTAAAATGTTGAGTACAAAATTAGGAACAACCACATATTTTTAAAATATTTTTAGGATCAAAAATGAATTAAATATGAATTTTACAAGTTTTGACTCTTTAAATGAAATAAAACTCTTAAAATAATTTTTAAAATACTGAAACACCGAAAATAATTCACCCAATAATTTTTAAAAATTAAATAATATTATAAATAGGATAACACAAAAGATTTCATGATTTTTAATAATTCCGTTGATTTTATAAAATGTTTTAAAGATCAATAATGCACAATTTAAATAGATTTTAATCATAAAAATCAAATAAAAATACACGGTCTCACATTTCACATATACATTATCATATCAGCATGTAAACATGATGTCACATATATTCAATCCCTAAAAAAAATATTTACCTCATATAATTCACATTTAATATTAAATAATAATAATAATAATAATAATAATAATAATAATAATTACGATATTTTCTAGGGCGTTATAAACAAGATAAATAACCTTTCTCAAGTAGGTTCCCCTATAATATGGAAGTTTGAGCGAGCATTTAAATCCTTTTAAGATAGATTTAAATGAAAAATAAAAAGGTAATATTCATCAAGTACGTAAAACCTTAAATGAATATTCGAAGGTAATATTCATTTAATAAATAACATTCTAATGAATATCAAAATAATATTCCTTAAATAATCAACTCTAAATGAATATTCGAAACTAACATTCATTTAATATCTCTCGACTGAGATAATACTCGAATAACATTCCTCGAAATATTTCCAAGTAATTGATACTTTATCGACATATAAATAACGTTTAATAATAACATTCCTTAAAATAAATAATAATCTGCCGTTGGAATCCCTCCGGGTTTCCACGACTATCTATATCTCAAAATACCGACTCCCGTTCTATATTTAAGAATGAATATCATATACCCTTCGCTAAGGGTCTTATCAAAACAATCCGGCTTATAACTGATACTTCGTATCTAGTCTATAAGCCAATATCACTTCAGGGAACAGGTATCATAATATAATTTGATAATAGGCATGCATGCTATGGCATATGTAAAACGGCAATCACACATATATATATTATCACAACAATAGGTTCAAAGTTTTGAACACTTGCCTGGTAATCGGGTGTGGGTGGAGATAGCGTGTCCTGGGTCTGCTCGATGATCTATAAACAATCAGAACATTCGAGATTAACCACTTAACACGTTTTAACAGTCTAAGTATAACTTCACTTAAATTGAAACACGTTTTCGAATTATCTCGTTATACACCTTTCAGTGTAACTCTTATTATTACTGATATGATCCGACATTTGTTCGTTATTACGACATGTCATCATACCCACACTCGGTATATACTTAAGTCATATAAGTTATAAAGTCGATCGATTACAAACCGAGATTATACCTCGAGTTTTATCGTTCGTTTTCTAAGTGTTTTACCAAAGTTATAACCAAGCGGGTTTTTAGGGGTTCGTTCGTGTTTAACTTTGATTCCAACATTTTTATAAAATCGGAAAATGATCCGTTTGATATGTGGTTTTCTTTCATACCTTCCTTATGACCCCTAGTATTTATTTACCAAGATTCGCCACTGGGTAACATCCTTTACGAGGGTTCAATTGAAGTTACGAACTTTTATTTACGGTTCCGAACCAATTTTAGTAATTTGACCATAACTCCTAAACCGTAAGTCGGAATGTTTCGATTCTTGCTCCAAAATGATCTATGGCTCGAGATCTACAAGGGCATGTCATTTATTCATCAAGGCCAGAAACTCATTACGACGGCTATAAATCGGACGTTTCCAAATTGTTACAACAATCACCAAGCCACACCGGGCATACATACATCTTATACACATGATTCTCATCTCAACAAGTCCAGAAATATCATACTTCACCATCATATTCATTATATCTCTTAGATCAAAAAAGCTAATTACATAATCATGCTTATAATACACCATTTCATAACTAATCTCAAAATCATCCAATAATCATCAAAACTTAAACTAAGAGCTAGGTTTTCTTGAGATGATTACCTTCCTTGGAGTATGTACTATCCTTACTAAGCTTGATCTAGTCCTTGTATAGCCTTAACAAAGCTTGGATCAACCAAAGAAAACAAGAAATCAAAGATTAGTTCTTGGAAGTTACTATTCACCCTAAACTTGTAAAAATCATAGAAAATTGAAAAATAAGAATTTAGCTCTCAACTTTTTACCACATCTTGGGATCTTCATAAGCTTTGTTTTGAGTCCTAGATCATTAGATATGAAGCTTCCTAGCTAGGGTTTTGAGCCCTCTTTTTCTGCTGGACAGAAACTGGGCAGATTTGTTTCCCCAAATTTGAGCATGGATTTGAATAGGCTATACTACTTGGATTGCTATGAAATTTGGAGCGAATATTGCCCATGAAGTGGAGAGGTGGTGGTTAAAATTTGGTGATTTTATCATGGATAGAAATGGAGATATTAATTTGTTTTTGGAGAGTGTTTCTGCTGGGCAATTTTGAGAGAGTTTGTGTTTTGCTAGCTTCTCTTGCACTCATCTAGCATAAAGTGATGTGTTTGGATAATATCTTGCTAAAGTAGCTTTAATAAAGTGATGATGCAATGGATGATGAGAATTGCATGGACAAGTGTTGATCTTTGGTGGTGTTAAGGCTAACTAAGTAGTTTCTTTTGCTAAGTACTAGTTTCATCTCTAAGTATGCTAGTTGCATGAGTCATCACTTGGTTTGCTAGATATTTTCCACCACTACATGCATGTATCTTGATTCCCTGCTTGTTTCTTTGTCCGGTTTTTGCTCAATTCTTTGATCGTTCGGAGGAATAACTCATTCGTTTCTAGTTAGGGTTTTACCGGAATTCGTCTTAATATTTAAACTATCATTCTCCATTCTATTTAATAAATCTTGAATCCATATTCCTTAAATCCTTTTAATAATTCTTTAAGTCTTTCAGTGTCCGGGAAAATAAAAGTGCTATTTTTCAGAATCCAACAGCTTTTACATAAACTCTTTTTCCCCCTGGATCACTAATAGGAACTCAGAATTTCGTTTCGGGTACTTCTATATAGTGTCGTCTAATAATATTCCTAAATCCACCAAAATCACTATTCATCCATTTTTCTTTACTCATCCTCTTAGGGTTGTACAATTGTCCCTGATCTCTTTCAATCGTTCCTTAACCTTTTTACGGACCTACTGGACCAATAACAGATATCGATTTGGATGACATAAGAATAATCTTCTCCTTTAGAATTATCAAATCTCAACTCCCTAGGAGATAGATAATTCTTATCTAAAGTGTCAACCAATAGTATTCTTCATGGCATATAAACATTTGAATCCAAATCTATTCCTTTCATTCATTATCTCAATCGTTACATTGTAGTCGTAATCGCTATTCACCATTACCTCAGTACATAATAAATTTTTTTAATTATATCCAAAATTTGGGGGTTCTTACATAAATGGTCCTTAAGATCAAAACAAGAAAACAACGTGAAGTTACTATTCATCCCCATCTTGTAAAATTCATAATAAATCAAAAAATAAGAGTTTGGTGCTAAAATTTTTACCACACCTTGTAGTCTTCATAAGCTTTCTTTTGAGTTATAGATCATTAAATTTGAAGCTTCCTAGATAGGGTTTTGAGCCCCATCTTTCCGCTAGACAGAAACTGGATGGATTGGGTTCTCCAACTTGGAGGAGAGATTTGACTAGGCTATACTCCTTTGTTGGCTATGAAATTTTGAAAGAATGTTACCCATGGAGTGGAGAAGCTATGGTTAAAATTTGGTGATTTAATCATGGATAGAATTGGAGATATGAGTTTTTCTTTGAGTGGTATCTCTGCTGGGCCGTTTGTGGAATGGTATATTTCTTTGTGTTTTCTTTCCTTTTCTTTTTTTCTATGACTAATTCAACTAAATTTTGATCTAATATCTTGATAAGATCAGTTGGGTGGCTGAGTTTGATCGTCTTGGCGCTTGTGCAAGGTGTATCCAAGAAGCTTCATTGATATTTGTTTGGTTTTTTGTTTGTTTTTACCACCTTATCCTTGCCCTTTCATAATTCTTCCACTCTTGCCCTTGCCCCGTGGCTTTCACCATAAGCCACTTAATTAAACCAATAAATCAACTCCTTGTTTAGTATTGGGCCGAAGTTTGGGCTTTCCCCATGTTTAGTGGTCTACTGTTTGGGCCTCTTTCCAAGATTCTCTAGTCGTTGGATTTATCGTATGATTTCAGTGATCGTCTTAGTGGTTTCTCTCTTGTAAATTTCTTGGATATATATTATCTTTTCCACATCATATATTAGTGTGTTAGGGTGGTTCTAATCCTCTAGTAGATATTAAATCCATTATCCTTGGTATATTCTCTTTATCTCAGAATTTGCTCTCCCGGTTTCTCAAGCGTTCTCAAACTCGTTTGCATTCTCTTTTCTCAAGGATTATATTCTCAATCCTCTTTCCCACTCATAATATATCCTCCCTTGGACTTATAATATTTAATATCCTCAATTCTTAATCCAATTATTATTTTCCTGACTCCTTTGTCAAAGTTGGAGTAAAATAAAGTTTGGATTCTCGGAATTTTTTCCTCAGTTACATATTCCGTGAACCACTAATATGACTTCGAAATATCCATACCATGTCTCGTACATAGGTGGCATGAAAAATTTCTTAATCCTAAAAATCATTATTCATCCACCAAAATCACAATTCACTGATGCACTTCATCATAATAAGAAAAGTTTTAATTCTACCGAAAATTCGGGTTATTACAAGATGGAACTTATGAATTCGAGGGTATGGAAAATCAACATCTACCAAAATTGTGTAAGTTCAAAATGGAAAATATCTAGATTGCTTTTTATGTACTGATAAGATGTATTGTATAGCAATTTAGGTAAGTCACATGGGTATGCAAATTGTAAGGAGCTGCTACTTGATAATGACAGCAGCTCCACAACCCATGTAGATACTGATGGTAGAGAAAAGTGAGATATATGTAGATTCAACTACTATTCAATCTGTAATAGATAACTACTATTCAACTACTGGGTAGCTAAGAGACCATCTGAGTATCTTGACTCAGAAAAGGAGAAAGTAGCCTTGGATGACTACTTGTATCTTATTCTGCTTGATTCACTCACCTTGGACAAAGCCATGTGTGGAAATGTTATTGGATGTTCTTCAGCCAAGGATATGTGGAATAAGATAGAGCTGCTATGTCAAGGAAGTGAAGAGGTCAGAGAAAATCAAAGGCAAATACTGGTGTCACAGTATGAAGCTTTCATTGCCAAGCCTGGTGAGGAGTTAACTCATATGTTTGAGAGATTTAGCAAGTTGATAGTTGAGCTACAGATTTATGGCAAATACTATGAGAATAAAGATATAAATATAAAGTTCTTACTAACTCTCCTAGAACACCTTGAGCACAGAGTAACAACAATTCGAGAAGGAAGAGATCTAAACAATGTCTCCCTTGAAACACTGTATGGTGTGCTAAAATCTTATGAGCTCAAACTCTTTCAAAAGAGAGCCATACAAAATGGATCTAAGGGTAAAATGGAAAATATTTCTGGTGCTCTTATGGCTCAAGAACCAAAGTTTTCTAAACCAAGTGAGCAACTACAGATTCCTCAACAAACACAAGTACCAACCTTAAAGATTGAGGAAGTGGTTGATATAAAAGAGAAAGTTGTGTTGCAACTGGAGGATGTTGAAGATGAAGATTTTTATTCAATAGAAGAAATGGAAAGCATGGATAATCCACCCATGGATTTTATAGCAAAGAGATTCAAGAATATAAGATTCAAGAGAAACAAGCCATACAAGCCACAGGGTCAAACATCAAAGTTCAACAAAGGAAGCTCTTCAAAGGATGTGAGTGGTACAACCAAAGGAGGATACAAAATAGGGATGGTGGATATATCAAAGTTTAGGAGCTACAACTGCAATGAACTTGGTCATTTTGCTACAGAGTGCAGAAGGCCAAAACAGTTTCAAAGAATGGAAAAAAGGTCAAGAAATCAGTACAAGAAGGGTCAAGGTAGAGCCTATGTGGCTAAAGGAAAGTGTTGGGATGAATATGATAATGAAGAGGAGGAAGAGTATGTGAACTTAGCCCTCATGGCTATATCTGATGATGAAGCATCAAGATCCTTAAATCAGGTACCATCTCTCGTTTTACTTGACATGTCTGTATCTGATTATGAGCAAACAATTGAGGAAATGAGTGCTGAGATGTTTAATGTTCAAACTAGTTTATCTGCTGTAAATGAAGAAATTTCTAGATTAACTAAGTCAAATGATTCACTCAATTCTGAAATGAGATGTTGTTGCTAAGGACCAGTCCATTATATTTCTTAGCTCAAGAAAATGCTAGACTTAAAAATGAATTAGTCTGTGCTATGGAAATAGAAGAATATCTAAGAAAGGAAATTTCTGAAAATGAATTCAAGCTTAAGGCATTTAGAAATTCTTCTAAGGTAGTGCAAGGATATCATGAGAAACACACTAAGAACCAGAAAGTTGGAGTAGGTTTCGAGTATGGTAGGAGACCTGGAAAGGAAACTGCTGTCAATGATTGTCCTGATAGTACTGCTGTCAAACCTTACATCCTCAGAAATATGAACAAACCAATCTTCAAGAGTGCAGGATTCGAGCTTGATGAACTTTCCTTGATCATCAGGGAAAAACTCCTTAATGAAGATAGGAGGACTGACAGCATATCTGAAGGAAGGAAAGATTCTGTCAATATTCCCATGACAAAAACATTGCCAAACAATCAGACAGAATGTTCTAAAGATGCTGTCACTAAGGATGAGATAGTAACTTCAAAAGATACTGTCAAGAGAGTACCCAAGACAGTAACTTCCAAACATGTTGTCAGGACAGTGGCTGTAAAAGGTGCTGTCAAGGGCAACTCGATAGCAACCTCAGAACATGCTATCAACACAGGTTCTTCCAAGTCTAAGATATGAATGGCAAGTTAGGAATTGATAAGTGTTAACTCGAATAACTTGTAGAAGGGGGGGTTGAATACAAGTTATATAATCCTGTCTGATTTTTGCTTGATTATATGAACAAGAATAAATGAATAAATCAAACTTTGTTTGTATTAAAATAATCAAATACAAACTCTACCAAAGGTGTACAATACCTTTAGCAGCTGCTGACAATATAAATCTCTCTCTGTGTTTGTTTCGAACTCTCGAATACAAAACTTACGAACTTACTCGCTCACACTTTTTACAATGATATTGAGAGAGTATTTATAATGCTACCTATCAACTAATAACAAAATTATAATCTATCTATGACAATGTTCTGCCATCCAGTTGATAGTTTCCATCAATAGGGAATTCGTTTCCTTCACGATATCTTCTTGCTTGTTTTCCAAAACAAAGATCCTATTTTATAGCACTTGCCAGTTTCTGTAGCATCCATAATGACATCATCAGTAACACGACTGACCTCATCAGTAACACGACTGATATCAGGATTTCCCATTGCATCAGGATCTGATTATCCCATCAGTATTTGATCAGGACCTGACTTAATATATCAGGATCTGCTCCTCTGTTCCTAACATGTAGTCCCCAATACACTGCTCCTGACATGTAGTCTCTGACGCACTGTTCCTGACTAAATTCTACAGATTACTGTTTAACACATATATCCTATACAAAGTGCTAAATCCTTTATAAGATCAGGATATACAAGAAGTATTGGCAAAATTCTATTTTTAACATCACAACTTATGAATTATTCCTAACAATCTCCCCCTATTTATGCTTTAGAATCTGAAGCATAAATCTAAGTTGTAGATGTCAAAACATATAACAATACAACCAGAATAGAATTTATGAATTCAAGATCATGAAGTTAACTACCTTCTTCTTCAGATGTAGACATGTATCTAATACTTAGAAGAAAGAATTCAACTATTTGATGCTTCTTTTCCTTTACCACTCCCATGACGAAATTTACCAACTCTGTCACCCTTAGTTCTGCTCCCAGTCTGTTTATCTCCCCCAGTCTGTTGTTGTTGTCTCTGAATTGTCTCTGAATTGCTTTTATCTCCCCCTTTTTGACATCAGCAACATTAATTCCAAGAGATTCAATAACAGAACAAATGAGATTCATCATAACTGCTTGATTTTCCATAATAGTGACATGGTTAATTTCAAGAATTAGAAGTCTCGATTGAATATCACTTTGAGATTTCTGAATGTCCTGTAGAATATCAGAATTGACTTCAATGTTGGAAGTGCTTGTTGTATCTTCAGATTCAGATGCAGAAAAAACATTATCTTCAAGTCTTGTAGAAGAAGTTGCCTGTTGAGAATGATAGTCAAGGAATAATACTTGAGTAGAAGTACAAACATCTTCATCTTTCTGATCTGGAGCTGAAGTATGATCATCCTGTCCTTCACCAGTATTCTGTGTACTAACATCTACAAATCCTGACTCCTCCTTAGATTGATCAGATATTGTTGATGTTTCAATTCTAGCATGAAATTGGAAGTACAAACAAAGGAATACTAGGGTCATTAGGAATATCTTCTGGTACTAGCTGAGTAGAAGTTTGTCTTAACCTTTCACCTCTTCTGTTAATGATCTCTGCAAGCCTTTCTTTCTGTTTTTGAGCTTTAACTTTTGGCTTTGCATTGTGATGTGCTAAGTCATGCTTCTCATACATCTTGATAAAAGAATAAGTACCATCATCCATACCAAGATTTTCAGACCAAGATTCAGGAAAAACCTGATCCCAGAAATCAAACGATGGTGGTTTCCTAATTTTCTCTCCCTCACTATGGAGTTGATCATCCATACCCTCATTCTCACTTTGACTATCTAAAGTCAACACTCTTTCTACCTCTCCTTTTGCCTGGTCAGGAGCCAGCCTCTCTGTGTGTGGATCTATGTCCATCTTTTCAAGTGTATCACTCAAATTTGGATAAGTGCTCTCATGACCTACAGAAAAATAGGGGTTAGAAGAAGTTTTTATACCTGAACTCACATGGATAGAGGGTTCCTCATATGGCATGGGGCTTGAGGTTTTCTCCAAGGAGTGAGCTGTTATAGTCACTGAACCCTTACAAACATCTAATTGTTTTTCAAAAACTACAAGCTCCAGTATACCACTTTTAGGTTTTACACTAGACTCTGATGTCTTCAGTAATACTTCATTAGACACCATAGCTAATATGCCACCGTCTTTAAGTGTTGGTTGCTAAGACACACCCTCAAGGTGGATAGACTCTGACAGAACAATATTAGTTTGATCTTCAGAAAAATCAATCAAAGTCATTCCTCCCATATCATAGGGTTTCTCACTTGCAATTTCAGTCATCACAGAAGACCTTTCAGCATCATCAATCACAGTTCCTGAGTCATCCAACCTCTGACTAGATGGTTCTTGTGTTGCAGTGGCTGTGATATGATCTATTCTACTATTCACCACTGTTGCAATAGTATCTTCTGTTGACTGCTTCCCTCTATCAACTACCTCCTCTTGTTCACCTTGAGCTGAAGCATCTTCAACAATGACATCCTTATCAAATAAATATGCATGAAGTGATTGAAGTGCAACATGCTTAGGAAGTCCAAATTTCTTGTGTAACTCCTTTCTGACTGATACATAGAAGTACATCTCCATTAAATCAAGCCTTTGATGTAACAGTCCATATTCTTCAGGAAATGAAAGTTTGGGAACTCTTTCAATCAGAAAATTTAGAACAGGCCTGGAAAGCTTCACTTTCAGAGAAATAAGTTCCATAGCCAGTCTGTATGTCAATGTAGTTTCCCATGAAGAATCAAGATCCAGATTTTTCTTGCCAGATACTGACATGGATATAGCATTATTTGTAGAGACCTACATAATGTTAGTTGGACTTGACACTGTGTGTGTAGGTGACAAATGAATCTTTCTCCTTGTTCTCCTAGTATAGTGAGCAACAGATTTGTCTTGAGAAGACTCAAGAGGTGTAGACACAGAAGTGATCTTGGGATGAGATCCTCTTTCAATAGACACAGTCTTTTGAGAGACAGTATCCAGTAACTGTTTGCCCTTTTTAAGAACTACAGCCTTTTGAGAGACTTCTGCCTGGCTGTGACTGGGTGTTCCATCTCTTTGTCCTAGCTTAGAAAGTTGAATTACAGCCTTCAATTCTGCTCTCTCAGCAAGAGATATATTATCATCATCTTCACTAGAACTACTACTTGAAATGACAAATCTTCTCTTCCTTACATCTGATGTCTTTTGAGAAACACCAGAGGTTGGCTTCTTTGAAACAATAGGCTGTGGATCAAAATTTGGTTCTAGAATTGTTTCAGAGACTGTAATGTTTTTGGCTACTTGGGTAGACACAGGGGGGTTCTCCTCCAATTGAGATTCCTGAGTCATTTCACCACCAAAGAAATAAGAATTATAGATAGTAGGAAGATGAGTTCTTAGAAGTACCTAAACATGATTTGGATAGTGTAACGCAGGTATTTCATCTAGATTCTTTTCACTGTCCTTCTTTGTAATGTCAGAGAAAATTCTCTTTTGCTGTACATAAGAAGAAACACAATACTCTCTACCAAATCTAGCTTCAACATCAGGAATGAAATGGTTAATAAACAGTTGCATGAATCTGTGATAATAAACCATATTCCTGTCATGATCTCTTGACCCAAGTTTAATACACATCTGATTTAAGATAATGTGACCAACATTAATTACTCTGTTATACAGCAAAGCATATGCAATATGTGATGTAACAGCTGTAATTTGTTGAAAAAAACTACATTTAGCAGTAAAACATTTAGCAATTTGATCAAAAAAGAAAGGCCATTCTTTCCTAAGAAAAGATCTATTTAACTGGCTCATGTTATCTAGAGGTCCATCATAACCTAATTTAGATAACATAGTTCTCACATCATCATCAGATGGTACATTCTCAAAATTTGTACTAACAAGTAAGTGAAGTACTGAATTAATAACAGATTCAGTAAGATCAAATGAGTCTTGTCCTAAGTGTAGAACAATCTTACCTGATTGACTCTGAGCAGAATCAATTACCTCAGCATTCTCCCAAGCTTGTGAAACAGCTACTTGATTAATTTGTGGAGATGCTGTCAAGGCATAGCTTAATGGTCCTTTCGCCATAAAGTCCATTATCAGGTGAAAATCAGTTGACACCCCTTCCTTGTTGGTGATAGCTGCAACATGATTGTTCATCATAAAATCAAAGTCACCAAACTTGAAAGCTACTGATTTGGGTAGTCTTTTTTAAGTTGCCATTTTGATCTGAAAAGAACTTAAGAAATCTTTGAAATTGATTAGTGATTTTGAGAACTCGAGAGTGTTTTTGCTTTAGAGAATGAAATTAGAGAAAGCAATTACACGATTAGAGTGTCTGTAACACCCCCAGATCCGGGGTCCGGGATCCGGTCGTTACGGTCTCCAATTCTGTCCACAATACTTGAACTTACCTCAACATATAATAATATACATATTTATGACCCAACACAACAATATCAAACACACCCGTTATAGTCCCAGAGATTAAATCAGAGTAACAATCAAATTTTGTTAATCACATTATGAGTTTTTACAATCCAAAAGAATTTTAATATAAATACATACTCTTTGTCATCCATTTACATAAGTCATACTAGACCATATACTTGGTACTGAAAGAATAAATCTATCCTACCAATAGCTGTCTCTTTGGCTCTGGTAGTCTCATCGTCCTCGCCAGCGTCGAGTGCGCCTTGTGCGAGTCATCTGGTCTAGCTGTTTTTGTGATATAATAATAAAGCAAGGGTGAGCAATAGCCCACCAACAATAATATATAACTGAACGATAATATATAACAGTTCAAAAGTATCTTTCAAACCATATGCCATGCATTTACGGAAATGATGCCAGTATAATATGAACGATGAAGTTACGAGGTAACTCAAAGTATTTGTTTGTAGAAATATCTGCTACATCAAAAGTAAGCGAGATATTCTCATTGCCATTAAAAGAGGAACTTGCATGAAAAGATTGCAATTCCAGTTATGAACACTTTTCCAGCTCTGCCAACAGTAATCATGTTGCAGGAAATAAATAAGTTTGGATGATGAACCAATGATGGAGTATTCACCGCGCCCGCTGTTCCAATCTTGATGATCAGTCGAGATTGTACAGCTCAAATTAGATTTACTACCGGTAGAAGGAAGAACTGACGGCTTTACTTGTCTACCGCCTTACTAGCTCTCCCCGGCCAACGGTTGGGCCAAAGGGGATGGACCGGCGCTACTCGGCCTCTTACACGACTCCTAGTTCAAAAAGAATTCATGATTCTGAATGTAACGTTCGTCCCCCTTTCCCCAAGTATAATACTTGTTGATAAGACTCCACAAAGTAGTCGTATCTAGTTGGAAAGGAAAATTCACCAATAACTTCCAAGCTATTGCTTGGTAACGAATATCAACTTGTTCCAACCATCTTACCCCTCGAAAGATGAGAAGGTAAACAATGACTTAATAAGTCAATAGCACCCGAGTTGCGAGTGAAGAGAATACTTTATGACCGGGAAGTCGACAAGATAAATATCATTTTCCAAGTAAGGTTCCCTTATTATTAGGGAGATAGACTCAAAGAAGAATGATGTCTGAGAACCTTTCTTGATATAAGATTAATAATAATATGACTCCGAAATATTTTCGGTAATAATCGAAGAAGATAAACCTTATTGAGGTTATTCTAAGTAGGGAATAAATATTCAGAGAATATTTATTGAATTAAACATATTTAAAGAATATTTAGGAATATGAAAGAATATCTTTAATCAGAGTATTTCTCAAAATAATCCTTGAAGAAATATCAGGAGAATATTTATTGAATAAATAAATATTTAAATGAATATTCAAAATAATATTCATTAATTAATAAGACCTGAAAGGAATATTTAAGATAATATTCATCATTAATTAGGAATTTAAATGAATATTCAAAAAGTAATATTCATTTAATGAATAATATTCTAAATGAACATCAAGTAATATTCATTTAGTAATCCAAGCTTTAAAGGAATATTCGAGATAATATTCGATAAATAAATCAAGCTTCAGATGAATATTAGAATAATATTCATCAAGTAATTAATATCTTAAATGATTATTCAAAAGTAATATTCATTTAATAAAATAATATTCTAAATGGATATTCAAATAATATTCATTTAGTAGTCCAATCTTTAGAAGAATATTCGGAATAACAATCGCTAATCTATTCGACTCTGAATGAATATTGAAAAATATTATTCGTCGAATGGTTACGTTCAAATAATTATTTGAAGTAAGGATCGTTAAATAAATAATCTCGAACGAATATTCAAATAATATTCGTCGCCCAAATAATGGAAAATATTTAATTAAATATTTTCCTCCGAGGTAATCTCGATATGTCAAGAAATATTGACTCCCGGTCTATATTTGATGAATAAGATGTATACGCCCTTCTATGAGGGTCTTACAATAACTGGCTTATAATTGATACGTTAGTTATCTAATTTATATGCCAATAAACAATCAGGGAACAAGCATAACGATATAACTGGAAAGTAGGCATGCATGCTATGGCATATGTATAACAGAAAACATATATATATATATTCAATCACAACAACAGCCTAAAAGAAGGGAATTGAAACTTGCCTGGTAGTCGAGTATGGTAAGGGGTAGTGGTAGCGGGTCCCGGGTCAGCTTGGTGATCTATAAATAGCCAAGGCATTCGGGATTAATCACTTAACATCTTAAAAGTTATGTTATACTTAAATCGAAACACGTTCTCGAGTTATCTCGTTATACCCCTTTTAGTGGATTCCTTTTATCATCGATCCGACCCGACATTCGTTCGTTAATACGACATGTCACTGTACTTACACTTGGGACATACTTAAGTCATACAAGTTCTAAAGTCGATCGTTATGAATCAATATTATACTCCGAGTTTTATCGCCCGTTTTCTAAGTGTTTTACCGAAGTTATAATCAAGCGGGTTTTTAGGGGTTCGTTCGCGTTTAACTTTGATTCCAACATTTTTATAAAATCGGAAAACGATCCGTTTCACATGGGGTTTTCTCTCACACCTTCCTTTTTACCTATAGTATTTAATTACCAAGATTCGCCACTGACTTACGTATTTTACGAGGGTTCAATTTCAGTTACGAATTCTCGTTTACGGTTTCGAACTACTTTTCGTAATTTGACCATAACTCCTAAACCGTAAGTCGGAATGTTTCGATTCTTGCGCCACAACGATATATGAAATTTCAGCATTACGACGGCTATAACTCAGATATTTCCAAAATCAAAACCCTCCAAATAATCATTCAATCCACCACCAACACTCATGGGCACTATTTATCATCTCCCTCACTGTCTCAACAGGTCTTGGAGCCACAAAACATATATTAATCTTTTTATAACACCCACACAACATACATGTTCTAAATCATGAATACAAGCCATAAACATTATCAAATCTCATCTAAAACTCCATTAAAACTCAAATAAAAGACTAGGGTTCTTGAAGTTTATACCTTCCTTGGAGTATGTAAGACCTTAATAAATCTTAATCAATCCTTAGAACACCTTAACAAAGCTTGGATCATCCAAACAAAACAAGAAATCAAAGATTAGATCTTGAAAACACTATTCATCATCACTTTGATGATTTTTGAAAACTATGCTAGAGATGGAATTTGAAGCTCAAATTTCTAGGGGATCATGTTGATATAGTAAGGAACTTAAATGATTTATTTCATGGCCATTGAAGGTCAAGAGGTTGGACTTTGATTTTGCTAAAAAGGAGCAGATTTTTTTTTTGCTCTTCATGGAGTTCTTGGCTTTGCTTCCTTTGTTTTGCTTTATGCCTAAATAATTGTAATACTTGGCATATATCTTGGATGCATCCTTTACTTTTGTGTTGTTAGCTTGCTAGTGGTCCAAGTGTTGCCCTTCTATTGGTCCACTTGTTGGCACCACATTAAGCATACCCTTTTTGGCACAAATGCAACTTCATCACTACACTTGTAGTTGACTTACATGAAAGTCACTTTGCTTACCCTTACTCCATCCACTTGCACATGTTTGTCTCTTGGTTCTCTGCTTGCTTCTTTGTCCGGTTATTACTCAATTCATTGATCGTTCGAAGGAATATCTCGAAGATTTCTAATTAGGGTTTTACCGGAAACCATCTTACTATTTATACTATCATTCTCAATTCTCTTTAATAATTCTTGAATCCAAATTCCGTAAATCTCTTCAATAAACCCTTAAGTCTTTATGTGTCAGGAAATTCTCGGGGAAAATAAAAGTACTATTTTTCAGAATCCGACAGCTTTTACATACACTTATTTTCCCCCTGGATCACTAATACGAACTCAGAAATCCGTTCCGAATACTTCTATATAGTGTCGTCTCATAATATTCCTAAATCCATCAAAATAACTATTCATCCATTTTTCTTTACTCATCCTCTTAGGGTTGTACAATTGTCCCTAATCTCTTTCAATCGTTCCTTAACCTTTTTACGGACCTACTGGACCAATAACAGATATCGATTTGGATGACATAGGAATAATCTTCTCCTTTAGAATTATCAAATCTCAACTCCCTAGGAGATAGATAATTCTTATCTAAATTGTCAACCAATAGTATTCTTCAAGACATATAAATATTTAAATCGAATTCCATTCCTTCCATTCATTATCTCAATCGTTACATCGTAGTCGTAATCTCTATTCACCATTACCTCAGTACATAATAAAAAGTTTTTAATTATATCCAAAATTTGGGGTTCTTACAGTGTCAAAATAATTATATTTCAAAAATCCTTCAGACCCATTATCCCACGTTGACACGTAGGTTGACAGGTGTCAGTCCCTGAAAAATGTAGTTACCCATGACTTTTTGAAAATAAAATCCAAAAATGATTTCAAGTAAATAAGTCAAGGTAAAAATAAGATAAAAATCAATACTTATCAGTTTCCTCTTCCTGATGTGATCTTTTCATCAGGATAATCACACGATTCAATGTGATTTCTGAATAAAAAGAATTACTAATCCTGATGTGAACACACTTGTATTCCTGATCAATATCATCCTGATTCCAGAGACTAAATAGAGTTTCCACATGGCATTTTCTTTTACCTGAAAAAGAAATAACAAAATCAATTGGTTAAATTCATTCAATATTTCTTGAAAATACAAGAAATACAGTCACACATAATTATGACTGAATGCATTGATATCTCCCAAATGACTGTTCAGCTTCCCACGTCTTTCTATAAAAGAAACCGATGTCTTATGCCATTCTCCAAAACCTTTACATTCTTTTCTCTTTCCATCATGGCTTTCAACCCAAATCTTCATATGAACCCTAGCTTTTGGTTCATTACCACTGAGAAGTTCTTTACTCTTGATAATCAGGAGCAAGTGAACTATCTGTTAAAAGAGATGACTTTTCTCATCAAGTTAAATATGATTAATATTAACCCAGATGATTTCCACAAATCTCTTCTAAAACATCTACCAGTTGAATACAATCCTCCTCTAATCTCTTCACTCCTTGGGGATGAAGAATTTGGTGAAGAGTCTGAGGTTGATCTTGATGGAGATGCTATTCATCTTCTTCAATAAGCATGAAGATGAGTCAGCTGCTCTCATTCAAGTCACCAAGACAAGGAATTCATTCTTGAGATGCTCCTTGTCCTGAAGTCGATCGTTGAGGATTGAAGCAGCAACAACTTTAGACAAGAATAGAATTATCAGTAGTAGTTAGACAAAAAGAAGAATTGTATTTCATTTTCATGTATGTAATGCTTTTGATTAATGAAAATACAAGTTTTCTTAATATCTACTTGTCTATCATTGTTTATTGACTGTCACGAATAATGATATAAATTATCAGTATGTATGTAATAAAACTTGCTAACATAGACTTAACAAAACTCAGAATTGAACCACCAAATAACATGAACTTTAGAATTTGAAACAGTAAGACACACAAATTTCACAATCCTGATACTGACGATATAATCCTGATGTCAATACTGATGACGTCAGTATACTGATAGCAATCCTGATGCTTATTAACAAGTCTGTCATACTATAATTTATCAAAGTAAAGTGTTACAACTTAAGCATTTATCAATCAAGTATAGATCCTGACAAAATATCAAGTCTATAAGCTGAAACAACATACCTTGCTACTTGTGCAGATGTTAAAGATCTAAAAATTTAACATTCCTAACTCACTAACCAATCTAATGAATGTAGCCTCATCAAGTGGTTTAGTTAGAATATCTGCAAGCTGTTTGTCAGTAGGAACAAAATGAAGTTCCACAGTACCATTTTCAATATGTTCTCTAATAAAATGATACCTGACATCAATGTGCTTGGTCCTTGAGTGTTGAACTTGATTTTCTGCAATTTTGATAGCACTAGTATTATCAAAAAACATAAAAATATTACTAAGTGTCATACCATAATCCATCAACTGATTTCTTATCCAAAGGAGTTGAGCACAACAACTGCCTGCTGCAATGTATTCAGCTTCTGCATTTGAGGTTGAAACTGATTGCTGCTTCTTGCTTGCCCAAGAAATCAATCTGTTTCCCAAGAATTGACATGTACCTGTAGTGCTTTTCCTGTCTATTTTACACCCTGCATAATCAGAGTCTGAATAGCCAATTAGGGAGAAATCAGATTCTCTTGGATACCACAAACCAAGATTTGGAGTTCCCTTGAGATATCTAAAAATTCTCTTCACAACAATTAAATGAGATTCCTTAGGATCACTTTGGAATCTAGCACATAAACAGGTAGAGAATATTATATCTGTTCTACTTGCAGTTAGATATAACAGTGAACCTATCATGCCTCTATAGCTAGTGTTATCAACACTTTTTCCTTTAGGATCAGAGTCTAACTTAGTGGTTGTTGCCATGGGTGTCTTTGCAATTGCACAATTTTGAAAGTCAAACCTTTTTAAAAGATCTTTGATATACTTTGACTGATTAATTAAAATACCAGTCTCAGTCTGTTTGACCTGCAAGCCTAAAAAGTAATTTAGTTCACCCATCATGCTCATCTGATATTTAGACTGCATAAGCTTGCCAAATTTAGCACATAACTTTTCATTAGTAGAACCAAATATAATATCATCAACATAAACTTGAACTAAAAGCAAATCACCTTTTATCTTTCTAAAGAATAGAGTTTTGTCAATTGTACCTCTTGTGAAGCCATTTTCAAGAAGAAATTTTGACAAAGTCTTATACCATGCTCTTGGTGCCTGCTTCAGTCCATAGAGTGCCTGGTCAAGTTTGTAGACATGATTTGGAAACTTTGGATCAACAAAACCATGTGGTTGTTCCACATACACTTCCTCATCAAGCTTGCCATTTAGAAAAGCACTCTTTACATCCATCTGGTATACCTTGAATTTTGAATGAGCTGCAAATGCAAGAAACATTCTGATTGCTTCCAATCTTGCTACAGGTGCAAAGGTTTCATCGTAGTCAATTCCTTCTTCCTGAGAATAACCCTTGGCTACCAGTCTTGCTTTGTTTCTTACAATCATACCAGATTCATCTAGCTTGTTTCTGAAAACCCATTTAGCACCAACAATAGATCTATCTTTAGGTCTTGGTACCAGTTTCCAAACTTTGTTCCTCTCAAACTCATTCAATTCTTCCTGCATTGCTATTACCCAATCAGGATCCTGTAAGGCTTCTTCAACCTTCTTAGGTTCATTCTTTGAGAGAAAACAACTGTACAAGCATTCATTTTGAATTGATCTTCTAGTTCGAACACCACTATTTTGAATTGATCCTTAGTCTAGCAGGATTACTCCTGCTAGACTCTCCCCTTAAGTTAGTGGTATTTCCTGTAGAAGAACTTTCTCTGCCTTCAAAAGCTCCCCCTTGATCAGTAGAATCAGTGGATTCAGTACTGCTGCTAGTTCCTGATCTTCCTTCATTAGACTCTGAAGGATCAGTTCCTGATGAAGTAGACTCTGAATAACCAATCTGATCCTGATCAGTCCTATGTTCTCCTTGATTGAATTGCTCCCCCTCAGAAGTAGCATTCCTTTGAGAAGCAATAGAGATTTCCTCTGGAGAACCTTCATCATCGCTGGAGGGAATCTCAGAATACTTAAGATTTTCAAATTCCAGATTGTCATGGCTTTCATCAGTTTGCAAAATTCCAAACTTCATATCATCAAATGCAACGTGAATTGATTCCATAACAATGTGAGTTCTGAGATTGTATACTTTGAAGGCTTTTGATGCTGAATGCCCTAGAAAGATTGCTTCATCCGATTTGGCTTCAAATTTCCCAAGTTGTTCTGGATGAACTTTTAGAACATAGCATTTGCGTCCAAAGATGTGAAAGTATTTCACGCTTGGTTTCTTTCCTTTGATCATCTCATAGGGAGTCTTACCATGAGCATTTTCCAATGTACAGTTTTAAGTGAAACATGCAGTGTTGATAGCTTCTACCCAGAAATAGGTTGGAAGCTTTGCATCTGCAAGCATGATTCTTGCTGCCTCTATGAGAGTTCTGTTCCTTCTTTCTACTACACCATTTTGCTGAGGTGTTCCGGGTTCAGAAAACTGTTGAGTAATTCCACTGTCTGCACAATACTCCTCCATTGTAGAATTCTTGAATTCTGTACCATTGTCACTTCTGAGCACTTTGACCTTGTACTTAGAGCTATTTTGAATATTCTTGACAAGTTCAATGATTTGCTGAGGAGCTTCATCCTTGTTATGTAGAAAAAAATACCCATGTGAACCTTGTGTAGTCATCCACTATAACTAGAGCATATCTTTTCTTATTAATAGACATAATGTTTACTGGACCAAATAAATCAAGATGCAGCATGTGAAATGGTTCAGTAATTGAATTTTCTGTCTTGCTCTTGAAAGTGGTTCTTCTTTGTTTTCCAAGCTGACAAGCATCACAAAGTCCATCTTGCACATAGTTTGCCTGAGGTAGGCCTCTCACCAGATGATGCTTAACAAGTTGATTAAGCTTCTTGAAGTTGAGATGTGAGAGCTTCTTGTGCCAGTTCCAGCTTTCCTCATTTGATGCCTTGCTGTAAAGACATCTGACAGTTCATTTAGATGTGTCACTCAAGCTGGCTTCATATATGTTACCATGTCTCTGACCAGTCAGAACAATGTCTCCATTCTTCATATTCAAGATTTTGCATCCCTTATTGTCAAAGATTGATTGGTAACCCTTATCACCCAGTTGACTTATGCTTAAAAGTGTGTGTTTCAAGCCTTCAACCAGTGCTACATCTTCTATGTTGACATTCCCCAAAATAATTGAGCCATATCCCAGAGTTTCTCCTTTGTTGCCATCTCCAAAGGATATTACTGGGCCAGCTTTCCTCTCAAACTTTGTAAGCAGGGACTTCTTTCCAGTCATATGTCCAGAGCATCCACTGTCCAAGATAATTGAATGCTTCTTTCCAATGCCCTGCAAACAAAAAGTAGCTAGTTAGAATTTTTTAGGACCCAACTTTGATTGGATCCTTTCTTACTAACTTTTGAACCAACAGGCTTTGAAGATTTTGCTTTTGATTTACCTGTTGCAGAGTCAACCTTAGACTTAGATTTCACAAACTGTTTGTGACTAGGAGTTTCAGATTTCAGAGAATAATAGTCATAATACAGTTCATGATATTCCTTACACATATAAATGGAATGAAGTAAACTACCACAATGATAACAAGGTCCTTGTGGTTAATATTGAATTCTCTGAGTCTTGGGGAATCTGGACTCAGTTTTCCAAGAAGGTTTTTAATTGCAGTCTAGGGCTAAATGATTATGATTTCCACATTTATAGCATTTCTTCCTAGGTGCATCAGGTACATTCTTGTAATTATTTTCTTTGTTAATACCTTCTTTTCCATTCCTATTTCTTCTAATTTTGCTAGACTCTGAAATACTTTCTAGTCTCTGTTTCAACTGAGACTTAGACAGAAAACCTATGTTGACATTCTTAGGTTTTTCTAACACTCTTTCATCTGAATTGCTATTGTTAATTCTTTTGTGCACAACTGGGGTACCTTTAGAATCAACAAATTTAACAAGTTTAGGTTCAGAAACTATCTTCTTACCTTCAGACTTAGATGTGCTAGCTTCAGTTTTACTATCATCATTGATAATAGCTACAGTATTTTCTTGCCTAGCCTTATCAAAACCTTGTTAGTGTAGGTGCCCTAGAGGCAATACATTGTTTATTTGAATAAACCTTTATGTAATTTGATCATTCAATAAACGTTTTTATTATGACTTTAATTACTGCGATATATTTGTTAGCATAATAAATGTCCTTAGAATCATGATACACATTATATAGTTTAAGTACATGACTTGAACTTGAGATTATATAATATATTACCTGGTCGAGTATTATTATTATAGGACAATAATAATACACAAATAGACTAGTATGTTGTTTGACAGATAACCACATCTCATTGGTTATAAGTATGGAGATACTAAAGTCAATACATAGGTACATGTAGGAGTACATGGTACTGGACAGACCCATAGTGAGATTCTTCATGTTTTTATTAAACATGAAGAATCTCACAGTGATAATGGTGTAATGATCCTTTGACTTGAGATCATTATATTTCTATACGAGGATTAATATACTTTGACTACATTAAAAGTTACCTTTGATCGTGTGATGATAAAAGTGGACATCGGGTATATCATGAGTCGTATGAGAAATATGAATGATAGATAAAGGATTTAACCCTCATATAATTAGGAGAGATATTATTGGCCTCTTGATTGAGTGAGACTATAAAATGCATGGCCGTGCTCAAATAATGATTTGTTTTAAATAGTCTACTCATGGATCAAGTAAACCCGGATTAAATGTTGAAGAGGATGACTATTTTACATGCCTCGAGTTTAATCTATAATATTTGGTTAAAGGGATTATATTACACGGAAACATTAGTCACAAAAGGTTTAAATTGGATCACCAATTATTATTATTACTTGGGTAGCAATGATGTATTACTAGATACCGCTCATTGTTTATAATTTTATTATTAGATATTAAAATTATTGCCAACGTAATAATAACCTAAAGGGTTACACAATAAGAACATATAAAACAGAGCTTTATTTAAATTATGGATTTAAAAAGTTATTAATTCGAATTTATTGAATTAATTAAGTGGGACTTGATTAATTGCAATATATATATATATAATTCGAATTTAATTAAAACCAAAACAGATTGGGTTTAGTGAAGCCCAAAACGTTTTAGGGTTTTAAGCCCAAATCTCTCTTTATAAATACATTGAGATGTGTTGGTTTAGGTTAACTTTGGCAAACTCGTTTTTCACCTAAACCCTAGCTGCTCTACATCTTAGAGAGGCTAGATAGAGAGAGAGAGAGAGAGAGAGAGAGAGAGAGAGAGAGAGGGAGAGAGAGAGAGAGAGAGAGAGAGGCGTTTATTGGCTAGTACGATCTCTGTTGATCGTTGGACGATCGGTGTGTTCGTGTGGAAGATTTAGAGACACAGATCTTGACGTAAAGGGCTGTGTGGTGATTACAAGCTAGGATCTCCGTTGAGTTCGTGAAAGTAACGTTTGTAATAGGTACGATTCATTATCTCCATAATAAGTTCGTAATTATACATGGATCCTGCGTTTGGGTTCCGAAATTATTGTTTATTTACGTTTTTCCGCTGCGTTTTCTGCCTCGGAACCCAACAAACCTAAACCATTAACTTCACCCAAAATTTGATTTTCAATGATTTCTTGAGTCTTTTTACCAGAATTGTTAATGGTTTTAATCACATCTCTCTCTTCCTCTAGTTCTTTTCTAACATAGTCATAATCCTCAAGAATAACACCATAATCATGCTTAGCTTTATCAGAACTTAACTTATATTCATCCATTTGAATTAACTCAGATTCAAGAAAATTATTTCTACTAACTAATTCATCATTCTTAGCCTTGAGTTCTTCTTTTTCACTAGCAAGAATTTTGAAATTAGTCATAAGATTCTTAAACTCAACATGAATAGATCTAATATCATCAGAATCTAAGCAATCAAACGAATCAAGAGAGTGAAGTGATACCTTAACAGAAGATGAAGAAGTTTTCTTTGGAGATCCAGGCTTGTCTGAAGCACTTGCCATCAATGCAATGTTGTCATAATCCAATTCATCTTCAGAATCACTAGAGTCTGCCCAATCCTTCTGTGTGACCATGAGTGCATTACCCTCCCCTGAATTCCTAGGCTTCTTGCACTCACTAGCAAAGTGTCCAAGCTCACTGCAGTTAAAGCACTTGATCTTGGCTTTATCAAGCTTGATAATTGTACTTTGCCTTTGTCATTCTTCTTCTCCTCTTTCTTCTGAAAAGGGCCTTTGCTAAATCTTCTCCTGTTGAATCTTCCTTTCTTGAAAGCTTCAGCAAACATAGCAAAGAGTTCTTGCATCTCTGATTCAGAATCATTATCTTCAGAGTCTATATCTATAGTCTCTGATTCAGAACTTTCTTTGCTGTTCTTCTTCCTCAAGTCTCTTTTAGTAGATTCAGACTTTTCTTCTGGAAGCTTCTTTGATTTAGACTGAGCAGTGAGTGCAATAGTTTTCATCTTTCCTTCACTCCTGCTCTTTTTCTGCTGCCTGTCAAGTTCATAAGCTCTCAATTTTCCATAAACTGCTTCTAATGATATCTCATCAAGATCATTAGCTTCCTCAATTGCAGATATCTTCTCATTGTAGAAATCAGGAAGAGCTTTCATGAACTTAGTATTCATATCCTCCAAGTATAACGCCTTAGAAATTTTAGTAATAATAATAATTATTTATTTAATATTAAATGTGAATTATGTGGTGTATAAAATTGTTGAGGAGGTGAAGTATGTGTGGTACAATATTTGTGGGCTTAATTGGTGATTTATATGTGATGTGTAAGCCGGATTTTTTATATTTTTGGGAATTTATTTCCTATTTAATTGTGTTATATTTATCTTCTGTGAATTTTATAAAATCCTCAGGATTAGCAGAAATCCTCAAATCTTTTTCATTATTAACTTTATTAGTTTATATGACTTTTAAAAATATTTGGTGAATTATTTTGGGTTTCAAGGATTTTAAAATGATTTTACGAATTATTTTTCCAATTTACGGATTCAATCTTGTAAAATCCATATTTAATTCGTTTTTGATCCTAAAAATATTTTAAAAATATGTGGGAGATCGTAATTTTTCATTCTTTATTTTAAAATTTTAAAATTTGATATTCCATCCAATTTGTATTTAATTGTGATTTTACAAATTTGATTTTTAAGAGTTCTATTTAAAAGTATTCATGAAATGTCTTTTTAGAATTTTCCCCCAAATCAATATACCCCAATCCCTAAATCCACCAGTTTTCCCCAAATTAAGTAGTCAGGCTTGGTCTTGTTCGGGACATCTCTAGAACTCTCCTCTCTCCCCCGTCCTTTCTCTCGAGTTCTCTCTCCTTCGCTGCTCACAATTCTCCTCCGTTCTTGTAAGCTTCAATTTCAACTTGTATTAAGGATACTTGTTGCGAATCGAATCTCTCTCCCCTCTCTGTCTTGCCTACTGCGTGTGATTGCTGCGTGTATGTGGGTGTGTCTCGCGTATGTACGGTGTGCGTCGTGTTGGGTGTTGTGTGTTATTGTAGCTGCGTCACTGCAAGTCATGTGTGTATGTATCCAGCTATAAATCGAACTCACAGGGTGTGTGCGCGTGTGTGTAGTTCACCTGGTGTGTTGATGATTGTAACTGCAAAAGTGAACCCATCCCTCCCCTGTTTCCTCCTATCGAATTATGTGTTATAGCAGTGTTTTTCCCTCCCCCTGCATTGGTATTTCTGTTGAATTCGGTGATTGATGGTACCTGTGGAAATCAGCGTGTGTTCTACTATTGTACAGTGTGTGTATTGTATGGGTGTTGAAAATTGGTGTGTTAAATTTTGGGGCCTCTCTGCTGTAGTAATTTGATTGCTGCTACTTGTGATTGTAGCTGCTACTTTGATTAGTGTTGTACAATTCATGCTCTGTTTTAAGATTATTCCGAAATGTTGTTCGGTTATTATCGGATACCCAGTTTGACTGATTCTGAGAAATAAATTTTATTTTTCCGAATATAATTTTGCGGAGTTTCAGTTTGGATTGTTAAATTGATATAAAAGATTATTCGGTATTGGAGTAATTTGTAATTCGAATTGTTCGTTATTGGTTTACGTATTATGGATATAGTAGTGATTGATTGTAATTGTAGTTCTAATGTGGTAGTTAAAGTTGGTTGTGTTGGCTGTGTCCGACTGGCAGTCACCCGTATAAAGGGGATGCCGTCAAAATTTTTCTAAAAATCCTAATTTATTTCCTTAAAAATATGTTTGTATAATTATACAACTTGCATAAATTATGAGTCGGGCTTCATATTTTAAAACTGATTGATTATGTGATAGTGTACCAATTATGATTAAATATTGTATTAGTGGCTTATATAATGTTAGTATATAATTAAATAAATGTAAATTAGGAGATTATTCGCGGGGGTAGATTAAGTTAAATTTTTATATTGATTAGCGAATATTGTGTAGAATTCTAAAATAGTGTTATATTGTGTGTAGATCCCACGGATAAAGGGAAAGCTAAAGCTGAGGACGTAAAGACTCTTCGAATCCTGTGATTTCCTGGTTAAGGCAAGTAAACCACTTCACTTATATTTCCAATGAATTATGATTATCATAACTTGATTCTTATGTTCGTTTGATTTATCATTGATATAACTGTTCAGTTAATTTCCATTAATTCCGAATATTCAATTGTTATACCCCAAATCGATTATATTGTTTTCGTTGATCCTTTTAGTGGCTTGACTTAAATCAATACCCCTTTTTCTATATCGAACTTGTCGATATCTAATTCAGAAATTACCCGACCTTATTTTACTTTGCGAGATTTGAGATGTTGACCTGGAACGATAGTGTCCAGGGTGTTTGGCAGTTGAGGGGGTCGATTGTTCCGACACCTGATGTTTAGTTAGGATTGGACTGTTAGTTTTTTTAAAAATGTGGACCGTAAGGGTCGGACCAGATTCGTGGTCAGAAATTAATAAGGCCAATGTGTGCTGTGGATCCATTAAGGACATTGCTGTGTGCGTTTGTCCGGGGTTAGTACGTGACTGATCAGCAGCCTAACCTTATGATTGTTTTTATTTATAAAATGTATATTAGTCCAATCCACTCCTATTTTATGATTCAGATAATAGACATATTTATCAGTTGAGCTTTTATATTGTTGATTGTTAGTTCTTGACAGACTTGCAAACATTTCAGTTTGTTTACGCTTTTAAATTATATATATACTTGCTGAGCATTTTAGCTCACTTGCTTGCTAATTCTGTTTCCTCAGCTAAGCACGAAGATGTCTAGAAGGAGTGGACCGTCTGGTTGGGGCAGCCATAGAGGCAGCCAGAGAGTCGAGGTGGTGGGATTGGTAGTGAGCTTATAACCCTATTTCATGTCATTTCTGTATTAGTAGACAGATTATTTATCTTATGGAGTTGTATATTATTTTATTCAATATTGAGTTGTAATAGTAAATTAGTAGTTGTTTCATACTGTGGCCTGTGAGCGGTCTTGGTTGGTGTAGTTATATTTCTCTATGGTTTTGTTATTATCACGCAAGTGAACCGTTATAGTACTAGTTGGTTGGTTTGGTTGGTTTGGACAGGTGGATAGTCATATTTACGAACACATCATGTCGAATTTTCTAAAATTTCTTCTATATAAATGTTTAACTAATTATAAAAGCATATAATCCTAATGTTGGTAAGTGAGGGTGTTACAAGTTGGTATCAGAGCTACAGGTCACAGTCACTGAAACAATTAGGTGGGAAAGTCGGGGTAGAGTTATAAGAAAGGTTAGGATCGTTTTGTGAGAGGTAGGATGTCTAACTATATATATATATATATATATATATATATATATATATATATATATATATACATACTACAGGCACCTGTTTCTGGTTCCGATTCAGACCCGGACAAGGATCCGGAAGGAGAGGCTTCCGTACCGCAGCAGGTTTCCCCAGGGGCTATGCAGCCATACGTAGGATCTCAGGGCTCGGTGAATGGGTCAGCATATCGTTACACTCCTCAGCCTGTTCCATACCATGCGTATGAGCGAGTGGCCAGAGAGAGGGACTATCTCTTAGGGCAGGTGACAGAGTTGAGGGCTATGAGGTCTGGAGAGGCGGATCTGGCTAGACAGCGAGATAGAGCGGTAGCTGAGTTGGAGGATCTTCGGAGGCGTGTACGAGCGGTTAGGCATGTTATCACTAGGCGGGGCCGGATTAGGTCCCGAGATAAGCCGGCGTTCGTGACACAGCAGGTGACTCTAGGCCTGGTGAAGGTGGAGCTGGAGAGCATTCTTGGATTAGCTTGGCGGGGAGAGTCTGATGATGATGACGACCAGTGATGGCTAGGATAGTACGATGATGTATGTAGTACATAGATGCATAGTATGGTAGCAGTAGGGATTGCAGTGCAACCAGTTTTGTTGTAGATATCTGTTGTACTGTGACTAGATGCTAGCAGTTTCCTCTTTTAGTATTATGTTGTATCTCTATCGAAGCGTTGTTCTTACGCTTGTACCGGATATATATATGAAGATCTCTTTTTGCAAAACTGCGTTAAATTCCTTTCACATTGCTATTTATTTTAAGCATCACATTTACCTTTCAGCATTGAATTTATTTTCAGCATTGCTTCTTTTTCTAGTACTGCCTTTACCTTCAGTATCATATTTAATTTCAGCATTATTGATAAGTGGATTTTATATCCACTTGGAGCGTTCCATATCGACTTAAATTGATTGTCTTGGACTCAAGTTTGTTGTAGTTTTGATGTGTTTTGCTTAGTTGTGCAGAGTTACAAGAATGTCGATTATGGGTGATGCTTCTATCGTGTTTGGAGGATTAATTGATTAAAATTCGGATTTTCCGGGAAGGTTGCGCAGTCTACACTGTTTTGGCCATATCTGGAGTTCTAGAAGTCCGTTTTCAGCGATCATACAGCTCACGCGAAGCTTGAGAGATTTTCTACAACCTGGGATAGATAGCAGGTGCAGGAAGAGTGCTGAATCAATTCGTGCACGTGTTCTTTGAGAAGCAAAGCAGAAAAATTCCAGTTTTGCCCTTTTGCTAATTCTAATTGTATTTTGGGCAGGTTTTAGTACCTTAATCGAATTCTAGAAGGTAATTTCCTGCTGGGCGAGAAATCTAGAGCCTGTTTAAACACATCATACCATTGTAATAGGGATAGACATATTATTAGTTATTATTATTGTATCATAGCTTAGATCTGCAAGGGAGGAAATGAGAGAAGGATTCAACGCTCGTGAAAAGCAACGGATCTAGATCTACTTCATCTTTTGTGTTACTCTGGATTCTAGATTTGTTTTCTTAACTCTTTGTTTATTAATATAATTACTTCTTTTATTCATATCCTGTTTTATATCATGTTTTCATCGAATTCCATGACGATGAACGGTTCAATTATGAGCTAATCGATGTCATGGGATTCTAAAGGATTTATCTATGTAGCTTAGTAGTTTGTATGCTTTAAAGATTTATGTGTGGTGAATTCTTGATATCCTTGTATGGTTGTGTTTCATGTATTTAGATGCGTCGCGAACATCTAATTTGTTAATCTCTTGCTAAACGAGAGTGGATCTTGAGATTTAGAACTTGCCATGCTAGCATAGGATAGGTTGATGTTTTAACATCATGATTTGTGGCGTAAATAGAGATATTATGCTGCCCTATGTGATCTATGTGGATAACTTGTGCTTAAACCTTTATGTTTTCAAATTCTATAGAGATACAGGGTCTAAACATATTTGGTGTCTACCCATCTTCTATCTCTTTTGTGGATGCATGCGTAGTTTGGTATTCGTATACTGAGAAGTAGCGTATACTTATTTCGTGTTGTCTGATATCAAAACCATCACATGTATTGATTAAAGGTTGCGACTCTAAGTGAAGTAGATAATGAAGTTAGGATTCCATGTTTAATCTCATATAAGTAATTTGATTTTAGATCTCATTAGTTAGTTAATTGTTAAATTGCATATTAGTTAAATTTAGTTAATTAAAATCTCAATTAATTACTTGTCTTAGCAGTGAATTAAGATCATACATTGTTGAATAGGTGCATTTACTGAAAAGAACCATAACCTGATCCCTGTGGGAACGAATTTGGACTTAACCTTATATATTACTTGTGACCACGTACGCTTGCGTGTATTAGTGTAAACAAGTTTTTGGCGCCGCTGCCGGGGATCATCGGTGTTTTATTTAGTATGTGCTTGTCATCAGTGGTCATTAGCTTTCACTGACTCGGATTTTTATTTAGTTTGTTTGTTTTGTGGTGTTTTCAGGTACTTGAACGTGTATGCGAACACGTTTGCAAACTCGTAAACTGGTAGAAGAAGAACTTGCAGCAGCAAAAGAGATGGCAGATTTACCAGCAGCAGTCAAGGCTTTGAAGGACTATTCGCAGCCAAAGATCAATGACATACAATCTAGTATTGTCAGGCCAGCTATTGCAGCGAACAACTTTGAGATCAAGTCGAGCATAATTCAGATGGTGCAGAATTCGGTTCAGTTTGGGGGTGCTTCGACAGAGGATCCTAACATGCACATCCGGGACTTTATCGAGATCTGCGACACTTTCAAATTTAATGGTGTGTCGGAGGATGCTATCAAGTTGAGGCTTTTCCCATTCTCTTTAAGGGATAAGGCTAAGGGCTGGTTACACTCTCTACCAGCTGGTTCCATTACTACATGGGTGGATCTTGCTCAGAAGTTTCTTACTAAATTCTTCCCTATGGCGAAAACTGCAGCAATAAGGAACCAGTTAACTCAATTTCAACAGCAATCTGGCGAATCTCTGTGTGAGGCTTGGGAACGTTATAAGGAGATGCTACGAAAGAGTCCTCATCATGGCATGCTTGATTGGATGGTTATTAATGGTTTCTACAATGGGTTGGGAGCACAGTCTAGGCCTTTGCTAGATGCAGCATCAGGTGGAGCTCTGTGGGCTAAGAGCTACGAGGAGGCTTATGATCTTATTGAGACGATGGCTGCTAATGAATATCAAAATCCAACCCAGAGGCTTTCTCAAGGCAAGGTAGCAGGTGTTCTTGATGTTAATGCAGTCTCAGCTCTAGCAGCTCAGCTAGATGCAATGAATAGGAAAATAGATTCTTTGGAAAATCATGGGATTCAGCAGGTTGCTAGTATTTGTGAGCTATGTGCGGGCGCACATGAGACAAGTCAGTGTGCTATCTCTTCCGAATCAGCACAGTTCGTTAGTAATTTCCAGAGACCTACTGCCCAGTTCCAGCCACTTATCATCCGAACAACAGGAATCATCCTAATTTCTGCTGGAGCAACAATCAAGGTGCTCAACAACCTCAGCAGCCCTATCAGCAGTTTCAGGGTCAGCAAGCATGGCCATTCAATCAAGGTTATCAGCAGCAGTATGCTCCAAGGCAATCATATCAGCCTCCGGGATTTCAGCAGCAACCCCAGGCTCATGCGGGGCAATCATCTAATGAAAAATCAGAAATGGATGATTTGAGGATGATGGTGAAGAACCTGCAAGCTTCTCAAAAGGTCTTGGAAAATCAGATGGGACAGATCGCAAGTGCTTTACTCAGTAGGCAACAAGGAACTCTTCCTAGTGATACGGAGGCTAATCCAGGCAGAAGGGAAAGCAAAGAACAGGTCAATGCAGTTTCTTTGAGATCTGGAAAAGTCAAGAGGGATCCGAAATCAGCAGCTAAGGAAGATGAAGATGTTCAGAATCAGCAGGTTGAAAAATCTGCAGTGCTAGAAATTGAGAAATCTGATTTAGGGGATGATCAGCTTAATGGTGAGAAGAGCAAGAAACTTGTTGAAAAGTCTACCCCGGAGCAATCTTCAAAGAATAATCAGATCTATCCGCCTCCTCCATATCCTGGACGCTTGCAGAAAAGTCAAGAGAAACAGTTTCAGAAGTTTATGGATGTCTTCAAGAAATTGTCTATTAACATTCCTTTTGTTGAAGCATTGGAGCAGATGCCGAGGTATGCAAAGTTCATGAAGGATATTTTGTCACGAAAGAGAAGGTTGGAAGAATTTGAAACAGTGGCGTTAACGGAGGAGTGTAGTGCAGTTCTACAGCAGAAGTTGCCACCCAAACTTAAAGATCCGGGAAGTTTCACCATCCCTTGCACTATTGGCAATCTTTCTTTTAGAAAGTGTTTGTGTGACTTGGGAGCTAGCATCAATCTCATGCCTTTATCGGTGTTCAAACAACTTGGTCTGCCGGAGCCAAAGCCAACCAATATCTCTTTGCAGTTGGCTGATCGATCTATCACATATCCAAGGGGCATAGTGTAGGACGTTTTGGTGAAAGTTGATAAGCTTATCTTCCCAGCTGATTTTGTTATCTTGGATTTTGAAGAAGACAAGAAGATTCCCATAATCTTGGGAAGGCCCTTTCTAGCTACAGGCCATACTTTGATTGATGTGCAAAAAGGAGAGCTTACAATGAGGGTGCAAGATCAGAATGTCACCTTTAATGTTTTCAAAGCCATGAAATTTCCGACAGAGGATGAAGAATGTTGCAGTGTGGAAATAGTTGATACAAGTCAGAGAAAGAAGTTTGATCAGTTGTTGAGCAAAAAGTCGGACACACACGTACTAAAGCATCACATCAGTGATTTCATTGACAGTTCTTCAATTCGAGATCTTTCGAATGTAAATCTTGGGAAACTTCCACCACATTTGAGGTATGTCCTTTTGAATAATGAGCTAGTGATTTTTGAAGAGGGGCATGATAACGTGTTGTGAAGGTGGAAAGCTGATGATAAAGAAGAAGAAAGTTTTGTTCAGCCGTTCGAGTCGGAAAAGCACCTTAGAGGTGTGAAGAAGAAAAAGAAGAAGATTAGGCCGTTGGGTGATAAAATCAGGTTGAAGTCTGACGGGAGAGATTTGTGGAAAGCAAGCAAACAAGGGGTCAACGTTCGTATGAATGGTCTATCTGTTGAGGACGATTCAGTTATTCATTTGAAACTGCCATGAGTTGAGGAAGTAACGTCAAGCTATTGACGTTAAAGGAGCGCTTCGTGGGAGGCAACCCATGCATTAGTGTAAAAAAAAAAATTTGAGTGTTGTATCCAAAAAAAAAAATATTTTTGAGTGTTGTGGAAAAAAAAAATTTGAGTGTTGTGAAAAAAAAATAAAAATTGAGTGTGGTGAAAAAAAAAAGTTTTTGAGTGTTGTATTCCAAAAAAAAAAAAAAGAAAAGTTTTTGAGTGTTGTATTTCAAAAAAAAAAAAATCACGCGCGTCGCGTCGACCAGTGCGCGACCCATCCTCCAAAACTTTCTGTCCAGGTACTAGTGTACGAGTATTACACTCGTGAGGGACAACTGGACAAGTTTTTTTTTTAATTGTATTATACCCCGTGTATGTGTATTTGTCACATAGAAAAAAAAATATTGTGAAACAGAAAATTCCCTGCGACACAGCGCCATGTGCGCGACGTAGCTTCAACAATTTTCTATCCAGGCGCCTTTGTTGTACGAGGTATGTGTGTTTAACACATATATTATAAAAAAAAAATTTCTCCAATCCCTTTTCTAATTATTTTCCCCACCTAAAATCTTAATTCTAGTCCTATATTAATTCCAATTCATTCCCACTCCATCTCCTATTTTATATTTCTTTCCCAAATCTATACAATTAAACCCCTGTATATACACACAAATCCTACCCCATTCCAATTAATTTCAAGGCTTCAAGATTCAAGTTTGGGGGGATTTTTAATTTCAAGCTTCACCTCTCCGGTTCGTATTTGGGGTATATTTCTTCCTTTTATTTTGATATTACGAATTGTGTTCTTGCATTATTAGGGTTGTGTGTTCTTGAATATTCGGGGGTATTTGTGAATTCGAATTTTTTGTTGATTTTGGTGAATTTTGTGAGTTGGGTATTGATTCTTATGGCTCCTAAGCATGGGAGAGGTGGTGCTAGTGTTGCAAAATTTTTGTCTTAGACGGTGGAGGTTGAATTTAATTGGTTGTTGTTGAGGCCAATTGCTAAAGAGAAGGGGATTTTTGCCGAAGAAGTATGTTGAGTTGCGATGGGGAAGGATATGTGAAGTGCTTTGTAGGTATGTTTTCTGCTATCCCTCGTATTTACTTCCATTCAATGCGGACATTGAATATTTTCAGTTTGGGGGTGGTTTGAGGGTTTAGTAGTTGTTGTTGTATTATTTGTTCATGTAGGATTTCATGTTTTGCATATTATTAGTAGTAATTCATGCATATATGTTCGTATTAATTATGTTTGTTTCATATAGGACGTTCTGTTTTTATTTTTCGTATACCATGTGAGTTCATATTAGTGGCATTTTATAGCATGCATATTTCATGATCCCTTAAGACGAGCTAATTCTGATTGGTAGGTAGGTGTCTAATTGAGTGCGGTAATGATGAGTAGAGGGTTGACTTATAGTTTCTATGAAATTGACTTATGTGTTTCGGAAACAAAACTAATTACACAGTCTCATTGGGTGTTTTTGGGCTAGGTTGAGGTCATGCTTGTTTGGATGTTTTGAGATTTAATCACTTGTTTATATTTAGAATTTTCGTTATTCCCTTGATAGCGCAGGAGCACTTAAGTCTAAGTTTGGGGGAAAAAAGGGATTTCATGCTTAGTTGTAAATAATTGTCAATAATTGTTAGATGTCTAATGGCTAGTAGCCGGCTCATATTTATATGAGTAGTCTAGGGTTCGAATTGAGAATTCTCATTCCAGATTGCATAGAAAAAGAAAAGAGAAAATAAAAGAGAAAAAGAAAAACAGAAAAAAAAAAGAAAAAAAAAATCAAAAGTGTCAGTTGTTTATATGCAAAATTAACCAGGGTGAGCTCTTTAATACTCGAGCAATTAAGTTCACGGGGACTTTGTGCCTAGTGACCTAAGGTTTTTATAGTCTGGGATCCACTAACCCAACGCTCGCTACATGGGTATTATTGTATAAGCCTTTTGGGGTCTCATCCATTGCACGGTTAAATAAGCATGATTGTATATATGTGTCGTAGTAGTTAGTAATAAAGCATGAATTTCTGTCTACCTTGGATAAGGATGGAGGTGTTCCTAGGTTATGAAGTGTTTATAGTCTATTCTATTTATAAACTTGTGATTGTCTTGGCGAAGGATGAATATGATTTTTGACCTAGTTTTGGGAGTATTTCTGATGAGCATTGCACACACGCACGTTTCTGTTCATGTATACGGGAACTTGGTCGAGCTCTATTTGAATTTAGTTACATTCTCTAAGATATTTGCTTGATAGTTGGTTTTGGTTAGTTTGAAGGGGATCGTTGCATTTTTCATATTAGTTGCATTCATGCATTGCATTGCATTAGGTTAAATGGATTTTGTGGGTACATTCGCTATAGGCCCTCACGAGACCTTACTCGTCCACTGGGGCTGCCTAGGGGTTTAAAGGGCTTGTTGCATATGCCAAATGCAACCGTGATCACCTACGGAAGTGGTACTAGTTAGTTAGTTAGTTGTAATTGTTTATGCTTGAGGACAAGAATCGGTTTAAGTTTGGGGGTGTGATAAGTGGATTTTATATCCACTTGGAGCGTTCCATATCGGCTTAAATTGATTGTCTTGGACTCAAGTTTGTTGTAGTTTTGATGTGTTTTGCTTAGTTGTGCAGAGTTACAAGAATGTCGATTATGGGTGATGCTTCTATCGTGTTTGGAGGATTAATTGATTAAAATTCGGATTTTCCGGGAAGGTTGCGCAGTCTACACTGTTTTGGCCATATCTGGAGTTCTAGAAGTCCGTTTTCAGCGATCTTATAGCTCACGCGAAGCTTGAGAGATTTTCTACAACCTGGGATAGATAGCAGGTGCAGGGAGAGTGCTGAATAAATTCGAACATGTGTTCTTTGAGAAGCAAAGCAGAAAAATTCCAGTTTTGCCCTTTTTCTAATTCTAATTGTATTTTGGGCAGGTTTTAGTACCTTAATCGAATTCTAATTGTAATAGAAGGTAATTTCCTGCTGGGCAAGAAATCTAGAGCCTATTTAAACATATCATACCATTGTAATAGGGACAGACATATTATTAGTTATTATTATTGTATCATAGCTTAGATCTGCAAGGGAGGAAAGGAAAGAAGGATTCAACGCTCGTGACAAGCAACGGATCTAGATCTACTTCATCTTTTGTGTTATTATGGATTCTAGATTTGTTTTCTTAACTCTTTGTTTATTAATATAATTACTTCTTTTATTCATATCCTGTTTTATATCATGTTTTCATCAAATCCCATGACGATGAACGGTTCAATTATGAGCTAATCGTTGTCATGGGATTCTAACGGATTTATATATGTAGCTTAGTAGTTTGTATGCTTTAAAGATTTATGTGTGGTGAATTTTTGATATCCTTGTATGGTTGTGTTTCATGTATTTAGATGCGTCGCGAACATCTAATTTGTTAATCTCTTGCTAAACGAGAGTGGATCTTGAGATTTAGAACTTGCCATGCTAGCATAGGATAGGTTGATGTTTTAACATCATGATTTGTGGCGTAAATAGAGATATTATGCTGCCCTATGTGATCTATGTGGATAACTTGTGCTTAAACCTTTATGTTTTCAAATTCTATAGAGATATAGGGTCTAAACATATTTGGTGTCTACCCATCTTCTATCTCTTTTGTGGATGCATGCGTAGTTTGGTATTCGTATACTAAGAAGTAGCGTATACTTATTTCGTGTTGTCTGATCAGATATCAAAACCATCACATGTATTGATTAAAGGCTGCGACTCTAAGCGAAGTAGATAATGAAGTTAGGATTCCATGTTTAATCTCATATAAGTAATTTGATTTTAGATCTCATTAGCTAGTTAATTCTTAAATTGCATATTAGTTAAATTTAGTTAATTAAAATCTCAATTAATTACTTGTCTTAGCAGTGAATTAAAATCATACATTGTTGAATAGGTGCATTTACTGAAAAGAACCATAACCTGATCCCTGTGGGAACGAATTTGGACTTAACCTTATATATTACTTGTGACCACGTACGCTTGCGTGTATTAGTGTAAACAATTATGTTTGTTGTTCTGTTAATGCATCTATCAGATATTTATGAATACCTTGCATAACTTTGATTCTTGTACTCTGTTACGCCTTGTAAACCAATTGCTGACCCGAGTAATGACTGGGAACCTTGAATTAAAATTTCAATAGTACATTCACTGTTGGCTTAAATTAGATTCTTTTGATTTGTTGACTTTTGAATTTGAACCTAATGATTGTCCGTTGATTTCAGAAATATGCTTCCAAGAAAGAAGAAACAAAATACTCGAGATGAAACAACGCTCCCAATTGCTATTTGAGATTTCTCTGGAGGGAGTTTTTCCTTTGAATGTTAACCACCAATCAGGGTGAACAAGCCAACCCACCCCCTGTAGGTCAGATGGACCCTGCTTTGGCTCAAATATTGCAGACCCTTGTTCAGCAAACTGCTACTCTAGCACAGCAACAACAACAGTTACAGCAGCAGCTGTTGGCTCAGCAGCAACAACAACAACAACAACAACAACAACAACAACAACAGCAACAACAGCAGCAGCAGCAGCAACAACAACAACCTGTTCCTCCGGTAGTCACCTTTAAGTCCTTTCAGCCGGTCAAACCTCCCAAATTTAAAGGAACAGCGGACCCAGTAGAGGCGAGATCTTGGCTGAAAGAGATGGAAAAGGCTATTGAACTGGTGGGGGTCCCAGCAAATAAACAGACCGAATATGTAAGTTATTTCCTGAAGAATGAAGCCACTTATTGGTGGGAGTCGGTAAAGATGCTGGAAGCTACAGAAGTAATTCCTTGGGAAAGGTTTACAGAGTTGTTCTTAGAAAAGTATTTCCCAGACTACATGAAAGATTAGATGGAGATGAAGTTTTTAGAGTTGAAACAAGGAAGTATGTCAGTGACAGAGTATGAAACAAAGTTTCCTGAACTAGCTAGGTTTGCTTCGGCTTATGTGGACACGGAGAGGAAGAAGGCAAAGAGGTTTCAACAAGGATTGAAACCATGGATTCGTAGTAAGCTAGCAGTTTTGGAACTGGATACCTATGCAGCTGTGGTGCAGAAGGCCATGATAGCCGAAGGAGAAAGTGAATTGTACTTTAAGGAAAAAGAGGGAAAGAAAAGAAAAGCTGGGTCAATGGAAGGACGACAAGTGCAAAGCAGCTCTCAGAGTGTACCCAATAAAAAGCCAGGGTTTCAGTCAGGAAAGAATGGGAATTCTAAGAAGCCGGGATCGGGGAATGGAGGGCAAGGAAATAGACTTCAAGATTCAAATCAGCAGAAACTAGTTAGGCCACCCTTGGCAGAGTGCAGGACTTGTGGAAAGAGGCATCCAGGGGTGTGTGCAAAGTTGGAGGTAACGTGCTACAAGTGTAACCAGAAAGGTCACTATGCTCGAGAGTGCAAGGTAGGGATTGTATGTCACCGTTGTGGGAAACCAGGGCATGTAATGAGAGATTGTAAAGTACCTGTGGCGAAACCTCCGGTTCTGGCTAACCCAATGCTTCAAGCAATTGAGGCACGCCCAACAGCAAATGTCAGACCAGTGGTGAGGACCTTCAATATGACTCTGAATGAAGCTATTAAGAATTCTGATGTGGTAGCAGGTACGCTCCCTGTAAATTCTGTCCAAGCTAAAGTATTAATTGATTCCGGGGCTACGAAATCCTATATATCTAAAGAATTTGTTCAAAGGTCAAATTGTGAGGTTGCATGTTACATGAGGCTATAGTTATAGAAATAGCTAACTCAGAACGAATTCCGGTTACTCAAGTATGTCCTCGTTGTAAGATCGATATCTCAGGGCATTGCTTTTACGCTAATTTGATACCCCTCCAGTTAGGTGAATTTGATGTCATCCTAGGAATGGATTGGTTAATAGAGAATAATGCACAAATTTATTGTAAGAACAAAAAGGTGATATTTAAGCCCTCCGATAATGTAGAAGTTACCTTTAGGGGTCAGAGGCAGACTAGGAGATTTTTAACGACCATGCAAACTAAGAGGCTGTCGAGGCAGGGATGCGAGGGCTATATGGCTTATGTCTTGGATACCAAGCAAGAGGTACCTAAGATAGAGGAAATACCAGTGGTGAATGAGTTCCTCGATGTTTTTCCAGATGAACTTCCCGGGTTACCTCCGGATAGAGAAATAGAATTAACCATCGACTTAGCCCCAGGAACCGAACCCATGTCGAAAGCTCCATATCGTATGGCACCAGTAGAGATGAAAGAATTGGCTATTCAGTTACAAGATCTTTTGGAGAAAGGTATTATTAGACATAGTGTTTCGCCGTGGGGATGTAATAACCCGAATTTTTGGTAGAATTAAAACTTTTCTTATTAGGATTAAGTGCATCAGTGAATAGTGTTTCCATACGTGAATAGTGTTTTTCATTGATGAATAGTGATTTTGGGAACCAAGAAATTTTTCATGCCACCCTATGTGCGAGACATGGTATGGATATTTCGAAGTCACATTAGTGATTCACGGAGCAAATAAGTGTATGTAAAGACGATCGGAATTCAGAAATTCCAAATTCTATTCTGGTGTAATATTTGACCAGGCAGTGAATTATATAATATTATATTCAAGAAATGAGATATTAAATTTGAGGATTTGAGGATTTAATATTTGAGAATTTTATTATATTTGATTTGAGGATTTATAACGAAAACCACTGAGACAGTGAAACGAACATTCTAGAAATCGTTGAAACTTTACCACGAGATTAAGCGATTAAACGAACAAATCGTGGATTAAGGATTGAGATTATGACAAGATTAAATATCCTACATGATCATCAATAGAATTATATCAAGTGGATTAAATGATTTAATCAAGGATTAAATCAAAACAATTTAGAAACAAAGTGATTTAAATCACTTAAAACAAACCAAAAACCAAACAAATATCCATCAAGCTTCTTGGATACACCTTGCACAAGCCCCAAGAGGGTCAAACTCAGCCACCTAACTGATCTTATCAACATATTAGATCAAAAGCTGGTTGAACAAGTCAAAGAGAAAAAGGGAAGGAAAAGAAAAGCAAGAACCCATTTTCTCCTTAAGAAAAATCTGCTCCTTTTTAGAAAATTCAAAGTGTCACTTCCAAGCATCCAACAATGGTGATCTATAGCTTAAAACAAAGCTCTTTCATAGGAAAAGGTATGGTAAAAATTTGAGAACCATCCAAGGATTTTTCCATTTTCAAATAATTAGTGAAAGTGATGATGAATAGTGTTCTAACTTGTTTCCATGGTTTTTATCTTTATGTTATGGCCTTCCATGGATCATCCAAGCAAGGTTTAAGTGTTGTGAGACCTTACTAGCATCTTTAAGCTTCCTAGGCAGGTATAACTCTCTTCCATGCCTTGTAAGTTTGTGAGATTTTGGAGAGTTTTGAGTTATAGTTTCATTGTTATGGTTTTAAGTGGATGACTTGCATATTGATCTTGTATAAGTTTTATAAAAATGGAAAACCATGGTTTTAGCCTCAAAGTCAGTTGACAACTTGAGATAGATGATGAATAGTGAATATTAGTCTTGAGAATTGATTGTAAGCTTGGTTGGGTTGGTTAAAATTTGGAAATGTCCGAATTATAGCCGTCGTAATGGTGAAATGTCGTTAACCCTTATAAACAGTTAATTCCCGAGACCATAACACCATTTTTAGCATCACCACTGCCTATGGTTACAAAGATATGGTTGTATAGTTATTTTTCCGAAAGAATCGAGTTAAAAGAGTTTACGGTTTAGGAGAAATCGCGAAATTCGTAAAAGTGGTTCAAAGGATTTTATCGCAGAAATATAACTACTTTGATGATGAGTTCGAAACCTTTAATAGTCGAATTAGAATGTGAAATTTTGTGGTAAAGTGCTAAGGTCAGTTAGCGAGGTTTGTGCGAAGGTCTCGAGTCCAAAAGATTATTTTACGATTTTATAAAAATGAAACAGCAGAGGTTGCGCATGTGAAAACCACTAAAAACGCGACTTAGAAACCAATGTTCCAAAAGGTTGAGTATAACTTGGATTCGAGGATGAATTTTGAACCAAACTTACGACTTAATTAATTGCGGATTAACATGGACTTAGTATGAGCCTAAAATGAGCTAGTGTTACCTTGGTTATGTTTCGCTTGTGTGTTTAAGCGTTGAATTATAAGAGGATTATCTAGGGGATTAATCGTGCGTTTTCTTTTGACTTTGTCTAGATGGACCGAAATCGTCGCGAGCCCTATCGTATCTCGAGTACCAGGCAAGTGTTCTAAACCATACTTTGTAGTATTGGTTCTATATTACTGTTTTGCCATGAATAGAGTTATACAATGTTGCGGTAAATGCTTATATTGCCATATATATAATGTTTGCTTTCTGATTCACATATAAATTTTGAGATGAGTTAGAACGAACCGGTGTATATTGTGGCTCTAAGTATAAGAGCATAATTATTGTGTTCGACTCTAGAACGGGAGTCGGTATTTTGATATATATATAACTAGTCGTGGAAACCCGGAGGGATTCCAACGGCAAAGTGCTATGTATTCTGAGGAATGTTATTTAGTATCATCATTATAATTTCAAAAATTATTTATTACTTGGTAAAGATTTGAGGATTGTTATTTGAGTATTATCTCACTTGAGGAATATTAATCAAATATTATTCCATTAAGAGTATTATTGAATATTTCACGATATACGATGCAAGGTATATGCATAGTTGTTTTGACTTAATATATTGTCATACTTGAAGTGTGATTTTTAATTAGACGACTTATAAACTAGAGGTGATCTAGTAGCTATAAGCCGAGTTTACGATAGCCATTAGTATAGGGCATATGTTTCGATTAATTTGTTACGAACCGCGAGGCGGTATATCGTACACGTATTACAATTATTTTATGAATATTATTTATTTAGTAAATAATATTCGAGGATTATAATTACATGGAAAATATTGTTTCAAATATTTATTTAAAGTATGATTTCATAATCATACGTGAGTTATTTATTTAAATGAATCTTAATTCGGATTTTCATTTAAAGGTTTCTAGTTATCTCTAGATGACTATTTATTTAATGAATATTATTCTAAATATTCATTTAAAGTTTTCCTTATTATTAATAAGGATTGTTTAATTGACGAATATTATTTCAAATATTCATTTAAAGGTTGTTAATTATAAACTATTTCATTATTTATTTATTAAATGAATATTATTTTGAATATTCATTTAAAGGCTTTTCGAATAATCATTTAATGATTATTTATTTAATGAATATTATTCTGAATATTCACTTATGGGTTTAAGCGTAATAATTTTATTTAATTATATTCTTTAAACATTCTCGATTTAATAAATATTATCTGAATATTTATTAAATACTTTCAATATAGATGGAATAGTTTATGTATATAAATGCATATTTGACTTCAATAATTATGAAGTGTATTATGAGTTTTATTCAAGGTATCTTGTATATTTCTGACTTCTGGACTTTCAATGAATTATGTTGAGAGCCTATCTCATTTGGCCTAACAAAGATTTTCAGAAAAAGATCATCAATATACTGTTCAGGTCCCCATGATTCCAAATCAACTTATTGCCTGTAAGGGCGTCGCTTTCCTTCAAACCTGGGGAACCTTATTTGAGATAACTTTATTATTACTTAACTTCTGAGTCAAGGATGTTGAAAGAAAAATTATTTTCAACTCATTGCGTATGAGTCAGAATGACTCTGGTTACCTCCTCAACACTCGAGGGCTAAGATTGATGTAACAAGTTTTAATCCATTAACAAGCTATTGCTTGGGAAATATTGGCGAATCCTTCCTTTACAATGGTGACGACTACTTTGTGGAGTCTGGTCAACAAGTATTATACTTGGGGGAAGGGGGATGAGCCTTACGTTTCAGAGTCATGGATTTTACTCGAACTAGGAGTATGTGTGTATGAGGCTGTGAATCAGTCCATCACTGATAACAGGTGTAAGAGACTGTGGGACAGCCCATCCTGGAAATAGGGTCCGAGTTGCGCCGGTCCCAAACTATGCCCAACCGTTGGCTAGGGAGATCCGGCGTATGGTGGTGTCCATATGTTCTTCCTTCTACATGTAGAGAAACAAACTTTGAGATGCACAAACTTATGACTGATCATCATAAGGTTTGACATCTGGCGCGAGATACTCCAGTATTAGTTCATCATCCAATTTGGATATTTCTGCAACATTATCGAGAGCACCCCGATCGGAAAGCTACGGCTGGGTGACCGATAAGTGTTGGCAGGGTTGAAAAGTGTTCAAAACTGATGTTACAATAACCTTCCTTATAACTTCATTTTTTAAGCTATATGCTGATATTCTGCTTATGGTTGATATAGCAGACATGATTTTTTTGAAAAGGTTATTGGTGTGCTTTGAAACCTCATCCTTTTATAAAATGCAAGAACTGTTCATATTGCGATAAAGATTAAAGATATATCATGAAAGATGATATTTATATATTGATTTTCTACTTATCTTCTTTTCATAGCAGATATTTTGACGGAAAGGTCATTATTGTGATTATGAACTTATCATGTTCATTTACTGATTATTTTAATCATTATACTTTCCCTATTGAGGTTTCTTGGATACAGATATTTTATTAATGATATTAAGTATTCGTGGTATTATGAAAACCCAAAGTATATGATGGGATATTTTGTGAACTCTATTAACCACTTGCTGGGCAATTCTTTCGCTCATACTTGTTTGTTTTATATATATTAGCCTTTCAGAAAGAGGTAAACGGATGAGGGTTATCTGCATAGCTCGGAAGAAGCAGGCGGACTACCTTATAAAGAAGACAGGATCCAGAACATCTATAGCTGGAGTAAGTTACATATGGTTTTATTAATGTGTAATATATATATATCACATTGTATAGAGTAGAACTAGTTGCTGGTATACTTCTCAACGAAGTTATACTAGCGGAATAAGATTTGTAAGACACGGTGTAATTTGATTCAATGGAGGTAATGAAGTGAGTAATGTAAAGACTTTAGTTCTTGTTTCTAGCCCTATAACCTATAAGATGCTTGGTAGTTGGGGTCTCAATGATGTATTTCAGTTATTCAATGATTACAGATGGATTAATGTTGTTAAACAGGTGAATTGTTAATAAGGATTTCCGCGTGACGACCAAATCCCTGACCCCGGATTTGGGGGTGTTACATAAATGGTATCAGAGCTGAGGTTATAGTAAACTAGAAACGAGAGTGAGTAGGAGTGTGTATAGTTATGAGAGAACGTCGGAACTCATGTAGAGTTCATGTTGGACTATTGGATATAGTACCAACGGTTAAGTTAAGGTGTGAATGCTACGTTGAAGAATATGATTGATGTAGACCTCGCTTCTTGTGGTGATGAATATCTACCAAAGAATGCTCAGAGATAAGTATTGGTCGGCAGGGGCATAGATCGCCCGAGACATGAATTTAAGATGATTTGAGGGAATTCATGGATGTAGTTATGTATTCCCCGAACTATAGGGAATTTTCAAAATTATGATGAAGGATAGAAAGTTGACATCGGATATGGTCGTAGAGAGGGTTGAGATACCGAATATGCCAGACCCCGAGGCCTCTGAGCAGACACATAATGATGTGTTCCTTGAGATGGACGCTGACCCAATAGAGGAGGATCCAGAGGAGGATCTAGAGGAGGACCTCATGGAAGGTCAAGGGAATAATCTTGTAGAGAATGAGCCGATTGATAAAGATGTGATATGTTTACTTGAGGACCGAAAGAATCTTTAGAGAGTGATTAAGTGACAAGACAAGAATTTGGAGTCGATTATGATTCATTAGGAGATATGATGAAGCGAATGGAGTAGAGTTTTAAGAATAGATGAGATAGAGGTGGTATCAACTGTTGCCCACGACTGGATCGTTCGGAACTTGGCTGTTGATTTGATTGGAATAAATACAAGGACAAATGAGTAGAGGACCCGGCTGACGGCCGAGGAGGAAATTACGAGGATAGAACTGAGAAGTCGGAGTCAGATCCGGGTACTGCTGGTTTTGAAGAATAACTAGTTATAAAGTAATGTTCCCTTTAAGTGGGGGGGGGGTTAAGTAAACTGACTGTTGGTAATATAGACTACTCGGACGTATATGTATCAGCAAAATGCGGCATGTTCCGTGTGAAACTTTTGTTTTCCCTTCTATGGGAGGTGTATATTTGGTTCCTTTCTAGTGGTTAAACTTCCAAGTTTATGTCGATTGTTCCGTTATTATGACTGCTTACGATTCTACCTGTTTAGATGTTCATAGAATTGTTCTTCAGGTTTCGAAATTGATTTCCTAGTATTAATAGTGGATAAATAGACTGACCAAATTTCCCTGATATTGGGAAGAGATTCGACAAATTTTTGGCAAACCTTGTCTTTCCGATTATCAGAGCATGTCGCCAAAGAGAGTGAAAACTAGAGGAAACCTAGTCGATTGGTTAAGGTAATCGCCATATGGGTTGGTGGACAGACCCGGAGTGTTAAAATGGACTGTAGAGATAAAATGATGAAGTTGAGATTGGACGGTAAAGATGAACCATATTTAAAGGACCAAGACAGATTGAGAAATTCTGGGATTGACTTAAATGAAAGGCTGTTATGCCAAAAGTGTTAAGCTATGTGGCACACAGGATTGATAGATACCGAATTTAAGCCTGTATTTTTCTAATGATCATCCGGAATACCGCCTATTCGAAATATGGAATTCGTCAACACTAAGGATGGCACCGATATCGAAGCCTTTGTGTGGAATGGAACGTTGCTTGAGATGATTGCACCGAGTTGGGTATAACTCTCTACGATTGTAAATGTTGATGGTTAAGACTGTGGTGACTAGTACGAGTCGATAATGGCGTAAGTTATCGAGCACTCTAAGGTGCATGCAGAAAAAAAAAACTTTAGAATCAAACGATTATCCGCCAGATGAGCCGACATATAAGGCATCCGTAGAGACGTTGGCAGTAACCTCCCCATTAGTAAATCGTTTTGATTACCTCCCCGATTTATGAATTATTTGACATCTCTCCAAGCGAGAGCTTCCTTATATGGGATATACTTCTTCTAAAGATACATTGTTGTATTCGTGTTCACCCGTACTGGGTTTCAATTATGACAGAGGCTGTCATGATTACTTTCAGGTTCTGAGGCCTGTCTATTGATGTTATTTAAACTTTCACTTTCCTTCAATAGTGAATAATCTTATGGTGATACAACACCACTTGCTTGTGATATATATATCAGTATCTTTCTGGATATTCTTTACTTTTGGAATCACACCTTAGAATTTTCTCCAAGGTGTCCCTCTGAGAATTATTTGTCGAAAGACGATAATTTATTAACTGGAGTTCAAATTGATTCCTATTTCTCTTCTTCCACCGAGACGAACAACCTTATCCTTATAGGGGCCACAAGGACTGTCTGTCTGTGTGATGGAAGTCTGATGGGATGCCATCACTTGTGTGTTGTGAAATACAAGAAGGCTAATTACCTTTAGTAATGCCTTAACTAAGGAACGCAACGTTAGTTCTTTTGATCATATTGATCTCTTGGTAAATTCTCTTATCTCAAATAAGATTTGCTTTAAAATTCATAATCTTATGATCACCATTGTGTGACATTTGTCTTGATATGGAAGCTATCTTTTCAAAGCTCAATGATTCTTGTTATCTCTAATAAATTCCAAGGGGAGGCCAACCAGGTTGAATAAGTCAAAAATTCGTTGATAGGAATTAGATTCACAACGAAATAGCCTATGACAAGAGCGGATCGCTAAGACGAATAAAATATCGATGACATATCATTGAATTAGTTTATTCTCTCTCTCAGAGATATTGTGATAAGTGGAAAGTGGGTCAAACGATATATGTGAAAGGAATAGCGATGTGTCGTGAAACTCCAATGATAACCGTGTCAAATAGAAACCCCCAAAGTTCCATGGAACCGCTGACCCAGTGGAGGCCAGAGCTTATCTTAAAGAGATGGAGAAATCATATGAGAAACTGAGTATTGCAGAGAATCATAAAACGATGTTCGCTGCCTACCTGAAGGGAGAGGCGAACCACTAGATAGTGTCGTGACTTGGGAGTTATTCAGCTTGTTATTTTAGGGAAATGTTTTCTGAAGTATATGGAAACCCAGATGGAAATAAAGTTTCTCGAGTTAAAACAAGGAACCATGACTGTGGCAAATTGCGAAGCCAAGTTATCCGAGTTGTTGAGGTTGTTCCCGAGTTGTGGAAACCGAAGAGAAAAGAGCCCGTAGGCTTCAATTAGAGCTGAGACAAGGGATCCAGAATCGCGTGGCAATGTTGGAATTAACAGATTATCCTATATTAGTGCAAAAGGCATCGATTGTGGAAAGCTTGGACACAAGGCTAAGGAATGTCCATCTACTGGATCAGCTATACCCAGAGTCAATAAGGCTACCTCTAGCAAGCAACCCCTGATAGGACTTTCAAAATGACCTTGCGAGATGCCGTGAGAATCACGGACATGACAGCAGGTACCCTCCTACTTAAATTCAGTTGGTATTAACATTTTATTCCAGAACTGCTAAGTACCTTGCACCTCAAGATTGTGCATGACAATTAGACCTTAAGGTTGAACCCTAACGGAGTGATTGCAAGTAAAGATGGTCGATCGTGAAATTTTGCATTAAATTGGTGCAACCAGGTTGTGAACTAGAAATATGAGGTCGACACTTTTAATAGAATTGATTCTTTTCAAGTTGGGAGAAGTTGATATTATAAGGGAAATAGAGTAATAATTAAGGGATGAAGACAGATTAAGAGATTCTTGAATCTAGTTCAGAATAAGAAATTATTACGTCAGAGATTTGAGGCTTAATTAGCTCTTATTGTTGATGCCGAGAAAAGAGGCACGAAGTATAAAGGAAATTACAATGGCCTTGGGAGGCTGTACAAGGTTTTAATTAGCTACCAGATATCGATTTGGATGACATGAGAATGAATACCGAGTACTCAGAGTATATTTTCGCATCTCCTGTTAGCCCCAGTGGAAATGAAAGAGTAGTGACTCAGTTACAAGAAGTGTTGGGCAAGAGTATGATAAGACCCAGTGTACCACCGTGGAGAGCCCCGGTGTTATTGCGAGAAAGAAAAATGTTAGCACGAGATTGTGCATCAAACTTCGAGAGTTGAACGAGTTCGCCATTGAGAATAGGTATCATTACCTAGGATAGATGATTTATTTGACCAGCTGAAAGATGCTGAGTATTCCTCTAAGATTGACTTGAGAACTGAATATTACCAGTTGAAGATAAAACCCGAGGATATACTTAAGACTGCGTTTCGCACTAGGTATGGACACTATGAGTTTTAGTAATGTCGTTTGGGTTGACTAAGGCAACCATAAATTTTATGGATTTAATGAATTGGTTTAGAGTTAGTCGCGGTAGTTTTCGCCCTAAAAGATTTGGAGACCGTATTAAGATAGAGAAAAGTGCGAGATCTATATTGATCGAAAGAACTGAAGATATATATATATATATATATATATATATATATATATTCACCCAGAAAGAGCTGAACACAAGATAGAGAAAATGGCTAGAATTGATAAAGGATTATAATGTGAAATACCCTACCATCCAAGGAAGGCCAATATGGTGGCCGATGCCCTTAGTCATAAAGAAAGACTTGAGATGATAATCACGTCAGCTGAGTTAATTAAGGATCTTGAGAAGATGGAAATGGAATTATGAAATATGCATCGAGAATATGGAATAATTGATCGAGTTTGCTTATAACAACAGTTACCACGCGAGCATAGGAATGCCCTTACAAGGCCCTGTATGGAAGAAGATACCACTCTCCCTTATGCTAGGAGGAAGTGGCAAGAGAAAGATGTTGGGGCCAGAACTAGTTCAACAGACCAGAGAGACAGTAGAGCTTAATCGAAAGTGACTAGTGTCAACCAAGGACAAACATAGAAAGTATGCGGCCCAAGCCCGCAATAATAGAGATAGTGCTGCTATTGATAAGGTAAATGGCATGTTGATGAATGACAAGCAAGTTTATGTTGGGGTATTTCTGCGCAAATAAGATAGAGAATATGGGATCGAAGATGCGTGATGCTAAAGGAATTCCTGTGGAAATCATGAATAGAAATGATCAAGTGTAAGGAACAAGGTTGTCAAGCTAATAAGAGATTTGTAGAAAATCAAGAAGTGGAAGAATCCACCTGGGAATTTGAAAGTGCAATGGGAGAAAAGTACCCCAGTTATTCCTAAACTGATTCCGGGACGGAATCCTTTTAAGGAGGGGAGACTGTAATAACCCGAATTTTTGGTAGAATTAAAACTTTTCTTATTAGGATTAAGTGCATCAGTGAATAGTGTTTCCATACGTGAATAGTGTTTTTCATGGATGAATAGTGATTTTGGGAACCAAGAAATTTTTCATGCCACCCTATGTACGAGACATGGTATGGATATTTCGAAGTCACATTAGTGATTCACGGAGCAAATAAGTGTATGTAAAGATGATCGGAATTCAGAAATTCCAAATTCTATTCTGGTGTAATATTTGACCAGACAGTGAATTATATAATATTATATTCAAGAAATGAGATATTAAATTTGAGGATTTGAGGATTTAATATTTGAGAATTTTATTATATTTGATTTGAGGATTTATAACGAAAACCACTGAGACAGTGAAACGAACATTCTAGAAATCGTTGAAACTTTACCACGATATTAAGCGATTAAACGAACAAATCGTGGATTAAGGATTGAGATTATGACAAGATTAAATATCCTACATGATCATCAAGAGAATTATATCAAGTGGATTAAATGATTTAATCAAGGATTAAATCAAAACAATTTAGAAACAAAGTGATTTAAATCACTTAAAACAAACCAAAAACCAGACAAATATCCATCAAGCTTCTTGGATACACCTTGCACAAGCCCCAAGAGGGTCAAACTCAGCCACCAAACTGATCTTATCAACATATTAGATCAAAAGCTAGTTGAACAAGTCAAAGAGAAAAAGGGAAGGAAAAGAAAAGCAAGAACCCATTTTCTCCTTAAGAAAAATCTGCTCCTTTTTAGCAAATTCAAAGTGTCACTTCCAAGCATCCAACAATGGTGATCTATAGCTTAAAACAAAGCTCTTTCATAGGAAAAGGTATGGTAAAAATTTGAGAACCATCCAAGGATTTTTCCATTTTCAAATAATTAGTGAAAGTGATGATGAATAGTGTTCTAACTTGTTTCCATGGTTTTTATCTTTATGTTATGGCCTTCCATGGATCATCCAAGCAAGGTTTAAGTGTTGTGAGACCTTACTAGCATCTTTAAGCTTCCTAGGCAGGTATAACTCTCTTCCATGCCTTGTAAGTTTGTGAGATTTTGGAGAGTTTTGAGTTATAGTTTCATTGTTATGGTTTTAAGTGGATGACTTGCATATTGATCTTGTATAAGTTTTATAAAAATGGAAAACCATGGTTTTAGCCTCAAAGTCAGTTGACAACTTGAGATAGATGATGAATAGTGAATATTAGTCTTGAGAATTGATTGTAAGCTTGGTTGGGTTGGTTAAAATTTGGAAATGTCCGAATTATAGCCGTCGTAATGGTGAAATTTCGTTAACCCTTATAAACAGTTAATTCCCGAGACCATAACACCATTTTTAGCATCACCACTTCCTATGGTTACAAAGATATGGTTGTCTAGTTATTTTTCCGAAAGAATCGAGTTAAAAGAGTTTACGGTTTAGGAGAAATCGCGAAATTCGTAAAAGTGGTTCAAAGGATTTTATCGCAGAAATATAACTACTTTGATGATGAGTTCGAAACCATTAATAGTCGAATTAGAATGTGAAATTTTGTGGTAAAGTGCTAAGGTCAGTTAGCGAGGTTTGTGCGAAGGTCTCGAGTCCAAAAGATTATTTTACGATTTTATAAAAATGAAACAGCAGAGGTTGCGCATGTGAAAACCACTAAAAACGCGACTTAGAAACCAATGTTCCAAAAGGTTGAGTATAACTTGGATTCGAGGATGAATTTCGAACCAAACTTACGACTTAATTAATTGCGGATTAACATGGACTTAGTATGAGCCTAAAATGAGCTAGTGTTACCTTGGTTATGTTTCGCTTGTGTGTTTAAGCGTTGAATTATAAGAGGATTATCTAGGGGATTAATCGTGCGTTTTCTTTTGACTTTGTCTAGATGGACCGAAATCGTCGCGAGCCCTATCGTATCTCGAGTACCAGGCAAGTGTTATAAACCATACTTTGTAGTATTGGTTCTATATTACTGTTTTGCCATGAATAGAGTTATACAATGTTGCGGTAAATGCTTATATTGCCATATATATAATGTTTGCTTTCTGATTCACATATAAATTTTGAGATGAGTTAGAACGAACCGGTGTATATTGTGGCTCTAAGTATAAGAGCATAATTATTGTGTTCGACTCTAGACCGGGAGTCGGTATTTTGATATATATAACTAGTCGTGGAAATCCGGAGGGATTCCAACGGCAAAGTGCTATGTATTCTGAGGAATGTTATTTAGTATCATCATTATAATTTCAAAAAGTATTTATTACTTGGTAATGATTCGAGGATTGTTATTTGAGTATTATCTCACTTGAGGAATATTAATCAAATATTATTCCATTAAGAGTATTATTGAATATTTCACGATATACGATGCAAGGTATATGCATAGTTGTTTTGACTTAATATATTGTCATACTTGAAGTGTGATTTTTAATTAGACGACTTATAAACTAGAGGTGATCTAGTAGCTATAAGCCGGGTTTACGATAGCCCTTAGTATAGGGCATATGTTTCGATTAATTTGTTACGAACCGCGAGGCGGTATATCGTACACGTATTACAATTATTTTCTGAATATTATTTATTTATTAAATAATATTCGAGGATTATAATTACATGGAAAATATTGTTTCAAATATTTATTTAAAGTATGATTTCATAATCATACGTGAGTTATTTATTTAAATGAATCTTAATTCGGATTTTCATTTAAAGGTTTCTAGTTATCTCTAGATGACTATTTATATAATGAATATTATTCTAAATATTCATTTAAAGTTTTCCTTATTATTAATAAGGATTGTTTAATTGACGAATATTATTCCAAATATTCATTTAAAGGTTGTTAATTATAAACTATTTCATTATTTATTTATTAAATGAATATTATTTTGAATATTCATTTAAAGGCATTTCGAATAATCATTTAATGATTATTTATTTAATGAATATTATTCTGAATATTCACTTATGGGTTTAAGCGTAATAATTTTATTTAATTATATTCTTTAAACATTCTCGATTTAATAAATATTATCTGAATATTTATTAAATACTTTCAATATAGATGGAATACTTTTGTATATAAATGCATATTTGACTTCAATAATTATGAAGTGTATTATTAGTTTTATTCAAGGTATCTTGTATATTTCTGACTTCTGGACTTTCTATGAATTATGTTGAGAGCCTATCTCATTTGGCCTAACAAAGATTTTCAGAAAAAGATCATCAGTATACTGTTCAGGTCCCCATGATTCCAAATCAACTTCTTGCCTGTAAAGGCGTCGCTTTCCTTCAAAACTGGGGAACCTTATTTGAGATAACTTTATTATTACTTAACTTTTGAGTCAAGGATGTTGAAAGAAAAATTATTTTCAACTCATTGCGTATGAGTCAGAATGACTCTGGTTACCTCCTCAACACTCGAGGGGTAAGATTGATGTAACAAGTTTTAATCCATTAACAAGCTATTGCTTGGGAAATATTGGCGAATCCTTCCTTTACAATGGTGACGACTACTTTGTGGAGTCTGGTCAACAAGTATTATACTTGGGGGAAGGGGGATGAGCCTTACGTTTCAGAGTCATGGATTTTACTCGAACTAGGAGTATGTGTGTATGAGGCTGTGAATCAGTCCATCACTGATAACAGGTGTAAGAGACTGTGGGACAGCCCATCCTGGAAATAGGGTCCGAGTTGCGCCGGTCCCAAACTATGCCCAACCGTTGGCTAGGGAGATCCGGCGTATGGTGGTGTCCATATGTTCTTCCTTCTACATGTAGAGAAACAAACTTTGAGATGCACAAACTTATGACTGATCATCATAAGGTTTGACATCTGGCGCGAGATACTCCAGTATTAGTTCATCATCCAATTTGGATATTTCTGCAACATTATCGAGAGCACCCCGATCGGAAAGCTACGGCTGGGTGACCGATAAGTGTTGGCAGGGTTGAAAAGTGTTCAAAACTGATGTTACAATAACCTTCCTTATAACTTCATTTTTTAAGCTATATGCTGATATTCTGCTTATGGTTGATATAGCAGACATGATTTTTTTGAAAAGGTTATTGGTGTGCTTTGAAACCTCATCCTTTTATAAAATGGAAGAACTGTTCATATTGCGATAAAGATTAAAGATATATCATGAAAGATGATATTTATATATTGATTTTCTACTTATCTTCTTTTCATAGCAGATATTTTGACGGAAAGGTCATTATTGTGATTATGAACTTATCATGTTCATTTACTGATTATTTTAATCATTATACTTTCCCTATTGAGGTTTCTTGGATACAGATATTTTATTAATGATATTAAGTATTCGTGGTATTATGAAAACCCAAAGTATATGATGGGATATTTTGTGAACTCTATTAACCACTTGCTGGGCAATTCTTTCGCTCATACTTGTTTGTTTTATATATATTAGCCTTTCAGAAAGAGGTAAACGGATGAGGGTTATCTGCATAGCTCGGAAGAAGCAGGCGGACTACCTTATAAAGAAGACAGGATCCAGAACATCTATAGCTGGAGTAAGTTACATATGGTTTTATTAATGTGTAATATATATATATCACATTGTATAGAGTAGAACTAGTTGCTGGTATACTTCTCAACGAAGTTATACTAGCGGAATAAGATTTGTAAGACACGGTGTAATTTGATTCAATGGAGGTAATGAAGTGAGTAATGTAAAGACTTTAGTTCTTGTTTCTAGCCCTATAACCTATAAGATGCTTGGTAGTTGGGGTCTCAATGATGTATTTCAGTTATTCAATGATTACAGATGGATTAATGTTGTTAAACAAGTGAATTGTTAATAAGGATTTCCGCGTGACGACCAAATCCCTGACCCCGGATTTGGGGGTGTTACAGGGGAGCTTCGGTATTATTTGTAATGAAGAAGGATGGAAGTATGAGATTGTGTATCGATTATCGGGAACTAAATAAGTTGACCATTAAGAATAAGTACCCTTTGCCAAGAATTGACGATTTATTCGATCAGCTGAAAAGAGCAACTTGTTTCTCGAAAATTGATTTGCGATCAGGATATTTCCAATTAAAAATTAGACCGGAAGATGTTCCAAAAACAGCGTTTCGGACTAGGTATGGGCACTACGTGTAAGAACCCAAAATTTTGGTTGAATTAAAACTTTTCCTATTATGATGAAGTGCATCAATGAATAGTGATTTGGTGGATGAATAGTGATTTTGAGGATTAAGAAAATTTTTCATGCACCTATGTACGAGACGTAGTGTGGATATTCCGAAGTTATACTAGTAATCTACGGAGTAAATAAGTGTATGTAAATGCGATCGGAATTCAGAAATTCCAAATTCTATTTTCGTGTAATATTTGACCGAGCAGTGAATTATATATCAGTAATATCAAGAAATGAGATATTTAATTTGAGGAATTGAGGAGTTAATATTTTGGAATTTTATTATAAGTGATTTGAGAATTTGGAACGAAAACCACTGAGGAAGTGAAACAAACGTTCTAGAAACCGCTGAAACTTTACAATGAGATTAAGCGATTGAGCGAACGAAGCATGGATTAAGGATATGGTATATAAAGAGTCCAAGGAAGGATATATTATGAGAAAGAAAGAGGATTGAGAATAAACTCCTAGAATTGAGAAATAGAGAATGCTTGAGAAATCAGGAGAACGTTTTCTGAGATAAAGAGAAATAAACAAGGGATGTTGGAATTAATATTCATTCGAGGTATTGTGCCATATTAGAGCAACAATATGCAAAGTATAAGTTGTAACGTATTAATTTTATTCACGAGACAACAAGGAAATCAAATTGTTGGAAAAGGAAACAAACCAAGGGACTAATATGAAAGAAACAAAAGATGAGGACTTTGTTGCAATTGTTGTGGATAAGGAAATCCAAGTGAGCCAATGAGGTGTTGACAACACATTACAAGAAGATGCATACAAATGAGATAGATATATAATGCATGTATTAGTCATTATTTATCAAACAAAACAAAACAAACACAAGAAAACCCCCATTCTGCCCAGCAGAACAGCAGCTCAGTAAAACGGGCCTAGAGCCTTTATTACTCAATAGAATTTCGTGTTCTTTATATGGTTAGAAAGCTGTGAATATGCTCTACAACTCTCATTTAGAAGCCTCGATCAGAAAAGCTCGGAAAGGGCCTCGTTTTCCATGATCTTTCAGTCGGATTGTAATAACTCCGAATTACTAACTTTGTTTTCTTCATTTCTTCTGATCATCCAAGCTTACCCAAGGCTATACAAGGATTATACAAGGTTTAGAAAGATATTGCACCCATCAAGGAAGGTATAAACTCTCTCAACCCTTAGCATGACTTGTTTATAGTTTATATTGTTAGATCTATAAGTTTTGGAGTGAATCTTGGTGATTTGAGTTCTAGATGATGAAATCTTGAAGTTATGTGCTTGTTATGATGGTTGTAAGGCTTGTACTTAGAGTATGTAACCCCATGTATGCTATAGAGACAAGTCTTGGTGGTTTTGATGGTAGATGTGATGTATAAAGTGAGTTCTTGAATATTTGAGAAAAGATGAGTGCTGTGTAAATTCCTGGGAGCATGTACTGTCTTGTAGGAGGGTTTTGAACCCCTAAATCTTGTCACCCGAGGACCTAATTTATATGGTTGGAAAGATAATTGAATTTAGTTTCTAGAAATATAAGGTTCATACCCAGGAGATGTGTAGATCTTGAGTTATGGCCGGATTAGTGCAGTGTGGTTCTGGAATTCGGACTGCACTGTGTTGTCCACTTGTGAACTGAGTTAGGACCCCTTATAATTATGCTAGTGTTATGAAAATTTGAGGGTAGTCAGACTATACAGTTGTGAAGGCTATCCAAAAAGAATTGGAATAATATTTGTATTTTTCAATTTTATAAAAATGTTAAAGCGAAGTGCGCGCGAGTGAAAAATCACCTAGGAGCTTAGTTTAACGTAGTTTTAAGAGTACTCACTTGTGTTTCAAGTTTGAGGGATGGATTCGAGTCGAATGGGTAATGAATGTGATAAAGTGATGACATGGTCATATAGGAGGGTTAGTTGTCACAAATTGGAGTCGTTAAGTTGGTCTAACATCCTTTAAAACCTTATGATTAAGTAGTGTTGTTTAGGTACTATCGTACGAATATTGATTATGTATAGATCTTCGTTCCACGTCGCAAGCTCGACCACCCCACCCTAACCAAGGCAAGTTTACCTTTCAAAACTTATATAAAGGATTTTCACTGTTGTGTTTGTAGCTTCCAAACGTATTATATGCTTATGCTTTACGAGATTATGTTGAAGTTTGAGATTTATGCATAGAATGAAAGTGTTTCCTTCGGACAACGACTCTAGCAATAGAGGTCATAGCGGTCCAAATATACTATTGACCGGGGAGCGGTACATTATTGTATCATGATTAAATTGCGAAAACCCGAAGAGTCATTCGTGAAGTACCGTATACTTAAGTATTTTCACGTTGTTAAAAATACTCAAAAATATCTATCTTGGATTAAAAGCTTATTATAATTAAATAATTATTTTATTAATTGTTTATATTAAATCTCAAAATATCATTTATTAATTATTGTTCATCATTTTAAAGACAAAACTAATCCAAGATGCCTTCATCGTTTTCAAACTCGAACTCTTTCGAACCCAAAACATTTTCGAAAACCCCCGGTCAGGTTTTGCTTCTTGTACACTTTTCAAGAATTATCGGTCAACTGAGGTCAAACTTCAACTACTCGAATTTTCTATCAAAATGATTTTTGAAAAGAAAAGAAAAAAAAGGGACTATGGCAGGTGTGGGAATCTTTGACGAACGATTCCCGGGATGTGTAAGCGGCCGTGAGCCAGGAGGTCCATCAATTATTCCGGCCCAGGTGTTGCCGAAGGATGATTACGGATGTAGTTTTCATCGAGGGTGATTACGGATGTAGTTTTCACCCGAGGATAGTTACGGATGTAGTTTCTATCCTTCTACCGGTAGAGAAGACCCGCGGATTGTTGGACTTGGTTGTGGCGACTGATCATCGTCAATCCTTGTCAGGTTTTTATGTTTTCTTCCAGTCCCATCCTCCACTTTGGAAAAATACTCAAACACTGCTTCTTGGGCCTAAGTGCCAAGTTGCCGATAGTGTGGTTTTTGATAAGAAAAATATTGATATCGTGCAGTATCTAGAACTGCAAGATTTTCTATAAAGATTGGCACGTGTTACTAAGCTAATGAAATGTTTAGTAAGTGCACTCTTGGGCCTAAGTGCACTCTTGCAATTATTTCAAAGAATGAAATGTTTTTGAATGAGAAACCATCTAAGCTAATGGAAGGAAAGAGGTTTGCAATGATGTATTCCCTGTACAGTATGTTAACCGTAGAGTGTTTTGCCGAAAATGATATACTCATATGTATATATATTTTCAAACTTGAGATATATTGAAATGAGAACCTTATAAAGGGTTCATATGTTATTCTTAAAGCTCCTTAGTGAGTATAAATGTTCTATTCAAACTCGGACATATATATTGTCCAATTATGTTTTGAAATTTGAGATATATACCCATACAGTTGGGAATGTTTTCGAAATAAACCACATTATTATTTTTCAAAATGGTGAACTTGCTGAGCATTATGTAGCTCATTCTTGCTTTATAAAAACTTTTCAGAAAGAGAAGAATTTGGTCGGTTAACTCCGCACCAGCAGAAGAGGAGTAGAAGATTTACCCCGGAGATGATTTAGTTCCTGATAAATACTACAGAGTAAGTCTGATAGGTTTTCAACTGTAATAGCAAGACTTGTCTTCAAGTGTAGTTGTATAAGTGGAAGTGCGTAAGATTCTGGATTGTACAGATGAATTGTAATATTTAGTGTTACTTTTGATTATCGTTTCTGAGGCTCTAACTTGTTTGTGCGTAAGATTGAGGTCTGGATGGATGTATTGTTGAGTTGTAAAGTTAATACAGGTATGATATGGTTGGATGGTGATGTGACGACCTGAATCTTTGACCTCAGATTTGGGGGTGTCACACTACGAGTTCTTAGTGATGGCCTTTGGGCTAACTAATGCACCAGCAGCGTTCATGGACTTAATGAATAGAGTCTTTAAGAAATATCTGGATAAGTTTGTGATTGTGTTTATAGATGATATTTTGATATACTCGAAGACCGAAGAAGAACATGCAGGGCATTTGAGGATAGCTCTAGAAACATTAAGAAAAGAGAAATTGTATGCAAAGTTTTCCAAGTGTGAGTTTTGGTTGAAAGAAGTGCAGTTTTTAGGGCATGTCATCAGCAGTGAAGGGATTAAAGTGGATCCTGCTAAGATTGAAGCTGTGATGAATTGGGAGAGACCTAAAACACCTACAGAAGTTCGAAGTTTCTTAGGATTGGTGGGATATTATCGAAGATTTGTTCAAGACTTTGCGAAGATAGCCACCCCACTAACAAAGTTGACAAGGAAGAATGAAAAGTTTGTGTGGAATGAGAGGTGTGAAGAAAGTTTCCAAGAATTGAAAAAGAGATTGGTGACTGCACCTTTATTGACACTTCCAGATGAAAAAGGAAATTTTGTGATCTACAGTGACGCATCTCACAAAGGTTTAGGATGTGTACTAATGCAGCACGGTAAGGTAATTTCTTACGCTTCGAGACAATTGAAACCTCACGAGCAGAAATATCCAACGTATGACTTAGAATTAGCCGCGATTGTTTTCGCCTTGAAGATTTTGAGACACTATTTGTACGGAGAAAAGTGCGAGATTTATACGGACCACAAGAGCTTAAAGTATATCTTCACCCAGAAGGAGCTAAATATGAGATAGAGAAGATGGTTAGAATTACTCAAGGATTATGATTATACCATTAACTATCACCCTGGGAAGGCGAACATGGTGGCGGATGCTTTAAGTAGGAAAGAGAAAATCAACATGTTGACAATGCCTGAGGAATTATACAAAGAGTTTGAAAGATTGGAGATAGAGTTATGTATGCCTGCAAGTAGTACAGATACGGTGTACACTATGACGTTTCAGCCAGAATTGTTAGAAAAGATTCGCAGATGCCAGGAGGAAGTCATGAGTGGAGATGTGAACAAGTTAACAGGTGAGGAAATATGCACACAAGTAGATGACAGTGGGATATTGAGATTTTCTTCACGAATTTGGATACCCAATGTGACAGAGTTAAAGAATGAGATTCTACAGGAAGCCCACAGTTCGAAATATTCGATTCATCCTGGAAGTACGAAGATGTATCGAGATTTGAAAAGAAACTTCTGGTGGCCTGATGTGAAGAGAGATATTGCCGAATGGGTGAGTAAGTGTTTAACCTGTCAGAAAGTAAAAGCTGAACATCAGAGACCAACCGGGATGCTACAACCATTAGAAATTCCCGAGTGGAAATGGGAGCATATTGCGATGGATTTTGTGGTAGGATTGCCAAGGACGAGAGCTAACCATGATGCTATCTGGGTAATTGTTGATCGATTAACGAAATCTGCACACTTCCTTCCGATAAATGAGAGGTTTTCATTAGACAAATTGGTTCACCTATACATAAAAGAGATTGTGGTGCGACATGGAGTCCCAGTATCAATAGTCTCAGATCGAGATCCAAGATTTAATTCGAGATTCTGGAGAAGTTTTCATGAATGTTTGGGCACCGAATTAAAAATGAGTACTGCTTACCATCCTCAGACTGATGGTCAGAGTGAAAGAACGATTCAAACAATTGAAGACATGCTCCGAGTTTGTGCACTGGATTTTGCAGGAAGTTGGGATGAACACTTGCCATTAGTGGAATTTTCATACAACAACAGTTTTCATGCCAGCATCGGTATGCCACCGTATGAAGCACTATATAGGCCCATCTCTGATTCTATCAAGATAATCAGGATCTGTTGCTTCCAAGTGATGCAACATCTTCACTTCCCATAGAGTATATTCGTTTCTCTTGAGCATAGGGATCTTAGTATTTCCATCCTTGTAATCAGACATGATTGCAGATCGTTATGATTATTCGAAATCAACCTGCTCTGATACCAATTGTTAACTCGAATAACTTGTAAAAGGGGGGGTTGAATACAAGTTATATAATCGCGTCTGATTTTTGCTTGATTATATGAACAAGAATAAACGAATAAATTAAACTTTGTTTGTATTAAAATAATCAAATACAAACTCTACCAAAGGTGTACAATACCTTTAGCAGCTGCTGACAATAAAAATCTCTCTCCCTGTTTGTTTCGAACTCTCGAATACAAAACTTACGAACTTACTCGCTCACACTTTTTACAATGATATTGAGAGAGTATTTATAATGCTACCTATCAACTAATAACAGAATTATAATCCATCTATGACAATGTTCTGCCCTCCAGTTGATAGTTTCCATCAATAGAGAATTCGTTTCCTTCACGATATCTTCTTTCTTGTTTTCCAAAACAAAGATCCTGTTTTATAGCACTTGCTAGTTTCTGTAGCATCCATAATGACATCATCAGTAACACGACTGATATCAGGATTTCCCATTGCATCAGGATCTGTTATCCCATCAGTATTTGATCAGGATCTGACTTAATGTATCAGGATCTGCTCCTCTGTTCCTGACATGTAGTCCCCAATACACTGTTCCTGACATGTAGTCTCTGACGCACTGTTCCTGACTAAATTCTACAGATTACTGTTTAACACATATATCCTATACAAAGTGCTAAATCCTTTATAAGATCAGGATATACAAGAAGTATTAGCAAAATTCTATTCTTAACATCACGACTTATGAATTATTCCTAACAATAAGAAAAATGACTATGCATCTATTAGACATGCTCCTAGGAAACTTTACAATAAATGTGGCTCCTCTCAACATTTAACACATGTTTGTAAGAAACCAACCAGTAACAAGACTAATGTGACTGAGTTAAATGGTAACTTACATTGAACCCCCATTATGCAAAGAACTATAAATGTCTGTAATAACATTGATTGCATGCCATGTAAGATAACTGCCATGAGTACTTGTTTCAATCTGCCTATTCTGTTTACTGAGAAATGTTCCTTTGTGCAAACTGTCAAGACTTCTGAGCCCACTGATGTCAGTGAGAAGGCAATACCCACTAAGAAAAAGACAAAGTCTTACTCTAAACCTAAGTGGGTGGTCAAGGAAGTCAAAAAGAAACTTTCTGATGTTGATATGAAGATTGACAATGTTTCAAATGATACTACGGATACAGGACCCAACAAGGTTTGGGTACCAGATGCAAATTAAGTTTCATCTATTTTGCAGGGCAAAAATAATAAACAAATCATGTGGATCATTGATAGTGGATGTTCCAGGCACATGACAGGTGATATAGCCCTGCTATCACAATTTGTGAAGAAAGCTGGCCCAACTTTAACCTTTGGAGACAACAGAAAGGGTTACACAGTGGGATATGGCTGTTTGGAAGTTGGAAATGTTGTCATTGAAGATATTGCTCTTGTGCATGGATTAAACCATAATTTATTCAGTGTCAGCCAATTCAGTGACAATGGATTTAAGGTTGATTTTGACATGATGGACTGCAGTATCTACCACAAGAAAGATAGAAGCCTCTCTTTGAAAGGAGTAAGGAAAGGAAACCTGTTTGTTGTAGACTTGAACTCAACAAAGGAGGACAAGGTCTATTGCTTCTACAGCAAAGCAAGTGTTGGTGACAACATGATTTGTCACAAAAAGCTCTCCCATCTCAACTTCAAAACAATCACTACACCATAAAACACCTTTTGCAACCAACTCTGAAAAAAAAACTCAAAAATCGTTGCTATTGCCTCAAAAAATTTTGAAATTTCAAAGCTATTGTAACGATTTTAAACGCGTTGCAATTGAATTAAGAAATTGTTGCGTTAGACAAAACTTGATATCAATCGCAACGATATTAAAAACCGTTGCTGTAGAGCCATAAATTTGGGCCAAAAGTATTGGCGGGCTAAGGCGGGATATGTGAAATATTTTGCCCGGGCTCATAAAACAAGCCGGACTACTAAAAAAATAAAAATATAAAGAAAAACACTTAGATAAAAACACATATACAAAAACATAAACGCACATTCAGACAATAAACCTAAGAGCGAAAGAGGGGAAATAGATGAACTAGGGGATTAGGGAAAGAGCGGAATTAGGGTTCAAGCTTGAAGGTTCAAGCTCGACAAACGCTCAAGCTCGAACAAGCTAGGTGTGTTATCTCTCTAATTGATTATTAATGCATTGATTAATTGGGGATTAATTGGGTTTATGTTTTGTGTTATAATTGGGGCTTAATTGGGTTCTTATTTTATGTTATCACTCTGCATCTTTATCTCTCTCACTCTATCATTTCTGTGTATCTTTATCTCTCTCACTCTATCTCTCTGCGTATCTACGGGTTATAATCAGATTTTAATTTTTATTTAATAATTTTATTTTAATTTCTTGTTTATAGAAATTTTAGATTTTACTTGTTTGGGCTACTGCGTTCTTTTGTTTTGAATTTACATTTATACTATATTTTTTGTTTTTTGTGTTGATTTTATGCTCTGTCATGTTGTTTTTATTTGATTAGCAAAGGAGTTACTAAATAGCTTTGTTAATTATGATTTAATACTGTCTTTGTTGAAACTTCATTGACATTGGCTCAGATAATTAGGTTGTTCCAATGTTTGGATCAGATTAGTAGATGATGCAAAGCTGATTTGTCTTGCTGATTGTTTTTGTTGGAAGATAAAATTTATATGAATGTCTCTAGTTCTTGCATAATTAATATATTTCCTCTTCATTTCTGTCCTACGTTGAAGAGGAAGAAGAAGAGGAAGCGGAAGAAGAAGAGGAGAAAGCGCTAGAGGAAGAAGAAGAGGAGGAAGCGGAAGAAGAGGAGGAAGCGCTAGCACCATGATGACTCAATTTATGCAATGTTTAACCGGCCACTAAATTGGTCTGTTAATTATGTATTACTAAGTCAGATTGTGTCAGTTGAACTTGATCATTTTATGTATTGATGTTGGAATTGCAGTATTACCTGCTGCTTGGTTGGTTGGTTATGAAATACCAATTAAAATTGGTGGATATTTATAAAATCTAAAGGCCATGCCAGATTTTTTTTCCAGCATTGCAATAGTTACATAAATGTTGCCATATATGTCATATTCTTTAAAATATTTCATTGCATTTGATTCAAAATACGTTGCAATTGGGCATGTATTGCAACAATTAACACAAAAAAAATCGTTACAAAAAGTAAGCCATAGCTCCTCCAAGCTATTGCAATGGTGTTAAACTTGTTGCTATAGCCCTTAAATCGTTGCCATATACCGTAATTGCAACGATAATTCAACGTTGCTATATGGTACTAAATTCGTTGCCATAAGGTACCTATGGCAACCAGAGCAAACCTTACGCCTGATTTTTCAATAATCGTTACCATAGACCCTATTGTAACGAATATAGGGCATATTGCAACGTATTTCAGTGGTTGCAAAAGGTGTTTTATGGTGTAGTGAATAAATATGCTAATGAAGAAGGAGTTAATAAGAGGACTACCCCAACAAGAATTCTGTCAAGAAGGACTATGTGAGGATTGTCTAATGGGAAAGCTAAGAAAAGCAGTACACAAGTCAAAGCAAGTGAATACCAATACTGAATCACTCAAGTTGATTCATATGGATCTCTTTGGCCCAGTAAATGTCCAATCCTTAGCCAGAAAGAGATATGCTTTAGTCACGGTGGATGACTATTCAAGGTACACTTGGGTTAAGTTTCTAGAATCAAAAGATGAAGCTGCTCAGGAAATCATTAATCATATAAGGGTCCTTGACAGAACCCCATGTGCAAAAGTTCAAATTTTAAGAAGTGACAATGGTACTGAATTCATAAATGCAACCCTTGGAAAATTTTGCAAAGATGAAGGCATTGTGCAACAATTCTCTGCTGCCAGGACACCACAACAAAATGGAGTGGTGGAGAGAAAGAATAGGACTCTCATTGAAGCTGCTAGAACTTTGTTGAATGATGTAAAACTACCAACATATTTCTGGGCAGAAGCAATCAACACAGCTTGCTACACACAGAACAGAACCTTGATCAATAAGAGTCATGGAAATACACCTTACTATCTATTAACAGGAAAGAAACCTACTGTCAAATACTTTCATGTATTTGGAAGTAAGTGCTTCATGATGAAGGACAAGCATGAAAGAAAACGAAAGTTTGATGCTAAGGCTTATGAAGGAATTTTCATGGGATATGGGATAGAAAGGACAGCATACATAGTCTATATTATTGAGCACAAGATTATTGAAGAAAGTGTAAATGTCATATTTGATGAGACCAAATTTCCAGGACTGCATGAAGATGGTCAAATGTAGCCCCTTAGATTTGAAAATCAAGGATACTTAGAGGAGAAAGAATTGGTTGATGAAGAACCAAGCTACACTCAAACTGTTGAACATGAGAAAGATACCATCAACATTCAAAATGCTAATCAGACTCCAGCCTAATCACGGACAATATCATGCAACAATCAACATAATGGTGAATCTGGAGAAAATGAAGAGCATGGAGAAGACAACAGTAATGGTGGAGATTCAAACCCTGTGACGCCCCCAGATCCGGGGTCGGAGATCTAGGCGCTCACGGTCCATTTTCCATTAGTAACATACCTGTTCTTGCACATAATATATATAACACAGCCATCGACCCCACAATAAACTCACACCACACTCACACACACAGGTTAGAGCCTCAGAAACGTCACACATTGATTAAACAGAATTAAAATTATCAGAGTTATTACAGACCGAATTAAATAGTATTTATGCTACCAGCAACACTTCGATATGAAGCGAAGTTGGCGGCTTGAAAGTTTGTTACGATACACTGCCTTGCACAGGTCATGCTGAAAAATAAAACGTACTAACAAAAGCTGCCAACCAATCCGGCTAATGGGGCCTACCGGTGGAATCTCAAGTGGTGGCTCGGGTCTAGTCACCTGCTTTCGAACAGTCTGCCTGGGTCTTGCCATTTCGCTTAGCTGTTGTGTTTGTAAATTTGAAAACAAGCAAGAGTGAGCAACTATAGCTCAGCAAGAAATATATGTATAAGATGAGCAATATAACATTTCATATGATTGGCAGTTGATATACTTGTTTGTTTCAATCAGTTATAAAATCACTTGTCATAGTTGATAAATCTCGAAGGTGCAACAATATGTGCCCTCATTTTCAAAATAAACTTGCAGTTCTAGATACTGCATTGAATCAACATCTTTCTCATCAAAATAGAACACCATCAGCAACTTGGCACAAAAGCCTAAGAAGCAGTGTCAAAGCATTTTTCCAAAATGGAGGAATGGGACTTAAAGAAAACACAAAACCTGACAAGGATTGACGATGATCAGTCGCCACATCCAAGTCCAATCATCCGCGGGTCTTCTCTACCGGTAGAAGGATAGAAACTACATCCGTAACTATCCCTCGGGTAAAAACTACATCCGTAATCACCCTCGATGAAAACTACATCCGTAATCATCCTTCGGCAACACCTGGGCCGGAATAATAAGTGATGGACCGCCTGGCTCACGGCCGCTTACACATCCCGGGAATCGTTCGTCAACGGTTCCCACACCTGCCAGAGTCCCTTTTTCTTTTCTTTTAAAACTTGATTTTGATTGAAAACAGAGTAATTGAGGTCCGACATCAGTCGACCGATGATTCTTGAAATCATACAAGAAGCAGAATCTGACCGGGGGTTTTCGAAAATGTTTTGAGTTCGAAAGAGTTCGAGTTTGAAAGTATTAAAAAGTATCTTGGATTAACTTTGTCTTTAAATAATGAACAATGATTAATAAATAATATTTTAAGATTTAATATTAATAATTAATAAAATAATTATTCGATAAAATAAACTTTTAATCCAAGATAGGGTTTCGAGTATTTACGAAGATATAACAATAGTTATTTGAGTATACGATACCACCCGAATGACCCTTCGGGTTTTCGCAATCTAGATACGATATAATAATATACCGCTCCCCGGTCAATAGTATATACGGACCGCTACGACCTCTATTGCTAGAGTCGTTGTCCGAAGAAAACATTTCAATCTAAGTTCAAGGGGTAAAAGCATACATGTACTTGTTCAATCTCAATTGCATCAATACTTCGATAAACATAGCATTTGATATCATTTGAAAACTACAAACACAACAGTAAAATTCCTTGTATATGGATAAGTTTTGAAAAGTAAACTTGCCTTGGTTTGGTTGGGGTGGACGAGCGTGCGGGTTCGAACGATCTATACATAAACAATAATCGTTCGTTAGTACCTTAACAATTTCTCTTTAATTACGGGGTTTAGGGGGGTACGAAATTAACTTAATGACTTCGTCTTATGACTCCCTAGCCCCACTATAGGTCCATGTCATCACTCGATTACGCTCGTCACTTACTCGACTTAATGTAGTTACCACGTTCGAATCATAACCACTAACCCTAGAATCATGTTCCACTAATCGACTTTTTCCATTGCGCAAATTTTACTCTAGCATTTTTATAAAATCCACAAATTCATATTTTAATCCAATTCCTTTTGGGTGGTCTTCACCACTGCATTCCCTACATTCTCAAAATTTTCCATGATCCCACATATATTTGAAGGTGTTTAAACAAGGTTCACAAGGGGGTCACTTAATGCAGTCCATAGTCCAGAAACAAAATTCACTCCTCCGGCCATAACTAAAAATCTACACATCACCTAGCTATGAACCTTACATTTCCAGAAACTACATTAAATTATCTTTCCAACAATATAAGGTAGGATATCAGGGGACATCATTTGGGGGTTCAAAATCGTGCTACAATACAGATCAAAGTTCCTGGACAAAACTCAGCAAGCTCAAACTACTTAGATCAATCATTTTTCATACTTCCATAACATAATCACCACTTAATACACTTAGATCATGGTTCATAACACTCATGGAGATATATATATTAACCATAGTCATAAAAATCACAATCTCAACATCAAAACTCAAGATCCATGCTATCCAATACATATACATCCAAGATTAGTCCTAAAACACATGGATCTACTACCATACTATATAAACAATACATAACCAAGGGGGTTTGAGATTTTTATACCTTCTTGAGCTCCTAGAGGCCTTGGATAATCTTTACACAACTCAAAAACACCTTAGATGGCCTCCTACAACACTTACAATGCAAGATCTAAAGGAAAAACAAACTTGGTTACTATTTACCAAAGCTTGAATAATTTGTAACTTGAAATTGGGTGGATAAAATGGAGTGAAATTGCTAGCATACCTTGTATATATGATGTAGATGACCTAGGAATTATGGCAAGATTTATGAGTAATGGAAGGGGGGAGGAGGAGAATTTTTCTTCTCTCCTTGGAGCCTTGGCCGAGAGCAAATATTCAAGGGGGGAGAAAAGTTTGTGTTTTGTGTTTGTGTTGGTAATAATTGATGTTAGGTTATTTAGGTTGGGTGATACATATCACATGTAAGCATAGGTAGTGTACTAGCAAGCATGGGTCATGTACTATGTGTTCCCTCTTTTTAAAAAGTAACCAACTAATTACTATTCATCTTCCAATGGCCAACTAGCTTACTTGATTTCTAACCACTTGGTTGCATGGGCTTGCATGCCATACTACTCCTTGTATTATTATTCTTCCACCAATGCTTATTATTTAATCTTTAATTCGTATCGTATCTTTATTATTCTCTCGTAATAATATTTCGTCGCGTAGAGATTTCCTCTATAATTCCTTAAGTACTTATTGTGTAAATTCCTCGAATGTCCATAATTTCTCGTCATAATTATTAATGAATCCTTTAATACTCTAACCGTTCTCAAATCCCAAGTTTTATAAATATTACTAACAATAAGACTCTTGCCTTCACAATCTCCCTTTATATCTTTCATAATAAATGCAACAACGCAGTTTCTCAGACAATCAATTCTATTAATCAACAGGGATGACTAGAAAGGTTCCATAATGACAATGTCACAAGATATTAAATAAAAGGAAATATTACCAAAAATTAGGGTTCTTACAGCCTCCCCTCCTTAAAAGGATTCCGTCCCGGAATTAGGTTGAAAACAGTTGGGGGTGCTTTTCACGCATCGCGCTCTCTAGTTCCCATGTTGATTCTTCGACATTCTGATTCCTCCACAAGACTCTCACTAGTTTGACAACCTTGTTCCTCAGCACCTGTTCTTTTCTATCCATGATTTCTACGGGTTGCTCGACATATGTTAAGTCCGGTTGCAGATCCACTTGATCATGTTCTATTACATGTCGGAAGTCGGTATGGTATGGTCGTAGCATGGATACATGGAACACATTATGTACTTGCTGTAAGCTCGGGGGTAAAGCCAATTCATAGGCTAACTTCCCAACTCGTTTCAAGATCTCAAAAGGTCCAATAAATCTCGGGCTTAGTTTTCCCTTCTTACCAAATCTCATCAATCCCTTCCACGGCGATACCTTCAACATCACAAACTCTCCTACTTCATATTCTTTGTCCTTGCGGGTCTGGTCCGCATACTTCTTCTGTCTGTCCTGGGCCGCTACCAGCCGTCCACTTATGAGCTCGATAGTTTCTCTTGTCTGTTGGACCAGTTCAGGCCCTAAAATCTTCCGCTCTCCAACTTCTTCCCAACACAAGGGAGACCGACATCTTCATCCGTATAAAGCTTCATATGGGGGCATGCCTATACTCGCATGGTAACTGTTGTTGTAAGAAAATTCGATCAACGGCAAGTGGTCATCCCAACTTCCCTTAAAATCAATGGCACATACCCTCAACATGTCCTCGATGGTCTGGATGGTTCTCTCACTCTGTCCATCTGTTTGGGGATGATATGCAGTACTCATGTTTAACTTGGTCCCCACACAATCCTGAAAACTTCTCCAGAACCTGGAGTTGAATCTTGGGTCTCTATCTGATACAATGCTCACAGGAACCCCATGTCTAACCACAATCTCCTTTAAGTAAATATCTGCCAGCTTGTCGACAGTATATCTCTCGTTGATTGGAAGAAAATGTGCTGACTTGGTCAACCTATCGATAATTACCCAAATGGCATCATGATTAGTCTTGGTCCTTGGTAATCCGACCACAAAGTCCATCGCAATTTGCTCCCACTTCCACTCGGGTATCTCTAAGGGTTGCAACAATCCACTAGGCCTCTGGTGTTCGGCCTTCACTCTTTGACATGTCAGGCATTTACTTACCCACTCTGCCACGTCCTTCTTCATATTAGGCCACCAATAGTATTCTCTCAGATCTCTATACATCTTAGTGCCTCCAGGGTGAATTGAGTACCTCGAACTATGAGCCTCTTGCAAAATCTCGTCTTTTAATTCTTGAACGTTCGGGATCCATATCCTAGATGCGTACCTCATAATTCCATTCCCGTCCTTCTCACACTTAATTTCCTCGCCAGTCAAAATTTTCTCCATCGAATTCTTTTCTTCTTCTATCTTCTTTTCCTGGCATAACTTAATCTTTTCCAATAACGGTGGTTGGACTTTTATTTCCATTAGACTCTCTTGTCCAATTCCTGGTAACCTCACTTCAATCTCCAGTTTCTCAAGGTCCTTGATCAATTCGTCCACTGACGTTATCATCTTAAGCTTCTCCTTTCGGCTAAGTACATCGGCCACTACATTGGCCTTCCCTGGGTGATAATGAATCTCACAATCATAATCTTTGATTAGCTCTAACCATCTCCTCTGCCTCATGTTTAACTCCTTCTGAGTGAATATGTACTTTAAGCTCTTGTGATCCGTGTAGATTTCACACTTTTCTCCGTAAAGATAATGTCTCCAGATCTTCAAAGCAAAAACTATCGCTGCTAATTCCAAATCATGGGTGGGGTATCTTATCTCATACTCCTTAAGTTGTCTGGACGCGTAAGCAATCACCTTACCGTGCTGCATAAGCACACACCCTAAACCTTTATGGGATGCGTCGCTATAAATCACAAAATCTCCCTTATCATCAGGTAGGGCTAGTACTGGTGCTGTCACCAACCTCTTTTTCAACTCTTGGAAGCTCTCTTCGCATTTTTCAGTCCACACAAACTTCTCGGTCTTGCGAGTTAGTCGGGTCAAAGGGGCTGCTATCTTTGCAAAGTCTTGAACAAATCTCCTATAGTAGCCAGCCAGTCCTATGAAACTTCTCACCTCTGTCGGAGTGGTTGGTCTCTCCCAATTTGATACAGCCTCTATTTTGGTTGGGTCCACTAGAATGCCTTGTTCGCTAATCACATGCCCTAAAAACTGAACTTCCTTCAACCAAAATTCGCACTTCGAGAACTTAGCGTACAACTTTTCTTCTCTCAATGCTCCCAGTACAATCCTCAAGTGCTCTGCATGTTCCTCCCTCGTCTTGGAGTAAATCAAGATGTCATCGATGAAGACTATAACACACTTGTCCAAGTATTTCTTGAAGACTCGATTCATTAAGTCCATGAAAGCTGTAGGGGCATTCGTTAACCCAAACGACATCACTAGGAACTCATAGTGTCCATACCGGGTGAGAAAGGCCGTCTTTGGTATATCTTCTGGTTTAATCTTTAACTGGTGGTACCCGGTTCGTAAATCAATCTTAGAGAAATAAACTGCATCTTTCAATTGGTCAAACAGGTCATCTATCCTGGGCAAGGGATAATTATTCTTTATAGTCACCTTGTTCAACTCCCTGTAGTCTATACATAATCTCATGCTGCCGTCCTTCTTTTTCACGAATAACACCGGGGCTCCCCATGGTGACACACTAGGTCTTATCATCCCTTTATCCAACAACTCTTGTAACTGAGTGGCCAGCTCTTTCATCTCCACTGGGGCCAGCCGATATGGGGCTTTCGAAATTGGGGCCGTACCCGGAACTAAGTCTATAGCGAACTCGATGTCTCTATCAGGTGGTAGTCCTGGAAGATCATCCGGAAACACGTCCGCGAACTCATTAACGATAGGGATTTCCTGCAGGTTCGGTGCCTCCTTCTTGGTATCCTTCACATAGGCTAAATAGGCTTCGCATCCTTTACGTAACAACTTCTTAGCTTGAATCATAGTCAGGAACTTTTGGCTTTGCCGTTTCCCACTAAACACGACTTCCTCGTCCCCTGGCAGTCTCAAACTTACTTTCTTCTTGACACAATCAATCTGGGCTCCGTGGGTTGTTAACCAATCCATACCTACTATTATGTCAAACTCCCCTAGTTTAAAAGGTATTAAGTCTACCCGAAAGTGTCGCCCTTCTATTTCTAGGTCACAACCTGGACATACTTGGCTAACAGGAATAATTTCATGATTAGCTATCTCTATTTGCAATCTGTCTTTCAATGGTTCAGTCTAAGGCCTAACAGACATACAAAATCTAGAGATATGAAAGACTTGGTGGCTCCCGAATCAAATAAAACATTTGCTTTAACTGAGTTGAGTAGTAGGGTACCTGCAATCACATCCGTGTTCCTCACGGCATCCTGCACCGTCATGTTAAAAGTTCTTGCAGTAGGGGCCTTGTTAGAAGCAGTTCCACTCACTCTCGATGCAGCTGGCCCAGAGGACATACATTCCCTCATTCGGTGCCCTGGTTTCCCACACTTGAAGCAATTACCTCCGACACTTGGGTTGTTACTAGTTCCGCGACAGGCGTTAGCATAATGCCCTGTCAGCCCACACTTGAAGCATTTCACATCTTGCAGGTTACACACGCCCGCATGTTTCCTTCCACATTTGTTGCATTCTGGGGGTTGGGCTCGGGATGGGGTAGAGTAAGACGATCCCTGTGGTCGGCCGCCCTGGCCCACACTCCAACTTTCAGCTCTCTTGGTTCCAAAGTTCCCGCTTGGTTGGGACATCGTTCCTCGCTTAAATTTGCTCGGAAAGCTCCCACCAGCAGAGTTTCCCTTTCGACTATCCAACTTCCTCTTCTTTCCTTCCCTCTCTTTCTGCATCTGTTCACTTCCAGCTTCAACAATTGACGCTTTCTGTACCAGGGTGGCATAGTCTGTCAGCTCAAGAACCGCCACACGATTCTGAATCCCTTGTTTTAGCCCTAATTGGAATCTTCGGGCCTTCTTTGCCTCAGAGTTCACATATTCCGGCACAAACCTTGACAACTCAGTGAATTTGGCCTCATACTCGGCCACCGTCATATTTCCTTGCTTCAGCTCCAAAAACTTTAGCTCCATTTGTGTCTCCATGAACCTAGGAAAGTACTTCTCCAAGAACAGCTCGCTAAATCTCTCCCAGGTTACCACACCTCTTCCTTCCAAATTCTTCTTAGCTTCCCACCAATAGTTCGCCTCACCCTTCAGAAGGTAAGTGGCGAAAACAGTCTTCTGCTCTTCAGCGACGCCCAGTATCTCGAAAGATTTTTCCATTTCCTTCAGCCAGGCCCTTTGTAAGAACCCAGATTTTGGGTGGAATTAAAACTTTTATGCATTTAATGATGTAAGAATGAATAGTGGATACGGCTACAATGTAATAATTGATATTTGGGAAAGAATGAATGGAATTCGACTTTATTATGTTTATGTCTTGAAGAATGCTAAAGGGTGACAACATAGGTAAGAATAATCTATCTTCTAAGGGAATAAGGTATGGCAACTTCAAGAAGAGAATACTCTCATGTCATCCAGATCGATAACGATTAATCCAGTAGTTCCGTAAAAAGGTTAAGGAACGATCGAAAGAGAATACGGACAATTATATAACCCTAAGAGAACAAGTAAAGAATACAGAATGAATAGTGTTTTGGTGGGAGTATATAATAATATGAGACGACACTATATAGAAGTATTCGGAACGGATTTCCGAGTTCGTATTAGTGATCCAGGGGGAAAATAAGTGTATGTAAAAGCTGTCGGATTCTGAAAAACCGCACTTTTATTTTCTCCGAAAGTTCCCTGGACACTGATAGCCTTAAGTATTTAACGAATGGATTAAAGGAATATAAAATGGAAAGTTATAATGAAAGATGGAGAATGAAAGTATTAATATTAAAGAGGATTCCCGGTAAACCCTAATTAGAAATCCGTGAAATATTCTCACGAACGATCAATCGAAACGGGTAATAACCGGACACAGAAACAAGCAGAGGAAGCAAGAGTCTTGTGCAAGCTACTAGTATAAATATCTAGTAACTAAACTAGAAGCAAGGAACTAGCACCTTAGAGGAAGAACTAAGTACTTAGCAAGTAACTACCTAGTTAGGCTTTAACCACCACAAAACCAACACATGTCTTGCCATTTGATCATCCAACACCTCATCACTTTATTAAAGTGACTTTTACAAGATATTATGTTGTAAGTGGATGAGAGTGAAGGAGATTAAAACACAAAAAAATCAAAGAACCAAGCAACTCTCCCCCCCTTGCAAACAAAACCATTCGGCCATTTCCATTAATTCCAAATCCAAACTCAACCTTCCCACCATTGTTTGTTCTTGAAATAATTAAGGTGAGTTTTACATTTCATAAAACTTATCTCCTCAAAATCTTAGCTTCAAACTCATCCATTTCCATTTTCAAATAAATCATTCAAGAGGAGCATGAATAGTGTTCTTCTTGAACTAACTTGGTTTTCTTGATTTTTCATGGTTGATATAGCAAGCATAATCACTCCTAAGGACCATACAAGGCTTAGTAAGGCTATATCACTATCTAAGGAAGATATAAAGCTCTTGAAACCCTAACCCTTGTTTGAGATTTAAGCATGTTTTTGATAGTTATAACTTAGTTATGGTTATGTTAAAGTTATAAGCATGATTATGTATGGATTTTGGATTAATGATGTAAATAGCTAGATGAACGGAAAGGCATTGCTTGGCCTCAGTTCATGTATATAAGTCATGTATATGTTGTTTGGGTTGGATGCTATGTTTATGGGAAGATTCGAAATTGATAGATATTCGATTTACAGCCGTTATAATGCCCGATTTTACAATACCATGTTTTGTATGCCATTTTCCATGTCGAACCCCTACTGTCCAGAGACCTTATCTGCCATGATAGGATAGGTAATGTTCTAAGCTTCGTTTTGATATAAAGATCACGTGAAACGGACTTACGGTTTAGGATTTATGACCAAATTACTAAAAGTAGTTCGAATCCGTAAACGAAAGTTCGTAACTGAAATTGAACCCTCGTAAACTATGTAACGTCATGGCGAATCTTGGTAAATAAATACTAGGGGTAAGAAGGAAGGTGTGAAAGAAAACCGTATGTCAAAAAGAGCATTTTTCGATTTATTAAAAATGTTCGAGTAGAGGTTAAACGCGAACGAACCCCTAAAAGACGACTCTTTTATAACTTCGGTAAAACACTTAGAAAACGGGCGATAAAACTCGGAGTATAATATTTGTTCGTAACGATCAACCTTAGAACTCATATGACTTAAGTATGTCCCAAGTATGAGTACAATGACATGTCGTATTAACGAACGAATGTCGGGTCGGATCAGTGATAAAAAGTAATCCACAAAAAGGGGTATAACGAGATAACTCGAGAACGTGTTTCGATTTAAGTATAACTTAACTTTTAATATGTTAAGTGATTAATCCCGAATGCCTTGGCTATTTATAGATCACCAAGCTGAACCGGGACCCGCTACCACTACCCCTTACCGTACTCGACTACCAGGCAAGTTTCAATTCCCTTCTTTAGGCTGTTGTTGTGATTGAATAAATATATATATATGATTGCTGATATACATATGCCATTGCATGCATGCCTACTTTCAAGTTATATCATTATGCTTGTTCCCTGATTGTTATTGGCTTATAAATTAGATAGCTATCGTATCAACTATAAGCCGGTTATTGTAAGACCCTCATAGAAGGGCGTATACATCTTATTCATCAAATATAGACCGGGAGTCAATATTTCTTGATATATCGAGATTACCTCGGAGGAAAATATTTAAGTAAATATTTTCCATCATTCGGGCGACGAATATTATTTGAATATTCGTTCGAGATTATTTATTTTAACGATCCTTACTTCAAATAATTATTTGAACGTAACTATTCGACGAATAATATTTTTAATATTCATTCAGAGTCGAATTATTTATCGATTATTATTTCGAATATTCTTCTAAAGGTTGGACTACTAAATGAATATTATTTGGATATTCATTTAGAATATTACTCATTAAATGAATATTACTTTATCAATATTCATTTAAATTCCTAATTAATTATGAATATTATTTTGAATATTCATCCAGGGTTCTATTTAATCATCGAATATTATTTTAAATATTTTAAATATTCCTTTCAGGACTTATTAAGTAATGAATATTATTTTGAATATTCATTTGATTATTTAATTATGCAATAAATATTCTCTAGATATTTCTTCAAGAATTATTTGGGAAATACTCTGATTAAAGATATTCTTTCATATCCCTAAATAATCTGTAAAATATTTTAATTCAATAAATATTCTCTGAATATTTATTCCATACTTAGAATAACCTCGATAAGGTTTATCTTCTTCGATTATTACAGAAAATATCTCGGAGTCATATTATTATTAATCTTATATCAAGAAAGGTTCTCAGACATCATTCTTCTTTGAGTCTATCTCCTTAATAATAAGGGAACCTTACTTGGAAAATGTTATTTATCTTGTCAACTTCCCGGTCATATAGTATTCCCTTCACCCGCAACTCGGGTGCTGCTGACTTATTAAGTCGTTGCTTACCTTCTCATCTTTCGAGGGGTAAGATTACTGGAACAAGTTGATATCCGTTACCAAGTAATAGCTTGGGAGTTATTGGTAAATTTTCCTTTCCAACTAGATACGACTACTTTGTGGAGTCTTATCAACAAGTATTATACTTGGGGAAAGGGGGACGAACGTTACATTCAGAATCATGAATTCTATTTGAACTAGCAGTCGTGTAAGAGGCCGAGTAGCGCCGGTCCATCCCCTTGGCCCAACCGTTGGCCGGGGAGAGCTAGTAAGGCGGTATACAAGTAAAGCCGTCAGTTCTTCCTTCTACCGGTAGTAAATCTAAATTGAGCTGTACGATCTCGACTGATCATCAAGATTGGAACAGCGGGCGCGGTGAATACTCCATCATTGGTTCATCATCCAAATTTATTTATTTCCTGCAACATGATTACTGTTGGCAGAGTTGGAAAAGTGTCATAACTGGAATTGCAACCTTTTCTTGCAAGTTCCTCTTCTTAATAACAATAAGAATATCTTGCTTACTTTGATGTAGCAGATATTTCTTCAAACAAATACTTTCAGTTACCTTGTAACTTCATCGTTCATATTATACTGGCATCATTTCCGTAAATGCATGGCATATGGTTTGAAAGATAGTTTTGAACTGTTTTAAATTATCGTTCAGTTATATATTATTGTTGGTGGGCTTTCGCTCACCCTTGCTTTGTTTACATTATGTCACAACAACAGCTAGGACAGATGGCTCGCGTCAGGCGCACTCGGCGCAAGCAGGTTACCCGACCCACCGGACTACCCGCTGAGATGCTAGCCGCCATTGCTGAGGTAGCATAGTTAGACAGCTTTTGTTTCCTGTTTAACTATATGTATAATTAATGTAATTAACGGCAAAACTCTTAAACCTATGATGTTATCCTTTTGGGATTGTAATAACTTTTATTCGTAAACCCTTTAATGTAAGACTTATTTCAATTTCATCTCTGGGACTATAACTGTTGTGTGTGTGAGTGGTAATTATTGTGGGGTCACAGCATGTGATTTATTTATGGTGGACTCAAGTCAAGTATTATGAATGGATGTAAGACCGTAACCACCAGATCCCTGACCCCGGATCTGGGGGTGTTACAGAGATGGTATCAGAGCGAGAGTTATATATCCCAAGAGATGATACGACGTTATATAATAATAAATTCAATAATATAATAAGAACCCTTGCCAGGTTCACCTAAAACCCTTACGGGAACTTTTTAAGTATCATGATAGTAACATAGTTCGTCTTGTGTAGGCGAGTGACATGTCGGCCCAGGAGGCAGCTGCGAGAGAGCATGATGAGGACATGTTCCGGACTAGGGACTCGTATTATGAGCACTTGCCTGAGGAGGATACTGAGCCTGAGGAGGAGGACGCTGAGGAGGTCCAGGTTGATGCTGATATTGATGTGATCGAGTCTGAGGAGGAGGACCCTGAGGAGGTCCAGGTTGATGCTGACACAGATGTTGTTGAGACTGAGGGGGAGGAGGACCCGGAGGGGATCCAGACAGGACAGGATGCTGAGTTAGTGGTTGAGGATGATGATTATTGGGTTGTGTCTGAGATCAGGACTTTGGGAGATGACACTGACATGACCACGGATCAGGTGGTGCCGGTAGATGAAGGTGTTGAGGGAGATATAGATGAGCCAGTAGTTGGTGCTGTAGGGGGTTCTGGACTTTTTGTGCCACTCCTCCCTGTTGAGAGAGCCCCTACCCCACCACCACTACCTGTGAGCCCATACCCCGACGAGTTTGAGGAGCTTACCCCAGAGCCTCAGCAGGCAGAGACTGCCGCTCCAGCTGAGCCATCCACCCCACCTCATGCCCCGATAGGAGGAGTCCCAGTATGTGTTCACAACTTGATTGTGAACGGGCTTTATAGAGAGTTATCTGTGGCAGATGCCAGGTTGGCAGAGTCTAGGAGTGAGTTAGCAGCAGAGAGAGCAGCCCGGATGAGGTTGCAGGGCAGGAGGACTATCAGTGACAGGGTTGGGTATAGGGCTGTGACCCGCATCGAGCTGAGGGCTCGGGTGAGGGTGCGACAGTTGCCTACTGATGGGCATGGTAGGGTAGACAGAGCAGAGGCTGAGGAGGTTTTCCGCATCGCCATGGGGAGGGTTCGGAGGATGTTTCGTTGTGGCGGCTGATTTCAGATGTAGTGATGCAGTGGTCTAGTTGTCTAGTCATGTACGGACGTAGTAGTGCCGGCTTTTGTAGGGATGGTTTTCTTGTACTTGTTTTCCCTTTTTGCAGACTAGACAGATAGACAGCGTATTTCACTTTTGACTTGTTGTTGTTGTTAGGATGGCTGTACTTTAAACTTTCGTTGTAACTCGGATGTTACCTTTTCGGTACCTGGTATATATTTGTTTCCCTTTCAGTTATTTCAATTTTGTTGGGATATGATCACGAGTTTATTGGCATATGTACTACTTTTCGATTAAGTTGCCATGAGATATAAAGCTGTGGGATTTTAAACCCAATCATGTAAAGAAATGTGCAAGGAAAAATCCTTTAAAACAGGTAAGTGAACCTAATGTATAATTTTCCAAATTTTCAGTAAAATGCCTCCAAGACGAATGGGCACTAGGGCTAACCCCCGAGAATCTACTGACCAAGAGAGTCACAACCAACACGAGGAAAACCGTGAAAGTAGTGAGGAACAAGATCAGGACTATAATGAGAAAGAAGATTCCCAGTATGGAGCAGAGGATGAACCATTGTACTCTGAAGAATTTGAAAGGGAAATAGAGGGTGGAGAAACTGAAGTAGAACAGGAAGGGGAGAACCAGGGCGGAAACCCCATGGGCCAGTTTATGGATCTACTTAGGCAGAATTTGAACCAATACCCCCAACCACCACCAAGCAACAACACTTCAGTGGCAAATTCCTTTAGGGCCTTTAAGTCCCTTAAGCCCCCAGAGTTCCACGGATCGGCTGATCCTGTTGAGGCGAGGGCCTGGATCAAAGAAATGGAAAAGTCTTTTGAGATTCTGAGTATCAATGAGGCTCAGAAGACTGTTTTTGCTACTTACCTACTAAAGGGAGAGGCCAATTATTGGTGGGAAGCCAAGAAAAACATGGAGACTGATGCTGTCATAGCCTGGGAAAGGTTCAAACAATTATTCCTGGAGAAGTACTAACCGAAGTTCATGAAAACCCAGATGGAACTTAAGTTCTTGGAACTGAAACAGAACAATATGTCAGTGGCTGACTATGAGGCTAAATTTACTGAGCTATCGAGATTTGTGCCAGATTTTGTAGACACAGAAGAGAAGAAAGCTAACAGGTTTCAACAAGGGCTGAAGCAGTGGATCCAGAATAGGGTGGCTGTTTTAGAGATTACAGATTATGCCACCTTGGTGCAGAAGGCAACCATTGTGGAGGCTGGTAGTGATCAGATGCAGAGAGAGAGAGAGAAAGGGGGGATAAAGAGAAAGCATGTTAGTATGGGCGGAAGATCCGCTGGAGGAAAACCCCCAACCAAATTTAATCGAGGAGCGGTTTCCCTACCAGGGAGGAATGTAGGGTTTAAACCATCTGCGAGTGTGAGTGTGAGCCAGGGCGGCCACCAATCAGGAATGTCCCGTTCCATCCCTTCTCGACCTCCATTGCCATTGTGTGCTACTTGTGGGAAGAGGCACTCCGGGGTGTGCAACCTGAAGCAGATAAACTGTTATAAGTGTGGGCGAGCTGGGCATTATGCCACCTCTTGCACCACGGTCATCCCTAACAGCACAACCTGTTTCCAGTGTGGACAGCGAGGGCACATGAGGAAGGATTGCCCAAAGAGCAAACCAGCAGCATCAGGAGCAAGCAAGGTTGCCTCAAATAGGCCACCAACTGCTAGGACTTTTAATATGTCAGTACAAGATGCCGTGAGGGACACAGATGTGATAGCAGGTACTTTTTCTCTCAATTCAGTCAGTGCAAATGTCTTATTTGATTCAGGAGCAACTAAGTCTTTTATATCTAGAGATTTTGCGCATAAGTTGAAACTTAAAACCCAACAACTAAGAGATTCCTTACTAGTAGAAATAGCTAATCAGGAAATCGTACCGGTTAATCAAATTCACCCCGACTTTAAGCTAGAAATAGGAGGACGATCCTTCTATGTCGATTTAATTCCTTTTAAGCTAGGGGAATTCGATGTCATTTTGGGTATGGATTGGTTGTCTCGCAATGATGCGCGATAGATTGTAAAGGGAAAAAGGTTAAGTTGAAAACCCCAGGGAAGAAAGAAATAGTGTTTAAGGGGATGCGACAGACCCAGAAAATTCTGACCATGGCGCAAACCAAGAGATTGTTACGAAAAGGGAACGAGGCTTATTTAGCTTACGTTATAGACACTCAGAAGGAAGTGCCAAGATTGCAAGACATTCTGGTAGTTAATGAGTTCGAGGACGTGTTCCTATAAGATCTTCCCGGACTACCACCTGATAGGGTAATTGAGTTTGCCATTGAGTTAGCCCCGGGGACGGCGCCAGTTTCGAAGGCCCCGTACCGATTAGCCCCAGTAGAAATGAAGGAGCTAGCTGAACAATTACAGGAATTGTTGGATAAGGGCATGATAAGGCCCAGTGTGTCGCCTTGGGGCGCACTAGTGTTGTTTGTTAAGAAAAAAGATGGAAGTATGAGGTTATGCATCGACTACAGAGAATTGAACAAGTTAACCATAAAGAATAAGTATCCATTGCCCAGGATAGACGATTTGTTTGACCAGCTAAGAGGAGCTGAATACTTCTCTAAGATTGATTTGAGAACGGGATATCACCAACTGAAAATCAAACCTGAGGATATCCCGAAGACTGCATTCCGCACCAGATATGGACATTATGAGTTTCTAGTTATGTCATTTGGATTGACCAACGCCCCAGCAGCCTTCATGGACCTAATGAATAGAGTGTTCAAGGAATATTTGGACAAATTCGTGATAGTTTTCATTGATGATATTCTCATCTACTCAAAGACAGAGGCAGAACACGCTGAACATTTAAGGATAACCTTAGAAATACTCAGGAAAGAGCAGTTATATGCCAAGTTCTCCAAGTGTGAGTTTTGGAAAAATGAGGTACAATTCTTAGGGCACGTGATCAATAGAGAAGGAGTGTGGGTTGACCCCTCCAAGATAGAAGCAGTTTCAAACTGGGAATGGCCAACTACTCCAATCGAGGTGAGGAGTTTCATTGGGCTGGCCGGATATTACAGGAGATTTGTCCAAGACTTTGCAAAAATCGCAGCTCCATTAACTCGACTTACCCGTAAAACCGAGAAATTTGAATGGACTGAGAAATGCGAGAAGAGTTTCCAAGAGTTAAAGAAGAGGCTGGTGACAGCCCCAGTGCTGGCATTACCTGATGGAAAAGGAGATTTCGTGCTTTACAGTGATGCTTCGCATAAAGGACTGGGATGCGTGCTTATGCAGCACGGCAAGGTAATAGCATATGCGTCTAGGCAATTGAAGGATTATGAAGTCAGATATCCCACGCATGATCTAGAACTAACAACCATAGTCTTCGCTTTAAAGATTTGGAGACACTACCTGTATGGGGAAAAATGCGAGATTTACACAGACCATAAGAGCCTCAAATACATTTTCACTCAGAAAGAGCTTAACATGCGCCAGAGGAGATGGTTAGAGTTAATCAAGGATTACGACTGTGAAATTCGCTATCACCCGGGCAAAGCCAATGTGGTGGCTGACGCCCTTAGTAGGAAAGAGAAGCTCAAGATGATAACTTCAGAGAAAGAGCTAGTGAAAGATTTTGAGAAGTTTGAAATCGAGGTTAAGTTACCTGGAGAGGGCCAAGAAAAGTTGATGGAAATTAGAATCCAACCTCCATTACTAGAAAAGATTAGACTGTGCCAGGAACGGATGATGGAGGAAGAAAAGAACTCCACAGAAGAGCTAATGACCGGGGAGGAAATTAAGTGCGAAAGAGACAAGGAAGGGATCATGAGGTACACATACAGGATATGGATCCCAAATGTTCAGGAGCTCAAGGATGAGATTTTAAATGAGGCACACAACTCAAAATACTCAGTGCACCCCGGTAGCACTAAAATGTATAGGGATTTGAAGGAGTATTACTGGTGGCCCAATATGAAAAAGGACGTAGCAGAGTGGGTAAGCAGATGCTTGACCTGCCAACGAGTGAAGGCAGAGCACCAGAAACCCAGCGGACTTCTACATCCCTTAGAGATTCCAGAATGGAAATGGGAACATATAGCCATGGATTTTGTAGTAGGTTTACCCAGGACCAAGGCTAATCATGACACCATATGGGTAATTATGGATCGACTGACAAAATCGGCTCACTTTCTCCCGATCAACGAAAGGTACACGGTTGACAGACTAGTGGACATCTACTTAAAAGAGATAGTGGCGCGACATGGTGTCCCAGTCGCAATAGTATCCGATCGAGATCCTAGATTTAACTCCAGGTTTTGGAGAAGTTTTCAAGAATGTGTAGGGACCCAGCTGAACATGAGCACAGCCTACCACCCCCAGACAGATGGGCAAAGTGAAAGGACCATCCAAACGCTAGAGGATATGTTGAGGGTCTGCGCGATAGACTTCAAGGGGAGTTGGGATGATCACTTGCCATTGGTTGAGTTCTCCTATAATAACAGTTATCATTCAAGCATTGGGATGCCACCTTATGAGGCCCTTTATGGAAGAAAATGTCGATCTCCCTTGTATTGGGATGAAGTTGGAGAGCGAAAGATGCTCGGGCCCGAAGTGGTCCAACGAACTCTTTCTAATCAGAGGACGGTTGGTAGCAGCCCAGGATCGACAAAAGAAATATGCCGACTTAGCTCGGAAAGGCAAGGAATACGAAGTAGGGGACCTAGTGTTCTTGAAAGTGTCACCTTGGAAAGGTTTAATGAGATTTGGGAAGAAAGGAAAGCTGAGTCCTAGATACATTGGACCATTTTAGATCTTGAGACGGATTGGGGAACTAGCTTATGAGCTCGCATTGCCCCCGAATCTACAGCAGGTGCACAATGTGTTCCATGTTTCGATGCTGAGGAAGTATAATCCGGATGCTAAGCATATTGTAGAGTATGAGCAAGTGGACATGCAACCAGACCTGACCTATGTGGAGCAACCTGTGGAAATCATAGACCGGAAAGAACAAGTGCTCCGAAACAAGGTCATTCAGCTAGTCAGAGTTTTGTGGCAGAACCACAATGTAGAAGAATCCACCTGGGAACTTGAAAGCGCAATGCAAGAGAAGTACCCCCACTTGTTTTCAAACTGATTCCGGGACGGAATCCTTTTAAGGAGGGGAGACTGTAAGAACCCAGATTTTGGGTGGAATTAAAACTTTTATGTATTTAATGATGTAAGAATGAATAGTGGATACGGCTACAATGTAATAATTGATATTTGGGAAAGAATGAATGGAATTCGACTTTATTATGTTTATGTCTTGAAGAATGCTAAAGGGTGACAACATAGGTAAGAATAATCTATCTTCTAAGGGAATAAGGTATGGCAACTTCAAGAAGAGAATACTCTCATGTCATCCAGATCGATAACGATTAATCCAGTAGTTCCGTAAAAAGGTTAAGGAACAATCGAAAGAGAATACGGACAATTATATAACCCTAAGAGAACAAGTAAAGAATACAGAATGAATAGTGTTTTGGTGGGAGTATATAATAATATGAGACGACACTATATAGAAGTATTCGGAACGGATTTCCGAGTTCGTATTAGTGATCCAGGGGGAAAATAAGTGTATGTAAAAGCTGTCGGATTCTGAAAAACCGCACTTTTATTTTCTCCGAAAGTTCCCTGGACACTGATAGCCTTAAGTATTTAACGAATGGATTAAAGGAATATAAAATGGAAAGTTATAATGAAAGATGGAGAATGAAAGTATTAATATTAAAGAGGATTCCCGGTAAACCCTAATTAGAAATCCGTGAAATATTCTCACGAACGATCAATCGAAACGGGTAATAACCGGACACAGAAACAAGCAGAGGAAGCAAGAGTCTTGTGCAAGCTACTAGTATAAATATCTAGTAACTAAACTAGAAGCAAGGAACTAGCACCTTAGAGGAAGAACTAAGTACTTAGCAAGTAACTACCTAGTTAGGCTTTAACCACCACAAAACCAACACATGTCTTGCCATTTGATCATCCAACACCTCATCACTTTATTAAAGTGACTTTTACAAGATATTATGTTGTAAGTGGATGAGAGTGAAGGAGATTAAAACACAAAAAAATCAAAGAACCAAGCAACTCTCCCCCCCTTGCAAACAAAACCATTCGGCCATTTCCATTAATTCCAAATCCAAACTCAACCTTCCCACCATTGTTTGTTCTTGAAATAATTAAGGTGAGTTTTACATTTCATAAAACTTATCTCCTCAAAATCTTAGCTTCAAACTCATCCATTTCCATTTTCAAATAAATCATTCAAGAGGAGCATGAATAGTGTTCTTCTTGAACTAACTTGGTTTTCTTGATTTTTCATGGTTGATATAGCAAGCATAATCACTCCTAAGGACCATACAAGGCTTAGTAAGGCTATATCACTATCTAAGGAAGATATAAAGCTCTTGAAACCCTAACCCTTGTTTGAGATTTAAGCATGTTTTTGATAGTTATAACTTAGTTATGGTTATGTTAAAGTTATAAGCATGATTATGTATGGATTTTGGATTAATGATGTAAATAGCTAGATGAACGGAAAGGCATTGCTTGGCCTCAGTTCATGTATATAAGTCATGTATATGTTGTTTGGGTTGGATGCTATGTTTATGGGAAGATTCGAAATTGATAGATATTCGATTTACAGCCGTTATAATGCCCGATTTTACAATACCATGTTTTGTATGCCATTTTCCATGTCGAACCCCTACTGTCCAGAGACCTTATCTGCCATGATAGGATAGGTAATGTTCTAAGCTTCGTTTTGATATAAAGATCACGTGAAACGGACTTACGGTTTAGGATTTATGACCAAATTACTAAAAGTAGTTCGAATCCGTAAACGAAAGTTCGTAACTGAAATTGAACCCTCGTAAACTATGTAACGTCATGGCGAATCTTGGTAAATAAATACTAGGGGTAAGAAGGAAGGTGTGAAAGAAAACCGTATGTCAAAAAGAGCATTTTTCGATTTATTAAAAATGTTCGAGTAGAGGTTAAACGCGAACGAACCCCTAAAAGACGACTCTTTTATAACTTCGGTAAAACACTTAGAAAACGGGCGATAAAACTCGGAGTATAATATTTGTTCGTAACGATCAACCTTAGAACTCATATGACTTAAGTATGTCCCAAGTATGAGTACAATGACATGTCGTATTAACGAACGAATGTCGGGTCGGATCAGTGATAAAAAGTAATCCACAAAAAGGGGTATAACGAGATAACTCGAGAACGTGTTTCGATTTAAGTATAACTTAACTTTTAATATGTTAAGTGATTAATCCCGAATGCCTTGGCTATTTATAGATCACCAAGCTGAACCGGGACCCGCTACCACTACCCCTTACCGTACTCGACTACCAGGCAAGTTTCAATTCCCTTCTTTAGGCTGTTGTTGTGATTGAATAAATATATATATATGATTGCTGATATACATATGCCATTGCATGCATGCCTACTTTCAAGTTATATCATTATGCTTGTTCCCTGATTGTTATTGGCTTATAAATTAGATAGCTATCGTATCAACTATAAGCCGGTTATTGTAAGACCCTCATAGAAGGGCGTATACATCTTATTCATCAAATATAGACCGGGAGTCAATATTTCTTGATATATCGAGATTACCTCGGAGGAAAATATTTAAGTAAATATTTTCCATCATTCGGGCGACGAATATTATTTGAATATTCGTTCGAGATTATTTATTTTAACGATCCTTACTTCAAATAATTATTTGAACGTAACTATTCGACGAATAATATTTTTAATATTCATTCAGAGTCGAATTATTTATCGATTATTATTTCGAATATTCTTCTAAAGGTTGGACTACTAAATGAATATTATTTGGATATTCATTTAGAATATTACTCATTAAATGAATATTATTTTATCAATATTCATTTAAATTCCTAATTAATTATGAATATTATTTTGAATATTCATCCAGGGTTCTATTTAATCATCGAATATTATTTTAAATATTTTAAATATTCCTTTCAGGACTTATTAAGTAATGAATATTATTTTGAATATTCATTTGATTATTTAATTATGCAATAAATATTCTCTCGATATTTCTTCAAGAATTATTTGGGAAATACTCTGATTAAAGATATTCTTTCATATCCCTAAATAATCTGTAAAATATTTTAATTCAATAAATATTCTCTGAATATTTATTCCATACTTAGAATAGGATAAGGTTTATCTTCTTCGATTATTACAGAAAATATCTCGGAGTCATATTATTATTAATCTTATATCAAGAAAGGTTCTCAGACATCATTCTTCTTTGAGTCTATCTCCTTAATAATAAGGGAACCTTACTTGGAAAATGTTATTTATCTTGTCAACTTCCCGGTCATATAGTATTCCCTTCACCCGCAACTCGGGTGCTGCTGACTTATTAAGTCGTTGCTTACCTTCTCATCTTTCGAGGGGTAAGATTACTGGAACAAGTTGATATCCGTTACCAAGTAATAGCTTGGGAGTTATTGGTAAATTTTCCTTTCCAACTAGATACGACTACTTTGTGGAGTCTTATCAACAAGTATTATACTTGGGGAAAGGGGGACGAACGTTACATTCAGAATCATGAATTCTATTTGAACTAGGAGTCGTGTAAGAGGCCGAGTAGCGCCGGTCCATCCCCTTGGCCCAACCGTTGGCCGGGGAGAGCTAGTAAGGCGGTATACAAGTAAAGCCGTCAGTTCTTCCTTCTACCGGTAGTAAATCTAAATTGAGCTGTACGATCTCGACTGATCATCAAGATTGGAACAGCGGGCGCGGTGAATACTCCATCATTGGTTCATCATCCAAATTTATTTATTTCCTGCAACATGATTACTGTTGGCAGAGTTGGAAAAGTGTCATAACTGGAATTGCAACCTTTTCTTGCAAGTTCCTCTTCTTAATAACAATAAGAATATCTCGCTTACTTTGATGTAGCAGATATTTCTTCAAACAAATACTACTACCTTGTAACTTCATCGTTCATATTATACTGGCATCATTTCCGTAAATGCATGGCATATGGTTTGAAAGATAGCTTTGAACTGTTTTAAATTATCGTTCAGTTATATATTATTGTTGGTGGGCTTTCGCTCACCCTTGCTTTGTTTACATTATGTCACAACAACAGCTAGGACAGATGGCTCGCGTCAGGCGCACTCGGCGCAAGCAGGTTACCCGACCCACCGGACTACCCGCTGAGATGCTAGCCGCCATTGCTGAGGTAGCATAGTTAGACAGCTTTTGTTTCCTGTTTAACTATATGTATAATTAATGTAATTAACGGCAAAACTCTTAAACCTATGATGTTATCCTTTTGGGATTGTAATAACTTTTATTCGTAAACCCTTTAATGTAAGACTTATTTCAATTTCATCTCTGGGACTATAACTATTGTGTGTGTGAGTGGTAATTATTGTGGGGTCACATCATGTGATTTATTTATGGTGGACTCAAGTCAAGTATTATGAATGGATGTAAGACTGTAACCACCAGATCCCTGACCCCGGATCTGGGGGTGTTACACCCTTGCCTCGACAGGGTCGGCAGTTCCTTTAAATTCTGGGGGTTTCAGGGATTTGAAGTTCCGGAAAGCATTAGCATTAGCATTCTGGGGTGGTTGCTGAACTGGGGGACGGTCCAAGTTCTGCCTAAGTAACTCCATGAACTGTTCCATAGGGCCTCCCCTAGGATGTTCTACCTCTCGGGTATCATCACCAGCTTCTTCTTCTTCATACTCAGAGTCATCAAACAAGTTATGATCGTTGCCCTCATTCTCACTCAGGTTGGCATTTTCCCCTTCATGGTTCTGGTGGCCTCCGGTTCCATGGTGGCTACCCTGGCCCTCAGAACTGATCGGGTGAGCTCGAGTGTTCATTCTTCTGGGTGGCATGATTCTGATAATAAAACAAGAAAGGGGTTAGGGTTTTCCAATTACCTGACAGCGTTTGCACGGGTCAGGAGCGTATCGTTCCTCCTCATAAGGGTGGAAGTGCAAAAGTTTTAATAATCCGATGTTGGAGATAAAATGTCAAACATTTTTTGGGGAAAAATCCCTTTGGGATGCGAAAACATTTACAAGAGTTTTCAAAATTTCGAAACCTCAAAATATTTTTCAAAATTTCAAAACAATTTTTTTTTTTTTGAAAAATTTATTTTTAAAGATTGTAGGAACATTTTTGGAAATCGTAGAAAACAATTTGAAATCGCATATCGTAAATTTGAAACAGTATGGTTGTATTTGTGGCTTGTAGCAATTGTATAATCACAGTTGTATATCAAAACAGTAAAGCATGGCATCGGAAAGTAAAGCAGTTGGGGCAATATTAAGGAAACTGAAACTAAAGAAGTACGGTACAAGGGTTATCACAAAGTTTGGATGTTAGAGCCAAATACATAGTTCCGATGTCAAAGTCTAGCAAAAGTGGAACAAATACGAATACATCATCCGAATAGTCAGGCTACACAAAAGTAGGGCTACATCCATACATACTACCCGAAGTCACATCTACATATCTGTAGGTCAGTCTACTCATCCACTGGTCAGAAAGGATACCACTGCACAAGTCAACTATCCCGCAAAATCGACACACTAATGTTATCTGAACCTAGGGGACTGAGCTATAAGTAACACATCACGGGGCCGCGCCGCGACGGAGCAAGGTCCTCACTCGGGCAAATGCACGACGCACAACACGCCTCGCATCCCTAGCCTGGATCACTCCGCCCCCGCGGATCCCTAAACCCAGAATCCTATCGCGACTCCTCATCTCAATCCTGTGGAGTCGAGCCCTAGTCCTCCTAGCAACAGCAGTCCTCATCTCAGCCTGGATCCTCAAGCGTGCCTCGCGCTCCTCCACTAGTGCCCACCTCGCCTCGTTAAGTCGGGCCTCTGCAGATAGTAAGTCTCGGGTCAGGAACTGTACCACGTAAGCATGCTCAGTACCCGACACTGGGGGTAGGTCTATCGGTGGAGGTGGTATGACAGGAACAGGAGTAGGTGCAGCAACAGCAGCAGGAGCAGGAGCAGTAGCAGGGGTAGGGTCAAGCTCCTCCTCGTCAGAAATGTCATCCTCAGAGTCACCGTCCGATGAAACAGGGCTAGAGGTCTGTGGAGAAGGTGGGGGTGACACAACACGACCCTCGCCGGATCTCACACTCTCCTCATCAGTAGCTACAGGAGATGGGGTAACAGGCTCTGGCTCAGGCTCAGGCTCAGGCTCAAAGGGCTCCTCAACGGGATCCTCATCATCAGTACTCTCTATCAGTGTAATCCAGGGGCCAAGCTCGGAGTCAGCACCCATATCCTCCTCAGGATCCTCGGTCTCTCGCATCAGTGCCTCATCATGCTCTCTCTCGAAAGCCTCAGGGTCTGGTATCTCCTCCATCTACACAAGGGAAATAAGGTGGGTCACTAACCATAAAAGAAAGGTTTAGGAGTAGTTCCCTCACGGGCCTTAAAGTCAGGGCTGTGACGGCCCCAAATCCCTTAATCAAAATTAACTAGATAATGGTAAAGCATGCATATTAATTATTTAGACATTACCACTCCCACGCCTAGATCGCCAACAGGTAAGAGTTTGAAGCAATATAAACTACCAATTCAAAACCAATTATTTATTACAGACCACAAATTGTTCTAGCAAAACATGATTCATCTGATCGCCACTCCCTTCTACCTGGAACTGCCTCCTATAGGCTACACCTGAACCACCACAATTCTTACGCGCAGTCTCAAGAGTCCTTACCATCTTCGAGTTTCACTGAAAGGTTAAGGAAAAATAATATCATTGAGCCAATTGCTCAGCAAGTGCATAAACAACAATATAAGACTGGCAAAATAATTCAACTGTAAAGCAAGATATGAAATCTGCAAATGAACTGTATCAACTGAATCAATATCAAAATAATATGAGAAGGAATTGGAATATCTGATAAGACGCTACGAGCAACGCTGGGTGATCAGCCCACGACAGAGCTCCGAACCCGCATATCCAATACGGTGTTCATCAAATATAAGGGGATCCCAGGCACACATTGGCCTATAATAGTAACATGATTTGGACCGGCGCCTCGGTCAAAGTAACATTCCATCCAATTCCATTTAGGTCAAACAATGTTTATCAAATTCAATTCATCTCAAAGAAACAAGAATATCAATGTTATATCAAGTTGTTAATCAACAAGAATAGGATTCTCAAATTTCGAATAAACGACAAGGGTCAAATGAAGAAAATCAATCATTTCGGATTCTTAGAAGTTGGGGTTATATTTAAAGTACTTGGTTAAGTCAAGAAAATAAGTCAAGAATGAATCAGTGTTTTAAGGTAGAAAAGAATTCATCAAACAAGATGGCGTTTATATAGTTGATTCAAGGGTTCAAGAGTTCAAGAAAATACGAAAAGGTTTCCACGCAATGTGGTCATGATTAACAAGACAAGTCAAGTTCAAGTTCAAAGGATATGAATCAATCACAAGGTATACGACAATATTAAGATCGGAAAGAATAAGGTACTAATTTGTGACAACTTAACAATTCGATATTTCATGGCATTCAATATATGGTATCAACAAGGTAAGATAGTACACTTGCCTTAAATCACGAGATCAAACTAGATAGCGTCCTCCTCAATCGACTCCTTGCCAGGCCTCCTACTCGGACCTATAATAATAATAATAAACAATATCTTATTTTCCCCTCTTTTGTTTACATATCACAAAGCAATCCTAATAATGCTAACGCCCCATCGATATAACCATGTTATACACATACATTTATATATGTAAACACATAAGTCATGTAAGTCACTTAGCACGCAATGTAGTATGATATAGTACTATAATGATTCTACGACTTAACATTGGAGATGTGCCTTTAGGGTTTTGGAAATCACTTATTATATTTTTAGAAATTTCGGCGGCATCTCCTTTGTATAGTCGTCAAACCATACCGAATATAATCGGTCTCAATCAATCACAAAACAACACAATGCACCTCCAAAGTCTACAACTCCATCAATATCGACTACTACTAACCACCAAGCAACTCTAAGTCAACCTAATATCTCCATGACAACTCATTATACAATCCATAATTCAAATTCACATTGCAATTCAATTATGTAAACAATTTAATTCATGTAACAATTAAATCAAGTAATTCACATAAGACTCAAGCAACTAACTCCCAAGATTTCACGCAACCACACCACAATCTCTCTTCTCTCCTTCCTCTCGGCTCTCTCTTTCTCTTCTCTCTCTCGGCCTCTCTCTCTCCCTCTCTCTCTCTCTCGGCTTCTCCCTCTCTATCTCTCTCTTTCTCCCTCTCGGTCTCTCTCCCTCTCCCTCAATCTCTCTCTCGGCCTCTCCCTCTTCATCACCAACAATCACACACAAACCCTCACAATGACTTACAATTACTTACACCCACAATTTGAACAATAATCAAGAATTATCACAACCCAACATCATTAACTAACAAATTCATACTAAAAATCAAATTATAAGTTGAAGCCATCAAACTTCATATCATATAATCACCAAAATCATAAACCCTTTTTAATTTACACCTACTAACAATCATCAATTTTCAAAACAAACATACCCACATCATATAAACTCATAAAAACTCAAACCCATCATCAAACTTAACTTAAAAACTTGTAAACACTAACATGCAATCACACATCACATAGTAATCTCGAAAAATCAATGAATTAACACTTGCATGCAAACCCTTGGCTCACTTTCGATCATGGCCGAAGGTTTGGGGTTCTCCGGAGAGCCCGAAAATTCGTGGGTCTCTACCAAGGATTAACACCCAATCATACACACCCACAAAACTCACCTTTTATGCTTGATTTTCGAAAACCCTAGTTTAAAAAGTGAATGAAATTGAAATCCACAAACATGAGGGTGTAGAGGATGAAAAGAGGAGTAATTTTATGTATAATAGTGTGAGGTTTTAATGGAGGAATTACCTTGACTAAAGCTTGAGAATCAATGGAGGTTTAGAGATTTTGAGAGAAAAGAGAGAGATGAAGACACGGGGGGGGGGGGGGGGGTGCTCGGCCGTGAAAAAGAAAAAAGGGGAGGGGAGGGTTTTTGTTTAGCCTACACACACACATGTAATTTAATCACATTTTAATGATACAACTTTTAATTAATTAAAAGACTTAACAATTAAATCCTAATTGAAAAATATTTTGGATCCAAAAATAATTTATTGACACATAAAATTAAAATATGAAATTCTCTTCCTCAATATATTTTTAAAACATTTTTAAAATCTTTTTATAAAAAGATTTGAATTTTACAAGTTTTAATATTTTAAAAATGAAAATAATTGGGAAAATCCTTGTAAAATATTTTAATGCGAAAATAAATTGAACTTTTATTTTTAAAAAGTCTTTAAATGCATAAAGATAATAAAACAAGAAATTTCATGATTTTTACTAACTCCAAGAATTTTATAAAAATGTTTAAGTGAACAAAAATCATGTTTTAACATTTAAAAGCTATACAGAATTTTAATAAAATTTCACGTCAACACATCTAGCAATTAGACACGTAACACATATTCACAATCACACAAACATGTAATGACTCATCAATTAAGGCACATAATAATATTTTAAATGCCAAATAATATTATTTATAGAGTACGAAATTCCCAGATATTACATCCTTCCCCCCTTAAAAGGATTCTGTCCCCAGAATCAGCTATGTAAACAAATGAGGGTACTGTTCTAACATATCGCTTTCTAACTCCCAGGTTGACTCTTCAACCTTAGGATTTCTCCACAAGACTTTAACTAAAGCAACTGATTTATTTCTAAGCACTTTCTCTCGGCGATCTTCTATTCTGATCGGCCGCTCTACATAATACAAATCTGGCTGAATTTCTACTGGCTCATACTCTATTACACACTTAGTGTCAGGATGAAACTTCTTAAGCATCGATACATGAAAAACATTATGAATATGCTGCATCTGAGGCGGTAAATCTAATTCATAAGCTACTTTGCCTACACGTCGCAGAATCTCAAAAGGTCCTACAAATCTTGGACTTAGCTTTCCTTTCTTCCCAAATCTGGTTAATCCTTTCCATGGCGAAACTTTTAACAATACTGGATCACCTACTTCAAAATCTACTTTCTTTCTCGTTGGATCCGAATACTTTCTCTGTCTGTCTTGAGCAGCTCGCAATCTTTTCTGAATTATTTCCACTGTCTCTTTCGTCTGCTGAATCAATTCTGGTCCGACTATCTTTCGCTCACCAACTTCTTCCCAACACACAGGAGATCTACACTTCCTTCCATAGAGAGCTTCATATGGAGGCATCCCAATACTAGCATGATAGCTGTTGTTGTAAGAAAATTGCACCAAAGGTAGATGCTCGTCCCAATTGCCTTTAAAATCTATTGCACAAACTCTAAGCATGTCTTCAATTGTCTGAATCGTTCTTTCGCTCTGACCATCTGTCTGAGGATGATAAGCAGTACTCATTCTGAGTTGCGTTCCGAGATGTTCTTGAAACTGTCTCCAAAATCTTGAGTTAAAACGTGGATCTCTGTCAGATACTATAGATACTGGAACTCCATGACGAGTCACAATCTCTTTCAAGTACAAATGCACCAACTTGTCTAGCAAAAATCTCTCGTTAATCGGCAAGAAATGAGCTGATTTCGTCAATCGATCAACTATAACCCAAATCGCATCATGATTAGCCTTCGATCTTGGTAGACCTACTACAAAATCCATTGCAATGTGCTCCCACTTCCACTCAGGTATCTCCAATGGTTGAATTAATCCACTTGGTCTTTGATGTTCTGCTTTCACTCTTTGGCATGTATAACAACGACTTACCCACTCTGCAATTTCTCTTTTCATGTCTGGCCACCAAAAGTTCTTCTTCAAATCTTGATACATTTTCGTGCTTCCAGGATGTAATGAAAACTTAGAACTATGGGCATCACACAACAATTCTTCTTTCAACTCTTTCACATCAGGAATCCATATCCTGGAGGAAAATCTTAAAATACCTTGGTTATCTTTCTGCGTACAAATTTCTTCTCCGGTCAATTCATTCAATCTCTGGTTCATCACTTCTTCTTGGCATTTCCGAATTTTGTCCAATAGTACTGGTTGAAATGTCATGGTATAGACTTGATCTGCTGGTATCTCTGTTGCACAAACTTCAATTTCTAACTTCTCAAACTCTCTAAACAATTCTTGAGTCATTGTCAACGTATTCAATCTTTCCTTCCTGCTTAGCGCATCAGCTACGACATTCGCCTTTCCCGGGTGATAACTAATGGTACAATCATAATCCTTTATCAGTTCTAACCATCTTCTTTGTCTCATGTTGAGTTCCTTCTGAGTAAAAATGCACTTAAGACTCTTATGATCCGTGAATATCTCACACTTCTCACCATAAAGATAATGTCTCCACAATTTCAATGCAAATACGATCGCTGCTAGCTCGAGGTCATGGGTAGGGTATCTCTGTTCATGAGGTTTCAGTTGCCTTGAAGCATACGCAATCACCTTTCCATGCTGCATCAACACACACCCTAAACCTTTATGCGAAGCATCGCTGTAGATTACAACCTCTCCTTTATCATCCGGTAATGCTAACACTGGAGCAGTTACCAATCTTTGCTTAAGCTCTTGAAAATTCTTTTCACACTTAGTAGTCCATTCAAACTTTTCATTCTTCCGGGTCAACTTGGTCAATGGTACAGCAATCTTAGAAAAATCCTTAACAAATCTGCGATAATATCCTGCTAGTCCCATAAAACTTCTTACTTCCGTTGGTGTCCTTGGTCTTTCCCAATTCACAACTGCTTCCATCTTTGCTGGGTCGACTCGAATTCCTTCCTTACTCACAATATGTCCCAAAAATTGGACTTCCTTCAACGAAAAATCACACTTGGAAAACTTGGCATACAACTTCTCCTTTCTCAATATCTCCAATGCTATCCTTAAATGCTCTGCATGTTCTGCTTCCGTCTTAGAGTATATCAAAATATCGTCAATGAAGACTATCACAAACTTATCCAAAAATTTCTTAAACACTCGGTTCATCAAATCCATAAATGCTGCGGGTGCGTTCGTCAATCCAAAAGCCATAACCAAAAATTCATAGTGACCATACCTTGTTCGAAAAGTAGTCTTCGGTATATCCTCTGGTTTGATTTTCAGCTGGTGATATCCTGATCTTAGATCTATCTTCGAAAAACATGTCGCTCCTTTCAACTGGTCAAACAAATCATCGATCCTTGGTAACGGGTATCTATTCTTGATAGTCAACTTATTCAACTCTCGATAGTCGATACAAAGTCTCATACTTCCATCTTTCTTCTTTACGAACAATACTGGCGCTCCCCAGGGTGATACACTTGGTCTTATAACTCCTTTATTCAATAAATCCTGAAGCTGATTGGCGAGTTCCTTCATTTCAGACGGTGCCATTCTGTATGGAGCCTTGGAAATAGGTTCTGTTCCTGGTGCTAAGTCAATCGCGAACTCAATCTGACGATCTGGAGGTAATCCGGGTAGTTCTTCGGGAAACACATCGGGAAACTCATTGACTACAGGAATATCCTCTAATTCCACTCCTTCTCGACTCTTATCTATCACATAAGCAAGATAAGCCTCACATCCTTTCCTTAACAATCTCTTGGTTTGCATCATGGTAAGAAACGTACTAGTCTGCCTACGCCCCTTAAAGATAACTCTATCGCCTTCTGGAGATCTCAATGACACTCTCTTACTCTTACAATCGATATGCGTATCATACTCGGCAAGCCAATCCATTCCTAAAATAATGTCAAAATCTCCTAGTTGAAAAGGTATCAAGGTGACGGGAAAAAGATAACCTGAAATCTCTACTGCACAAGGTGAACATACCCTATCTACTGGTATCTGATCCTGATTAGCTAACACAATATTCAAAGTTTCTCTTAACATACGAGTATCACACTTCAACTTATTCACAAAATCTTTAGAAACAAACGATCTAGTAGCACCCGAATCAATTAACACTTTTGCACTAATGGCGTTCACGAAAAGCGTACCTGCCACTACATCCGAACTTCTCACTACATCATTCATGTTCATGTTGAAGGTCCTGGCACGAATCGGATATGCTGACGCTTGATAACTCTGAGCTTGAAGAGCTGGAACTTGCTGAAGTACAGGTGGACTTAGAATCTGAGTTGGAATCTGAGATGTTGCTATCTGGTTCACTGGGGTAGAGGTAGTCAATCTCATCAAGTTGTTGTTTGGAACAGGCGATCTGCACTCCCTAGCCATGTGTCCTACCTTACCACACTTGTAACAAGTCACACTCGACTTCGAATTCCTGCACTCGTTTGCATAATGACCTTTCTGGTTACACTTGAAACAAACAATATCTGCCATCACACACGCTCCGGTATGCCTCTTAGAACATGCCTTGCACTCTGGTATAGAGGGTCGGGGAAATCTTGGTTGATTGGGGTTCTGAGGAAGGGTTTCTGAGTTCCTGTTTCTGGGCACATTCCTTTTAAAATTTCTTCCCTGGTTCTGAAATCCGGGCTTTCTATCCATCTGATTAGTTGACTTTCCTTGATCCTGATTCCTTTCTATTGCTTCCACTTTCCTCTTTAAATTGCCCCTTTCCTTCTGATTCTGATCACTCTCACCTTCTATTATCATAGCCTTCTGAACCACTTCTGCATACGAGTTGATCTCAAAAGCTGCAACTCTGCTCCTTAACCATGGCTTCAATCCCTGTTGAAACCTCTTCGCTCTCTTTTCATCCGTATCCACATAATCTCCTACAAACCTTGCTAATTCTGTAAACTTCTTCTCATACTCATCAACACTCATATTTTCCTGCTTAAGATTAAAGAACTTCTCCATCTGATTCTGCATATACCTAGGAAAATACTTCTCCAGAAAAATCCTTTTAAACCTATCCCACTGAATCACTTCCGTTGCTTCCAATGCTTTAGCCGACTCCCACCAATAATTAGATTCACCCTTAAGAAAATAACTAGCAAATTCTACCTTCTGCTCATCACTAACCTTCACCAATGCGAAGGCCTTCTCCATTTCCTTAAGCCATATCTGGGCTTCAACTGGATCTTTTGTTCCTTGAAAATCTGGGGGTTTCACAACCTGATAAGATTTAAAAGTTACCACAAGTTGGGCTGGTTATTGCTGTCCTTGTTGCTGTTGCAATTGCTGATGTTGTTGCTGAAGTAGCTGCTGCTGCTGAGCCAAAGTAGTCGTCTGCTGCTGCAAAAGTCCCAAAAGTTGGGCCATATCCATATTGCCTTGATTATCATCTCTATTCTGATCATCTTGATCCCTATTTTGATTAGCTCTAGTATTGCTCCTTCTTGGAGGCATCTTTCTGAATATTAAACAAGCATCTATTTATCCACAAGCATACATCTAACCGCAACATGGCACAATATAGTCTAACAGTTCTAATATGACATGGTACAACCTAAAATTTAAACCATCTCACGCGGCCAAATAATACGATAAAAAGAAACGATAATAATAAACGATACGGCACCGATGACATCCATCGATAACCCAAATCCAAAGGTTCAAAGTACCAACCAACATAAAGTTCGAAAACCGAAACTGAAAATACGATAAAGTCTAACAACATAAGTCTGATAATCATATGGCTATACTATAAGCCATCTCATAAAACTAGTTATCCAGCAACTGGCTGATCACACGCTGAAGCTCGTCCACCATCATCTGAACCATAGCATAACTCTCCCAATCTCGATAAGGTACCATAGCGCGAAGCCTCTCGTTAGCCATCTCGGTGAGTGACTGAAGCCTGGAGGCAAGAGTCGGGACATGATCCTCGGGTATATCCTCACCATCGCTATACAATGCATCAACTCTCCTCTGAAGCTGAGCGTTCTCATCATAAAGATGATCACACTCCCTAAGTAACTCCTGATAAACGGGCAAAGGTACAGTATCTGCTATCTCGGCAGGAGGTGGAGCTGAAGGTCCTGGTGCCCTCTGTCGCTGCCAATAATAATATAATATATATATATATATAAGCGTCAGATAAAACTTAGAAGCATACTACTTAAACACTCTCGATAATAGGGGTCAATCAATCCTATTCTTTTAGAAATATCATACTATTTACATTCTAAGTGAGTTTCTATTTTAATCCTAAGTGATTATTGAAGATCTATCTTGTTACCTAAACCTATATTGTCCAGTGACTCAAACCTGTGGCTCTGATACCAAACCTGTGACGGCCCCAAATCCCTTAATCAAAATTAACTAGATAATGGTAAAGCATGCATATTAATTATTTAGACATTACCACTCCCACGCCTAGATCGCCAACAGGTAAGAGTTTGAAGCAATATAAACTACCAATTCAAAACCAATTATTTATTACAGACCACAAATTGTTCTAAGTTCAAAAGATTATAGACTAAGTCAAAAGTCTAGCAAAACATGATTCATCTGATCGCCACTCCCTTCTACCTGGAACTGCCTCCTATAGGCTACACCTGAACCACCACAATTCTTACGCGCAGTCTCAAGAGTCCTTACCATCTTCGAGTTTCACTGAAAGGTTAAGGAAAAATAATATCATTGAGCAAATTGCTCAGCAAGTGCATAAACAATAATATAAGACTGGCAAAATAATTCAACTGTAAAGCAAGATATGAAATCTGCAAATGAACTGTATCAACTGAATCAATATCAAAATAAAATGAGAAGGAATTGGAATATCTGATAAGACGCTACGAGCAACGCTGGGTGATCAGCCCACGACAGAGCTCCGAACCCGCATATCCAATACGGTGTTCATCAAATATAAGGGGATCCCAGGCACACATTGGCCTATAATAGTAACATGATTTGGACCGGCGCCTCGGTCAAAGTAACATTCCATCCAATTCCATTTAGGTCAAACAATGTTTATCAAATTCAATTCATCTCAAAGAAACAAGAATATCAATGTTATATCAAGTTGTTAATCAACAAGAATAGGATTCTCAAATTTCGAATAAACGACAAGGGTCAAATGAAGAAAATCAATCATTTCGGATTCTTAGAAGTTGGGGTTATATTTAAAGTACTTGGTTAAGTCAAGAAAATAAGTCAAGAATGAATCAGTGTTTTAAGGTAGAAAAGAATTCATCAAACAAGATGGCGTTTATATAGTTGATTCAAGGGTTCAAGAGTTCAAGAAAATACGAAAAGGTTTCCACGCAATGTGGTCATGATTAACAAGACAAGTCAAGTTCAAGTTCAAAGGATATGAATCAATCACAAGGTATACGACAATATTAAGATCGGAAAGAATAAGGTACTAATTTGTGACAACTTAACAATTCGATATTTCATGGCATTCAATATATGGTATCAACAAGGTAAGATAGTACACTTGCCTTAAATCACGAGATCAAACTAGATAGCGTCCTCCTCAATCGGCTCCTTGCCAGGCCTCCTACTCGGACCTATAATAATAATAATAAACAATATCTTATTTTCCCCTCTTTTGTTTACATATCACAAAGCAATCCTAATAATGCTAACGCCCCATCGATATAACCATGTTATACACATACATTTATATATGTAAACACATAAGTCATGTAAGTCACTTAGCACGTAATTCACTTAACATACAATGTAGTATGATATAGTACTATAATGATTCTACGACTTAACATTGGAGATGTGCCTTTAGGGTTTTGGAAATCACTTATTATATTTTTAGAAATTTCGGCGGCATCTCCTTTGTATAGTCGTCAAACCATACCGAATATAATCGGTCTCAATCAATCACAAAACAACACAATGCACCTCCAAAGTCTACAACTCCATCAATATCGACTACTACTAACCACCAAGCAACTCTAAGTCAACCTAATATCTCCATGACAACTCATTATACAATCCATAATTCAAATTCACATTGCAATTCAATTATGTAAACAATTTAATTCATGTAACAATTAAATCAAGTAATTCACATAAGACTCAAGCAACTAACTCCCAAGATTTCACGCAACCACACCACAATCTCTCTTCTCTCCTTCCTCCTTCCTCTCGGCTCTCTCTTTCTCTTCTCTCTCTCGGCCTCTCTCTCTCCCCCTCTCTCTCTCTCGGTTTCTCCCTCTCTATCTCTCTCTTTCTCCCTCTCGGTCTCTCTCCCTCTCCCTCAATCTCTCTCTCGGCCTCTCCCTCTTCATCACCAACAATCACACACAAACCCTCACAATGACTTACAATTACTTACACCCACAATTTGAACAATAATCAAGAATTATCACAACCCAACATCATTAACTAACAAATTCATACTAAAAATCAAATTATAAGTTGAAGCCATCAAACTTCATATCATATAATCACCAAAATCATAAACCCTTTTTAATTTACACCTACTAACAATCATCAATTTTCAAAACAAACATACCCACATCATATAAACTCATAAAAACTCAAACCCATCATCAAACTTAACTTAAAAACTTGTAAACACTAACATGCAATCACACATCACATAGTAATCTCGAAAAATCAATGAATTAACACTTGCATGCAAACCCTTGGCTCACTTTCGATCATGGCCGAAGGTTTGGGGTTCTCCGGAGAGCCCGAAAATTCGTGGGTCTCTACCAAGGATTAACACCCAATCATACACACCCACAAAACTCACCTTTTATGCTTGATTTTCGAAAACCCTAGTTTAAAAAGTGAATGAAATTGAAATCCACAAACATGAGGGTGTAGAGGATGAAAAGAGGAGTAATTTTATGTATAATAGTGTGAGGTTTTAATGGAGGAATTACCTTGACTAAAGCTTGAGAATCAATGGAGGTTTAGAGATTTTGAGAGAAAAGAGAGAGATGAAGACACGGGGGGGGGGGGGGTGCTCGGCCGTGAAAAAGAAAAAAGGGGAGGGGAGGGTTTTTGTTTAGCCTACACACACACACACATGTAATTTAATCACATTTTAATGATACATCTTTTAATTAATTAAAAGACTTAACAATTAAATCCTAATTGAAAAATATTTTGGATCCAAAAATAATTTATTGACACATAAAATTAAAATATGAAATTCTCTTCCTCAATATATTTTTAAAACATTTTTAAAATCTTTTTATAAAAAGATTTGAATTTTACAAGTTTTAATATTTTAAAAATGAAAATAATTGGGAAAATCCTTGTAAAATATTTTAATGCGAAAATAAATTGAACTTTTATTTTTAAAAAGTCTTTAAATGCATAAAGATAATAAAACAAGAAATTTCATGATTTTTACTAACTCCAAGAATTTTATAAAAATGTTTAAGTGAACAAAAATCATGTTTTAACATTTAAAAGCTATACAGAATTTTAATAAAATTTCACGTCAACACATCTAGCAATTAGACACGTAACACATATTCACAATCACACAAACATGTAATGACTCATCAATTAAGGCACATAATAATATTTTAAATGCCAAATAATATTATTTATAGAGTACGAAATTCCCAGATATTACAAGGGCTATATCCGATAACCCGACTACAAACTCGATGAGAGTTCTAAGTATTATTAACGTTGTTATTAAGGTTATCGTTATTGTTATTATTATTAGGGTTGCTTTCTTAAATTACTATCGTTTCTGAGAACTGTAACCTGGCTCTGATACCATTTCTGTGACGCCCCCAGATCCGGGGTCGGAGATCTAGGCGCTCACGGTCCATTTTCCATTAGTAACATACCTGTTCTTCCACATAATATATATAACACAGCCATCGACCCTACAATAAACTCACACCACACTCACACACACAGGTTAGAGCCTCAGAAACGTCACACATTGATTAAATAGAAATAAAATTATCAGAGTTATTACAGACCGAATTAAATAGTATTTATGCTACCAGCAACACTTCGATATGAAGCGAAGTTGGCGGCTTGAAAGTTTGTTACGATACACTGCCTTGCACAGGTCATGCTGAAAAATAAAACGTACTAACAAAAGCTGCCAACCAATCCGGCTAATGGGGCCTACCGGTGGAATCTCAAGTGGTGGCTCGGGTCTAGTCACCTGCTTTCGAACAGTCTGCCTGGGTCTTGCCATTTCGCTTAGCTGTTGTGTTTGTAAAATTTGAAAACAAGCAAGAGTGAGCAACTATAGCTCAGCAAGAAATATATGTATAAGATGAGCAATATAACATTTCATATGATTGGCAGTTGATATACTTGTTTGTTTCAATCAGTTATAAAATCACTTGTCATAGTTGATAAATCTCGAAGGTGCAACAATATGTGCCCTCGTTTTCAAAATAAACTTGCAGTTCTAGATACTGCATTGAATCAACATCTTTCTCATCAAAATAGAACACCATCAGCAACTTGGCACAAAAGCCTAAGAAGCAGTGTCAAAGCATTTTTCCAAAATGGAGGAATGGGACTTAAAGAAAACACAAAACCTGACAAGGATTGACGATGATCAGTCGCCACATCCAAGTCCAATCATCCGCGGGTCTTCTCTACCGGTAGAAGGATAGAAACTACATCCGTAACTATCCCTCGGGTGAAAACTACATCCGTAATCACCCTCGATGCAAACTACATCCGTAATCATCCTTCGGCAACACCTGGGCCGGAATAATAAGTGATGGACCGCCTGGCTCACGGCCGCTTACACATCCCGGGAATCGTTCGTCAACGGTTCCCACACCTGCCAGAGTCCCTTTTTCTTTTCTTTTAAAACTTGATTTTGATTGAAAACAGAGTAATTGAGGTCCGACATCAGTCGACCGATGATTCTTGAAATCATACAAGAAGCAGAATCTGACCGGGGGTTTTCGAAAATGTTTTGAGTTCGAAAGAGTTCGAGTTTGAAAGTATTAAAAAGTATCTTGGATTAACTTTGTCTTTAAATAATGAACAATGATTAATAAATAATATTTTAAGATTTAATATTAATAATTAATAAAATAATTATTCGATAAAATAAACTTTTAATCCAAGATAGGGTTTCGAGTATTTACGAAGATATAACAATAGTTATTTGAGTATACGATACCACCTGAATGACCCTTCGGGTTTTCGCAATCTAGATACGATATAATAATATACCGCTCCCCGGTCAATAGTATATACGGACCGCTACGACCTCTATTGCTAGAGTCGTTGTCCGAAGAAAACATTTCAATCTAAGTTCAAGGGGTAAAAGCATACATGTACTTGTTCAATCTCAATTGCATCAATACTTTGATAAACATAGCATTTGATATCATTTGAAAACTACAAACACAACAGTAAAAGTCCTTGTATATGGATAAGTTTTGAAAAGTAAACTTGCCTTGGTTTGGTTGGGGTGGACGAGCGTGCGGGTTCGAACGATCTATACATAAACAATAATCATTCGTTAGTACCTTAACAATTTCTCTTTAATTACGGGGTTTAGGGGGGTACGAAATTAACTTAACGACTTCGTCTTATGACTCCCTAGCCCCACTATAGGTCCATGTCATCACTCAATTACGCTCGTCACTTACTCGACTTAATTTAGTTACCACGTTCGAATCATAACCACTAACCCTAGAATCATGTTCCACTAATCGACTTTTTCCATTGCGCGAATTTTACTCTAGCATTTTTATAAAATCCAAAAATTCATATTTTAATCCAATTCCTTTTGGGTGGTCTTCACCACTGCATTCCCTACATTCTCAAATTTTTCCATGATCCCACATATATTTTAAGGTGTTTAAACAAGGTTCACAAGGGGGTCACTTAATGCAGTCCATAGTCCAGAAACAAAATTCACTCCTCCGGCCATAACTAAAAATCTACACATCACCTAGCTATGAACCTTACATTTCCAGAAACTAAATTCAATTATCTTTCCAACAATATAAGGTAGGACATCAGGGGACATCATTTGGGGGTTCAAAATCGTGCTACAATACAGATCAAAGTTCCTGGACAAAACTCAGCAAGCTCAAACTACTTAGATCAATCATTTTTCATACTTCCATAACATAATCACCACTTAATACACTTAGATCATGGTTCATAACACTCATGGAGATATATATATTAACCATAGTCATAAAAATCACAATCTCAACATCAAAACTCAAGATCCATGCTATCCAATACATATCCATCCAAGATTAGTCCTAAAACACATGGATCTACTACCATACTATATAAACAATACATAACCAAGGGGGTTTGAGATTTTTATACCTTCTTGAGCTCCTAGAGGCCTTGGATAATCTTTACACAACTCAAAAACACCTTAGATGGCCTCCTACAACACTTACAATGCAAGATCTAAAGGAAAAACAAACTTGGTTACTATTTACCAAAGCTTGAATAATTTGTAACTTGAAATTGGGTGGATAAAATGGAGTGAAATTGCTATCATACCTTGTATATATGATGTAGATGACCTAGGAATTATGGCAAGATTTATGAGTAATGGAAGGGGGGAGGAGAAGAATTTTTCTTCTCTCCTTGGAGCCTTGGCCGAGAGCAAATATTCAAGGGGGGGAGAAAAGTTTGTGTTTTGTGTTTGTGTTTGTGTTGGTAATAATTGATGTTTGGTTATTTAGGTTGGGTGATACATATCACATGTAAGCATAGGTAGTGTACTAGCAAGCATGGGTCATGTACTATGTGTTCCCTCTTTTTAAAAAGTAACCAACTAATTACTATTCATCTTCCAATGGCCAACTAGCTTACTTGATTTCTAACCACTTGGTTGCATGGGCTTGCATGCCATACTACTCCTTGTATTATTATTCTTCCACCAATGCTTATTATTTAATCTTTAATTCGTATCATATCTTTATTATTCTCTCGTAATAATATTTCGTCGCGTAGAGATTTCCCCTATAATTCCTTAAGTACTTATTGTGTAAATTCCTCGAATGTCCATAATTCCTCGTCATAATTCTTAATGAATCCTTTAATACTCTAACCGTTCTCAAATCCCAAGTTTTATAAATATTACTAACAATAAGACTCTTGCCTTCACAATCTCCCTTTATATCTTTCATAATAAATGCAACAACGCAGTTTCTCAGACAATCAATTCTATTAATCAACAGGGATGACTAGAAAGGTTCCATAATGACAATGTCACAAGATATTAAATAAAAGGAAATATTACCAAAAATTAGGGTTCTTACAAACCCTCATAATGAATATGATCAATCTGATCAACCCAGAAGCTTTCCCAGAACCACCAAGTGGAATAAAGACCATACCAGTAATTTAATTATTGGAGATTCCACTTCTGGTGTAAGGACAAGGAGGAATGTCTTTGCTGACAGCATGTTATCATGCTTTCTATCCCAAATGGAGCCTAAGACAGTTAGTGAAGCATTGTTGGATTCTGATTTGGTGATAGCCATGCAGGAGGAGCTCAATCAGCTTGAAAGAAACAATGTTTGGAAGCTGATTCCAAGGCCTAAAGGAAAATCAGTCATTGAGACAAAGTGGGTCTTCAGAAACATGCTGGATGAGAGTGGAAATGTGATAAGAAACAAGGCAAGGCTAGTAGCCAAAGGTTACTGTCAACAGGAGGGAATAGACTATGATGAGATATTTGCCCCTGTTGCCAGACTCGAAGCTATAAGGATTTTCCTAGCCTTTGCTGCACACTGTAACTTCAAGGTATTCCAGATGGATGTCAAAAGTGTCTTTCTTAATGGAAAGCTAGAAGAAGAAGTGTATGTTGAACAACCACCTGCATTTGAAAATGCTGAGTTGTATGACTTTGTCTACAAGCTGTTCAAAGCACTTTATGGTCTCAAACAAGCCCATAGAGCTTGGTATGATACACTCTCTACCTTTCTATTGGAAAAACAATTCACAAGAGGTGTTGTAGATAAGACTCTATTCTACAAGCACGATGGCAAGGACATTATTCTGGTGTAGATCTATGTTGATGATATAATCTTTGGTTTTACAAATGAAAAGTTGTGTGAAAGGTTCTCATCCCTAATGAGAAACAAATATGAGATGAGCATAATGGGAGAATTGTCATTCTTTCTTGGTCTATAGATTTATCAAAAGAGTGATGGAATCTTCATTTGTCAAGCAAAATATGTCAAAGAACTGCTCAAAAAGTTCAACTTAGAAGATTAATCACCTGCCAAGACACCTATCTCTACATCAACCGAACTGGATTTAGACCCCAAAGGAAAGAAAGTAGACTCTAGTGTTTACAGAGGCATGGTTGGAGCACTGCTTTATCTAACTGCTATCAGACCAGATATAATGTTTGCTACATGTCTCTGTGCAAGGTTTCAAGCTGATCCAAAAGAGTCACACTTAATTGCCATCAAGAGAATCTTTAGATACCTCAAAGGTACTCCAAATTTAGGCCTTTGGTACCATAAAGACACAGGATTTGATCTAGTTGGGTATTTTGATTCAGACTATCTTGGCTGTAAGATTGACAGAAAGAGCACTACAGGTAGCTATCAGTTTCTTAGAGAAAGGTTGGTGTCATGGTTTAGCAAGAAGTAGCATTCAGTGTCTACATCAACTGCAGAAGCTCAGTACATTGCAGCTGGAAGTTACTGTGCACAAATTCTATGGATGAAAAATCAGCTGTTGGATATGGACTAGAGTTAACAAATATTCCTATCTACTTTGACAACACTAGTGCCATAGCCATCTCAGACAATCCAGTTCAACACTCTAGGACAAAGCACATTGATATAAGGCATCATTTCATAAGAGTGCATGTTGAAAAGGGAACTGTGAAGTTGGTTTATGTACCCATAGACAAGCAACTTGCAGACATATTCACAAAGCCATTGGATGAGGCCACCTTTACCAGGTTGGTAAGTTAATTGGGAATGCTAAATCAGGTATGTTAATTTACTGATTTAACATTGTCATGCAGCTTGTGACAGTGACTTTCCAAATTGCTGTCATGAGAAGTTACTGTCTTACCTGTTACTTGTTTTAACAGCATGCTTGCCATGACTATGCTAAAATAAAATTGCATGTTTGTCTTAATTCAAAGTAGTTAGTTGCTGTGAGACAATGGCTTAATTAAGTTCTTAGTTCGAGAGTTATTAGTGAAGATAACTCGATTTAACTGGTCACATTTGCTTAATATTGTTGGGTAGTTGTATAACACGGCTCTTAATTGCTTATGTGGTAGTTGTATGGATATTCCAAATTATTGACCATTAGTCTTACTACTGTGCCTATAAATTGAATCTTAGGCCATATTCTCATCACACTTAGAAGGTAATAAAAATGGAAAAACAAATAGTTGGAATCGAAGTGAAGCCCAAAATCTGGTGCGAGCCAGGAACAAATGAAGAAATTGAAGGTTTATTTGACAAGATGGAGGAGACCCTCCAAGAGATAGATGATGAAAAGGAGAAGGCCAAAGTTGAGGAAGAGGCCAAAGCAAAAGAAGAAGATGAAGAACTTCAAGCTCTTCTAAAGAAGGAAGGGCTAACAAAAGCAGAAGTTAGCAAGGAGATACAAGTATTACTTTCTAATGTTTTTAAACAAAAGAAAGATTAATTGTACCTTGTTGTTTAATTTCTGAGATTAATAAAAATTTGATTTTAAGTTTTTCTGTGTTCTTCATTTGCTTGATGTTTGATGTGTTAATTGACTGATCATATTTCTGTGCATGAACAAATTCATGATTAGATTGATTATATGTTACTTGTTAACTTTTAATTAAGTGCATTAATGAAACTCTATTAAAATTCATGTCAAATTATTTTTCCACTCAAGTTACTGTCATAGGAAGTTACCGTCACAAGGCTTACTGTGACAGCTAACCTCCTGATAGTAGGAAAAACATTATATCATGAGTATTTAAAGATGCTTTCATTAAAATACTTAATGATGGCAGTATGTTTTTGCGCCAAAGTCACTGTCAAGCAAAAACGTAATGTCATCCCTCAAAGTTACTGACAGATTTGTTCTAGCGCACAGGTTACTGTCAAGAATAGTGGACCGTTACAAATGTCATTTTCACATCCACGTTCACAAACAATAAAGTAACTGCCCCACGTGACACTATTAATGGGGTAAATGGGTTAAGACACGAAGACATGTCCCACCTTCTCAGTAAAACGTTTGGTATTCTAAATATTACCAACGATTAATCAATTGTCACTTTCACATATAACTCTACACAGCCTACTACTCAAAGCAAGAACCTCTCTCTCTCTCTCTCTCTCTCTCTCTCTCTCTCTCTCTATCTCTCTCTGTCTCTCTCTCTGTTCATAACATTTTCACAAGAAAACGTAACAATGGCACCGAAGCAACATCAATCTCTCACACTAATTTTGTTGGTATTTTCTCTCCAAATGATATTGGGGAAAACTTCAAAGGGCTTGTATCCTTTTTGAATAAGTACTATCTAGGTCATGCTATAACCTCAACTTCTACTTTGAATCTGGATATAATTGAAGAATTTTAGAGAACAGCAAGTGCTCACGGCACTGGTGATGGTGAGTCGATCAAGTTCAAAATCAATGGAAAAGCCACACTCTCACTATCAAGGGCATAAATGAAGCTTTGGGTATTGTCCTCGAAGAAGGTGAAACCTTCAAGGAATTAGCAGATGATGACACCCTAAGGAGATTTTTCTTAAAGATTAGATATTCTGGACCTAAACTTGAAGAAAGTTCAGAAAAGTGGTATCCTACTGGGGAGATGGACAGGAAGTACTTGAGAAAAGAATGGAGCATGATCTTCGATGTAATGGTGAAGGTATTTTCAACTAAATCTACTGGATGGAATGGAATACCCTCCTATATCAAGAAGCTTACTCATTCCTTAGTCCATGGCTACAAGGTGGATGTTGGAAAGCTGATAATAGCACAACTCAGAAGTGCCATAGGAAAGAAGGTAACTATCTATCCTCGCTTTCTAAATATGTGTATTAATTCTATATGTGGTGTTGTTGTATATCCTCCTCACACAGAGGAGTGTCCTATTTTGAAAAAGAACACTCACACAACTCTAAATACACAGAATTTAAACTCACATATTCCACTTTGTTTTACACAACATATGGTTAATCAAGTGCCTAACCTTGATTTTCCAATGCCCACTAGGTATGTTTTTTTTTCTGTTGAGAATGAAGCTGGATTAGACCCAAATTCAGCTAATCCACATTCTAATCCATACATTCAACCTAGGGACTCTAGACTACCAAAAGCCCAGAAATTAGCAATACAAGAATCCAAGAAAAGACCCCTGAAAACTGGTGTTGGTGGTAGTTTTGAGAGTACTGAGGGAGATACTGCACCTAGTGCAGCAAATAAGGATAGTAGTGGAACTGAACCCACAGTCTTAGCCTAAGAAGAAAAGACCTAGAAGGACTAAAGCTATTGTCAGCCACCCTACTGTCTCCCAAAAGACTGTAGAGGTTGATAGGGAAACAAACACATCCCTAGATGCTTCTTCTCAGCAAGAAGCCTCTATTGCAACTGGCCTGTCTCCCAGGGCATCTTGTAAAGAGTCTGCAAAACCTCATGAACCCACTCACGAGGAGCCCCCACTTGCAGATACACACATGGAGTTAGGGCACAGTGAGGATCTACCATCTACTTTTGATGTTCCACATGTTACCTCTGTGGAACAGCCAAAAATTTCTTCTTCACTTCTATTTTCTTCCTTCCCTCCTACACCAATTGTTTCTTCTCAACAACCTAGAGCGGGGGACAGTCCCAACCCCTCAGGTTTTGATCATCTATCTTCTATCATAGATGAGCCCCCATCTAATGGTCCACAAGAACCCATTTCTCAAAGTTAAATGGACACCACTCCTCTAAACACTGAGCTAGAACAAGGTGGATCTCTGCCCATAAATGAAACAGCCAACATCTTGTTCGAACTCTATCAAGCAATTGACCCTAGGGATGTTGCTGTCACAGCCCCAGCTGCGGTCAATGACACCACAGAAAGTACTGTCAACAAAGCAACCAAAGTTGCTTGTTGAGTATGAAATACATATAAGAAAATACAGAGGGGGTGAATGTATTTTCAAACTTTCCTTTGGATAAGAACGTTTGTTTGAAGGTTTTGAAAATGTGTTTGATATTTTTGTGTAGCAAATTATGTGTTGTGTTTAACAGTATATAGATGTGCGGAAATAAAACACAAGAACACAAAACTCACTTTAATATAACGTTGTATTAGATAAAGATTTTGCTACAAATTGTGAATACAAATGTTAGTATTCTCAGCTGCGTTTTTCTCAGAGAGATGTTATCTCAGATATTACAATGAAAAACTTATTAACCTTAACCTTAACTGCTAGAGAAGTGAGGTTGTACACTTATAGAACATGTGTACAGCCTTCTTACTACAAATGATAGAATAGACAAATCTACTTTCTAACTTGTCTATCCCTATTTTGGAATACATCCAGACAGCAAGCAATTTGACTTTCTTTAACCTGCCCAGATCTGCTTCTTTAGCAGCTTGTCTCTTGTAACAACTCTCTAAGCTTCTTGTAGACTTTCCATAAGCACTTTACAGTACTGTGGTCCTGAAAGTGTCTTGGCTTGTTGCAGTAAGCTTCAGTATTTTGTCTTCAAGAAACCATTCGAGAAATGGTTAAGTGATTGATTCGAGAACTTAGAATTGCCTAATTCGATAACTCTGAGTTCTCGAATACTGTATCCTTGACATATCGAACCACTTCTCAAAATAGTCTTTTCTTCAGGAAACCTTGAGATGTCGAATATAGCTTCCTGAGTCCTTGAGATGTCAAATGTAACTTTGACTTGTTGACTCCTTGAGATATCGAACAGTGTCTTTTGAGATATCGAATCTCTGACTTCTCGAAACCTTGACTTCTCGAATAGACCAAAATACTTCTTGAATAAGTACTTAAGAAAATCTTCAATCTTCAAAATCCAACTGTGTTTATTTTGACAGCCTTGTTCTTCAAGCTTGAGGCATGATCTCTGAATCTTCTTTCAAGCATTATTTCATGACTTAATTTATACAGATACACAGCTAGAATTGATGCCTATTACAAGTACTGAAACAAGTAGAAACTCTACAACTAGAGGGTTCCCCAGTTAAGGGGTCATGTAGGTAATGTAAATCATTACAAACAATTAGGCTTGTTATTAGAGGTATTCAGGCATGCCTCTGTGACTAACAATCTCCCCCAAATTGTGAGTAAGACCCTTAGTCACAATTTCATGTCTGATAACAAGCCTAACATACATAAAGATAAAACTTGAGATACAGGTATGAAATTGATTGAAACTTGAATACAAAAAAAGTAGACATTCTTACAGTTGAAGACTATCCAGTGCCTTTAGCATTTTTCCTTCAGTTTTAGCTAGATATTCATTCAGTTTCTTCTGTTCCTTTTCTTCTGCCTTCTTTTTGTTTTCTTTCATTGCCTCCAAGATGTCCATCATAGCATTGAGTTCTTCAATCATTGAATCCTTAAAATCTTCAAGTACTCGATTTAGTATGTTTTCAGGGTAATGGTTGACCAGTTTCATTCTGATGTTGATATTATCTCCATTTCTCCTCCTATATTTCACAACATAGGGATTGAACTGAACTCTACAAACCCTTTAGCCATTAACTCTTCTGTTGTGGCTTCAAGTTCATCAAGCTCCTCCCCTCTCTTTCTCCATCCTTCCAAACACTCTCTTCTCAACTTCTCCTCATGATCTCTCTTCATCTTCACAAAGTCTATAAGTTCCAGCTTCCAAACCTTCTCCACCTCATCTTCAATGTTTAGCAATGCAATTATTCTTTAAATATCATATAGTTTGCCCCAATGTTGACACATCCCTTGCTTGAACTTTTCTGTCTACCATCAGTATATTTGAATTCAAGGCAGTTATCAACAATAGCCACATGATAGATTCTTTGAGCCCTTAGAAATAGCAATTGATCTTCATCATAATCTTCATCAAGAGGTGGCAAATATAGCCCTGGTACAATTGTGATGGCCTGGGATGTAGATGTCTTCACCTTCCTTGCCTTTCTGGCCATATGTTTGATTTTCAGCTTTTGCGTCTTGTCACTTGAGATAGTTTAAGGCTTTTTTCTCTTGGCCATTGTAGTACACCATTAGCAGTTTGCTTTTGGAGACATATAGATGGTTTCTTGATTTGAATATTCTTTGATTGAGGTGGCAAAATAGTTGCAGAAGCCATAGGTTTAGATTTTGGTAAGTCATTACTAACTGCATCCACCCTAGACATAGAGCCTTGTGTTGTGGTGGAAATATTGCTAGTAATGCTTAAGGCTTACTGTTTTCTACCCTTCTTTGAGTAGACTTGATCTCCTCCCTTGTCACTCTTATCATCACCATCACCCTTGCCTTTGTCACTTTTCTTTTTTCTATCCTCATCATCCTTTTTCTTTTGGTGTCTACCCCTGCTACCACTTTGATCATGGTCATCTCCATCCCTCTTTTCTGACTTGTCTCCTCTAGCAATAGGTTGGATATTTGACTGTGAGTTGATGAACTTAGTCAAAATATCCAGAGCTTCAATCTCAGATGTGGATTTTCCTCTTCTTGACTGTAAGACCCCAGCCAAATACTTAATTGTAGACATGTTTCTGAGCTTGAGATGTTGGCCAAATCTGAAAGCAACAATGTCCTTATTTGACTCATATAAAATACAGTGAGGCTGGGGAACTACTTGAAGTAGTTGATCCTTTATGCACTTTGAAGAATCTCCTGGAGAGTGTGATTGTCTGAAGAGTTATTCCTTTCTATTTTCTGGATGAAAGTTCTAACTTCAGAGCAAGAAAGAACCTGTAGAGCTTCAATGTGGATATGAAAGAGATACTTGGCAGAGTGAATCATGACTTCTCTTTCATTGGTAGTGATGATGGCATAGGGATTGGTTTGAACAATTTCTCTTCTCACTACAGTGACTAGAAATATGTCTTGCACTAAAAGCTTAATGTAGTCAAAGTAGTAGAAGTTAGCCTTTTTCCTCAATTCTTGTAAATGCTTCAAGAAGGCTATGTCATGATATAGTTTTGAATTTGCAGTTTCTTGACACACCTTGTGAGAGAGAACATTATTAAATTCTGGAGGCTCAGCTTGAAAGGATTGTCTAGCAATGTCAGGTACTTGAAAATCATATTCTTGAGATGGATTTGATGGAGGTTGAGTTTCTCTTTCTGATTCCCTGGCTACTTCACCTACAGCCACTTGTTTCAACTTTGCTTCTTTGGTAGCCATCATAGGTTTCTCATCTTGATTTGGCTTTGATTTCTTCGTCTGCTTCTTCTCCCTTTAGACTTTGAGACTGGTTGCTTCTCCCCCTTAGATTTTGAGTTTACTTTCTCCCCCTTCGGCTCGGTGTCAGACATAGGTGCACTTGGATTTGATGTAGAGACTGGAGGTTGAGGAGGTAAAGAAATGTCTGAGGGTTGAGGGACTCCCATGTGGTGAATCATAGCAGAAATCATCTATTGTTGATTGATAAGAACATCAGTTGTGGTAGTAGCCTAAGTGTCCAACTTCTTATTGAGTTGTGCAATAGAGTCTTTGAGCTCAGCATTGAGAACTTTTAAAGAACTCACTTCTAATTCCCAACTGTCCACTTTGGTCAACAAGTGTGCAGCCTTGAAGCCAGAAAGCGATTGTTCTTTGAGCCTTAGTACCTCATATTTTCCCATATCATGAATATGAATATCTGTGACTGCCTTGTCTCCATACTGATTAGCAAATAGAACTTTAATTTGAGTATTGGCATTAGTTGTTTGTGTGGTTAAATTTTGCACTTGATTTGCAAGTTGATTGAGAGGGTCTTGAACCATGGGAAGGCGATTATCCAGAGATGTGCATGTGGTTCTGCATTCCTTGACACTTTTGAAGACAGACTCCATAGATGGGAATTTTGTATAGAACTCAGACTTGACCTCACTCACTACCTTTGTTGTGGCTTTGTACACTTCATCAATTTTTGTTTTAACTCCTTTGCCTAGGTAGTGAGTAGCCTTCAAGCTTCCCTTGTACATATCGTTAAGAGCATCAAACACTTCAACAGGGGATAGAGATTTGGCATTTGACCCCAATGAAGTAATGTATTCTTCTCTCAGATACTGAAGAGCTTCATTCAAGGTTACATTCCCTGCCCCTTGCATCCAAGCATCCACATTACCATCTCTTTCACTTTCTTTAACAATCTTATCTCTTTTCAATTCAATATCTTCTTTGTGACATAGAAGAATGGCTTCATAATCAAGATTAGAGAGGTTGGATGTGACTATGTTTTGAGCTATTTTTACAAACTCAGGAATCTGATCCACATGAAGACTTTGTAGTGCTTTAACCGTCAATTGTTGTGGAACAGACCCTGATCCTAAAGCACTGTCATGTTGCACAGGCTTCAGCCATTGTGACAAAAAGTCAGAGCAAGTGCTAGGCAAGCTAGACTCCTCAGTTACAGATGCAACTTCTGTAACCGGATGGAATGACTCTACTACTGTTGTCTCCATAGTAGTGGGATGAATTACAACAGTAGATGACATAGACACAGAGTCTCTAGTGAAAACTAGTGAAGCCTCTATGGTTGTGATGGTGTCATTAGGAGATGCCCCAACATGCATTCCCTCGCCATCTAAATGTAGGTCCTGGGTGGTGAGCATAGTGTCTTGCACTAAGTCACTTGAATCCATTGGCTCAGCAAGAGGATAAAATTCTTGGTGATCAATGCCTTGCTCCTCAATTACTTGAGTTGCAGGCTGCAAAGAAATTTGAGTTGTAGATTCTGGAAGATAAGTGTCTTTGAGAGTAGATTTTGGCAACTCCCCCTGAGAAATAGAGGGAGTTTCAACTATGATGTGCTCTCCACTTAGTGTCGTGCCCCATTATCACTCCCATGTGCTGACTCTTTACAAGATTGTGCATTGGGGAGAATGCTTGATTCTATAGATGCAACTTGTTGAGAGGGCACATCTAGTGAGCTGTTTGCCCCTGATTTTACAACTTCAGCCATTTGAGTGACTGAAGAGGTGGTTTTCTTAGATTTCTTCTTCTTTGGTCTCTATAAGGGTGACTCAGTTTCCTCACTTTCTAAACCTAATTCTACAGCCAAAGCTGTTTTGGATAAGATATTTAAAGGTTCAACAACTATTTGTTTTCTCCTCTTCTCCTTTTTACTAACATCACCCTTTTGAGAGGGTGATGCAGTTGGCAATGTGTTTGGTAAAGTGTTTGGTTGAGGGGGTTGGTTAGCAGAATTTGGGTTAGCTGTTTGTCCTACTAGCTTGGGCTGTGCTAACTCAGATTTAGAAGCAAATGTTGGCATGTTGTGGGGGTAAGACACAAATAACCTCTGCATATAAAGGGTTATTACAAGTCTCACATCCACATCATTCCTAGTGTCCAAATTACCAAAAATGAGTTTGGTCATGGACTTAGGATAGCTTATTCTAGTTTTATCTAAACCAGGTAATTCAGTCAATTTAGTATCTAAATAATTAAGAACAAACTGAATAAATCTGGGAAAGAAAATATCATTACCTCTCTTGGCTGAGTTCTTACCAAGTTTCCTATAGAGCTCCTGCATTATGAGCTTCCCAACATCTAGCTTCTTGCCATAGGCTAATAAGTACCCTATTTGTTGGACAGGTGCACTCAATTGATTAAAGCAAGACTTTCTTCCACTGAATACGTGCAGGAGTGTTGCAAACACATAACTCCACTCCTTCCTTAGGAATTTTCTATTCAAGTTTCCAACCTTGATAGTGTCTGAGTATCTTACGAATTCAAAGAATTTTATCAGCTGGGCCTCGTTGACTATGCTGTCATATTTGTCTTGGTGAAGACCCAGCGCCTTGCTCATACCTCAGATGTGATGTTGAACTCTTTGTCCAGAACCTTGCAATTGATGACATAACCCAGACTGCCATCTTCAAGAGCAATTGTCTCAGCTATTGCAGAACTCCAAAACTGTTCTAGAATGTCTAGATACAGAGTTGGGTTGGCTGTAAGTGCACCCTTGATGTATGATTCTGACGTCCACTTTACGAAGCACTTGAAATTAGCAGTGGGTGCTTCGACATCACTTGAAAGAGCAATGAAGTTGGTGTTGAATTTCATGTTTGCCATGTGTAAGAGATTAGAGAGAAAAGAAGTTGAGGGTTGAAGAATAAATTTAGCTTTATGCAGTTAGGGTTTCAGAGATTTTGATAATGAGATGCTTGCGAAATCGAATGAAATGAATAGAATAGTTGTGGAATTGTATAAGTATGAAACATGTAACACCCCCATATCCGGGGTCAGGGATCGGGTCGATACGGTCTCATAACTCATACATAATACTTGACTTGAGTCCAAAATCAATAAGTAACATGCTATGACCCCACAATAATATGCACTCACACACACAGAGTTATAGTCCCAGAGATGAAATTGAAATAAGTCTTACATAAACGGGTTTACGAATAAAAGTTATTATAATCCAAAAGGATAACATTATAAGTTTAAAAGTTTTGCCGTTGATTACATTAATTATACATATAGTTAAACAGGAAACAAAAGCTGTCTAACTATGCTACCTCAGTAATGGCGGCTAGCATCTCAGCGGGGAGTCCGGTGGGTCGGGTAACCCGCTTGCGCCGAGTGGGCCTGACGCGAGCCATCTGTCCTAGCTGTTGTTGTGACATGATAAATAAGCAAGGGTGAGCAATAGCCCACCAATAAAATATATAACAGGACAGTGATAGTATATAACAGTTCGAAGTATCATTATTTCCATATGCCATGCATTAACGAAGTTAGTGCCAGTATAATATAAAGGATGAAGTTACAAGGTAACTTAAAGTGTTTATTTTGTGGAAATATCTGCTAAGTCAAAATAAGCAAGATATCATTATTTATCATATTAAGAGGAACTTGCAAGGAAAATATTGCAGTTCCAGTTATCAACATTTTTCGAAGTTCTACAACCTGAAAGAAGTCTCTTCGATATGTGTTGCGGAACCGTCAACCTGAAAGAAGTCTCTTCGATATGTGTTGCAGGGAATTCCCAATTTGGGAGATGAACCAATATTGGAGTTATCACGCGCCAGCTGTTCCACTCCCTGATGATTAGTCAGGGATGGTACAGCCCAATATAGTTTACTATCGGTAGAAGGAAGAACTGACGGCTCTACTTGTCAATGGCCTTTAATAGTAACTCCCTGGCCAATGATTAGGCCTTGTGATGGACCGCGCGACTCGACCTCTTACACACGACTCCTAGTTCGAGTAAATCCACAGCATTGAAACGTATAGTTTATCCTCCCTTCCCCAAGTGAAATACTTGTTGACAAGACTCCACAAAGTAGTCGTATCTAGTTGGAAAGGAAAATTCACTAACATTTCCCGAGCTCTTGCTTGTTAATGGATATCAACTTGTTCCAACGATCTTACCCCTCGAATGATGAGAAGGTACACACAGACTTAATGAGTCCATAGCAACCAAGTTGCGAGTGAAAAGGATAAACTATGACCGGGAAGTCAACAAGATAAAGAACCTTTCTTAAGTAAGGTTCCCTTATAATTTAAGAGATAGATTCGAGTGAAAAATGGAATCTAGAGGACCTTTCTTAATATAATATTAATCGTATGACTCCGAAGAATTTTCAGAATGATCGAAGGTCGAAAATAATATTTGAAGAAAAATAAACAACCTTGAAGTTGTTTCCAAGTATTGAATAAATATTTATAGAATATTTATTGAGTCGGAAGTATTTAATGAATGAAAGAATATTTTTAATCAGAGTATTTCTCAAAATAATCCTTGAAGGAATATTAAGTCAATATTTATTGAATAAATAATTACTTAAATGAATATTAAAATAATATTCATTTAAAAAATAATTTTGAAAGGACTGTTTGGAATAATATTCGTTAAGTAAATAAGACTTCAAATTAATATTCAAAAATAGTATTCATATAATAATTAATAATTTAAATGAATATCCAAGTGATATTCATTTAATAAATTAAACCTTAAAGGAATATTCGAGAATAATATTCCCTTAATACACGATGTTCTAAATGAATGTCCGAATGATATTTATTTAATAATCGAAGGTTTTATAGAAATATTTGAAATAATATTCAATAAATGGTTCGTCTTTGGATGAATATTGAAAAATAATATTCATTGAATAGATAACGTTCAAATAAATATTTGAAGTAATGATCGTTAATTAAATAATCTCGGACGAATATTCAAATAACATTCGTCAACCAAATAATGGAAATTATTTACTTAAATATTTCCCTCGAAAATAATTACGATATTCAACAAATAGGATTCATATGCCCTTCTCTAAGGGTCTTAACGACATCCAGCTTATAATCGATATATTATCTATCTACTTATAAGCCAAAGAACAATCAAGGAACAAGTATATCAATATGACTTGAAAGTAGGCATGCATGTTATGGCATATGTATAACAGAAAGCATATATTATCACAACAACAGCCTAAAAAGGGAAAGTTGAAACTTGCCTGGTAATTGAGCACGGGTAGGGGTAGTGGTAGGGTATCCCGGGTCAGCTCGGCGATCTATAAATAGTCAAGAGATTCGAGGTTAATCGCTTAACACTTTTTTAAAAAGGTTAAGTATTAACTTAAGTCGAAACATGTTTTCGAATTATCTCGTTATACCCCTTTTTAGTGTAACTCTTTTTATTACCGATACGATTCGACATTTGTTCGTCATTAAGACATGTCATCGTACTCACACTTAGTGTATACTTAAGTCGTATAAGTTCTAAATTCGATCGATTACGAACCAAGATTATATCTCGAGTTTTATCGCTCATTTTCTAAGTTATAACCAAAGTTATACTTTTAAGGGGTTCGTTCGCGTTTAACCTAGATTCGACCATTTTTATAAAATCGAAAAATGATCCGATTCACATGAGGTTTTCTCTCACACCTTCCTTTTTACCTCTAGTATTTAATTACCAAGATTCGCCACTGACTTACGTATTTTACGAGGGTCCAATTTTAATTACGAATTCTCGGTTACGGTTTCGAATTACTTTTAGTAAATCGGTCATAAATCCTAAACCGTAAGTCTGTTTGATTCGATTATTTTTCCAAAATGATCTACGACTCAAGATCTACAAGGGCATGCTAGATACTTATCCAGTTTCGGCCATTAGACCTACTGTGATGCACGGTTTTTAATGATTAACGAAATTTCAGCATTATAACGGCTATAATATGAACGTTCCAAAAATCACAATCAACAACCCAAGCCACATCGGGCATCAATACAACTTATACACATAATAATCATCTCAACAAGTCCAGAAGCTACTGATCTTAGCATCAAAATCATCATGCTTCTTAGATCCCTAAATCATTAACTAAGCATGCTTATAACATGAACATAATCATAACTAAGCTACATCCATCAAGAACATGCTTAAAACTCAAAGTAGATCTAGGGTTTTCAAGTCTTATACCTTCCTTGGAGTATGAACTAGCCTCACAAAGCTTGGTATGGTCCTTGGATACCTTTAACTTAGCTAGGATCAACCATGAAATCAAGAAAAACAAGGATTAGTATATAAAAACACTATTCATCATCACCTTTGATGATTTATTTGAAAATGGCAAAAGATGAATTTAAGGCCAAGATTTCTAGGAGATCTAAGCTATGATATGTAGTACTTACCCTAAAAATGTGAAGATCAAACAATGGTGGGAACCCCCTTTTCTAGCTTCTTGGCCGAGAGTTGCTTTCAAGGAAGAAAATGGAGAGTTTTTGCTTTGGTTTCTTTCTTTGCTTGGTTGAAATGACTTATTGGATGATGCCTTAAGATATTATCTAGTTTAAAGTGATTACATCATACTCCACTAGCCTAATCTTGATGCTTTATCTTGTGACAAGTGTAGGCTCCTTATTATGCACATCCTTTTTGCAAAAATGCATTTACACCACTTAGCTTGTAGTTGACTTACATGTGACATACTTTGGTTTCTATTACTCCATCCACTTGCACATGCATGTATCTTGCTCTCTCTGCTTGATTCTTTGTCCGGTTATTGCCCGTTTCGATTGATCGTTCGTAGGAATATTTCACGGATTTCTAATTAGGGTTTACCGGGAATCTTTCTAATATTAATACTATCATTCTCCATCTTTCTTTCTAACTTTCCAATTTATATTCCATAAATCCATTCGCTAATTCCTTAAGTCTGTCAGTGTCCAGGGAACTCTCGGAGAAAATAAAAGTGCGGTTTTTCAGAATTCGACAACTTTTACATACACTTATTTTCCCCTTGGATCACTAATACGAACTCGGAAATCCGTTCCGAATACTTCTATATAGTGTCGTCTCAAATTATTCTTACTTCCACTAAATCACTATTCATTCTTTTTTCTTTACTTATTCTCTTAGGATTGTACCATTGTCCGTATTCTCTTTCGATCGTTCCTTAACCTTTTTACGGAACCACTGGATTAATCGTTATCGATCTGGATGACATGAGAATATTTTCCTGCTTGGAATTGTCATACCTTATTCCCCTAGGAGATAGATTATTCTTGTGATGCCCCCAAATCTGAGGTCAAAGATTCAGGTCGTCACATCACCATCCAACCATATCATACCTGTATTAACTGTACAACTCCACAATACATCCTTCCAGACCTCAAACTTAAACACAAACAAGTTAGAGCCTCAGAAACGCTAATCAAAAGTGCCACTAAATATTACAATTCATTTGTACAAATCAGAGTCTTACGCAATTCCACTTATACAACTATACTTGAAGACAAGTCTTACTATTACAGTTGAAAACCTATCAGACTACTCTGTAGTATTTATCAGGAACTAAATCATCTCCGGGGTAAATCTTCTACTCCTCTTCTGCTGGTGCGGAGTTAATTGGCCAAATTCTTCCCTTTCTGAAAAGTTTTTATAAAGCAAGAATGAGCTACATAATGCTCAGTAAGTTCACCATTTTTCAAAATAATAATGTGGTTTATTTCGAAAACATTCCCAACTATATGGGTATATATCTCAGATTTCAAAACATAATTAGACAATGTATATGTCCGAGTTTGAATAAAACATCTATACTCACTAAGGAGCTTTAAGAATAACATATGAACCCTTTATAAGGTTCCCATTTCAATATATCTCAAGTTTGAAAATATATACATATGAGTATATCATTTTCGGCAAAACACTCTACGATTAACATACTGTACAGGGAATACATCATTGCAAACCTCTTTCCTTCCGTTAGCTTAGAAGGTTTCTCATACAAAAACATTTCATTCGTTGAAACAATTGCAAGAGTGCACGTCGTGCCAATCTTTATAGAAAATCTTGCAGTTCTAGATACTGCACGATGTCAATATTTTCTCATCAAAAACCACACTATCAGCAACTTGGCACTTAGGCCCAAGAAGCAGTGTTTGAGTATTTTTCCAAAGTGGAGGATGGGACTGGAAGAAAACATAAAAAAACCTGACAGGGATTGACGATGATCAGTCACCACATCCAAGTCCAATAATCCGCGGGTCTTCTCTACCGGTAGAAGGATAGAAACTACATCCGTAACTATCCCTGGGTGAAAACTACATCCGTAATCACCCTCGATGAAAACTACATCCGTAATCATCCTTCGGCAACACCTGGGTCGGAATAATAATTGATGGACCGCCTGGCTCACGGCCGCTTACACATCCCGGGAATCGTTCGTCAACGGTTCCCACACCTGCCAGAGTCCCTTTTTCGTTTTCTTTTGAAAACTTGATTTTGATTGAAAACAGAGTAGTTGAGGTCCGACATCAGTCGACCGATGATTCTTGAAATCATACAAGAAGCAGAACCTGACCGGGGGCTTTCGAAAATGTTTTGAGTTCGAAAGAGTTCGAGTTTGAAAGTATTAAATGTATCTTGGATTGACTTCGTCTTTAAAATAATGAACGATAATTAATAAATAGTATTTTAAGATTTAATATTAATAATTAATAAAATAATTATTCGATAAAATAAACTTTTAATCCAAGATAGGGTTTCGAGTATTTACGAAGATATGAACATAATTACTTGAGTATACGATACTCCCCGAATGACCCTTCGGGTTTTCGCAATCTAGATACGATATAATAATATACCGCTCCCCGGTCAATAGTATATACGGACCGCTACGACCTCTATTGCTAGAGTCGTTGTCCGAAGAAAACATTTCAATCTAAGTTCAAGGGGTACAAACATATATGTACTTATACAATCTCAATTGCATCAATACTTCGATAAACATAACATTTGATATAATTGAAAACTACAAACACAACAGTGAAAGTCCTTGTATATGTATAAGTTTTGAAAAGTAAACTTGCCTTGGTTTGGTTGGGGTGGTCGAGCGTGCGGAGTGGAACGATCTATACATAAGAAATAACCGCTCGTTAGTACCTTAACAATATCTCTTTAATTACGGGGTTTTAGGGGGTACGAAATTAACTTAATGACTCCGTCTTATGACACTCTAGCCCCCACTATAGGTTCATGTCATCACTCGATTACGCTCGTCACTTATTCGACTTAATTTAGTTACCATATTCGAACCATATTCATTACCCCTAGAATTATACTCCACTTAACGACTTTTTCCCTTGCGCGAACTTTACTCTATCATTTTTATAAAATTGAAAAATTCATATTTTAATCCAATTCTTTTTGGGTAGCCTTCACCACTGCATTTCCTAGCTTCTCAAATTTTTCCATGATCCCACATAAATTTTTAATGGTTTAAACAAGGTTCACAAGGGGGTCACTTAGTGCAGTCCGGAATCCAGAAACACATTTTACTTCTTCGGCCATAACTTAAAATCTATACATCACCTAGTCATGAACCTTATATTTCCAGAAACTACATTCAAATACCTTTCCAACAATATATGGTAGGACCTCAGGGGACAAGATTTGGGGGTTCAAAACCATGTTACAAGACAGGTCAAGTTCCTGGAAAAACTCAGCATGATTGTTTCACTTAAATCAACCAAGATTCTTACTTCCACAACACAACCAACATCTAATTCACCTAGTTCATGCTTTATAACATTCATGGAGATACATATACTAACCACAATCATAAAAATCACAATCACAACACTTAACTCAAGATCTATATCATCCACCACTTATACAACCAAGATTAACACCAATAATCATGGATCTAACATTAAACACCACAAATAATTCATGGCTAAGAGGGGTTTGGAGTTTTATACCTTCTTGAGTAGCTAAAGACCTTGGGTGAGCTTTACAACCACTAAGAACACTTGGATGAGCCTTTAAAGACCTTAATCCTTCAAGATCTAAAAGATAAACATACATGGTTACTATTCACCCAATCTTCAACAATTTATAAGTCAAGATTGGATGGTTAGAATGGCTTGAAATTCATAGCATACCTTCTATATGGAGTGTAGAGGACCTAGGAATTTTTCCTTGAATTAAGTGATGAGAAGTGGAAGAAAGAACTTCTCTTCCCCTTGTTTCTAGCTTTGGCCGAGAGCAATAATGCTAGGGGGGGAGAGTTTTTTTTGTTTTTGCTTTTGGGTGTTGGTTGAAATAAAGTAAGGTGTTGGGTGATATGTATTAGTCATATGTATTATTGAATCACATGTTGGCACCCTAGGTAGTAGACTAGGCATGCACCATACTCCTTTGTCTCCTAGAATAATGCACCAACTAATCACTATTCATTGGTTACTTTTGCATTTTCTAGTTTGCTTTTCTAACAATCTAGTTACATGAAGCTTGCATGTAATATCTTTCCTTGTATTATTATTCCTCCACCAATGCTTGTCACTTAATCTTTAATTCATATCGTATCTTAATTAATTTCTCGTAATAATATTTTGTCGCGTAGAGACTTCCCTTGTAATTCCTTAAGTACTTAATTGTGTAAATTCCTCGAGTATCCATAATTCCTCGTCATAATTCCTAATAAATCTTTTAATACTCCAATAACTTTCAAATCCCAAGTTTGATAAATCTTACTAACAATAAGATTCTTACCTTCAACAATCTTCCCTTTATCTTACATAGTGAATGTAACAACATAGTTTCTCAGACAATCAATTCCACTAAACAACAGGGATGACTAGAAAGGCTCCAAATTGACAATGTCACAAGATATTATATAAAGGAAAATATTACAAAAATTAGGGTTTTTACAATTCTTACCTAAGTTGTCAACCATTAACATTCTTCAAGACATAGAAATAGTAAAATCGAATTCCATTCATTCTTTCAAAATATCATCTATTACATTGTAGTCGTAACCACTATTCGTTCTTACATCATTAAATTAATAAAAGTTTTAATTCTACCCAAAATCTGGGTTCTTACAGTCTCCCCTCCTTAAAAGGATTCCGTCCCAGAATCAGTTTGAAAACAAGTGGGGGTACTTCTCTTGCATTGTGCTTTCAAGCTCCCAGGTTGATTCTTCTACATTGTGGTTCTACCACAAAACTCTGACTAGCTGAATGACCTTGTTTCGGAGCACTTGTTCTTTCCGGTCTATGATTTCCACAGGTTGCTCTACATAGGTCAAGTCTGGTTGCATGTCCACTTGCTCATACTCTACAATATGCTTGGCATCCAGGTTATACTTCCTCAGCATCGAAACATAGAACACATTGTGCACCTGCTGTAGATTTGGGGGCAATGCCAGTTCATAAGCTAGTTCCCCAATCCGTCTTAAGATCTCAAATGGTCCAATGTATCTGGGACTCAGCTTTCCTTTCTTTCCAAATCTCATTAAACCTTTCCAAGGTGACACTTTCAAGAACACTAGGTCTCCTACTTCGTATTCTTTGCCTTTCCGAGCTAAGTCGGCATATTTCTTTTGTCGATCCTGGGCTGCTACCAACCGTCCTCTGATTAGATCTACTGCATCTTTAGTTCGTTGGACCACTTCGGGCCCTAGCATCTTTCGCTCTCCGAATTCATCCCAATACAAGGGAGATCGACATTTCCTTCCATAAAGGGCCTCATAAGGTGGCATTGCTATACTTGAATGGAAACTGTTATTGTAGGAAAACTCGATCAATGGCAAGTGATCATCCCAATTTCCTTTGAAGTCTATCGCGCAGACTCTTAACATATCCTCTAGCGTTTGGATGGTCCTTTCACTTTGCCCATCTGTCTGGGGGTGGTAGGCTGTGCTCATGTTCAGCCGGGTCCCTACACATTCTTGAAAACTTCTCCAAAACCTGGAGTTAAATCTAGGATCTCGATCGGATACTATTGCGACTGGGACTCCATGTCGCGCCACTATCTCTTTTAAGTAGATATCCACTAGTCTGTCGACCGTGTATCTTTCGTTGATCGGGAGAAAGTGAGCTGACTTCGTCAGTCGATCTACAATTACCCATATGGCATCATGATTAGCCTTGGTCCTTGGTAAACCTACTACGAAATCCATGGCTATGTGTTCCCATTTCCATTCTGGAATCTATAAGGGATGTAGAACTCCGCTGGGCTTCTGGTGCTCTACTTTCACTCGTTGGCAGGTCAAGCATCTGCTTACCCACTCTGCTACATCCTTTTTCATATTGGGCCACCAGTAATACTCCTTCAAATCCCTATACATTTTGGTGCTACCGGGGTGCACTGAGTATCTTGAGTTGTGTGCCTCATTTAAAATCTCATCCTTGAGTTCCTGAACGTTTGGGGTCCATATCCTGTACGTGTACCTCATGATCCCTTCCTTGTCTCTTTCACACTTAATTTCCTCCCCGGTCATTATCTCTTCCGTGGAGTTCTCTTCTTCCTCCATCATCCGTTCCTGGCACCGTCTAATCTTTTCTAACAATGGAGGTTGGATTCTAATTTCCATCAACTTTTCTTGGCCCTCTCCAGGTAACTTAATCTCAATTTCCAGCTTCTCAAAATTTTTCACTAGCTCTTCCTCTGAAGTTATCATCTTGAGCTTCTCTTTCCTACTAAGGGCTTCAGCCACCACATTGGCTTTGCCCGGGTGATAGCGAATTTCACAGTCGTAATCCTTGATTAACTCTAACCATCTCCTCTGGCGCATGTTAAGCTCTTTCTGAGTGAAAATGTACTTGAGGCTCTTATGGTCAGTGTAAATCTCGCACTTTTCCCCATACAGGTAGTGTCTCCAAATCTTTAAAGCGAAGACTATGGCTGCTAGTTCTAGATCATGCGTGGGATATCTGACCTCATAATCCTTCAGTTGCCTAGACGAATATGCTATTACCTTACCGTGCTGCATAAGCACGCATCCCAGTCCTTTGTGCGAAGCATCACTGTAAATCACGAAATCGCCTTTTCCATTAGGTAATGCCAGCACTGGGGCTGTCACCAACCTCTTCTTTAACTCTTGGAAACTCCTCTCGCATTTTTCAGTCCATTCAAATTTCTCAGTTTTGCGGGTAAGTCGAGTTAATGGAGCTGTGATTTTTGCAAAATCTTTGACAAATCTTCTGTAATATCCGGCCAGTCCAATGAAACTCCTCACCTTGGTTGGAGTAGTTGGCCGTTCCCAGTTTGAAACTGCTTCTATCTTGGAGGGGTCAACCAACACTCCTTCTCTATTGATCACGTGCCCTAAGAATTGTACTTCATTCCTCCAAAACTCAAACTTGGAGAACTTGGCATATAACTGCTCCTTCCTGAGTATTTCTATGGTTATCCTTAAATGTTCAGCGTGTTCTGCCTCTGTCTTTGAGTAGATGAGAATATCATCAATGAAGACTATCACGAATTTGTCCAAATATTCCTTGAACACTCTATTCATTAGGTCCACGAAGGCTGCTGGGGCGTTGGTCAATCCAAATGACATTACCAAGAACTCATAATGTCCATACCTGGTACGGAATGCAGTCTTCGGGATATCTTCATGTTTGATCTTCAGTTGGTGATATCCCGTTCTCAGGCCAATCTTAGAGAAGTATTCGGCGCTTCTTAGCTGGTCAAACAAATCGTCTATCCTGGGCAATGGATACTTATTCTTTATGGTTAGCTTGTTCAACTCTCTGTAGTCGATGCATAACCTCATACTCCCATCCTTTTTCTTAACAAACAACAGTGGTGCGCCCCAAGGCGATACACTGGGCCTTATCATGCCCTTATCCAACAATTCCTGTAACTGTTTAGCTAGCTCTTTCATTTCTACTGGGGCTAATCGGTACGGGGCCTTCGAAACCGGCACCGTCCCCGGGGCTAACTCGATGGCAAACTCAATTACCCTATCAGGTGGTAGTCCGGGAAGATCTTGTGGGAACACGTCCTCGAACTCATTAACTACCGGAATGTCTTGCAATCTTGGCGCTTTCTTCTGTGTGTCTATAACTGTTAACACAAAATCACACAAGCGTACGCGGTCACAAGTAATACAGATAGAAGTAAAGTTCGTTCCCACAGAGATCTTAGGTTTCAATTCAGTTTTGTACCTATGCAACAATGTATGGTTATTATGCACTGCTAAGACAATTAACAATATTAAGTTTTTACTAATTATAATTAACTAGGATACAAATTAACAAACTACAAATTACTAACTAATGAGAATTAATGCGATAGAAGACATGGAATCCTAACTTCATCATCTACTTCACTTAGAGTTGATGCCTTTAATCAATACATACGATGGTTTTGATATCTGATCGGATAACACGAAACAAGTAAAAGCTACCTCTCGGTATACTAATACCAAACTACACATGCATCCACAAAAGAGATAGAAGATGGGTAGACACCAATTATGTTTAGACCCTATATCTCTATAGAATTTGAAAACATAAAGGTTTAAGCACAAGTTATCCACTTAGATCACATAGGGCAGCATAATATCTCTATTTACGCCACAAATCATGATGTTAAAACATCAAGCTATCCTATGCTAGCATGGCAAGTTCTAAATCTCAAGATCCACTCTCGTTTCGCAAGAGATTAACACATTAGATGTTCATGACGCATCTAAACACATGAAACACAACCATACGAGGATGTCAAGAATTCACCACACATAAATCTTTAAAGCAATCAAACTACAAAGCTACATAGATAAATCCGTTAGAATCCCATGACAACGATTAGCTCATAATCGAACCTCTCGTCATCATGGGATCTGATGAAACCATGATAATAAACAAGATATGAAAGAAAGTAATAATATTATTAAAACTAAGAGTTGAGAAAACAAATCTAGAATCCAGAATAACAGAAAGGATGAAGTAGATCTAGATCCGTTGCTTGTCACGAGCGTTGAATCCTTCTCTCATTTTCTCCCTTGTAGATCTAAGCTATATTATGTACAAAATATCTAATTGTCTAATTCTCTAATTGTCTAATTGTCTAATTTACAAGGGGTTGGATGTGTTTAAATAGGCACTCCAAGTCTTGCCCAGCAAGAAATTGCCTTCTATTACAATTAGAATTCGATTTAGGTACTAAAAACTGCCCAAAATATAATTAGAACTTGAAAAGGGCAAAACAGTAAATTCCTGCTCCCATCAGTCTGCTTGTCGCGCAGATTGCTCTCACCACACGCAGCCTGCACGTACGAATCCTGTCCTAAGTTGTAGAAATCTTCCAGGCTTCGCGTGGACAGCTTACGGGCCTCAAACGGACTTATAGAACTCCAGATATGGCCAAAACAGTGTAGACTGCGCAACCTTCCCGGAAAATCCGAATTTTAATCAATTAATCCTCCAAACACGATAGAAGCAACACCCATAATCGACATTCTTATAAATCTGCACAACTAAGAAAAACACATCAAAACTACAATAAACTTGAGTCCAAGACAATCAATTTAAGCCGAATTGAAGCGATCCAAATCCACTTGTCACACCCCCAAACATAAACCGATGCTTGTCCTCAAGCATAAACAATTACAACTAACTAACTAGCTAGTACCACTTCCGTAGGTGATCGCGGTTGCATTTGGCATATGCAACAAGCCCTTTAAACCCCTAGGTAGCCCCAGTGGACGAGTAAGGTCTCGTTAGGGCCTATAGCGAATGTACCCTCAAAATCCATTTAACCTAAAGCAATGCAATGCATGAATGCAACTAATATGAAAAATGCAACGATCCCCTTTCAAACTAACCAAAACCAACTAGCAAGCAAATATCTTAGAGAATGCAACTAAATCCAAATAGAGCTCGACTAAGTTCCCGTATACTAACAATACATGAACAGAAACATGCGTGTGTGCAATGCTCATCAGAAATACTCCCAAAACTAGGTCAAAAATCATACATGCTCTTCGTCAAGACAATCACAGGTTTATAAATAAAATAGACCGTAGACACTTCATAACCTAGGAACACCTCCATCCTTATCCAAGGTAGACAGAAATTCATACTTTATTACTAACTACTACAACACATATATACAATCATGCTTATTTAACCGTGCAATGGATGAGAGACCCCGAAAGGCTTATACAATAATACACATTTAGCGAGCGTTGGGTTAGTGGATCCCAGACTAATAAAGCCTTAGGTCACTAGGCACAAAGTCCCCGCGAACTTAATAGCTCGAGTACTAAAGAGCTCACCCTAGTTAATTTTGCATATAAACAATTGACACTTTTGATTTTTTTTTTCTCTTTTTTTTTCTTTTTTTTCTATTTTTGTTTTTTTTCTATGCAATCTGGAATGAAAATTCTCAATTCCAACCCTAGACTACTCATATAAATATGAGCCGGCTACTAGCCATTTGACACCTAGCCAACAACTAGCATGAAATCCCTGTTTTCCCCCAAACTTAGACTTTAGTGCTACTACGCTATCAAGGGAATAACGAAAATTCTAAATATAAACAAGTGATTAAATCTCAAAACATCCAAACAAGCATGACCTCAACCTAGCCCAAAAGCACCCAATGAGACTATGTAATTAGTTTTGTTTCTGAAACACATAAGTCAATTTCATAGAAACTATAAGTCCACCCTCTATTCATCATTATCACACTCAATTAGACACCTACCTACCAATCAGAATTAGCTCGTCTTAAGGGATCATGAAATATGCATGCCATGAAATGCAACTAATATGAACTCACATGGTATACGAAAAATAAAAACAGAATGTCATATATGAAACAAACATAATTAATACAAACATATATGCATGAATTACTACTACTAAAATGCAAAACATGAAATCCTACATGAACACATAATACAACAACTACTAATCCCTCAAACCACCCCCAAACTTAAAATATTCAATATCCGCATTGAATGGAAGTAAATACGAGGGAAAGTAGAAAACATACATAACCAGCGCTTCACATATTCTCCCCCATCGAAACTCAACATACTTGTTCGGCAAAAATCCCCTTTCTGTAGCAATACCCAACTCACAAGAAGCTCCACTAATAATCTCCAAGCAATAACACACCAAAAATATCCCAATTTCCTAGAATAATACAAAATCCAAATTTACAAGATCATAAATTCGTAATAAAAATAAGATTAGAGAAGAGATAAACCAATTACGAATCAAAGAGGTGAACTTGCAATTAATTCCTCTTTAGAATTGAATTTTTAGAGATTTAAAGAATTAGAAACGGAATTGGAATTGTATGTATAGGTGGGTATATATATAAGATGATGGATAAGATGAATAAAGATTTAAGTGTGTAGGAGAGATTTGGAGAGGTTAGGATTTGATGTAGGATAGATATAGGAATTAAAAATTGAAGAAATTTGAGTTAGGATAGAATTTGGGGTTGATTTTGTAGGCAAAAACAAGAATTTTCGGGGAAAAAAACTGGCAGAGGAGGTATAACGCAGGCGCAGGCTGCGTTTCTCCTGCGCAGACTGCGCTGAGTACAGTAACGCAGGGGCAGCCTGCGTTACAGGTGCGCTGGCTGCGTCTAATGCAGTAACGCAGTCACGTCCTGCGTTTCTAACATTTTTTTTTTTTTTGCACAACACCACAACTTTTTTTTTTTTGAATACAACTCTCAATTTTTTTTCCTTCCTACACTAATGCGTGGGTTGCCTCCCACGAAGCGCTTCTTTAACGTCAATAGCTTGACGTTACTTCAAACCTCCATTAAGGATGATAATAGTTTTCCTGGTCCTCTCTTCGTGAGACTTCATCGTCATCACAGCGGCACACTTTCTGCCCCTTCTCCTCGCTTGGCCTATTCGTATAACAACTATGTCCTATTCCAATGCCTTCACCGGTTGACCCAAAATCTGTCAATTTGTAGAATAACACACACTCGCGGGGTTCGCTTGAATATAATGGAGGAGGGTAAATGTAAGTTGCTGAAGCCTTTGGTTCCTCAAAGAGAACTTCCTCCATTGGCTCTAATGCGCTACCTCCATCTTTAAACTCTGAGTCAAGTAGAAGACCTGCATCTTTCCCATGTTCTTCAGCCTCTTGGTACGCACATACCAATTCTTGAAATTTGTGCAGCTCATCAGTGTCTGTCCCAAATAGTGCCCTTTCCAAATCATCCACCATCCTAACATGATCAAATTCCTCACATGGCTTGCGAATGCTCACCTCACCTTGGAATTTGTCTTCCTCACTTATGCATGCAGTACCTTGCTCCAAGTCACCGTCATTTTTTTGGAATTGCCTCTAGTATGCATTGTTGTTTCTCTTGTTCCAAGGAACTCAAAACTTGAGCAACTAGTGTCTCCAAAGATTTTGTAGACTCCTCATAACTCTTTGCAAGCATCCTAATCTCCTCCATAACATCAACCTCATCTGACTGAAAAGTAGGAGTAGGTTGCTGATGTTGAAACTCTTCACTTCCAAAGAAATAAGACATATCTGGAACATCTTGATGGTACTGTTGAGGATGGTATTGAAAATATGGTTGTTCTTCATAAGTGACATATGGATCAACTTCTTCGTAATAACAATATTGTGAGGGATCATGAACGCCCAAACACCGCTCACATTGATAAGGCATGGATGTCCTTGAATATGCCCACCATGGCAACTCCTCGCATGCCATCTTCAAACACTCAAGTACCTGAAACACACCGAACTAAACAAGAATAGATAAGTAACTAATCCGAGTCAGTGAACTCTAACGACCACTATTGACAAGCACATAAACCAAAAATAAAACACCGATGATCCCCGCCGGCGACGCCAAAAACTTGTTAACACAAAATCACGCAAGCGTACGCGGTCACAAGTAATACAGATAGAAGTCAAGTTCGTTCCCACAGAGATCTTAGGTTTCAATTCAGTTTTGTACCTATGCAACAGTGTATGGTTATTATGCACTGCTAAGACAATTAACAATATTAAGTTTTTACTAACTATAATTAACTAGGATACAAATTAACAAACTACAAATTACTAACTAATGAGAATTAATGCGATAGAAGACATGGAATCCTAACTTCATCATCTACTTCACTTAGAGTTGATGCCTTTAATCAATACATACGATGGTTTTGATATCTGATCGGATAACACGAAACAAGTAAAAGCTACCTCTCGGTATACTAATACCAAACTACACATGCATCCACAAAAGAGATAGAAGATGGGTAGACACCAATTATGTTTAGACCCTATATCTCTATAGAATTTGAAAACATAAAGGTTTAAGCACAAGTTATCCACTTAGATCACATAGGGCAGCATAATATCTCTATTTACGCCACAAATCATGATGTTAAAACATCAACCTATCCTTTGCTAGCATGGCAAGTTCTAAATCTCAAGATCCACTCTCGTTTCGCAAGAGATTAACACATTAGATGTTCATGACGCATCTAAACACATGAAACACAACCATACGAGGATGTCAAGAATTCACCACACATAAATCTTTAAAGCAATCAAACTACAAAGCTACATAGATAAATCCGTTAGAATCCCATGACAACGATTAGCTCATAATCGAACCTCTCGTCGTCATGGGATTTGATGAAACCATGATAATAAACAAGATATGAAAGAAAGTAATAATATTATTAAAACTAAGAGTTGAGAAAACAAATCTAGAATCCAGAATAACACAAAGGATGAAGTAGATCTAGATCCATTGCTTGTCACGAGCGTTGAATCCTTCTCTCCTTTTCTCCCTTGTAGATCTAAGCTATATTATGTACAAAATATTTAATTGTCTAATTCTCTAATTGTCTAATTGTCTAATTTACAAGGGGTTGGATGTGTTTAAATAGGCACTCCAAGTCTTGCCCAACAAGAAATTTCCTTCTATTACAATTAGAATTCGATTTAGGTACTAAAAACTGCCCAAAATATAATTAGAACTTGAAAAGGGCAAAACAGTAAATTCCTGCTCCCATCAGTCTGCTTGTCGCGCAGATTGCTCTCACCACACGCAGTCTGCATGCACGAATCCTGTCCTAAGTTGTAGAAAATCTTCCAGGCTTCGCGTGGACAGCTTACGGGCCTCAAACGGACTTATAGAACTCCAGATATGGCCAAAACAGTGTAGACTGCGCAACCTTCCCGGAAAATCCGAATTTTAATCAATTAATCCTCCAAACACGATAGAAGCAACACCCATAATCGACATTCTTATAAATCTGCACAACTAAGAAAAACACCTCAAAACTACAATAAACTTGAGTCCAAGATAATCAATTTAAGTCGAATTGAAGCGATCCAAGTGGATATAAATCCACTTATCAATAATGTAAGCTAAATAAGCCTCGTTCCCTTTTCGTAACAATCTCTTGGTTTGCGCCATGGTCAGAATTTTCTGGGTCTGTCGCATCCCCTTAAACACTATTTCTTTCTTCCCTGGGGTTTTCAACTTAAACTTTTTCCCTTTACAATCTATCTGCGCATTATTGCGAGACAACCAATCCATACCCAAGATAACATCAAATTCCCCTAGCTTAAAAGGAATTAAATCGACATAGAAGGATCGTCCTCCTATTTCTAGTTTACAATCGGGGTGAATTTGATTAACCGGTATGATTTCCTGATTAGCTATTTCTACTTGTAAGGAATCTCTTAGTTGCTGGGTTTTTAGTTTCAATTTATACGCAAAATCTCTAGATATAAAAGACTTAGTTGCTCCTGAATCAAATAAGACATTTGCACTGACTGAATTGAGAGAAAATGTACCTGCTATCACATCCGTGTCCCTCACGGCATCTTGTACTGACATATTAAAAGTCCTAGCAGTTGGTGCCCTATTTGAGGCAGCCCTACTTGCCCCTGATGCTGCAGGTTTGTTCCTTGGGCAGTCCTTCCTCATGTGCCCTAGCTGTCCGCACTGGAAACAAGTGGTGCTTTTATTGGTACTAGGGACAACCGCAGTGCAGGTGTTAGAGTAGTGGCCCACTCGTCCACATTTATAACAGGTTGGGTGCTTCTGGTTGCACACTCCGGAATGTGTTTTTCCACACGTTGCACATGCTGGCAAGGGAGGTCTAGATTGATGGGAACGGGACACTCCTGTATGCTGGCCGCCCTGGCTCACACTCATGCTTACAGGTGGTTTGAATCCCATACCCCTGTTAGGTAGAGAGACTGCTCCTCGATTAAACTTGTTCGGGGGCCTTCCTCCTGCGGACCCTCCGCCCATACTGACATGTTTTCTCTTTAATCCCCACTTCTCTTTCTCTCTCTGCATCTGATCGCTTCCAGCTTCCACAATGGTGGCCTTTTGCACCAAGGTGGCATAATCCGTAATCTCTAAAACCACCACTCTATTCTGGATCCACTGTTTCAGCCCTTGTTAAAACCTGTTAGCTTTCTTTTCTTCGGTATCCACAAATTTTGGCACAAATCTCGACAGCTTAGTAAATTTGGCCTCATAGTCAGCCACTGACATATTGTTCTGTTTTAGTTCCAAAAACTTAAGTTACATCTGAGTTTTCATGAACTTCGGGAAGTACTTCTCCAGGAATAATTGTTTGAACCTTTCCTAGGCTACGACAGCATCAGTCTCCATGTTCTTTTTGGCTTCCCACCAATAATTGGCCTCTCCCTTCAGTAGGTAAGTAGCAAAAACAGTCTTCTGAGCCTCATTGATACTCAGAATCTCGAAAGATTTTTCCATTTCCTTGATCCAGGCCCTCGCCTCAACGGGATTAGCCGATCCGTGGAACTCTGAGGGCTTAAGGGACTTAAAGGCCCTAAAGAAATTTGCCACTGAAGTGTTGTTTCCTGGTGGTGGTTGAGGGTATTGGTTCAAATTCTGCCTAAGTAAATCCATAAACTGGCCCATGGGGTCTCCGCCTTGGTTCTCCCCTTCCTGTTCCACTTCAGTTTCTCCACCCTCTATTTCCCCCTCAAAGTCTTCAGAGCACATGGGTTCATCCTCTGCTCCATACTGGGAATCTTCTTGCTCATTACAGTCCTGATCTTGTTCTTCACTACTTTCATGGTTTTCCTCGTGTTGGTTGTGACTCTCTTGGTCAGTAGATTCACGGGGGTTAGCCCTAGTGACCATTCGTCTTGGAGGCATCTTACTGAAAATTTAGAAAATTTTACATTAGGTTCACTTACCTGTTTTAAAGGATTTTTCCTTGCATAATTCTTTACATGATTGGATTTAAGATCCCACAGTTTTATATCTCATGGAAACTTAATCGAAAAATAGTACATATGCTAATAAACTCGTGATCACATCCCAACAAAATTGAAATAACTGAAAGGGAAACAAATATATACCAGGTACCGAAAAGGTACAACATCCGAGTTACAACGATAGTTTAAACTACAGTCATCCTAACAACAACAACAAGTCAAAAGTGAAATACGCTGTCTATCTCTCTAGTCTGCAAAAAGGGAAAATAAGTACAAGAAAACCATCCCTACAAAAGCTACGTCCGTACATGACTAGACAACTAGACTACTGTATCACCACATCTGAAATCAGCCGCCACGATGAAACATCATCCGAACCCTCCCCATGGTAATGCGGAAAATCTCCTCGGCATCTGCTCTGTCTACCAAACCATGCCCATCAGTAGGCAACTGTTGCACCCTCATCCGAGCCCTCAGCTCGATGCGGGTCACATCCCTATACCCAACCCTATCACTGATAGTCCTCCGGCCCTGCAACCTCATCCGGGCGGCTCTCTCTACTGCTAGCTCCCTCCTAGACTCTGCCAACCTGGCATCCGCCACGGACAACTCTCTATAAAGTCCGTTCACAATCAAGTTGTGAACACATATTGGGACTCCTCCTATCGGGACATAAGGTGGGGTGGATGGCTCAGCTGGAGCTGCAGTCTCTGTCTGCTGGGGCTCTGGGGTAAACTCCTTAAACTCATCAGGGAATGGGCTCACAGGTAGTGGTGGTGGGGTAGGGGCTCTCTCCACAAGGAGGGGTGGCACTCGTAGTCCGGAACTCCTTACTACATCATCCACTGGCTCATCCTCATCTACAGCCTGTCCAACAACAGCGGCCATGACCTGCTAAGTGGTCATATCAGTATCCTCCTCCATGGTCCTGATCTCAGACACAACCCAATAATCCTCATCCTCAGCAACTAACTCAGCGTCCGGCCCTGTCTCGACACCCTCCGGGTCCTCCTCCCCCTCGGTCTCAATAACATCTGTATCAGCTTCAACCTGGACCTCCTCAGACTCAATCACATCAGTATCAGCATCAACCTGGACCTCCTCAGGGTCCTCCTCCTCAGGCTCAGTATCCTCATCAGGCAAGTGCTCATAGTACGGGTCCCTAGTCCGGAACATGTCCTCATCATGCTGTCTCGCAGCTGCCTCTTGGGCCGACATGTCGCTCGCCTATACAAGACGAACTATGTTACTATCATGATACTTAAAAAGTTCTCGTAACGATTTTAGGTGAACCTGGAAAGGGTTCTTATTATATTATTGAATTTATTATTATATAACGTCGTATCATCTCTTGGGATATATAACTCTCGCTCTAATACCATCTCTGTAACACCCCCAGATCCGGGGTCAGGGATCGGGTCGCTACGGTCTCATAACTCATACATAATACTTGACTTGAGTCCAAAATCAATAAGTAACATGATATGACCCCACAATAATATGCACTCACACACACACAATTATAGTCCCAGAGATGAAATTGAAATAAGTCTTACATAAAAGGGTTTACGAATAAAAGTTATTACAATCCAAAAGGATAACATCATAAGTTTAAAAGTTTTGCCGTTGATTACATTAATTATGCATATAGTTAAACAGGAAACAAAAGCTATCTAACTATGCTACCTCAGCAATGGCGGCTAGCATCTCAGCGGGGAGTCCGGTGGGTCGGGTAACCCGCTTGCGCCTGGCACGAGCCATCTGTCCTAGCTGTTGTTGTGACATGATAAATAAGCAAGGGTGAGCAATAGCCCACCAATAAAATATATAACATGACAGTGATAGTATATAACAGTTCGAAGTATCATTATTTCCATAAGCCATGCATTAACGAAGTTAGTGCCAGTATAATATAAAGGATGAAGTTACAAGGTAACTTAAAGTGTTTATTTTGTGGAAATATGTGCTAAGTCAAAATAAGCAAGATATCATTATTTATCATATTAAGAGGAACTTGCAAGGAAAATATTGCAGTTCCAGTTATTAACATTTTCCGAAGTTCTACAACCTGAAAGAAGTCTCTTCGATACGTGTTGCGGAAGACACCGTCAACCTGAAAGAAGTATCTTCGATACGTGTTACAGGGAATTCCCAATTTGGGAGATGAACCAAGAAGTACTGACTCCCGGTCTATATTCAACAAATAGGATTCATATGCCCTTCTCTAAGGGTCTTAACGACATCCGGCTTATAATCGATTTATTATTTATCTACTTATAAGCCAAAGAACAATCAAGGAACAAGTATATCAATATGACTTGAAAGTAGGCATGCATGCTATGGCATATGTATAACAGAAAGCATATATTATCACAACAACAGCCTAAAAAGGGAAAGTTGAAACTTGCCTGGTAATTGAGCACGGGTAGGGGTAGTGGTAGGGTATCCCGGGTCAGCTCGGCGATCTATAAATAGTCAAGAGATTCGAGGTTAATCGCTTAACACTTTTTTAAAAAGGTTAAGTATTAACTTAAGTCGAAACATGTTTTCAAATTATCTCGTTATACCCTTTTTTAGTGTAACTCTTTTTATTACCGATACGATTCGACATTTGTTCGTCATTAAGACATGTCATCGTACTCACACTTAGTGTATACTTAAGTCGTATAAGTTCTAAATTCGATCGATTACGAACCAAGATTATGTCTCGAGTTTTATCGCTCGTTTTCTAAGTTATAACCAAAGTTATACTTTTAAGGGGTTCGTTCGCGTTTAACCTAGATTCGAACATTTTTATAAAATTGAAAAATGATCCGATTCACATGAGGTTTTCTCTCACACCTTCCTTTTTACCTCTAGTATTTAATTACCAAGATTCGCCACTGACTTACATATTTTACTAGGGTCCAATTTTAATTACGAATTCTCGGTTACGGTTTTGAATTACTTTTAGTAAATCGTTCATAAATCCTAAAATGTAAGTCTGTTTGATTCGATTCTTTTTCCAAAATGATCTACGACTCAAGATCTACAAGGGCATGCTAGATACTTATCCAGTTTTGGCAATTAGACCTACTGTGATGCACGGTTTTCAACGATTAAAGAAATTTCGGCATTATAACTGCTATAATACGAATGTTCCAAAAATCACAATCAACAACCCAAGCCACACCGGGCATCAATACAACTTATACACAAAAAAATCATCTCAACAAGTCCAGAAGCTACTGATCTTAGGATCAAAATTGTAACACCCCCAGATCCAGGGTCAGGGATCTGGTCGTTACGGTCTCAATATCCATCCGTAAAACCAACATAATTTAAATTACAACCTTGTGACCCAAAACAACAACATAAAACACACCCGTTATAGTCCCAGAGATGAAATCAGAGTAACCCTCAATATTATTAATCATAAGTTTGAGTTCTTACAACCCAAAGAATTAAAATTTTACCATTACATACTCTTTGCCATCCATTGGTATATGCCATATAATAAATACATTTGATGTTCAAATGCTAACAGTTAGCCAACCAGAAGCTGCATCTTCGGCAATGGTAGCTATGACCTCAGCGGTTAATCCTCTGACGGCTGACACCTGTCTATGCTAAGTACGCCTTGCGCGGCCATCTGATCTAGCTGTTGTTGTGATATAAATAAATAAAGCAAGGGTGAGCAATAGCCCACCAAAAATATAATTGAACAGTGATAATATATAACAGTCCAAAATATCTTAGAAACCATATGCCATGCATTAACGGACGTAGTACCAATATATGGTACGAGATGAAGTTACAAGGTAACTCAAAATATATTTGTTCTGAAGAAATATCTACTATGTCAAAGATAAGCAAGATATTATCAAATTTTCATAATAGAGGAACTTGCGGAAGAATATTGCAATTCCAGTTCAAACACTAATCAAACCTGCCAACAATGATAATGTTGCAGGAAATTTTCCAACATTGAAAGATGAACTAATACTGGAGTTTGACGCGCCAGGAGACATAGCATTTACACGATGATCAGTCGCATGTTATGCTCCCCACCTCTTGTTCTCTACATGTAGAAGGAAGCACCAACGGATTTACTTGTCTACCGCCCTCTGGAACCCCCCTCGGCCAACGGTTGGGCCATTTGCTGGACCGGCGCCACTGGGTCACTTACGCATCTCCTAGTTCATTTCACATCCATAACTTTGAAACGTAAAGTTCCTCCCCCTTTCCCCAAGTATAATACTTGTTGATAGGACTCCACAAAGTAGTCGTATCTAGTTGGAAAGGAAAATTCACCAATATTTCCCAAGCTGATGCTTGTTAATGGATAAAAACTTGTTCCATCAATTATTACCCCTCGAGCGTTGAGGAGGTAACCAAACAGATTCATATCGATGTTTGAAAGAATCAAGATGTGAGTGACAAGATAGTTTAGCAAGTATAGGACCGGGCAGTCCAATAAATAACATCTCTCAAGTGAGGTCCCCTTATATATGTATTTTGAAGTTTGAGCGAGTATTTAAATCTTCTTATAAGACAGATTTAAATGAAGATAGAGTTTTGGGAACCTCCCCTTGATAAAATAGTCATAAAAGACTCAGATATATTTTACATAATATTCGAAGGTGAAATATTATCTTTAAATAATATAAGTCATTATAGAAAAAAAATTAGAAGAGCTTAAATAAAAATTCTAAGAATATTTATTAAAATCAATAATAATTTAGGAGTATTACTAAATCCAACTATTGCTCGTAAGTAATCCTTGAATGAGTATATAGGAATATTTGCTAAATAAGTCTCTTCTTAAATGGATATTCAAAATAATATTCGATAAGTAAATAAGCTTAAACAAATATTTAAAATAATATTTACTAACTAATCAAACCTTAAATGAATAGTTGAAAATAATATTCATTTAACAAATAACATTCCAAATGAATATTCAAATAATATTCCTTTAACAAATAATATTCCAAATGAATATTAAAATAATATTCATTTAACAAATAATATTCTAAATGAATATTCAAATAATATTCCTTTAACAAATAATAGTCCAAATGAATATCAAAATAATATCCATTTAACAAATAATATTCTAAATGAATATCCAAATGATATTCATTTAGTAATCAAAGCTTTAAAGGAATATTCGAAATAATATTCCTTGAGTAAATAGAACTTCCAATGAGTATTTTAAAAGGATATTCATTAAGTAAATAAAACCTTAAATGAATATTCGAAAGTAATATTCACTAAATAAATAAAGATCAAATGAATATTCCAACTAATATTCATTAAATAATTAAAGATCAAATGAGTATTCCAAATAATATTCTTTTTTTTTAGCTAAATTTGTATATATATAAAAACCAAAAAGAATTAGGGATTTACCCTATGTCCATGGCAAGCCAAAGGAACAACAACAGTAACAACAAACATACAAGCTAAATCTGAAGATTTAGACTGTAAAGGCTGAAATGAAGATCAAAAAACTAAGCAATCAATTTCTTAACCACCGATTAAGAGTATCCATTTGGTTGTGATTAGCAAACCAAGGAGAAGTCGAGATCCTTGTTTTAATATCAACCTGAATGCCAGCAAATAATATTCATTAAATAATTAACCCAAATGAATAGTTGAGAATGATATTCGTCAACCAAATAACTCTAATGAATATTCAAAATAATATTCATTAGCTAAATAACTCCAATGAATGTTCAAAATAATAATCATTAAATAAATGACATTCTAAATGAATATTAAAATAATATTCATTAAATATTCCTTCACTGAGGTAATTCTTAAATAACGTTACTCGAAATAATAAATTTGTCGCTGGAATCCCTCCGGTTTCCACGACTATTTATATATAACAAAATATCGACTCCCGGTCTATATTTGAAGTATGAATATCATACGCCCTTCGCTAAGGGTCTTAACCAAACAATCCGGCTTATAACTGATATTTCATATATAGTCTATAAGCCAATATCAATTCAGGGAACAAGTATTCCAATATACTTTCAAAATAAACATGCATGCTATGACATATGTATAACAACAATCATATATATTATCACAACAACAGTTCCAAGGTATTGGAAACTTGCCTGGCAATCCTGAAGGGGTAGGGTGTCCCGTGTCAATCCGGTGATCTATAAATAGTCACAATAACCGAGGTCAATCACTTAACACTTTTTAAAAGGTTAAGTATAACTTATTTAAGTCGAAACACGTTTTCGAGTTATCTCGCTAAGCACCCTTTAGTGAAATTCTCTTTATTCTCGCTATGACCTGTCATTCGTTCGCTACTAAGACACGTCGTCATACTTACACTTTGTATATACTTAAGATGTATAAATTCTAAGGTTGGTTGTTTATGAATCAAGATTATACCTCGAGATTTATCACCCGTTTTCTAAGTCATTTACCAAAGTCATAACCAAGTACGCTTCTAGGGGTTCGTTCGCGTTTAACCTTGATTCGAACATTTTTATAAAATCGGAAAATGATCCATTCGACATGTGGTTTTCTCTCACACCTTCCTTTTTACCTCTAATATTTAATTATCAAGATTCGCCACTGATTTCGTAGTATTAAAGGAATCAAATTTCAGTTACGAACTCGCACTTACGGTTCCGAACCACTTTTAGTAATTTAATCATATCTCCTAAACCGTAAGTCCATTTCATACGAATTTTATATCAAAACGAAGCTTGTAACATGATCTATCTTATCATGGCAGTTTTCGAAGCTAGGCAGTGAGTTTTATCAACTGTGACGCTTGGTTTCTTAAGGTTAACGAAATTCGGGCATTACGACGGCTATGAATCGAACGTTTCCAAAATTTTAAATCACGACCAAACATCAACCAAGCCACACCGGGCATTCATACATCATAACCAGTCCATAATACCACTGATCTCACCACCATATACATCCTATCTCTTAAATCAATTAAATCTACTACAAATCATGCTTATATCATCATTATAATCAAATCGCATCTAAGATCACTAAGAACAATCACAAAACTCAAAGTATAATCTTGGGTTTATGAGGGTTATACCTTCCATGGAGGATGTAGAGACCTTACTAAGCCTTGATTAATCCTTGTATAACCTTAACCAAGCTTAATCTAACAACAAACATCAAGAACATTCTTAGAATTTTCGGATCTGCTATAACTCAGTTTGAAGAACATGAAAAATGAGGCCCTTACCGACCTTTTCTGAATGAGGCTTCTAAAGGATAGTTGTAGAGCATCTTCACAGCTTTCCAACCATATAAAGAACACGAAATTCAATTGAGAAACGAACGAGATATGACCATTTGAAAATCGCCACAGAAACTGTCATGAATCTGGACAGTTTGTTTCTTCAACTTGGGGAGGTGATTTCACTAGGCTATACTCATTAGATGGCCATGAAATTTTGAGCGAATGTTCTTGCTGGGCAGTTGAGAGAAAATGGAGAGAATGGTGTTTGGCTTGGCTTCTCTTGCACTCATGTAGAATAAAGTGATTTCTCTTGGAAAATATCTCATAAAGTGGCTGTGCTCCCTCCTTGGTTCTTGTGCAAGGTGTGTTCAAGAAGATTGGTTGATATTTGTTATGTCTTTGAATTTATTTAAGTGATTTACCCACTTAAATCCTAAATTGTTTTGATTTAATCTTTGATTAAATCATTCCATCCAACTGATATAATTCTCTTCATGATCGTGTAGGATATTTAATCTTTTTATAAACTCAATCCAAAATCCATAATTCGTTCGTTTAATCGCTTAATCTCGTTGTAAATTTTCAGCGGCTTCTAGAATGTTCGTTTCACTGTCTTAGTGGTTTTCGTTCTAAATCCTCAAATCAAATGTAATAAAATTCTAAAATATTAAATCCTCAAATCCTCAAATTTAATATCTCCTTTCTTGAATATAATAATATATAATTCACTATCGGGTCAAATATTACACCAAAATAGAATTTGGAATTTCTGAATTCCGATATCGTTTACATACACTTATCTCGCCCCTGGATCATGAATACGAACTCAGAAATCCGTTCTGAATACTTCTATATAGCGTCGTCTAATAATATTCTTATTTCCACTAAAAACACTATTCATGGCTTATTCTCTTTTTATTCCTTATGTTTACAAAAATGTCCTTGTTCTCTTTCGGGCGTTCCTTAACCCCTTTTTACGGAACCACTGGACTAATAACTGATACCGATCTGGATGACATGAGGATAGCTCTCCTATTTGGAATTCCTATATCTTATCTCCCTAGGAGACAGATTATTCTAATCTAAGTTGTCAACCCATTGCATTCTTCCTGACATGTAATCATTGAATCTATATCCATTCAACATTCATTCATTAGAACTGTTAATACCTCGTAGTCGGAATCACTGTTCCTTCTTTCATCAATATAAAAAGTTTTAATTCTACCGAAAATTTGGGGTTCTTATAGTCTCCCCTCCTTAAAAGGATTCCGTCCCGGAATCAGGTAGAAGACAATTGGGTATTTGTTGGTTATTTCACTTTTCAGTTCTCCAGTCAATCCTTAATCAATCCCAATCCTTTTTCAGCACATCTTACTAGTGCTACAATACATCCTTTACCCTTTTCTTCAATCTCTGCTACTTTTCGTACAACACACTATCCGGGTTATGCTCTTACCCAGTCATATACTATTTTCCTTATTGGTACCGACAATGACTTCGGTATCACTATCGCGCTGTGAATTCGGAGATAACATCACTCGTAACTACGCATTTCCTGATCATTTTAATCTTCGCAATCTCGATCAATATATAAAATTTAGAAGAATTTATTGAGAGATCGCTGTGATCAATGAACATTTGTCCTATTGCATAGTTAGTACAGAAGGTGGCCAGCCTTTAGTACTTGACAAGCAATTTAGACAAGTTATGGTACTCCACTTAGACTCCTATCACATAGACAGGTAGTCACGTAGCAGTACCTCCCCTCCTTAAAGGGTTGTTCTTCTCAATGTAGAAGAAGATAAATAAGAGAAAAGGAAAGAAAAGAAATGAATTTCAAAGAATTATAGAAAATTTTAAATATCATATTTAGAATTTTACCTCTGAACTATAGAGGTTTATTGGAGAAGAAAGTAATCGTATTCGCATTAAATACTATTTTAGCGTAATCTCACATGTCAACATGTCCTCGCTGCTCTGCCCATCATTCAATGGACCTATTCTCTTATTCGATCTTAGCATCACTTACTTCTGGAAAATCCTTCAACCTCTTAGGTTAAATCTTGGATTTCTCGCTTGATATTACTGTTACTGGCATTCCATGCCACTGGCTCTATCATATTCATAATACTAGCACCATCAGGTTGTCATCCCGAGAGTTTGCTGGAAAAACCCATTCATCAATTCATTCATAGAACCCCTTGCTTCGCATTTCATAAATATCTCCCTATCTTTTCTTTACCAATCACATCCATCTTATCATCTGATTCTCATTCACTTCTGTTATTTAACTCCACAGTCATCCTATTAGTGGAACACTCTTCACCTTTACTCAATATGCGTAACACGTTTGGGGTCAAACTTTCCTTGGTTCAACCATCTAGATTTCACTTTCTCGTTCCATGAGTCTCTTTATTACTCAATCCATTTATTCCAAATTTCCTTGACTTTTCCAAACTTAACATGAGTTAATCTTTATGTCATTTATGCTTTAAATTTCCGCTTTCCATTATGACCGATATCTCCAATGTCAATCTCATACTTTTCTAACCTCATTTCTGGGGTTTCTCAGGAGTCCGCATATCTACTTCTTTATTGATTTTCAATTCTATATTCATTTCTACCAGTCACTTGGTTTCCATTTATACTATAATCACTCTATAAACTATCATGGCATTATCATTTATTTCAAGCATCATGTCGTTCCCAAAATTAAACCATCCGAAATAAACCTGGACGATTTCTTTAACTTGGATTCAATACAATCTATCTGTCTTTCATTCCGACATTTCCACAGTTGTTATCATCTAATTTCTTAGAAGAATCACCACTACGTTAATGTAGTCCATGGTTGAATCACCATCGTGTTCATTTACATAGTGCTTTAGTATCTAATCCTACGGGTTTCATAATTGCCAAATCACCATCCCTCAGGAAGGCAAAATAACCACTATTCCTTACCCATAAGGAATACTTCCTAAACTAGATGTAATTTTCACATGAAGTAGATAAAATTGCAGAAGAGCTTCAAGCATCACAGGTATGACAGATTGGTAAGATTATTAATCATATGTCTTCAGTAGAAGACTGGAAGCTTAACTGTTTACATAATCACTTTCCCAGTCTCGTTGATTCTTTTCACAGGGGTTCTTTTCAGCATTACGACTCTCCAACCTATTATTCTCTATCTTGTTTGCACAGAAATACACCAACATAAACTTGCTTGTCATTCATCAATATGCCATTTAGCTTAACAATATCAGTATCGTCTTTGTTTCTGGTTATCTACTATCAACCCCTTGTTGGTCCAATTCTTCCTTTTATTCCCTTTATAGAAAGTCGATCTACCTCCTGTATTCAATCATCCCTCATTACCCAATCTCCCCTCTCTCTTCCTAAAAGGAAAGCGAGTCTCTTGGGGTATTTGGTCTGACCTATCGCAGAACCTCCTAATATCGGTAATGTGCTACCGGTAACATCAGGAATCGAATCTTTACTTAAACTATCCTTATAATTGATCATCGCAGAATCATCAGAGGGAATGTAACTTCCTCTACCACATTATGACCTTCAAGGTCCTTTAAATTATCATTCTGTTCCTTTGGTATGAGCATCTATAGCGCTCCTTTATGCTTAAAGTGTCGGCCACCTTATTGGCCTTTCTTGATAATAATTATTTCTTGCAATCAATGTTTTCTGGGCCTATTCCAACTTAGGGTGAAAGCATTCTCCCTTGAACTCTGCTGAATGAGAGAAAACATATTCCAATCTTTTTCCATAAGTCATTGCTTCCACTTTTATGTGTGAACTTTACTACAGTTACTCCCAATCATACCTAGGATATTTCTTATCTTAGTCCTTTCTTATTTTAGGATAATCTCCACCTTATTGGTTCAATCCATACTTTCTCATGGTTTCACACATGCTTCATCTGGCCTTGTTGTTACTATGTCATACATTCCTTACCAAACTTCCCTTTTGAAGTTCAGAATTGAGGGGGAGCAATTCAATCAAGGAGAACACAGTACTGGTCAGGATCAGACTAGTCGTTCAGAGTCTACTTCATCAGGAACTGATCCTTCAGAGTCTAATGAAGGAAGATCAGAAACTAGCAGCAGTATTGAATCCAATGATTCTACTGATCAAGGGGGAGCTTTTGAAGGAAATGAACACTCTTCTACAAGAGATACCACTAACTTAGGGGGAGAGTCTAGCAGGAGCAATCTACCACCTATTAGAAAATGGACAAAAGATCATACTGAAGATTTGATTATTGGTAATCCAAATAGTTTTGTTCGAACTAGAAGATCAATTCAAAATGAATGCTTGTACAGTTGTTTTCTCTCAAAGAATGAACCTAAGAAGGTTGAAGAAGCCTTATAGGATCCTGATTGGGTAATAGAAATGTAGGAAGAATTGAATGAGTTTGAGAGGAACAAAGTTTGGAAACTGGTACCAAGACCTAAAGATAGATCTATTGTTGGTGCTAAATGGGTTTTCAGAAACAAGCTAGATGAATCTGGTATGATTGTAAGAAACAAAGCAAGACCGGTGGCCAAGGGTTATTCTCAGGAAGAAGGAATTGACTATGATGAAACCTTTGCACTTGTAGCAAGATTAGAGGCAATCAGAATGTTTCTTGCATTTGCAGCTCATTCGAAATTCAAGGTAAACCAGATGGATGTAAAGAGTGCTTTTCTAAATGGCAAACTTGATGAGGAAGTGTATGTGGAACAACCACCTGGTTTTGTTGATCCAAAGTTTCCAAATCATGTCTACAAACTTGACAAGGCACTCTATGGACTAAAGCACGCACCAAGAGCATGGTATGAGACTTTGTCTAAATCTCTTTTTGAAAATGGCTTCACAAGAGGTACAATTGACAAAACTTTATTCTTTAGAAAGATAAAAGGTGATTTGCTTTTAGTTTAGGTTTATGTTGATGATATTATATTTGGTTCTACTAATGAAAAGCTATGTGCTAAGTTTAGCAAGCTTATGCAGTCTAAGTATCAGATGAGCAAGATGGGTGAACTAAATTACTTTTTAGGCTTGCAGGTCAAACAGACTAAGACTGGTATTTTCATTAATCAGTCAAAGTATATCAAAGATCTTTTAAAAAGGTTTGACTTTCAAATTGTGCAATTGCAAAGACACCCATGGCAACAGCCACTAAGCTAGACTCTGATCCTAAGGGAAAGATTGTTGTTAACACTAGCTATAGAGGCATGATAGGTTCACTGTTATATCTAACTGCAAGTAGACCTGATATAACGTTCTCTACTTGTTTATATGCTAGATTCCAAAGTGATCCTAAGGAATCTCATTTAATTATTGTGAAGAGAATTTTTAGATATCTCAAGGGAACTCCAAATCTTGGTTTGTGGTATCCAAGAGAATCTGATTTCTCCATAATTGGCTATTCAGACTCTGATTATGCAGGGTGTAAAATAGACTGGAAAAGCACTACAGGTACATGTCAATTCTTGGGAAACAAATTGATTTCTTGGGCAAGCAAGAAGCAGCAATAAGTTTCAACCTCAACTGCAGAAGCTGAATACATTGCAGTAGGCAGTTGTTGTGCTCAACTCCTTTGGATAAGAAATCAGTTGATGGATTATGGTATGACACTTAGTAATATTCCTATGTTTTGTGATAATACTAGTGCTATCAACATTGCAGAAAATCCAGTTCAACACTCAAGGACTAAGCACATTGATGTCAGGTATCATTTTATTAGAGATCATGTTGAAAATGGTACTGTGGAACTTCATTTTGTTCCTACTGACAAACAGCTTGCAGATATTCTAACTAAACCACTTGACGAGGCTACATTCATTAGATTGGTTAGTGAGTTAGGAATGTTAAATTTTTAGATCTTTAACATCTGCACAAGTAGCAAGGTATGTTGTTTCAGCTTATAGACTTGATAACTTTGTCAGGATTTATACTTGATTGTTAAATTCTTAAGCTGTAACATTTTATCTTGATAAATCTCAGTATGATAGACTTATTAATAAAACATCAGGATCAGGATTGCTATCAGTATGCTGACGTCATCAGTATTGACATCAGAATTGTATCGTCAGTATCAGGATTGTGAAATTTGTGTGTCTTACTGTTTCAAATTCTGAAGTTCATGTTATTTAGTGGTTCAATTCTGAGTTTTGTTAAGTCTATGTTAGCAAGTTTTATTACATGCATACTGATAATTTATATCATTATTCATGTAAGTCAATAAACAACGACAGACAAGTAGATAATAAGAAAACTTGTATTTTCATTAATCAAAAGCATTACATACATGAAAATGAAATACAATTTTTTTTTGTTTAACTGATAAGTGGATTTATATCCACTTGGATCGCTTCAATTCGGTTTAAATTGATTGTCTTGGACTCAAGTTTATTGTAGTTTTGATGTGTTTTGCTTAGTTGTGCAGATTTACAAGAATGTCGATTATGGGCGATGCTTTTATCGTGTTTGGAGGATTAATTGATTAAAATTCGGATTTTCCGGAAAGATTGCGCAGTCTACACTGTTTTGGCCAAATCTGGAGTTCTAGAAGTCCGTTTTCAGCGATCTTACAGCTCACGTGAAGCCTGGAAGATTTTGTACAACTTATGATAGGATTCGCGCACGCAAGTTGAGTGTGGTGGGCGCAGGTTGCGCGACAAGCAGACTGATGGGAGCAGGGAATTTACTGTTTTGCACTTTTTCTAATTCTAATTGTATTTTGGGCAGTTGTTAGTACCTAAATCGAATTCTAATTGTAATAGAAGGTAATTTCTTGCTGGGCAAGAAATCTAGAGCCTATATAAACACATCTTAGAATTGTAATTAGACAATTAGGTAATTAGACAATTAGATATCTTGTACATAATATAGCTTAGATCTGCAAGGGAGAAAAGGAGAGAAGGATTCAACGCTCGTGACAAGAAACTGATCTAGATCTACTTCATCCTTTGTGTTATTCTGGATTCTAGATTTGTTTTCTCAACTCTTAGTTTTAATAATTTTATTGCTTCTTTCTTCCATATCTTGTTGTTATCATGGTTTCACTTGATCCCATGATGACGAGAGGTTCAATTTTGAACTAATCGTTGTCATGGGATTCTAACGGATTTATTTATGGAACTTAGTATCTTGATGCTTTAAAGATCTGAGTGTGATGTATATGTGATATCCTTGTATGGTTATGCTTAATTGATAGATGCGTCGCGAACATCTAATTTGTTAATCTCTTGTGAAGTGAAAGTGGATCTTGAGATTTAGAACTTGCCATGCTAGCAAAGGTTCATGATTTTTTATCAACATGATTCGTAGTATGAGATGAAAATACTTATATTGCCCTGTGTGATCTTTATGGATAACTTGTTCTTCAACCGTTATGTTTTCAAATTCTATAGACTTATAGGGTCTAAGCATAATTGGTGTCTATTCATCTTCTATCTCTTTTGTGGATGTATGTTTAGTTTGGTATTCGTATACTGAGAAGTAGCGTGTACTTGTTTCGTGTTATCCGTTCAGATATCATAACCATTGCATATAGTGATTAAAGGCGTCAGATCTAATCGAAGTATTTAATGAAGTTAGGATTCCATGTTTTCTCGCATATAAGTAATTCAATTTTAATTCTCATTAGTTAGTAATTTTTAGTTTGTTAATTTGTATCTTAGTTAATTATAGTTAGTAAAAACTTAATCTTGTTATTTGTCTTAGCAGTGAATAATAATCATACATTGTTGCATATGTGCATGAACTGAATTGAAACCTAACCAGATCTCTGTGAGAACGAACTTGACTTCTATCTATATTACTTGTGACCACGTACGCTTGCGTGATATAGTGCAAACAAGTTTTTGGCGCCACTGCCAGGGATCATCGGTGTTTTATTTTTGGTTTATGTGCTTGTCAATAGTGGTCGTTAGAGTTCACTGACTCAGATTTTTCTTACCTATCTTGTTTAGTTCGGTGTGTTCAGGTACTTGAGTGTTTGAAGATGGCATGCGAGGAGTTGCCATGGTGGGCATATTCGAGGACATCCATGCCTCAGCAATGTGAGCAGTGTTTGGGCGTTCATGATCCCTCACAATATTGTTACTACGAAGGAGTTGATCCATATGTCACTTATGAGGAACAACCATATTTTCAATACCATCCTCAACAGTACCAGCAAGATGTTCCAGATATGTCATATTTCTTTGGAAGTGAAGAGTTTCAACATCAGCAACCTACTCCTACTTTTCAGTCAGATGAGGTTGTTACTATGGAGGAGCTTAGGATGCTTGAAAAGAGTAGAGAGGAGTCTATCAAATCTTTGGAGGTTCTATTCTTGTCTAAAGCTGTTACTGCTACTACTAATTCTATTCTTGTCTAAAGCTGTTACTGTTTCAATTCTCAACGATCAACTTCAGGACAAGGAGCATCTCAAGATTGCATTTCTTGTCTGGGCGACTTGAATGAAAGCAGCTGACTCATCTTCATGCTTATTGAAAAAGATGAATAGCATATCCATCAAGATCAACCTCAGACTCTTCACCAAATTCTTCATCCTCAAGGTGTGAAGAGATTAGAGGAGGATTGTATCCAACTGGTAGATGTTTTAAAGGAGATTCGTGGAAATTATCTGGGTTAAGACCAACCATATCTGACTCAATGAGAAAAGTCATCTTTTCTAAGAGATAGTTTACTTGCTCCTGATCATCAAGAGTAAAGAACTTCTCAGTGGTAATGAACCAAAATCTAGGGTTCATATGAAGATTTGGGTTGGAAGTCATGATGGAAAGAGAAAAGAATGAAAAGGTTTTGGAGAATGGCAAAAGACGTCGGTTTCTTTTATAGAAAGACATGAGATGCTGAACAGTCGTTTGGGAAATATCAATGCAGACAGTCATAATTATGTGTGACTATATTTCTTGTATTTTCAAGAAATATTGAACGAATTTAACCAATTTATTTTGTTCAGATTTTATTTATTTCTTTTACAGGTAAAAGAAAATGCCATGTGGAAACTTGATTTAGTCTCTGGAATCAAGATGATATTGATCAGGAATACAAGTGTGTTCACATCAGGATTAGTAATTCTTTTTATTCAGAAATCATATTGAATCGTGTGATTATCCTGATGAGAAGATCACATCAGGAAAAGGAAGCTGATCAGTATTGATTTTTATCTTGATTTTACCTTGATTTATTTACTTGAAATTATTTTTGGATTTTATTTTCCAAAAGTCGTGGGTAACTACATTTTTCAGGGACTGACACCTGTCAACCTACGTGTCAACGTGGGATAATGGGTCTGAAGGATTTTTGAAATATAATTATTTTGACACTCTAATCGTGTAATTGCTTTCTCTAATTTCATTCTCTAAAGCAAAAACACTCTCGAGTTCTCAAAATCACTAATCAATTTCAAAGATTTCTTAAGTTCTTTTCAGATCAAAATGGCAACTCAAAGAAGACTACCCAAATCAGTAGCTTTCAAGTTTGGTGACTTTGATTTTATGATGAACAATCATGTTGTAGCTATCACCAACAAGGAAGGGGTGTCAACTGATTTTCACCCGATAATGGACTTAATGGCGAAAGGACCATTAAGCTATGTCTTGACAGCATCTCCACAAATTAATCAAGTAGCTGTTTCACAAGCGCGTTTGTCCTAGGACATTGTTGTGTGCGTTTGTCCTGGGTTAGTGCTGACTGATCAGCAGCCTAACCTTGATGTTTTTTTTAAATAAATAAAAATTCCAATTCTAATCTATATTCTGCGATTGAGATGTTAGTTCTTGACTCCTTGGAAGTCCGTTTCAGTAATATTTTGATATCAGAACTTTTATCAGTTCTAGTTTCTGTTGCACCTTATTAATGGTGAAGTATTGGCCCTCGTGGCAATTGAAAAGTTGATGTAACTGATTCCTTCATAAAATGAGATGAAACTCTATTGTTTATCAAAATTGTCGTCGTTATTGAAATTGTCATCACTATTTACACTTGCTGAGCATTGTTGGCTCACTCTTGCTTCTGTTTATTTTCTCCAGTTGTTAGAGGTGATCAGAGAACCTAGTGGTCAGATGGTATAGCTCTATAGACAGCGAGAGGAGACGTTCGAGTGATGGACTTTTCAAAGAATGGATTGGGAATTGTTAAAGTTGGATATTTAGTTAGACAGTAAATTTGTACATTCATAAATTTGTATAATATACTTTTTTTCTGAGATTGGGTTGTAATAATGTGATTGATAGTTTGTTTCATACCATAACCTGTATGCGATCTTGGTTAAGGGGTTTTTATTATTAAATGTTGTTTATATTCGGAGATGTATATTATTGTTGTTGGTTAGTGGCCCCATATCTGTACCCCGGATTTTGGGACCGTTACAAGGAAGAAGAATATGAGGAATCTTCTCATACAACAATATGAGTACTTTGAATCCAAGTCTGGTGAGTCACTTACTGACACCTTTAATAGGTTTACTAAACTCATCAATGAGATGGCCATGCATGGTAAATATTATGACTTGGAGGATATGAATACTAAGTTCATGAAAGCTCTTCCTGATTTCTACAATGAGAAGATATCTGCAATTGAGGAAGCTAATGATCTTGATGAGATATCATTAGAAGCAGTTTATGGAAAATTGAGAGCTTATGAACTTGACAGGCAGCAGAAAAAGAGCAAGAGTGAAGGAAAGATGAAAACTGTTGCACTCACTGCTCAATCTGAATCAAAGAAGCTTCCAGAAGAAAATTCTGAATCTACTGAAAGAGACTTGAGGAAGAAGAAGAGCAAAGAAAGTTCTGAGTCAGAGACTGAAGATATAGACTGTGAAGATAATGATTCTGAATCAGAGATGCAAGAACTCTTTGCTATGTTTGCTAAAGCTTTCAAGAAAGGAAGATTCAACAGGAGAAGATTTAGCAAAGGCTCTTTTCAGAAGAAAGAGGAGAAGAAGAATGACAAAGGCAAAAGTACAATTATCAAGCTTGATAAAGCCAAGATCAAGTGCTTTAACTGCAGTGAGCTTGGACACTTTACTAGTGAGTGCAAGAAGCCTAGGAATTCAGGGAAGGGTAATGCACTCATGGTCACACAGAAGGATTGGGCAGACTCCAGTGATTCTGAAGATGAATTGGATTATGACAACATTGCATTGATGGCAACTGCTTCAGACAAGCCTGTATCTCCAAAGAAAACTTCTTCATCTTCTGTTAAGGTATCACTTCACTCTCTTGATTCGTTTGATAGCTTAGATTCTGATGATATTAGATCTATTCATGTTGAGTTTAAGAATCTTATGACTAATTTCAAAATTCTTGCTAGTGAAAAAGATGAACTCAAGGCTTAAGAATGATGAATTAGTTAGTAGAAATAATTTTCTTGAATCTGAGTTATTTCAAATGGAAGAATATAAGTTAAGTTCTGATAAAGCTAAGCATGATTATGGTGTTATTCTTGAGGCTTATGACTATGTCAGAAAAGAACTAGAGGAAGAGAGAGATGTGATTAAAACCATTAACAATTCTGGTAAAAAGACTCAAGAAATCGTTAAAAATCAAATTCTGGGTAAAGTTAATGGTTTAGGTTTTGATAAGGCTAGGCAAGAAGATACTGTAGCTTTTTTCAATGATGACAGTAAAACTGAAGCTAGCACATCTAAGTCTGAAGGTAAGAAGATAGTTTCTGAACCTAAACATGTTAAATTTGTTGATTCTAAAGGTACCCCAGTTGTGCACAAAAGAATTAACAATAGCAATTCAGATGAGAGAGTGTTAGAAAAACCTAAGAATGTCAACATTGGTTTTCTGTCTAAGTCTCAGTTGAAACAGAGACTAGAAAGTATTTCAGAGTCTAGCAAGATCAGAAGAAATAGGAATGGAAAAGAAGGTATTAACAAAAAGAATATTTACAAGAATGTACCTGATGCACCTAGGAAGAAATGCTATAAATGTGGAAATCATAATCATTTAGCTCTAGACTGCAATCAAAAACCTTCTTGGAAAACTGAGTCCAGATTCCCCAAGACTCAGAGAATTCAATACCAACCACAAGAACCCTGTTATCATTGTGGTAGTTTACTTCATTCCATTTATATGTGTAAGGAATATCATGAACTGTATTATGACAATTATTCTTTGAAATCCGAAACTCCTAGTCACAAACAGTTTGTGAAATCAAAGTCTAAGGTTGACTCTGCAACAGGTAAATCAAAAGCAAAATCTTCAAAGCCTATTGGTTCAAAAGTTAGTAAGAAAGGATCCAATCAAAGTTGGGTCCTAAAAAATTCTAACTAGCTACTTTTTTTTTGCAGGGCACTGGAAAGAAACATTCAATTATCTTGGATAGTTGATGCTCTGGACATATGACTGGAAAGAAGTCCCTGCTTACAAAGTTTGAGAGGAAAGTTGGCCCAGTAATATCCTTTGGAGATGGCAACAAAGGAGAAACTCTGGGATATGGTTCAATTATTTTTGGGAATGTCATCATAGAAAATGTAGCACTGGTTGAAGGCTTGAAACACACTTTTAAGCATAATTCAACTGGGTGATAAGGGTTACCAATCAATCTTTGACAGTAAGGGATGCAAAATCTTGAATATGAAGAATGGAGACATTGTTCTGACTGGTCAGAGACATGGTAACATATATGAAGCCAGCTTGAGTGATACATCTAAAGGAACTATCAGATGTCTTTACAGCAAGGCATCCAATGATGAAAGCTGGAACTGGCACAAGAAGCTCTCACATCTTAATTTCAAGAAGCTTAATCAACTTGTTAAGCATCATCTGGTGAGAGGCCTACCTCAGGCAAACTATGTGCAAGATGGACTTTGTGATGCTTGTCAGCTTGGTAAACAAAGAAGAACCACTTTCAAGAGGAAGACAGAAAATTCAATTACTGAACCATTTCACATGATGCATCTTGATTTATTTGGTCCAGTAAACATTATGTCTATCAACAAGAAAAGATATGCTCTAGTTATAGTGGATGACTACACAAGGTTCACATGGGTATTCTTTCTACACAACAAGGATGAAGCTCCTCAGCAAATCATTGAACTTGTCAAGAATATTCAAAATAGCTCTGAGTACAAGGTCAAAGTGCTCAGAAGTGACAATGGTACAGAATTTAAGAATTCTACAATGGAGGAGTATAGTGTAGACAGTGGAATTACTCAACAGTTTTCTGCACCTGGAACACCTCAGCAGAATGGTGTAGTAGAAAGAAAGAACAGAACTCTCATAGAGGCAGCAAGAACCATGCTTGCAGATGCAAAGCTTCCAACCTATTTCTGGGCAGAAGCTATCAACACTGCATGTTTCACTCAAAACTGTACCTTGGTAAATGGTCATGGTAAGACTCCCTATGAGATGATCAAAGGAAAGAAACCAAGTGTGAAATACTTTCACATCTTTGGATGCAAATGCTATGTCCTGAAAGTTCATGCAGAACAACTTGGGAAATTTGAAGCCAAATCGGATGAAGCAATCTTTCTAGGATATTTAGCATCAAAGGCCTTCAAAGTATACAATCTCAGAACTCACATTGTTATGGAATCAATTCACGTTGTATTTGATGATAAGAAGTTTGGAATTTTGCAAACTGATGAAAGTCATGACAATCTAGAATTTGAAAATTTTAAGTATTCTGAGATTCCCTCCAGCGATGATGAAGGTTCTCCAGAGGAAATATCTATTGCTTCTCAAAGGAATGCTATTGTTGAGGGGGGGCAATTCAATCAAGGAAAACACAGGACTGGTCAGGATCAGACTAGTCTTTCAGAGTCTACTTCATCAGGAACTGATCCTTCAAAATCTAATGAAGGAAGATCAGAAACCAGCAGCAGTATTGAATCCACTGATTCTACTGATCAAGGGGGAGCTTTTGAAGGCAGAGAAAGTTCTTCTACAAGAAATACCACTAACTTAGAGGGAGAGTCTAGCAGGAACCTACCACCTGTTAGAAAATGGACAAGGGATCATACTGAGGATTTGATTATTGGAGATCCAAATAGTGGTGTTCGAACTAGAAGATCAATTCAAAATGAATGCTTGTACAGTTGTTTTCTCTCAAAGAATGAACCTAAGAAGGTTGAAGAAGCCTTACAGGATCCTGATTGGGTAATAGCAATGCAGGAAGAATTGAATGAGTTTGAGAGGAACAAAGTTTGCAAACTGGTACCAAGACCTAAAGATAGATCTATTGTTGGTGCTAAATGGGTTTTCAGAAACAAGCTAGATGAATCTGGTATGATTGTAAGAAACAAAGCAAGATTGGTGGCCAAGGGTTATTCTCAGGAAGAAGGAATTGACTATGATGAAACCTTTGCACCTGTAGCATGATTGGAAGCAATCAGAATGTTTCTTGCATTTGCAGCTCATTCAAAATTCAAGGTATACCAGATGGATGTAAAGAGTGCTTTTCTAAATGGCAAGCTTGATGAGGAAGTGTATGTGGAACAACCACCTGGTTTTGTTGATCCAAAGTTTCCAAATCATGTCTACAAACTTGACAAGGCACTCTATGGACTGAAGCAGGCACCAAGAGCACGGTATGAGACTTTGTCTAAATTTCTTCTTGAAAATGGCTTCACAAGAGGTACAATTGACAAAACTCTATTCTTTAGAAAGATAAAAGGTGATTTTCTTTTAGTTCAAGTTTATGTTGATGATATTATATTTGGTTCTGCTAATGAAAAGTTATGTGCTAAGTTTAGCAAGCTTATGCAGTCTAAGTATCAGATGAGCATGATGGGTGAACTAAATTACTTTTTAGGCTTGCAGGTCAAACAGACTGAGACTGCTATTTTCATTAATCAGTCAAAGTATATCAAAGATCTTTTAAAAAGGTTTGACTTTCAAAATTGTGCAATTACAAAGACACCCATGGCAACAGCCACTAAGCTAGACTCTGATCCTAAGGGAAAGAGTGTTGATAACACTAGCTATAGAGGCATGATAGGTTCATTGTTATATCTAACTGCAAGTAGACCAGATATAATGTTCTCTACCTGTTTATGTGCTAGATTCCAAAGTGATCCTTAGGAATCTCATTTAATTGCTGTGAAAAGAATTTTTAGATATCTCAAAGGAACTCCAAATCTTGGTTTGTGGTATCCAAGAGAATCTGATTTCTCCCTAATTGGCTATTCAGACTCTGATTATGCAGGGTGTAAAATAGACAGGAAAAGCACTACAGGTACATGTCAATTCTTAGGAAACAGATTGATTTCTTGGGCAAGCAAGAAGCTGGAATCAGTTTCAACCTCAACTGCAGAAGCTGAATACATTGCAGCAGGCAGTTGTTGTGCTCAACTCCTTTGGATAAGAAATCAGTTAATGGATTATGGTATGACACTTAGTAATATTCCTATGTTTTGTGATAATACTAGTGCTATCAAAATTGCAGAAAATCCAGTTCAACACTCAAGGACTAAGCACATTGATGTCAGGTATCATTTTATTAGAGAACATATTGAAAATGGTACTATGGAACTTCATTTTGTTCCTACTGACAAATAGCTTGCAGATATTCTAACTAAACCACTTGATGAGGCCACATTCATTAGATTGGTTAGTGAGTTAGGAATGTTAAATTTTTAGATCTTTAACATCTGCAAAAGTAGCACGGTATGTTGTTTCAGCTTATAGACTTGATATTTTATCAGGATCTATACTTGATGGTTAAATGCTTAAGCTGTAACACTTTACTTTGATAAATTACAGTATGATAGACTTGTTAATAAACATTAGGATTTCTATCAGTATGCTGACGTCATCAGTATTGACATTAGGATTGTATCGTCAGTATCAGGATTGTGAAATTTGTGTGTCTTACTGTTTCAAATTCTGAAGTTCATGTTATTTATTGGTTCAATTCTGAGTTTTGTTAAGTTTATGATTAACAAGTTTTATTACATGCATACTGATTATTTAAATCATTATTCATGTGAGTCAATAAACAACGATAGACAAGTAGATATAAAGAAAACTTGGATTTTCATTAATCAAAAGCATTACATACATGGAAATGAAATACAATTCTTCTTTTTGTCTAACTACTACTGATAATTCTATTCTTGTCTAAAGTTGTTGCTACTTCAATCCTCAACGATCGACTTCAGGACAAGGAGCATCTCAAGAATGAATTCCTTGTCTGGGCGACTTGAATGAAAGCAGCTGACTCATCTTCATGCTTATTGAAGAAGATGAATATCATCTCCATCAAGATCAACCTCAGACACTTCTCCAAATTCTTCATCCTCAAGGTGTGAAGAGATTAGAGGAGGATTGTATCCAACTGGTAGATGTTTTAGAGGAGATTTGTGGAAATCATCTGGGTTAAGATCAACCATATCTGACTTGATGAGAAAAGTCATCTATTCTAAGAGATAGTTTACTTGCTCCTGATCATCAAGAGTAAAGAACTTCTCAGTGGTAATGAACCAAAAGCTAGGGTTCATATGAAGATTTGGGTTGAAAGCCATGATGGAAAGAGAAAAGAATGAAAAGGTTTTGGAGAATGGCATAAGACGTCGGTTTCTTTTATAGAAAGACGTGGAAAGCTGAACAGTCATTTGGGAGAGATCAATGCATTCAGTCATAATTATGTGTGACTGTATTTCTTGTATTTTCAAGAAATATTGAATGAATTTAACCAATTGATTTTGTTATTTCTTTTACAGGTAAAAGAATATGTCACGTGGAAACTCCATTTAGTCTCTAGAATAAGGATGATATTGATCAGGAATACTAGTGTGTTCACATCAGGATTAGTAATTCTTTTTATTCAGAAATCACAGTGAATCGTGTGATAATCCTGATGAAAAGATCACATCAGGAAAAGGAAGCTGATCAGTATTGATTTTTATCTTGATTTTACCTTGACTTATTTACTTGAAATTATTTTTGGATTTTATTTTCCAAAAGTCAAAGGTAACTGCATTTTTCAGGGACTGACACCTGTCGACCTACGTGTCAACGTGGGATAATGGGTCTGAAGGATTTTTGAAATATAATTATTTTAACACTATAATCGTGTAATTGCTTTCTCTAATTTCATTCTCTAAAGCAAAAACACTCTCGAGTTCTCAAAATCACTAATCAATTTCAAAGATTTCTTAAGTTCTTTTCAGATCAAAATGGAAACTCAAAGAAGACTACCCAAATCAGTAGCTTTCAAGTTTGGTGACTTTGATTTTATGATGAACAATCATGTTGTAACTATCACCAACAAGGAAGGGGTGTCAACTGATTTTCACCCGATAATGGACTTAATGGCGAAAGGACCATTAAGCTATGTCTTGACAGCATCTCCACAAATTAATCAAGTAGCTGTTTCACAAGCTTGGGAGAATGCTGAGGTAATTTATTCTACTCAAAGTCAATCAGGTAAGATTGTTTTACACTTAGAACAAGACTCATTTGATCTTACTGAATCTGTTGTTAATTCAGTACTTCGCTTACCTGTTAGTACGAATTTTGAGAATGTACCATCTGATGATGATGTGAGAACTACGTTATCTAAATTAGGTTATGATGGACCTCTAGATAACATGAGCCAGTTAAATAGATCTTTTCTTAGGAAAGAATGGTCTTTCTTCTTTGATCAAATTGCTAAATGTTATACTGGTAAATGCAGTTCTTTTCAACAAATTACAGCTGTTACATCACATATTGCATATGCCTTGCTTTATAACAGAGTAATTAATTTTGGTCACATTATCTTAAGTCAGATGTGTATTAAACTTGGGTCAAGAGATCATGACAAGAATATGGTTTATTATCACAGATTCATGCAACTGTTTATTAACCATTTCATTCCTGATGTTGAAGCTAGATTTTGTAAAGATTATTGCGTTTCTTCTTATGTACAGCAAAAGAGAATTTTCACTGACATTACAAAGAAGGACAGTGAAAAGAATCTAGATGAAATACCTGCATTACACTATCCAAATCATGTTCAAGTACTTCTAAGAACTTATCTTCCTACTATCTATAATTCTTCTTTCTTTGGTGGTGAAATGATTCAGGAATCTCAATTGGAGGGAAACCCCCCCTAAGTCTACCCAAGTAGCCAAAAACATTACAGTCTCTGAAACAATTCTAGAACCAAATTTTGATCCACAGCCTATGGTTTCAAAGAAGCCAACCTCTGGTGTTTCTCAAAAGACATCAGTTGTAAGGAAGAGAAGATTTGTTATTTTAAGTAGTAGTTCTAGTGAAGATGATGATAATATATCTCTTGCTGAGAGAGCAGAATTGAAGGCTGCGATTCAACTTTCTAAGCTAGGACAAAGAGATGGAACACCTAGTCACAACTAGGCTGCAGTCTCCCAAAAGGCTATAGTTCTTAAAAAGGGAAAACAGTTACTGGATACTGTCTCTCAAAAGACCGTGTCTATTGAAAAAGGATCTCATCCCAAGATCACTTCTGTGTCTACACCTCTTGAGTCTTCTCAAGACAAATCTATTGCTCACTATACTAGGAGAACAAGTAGAAAGATTCATTTGTCACCTACACACACAGTGTCAAGTCCAACTAACATTATGCAGGTCTCTACAAATAATGCTACATCCATGTCAGTATCAGGCAAGAGAGATCTGGATCTTAATTCTTCATGGGAAACTACATTGACATACAGACTGGTTATGGAACTTATTTCTCTACAAGTGAAGCTTTCCAGGCCTGTTCTAAATTTTTTGATTGAAAGAGTTCCCAAACTTTCATTTCCTGAAGAATATGGATTGTTACATCAAAGGCTTGATTTAAAGAAGACATACTTCTATGTATCAGTCAGAAAGGAGTTACACAAGAAATTTGGAAAATTTGGACTTCCTAAGCATGTTGCACTTCAATCACTTCATGCATATCTATTTGACAAGGATGTCATTGTTGAAGATGCTTCAGCTCAAAGTGAACAAGAGGAGGTAGTTGATAGAGGGAAGCAGTCAACAGAAGATACTATTGCACCAGTGGTGAATAGTAGAATAGATCATATCACAGTCACTGCAACACAAGAACCATCTAGTCAGAGGTTGGATGACTCAGGAACTGTGATTGATGAAGCTGAAAGGTCTTCTGCGATGACTGAAATTGCAAATGAGAAACCCTATGGTATGGGAGGAATGACTTTGATTGATTTTTCTGAAGATCAAACCAATATTGTTCTTTCAGAGTCTATCCACCTTGAGGGTGTGTCTCAGCAACCAACACTTAAAGACGGTGGCATATTAGCTATGGTGTCGAATGAAGTATTACTGAAGACATCAGAGTCTAGTGTAAAACCTGAAAGTGGTATACTGGAGCCTCTAGTTTCTGAAAAGAAAGTAGATGTTTTTAAGGGTTCAGAGACTATAGCAGCTCACTCCTTGGAGAAAACCTCAAGCCCCATGCCATATGAGGAACCCTCTCTCCATGTGAGTTCAGGTATAAAAACTTCTTCTAACCCCTATTTTTCTGTAGGTCATGAGATATCATTAGATATCTCATGAGATATCATTAGAAGCAGTTTATGGAAAATTGAGAGCTTATGAACTTGACAGGCAGCAGAAAAAGAGCAAGAGTGAAGGAAAGATGAAAACTGTTGCACTCACTGCTCAATCTGAATCAAAGAAGCTTCCAGAAGAAAATTCTGAATCTACTGAAAGAGACTTGAGGAAGAAGAAGAGCAAAGAAAGTTCTGAGTCAGAGACTGAAGATATAGACTGTGAAGATAATGATTCTGAATCAGAGATGCAAGAACTCTTTGCTATGTTTGCTAAAGCTTTCAAGAAAGGAAGATTCAACAGGAGAAGATTTAGCAAAGGCTCTTTTCAGAAGAAAGAGGAGAAGAAGAATGACAAAGGCAAAAGTACAATTATCAAGCTTGATAAAGCCAAGATCAAGTGCTTTAACTGCAGTGAGCTTGGACACTTTACTAGTGAGTGCAAGAAGCCTAGGAATTCAGGGAAGGGTAATGCACTCATGGTCACACAGAAGGATTGGGCAGACTCCAGTGATTCTGAAGATGAATTGGATTATGACAACATTGCATTGATGGCAACTGCTTCAGACAAGCCTGTATCTCCAAAGAAAACTTCTTCATCTTCTGTTAAGGTATCACTTCACTCTCTTGATTCGTTTGATAGCTTAGATTCTGATGATATTAGATCTATTCATGTTGAGTTTAAGAATCTTATGACTAATTTCAAAATTCTTGCTAGTGAAAAAGATGAACTCAAGGCTTAAGAATGATGAATTAGTTAGTAGAAATAATTTTCTTGAATCTGAGTTATTTCAAATGGAAGAATATAAGTTAAGTTCTGATAAAGCTAAGCATGATTATGGTGTTATTCTTGAGGCTTATGACTATGTCAGAAAAGAACTAGAGGAAGAGAGAGATGTGATTAAAACCATTAACAATTCTGGTAAAAAGACTCAAGAAATCGTTAAAAATCAAATTCTGGGTAAAGTTAATGGTTTAGGTTTTGATAAGGCTAGGCAAGAAGATACTGTAGCTTTTTTCAATGATGACAGTAAAACTGAAGCTAGCACATCTAAGTCTGAAGGTAAGAAGATAGTTTCTGAACCTAAACATGTTAAATTTGTTGATTCTAAAGGTACCCCAGTTGTGCACAAAAGAATTAACAATAGCAATTCAGATGAGAGAGTGTTAGAAAAACCTAAGAATGTCAACATTGGTTTTCTGTCTAAGTCTCAGTTGAAACAGAGACTAGAAAGTATTTCAGAGTCTAGCAAGATCAGAAGAAATAGGAATGGAAAAGAAGGTATTAACAAAAAGAATATTTACAAGAATGTACCTGATGCACCTAGGAAGAAATGCTATAAATGTGGAAATCATAATCATTTAGCTCTAGACTGCAATCAAAAACCTTCTTGGAAAACTGAGTCCAGATTCCCCAAGACTCAGAGAATTCAATACCAACCACAAGAACCCTGTTATCATTGTGGTAGTTTACTTCATTCCATTTATATGTGTAAGGAATATCATGAACTGTATTATGACAATTATTCTTTGAAATCCGAAACTCCTAGTCACAAACAGTTTGTGAAATCAAAGTCTAAGGTTGACTCTGCAACAGGTAAATCAAAAGCAAAATCTTCAAAGCCTATTGGTTCAAAAGTTAGTAAGAAAGGATCCAATCAAAGTTGGGTCCTAAAAAATTCTAACTAGCTACTTTTTTTTTGCAGGGCACTGGAAAGAAACATTCAATTATCTTGGATAGTTGATGCTCTGGACATATGACTGGAAAGAAGTCCCTGCTTACAAAGTTTGAGAGGAAAGTTGGCCCAGTAATATCCTTTGGAGATGGCAACAAAGGAGAAACTCTGGGATATGGTTCAATTATTTTTGGGAATGTCATCATAGAAAATGTAGCACTGGTTGAAGGCTTGAAACACACTTTTAAGCATAATTCAACTGGGTGATAAGGGTTACCAATCAATCTTTGACAGTAAGGGATGCAAAATCTTGAATATGAAGAATGGAGACATTGTTCTGACTGGTCAGAGACATGGTAACATATATGAAGCCAGCTTGAGTGATACATCTAAAGGAACTATCAGATGTCTTTACAGCAAGGCATCCAATGATGAAAGCTGGAACTGGCACAAGAAGCTCTCACATCTTAATTTCAAGAAGCTTAATCAACTTGTTAAGCATCATCTGGTGAGAGGCCTACCTCAGGCAAACTATGTGCAAGATGGACTTTGTGATGCTTGTCAGCTTGGTAAACAAAGAAGAACCACTTTCAAGAGGAAGACAGAAAATTCAATTACTGAACCATTTCACATGATGCATCTTGATTTATTTGGTCCAGTAAACATTATGTCTATCAACAAGAAAAGATATGCTCTAGTTATAGTGGATGACTACACAAGGTTCACATGGGTATTCTTTCTACACAACAAGGATGAAGCTCCTCAGCAAATCATTGAACTTGTCAAGAATATTCAAAATAGCTCTGAGTACAAGGTCAAAGTGCTCAGAAGTGACAATGGTACAGAATTTAAGAATTCTACAATGGAGGAGTATAGTGTAGACAGTGGAATTACTCAACAGTTTTCTGCACCTGGAACACCTCAGCAGAATGGTGTAGTAGAAAGAAAGAACAGAACTCTCATAGAGGTAGCAAGAACCATGCTTGCAGATGCAAAGCTTCCAACCTATTTCTGGGCAGAAGCTATCAACACTGCATGTTTCACTCAAAACTGTACCTTGGTAAATGGTCATGGTAAGACTCCCTATGAGATGATCAAAGGAAAGAAACCAAGTGTGAAATACTTTCACATCTTTGGATGCAAATGCTATGTCCTGAAAGTTCATGCAGAACAACTTGGGAAATTTGAAGCCAAATCGGATGAAGCAATCTTTCTAGGATATTTAGCATCAAAGGCCTTCAAAGTATACAATCTCAGAACTCACATTGTTATGGAATCAATTCACGTTGTATTTGATGATAAGAAGTTTGGAATTTTGCAAACTGATGAAAGTCATGACAATCTAGAATTTGAAAATTTTAAGTATTCTGAGATTCCCTCCAGCGATGATGAAGGTTCTCCAGAGGAAATATCTATTGCTTCTCAAAGGAATGCTATTGTTGAGGGGGGGCAATTCAATCAAGGAAAACACAGGACTGGTCAGGATCAGACTAGTCTTTCAGAGTCTACTTCATCAGGAACTGATCCTTCAAAATCTAATGAAGGAAGATCAGAAACCAGCAGCAGTATTGAATCCACTGATTCTACTGATCAAGGGGGAGCTTTTGAAGGCAGAGAAAGTTCTTCTACAAGAAATACCACTAACTTAGAGGGAGAGTCTAGCAGGAACCTACCACCTGTTAGAAAATGGACAAGGGATCATACTGAGGATTTGATTATTGGAGATCCAAATAGTGGTGTTCGAACTAGAAGATCAATTCAAAATGAATGCTTGTACAGTTGTTTTCTCTCAAAGAATGAACCTAAGAAGGTTGAAGAAGCCTTACAGGATCCTGATTGGGTAATAGCAATGCAGGAAGAATTGAATGAGTTTGAGAGGAACAAAGTTTGCAAACTGGTACCAAGACCTAAAGATAGATCTATTGTTGGTGCTAAATGGGTTTTCAGAAACAAGCTAGATGAATCTGGTATGATTGTAAGAAACAAAGCAAGATTGGTGGCCAAGGGTTATTCTCAGGAAGAAGGAATTGACTATGATGAAACCTTTGCACCTGTAGCATGATTGGAAGCAATCAGAATGTTTCTTGCATTTGCAGCTCATTCAAAATTCAAGGTATACCAGATGGATGTAAAGAGTGCTTTTCTAAATGGCAAGCTTGATGAGGAAGTGTATGTGGAACAACCACCTGGTTTTGTTGATCCAAAGTTTCCAAATCATGTCTACAAACTTGACAAGGCACTCTATGGACTGAAGCAGGCACCAAGAGCACGGTATGAGACTTTGTCTAAATTTCTTCTTGAAAATGGCTTCACAAGAGGTACAATTGACAAAACTCTATTCTTTAGAAAGATAAAAGGTGATTTTCTTTTAGTTCAAGTTTATGTTGATGATATTATATTTGGTTCTGCTAATGAAAAGTTATGTGCTAAGTTTAGCAAGCTTATGCAGTCTAAGTATCAGATGAGCATGATGGGTGAACTAAATTACTTTTTAGGCTTGCAGGTCAAACAGACTGAGACTGCTATTTTCATTAATCAGTCAAAGTATATCAAAGATCTTTTAAAAAGGTTTGACTTTCAAAATTGTGCAATTACAAAGACACCCATGGCAACAGCCACTAAGCTAGACTCTGATCCTAAGGGAAAGAGTGTTGATAACACTAGCTATAGAGGCATGATAGGTTCATTGTTATATCTAACTGCAAGTAGACCAGATATAATGTTCTCTACCTGTTTATGTGCTAGATTCCAAAGTGATCCTTAGGAATCTCATTTAATTGCTGTGAAAAGAATTTTTAGATATCTCAAAGGAACTCCAAATCTTGGTTTGTGGTATCCAAGAGAATCTGATTTCTCCCTAATTGGCTATTCAGACTCTGATTATGCAGGGTGTAAAATAGACAGGAAAAGCACTACAGGTACATGTCAATTCTTAGGAAACAGATTGATTTCTTGGGCAAGCAAGAAGCTGGAATCAGTTTCAACCTCAACTGCAGAAGCTGAATACATTGCAGCAGGCAGTTGTTGTGCTCAACTCCTTTGGATAAGAAATCAGTTAATGGATTATGGTATGACACTTAGTAATATTCCTATGTTTTGTGATAATACTAGTGCTATCAAAATTGCAGAAAATCCAGTTCAACACTCAAGGACTAAGCACATTGATGTCAGGTATCATTTTATTAGAGAACATATTGAAAATGGTACTATGGAACTTCATTTTGTTCCTACTGACAAATAGCTTGCAGATATTCTAACTAAACCACTTGATGAGGCCACATTCATTAGATTGGTTAGTGAGTTAGGAATGTTAAATTTTTAGATCTTTAACATCTGCAAAAGTAGCACGGTATGTTGTTTCAGCTTATAGACTTGATATTTTATCAGGATCTATACTTGATGGTTAAATGCTTAAGCTGTAACACTTTACTTTGATAAATTACAGTATGATAGACTTGTTAATAAACATTAGGATTTCTATCAGTATGCTGACGTCATCAGTATTGACATTAGGATTGTATCGTCAGTATCAGGATTGTGAAATTTGTGTGTCTTACTGTTTCAAATTCTGAAGTTCATGTTATTTATTGGTTCAATTCTGAGTTTTGTTAAGTTTATGATTAACAAGTTTTATTACATGCATACTGATTATTTAAATCATTATTCATGTGAGTCAATAAACAACGATAGACAAGTAGATATAAAGAAAACTTGGATTTTCATTAATCAAAAGCATTACATACATGGAAATGAAATACAATTCTTCTTTTTGTCTAACTACTACTGATAATTCTATTCTTGTCTAAAGTTGTTGCTACTTCAATCCTCAACGATCGACTTCAGGACAAGGAGCATCTCAAGAATGAATTCCTTGTCTGGGCGACTTGAATGAAAGCAGCTGACTCATCTTCATGCTTATTGAAGAAGATGAATATCATCTCCATCAAGATCAACCTCAGACACTTCTCCAAATTCTTCATCCTCAAGGTGTGAAGAGATTAGAGGAGGATTGTATCCAACTGGTAGATGTTTTAGAGGAGATTTGTGGAAATCATCTGGGTTAAGATCAACCATATCTGACTTGATGAGAAAAGTCATCTATTCTAAGAGATAGTTTACTTGCTCCTGATCATCAAGAGTAAAGAACTTCTCAGTGGTAATGAACCAAAAGCTAGGGTTCATATGAAGATTTGGGTTGAAAGCCATGATGGAAAGAGAAAAGAATGAAAAGGTTTTGGAGAATGGCATAAGACGTCGGTTTCTTTTATAGAAAGACGTGGAAAGCTGAACAGTCATTTGGGAGAGATCAATGCATTCAGTCATAATTATGTGTGACTGTATTTCTTGTATTTTCAAGAAATATTGAATGAATTTAACCAATTGATTTTGTTATTTCTTTTACAGGTAAAAGAATATGTCACGTGGAAACTCCATTTAGTCTCTAGAATAAGGATGATATTGATCAGGAATACTAGTGTGTTCACATCAGGATTAGTAATTCTTTTTATTCAGAAATCACAGTGAATCGTGTGATAATCCTGATGAAAAGATCACATCAGGAAAAGGAAGCTGATCAGTATTGATTTTTATCTTGATTTTACCTTGACTTATTTACTTGAAATTATTTTTGGATTTTATTTTCCAAAAGTCAAAGGTAACTGCATTTTTCAGGGACTGACACCTGTCGACCTACGTGTCAACGTGGGATAATGGGTCTGAAGGATTTTTGAAATATAATTATTTTAACACTATAATCGTGTAATTGCTTTCTCTAATTTCATTCTCTAAAGCAAAAACACTCTCGAGTTCTCAAAATCACTAATCAATTTCAAAGATTTCTTAAGTTCTTTTCAGATCAAAATGGAAACTCAAAGAAGACTACCCAAATCAGTAGCTTTCAAGTTTGGTGACTTTGATTTTATGATGAACAATCATGTTGTAACTATCACCAACAAGGAAGGGGTGTCAACTGATTTTCACCCGATAATGGACTTAATGGCGAAAGGACCATTAAGCTATGTCTTGACAGCATCTCCACAAATTAATCAAGTAGCTGTTTCACAAGCTTGGGAGAATGCTGAGGTAATTTATTCTACTCAAAGTCAATCAGGTAAGATTGTTTTACACTTAGAACAAGACTCATTTGATCTTACTGAATCTGTTGTTAATTCAGTACTTCGCTTACCTGTTAGTACGAATTTTGAGAATGTACCATCTGATGATGATGTGAGAACTACGTTATCTAAATTAGGTTATGATGGACCTCTAGATAACATGAGCCAGTTAAATAGATCTTTTCTTAGGAAAGAATGGTCTTTCTTCTTTGATCAAATTGCTAAATGTTATACTGGTAAATGCAGTTCTTTTCAACAAATTACAGCTGTTACATCACATATTGCATATGCCTTGCTTTATAACAGAGTAATTAATTTTGGTCACATTATCTTAAGTCAGATGTGTATTAAACTTGGGTCAAGAGATCATGACAAGAATATGGTTTATTATCACAGATTCATGCAACTGTTTATTAACCATTTCATTCCTGATGTTGAAGCTAGATTTTGTAAAGATTATTGCGTTTCTTCTTATGTACAGCAAAAGAGAATTTTCACTGACATTACAAAGAAGGACAGTGAAAAGAATCTAGATGAAATACCTGCATTACACTATCCAAATCATGTTCAAGTACTTCTAAGAACTTATCTTCCTACTATCTATAATTCTTCTTTCTTTGGTGGTGAAATGATTCAGGAATCTCAATTGGAGGGAAACCCCCCCTAAGTCTACCCAAGTAGCCAAAAACATTACAGTCTCTGAAACAATTCTAGAACCAAATTTTGATCCACAGCCTATGGTTTCAAAGAAGCCAACCTCTGGTGTTTCTCAAAAGACATCAGTTGTAAGGAAGAGAAGATTTGTTATTTTAAGTAGTAGTTCTAGTGAAGATGATGATAATATATCTCTTGCTGAGAGAGCAGAATTGAAGGCTGCGATTCAACTTTCTAAGCTAGGACAAAGAGATGGAACACCTAGTCACAACTAGGCTGCAGTCTCCCAAAAGGCTATAGTTCTTAAAAAGGGAAAACAGTTACTGGATACTGTCTCTCAAAAGACCGTGTCTATTGAAAAAGGATCTCATCCCAAGATCACTTCTGTGTCTACACCTCTTGAGTCTTCTCAAGACAAATCTATTGCTCACTATACTAGGAGAACAAGTAGAAAGATTCATTTGTCACCTACACACACAGTGTCAAGTCCAACTAACATTATGCAGGTCTCTACAAATAATGCTACATCCATGTCAGTATCAGGCAAGAGAGATCTGGATCTTAATTCTTCATGGGAAACTACATTGACATACAGACTGGTTATGGAACTTATTTCTCTACAAGTGAAGCTTTCCAGGCCTGTTCTAAATTTTTTGATTGAAAGAGTTCCCAAACTTTCATTTCCTGAAGAATATGGATTGTTACATCAAAGGCTTGATTTAAAGAAGACATACTTCTATGTATCAGTCAGAAAGGAGTTACACAAGAAATTTGGAAAATTTGGACTTCCTAAGCATGTTGCACTTCAATCACTTCATGCATATCTATTTGACAAGGATGTCATTGTTGAAGATGCTTCAGCTCAAAGTGAACAAGAGGAGGTAGTTGATAGAGGGAAGCAGTCAACAGAAGATACTATTGCACCAGTGGTGAATAGTAGAATAGATCATATCACAGTCACTGCAACACAAGAACCATCTAGTCAGAGGTTGGATGACTCAGGAACTGTGATTGATGAAGCTGAAAGGTCTTCTGCGATGACTGAAATTGCAAATGAGAAACCCTATGGTATGGGAGGAATGACTTTGATTGATTTTTCTGAAGATCAAACCAATATTGTTCTTTCAGAGTCTATCCACCTTGAGGGTGTGTCTCAGCAACCAACACTTAAAGACGGTGGCATATTAGCTATGGTGTCGAATGAAGTATTACTGAAGACATCAGAGTCTAGTGTAAAACCTGAAAGTGGTATACTGGAGCCTCTAGTTTCTGAAAAGAAAGTAGATGTTTTTAAGGGTTCAGAGACTATAGCAGCTCACTCCTTGGAGAAAACCTCAAGCCCCATGCCATATGAGGAACCCTCTCTCCATGTGAGTTCAGGTATAAAAACTTCTTCTAACCCCTATTTTTCTGTAGGTCATGAGAGCACTTATCCAAATTTGAGTGATACACTTGAAAAGATGGACATAGATCCACACACAGAGAGGCTGGCTCCTGACCAGGCAAAAGGAGAGGTAGAAAGAGTGTTGACTTTAGATAGTCAAAGTGAGAATGAGGGTATGGATGATCAACTCCATAGTAAGGGAGAGAAAATTAGGAAACCACCATCGTTTGATTTCTGGGATCAGTTTTTTCCTGAATCTTGGTCTGAAAATCTTTGTATGGATGCTAGTACTTATTCTTTTATCAAGATGTATGAGAAGCATGACTTAGCAAATCACAATGCAAAGCCAGAAGTTAAAGCTCAGAAACAGAAAGAAAGGCTTGCAGAGATCATTAACAGAAGAGGTGAAAGGCTAAGACAAACTTCTACTCAACCAGTACCAGAAGAAATTCCTAATGATCCTAGTATTCCTTTGTTTGTACTTCCAATTTCAGCTAGAATTGCGACATCAATCTAAGGAGGAGTCAGGATTTGTAGATGTTAGTACACAGAATACTGGTGAAGGACAGGATGATCATACTTTAGCTCTAGATCAGAAAAATGAAGATGTTTGTACTTCTACTCAAGTGTTATTACTTGAATATCATTCTCAACAGGCAACTTCTTCTATAAGACTTGAAGATAATGTTCTTTCTGCATCTGAATCTGAAGATACAACAAGCACTTCCAACATTGAAGTCAATTCTGAAATTCTTAAGGACATTCAGAAATCTTAAAGTGATATTCAATCGAGACTTCAAGTTCTTGAAAATAACCAAGTCACTATCATGGACAATCAAGCAGTTCTGATGAATCTCATTTTTTCTGTTACTGAATCTCTTGGAATTCATGTTGCTGATGTCAAAAAGGGGGAGATAAAGACAATTCAGAAACAACAACAACAGACTGGGGGAGATAAACAGACTGGGAACAAAAACAAGGGTGACAGAGTTGGTAAATTTCATAATGGAAGTGGTAAAGGAAAAGAAGCATCAAATAGTTGAATTCTTTCTTCTAAGTACTAGATACATGTCTACATCTAAAGAAGGAGGTACTTAACTTCATGATCTTGAATTCATAAATTCTATTCTGGTTGTATTGTTATATGTTTTGACATCTACAACTTAGATTTATGCTTCAGATTCTAAAGCAGAAATAGGGGGAGATTGTTAGGAATAATTCATAAGTTGTGATGTTAAGAATAGAATTTTGCTAATACTTCTTGTATATCCTGATCTTATAAAGGATTTAGCACTTTGTATAGGATATATGTGTTAGACAGTAATCTGTAGAGTTTAGTCAGGAACAGTGCGTCAGAGACTACATGTCAGGAACAGTGTATCGGGGACTACATGTCAGGAACAGAGGAGCAGATCCTGATATAGTAAGTCAGATCCTGATCAAATACTTATTGGATGATCGGATCCTGATGCAATGGGAAATCCTGATATCAGTCGTGTTACTGATGATGTCATTATGGATGCTACAGAAACTGGCAAGTGCTATAAAACAGGATCTTTGTTTTGGAAAACAAGCAAGAAGATATCGTGAAGAAAACGAATTCTCTATTGATGGAAACTATCAACTGGACGGCAGAACATTGTCATAGATAGATTATAATTCTGTTATTAGTTGATGGGTAGCATTATAAATACTCTCTCTATATCATTGTAAAAAGAGTGAGTTCGTAAGATTTTGTATTCGAGAGTTCGAAACAAACAGGGAGAGAGATTTGTATTGTCAGCAGCTGCTAAAGGTATTGTACACCTTTGGTAGAGTTTGTATTTGATTATTTTAATACAAACAAAGTTTGATTCGTTCGTTTATTCTTGTTCATATAATCAAGCAAAAATCAGACACGATTATATAACTTGTATTCAACCCCCCCCCCTTCTACAAGTTATTCGAGTTAACAATAATGACTGACTGCATTGATAATCTCCAAGCGACTGTTCAGCTTCTCACGTCTTTCTATAAAACCAACTGACATCTTATGCCATTCTTCACTCCAAAAACCTTCCAATCTTTTCTCTGTAAACCACTCCTTTCCTAATGGCTTTCAACCCAAATATTCATATGAACCCTAACTTTCGGTTCATTTCCTCTGAGGAGTTCTATGCTCTTGATGATCAGGAGCAAGTGGACTATCTCTTAGAAGAGAAGACTTTTCTCATCAAGTTAGATATGGTTGGTATCAACCCAAATGATGTCCAAAAACCTCCTCTAAAACATCTACCAGTCCTTGAGGATGAGGAATTTGGTGAAGAGTCTGGGGTTGATCTTAATGGAGATGCTGTTCATTTATCCATCAGTCCTTAATAAACATGGGATTGTACCAGCTGCTCTCATTCAAGTCATCATGAGAAGGAATTCAAGAGCAGATGGGATTGTTCAAATCCCCAAATGGATTTTGGCATGCTCCTCGTCCTATATCTTAGATGCATGAAAGAAGCAAGATCCAATAGCCATAACATTAGACAAGAATAGGATTATCAGTAGAAGTTAGACAAAAGAAGTTGTATTTCATTTCCATGTATGTAATGCTTTTGATTAATGAAAATACAAGTTTTCTTGTTATCTACTTGTCTATTGTTTGTTTATTAAAATGATAAAGTATAAATTATCAGTATGCATGTGTTAAACTTGCTAGCATAGACTTAACAAAACTCAGAATTAGACCACTGAATAAATTGAACTTCAAAATTTGAAACATTAAGTCACAGACTAAACAATTTTCACAATCTTGATACTGACACAGAAATCCTGATGACGTCAGCATCCTGATCCTGATGATTATTATCAAAGTAAAATGTTACAGCTTAAGCATTTAACTATCAAATATAGAGACAAAGATATCAAGTCTATAAGCTGAAACAACATACCTTGCTACTTATTCAGATGTTAAAGATCTAGAAATTTAATATTCCTAACTCACTAACCAATCTACTGAATGTAGCCTCATCAAGTGGTTTAGTTAGAATATCTGCAAGCTGTTTGTCAGTAGGAACAAAATGAAGTTCCACAGTACCATTCTCAATATGTTCTATAATAAAATAATACCTGACATCAATGTGCTTAGTCCTCGAATGTTGAACTGGATTTTCTGCAATTTTGATAGCACTAGTATTATCCAAAAATTTAGGAATATTACTAAGTGTCATACCATAATCCATCAATTGATTTCTTATCCAAAGGAGCCGTGCACAACAATTGCCTACTGCAATGTACTCAGCTTCTGCAGTTGAGGTTGAAACTGATTGTTGCTTCTTGCTTGCCCAAGAAATCAATCTGTTCCCCTGGAATTGACAAGTACCTGTAGTGCTCTTCCTGTCTATTTTACACCCTGTATAATCAGAGTCTGAATAGCCAATTATGGAGAAATCAGATTCTCTAGGATACCACAAACCAAGATTTTTTTTTTTTTTTTTTTTTTTTTTTTTTGCTAAAAGTTAAATGCATTAAAACGAAAAAAGGGGGAATATACATGGTGGAGCATGAATTAGGACATGCCCTAAATCATGTAAAAAAGATAATAAAAGGACTAAGTACTCCTGAACAAAACTAATTACCACACCACTTAGACAATGTTACATTCTTGGTTTTTTCTTTTTGAACCCAAGGTGATGATTCTAATCGACTACTGATTACATTTGAGCAGATCATGGCCAAGCTTTCGGGAGTTGAACTTTCTCCTGTATGAAATCGATTGTTGCGTTCCCTCCAGATATAGTAAGCGGCTACTTGAAAGATAAGAGAGCGAAGCACTTGTATGATATTTTTGACATTGAAGTTTACCAGCTCAGCATGCCAACAGGCCCAGTCAGAAGTCATAGAGATGAGTTTCCCAGCAGTAATAAGCTTTAACAGATGCTGCGTATAAGGACATTCAAGAAAAAGGTGATGGCAAGTTTCTTCCCCATTAATACAGAAGTAACAGTTCACCTGATTCACCAACCCAATTTGCTGCAGATTCATTAAGGTGCGAACACGCCCATGCATAATAAGCCAATGATGGCAAGAAAAACGAGGGACCTGCAATTTATGCCAAACAGCATCTGCCCAAGAAACTGGCTGCCCTCTTGTCCTAACCGATTGCCAAAGGTTTGTGACACGAAGGAATTTAATACGAGTACCATCCCAAAGAATTGCATCAGACTTGGACAGATCGAAAGGATGGTTTAAATGAAAGTTTTGCCTCCAAATCAACATGTCATGATAATTTGAGGGGGGAAGGGCCCAACCTGAAGCAGCTAGAATTGCAGAAACCTTGGTCGAAGAGGGTAAACCCACTTGAGTGATGATAGGATCGTTCACCTTCTTGCAAATTGGTCGCCCATTAAACCACGGGTCGAACCAAAATGATGTAGTTTGGCCATCACCAATAACATAAGAGATATGTTGCATTGCATGATCTCGCAATTCCAGTATTTTGCGTATAACCCATGAGCATTTGCTTGGCTTGGTAATAGCCCATATAGAGGATTCGTTGATAATATGATTCCTGACCTACTTGACCCAAAGAGAAGTACAGCAAGGATTAATAATAGCTATAAGATGTTTAAGAATCAAGGCTTGATTCCAGTCCCAAGCATCTTTGATGCCAAGACCCCCCTCAGTCTTCGGCCTAGTGATTATGTCCCATGCTACCTTTGCCTTTGAGCAGCTGTTGGCATTGCCATTCCAAAGAAAACGTGACAGAATTTGATGTATGTGTGAGATAACACCTTTGGGTAACATGAAGTGGGCGCACCAAAACGAATACATTGCATGCAAAACTGAGTTTATAAGCTGAACGCGTCCAGCAAAAGATAGGAAGATAGATGTCCATGAATCAATTCTGCCAGTAATACGAGTGATGAGACTTTGACAATCCTTTTTCTTGAGCTTCTGAGTAATTAGGGGTACTCCAAGGAATTTTGCTGGAAGAGGACCAACTTCAATACCAAAGCTGTTATAGATCCATTGTTGCAAATCAGATGGTGGATTTGACAAATAGCATGAACTCTTACTAGGGTTTGCTTTCAGCCCGGAGTACGAGTGAAACATGTCCAGGACATCCATCATTAGCTTAATGGAGGCCTTTTCACCTTTACAAAAAATCATCAGGTCATCCGCAAAGCAAAGATGATTAAGACCCAAGGACTCAAAATTCTTGTGATAACTGAACTGGTCATTTGCCCTTAATTTACCAAGAAATTCTGATAGGACATCCATAATGAGCACAAACAGGAATGGTGATAGCGGGTCACCCTGGCGAATCCCTCTAGAGCTAGCAAAGTACCCAGCTGATTCGCCATTAATTTTAACGCTAAACCGAGATGAGGTCAGGATAGCATGGATCCACCTGATGAAAGGTAAAGGGTAGCCTCGAAGGATCAACACATCTATAATGAACTGCCAGTGACATGAGTCAAAAGCCTTGCGTAAATCCATCTTAAAAGTTGCTTTGGCGATTCCATGATTGCTATTATAACCATGCAAGAGTTCTTGAGCCAATAGAATGTTATCTGAAATGTTCCTCCCTTTAACAAAAGCAGCCTGAGAATTATCAATCAAGTCCGGAAGAGTTCTGCTGAAACGGCCTGCCAGAATTTTTGAAATGCACTTGTAGATGGTGTTACAACAAGATATAGGCCTGAAGTCAGATAATGTAGAAGGGTTCCTACACTTGGGAATGAGGGCGATGTGAGTAGCATTAATATAATGAGGCATAATACCTGTGTCAAGGAAGTAATGAACAGCCTTAAGAAAATCATTCCCAACAATATCCCAACATTTGATGAAGAAATTAACATTAAATCCATCGGGTCCTGGCGTTTTATTCTTCTTCATAGATTTAAGTGTACGAAAGATTTCCTCATCAGTAACCTTGAGAGTAAGCATCTGGGCCTGACTCGCAGGAATTTTCTTTGACAACAGATTGTGCAAGCTATCGATGCCCGGATATTGAGGAAGGCCTGAACTGAACAAATCCTTGAAGTGGTTCACTGCTTCTGATTTAATAGCTTCCTGATCAGAAATTACCATACCATTAGCATCGAGGAGCGAAAGGATCTTGTTGTTATTCCAGTTGCTTGCAACCTTTTTAAAAAAGAATGAGGTATTCTGATCCCCTAAGGCTAGCCATTGAACACGAGATCTTTGATGAGCAATGTTTTCTTCTTGGTTAAGCAGTGACCATAGCTTGGTAGAAAGATCTTTCTCTTGGTCATGCAGAGAAGGGTCGAAGGGATCATTAAGGATGGCTGCTTGAGTAGCACAAAGTTGGTCACGAACATCTTGAAGTTGGGAATTAATAGAGCCCGTTTGTTTTTGCATCTGCATAATCTTCTTCTTTACCATATTGAGTTTCTGAGCGAAGACATACATAGGGTTACCCATAATTTGACTGCTCCAAGCTTCATTGACTGCAGGAATGAACTCTGGTTTTTCGAGCCAATAATTATAGAAGAGAAATTGCTTTCTGTGTGCTCTAAGGTGGTCATCAAAAGAGAGGATAGATGCTGTGTGATCTGAAAGCCCCCAAGGAACATAATGAGCTTCAGAACTTTGATTCGCGACAAGCCAATGATGGTTTCCCAAGATTCTATCAAGCTTCTTAGTGATAGGGTTTCGCTTTTGCTTATTCCACCAAGTGTGATGAGGACCAATGCTTCGAATGTCACAAAGGCCCAATCTGATGAGAGCATCTTTAAAAACTTGCATTTCAGTAGACCAAGAATCTCTACCACCACTAGATTCTGAAAGATCTTGTATTTCATTAAAATCACCAAGAACCGCCCACGGGGTGTTATTAGTCTCAAAAGAGGCCATATCAGTCCATAATTTATATCTATCAACATGATTATTAGAGGCATAAATAAACGTAAAAAAGTAAACTGCATTAGAAGAAAGGAGTGTAGCCTTACAATGAATGAATTGATCCGACTTGCATACAACAAAAACATCCCAAATTTGAGAGTTCCATCCTACCCAAATACGGCCTCTCGGATGATGAAGGTAGTTAGCATCCCAGCTCCAGAAATTGTGAACTTTCCTAAAGCTAGCACTGGACTTATTTTCGTGGATTTTTGTCTCCAAAATACCAGCCATAGAAATATTGTTGTTCACCAAAAAAGTATGCAAGTCGTTCTGCTTGATAGTTTTATTAAGACCACGAATATTGTAAGCACACACCTTAACCATATTAAACATGTTTGGGAGGAGATTCATAGGGGCTGAGCCCCTTGTTTTTCTTGTTCTTCTTGTTAATTACTGTTTCAAAACCATCCGAATCGAGCTTGTTTTTTGAACCCGAAGAAATTGAGAGGCCCTCGTTTCTTTTGCTGGGCTGCTTAAGAATACCCTTAAGTTTCTGAACCTCGTCCACATTTTTTAGCTTAGTGATGATACCAGTTGTTGGGATAGGAGGGCTAGCCAAATCAGAACCATCAGAAACAACAGGAGGAATAGAACCAGGTTTCCTCACTTCTTGGTTATCAGGCTTAGGCTCCTGATTAGGTAAAGGTTGAGTGGGCTTAGTCCCAAGGATAGGCATGTCTACATCAACTACCTTACTTGGCTGAGGGTCTTTAAGCACCCACGAAGAAGATGGATTAGGAGTATTTGCTTTAAGGGTAGTTGGGCATCTAGCAACAGAGTGTCCAAACACCTTACATGTTGAGCATTGAGCGGGCTTATTGAAGTATTCCACTTTGGCTTGCACAAAGGACTCTGTATTGCCATCTTCATCAAGGACAGCAACGTCAATTGCAGAAGGCAGAGGTTCGATAGCAGAGACTTCAACTAGAACTTTTGCATACGGCATTGGTTCTAGTTTTGCAGTGATATTATCAAGCTGAAGAGGACGGCCTATAGCACTTGCAACGTAACTAATGCCCGTTGAGGACCAGTAAGAGTATGGAAGATCATGGATTTTAACCCATAAGGGTAACTTGCAAAAACCAGATTTTTCCAACTTTTTCCCTTCAAACCAAGGCTACAAGAAAATCTGATTACGTTTGAAATGCCAGGGTCCACCTGCCAGAATCCTATTCCTGTCAAGTTCACTGTTGAATTTGAACACAAAAAAACCTTTCTTGACCATGTACATTTTGACGAACCCCAAGTGGAGCCATTGTTTCCTTGCCTCTTCCTCCACCATTTTAAACGGAAGATTGGACCCCAGAAAATAACCAACTAAGCTAGTAGACCATGCTTTCTGGCTATCTTTAAGAAAATCTATTGGGGGTTTAACAACTGGAACACCATTAGTAGCATTAGGTAGGGGTGGAAAGTATTGCAACTGAACAGAAGCTGAATTGCTTGTACCAGATTCTTGAACTACATTCGTCCAGGTACGGTTTTTTGGTTGAGCATTTGGCACAGAAAATTTACCTTCATTCGTGTGTTCCTTATTGGCCATCTCGTTGAAAGCAGCAGGTCCATTTCCTTCATGTTGAACAGAAACTCTTTCAGGCATTTTGCCAGACGCTTTGCAGTCGTTGCTAACTCCAGTATTCTTTAGTATAGGGAGGCCATATTCATCACGACCATACACAATCCGAGCAGAATCTGGTAATCCAGCATTGAATTCCTCATTAATGAGATGAGATTCCTTCTCAAAATCCGCCATTGAGAGGCCCTTTCTCTCTAAATACTTCTGGAGATCTATCATTTTGTGTCTTAAGGCAAAAAGTTCTTCCCTTTCTACCTTGTTTTCTCTAAAAGCCATATGTGTAGCTCTGTGCACAGTCTCTCTTTCCATTTTCGCTCTATCATCCTCAAGAGAGTAAGCTTCTTCCTCAGAATAGGAGTCTGCCCCTGTTGCTTTTTCCAAAGCTATGCCACCTGAGCTGCTAGGAAAACCCATCAAGATTGGGTAGTCCTCAACCTCGCGTCTGGCCCTAACCTCTTCCATTACATCTTCTACGAATACATCTTGCATATAGCCTGGAACACCATCAGTGTCACAATCCGAGCCTTGACTAACCATAATGAACTAATAATAAATAATAAAGTAAATATAGATAAGAAATTTAGTGTTTAGGTGAAGAGAGATTAAGAAAAGTATGGATTCGTGAGAGTATGCTGTGGATTTGAAATGGTAGGGTGAATAGAAAGAAAGGTTGCGGCTAGAAGAAATTAGGGTTTTATCCTAGAGAGAAGGGAGAGCATAATTCTAGAGAGAGAAACATGTTATTGCATGCTCAAACGTCCCACAAACCAAGATTTGGAGTTCCCTTGAGCTATCTAAAAATTCTCTTCACAGCAATTAAATGAGATTCCTTAGGATCACTTTGGAATCTAGCACATAAACAGGTAGAAAACATTATATCTGGTCTACTTGCAGTTAAGTAAAACAATGAGCCTATCATGCCTCTATAGCTAGTGTTATCTACACTTTTTCCCTTAGGATCAGAGTCTAGCTTAGTGGCTGTTGCCATGGGTGTTCTTGCAACTGAAAAATCTTGAAAGCCAAACCTTTTTAAAATATCTTTGATATACTTTGACTGATTAATGAAAATACCAGTCTCAGTCTGTTTGACCTGCAAGCCTAAAAAATAATTTAGTTCACCCATCATGCTCATCTGATACTTAGACTGCATAAGCTTGCTGAACTTAGCACATAACTTTTTCATTAGTAGAACCAAATATGATGTCATAAACATAAACTTGAACAAAAAGCAATTCACCTTTAATCTTTCCAAAGAATAGAGTTTTGTCAATTGTACCTCTTGTGAAACCATTTTAAGAAGAAATTTAGACAAAGTCTCATACCATGCTCTTGGTGCCTGCTTTAGTCCATAGAGTGCCTTGCCAAGTTTGTAGACATGATCTGGAAACTTTGGATCAACAAAACTAGGCAGTTGCTCCACATATACTTCCTAATCAAGCTTGCCATTTAGAAACGCACTCTTTACATCCATCTGGTATACCTTGAACTTTGAATGAGCTGCAAATGCAAGAAACATCCTGATTGCTTCCAATTTTGCTACAGGTGCAAAGGTTTCATCATAATCAATGCCTTCTTCCTGAGAGTAACCCTTGGCCACCAGTCTTGCTTTCTTTCTTACAATCATACCAGATTCATGTAACTTGTTTCTGAAAACCCATTTCGCACCAATAATAGATCTATCTTTAAGTCTTGGTACCAGTTTCCAGACTTTGTTCCTCTCAAACTCATTTAATTCTTCCTGCATTGCAATTACCCAATCAGGATCCTGTAAGGCTTCTTCAACCTTCTTAGGTTCATTCTTTGAGAGAAAGCAATTGTACAAGCATTCATTTTGAATTGATCTTCTAGTTCGAACACCACTATTTGGATCACCAAAATCAAATCTTCGGTATGATCCCTTGTCCTTCTTCTAACAGGTGGTAGATTACTCCTGCTAGATTCTCCCCCTAAGTTAGTGGTATCTCTTGTAGAAGAACTTTCTCTGCCATTAAAAGCTCCCCCTTGATCAGTAGAATCAGTAGACTCCATACTGCTGCTAGTTTTTGATCTTCCTTCACTAGTATCTGAAGGATCAGTTCCTGATGGAGTAGACTCAGAATGACTAGTCTGCTCCTGATAAACATTGTGTTCTCCTCGATTAACTTGATCCCCTTCAACGGTAGCATTCCTTTGAAAAGCAATAGAGATTTCAATTTGAGAACTTTCATCATTAATGGAGAGTGTCTCAGAATCCTTACGATTTTCAAATTCCAAAATGTCATGGCTTTCATCAGTTTGCAAAATTCCAAACTTCTTTTCATCAAATGCAACATGAATTGATTCCATAACAATGTGAGTTCTGAGATTGTATACTTCGAAGGCCTTTGATGCAGAATATCCTAGAAAGATTGCTTCATCCGATTTAGCTTCAAATTTTCCAAGTTGTTCTGGATGAACTTTCAAGACATAGCATTTGCATCCAAAGATGTGAAAATATTTCACACTTGGTTTCTTTCCTTTGATCATCTCATAAGGAGTCTTACCATGACTATTTATCAAGGAACAATTTTGAGTAAAACATGTAGTGTTGATAGCTTCTGCCCAGAAATAGGTTGGAAGCTTTGCACCAGCAAGCATGGTTCTAGCTGCCTCTATGAGAGTTCTGTTCTTTCTTTCTACTACACCATTCCGCTGAGGCGTTCCAGGTGCAGAAAACTGTTGAGTAATTCCATTGTCTGCACAATACTCCTCCATTGCGGAATTCTTGAATTCTGTTCCATTGTCACTCCTAAATACTTTGACTTTGTACTCAGAGCTATTCTGAATATTCCTGATAAGATCAATGATTTGATGAGGAGCTTCATCCTTTTTATGTAGAAAGAATACCCATGTGAACCTTGTGTAGTCATCCACTATAACTAGAGCATATCTTTTCTTGCTGATAGACATAATGTTTACTGGACCAAATAGATCAAGATGTAGCATGTGAAATGGTTCAGTAATTGAATTTTCTGTCTTGCTCTTGAAAGTGGTTCTTTTCTATTTACCAAGCTGACAAGCATCATGTTGTGCTAAAAATAAAAATGATTGCAAGTGCACAATCTCGTTTTAATAAATTTAGATTCGTTCCGCAGAGACTAATATTTTCTCAAACCTTTATTTTTAATTTAATCGGAAAAGGACAAATTTGGGTTTGGAGAATTTTTGGATTTAACTAATTAAAATAAAAAACTAAATGGAATTTTAGACTATTTTAAACTAATTTAAAACTAAATTATTCTAATTTATTCTAAAATTCTAAATTATTCTAAAAAATCTAAATTTGTTAAAAAATTCTAAATGTGAATTAAAACTAGATATTATGCTAAAACCCTTTTTTTTAATTAAGCTAACACCTTTTTACGGAAAATTTATTTACAGGAGTTTTTGAGAAATTGGACATGAGGTGATTGAAATCTCAACTAGCCACAAAACCAAAAATCGACAAAACTAACAGCAATTTAAACGAAACAATCAACAAAAACTCACAAAAAAATCTCTCCGATTTGACTCGGCAGGTACACGACTTCAAACTCGCAAAACTCAGCTATACTACTCAGCAAAACCCAGAAAGAACAAGCCATATGCAGACTCAGCAAATCACAAAAGCAACGACTCGAAATAAAACTCAAAACTAGAATTAACGAACACAAGTCAGTACTTGGAAAACACAACTCGCAGACTCGACAAAACAATACATAAAAAAATAGCAAAACCAAATAACATTAATTCGACATTTAACAATTTATTTTCTAAACCAAAACAATACAACCGCATAGAACAGACACAAAATAGAGTAGAATCAAAACCACACAACTGGAACTCAGCACATCTGCACAAAATAATTCCCAGAAAATGCAAACAACCCAACAAAACTTGGAACTCGCTGCAAACTCGGCAACTTGAGCTCAGCACAAACCAAAAATAGACTCAGCATAGCATACAGCGAATTAAACTAAAAGACTCGCCTAAATAAAACACACAGCAACAAATCTTAAACAATCGACTCGAGTCAACTCGACCCAGACGAACACAGCGGTAATAACAATTACTCAGTGACAAACCATCGAAAAATAACGAACTTGTAACACAACTCAGCAACAAGAATTCGAAATCAACCATTTACAAATAAAAACTCAGCCACAAATAAGAAACTAGAAACACAGCCACAAATAAGAAAGACACAGCCACGAATCAAGGTAGAACTGAGAAATGCAGACTCGGCTAATAGACCCAGTTCTTGTGACTCAATAACCAAAACATCGAACAAAACACCGACTCAATCAAATACAATCAAGAACTCGACTCGATATTTCAACCACAAAACAACGATTCAAACTTGTAAAATGAACTCAACAACAATGATTCTACTCAGCACAGTCCCCACAAAACTCGACTAAACTAACTAAATTAATAAATAAGAAAAGAAATGGGTGATTGCAGGGTACGAAGGAGGGAGAAAGTAAAGAAAAGAAGAAAAAAAGAAGGAAAATAAGAAAACAAGAGGGGCTGGGTGTTGGTGTTTAGGCGAAGAAAGGAAGAAGGAGAACAAGAACAGAGGAGTGATTGTTTAATCGAAGTAGAAGAAAAAAAAAGGAGGGGAAGAAGGGAAGAAGAAAAGGAATTGGTGAAGTAGGGGAAAAACAAGAAAAAAAAATAGTTAGGTTTGAATAATTAAATAGGGGAGAAAGATTGCTTCGAATAAGACAAATTAAAGCAGGAAAATAAAGACTGAAAATTAACAAAACAAATATTTTTGTGTTTTTTTCTTTTTATTTTAAAAAAACAACTAAATACGATAATAAAGAAATAACTACGAAATTAAAATTTACACTAAAACGAGGATTTGATTTGGAATTAAAATGGCCCACAATAAAATTGAAATTTAAAGGGGCAAAATTACGAATTAAAATTAAAATTATAACTACGAATAAGAAAATAAAAATCGTTATTTTCAACCATAGTGGCTAGCTTTTCGCTACTTTGTCCACTACATGGATTTACGAAAATAACGAAGGTAAGGCAATATAATGAAAGAACAAGACGAGAAATTAAAGGAAACGACCAATTAACAATGTCATCAACAAGATTAACCCTTATTGTATGTTCATAAAACTCATTGGGTTCTTTTCCGACATTAAAGATGTTAAAGTTAATTGTCATATTACCAAAAGTTAGTTTCATCGAACCATCCCTACAATTAATCAAGGCATTAGATGTAGCAAGAAAAGGTCTTCCTAGAATGATCGGGATTTGGTTCTTAGGATTCGTGAGGGGTTGAGTCTCGAGGACAACAAAATCAACCGGAAAGATGAATTCACCAACCTTAATTAGCACATCCTCAATTATTCCCTTAGGCATTTTGACAGAACGATCGGCTAGTTGAATTGTCATGTTCATCTTTTGAAGTTCGTCTAAACCTAGGGCTTGATAGACCCAAAATGGAAGAAGATTCACACTCGCTCCTAAGTCAAGTAAAGCGTTGTCCACAAAAGTATTGCCTATGACACATGAAATTGTAGGACAACCGGGGTCCTTATATTTCACGGGAATTTGGTTCGAAAGAATTGAACTAACATGAGATGTCAAAAACGCTTTCTTAGGGACGTGGGTGGAACGTTTGTGAGAACATAAATCTTTTAGACACTTGGCATAAGAGGGAATTTGTTGAATGGCATCTAAAAGAGGAATGTTGATCTCGACTTGTTTGAAAACTTCCAAAATCTTTTCTATTTGAGGAGATTGTTTGTTTGAAAGGAGTCTTTGAGGATAAGGAGCTTTAGGCTTAAAGACTCGTTTGTTAGACACATCGGGAATGGAATTGGAAAGTGGAACAATAATCGAAGATTCGTTAGGTGAAGATGATGATGATTTATGAGAAGATTGTGATGACTCGAGAGCGGATTTTAAAGATGAGGGTTCAAGTGGTGAAGGTGTTGGACTAGATGACTCGAGAGTATGGTTTGAATGATCAATTTTAGGGTTTGGTTCAACATTTGACTCTTCTTCGTCTTCGGGAGACTCGACTCCTACCTGATTATCAACTTGTTTTCCCGACCTTAAAGAAATGATAGCAATAACATTTTCGGGAGGTCTTTGGTTGAGAGGAAATTTAGGGTTGACCTCGGGTTGACTCGGGAACTTGTTCTTCTCTCGCTCACACATGGCATTGGCTAATTGACTCACATGAACCTCTAACTTAAATATGGATTGAGTACTAGCATTCAAAAGTTGCCTATCTTGAGTCATGGTTTGTATAAAGGTTTGTTAAGATTGAGCCAAATTAGCTGTTGATTTCAAAAGCGCATCAAGAGTCTTTTCCAAAGAATTAATTCTCTTATCCGACTCACGAAAGCCAGGAGGGTGGGCGGGTGCTTGATTTGGATAAGGAACGTGATTTTGAATCGGGTTTGGAAAAACACCTTGGTTTGGAGTTGGGTAAGAGTTCGGCTTTTGAAAAGCAGGTGGCGGAGATTGGTAGTTTTGGCCTTGGTTCCACGAGAAATTCGGGTGATTCTTCCAACCACGATTATATGTAGGTGCAAAAGGATCATTCCTAGGGGTTGGTTGAAACACCGCATTGACTTGATCACAATCGGGAAAGTTTGGAAAACCTTGATTATAATTAGAGCACATAGACACTTGTGAGGGGGCGTTACTAGTTTCTAGGGCTTTGAGTCTTCTAGTTAGAGTAGCTAATTTGGCATCGGTTGCAATCGAATTTCCAATTGAATGCAAACCCCTAGATGTACTAGAAGACTCGTTCGACTTATTAGGCTCCCTAGTAGACTCCCACAACATGGTCTTCTCGGCTAATTCTTCGAAAAATGCCCACCCTTCGTCCTCATCTTTTTCCATGAATTTACCTTGGCACATAGACTCCAACAAAGCGGTTGTTGGACTATCTAAGGCCTCGTAAACGATCTACCAAAGTCTCCATTTTTCTTTTCCGTGGTGGGGGCATTGTGATAAGAGATTTTTAAAACGATCAAAATATTTCCAAAAAGACACATTTTCCTTTTGATGAAATTGATTTATTTCGTTTGTAATCCTTGTAGTCTTATGGTTTGGAAAATATTTTTTTAGAAAAATTACCACACAAATCCCTCCCACGTAGAAATAGAATTAACCGGTAGGCTATACAACCATTTTTTAGCATTTTCTTTAAGCGCGAAGTTAATGAGCCTAACCTAATTGAGTCCTCGGTTAATTATTGGAGTTTTTGTAGGGCACAAACCTCCTCGAATTCATGGATGAAAAGATACGGGTCCTCACCTTCACTCCCAGTAAATTTGGGTAACATGCTAATATGTTGAGCTTTGATTTCGAAATTATTACCATTTACGGGAGGAAGAGTGATACACGAGGGTTGGGCAGAACGGGTTGGGTAGCAACGGTCCTTAAGAGACATGGCCATGTTTACTATCGGTTCGGAATTATCTAAAGACTCGGAATCAGAAGAGGAAGAAATCTCAAACGATCTCACTAGTCTAGAAGAATTATGCCTAATCCAAATAGTTCGCATAAGTGTGATAAAATAAACACACAAAAAGAATGGGGTGAAAAATTAAAAGAAAAAATATTCTAACCCTAGGGTTCCTTAATAAAATAACTAGACCTTGCTCCAAACTGCAAGGACCACCAAAAACTCGGTAAAGCAGAATTTATTCGAACTGATTTGGCTAGGTAGGTGCAAGCATTGCCAAGAGGCTAAACACCAGCCTAGACACCAAATCTTAATTGGCCAGGTAAGCTTTCGCTTGCCTAGACACCAAAGAGTCGGAATAATTAATGATTACTTCGTTTCTTAGGTACCTTCCTAATTGAGCGCGAAATTCCTAGGGGCAAACGTCTAATTAATTTTATTAAAGGCTAGGTATGCAAAATGAGGGATTGATTGTTTTTGGGCTAAGGAAAGAGTGATGAAATCCATTCCCTTATCTTTTGAGAGGATTTGCCCTTAAGATTTATTTACAAAATGATGCAACAAACAAAGAGGTATAAAAAACTATAAACATTTATGGATGCTTAACTATGTGCTCTAACTAAAGAAAAGAAAGAATTTAATGTACCTTGGGGTCCTCCAGTGATCACCACAATTATAAGGTACGAAAAATTAAAAAATAAGAAAATAAAAATCTAGATAATGTGCCCTAAGTGATTAGATGCATGATGCAACAATTATGTAATTTCTAACTAATTTTTTTGGAATTTAAATATTCAATTTTTTTGTGATTTTTCAATTTTTTTTGATTTTCTAAATAAGGAAAAAAAACACGAAAGAGGAGAGAGATACGGGTTACCCAAGCAAAGCTTCCAAAATTCCTAGAAAATTCTTCCGCTTTAATCCAAGTTTCCCAAATTTTCCACCAAATTCTTCGAAAAAATGCAAACAAGAAAAAGGGTGAGAAAAGAGCTAATCCGAAAAATTAAAAACTAAGATGCGAAAAATAATTAGTCCCCCAGCGGCGCCAAAAACTTGTTGTTCTAAAAATAAAAATGATTGCAAGTGCACAATCTCGTTTTAGTAAATTTAGATTCGTTCCGCAGAGACTAATATTTTCGCAAACCTTTATTTTTAATTTAATCGGAAAAGGACAAATTTGGGTTTGGAGAATTTTTGGATTTAACTAATAAAAATAAAAAACTAAAATGGAATTTTAGACTATTGTAAACTAATTTAAAACTAAATTATTCTAATTTATTACAAAATTCTAAATTATTCTAAAAATTCTAAATTTGTTAAAAAATTCTAAATGTGAATTAAAACTAGATATTATGCTAAAACCCTTTTTTTTAATTAAACTAACACCGTTTTACGGAAAATTTATTTACAGAAGTTTTGAGAAAATTGGACATGAGGTGATTGAAATCTCAACTAGCCACAAAACCATAAATCGACAAAACCAACAACAATTTAAACGAAACAATCAACAAAAATCACAAAAAAAACTCTCCGATTTGACTCGGCAGGTACACGACTTCAAACTCGCAAAACTCAGCTATACTACTCAGCAAAACCCAGAAAGAACAAGCCATATGCAGACTCAGCAAATCACAAAAGCAACGACTCGAAATAAAACTCAAAACTAGAATTAACGAACACAAGTCAGTACTTGGAAAACACAACTCGCAGACTCGACAAAACAATACATAAAAAAATAGCAAAACCAAATAACATTAATTCGACATTTAACAATTTATTTTCTAAACCAAAACAATACAACCGCATAGAACAGACACAAAATAGAGTAGAATCAAAACCACACAACTGGAACTCAGCACATCTGCACAAAATAATTCCCAGAAAATGCAAACAACCCAACAAAACTTGGAACTCGCTGCAAACTCGGCAACTTGAGCTCAGCACAAACCAAAAATAGACTCAGCATAGCATACAGCGAATTAAACTCAAAGACTCGCCTAAATAAAACGCACAGCAACAAATCTTAAACAATCGACTCGAGTCAACTCGACCCCGACGAACTCAGCGGTAATAACAATTAATCACTGACAAACCATCGAAAAAGAACGACCTTGTAACACTACTCAACAACAAGAATTCGAAATCAACCATTTACAAATAAAAACTCAGCCACGAATAAGAAACTAGAAACACAGCCACAAATAAGAAGAACACAGCCACGAATCAAGGTAGAACTCAGAAATGCAGACTCGGCTAACAGACCCAGTTCTTGCGACTCAATAACCAAAACATCGAACAAAATAGCGATTCAATCAAATACAATCAAGAACTCGACTCGATATTTCAACCACAAAACAGCGATTCAAACTCGTAAAATGAACTCAACAACAACGATTCTGCTCAGCACAATCCCCACAAAACTCGACTAAACTAACTAAAAAAAATAAGAAAAGAAATGGGTGATTGCAGGGAACTGTAACACCCCAACTTTCCAATATTGAAAAAAAATATACTTTTTATAATTAAATGGTCTTTGATACAGGGGAATTTTAGAAAATTTCGACATGAAGTATTTGTAAATCGGACTATCCACCTGTATTACAACCCAAGCCAAAATTCCAATCAACTTACAAATAAAACTTAATACTCCAACGATTCCTCACCGAGGATCGCTTCCAGGTTATGGTATGAAACAAGAATCTATACTATAATAATCATTACAACTTCTATCTCAAAGTCAAATTTCAAACCTTTATACCTTCTAAACCATAACGCAAGCCAATTTAGCATATGCCCGCTGGCTCTGTATCTAGCTTCTAAAGAATGCCTCATCGCTCCCATATGACTTATAATGCGCAGGTATCCAACTCTTTAACCCTAACTGAAAGAGAAGGTAAAACAAGCAAGAGTGAGCCAAAGAACGCTCAGCAAGTATATATATAGTGATAGCAATATCAACAACAATAATAAGTTCTGAAAATCAGGTAGAATTATCATATGCTTTGAAAAGTATCAACTAAATCAAATATCTTTATTATCACGAAGGACCAACATTGCTTCACTGGAAAGGGGTGTATCACAATAAGAACCGATAAAAGTTCTGATAGGGAATAATAATCAACAATTTAAATGCTCAAAAGCTACAGGGATATGCCATTTATTTAAATCAGGAAATGAAATAGAATTGGACTATTATGCATTTTATAAAAAAAACATCAATAAGGTTAGGCTGCTGATCAGTCACGCACTAACCCCGGACAAACGCACACAGCAATGTCCTTAATTGGATCCATGGCACACATTGGCCTTAATAATTCCTGACCACGAATCTGGTCCGACCCTTACGGTCCACATTTTTAAAAACTAACAGTCCAATCCTATGACTAGACATCAGGTGTCGGAACAATCGACCACCTCAACTGCCAAACACCCTGGACACTTTCGTTCCAGGTTAACATCTCAATTTCACCAAATAAAACAAGGTTGGGTAATCTCTGAATTAAATATCAACAAGTTCGATATGACAAACAGGGGTATTGATTTAAGTCAAGCTACTAAAAGGATCAACGAAACGATATAATCAACTTGGGGTATAAAAATGGAATATTCAAAGTCAATGGAAATTATCAGAGCAGTTATATCGAGGATAAATCAAATGCATAAGAATCAAGTTATGATAATCATAATTCGCTGGAAATATAAGTGAAGTGGTCTACTTGAAAGAGGAGTGGAATAATACACTTGCAAGGAATATGGATGTAAATCAATTCATTAATAGCATCAATAACTCAGTGGAATCAATTTTGGGACATAACAATTAGGTATTCGCAATTTCGGAAAATTAACAGAACAATTATAGCAAGAATAATTTAAATAAGCATAAGAATCAGACTTTTATAATCATAACTCATTTGAAAGGTAATTGAAGCAATTTACTTGCAAAAATAATTACCGGATGATCAATGTCAAATTAGTATGAAGAACACATTCCTTGAAAGAATATTTATTGAGGGAAAATCATAAATCTTATTCAGGAATTATATTAAAAGATTTTTCTAAAGTCTTAAGTCTTGGATTTCCTCTGTTTTAAAAAAAAAAAATTAAAAAAAAAAAAAAAATATCATTTCATTACTTTTAAAGAAGATAAAGTAGTACCCGACTGGGAAATCCGGTAAAATACCTCGAAAGAGAATATTAATAAAACTGAGGAATATTTGTATAAAATAATCTCAAAAGAGTCAACACCTGAACGATAGGTATTGAGGAATCCGATAAAATATCAAGTATTGAAACATTAATAAAGATTTGAATTAATTATTTAAAAGAAATATTATTTAAAATAATTATAAAAAAAATCAACACCTGAACGATAGGTGGAGAGAATCAACGCTGGTAAGATAGTTTGAAAATAACTTTGAATACTAGTTGAGAGAAAATACCACTTGTAACAAAAGTAAGGGGTATAGACCCTAGCGAAATGATTTGGGAGAAAACTTCACAATTAATAAGGACAGGTCCATATCATTCCAATAAATATGAAAAGTATAATGCTTGCAAGAAAGGATTTGAAAGAACATATAAATACAACATAAGGGTTCACATCACTTGAACGATAAGTGAGGGATAGTAAACTTGCCTCAGTATGAAGTTTCCAAATCCAATATCTCGATTCTTTACTCGTTGAACATCAGCCTCGATTTCTCATTTGCTAGCCTTTACCTGAGCACACTCGTCAACTCCGATTATTATATTTCTTCTCGAGATTCCATCTACACGTGCATCGGCTCTCAGCCGACCTCCTATTCGTACCTATATATAAAGGTAAAGTACTACTTTAGTACGCTTATAACTGTATTCGTCTAACTCTGTTCTACCCAAACGCGCCCTATAACGCTTTACAACTTAATACATATAGCACATTGGTTCACAATTAGTCCTTGTCTACTTACTCTAAGAATTAGAATATAATTTTTTTTTTTTTTAAGAAGATCGGACAGCACCTCCTTTATAGGACCTTACCTGATGGATTACAATCGACCCGATCAATTAAACAATTCCAAACTCGTATATCAACTTTAAGTTATAAGTACGACTTACGACTACTACTGAAACGCAATACGGAATATCATATTAATTACCCGAGAATCAACATACAGCTTTATTCAATTCACGAAATTTAACCAACCAAACCACTCATACTTATGGAATGTTCCACAATGCTAATACATATTATGATTACCAAATGTTAACCAATAATTCTTGAAACCAAGTCATTACTACGACAATATTTCTAAGTAACATAAATGATTCAATGATAACACATCTGCTATTTATACAATTGTAGCACTTACAACCCCAACAACAACTTACCAAGTTTCACACATGTATCCCCGTATAACAATTTCAACACCATTACTACTCCCGACTACATACTTTGCTATCTACCTTATTTCTTTACTTCTTTCTCGTTCTCTCTTTTCTTTCCTCGGCTTCCCTCTTTCTTTATTCACTCTCGGCTCCTCGGCCTATCTCTCAACACCCCCACACAACTGAAGCACGCACACACACTAATTAATATCCATTTGCTTTGAAGACCGCATTCAATATTTCATGCCTTGAATTGTAAATTCATAGTTACTCCACAAAAACTTTTACAATCCCCTGGCCTTTCTTGCTCGGCACCTGCACTCCTTTATAGCAGATACGTAATTCACCACCCTGTACTTCTCAATTAATGTACCACACGACCCATTGCTCACTAAACCTTACAAAACCTTCAAAAACGCACATCTAAATAGCCACACCAAGACTACAACACTATCCCCTGTCAACAATAATGCTATTGCCTCCCCTGCACCCCTTCTAAGCTTTCGGAAAACCGAGAGTTTCCTGAGAACTCTTGCCTCACCGAGACCACCCTGCTGAACCAAAACAGCCACTTCTATACCTCCTCTTTACACCACAATTAACCACTTCCATTAATATACAAACACACCTATAAATTGAAATCAGCATAACACCAATAATAACACTACTTTAGACTTTACAAGCAACCAACAAGACCCACAAACTCGACACACACACAAGTATTATGTACACATCTCATCTCGATTTTCCACCATCGGAATCCACAACATACACTACCCATTACCCGTGTGAAGATAAAGTTCCGGTTGCATACACAACCACGCAGCATACTCAGACCCGAACTAGACTACAGCACAAGTACTGGGCTTGAATCAAATTTATACCAGGGGAAAGAGATGAGATAATCACACCACCCAGCTGAACTTCGAACCACCAAAAATCGCGCACGTACATACACACTACTTCTAAACACACACATATCCAGCCACTGTTATCACGAAGCACACCCACCAGGATCGACACACATAGTAATGTACTCACACATAACTCATAGTCATGCCCACTGCAATCACAACACCAGTAAAGATTTATGGCAAGAACAGAGAGAGAGAGATTGAGGAAATCAACATAACTCCAGCCCCAAATTCGAACCAGCACCATACCATTCACACACAACTACACACATATACTCGATATACACACCCACTGCACACGTTCACTGTTCCTGCCCAATTCAAAACACCTCAGGAACACACCACAATCGATATACACACACAGCAGCTACGATTACATACACACCCAGCCATGACCACGTACGGTAATTAAACCACACACACTCGCATAACACAATATTCACGATACACGGGCTGCAAAACAGAGGGGATGGGAGATGGGCTTTACCATTAATCGAGCCAAGATAGTGGGTAGAAGGAATCAGAGAGATATAGAGAGATTCGATTGAGATTGAAAACCGAGAGAGAGGGATAAGGATTTGGGAGAGGCGAAGATAGATTGAGAGGAAGTCTGAGAGAACTTTCGAGAGACTTGAAGAAAGAAAAAAAAAGGAAAGAACTGAGACTGCAGTGTTAAAGAATCCAGGGACAAAACAAAGCTTACACACAATCTGAAAATAAACAAAAACAATCTGAATTAAATCATTTTAAAATCGAAATTTAATAAGAAATTGGTAGAAAATTTAATTTAAAAATTCTAAATAGAGTTTATGAAATTACAAACATCCCCATATTTTAAAAATATTTTTAGGATCAAGAATGAATTAAATATGAATTTTGGAAGTTTTAATCTTTTAAATACTATAAAACTCTTAAAATAATTTTAAAATACTCAAACACCCAAAATAATTCTCCCAACAATTTTAAAAACTAAATAATTATACAAAGATAATATTACAAAAGATTTCATGATTTTTAATAACTCCGATGATTTTATAAAAATTTTCGAAGATCAATAATGCATGATTTAAATAATTTTAATCATCAAAAATACAAATAAAAAAAAAATACACGGACCTACTCGTCACACATACATCACCATATAAACATGCAAACATAATATCACATGTATTTAACCTAAAAAAATTCACACCATATATTCCACATTTAATATTAAATAATAATATTTATAAATACGAATTTTCTAAGGCGTTATATCCTTCCCCCCTTAATAGGATTCTGTCCACAGAATCGACCGTAAAAAAAAACATATGACGGTATTATCAACCATTTTCTTTCAATTTCCAAGTCATTTCTTTCATTCTAGAATTCCTTTATATCATTACATATCTCGTTAGGCTCGTCCTGCAAGCCCGTAAATTCCAACATAACTTAAACCTTTGGTTTACATGTCTCGTTAATTCTATATACGTATCACTCGTACGTGGCGACCCTTTTCTACCGAACATCGGACATGACTTATTCGTATAATGGACTATGTCCTGAATGAAAATACCTCAATTTCTAACATAATCATCCATAAGAATTCACATGTATATAAGTATATACTAAAACGAAATCTGTCTCGGCTGGCAATGCACGTTAAATAGATAAGTCTTTAAAACAAAATCCACGTGTCTAAAACATTTGATACCACTTCCACGCTCCTATTCATAATTCAAATTGCCCCAGATAAAACTTTGAGAAAAAGAATATCAAGAAATCCCCCAATCATTCTTACTCCCCTTTCAACGTACAATGTTACTCGAGGAGGGAATAACTGGGAAACTTCTATCCATCCTCAATCCCATTATTTTACTGAGTAACCTTTTCGAAACTAATAATTGTTTACCTTGAAACGTATTTATCTTATTCGCGATACAAACTACCCGGGGTCACAACCTTCCAATACCATTCATAATAGTCTAGACCTTTGGATCTTCCATCTATAACTTCCGAAATTCTTTGAACATTTCCTTGAGCATTGTATACGTATTTAATATTTGTTGGTTCATCCGGTTGCATTGAAACTTGAGCGGGTTTTGGATCTCTTCTTTGACTCCTAAAAGCTCTCTTCACCTTTATCCATTCGTTTCCTGATTTGTAGGCTTGTTTACTGTTGTAGCTATCTTGGTAATACCTTTGACAACCTTCAATAATTCCTAGCCGGTCCTTTAAGGCTTTTTATCTCTGCTGGCATTTTATGCCTTTCCTGATTCATTGTTGCTTCGTCGTCTCGGCATTCACCTCGATTCTTTCGTCATATCCTGAAAATTTTAATTCTTCCAATTACAAAGCTCGTACCTAGAAATCGTATATATGATCTTCTCATGTTCCTGAATTTCCTGAGATGCCTTGCGATCTTGGATCCTAACCTAACAACCTCTTGGTCTGCGTGACCGTTAAAACTCCTTTGTCTGCTTGCGTCCTCGAAACACAACCTCTACATTCCTTGGGAATCATAACTGCCCTTAGTTGTCCTTTCAATCTTTCTTACACCTCGTAGTCGATCAATTGAATCGATCTTAGAATCACACCTTATTCTCTTTACTGTCACCATATCCACACTCTTAGCAACATCACTTATAATCACATAAACTTCTAGTTTCTAATTCCGTCACTTCTTACAATATCATTCCTTCTGCTTATACTTACAGCTTCCCCAGTAATCTTAATACAATTAAAATACGCTTGCTCTCGAAATCTTATCTTCCGATAATGGTGGTCCTACTGGTCTCCTTAATTTATATCCCATGAGTAGCTATCTTGTCTCGTTATTCTGGTCTTCAAAATTTTCTAGATTCTACATTCCTTTCTGGGCAAATCTCACGTCCTCTGCTAATACAATTCCTGCAAGTTTCCTGGTTCTCTGTCTTCCTCTTCTTGTTATCTTGTTCTATTTGAGTCGATTTATTCTCACTCTTAATATTCATGATCCTCTGAACTACATTCAACTAACTCACTATCTCCAACACAATCCTTTTTTTTTTTTTCTCTTTTCTTTTTCTCTTTTTTTTTTTTTTTTTTTTTTTTTTCCGAAGTTCCAATTTTCATTGACATTTCTTAAAACAACTATCTAATTTTTACTCTGCTTCGCTCAAATTATTCCATTTTGATTCTAAAACTTCTATATCCAACAATTGGCCTCAAACCTTTAAAATCTCATGATTCACTTCTTTTATATCCAAAGTAAAATGAGAAATTAACAAGCATTCCTTCACACCCTTTGCTCAACAATAACTATCACATACCGCTTATTTTCATCACCATTCCAGTTTCAACTTTAACAAAATTAATAATTTCGTGTCTTCGTTGCCAATCCAACCAGAAATCTAACTCGAGATACAATATCTACTTTAATATAAATTCCTCAAACTTGATCGACCGGTTTTCCTTCAACGTAATCGTATCTTAGACCACTTAAAATGTCATCCTCTACATCTATGCTGCATTCAACTCCTTGATAACTTTAAAACTCGTAAGGGTTTATAACAATGGTTATAATAGACATGTATTAGCATGTATGAGTACAAGATGATTTTTGTTTGATAAAAATTTTATAAAAGAATTTAACTGAGAGATCAATATGATCACTGAACTAATTTCAGGTTGCATTTGTCACTTAGGTCAACCACCATAGCACAAGAAGGGGGCCAGCCTTCTGTATTTTCATGACAAACACAATCAGTGGCGTCCCACCAGACTTCTATCACATAGATAAGATGTCCCTGAATCCCCTATATACATAGGGTTGTTCATCCCAGTCAGAATAAATAAGGTTAAGTATTCAAAGAGAGACAAAAAGAATTCAAAAGTTTCAAAAAGTTTATAGATATACAATGTTGAATAAGGAATAGCAATTATTCGGGGAAATAAGAAAGAATTCAAGGGTCTCAATAATTTATACGCGTTATGTTGAATCAAGTGATCCCCTGGGAAATAGAGGTATCTTTGAAAAATAGGAATGTGCTTAAATAAATTGGAAAAATTCGTCATCAATTGAAGTATGGTTGATTATCAAAGGTGATGGGGTATTATCAAATAAGAAGAAACATAAAGAAAGGTTAAATCTCCTTTATCAATAATTTGAATGAAATCACGGCTAGTAATGAATAACCACGCCATTCCTCCATCCCATGCCAGTAATCGCATTTTACATCTTGTTTACAATCCTTTCGCACTTTCTACATCGCTCGCTGGGTAACTAAAGTCGCAAAAGAAACTCTAGAAGGTACACGAAAGTCTACACGTAGCATCCTCCAAGCTGGTAATTCCGGTCGTCTATTTAACGTAGGCGGTGCGGAATCAACTACCTCGTCCAAAGTCGAACCTTCGAATTAATCGAACTCCGGCTCACAAGATATGTCGAAATACCGAATAACGTCGCAGCACTCGGCATACTAACGTAAAGCGAACCTTATCCTAAATCGTTCCATCTAACGTCTAACTTAATTACTTACACCTAATCATCCTAACTTGTTTCAGTGACCATAACCTGTCGCTCTGATACCAACCTGTAACACCCCAACTTTCCAATATTGAAAAAAAATATACTTTTTATAATTAAATGGTCTTTGATACAGGGGAATTTTAGAAAATTTCGACATGAAGTATTTGTAAATCGGACTATCCACCTGTATTACAACCCAAGCCAAAATTCCAATCAACTTACAAATAAAACTTAATACTCCAACGATTCCTCACCGAGGATCGCTTCCAGGTTATGGTATGAAACAAGAATCTATACTATAATAATCATTACAACTTCTATCTCAAAGTCAAATTTCAAACCTTTATACCTTCTAAACCATAACGCAAGCCAATTTAGCATATGCCCGCTGGCTCTGTATCTAGCTTCTAAAGAATGCCTCATCGCTCCCATATGACTTATAATGCGCAGGTATCCAACTCTTTAACCCTAACTGAAAGAGAAGGTAAAACAAGCAAGAGTGAGCCAAAGAACGCTCAGCAAGTATATATATAGTGATAGCAATATCAACAACAATAATAAGTTCTGAAAATCAGGTAGAATTATCATATGCTTTGAAAAGTATCAACTAAATCAAATATCTTTATTATCACGAAGGACCAACATTGCTTCACTGGAAAGGGGTGTATCACAATAAGAACCGATAAAAGTTCTGATAGGGAATAATAATCAACAATTTAAATGCTCAAAAGCTACAGGGATATGCCATTTATTTAAATCAGGAAATGAAATAGAATTGGACTATTATGCATTTTATAAAAAAAACATCAATAAGGTTAGGCTGCTGATCAGTCACGCACTAACCCCGGACAAACGCACACAGCAATGTCCTTAATTGGATCCATGGCACACATTGGCCTTAATAATTCCTGACCACGAATCTGGTCCGACCCTTACGGTCCACATTTTTAAAAACTAACAGTCCAATCCTATGACTAGACATCAGGTGTCGGAACAATCGACCACCTCAACTGCCAAACACCCTGGACACTTTCGTTCCAGGTTAACATCTCAATTTCACCAAATAAAACAAGGTTGGGTAATCTCTGAATTAAATATCAACAAGTTCGATATGACAAACAGGGGTATTGATTTAAGTCAAGCTACTAAAAGGATCAACGAAACGATATAATCAACTTGGGGTATAAAAATGGAATATTCAAAGTCAATGGAAATTATCAGAGCAGTTATATCGAGGATAAATCAAATGCATAAGAATCAAGTTATGATAATCATAATTCGCTGGAAATATAAGTGAAGTGGTCTACTTGAAAGAGGAGTGGAATAATACACTTGCAAGGAATATGGATGTAAATCAATTCATTAATAGCATCAATAACTCAGTGGAATCAATTTTGGGACATAACAATTAGGTATTCGCAATTTCGGAAAATTAACAGAACAATTATAGCAAGAATAATTTAAATAAGCATAAGAATCAGACTTTTATAATCATAACTCATTTGAAAGGTAATTGAAGCAATTTACTTGCAAAAATAATTACCGGATGATCAATGTCAAATTAGTATGAAGAACACATTCCTTGAAAGAATATTTATTGAGGGAAAATCATAAATCTTATTCAGGAATTATATTAAAAGATTTTTCTAAAGTCTTAAGTCTTGGATTTCCTCTGTTTTAAAAAAAAAAAATAAAAAAAAAAAAAATATCATTTCATTACTTTTAAAGAAGATAAAGTAGTACCCGACTGGGAAATCCGGTAAAATACCTCGAAAGAGAATATTAATAAAACTGAGGAATATTTGTATAAAATAATCTCAAAAGAGTCAACACCTGAACGATAGGTATTGAGGAATCCGATAAAATATCAAGTATTGAAACATTAATAAAGATTTGAATTAATTATTTAAAAGAAATATTATTTAAAATAATTATAAAAAAAATCAACACCTGAACGATAGGTGGAGAGAATCAACGCTGGTAAGATAGTTTGAAAATAACTTTGAATACTAGTTGAGAGAAAATACCACTTGTAACAAAAGTAAGGGGTATAGACCCTAGCGAAATGATTTGGGAGAAAACTTCACAATTAATAAGGACAGGTCCATATCATTCCAATAAATATGAAAAGTATAATGCTTGCAAGAAAGGATTTGAAAGAACATATAAATACAACATAAGGGTTCACATCACTTGAACGATAAGTGAGGGATAGTAAACTTGCCTCAGTATGAAGTTTCCAAATCCAATATCTCGATTCTTTACTCGTTGAACATCAGCCTCGATTTCTCATTTGCTAGCCTTTACCTGAGCACACTCGTCAACTCCGATTATTATATTTCTTCTCGAGATTCCATCTACACGTGCATCGGCTCTCAGCCGACCTCCTATTCGTACCTATATATAAAGGTAAAGTACTACTTTAGTACGCTTATAACTGTATTCGTCTAACTCTGTTCTACCCAAACGCGCCCTATAACGCTTTACAACTTAATACATATAGCACATTGGTTCACAATTAGTCCTTGTCTACTTACTCTAAGAATTAGAATATAATTTTTTTTTTTTTTTAAGAAGATCGGACAGCACCTCCTTTATAGGACCTTACCTGATGGATTACAATCGACCCGATCAATTAAACAATTCCAAACTCGTATATCAACTTTAAGTTATAAGTACGACTTACGACTACTACTGAAACGCAATACGGAATATCATATTAATTACCCGAGAATCAACATACAGCTTTATTCAATTCACGAAATTTAACCAACCAAACCACTCATACTTATGGAATGTTCCACAATGCTAATACATATTATGATTACCAAATGTTAACCAATAATTCTTGAAACCAAGTCATTACTACGACAATATTTCTAAGTAACATAAATGATTCAATGATAACACATCTGCTATTTATACAATTGTAGCACTTACAACCCCAACAACAACTTACCAAGTTTCACACATGTATCCCCGTATAACAATTTCAACACCATTACTACTCCCGACTACATACTTTGCTATCTACCTTATTTCTTTACTTCTTTCTCGTTCTCTCTTTTCTTTCCTCGGCTTCCCTCTTTCTTTATTCACTCTCGGCTCCTCGGCCTATCTCTCAACACCCCCACACAACTGAAGCACGCACACACACTAATTAATATCCATTTGCTTTGAAGACCGCATTCAATATTTCATGCCTTGAATTGTAAATTCATAGTTACTCCACAAAAACTTTTACAATCCCCTGGCCTTTCTTGCTCGGCACCTGCACTCCTTTATAGCAGATACGTAATTCACCACCCTGTACTTCTCAATTAATGTACCACACGACCCATTGCTCACTAAACCTTACAAAACCTTCAAAAACGCACATCTAAATAGCCACACCAAGACTACAACACTATCCCCTGTCAACAATAATGCTATTGCCTCCCCTGCACCCCTTCTAAGCTTTCGGAAAACCGAGAGTTTCCTGAGAACTCTTGCCTCACCGAGACCACCCTGCTGAACCAAAACAGCCACTTCTATACCTCCTCTTTACACCACAATTAACCACTTCCATTAATATACAAACACACCTATAAATTGAAATCAGCATAACACCAATAATAACACTACTTTAGACTTTACAAGCAACCAACAAGACCCACAAACTCGACACACACACAAGTATTATGTACACATCTCATCTCGATTTTCCACCATCGGAATCCACAACATACACTACCCATTACCCGTGTGAAGATAAAGTTCCGGTTGCATACACAACCACGCAGCATACTCAGACCCGAACTAGACTACAGCACAAGTACTGGGCTTGAATCAAATTTATACCAGGGGAAAGAGATGAGATAATCACACCACCCAGCTGAACTTCGAACCACCAAAAATTGCGCACGTACATACACACTACTTCTAAACACACACATATCCAGCCACTGTTATCACGAAGCACACCCACCAGGATCGACACACATAGTAATGTACTCACACATAACTCATAGTCATGCCCACTGCAATCACAACACCAGTAAAGATTTATGGCAAGAACAGAGAGAGAGAGATTGAGGAAATCAACATAACTCCAGCCCCAAATTCGAACCAGCACCATACCATTCACACACAACTACACACATATACTCGATATACACACCCACTGCACACGTTCACTGTTCCTGCCCAATTCAAAACACCTCAGGAACACACCACAATCGATATACACACACAGCAGCTACGATTACATACACACCCAGCCATGACCACGTACGGTAATTAAACCACACACACTCGCATAACACAATATTCACGATACACGGGCTGCAAAACAGAGGGGATGGGAGATGGGCTTTACCATTAATCGAGCCAAGATAGTGGGTAGAAGGAATCAGAGAGATATAGAGAGATTCGATTGAGATTGAAAACCGAGAGAGAGGGATAAGGATTTGGGAGAGGCGAAGATAGATTGAGAGGAAGTCTGAGAGAACTTTCGAGAGACTTGAAGAAAGAAAAAAAAAGGAAAGAACTGAGACTGCAGTGTTAAAGAATCCAGGGACAAAACAAAGCTTACACACAATCTGAAAATAAACAAAAACAATCTGAATTAAATCATTTTAAAATCGAAATTTAATAAGAAATTGGTAGAAAATTTAATTTAAAAATTCTAAATAGAGTTTATGAAATTACAAACATCCCCATATTTTAAAAATATTTTTAGGATCAAGAATGAATTAAATATGAATTTTGGAAGTTTTAATCTTTTAAATACTATAAAACTCTTAAAATAATTTTAAAATACTCAAACACCCAAAATAATTCTCCCAACAATTTTAAAAACTAAATAATTATACAAAGATAATATTACAAAAGATTTCATGATTTTTAATAACTCCGATGATTTTATAAAAATTTTCGAAGATCAATAATGCATGATTTAAATAATTTTAATCATCAAAAATACAAATAAAAAAAAAAATACACGGACCTACTCGTCACACATACATCACCATATAAACATGCAAACATAATATCACATGTATTTAACCTAAAAAAATTCACACCATATATTCCACATTTAATATTAAATAATAATATTTATAAATACGAATTTTCTAAGGCGTTATATCCTTCCCCCCTTAATAGGATTCTGTCCACAGAATCGACCGTAAAAAAAAACATATGACGGTATTATCAACCATTTTCTTTCAATTTCCAAGTCATTTCTTTCATTCTAGAATTCCTTTATATCATTACATATCTCGTTAGGCTCGTCCTGCAAGCCCGTAAATTCCAACATAACTTAAACCTTTGGTTTACATGTCTCGTTAATTCTATATACGTATCACTCGTACGTGGCGACCCTTTTCTACCGAACATCGGACATGACTTATTCGTATAATGGACTATGTCCTGAATGAAAATACCTCAATTTCTAACATAATCATCCATAAGAATTCACATGTATATAAGTATATACTAAAACGAAATCTGTCTCGGCTGGCAATGCACGTTAAATAGATAAGTCTTTAAAACAAAATCCACGTGTCTAAAACATTTGATACCACTTCCACGCTCCTATTCATAATTCAAATTGCCCCAGATAAAACTTTGAGAAAAAGAATATCAAGAAATCCCCCAATCATTCTTACTCCCCTTTCAACGTACAATGTTACTCGAGGAGGGAATAACTGGGAAACTTCTATCCATCCTCAATCCCATTATTTTACTGAGTAACCTTTTCGAAACTAATAATTGTTTACCTTGAAACGTATTTATCTTATTCGCGATACAAACTACCCGGGGTCACAACCTTCCAATACCATTCATAATAGTCTAGACCTTTGGATCTTCCATCTATAACTTCCGAAATTCTTTGAACATTTCCTTGAGCATTGTATACGTATTTAATATTTGTTGGTTCATCCGGTTGCATTGAAACTTGAGCGGGTTTTGGATCTCTTCTTTGACTCCTAAAAGCTCTCTTCACCTTTATCCATTCGTTTCCTGATTTGTAGGCTTGTTTACTGTTGTAGCTATCTTGGTAATACCTTTGACAACCTTCAATAATTCCTAGCCGGTCCTTTAAGGCTTTTTATCTCTGCTGGCATTTTATGCCTTTCCTGATTCATTGTTGCTTCGTCGTCTCGGCATTCACCTCGATTCTTTCGTCATATCCTGAAAATTTTAATTCTTCCAATTACAAAGCTCGTACCTAGAAATCGTATATATGATCTTCTCATGTTCCTGAATTTCCTGAGATGCCTTGCGATCTTGGATCCTAACCTAACAACCTCTTGGTCTGCGTGACCGTTAAAACTCCTTTGTCTGCTTGCGTCCTCGAAACACAACCTCTACATTCCTTGGGAATCATAACTGCCCTTAGTTGTCCTTTCAATCTTTCTTACACCTCGTAGTCGATCAATTGAATCGATCTTAGAATCACACCTTATTCTCTTTACTGTCACCATATCCACACTCTTAGCAACATCACTTATAATCACATAAACTTCTAGTTTCTAATTCCGTCACTTCTTACAATATCATTCCTTCTGCTTATACTTACAGCTTCCCCAGTAATCTTAATACAATTAAAATACGCTTGCTCTCGAAATCTTATCTTCCGATAATGGTGGTCCTACTGGTCTCCTTAATTTATATCCCATGAGTAGCTATCTTGTCTCGTTATTCTGGTCTTCAAAATTTTCTAGATTCTACATTCCTTTCTGGGCAAATCTCACGTCCTCTGCTAATACAATTCCTGCAAGTTTCCTGGTTCTCTGTCTTCCTCTTCTTGTTATCTTGTTCTATTTGAGTCGATTTATTCTCACTCTTAATATTCATGATCCTCTGAACTACATTCAACTAACTCACTATCTCCAACACAATCCTTTTTTTTTTTCTCTTTTCTTTTTCTCTTTTTTTTTTTTTTTTTTTTTTTTTTTTTTTCCGAAGTTCCAATTTTCATTGACATTTCTTAAAACAACTATCTAATTTTTACTCTGCTTCGCTCAAATTATTCCATTTTGATTCTAAAACTTCTATATCCAACAATTGGCCTCAAACCTTTAAAATCTCATGATTCACTTCTTTTATATCCAAAGTAAAATGAGAAATTAACAAGCATTCCTTCACACCCTTTGCTCAACAATAACTATCACATACCGCTTATTTTCATCACCATTCCAGTTTCAACTTTAACAAAATTAATAATTTCGTGTCTTCGTTGCCAATCCAACCAGAAATCTAACTCGAGATACAATATCTACTTTAATATAAATTCCTCAAACTTGATCGACCGGTTTTCCTTCAACGTAATCGTATCTTAGACCACTTAAAATGTCATCCTCTACATCTATGCTGCATTCAACTCCTTGATAACTTTAAAACTCGTAAGGGTTTATAACAATGGTTATAATAGACATGTATTAGCATGTATGAGTACAAGATGAGTTTTGTTTGATAAAAATTTTATAAAAGAATTTAACTGAGAGATCAATATGATCACTGAACTAATTTCAGGTTGCATTTGTCACTTAGGTCAACCACCATAGCACAAGAAGGGGGCCAGCCTTCTGTATTTTCATGACAAACACAATCAGTGGCGTCCCACCAGACTTCTATCACATAGATAAGATGTCCCTGAATCCCCTATATACATAGGGTTGTTCATCCCAGTCAGAATAAATAAGGTTAAGTATTCAAAGAGAGACAAAAAGAATTCAAAAGTTTCAAAAAGTTTATAGATATACAATGTTGAATAAGGAATAGCAATTATTCGGGGAAATAAGAAAGAATTCAAGGGTCTCAATAATTTATACGCGTTATGTTGAATCAAGTGATCCCCTGGGAAATAGAGGTATCTTTGAAAAATAGGAATGTGCTTAAATAAATTGGAAAAATTCGTCATCAATTGAAGTATGGTTGATTATCAAAGGTGATGGGGTATTATCAAATAAGAAGAAACATAAAGAAAGGTTAAATCTCCTTTATCAATAATTTGAATGAAATCACGGCTAGTAATGAATAACCACGCCATTCCTCCATCCCATGCCAGTAATCGCATTTTACATCTTGTTTACAATCCTTTCGCACTTTCTACATCGCTCGCTGGGTAACTAAAGTCGCAAAAGAAACTCTAGAAGGTACACGAAAGTCTACACGTAGCATCCTCCAAGCTGGTAATTCCGGTCGTCTATTTAACGTAGGCGGTGCGGAATCAACTACCTCGTCCAAAGTCGAACCTTCGAATTAATCGAACTCCGGCTCACAAGATATGTCGAAATACCGAATAACGTCGCAGCACTCGGCATACTAACGTAAAGCGAACCTTATCCTAAATCGTTCCATCTAACGTCTAACTTAATTACTTACACCTAATCATCCTAACTTGTTTCAGTGACCATAACCTGTCGCTCTGATACCAACCTGTAACACCCCAACTTTCCAATATTGAAAAAAAATATACTTTTTATAATTAAATGGTCTTTGATACAGGGGAATTTTAGAAAATTTCGACATGAAGTATTTGTAAATCGGACTATCCACCTGTATTACAACCCAAGCCAAAATTCCAATCAACTTACAAATAAAACTTAATACTCCAACGATTCCTCACCGAGGATCGCTTCCAGGTTATGGTATGAAACAAGAATCTATACTATAATAATCATTACAACTTCTATCTCAAAGTCAAATTTCAAACCTTTATACCTTCTAAACCATAACGCAAGCCAATTTAGCATATGCCCGCTGGCTCTGTATCTAGCTTCTAAAGAATGCCTCATCGCTCCCATATGACTTATAATGCGCAGGTATCCAACTCTTTAACCCTAACTGAAAGAGAAGGTAAAACAAGCAAGAGTGAGCCAAAGAACGCTCAGCAAGTATATATATAGTGATAGCAATATCAACAACAATAATAAGTTCTGAAAATCAGGTAGAATTATCATATGCTTTGAAAAGTATCAACTAAATCAAATATCTTTATTATCACGAAGGACCAACATTGCTTCACTGGAAAGGGGTGTATCACAATAAGAACCGATAAAAGTTCTGATAGGGAATAATAATCAACAATTTAAATGCTCAAAAGCTACAGGGATATGCCATTTATTTAAATCAGGAAATGAAATAGAATTGGACTATTATGCATTTTATAAAAAAAACATCAATAAGGTTAGGCTGCTGATCAGTCACGCACTAACCCCGGACAAACGCACACAGCAATGTCCTTAATTGGATCCATGGCACACATTGGCCTTAATAATTCCTGACCACGAATCTGGTCCGACCCTTACGGTCCACATTTTTAAAAACTAACAGTCCAATCCTATGACTAGACATCAGGTGTCGGAACAATCGACCACCTCAACTGCCAAACACCCTGGACACTTTCGTTCCAGGTTAACATCTCAATTTCACCAAATAAAACAAGGTTGGGTAATCTCTGAATTAAATATCAACAAGTTCGATATGACAAACAGGGGTATTGATTTAAGTCAAGCTACTAAAAGGATCAACGAAACGATATAATCAACTTGGGGTATAAAAATGGAATATTCAAAGTCAATGGAAATTATCAGAGCAGTTATATCGAGGATAAATCAAATGCATAAGAATCAAGTTATGATAATCATAATTCGCTGGAAATATAAGTGAAGTGGTCTACTTGAAAGAGGAGTGGAATAATACACTTGCAAGGAATATGGATGTAAATCAATTCATTAATAGCATCAATAACTCAGTGGAATCAATTTTGGGACATAACAATTAGGTATTCGCAATTTCGGAAAATTAACAGAACAATTATAGCAAGAATAATTTAAATAAGCATAAGAATCAGACTTTTATAATCATAACTCATTTGAAAGGTAATTGAAGCAATTTACTTGCAAAAATAATTACCGGATGATCAATGTCAAATTAGTATGAAGAACACATTCCTTGAAAGAATATTTATTGAGGGAAAATCATAAATCTTATTCAGGAATTATATTAAAAGATTTTTCTAAAGTCTTAAGTCTTGGATTTCCTCTGTTTTAAAAAAAAAAATAAAAAAAAAAAAAATATCATTTCATTACTTTTAAAGAAGATAAAGTAGTACCCGACTGGGAAATCCGGTAAAATACCTCGAAAGAGAATATTAATAAAACTGAGGAATATTTGTATAAAATAATCTCAAAAGAGTCAACACCTGAACGATAGGTATTGAGGAATCCGATAAAATATCAAGTATTGAAACATTAATAAAGATTTGAATTAATTATTTAAAAGAAATATTATTTAAAATAATTATAAAAAAAATCAACACCTGAACGATAGGTGGAGAGAATCAACGCTGGTAAGATAGTTTGAAAATAACTTTGAATACTAGTTGAGAGAAAATACCACTTGTAACAAAAGTAAGGGGTATAGACCCTAGCGAAATGATTTGGGAGAAAACTTCACAATTAATAAGGACAGGTCCATATCATTCCAATAAATATGAAAAGTATAATGCTTGCAAGAAAGGATTTGAAAGAACATATAAATACAACATAAGGGTTCACATCACTTGAACGATAAGTGAGGGATAGTAAACTTGCCTCAGTATGAAGTTTCCAAATCCAATATCTCGATTCTTTACTCGTTGAACATCAGCCTCGATTTCTCATTTGCTAGCCTTTACCTGAGCACACTCGTCAACTCCGATTATTATATTTCTTCTCGAGATTCCATCTACACGTGCATCGGCTCTCAGCCGACCTCCTATTCGTACCTATATATAAAGGTAAAGTACTACTTTAGTACGCTTATAACTGTATTCGTCTAACTCTGTTCTACCCAAACGCGCCCTATAACGCTTTACAACTTAATACATATAGCACATTGGTTCACAATTAGTCCTTGTCTACTTACTCTAAGAATTAGAATATAATTTTTTTTTTTTTTAAGAAGATCGGACAGCACCTCCTTTATAGGACCTTACCTGATGGATTACAATCGACCCGATCAATTAAACAATTCCAAACTCGTATATCAACTTTAAGTTATAAGTACGACTTACGACTACTACTGAAACGCAATACGGAATATCATATTAATTACCCGAGAATCAACATACAGCTTTATTCAATTCACGAAATTTAACCAACCAAACCACTCATACTTATGGAATGTTCCACAATGCTAATACATATTATGATTACCAAATGTTAACCAATAATTCTTGAAACCAAGTCATTACTACGACAATATTTCTAAGTAACATAAATGATTCAATGATAACACATCTGCTATTTATACAATTGTAGCACTTACAACCCCAACAACAACTTACCAAGTTTCACACATGTATCCCCGTATAACAATTTCAACACCATTACTACTCCCGACTACATACTTTGCTATCTACCTTATTTCTTTACTTCTTTCTCGTTCTCTCTTTTCTTTCCTCGGCTTCCCTCTTTCTTTATTCACTCTCGGCTCCTCGGCCTATCTCTCAACACCCCCACACAACTGAAGCACGCACACACACTAATTAATATCCATTTGCTTTGAAGACCGCATTCAATATTTCATGCCTTGAATTGTAAATTCATAGTTACTCCACAAAAACTTTTACAATCCCCTGGCCTTTCTTGCTCGGCACCTGCACTCCTTTATAGCAGATACGTAATTCACCACCCTGTACTTCTCAATTAATGTACCACACGACCCATTGCTCACTAAACCTTACAAAACCTTCAAAAACGCACATCTAAATAGCCACACCAAGACTACAACACTATCCCCTGTCAACAATAATGCTATTGCCTCCCCTGCACCCCTTCTAAGCTTTCGGAAAACCGAGAGTTTCCTGAGAACTCTTGCCTCACCGAGACCACCCTGCTGAACCAAAACAGCCACTTCTATACCTCCTCTTTACACCACAATTAACCACTTCCATTAATATACAAACACACCTATAAATTGAAATCAGCATAACACCAATAATAACACTACTTTAGACTTTACAAGCAACCAACAAGACCCACAAACTCGACACACACACAAGTATTATGTACACATCTCATCTCGATTTTCCACCATCGGAATCCACAACATACACTACCCATTACCCGTGTGAAGATAAAGTTCCGGTTGCATACACAACCACGCAGCATACTCAGACCCGAACTAGACTACAGCACAAGTACTGGGCTTGAATCAAATTTATACCAGGGGAAAGAGATGAGATAATCACACCACCCAGCTGAACTTCGAACCACCAAAAATCGCGCACGTACATACACACTACTTCTAAACACACACATATCCAGCCACTGTTATCACGAAGCACACCCACCAGGATCGACACACATAGTAATGTACTCACACATAACTCATAGTCATGCCCACTGCAATCACAACACCAGTAAAGATTTATGGCAAGAACAGAGAGAGAGAGATTGAGGAAATCAACATAACTCCAGCCCCAAATTCGAACCAGCACCATACCATTCACACACAACTACACACATATACTCGATATACACACCCACTGCACACGTTCACTGTTCCTGCCCAATTCAAAACACCTCAGGAACACACCACAATCGATATACACACACAGCAGCTACGATTACATACACACCCAGCCATGACCACGTACGGTAATTAAACCACACACACTCGCATAACACAATATTCACGATACACGGGCTGCAAAACAGAGGGGATGGGAGATGGGCTTTACCATTAATCGAGCCAAGATAGTGGGTAGAAGGAATCAGAGAGATATAGAGAGATTCGATTGAGATTGAAAACCGAGAGAGAGGGATAAGGATTTGGGAGAGGCGAAGATAGATTGAGAGGAAGTCTGAGAGAACTTTCGAGAGACTTGAAGAAAGAAAAAAAAAGGAAAGAACTGAGACTGCAGTGTTAAAGAATCCAGGGACAAAACAAAGCTTACACACAATCTGAAAATAAACAAAAACAATCTGAATTAAATCATTTTAAAATCGAAATTTAATAAGAAATTGGTAGAAAATTTAATTTAAAAATTCTAAATAGAGTTTATGAAATTACAAACATCCCCATATTTTAAAAATATTTTTAGGATCAAGAATGAATTAAATATGAATTTTGGAAGTTTTAATCTTTTAAATACTATAAAACTCTTAAAATAATTTTAAAATACTCAAACACCCAAAATAATTCTCCCAACAATTTTAAAAACTAAATAATTATACAAAGATAATATTACAAAAGATTTCATGATTTTTAATAACTCCGATGATTTTATAAAAATTTTCGAAGATCAATAATGCATGATTTAAATAATTTTAATCATCAAAAATACAAATAAAAAAAAAATACACGGACCTACTCGTCACACATACATCACCATATAAACATGCAAACATAATATCACATGTATTTAACCTAAAAAAATTCACACCATATATTCCACATTTAATATTAAATAATAATATTTATAAATACGAATTTTCTAAGGCGTTATAGGAACGAAGGAGGGAGAAAGTAAAGAAAAGAAGAAGAAAAGAAAGAAAATAAGAAAACAAGAGGGGTTGGGTGTTGGTGTTTAGGCGAAGAAAGGAAGAAGGAGAACAAGAACAAAGGAGTGATTGTTTAATCGAAGTAAAAGAAAAAAAAAGGAGGGGAAGAAGGGAAGAAGAAAAGGAATCGGTGAAGAAGGGGAAAAACAAGAAAAAAAAATAGCTGGGTTTCAATAATTAAACAGGGGAGAAAGATTGCTTCGAATAAGACAAATTAAAGCAGGAAAATAAAGACTGAAAATTAACAAAACTAATATTTTTGTGTTTTTTTCTTTTTATTTTTAAAAAAACAACTAAATACGATAATAAAGAAATAACTACGAAATTAAAATTTACACTAAAACGAGGATTTGATTTGGAATTAAAATGGCCCACAATAAAATTGAAATTTAAAGGGGCAAAATTACGAATTAAAATTAAAATTATAACTACGAACAAGAAAATAAAAATCGTAATTTTCAACCCATAGTGGTTAGCTTTTCGCTACTTTGTCCACTACATGGATTTACGAAAATAACGAAGGTAAGGCAATATAACGAAAGAACAAGACGAGAAATTAAAGGAAACGAAATTTTTGCATTAAAATAAAAAGTGTTTACAAGATTTCAAACTAAAAAAACAAGAAATTAAAACTACCCTAAAATCTAAGTTGATAATTACAAGGGGGGTGAGGGGGTATTTATAGGATAAGAATTAGGGTTAAGGGGGTGTTGGGTAAATCCCCACCATACATTTGTGATGTGTGGTGGTGAAATCCTAGCCATCTATTTGTTTCCTTCCCCCTTAAGCTTTGAAGAGTTGATCTTGGCCATACACTTATGTAGTGTGTTGGGATGATCTCCACCTTCCACATGTCCTCCAAGATTCCTTTTCCACCAAGCTCCTAATTCTTTTTCCTCTTTTCATTTAAGTCTTTTTTCTTCCTTTTTTTTCTCTTCCTTGCTCTTTATTTCTTTATTTTGCCATTTCTTTATTTATTCACGAATTTCCTGAAATGCAACAAAATAAATTATTAAAATACGAGTTCAAGCAATAAATATGTAATAAAAATATGCAAAAATATGCACTTATCACATTACAAAGTCCATCTTGCACATAATTTGCCTGAGGTAGGCCTCTCACCAGATTATGCTTAACAATTTGATTAGGCTTCTTAAAGTTAAGATGCGAGAGCTTCTTGTGCAAATTCCAGCTTTCTTCATTTATTGCCTTGCTGTAAAGACATCTGATAATTCCTTTAGATGTGTCACTCAAGCTGGCTTCATAGATGTTACCTTGTCTCTGACCAATTAGAACAATGTCTCCATTCTTCATATTCAAGATTTTGCATCCATTTCTGTCAAAGATTGATTGGTAACCTTTATCACCCAGTTGACTTATGCTTAAAAGTGTGTGTTTCAAGCCTTCAACCAGTGCTATGTTTTCTATGATGACATTCCCCAAAACAATTGAGCCATATCCCAGAGTTTCTCCTTTGTTGACATCTCCAAAAGATATTACTGGGCCAACTTTCCTCTTAAACTTTGTAAGCAAGGACTTCTTTCCAGTCATATGTCCAGATCATCCACTGTCCAAGATAATTGAATCCTTCTTTCCTGTGCCCTACAAACAAAAAAATAACTAGTTAGAATTTTTAGGACCCAACTTTGATTGGATCCTTTCTTACTAGATTAAGAAACAACAGGCTTAGAAGATTTTGCTTTGGATTTACCTGTTACAGAGTTAACCTTAGACTCTGATTTCCCAAACTGTTTGTGACTAGGAGTTTCAGATTTCAGAGAATAATAGTCATAATACATTTCATGATATTCTTTACACATATAGATGGAATGAAGTAAACTACCACAATGATAACAAGCTTTTTGTAGTTGGTATTGAATTTTCTGAGTCTTGGGAAATCTGGACTCAGTTTTCCAAGAAGGTTTTTGATTGCAGTCTAGGGCCAAATGAGTATGATTTCCACACTTATAGCATTTCTTCCTAGGTGCATCAGGTACATTCTTGTAATTATTCTCTTTGTTAATACCTTCTTTTCCATTCCTATTTCTATTGATCTTGCTAGACTCTGAAAGTCCTTCTAGTTTCTGTTTCAGCTGAGACTTAGACAGAAAGCCTATGTTGACATTCTTAGGTTTTTCTAACACTTTCTCATCTGAACTATTGTTGTTAATTCTCTTGTGTACAACTAGGGTACCATTTGAATCAACAAATTTAACATGATTCGGTTCAGGAATTTTTTTCTTACCTTCAGATTTAGATGTGCTAGCTTCTACTTTACTATTATCATTCAGGACAACAGCTATAGTAGTTTCACTTTTATCCTTCTCAAAACCTAAGGCATAAACCTTACCAGGTATTTGATTATTGATAATGTCCTGAGTCTTTTTGCAAGATGTATTCCACATGTGAAACCTATCTCTCTCTTCATCTAGTTCTTTTCTGACATAGTCATAAGCCTCAAGAATAACACTATAATCATGCTTAGCTTTATCAGAACTTAACCTATAATGTTCCATTTAAATTAACTTGTTGTGCTAAAAATAAATGTAGAAATGATTGCAAGTGCACAATCTCGTTTTAGTAATTTTAGATTCGATCCACAGGGACAAATTTTATTTTCGTAATCCTTAATTTTCAATTTAATCGGATTAGAAAAATTGGATTTTAGAGAAATTGATTGGATTTTTTACTAATTAATTATTAAATGAAACTCTATTTAAAACTAATTAAAACTAAATTATTCTAAGTTATTAAAACTAAACTAAATATTAAACATAAATTTTTAAGAGACGAAACTCGAAACATTTAGTGTCTCTCCACACTAAATTACAATTCGAAATTCAATTAATGAAACAGAAGCACAAAAAAAGGGTAACAAGGCTACACAGCAGCTGTTTAACTCGCATTCAACCATAGCTCACAATACTCGAACTAAAACAATAACACAGATACGAAACAGACTCAACGAACACCAATCGAACTCAGAGAAACAACAAAACAGAAAAAGAAACACGACCCAGAAACTCTACTCAGAAATAAAACGGTGACTCGGAAATCCGACAATAAGAAACACAAAGCAAAACAAACAAAACCACAGCAAAATGCACAAAACTTAAAACTCAGAAATTAAAACTCCACCTTCTACAACTCGAATTTTAATTAACTCAGACTCAAAGAAACAAGAAATTGAACAAACAGCTGAACTCGGACTCAACTATTATCAACTCAGAGATTACGATTCTTTAAATAATTCAAACTCAGCACAATTAATCAATCCATCACCAAAATGAAAAGGAACTCAGTACATTCAACCAAACTTGCGAACTCAGTAAAATATAGACACAACCTCCGAGTTAACTCGGCAGCCAAGAACAAAATGAACTACTTAGTAAACTCAAATACAACAACCCAGGCCATTCAGCGATAACTCGTTACTCATTACAAAAATCAAACTCGTAAATCGCAACTCACTGTAACATTCAAACACAACTCGTCGATTAACAATGAATTCAGAATCAAAGTAAAAGGAACCAAACAATAGAAAATAAAACGAAGGGGAGAGGACTGTTTTGTTGCGATGAAAAACAATTAAATTGAAGAGGGAGAATAATAAACGAATTCGAAGAAAAAAAAGGAGAAGATGCTGGGTTAATTTTTGTAGAAAATGGAAACAAAAGAAGGAGAGACAGGTTTGGTGGGTTGTGAAGAAAGATAAAGGGAGGGGGCTAATCAGGATAGAAATAATAAAAAAAAAACAAGGGAAACTGATTGTTTCGAAGTTAACAAAAAACAAATAGGAAAATTAAATATTGAAAATTGGAAACTAATATTTTTGATGTCGTTTTTTTTTTCCGAAAATTAAATGCGAGAATAAAGAAAATAACTACGAAATTAAAATTATACTTACACTATGATTAGAAATTAAATGGGCCACAATAAAATGGAAATTTAAAGGGGCTTAAATACGAATTTAAAACTAAAATTAAAATTACGAGCAAGAAAATAAAAATCGTTATTTTCAACCCATAGTGGTTAGCATTTCGCTACTTTGTCCACTAATTGGATTTACGAAAATAACGAAAGCAAGGCAACAATAATGAAAGATCAAGACAAGAAATTAAAGAAAATAAAATTGCATTAAAATACAAAGTGTTTACAAGATTTGAAACTAAAAAAAAATACAAGAAATTAAAGCTACCATAAAATCTAAGTTGCCAAATACAAGGGGGCATGAGGGGGTATTTATAGGACAAGAATTAGGGTTAAGGGGGTATTGGGTAAATCCCCACCATACATTTGTGGTGTGTGGTGGTGAAATCCTAGCCATCTATTTGTTTCCTTCCCCCTTAAGCTTTGATGAGTGAATCTTGGCCATACACTTATTTAGTGTGCTGGGATGATCTCCACCTTCCACATGTCTTCAAAGATTCCTTTTCCACCAAGCTCCTAATTCTTTTTCCTTTTTTCATTTAAGTCCTTTTTCTTCCTCTTTTTCTCTACCTTGCTCTTTATTTCTTTATTTTGCCATTTCTTTATTTATTCACGAATTTCCTGAAATGCAACAAAATAAATTATTAAAATACGAGTTCAAGCAATAAATAGGTAATAAAAATATGCAAAAATATGCACTTATCATAACTCGGATTCAAGAATATTATTTCTACCAACTAATTCATCATTCTTAATCTTAAGATCATCTTTTTCACTAGTAAGAATTCTGAAATTAGTCATAAGATTTTTAAACTCAGCATGGATAGTACTAATATCATCAGAATCTAAGCTATCAAACGAATCAAGAGAGTGAAGAGATACCTTGACAGAAGATGAAGCAGTTTTCTTTGGAGATCCAGGATTGTCTGAAGCACTTGCCATCAAAGCAATGTTATCATAATCCAATTCATCTTCAGAATCACTGGAGTCTGCCCAATCCTTTTGTGTGACCATGAGTGCATTACCTTTTCCTAAGTTCCTAGGCTTCGTGCACTCACTTGCAAAGTGGCCAAGCTCGCTACAGTTAAAGTACTTGATCTTGGCCTTATCAAGCTTGACAATTGTACTTTTGCCTTTGTCACTCTTCTTCTCCTCTTTCTTTTGAACAGATTTTTTGCTAAATCTTCTCCTGTTGAATCTTCCTTTCTTGAAAGCTTTAGCAAACATAGCAAAGAGTTCCTGCATCTCTAATTCAGAATCACTGTTGTCAGAGTCTGTATCTTGCACTCTCTGACTCAGAACTTTCTTTGCTCTTTTTCTTCCTTTAGTCTCTTTCAATAGATTCAGACTTTTCCTCTGGAAGCTTCTTTGATTCAGATTGAGCAGTGAGTGCAACAGTTTTCATCTTTCCTTCACTCCTGCTCTTTTCTGCTGCCTGTCAAGTTTATAAGCCCTAACTTTTCCATATACTGCCTCTAATAATATTTCATCCAGATCATTAGCTTCCTTAATTGCAGATATCTTCTCATTGTAGAAATTAGGCAAGGCTTTCATGAACTTAGTATTCATATCCTCCAAGTCATAATATTTTCCGTGCATGGCCATCTCATTGATAAGTTTAGTAAACCTATCAAAGGTATCAGTAAGTGACTTACCAAACTTGAATTCAAAGTACTCATACTGTTGTATAAGAAGTGTCCTCATATTCTTCCTGACAGGTTTTGTTCCTTTACAGTGAACCTTTAGATTGTCCCATATCTCCTTAGCAGTTTTACAAGATAGAACATAGTTAGTAAGAACAGAATCAAGACTGTTGAATAATATGTTTCTCACTTTAGCATCCTTAAGAACGTTCTCCTTGTCCTTATCTGACCATTCAGATTTAGGCTTCTCTGCAGTGTGTTCTGGAACAACTTTTCCTTCGACAGTTGCTTGAGCAACAACCCCTGTTGGAACAAAAGGCCCATATCTTATTCTGTCAAGATAATCAGGATCTGTTGCTTCCATGTGATGCAACATCTTCACTTCCATAGAGTGTATTCGTTTTTGTTGAGCATAGGGATCTTAGTATTACCATCCTTGTAACCAGATATGATTGCAGATCTTCATGATTATTCGAAATCAACCAGCTCTAATACCAATTGTTAGCTCGAATAACTTGTAGAAGGGGGGTTGAATACAAGTTAAGTAATCGTGTCTGATTTTTGCTTAATTAGATAAACAAGAACAAACGAATGAATCAACCTTGTTTGTATTAAATAAGATCAAATACAAACTCTACCAAAGCTGTACAATACCTTTAGTAGATGCTCTCAATACAAATCTCTCTCTGGTTGTTTCGAACTCTCGAATACAAACCTTATACTAAGCACACATTCACGAACGAACGCTTTTTACAATGATATAGAGAGAGTATTTATAATGCTACATATCAACTAATAACAGAAAGTTATGATCTATACATGATAATGTTCTGCCATCCAGTTGATAGTTTCCATCAATAGTATACTCTTTCTTTTATGATACCTTCTTGCTTGTTCTTCAAAACAACGATCCTATTTTATAGCACTTTCCAGTTTCTGTAGCATCCGTAATGACATCATCAGTAGTATGACTGACATCAAGATTTCACCTTGCATCAGGACTCGACATCCATCAGTATCTGTCTTGTCGTATCAGGATCTGCTCACAGTTCCTGAAATGTAGTCCTTGACACACTGTTCCTAACTTAACTCTACAGTTTACTATCTAACACATATATCCTATACAAAGTGCTAAATCCTTTATAAGATCAGGATATGCAAGAAGTATGTGCAAATTCTATTCATAACATCACAACTCATGAATTATTCCTAATAAACAACAATCTTACAATATTTCATTGATGAACAATATCAATGATCAAACTATCTCAAGGGAATTACTCAATTTCTATCATAGCATAAAATTTTCCATTGTTCTTTAAATCATAACCTTTTCTCAAAAACGTTTCTTTCCATCAAAACATACTTTTCATAAAACTTTTTTAAAAACATTTAAGTTGATTTCTCTTGATTACGGACAATACGGGTGATCAGTCACGTAAAGTCCCCCTTCCTTTGAAATTGGGTTCCCAATTAGGCAAAAAATTGGCCTTTAATGCTGGACTAGGACCACCCTAGCCTCTTACGCTAAATAAAAGTGCTGGACTAGGACCACCCTAGCCTCGTACGCTTCTCCAATTTATAAACAAGTTTATTAATAATTTAAAACATTTCGCTTTTTAGTCCTTAAACTCACTGATAACAAATCAGCCCAGTATAAGGAATTTTAAAACATCTTTAAATAATCATTTCATTTTCATTTGCAATTATAAAAGACTAAGGATCTAGAAAACATTCGATATAAAGAATCATAAATAGCAAAGCAATAAAATTGAATTAACATGGCATGGTGCAGCAAAACAGAATCGTATATCAACAAAGAAACATTAAATCAATTAGGAAACGAAGTAACTGTCAAGACTCTAGAATTTAACAACCATTTATAGAATTTACAAGGAATAGAGAAATCTAAAGTTCAAGGAGGATTTAAGTTACTACATTGGTCATGTGACGCCCCCAGATCCGGGGTCGGAGATCTAGGCGCTCACGGTCCATTTTCCATTAGTAACATACCTGTTCTTGCACAGGACATACTTTAAATAAAACGAACTAACAAAAGCTGCCAACCAATCAGGCTGATGGGGCCTACCGGTGGAATCTCAAGTGGTGGCTCGGGTCTAGTCACCTGCTTTCGAACAGTCTGCCTGGGTCTTGCCATTTCGCTTAGCTGTTGTGTTTGTAAAATTTGAAAACAAGCAAGAGTGAGCAACTATAGCTCAGCAAGAAATATATATATAAGGTAAGCAATATAACATTTCATATGATTGGCAGTTGATATACTTGTTTGTATCAGTCAGTTATAAAATCACTTGTCATAGTTGATAAATCTCGAAGGTGCAACAATATGTGCCCTTGTTTTCAAAATAAACTTGCAGTTCTAGATACTGCATTGAATCAACATCTTTCTCATCAAAATAGAACACTATCAGCAACTTGGCACAAAAGCCTAAGAAGCAGTGTCAAAGCATTTTTCCAAAATGGAGGAATGGGACTTAAAGAAAACACAAAACCTGACAAGGATTGACAATGATCAGTCGCCACATCCAAGTCCAATCATCCGCGGGTCTTCTCTACCGGTAGAAGGATAGAAACTACATCCGTAACTATCCCTCGGGAGAAAACTACATCCGTAATCACCCTCGATGAAAACTACATCCGTAATCATCCTTCGGCAACACCTGGGCCGGAATAATAAGTGATGGACCGCCTGGCTCACGGCCGCTTACACATCCCGGGAATCGTTCGTCAACGGTTCCCACACCTGCCAGAGTCCCTTTTTCTTTTTTTTTTCTTTTAAAACTTGATTTTGATTGAAAACAGAGTAGTTGAGGTCCGACATCAGTCGACCGACGATTCTTGAAATCATACAAGAAGCAGAATCTGACCGGGGGTTTTCGAAAATGTTTTGAGTTCAAATGAGTTCGAGTTTGAAGTATTAAAAAGTATCTTGGATTAACTTTGTCTTTAAAGAATGAACAATAATTAATAAATAATATTTTAAGATTTAATATTAATATTTAATAAATAATTATTCGATAAAATAAACTTTTAATCCAAGATAGGGTTTCGAGTATTTACGAAGATATGAACATAATATTTGAGTATACGATACTCCCCGAATGACCCTTCAGGTTTTCGCAATCTATATACGATATAATAATATACCGCTCCCCGGTCAATAGTATATACAGACCGCCACGACCTCTATTGCTAGAGTCGTTGTCCGAAGAAAACATTTAAATCTAAGTTCAAGGGGTAAAAGCATACATGTACTTGTTCAATCTCAATTGCATCAATACTTCGATAAACATAGCATTTGATATAATTTGAAAACTACAAACACAACAGTAAAAGTCCTTGTATATGGATAAGTTTTGAAAAGTAAACTTTCCTTGGTTTGATTGGGGGGGGTCGAGCGTGCGGATTCGAACGATCTATACATAAGCAATAATCGTTTGTTAGTACCTTAACAATATCTCTTTAATTACGGGGTTTTAAGGGGGTACGAAATTAACTTAACGACTTCGTCTTATGACTCCCTAGCCCCACTATAGGTCCATGTCATCACTCGATTACGCTCGTCACTTACTCGACTTAATTTAGTTACCACGTTCGAATCATAACCACTAACCCTAGAATCATGTTCCACTAATCTACTTTTTCCATTGCGCGAATTTTACTCTAGCATTTTTATAAAATCCAAAAATTCATATTTTAGTCCAATTCCTTTTGGGTGGTCTTTCCCACTGCATTCCCTACATTCTCAAATTTTTCCATGATCCCACATATATTTTAAGGTGTTTAAACAAGGTTCACAAGGGGGTCACTTAGTGCAGTCCATAGTCCAGAAACACAATTCACTCCTCCGGCCATAACTAAAAATCTACACATCACCTAGCCATGAACCTTACATTTCCAGAAACTACATTCAATTATATTTCCAACAATATATGGTAGGACATCAGGGGACATCATTTGGGGGTTCAAAATCGTGCTACAATACAGGTCAAAGTTCCTAGACAAAACTCAGCAAGCTCAAACTACTTAGATCAACCATTTTTCATACTTCCATAACATAATCAACACTTAATACACTTAGATCATGGTCCATAACACTCATGGAGATATATATATTAACCATAGTCATAAAAGTCACAATCTCAACATCAAAACTCAAGATCCATGTTATCCAATACATATACATCCAAGATTAGTTCTAAAACACATGGATCTACTACCATACTTTATAAACAATACATAACCAAGAGGGTTTCAGATTTTTATACCTTATTGAGCTCCTAGAGGCCTTGGATAAGCTTTACACAACTCAAAAACACCTTAGATGGTCTCCTACAACACTTACAATGCAAGATCTAAAGGAAAAATAAACTTGGTTACTATTCACTCAAGCTTGAATAATTTGTAACTTGAAATTGGGTGGATAAAATGGAATGAAATTGCTAGCATACCTTGTCTAGATGATGTAGATGACCTAGGAATTATGGCAAGATTTATGAGTGATGGAAGAGGGAAGGAGAAGAATTTTCTTCTCCACTTTGTGTCTTGGCCGAGAGCAACAACTAGGGGGGGAGAGAAAAAGTTTGTGTTTTGTGTTTGTGTTTGTGTTGGGTAAATAATTGATGGTAATAGGTTGGGTGATACATATCACATGTAAGCATAGGTAGTGTACTAGCAAGCATGGGTTCATGTACTATGTGTTCCCCTTTTTGAAAAAGCAACCAACTAGATACTATTCATCTTCCAATGGCCAACTAGCTTGTTTGATTTCTAACCACTTGGTTGCATGGGCTTGCATGCAATACTACTCCTTGTATTATTATTCTTCCACCAATGCTTGTAATTTAATCTTTAATTCGTATCGTATCTTAATTAATCTCTCGTAATAATATTTTCTCGCGTAGAGATTTCCCCTATAATTCCTTAAGTACTTATTGTGTAAATTCCTCGAATGTCCATAATTCCTCGTCACAATTCTTAATAAATCCTTTAATACTCTAACCATTCTCAAATCCCAAGTTTTATAAGTATTACTAACAATAAGACTCCTGCCTTCACAATCTTCCTTTTTTATATCTTACATAATAAATGCAACAATGCAGTTTCTCAGACAATCAATTCTATTAATCAACAGGGATGACTAGAAAGGTTCCATAATGACAATGTCACAAGATATTAAATAAAAGGAAATATTACCCAAAATTAGGGTTCTTACAGCCTCCCCTCCTTAAAAGGATTCCGTCCCGGAATCAGGTTGAAAACAGTTGGGGGTGCTTTTCACGCATCGCGCTCTCTAGTTCCCATGTTGATTCTTCGACATTCTGATTCCTCCACAAAACTCTCACTAGTTTGACAACCTTGTTCCTCAGCACCTGTTCTTTTCTATCCATGATTTCTACGGGTTGCTCGACATATGTTAGGTCCGGTTGCAGATCCACTTGATCATGTTCTATCACATGTCGGAAGTCGGTATGGTATGGTCGTAGTATGGACACATGGAACACGTTATGTACTTGCTGTAAGCTCGGGGGTAAAGCCAATTCATAGGCTAACTTCCCAACTCGTTTCAAGATCTCAAAAGGTCCAATAAATCTCGGGCTTATTTTTCCCTTCTTACCAAACCTCATCAATCCTTTCCACGGCGATACCTTCAACATCACAAACTCTCCACCTCATATTCTTTGTCCTTGCTGGTCTGGTCCGCATACTTCTTCTGTCTGTCTTGGGCCGCTACTAGCCGTCCTCTTATGAGCTCGATAGTTTCTCTTGTCTGTTGGACCAGTTCAGGCCCTAAAATCTTCCGCTCTCCAACTTCTTCCCAACACAAGGGAGACCGACATCTTCGTCCGTATAAAGCTTCATATGGGGGCATGCCTATACTCGCATGGTAACTGTTGTTGTAGGAAAATTCAATCAACGGCAAGTGGTCATCCCAACTTCCCTTAAAATCAATGGCACATACCCTCAACATGTCCTCGATGGTCTGAATGGTTCTTTCACTCTGTCCGTCTGTTTGGGGATGGTATGCAGTACTCATGTTTAACTTGGTCCCCACACAATCCTGAAAACTTCTCCAGAACCTGGAGTTGAATCTTGGGTCTCTATCTGATACAATGCTCACAGGAACCCCATGCCTTACCACGATCTCCTTTAAGTAAATATCTGCCAGCTTGTCGACAGTATATCTCTCGTTGATTGGAAGAAAATGTGCTGACTTGGTCAACCTATCGATAATTACCCAAATGGCATCATGATAGGCTTGGTCCTTGGTAATCCGACCACAAAGTCCATTGCAATTTGCTCCCACTTCCACTCGGGTATCTCTAAGGGTTGCAATAATCCACTGGGCCTCTGGTGTTCGGCCTTCACTCTTTGACATGTCAAGCATTTACTTACCCACTCTGCCACGTCCTTCTTCATATTAGGCCACCAATAGTATTCTCTCAGATCTCTATACATCTTAGTGCCTCTAGGGTGAATTGAGTACCTTGAACTATGAGCCTCTTGCAAAATCTCATCTTTTAATTCTTGAACGTTCGGGATCCATATCCTAGATGCGTACCTCATAATTCCATTCATGTCCTTCTCACACTTAATTTCCTCGCCAGTCAAAATTTTCTCTATCGAATTCTTTTCTTCTTCTATCTTCTTTTCCTGGCATAACTTAATCTTTTCCAATAACGGTGGTTGGACTTTTATTTCCATAAGACTCTCTTGTCCAACTCCTGGTAACCTCACTTCAATCTCTAGTTTCTCAAGGTCCTTGATCAACTCGTCCACTGACGTTATCATCTTGAGTTTCTCCTTTCGGCTAAGTGCATCGGCCACCACATTGGCCTTCCCTGGGTGATAATGAATCTCACAATCATAATCTTTAATTAGCTCTAACCATCTCCTCTGCCTCATGTTTAACTCTTTCTGAGTGAATATGTACTTTAAGCTCTTGTGATCCGTGTAGATCTCACACTTTTCTCCGTAAAGATAATGTCTCCAGATCTTCAAAGCAAAAACTATCGCTGCTAATTCCAAATCATGGGTGGGGTATCTTATCTCATACTCCTTAAGTTGTCTGGAAGCATACGCGATCACTTTACCGTGCTGCATAAGCACACACCCTAAACCTTTATGGGATGCGTCGCTATAAATCACAAAATCTCCCTTATCATCAGGTAGGGCTAGTACTGGTGCTGTCACCAACCTCTTTTTCAACTCTTGGAAGCTCTCTTCGCATTTTTCAGTCCACACAAACTTCTCGGTCTTGCGAGTTAGTCGGGTCAAAGGGGCTGCTATCTTTGCAAAGTCTTGAACAAATCTCCTATAGTAGCCAGCCAGTCCTATGAAACTTCTCACCTCTGTCGGAGTGGTTGGTCTCTCCCAATTTGATACAGCCTCTATTTTGGCTAGGTCCACTAAAATGCCTTGTTCGCTAATCACATGTCCTAAAAACTGAACTTCCTTCAACCAAAATTCACATTTCGAGAACTTAGCGTATAACTTTTCTTCTCTCAATGCTCCCAATACAATCCTCAAGTGCTCTGCATGTTCCTCCTTCGTCTTGGAATAAATCAAGATGTCATCGATGAAGACTATAACACACTTGTCCAAATACTTCTTGAAGACTCGATTCATTAAGTCCATGAAAGCTGCAGGGGCATTCTTTAACCCAAATGACATCACTAGGAACTCATAGTGTCCATACCGGGTGCGAAAGGCCGTCTTTGGTATATCTTCTGGTTTAATCTTTAACTGGTGGTACCCGGTCCGCAAATCAATCTTAGAGAAATAAACTGCATCTTTCAATTGGTCAAACAGGTCATCTATCCTGGGCGAGGGATACTTATTCTTTATAGTCACCTTGTTCAACTCCCTGTAGTCTATACATAATCTCATGCTGCCGTCCTTCTTTTTCACGAATAACATCGGGGCTCCCCATGGTGACACACTAGGTCTTATCATCCCTTTATCCAACAACTCTTGTAACTGAGTGGCTAGCTCTTTCATCTCCATTGGGGCTAGCCGATATGGGGCCTTCGAAATTGGGGCCGTACCCGGAACTAGGTCTATGGCGAACTCGATGTCTCTATCAGGTGGTAGTCCGGGAAGATCGTCCGGAAATACGTCCGCGAACTCATTAACGACAGGGATTTCCTGTAGGTTTGGTGCCTCCTTCTTGGTATCCTTCACATAGGCTAAATAGGCTTCGCATCCTTTACGTAACAACTTCTTAGCTTGGATCATAGTCAGGAACTTTTGGTTTTGCCGTTTCCCACTAAATACTACTTCCTCGTCCCCTGGCAGTCTCAAACTTACTTTCTTCTTGACACAATCAATCTGGGCTCCGTGGGTTGTTAACCAATCCATACCTACTATTACGTCAAACTCCCCTAGTTTAAAAGGTATTAAGTCTACCCGAAAGTGTCGCCCTTCTATTTCTAGGTCACAACCTAGACATACTTGGCTAACGAGAATAATTTCATGATTAGCTATCTCTATTTGCAATCTGTCTTTCAATGGTTCAGTCTTAAGGCCTAACCGACATACAAAATCTAGAGATATGAAGGACTTGGTAGCTCCCGAATCAAATAAAACATTTGCTTTAACTGAGTTGAGTAGTAGGGTACCTGCAATCACATCCGTGTTCCTCACGGCATCTTGCACCGTCATGTTAAAAGTTCTTGCAGTAGGGGCCTTGTTAGAAGCAGTTCCACTCACTCTCGATGCAGCTGGCCCAGAGGACATACATTCCCTCATTCGGTGCCCTGGTTTCCCACACTTGAAGCAATTACCTCCGACACTCGGGTTGTTACTAGTTCCGCGACAGGCGTTAGCATAATGCCCTATCAGCCCACACTTGAAGCATTTCACATCTTGCAGGTTACACACGCCCGCATGTTTCCTTCCACATTTATTGCATTCTGGGAGTTGGGCTCGGGATGGGGTAGAGTAAGACGATCCCTGTGGTCGGCCGCTCTGGCCCACACTCCAACTTTCAGCTCTCTTGGTTCCAAAGTTCCCGCTGGGTTGGGACATCGTTCCTCGCTTAAATTTGCTCGGAAAGCTCCCACCAGCAGAGTTCCCCTTTCGACTATCCAACTTCCTCTTCTTTCCTTCCCTCTCTTTCTGCATCTGTTCACTCCCAGCCTCGATAATCGACGCTTTCTGTACCAGGGTGGCATAGTCTGTCAGCTCAAGAACCGCCACACGATTCTGAATCCATTGTTTTAGCCCTAATTGAAACCTTCGGGCCCTCTTTGTCTCAGAGTTCACATATTCCGGCACAAACCTCGACAGCTCAGTAAATTTGGCCTCATACTCGGCCACCGTCATGTTTCCTTGCTTCAGCTCTAAAAACTTTAGCTCCATTTGTGTCTCCATGAACCTTGGAAAGTACTTCTCCAAGAACAACTCGCTAAATCTCTCCCAGGTTACCACACCTCTTCCTTCCAAATTCTTCTTAGCTTCCCACCAATAGTTCGCCTCACCCTTCAGAAGGTAAGTGGCGAAAACAGTCTTCTGCTCCTCAGCGACACCTAGTATCTCGAAAGATTTTTCCATTTCCTTCAGCCAGGCCCTTGCCTCGACAGGGTCGGCAGTTCCTTTAAATTCTGGGGGTTTCAGGGATTTGAAGTTCCGGAAAGCATTAGCATTAGCATTCTGGGGTGGTTGCTGAACTGGGGGACGGTCCAAGTTCTGCCTAAGTAACTCCATGAACTGTTCCATAGGGCCTCCCCTAGGATGTTCTACCTCTCGGGTGTCATTACCAGCTTCTTCTTCTTCATACTCAGAGTCATCAAACAAGTTATGATCGTTGCCCTCATTCTCACTAAGGTTGGCATTTTCCCCTTAATGGTTCTGGTGGCCTCCGGTTCCATGGTGGCTACCCTGGCCCTCAGAACTGATCGGGTGAGCTCGAGTGTTCATTCTTCTGGGTGGCATGATTCTGATAATAAAACAAGAAAGGGGTTAGGGTTTTCCAATTACCTGACAGCGTTTGCACGGTCAGGAGCGTATCGTTCCTCCTCATAAGGGTGGAAGTTGCAAAAGTTTTAATAATCCGATGTTGGAGATAAAATGTCAAACATTTTTGGGGAAAAATCCCTTTGGGATGCGAAAACATTTACAAGAGTTTTCAAAACTTCGAAACCTCAAAAATATTTTTCAAAATTTCAAAACAATTTTTTTTTTTGAAAAATTTATTTTTAAAGATTGTAGGAACGTTTTTGGAAATTGTAGAAAACAATTTGAAATTGCATATCGTAAATTTGAAACAGTATGGTTGTATTTGGGGCTGGTAGCAATTGTATAATCACAGTTGTATATCAAAACAGTAAAGCATGGCATCGGAAAGTAAAGCAGTTGAGGCAATATTAAGGAAACTGAAACTAAATAAGTATGGTACAAGGGTTATCGCAAAGTTTGGATGTTAGAGCCAAATACATAGTTCCGATGTCAAAGTCTAGCAAAAGTGGAACAAATACAAATACATCATCCGAATAGTCAGGCTACACAAAAGTAGGGCTACATCCATACCTACTACCCGATGTCACATCTACATATCTGTAGGTCAGTCTACTCATCCACTGGTCAGAAAGGATACCACTGCACAAGTCAACTATCCCGCAAAATCGACACACTAATGTCATCTGAACCTAGGGGACTGAGCTATCAGTAACACATCACGGGGCCGCGCCGCGACGCGACGGAGCAAGGTCCTCACTCGGGCAAATGCACGACGCACAACACGCCTAGCATCCCTAGCCTGGATCACTCCGCCCCCGCGGATCCATAAACCAAGAATCCTATCGCGACTCCTCATCTCAATCCTGTGGAGTCGAGCCCTAGTCTTCCTAGCAACAGCAGTCCTCATCTCAGCCTGGATCCTCAAGCGTGCCTCGCGCTCCTCCACTAGTGCCCGCCTCGCCTCGTTAAGTCGGGCCTCTGCAGATAGTAAGTCTCGGGTCAGGAACTGTACCACGTAAGCATGCTCAGTACCCGACACTGGGGGTAGGTCCATCGGTGGAGGTGGTATGACAGGAACAGGAGTAGGTGCAGCAGCAGCAGCAGGAGCAGGAGCAGTAGCAGGGGTAGGGTCAAGCTCCTCCTCGCCAGAAGTGTCATCCTCAGAGTCACCGTCCGATGAAACAGGGCTAGATGTCTGTGAAGAAGGTGGGGGTGACACAACACGACCCTCGCCGGATCTCACACTCTCCTCATCAGTAGCTACAGGAGATGGGGTAACAGGCTCTGGCTCAGGCTCAGGCTCAAAGGGCTCCTCAACGGGATCCTCATCATCAGTACTCTCTATCAGTGTAATCCAGGGGCCAAGCTCGGAGTCAGCACCCATATCCTCGTCAGGATCCTCGGTCTCTCGCATCAGTGCCTCATCATGCTCTCTCTCGAAAGCCTCAGGGTCTGGTATCTCCTCCATCTACACAAGGGAAATAAGGTGGGTCACTAACCATAAAAAAAGGGTTTAGGAGTAGTTCCCTCACGGGCCTTAAAGTCAGGGCTATATCCGATAACCCGACTACAAACTCGATGAGAGTTCTAAGTATTATTAAGGTTGTTATTAAGGTTATCGTTATTGTTATTATTATTAGGGTTGCTTTCTTAAATTACTATCGTTTCTGAGAACTGTAACCTCGCTCTGATACCATTTCTGTGACGCCCCCAGATCCGGGGTCGGAGATCTAGGCGCTCACGGTCCATTTTCCATTAGTAACATACCTGTTCTTGCACAGGACATACTGATAAATAAAACGAACTAACAAAATCTGCCAACCAATCCGGCTAATGGGGCCTACCGGTGGAATCTCAAGTGGTGGCTCGGGTCTAGTCACCTGCTTTCGAACAGTCTGCCTGGGTCTTGCCATTTCGCTTAGCTGTTGTGTTTGTAAAATTTGAAAACAAGCAAGAGTGAGCAACTATAGCTCAGCAAGAAATATATATATAAGGTAAGCAATATAACATTTCATATGATTGGCAGTTGATATACTTGTTTATATCAATCAGTTATAAAATCACTTGTCATAGTTGATAAATCTCGAAGGTGCAACAATATGTGCCCTTGTTTTCAAAATAAACTTGCAGTTCTAGATACTGCATTGAATCAACATCTTTCTCATCAAAATAGAACACTATCAGCAACTTGGCACAAAAGCCTAAGAAGCAGTGTCAAAGCATTTTTCCAAAATGGAGGAATGGGACTTAAAGAAAACACAAAACCTGACAAGGATTGACGATGATCAGTCGCCACATCCAAGTCCAATCATCCGCGGGTCTTCTCTACCGGTAGAAGGATAGAAACTACATCCGTAACTATCCCTCGGGTGAAAACTACATCCGTAATCACCCTCGATGAAAACTACATCCATAATCATCCTTCGGCAACACCTGGGCCGGAATAATAAGTGATGGACCGCCTGGCTCACGGCCGCTTACACATCCCGGGAATCGTTCATCAACGGTTCCCACACCTGCCAGAGTCCCTTTTTCTTTTTTTTTTTTCTTTTAAAACTTGATTTTGATTGAAAACAGAGTAGTTGAGGTCAGACATCAGTCGACCGATGATTCTTGAAATCATACAAGAAGCAGAATCTGACCGGGGGTTTTCGAAAATGTTTTGTGTTCAAATGAGTTCGAGTTTGAAGTATTAAAAAGTATCTTGGATTAACTTTGTCTTTAAATAATGAACAATAATTAATAAATAATATTTTAAGATTTAATATTAATAATTAATAAATAATTATTCGATAAAATAAACTTTTAATCCAAAATAGGGTTTCGAGTATTTACGAAGATATGAACATAATATTTGAGTATACGATACTCCCCGAATGACCCTTCGGGTTTTCACAATCTAGATACGATATAATAATATACCGCTCCCCGGTCAATAGTATATACGGACCGCCACGACCTCTATTGCTAAAGTCGTTGTCCGAAGAAAACATTTCAATCTAAGTTCAAGGGGTAAAAGCATACATGTACTTGTTCAATCTCAATTGCATCAATACTTCGATAAACATAGCATTTGATATAATTTGAAAACTACAAACACAACAGTAAAAGTCCTTGTATATGGATAAGTTTTGAAAAGTAAACTTGCCTTGGTTTGATTGGGGTGGTCGAGCGTGCGGATTCGAACGATCTATACATAAGCAATAATCATTCGTTAGTACCTTAACAATATCTCTTTAATTACGGGGTTTTAAGGGGGGACAAAATTAACTTAATGACTTCGTCTTATGACTCCCTAGCCCCACTATAGGTCCATGTCATCACTCGATTACGCTCGTCACTTACTCGACTTAATTTAGTTACCACGTTCGAATCATAACCACTAACCCTAGAATCATGTTCCACTAATCGATTTTTTCCATTGCGCGAATTTTACTCTAGCATTTTTATAAAATCCAAAAATTCATATTTTAATCCAATTCCTTTTGGGTGGTCTTCACCACTGCATTCCCTACATTCTCAAATTTTTCCATGATCCCACATATATTTTAAGGTGTTTAAACAAGGTTCACAAGGGGGTCACTTAGTGCAGTCCATAGTCCAGAAACACAATTCACTCCTCCGGCCATAACTAAATATCTACACATCACCTAGCCATGAACCTTACATTTCTAGAAACTAAATTCAATTATCTTTCCAACAATATATGGTAGGACATCAGGGGACATCATTTGGGGGTTCAAAATCGTGCTACAATACAGGTCAAAGTTCCTGGACAAAACTCAGCAAGCTCAAACTACTTAGATCAACCATTTTTCATACTTCCATAACATAATCAACACTTAATACACTTAGATCATGGTCCATAACACTCATGGAGATATATATATTAACCATAGTCATAAAAGTCACAATCTCAACATCAAAACTCAAGATCCATGCTATCCAATACATATACATCCAAGATTAGTTCTAAAACACATGGATCTACTACCATACTTTATAAACAATACATAACCAAGAGGGTTTGAGATTTTTATACCTTCTTGAGCTCCTAGAGGCCTTGGATAAGCTTTACACAACTCAAAAACACCTTAGATGGTCTCCTACAACACTTACAATGCAAGATCTAAAGGAAAAATAAACTTGGTTACTATTCACTCAAGCTTGAATAATTTGTAACTTGAAATTGGGTGGATAAAATGGAGTGAAATTGCTAGCATACCTTGTCTAGATGATGTAGATGACCTAGGAATTATGGCAAGATTTATGAGTGATGGAAGAGGGGAGGAGAAGAATTTTCTTCTCCACTTTGTGTCTTGGCCGAGAGCAACTACTAGGGGGGGGGGGAGAGAAAAAGTTTGTGTTTGTCTTTGTGTTGGGTAAATAATTGATGGTAATAGGTTGGGTGATACATATCACATGTAAGCATAGGTAGTGTACTAGCAAGCATGGGTTCATGTACTATGTGTTCCCCTTTTTGAAAAAGCAACCAGCTAGATACTATTCATTTTCCAATGGCCAACTAGCTTGTTTGATTTCTAACCACTTGGTTGCATGGGCTTGCATGCAATACTACTCCTTGTATTATTATTCTTCCACCAATGCTTGTTATTTAATCTTTAATTCGTATCGTATCTTAATTAATCTCTCGTAATAATATTTTGTCGCGTAGAGATTTCCCCTATAATTCCCTAAGTACTTATTGTGTAAATTCCTCGAATGTCCATAATTCCTCGTCACAATTCCTAATAAATCCTTTAATACTCTAACCATTCTCAAATCCCAAGTTTTATAAGTATTACTAACAATAAGACTCCTGCCTTCACAATCTTCCTTTTTTATATCTTACATAATAAATGCAACAATGCAGTTTCTCAGACAATCAATTCTATTAATCAACAGGGATGACTAGAAAGGTTCCATAATGACAATGTCACAAGATATTAAATAAAAGGAAATATTACCAAAAATTAGGGTTCTTACAGGTCATAAACAAATAAAGAATCGAAAAACAAAGCAAGGGTTGGGGTTCTAGAATTTAATTCAAGGGTTATGAAATATGGTTACGCTGGTGTGGTTTAAAGGAATAAACATCAGGAAAAAGGCTAAGATAAAACAAGGCATAAATTATAAGTCAAGGGTTATAGTTCAACAAGAAACAGGGTAAATAATAGGGTATAGAAATTTAAATAATGATTTATAAGGATAAGAAAGGTACAGGTATTTCAATAATGATCTATAAGGAATAAACATTAAGGTTTAGGGGTTCAACAATAATTAAAAAGGAATAACAATAATGTATACGGATTGAAACAATTCAGAAGTAGTTCAAGGAATCTAAACTTGAATACAAGGTTCGAGTCACGCGTAACAAAAGAAAGGGATATAGACCATAACAAAACGATTTGGAAGAAAATCTTACAAATAATAGAGACAGGTTCACATCATACAAAATAAATATGAAGAGTATAAACGCTTGCAAGAAGGGATTTGAAAGAAACTTAAAAGCAACATAGACAAATTCACATCACTTGAACAATAAGTGAGGGATAGTACACTTGCCTCAATACACGCAGTTTCCAATTCCAACATCTCGATCCTTTACTCACTTTACATTAGTCTCTCCTTCTTTATACCTTGACCTTTCTTCGACCACACATCCATCTTTCCTTTATCATTTCTCAGTCTCTACGGGAGCACACTCGTCAATCCCGATAATTATCTCCTTCCTCTTTATTCCATCTACACGTGCACTAGCTCTTAGCCGGCCTCTTATTCGTACCTATTTACTGGTAAAGTACTTCATCAGTATGCTTGTAACTTTAATCTTCTAACTCTGTTCTACCCCAACGCGTCCTATAACGCTTTATAACTTTAACATATACCACTAGTAGTAATCAATTTCTCGAAATAGTAATATATAATCACATAATTCACATAACACTTAGCACATAATATTATCTTACGCTTATACCTCTTGAACATGTACATGATATCAGTTTACAATAATTTTAATCAAATTACTATACAACTTACAAAATAATTGTAACACCCCTAGATCCGGGGTCGGGGATCCAGGCTGTCACTCTTTCATTAATTCCCATATTTAATAAACATTATTCTCAACTTTAAACTTATCATGTTGTGACCCCTCAATCGAACATAACATTCACAGATTATAGGCTCAGAGACGAAATTAAATCATTCTAAGTTATTACAACCATCTTGAAATAGTTGTTACAAACCCAAATTGTCATAGTCTCAAAAGTTCAAAATTAAAATGGATTACCATCTAAGGCGGCATCTACGGCCAAAAAGCGGTTTGGTTTTCAGAAACTTACACAAGTCATGCTTGTAAATAAACCTAACCAACCTAAGTTGTAAACCTATCCAACTTAGTCTGCTCACATGTGGTAATACTACCGAGTGCGGCCTCGTCACCTGCCTCGTAAATAGTCTCCTAAACTACTGACCGGTTAGCACACTTTTGTGAAGGGTCTGCCTTGTTCTTGCCATGATCATCTGTTGTTGTGTGGTATATATATAAAAGAAATGCAAGAGTGAGCAACACAACTCAGCCATATAATAATAGTTTTCAAAGTACTTTTGTTATCATAAACCATATGACATATCTTATACTGGTATTGTACCTTCATTCCTTTTCCAGAAATATGGTGAGGAATATTTGTGGTATTTCGAATAGTTCATCACTCTGTCAACACTATCGGTAATTGAGCACCTAGGCTTTCATTACAGTGCTGCAGTAAAATTCCAATTGGAAGAATGGGATTATGCTGGAGCCTCTTCCACGATATTTGGTGATCAGCCAATGTATCGTGCCCCGGCTTTTCTACTAGTAGAAGCACAATGTTCCCTTATCGGGTTACACCCTGACCCCATATGGGCCTTAATATTTGGACTACGCCCGAGAGCGTAGCCCCCTCTTCCTCCAATCCCCTAAAGAATCCTATCCATCATTGGAACAGAATTTAATCTAGTTCTCCAAGCACAAAGCTTGTTGACAGGTTTGGTAACAGTTCTATATCAAGCACTGAGCTTGTTGATAGTACTGATAACATTTAATTAGCTTTACTTCCATGAATAATTGAGGAAGTAACTTTGACAAGTGGGTTGACCTTAGTCAACAGATTTCATTTACTTAGGAAGCTCATTTCAAAACATAACTTGGGAGTTGGTCGGAGTTTTTGAGTACTTAGTCAAACCTGAGCCCCTCCTCACTAGGTAGGGGTACTTCTTATTGTCTTATAGATAGCGAAGGGAGAAAACATAATACTGGCTCCCAAAACCTTGGGTTCCCGAGTTTTGATGAGTCCAAGAGGGATCGACACATTTCGATGAGTGAGACTATTAGTAATTAATAAATGGGAACCCATACTATTTTTAAATAATTTTTCCGACGATCAGAAATATTTAAAATAATTTTTAAAGTTTTAAATAACTTTTAAATAATTAATATGATTTTTAAATCATCCTGGAGTATTTAATAAATATTCAAATAATGTTTATTAAATAACTAATCCACTAGGAATAATTAATAATTATTTAAATAATATTCAATAATATCATCAAAGGGATTTTTAATCCGAAAATATCCAATTTATAATTATTGGAATATTTTTAAATCAATTGCTCGTCATATATCATCTCTGGTGACTTCAGGGTTTTTATTTCCTTATCCGGACGAAATATCTCCGACTCTCTTACTTAAGAAAAGGGTATTATTGTACCCTACTTGAGGGTACAATAATACCCTCAAGTATATATACATAATATATATACATCATCGTATGCATAATATATCATCATATGCATAATATATATACATCATCGTATATATATACATAATCGTATAATAATATATATATATAATATATATATAATATATACATAATCGTATAATAATAATATATACATAATATATATAATATATATAATATAATAATATATAATAATATATATAATATATACATAATCGTATAATAATATATATACAATAATATATATAATATATTATATATTATATATATAATAATATATAATATATATTATATATTATATATTATATAATATATTATATATTATATAATATATATTATATATTATATATTATATAATATATTATATATTATATATTATATATTATATATTATATATATAATATATATATATTATATATTATATATATATTATATATTATATATTATATTATATATTATATACAATAATTATATATTATATATATAATATATATGTATAATAATATATATAATATATACATAATCGTATAATAATATATATATAATCGTATGCATAATATATATACATCATCGTATGCATGTATATATATTATGCATACGTACTTACTTAACAGGTTTATATATCTTCATAAATAAACCATACATCTCATGCTGATTCAAAAATACTTTTAAGCAATTCATAGTAGTTATATCACAACAACAACAGTTTAGAAATACTTGAAGTACAAGTTTCGAAAACTTTCCTGATCGTGTCGGAATAGTCTGGGCTCTCGTTCTATTGTGATGATCTATAACAACCAATAAGGTTTGGTTAGTTCGTTAAACGATCCCGTCGAATCGACTATTCACATAAAGACACCACTTCGTAATGATACGTCATTACTACACATTTGGATTATTAAAATCCATGATATCCTTTAACCACTTTCGATAATTATTGGTTTCGTAACGACTTTCGCTAGAGGTCATTTTCAACGAAACTAAAATTCATCTCGTATCGTCCCCTAAAAGGGTTTTTCACTTGCGCAACTTTGATTCGAAAAATTCTATAAAATCAAAAAATAAACTTTTTTATGAAATTCTTTTTCTCACTTCTTCTTAACTATCCATAGGATTTTTCATCCAAATTTCATAATTAAGAACAGCTTTTTGATAGCTCAATTGTTGCTCAAAACATATCTTCTTACTGTAGTGGTTTCTCATGCGCATTCTTGACTTAAACATTTCTATAAAATTGAAAATTTCGTATTTCTACTCCAAATTTTTACTCCTTATAAAACTTTCATAATAAAAAACCATTTTTAAAGGGCTCGTTTGGCTTTGTAAAGTCAGTCCATTTTAACGGTTCGTCCATTTTAACCGATTTCACTAAAACGAGCATATCTCTTAAACCGTAAATCGTAATCACATGAATCTTGGTGTCAAAACAAACTAAAAAACAAGTTCTACTGGTTTATGGCCAAAAACTTACCAAGAAAACATTTGTTCAATTCGGCATTAACTGCACAAATGATCTAATGAAAATTCGACATTATAACGGATATAACCAAACATTTCCAAATTCCATGAACTCCATCTAGCCACTTAATGCAACCATACAACATCACAATCACATAACCATTATCAAATGTCTCTAAGATCAGTGGTAACATCCATTTATCACCACCCAAGATTTACACATCATTAAAGAGTTTATAACTTTAAAAACCACTTAAACATGTCAAATCTTGCATCCAACTTCCATATTAACTTAAAATCTTAAAAACTTAAGATGGGTGTGAGAAGTTATACCTTCCTTGGTGCCTAGAACTGTTAAATATGGCCTAAAGATCCTTGGGAGAGCTTATCCTAGCCTTATAAGCTTTAACCTTACAAGAAAATCAAGAAACAAGTTTAGAATTTTCGGAGTCAGCATTACCCCTCTTGAAACAACTGGAAAAAAGAGAGCCTTACCTTACTTATCTGGACGAGGCTTGGGAAGAAGAGTTGTAGAGCATCTCAATACCTTTCCAACAAGCTATAGAACATAAAATTTGAGTAAGCAATGAAGGAGATATGGCTGTTTGAAGTGGTTGCTGCCAGTTTGGCCGAGAATGGAGAGAAATGCGGGGCGGGTGGGTGTTTTTGCCTTGGCTACTTTTGTATTTGCATGGTATAATGATATATCATGTATATCTCCTCATATTTGCTGCAATCCTTTGTCAAAGATGAGCCATACCTTGCCTCCAAATTCAATCCATAAAGCTACTTTATGCCACTTGGTGGAACTAGTTTCCTAAGTGAATAGTTTCTAGTTTGGTTGGTTTAGTTGGCTTGTAAGTGAGTTGGTTTGCATGGAATTACATGGAGCTTGCATGGCTAGCTACTTGCATGGGATTTACATGGCTTCTTGCCACCTTTATCATTTTCCAATATTTATTCCTTAATTTCCATGCTAGTCCTCAATAATCCTTAAAATGTTTTTGGTGTATAAACTCTTTCAAGTAACCTTCAAACATTTTAATTTCCTTATCCTAGTACCTTGGTTGCGTGGTCATTTTCGAATTATATACCCCTTGGGCTTGTCATAGTACTCGTATTTATCGATATCTCATAAAACGTAGGTCGTAGGTGAAGTAGGATTCTTCGAATTCCGACGACTTTTATATACACTTATTTCGCTTAAGAAATCATAATATGAACTCACATCTTAAATATTCATCATTCATAAGTGGTGGTTGGGATCATATTTCTTAAGTAATGAAATTACTATTCATTCATGTCGTTTACAATAGTACAAAAATCAGGGTTCTTACAATAATTCTAACAAAAATTGGACAGCACCTCCTCTAAAATATGACCTAACTTGTCAGGATACAATTTATCAAATCAAAAGTCCAACACTCCTTAATTTGCTATAACTCAATACAATTTCATAATCCTCACAATCATACTAATATACATCATTAATATATATATATATATATATATATATATATATATCTTTACACTATTTACAAACCAAACCGTAGTGTGTACATCCCACTTTAACACTTAGAATCGAGCTAATACCCTTTATAGCCATCTTTGGGCTTAGTCGGGGCCGGCGCCATTGGACCCTATTTCCAGAACGGACTGTCCCACAGCCTCTTATACTAGTTTACAATGATGGACTGTCCCACAGCCTCTTACACAAAGTTTCAATGATGGACTGTCCCATAGCCTCTTATACAAATACTCCTAGTTCGAGTAAATCCATGACTGAAACGTAAAGCTCGTCCCCCTTTCCCCAAGTGTAATACTTGTTGATAGGACTCCACAAAGTAGTCGTATCTAGTTGGAAAGGAAAATTCACCAATATTTCCCAAGCTGTTGCTTGTTAATGGATATCGACTTGTTCCAACAATCTTACCCCTCGAATGATGATGAAGTAATACAAAGACTCAATCTAATGAATAGCAACCAAGTTGCGAGTGCAAAGAATGGTTTCAAAAGATTTATGACCGGGAAGTCAAACAAAAATAAATAATAGCCCTCAGGTAAGGTTCCCTTATAATTTGGAAGATAGATTCAAATGAAGAATTGAGTTTCGGGAACCTCCCCTTGATAAAAATAGTAATAATAAGACTCAGAAATATTTTACATAATTTTTGAAGGTCTAAGATAATATTTGAATAAAATAATATATTTTAAAACTAGTTACTAGAATTATATAAATATTCAAAGAATATTTATTAACTCATTAATATTTAAAGAATATTTTTAATATGAAATATTGCTCAAAGTAACCCTCGAATAACATATGAGAATATTCATTAAATAAATAATTCCTCAAATAAATATTCAAAATAATATCCGATAATTTAATCAACCTTAAATGAATATTCAAGATAATATTCATTAAAGAAATAAAGCTCAAATGTATATTCAAAATAATATTCATTAAATAAATAACTCAAATGAATATTCCAAAGTAATATTCATCTAAATCAATAACCTCAAAAGAATATTCATTAAATAAATCAAGTCTTAAATGAATATTCACACATAATATTCAAATATTATTTATCGACTGAGATTATACTCAAATAACATTCCTCGAATAATTTCAAAATAATTAATACTTATGGAAATATAAATAATGTTCATAAATAACATTCCTCAAATGATCAGTCACTGGAATCCCTCCGGTTTTCCATGACTATCTCTATATTACAAAATACCGACTCTCGGTCTTTATTAAAAGGATGAGATCATATGCCCTTCACTAAGGGTTTTAGTAATATCCGGCTTATAATCAGTATATCTCGTATCTAACTTATAAGCCAACATCAAATCAGGGAACAAGTATCACATATAATTTGAAATCAGGCATGCATGCTATGGCATATGTATAACAACAATCAATCATATATATACTATCACAACAATGGTTCCAAAGTATTGGAAACTTACCTGGTAGTCGAGTAGGGGTAGTGTGTCCTGGGTCAGCTCGGTGATCTATAAACAATCAAAGTATTCAAGATTAATCACTTAACGCTTTGGAAAGGCTAAGTATATACTTAACTTAGATTAAGACACGTTTTCAAGTTATCTCGTCATACACCCTCTAGTGTAACTCTTTTTATCACCGTTATGACCCGACATTTGTTCTTTATTAAGGCTTGTCATTACACTTACCCTTGGTAGGTACTTATGCCACAAAAGTGCTAAGGTCGGTCATTTACTAATAAAGATTATACCTCGAGTTTTCTTGACCGTTATCTAAGTGGTTTTCCAAAGTTATAACCAAGTATCCTTTTTAGGGGTTCATTCGCACTTAGCCTTGATTCGAACATTTTTATAAAATCGAAAAACGATCCGTTTGACATGAGGTTTTCTCCCACATCTTCCTTATGATCTCATGAAACAAGCAATATTCATCACTGGACGAATGGTATGCTAGAATTCAAGGATCTTATGGCTGATATTGCAGTTACGGATCTCAATAGCACAGGTAACCTTTTCACTTGGTGTGATAGTAACCACACTAACCCAATATTCAGAAAACTTGACAGGTGTTTGGTGAATAGTGCGTGGCTTGATGCTTTCCCTTTATCTCGTGCTCAAATCATGGAGAAAGGCCTTTCAGATCATAGTCCTATTGCTGTCTTCATTGGCATTGCTAGAGAAATTATCTACAAACCTTTTCAGGTCTTTCAACATCTTATAGATAATCCTAAGTTCCTGGAAACTGTTGGCACTGTCTGGAGAACTGAAGCTACAGGTGACCCCTGGTTCGTTCTGACAACTAAGCTTAAGAAAGTAAAGACAGCTCTAAAGCAACTTAATAGGGAGAAGGGTAATCTTCATGCCAATGTCGATCTTGCTCGTAATGCTCTGTTGGATTACCAGAGTTCTATGCCTCAATTTCCAATGCAACATCACTTCTTGGAAGAAAGAAAGCTTTGCCAGGTTCTAAAGAACGCATTGCAGGAGGAGGAATCATTCCTGAAACAAAAATCTCGTGTCAATTGGCTTAGAGTGGGAGACAACAATAATAAATATTTTTACAACTCTTGCAAGGGTCGTTGGAATTCTAACAAGATAATTGCTTTAGAAGATGAGCTTGGGGTGCTTCAGACCTCTCATAGAAGTATTTCTGATGTTGCTGTTAAGTATTACTCTAATCTGCTGGGTCAAGATCATGTAGTTGCAACCTTCCCAGACCATCTTCAAGTTCCTACTCTCACAGAAACTCAAAGCAGGTATCTGTCTACTCCTTTCTCTGAGGAAGAGGTCTTTAAGACTTTTAAATCTATGCCTAAAGGGAAATCTCCTGGACCTGATGGCTTCACATCAGAATTTTTTATAGCAGCCTGGCCTATAATTGGGAAGGATGTCATTAGAGCTATTTTGCATTACTTTGATACCCTGCACATGCCCAGAATCATTAACTCTGCTGCTCTTGCTCTCATTCCTAAGCATGCATCTGCTTCTTCGATGAATAACTACCGCCCTATTTCGTGCTGTAACGTCCTTTACAAATGCATATCTAAGATGCTTGCTGCTCGTATGAAGAAGATCATGCCTGGCCTCATTTCTAAAAATCAAACAGCGTTTGTTCCCAAAAGATTAATTGGTGATAATGTTCTTCTGGCACAGTCTTTATGTAGGAATTACCATCTGAATTCTGGTGAACCTAAATGTGCTATCAAATTAGACCTTCGCAAGGCCTTTGACACTATCAGCTGGTCCTTTCTAAGGAAAACTTTGGAGAAAATGAACTTCCCTCTGATTTTTATTAACTGGATCATGACTTGTATTTCTACAAGCATGTTATCAGTTAAAATTAATGGTGCCCTTGAAGGTTATTTCTCAGCAAAATCTGGTCTTAGACAGGGAGATCCTATTTCTCCCTATCTCTTTGTACTTTCTATGGAAATCTTGACTGCTTGTTTGAGTACTGCCACTACAAATCCAAACTTTAAACCTCACTGGAAAGCCTCAGACCCTGCTATCTCGCACCTGATTTTTGCTGACGACATCCTTCTTTTTGCAAGAGGTGAGACTAAATCCATCCAGATTCTTATGAGTGAGATTCAAAACTTTTCTGACTACTCTGGACTTCATGTAAATCCTGATAAGAGCTCCTGCTTCTTTGGGAATGTGAGTAATACCGTGGCTAATGAAATCATCCAACTTACTGGATTTTGTCGAGGATCGTTCCCTGTCACGCATCTAGGCCTTCCCCTTATAACTTCGAAGCTAAAAGCCCGGGACTGTATGCCGCTTGTGCTCAAGTTATGTAATAAATTTGAGAGTTGGCTTAGTAGATTTTTAAGCTATGCTGGTCGCCTCCAACTGTTGAAAGTGATTATCTTTGGCACTCAGAGCTACTGGACGACACATCTCTTTCTACCTCAATGTATTTTGAAAACCATTCAGTCTATGAGCAATAAGTTTCTTTGGGGCGGTTCTCACACCTCCTCAGCTGCAGTCAAAGTAGCTTGGAAAGATTGCTGTCTCCCAAAGGAGGAAGGGGGTCTTGGTCTTCGAGATTTTATAGAGTGGAATCAAGCTTCTATTCTTATGCAACTGTGGAGATTAATTAGATTCTCTGAAGATTCTCTCTGGTTAACTTGGGTGCATAACAACTTCATCAGAAACAAACCCATCTGGACTATGAAAATTCCGTACAATGCATCTTGGTGTCTCAAGAAAATTCTGAAAGCAAGGACAGCTGCACTTAACCACACTTCTATGCGGGTTGGGCCTCAGTCAACCTTCCTGTTTTGGCATGATCCTTGGTTCGAAAACAGGCCTCTTATTGAACGATTTAATAGAAGAATCATCTCCATTTCAGAAACTTCAGAAATGTCAAAAGTGGGTGAGTTTATTCGTAATAACTGCTGGCATCTTCCCCCTTCTAACCACATGTTAGTCATTGATCTTCGAAGCTTATTACATGAAGCTCCCATCCATACTCATGATGTTCTAGCTTGGGATTCCACTCCAGCGTCAAAAATCAAAATTTCTGACATTTGGCATTCTATTAGAACTCGGGGCAGCAATTATCCTTGGCTTGAGGCAGTTTGGCACCGTCTTTCAATTCCTAAATGCTCATTTCTTCTTTGGCTTGCTTTCAGAAACCGCCTGTTTACTAAAGATAGAATGGCTCGTATGGGTATGCATGTGGATCAACTTTGTGTTATGTGCGATAGTGGTCAAGAATCAGTTCAGCACATTTTTGGCACCTGTACATTTGCAAAAGAAGTTCTTCAAGACATGGTTCTGTCAGGCTGCTGGGAAGACTACAATCTGGGCAACTTCTTTAAGATTGGGAATGTTTCTAAAGGTCGGAAATTACTTGCTTTTCTATTCCTCTCGGTAGCAGTTCATTCTCTTTGGCGAGAAAGGAATGAGAGGATTCATAATGTGGGGAACAGACAAACAGCTCTTCAAATTCGGCATAAAGTACTAAACATGGTTAGAGAGAGAGTGGCTTCTAGCTCCTGGTTTGCTAAATGTGTTCAAGCAGAGCCAATTCTCGCAGTTGATCTTTTCTAATTTAGTATGGGCATTTTTTTGGTAGTATGGGCATTTTTTTGGTAACTTAATCTAGCCGCTAGCTTAGTGTCAGGCTCTTTTTGTAAGATGATCTTTTGTAAGTTGCTATCTTTTTGATGCAATAAAATTTTTATTTAGCAAAAAAAAAAAAAAAAAAGATTTTCCACTGAATTAGTAATATTATGGGGGTTCAATTTCAGTTACGTACTCGCATTTACGGTTTCGAACCACATTTACTAATTTGACCATAACTCCTAAACCGTAAGTCCGTTTGCTTCTATTCTCATGCCAAAACGATCTATGACTCGAGATCTACAAGGGCATGTCATTTATTCATCAAGGCCAGAAAATTATCTCAACTGTTATGCACACCGGGCATACATACATTATAATCAGTCCACAAACATCTGATTTCACCATCATATGCATCATATTACTTAGATCAACTAAATCACTAACTAATCATGCATACATGCTAATAATAACACCAAAATCATAGCTAATCTAAAATCATCCAATAATCATCAAAACTTAAATTAAGAGCTAGGGTTGCTTCAGATTATTACCTTCCTTAGAGTGTGCAAAGACCTTACTAAGCCTTGATTTGTCCTTGTATAGCCTTAATATAGCTTAGATCATCCAAAGAAATTAAAAAACCAAAGCTAGTTCATGAGAGTTACCATTCATCCTCCACTTTGATGATTTATTTGAAAATGAAAGGAGTGGAGTTTGAAGCTAAGATTTCTAGGATAGCTATTATATGAAATGTAGTACTCACCATAAAAAGTTGAAGATCAAACAATGGTTGGAAGGTCGATTTCTTTTCTTGAATTTATGTATGGCCGAATGGAGCTTTTGGAGAGAAATGGTGTTGGTTGGCTTTGTTCTCTTGCTTGGTTATGATAAAATGAATTATTGATGATGTGTTTAGATAATATCAATCATAAAGTGGCTTTATTAAAGGTACTAGGTCATGGATGATGCAAATTACATGGACAAGTGTTGGTTTGTAGTGGTAAGATGAGAAGATAAAGCTAAGTACTTGGTTTAATTTGTTAAGTATGCTAGTTACTCATGTAACTACTTAGTTACTTGGTCATATTCACTTGTACATGCATGCACCTTAGCTCCCTGCTTGTTTCTTTGTCCGGTTATTGCTCAATTTCATTGATAGTTCGGAGGAATATCTCGAGCATTTCTAGTTAGGGTTTTACCGGAAACCTTCTTAATATTGATACTACCATTCTCAATCCTCCTTAATAATTCTTGAATTTAAATCCTTTAAATCTTTATATTAAATCATTAAATCATTCAGTGTCTATGGAAATCTCGGAGAAAATAAAAGTGCTATTTTTCCAAATCTGATATCGTTTACATACACTTATATTGTCTATCGGTCATTAATACGAACTCAGAAATCCGTTCCGAATACTTCTATATAGCGTCGCCTGATAATATTCCAATTTCCACCAAAAACACTATTCATCACTTATTCTCTCTTTATTCCTTATAATAAGAAAAATGTCCTTGCACTTTCCCGAGCGTTCCTTAACCCTTTTACGGAACCACTGGACTTATAACAGATATCGATTTGGATGACATGAGAATAACCTTCCTCTTTGGAATTTACCATATCTTACTTTCCAGGAGATAGATTATTCTTACCTAAGTTGTCAACCAATTTCATTATATAAACATTTGAATTAAAATTCGTTAGATATTCATTTACTAGAACCACTTTTACACTTATGCACCATTACATAATAAAAGTTTTTAATTACTACCAAAAATCTAGGTTCTTACAGTCTCCCCTCCTTAAAATGATTCCGTCTCGGAATCAGTTTAAAAAGAAATGGGGATATTTCTCTAGCATTGCGCTTTCCAATTCCCAAGTTGACTCTTCCACGTTGTGGTTCTGCTATAAAACTCTGACTAGCTGGATGACCTTGTTTCGGAGCACTTGTTCTTTTCGGTCTATGATTTCCACAGGCTGCTCCACATAGGTTAGGTCTGGTTGCATTTCTACGTGCTCATATTCCACAATATGCTTGGCATCAGGATTATATTTCTTCAACATTGAAACATGGAACACATTGTGTACTTGTTACAGATTTGGGGGTAACGCTAGTTCGTAAGCTAGTTCACCGATGCGTCTTCAGATCTCAAATGGTCCAATGTATCTAGGATTTAGTTTTCCCTTCTTCCCAAACCTTATTAATCCTTTCCAGGGAGATACTTTTAAAAACACTAGGTCTCCAACTTCATATTCCTTGTCTTTCCGAGCTAAGTCGGCTTTTGTCGATCTTGGGCTGCTACCAGCCATCCTCTGATCAGATCCACTGCATCCTTAGTCCGTTGGACCACTTCGGGCCCGAGCATATTTTGCTCTCCAACTTCATCCCAATACAAGGGAGATCGGCATTTTCTTCCATAAAGGGCCTCGTAAGGTGGCAATCCTATGATTGAAAGAAAACTATTATTGTAGGAGAACTCCATCAATGGCAAGTGATCATCCCAATTTCCTTTAAAGTCTATAGCACATACTCTCAACATATCCTCTAGTGTTTGGATGGTCCTTTCACTTTGCCCGTCTGTCTGGGGGTGATAGGCTGTACTCATGTTTAGCCTGGTTCCTACACATTCTTGAAATCTTCTCCAAAACCTGGATTGAAATCTAGGATCTCGATCGGATACTATGGCGACTGGGACTCCATGTCGCGCCACTATCTCTTTTAAGTAGATATCTACTAGTCTGTCGACCGTATACCTTTCATTGATTGGGAGAAAGTGAGCTGACTTAATTAGTCGATCTATAATTACCCATATGGCGTCATGATTAGCTTTGGTTCTTGGTAAACCTACTACGAAATCCATGGTTATGTGTTCCCATTTCCATTCGGGAATCTCTAAGGGGTGTAGAAGTCCACTGGGTCTCTGGTGCTCTGCTTTCACTCGTTGGAAGGTCAAGCATCTGCTTACCCACTCTACTACATCCTTTTTCATGTTAGGCCACCAGTAGTACTCTTTCAAATCTCTATACATCTTGGTACTACCGGGGTGCACTGAGTACCTTGAGTTGTGTCCCTCATATAGAATCTCTTCCTTGAGCTCCTGCACATTTGGAATCCATATCCTGTATGTGTACCTCATGATTCCTTCTTTATCTCTTTCACAATTAATTTCTTCTTCGGTCATTATCTCTTCCATGGAGTTCTCTTCTACCTCCATTATCCGTTCTTGACACAGTCTAATCTTTTCTAACAATGGGGGTTGGATTCGAATTTTCATTAACCTTTCGTGACCATCTCCTGGTATCTTGACCTCGATTTCCAACTTCTCGAAGTCTCTCACCAATTCTTCTTCTGAGGTTATCATTTTGAGTTTCTCTTTCCTATTGAGGGCATCAACCACCACACTGGCTTTACCCGGGTGATAACGAATCTCACAATTGTAATCCTTGATTAATTCCAGCCATATTCTCCTCTCTAGCGCATATTAAGCTCTTTCTGAGTGAGAATGTACTTGAGGCTCTTATGGTCAGCGTAAATTTCGCACTTTTCTCCATACAAGTAGTGCCTCTAAATCTTTAAAGCAAAAACTATTGCTGCTAATTCTAGATCATGAGTGGGATATCGAATCTCGTATTCCTTTAGCTGCCTTGATGCATACGCAATTACCTTACCGTGCTGCATAAGCACGCATCCTAATCCTTTATGCGAAACATCACTGTAAATTACAAAATCTCCTTTTCCATCAGGGAACGCCAACACTGGGGTCGTCACTAACCTCTTCTTCAGCTCTTGGAAGCTCTTCTCGCATTTTTCAGTCCATTCAAATTTCTCAGTTTTACGGGTAAGTCGAGTTAACGGGGCTGCGATCATCGCAAAATCTTGAACAAATCTTCTATAATATCCTGCCAGTCCGATGAAACTCCTTACTTCTGTTGGAGTGGTTGGCCGTTCCCAGTTTGAAACTGCCTCTATCTTGGAGGGGTCAACTAACACTCCTTCTCTATTGATCACGTGCCCTAAGAATTGTACTTCGTTTTTCCAGAACTCACACTTCGAGAATTTGGCATATAATTGCTCTTTCTTGAGTATTTCTAAAACTATCCTCAAATGTTTAGCATGTTCTGCCTCTGTCTTTGAGTAGATAAGAATATCATCGATGAAAACTATCATAAACTGGTCCAAATACTCCTTGAACACCCTATTCATTAAATCCATGAAAGCTGTTGGGGCATTGGTCAATCCAAATGACATCACCAAGAACTCATAATGTCCATATCTGGTACGGAATGCAGTCTTTGGGATATCTTCGGGTTTAATCTTCAGTTGGTAATATCCTGTTCTCAGGTCAATCTTAGAGAAATACACAGCACCCTTTAGCTGGTCAAACAAGTCATCTATTCTGGGTAACAGGTACTTATTATTTATGGTTAGCTTGTTCAACTCTCAATAGTCGATGCATAACCTCATACTCCCGTCCTTCTTCTTAACGAACAACACTGGTGCCCCCACGGTGACACACTGGGTCGTATCATACCCTTATCCAATAGTTCTTCTAATTGCTTAGCTAGCTCTTTCATTTCTACTGGGGCTAATCGGTACGGGGCCTTCGAAACTGGCGTTGTCCCCGGGGCTAACTCAATAGCAAACTAAATTACTCTATCAGGTGGTAATCCGGGAAGATCTTGTGGAAACACATCTTCGAACTCATTAACTACCAGAATGTCTTGCAACCTAGGTGCTTTCTGAGTGTCGATAACATAAGCTAAGTAAGCCTCGCTCCCTTTTCGTAACAATCTTTTGGTTTGCGCCATGGTTAGAATGTTCTGGGTCTGTCGTATCCCTCAAAAGACTATTTCCTTCTTTCCTGAGGTTTTCAACTTAATCTTTTTCCCTTTACAATCTATCTGAGCATTATTGCGAGACAACCAATCCATTCCCAAAATAACATCAAATTCCCCTAGCTTCAAAGGAATCAAATCAACATAGAAATACTGTCCTCCTATCTCTAGTTTGCAATCGGGGTGAATCTGACTAACTGGAACGACTTCCTGGTTGGCTATCTCTACTTGTAAGGAATCCCTTAGTGATTGGGTTTTAAGTTTCAATTTACGAGCTAAATCCCTCGATATAAAAGACTTAGTTGCTCCAGAATCAAATAAGACGTTTGCACTAACTGAATTGAGAGAAAAGGTACCGGCTATCACGTCCATGTCTTTCACGGCATCCTGCATTGTCATATTAAAAGTTCTAGCAGTTGGTGGCCTATTAGAGGCAGCCTTGCTTACCCCTGATGCTGCTGGCTTGTTCATTGGGCAATCCTTCCTCATGTGACCTCGACGTCCGTACTGGAAATAAGTGGTGCTTTGGTTGGGATAACTGTGGTATAAGAGGTAGCATAGTGGCCTGTTCGTCCACAATTAAAACAGGTTATCGGTTTCTGGTGACATGTACCGGAATGTTTCTTTCCACGAGTTGCACACTCGGGTAATGGAGGTCTAGAATGGTGGGAGTGGATTGCTCCTGATTGCTTGCCGCCCTGGCTCACATTTGCGCTCACAGATTGTTTGAATCCCATGCTCCTTCTAGGTAGGGAAACTGTTCCTCGGTTAAAATTATTTGGGGGTTTTCCTCCTGCGGAACCTCCGCCCATGCTGGCATGCTTCTTTTTTATTCCCCCTTTCTCTCTTTCCCTCTGCATCTGATCACACCCTGCTTCCCCAATTGTTGCTTTCTACACCAAGGTGGCATAGTCTGTAAGCTCTAAGACTGCTACCCGATTCTGAATCCATTGCTTCAACCCTTGCTGAAACCTATTCACTTTCTTCTCTTCAGTGTCCACAAATTCTGGTACAAACCTTGATAGCTCGGTAAACTTGGCCTTATAATCAGCCACTGACAAATTGTTCTGTTTTAGTTCTAAAAACTTGAGCTCCATTTGAGTTTTCATAAACCTCGAGAAGTACTTTTCCAGAAACAATTGTTTGAACCTATCCCAGGTTACTATAGCATCCGTCTCCATGTTCTTCTTAGCCTCCCACCAGTAATTGGCCTCTCCTTTCCGAAGGTAAGTGGCGAAAATAGTATTTTGCACGTCCTCAATGATTAGAATCTCAAATGACTTTTCCATTTCCTTTATCCAGGCTCTTGCCTCGACGGGGTCAGCTGATCCGTGGAATTATGGGGGCTTAAGGGACTTAAAGGCCCTGAAAGAGTTTGCCACGGTATCGTTGTTTCCCTGGGGTGGATGGGGGTAACGGTTCAAATTTTGCCTAAGCAGATCCATAAACTGACCCATGGGGTCCCTATCCTGGTTCTCCACTTCTTGCTCAACTTCAATTTCTTCCCTTTCTACTTCTTCTTCGAATTCTCCAGTGAAAAAGGTTTCGTCTGCTATCCCATACTGGGAATCCTCTTGCTCATTATAATCCTCATCTTGCGCTTCATCATATTCGGGATCTTCCCTATGTTGATTGTGACTTTCTTGATCGATAGACTCACGGGGGTTAGCCCCAGTTCCCATTCTTCGTGGAGGCATCTTACTGAAAATTTGGACAATTACACATTAGGCTAATTCACTTGTTTTAAAAATTCCTCCTTGAAAAATCGTTACATATTTGGATTTAGGATCCCACAGTTCTATATTTCATGGTAACTTAATCGAAAGCAGTACGTACAGTAAATAAGTTAATAAAATGGTGATCGCGTCACAACAGAACTGAATGACTGAAAGGAAACAAATATATACATAGTGCTGAAAGATACATCATCTGAGTCACATCGACAGTTTAGGAGTACAACAATTCTAACAACATCTAGTCAAAAGTGAAATACATGGTCTATCCGTCTAGTCAGTAAAAGGGAAACTAAATACAATGAAACTATCCCACAAAAGTCGGAACTACTATGTCCGTACATGACTAGAAGACTAGACTACTACATCACTGTCTCTGAAATCAGCCACCAGTGGAACCCAAAGCCCTAACCCTCATCATAGCAATGCAAAAGATCTCCTCAACATCTATCCTGGATACCATGCCATGTCCATCGGTAGGTAAAGTCCGGACCCTCATTCGGGCCCTCAGCTCAATACGGGTCACTACCCTATGCATCTCTCGAGCTCTAGCACGCCTCCCGCCGCCCTGGCATCCCAACCTATCAACTCTCTCAGCTGCGAGCTCCGCCCTAGACTCTGCTAACCTGCTAAATCTGTAGAAAGTTAGCTCGCAACCCAGTTATGCACACACACTGGTATCCCCTCTATCAGAATATGGGGTGGGGTAGATGGCTCTGCTGGAGGTGCGGCCTCTGCCTGCTGTGGCTCGGGGGTCAGCTCCTCAAACTCATCAGAAAAAGGGCTCACAGGCAAGGGTGGTGGGGTAGGGGCCCTCTCAGTAGAGAGTGGTGGCACACGAAGTCCTGAACTCCCAATAGCATCATCAACTGGCTCATCAATATCTCCCTCAGTACCCTCATCCTTTGCCTGCTCTAAAACTGCATCCATAACCTACTCAATAGTCATGTCGGTGTCCTCCTCCATAACCCTAACATCAAATATCGCCCGGATCTCCTCCGGATCCTCATCATCAGACTCCTCACTAATAACCTCGGTATCCTCAGCTATCTGGACCCCCTCCGGGTCCTCCTCCTCAAAATCAACGACCTCTGTATCCTCGGCTGCTGGGACCTCCTCCAGGTCGTCCTCCTCCGAATCCTCCTCTCCCAGATGCTCATAATATGGATCTCTGGTCCTGAAAAAGTCATCAGAATCAACCACCACCCTATCCTTGGCGGCCTGGATCGCCTTGTCGTGTTGTCTCTCAAAAGCCTCTGGATCGGAGATGTCACTCGCCTACACAATACGAACTATGTTACTATCATGATACTTAAAAAGTTCCCGTAAGGGTTTTAGGTGAACTTGGCAAGAGTTCTTATTTTCTTAGTGAATTTATTATTATATAACGTTGCATCATCTCTTGGGATATATAACTCTCGCTCTGATACCATTTACGGTCTCAATTCCATCAATAATACTTGAACTTGAATCCAAATAAATAAACAGTATACTATGACCCCGCAATAATATCATATCACACACAAACAGTTATAGTCCTAGAGATGAAATTGAAATAAGTCTCTACTAATAGGATCCACGAATATAATTATTACAACCCAAAATGATTACAACATAAGTTTAAAAGTTCTTGCTGTTGATTATCATTAATTATACATATAATTAAGGCTGAAAACAAAAGCTGCCAGTCTACCTTAACAATGGCAGCAACCATATCAGCGGGTAGTCCTACGACTGGAGTCACCTACTTGCACCGAGTGTGCCTTACGCGGGCCATCAAACCAAATTGTTGTTGTGATATAAATAATAAAGCAAGGGTGAGCAATAGCCCACCAACAATAATGTATATTGAATAATGATATATATATAACAGTTCAAAAGTATTATTGAAACCATATGCCATGCATTAACGAACATAGTGCCAGTATAATATAAACGATGAAGTTACGAGGTATTTCAGATTACTTTTAGTTCTGAACAGTTTTTAAACCCTGTCAACACGAGTGATACTTCATGTTGCAGAAAATAAATAGATTTGGATGATGAACCAATGCCGGAGTATGTCTCGCCGGATGACACTACCTTACGACGATCAGTCGCAGGTCGTGCATCTCAAAATTTGTTTCTCTACATGTAGAAAGAAGAACATATGGACACCACCATACGCCGGATCTCCCTAGCCATCTTTGGGCTTAGTCGGGGCCGGCGCCACTCGGACCCTATTTCAAAGATGGACTGTCCCACAGCCTCTTATACCAGTTTACAATGATGTACTGTCCCACAGCCTCTTACACAAAGTTTCAATGATGGACTGTCCCACAGCCTCTTATACAAATACTCCTAGTTCGAGTAAATCCATGACTTTGAAACGTAAAGCTCGTCCCCCTTTCCCCAAGTGTAATACTTGTTGATAGGACTCCACAAAGTAGTCGTATCTAGTTGGAAAGGAAAATTCACCAATATTTCCCAAGCTGTTGCTTGTTAATGGATATCGACTTGTTCCAACAATCTTACCCCTCGAATGATGATGAAGTAGTACAAAGACTCAATCTGATGAATAGCAACCAAGTTGCGAGTGCAAAGAATGGTTTCAAAAGATTTATGACCGGGAAGTCAGACAAAAATAAATAATAGCCCTCAGCTAAGGTTCCCTTATAATCTGGAAGATAGATTCGAATGAAGAATGAAGTTTCGGGAACCTCCCCTTGATAAAAATAGTCATAATAAGACTCAGAAATATTTTACATAATTTTTGAAGGTCGAAGATAATATTTGAATAAAATAATATATTTTAAAACTAGTTACAAGAATTATATAAATATTCAAAGAATATTTATTAACTCATAAATATTTAAAGAATATTTTTAATATGAAATATTGCTCAAAGTAACCCTCGAATAACATATGAGAATATTCATTAAATAAATAATTCCTCGAATAAATATTCAAAATAATATCTGATAATTTAATCAACCTTAGATGAATATTCAAGATAATATTCATTAAAGAAATAAAGCTCAAATGAATATTCAAAATAATATTCATTAAATAAATAACTCAAATGAATATTCCAAAATAATATTCATATAAATCAATAACCTCAAATGAATATTCATTAAATAAATCAAGTCTTAAATGAATATTCAAATATAATATTAAAATAGTATTTCTCGACTGAGATTATACTCAAATAACATTCCTCGAATAATTTCCAAGTAATTAATTCTTGTGGAAATATAAATAATGTTCATAAATAACATTCCTCAAATGATCTGTCACTAGAATCCCTCCGGGTTTCCACGACTATCTCTATATTACAAAATACCGACTCCCTGTCTTTATTAAAAGGATGAGATCATATGCCCTTCATTAAGGGTCTTAGCAATATCCGGCTTATAATCAGTATATCTCGTATATAACTTATAAGCCAACATCAAATCAGGGAACAAGTATCACATATAATTTGAAATCAGGCATGCATGCTATGGCATATGTATAACAACAATCACTCATATATATATTATCACAACAACAGTTCCAAAGTATTGAAAACTTGCCTGGTAGTCGAGTAGGGGTAGCGAGATTAATCACTTAACGCTTTATAAAGGCTAAGTATATACTTAACTTAGATTAAGACACGTTTTCAAGTTATCTCGTCATACACTCTCTAGTGTAACTCTTTTTATCACCGTTATGACCCGACATTTTTTCTTTATTAAGTCTTGTCATTACACTTACCCTTGGTAGGTACTTATGCCACAAAAGTGCTAAGGTCGGTCGTTTACTAATAAAGATTATACCTCAAGTTTTATTGACCGTTATCTAATTGGTTTTCCAAAGTTATAACCAAGTATCCTTTTTAGGGGTTCATTCACACTTAGCCTTGATTCGAACATTTTTATAAAATCGAAAAACGATCCGTTTGACATGAGGTTTTTTCTCACATCTTCCTTATGATCTCTAATATTTAATTATCATGATTTACCACTGATTTAGTAATATTATGGGGGTTCAATTTCAGTTACGAACTCGCATTTACGGTTTTGAACCACTTTTATTAATTTGACCATAACTCCTAAACCGTATGTCCGTTTGCTTCGATTCTCTCGCCAAAACTATCTATGACTCGAGATCTACAAGGGTATGTAATTTATTCATCAAGGCCGGAAAATTATCTCAACTGTTATGCACGAATTTTAAGGGTTTACCGAAATTTCGGCATTACGACGGCTATAAATCAAACGTTTCTAAATTGTTACATCAATCACCAAGCCACACCGGGCATACATACATTATAATCAGTCCACAAACATCTGATTTCACCATCATATGCATAATATTACTTAGATCAACTAAATCACTAACTAATCATGCTTACATGCTAATAATAACACCAAAATCATAGCTAATCTAAATTCATCCAATAATCATCAAAACATAAACTAAGAGCTAGGGTTTCTTGAGATGATTATCTTCCTTGGAGTGTGATAACCTTACTAAGCCCTGATTTGTCCTTGCATAGCCTTAATATAGCTTAGATCATCCAAAGAAATCAAAAAACCAAAGTTAGTTCATGAGAATTACTATTCATCCTCCACTTTGATGATTTATTTGAAAATGAAAGGAGTGGATTTTGAAGCTAAGATTTCTAGGATAGCCATTATATGAAATGTAGTACTCACCATAAATATTTGAAGATCAAACAATGGTTGGATGGTTGATTTATTTTCTTGAATTTATGTATGGCCGAATGGAGCTTTTGGAGAGAAATGGTGTTGGTTGGCTTTGTTCTCTTGCTTGGTTATGATAAAATGAATTATTGATGATGTGTTTAGATAGTATCTATCATAAAGTGGCTTTATTAAAGGTACTAGGTCATGGATGATGCAAATTACATGGACAAGTGTTGGTTTGTAGTGGTAAGATGAGAAGATAAAGCTAAGTACTTGGTTTGATTTGCTAAGTATGCTAGTTACTCATGTAACTACTTAGTTACTTGGTCATATCCACTTGCACATGCATGCACCTTAGCTCCCTGCTTGTTTCTTTATCCAGTTATTGCTCAATTTCATCGATAGTTCGGAGGAATATCTCGACCATTTCTAGTTAGGGTTTTACCGAAAACCTTCTTAATATTGATACTACCATTCTCAATCCTCCTTAATAATTCTTGAATTTAAATCCCTTAAATCTTTATATTAAATCCTTAAATTAGCACTTTTATTTTCTCCGAGATTTCCCCGGACACTGAAGGATTTAAGGATTTATTAAAAAGATTTAAGGGATTTAAATTCAAGAATTATAAAGGAGGATTAAAGATGTGAGCAAAAATATTAAGACGGTTTCCGGTAAAACCCTAACAAGAAATACTTGAGATATTCCTCCGAACGATAGATGAAATTGAGCAATAACCAGACAAAAAAATAAGCAGAGAACCAAGAGGTAAACATGTGCAAGTGGATGGAGTAAGAAAAACCAAAGTATTTTACATGTAAGTCAACTACAAGTGAAGTGATGAAGTTGCACTTGTACAAAAAGGGGTATGCTTAATGTAATGGCAACAAGTGGACTAATAAGAAGCTAACATGTGGACCAATGGATTGTTAACAACACAAAAGCAAGGATACATCCAAGTGGCTTAGCAATAATACACATTAGATTGGATAAGAACAAGAGAAAGCAAGCAAAAAGAAAAGCAAAACCAAAAACCTTACAAACTGTCCAGCAGGACCAGCAAGGGAAGAAAAAATCATATCTCCCAATCTAGATGTAAGAACCCTAATTTTTGCAATATTTTCTTTTATTTAATATCATGTGACATTGTCAATTTGGAACCTTTCTAGTCATCCCTGTTGTTTAATGGAGTTGATTATTTGAGAAACTATGTTGTTGCATTCACTATGTAAGATAAAGGGAAGGTTGTTGAAAGCAAGAGTCTTATTGTTAGTAAGAATTATAAAACTTGGGATTTGAGAGTTATTGGAGTATTAAAAGATTTATTAGGAATTATGACGAGGAATTATGGATATTCGAGGAATTTACACAATTAAGTACTTAAGGAATTACGAGGGAAATCTCTACGCGACAAAATATTATTACGAGAGATTAATTAAGATACGATACGAATTAAAGATTAAGTGACAAGCATTGGTGAAAGAATAATGATACAAGGAGTAGTATTGCATGCAAGTCCCATGCAACTAAGTAGTTAGGAAAAGCAAACTAGTAGTACTAAATGGCAAGAGGAATAGTAACTAGTTGGCATTACTTTTTCTAAGGGAGACAAGAGTACAAGGAGGCCATACCTAGACTTGTACCATGCATTACATACACTAATATGTATCACCCAATCACTTTATGCAATTATTCAACCAACCAAAATCAAAACACAAAAATACTCTTCCCCCCCCCCTTGAAGAAAGCTCTCGGCCAAGACAAAACAAGGAAGAAAATATTTTTCTTTCTCCCATTTCTCCTCACTCATAATTCAAGGCATAATTCCTAGGCTCTCTACATCGTCTAAGAAAGGTATACTAAGATTTCCAAGCCCTTTCATCCATTAAATTTCAAGATATTAATTGTTAAAGTTATTGTGAATAGTAACAATGGTAAGTTTTTCTTATAGATCTTGGATTATAAGGATAGTAGGAGCTTATTCAAGGTGTTCTTGAGATTTGTAAGGCTTACCCAAGGCTCCTAGATACTCAAGAAGGTATAAAAACCCTAACCCCTCTTGGCCATGTAGTGTTTATGATGTTCAATGATAGATCCATGTATATTTGTGTTAATCTTGGATGTTCAAGTGATGGATGATATGGATCTTGAGTTTTATTGTTGTGATTGTGATTTTGATGCTTGTGGATAGTATATGTATCTCCATGTATGTTATAAAGTATGAACTTAGTGACTTAGATGTTGGTTGTGTTGTGGAAGTAAGAATCTTGGTTGATTTAAGTGAAACAAGCATGCTGAGTTTTTCCAGAAATTTGACCTGTCTTGTAAGATGGTTTTGAACCCCCAAATCTTGTCCCCTGAGGTCCTACCATATATTGTTGGAAAGGTACTTGAATGTAGTTTCCAAAAATATAAGTGTCATGAATAGGTGATGTATGGAGGTTTAGTTGTGGCCGGAGAAGTGAAATGTGTTTCTGGATTCCGGACTGCACTAAATAGCCCCCTTGTGAACCTTGTTTAAACCCCTAAAAATTTATGTAGGGTCATGGAAAACTTTGAGAAGTTAGTAAATGCAGTGGTGAAGGCTACCCAAAAAGAATTGGATTAAAATATTAATTTTTCAATTTTATAAAAATGCTAGAGTAAAATTCGCGCAAGGGAAAAAGTCGTTAAGTGGAGTATAATTTTAGGGGTAATGGACATGACTCGGATATGGTAACTATATCAAGTCGAATAATTGACGAGCGTAATCGAGTGGTGACATGAACCTATAGTGGGGCTAGAGTGTCATAAGACGAAGTCGTTAAGTTAATTTTGTACCCCCTAAAACCCCGCAATTAAAGAGATATTGTTAAGGTACTAACGAGCGATTATTGCTTATGTATAGATCATTCCACTCCGCACGTTCGACCACCCCAACCACACCAAGGCAAGTTTACTTTTCAAAAACTTACATATTCAAGGACTTTCACTGTTGTGTTTGTAGTTTTCAATCATTTCAAATGTTATGTTTATCGAAGTATTGATGCAATTGAGATGTATAAGTACATATATGTTTGTACCCCTTGAACTTAGATTGAAATGTTTTCCTCGGACAATGACTCTAGCAATAGAGGTCGTAGCGGTCCGTATATACTATTGACCGGGGAGCGGTATATCATTATATCGTAATTAAATTGCGAAAACCCGAAGGGTCATTCGGGGAGTATCGTATACTCAAGTAATTATTTTTATATCTTCGTAAGTACTCGAAACCCTATCTTGGATTAAAAGTTTATTTTAGTAAATAATTATTTTATTAATTATTAATATTAAATCTTAAAAATATCATTTATTAATTATTGTTCATTATTTTAAAGACAAAGTTAATCCAAGATACCTTTAATACTTTCAAACTCGAACTCTTTCGAACTCAAAACATTTTCGAAAACCCCCGGTCAGGTTCTGCTTCTTGTATGATTTCAAGAATCATCGGTCGACTGATGTCGGACCTCAACTACTCAGTTTTCAATCAAAATCAAGTTTTAAAAGAAAAAGAAAAAGGGACTCTGGCAGGTGTGGGAACCGTTGACGAACGATTCCCGGGATGTGTAAGCGGCCGTGAGCCAGGCGGTCCATCAATTATTATTCCGGCCCAGGTGTTGCCGAAGGATGATTACGGATGTAGTTTTCATCGAGGGTGATTACGGATGTAGTTTTCACCCTAGGATAGTTACGGATGTAGTTTCTATCCTTCTACCGGTAGAGAAGACCCGCAGATTATTGGACTTGGATGTGGCGACTGATCATCGTCAATCCCTGTCAGGTTTTTATGTTTTCTTCCAGTCCCATCCTCACTTTGGAAAAATACTCAAACACTGCTTCTTGAGCCTAAGTGCCAAGTTGCCGATAGTGTGGTTTTTGATAAGAAGAATATTGACATCGTGCAGTATCTAGAATTGCAAGATTTTCTATAAAGATTGGCACGTGTTAGTGCACCCTTGCAATTGTTTCAAAGAATGAAATGTTTTTGTATGAGAAGCTTTCTAAGCTAAAGGAAGGAAAGAGGTTTGAAATGATATATTCCCTGTACAGTATGTTAATCGTAAAGTGTTTTGCCGAAAATGATATACTCATATGTATATATTTTCAAACTTGAGATATATTGAAATGGGAACCTTATAAAGGGTTCATATGTTATTCTTAAAGCTCCTTAGTGAGTATAGATGTTTTATTCAAACTCGGACATATATATTGTCCAATTATGTTTTGAAATCTGAGATATATGCCCCTATAGTTGGGAATGTTTTCGAAATAAATCACATTATTATTTTTCAAAATGGTGAACTTGCTGAGCATTATGTAGCTCATTCTTGCTTTATAAAAACTTTTCAGAAAGAGAAGAATTTGGTCGGTTAACTCCGCAACAGCAGAAGAGGAGTAGAAGATTTACCCTGGAGATGATTTAGTTCCTGATAAATACTACAGAGTAAGTCTGATAAGTTTTCAATTGTAATAGTAAGACTTGTCTTCAAGTGTAGTTGTATAAGTGGAATTGCGTAAGACTCTGGATTGTACAGATGAATTGTAATATTTAGTGTTACTTTTGATTATCGTTTCTGAGGCTCTAACTTGTTTGTGTGTAAGATTGAGGTCCGAATGGATGTATTGTTGAGTTGTAAGTTAATACAGGTATGATATGGTTGGATGGTGACGTGACGACCTGAATCTCTGACCTCGGATTTGGGGGCGTTACAGAAATGGTATCAGAGCGATAAGTTACAGTACTCAGAAACGAGAGTGTTGAGAGTTAAGTCTAAGTAGGAGAATGACATAAGAGATCGTAGTAAACTTATGATTGGACTACCGGAAGAGGTACCGGTGAGTAGAATGGACTGGAGTGTTACTGAAGGTATTATACTAGCGTCGATAGAATCCTTAGAGACCTTCGGAATGATGAATAGAGGTTTGAGAGTCGTACATGACCTATCATAGGTAATGATATAGGAAGCAGAGCGAAATCTCGAGAGCAGCTGAGGTAGAGGCGATATTGCCAATATGATCGGATGACTAGGCTGGCATAAATTTTGTGGCCCATATTCCTCCACAGTTTAGGAGGCGGCATTTTAAGAATCAAGAAGTTTAAACTTCCCTACATAAGTAAGGGTACTTAGTACTTCGATTAATGAAAGTCTTTTACTTTGGCTATAAGATCCGATATTCGATAAGTAACGGGTTTACCTGAAGGTTGGTCATTATGTCGTTGTGGATTCCATTACCCTTGATGGCGAATTTTACATGTGTTATACGAGAATGTTATCATAAGACGAGCGTGCTAGATAATTCTACGCATGATTCTGACGCTAGAGCATGGTAGTTCAACTTAGAGAACAAACAAGTAGGATTAACAAAGGGACTCAAGAGAAGTTGAATATGGTTGCAACGAGCGATACAGTGATCTCAGAGTCTACCAAAAGAAAAGACCAGCGGGTCTAGAGTGGGATCCTTTGATAGAGATGTTATCAGGGACTACGTATATATGTATTGTAGACCTCAATATTTTTTGGTATATGTTCACATACACACACCCGCCACTGAACCTATGGACTGCACTGAGATCCCTAAGAGATCTCTTTGATCTGTTCCCAGGGGGAACTGGCCACTTGTGATTCATGTCGGAAGGCATGAAGTTGGACCCTATGGACTTATTAGGTGTCCTCGGAGTGATGCGAAGCTTGGTCTTCAAGATGAAGCACGGAAATGACAAATATATTTGTGAAACCCTAACTCGATAAATGAATTTAAGATGATGATTGAGAGACGCACTAGTTGGTGTCTTGTATTACGAAGACGAAGAGATGGAGTTACCCTCATAATGGTGATAATGGTATGCACGAATGATTATTAACTTATTTTGGTAACTACCGGCTGGTGCACTACTTCATTTTAAACTGTTCACTAACCATGTTACCTCGATTAGTTTATATCAGGTAACCCTCCTAGCTTTCTACTTCAAACTTGTGGAACCAGTGATATACTTTCTCTAAACCGGGACTCATCCAAAGTATCTTAATTGATCCCCGAGCATTCCATTTGAGTTATAATTATTTCTGCTCAGGACTATTTACAGTTTCTTTCAATTATCCAAGGAATGTTCAACAAATATTTCCTTAATTAGTCGACGAATATTACTTAACGAATATTTATATTTGATTGCTTCTCTCATACTTGCACTCTTCAGTTGAGCTCATAAATATTCAACAAATTACTGAGGACATGGATGATCTAATGTCCAGACATCCCTCATGAATTCTTTTCTTCTATTCAAGATGAGATTGTACATCGTACATTGAAATCACAGTAAGGATATCATTTTGATATTGGTATTTCGAGTATAATTCTATTGTCGGATCTGATAAAGCATGTGTACGGAGGCACCCTTGGGTGGACCGTTTCCCTGATAAGTAATATTTGATGAGAGGTTATCGATTGTTCCGATACCTAGAACATTCTCTTCAGATTTTATAGTTTTCTTTTTTTGTCAAACTTAATAACTTCTTATTTTCATTCGTTATCCGAGAAGCCTAAAGTTTCTTCAATGGCTACGATATTGAAATTCCGTTCTAGCCAATTGAAACTGGCTAGTCGATATGTCAATATGAATGACTAGTTGATTGTTCTAACTAGCCAAAATTGTAATGTTGTGAAGAACACCTAGCTAATTGTCCTAGCGAGTGGTGATGTCTCAAACAGGTGAACTAGCAAATTTTGTCTAGCTAGTTGCTAGTGTTTCTTGAAAAGAACTAGTTATTATTACACTGGTCCAACTCCCAATTTAATTTATGCAGCAATTCTGCCATGCGTTTTGCCTATGGTAAAGCATGGTGATGAAAGTTCGATGAAGAACTTGATTAAGACCTAATGAGGTCGCCCACTCGACTTGAACTCTTACCCATCTTCGTATCAGACTTTATATCACTTGAATATTTTGCAATGAGAATTCATTTGAAACCATTGATTACTTGAGTGACAAACTACTTCATTCTTTAATTGTCATGGAGTAGAATTGCTTTCTATTGGCTGACCTTCATCAATGCGACTTTAGATTTCCTCTTATTATTCAGGAGGAAAAGTATCCCCCCGTTGTAAGAATTGTATAAAGACCATCTTTATGACTTTTGTATCAAACAATCATTGCCCTTGTGCAACATTCTCTATGGTATCATATTACAGAATTATCAGGACGGGAAGGAATAAACCTTGTTGTATTCTTTCTGTCCATCCTTACATCTCCCAAAAAATCGAGACTCCTAGTATTTGGAACCATCAACATTCTTGGAATATCCAATGTGGAATTCTTATTGAAATTATCTATTGGACCTTGTTATTGTGGAACCATTCCTTTCAAAGTGATTACTCCAAGGTGAACGGGAGGTACAATTATGAACCGTTACACCAATATGAGATCAAAAACCAAATGTTGTAATTATGCAGCCAGAGCGTTATGCCGAGTAATTATTAAAGTAGAAATAACATGTCGGGGCATACCACAAGACCTTTAATATTAGTGTGGGGAAAGTTATAAGAAATGATGAGGTGGTTGGGAGTACGCTTCTACCAACCGTTGTCAGGATGTTATATTAATGAATTCTGGAGTTACCAAGCCTTTTCCTGATCCAGGAAATGCAAATCGATTGCGATGTAAAACGTATCCTTGGAGGAAACTGACATGGAAGTGAGATGGACGAGAAAGGAAGAAATATCGTGGCAAGAATGTGAAGCTTTACTTAGCTTAAAGGGATTGATGCACATCGAGAGACAAAAAGTTTAACAGGTCCCTAATAGCAAATGGATGCATGGATATATGCCAATGATCCTTCGAGATTACCACCTAATCAAGTTTATTGGGAATCGCAGCCGCATTCAGGCCTCAGACTGATTGGCGCCAGTTGTGAAGGAGGACGAGCGTATGACATCTTATATATACCATCAAGAACTGATACCCTTATCGGAAATGGAGGAATTGTTGCCTAGTGAAAATGCGTAGTTGTTTTTTTCAAAGATATGGTTGAAGAGAAGGTTTCACCAACTCAAGATCGACCTCTGTACTACACCAAAGTCGGCATTTCACATTAATATAAACATTATAAATTCTGGTAGTATCATGTGGATTGACTAGTGAAGGCAGAAGCCCTTGTGGGTTAATAAATAAAGTTTTAAGAAGGATATAAGAGATTAGTAACAACCTCGTTGTTAGATATACTTTATAATGAGAAGAGGACTTTGAGAGTCACGATGATGCGTCTTTCAAGAGTTTAAGAGGTGTGCTGATGCAGTAGAAAGGGGATGATAGCCTATACTTCTAAACAACATAAAGGTTACGGGATGGGACATACTAACCGTGAGTCTGGGATTAGTCATGATGGCGTTCACGCATAAAACTGAGACGTTAACTTTATGAGAAAAGTGTGAAAGTTCTTCCACAAGTGCCATAAGTATATCTTCATATTAGAACTAAACATAAGAAATAGAAGGTGACGATAGGGAGCAGGGAGTATAATGGAGTACATACAATAAAGAATAATGTTAGAGGAAAATGACTAAAGTTTGGGGAAGGACAAAGATGTACAGAGAATTAAGAGAATGTTTGGCAAACGGATATGAAGAATGGTATTGACAAACTATTAAGTACAAACACAACATGTCATAAACAAAACGATAGAGATCTACTGGATTAATTCCTCCTGTAGAAAATTCTGAACGTGGACAGAATTATAATGAACTTCATGAGTAGGTCGCCGAAGACCGAGCCAAGAGATGGCCCTAGTTGATTTATAATTGTTGGACCAAGTGATATACATACGAGAGACTTTCCATTTAGAAGATCATCGATTTATATACGGAAGAAATGGTGGTACAATATAAAACTTCTGCAGTGATTACGTCAGATAGAGACTTAAGGTTAAACTTCGAATATTGAAGGTGCTTTCAAGTATAATTAATAAAGAGATGGAGCGTATATACTAATTTGGTCTGTGGCTGACAGACAGGGAAGAAGAATTATCCAGATGATCGAACTTATATTTAGTGTCGTGCCTTAGATTTCACGGGGCAGTCGAGAATAAAAACTTATCCATGAAATGAATGTTGTTATCACGATCGTCACCATGCGAGCGTAAGGACGTCTCTTGTAAAGCATACTACGAAAGAAGAAATTTCGTTATTCTTACAGTACGAAGAAGTCAATGAACGAGGGATATAGTAGCGGAACTGGTTCGACGTATACCGAAGACTATACAGTATCCATAGCAGGTGGTAACGGCTGATGGGAGGCAACACCTGCCTGCTAATCAAGCGAAGGAATATGAGGAATACCGTGCGTATTGACGTGTCTCAGATTATAAAACATGACCACAAAGTATCCACGGCCAACGATGCAAGGACTCAACACGGATACTATGAACAAGGTAGAAGAGGAACGTATAAGTAGTGGGATAGAAATTTTCAATCATAGAACAACCAATAAGGAATACAGGTCGAGGAGAGTATGCGTTGAGGAACAACATGACCAAGGGAGAGAACAATAGGGTTGAAGTGTCAACCTGAGAGTTGGAAAAAGTAAGGTTGGAATTGTATCCACAACTATTATCCTTAGGTTCTTAAGATAGAATCCTTTTAAGAAGAGGAGACTGCATTAACCCTAATTTTCGGGAATATTCGAAACCTGGACGAATAGTAATTTATGGGTGGATGAGAAATTTTTGCAATAACGATATGTACGAATTATTAAATGAAGATTTCGAATTGATATTACGTCTTTACGGTCCAGACGAGTGTATGTAAAAGTCATTAGTTTTTTTACGAAACCCATTATTTCGAATGGTCAAATTTTATGAGATATCTAAGGAGATCGTGGTAAGGCATGGGGTTCCTGTGAGCATTGTATCTGATAGAGACCCAAGGTTCAACTCCAGGTTCTGGAGGAGCGTTCAGGATTGTGTGGGGACCAAGTTAAACATGAGTACTGCATACCACCCCCAATCAGATGGACAGAGAGAAGATGTCGGAGGACATGTTGAGAGTATGTGCCATCGATTTTAAGGGAAGTTGGGATGACCACTTACCGTTGATCGAATTTTCCTACAACAACAGTTACCATGCAAGTATAGGAATGCCCCCATATGAAGCTTTATACGGACGAAGATGTCGATCTCCCTTGTGTTGGGAAGAAGTTGGAGAGCGGAAGATTTTAGGGCCTGAACTGGTCCAACAGACAAGAGAAACTATCGAACTCATAAGAGGACGGCTGGTAGCGGCCCAAGACAGACAGAAGAGGTATGCGGACCAGACCCGCAAGGACAAAGAATATGAGGTAGGAGAGTTTGTGATGTTAAAGGTATCACCGTGGAAGGGATTGATGAGATTTGGTAAGAAGGGAAAGCTAAGCCCAAGATTTATTGGACCTTTTGAGATCTTGAGACGAGTTGGAAAGTTAGCCTATGAATTGGCTTTTCCCCCGAGCTTACAGCAAGTACATAATGTGTTCCATGTGTCCATGCTACGACCCTACCATACCGACTTCCGACATGTGATAGAACATGATAAAGTGGATCTGCAACCAGACTTAACATATGTGGAGCAACCCGTAGAAATCATGGATAGAAAAGAATAGGTGCTGAGGAACAAGGTTGTCAAACTAGTGAGAGTTTTGTGGAGGAACCAGAATGTCGAAGAATCAACATGGGAACTAGAGAGCGCGATGCGTGAAAAGCACCCCCAACTGTTTTCAACCTGATTCCGGGACGGAATCCTTTTAAGGAGGGGAGGCTGTAAGAACCCTAATTTTTGCAATATTTTCTTTTATTTAATATCATGTGACATTGTCAATTTGGAACCTTTCTAGTCATCCCTGTTGTTTAATGGAGTTGATTGTCTGAGAAACTATGTTGTTGCATTCACTATGTAAGATAAAGGGAAGGTTGTTGAAAGCAAGAGTCTTATTGTTAGTAAGAATTATAAAACTTGGGATGTGATAGTTATTGGAGTATTAAAAGATTTATTAGGAATTATGACGAGGAATTATGGATATTCGAGGAATTTACACAATTAAGTACTTAAGGAATTACGAGGGAAATCTCTACGCGACAAAATATTATTACGAGAGATTAATTAAGATACGATACGAATTAAAGATTAAGTGACAAGCATTGGTGAAAGAATAATGATACAAGGAGTAGTATTGCATGCAAGTCCCATGCAACTAAGTAGTTAGGAAAAGCAAACTAGTAGTACTAAATGGCAAGAGGAATAGTAACTAGTTGGCATTACTTTTTCCAAGGGAGACAAGAGTACAAGGAGGCCATACCTAGACTTGTACCATGCATTACATACACTAATATGTATCACCCAATCACTTTATGCAATTATTCAACCAACCAAAATCAAAACACAAAAATACTCTTCCCCCCCCCCCTTGAAGAAAGCTCTCGGCCAAGACAAAACAAGGAAGAAAATATTTTTCTTTCTCCCCTTTCTCCTCACTCATAATTCAAGGCATAATTCCTAGGCTCTCTACATCATCTAAGAAAGGTATACTAAGATTTCCAAGCCCTTTCATCCATTAAATTTCAAGATATTAATTGTTAAAGTTATTGTGAATAGTAACAATGGTAAGTTTTTCTTATAGATCTTGGATTATAAGGATAGTAGGAGCTTATTCAAGGTGTTCTTGAGATTTTTAAGGCTTACCTAAGGCTCCTAGATACTCAAGAAGGTATAACAACCCTAACCCCTCTTGGCCATGTAGTGTTTATGATGTTCAATGATAGATCCATGTATATTTGTGTTAATCATGGATGTTCAAGTGATGGATGATATGGATCTTGAGTTTTAGTGTTGTGATTGTGATTTTGATGCTTGTGGATAGTATATGTATCTCCATGAATGTTATAAAGTATGAACTTAGTGACTTAGATGTTGGTTGTGTTGTGGAAGTAAGAATCTTGGTTGATTAAAGTGAAACAAGCATGCTGAGTTTTTCCAGAAATATGACCTGTCTTGTAAGATGGTTTTGAACCCCCAAATCTTGTCCCCTGAGGTCCTACCATATATTGTTGGAAAGGTACTTGAATGTAGTTTCCAAAAATATAAGGTTCATGACTAGGTGATGTATGGATTTTTAGTTGTGGCCGGAGAAGTGAAATGTGTTTCTGGATTCCGGACTGCACTAAACGGCCCCCTTGTGAACCTTGTTTAAACCCCTAAAATTTATGTAGGGTCATGGAAAAATTTGAGAAGTTAGTAAATGCAGTGGTGAAGGCTACCCAAAAAGAATTGGATTAAAATATGAATTTTTCAATTTTATAAAAATGGTAGAGTCAAATTCGCGCAAGGGAAAAAGTCGTTAAGTGGAGTATAATTTTAGGGGTAATGGACATGACTCGGATATGGTAACTAAATCAAGTCGAATAACTGACGAGCGTAATCGAGTGGTGACATGAACCTATAGTGGGGCTAGAGTGTCATAAGATGAAGTCGTTAAGTTAATTTTGTACCCCCTAAAACCCCGTAATTAAAGAGATATTGTTAAGGTACTAACGAGCGGTTATTGCTTATGTATAGATCATTCCACTCCGCACGTTCGACCACCCCAACCACACCAAGGCAAGTTTACTTTTCAAAAACTTACATATTCAAGGACTTTCACTGTTGTGTTTGTAGTTTTCAATCATTTCAAATGTTATGTTTATCGAAGTATTGATGCAATTGAGATGTATAAGTACATATATGTTTGTACCCCTTGAACTTAGATTGAAATGTTTTCCTCGGACAACGACTCTAGCAATAGAGGTCATAGCGGTCCGTATATACTATTGACTGGGGAGCGGTATATCATTATATCGTAATTAAATTGCGAAAACCCGAAGGGTCATTCGGGGAGTATCGTATACTCAAGTAATTATTTTTATATCTTCGTAAGTACTCGAAACCCTATCTTGGATTAAAAGTTTATTTTAGTAAATAATTATTTTATTAATTATTAATATTAAATCTTCAAAATATCATTTATTAATTATTGTTCATTATTTTAAAGACAAAGTTAATCCAAGATACCTTTAATACTTTCAAACTCGAACTCTTTCGAACTCAAAACATTTTCGAAAACCCCCGGTCAGGTTCTGCTTCTTGTATGATTTCAAGAATCATCGGTCGACTGATGTCGGACCTCAACTACTCAGTTTTCAATCAAAATCAAGTTTTAAAAGAAAAAGAAAAAGGGACTCTGGCAGGTGTGGGAACCGTTGATGAACGATTCCCGGGATGTGTAAGCGGCCGTGAGCCAGGCGGTCCATCAATTATTATCCCAGCCCAGGTGTTGCCGAAGGATGATTACGGATGTAGTTTTCATCGAGGGTGATTACGGATGTAGTTTTCACCCGAGGATAGTTACGGATGTAGTTTCTATCCTTCTACCTGTAGAGAAGACCCGTGGATTATTGGACTTGGATGTGGCGACTGATCATCGTCAATCCCTGTCAGGTTTTTATGTTTTCTTCCAGTCCCATCCTCCACTTTGGAAAAATACTCAAACATTGATTCTTGGGCCTAAGTGCCAAGTTGCCGATAGTGTGGTTTTTGATAAGAAGAATATTGACATCGTGCAGTATCTAGAACTGCAAGATTTCCTATAAAGATTGGCACGTGTTAGTGCACCCTTGCAATTGTTTCAAAGAATGAAATGTTTTTGTATGAGAAGCCTTCTAAGCTAAAGGAAAGAAAGAGGTTTGAAATGATATATTCCCTGTACAGTATGTTAATCGTAGAGTGTTTTGCCGAAAATGATATACTCATATGTATATATTTTCAAACTTGAGATATATTGAAATGGGAACCTTATAAAGGGTTCATATGTCATTCTTAAAGCTCCTTAGTGAGTATAGATGTTTTATTCAAACTCGGACATATATATTGTCCAATTATGTTTTGAAATCTGAGCTATATGCCCCTATAGTTGGGAATGTTTTCAAAATAAACCACATTATTATTTTTCAAAATGGTGAACTTGCTGAGCGTTATGTAGCTCATTCTTGCTTTATAAAAACTTTTCAGAAAGAGAAGAATTTGGTCGGTTAACTCCGCAACAGCAGAAGAGAAGTAGAAGATTTACCCCGGAGATGATTTTGTTCCTGATAAATACTACAGAGTAAGTCTGATAAGTTTTCAATTGTAATAGTAAGAGTTGTCTTCAAGTGTAGTTGTATAAGTGGAATTGCGTAAGACTTTGGATTGTATAGATGAATTGTAATATTTAGTGTTACTTTTGATTATCGTTTCTGAGGCTCTAACTTGTTTAAGTGTAAGATTGAGGTCTGAATGGATGTATTGTTGAGTTGTAAGTTAATACAGGTATGATATGGTTGGATGGTGACGTGACGACCTGAATCTCTGACCTCGAATTTGGGGGCGTTACAGAAATGGTATCAGAGCGATAAGTTACAGTACTCAGAAACGAGAGTGTTGAGAGTTAAGTCTAAGTAGTAGAATGACATAAGAGATCGTAGTAAACTTATGATTGGACTACCGGAAGAGGTACCGGTGAGTAGAATGGACTGGAGTGTTACTGAAGGTATTATACTAGGGTCGATAGAATCCTTAGAGACCTTCGGAATGATGAATAGAGGTTTGAGAGTCGTACATGACCTATCATAGGTAATGATATAGGAAGCAGAGCGAAATCTCGAGAGCAGCTGAGGTAGAGGCGATATTGCCAATATGATCGGATGACTAGGCTGGCATAAATTTTGTGGCCCATATTCCTCCACAGTTTAGGAGGTGGCATTTTAAGAATCAAGAAGTTTAAACTTCCCTACATAATTAAGGGTACTTAGTACTTCGATTAATGAAAGTCTTTTACTTTGGCTATAAGATCCGATATTCGATAAGTAACGGGTTTACCTGAAGGTTGGTCATTATGTCGTTGTGGATTCCATTACCCTTGATGGCGAATTTTACATGTGTTATACGAGAATGTTATCATAAGACGAGCGTGCTAGATAATTCCACGCATGATTCGGACGCTAGAGTATGGTAGTTCAACTTAGAGAACAAACAAGTAGGATTAACAAAGGGACTCAAGAGAAGTTGAATATGGTTGCAACGAGCGATACAGTGAAAGTGTAATGACATGCTTTAATAACGAGCAAGTGTCGGATCGTATCGGTGATAAAAGAGTACATAAAAGGGTGCATAACGAGATAACTTGAAAACGTGTTTTAGCCTACGTTAAATATATACTTATCCTTTTAAAAAGCGTTAAGTTACTAATCTCGGATATTTGATTATTTATAGATCACCGGACTGACCCAGGGCACACTATCCCTACCAAATTACCAGGCAAGTTTCCAATACTTTGGAACTGTTGTTGTGATAATATATAAAATTGAATGTTGTTATACATATGTCATAGCATGCATGCCTACTTTCAAGTTATACTGTGATCCGTATTCCGAGATTTGGCATTGGCTTATAAGCTAGATATGATACATTAGTTATAAGCCGGATTTGTTAAGACCCTTCATGAAGGGTATCTGATCTTCATTCATTAAGCTAGACCAGGAGTCTGTATTTTGAAATATAGAGGTAGTCGTGGAAACCCGGAGGGATTCCAGCGACAGATTATTGATCACTCGAGGAATGTTATTTGAATATTATCTCAGTCGAGAAGTATTATATGAATATTACTTTGAATATTCATTCGAGTTTAATTATTTAATGAATATTATTTTTAATATTCATTTGAGCTTTATTTATTTAAATGAATATTATTTCGAATATTCATTTGAGTTTAATTGTTTATTTTATATTATTTTCGAATATTCATTTGAGCTTATTTACTTAATGAATATTATCTTGGATATTCATTTAAGGTTTTAATTATTTTCTTGGATATTAAATATTTTTCGAGGAATTATTTATTTAATGAATATTTTATATATACTTATTCGAGGGTTAATCATGAGCAATATTTATATTAAGAATATTCTTGAACTATTTTTGGTTTAATAAATATTCTTTGAATATTCTTTCAACTAGTTCTAAAATGAGATATTTTATTCAAAAAATTTCCTTGATATTCAAATACTATGTAAATTATCTCTGGGTCGTATTATTATTATTTTTATCAAGGAAGGTTCTCAAAACTCTATTCTTCATTCGAATATATCTTCTAAAATATAAGGGAATGTTGCCCAGTAATTAACAATTGTAGAAGGGGGGTTGAATACAATTGTATAAGATTTTCGACTTAAAAGGAAATAATAACACAAGTATAATAAATAACAGCTTTATTAATTCTGATATAAAACTGTTACAAACTCTCTCAAGAAATTCTTATGTTCTTGAGAGCTGCTAGGTTACAAGATAATTCGTGTAAGCAATTACATAATGTAAAACCTAAACTGTGTTTATATAGTATACACAGCTGCACTATCAATTACAAGATATATCAAATCAATTACATACGTCTCTTAGTACATATCTTGAATGATAGATGTGTTCCTATAAATCAGGAACCAACATGTCAATCTCCCTTGATTCCTGGACTGATGTATATCCTCGGGTAATCCTGATCAGCCTCCAATACTGATGATAGTCTAATACTGACGGTGCATTACTGATGACGTCAGCATCAGTATCTGATCAGTAGTCCAGATCCTGATCATCACTTGAATCAATATCTAACAATCTCCCCCAATTTGTACTTTGTGAAATAAAGCACAAATTCCTTGATTCAGTGATGTCAAAAACTCAAAACAAAATATTACAAGAAATCCTCAGGCTTAGTGTAACACCCCCAGATCCGGGGTCCGAGATCCGGTCGTTACGATCTTCAATTCTATCCACAATACTTGAACTTACCTCAACATAAAATAAATTACATCTTTATGACCCAACACAACAATATAAAACACACCCGTTATAGTCCCAGAGATGAAATCAGAGTAACAACCAAATTTTATTAAACACAGTATGAGTTCTTACAACCCAAAAGAGTTACAATTTGAATACATACTCTTTGCCATCCATTTACATAAGTCATACTAGTCCATATATTTGGTACTGAAAGAATGAATCTATCCTACCAATAGCTTTCTCTTCGACTCAGGTAGTCTCATCGTCCTCACCAGCGTCAAGTGCGCCTTGTGCGAGTCATCTGGTCTAGCTGTTGTTGTGATATAATAATAAAGCAAGGGTGAGCAATAGCCCACCAACAATAATATTTAACTGAACGATAATATATAACAGTTCAAAATTATCTTTCAAACCATATGCCATGAATTTACGGAAATGATGCCAGTATAATATGAACGATGAAGTTACAACGTAACTCAAAATGTAAATATATGTGGGAATATCTGCTATGTCAAAAATAAGCTAGATATTACCATTTATCATATAAAGAGGAACTGGCAAGGAAGATATTGCAATTCCAGTTATTAACATTTTTCGAAGTCCTACAACCTGAAAGAAGTCTCTTCGATACGTGTTGCAGAAGACACCCTCAACCTGAAAGAAGTCTCTTCGATATGTGTTGCAGGGAATTCCCAATTTGGGAGATGAACCAATACTAGAGTTATCACGCGCCAGCTGTCCCACTCCCTGATGATCAGTCGGGGATGGTACAGCCCAATATAGTTTTACTACCGGTAGAAGGAAGAACTGAAGGCTCCACTTGTCAATGGCCTTTAATAGTAACTCCCTGGCCAATGGTTAGGCCTTGTGATTGACCGCGCGACTCGGCCTCTTACACACGACTCCTAGTTCGAATAAATCCACAGCATTGAAACGTAGAGTTTGTCCTCCCTTCCCCAAGTGAAATACTTGTTGATAAGACTCCACAAAGTAGTCGTATCCAGTTGGAAAGGAAAATTCACCAACATTTCCCAAGCTTTTGCTTGTTAATGGATATCAACTTGTTCCACAATCTTACCCCTCGAATGATGAGAACGTACACACAGACTTAATGAGTCCGTAGCAACCAAGTTGCGAGTGAAAAGGATAAATTATGACCGGGAAGTCAACAAGATAAATAACCTTTCTCAAATAAGGTTCCCTTATAATTTAAGAGATAGATTCGAGTGAAGAATGAAATCTTGAGGACCTTTATTAATATAATATTAATCGTATGACTCTGAAGAATTTTCAGAATGATCGAAGGTCGAAGAAGAATAAACAACATTGAAGTTGTTTCCAAGTATTGAATAAATATTTATAGAATATTTATTGAGTCGGAAGTATTTAATGAATGAAAGAATATTTTACATAATATCTGGAGGTGAAAGATAATCTCCAAATAATATAAATCATTTTTAAAAGAATTTAAAAGAATTAAATAAATATTCCAAGAATATTTATTAACTCAATAATAATTACGGAATATTATTAAATCATAATGTTGCTCGTAAGTAATCCTCGAATGAATATATAGAATTATTTACTAAATAAATCCCTCCTTAAATGAATATTCAAAATAATATTCATTAAGTAATTAAACTCCAATAATTATTTAAAATAATATTCAATAAATAAGTCAAACCTTAAATGAATATTTGAAAATAATATTCATTTAATAAAGAATCTTCTAAATGAATATCCAAATAATATTCATTTAATAAATAATCTTCTAAATGAATATCCAAATAATATTCATTTAGTAATCAAAACTTTAAAGGAATAATTGAAATAATATTTCTTAAGTAAATAGAACTTCCAATTAATATTTTAACATAATATTCATCAAGTACATAAAACCTTGAATGAATATTCAAAAGTAATATTCCTTTAATAAATAACATTCTAATGAATATCATAACAATATTCATTAAATAATCAACTCTAAATGAATATTCGAAACTAACATTCATTTAATATCTCTCGACTGAGATAATACTCGAATAACATTCCTCGAAATATTCCCAAGTAATTGATACTTTATGGAAATATAAATAACGTTTAATAATAACATTCCTCAAATAAATAATAATCTGTCGTTGGAATCCCTCCGGGTTTCCACGACTATCTATATCTCAAAATACCGACTCCCGGTCTATATTAAGAATGAATATCATATGCACTTCGCTAAGGGTCTTATCAAAACAATCCGGCTTATAACTGATAATTCGTATCTAGTCTATAAGTCAATATCAATTCAGGGAACAGGTATCATAATATAATTTGAAAATAGGCATGCATGCTATGGCATATGTATCAGAAAAAACAGATATACATATTATCACAACAACAGTTTCAAGGTATTGGAAACTTGTCTGGTACTCAGGTGTGGGTGGAGATGGCGTGTCCTGGGTCTGCTCGATGATCTATAAATAATCAGAACATTCGAGATTAACCACTTAACACCGTTTAAGAGTCTAAGTATAAACTTTACTTAAGTCGAAACACGTTTTCGAATTATCCCGTTATACACTTTTTATTGTAACTCTTTTTATTACCGATACAATCCGACATTTGTTCGTTATTACGACATGTCATCATACCCACACTCGGTATATACTTAAGTCATATAAGTTCTAAAGTTGATCGATTACGAATCGAGATTAAACCTCGAGTTTTATCGTTCGTTTTCTAAGTGTTTTACCAAAGTTATAACCAAGCGGGTTTTTAGGGGTTCGTTCGCGTTTAACTTTGATTCCAACATTTTTATAAAATCGGAAAACGATCCGTTTGACATATGGTTTTCTCTCATACCTTCCTCATGACCTCTAGTATTTATTTACCAAGATTCGCCACTGAGTAACATGCTTTACGTGGGTTCAATTGAAGTTACGAACTTTTACTTACGGTTCCGAACCAATTTTAGTAATTTGACCATAACTCCTAAACCATAAGTCGGAATGTTTCGATTCTCGCGCCAAAATGATCTATGGCTCGATATATACAAGGACCAGTCATAATATTATCAAGGTCCGGAAATTAGATTCACTGCCATGCTTGGTTTCTAGGTGTTAACAAAAATTCGGCATTACGACGGCTATAAATCGGATATTTCCAAAAATCAAAACCCTCCAATAATCATAGTTTCCACTCCAAACAACACATATACACGATTTCTAACCATGAACTGAGGCCAATCAATGCCTTTCCGTTCATCTAACTATTTTTAAAATTTATCAAAACCCCATTCATAATCATGCTTATAATAATATCAATATCATATTAATCTAAACCCAATAAAAAACAATCATAAATCTCAAATCACAAGCTAGGGTTTTGGTGAGATATACCTTCCATGAAGTGGATAAAGACCTTGCTAAGCCTTGTATAGTCCATGAACATCCTTAACCAAGCTTAGATCATACAAAAATCAAGAAAACCAAGATTTGTTCTTGAAAGTCACTATTCACCCTAGGCTTTGATGATTTCTTTGAAAATGGAAAAAGTGGTTTTTGAGGCTAAGATTTCTAGGGTATCATTTTTATGAAATATAAGATCAATGTTAAAAATTTGGAGATCAAACAATGGTGGGAAGGTTGATTTTGGTTTTTGAATTAAGGCATATAGCCGAATGGGGAAGAAAGGGAGAGATGTTGGTGTTCTTGCTTGGCTTGCTTGGAAATCTTGAATTATTGTGATTCTTGGAAAATATCTAAGTCATAAAGCTACTTTATCAAGGGTTATGTCATGGATGATGTCTTTGGCATGGACAAGTGTTGAATTCTTGTGGTTGGAGGAGATTAACTTGCTAAGTACTTAGTTAGCTTGCTAAGTATGCTAGTTACTCATATAATTACTTAGTCCCTGGATCTTATCGACTTGCACATGCATGCATCTTGATCCTCTGCTTGTTTCTTTGTCCGGTTATTGCTCGTTTCGATTGATCGTTCGTAGGAATAATTCACGGATTTCTAATTAGGGTTTACCGGGAATCTTCTTAATATTAATACTATCATTCTCCATCTTTCTTACTAACTTTCGGATTTATATTCCTTAAATCCCTTCGTTAAATTCTTTAGTCTATCAGTGTCCAGGGAACTCTCGGAGAAAATAAAAGTGCGGTTTTTCAGAATCCGACAGCTTTTACATACACTTATTTTCTCCCTGGATCACTATTACAAACTCGGAAATCCATTCCGAATACTTCTATATAGTGTCGTCTCATAATATTCTCTTTTCCACCAAAAACACTATTCATTCTTTATTCTTTACTTATTCTCTTAGGGTTGTACAATTGTCCCTGATCTCCATCGATCGTTCCTTAACCTTTTTACGGAACCACTGGACTAATCGTTATCGATCTGGATGACATAAGAATAATCTTTTCCTTTAGAATTATCAAATCTCAATTCCCTAGGAGATAGATAATTCTTATTTAAAGTGTCAACCAATAGTATTCTTCATGGCACCTAAACATTTGAATCCAAATCTATTCCTTTCATTCATTATCTCAATCGTTACATCATAGTCGTAATCACTATTCACCATTACCTCAGTACATAATAAAAGTTTTAATTATAACCAAAATTTGGGGTTCTTACAGTCTCCCCTCCTTAAAAGGATTCCGTCCCGGAATCAGGTAGGAAGCAAAGAGTCGTTTGTCTGTCGTTTCACCTTTCAGCTTCCGGATCAACTCTTAGTCTTTCTCAGCACATCTACTGGTGCTACAATACGTACTTTATCCTTTTTCCATCAACTTTGATACTTTTTGTACAACACATTATTCGGGTTATGCTCTTACTCAGTCTTATCCTTATTGTTCTTATTGATACCCGTAGTGGCTTTGGTATTACTATCGTGCTGCGAATTCGGAGATAACCTCGCTCGCACTGTGCATTTCCTTATTGCTTCAATCTTCGCAATCTCGACCAATATAGAGAAGTGGAAAGATTTATTGAGAGATCACTATGATCAATTGAACATTTGTTATATTGCATAGCTAGTTCAGAAGGGGGCCAGCCTTTAGTACTTTACAAGCAATTAAACAAGTTATGGTATTCTACTTAGACTTCTATCACATAGACAGATAGTCACGTAGCAATACCTCCCCTCCTTAAAGGGTTGTTCTTCTCAATTCATAAAGAAGATGAATAAAAGAGAAGAAAAGAAAAGAATTCTAAAGGATTATAGAAAGTTTTCATGATTGTAAAATATCATACTCAGAATTTACCTCTGAACTATAGAGGTTCATCAAGGAAGAAATTAATCATAATTATATCCAATACTATTTGATCGCAATCTCATGTGTCAACATATCTTGCTGCTTTGTCCACTATTCTATGGACCTATACGCTGGTTCAACCTTAGCACGCTCACTTTTAGAAAATCTTTGAACCTCTCAGGTTAAATCTTAGTTTCTCGCTTGACACCATTGTTACTGGCATTCCCTATCACGCTACTAGCTTTTTTTCATATTTATAATACTAACCCTATCAGGTTGTCATCCCGAGAATTCATCAGAAAACCCATTTATTAATCCATTCATTACATTCCTTGCTTCATATTCCATAGTTGCTTTCTCAGTCTTTTCTTTATCAATCACATCCTTCTTATTATCTGATTCTTATTTACTTCTGTTATTGACTTCCACCTTCATCTCTTTATTGAGACACCTTTTTGCACTTGGTACCTCCTTATCGGTATTCTGTCACATTTACTCTATAATCATCACGTTATTCCAATTTAAACTATCCGAACTGAATCTGGCCGATCCCTTTAACTTAGATTGAATATAATCTACTTCTGCCAACCTTGTTTCTCCTCACTTGTTCTTTTCTATCTGTGATTCTCCACAGGTTGTTCTTCGTAAGCCAGACCAGGTCGTATATCTACCTGCTCGTACTCTTATCATCTATCGAGCATCTGCATTTTACTGGCGTAGTCTTGCCACATGAAACACGTTACGATCATGCTATAAGTTTTGTGGGTAAAACTGGCTCGAATGCCACCTTCCAAATAGTTTTAAACCCTCAGGTGGCCTAATAAGTCTCGGGCTCAACTGCCCTTCTCTCTAAGTCTCATTAATTCTTTCTACGGGAATACGTTTAGCATCAAGAATTATCAACCTCATATTCTCTATCTTGTTTGCGCAGAAGTACACTAACACAAACTTGCTTGTCATTCATCAACATGCCATTTAGCTTATCAATAGCAGCACTTTCTTTATCTTTACGTTGTCATCTACTTCCTTAGAAGAATCACCATCGCTTGTTGTTTACGTAGTGCGTTAATAATTAACCTTACGGGTTTCAAATCCCTTAGGGACACAAAGTAATCACTATTCCTTATCCATAAGGAACACTTCCTGAACTTGATGTAGATATTACATGAAGTAGATAAAATTGCAGAAGAGCTTCAATCATCGCAGCTATGTCAGGTTGATGAAACTATCACTCATGCAGCTTCCATTAAAATACTGGAAACTTAACGGTTTACTTCGTCAATTTTGTATCATGGTCATGGTTTGCCTCAAAACGGGACCTTCTAAGGTACGTAATATGCTTAAGACTCTATCAAGAATTGAATCTTTACTTAAACTATTATTACCGTCAATTCTTGCATAGTCATCAGAAGGAATATAAACTCCTCCATTCCAATATGACCTTCAAGGTCCTTCCACATATCATTCTGTTCCTTCGGTATGCACATTTGTAATTATTCCTCTATACTTAGACTGTCGGCCACTTCATTGGCCTTTCCTGATAATAATAATTTATTGTAATCCATGTTCTCTGGATACATTTCAACTCAAATCTTTCTACCTCATTCCCATCACTTTTGGGTGAAAGCATCCTCCCTTAAGCTCTGCTGAAGGAGAAAAATATATCTATCAGTCTTTTTCCATAAGTCATTGCTTCCACCTTCCCGTGGGAACCTTATCAAAGTTACCCTCAATCATACCTGGAATACTTGTTCTCTTAGTTCTTTCTTGTTCTACGATAATATCAACCTTTTTTGGTTCCATCCATACCTCATCATGGTTTCATACATGCCTCTTCTGGCATTATTGTTATTGTGTCTTACATTCTCTGTCAAACTTCTAGTTTGAAACTCAGAATCTTAACTTTTTCCTTGTAAGGTTTCTTAGGTCGTCCTCATCATTCCTCCTGTATTTTCTAGGTACAGGGTATATCAAAACGTCATTGATCAATACTCTAATAATTCTATCTATGTTCTTTCCAGAACTCTTTTTAATAATCCTTACAGGTCATTGTTGCCTTAGCAAATCCAACTCATATACCTGAATTCACAATGTCTTTATTAGGGTTAATGCCATCCCTTGTGCATTCCTCAGGGTTTGTCTTAATTTATGGATATCCTATCCTTAATTCAACTGCCAAGGAATTCTTGCATCCTGATAAGTGGATTTTATATCCACTTGGATCGCTTCAATTCGGCTTAAATTGATTCACTTGGCCTCAAGTTTGTTGTAGTTTTGATGTGTTTTGCTTAGTTGTGCAGATTTACAAGAATGTCGATTATGGGTGATGCTTCTATCGTGTTTGGAGGATTAATTGATTAAAATTCGGATTTTCCGGGAACGTTGCGCAGTCTATACTGTTTTGGCCATATCTGGAGTTCTAGAAGTCCGTTTTCAGCGATCTTACAGCTCACGCGAAGCTTGGGAGATTTTCTACAACCTGAGACAGATTGCAGATGCAGGGAGCGTGTAGTTAAAATTTGCGCATGTGTTCTTTGTGAAGCAAGGCTGGAAGATTACGGTTTTGCCCTTTTTCTAATTCTAATTGTATTTTGTGCAGTTGTTAGTACCTAAATCGAATTCTAATTGTAATAGAAGATAATTTCTTGTTGGGCAAGAAATCTAGAGCCTATATATACACATTTTAGCATTGTAATTAGGGGAGATATCTTGTACATATCATAGTTTAGATTTGCAAGGGATGAAAGGGGAGAAAGATTCAACGCTCGTGACAAGCAACGGATCTAGATCTACTTCATCTTTTGTATCATAGATTTGTTTTCTCAACTCTTTGTTTTATTAATATTATTATTATTATTCATACTTTTTTTATTATCATGGTTTCATCAGTTCCCATGATGACGATCGGTTCGATTATGAGCTAATCGTTGTCATGGGATTCTAACGGATTTATCTATGTAGCTTAGTAGTTTGATTGCTTTAAAGATTTATGTGTGGTGAATTCTTGATATCCTCGTATGATTGTGTTTCATGTGTTTAGATGCGTCATGAACATCTAATTTGTTAATCTCTTGCGAAACGAGAGTGGATCTTGAGATTTATAACTTGTCATGCTAGCATAGGATAGGTTGATGTTTTAACATCATGATTTGTAGCGTAAATAGAGATATTATAATGCCCTATGTGATCAATATGGATAACTTGTTCTTCAACCGTTATGTTTTCAAATTCTATAGAGATATAGGGTCTAAGCATGATTGGTGTCTATTCATCTTCTTTCTCTTTTGTAGATGTATGTTTAGTTTGGTATTCGTATACTGAGAAGTAGCGTATACTTGTTCCGTGTTGTCTGATCAGATATCTAAACCATCACATGTATTGATTAAAGGCACCGACTCTAAGTGAAGTAGATGATGAAGTTAGGATTCCATGTTTTCTCTATAAGTAATTCAATTTTAATTCTCATTAGTTAGTAATTTTTAGTTTGTTAATTTGTATCTTAGTTAATTATAGTTAGTAAAAACTTAATCTTGTTATTTGTCTTAGCAGTGAATAATAATCATACATTGTTGCATAGGTGCATGAACTGAATTGAAACCTAACCAGATCTCTGTGGGAACGAACTTGACTTCTATCTATATTACTTGTGACCACGTATACTTGCGTGATATTGTGTTAACACATCCTATATTTGGCAATCAGATCATGTATCCTTAATAAGGGTCTCTTTTCAATCATTCTCATTTGATAATCGATCGGTGGCTTAATGCTAACCTCTTCTTTCAGATAGTTGTCAGCCTATTTGACCTTCCAAAAGACAACGCATGTCTATCTGCTCTCTTACAGAACTTGATAATGGTAGCAAGGATGCTTTGGAAGATATTGGTCGAGTTCAACGTGAATCTCTTAGTATTTATCGTTCTTCGCAAAGGTACTTGTCTCAGACGAAATTTCTACAGCATACTGATCAATCTCTGACCATTTCTATATTCTCTTCATAAATCTTCATTGTTTGCTTTCCTTAGTCATAATATTTTCATGGTATTCATAATACCTTAAAATCATACATCTCAAGTCACTATACTTCCATTTTACTCGTAATCTTGGACAACCATACACATGAGTCACTTTAGTACGGGTGACCCCATCCCAAAAGGTCTAGTGAATTCCCAATCAAAACATGGGTTGCAAAGGATTCCGTAGAAGATTCCTACGATCTCATTAATATTTACTTTATATCAGAAGCCCTTGCAGTCGGTGCTTACTTAGAAGCAACCCTGCTTTGTCCTTTCATTGCTGGTCTAGTCACTTGATAATCCTTTGTGACTTGGCCTCAACTGGCCACACTAAAATAAAATATATGATTTTAGGGGTTTGGCTAATCGCATTACTTTTCTAGCAATTGCCGGCATAGTGCCTTCCTCTTTGATACCTTTCTACCTTTCCAAAACTTTACTCCATATAAGTCTTAATCGACTTCTCGGCACCGTCTCTGGTCACCTTTCCTCTACCTTTATCTTTTCAACTATTCTTATAAATCCCACGTGCCACGCAAGTTTACCATTCCTGGCATAACAGCCTTTTCACTTAAGTCCATCCCGGAGTTTCTTAGTCCGGTTGGTTTCTTACCTACATTTCCTGTTTTCGTCCAATCTTACTTCATCATTGTATTTCTACAATCAATCACGATAACCGGGGTCTGTCCACCAACCCATATAGCGGCTACTTTACCCAATTCACGGGGTTCGCCCCAGTTTCTACTCTCTTCCATGATGTTCTCTGATAATCAGAAAGACAAGGTTTGCCATAATTCGTTGAAGTTCTTCCCAGAATTAGGGAAATTTTGGTCAATCTATCCATTTACTGGTAACATTAAGGAGACCAGTTTCGAAACCTGAAGAATAGTTCTATGAACCTCCAAGCAGGTAGAACCATAAGCAGTCCTAATTTACGAAATAATCGTCATCAGGTTGGAAGTTTTACCACTAGAGAGGAACCAATTATATACATCCCTTAGAAGGGACTCAACAGTTTCAAACTGAAACCTGTCACAACATCCTGATACCTATACGTCCTGATATTCAATATTACCAAATGTCAGTCTACCTAACCACTAGTCTCAGAAGGAACATTACCGTCGAAGTTGGTTGTTCCACACAATTGGCACTACCAAGGCCATCCGACCTGGTGGACCGCGCTGTCCGAATAAATCCGCAAGTACTTTGTCGTGCTGCGCAAGCACACATCCTAATCCTTTATGCGAAGCGTCGTTGGAAGCACAAAGTCTCCTTTTTCCATTAAGCAATGCCAACTCTTGGTCATTACCAATTTCATCTTTTCGCTCCAGGAAGATTTTCTCACATTTTTCTCTTTAACTGCTGATCGTATTACTTGATCCATTATAACTCCGCATCAGAGTAAACTTAAGGTAACTACTATAATCCATTCAAAGAAAGAATTTAATATTCCTCTGAATCACATGCATTTAATATTTCTAGTTCATCATTTTACTGAGTTGAAATTAACCCTATACTCAGTCTCTGGCAGTAGTCTATTTACGAGTTCATCTTGACTCACTGGTCTTATCTTCCGGTAGGTTCTGAGATCATTGTCTTGCTTACTACTTCCTTATATAACTTTATCCAATCATGCTGTCACTTCCCAATGTCTTTACTTTCTAACTAATTCATTCATAAAATGAACATTTCCCTTAATAAAACCACCTCATTAACCCCAATTTGGTTCCATAATTTACAACCTATGAAACCTGCCTTCTCATGGCGAATTATAACTGACCATATTCATACTAATTCATTTATCAAATGATATGACACTTACTGCCTCCTTCTCAACTATTCCTAGGGACTCTGCTCCTCGCCCTAAATCGATGTCTTTGATGATCATACATCCCTCTAGCTCTTTCTTCGTTAATATGGAAGTCTCTAGGAATTCTCGTCTATTCCCGTATAAGATCTCAAGTTATCCTTTCAATCCGTCTTACTTGCTGGTACTACCTCCAGTAGTCCGGCTACGAATCCAACATGAATCTTCAGTTCTCTTGCTAATAACTCAGTTCTTTATGCTCCCTTTTCTGAGCACTATACTTTAATCATCACAGTCTTTCTGGCTGCAGCCCTCATTCCTCAAGGGTAAGCTCCTTATCCTAACAGGATTTTTCCTTATCTGCTGGAACCTCTTCCGGGTCTCCAGTAGGGTACTCCATCGAATTACCCGCTTATCTTCAGCATATAAAGCATCATCGCGCTGCTGCTCGTATGCCTCAAGGTTTGTCGCCTTACTCGTCGATACGATATCGAGCTAAGTTACTATTATGACACTTAAGAGTTCCCATAAGGGTTTTATATGTCATCACTACATTAAGTAGTCCGACTGTGAACTTGGCAAGAGTTCTTATTATCTTAGCGAATTTATTGTTTTAACGTCGCCTCATCTCTGGGGTTTATAACGTACGCTCTGATACCTCTTCTGTAACACCCCCAGATCCGGGGTCCGAGATCCGGTCGTTACGATCTCCAATTCTATCCACAATACTTGAACTTACCTCAACATAAAATAAATTACATCTTTATGACCCAACACAACTATATAAAACACACCCGTTATAGTCCCAGAGATGAAATCAGAGTAACAACCAAATTTTATTAAACACATTATGAGTTCTTACAACCCAAAAGAGTTACAATTTGAATACATACTCTTTGCCATCCATTTACATAAGTCATACTAGTCCATATATTTGGTACTGAAAGAATGAATCTATCCTACCAATAGATTTCTCCTCGGCTCTGGTAGTCTCATCGTCCTCGCCAGCATCAAGTGCGCCTTGTGCGAGTCATCTGGTCTAGCTGTTGTTGTGATATAATAATAAAGCAAGGGTGAGCAATAGCCCACCAACAATAATATTTAACTGAACGATAATAGATAACAGTTCAAAAGTATCTTTCAAACCATATGCCATGCATTTAAGGAAATGATGCCAGTATAATATGAACGATGAAGTTACAAGGTAACTCAAAATGTAAATATATGTGGGAATATCTGCTATGTCGAAAATAAGCTAGATATTACCATTTATCATATACAGAGGAACTTTCAAGGAAGATATTGCAATTCCAGATATTAACATTTTTCGAAGTCCTACAACCTGAAAGAAGTCTCTTCGATACGTGTTGCGGAAGACACCGTCAACTTGAAAGAAGTCTCTTCGATACGTGTTGCAGGGAATTCCCAATTTGGGAGATGAACCAATACTGGAGTTACCACGCGCCAGCTGTCCCACTCCCTGATGATCAGTCGGGGATGGTACAGCCCAATATAGTTTTACTACCGGTAGAAGGAAAAACTGACGGCTCCACTTGTCAATGGCCTTTAATAGTAACTCCCTGGCCAATGGTTAGGCCTTGTGATGGACCGCGCGACTCGGCCTCTTACACACGACTCCTAGTTCGAATAAATCCACAGCATTGAAACGTAGAATTTGTCCTCCCTTCCCCAAGTGAAATACTTGTTGATAAGACTCCACAAAGTAGTCATATCCAGTTGGAAAGGAAAATTCACCAACATTTCCCAAGCTTTTGCTTGTTAATGGATATAAACTTGTTCCACAATCTTACCCCTCGAATGATGAGAAGGTACACACAGACTTAATGAGTCCATAGCAACCAAGTTGCGAGTGAAAAGGATAAATTATGACTGGGAAGTCAACAAGATAAATAACCTTTCTCAAGTAAGGTTCCTTTATAATTTAAGAGATAGATTCGAGTGAAGAATGGAATCTTGAGGACATTTCTTAATATAATATTAATCGTATGACTCCGAAGAATTTTCAGAATGATCGAAGGTCGAAGAAGAATAAACAACATTGAAGTTGTTTCCAAGTATTGAATAAATATTTATAGAATATTTATTGAGTCGAAAGTATTTAACGAATAAAAGAATATTTTACATAAAATCTGGAGGTGAAAGATAATCTCCAAATAATATAAATCATTTTTAAAAGAATTTAAAAGAATTAAATAAATATTCCAAGAATATTTATTAACTCAATAATAATTACGGAATATTATTAAATCATAATGTTGCTCGTAAGTAATCCTCGAATGAATATATAGAATTATTTACTAAATAAATCCCTCCTCAAATGAATATTCAAAATAATATTCATTAAGTAATTAAACTCCAATAATTATTTAAAATAATATTCAATAAATAAGTCAAATCTTAAATGAATATTTGAAAATAATATTCATTTAATAAATAATCTTCTAAATGAATATCCAAATAATATTCATTTAATAAATAATCTTCAAAATGATTATCCAAATAATATTCATTTAGTAATCAAAACTTTAAAGGAATAATTGAAATAATATTTCTTAAGTAAATAGAACTTCCAATGAATATTTTAACATAATATTCATCAAGTACATAAAACCTTGAATGAATATTCGAAAGTAATATTCCTTTAATAAATAACATTCTAATGAATATTATAACAATATTCATTAAATAATCAACTCTAAATGAATCTTCGAAACTAACATTCATTTAATATCTCTCGACTGAGATAATACTCGAATAACATTCCTCGAAATATTCCCAAGTAATTGATACTTTATGGAAATATAAATAACGTTTAATAATAACATTCCTCAGATAAATAATAATCTGTCGTTGGAATCCCTCCGGGTTTCCACGACTATCTATATCTTAAAATACCGACTCCCGGTCTATATGAACAATGAATATCATATGCCCTTCGCTAAGGGTCTTATCAAAACAATCTGGCTTATAACTGATAATTCGTATCTAGTCTATAAGCCAATATCAATTCAGGGAACAGGTATCATAATATAATTTGACAATAGGCATGCATGCTATGGCATATGTATCAGAAACAACAGATATACATATTATCATAACAACAGTTCCAAGGTATTGGAAACTTGCCTGGTACTCAGGTGTGGGTGGAGATAGCGTGTCCTGGGTCTGCTCGATGATCTATAAATAATCAGAACATTCGAGATTAACCACTTAACACCGTTTAAGAGTATAAGTATAAACTTTACTAAAGTCGAAACACGTTTTCGAATTATCCCGTTATACACTTTTTAGTGTAACTCTTTTTATTACCGATACGATTTGACATTTGTTCGTTATTACGACATGTCATCATACCCACACTCGGTATATACTTAAGTCGTATAAGTTCTAAAGTCGATCGATTACGAACCGAGATTAAACCTCGAGTTTTATCGTTCGTTTTCTAAGTGTTTTACCAAAGTTATAACCAAGCGGGTTTTTAGGGGTTCGTTCGCGTTTAACTTTGATTCCAACATTTTTATAAAATCGGAAAACGATCCGTTTGACATGTGGTTTTCTCTCATACCTTCTTCATGACCTCTAGTATTTATTTACCAAGATTCTCCACTGAGTAACATGCTTTACAAGGGTTCAATTGAAGTTACAAACTTTTACTTACGGTTCCGAACCAATTTTAGTAGTTTGACCATAACTCCTAAACCATAAGTCGGAATGTTTCGATTCTCGTACCAAAACGGTCTATGGCTCGATATCTAGAAGGACCAGTCATAATATTATCATGGTCAGGAAATTAGATTCACTGCCATGCTTGGTTTCTAGGTGTTAACAAAAATTCGGCATTACGACGGCTATAAATCGTATATTTCCAAAAATCAAAACCCTCCAATAATCATAGTTTCCACTCCAAACAACACATATACACAATTTCTAACCATGAACTGAGGCCAAGCAATGCCTTTCCGTTCATCTAACTATTTTTAACATTTATCAAAACCCCATTCGTAATCATGCTTATAATAATATCAGTATCATATTAATCTAAACCCAATAAAAAACAATCATAATCTCAAATCACAAGCTAGGGTTTTGGTGAGATATACCTTCCATGAAGTGGATAAAGACCTTGCTAAGCCTTGTATAGTCCATGAACATCCTTAACCAAGCTTAGATCATCCAAAAATCAAGAAAACCAAGATTTGTTCTTGAAAGTCACTATTCACCCTAGGCTTTGATGATTTCTTTGAAAATGGAAAAAGTGGTGTTTGAGGCTAAGATTTCTAGGGTATCATTATTATGAAATATAAGATCTATATTAAAAATTTGCAGATCAAACAATGGTGGGAAGGTTGATTTTGGTTTTTGAATTAAGGCATATAGCCGAATGGGGAAAAAGGGAGAGATGTTGGTGTTCTTGCTTGGCTTGCTTGGAAATCTTGAATTATTGTGATGCTTGGAAAATATTTGTAATAACCCGAATTTTGGGTAGAATTAAAACTTTTCTTATTGTGGTTAAAGAGCACTAATGAATGGTGGTTTCAAAGAACAATGATTGTAGTGAATGGATATTGCTTTGGACAATGATCCTGATGCATTGGTAAATTGTCAGAATAGAGTAATTCGATGGTTGAGGACCTAGATAAGAATAATCTACCATCCAGGAAGGAGCTAATGGATCCTTGAAGGGAAATGAGTACGTGCATAGTGTTTCCCATACGTGCATAGTGTTTCCCGTACGTGCATAGTATTTCCCGCATGTGCATAGTGTTTCCTGTACGTGCATAGTAATTTGGTGGATGAATAGTGATTTTGTAAGTTGGAAAACTTTTCACGCCACCCTATGTACGGGACGTGATATGGATGTTTCGAAGTCATATTAGTAATACGCGGAGAAAATAAGTGAATGCAGAGACGATCGGAATTCAGAAATTCCAAATTCTTATTCGGTATAATATTTGACCGGACAGTGGATTAAATATTATTATAATCCAAGAATTGAGATATTAACTTTGAGGGTTTGATATTTTGGGATGTTATTATATTTGATTTAAGAATGAAGGTAGGAAACCACTGGGGCAGTGAAACAAGCGTTCTAGAAACCGCTAAAACTTTATAACTAGATTAATCAATAAAGCGAACGAATCCTAGATTACGGGTTAAGTTCGTATTGAGATTAAATATCCTACATGGTCATCACGAGGATTATATTAAGGATTGGGGAAGGTATTATGAATATCGAGAAATTTCCCGGTAAACCCTAGAGGTGAAACTACTTGGTTATTCTTCGAACGATCAGCAAAATTAAGCAATAAACGAACAAAGAAACAAGCAGAGGAAGCAAGAGTCATGCATAAGCTACTAGAAAATATCTAGCAACCAAGTGGACTCAAGTAACTAGCATGCTTAGAGATTTAAACTAGTACTTAGCAAGCAACCACTTGGTTAGCCTTAGCACCATCCAAAACTCAACACTTGTCTTGCCAAATACATCACCCCATGCATCATCACTTTATTAAAGCAACCAAGGATGAGATATTATGTTAAACATATCACTTTATGCATTATTGTCAAGAGCAACCAAGCAAAAAAACTCTTTCCCCCCTTTAGTTCATTCCATTCGGCCATTCCATAAATTCCAAATCCAAAGTCCAAGCTCCCACCATCATTTGATCTTGTAATTTTTAAGGTGAGTCCTATAATTCAAGAAACTGATCTCCTAGAAATTTCAAGCCCAAATTCCTTTGTTTCCATTTTCAAAAAAATCAACAAAGAGGAGGGTGAATAGTGTTCTTATGAACTAACCTTTGATTTTTATGTTTCTTTTGATTGATCTAGCTGGCTTAAGGTCATCTAAGGATAGATCAAGGCTTACTAAGTCTATATCACACTCTAAGGAAGGTAAAAAGCTCAAAAACCCTTGGTATCATTTTGAGATTTTATGAGTTTTATGGATGATTTAGTGTTAGTATGCTATGTTATGCTTAGATCTATGTTATTAGTTGATTATGGTTGTTGTTTGGATTGTGATTGATGAGATGGTTGAGATGAGTTGTTGATAGACTAGTCATGATGATTATCATGCATTTGTGTGGTTGGATTGATCTTTGTTAGATCGAGATAAAGTGTAAAAACTTTGGAAAACGCGTAAACATAGCCGTTATAATGCCCGATTTTACAATATCATGTTTTGTATGCCATTTTTCACATCAATACCCTACTGTCCAGAAACGTTTCTGCCATGTTAGGATAGCTTATGTTATAAGCTTCGTTTTGATATAAAGATCACGTGAAACGGACTTACGGTTTAGGAGTTACGGCCGGTTTACTAAAAGTATTTCGAAACCGTAACCGAGAATTCGTAACTGAAATTGAACCCTCGTAAAATATGTAAAGTCATGACGAATCTTGGTAAATAAATACTAGAGGTAAAAAGGAAGGTGTGAAAGAAAACCGTGTGTCAAAAGGATCGTTTTTCGATTTACTAAAAAATATGCGAGTCGAGGTTAAACGCGAACGAACCCCTAAAAGACGACTCTATTATAACTTCGGTAAAACACTTAGAAAACGGGCGATAAAACTCGGAGTATAATATTGGTTCGTAATGATCAACCTTAGAACTTGTATGACTTAAGTATGTCCCAAGTATAAGTACAGTGACATGTCGTATTAACGAACGAATGTCGGGTCGGATCAATGATAAAAAGGAATCCACTAAAAGGGGTATAACGAGATAACTCGAGAACGTGTTTCGATTTAAGTATAACTTAACTTTTAAGATGTTAATTGATTAATCCCGAATGCCTTGGCTATTTATAGATCACCAAGCAGACCCGGGACCCGCTACCACTACCCCTTATCGTACTCGACTACCAGGCAAGTTTCAATTCCCTTATATATATATATATATGTTTTCTGTTATACATATGCCATAGCATGCATGCCTACTTTCAAGTTATATCGTTATGCTTGTTCCTTGATTGTTAATTGGCTTATAAATTAGATAGCTAACGTATCAATTATAAGCCGGTTATTGTAAGACCCTCATAGAAGGGCGTATCCATCTTATTCATCAAATATAGACCGGGAGTCAATATTTCTTGACATATCGAGATTACCTCGAAAGAAAATATCTAAGTAAATATTTTCCATTATTCGGGCGACGAATATTATTTGAATATTCGTTCGAGATTATTTATTTAACGATCCCTACTTCAAATAATTATTTGAACGTAACTATTCGACGAATAATATTTTTAATATTCATTCAGAGTCGAATTATTTATCGATTATTATTTCGAATATTCTTCTAAAGGTTGGACTACTAAATGAATATTATTTGGATATTCATTTAGAATATTATTCATTAAATGAATATTACTTTTGAATATTCATTTAAGATAGTAATTACCTGATGAATGTTATTTTAATGTTCATCTGAAGCTTGATTTATTTATCGAGTCTTATCTTGAATATTCCTTTAAAGCTTGGATTACTAAATGAATATTACTTGATATTCATTTAGAATATTATTCATTAAATGAATATTACTTTTCAATAAACATTTAAATTCCTAATTAATTATGAATATTATTTTGAATATTCATCCAGGGTTCTATTTAATCATCGAATATTATTTTAAATATTTTAAATATTCCTTTCAGGTCTTATTATTTAATGAATATTATTTTGAATATTCATTTGAATATTTAATTATGCAATAAATATTCTCTCGATATTTCTTCAACGATTATTTGAGAAATACTCTGATTAAAGATATTCTTTCATATTCTTAAATATTCTAAAAAATATTTTAATTCAATAAATATTCTCTGAATATTTATTCCATACTTAGAATAACCTCGATAAAGTTTATCTTCTTCGATTATTACAGAAAATATTTCGGAGTCATATTATTATTAATCATATATCAAGAAAGGTTCTCAGACATCATTATTCTTTGAGTCTATCTCCCTAATAATAAGGGAACCTTACTTGGAAAATGTTAATTATCTTGTCGACTTCCCGGTCATAGAGTATTCTCTTCACTCGCAACTCGGGTGCTATTGACTTATTAAGTCGTTGTTTACCTTCTCATCTTTCGAGGGGTAAGATTGTTGGAACAAGTTGATATTCGTTACCAAGCAATAGCTTGGAAGTTATTGGTGAATTTTCCTTTCCAACTAGATACGACTACTTTGTGGAGTCTTATCAACAAGTATTATACTTGGGGAAAGGGGGACGAACGTTTCATTCAGAATCATGAATTCTATTGGAACTAGGAGTCGTGTAAGAGGCCGAGTAGCGCCGGTCCATCCCCTTTGGCCCAACCGTTGGCCTGGGAGAGCTAGTAAGGCGGTAGACAAGTAAAGCCGTCAGTTCTTCCTTCTACCGGTAGTAAATCTAATTTGAGCTGTACGATCTCGAATGATCATCAAGATTGGAACAGCGGGCGCGGTGAATACTCCATCATTGGTTCATCATCCAAACTTATTTATTTCCTGCAACATGATTACTGTTGGCAGAGCCGGAAAAGTGTTCATAACTGGAATTGCAATCTTTTCATGCAAGTTCCTCTTTTTAATGACAATGAGAATATCACGCTTACTTTTAATGTAGCAGATATTCCTACAAACAAATACTTTAAGTTACCTTGTAACTTCATCGTTCATATTATACTGGCATCATTTTCGTAAATGCATGGCATATGGTTTGAAAGATACTTTTGAACTGTTATATATTATCGTTCAGTTAAATATTATTGTTGGTGGGCTATTGCTCACCCTTGCTTTATTTTTACATCACAACAACAGCTAGACCAGATGACTCGCACAAGGCGCACTCGACGCTGGCGAGGACGATGAGACTACAAGAGCCGAAGAAAAGCTATTGGTAGGATAGATTCATTCTTTCAGTACCAAATATATGGACTAGTATGACTTATGTAAATGGATGGCAAAGAGTATGTATTCATATTGTAACTCTTTTGGGTTGTAAGAACTCGTAATGTGTTTAATAAAATTTGGTTGTTACTCTGATTTCATCTGTGGGACTATAACGGGTGTGTTTTATATTGTTGTGTTGGGTCATAAAGATGTAACTTATTTTATGTTGAAATAAGTTCAAGTATTGTGGATAGAATTGGAGACCGTAACGACCGGATCCCGGACCCCGGATCTGGGGGTGTTACAGAAGTGGTATCAGAGCGTACGTTATAAACCCCAGAGATGAGGCGACGTTAAAACAATAAATTCAATAAGATAATAAGAACTCTTGCCAAGTTCATAGTCGGACTACTTAATGTAGTGACGACATATAAAACCCTTATGGGAACTCTTAAGTATCATGATAGTAAATTAGTTCGATATCGTATTGACAAGTAAGGCAACAGACCTTGAGGCATACGAGCAGCAGCACGACGATGCTTTATTATATGCTGAAGATCAGCGGGTAAATTCAATAGAGTACCCTACTGGAGACCCGGAAGAGGTTCCAGCAGATAAGGAAAATCCTGTTAGGATAATGAGCTTACCCTCGAGGGATGAGGGCTGCAGCCAGAAAGACTGTGATGATTAAGATATGGTGCTCAGAAAAGTGAGCATAAAGAACTAAGCTACTAGTAAGAGGACTAAAGATTCGTGTTGGATTCGTAACCGGACTACTGGATGTAGTACCAGCAAGTAAGACGGATTGGAAGAATTACTTGAGGTCTTATACGAAAATGGATAAGAATCCTTAGAGACTTTCATATTAACGGAGAAAGAGCTAGAGGGATGTATGACTATCAAAGACGTCGATGTAGGACGGGGAGCACCCAGGAGCAGTTGAGATAGAGGCAACAAGTGGCATATTATCGGATAAATGGATTAGTGTGAATATTGTCAATGGTAATTCGCCATGAGAAGGCGGATTTCATGGGTTATATTTTATGAAACCAAATTGAGATTATTGAGGTGGTTTTATTCAGCGAAATGTCCATATTGTGAATGAACCAGCTTCGAAAGTAAAGATAGTGGAAAGTAATGGCTTGATTGGTTAAAGTTATATAAAGTAGTGAGCGAGACGATGATCTCAGAAACTACCAGAGGAAAAGACCAGTGGGTCTATGATAAACTCGTAATATGACTACTATCAGGTACTAAATACAAGTTTATTTTAACTCAGTAAAATGGTGAATCAGGAACGTTAGATGCATGTGATTCAGAAGAATATTAAATTCTTTCTTTTCCCCGAATAGATTATAGTAGTTACCTTAAGTTTATTCTGACACTGAATTGCAAATGGATCAAGTAATGCGATTAGTGGTTAAGAGGTAATAGAGAATGTTTTAAGATGAAATTGGTAACGACCCGGCGTTGGTGTTGCCTAACGGGAGAAGGAAGACTTTATGATACACTATGATGCATCTCATACAGGTTTAGGTGGTGTGCTTATGCAGCACAGTAGAGTAATTGCGGATGCATTCGAACAGCACGGTACACCAGACTAGGATGGCCCTAGTAGTGCCAATTTTTATGAAACGACTAACTCCGACGGTAGTGTTCCTTCTGAAACCTGTGGTTAGGAAGACTGACATTTGATATTATCGACAACTAAGATGTATATGTATCAGGAAGAGGTGGCATGTTTCAGTTTGAAACTTTTGATTTCCCTTCTATGGGATATATATATTTGGTTCCTTTCTAGTGGTTAAACTTCCAACTTTGTGTCAATAATTCCGTTATTACAACTGCTTATGATTCTACCTGCTTGGATGCTCATAGAACTGTTCTCTAGGTTTCGAAATTGATCTTCATAGTGTTACCGGTGGTTGGATAGATTGACCAAAATTTCCTTGATTCTGGAAAGAAATTCAACGAATTTTGGCAAACCTTGTCTTTCTGATTATCAGAGAACATCATGGAAGAGAGTAGAAACTGGGGCGAACCCCGAGAATTGGGTAAAGTAGCCGCTATATGGGTTGGTGGATAGACCCCGGTTATCGCGATTGATTGTAGAAATACAATGATGAAGTGAGATTGGACGAAAACAGGAAATGTAAGTAAGAAACCAGCCGGACTGAGAAACTCTGGGATTGACTTAAGTGAAAAGGCTGTTATACCATGAATGGTAAGCTTGCGTGGCACGTGGGATTGATAAGAATAGTTGAAAAGATAAAAGTGGAGGAAAGGTGATCGGAGACGGTGCCGAGAAGTCGATTAAGACTTATATGGAGTAAAGTTTTGGAAAGGTAGAAAGGTATCAAAGTAGAAGGCACTATGCCAGCAATTGCTAGAAAAGTAATGCTAATTAGCCAACCCCTAAAACCATATATTTTTATTTTAGTGTGGTCAGTTGAGGCCAAGTCACAAAGGATTATCAAGTGACTAGACCAGCAATAAAAGGACAAAGCAGGGTTACTTCTAAGTAAGCGCCGACTGCAAGGGCTTTTGATATAAAGGAAATATTAATGAGATCATAGGAATCTTCTACTGAACCCTTTTCAACCCATGTTTGGATTGGGAATTTACTAGACTTTTTGGAATGGGGTCACCCGTACTAAAGTGATTCATGTGTATATGATTGCCCAAGATTACGAGTAAAAATGGAAGTATAATGACTTGAGATGTATGATGTTAGGGTATTATAAATACCATGAATATATTATGACCAAGGGAAGTAAACAATGAAGATTTATGAAGAGAGTATAGAAATGGTCATAGATGGATCAGTATGCTGTAGAAATTTTGTCTAAGGCAAGTACCTTTGAGAAAAACGATAAGTACTAAGAGATTCATGTTGAACTCGATCAATATCTTCCTGAACATCCTTGCTACCATTACCAAGTTCTGTAAGAGAGCAGATAGACATACGTTGTCTTTTGGAAGGTCAAATAGGCTGACAACTATCTGAAAGAAGAGGTTAGCATTAAGCCACCGATCGATTATCAAATGAGAATGATGGAAAGAGACCCTTATTAAGGATACATGATTTGATTGCCAAGTATAGGATGCAAGAATTCCTTGGCAGTTGAATTAAGGATAGGATATCCATAAATTAAGACAAACCCTGGGGAATGCACAAAGGATGGCATTAACCCTAATAACGACATTATGAATTCAGATGATATGAGTTGGACTTGCTAAGGCAACTATGGCCGGTAAGGATTATTAAAAAGAGTTCTGGAAAGAACATAGATAGAATTATTAGAGTATTGATCAATGACATTTTGATATACCCTGTACCCAGAAAATACAGGAGGAATGATGAGGATGACCTATAAAACCTTACAAGGAAAAAAAAGTAATATTTTTTTGCTAATTAAAAAAAAAAAAAAAAAAAAAAAAAAAGTAATATTCCGAACTTCAAAATGGAAGTTTGGTAAGGAATGTATGATATAGTAACAACAATGCCAGATGAGGCAGGTATGAAACCCTGAGGAAGTATGGATTGAACCTATAAAGGTTGAGATTATCCTAAGATAAGGAAATAACTAAGAAAAGAAGTATCCTAAGTAGGATTGGGAATAAACGTGATAAAGTTCCCACGGGTAGGTGGAAGCAATGACTTATGGAAAAAGACTGATAAATATATTTTTCTCCATCAGCAGAGCTTAAGGGAGAATGCTTTCACCCAACAATGATGGGAATGAGGTAGAAAAGTTTGAATTGGAATATATCCAGAGAACAAGGATTACCAGAAATTATTATTATCAGGAAAGGCCAATGAGGTGGCCGACAGTCTAAGTATAAAGGAATAATTACAAATGTTCATACCAAAGAAACAAAATGATATTTGGAAAGACCTTGAAGGTCATATCGGAGTGGAGGAAGTTACATTCCTTTTGATGATTGTGCAAGAATCGAAGGTAATAATAGTTTAAGTAAAGATTCGATTCGTGATGGAGTCTTAAGCATATTACGTACCTTAGAAGGTCCCGTTTTGAGGCAAACCAGGACCATGATACAAAATTGAAGAAGTAAACCGTTAAGTTTCCAGTCTTTTATGGAAGCTGCATGAATTATAGTTTCATCAACCTGACATAGCTGCGATGCTTGAAACTCTTCTGCAATTTTATCTACTTCATGTAATATCTACATCAAGTTCAGGAAGTGTTCCTTATGGATAAGGAATAGTGATTTCCAGAGAACCTACCCAGAGTACCACTCGATCGAGAGATTTGATTCTTTTCGAATTAGGGAGAAATTTATATTATAATAATGATGGATTAGTTGATACCCAATGGAGCCAAATTGATTATGAGGGAAATAATTCAAGGATAAAGACGGAGTCAGAGATTTTGGAATCTAGTTCAGACTAAGAGATTATGACGTCAGAGATATGAGGCTTGATTAGCTCATATGGTTGACCCCGAGGAAAGAGACACCAAGTATAAGTATAATAATTTTGGGAGGTTGTACAAGGTTTTAATAAGCTACCATATATCGATTTGGATGACATAATAATGAATATCGAGTGTTCAGATCCTAGTGCTGCATCCCGTTAGCCTAGCAAGAATAAAAGAATTATCAACTCAGATGCGAGGATTGTTGAATAAGAGTGCGATGAGACTCAGTGTGCCACCGTGAGGAACCGTTGTGTTGTAAAAAAGAAATATGTTAGCACAAGATTGTGCATCGAACCTCGAGAGTTGAATGAGTCAACATTGAGTATAGGTACTGTTGTAGAAGATTGGCTGAGCAGCAAAGGGACGCTGTGTATTTTCCAAACTTATTAGGAAATGGGACATCACCGGTTGGAAGTTAAAAATCGAGGATATACCCAAGATTGGGAATCGCACTAGGTATAGACACTATGAAATTGTAAGTGATGTCATTTTGGGTTGACTATTGCACCCACAACTTTTTGGAATTTTATGAATTGGCTGTGAGTTATCTGAGATAGTTTTCGCCCTAAGTATATCGAAACATCGTATATATGAAGGAAAGGTGCGAAATCAAAAAGGATTAAACATGATCGACTTTCAGACCTATCAGATCTGAAAATATGTGTGCTTGTGTGTATATGAAGATTATGATTTGTGATAAAAGGATTAAGAGTCCTCGAACCAGACAACATTCCCCGCAAACAAAGTCCCCAAGAGATTCGCCTTTCTTTCAGAAAGGAGAAGAGATGAGATAATAGAGAATGACTGAATGAACACATGAGGTAGATTGGCATTCTGTGAGATGATTAAAGAAGAGGTTGGAATACCGGGGGTGATAGTAGTTAACAATGAGATAGCGAGGCCAAAACAGTGATGGCCGACGAGCTCGTTGCTAGACATCAAGAATTACTCGAATCGGTTGTTAGAATACTAGAACTAGTTTCAATACAGAGTACCCCGTCGACAATAGAGTTGACATTTATACAATGGAATTGGGAAATATCTAGAATTAATAGAGGATTCTGACAAGCAAGTTTTTGTTGATGTATTTCTGTGCAAACAAGATAGAGAATATAAGGTTCGAGATTTGTAATAAGAAAAGGTATCCTCGTGGAAGGAATTAACAAGATTAGAATGAAAGGAAGTTTAGCCCAAGATTCATTGGGCCATCTGAGAGTTTAAACACGTCAGGAAGGTGGCCTATGAGCCAGCCTCACCCAAACCGGTAAAATGGTCATAACATGGTTCATGCGTATGTGCCTCATCAGTATACTATAGATGCCCGACATATGATAGAGTACGAGCAGATAGATATACATAACCGAATCTGAACTACGAAGGACAACCTGTGGAAATTATGAATAGAAAAGAGCAAGCGCTAAGAGATAAGGTTGTCAAGCTAGTGAGAGATTTGAAGAAAGTCAAGAAGTGGAAGAATCCACCTGAGAAATAGAAAGTGCAATGGGATAGAAGTAACCCCAGTTATTCCTAAACTGATTCCGAGGACAGAATCCTTTTAAGGAGGGGAGACTGTAATAACCCGAATTTTGGGTAGAATTAAAACTTTTCTTATTGTGGTTAAAGAGCACTAATGAATGGTGGTTTCAAAGTACAATGATTGTAATGAATGGATATTGCTTTGGACAATGATCCTGATGCATTGGTATATTGTCAGAATAGAGTAATTCGATGGTTGAGGACCTAGATAAGAATAATCTACCATCCAGGAAGGAGCTAATGGATCCTTGAAGGGAAATGAGTACGTGCATAGTGTTTCCCATACGTGCATAGTGTTTCCCGTACGTGCATAGTATTTCCCGTACGTGCATAGTGTTTCCCGTACGTGCATAGTGTTTCCTGTACGTGCATAGTAATTTGGTGGATGAATATTGATTTTGTAAGTTGGAAAACTTTTCACGCCACCCTATGTACGGGACGTGATATGGATGTTTCGAAGTCATATTAGTAATACGCGGAGAAAATAAGTGAATGCAGAGACGATCGGAATTCAGAAATTCCAATTTCTTATTCGGTATAATATTTGACCGGACAGTGGATTAAATATTATTATAATCCAAGAATTGAGATATTAACTTTGAGGGTTTGATATTTTGGGATGTTATTATATTTGATTTAAGAATGAAGGTAGGAAACCACTGAGGCAGTGAAACAAGCGTTCTAGAAACCGCTAAAACTTTATAACGAGATTAGTCAATAAAGCGAACGAATCCTAGATTACGGGTTAAGTTCGTATCGAGATTAAATATCCTACATGGTCATCACGAGGATTATATTAAGGATTGGGGAAGGTATTATGAATATCGAGAAATTTCCCGGTAAACCCTAGAGGTGAAACTACTTGGTTATTCTTCGAACGATCAGCAAAATTAAGCAATAAACGAACAAAGAAACAAGCAGAGGAAGCAAGAGTCATGCATAAGCTACTAGAAAATATCTAGCAACCAAGTGGACTCAACTAACTAGCATGCTTAGAGATTTAAACTAGTACTTAGCAAGCAACCACTTGGTTAGCCTTAGCACCATCCAAAACTCAACACTTGTCTTGCCAAATACATCACCCCATGCATCATCACTTTATTAAAGCAACCAAGGATGAGATATTATGTTAAACATATCACTTTATGCATTATTTTCAAGAGCAACCAAGCAAAAAAACTCTTTCCCCCCTTTAGTTCATTCCATTCGGCAATTCCTTAAATTCCAAATCCAAAGTCCAAGCTCCCACCATCATTTGATCTTGTAATTTTTAAGGTGAGTCCTATAATTCAAGAAACTAATCTCCTAGAAATTTCAAGCCCAAATTCCTTTGTTTCCATTTTCAAAAAAATCAACAAAGAGGAGGGTGAATAGTGTTCTTATGAACTAACCTTTGATTTTTATGTTTCTTTTGATTGATCTAGCTAGCTTAAGGTCATCTAAGGATAGATCAAGGCTTACTAAGTCTATATCACACTCTAAGGAAGGTAAAAAGCTCAAAAACCCTTGGTATCATTTTGAGATTTTATGAGTTTTATGGATGATTTAGTGTTAGTATGCTATGTTATGCTTAGATCTATGTTATTAGTTGATTATGGTTGTTGTTTGGATTGTGATTGATGAGATGGTTGAGCTGAGTTGTTGATAGACTAGTCATGATGATTATCATGCATTTGTGTGGTTGGATTGATCTTTGTTAGATCGAGATAAAGTGTAAAAACTTTGGAAAACGCGTAAACATAGCCGTTATAATGCCCGATTTTACAATATCATGTTTTGTATGCCATTTTTCACATCAAGACCCTACTGTCCAGAAATTTTTCTGCCATGTTAGGATAGCTTATGTTATAAGCTTCGTTTTGATATAAAGATCACGTGAAACGGACTTACGGTTTAGGAGTTACGGCCGGTTTACTAAAAGTATTTCGAAACCGTAACCGAGAATTCGTAACTGAAATTGAACCCTCGTAAAATATGTAAAGTCATGACGAATCTTGGTAAATAAATACTAGAGGTAAAAAGGAAGGTGTGAAAGAAAACCGTGTGTCAAAAGGATCGTTTTTCGATTTATTAAAAAATATGCGAGTCGAGGTTAAACGCAAACGTACCCCTAAAAGACGACTCTATTATAACTTCGTTAAAACACTTAGAAAACGGGCGATAAAACTCGGAGTATAATATTGGTTCGTAATGATCAACCTTAGAACTTGTATGACTTAAGTATGTCCCAAGTATAAGTACAGTGACATGTCGTATTAACGAACGAATGTCGGGTCGGATCAATGATAAAAAGGAATCCACTAAAAGGGGTATAACGAGATAACTCGAGAACGTGTTTCGATTTAAGTATAACTTAACTTTTAAGATGTTAAGTGATTAATCCCGAATGCCTTGGCTATTTATAGATCACCAAGCAGACCCGGGACCCGCTACCACTACCCCTTATCGTACTCGACTACCAGGCAAGTTTCAATTCCCTTCTTTTAGGCTGTTGTTGTGATTGAATATATATATATAGGCAAGTGCTCAAATACAAACCACTTTTAAAATACAAACCTACAAACCAACACTAAATTAATTATATTTCATTTATTCTAAGGTTCCCGCCAAGGGTACCTTCACAAAAAATGCTTAAAATAATTGGCTCTATCCATAAAAAAAAAAAAAAAAAACTTGTCGTGGAAATGCGAAGCATTTAAGACAGTAAACGGATGAGTTAGGTAGTCATGAGGGCCGAAGGCTCTCGACACACCCGTCAATCGTCTATTGCCTTTACCATTGATTGCCATTCCTTACAACTTTAGAATGATAAAGGCGCGAAGCGCCGTACAAGAAGGTGCGAAGCACCGTTAACCAGTGAAATCCACTGCCACGTCATCAAGTGAACAGTGAATTTTTTTTTATTTTTTTTTTATTATTTATTATTTTTTTTGTTGGATAGAGCCAATTATTTTAAGCATTTTTTGTATTGGGGTACCCCTAGTTTGGTCATTAGATTAGCTTGAAATATTAGATTATGCTTGGTTTGTAGGTTTGTATTTTAAGGAGGTTTGTATTGGAGTAGCCCCCTACATATATATATATATATATATATATATATATGTTTTCTGTTATACATATGCCATAGCATGCATGCCTACTTTCAAGTTATATCGTTATGCTTGTTCCTTGATTGTTAATTGGCTTATAAATTAGATAGCTAACGTATCAATTATAAGCCGGTTATTGTAAGACCCTCATAGAAGGGCGTATCCATCTTATTCATCAAATATAGACCGGGAGTCAATATTTCTTGACATATCGAGATTACCTCGAAAGAAAATATCTAAGTAAATATTTTCCATTATTCGAGCGACGAATATTATTTGAATATTCGTTCGAGATTATTTATTTAACGATCCCTACTTCAAATAATTATTAGAACGTAACTATTCGACAAATAATATTTTTAATATTCATTCAGAGTCGAATTATTTATCGATTATTATTTTGAATATTCTTCTAAAGGTTGGACTACTAAATGAATATTATTTGGATATTCATTTAGAATATTATTCATTAAATGAATATTACTTTTGAATATTCATTTAAGATAGTAATTACCTCATGAATGTTATTGTTCATTTGAAGCTTGATTTATTTATCGAGTCTTATCTCGAATATTCCTTTAAAGCTTGGATTACTAAATGAATATTACTTGATATTCATTTAGAATATTATTCATTAAATGAATATTACTTTTCAATAAACATTTAAATTCCTAATTAATTACGAATATTATTTTGAATATTCATCCAGGGTTCTATTTAATCATCGAATATTATTTTAAATATTTTAAATATTCCTTTCAGGTCTTATTATTTAATGAATATTATTTTGAATATTCATTTGAATATTTAATTATGCAATAAATATTCTCTCGATATTTCTTCAAGGATTATTTGAGAAATACTCTGATTAAAGATATTCTTTCATATTCCTAAATATTCTGTAAAATATTTTAATTCAATAAATATTCTCTGAATATTTATTCCATACTTAGAATAACCTCGATAAGGTTTATCTTCTTCGATTATTACAGAAAATATTTCGGAGTCATATTATTATTAATCATATATCAAGAAAGGTTCTCAGACATCATTCTTCTTTGAGTCTATCTCCCTAATAATAAGGGAACCTTACTTGGAAAATGTTAATTATCTTGTCGACTTCCCGGTCATATAGTATTCTCTTCACTCGCAACTCGGGTGCTATTGACTTATTAAGTCGTTGTTTACCTTCTCATCTTTCGAGGGGTAAGATTGTTGGAACAAGTTGATATTCGTTACCAAGCAATAGCTTGGAAGTTATTGGTGAATTTTCCTTTCCAACTAGATACGACTACTTTGTGGAGTCTTATCAACAAGTATTATACTTGGGGAAAGGGGGACGAACGTTACATTCAGAATCATGAATTCTATTGGAACTAGGAGTCGTGTAAGAGGCCGAGTAGCGCCGGTCTATCCCCTTTGGCCCAACCGTTGGCCTGGGAGAGCTAGTAAGGCGGTAGACAAGTAAAGCCGTCAGTTCTTCCTTCTACCGGTAGTAAATCTAATTTGAGATGTACGATCTCGACTGATCATCAAGATTGGAACAGCGGGCGCGGTGAATACTCCATCATTGGTTCATCATCCAAACTTATTTATTTCCTGCAACATGATTACTGTTGGCAGAGCCGGAAAAGTGTTCATAACTGGAATTGCAATCTTTTCATGCAAGTTCCTCTTTTTAATGACAATGAGAATATCACGCTTACTTTTAATGTAGCAGATATTCCTACAAACAAATACTTTAAGTTACCTTGTAACTTCATCGTTCATATTATACTGGCATCATTTCCGTAAATGCATGGCATATGGTTTGAAAGATACTTTTGAACTGTTATATATTATCGTTCAGTTAAATATTATTGTTGGTGGGCTATTGCTCACCCTTGCTTTATTTTTACATCACAACAACAGCTAGACCAGATGACTCGCACAAGGCGCACTCGACGCTGGCGAGGACGATGAGACTACCAGAGCCGAAGAAAAGCTATTGGTAGGATAGATTCATTCTTTCAGTACCAAATATATGGACTAGTATGACTTATGTAAATGGATGGCAAAGAGTATGTATTCATATTGTAACTCTTTTGGGTTGTAAGAACTCGTAATGTGTTTAATAAAATTTGGTTGTTACTCTGATTTCATCTGTGGGACTATAACGGGTGTGTTTTATATTGTTGTGTTGGGTCATAAAGATGTAACTTATTTTATGTTGAAGTAAGTTCAAGTATTGTGGATAGAATTGGAGACCGTAACGACCGGATCCCGGACCCCGGATCTAGGGGTGTTACAATATTTAAGTCATAAAGCTACTTTATCAAGGGTTATGTCATGGATGATGTCTTTGGCATGGACAAGTGTTGAATTCTTGTGGTTGGAGGAGATTAACTTGCTAAGTACTTAGTTAGCTTGCTAAGTATGCTAGTTACTCAGATAATTACTTAGTCCCTTAATCTTATCCACTTGCACATGCATGCATCTTGATCCTCTGCTTGTTTCTTTGTCCGGTTATTGCTCGTTTCGATTGATCGTTCGTAGGAATATTTCACGGATTTCTAATTAGGGTTTACCAGGAATCTTCTTAATATTAATACTATCATTCTCCATCTTTCTTACTAACTTTCGGATTTATATTCCTTAAATCCCTTCGTTAAATTCTTTAGTCTATCAGTGTCCAGGGAACTCTGGGAGAAAATAAAAGTGCGGTTTTTCAGAATCCAACAGCTTTTACATACACTTATTTTCCCCCTGGATCACTATTACGAACTCGGAAATCCGTTCCGAATACTTCTATATAGTGTCGTCTCATAATATTCTCTTTTCCACCAAAAACACTATTCATTCTTTATTCTTTACTGTAATAACCCAGATTTTCGGTAGAATTAAAACTTTTCTCATTATGAATAAGTGCATTAGTGAATAAAGATTTCAACGAACCGTGGCTATGATGAATGGATATATCTTTGGAGAATGATCCCGATACATATGTGTATTTTCAGAATAGAGTAATTCAATGATTGAGGACATAGATAAGAATAATCTATCATCCAGGAAATGAGCTAATGAACCCTAGGGGGGAGATGAGAAATGAGTTAGTGTGACAACCCTAATTTCTGGATTTGAGAGAAGTTTTCACTTTTTGATGAATAGTACTTTTCATACGTGAATAGTAATTTGTATGGATGAATAGTGATTTTGTAAGTTGGAAAACTTTTCACGCCACCCTATGTACGGAACGTGGTTTGGATGTTTCGAAGTCATATTAGGAATCCACGGAGGAAATTAGTGTGTGTAAAGACGATCGGAATTCAGAAATTCAAATTTTAATTCTGGCGTAATATTTGTCCGAGCGGTGAATTATATATCAGTATTATCAAGAAATGAGATATTAAATTTGAGAAATTGAGGATTTAATGTTTTGGAATTTCATTATATTTGATTTGAGGATTGGGAACGAAAACCACTGAGATAGTGAAATGAACGTTCTAGAAACCGCTGAAACTTTACAACGAGATCAAGCAATCAAGTGAACGAATTATGGATTAAGGATTGAGATTATGACAAGATTAAATATCTTATATAATCATCAAGAGAATTATATCAAGTGGATTTAAGGATTTAAACAAAGGAATTATCAAAAACTAATGGTGAATTAAGTGATTTAAATCACTTAAAACATTTCTAAAATCAATCAAGCTTGCTTTGTACTCATCCAAACATCAAGGATCTTGCCCCAAAGCAACCCACCAGCTGGCCCTTATCAAAATAAAAGATCAAAAGTGAGTGGACTTGGTCATTTAGCAAAAGAAAAGATCAAGAACAACCAATCTCTCCAAAACTGCCACCAAGAACCAAACTCAAAGAAAAATTCTTATCTCAAGCTCTAGAGCTTCAAACATCACCAAATTTTAACCATAGCTCCCCCATAATATGTAGAACACACTCCTAAAGTTTGGTGGCAAATAAAGAAGTGTAGCCTAGTCAAATCTCCTCCCCAAGTTGAAGAACTGAACCTGCCTTGCCTTCACAGTTTCTGTCCAGCGGAAAGATTGGGCTCAAACCCCTAGCTAGGAAGCTTCAAATTTGATGATCTAGGACTCAAAAGTGATGCTGAATAGTGTTTTAAGATTGTTTCATGTTTTGTTCATAGCTTTTAGGCTTTGTTGAAACTATCCAAGACCATTCCAAGGTGTGACAAGCTCTGCTAGTGTTCCTAGAGTGTCAAGGAAGGTAAAACCCTAACCCACCCTTTGAATTTATGTGAATTTTTAGTATAGTTTTGATGATATGTAGAGATAAATGCATGTTAAGGAGTTTTATGATTGTTTGATGTGTAAAAGAGTTGGGTATTGGATTTGAATGTTACCACTGCCCTTAGAAGTGTAAAATGAATGTTGGTTGATGTTATGGATGTATGGTATGCCCGGTGTGGCTTGGTTATGTTGTGACAAATCGGTAATGTTCGATTTAGAGCCGTCGTAATGTCCAAATTTCTTGAACCATGTTGACAGTAGCTACCCAAGTCCTTAAGCATGTTTAAACTGCAACCACTGACCATATTTGGTAGGTTTTGGATTCTAGTTTATGTGGCCACAAGAATTATGTCAAAAGAATTTACAGTTTATGAGTAATGACCGTTTTAGTGAAAGTGGTTCAAGGGATTTTATCGCAGAAATGTAACTACTTTGACGCTAAGTTCGAGACCCTTAAAAGTCGAATTAGAATGTGATATTTGGTGATAAAATGTTAAAGGCAGTTGGAAAGGTGTGTGCGAAGGTTTCAAGTTAAAAAGATTATTTTCCGATTTTATAAAAATGCGTTAGCCGAGGTTGCGCAAGTGAAAACCACTAAGAATACCCCTTAGAAACCAATTTTGAAAATGGTTAAGTATAACTTGGATTCGAGGATTGATTTCGAACCAAAATTATGACTTAAGTAATTGTCGACTAACATGGACTTACTATGAGCCTAAAGCAAGCTAGTAATGCCTTGGTTGTGTTTTGCTTGTGTCTTTAAGCGTTGATTTATAAGTGGATTATCCAAGGGATTAATTGTACGTTTTCTTTTACTTTGTCTAGATTGTCCGACATCGTCGCAAACTCTATCACTTCTCGAACATCAGGCAAGTTTTCTAAACTTGTACTTTTAAAGTATTGATTCTAATACTGCTTTTGCCATGTATAAAGTTGTACAATTTTGCGATATATCTTATTTCCTGTTGAAATAAAAAAATTGACCTTTGGATTATATATAATCTTCTGAGTTAAGTATATATAAACCGGTATACCATGTAGCTCTATAGAGAAGAGCATATTCATGGTCTTCGACTCTAAACCGGGAGTCGGTATTTTGAGATATAGAGATAGTCGTGGAAACCCGGAGGGATTCCAGCGGCAGATTATTATTTATTTTGAGGAATGTTATTTATGAACATTAATTATATCTCCATAAAATATTAATTACTTGGAAACCATTCGAGGATTGTTTTTTGAATATGATATCATTTGAGGAATTTATATTTGCTTACTATATCATTCAAGGAATGTTATTTAAATATTATCTCAGTCGAGAAATACTATTTGAATATTATTTCATTTGGGAAGCATTATTGAATATTTATTTATTCAGACAGGATTATTTTTGAATAATCATTTATTTGAGGAAATTTCTTCAATAAATATTTCCTTATTAATTATTAAATATCTTTTAGTGGTTTAAAAATCATATTATTTGTTTAAAAAGCATTAGAGGTCTTTGAGAATTATATATTAAATATTCTTGACCTTCAATAATATTTTCGAGAATTATAGGGATTCCCCAATATTATTCCTAATCATTATCAGCTCACTTGAGCCATCTAAATGCTTTCGTACATATTGAGAATTGAAAATCCAGAGTTGGGAGCAAATCCTGTTTCCTTCCTTTGTTTATATAAGGAATATTATTCTGGGATTATAGCCCTACTACTAAGGGTTCCCATTTCATAAGAAGAGTAAAAGATTCAATCTTGATTTCATGAAGACTATTCGTCGCTCAACCTGAGTTTCTGGCTAAAGGCCAGTATGTACTTATGGGTTAGCTTCCCATTGTTCGGGAGTAACCAGGGATTGTGAAAGTCCGGCTAAAGGCCAATATGTGTTAATGGGTTAGCTTTCAATTGATTCTGGGAGTAACCAAAGGATTCGAGTGCGATCTTTGAACGGGCATTTTCCCGGGGAACTTGAATTTGGCCCAACTTGCGCCAGAATGATTGCGGATGGAGCTTTCATTTAGGATGATTGCGGATGGAGCTTTCATCCAAGGTAATTGCGGATGGAGCTTTTACCTGAGGGTAATTACGGATGGAGTTTTTATCCTTCTACTAGTAGAGAAGACCCACGGTGGACCTGGAAGCGGCGACTGATCATCGTCCATCCACGTCTGGAATTATTGAAATCTCAATACAGAGTTCAAATGAAATTTCTCCTACATACGGAGTCAGTGTTCTCAGTTCTCATCTGGCAGTATCTAGAACTGCTGAGTGTTATAGTATCCACAACTGCTGAGTGCTACATCACTGGAGCAGGGTTTCAACATCCAAATTTCTATCATATCCCGATAAGGGAAAATATTCGAGTTTTCAGTAAAGGATGCTTATCTTGATAAATTTGCTACGGCAAGTACGAATTTCACATATCTTTCGTATAAAGATAGTAAATGATATTTGAATTAATATAATGGTACTGTTTTTGAATATATATTCTGATAAAAGAAATACTTTCGGTAAAAAGGTATTTTGACAAATATTAACCTATACCCGCTTTATTCTGGGTTTAAGTTAAAGGCAGAATTATGCCATACTTTTATTACCTTGCTGAGCTATCGGTCACTCTTGCTATTATTTTATATATATTATATAGCAGCGAAGCAGGATTCCAATGGGACGGCACATACCTCGTAAGGCGTTTCCATAAACAGTTTCTAGCGATGATCCCGAGAATAGTACGAACCAGTCGAATCAAGCTGCAGCATTTGGTATTCATCTTATGTATAAATATGGAGGGTATGAGAGGATTGTGAGCATCAGAAGGCTAAGTTGGTAATGTAACATTACTTAGAAGTTGTATCAGTGACAGATTCAAAAGACATTTGGGTATTGTAATAAAAAATATTTATTCCGCAGTTGTTATATTTTGTCGTTTCTGAGACTCTAACCTGTGTGTGTGTGTGTGTGAGATATATTGTGGGGTCACAAGCAGCTGAATTGTGTACATTAAAAGTAATACAGGTAAGGCAAGGACTAAATGGATTGTGACCACCCTAGATCCCTGACCCCGGGTCGATGGGTGTTACAGAAATGGTATCAGAGCGTTAGGTTACAGTCCTCAGAAATGATAGGATATTGAGTCTTACAATACCCTTAAGAATGATGACAATAACTAGAGTTCAAATCAAGTTCGTAGTCGGGTTAAAGGACATGACCTTGACTGTTTGAGATGAAGCCCGAGAGGGGACTTCTTCTGGGAAACCACACTTAGGACTTCATGGTAAGTCACCTCGATTCTTACGAGTTATAGATAGATGGGATTCTGAGATACCAGACCCCGAGGCCTTCGAGTAAGCATTTGATGGTGCGCTCCTTGAGATGGACGGAGACCCGATAAAGGTAAATCCATAGGAGGATCTAGAGGAGGACCCCATGGTGGGTCAAGGAAAGAATCTTGTAGAGAACGTGCCGATTGATAAAAATGTGGTATGTTACTTGAAGTCTTATAATAAGACCGGACGAATGTTCAGAGGTCAAATAAGTGACGAGACGAGAGTTTAGAATCGTTTATGATTCATCAAGAGATATGACGAAGAAATGGAGTAGAGTCTCCAAAGCAGAAGAGGTAGAGACAGTATAGCCAATACCGGTGGATTGATTCAACTTGAACGAGACCTGTTACTCATAGTCTGTTTCAGTGCCTAGGGAGGCAGCATGCGTAAGAACTAAGACATTCGAACTTCGTGTATGATTAAGGGTACTTATTTAGCTTAACTAATAGAGGCACTACCTTATATATGGGGTTTAAATCCCCACGATCAGCGATTCCACCAAGGACGGTGTTACTACGGTACTGAGGAATTTTATTTTCTTGAGCAAGATTTTATATGTACGTACTACGCATAGTATTATTGTAACACGAATGCGCTAAGACGAGATATATTTGAAGAACCAAGATGGACTAAGAAAGTCTGGGAAAGACTTAAATAAGAAGGCTGTTATGCCACAAGTGTTGAGCTTATATAGCACACGGGATTGATACGAGAAAAAGGAATGTTTGGTATGAAGACGGTTATAATAGTAATTGGGTTTAAGCATGTAGTTTTTTTTAATGATCTTCCGGAGTACCGCCCATTCGACATGTGGAATTTGTCGTTACTATGGGCGACACCGGTATCGAAATCTTCTTATAAAATGGAACGTTTGCTTGAGATGCTTGCGCCTAGTCGAGTAGAACTCCCTGCGATTGCAAATGTCGATGGTTGAATCCTTAGCGACTATTATGAGTCGTCAATAACGTAAGTATCGAGCACCTTAGGGTGTGTATGGAGAAGAAAAAAAAGATTTAGAATTGAACGATTATCCGTTAGAGGAGCCGACATAAAGGGCATCCGTGAAGACCTTGGTAAAACCTCCCCAATCTGTAATCTATATTGGCATCTTCTTAGAGAAAACTTTGATAAAAGATATACTCCTTCTTCGAAGTTCTTTTATAACACTTGTGTTATACCATATTCAGTTTCAATTGTGCCAAAGGCTGCCACAATGCCTACTTTAAGGTTTTCGAAGCCCTGGTGAATGATGTTATTCAAGCTTTCACTTTTCAATAATGAATAATCCTATGGTGATACAGCACCACTTGTTTGTTGAATACCAGTATCTTTCTGGCTATCCTTTTCTTTAAAAAAATCGCACATTTGGAGCCTGTTCACTTTTAATCCAAGGTGTCCATTTGAGAATTATTTGTCAAAAGATGATAATTATTAACTCGACTTTGAATTTCTTTCCTACTTCTCAACTTTCACTGAGACGAACAACCCTATACTTATAGGGGCCACAAGGACTATCTGTCTGGGTGATAGAAGTTTGACGGGACACCGTCACTTGGGAGTTGTGAAATACAAGAAGGCTAATTACCTTTAGTAATGTCTTAATTGAGACACACAAAATTGAGTTTTTATGATCGTATTGATCTCTCAGTAAATTCTCTCATCTTAAATAAGGTTACCTTAAAACTCATAACCTTATAATCACCAATGTGTGACGTTTTCCTTGATATGGGAGCTATCTTTTCAAAGCTCCATGATTCTTGTTATCTTTATTTAATCCCAAGGGGAGGCAAACCAGGTCGAATAAGTCAAAATTCGGTGATAGGAATTAGATTCACAACGAAATAGTCTATGGTAAGAAGGCTGGATCCACCTCGTCCTGCAGATAGCCCGTGATAGATGATGGACAACATGGTCCACTAGATTCAAATGGCCTTAGTAGTGCCAATTTGGTGGAACGACTAACTTCGACTGTCATGTTCCTTCTGAGACTGGTGGATAGGTAGTATTGACTATTCGAATGTATATGTATCAGGATGATGTGGCATGTTTCAGTTCGAAACTTTTGATTCCCCTCATATGGGACGTTTATATTTGTTTCCTTTACAGTTGTTAAAATTCTAGCTTTGTTTCAATTATTCCATTATTGCAACTATTTACGATTCTATTTGTTTTTAAATTTATAGAATTGTTCTTTAGGTTTTGAAATCGATTTTCATAGTATTACCAGTGGGTAAATAGATTGATCAAATTTCCCTGATTCTGAAAATTCAACAAATCCTGATAAACCTTGTCTTTCTGATTATCAGAAAATGCCACCGAGAAGGATGGGAATGAGAGCTAACCCCAGCGATTCAGAAAGGCAGAGTCATGACCAGGAAGGGGAAAACCCATAGGGGAACCCCATGGATCAGTTCATGCACCTATTGAGATAGAATTTGAATCAACATCCTAAACCTCAACGACCTGATAATTCAAGCGCTAAGGCCTTTAGAGCCTTTAAGTCGCTAAAACCCCCAGAGTTTCATGGAACCGCTGACCCAGTAGAGGCCAGATCTTGGCTTAAAGAGATGGAGAAATCATTTGAGATACTGAGTATTGCAGAGAATCAGAAAACGGTATTCGCCGCCTACCTCCTGAAGGGAGAGGCGAATCACTGGTGGGAATCTAAGAAAAACCTAGAGGGAACTGGTGTTGTGACTTGGGAGAGATTCAACTTGTTGTTTTTAGAGAAATATTTTCCGAAATATATAGAGACCCAGATGGAAGTAAAGTTTCTAGAACTGAAGCAAGGAAACATGACTGTGGCAGAGTATGAGGCCAAGTTTTCCGAGTTGTCAAGGTTTGTTCCGGAGTTTGTGGACACAGAAGAGAAAAGAGCCTGTAGGTTTCAACTGGGGCTAAAAAAGTGGATTCAGAATAAGGTGGCAATACTTGAATTGACCAACTACGCTACATTGGTGCAGAAGGCAACAATCGCAGAGGCAGGAAGTGATCAGAGTCATAAAGAAAGAGAGGAAAAGAAGAGGAAAATGGGTAATCAGAAAGGGAGTTCAGCAGGTGGGAATTTTCCGAGTAAGTTTAGCCGAAAGGTGGCATCTCAATCCAGTCAAAGCTGTGGGTCTAAGAGACCTGGAAGTAGGGGCGCAGGCCAGAGTGATCGACAAACTGGTGGGTCTCACCATAACCTATCTCGACCCCCATTACCAGATTGTAATGAATGCGGAAGGAAACATATATGCATGTGTAACTCGCAAGGAGTAACGTGTTTTAATTGTAGGCAGCTAGGGCACTATGCTAATACCTGTCAGGAACCCCGTGCCAAGACCAACCAAGACACTACCTGTTTCAATGTGGAAAGCTTGGACACAAGGCTAAGGAATGTTTATCTACTGGAACGGCTATACCAAGAGTCAATAGGGCTACCTCCAACAAGCAGCCCACTGCCAGAACCTTTGAATAGCGGGTACCCTCTTACTTACTCAGTTAATATTAACGTTTTATTTGATCCAGAATTGCTAAGTACCTTGCATCTCAAGATTTTGCATGATAATTAGCCCTTAAGGCCGAGCCGCTAAGGGAATAATTACAAGTAGAAATAGGCAATCGAGAGATTTTCTTCCCATAAGCCTAGTACATACAGGTTGTGAACTAGAAATATGGGATCGACACCTTTAATATGTTTGATTTCTTTCAAGTTGGGAGAAGTTGATATTATAATAATGATGGATTGGTTGACACCCAATGGAGCCCAATTGATTGTAAGGGAAAAGAGTAATAATTAAGGGACAGGGTCAGATTCGGAGATTCATGAATATAGTTCAGACTAAGAAAATATTACGCCAGAGATATGAAGTTTAATTAGCTCTTATAGTTGACGCTGAGAAAAAAAAAGACATCAAGTATAAAGGAAATTATAGTGGTTTTGGGAGGCTGCACAAGGTTTTAATGACCTACTAGCTATCGAATTTGAGGATATGAGAATGAATACCGAGTATTCAGAGTATGGTACTACATCTCCTGTTAGCCCCAGTAGGAATGAAAGATTTAGCAACTCAGTTACAAGAATTGCTGGGCAAGAGTATGATAAAACTCAGTGTACCACCGTGGAGAGCCCCGGTGTTGTTATGAAAGAGAAAGATGTTAGCACAAGATTGTGCATCGAACATCGAGAGTTGAATGAGTTCACCATTGAGAATAGGTACCCCTTTGCAGATGATAGGTGATTGTTTGATCAGCTCAAGGACGCTGTGTATTTTTCCAAACTTATTTAAGAACTTGATATCACCAGTTGGAAGTTAAACCCGAGGATATACCCAAGACTTCGATTCGTACTAGGTATAGACGCTCCGAGTTTTCAGTAATGTCAATTGGGGTTGACTAATGCACCCACAACTTTTATGGATTTAATAAATCGATTTAGAGTTAGCTGTGATAGTTTTTGACCTATTTATATCGAGACATTATTTATATGAAAGAAAGTGAGAGATCTAACAGATCAAAAGAGGTTGAGGTATATATATTCACCCGAAAGAGCTAAACATGAGATAGAGAAAATGGCTAGAAGTGATACAGGATCATGACTGTGAGATACACTACCATCCAGGGAAGGCCAATATGGTGGCCGATGCCCATAGTCAAAATGAGAAAGAGATGGATTCCGAATGTTCGGGAATTAAAGGATGAGATTTTACACGAGACCCATAGTCGAGATATTATATGCACTAGGCGGCACCAAAAAAAAAGTATAGAGATTCAAGAGAATGCTATCGGTGGCCAACCATGAAAAAGGAAGTTGGGATGACCACTTACCATAAATTGAGATTGCTTATAGCAGTAGTTACCATGATAGTATAGGGTTACCACCTTACGAGTCCCGGTTTGAAAGGAATTGCCGCTCTCCCTTGTGTTGGGAGGAGGTGGGCGAGAGAAAGTATGCGGACCAAGCCCGCAAGGATAGAGATAGTGCTGCTATTGATAAGCTAAATGGCATATTGATGAATGACAAGCAAGTTATTTGATGTATTTATGCGCAAACAAGATAGAGAATATGAGGCTGGCGATTCGTGATGCTAAAAGTATCCTTGTGAAAAGAATTAATGAGATTTGGAAAGAAGGGGAAGTTGAGCCCGAGATTCATTGGGCCATTTGAGATTCTAAGACGCGTCAGGAAGTATAACGCAGATGCCGACATATGATAGAGCGCGAGCAGATAGATGTACAACCTGATATGTCTTACGAAGAACAACCTATGGAAATAACGGATAGAAAAGAGTAAGTGTTAAGGGACAAGGTTGTGAAGCTAGTTATGAATTGTGGAAAAGAAAATCAAGAAGTGGAAGAATCTAACTGGAAGTTAAAGAGAACCAAGAGGGAGGAGTACCCCCCAGCTTTTCCTAAACTGATTCCGAGGACGGAATCCTTTTAAGGAGGGGAGACGGTAATAACCCAGATTTTCGGTAGAATTAAAACTTTTCTTATTATGATTAAGTGCATTAGTGAATAAAGATTTCAACGAACCGTGGTTGTGATGAATGGATATTTCTTTGGAGAATGATCTCGATACATATGTGTATTTTCAGAATAGAGTAATTCAATGATTGAGGACATAGATAAGAATAATCTATCATCCAAGAAATGAGCTAATGAACCCTAAGGGGGAGATGAGAAATGAGTTAGTGTGACAACCCTAGTTTCTGGATTTGAGAGAAGTTTTCACTTTTTGATAAATAGTACTTTTCATACGTGAATAGTAATTTGTATGGATGAATAGTGATTTTGTAAGTTGGAAAACTTTTCACGCCACCCCACCCTATGTACGGGACGTGGTTTGGATGTTTCGAAGTCATATTAGGAATCCAAGGAGGAAATAAGTGTATTTAAAGACGATCGAAATTCAGAAATTCCAATTTTAATTCTGGCGTAATATTTGACTGAGCGTTGAATTATATATCAGTATTATCAATAAATGAGATATTAAATTTGAGAAATTGAGGATTTAATGTTTTGGAATTTTATTATATTTGATTTGAGGATTGAGAACGAAAACCACTGAGATAGTGAAATGAACGTTCTAGAAACCGCTGAAACTTTACAACGAGATTAAGCGATCAAGCGAACGAATTATGGATTAAGGATTGAGATTATGACAAGATTAAATATCTTATATAATCATCAAGAGAATTATATCAAGTGGATTTAAGGATTTAAACAAAGGAATTATCAAAAACAAATGGTGAATTAAGTGATTTAAATCACTTAAAACATTTCTAAAATCAATCAAGCTTGCTTTATACTCATCCAAACATCAAGGCTCTTGCCCCAAATCAACCCACCAGCTGGCCCTTATCAAAATAAAAGATCAAAAGTGAGTGGACTTGGTCATTTAGCAAAAGAAAAGATCAAGAACAACCAATCTCTCCAAAACTGCCACCATGAACCAAACTCAAAGAAAAATTCTTATCTCAAGATCTAGAGCTTCAAAAATCACCAAATTTTAACCATAGCTCCCCCATAATATGTAGAACACACGACGAAAGTTTGGTGGCAAACAAAGAAGTTTAGCCTAGTCACATCTCCTCCCCAAGTTGAAGAACCGAACCTGCCTTGCCTTCACAGTTTCTGTCCAGCGGAAAGATTGGGCTCAAACCCCTAGTTAGGAAGCTTCAAATTTGATGATCTAGGACTCAAAAGAAAGATTATGAAGAGGACAAGATGTGGTAAAAATTTGAGAGCCAAACTCTTATTTTTCGATTTTCTATGATTTTTACAAAAGTGATGATGAATAGTGTTTTAAGATTGTTTCATGTTTTGTTCATAGCTTTTAGTCTTTGTTGAAACTATCCAAGACCATACCAAGGTGTGACAAGCTCTGCTAGTGTTCCTAGAGTGTCAAGGAAGGTAAAACCCTAACCCACACTTTGAATTTATATGAGTTTATAGTATAGTTTTGATGATATGTAGAGATAAATGCATGTTAAGGAGTTTTATGATTGTTTGATGTGTAAAAGAGTTGGGTATTGGATTTGAATGTTACCACTGCCCTTAGAAGTGTAAAATGAATGTTGGTTGATGTTATGGATGTATGGTATGCCCGGTATGGCTTGGTTATGTTGTGACAAATCGGTAATGTTCGATTTAGAGCCGTCGTAATGTCCAAATTTCTTGAACCATGTTGACAGTAGCTACCCGAGTCCTTAAGCATATTTAAACTGCAACCACTGACCATATTGGGTAGGTTTTGGATTCTAGTTTATGTGGCCGCAAGAATCATGTCAAAAGAATTTACGGTTTGTGACTAATGATCGTTTTAGTGAAAGTGGTTCAAGGGATTTTATCGCAGAAATGTAACTACTTTGACGCTAAGTTCGAGACCCTTAAAAGTCGAATTAGAATGTGAAATTTGGTGATAAAATGTGAAAGACAGTTGGAAAGGTGTGTGCGAATGTTTCAAGTTAAAAAGTTTATTTTTCAATTTTATAAAAATGCGTTAGCCGAGGTTGCGCAAGTGAAAACCACTAAGAATACGCCTTAGAAACCAATGTTGAAAATGGTTAAGTATAACTTGGATTCGAGTATAACTTTAGTGAAAACCACTAAAGCGAGCTAGTAATGCCTTGGTTGTGTTTTGCTTGTGTCTTTAAGCGTTGATTTATAAGTGGATTATCCAAGGGATTAATCGTACGTTTTCTTTTACTTTGTCTAGATTGTCCGACATCGTCGCGAACCCCTATCACTTCTCGAACATCAGGCAAGTTTTCTAAACTTGTACTTTTAAAGTATTAATTATAATACTGCTTTTGCCATGTATAAAGTTGTACAATTTTGCGATATATCTTTTTTCCTGTTGAAATAAAAAAATTGACCTTTGGATTATATATGATCTTCTGAGTTAAGTATATATAAACCGGTATACCTTGTAGCTCTAGAGAGAAGAGCATATTCATGGTCTTCGACTCTAAACCGGGAGTTGGTATTTTGAGATATAGAGATAGTCGTGGAAACCCGAAGGGATTCCAGCGGCAGATTATTATTTATCTTGAGGAATGTTATTTATGAACATTAATTATATCTCCATAAAATATTAATTACTTGGAAACTATTCGAGGATTGTTATTTGAATATGATATCATTTAAGGATTTGTATTTGCTTACTATATCATTCAAGGAATGTTATTTAAATATTATCTCAGTCGAGAAATACTATTTGAATATTATTTCATTTGGGAAGCATTATTGAAAATTTATTTATTCAGACAGGATTATTTTTGAATAATCATTTATTTGAGGAAATTTCTTCAATAAATATTTCCTTATTAATTATTAAATATCTTTTAGTGATTTAAAAATCATATTATTTGTTTAAAAAGCATTAGAGGTCTTTGAGAATTATATATTAAATATTCTTGACCTTCAATAATATTTCCGAGAATTATAGGGATTCCCCAATATTATTCCTGATCATTATCAGCTCACTTGAGCCATATAAATTCTTTCGTACATATTGAGAATTGAAAATCCAGAGTTGGGAGCAAATCCTGTTTCCTTCCTTTGTTTATATAAGAAATATTATTCTGGGATTATAACCCTACTACTAAGGGTTCCCATTTCATAAAAAGAGTAAAAGATTCAATCTTGATTTCATGAAGACTATTCGTCGCTCAACCTGAGTTTCTGGCTAAAGGCCAGTATGTACTTATGGGTTAGCTTCCCATTGTTCGGGAGTAACCAGGGATTGTGAAAGTCCGGCTAAAGGCCAATATGTGTTAATGGGTTAGCTTTCAATTGATTCTGGGAGTAACCAAAGGATCCGAGTGCGATCTTTGAACGGGCATTTGCCCGGGGAACTTGAATTTGGCCCAACTTGCGCCAGAATGATTGCGGATGGAGCTTTCATTTAGGATGATTGCGGATGGAGCTTTCATCCAGGGTAATTGCGGATGGAGCTTTTGTGACGCCCCCAAATCTGAGGTCAAAGATTCAGGTCGTCACATCATCATCCAACCACATCATACCTGTATTAACTTTACAACTCAACAATACATACGTCCAGACCCCAATCTTACGCACAAACAAGTTAGAGCCTCAGAAATGATAATCAAAAGTAACACTAAATATTACAATTCATCTGTACAATCCAGAGTCTTACGCACTTCCACTTATACAACTATACTTGAAGACAAGTCTTACTATTACAGTTGAAAACCTATCAGACTTACTCTGTAGTATTTATCAGGAACTAAATCATCACCGGGGTAATTCTTCTACTCCTCTTTTGCTGGTGCGGAGTTAATCGGCCAAATTCTTCTCTTGCTGAAAAGTTTTTATAAAGCAAGAATGAGCTACATAATGCTCAGCAAGTTCACCATTTTGTAAAATAATAATGTGGTTTATTTCGAAAACATTCCCAACTATATGGGTATATATCTCAGATTTCAAAACATAATTGGACAATGTATATGTCCGAGTTTGAATAAAACATCTATACTCACTAAGGAGCTTTAAGAATAACATATGAACCCTTTATAAGGTTCCCATTTCAATATATCTCAAGTTTGAAAATATATACATATGAGTATATCATTTTCGGCAAAACATTCTACGATTAACATACTGTACAGGGAATACATCATTGCAAACCTCTTTCCTTCCATTAGCTTAGAAGGTTTCCCATACAAAAACATTTCATTCTTTGAAACAATTGCAAGAGTGCACTAACACGTGCCAATCTTTATAGAAAATCTTGCAGTTCTAGATACTGCACGATGTCAATATTTTCTTATCAAAAACCACACTATCGGCAACTTGGCACTTAGGCCCAAGAAGCAGTGTTTGAGTATTTTTCCAAAGTGGAGGATGGGACTGGAAGAAAACATAAAAACCTGACAAGGATTGACGATGATCAGTCGCCACATCCAAGTCCAATAATCCGCGGGTCTTCTCTACCGGTAGAAGGATAGAAACTACATCCGTAACTATCCCCGGGTGAAAACTACATCCGTAATCACCCTCGATGAAAACTACATCCGTAATCATCCTTCGACAACACCTTGGCCGGAATAATAATTGATGGACCGCCTGGCTCACGGCCGCTTACACATCCCGGGAATCGTTCGTCAACGGTTCCCACACCTGCCAGAGTCCCTTTTTCTTTTTCTTTTAAAACTTGATTTTGATTGAAAACTGAGTAATTGAGGTCTGACATCAGTCGACCGATGATTCTTGAAATCATACAAGAAGCAAACCTGACCGGGGGTTTTCGAAAATGTTTTGAGTTCGAAAGAGTTCGAGTTTGAAAGTGCTAAAGGTATCTTGGATTAGCTTTGTCTTTAAAATAATGAACAATAATTAATAAATGATATTTTAAGATTTAATATTAATAATTAATAAAATAATTATTTAATTAAATAAGCTTTTAATCCAAGATAGGTATTTTGAGTATTTACGAAGATATAAAAATAATTACTTGAGTATACGATACTCCCTGAATGACCCTTCGGGTTTTCGCAATTTAATTACGATATAATAATATACCGCTCCCCGGTCAATAGTATATACGGACCTCTACGACCTCTATTGCTAGAGTCGTTGTCCGAAGAAAACATTTCATTCTAAGTTCAAGGGGTGCAAACATATATGTACTTATACATCTCAATTTCATCGATACTTCGATAAACATAAACATTTGATATGATTGAAAACTACAAACACAACAGTGAAAGTCCTTGTATATGTAAGTTTTGAAAAGTAAACTTGCCTTGGTGAGGTTGGGGTGGTCGAGCGTGCGGAGTGGAATGATCTATACATAAGCAATAACCGTTCTTTTATACAAAATTAACTTAATGACTTCGTCTTATGACACTCTAGCCCCACTATAGGTTCATGTCATCACTCGATTACGCTCGTCACTTATTCGAGTTAATTTGGTTACCATATCCGAATCATATCCATTACCCCTAAAATTACACTCCACTTACGACTTTTTCCCTTGCGCGAATTTTACTCTAGCATTTTTATAAAATTGAAAAATACATATTTTAATCCAATTCTTTTTGGGTAGCCTTCACCACTACATTTTCTAGCTTCTCTAATTTTTCCATGATCTTACATAAATTTTTAGGGGTTTAAACAAGGTTCACAAGGGGACCATTTAGTGCAGCCCGGAATCCAGAAACACATTTCACTTCTCAGGCCATAACTCAAAATCTATACATCACCTAGTCATGAACCTTATATTTCTGGAAACTACATTCAAATACCTTTCCAACAATATATATTAGGACCTCAGGGGACAAGATTTGGAGGTTCAAAACCCTCTTACAAGACAGTTCAAGTTCCTGGAAAAATCTCAGCATGCTTACATCACTAAACCAACCAAGAATCATACATCCACATCACAACCAACATCTAAATCACCAAGATCATACTTTATAACATACATGGAGATACATACACTAACCACAAGCTTAAAAATCACAACCACAACACTTAAACTCAAGATCTGCATCATCCATAACTTATATGTCCAAGATTCACACTAACATCCATGGATCTAACATTAAACACCATAAATAATTCATGGCCAAGAGGGGTTAGAGTTTTATACCTTCTTGATGTTCTTACAATCTCAAACAAGCTTGGTTAACCTTGGGGAAGCCTTACTCTATGCTCACCATCTTCAATCTCAAAAAAGAAATCAAGAACATGGAAGTGGGTTTCCTGACTGGAAAAACACGCCCCAAAGATCAGCCAAAACGAAGCCCTTGCACTCGTTTCCTGGTCGAGGCTCCTGAATGAAAGTTGTAGAACGTCTTAACAGCTTTCTAACCATATAAAGAACAAAAAATTTCATTGAGTAATGAAGGCTCTTGGCCCGTTTTACTGAGAGGTGTTCTGCTGGGCAGAATGGTTTTGTTCTTGGTTTTATGTTCTAATAATGCCATACACTTGATATATATCTATTTTTGGTTGGATGCATCTCATCCTTGCTAGGTGGCAACCTTTCATTGGCTCCTCTATATTTCTTATCCACTTAAATTGCAACCAAGCCCTTGCTAATTGCAACCAAGTCCTTGTCTCTTGTTTCTTGCACTTAAGTCATTTTGTTTTGTTTTCTTTTCCACCGCCTTGATTTCCTTGTCGTTTCTTGAATAAAATAAATACGTTACAACTTATACGTTGCATATTATTGCTCTAATATAGCACAATACCTCGAACGAATATTAATTCCAACATCCCTTGTTTATTTCTCTTTATCTCAGAAAACGTTCTCCCGATTTCTTAAGCATTCTCTTTTCTCAATTCTAGGAGTTTATTCTCAATCCCTTTTCCCTCTCATAATATATCCTTCCTTGGACTCTTAATATACCATATCCTTAATCCATGATTCGTTCGCTCAATCGCTTAATCTCATTGTAAAGTTTCAGCGGTTTCTAGAACGTTTGTTTCACTTCCTCAGTGGTTTTCGTTCCAAATTCTCTAATCACTTATAATAAAATTCCAAAATATTAACTCCTCAATTCCTCAAATTAAATTTCTCATTTCTTGATATTACTGATATATAATTCACTGATCGGTCAAATATTACACGAAAATAGAATTTGGAATTTCTGAATTTCGATCGCATTTACATACACTTATTTACTCCGTAGATTACTAGTATAACTTCGGAATATCCACACTACGCCTCGTACATAGGTGGCATGAAAAAATTTCTTAATCCTCAAAATCACTATTCATCCACCAAATCACTATTCATTGATGCACTTCATCATAATAGGAAAAGTTTTAATTCTACCAAAATTTTGGGTTCTTACAGCTTTTACCTGAGGGTAATTACGGATGGAGTTTTTATCCTTCTACTAGTAGAGAAGACCCGCGGAGGACCTGGAAGCGGCGACTGATCATCGTCGATCCACGTCTGGAATTATTGAAATCTCAATACAGAGTTGAAATGAAATTTCTCCTACATACGGAGTCAGTGTTCTCATCTGGCAGTATCTAGAACTGCTGAGTGTTATAGTATCCACAACTGCTGAGTGCTACATCACTGGAGCAGGGTTTCAACATCCAAATTTCTATCATATCCCGATAAGGGAAAATATTCGAGTTTTCAGTAAAGGATGCTTATCTTGATAAATTTGCTACGGCAAGTACGAATTTCACATATCTTTCGTATAAAGATAGTAAACGATATTTGAAGTACTATAATGGTACTGTTTTTGAATATATATTTTGATAAAAGAAATACTTTTGGTAAAAAGGTATTTTGACAAATATTAACCTATACCCGCTTTATTCTGGGTTTAAGTTAAAGGCAGAATTATGCCATACTTTTATTACCTTGCTGAGCTATCGCTCACTCTTGCTATTGTTTTATATATATTATATAGCAGCGAAGCAGGATTCCAGTGGGACGGCACATACCCCGCAAGGCGTTTCCATAAACAGTTTCTAGCGATGATCCCGAGAATAGTACGGACCGGTCGAATCAAGCTGCAGCATTTGGTATTCATCTTATGTATAGATATGGAGGGTGTGAGAGGATTGTGAGCATCAGAAGGCTAAGTTGGTAATGTAACATTACTTAGAAGTTGTATCAATGACAGATTCAAAAGACATTTGGGTATTGTAATAAAAATTAATTATTCCGCAGTTGTTATATTTGTCGTTTCTGAGACTCTAACCTGTGTGTGTGTGAGAGATATATTGTGGGGTCACAAGCAGCTGAATTGTGTACATTACAAGTAATACAGGTAAGGCAAGGAGTAAATGGATCGTGACCACCCTATATCCCTGACCCCGGGTCGAGGGGTGTTACATTTACTTATTCTCTTAGGGTTGTACAATTGTCCCTGATCTCTTTCGATCGTTCCTTAACCTTTTTACGGAACCAGTGGACTAATCGTTATCGATCTGGATGACATAAGAATAATCTTTTCCTTTAGAATTATCAAATCTCAATTCACTAGGAGATAGATAATTCTTATTTAAAGTGTCAACCAATAGTATTCTTCATGGCACCTAAACATTTGAATCCAAATCTATTCCTTTCATTCATTATCTCAATCGTTACATCATAGTTGTAATCACTATTCACCATTACCTCAGTATATAATAAAAACTTTTAATTATATCCAAAATTTGGGGTTCTTACACTTAGTCTCAGAAATTCTCACAAAGAAATTACTCATCTACAAGAAACTTGATAATAATTCTTCTTCTTTAATTTCGAGAATTTGAATCAGTCTTTTCTTCGAATTCCTGAGTTCTTCATCTTCCTCATTAATCTGATAAATACCTACCCTGAGATTCTGAATTGAGCTTCTCGGTAAATCTAAATCTCCAAACAGTAAATATGCAAGTTCTTTTCTATCACGATTCAGAGATAATTGTTCTTGATAAAATATCACTTCTTTAATAGTTAAACCCCTTTGAATTTCAACTTCTTGTCCTACTGTATTGAAGTACATGGGAGTATAATTACCATCATACCTTGATCCTCCATCCAAATGTCTGCATCTAATAATTCTGAGAATCATGGTACACCAATTATTGTAAACATCAGCTTCCTTATCATGAATTCTTTTATTCTTGAGCAGATAAAGAACGTATTTCAGTTCTTTTGTTGATTTGCACAACACCTCCTGAATAGTCAGCTTCTTGACACTCTTGTCTTTCATGAAATACAACAACTTTTCTACCTTCTTATAATTAACATTGCAAGCAACAATTGCAACAGCTTCAAGTTCCCAAAGATCATCAACTGTTAGTTCATCACCAATTCTTTTCGCTAGAATATGTTGATCTGTCTGTCTAGTAGAGATAATTTCAGTTCGATTATGACCAATACCTCCTCTAGTGTAAGGTTCTAAACCCATCAAGCTAGACTGAATATCTGTCCAAAGTAAATTAGATTTTCGAAGAGTTTGTGAAGTACCAACTTTAAAGATTAAAGGAAGTTCAGTCATAAGAGTACTTGATTTAAAAACAACTGGTCCTTGATTCAACCATTCATCAGTACTCCCCCCTTTCTTGTTCTTCTTCTTCTTCTTAACTGGCATCTGTTGATGTTCTGGAACAGGTCTACTTCGATCATACCACAATAATCTGTTTGAACCAGCCAGATCTTCCAAGTACTTTCTGGTTTCTTCAACCTCAGTATCTTTTGCTCTTTTTCTGGCCTCCTTTTCTTGTTCATCAACTTCCAGATTGTGAATTTCAACCACAACAGTAAGAATCATGACCTCAAGTTCTTTCAAGATTTTAGCTTCATCAGAATCAGGAACAGCAGATTGAGTAGTTCTCAGTAACTTTACCTCTTCTAGCTAACTGTGGTCTTTCATCAACAGCTTCTTCAGGTACATTAAATTTGTTATCTGGAGTCAGTGTAAGAAGTAGTGGAGATTTCTTCTTCTTTACTTTCTGAGAATCTTCAGTTATCTCCTCAATTGTGATTCCACTAGACCTTGTCTGTCTTGCATTTTTCTGAACAAGCTTTCTTCCTCTTCCTCTGCTTTTACCTCCCCTGCCTCTTCCTCTACTTGCAGTAGGAGTATCTTTCTGTTTAGCAATTCCCTCAAGAATCTTCTTTTGTTCTTTTAAGATCTCTTGAGTACTCATGTCAAATTTTTTTGCAGAGATCAAAGCCAGTGCTTCCCTAGCATGATGCTGTTGAACTTTAATATCATTGTGAAATACAATTTCACGCTCACCTGACTTGGAAGTAATCTTCTTAAAGAGATGTGGTGCATCTTCTATCTCAGAAATAAACAAATCCTCATCTTCTTCAGGAATTGTTGGAAGTAATTGATTCTGACCAGATAGTTGAGATTGTTCTTCTGTCAGAATTTGAGACTGCACCATTGTTCTTACTGTTTTCTTCCCAAACTTAGAAACATGAGTTGACTGCTTGGTTTGAGTTTGAGACACACTTCTCCTTGTTACCAAAGCAGCATCAGAGGTTCCTGGTTCATATGACTGAGCACCACCAACATTTCCAGAAGTATCATCATCCTTTCTTATAACTGGATTAGGTGTGCATTTTGTTTTGACCACCTTCTCCCTCTTTTTGACATCAGCAGCATCATCAGTAGGATCAGTCAATAAAGATAAGATAAGTTGGAGATAATCTTCAATATTAGTCATCCTTGAGGACAAAGTGACAACCTTATCTTCCAAGGTATCCATCCTTGTGGTGAAGGCAGTGCTTAAAATTTGAAGTTGTTTAGTAGTGGCAATTTCTGAATAATCTTTAACAAACCGTGCATGAAATTTTTAATTATCACTCTTGACAGAATTAATTTCATCTTTCAACCCTTTTGCCAGAATAGTTGTAGTCTTCAGATGAGCTTTGAGATTAGGATTAGAAATCTTAGTAGCTATATGGCTGGAGTGAAAAAGTGCATTATTGAAATTTATATCAGAAGAAGGCTGATTCCACTCAGTATACCATTCAGATCTTCTTGCAGCTTGAATATGTTCAGGAAGAAGATTGCTGTAATCTCCTATGATCTCAATTTGAGCAGCTGTAGATTTACCCATAGACTCCATAAATTTACTGGATGATCCATAAGTAGATCCTAGACTTGCTTTCAATACAGCAATAAGCTGAGCCGCTTCAGGATCATTATCAGCATCATCATCATCATCTGGGCTATCATTAGCCTCAAGAATTCTATCATCCATATTGTCTTCAGGATTCATAACTCCTTTCAATTTTAAATCAACAGTAGATGGTACTGTTGTATCCTGAAAACCTGTATTCAGATTAGAAACAATTCCTATATCTCTCTGTTTTTCTAAAGTGATCTCATCACTTCTCACAACATCACCTAAGTTACTTTCAATAGTAACTGCTACCTCACTAGAAGTTTGAAAGTTCTCACTCTGTTCTACCTCTCCTTTTACCAGTTCAGGAGACTGCCTTTCTTCACTCTTCTTTTTCTCTAAGTGTTCACTCTCTTTCTCACAAGAAAAGTTCTGGCTCAACAAATTCAAAGAAATAAGAGGTGGCTGAGAGGAGTGGACTGAAGTCATACAAATAGAGGTATCCCTTGTCTCAGGTCTATCTATAATCATACTATCAGTAGTAAAAGAAGCAGAGATAGAAGTGTTACCTGATGAAGTTGAGATAGATTCCATTGGTCTTGAAGAAAGTGGTTCAATGAGCAGTGGAATATTTGGATCAGAAATACTTTCACCAGAATTGACATCTGCAACTGGAGAATGACTTGCATCAGTATTTGCTACCAATGGTTCTTGTGTAGTCTGAGGTTGTGAAGCTGCTTTAACACTTTGAGTCAAAGGTTCTTGCGTGCTTCCCTGAAATGCAGTGTCTTGAAGTATCTCATCACATTCAGTAATGTGCAAATCATGAGCAGCTTTATCTGTCAAACTTTGAACTAAGTTAAATTCAATTTCTGGAATCCCTTTAGCAGTGTTAGGAAACTCCTGTACTGATGTGAGCTTGCCTGCATCTTCACTTTGAGAAGATGGTTCTTGTGGAGCAGGAATGTTCTTGTCTTCACCTTCCCTTTGAGAAAGTGGTTCTTGTGGGACCATTCCTTCAGAAATGTCTGTACCCACACTTTGAGTAGGTGGTTCTTGTGCGACTGGATCTTCAATAGCTGTTGAACTCCTTTGAAGTTCAGGTTCTTGTGGGCTTGATCCTTTCATAGGGGACGTGATCCTCTGTTTCTTCTGTCTACTAAAAACCTTTGCTTCAACTTGTCTCTTTATCTGAAGAGGTGTTGGTTTATGACCAAGCTGAGCAGCAATAGCATTTACTTCATCCACAGACATCTCAATTATTCTTCTCTTTGGAGATGTAGGTGCTGGAGAATCAGAAATCTCAACAGTCTTTACAGGTGATGTATCAGGAGTAGAGATATCAGGAATGACAGATATATCAGGAACTGATGATTCATCAAGATTAATATCATCATTAAGATTCTGCATATCTTCAGGAATATAATACCGACTCTTGTTGACTATGCTTCTTCTTTTCTTTGGATTTACTGGCTTAACCAATTCAGTAGTAACAGGAGGAGCAACTTCTTTTTTCTTCATGATTATTGAGATGGTCTTGTCATCATCACTATCAGAATCAGAGACCTGTTGCAAAAACTTTCTCTTTTCACCTGTTTCTTTAGATGCTCCAGCCTTAATCAAAGATTCATCAATCGGAACCCCTTGTTCACCTCCTTGTGAGGTGGTTGACTATTTAGGTAACTGTTTATGGTATGTGCTTGTGTCAGGAACAGGATGTGTTTGGTCCTGTCCCATAGCACTTGTGGCTGGGCCATAAAGTGCAGGCAATCTCTTTTTCAAGAGAAGCAAGACCCCATCAGGAATGTAAGGATTTCCCTCAAAACCATTTGCCTTATCTGACTTAACAAGGATTTGATATTGTTTTCAGAAATCTTAAAGATAGGTAAAACTGTATCATTTTCAAATTCAACATTGGGACATAAGTGAGAGAATATTAATTGAAAAAAATCTAATAAAACAGACATAACCACATTTATCTGCTTTCCTAGCACTTAATGCTCTCAGAATAAAAGACCCATAATCAAACACAGTATCATGAATTAGAGAGTACCCAATGTGAACTGAAGCAGTTGGTAGTGCATCAAAGTTAGAGACTTTGTTCAAGAAGCACCTACTGATGGTATCAAAGAAGAAATTCCATTCCTTCTTAAGCTTGGTTCTGTATAACTCTCCAAACTTTCTTGGTTGTCCATTATAACCCAAACTTGTAGCAAAATCCAACAAAGAAGCATTAGTAATTATTGCTGGAGTCTTACCATTGAGAGAAGGTAATTATAGAGCTTCAACAACCACTTCTGGAGTGACATGACGTGTAACTCCATTGTATGTAAAGGTCAATTTAGGCCTTCCTGAAGGTTCACATACACCAAAAACAGCGGTCTTCCAAACCTACATTACACACTTGAAAGAAACTTTGGCGGGTGCCGTTAAAGCATACTTAATCGGACTAGACGCCAAGAAATCCTGAATGATGTGAAATTCATTCGATAGTTTCTGATGGTCAAGAACAGCAACATAGTTGTTAGGAGCAAAAGTGACACCACTGATAACAACCTTATTGTTTACAAATGATGAATTCTTCATTTTTGGTGTGACAAAGAGAGATTGAGATTTTGAGCAATTAGTAAATACTGATAGTTTTGAGAATAATGAATCAGTTTAGAAAACTAAATTGATTTTAGACAACTAATAATTTCTCAAAGACAGGTGTCAGTAATCGATTTGTGCAAAATAAGTATTGGATTAAATTACGTGAGAGAGTGGTGATAACCGCACACGGCATGACTTACGATGTGTATCTATATGTATCAATGAATAAAACACACGCGCTCGTATTTTCAAGAAATGCATTTGTGATAATGATTAAAAATATGACAATAAAATATTTAATTAAAAAATCAAATATCACTCTCTTAAATTACCTGGTACCATTAAGAACCAGAATACGAAGCGTTTCTTGACTTCGTTACTCTCCCATCTCTATTTAACACCTAGAGACTTGTCCACTATCCCTTTAATCCTTCATTCTCTCCTGAAAATCAAAAACCCTTCACACAACACACCTTTAAACAATGTCAAAACTTACCATCAAGGAAAAGAATCTCCATCTCATAGAGAACAGAGATATCTTCAGTTATACTCATAAAGAGTTTGATGCCTTTGACTGGGAAAGGCAACTTGAAACATTGTGGCTGTAGATGGATGCCAGTCTTGAAGAAATCGAGAGAGAAAGGCCTGCAAGAGCGATCGACATCGATGCTGCTCTTCAAGCAACATTAGCATGGCTTTCCTCTAAGGCATCCTCATCCAACACCACCAACCATTGTTAATGAATATGTCAGCAAAAATAACCTTATCCCTTCAACTTCCACCCAAACAAAGTGGCAAAGATGGGATCTGGGATGGCTGCTAGCAATGGAGTGGTTTGGACTTCACTTTTTATTTTTCTGCTGAATAGATTAGTAGATAGAGAGAACAAAAAGGTGTAATATTTGCATGTAATCTCTTTCTTATTATCAATGAAGAATCCTGTTTCTCTAATTTTATTCAATGTGTTCTGCAATTTTTTTGTTTTTATGTTTATGAACTGTTCTTCAAAGAATTAAATACGAGAAGTGAATATGAAAACTAATTAAAGTAATCATGTAAGTAACAAATTCATTAACATTAACCACAATTAAATCAGGAACAGAACAATTATGGAATACTTGAAATATACAAATTGTACTGATAACCAAACCGTTGCATCAGGATCTGATGTTTGACTAAAGTCAGGATTGACTTTTCGTCAGTATTCGACATGCATCAGGATCTGACACTTATCAGTTTTTGGTTTCCCCTTTTTCTTAGAAACTTTCATAGTTTATCATTCCCAATTCATTCACCAATTTTGTAAAAGTAGCTTCAGGTAGTGGCTTGGTGAATATATCAGCTAGTTGTTGATCAGTAGGAACAAAGTGAAGTTCGATTGTCCCTTCTAGTACTTGTTCTCTTATGAAATGATATCTGATACTGATATGCTTAGTAAGAGAATGCTGCACTGGATTTCCTGACATAGCAATAGCACTTTGGTTATCACAATAAATAGGTATTTTTTGATATGACAAACCATAGTCCATTAGCTGATTCCTCATCCACATGATCTGAGCACAACAGCTTCCTGTAGCTATGTACTCAGCTTCTGCAGTTGATGTGGAGATAGACTTTTGCTTTTTATTAAACCAAGAAACTAGTCTTCCTCCAAGAAACTGATAACTGCCTGAAGTACTTTTCCTGTCTATTTTGCAACCTGCAAAATCAGCATCTGAGTAACCACATATATTAAAGTTAGACTCTCTAGCATACCAAAGGCCAAGTGATGGAGTGCCTTTCAAGTATCTGAAGATTCTTTTAATAGCAATGAGATGTGGTTCTCTGGGGTTTTCCTGAAATCTTGCACATAGACAAGTTACATACATGATATCTGGTCTGCTAGTTGTTAGATACAAAAGTGAGTCAATCATACCTCTGTAATTAGTTACATCTACCTCAATACCTTGATCAGGATCAAGCTTTGTAGCTGTAGCTATGGGAGTTGTAGCAGTAGCACTGTCTTGCATATTAAACTTCTTCAATAGATTCTTTGTGTACTTTGACTGATTGATAAAAATTCCATCATCAGTCTGTTTAACTTGCAGACCTAAAAAAAGCTCATTTCTCCCATCATGCTCATTTGATATATCTAGACTGCATTAGCTTTGAAAACTTCTCACATAATTTGGGGTTAGTTGACCCAAAAATGATATCATCAACATAAATCTGAACTAATAGCAAGTACTTACCATGATTCAAGTAAAACAAGGTTTTATCAATTGTACCTCTTTTGAAACCACTTTCCAGTAAGAATTGAGCCAGAGTTTCATACCAGGCTCTTGGAGCTTCCTTTATTCCATAAAGTGCTTTATCCAATCTATAGGCATGATCTGGATATCTAGGATCAATGAAACCAAGAGGTTGTTCAACATATACCTCCTCTTCCAATTCTCCATTCAGAAAAACAATTTTAACATCCATCTGGAAAACTTTGAATTGCTTATGGGCTGCATATGCCAGAAAAATTCTGATGGCTTCTAGCCTTGCAACAGGAGCAAAAGTCTCATTATAGTCTATTCCTTCCTGTTGAGAGTACCCCTTTGCAACTAGTCTTGCTTTATTCCTCACAATAGTGCCATCTGAATCTGTCTTGTTTCTGAAAACCCACTTTGTACCAACAATTGATCTACCCTATGGCCTTGGAACAAGTTTCCAGACTTCATTTCTTTCAAATTCATTTAGTTCTTCTTGCATTGCTGTAACCCAATCAGCATCCTTGAGTGCATCTTCAACTTTCTTAGGCTCCTCCTTTGACAAAAAATTATTATAGAGGCATTCATTTTGTGTTGCACTTCTGGTTTTAACACCTGCATCACGATTCCCAATAATTAAATCAGGAGTATGGCTTTTGGTCCATTTCCTTGCTGATGGTAAATCATTTCTTTAGTTGGATGCTCCCCCTTGATTGGTGTTATCTTCAAAAGAAGTAGAATTATTAGAAGCTCCCCCTGAGATAGTGCTATCTCCTCCTGAAGTGCTGTCAGGATTATCACTTGAATTTGTTTCTGATGAATCTCCTCCTGATGTTTGAGTTGTATCAGTACTGATGGAATTTTACTGTTGCTCCCCCTCAATATTTGCATTATTTGAATCATTATCAGTAACTTTTGTTTCATCAGGCATTGGTCGATCGTCAGGATCTGACGGAGTATCAGTATCTGACATTACTTCATCAGAATTCTTGGTTGCTTCATTTGCAAAGATCAAACTGTCATGTGAGTCTTCAGCAATTCTTGTTATCTTCTTATCATCAAAAGAAACATTGATAGACTCCATGACTGTCCTTGTTCTTAGGTTATAGACTTTAAAGGCTCTTGAAGTTGGGTAACCAATAAAAATGCCCTCATCAGCTTTAGTTTCAAATTTCCCTAGCTGTTCAGGATGAGGTCTAAGACAAAGCACTTGCAGCCAAACACATGTAAATGTTTCAGACTTTTTTTTTTTTTTTTGCTAAAAGTTAAATGCATTAAAACGAAAAAAGGGGGAATATACATGGTGGAGCATGAATTAGGACATGCCCTAAATCATGTAAAAAAGATAATAAAAGGACTAAGTACTCCTGAACAAAACTAATTACCACACCACTTAGACAATGTTACATTCTTGGTTTTTTCTTTTTGAACCCAAGGTGATGATTCTAATCGACTACTGATTACATTTGAGCAGATCATGGCCAAGCTTTCGGGAGTTGAACTTTCTCCTGTATGAAATCGATTGTTGCGTTCCCTCCAGATATAGTAAGCGGCTACTTGAAAGATAAGAGAGCGAAGCACCTGTATGATATTTTTGACATTGAAGTTTACCAGCTCAGCATGCCAACAGGCCCAGTCAGAAGGCATAGAGATGAGTTTCCCAGCAGTAATAAGCTTTAACAGATGCTGCGTATAAGGACATTCAAGAAAAAGGTGATGGCAAGTTTCTTCCCCATTAATACAGAAGTAACAGTTCACCTGATTCACCAACCCAATTTGCTGCAGATTCATTAAGGTGCGAACACGCCCATGCATAATAAGCCAATGATGGCAAGAAAAACGAGGGACCTGCAATTTATGCCAAACAGCATCTGCCCAAGAAACTGGCTGCCCTCTTGTCCTAACCGATTGCCAAAGGTTTGTGACACGAAGGAATTTAATACGAGTACCATCCCAAAGAATTGCATCAGACTTGGACAGATCGAAAGGATGGTTTAAATGAAAGTTTTGCCTCCAAATCAACATGTCATGATAATTTGAGGGGGGAAGGGCCCAACCTGAAGCAGCTAGAATTGCAGAAACCTTGGTCGAAGAGGGTAAACCCACTTGAGTGATGATAGGATCGTTCACCTTCTTGCAAATTGGTCGCCCATTAAACGACGGGTCGAACCAAAATGATGTAGTTTGGCCATCACCAATAACATAAGAGATATGTTGCATTGCATGATCTCGCAATTCCAGTATTTTGCGTATAACCCATGAGCATTTGCTTGGCTTGGTAATAGCCCATATAGAGGATTCGTTGATAATATGATTCCTGACCCACTTGACCCAAAGAGAAGTACAGCAAGGATTAATAATAGCTATAAGATGTTTAAGAATCAAGGCTTGATTCCAGTCCCAAGCATCTTTGATGCCAAGACCCCCCTCAGTCTTCGGCCTAGTGATTATGTCCCATGCTACCTTTGCCTTTGAGCAGCTGTTGGCATTGCCATTCCAAAGAAAACGTGACAGAATTTGATGTATGTGTGAGATAACACCTTTGGGTAACATGAAGTGGGCGCACCAAAACGAATACATTGCATGCAAAACTGAGTTTATAAGCTGAACGCGTCCAGCAAAAGATAGGAAGATAGATGTCCATGAATCAATTCTGCCAGTAATACGAGTGATGAGACTTTGACAATCCTTTTTCTTGAGCTTCTGAGTAATTAGGGGTACTCCAAGGAATTTTGCTGGAAGAGGACCAACTTCAATACCAAAGCTGTTATAGATCCATTGTTGCAAATCAGATGGTGGATTTGACAAATAGCATGAACTCTTACTAGGGTTTGCTTTCAGCCCGGAGTACGAGTGAAACATGTCCAGGACATCCATCATTAGCTTAATGGAGGCCTTTTCACCTTTACAAAAAATCATCAGGTCATCCGCAAAGCAAAGATGATTAAGACCCAAGGACTCAAAATTCTTGTGATAACTGAACTGGTCATTTGCCCTTAATTTACCAAGAAATTCTGATAGGACATCCATAATGAGCACAAACAGGAATGGTGATAGCGGGTCACCCTGGCGAATCCCTCTAGAGCTAGCAAAGTACCCAGCTGATTCGCCATTAATTTTAACGCTAAACCGAGATGAGGTCAGGATAGCATGGATCCACCTGATGAAAGGTAAAGGGTAGCCTCGAAGGATCAACACATCTATAATGAACTGCCAGTGACATGAGTCAAAAGCCTTGCGTAAATCCATCTTAAAAGTTGCTTTGGCGATTCCATGATTGCTATTATAACCATGCAAGAGTTCTTGAGCCAATAGAATGTTATCTGAAATGTTCCTCCCTTTAACAAAAGCAGCCTGAGAATTATCAATCAAGTCCGGAAGAGTTCTGCTGAAACGGCCTGCCAGAATTTTTGAAATGCACTTGTAGATGGTGTTACAACAAGATATAGGCCTGAAGTCAGATAATGTAGAAGGGTTCCTACACTTGGGAATGAGGGCGATGTGAGTAGCATTAATATAATGAGGCATAATACCTGTGTCAAGGAAGTAATGAACAGCCTTAAGAAAATCATTCCCAACAATATCCCAACATTTGATGAAGAAATTAACATTAAATCCATCGGGTCCTGGCGTTTTATTCTTCTTCATAGATTTAAGTGTACGAAAGATTTCCTCATCAGTAACCTTGAGAGTAAGCATCTGGGCCTGACTCGCAGGAATTTTCTTTGACAACAGATTGTGCAAGCTATCGATGCCCGGATATTGAGGAAGGCCTGAACTGAACAAATCCTTGAAGTGGTTCACTGCTTCTGATTTAATAGCTTCCTGATCAGAAATTACCATACCATTAGCATCGAGGAGCGAAAGGATCTTGTTGCTATTCCAGTTGCTTGCAACCTTTTTAAAAAAGAATGAGGTATTCTGATCCCCTAAGGCTAGCCATTGAACACGAGATCTTTGATGAGCAATGTTTTCTTCTTGGTTAAGCAGTGACCATAGCTTGGTAGAAAGATCTTTCTCTTGGTCATGCAGAGAAGGGTCGAAGGGATCATTAAGGATGGCTGCTTGAGTAGCACAAAGTTGGTCACGAACATCTTGAAGTTGGGAATTAATAGAGCCCGTTTGTTTTTGCATCTGCATAATCTTCTTCTTTACCATATTGAGTTTCTGAGCGAAGACATACATAGGGTTACCCATAATTTGACTGCTCCAAGCTTCATTGACTGCAGGAATGAACTCTGGTTTTTCGAGCCAATAATTATAGAAGAGAAATTGCTTTCTGTGTGCTCTAAGGTGGTCATCAAAAGAGAGGATAGATGCTGTGTGATCTGAAAGCCCCCAAGGAACATAATGAGCTTCAGAACTTTGATTCGCGACAAGCCAATGATGGTTTCCCAAGATTCTATCAAGCTTCTTAGTGATAGGGTTTCGCTTTTGCTTATTCCACCAAGTGTGATGAGGACCAATGCTTCGAATGTCACAAAGGCCCAATCTGATGAGAGCATCTTTAAAAACTTGCATTTCAGTAGACCAAGAATCTCTACCACCACTAGATTCTGAAAGATCTTGTATTTCATTAAAATCACCAAGAACCGCCCACGGGGTGTTATTAGTCTCAAAAGAGGCCATATCAGTCCATAATTTATATCTATCAACATGATTATTAGAGGCATAAATAAACGTAAAAAAGTAAACTGCATTAGAAGAAAGGAGTGTAGCCTTACAATGAATGAATTGATCCGACTTGCATACAACAAAAACATCCCAAATTTGAGAGTTCCATCCTACCCAAATACGGCCTCTCGGATGATGAAGGTAGTTAGCATCCCAGCTCCAGAAATTGTGAACTTTCCTAAAGCTAGCACTGGACTTATTTTCGTGGATTTTTGTCTCCAAAATACCAGCCATAGAAATATTGTTGTTCACCAAAAAAGTATGCAAGTCGTTCTGCTTGATAGTTTTATTAAGACCACGAATATTGTAAGCACACACCTTAACCATATTAAACATGTTTGGGAGGAGATTCATAGGGGCTGAGCCCCTTGTTTTTCTTGTTCTTCTTGTTAATTACTGTTTCAAAACCATCCGAATCGAGCTTGTTTTTTGAACCCGAAGAAATTGAGAGGCCCTCGTTTCTTTTGCTGGGCTGCTTAAGAATACCCTTAAGTTTCTGAACCTCGTCCACATTTTTTAGCTTAGTGATGATACCAGTTGTTGGGATAGGAGGGCTAGCCAAATCAGAACCATCAGAAACAACAGGAGGAATAGAACCAGGTTTCCTCACTTCTTGGTTATCAGGCTTAGGCTCCTGATTAGGTAAAGGTTGAGTGGGCTTAGTCCCAAGGATAGGCATGTCTACATCAACTACCTTACTTGGCTGAGGGTCTTTAAGCACCCACGAAGAAGATGGATTAGGAGTATTTGCTTTAAGGGTAGTTGGGCATCTAGCAACAGAGTGTCCAAACACCTTACATGTTGAGCATTGAGCGGGCTTATTGAAGTATTCCACTTTGGCTTGCACAAAGGACTCTGTATTGCCATCTTCATCAAGGACAGCAACGTCAATTGCAGAAGGCAGAGGTTCGATAGCAGAGACTTCAACTAGAACTTTTGCATACGGCATTGGTTCTAGTTTTGCAGTGATATTATCAAGCTGAAGAGGACGGCCTATAGCACTTGCAACGTAACTAATGCCCGTTGAGGACCAGTAAGAGTATGGAAGATCATGGATTTTAACCCATAAGGGTAACTTGCAAAAACCAGATTTTTCCAACTTTTTCCCTTCAAACCAAGGCTGCAAGAAAATCTGATTACGTTTGAAATGCCAGGGTCCACCTGCCAGAATCCTATTCCTGTCAAGTTCACTGTTGAATTTGAACACAAAAAAACCTTTCTTGACCATGTACATTTTGACGAACCCCAAGTGGAGCCATTGTTTCCTTGCCTCTTCCTCCACCATTTTAAACGGAAGATTGGACCCCAGAAAATAACCAACTAAGCTAGTAGACCATGCTTTCTGGCTATCTTTAAGAAAATCTATTGGGGGTTTAACAACTGGAACACCATTAGTAGCATTAGGTAGGGGTGGAAAGTATTGCAACTGAACAGAAGCTGAATTGCTTGTACCAGATTCTTGAACTACATTCGTCCAGGTACGGTTTTTTGGTTGAGCATTTGGCACAGAAAATTTACCTTCATTCGTGTGTTCCTTATTGGCCATCTCGTTGAAAGCAGCAGGTCCATTTCCTTCATGTTGAACAGAAACTATAACGCCTTAGAAATTTCAGAATATTTAATTACTAAAAGTTATCTATTTTATATTAAATAAAAATTATGTGGTGTGTGATTTGGTTGAGGAAGTATTATATTGTGGAATAATATTTGGAAGTCAGATTGATATTTTATATGTGTTATGTAAGCCCGACTATTTTGATTATATTTTTGGGATTTATTTCCTATTTAATTGCGTTATATTTACCTTCGGTGAATTTTATAAAATCCTCGGGATTAGCAGAAATCCTGAAATCTTTTTCATTATTGATTTTATTAGTTTATATGACTTTTAAAAATACTTGGTGAATTATTTTTGGGTTTCAAGGATTTTAAAATGATTTTTCGAATTATTTTCCAATTTAAAGATTTAATCTTGTAAAATCCATATTTAATTCGTTTTTAATCCTAAAAATATTTTAAAAATATGTGGGTGATCGTAATTTTATATTCTTCATTGTAACATTTTAAAATTTAATGTCGTACCCATTTTTATAATTGATGTCGATTTAGGAAATAGTTTATTTATTTTTTTTAGAAATATATGCTTCTTAAATCACTTTACCCTCCATATATTTTTCCCCCAAATCAGTTATTCCCTTTTTTTTTAAAACCCTAAATTGACAATACCAAATCCAATTCATTCGGTTCTCTCTCTCTCGAACATTCCCGAGTCTCTCTCTTTCTCCCCTGTAAAAATCTCTCTCGGCCGATTTCTTGTTCTCTATCAAGCGGGTAATCAATCAATCCCCTCCCCTGTATTGCTCGGTGTTGAACTATGTGTGTTTGTTAGCCGCGTCTGTTATGGAAACTGTGGCTATGTCTTCTTCGTGTGTGTATATACATTGAGTTTGTGGTGTATGTGTGGCTGCGTACGGTGTTGTGTGAGTGGGTATATGGTAGCGCCGGTGCCAGTGTATGCTTCACGGTGGGTGAGTGAAGAGTGTGTATCATGTGTGTGTGTCTTCTGAATTGGGTGTGTGTGTTTGGCTTGTGGCTGCGTGTTTGTGGTCATCTACGTACTGTGGGTTCGAAATTGGAACCTCTTTTCCCCTCCCCTGTTATTGTTATTGTTGCTGCTGGGTGCTATGTGCAAAGAATACGAGTGTGTGTGTGGTTCTCTGTGCTTCGAGTTGTGGTCGTGGCTTGCAATTGCTGCAAGTGGGTGTGTGTTTCGAGTATTCCCCTCCCCTGTTCTTGCGGTTCCATTGAAACAATAGCAATTGTGTTGCTGTGTGGGTGTGGCCGAATGGCCGTGTATTGTGCTTGGTATATTCGTGGTTTTTCTGTGAGGCAAAGAACATGGAGTCCTCTTTTGTTCGATTATTGTGGTTCCAAAATTCTGGAATTCTTGTGAATATTTATTTGATTATCTTCGTGAAATTAATTGTTTAATATTCGAATAAATAGTAAGCGTAGAATTCCGGGTTGGAAACCCTAAATTGGGCACCCTCGGGATTTTGCCCCCTCGACGATGATTTTATTTGAGTCGAGGGTATAAAATGGCGATGATGATTATTTTCTGAGCCAAAAATAAATATTTAATATCTAAATTTTAATATTTACTTAATAACTTGTAATCCAATATCAAATTAGTATTACTTATTTAAATTGTACCAGATTGTGAATCAGTGAAATTGGAATGTGAATTGGGATTGAATATTAATTATGGATTCAATTGGTTTGTGTTGGTTGTGTCGGCTGTATCCCGACTGGCAGTCCCCCGTATAAAGGGGATGCCGTCAAAATTTTTCTAAAATATATTAAAATCGTTTCTTGGATACGAGTATGTATAATTATATAATTTATACGAGTTGTGAGTCGGGCTTCATATTTTAAAATCTATATGGTATGTGCTTATGTGGCTATTTGATTAAATACTTTTGTCTGTAGCTTATGTATTGATATTATACGATTAAATAAACATAAATTAGGGAACTATTCGCTGGGGTAGCCTAAGTGGAATGTTTATATTGATTAGCGAGTATTAAACGGGATTCTGAAATAGTGTTATATTGTGTGTAGATTCCGTGGATAAAGGAAAGGCTAAAGCTGAGGACGTAAAGACGCTTCGGATTCTGTGATTTTCTATTTAAGGCAAGTAAATTGCTTCAGTTACCTTTCAAATGAGTTATGATTATGAAAGTCTGATTCATATGCTTATTTAAATTATTCTTGCTATAATTGTTCTGTTAATTTCCCGAAATTGCGAATACTTAATTGTTATGTTCCAAAATTGATTCCACTGAGTTGTTGATGCTATTAATGAATTGATTTACATCCATATTCCTTGCAAGTGTATTATTCCACTCCTCTTTCAAGTAGATCGCTTCACTTATATTTCCAGTGAATTATGATTATCATAACTTGATTCCATTGTAATTGATTTATCCTTGATATAATTGCTCTGATAATTTCCATTAATTATGAATATTCAATTGTTATACCCCAGGTTGACTATATCGTTTTGTTAATCCTTTTTGTGACTTGACTCAAGTCAATACCCCTTTTCGCCATATCGAACTTGTCGATATTTAATTCAGAGATTACCCGACCTTGTTCTATTTGATGTGATTTGAGATGTTGACCTGGAACGAAAGTATCCAGGGTGTTTGGCGGTTGAGGTGGTCGATTGTTCCGACACCTGATGTCTAATTATAGGATTGGACTGTTAGTTTTTAAAAATGTGGACCGTAAGGGTCGGACCAGATTCGTGGTCAGAAATAATTAAGGCCAATGTGTGCCGTGGATCCATTAAGGACATTGCTGTGTGCGTTTGTCCGGGGTTAGTGCGTGACTGATCAGCAGCCTAACCTTATAATTGTTTTTATTTATAAAATGCATGATAGTCCAATCCGATTCTATTCTATGATTCAGATAAAAGATGAACCTTTAATTGAGATATATATTGTTGAATTGTTAATTCCTGAAAATCTTGCAGACATAACAGTTGTTGATGTTTTAATTTCATACATATATACTTGCTGAGCATTTGGCTCATTTGCTTGCTAATTCTGTTTCCTCAGCTAAGCCAGGAGATGTCTAGAAGAAGTGGCCCGTCGGGTTGGGGTAGTCACCGAGGCAGTCAGAGGGTCGAGGCGGTTGGTTGGGTAGTGACATATACCTTGGTTTATATTATATCTGTATTTGTAGGCAGATTATCATATTTGATGGGTTGTATATTATTTGATTCAGTTCTGGGTTGTAATAGCTATTGATAGTTGTTTCATACAGTGACCTGTGTGTGGTCTGGGTTGTTATGGTTTTATTTTCTTATGGATTAGTATAACTTGTGCTTGTGGACTGTTTCAGTTATACTTAGTTGCTTAAGCAGGTGATTAGTCCGGTTTATGATTACATCATGCCGAAATTTCTAAAATTTCTCCTATATTAATGTTTAATTGAATATAAGAGTTTATAATATTATTGTTGGTAAGTGAGGGTGTTACAAGTTGGTATCAGAGCCACAGGTCACCGTCACTGAAACAATTAGGTGGGGAGTCGGGGTAGAGTTATAAGAAAGGTTAGGATGGTGTCGTGAGAGATAGGAAGTCTAATTATATATATATATATATGTATACTTCAGGCACCTGCTTCTGGTTCCGATTCAGACCCGGACGAGGATCCGGAAGGAGGGGCTTCTGTACCGCAGCAGATTTCCCCAGGGGTTATGCAGCCGTTCGTGGGATCGCAGGGCTCAGTGAATGGGCCAGCATACCAGTATACTCCTCAGCCTGTACCATACCATGTGTACGAGCGAGTGGCCCGCGAGAGGGACTATCTCTTGGGGCAGATGGCAGAGTGGAGGACTATGAGAGCTGGGGAGGAGGAGCGGGCTAGAGATAGAGATAGAGTGGTGGCTGAGCTGGAGGATGTCCGGAGGCGAGTACGAGCTCTTAGACGTGTTGTCATTAGGCGGGGACGGATGAGATCCCGAGATGAGCCGGCATTTGTGACCCAGCAGGTGACCCTAGGTCTGGTGACGGCAGAGCTGGAGAGCATTTTGGGATCAGCTTGGCGGGGAGAGTCGGATGACGATGATGACCAGTGATGATTAGGGTAGTATGATGATGTGGTATTTAGCGGCATGTTATGGCAGTAGTAGTACGTCAGGATTCGCAGTGCGACCAGTTTTGTTGTATATATCTGTTGCACTGTGACTAGATGTTAGCAGTCTTCTCTTTTAGTATTATGTTGTACCCTTATCGAAGCGTTGTTCTTACGCTTGTACCTGATCTATCTATATATATCATTATCACTTTTGCAGGACTGTGTTAAATTTCCTTATACTGTCATTTACTTAAGCATCTTATTTACTGCTCGTTTCATATTTACTTTCAGCACCATTTCCTTTTAGCATTGTTTTTACTTTCGATACTATGTTTGACCTTAGCATTATGACCATTGTTTCTTTATTGCCCCTGTTGAACGTTTGTGAATACCTTGTGTAACCTTGGATTGATATCCTATTGCACCCTGTGAATCAATTGTTGACCGGAAAATTGGTTGGAGACCTCGAATTATCTTTCAGTAATATATGCATTGTTTGTTTAGGTTGGATCATTTTGAGCTATTATTTTCTGAACCTGAATCTAATATAATTGTTCATTGATTTCAGAAGTATGCCACCCAAAAAGAAGAAACAAAATACCCGAACCACCGATCAGGGTGAACAGGCTAATCCACCTCCTGTTGGTCAGATGGACCCTGCCTTAGCACAAATATTACAAACTCTTGTTCAACAGACTGCTACTCTGGCACAGCAACAGCAGCAATTACAGCAGCAGTTGTTGGCTCAACAGCAACAACAGCAACAACAGCAACAACAGCAACAACAGCAACAACAGCAACAGCAGCAACAACAGCAGCAGCAGCAGCCACCTGTTCCTCCGGTGGTTACTTTTAAGTCTTTCCAGGCAGTAAAACCTCCTGAGTTTAAAGGGACAGCGGACCCGGTGGAGGCGAGGTCTTGGTTAAAAGAGATGGAAAAAGCCATTGCACTGGTTGGGGTCCCAGCAGACAAGCAAACTGAATATGTAAGTTATTTCTTGAAGAATGAAGCTACTTACTGGTGGGAGTCAGTGAAGATGTTGGAAGCTACTGAGGTGATTCCTTGGGAGAGGTTCACAGAGCTATTTTTGGAAAAGTATTTCCCCGACTATATGAAAGACCAGATGGAGATGAAGTTTTTGGAGCTGAAACAAGGGAAAATGTCGGTGACAGAATATGAAACCAAGTTTACGGAACTAGCTAGGTTTGCTCCGGCCTATGTGGATACGGAGAGGAAGAAGGCTAAGAGGTTTCAACAAGGATTGAAACCGTGGATTCGTACTAAACTAGCAGTTTTGGAGTTGGAGACTTATGCAGCAGTGGTGCAAAAGGCCATGATAGCTGAAGGGGAAAGCGAATTATACTTCAAGGAAAAAGAAGGAAAGAAAAGGAAGGCTGGGTCAATGGGGGAACGACAAGAGCAAGGCAGTTCTCAAAATGTGCCAAGTAAAAAGCCAGGATTCCAGCCAGGAAAGTATGGAAACCCTAAGAAGCCGGGATCAGGGAATGGGGGCCAAGGAAATAGAATTCAAGATGCGAGTCAACAGAAATTGGTTAGGCCACCCTTGGCAGAATGCAAAACTTGTGGGAAAAGGCATCCTGGAGTGTGTACAAAGCTGGAGGTGACGTGTTTCAAATGTAATCAAAAAGGTCATTATGCTCGGGAATGCAAGGCAGGAATTGTGTGTCACCGTTGTGGAAAGCCAGGACATATAATGAAAGACTGTAAAGTACCTGTAGTAAAGCCTCCAGTTCTGGCTAATCCAATACTGCAAGCAATTGAAGCAGCACCCCCAACATCAAGTATCAGACCAGTGGCAAGGACTTTCAACATGACTCTGAACGAAGCTATTAAGAATTCGGATGTGGTAGCAGGTACGCTCCCTGTAAATTCTGTCAAAGCTAAAGTGTTAATTGATTCCGGGGCTACGAAATCCTTTATATCCAAAGAATTTGTTCAAAAGTTAAATTGTGAAGTATGCATGTTACGTGAAGCTATAGTTATAGAAATAGCTAATTCAGAACGAATTCCGGTTACGCAAGTGTGTCCTCGTTGCAAGATTGATATTTCAGGGCATTGTTTCTACGCTAATTTGATACCATTTCAGTTAGGTGAATTCGATGTTATCTTAGGAATGGATTGGTTAACAGAGAATAATGCCCAAATTGATTGTAAGAATAAGAAGGTGATCCTTAAACCCTCTGATAATGTAGAAGTTACCTTTAGGGGTCAGAGGCAGACTAGGAGATTTTTGTCGATCATTCAAACAAAGAGGTTGTTGAGGCAAGGATGCGAGGGCTATATGGCTTATGTCCTGGATACTAGTCAAGAGGTGCCTAAAATAGAGGAAATACCAGTGGTGAATGAGTTTCTCGATGTTTTTCCAGATGAACTTCCCGGTTTACCTCCGGATAGAGAAATAGAATTTACCATTGATTTAGCCCCCGGAACTGAACCAGTGTCAAAGGCTCCGTATCGAATGGCACCTGTAGAGATGAAGGAATTGGCAGTTCAATTGCAAGATCTTCTGGAGAAAGGTATTATTAGACCTAGTGTATCGCCGTGGGGAGCTCCGGTATTGTTTGTAAAGAAGAAGGATGGAAGTATGAGACTGTGTATCGATTATCGGGAATTAAATAAGCTGACCATTAAGAATAAATACCCTTTGCCAAGAATTGACGATTTATTTGATCAACTGAAAGGAGCAACTTGTTTCTCGAAGATTGATTTGCGGTCAGGATATTTTCAATTAAAGATTAGACCGGAAGACGTTCCAAAAACAGCGTTTCGGACTAGGTATGGGCACTACGAGTTCTTGGTGATGGCCTTTGGGCTAACCAATGCACCAGCAGCGTTCATGGACCTAATGAATAGAGTCTTCAAGAAGTATTTGGATAAGTTTGTGATTGTATTTATAGATGATATTCTGATATACTCGAAGACCGAAGAAGAGCATGCAGGGCATTTGAGAATAGCCTTAGAAACGTTGAGGAAAGAGAAATTGTATGCGAAGTTTTCCAAATGTGAGTTTTGGCTGAAAGAAGTGCAGTTTTTAGGGCATGTCATCAGCAGTGAAGGGATTAAGGTGGATCCTGCTAAAATTGAAGCCGTGATGAATTGGGATCGACCTAAAACACCCACAGAGGTTCGAAGTTTCTTAGGATTGGCGGGATACTATCGAAGATTTGTTCAAGACTTTGCGAAGATAGCCACCCCACTAACAAAGTTGACAAGGAAGAATGAAAAGTTTGTGTGGAATGAGAAGTGTGAAGAAAGTTTCCAGGAATTGAAGAAGAGATTGGTGACTGCACCTGTATTGACACTTCCAGATGAAAAGGGAAATTTTGTGATCTACAGTGATGCATCTCACAAAGGTTTGGGATGTGTACTGATGCAGCACGGTAAGGTAATTGCTTATGCTTCGAGACAATTGAAACCTCACGAACAGAAATATCCTACTCATGACTTAGAATTAGCCGCGATTGTTTTCGCCTTGAAGATTTGGAGACATTATCTGTATGGGGAAAAGTGTGAAATTTATACAGACCATAAGAGCTTGAAGTATATTTTCACCCAGAAGGAGCTAAATATGAGACAGAGAAGATGGTTGGAATTACTCAAGGATTATGATTGTACCATCAACTATCACCCTGGAAAGGCGAACGTGGTGGCGGACGCTTTAAGTAGGAAGGAGAAAATCAGTATGTTGACAATGCCTGAGGAATTATACAAAGAGTTTGAAAGATTGGAGATAGAGGTGTGTATGCCTGCAGGTAGTACAGATACGGTGTACACTATGACGTTTCAGCCAGAATTATTAGAAAAGATTCGCAGATGCCAGGAGGAAGTCATGAGCGGAGATGTGAACAAGTTAACAGGTGAGGAAATATGCACACAGGTAGATGACAAGGGGATATTAAGATTTTCTTCACGTATTTGGATACCCAATGTGACAGAGTTGAAGAATGAGATCCTACAGGAAGCCCACAGTTCAAAGTATTCGATTCATCCAGGAAGTACGAAAATGTATCGAGACTTGAAAAGAAACTTCTGGTGGCCGGATATGAAGAGAGATATTGCTGAATGGGTGAGTAAGTGTTTGACCTGTCAGAAAGTAAAAGCAGAACATCAAAGGCCAAGTGGGATGCTACAACCATTAGAGATTCCCGAGTGGAAATGGGAACATATTGCAATGGACTTTGTGGTTGGATTGCCAAGGACGAGAGTAATCATGATGCTATCTGGGTAATTGTTGATCGATTAACGAAATCTGCCCATTTTCTTCCAATAAATGAAAGGTTTTCATTAGACAAATTAGTTCATCTGTACATAAAAGAAATTGTGGTGCGACATGGAGTCCCAGTATCAATAGTCTCAGATCGAGATCCAAGATTTAATTCGAGATTCTGGAGGAGTTTTCAAGAATGTTTGGGCACAGAATTAAAAATGAGTACTGCTTACCATCCTCAGACTGATGGACAGAGTGAAAGAACTATTCAAACAATTGAAGATATGCTCCGAGTTTGTGCATTGGATTTTGCAGGAAGTTGGGATGAACACTTACCGTTAGTGGAATTTTCATACAACAATAGCTTTCATGCTAGTATCGGTATGCCACCATATGAAGCGTTATATGGGCGAAAGTGTCGATCTCCAGTGTACTGGGAAGAAGTTGGCGAGCGAAAGATACTCGGACCTGAGTTAGTGCAGCAAACCAAGGAAGTAGTTCAACTTATTCAGAAACGGTTAGTGACGGCTCAGAATCGACAGAAAAAGTATGCCGATTTGGCCAGAAAGAATATGGAATTCGAAGAAGGAGAGCAAGTACTGTTGAAAGTATCTCCGTGGAAAGGATTAGTAAGATTTGGCAAGAAAGGAAAATTAAGTCCAAGATTTGTGGGGCCTTTCGAGGTATTGAAGAAAGTCGGAAAAGTCGCCTACGAGTTAGCTTTACCGCCCCATATGCAACATATCCATAACGTGTTCCATGTATCTATGCTTAAGAAGTACCATCTGGATTCTAAACATGTCATTGAATATGAGCCGATAGAGATTCAGCCAGATCTATCTTATGTGGAGCAGCCTATCAAGATACTAGATCGAAAAGAAAAGGTTTTGAGGAATAAAACAATTCCTATAGTGAGAGTTTTGTGGAGAAACCCCAAGGTGGAAGAATCAACTTGGGAGTTGGAAAGCGATATGCTGGAGAATTATCCTCAATTATTCTCTTAGGTGAGATTCTGGGGACAGAATCCTTTTAAGGGGGGAAGGTTATAACGCCTTAGAAATTTCAGAATATTTAATTACTAAAAGTTATCTATTTTATATTAAATAAAAATTATGTGGTGTGTGATTTGGTTGAGGAAGTATTATATTGTGGAATAATATTTGGAAGTCAGATTGATATTTTATATGTGTTATGTAAGCCCGACTATTTTGATTATATTTTTGGGATTTATTTCCTATTTAATTGCGTTATATTTACCTTCGGTGAATTTTATAAAATCCTCGGGATTAGCAGAAATCCTGAAATCTTTTTCATTATTGATTTTATTAGTTTATATGACTTTTAAAAATACTTGGTGAATTATTTTTGGGTTTCAAGGATTTTAAAATGATTTTTCGAATTATTTTCCAATTTAAAGATTTAATCTTGTAAAATCCATATTTAATTCGTTTTTAATCCTAAAAATATTTTAAAAATATGTGGGTGATCGTAATTTTATATTCTTCATTGTAACATTTTAAAATTTAATGTCGTACCCATTTTTATAATTGATGTCGATTTAGGAAATAGTTTATTTATTTTTTTTAGAAATATATGCTTCTTAAATCACTTTACCCTCCATATATTTTTCCCCCAAATCAGTTATTCCCTTTTTTTTTAAAACCCTAAATTGACAATACCAAATCCAATTCATTCGGTTCTCTCTCTCTCGAACATTCCCGAGTCTCTCTCTTTCTCCCCTGTAAAAATCTCTCTCGGCCGATTTCTTGTTCTCTATCAAGCGGGTAATCAATCAATCCCCTCCCCTGTATTGCTCGGTGTTGAACTATGTGTGTTTGTTAGCCGCGTCTGTTATGGAAACTGTGGCTATGTCTTCTTCGTGTGTGTATATACATTGAGTTTGTGGTGTATGTGTGGCTGCGTACGGTGTTGTGTGAGTGGGTATATGGTAGCGCCGGTGCCAGTGTATGCTTCACGGTGGGTGAGTGAAGAGTGTGTATCATGTGTGTGTGTCTTCTGAATTGGGTGTGTGTGTTTGGCTTGTGGCTGCGTGTTTGTGGTCATCTACGTACTGTGGGTTCGAAATTGGAACCTCTTTTCCCCTCCCCTGTTATTATTATTGTTGCTGCTGGGTGCTATGTGCAAAGAATACGAGTGTGTGTGTGGTTCTCTGTGCTTCGAGTTGTGGTCGTGGCTTGCAATTGCTGCAAGTGGGTGTGTGTTTCGAGTATTCCCCTCCCCTGTTCTTGCGGTTCCATTGAAACAATAGCAATTGTGTTGCTGTGTGGGTGTGGCCGAATGGCCGTGTATTGTGCTTGGTATATTCGTGGTTTTTCTGTGAGGCAAAGAACATGGAGTCCTCTTTTGTTCGATTATTGTGGTTCCAAAATTCTGGAATTCTTGTGAATATTTATTTGATTATCTTCGTGAAATTAATTGTTTAATATTCGAATAAATAGTAAGCGTAGAATTCCGGGTTGGAAACCCTAAATTGGGCACCCTCGGGATTTTGCCCCCTCGACGATGATTTTATTTGAGTCGAGGGTATAAAATGGCGATGATGATTATTTTCTGAGCCAAAAATAAATATTTAATATCTAAATTTTAATATTTACTTAATAACTTGTAATCCAATATCAAATTAGTATTACTTATTTAAATTGTACCAGATTGTGAATCAGTGAAATTGGAATGTGAATTGGGATTGAATATTAATTATGGATTCAATTGGTTTGTGTTGGTTGTGTCGGCTGTATCCCGACTGGCAGTCCCCCGTATAAAGGGGATGCCGTCAAAATTTTTCTAAAATATATTAAAATCGTTTCTTGGATACGAGTATGTATAATTATATAATTTATACGAGTTGTGAGTCGGGCTTCATATTTTAAAATCTATATGGTATGTGCTTATGTGGCTATTTGATTAAATACTTTTGTCTGTAGCTTATGTATTGATATTATACGATTAAATAAACATAAATTAGGGAACTATTCGCTGGGGTAGCCTAAGTGGAATGTTTATATTGATTAGCGAGTATTAAACGGGATTCTGAAATAGTGTTATATTGTGTGTAGATTCCGTGGATAAAGGAAAGGCTAAAGCTGAGGACGTAAAGACGCTTCGGATTCTGTGATTTTCTATTTAAGGCAAGTAAATTGCTTCAGTTACCTTTCAAATGAGTTATGATTATGAAAGTCTGATTCATATGCTTATTTAAATTATTCTTGCTATAATTGTTCTGTTAATTTCCCGAAATTGCGAATACTTAATTGTTATGTTCCAAAATTGATTCCACTGAGTTGTTGATGCTATTAATGAATTGATTTACATCCATATTCCTTGCAAGTGTATTATTCCACTCCTCTTTCAAGTAGATCGCTTCACTTATATTTCCAGCGAATTATGATTATCATAACTTGATTCCATTGTAATTGATTTATCCTTGATATAATTGCTCTGATAATTTCCATTAATTATGAATATTCAATTGTTATACCCCAGGTTGACTATATCGTTTTGTTAATCCTTTTTGTGACTTGACTCAAGTCAATACCCCTTTTCGCCATATCGAACTTGTCGATATTTAATTCAGAGATTACCCGACCTTGTTCTATTTGATGTGATTTGAGATGTTGACCTGGAACGAAAGTATCCAGGGTGTTTGGCGGTTGAGGTGGTCGATTGTTCCGACACCTGATGTCTAATTATAGGATTGGACTGTTAGTTTTTAAAAATGTGGACCGTAAGGGTCGGACCAGATTCGTGGTCAGAAATAATTAAGGCCAATGTGTGCCGTGGATCCATTAAGGACATTGCTGTGTGCGTTTGTCCGGGGTTAGTGCGTGACTGATCAGCAGCCTAACCTTATAATTGTTTTTATTTATAAAATGCATGATAGTCCAATCCGATTCTATTCTATGATTCAGATAAAAGATGAACCTTTAATTGAGATATATATTGTTGAATTGTTAATTCCTGAAAATCTTGCAGACATAACAGTTGTTGATGTTTTAATTTCATACATATATACTTGCTGAGCATTTGGCTCATTTGCTTGCTAATTCTGTTTCCTCAGCTAAGCCAGGAGATGTCTAGAAGAAGTGGCCCGTCGGGTTGGGGTAGTCACCGAGGCAGTCAGAGGGTCGAGGCGGTTGGTTGGGTAGTGACATATACCTTGGTTTATATTATATCTGTATTTGTAGGCAGATTATCATATTTGATGGGTTGTATATTATTTGATTCAGTTCTGGGTTGTAATAGCTATTGATAGTTGTTTCATACAGTGACCTGTGTGTGGTCTGGGTTGTTATGGTTTTATTTTCTTATGGATTAGTATAACTTGTGCTTGTGGACTGTTTCAGTTATACTTAGTTGCTTAAGCAGGTGATTAGTCCGGTTTATGATTACATCATGCCGAAATTTCTAAAATTTCTCCTATATTAATGTTTAATTGAATATAAGAGTTTATAATATTATTGTTGGTAAGTGAGGGTGTTACAGAAACTCTTTCAGGCATTTTGCCAGACGCTTTGCAGTCGTTGCTAACTCCAGTATTCTTTAGTATAGGGAGGCCATATTCATCACGACCATACACAATCCGAGCAGAATCTGGTAATCCAGCATTGAATTCCTCATTAATGAGATGAGATTCCTTCTCAAAATCCGCCATTGAGAGGCCCTTTCTCTCTAAATACTTCTGGAGATCTATCATTTTGTGTCTTAAGGCAAAAAGTTCTTCCCTTTCTACCTTGTTTTCTCTAAAAGCCATATGTGTAGCTCTGTGCACAGTCTCTCTTTCCATTTTCGCTCTATCATCCTCAAGAGAGTAAGCTTCTTCCTCAGAATAGGAGTCTGCCCCTGTTGCTTTTTCCAAAGCTATGCCACCTGAGCTGCTAGGAAAACCCATCAAGATTGGGTAGTCCTCAACCTCGCGTCTGGCCCTAACCTCTTCCATTACATCTTCTACGAATACATCTTGCATATAGCCTGGAACACCATCAGTGTCACAATCCGAGCCTTGACTAACCATAATGAACTAATAATAAATAATAAAGTAAATATAGATAAGAAATTTAGTGTTTAGGTGAAGAGAGATTAAGAAAAGTATGGATTCGTGAGAGTATGCTGTGGATTTGAAATGGTAGGGTGAATAGAAAGAAAGGTTGCGGCTAGAAGAAATTAGGGTTTTATCCTAGAGAGAAGGGAGAGCATAATTCTAGAGAGAGAAACATGTTATTGGACTCTGTTTCAGACTTGGCTTCTTCTCTTTAATCATTTGATAAGGAGTGACACCATGTCTATTGATTAGAGTAATGTTCTGAGTATAGCACGCTGTGTTGACTGCTTCTACCCAGAAATATGTAGGTAGTTTAGCTTCCTCCAACATTGTTCTTCAATCTTCAATAAGAGTTCTGTTCTTCCTTTCAACTACTCCATTTTGTTGGGGTGTGCCAGGAGCAGAGAATTGTTGAACTATTCCTTTGTACTTGCAGAACTCTTCCATTACTGAATTCTTGAATTCAGTTCCATTATCACTTCTTAGAATCTTGACTTTGTACTTTGTGCCAGTTTCAATGAGTCTTACATGATCCAAAAGTATCTCAGCAGTTTCATCTTTTCTGTGCAGAAAATACACCTAGGTAAATCTAGTATATTCATCAACAATGACTAGAGTATACCTTTTCTTACTGATGGACATAATGTTGACTGGTCCAAACTAGTCAAGGTGTAGCATGTGATATGGTTCATCAATTGAGGATTCAGATTTACTCTTGAATGATGTCCTTCTCTGTTTAGCCTTCGGACAAGCATCACAGAGTCCATCTGGAGTATACAACACCTTGGTAATCCTTTCACCAAATCTTTCTTAACCAACTCATTTATGTTGTTGAAGTTGAGATGAGAAAGCTTCTTGTTCCAATTCCAACTTTCATCTACTGTTGCTTTACTGATGAGACATGTTGAGGGACCATCAGTATTGGTGTAGACATTGGCTTCATAAATGTTACCACGTCTTTGACCAGTTAAGACAATCCTTCCAGATGTTTTACTGATCACTTCAAAGTGAGTATCATTGAAGTTGACATGATAACCTATGTCTGTGATTTGACTTACACTAAGCAGATTATGTTTGAGTCCTTTCACCATAGATACTTTTTCAATGATGACATTTCCAATGATTATATTGCCATATCCCAAAGTTTGTCCAATATTGCCATCTCCATAAGACACTGTTGGGCCAGCTTTCTCCTCAAATTCTGATAGCAAGGTTTTGTTTCCAGTCATATGCACAGAGCATCCACTATCCATGACTAACACATTTTTCTTTTTACCCTGCAATCAGAAACACAAAGAGCTCAGTTAGAATTTTTAAGAACCCACACTTGTTGGGTTCTTTTTGCATGTAATTTAACACTTTTAGCAGTAGAGGTCTTTTTAACAAAAGCAGTTCTGTCAGATTTAAATCCATCAGAATTTACTTTGTCATTATCAGTATTAACAGATGCATGCTTAGTATTCAGACTCTTTGTTTTACCAGAATTTGCACTTTTATTAAATTTTGGCAAGGGATCATAATAGTTGTAGTACAAACTACGGTATTCTTCACATGTATAGATAGAATGCCATTTACTGCCACAGTGAAAACATGGATTCTGTGGTTTATAAAATACTGATCTATTCCTAATGTCTGAATTAGGAACTACAGTAGCCTTCTTTTTACTCCTCCTGCAATCAATAGCAAGATGATTAGAGTTACCACAATTAAAACATGTTTTCCTTGGTGCATTTGGAATATACTTATAATTATTTTCTTTGTTTATTCCAATTTTACCATTCCTGTTCCTCTTAGCAGTAGTGGTTTTCTCTCTATCTGTCACTTCACAGATTCTGTCTCTGAGTTGTTTCTTAGACAAAAGACCTATATTTTTGACAGATTTAGACTCAGAATTTTGTGTAGAAGTAGATCCCTTTTCTAAAGTAGATTTGGGATTTTTTGGATACACATACTTAACAGGTTTTAATTTGGTCTTTGTTTTGTCTGTAACATGTCTATAGGTTTTTGGATTTGTTGACTCATTCACAACAACTCTTCCTGGTTCTGTTGTTTCAGCAGTAACAACTTTACCCTTATTCTTTTTCTTGTCCTTTGGTTTATAACCTAGACACTCTTTTCAGTTCTTATCTGTGATAATATCATGTGTTTTATTTCCAGAGTGTGTCCAGGTTCTGAGTTTCTCATTAGCATCATTAAGTTCCTTTTCAAGTGCAGTACATTTAAATTCCATTTCTAGCTTCATGTGCTTAGCCTTCTCACATTAATTTTGTACTTCTTGCATAAAGAGTAACTCAGCTTCTAGATGATCATTTCTTTTAGTCAATTTTGACATCTCAGATATTATTCTAGCATTTTCAAGAGATTGACTTCTAAAGATAATATGCAGAGACTTTAAGAAAGATCTTAACTCAGAAACATTATCACTATCAAAATCAAAAATAACTTCAGGTACCTTATTTTCAGGAGCAGCAATCTCATCCACATTTGTCATTAATGCATAGTTCACTTTTTCCTCTTCAGAGTCTGAGGAAGAGTCCATCCAATCCTTGCTTGATGAGATAAGAACTTTGGTCTTGGCCTTTTTGCATTCAGTTGCAAGGTGACCCATTCCATCACAATTGTAGCATTTGACTTTTGACTTGTTAAACTTGCTGCTTTTGATTTCATTCTTCTTGTACCTTTTCTTGTCAGTATTGAAAGGTTTCTTTTAAGAGTTGCCTTGTCTTCTAGCCTTTCTGAACTTCATCTTCTTGAAGCCTCTGACTATCATAGCAACCATTTCCATCATATCGGAATCAGTAGAGTCATCATAAGTATCAGTATCAGGATTGGCATCAGGATCCGATGATGAGTCATCAGTATTTGACTCAGCTACTCTACTTCTCCTTCTTGAAACCTCCACGGTTTTTCCTTTTGATTCAGCATTCAAAGCAACAGCCTTTGCTTTGTTGGTCTTCTTATTCTTCCTTTGTTGAACCTCAAGATCATGGGTTCTTTGCATCCCATAGACTTCATCAAGAGATACAGCATTAAGATCATATTGATGTCTAATGATAGAGGTTTGAGTATCCCACTCCTCAGGCAAAGCTCTAAGAAACTTGGTGTTTGAGTCTTCTGATTCATACTCTTTACCCACCAGAGATAGATTATTCAATAATGTCAGAAATCTATCATACAGATCAGTGAGGCTCTCATCAGATTTTGCATCAAACTGATCGTACTCTTAAATCAACAGAGCCCTTCTGTTTCTTTTGATAGATTCAGTACCCTGGCATTCAGTTTCCAAAGTTTCCCAGATCTCCTTAGCAGTTTTATATGATATCACTCTGTTTGACATGACATCATCAAGGCTATTATGAAGAATGTTCTTCACCTTTGCATCTCTGAGTACTTCAGCCTTTTCCTCAGGAGTCCATTCAGCCTTTGTCTTCTGAACATAGTGCTCAGGTATAGTATCTGTTCTAGCAACCAGTCTCTTAGGTATATATGGACCATCATATATTCGATCGAGATAGTTAGGATCAGTTGCCTCCAGATACATCAACATCTTTACCCTCCATGTGGGGTATTCAGCCTTTTTGAGAACAGGGATTTTAATACTTTCATACTTGCTTGTCGACATCTTAAGATCGTTTCTGATTGTAATTAATCAGTTTGCTCTGATACCAATTGTTGCCCAGTAATTAACAATTGTAGAAGGCGGGTTGAATAAAATTGTATAAGATTTTCGACTTAAACAGAAATAATAACACAAGTATGAATAAATAACAGCTTTATTAATTCTGATATAAAACTATTACAAACTCTCTCAAGAAATTCTTATGTTCTTGAGAGATGCTAGGTTACAAGATAATTCGTGTAAGCAATTACATAATGTAAAACATAAACTGTGTTTATATAGTATACACAGCTGCACTATCAATTACAAGATATATCAAATCAATTACATACGTCTTTTAGTACATATCTTGAATGATAGCTGTGTTCCTATAAATCAGGAACCGACATGTCAATCTCCCTTGATTCCTGGACTGATGTATATCCTCGTGTAATCCTGATCAGCCTCCAATACTGATGATAGTCTAATACTGACGGTGCATTACTGATGACGTCAGCATCAGTATCTGATCAGTAGTCCAGATCCTGATCATCACTTGAATCAATATCTAACAGGGAACCTTGCTTGAGAGATGTTATTTCTTTGACTGCCCGATCATAAACTTGTTAAACTACCTTTTCAGTCACATCTTGATTCTTTTCAAACATCGATATGATTCTTTTTGGTAACCTCCTCAACACTCGAGGGGTAAGATTGATGGAACAAGTTTATATCCATTAACAAGCATCAGCTTAGGAAATATTGGTGAATTTTCCTTTCCAATTAGATACGACTACTTTGTGGAGTCATATCAACGAGTATTACACTTGGCAAAAGGAGGACGAACTTTACGTTTCAGAGTCATGGATTTATTCGAACTAGGAGTCGTGTGTAAGAGGCCGAGTCGCGCGGTCCATCACAAGGCCCAACCGTTGGCCAGGGAGTTACTAAAAAGGGTGGTAGACAAGTAAATCCGTCAGTTCTTCCTTCTACCGGTAGTAAACTATATTGGGCTGGACCATCTCTGACTGATCATCGGGGAGTGGGATAGTTGGCACGTGATAACTCCAGTATTAGGTCATCTCCCAAATTGGGAATTTCCTGCAACACGTATCGAAGAGACTTCTTTCAGGTTGACGGGCATCCCCCGCAACACGTATCGAAGAGACTTCTTTCAAGTTGGCAGGAGTTTGAAAAATGTTCAAAACTGGGATTGCAATATTTTCCTGCAATTCCCTTCTTTTATGACATATGATGATGTCTTGCTTTTACCTTGCACAGCAGATATTTCTACAGATATATGTTTTGAGTTACCTTATAACTTCATCGTTTATATTATATTGGCACTATGTTCGTTAATGCATGGCATATGGTTTCAAAAATACTTTTAAACTATTGTATATATTATTGTTCAGAATACGTTATTATTGGTGGGCTATTGCTCACCCTTGCTTTATTTTATTATATCACAACAATAGCTAGAGAAGATAGCCGTCCAAGTAACACTTGGCGCAAGAGCGTGGGAGCCGTCAGAGAGTTATCCGCTGATGTAGCTACCATCGCTGAGGAGGAAGCTATTGGTAGGCTAGTTTTTCGCTTTTAAGCATCGGATATATTTATCCATATAACTTATGTAAATGGATGGCAAAGAGTATGTAAGTTAAATTCTTTTGGTTTGTAATAACTCAAACTCGTGATTAACAACATTTGATAGTTACTCTGATTTCATCTATGGGACTATAACTAGTGTGTTTTATGTTGTTATTTTAGGTCACAAGGTTGTAAATTAATTTATGTTGGTTTTGTGGATGGAAATTGAGTCCGTAAGGACAGGATCCCCGACCCCGGATCTAGGGCTGTTACAGAAATGGTATCAGAGCGAGAGTTATATATCCCAGAGATGAGGCGACGTTATAACAATAAATTCACTAAGATAATAAGAACTCTTGCCAAGTTCGCCTAAAACCCTTATGGTAATTCTTAAGTATCATAATAGTAACTTAGCTTGATATCGTATCGACGAGCAAGGCGACAGACCTTGAGGCTTACGAGCAGCAGCACGATGATGCTTTATTATATGACCGACAATCAGCTTGTAGATTCGATAGAGTACCCTACTGAGAGCCTGGAGGAGGTTCTAGCTAAGAAGGTGAATCCTGCGAAGGATAAAGAGTTTACCCTTGAGGAAATGAGGGCTGCAGCCAGAGAGACTGTAAGAGTTAAGGTATAGTACTTAGAGAAGTGAGCGTAAAGAACCGAGATACTATTAGAGAATTAAAGATGCATATGGGATTCATAGCCGGGCTACCAGAGGTAGTACCAGCAATTAAGATGAATTGGAAGGATTACTTGAGGTCTTATACTGGGATAGATAAAGATCCTTAGAGACCCTTAGATTAATGAGAAAAGAGTTAGAGTGGTATATGATTATCAAAGACATCGATATAGGACGGGGAACAGAGTCTCCAGGAGTGGTTGAGATAGAGGCAGCAAGTGCCATATCATTTGATGAATGGATTAGGGTGAATATTGTCAATGGTAATTCGCCATGAGAAGGTAGGTTTCATAGGTTACAAATTATAAAGTCAAATTAAGAATGATGAGATGGTTTTATTCAGGAAATGTTCATTTGTCTGAATGGATCAGCTTAGAAAGTAAAGACGTTGGGAAGTGATGGCATGATTGGATAAAGTAAGCAAGACGACGATCTTAAAACCTACAAGAGGAAAAAACCAGTGAGTCTGTGATAACTCGTAATAAGACCATTGTCAGGGACTAAGTATAGATTTATTTTAATATAGTGAAATGATGAACCAGAACATTAGATGCTTGTGATTTAGAGGAATATTAAATTCTTTCCTTTCCTTGAATGGATTATAGTAGTTACATTAAGTTTATTCCGACACCAAATTATAATGGGTCAAGTAAGGTGATCAGTGGTTGAGAAGTGATTGAGGATGTTTTAAGATGAAACCTGAAAGAGCATGTGTATGCCAAGTTCTTGAAGTATGAATTCTGATAAATTAAAGTTTAGTTATTAGGACATGCGATCAATAGTGAGTAGTGTTGGTTGACCCCGTCGAGTTAAAGGCAATTTCAATTAAGAAAGGCCAACCACACCGACAAAGATGAGAAATTTCATAAGATTCACCAGGTATTACCAAAGATTTGTTTAGGACTTTACAAAGATTGCAGTCCCGTAACCCGACTTATTTGTAAGATTAAGAAGTTTGAATGAACTGGAAAATGTGAGAAAATCTTCAACTAGTTATGGTTTAATAAGAATATTGATCACTCGAGGAATGTTACATCAGTTCAGATGAAGAAAAACCTTATCCTGAATATGATTGGACATATATACTTCATCCCTATACAAAGGCAGCAATGGTAGCTTATGAAGCAGAAGAAGCATTCAAATCAGCTAGAGAAGCATTCAGATCTGCTAGCAGACCACCCAAGCCTACTGAAGAAACTGCTGATCAAGTTGAGGCTAAACTAAAAGAAATATTTAAGGAGCTCAACAAGATAAGCAGTAAGGAACCAAATTATCATCCCTGTGTACTGGACAAACCTCTCAGAATCAAAGATGGGTAAGAAGAAATCTACGTAGATAGTTTTCAGAAGTTGAGGACCAGCGTACTAAAGAGTCTGTACTAGAAAGTAGATGGATCATCTCACAAGCTAGAAATGCTATGTGCTTGGGAACTTGAGGACATCTTTGATCAAAGAAAAGGTGAAAATCCAAATTTAGACAGAGGCAGGAGAGTATCCAAATTTGTAAAAGAAGATCTCAAAAGAGAGGAAGAAACCAGATTAAAAAGGAAAGCTCAATAACAAGTTAAGTAAATTTCTATATCTGCTCAACCTAGAGGAGTACTTGTTTTTGATAATTAGATCATTGTCCTTTGTAATATTTAATGCTTGGAAACGTTCTAGAACCCTTTCACATTTATCAGAAATAAAGTTTTAACTATTCTGATCTATGTTAGTTAAGTTGTCAGCATGCTTTAATTGTAAATTTGTTGTTATTGTCTATAAAAACAAATTGGGGGAGATTGTTGGGATTTATGGGTGATAGCTTAGAGACAACTTAACTAGATTTTTATCATGCTTAGTTTTCACTAAGTAGAACATACTATCACAGGTAGTGTGTGTTCTTGTAATCAAATAAATTACTGTCATGTAATAATTGTATATCTTGGAAGAAGTTCATGTATTTCTTCAAGCCTCAAGGAATACATCAGGACGACAGGAAGAATAAATGTTACTATCACAACATTGACAGTAAGGTTACAAGAAGACAGCATGTTGCAGGTCATGACAGAATGTTATATCTGACAGCAACATTGGCGGAAGCTTTGAGACAACAACTTTTATATATGTATTTCGATAGCAAGTTTGAAATTCTTGACAGCAACATCTGCGGAGAATTCAGACTGTCAACCAACGCATATTCACTTGACAGCAGGCTTGATGGCATATGATACTATCTCAAAGGAATCCATTTGAATTGGGGATTTCCTAAGTCAAACATGTGACAGATTGGATGTTCAAGTTGCAGGCGTGCTGCAGTATCCCAATATTGTAGCAATCCTGTGAAGACTACGATACAAGCTTGAGAGATCGTAAGATGTAACTTATCAATTCGAGGGTATGGCAAATCAACATCTACCAGAATTGTGTAAGCTCAAAATGGAAAATATCTAGATTTCTTTTTATGTACTGATAAGATGTATTATATAGCAATTTAGGTAAGTCACATGGGTATGCAAATTGTACGGAGCTGCCACTTGAAAATGAAAGCAGCTCCACAACCCATGTAGATAGTGATGGTAGAGAAAAGTGAGATATATGTAGATTCAACAACTATTTTATCTGTAATAGCTAACATCTCTGTATTTCTCGAGAACTCGAAGCTTGAGAAACATTTTTCTCAAGGTTGTAGCAAAACCTTTGCAAAATAAATAAAACATTTATTTTGTGAATTACTTGTGTCAATCTACTTGAGTTTGCATTTCTGTTACTGATAAGTTACAATCTTTGTTATTGTTGTTGAAATAGAGATTCAAATTTATCAATATTGCATTCAACCCCCCTTATGTAATACTCCACGGGACCAACAGACTTGTATGTGTGGCGTTGTATTGGCATGCAATCTTTTACATGAGCTAGATTGATTTTGTGGGTACATTCACTATAGGCCCTCACGAGAACTCACTCGTCCACTAGGTCTACCTAGGGGTTTAAAGGGCTTGTTGCATATGCCAAATGCAACCGTGATCACCTACGGAAGTGGTACTAGTTAGTAGTCATATTATATAAGTTCGCACGAGGACGTGCAAAGTGTTAAGTGTGGGGATATTTGATAGAGTATATATTTATATGTATTTATATGATTTCATTCTCATGTTTATTGTATTTTATAAATAATGGATATTATTAATTAGAGTTTAATGTTTTATGACAGGAAATAAAGAATTCCCAAACTTGGAAGAAATTGAGCTAATTTGGACTTAAATTACAAATAAATTCTAATTTATTGGGCTGGACGCGCAACGATCACTGTTCGGGCCCTAACTTGAGTTTCAGACATCAGAATTGGGTGATTTTATAGTCCATGCGAAGCTCACAAAATTATCTACAACTCAGAACTGGTCCAACATCAATATTCCAACTGAAGCAGCCCAGAAATAGGCCTGGAAGACAGACTATGAATTTTATGTTTATAATGCAATTTGTTTTGGGAAATTACTTATATTTTCTTGGAAAGCTTTAAAAACTCTTTTATATTAGGTTTTCAGATATTGTGGAAACATCATATCATAATATATTGTAGAATACAATTAGATAGCCGTACTTTGGAGAGAAGAGGCATAAAAACACTTTGACAGGGAGATTGGAAGAAGGAGTGAAGGGATTCATCCTGATTTCGAGAAGCTTTTAAAGTTGTATTCTTCGTACTTCAATTCTTAAACTAATTGTTTGCATTTTTAATTCATATTTGTTTTATCTTACCATGAGGAGCTAATCCCTTTATCCAAAAGTTGGGTAATATTCGTTGGCTTATTGAGTTTGTTTGATTGTATTGTGGTTTTCTTGTTTTTGTTAATCTGTCATTGAGCGCTTTATACAATTATAAGAGTCGCGAACTTTTAATTGAATCTCTAGGAACTATAACAAATCGGGAGAGGCGTTGTAATTCTAGAACATTATATGATAGACGCAATATAAGTATTAGATCGGGAGATTGATATGCAAATTGTGAAACTGATAATCCTTGGTTCGTAATAGTCTATAGTTGTACTTTGTATGACCATGGGAGTGGCTTTTAATGGATAATTATAGGCACTATAATTTACCTTGGGAGAGGATATTATAAACATTAGAAGGATTGTTTTTAGCAAAACAAGAGACACAAATTATGTTGGGCTTAAACCCAATACGGTAGTATGGGTATTGGTGATATAAATCATATATGGTTAAGGTAATAATTGTATGGATACAAAATTATTATATATGGTATGTCTTATTCACAAAGTTAGGTAATTAGGTGCCAAGAATTGGAAGGCTTGTATAATAAGTATGGTAAGACTTGTAGAACAAGTATGACAAGTCTTGGTGGCTAAGTTTTGGGTGGCTATATAAACATAGTCATATTATGTTTTGATATATACTTGAGTATTGTTTGGCTTGAGTATTGTGTGAGTGATAGACCGAGTGATTGATGTATTATTGATATTGTTAAGATTTATAATACGAGTTTGGGATGTGGGTTTTCCGCGTCAAATATATTTGTGTGTGTGCTTTGTTTTATTGGTTTGTTTGAATCTCGTTAATTGTGTAGCCCCTAACTTAACAATTGGTATCAGAGCCGAGGTTCGAGGTTCGTGATGGATAAGGTCGGGGGATTCGAGATTGAATTGTTTAATGGAAGAAACAATTTTACCTTGTGGTAGAGCACGGTGAAAGATCTATTGATTCAACGAGGGTTGTATGCAACTCTTGAAGATAAGAAGCCTGCTGATGTGGAAGATACAAAGTGGGCAGATATGAAGTTACGTGCAGCATCGACAATCCGGTTGGCCCTTGCACCGGAAATCAAGTATGATGTTCTTGAGGAGGATAACCATAAAAAATTGTGGGAGAAGTTGACGAAGACGTATCACTCAAAGTCATTGGCAAATAAGTTGTTCCTCAAGAAAGATTTGTTCGGGCTCAAGATGGAAGAAGATGGAGATTTGAGAGATCATCTGAATCGTTTTAATGGCCTGATCAACCAGCTGAATAATTTGGATGAAAAATTGAAGGATGAGGACAAAGCTGTTCGTCTACTTGTGTCTCTACCAAAGAAGTATAGTACTGTGATTACTTCTTTATTAGTTGGGAATACGGAGTTAGCTTTGGATGAGACTATTGTTGTTCTTCTGGATTCCGAAAGATTGATGAAGCAAGGATCGAGTGACGCATCTGATGGAAGTGCACTCGTGGTGGATGCACGTGACAAGAAAAAGAAGTCTGGTAAGAAACATAACCCTAATATCAAGTGCTCTTATTGTCATGAATTGGGTTATATACAATCCTGGTGTCCAAAGGCAAGAGAAGGCTTGAAGGAGTTGAAGAAAACTCGAGGAGGGGGTAGTGTTTCGCTTGTGGAAGGTGATGCTCTTTTGGTACAAGAAGATAAGGGATCGAAAGAAGAATGGGTGCTTGACTCGGGATGTTCTCATCACATATGTGCTAGGAGGGAGTGGTTCTCGTCCTACAAGAAGTGTGATGGAAAGATGGTTGCTTTACCAAATGGTAAAAGGGTAAAGGTTGCTGGCATTGGTGAGGTAATGATGAAACTTCACAATGGTTGTGTTCGAAAGTTAACTCAAGTGAGGTACGTACCGGAGTTAAATCGAAATCTAATTTCATTTGGTAAATTAGTTGATTTGGGATATACTGTTATGATGAAGAACGGTATTTTGGAGGTCACTAAAAGGGATTTAGAGATACTCAAAGGAAGGAAGGACAAAAGAAATTTTTTTGTGCTAGAAGGAGAGGTTATTGTTCGAGGGGAGGCATTGGTGGATGGATGTCGATGTCTTGATGGTGACCGTTAAATCGGTTGTGCATGGAACCGTATTGAGTTGAAGGGGAGGATTGTTGGGCTTAAACCCAATACGGTTGTATGGGTATTGGTGATATAAGTCATATATGGGTAAGGTAATAATTGTATGGATACACAATTATTATATATGGTATGTCTTATTCACAAAGTTAGGTAATTAGGTGCCAAGAATTGGAAGGCTTGTATAACAAGTATGGTAAGACTTGTAAAACAAGTATGGAAAGTCTTGGTGGCTAAGTTTTGGGTGGCTATATAAACATAGTCATATTATGTTTTGATATATACTTGAGTATTGTTTGGCTTGAGTATTGTGTGAGTGATACACCGAGTGATTGATGTATTATTGATATTGTTAAGATTAATACGAGTTTGGGACGTGGGTTTTCCGCGCCAAATATATTTGTGTGTGTGTGCTTTGTTTTATTTATTTGTTGAATCTCGTTAATTGTGTAGCCCCTAACTTAACAAATTAGACATTCATGATAGCCAAATGAAGAACCCTAATTTTTGGATTGTTTTCTCTCAGACTTAATATATTGTTTTTATTTGTTTATTAGATTAATTAGTAGATAATCACACCCACAAATTCTTCCACACTTCTAGATTATGAGAGATAAAAGACTTGAAATTGGTATTGATAATTTACCTCAAATGTGAATGCTCTAATAAGGAGAGAAGATGTCACTAACAATTTAATTAAATCTATCTTTTAATCAAATCAAACTTTAAACACTTGCAAGAAAAATAAATAACATAGAAATAGTGATGGGTGTTGCTTGTTGCAAGGGACAAGTCTTTAACTAGAACATAATCAAGTGTGTGCGTGTATGTGTAAAAGTTGCGTAGGTCAACGAATGATGAATAAAATAAATGGAGGTGTAGGGATTCGTGTAGGGATTCGAATCTAATACCCTTCCGAAATTAAGTTTTGACATCATTTTAAATAGGATTATTAAGAGGTTGGCCCTCAAAGTTTGACCGAAAATACACTGGAACCTTCAAAGTACGAAAACGTACCTCTGGGCCACTGAAGTATGTTCGATGTACATCCCGACCTTTTTTCCGTTCAAAGTCATTATTATTAAATCGGTTGAGGGGTAACTTTGTCATTTCCATTGCTTTGTAACGTTACATAAAAATAGGGTTTTATATCAAAGTAGCCACCCATTGCACTCAAAATGTATCAAGTAGACCACCCATTCAAAAATGATATCATTTGAATCATTAAAGTCATAATATATATCAAAGTGGTCACCCATTATAGTACTCGGGAAGTAAAAAAAAATTTCATCGAGTTTTACATATTTTTCTTAAATACTATAATAATCAAATGAAAGGTTATGAATTCTAGTATTTTTGATAATATATTTAGAATTTAAAAAATTTATTTACTATTTATTTTTAATTAAAACAAGTAAAATGACAATAAAATAAAAATAAATAGTAAATGAATTTTTAAAAATCTAAATATATTATCAGAAATACTAGAATTAGTAACCTTTCGTTTGGTTATGGATGCATTCAAGAAAAATGTGTAGAACTCGATGAAAAATTACTTTTACTTCCAGAGTACTATAATGGGTGGCCACGAGTACTATAACGGGTGGCCACTTTGATATTTATTTTAACTTTAATGATTCAAATGATATCATTTTTGAATGGGTGGTCTACTTGATACATTCGAGTGCAATAGGTGGCCACTTTGATATAAAACCCCATAAAAATAGTATGAACGTGTTGGTCCTTGAAGTATGGATTATTGTACACCTTTACACATTCAGTAAAAAAAATCTGTAATGTTTCTATTAAGTGTACTTATCATTTTCGGACCTCTAAATAACATAGTTTTGCAATATATATTTTCAAGTTTTTTGACTTGCACCAAAGTAGGACGTTCAATTTTTAATAAAAATATAAAAAATGGAAAAAAAAATATGTAAAATATAAATTCATGCCCCTGAAAATTCCTATAGACATAAGTTTTTAAGAAAATTATGATTTTTTTGTCATTTACAAATATAGTTCGGCATTTTATGTTTCGTCATTTTTGGCTTGTACCAAAGCAGTACTGATATGGGCCAAAAATAAGCCCTAAAAACACAATTAATGATACATTAATTAGACCTACATTGGTCTAAATATGAAGCCCATTAATGAGGCCCGAAATCCTAATTAAATATTAATTTCGTAATTAATATTGAGGGGTACTTAACAGTTTGGAAATAAGAGTCAAATAAGGATACAATATCTTTATGAGTGCCCTCCAAGACAACTACTCAAACATGGAAACATGTCATTGTCTAGTGTTGGTAAATTTGTGATTGGTATAATAATTTCTGCTCCAATGTGTCTAATTTTCTCATGTACTCTCCTCGTTCTTTTAATGAAGTTTAGCCTATAAAAAACATATTACGAGTATGTTAGAAATAATTGATGTGAATATTAATCAGTGTTACAGTGAAAAATCAGAGTTTAGCTGGAAGCAGTCAGAGTTTAGTTAAACGCTGACAGTTGGAAGCTCGACAGAGTTTGTTAAACTCTGTCTGGAGGTAGCGTCTACTGGTCAACAGTGTTTGAAGCTTATTTAAGGAAACAATAACTTTGAAGATTGGATAGCTGTCAAAGAGATTGAGTTGACTAAGGAGACGTGTAGCAATCGTAATTGATAACAATTGTATAGCTAATTTATAGGAGTATCGATTATCGATTGTATAGCAGCTGTATATCTTATAAATACAGTTAGGTTAATCCTAGAAGGGTATCGATCATTGTGAAACATTATTCATTGTAACCTAAGCAGCTCTCTGTGATATTTTACATCACTGAGAGAGGAGTTATTAATTCCAAACAGTTTTTAATTGTTTAAACGCGTATTTTATTGTTAATTTCTCATACGATCTTGATTATAATTGTGTATTCGGCCTAACAATTGGTATCAGAGCTAATCTGTTACTCTATACAGTTTAAGATCCACACACACAGCTATAATCAATGGCAGAAATACCTCCTCCAACAGGTTCAAATTTTGAGAAGGCTCAACCTACTACTGTGAGTCGTTATGAGACAATTAGGGTTCCTATTCTCAGGCCAACAGAGTATTCAATCTGGAAAGTGAAGATGACCATGTTTCTGGAGGCTACAGATCCAGAATATCTTGACAGAATTTATGAAGGTCCTCATAAACCTACAAAGCTACCTGTTGCTACTGCTGGTCAAGAAGCTAAAACAGTTCCAATGGAGAAGAAAGATCTGAATCTTGAAGATCTTTCATCTATTGCTAAGGATGCAAAAGTTAGGCATCTACTTCATAGTGCCTTAGACAATGTTATGTCTGATAAAGTGATTAACTGCACCACTGCCAAAGAAATCTGAGATGCTCTTGAGGTTAGATGTCAAGGAACTGCTGCTATCAAGAAGAATAGAAGGAACATACTCACACAGGAGTATGAGCACTTTGAGGCTAAATCTGAAGAAACCATGACAGAAACATTTGACAGATTCTGTAAATTGCTCAATGATTTATCATTGGTTAACAAAGAGTATGACCTAGAAGACTCAAATCTCAAATTTCTTCTTGCCTTACCTGAAAAGTGGGATGTGAAGACAACCACTATAAGAGATAACTATGATCTTGCTGATACTGAGATTGATGAAATCTATGGGCTGCTCAAAACTCATGAATTGGAATTGGAGCAGAGAAACAGGAGATCAAGCAAGAAGACAAAGTTTGTTGCTCTTAAGGTTGAAGAAAAACCCTTGAAGAAGGAAGCATCAAGGAAGAAAGCTAAGGGAAAGGCTTTAGTCATACATTCTGAAAGTGAGTCATCAAACTCTGATGTTGATTCAAACACTGATGAATCATCTAATTCTGAGGATGATGAAGAAGAAATGTTGCAAATGGCTGCTTTGATGGTGAAGCCTTTCAAGAAGATGGGTTTCAAGAACTTCAAGAAGGGAAAAAGGTTTTCTAAGAAAGATTCAAACTCTGACAAGAAGATTTTCAGAAAGTCTGAGAGAAAGGATACCAAGTCTAGGAAGAAAGACAAGTCTGAGATTCAATGCTACAAGTGTAAAGAGATGGGTCACTATGGTCCTGAGTGCAAGAAGGGTAAAACTGAAAAAGCACTCTACACAAAAGGCAGAGACTGGGCAGACACTTCAGACTCAGATGAGGATGTTAACTCTGCTCTCATGGCTTCTATTGAGAATGAATCTAAAGATTCTGAAAACAAGGTACCTCTAACTACCTATGCTTATAATACTGATGATATAACTGAATTAAGAATATAACGCCTTAGAAATTTCGTAATTATAAATATTAATATCTAATATTAAATGTGGATTATATGGTGTAATTTTTTTTAAGGATAAATATATGTGACAACATGTTTACATGATTATATGATGATGTATGTGTGACGTGTATGTCTGTGTATTTTTATTTGAAATTGATAATTAAAATCTATTTAAATTGTGTATTATCGACCTTCTGAAAATTTTATAAAATCATCGGAGTATTTAAAAATCCTGAAATCTTGTGAGTTATTATGTTTATGATATTATTTAGTTTTTAAAATTATTGGGTGAATCATTTTGGATGTTTAAGTATTTTAAAATGATTTTAAGAGTTTTATTGTATTTAAAGTGTCAAAACTTGTAAATTTCATATCTACTTCGTTTGGATCCTAAAAATATTTTTAAAATATGAGGGTGTCTGTAATTTCATACTCTTCATTTTAAAAATATAAAATTTAAATTTTCACCCATTTTCCATTTAATTTCAAGTTTTAAGAGTGATAAAAAAAATTTTAAAAATGATTTCAGCATTTTGGAATTTTATTTTTGTCCTTGTTTTTCCCTAATTAAGAAACCCAGCTCTCTTTCCCTGGGCTTCTCTCGAATCTTCCCCAATTCTCTACTGTGTTCTTCTCTCTCAAACAAAATCTTTCTCACCTCTCCCTCTCAACAAAATCTCTCTCACCTCTCCTTCTCTTTATAGTCCGAAATTGCTATGTGTGTGTATATATCTACCGCGTGCGTATGTATGTATGAAATAGGTGTGTGTTGGATGAATATGTGGGCTGTTTGAGGTCATTGTTGTGGTTGTGTAGCAGCGGTAGAGTGGCTGTGTATGTATCGTAGTGTGTGTATATGTACAGGGTCTGTGTGCGTGCGTATACGCGTTTGTGTTGCTGGATTGAAGAATGAAGAGAGGCAACCGGCTGGGGTTATAGTGGAGTTTGTATGAGTGTGCTGTGGTGTTGGTTCGAAGGGAGAAGGGGAACAGCGGTGCTTAGAGGTGGAGAGTGGAGGAAGAGAAGGAGGTAGAAGGGAGGACGTTGTGTGGGTGATGGTGGTGCGAAACAGAGGGGAAAGAAAGAGGGTAAAAAGAGGTTGCGTGGCTATTTGCGGGTGTCTAGTCTGGGCATACAGTGGTTGATGCTCGGGTGTTGCTACTATGGGTGACGGGTTGTGGGTGTTGCAGTGCACAGGTCGGAGGAGAAATCAGTTGGGGTTGTTAAAGTAGAAAGAAAGTGGGGGAAACAGAGGGGTTAGAGGTAAGGTTAGGTTATGTATTGAGTATATTGTAGTATGTTTGGTGTAAATTTCGGCTGGAGATTTTGATTGCTGCGACTTTAGTAGTAATTCGCTGGTTGAGTGAAATTGGTGATAGTATCAATTTTATTTTCTTTTTCTTTGTTTTGTTTGTTATGTCAATAAAGGATTGAAGGATGGTGGATGTGGTAATGATTGTATGTGTAACGGGGTTCAGTGATTTGTTGTGTACGGAGGAGGGAGGTGGGAAAAGGGTCGTGACATGTCTTGTATATAGCAATGCATTGTGAGTGAAATGAGTGTAGTGTGGTGGGTGATTATAGAAAAGTGTGTGTGTGAATATATATTCGAAAGGGGGCAAAGGTGGTGGAAAGGGGAGACACTAGCTGCGTGGGGGATGTTGCAAAGAAATAGTGGGTGTAATTGTGGGCAGTGTATGGGTTGTGAGTACGTATGTGAACTGGTGGTATGGTTCAAATTGGTACAAAATGGTAAGGAAGGGGTAGTTAAAAAAAATGGAATTTCATTTGACAATTGTCTATATGTATATTATGATTTTAAAATGAGTGACAGTGAGTGTTAGTTAACAAATGGTAATTATAAGACTTGATAGAGAGTGAAACTGAATTATAATTTATGCTAATCCAAATGATCGTTAAACTATTGGTGGTATGTTACTAATGTTTCACATTTAATGGTATATATGTGGTTTTAATGGATTATGTGTAGTAATGGTTTTACGTAGTTTACTTGAGTAGTTAGAGTTTTGTCACTAACTGGTATTTGGATAGTGATTCCAATCGTAAGATGATTTGAGTTATTATTGTAAAGTGAGGGATGTTGATTTCTCGAATAATTAATATGATGTTACGAGTTATATTTGAGTGGTAGTCGTAAGTCGTACTTATAACTTAAAGTTGATGTTCGATTTTAGAATTTATTGACTAATTATTGATCGGGTCGATTTTATTCTGACAGGTTAGGTCTTATTTTAGAGAAGGTGTTTTCCAAATTTTGTTAGATTATTTTGTAATTTATATAGTAAATTGATAAGAGGTATTTGTAAATAAATATGATATACGGGTAAAAATGATACAAGTGTAAGTTAATAATATGTGCTAAATGTTATGTGATTTATGTGCTTATATATTATTATCTTAAGAATATGATCTGTATGAGCTATATGTGTATGTTGTAAAGATTAATAGGACGCGTTTGGGTAGAATAGATTTATACGATTAAGGTTACGAGCGTACTGAAGTAGTACTTTACCTGTATATAGGTACGAATAGAAGGCCGGTTGAGAGCCAGTGCACATGTAGATGGAATCTTGAAAAATGGAAAGATTATCGGAGTTGATGAGTGTGTCATGTAGAGGATGACAAGTTACAGAAGAAACACAGAGGTATGATCCAGTAGAGGCAAATGGATAAGGAAAGAGAGACGGATGTAAAGAGAGTAAAGAGTTGAGGTATTGGAATTGGAAACTTCATGTATTGAGGCAAGTGTACTATCCCTCACTTATCGTTCAAGTGATGTGAAACTGTTTTCTGTTATTTAATTATTTGATATTTCTTTCGAATCCTTTTGCTTGTATCTATACCCCTTTCTTTTGTTCCAAGTGACTCAAAACCTGTATTGATATTCAGATTGCTTGAACTGCTTATGAATTGTTGTTTAACTTCTTATACCTTACTATCATTCCCTTTTAATTATTGTTGAACCCTTTATACCATAATGTTTATTCCTTATAAATTATTATTGAAACATATGTACCTTGCTTATTCTTATGAATTTTTAGTCAAACTTATGTACCTTATTATTTATCCTGTTTCTTGTTGAACCATAATCCTTGACGTATAATTTATGTCTTACTTTATCTTAGCCTTTTTCCTGATGTTAATTCCTTTAAACCATACCAGTGTAACCAAACATCATAACCCCTGAATTAAATTCCAAAACCCTAGCACTTATTTTGTTCTTTATTAACTAATGACTCTTCATTTATTTATGACCAGTGCAGTAACCCAATTTCTCAATTGAATTTCAGATTCCTGTATTCCCTTATTTTCTTATAAATTGTTGTTAAATTCTAGAATCTTAACAATTTCTCGTTTCTTAATTGATTTATGTTTCTTTGTTGATATATGATTTAATCTTGTTGAACCATTCCATGTTTATTTTAATCTTGTTGCTCTGCTGCTTATGATTCCTTATATTAATTGTTTCCTCGACCCCCAATCTTTTATAGTGATAAATGAAATGGCTTAATTAATTGAGGATGTTTTTTAAAATTCCTTATACTGGGCTGATCTGTTATCAGTGAGTTTAAGGTCTGAAAAGTGAAATGTTTTAAATCATTAATAATAATTTTTTTTTAAATTGGAAAAGCGTAAGAGGCTAGGGTGGTCCTAGTCCAGCACTTTTATTTGGCGTAAGAGGCTAGGGTGGTCCTAGTCCAGCATTAAAGGCCAATGTGTTGCCTAATTGGGAACCCAATTACAAAAGAAAGGGGACTTTACGTGGCTGATCACCCGTATTATCCGTAATCAGGATAATAATACAATCAACTTAAATGTTTTAAAAAGTTTTATGAACAGTATGTTTTGATGGAAAGAAACGTTTTTGAGAAAAAGGGTATGATTTAAAGAAAATGGAAAGTTTTATTCTATGATAGAAATTGAGTTATTCCCTCGAGATAGTTTGATGATTGATATTGTTCATCAATGAAATATTGAAAAATTGTTGTTCACTATATTAATAACTTGCTGAGCATTCTTTGGTTCACTCTTGCTTTGTTTTTACCTAACCCTTTGCAGTTAGGCTTAAAGATGATCTACCTACATTTTTCAGTTCGAATGAGAGCGATGAGACATTCTGTTCAAAACATATTTCAGAGCCAGCGCGGACAGGCATAGATTTGGTATGAGCTTCAGATTGGATGGTACAATAGTTGAGATTAGATCAGAAATAGAAGTTGTAATAATTTGTGTAATTTAGATTCTTGTTTCCTACCATAACCTGGAATCGATCCTCGGTGAGGAATCGTTGGTGTATTAAGTTTATTTGCGGTTGTGAATTGGAATTTGGTTTGGGTTGAAATACAGGTGGATAGTCCGATTTACGAATACTTCATGCCGAAAATTTCTAAAATTCCTTTGTATCAAAGTCTATTTTATTATAAAAAGTATATTTTCAGTATTGGGAAGTTGGGGCGTTACAAAGAATCTATCTTAAGGCTTTGCATATCAGTTATAGGGATCAGACTTTAGAGAATGAGAGAATCAAATCTGAGAATTCTGAACTTAAAGTGAGAAATAAAATTGTTGAAGAGAAACTTGAAAACATGCAACAAGTTCAGAAAGAAAGAGATGATGCTGTTTATCTAGAACAGGATTTGCTAGGAAAATATAAGCAACTTGAATCTGAATTGGAGAAAGCAAATCACATAATTAAAACTTGGACTCATTCTGGAAAAGACACTCAAGAGGTTTTTCAGTCAGACACAGTTGGTTTAGGTTACTGTGAGGGAGATGAACTTAGGTTTCAAAACAAAGTCAAAATTAGAACACATCTTCCATCTACAAAATTTGTTCATGGAATAAATGAACCTAAGTCTGAAGCTGAAAAAGAAGCTGTTAAGAAAGAACCAGTAAAAAGTACTGTTAAATAGGTTAATATTGGTTCAATGACAGATAAACAACTCAAGCATAAGCTTAAGGAGTTAAAATCTGCTAAGAAACAGAAAGTGTCTAAGAAGAATAGAAATGGTAAAGTAGGCATTACTCAAGGTAATTATCCAATGCTTGCAACTTTTGCTCCAAGAAAGACATGTCATAACTGTGGTAGCACTAACCATCTTGCTAGTTTCTGCAGGAAGAACAAAAACATTAATTCATTAGCTTCCAAGTCTGAAGTAAAGAAAGATAATGTTAGAACTAGACCATAGACTTTATGCAAACATTGTGGAAGTACTTGGCATTCAATTTATACTTGCAGAGATTATCATGATATTTATCATAACTACTATGAACTTAAGCCTAATTTGAAATGGGTTAAGGTTAATTCTGCAAGTGTAAACTCTGAAAAAGTTAGCTTAAACTCTGATAATGTAAATTTCGCTGCTAAAGCTAATAAAGTTAAGAAACCCAAAGGATCCAAGCAAGTCTGGATCCTAATCTTCAGTGATTGATTGTGATTGCAGGGCATCAGGGAGAGTACCCTAGTCGTGGACAGTGGATGTTTAGGACACATGACTGGAAATAAAGCCCTGCTATCAGAGTATGTGGAGAAGGATGGCCCAAAAGTTTCCTATGGAGATGGCAACATAGGACGTACTCTGGGATATGGCAATATCAATCTTGAAGTGTCATTATCACAAATGTAGCTCTAGTTCCAGGACTCAAGCATGATTTGCTATCTGTGAGTCAAATCTGTGATAGAGGATATCATGTAGATTTTCAGCCTGAATACTGTGAAATCATCAGTAAATCTACAGGGAAAGTTGTTCTAGTTGAACACAGGCGCAATAATATCTATGAAGCAAGTTTGTTGACAAACTTTGATGGAAAAGCTGTGTGCCTGTCCACAAGAATGTCTAGTGAAGAGAGTTGGAAGTGGCATAAGAAACTCTCTCATCTGAATCTGAACATAAATGAGTTGATAAGAAAGGATCTTGTAAGAGGACTTCCAAAGTCTTTATTAAATGTTGATGGCCTGTGTGATTCCTGTCAAAAGGCCAAACAAAGGAAGTCATCTTTCAAGAGCAAGTCTGAATCTTCAATTGTTGATCCTTATCAACTTCTACATGTTGATCTCTTTGGACCAGTGAATGTCTTGTCAATTGGAAGAAAGAAATATGCTCTAGTCATTGTTGATGAACACACCAGATATACTTGGGTGTATTTTCTAGCAAAGAAGGATGAAACTGCATTAACTCTGATGGAGCATGTAAAGCTGCTGGACAAAGGATCAAAACACAAAGTCAAAATAATCAGGAGTGATAATGGAACTGAATTCAGGAATGCAACAATGGAAGAATCCTGCAAGAACAGAGGATTGAAGCAAGAGTTTTCTGCACCTGGAACACCACAGCAAAATGGTGTAGTTAAGAGGAAGAACAGAACCTTGATATAAGCTGCCAGAACTATGCTTGATGAAGCAAAATTGCCAACCTATTTCTGGGCAGAAGCAGTTCAAACAGCCTGTTTTACTCAAAATGCCACACTGATCAACAAGCATGGAAAAACACCATATGAGATGGTGAGGGAAAAGAAGCCAAACCTAAAATATTTTCATATTTTTGGGTGCAAATGCTTTGTCTTGAAAACTCATCCTGAAAAGTTGACCAAATTTGAGTTAAAAGCTGATGAAGGAATTTTTGTTGGCTATCCACTGTCAACTAAGGCATTCAGAGTTTATAATCTGAGAACTAAGGTGATCATGGAGTCAATTCATGTGTCATTTGATGACAAGAAAATATCTGGACTTGAAGATGTAGATGAACATGATCAACTGCACTTTGAAAATGAAGACTTAATCTCTGATGAAGTAAACTTTAATGAAACTGATCTGACAAACTCTGTTGAAGCATACTCTGAACCTCTACTGGTAAACACTGAAGAAACTTCTCAGCCAGAACAAAGGGGAGAACCAGTTGAGGGGGAGCATGATCAAAATGATGACTCAAATTCTGATAGTGAGTCAACTGAAAAGTCTGGATCAAACTCTGATGACTCAAACTCTAAAACTGCAAAATCTGACAGTTCAAACTCTGAGCAGTCAAATTCAGGGGGAGCCTCAGAAAACGAAGAAAGACAACAAGAAAATCAGGAGAACATGGATCAAGGGGGAGGATCACATACTGATAGAAACCATTTACCTTATGCTAGGAAATGGACAAAATCTCATACACCTGATTTAATTATTGGAGATCCAGATGCAACAGTAAGGACAGAAGTGCTACAGCAAGTGAATGTCTGTTTCATGCATTCTTGTATAAGAATGAACCAAAGAAAGTAGAAGAAGCTCTTCAAGATGCTGACTGGATAACAGCAATGCAGGAGGAGTTAATTGAATTTGAAAGGAATGAAGTATGGACCCTTGTACCTAGACCAAAGAATAGATCTGTTGTTGGTACTAGATGGGTTTTCAGAAACAAAATTGACAGTGAGGGAGTTGTTACAAGGAACAAGGCTAGACTTTCGGCAAAAGGCTATTCACAGCAGGAAGGAATAGACTATGATGAAACTTTTGCTCCAGTTGCAAGATTGGAGGCAATAAGAATTTTTCTAGCATATGCCTCTCACAAGAAATTCAATGTATTTCAGATGGATGTGAAAAGTGCCTTTCTGAATGGGAAGCTTGAAGAAGAAGTGTCTGTTGAACAACCACCAGGTTTTGTGGACCCAAAATATCCAGACTATGTCTACAGGCTGGATAAGGCACTCTATGGACTTAAGCAGGCACCAAGAGCATGGTATGAAACTCTGGCTCAATTTCTTTTAGAAAGTGGGTTCAACAGAGGTGCAATTGATAAAACACTGTTCTACTTTAACTATGGTGATGACTTGCTTTTAGTTCAGATATATGTTGAAGACATAATTTTTGGGTCTACTAATGATAAACTCTGTAAAAAGTTTGCCAAGCTCATGCAGTCCAGGTATCAAATGAGCATGATGGGAGAGCTTAGCTATTTTCTAGGCTTACAGGTGAAGCAAACAGATGATGGGATTTTCATAAATCAAGCAAAATATACCAGAAATCTTTTCAAGAAATTTGGTATGCTTGACTGCTCATCTACATCAACTCCCATGGCAACAGCAACAAAGTTGGACAAAGACACAGGAGCTTCAGTAGATATGACAAACTATAGAGGCATGATAGGGTCTCTTCTTTATCTAACAGCTAGCAGGCATGATATTATGTATGCAACTTGTCTCTGTGCAAGGTTTCAGGCAGATCCCAGAGAACCACATCTAACAACTGTGAAGAGGATTTTTAAGTATCTCAAGGGAACCATAACCTTAGGTCTGTGGTATCGTAGAGAATCAGATTTCAAGCTACTTGGTTACTCTGATGCAGACTTTGCAGGCTGCAAGATAGAAAGAAAAAGCACCAGTGGAAGTTGTCAATTTCAGGGTGATAGACTTGTTTCTTGGTACAGCACGAAATAGAAATCAATTTCTACATCTACAGCTGAAGCAGAGTATATTGCTATTGGTAGCTGTTGTGCACAGATTCTGTGGATGAAGAATCATTTGCTAGATTATGGATGAAGATTCTGAGGTACAGTAAAATACCTATTTACTGTGATAATCAAAGTGTTATTGTTATGACAGGTAATCCAGTACTGCATTCAATGACCAAGCACATCAGCATAAGGTACCACTTTATCAGAGAACATGTAGAGGAAGGGAATATTGAGCTTCATTTTGTGTCTACAGAACAACAGCTTGCAGATATCTTCACCAAGCCATTGAGTGAAGCTGTATTTACAAGGCTGGTAAATGAACTAGGAATGGTCTCTGATTTACTTTATGGATTTTATGAAAAATTAGATGCTCTAAAATTTGAATTGGTAAACTCTGCTATACACACACATATATTCACACCTGTGCAGTTTTTGAAAGGATTATGGTAATGCAGTTGGAGAATTGACAAACGCTGACGAATTTTGTCTAATACTCTAAGGTAATTTATTTCAGACAATTTACATACTTGGGGTAAAAAGAGTTTTTGAAAAATGAAATAAATTATTGCCAACTGTTAATGAGTGTTGGAGTGGTAAAGTGTGTTGGTAATGGGAGAGAAATTAGCAGTAATTATTGCTATAGTTACTGAACGTGCATAGTTGTTCCATTATATATGTGCCACGTGTCCCACTCACCCACTAATGTGTCCCACTTGCACATTAATTGAGTAATTGGTTGAGTGTATTAATGTTAAAACGATTGGGTTTTACTTTTTCATTACAACTCTAATCATTTTTACTTACACGGTTATTTTCTTTGCACACAACCCACTCACAGTTACTTGTTATTTCACTTGAGCATTTTCACAAACACCTTTGCTACATATCTTTTTCACTCATATTCTCTTCTCAAATCGATTCTAATGGCTACTAAAGCTTTTACTGCTCAAGGGTTAGTATTTGTTCCTAACAATTATGCATCTCCATTGAACAATGAAAACGTTCCAGAGGCGTTTCATTTGATTCAAAACTTTTTTGGAGATTCAGAGATTGGTACAGCTCTAGTCAAACCACAAATGCTTTCTGCCACGCAGATTGCTACTTTTTAGAAAAACTCTGTGTATGACGATGGAGGAGAGCATGGGAATCCATCAATCGTTTTCACTTATGAGGAGACAGAGTTTGTGATTACTCCTACAACAGTTAGAGAGACTATGGGTTTTGATACACACACTTCATACAGTGTTGCTGGTGAGAATCAATTGAAAGAGATGTTGCAGCAACTTGGTTGTTCAGACTCTCTAGCAAGACTTGGTAATGTAAAAAGGCCAATGCTCAGGAAGGAATGGAGTTTCTTCTTCGATTGCATCACAAGAGCTTTTGGCAAGAAAGTCACCAACTGGGATGCCATTCCTACTAACAGTCTTCAAATCGGGTATTCTCTTCTCTATGGAAGTAATTTCGATTTTGGTAGACTTGTTTTAATGAATATAGGTGACAGATTGTCAGAGGATAGTACTGTCTACTTTGCTAGATTTTGTCAGTTATTATTTACTTCCTGTGTTCCTGGTGTTGAGATTGCTGAGAATGACATAATACTAGCTTTTAAGGTTAATAAGAGGATATTCTCTGATTTAACCAACAAAGATGCTAACAAGGAGCAATTACCTGATTTGGTGTTGCCTCTTGCACTTCAAAATTTCCTACACCAACCTCAAGAACCTCCACAGCTTGAGTTTGAACCTACAAACACTGAACCCATTCAACCACCTACAAACACTGAATCTCAAACTTTAAACACTGAAACACAAACCCAACCTCAACCTGAACAACAACCACCTCTTACTCAACCTAAACTAAAACATGGAGGTAGAAGAAAACACACAGCAGCAAATACACAGCATCGATTAGCTAGAGCTAGAAGGGAATCTGTTCAAATTCAAAAGGAGTCTGTCAGGCCTAAAAGGGCTAGAAACGAAAGGGCAAACAGACCTCCATCACCTTCTGTCTTAGATGATTCTGCTGAAGAAGAGACAGTTGAAGTGCCTTAAGTTAAAAGAAGAAGATTGATTCTTGATGATTCTGATGAGGAAATGAACTTTGAAGCTCCAGAGGTGATTTCCAAGGAAATACCTACTGTTGAGACATATACTGCAGAAGAAGTTGCCAATACAACTGACAATGTACAAATGGATGATGAAAACAGAGATGGTTTTCCTTCTATGGATGATTTTGTTGAAACATTCATACCATTTTCTGATCACATTAATGTTCCTCTTTCACCTGTTATTGCAAACTCTGAAGAAACTGGTGCAGCTGATCAGCCTACTGTAGTACTTGATGAAACAGTGGCATCACACACTGAGCTATTCTCTGATGCTCACCAGGTTCCTGAACAAGGTGAAGAGGTTGAACAAGTTGAAGTTCCAAAGTCTGTTGAGGCTAGAGATATACCTGCAGAGATTGTTGATGAAATAGCAGTGAATTTTGCTGAAACTGCAGAGATTGTTGCAGAGAATGTTGCAGTGCATACTGATCAAGTTGAAGATACAATTGTTGATGTTGAAGATGAAGGAAGTGCAGAATCAAACTGTTCTCAGAGTATACCAATACAAACTAATGCTAAGCACACACCTTTTTCTAAACCTTCACATCAACATGACAATGAAGCTGAACACTTTGCCAAGAATTCAAGGGATTGGTATAAGTCAGATTGTATTTTTCCTATTGAAAGAGGAGCTAAATTTGTTCATCAATCTGCAGGCAATCTCAAACTCTGACTAAGGAGGATGATACTGAAGATGGAGGAGCAAAGGACAAAGGGAAGAAATTATTAAGAGATGATCAAAGTCTGAAATTTAGCAAGTCTTCTAAGTCAAAGTCTGTTGGAATAATTACTGATGCTCAGGGTACTTTAAAACCCAAGAGTTTATTATTCACTGAAAATCCATTGACTGATGAAGAATTGGCTGCTAAGTTTTTTCTTGAAGAAAATGAAGAAGGTGCTACTATTGAAGATATTGAAGCTGAAGAAAAGAATCTACAAGAAGAACATCAGAAAGCTTTAAAGTCTGGAAAGCTTAAAAAGAAAGAAAAAGCTCATAGGCCTGTTCTTAAAGGCATTGTGATTAAAGAAAATGTTGGTGCTGATCAAAGATCTAAAGTATCTAAGAAACCAACAGAAGCTGAAGCTAGATTGAAGCTAAAAGGCATTGTTGAAGAAGGAGAGGGTTCAAAGAAGAAGAATACAACCTCTGTTGCTACACAAGTTGTACAGAGACCTTTATCTACCCAGATGCAAATGGTTTTTGGAAAACCAACACTTCATGATCCAACTCTGATGACTGGAGGTACTACTACTGATTTTCTACATGGTAGAGCTTTAACAGGAAAGCAAGGTCGAGATAAATCTGGATTGGGCTCTCATAAAGAAGTCAGAATGAATACTGGTCCTCGAGATCCTTCATCACTGGCTGTTCCAGGTCTTGGTGTTACTCAGGAGAGTTTAGACAGACTGGAGTCAGTACAGTTGATTCATCAAAGAAGTTTGGATAAAGATTTTCTATTGTATTTCATGGAAGATGGTACTGTGTACAAAATTGGTGAGTATGATCTTGATTTGAAGCTATGGGAGGAATTAGAATATGTTCTATATCTCTTCAAGGTGAAAAATCAAAGGACTCAACAAGCTGCAAATGTGCTAAGAAATAAGATGCTACATAATTTGGCAGTTAGAGGGATGAAATACAACAGACAATATGTCCCAAAGTACAGAGATTATCATGGGAATATTGTTGAGATGAAGAAGGGTAGTGCTAAACTGAAGACAGACCTGGGTATAACAGTTCTTGATTTTAACTCAGAGTCAGCAAAAGCAAAGTTCATCAGACTGGGGAATGAGAGGAGAAGAAACAAAATCTATGATCTGAGGTCTGCTATTTATCAAACTGGTGAAGATGATCCTAAGCTAAAAGAGATCAAGGAGGTTATGCAGACAGAGCTTGAAAATGCTGAAAGAAGATTACTTATCGACTACCTTAGAACAACACCAGATGTTGAGGAGATTAAGGATTAAAGCTCTGTAAGAATTTTTCTTATTTTCTATAGATTTTGTTAAGTAGAAGTTTAAACTCTGTTTGTATATTAAACACTGTATTTGTTTATTTGTTTTGACATCATCAATTATTGTTAAACTTGTGCATTTTTATTAATGAACAAGATGGGGGAGATTGTTAGAAATAATTGATGTGAATATTAATCAGTGTTTAAGTGTTACAGTGAAAAATCAGAGTTTAGCTGGAAGCAGTCAGAGTTTAGTTAAACGCTGACAGTTGGAAGCTCGACAGAGTTTGTTAAACTCTGTCTGGAGGCAGCGTCTACTGGTCAACAGTGTTTGAAGCTCCGCGCCCGACCTACTGTTCATTTGCTGAATTTGCTCTATTTTCTTCGTTTTAACTCCGATTTTCATTCCGTTTCTTCTGGCTCTCTCACAATTTGATGTATTGTTATTCTTTAAGCTCAAAACCCACCATTTAAGCATGGAAAACATCATCACACATCCGACTCTTATTCCTGCACAAATTCACTAAAAACACATCAAAAACACCACATACTTGAGTTCAAGTCATCAATTCAAGCCGATACGAAGCATTCCAAGTGGATATAACATCCACTTATCACACCCCCAAACTTAAACCGATGCTTGTCCTCAAGCATAACAATTATAACTATATACAACTAACTAGTACCACTTTCGTAGGTGATCACGGTTGCATTTGGCATATGCAACAAGCCCTTTAAACCCCTAGGCAGCCCTAGTGGACGAGTAAGGTCTCGTGAGGGCCTATAGCGAATGTACCCACAAAATCCAATGCAATGTAATGCATGAATGCAACTAATATGAAAAATGCAAATGATTTACTACTAATATCCTACCATACTTTCAAATCCTCTCATGCCATATCAACTTAAGAATCAAAGTAAATACGCAATGTCTTGGTGTCGAAAGTGCAAGTATTCACATAGTCTACTCAATGAACATGCATAAGCTCTCAAAAGTCCATGTCAAGTGTAAGAATAAGTTAGTAACCATGCTAAGCCTACAAGAGTACATCTTTGAGTAAAAACTTGGGATCTCATATGCAAAAACAAGCAAACACTCACAATCCACTCACAAAAGAATATTCACTCAAGAACAAGGCCGTAAGTGTATCACTCAATTCCAACAAAATCATAAGCATGCTTGACATTTAGTATCAATCTAACTCTTAAGACAACATACATCAATGACGATAATCAAAAGGTCTTTATTTGGGTTGTAACGGGGCTAGGGACAAGGTATGTCAGATAAGCCAAAACAGGTGAAGTGTCAAAAGCTAGTAAGTACCATGATGAATCATACACAACACCCTATTTTTCCCCCCACATAATTTATTATTTTTCTTCCAACAAAAACGCTCGACTAGTCGACTAAAGTAGGATCACAATAACACAAATATGCTCTCATAATATAACTTTTTTTTTCTCTTTTTTTTTTCTTTTTTTTTTCTTTTTTTTTCGAGAGCTAAAGCAACAATAATATAAACAATAACAATGATCCCACGATTTTATTACACATGCCGACTATCAAGCAACAACCAAACCCAAATTTCAATATTTCCCCCAAAATCATGACCAACAATAAACCCCTCCCTTACACACCTTATTACTCCCTTAAGCACTCTACTAGCCTTTGACAATGTGGGTTCAAATGAATGTAAGACCAATACAAGAAAAAGGTCTAGGCAAGTAATGTGGTATGTCACCGAAAAAATAGGATTAAGCTCAACGGGTTAACTAATTGATCATGTAAATATGGTGTGGTAATATGGGAAAATATGCAGTTATTCCTAAATGCCTTTATCATTTTAATCGTCAAATAATGTCATGCGTTTCAAGAAAGACCTCAAACAACTGCTAGCAATGCAAACAATCCGTGGACACTCAAGCAAATGAATAAATTGCAACAAATATGCAATAAGGCTCAAAAGCTCACTTGGCGGAAAAACATACTCAATCCCAAGCAAAAATCTCTCTAATGCACCTACTTGTATTCAAAGAATGCAAACTAAATCATCTTGCACATATTCATGTCCTTCTAATTACTCACAACATTCAATAAGTCTACTAGCTTCAACTTACTAGTGTATGTGTGTGCACAAGAACAAAGCATATCACTTCTCAATCAAAAGCGTCAAGAACACAAAATTCCTTTCAAGCATGGGTGCAAATGCAAACTATTATGAACTCACATGATATACAAAAACAGAATGTCCTATATGAAACAAACGTAGATATCACGAACATAAATGCATGATTTACTAATACTAATATGCAAAGCATGAAATCCTACATGAACACATAATACAACAACTACTAATCCCTCAAACCACCCCCAAACTTAAAATATTCAATGTCCGCATTGAATGGAAGTAAATACGAGGGAAAGTAGAAAACATACCAGTATACAACAATGCTTGGGTTGCCTCCCAAGAAGCGCTTCTTTAACGTCAATGGCTTGACGTTACTTCCAAGCCTCCATTAAGGATGATAATAGTTTGCCTGGTCCTCTCTTCGCGAGACTTCATCGTCATCACGGCGGCACACTTTCTGCTCCTTCTCCTCGCTTGGACTAATCGCATGACAACTATGACATATTCCAATGCCTTCATCGGTTGACCCAAAATCTGTCAATTTGTAGAACAACATACACTCGCGGGCTTTGCTTGAATATAATGGAGGAGGGTAAATGTAAGTTGTTGAAGCCTTTGCTTCCTCAAAGAGAACTTCCTCCATTGGCTCTAATGCGCTACCTCCATCTTCACACTTTGAGTCAAGTAGAAGACCTGCATCTTTCCCATGTTCTTCGGCCTCTTGGTACGCACATACCAATTTTTGAAATTTGTGCAGCTCATCAGTGTCTGTCCCAAATAGTGCCCTTTCCAAATCATCCACCAACCTAACATGATCAAATTCCTCACATGGCTTGCGAATGCTCACCTCACCTTGGAATTTGTCTTTCTCAATTAATCATGCAGCACCTTGCTCCAAGTCACAGTTACTTTCTGGAATTGCCTCTTGTATGAATTGTTGTTTCTCTTGTTTCACAGCACTCACAGCTCGAGCAACTAGAATCTCTAAAGATTTGATAGACTTCTCACTACTCTTTACAAGCATCCTAAGCTCCTCCATAGTAGGAACCTCATCTGACTAAAAAGTAGGAGTAGGTTGCTGATGTTGAAACTCTTCACTTCCAAAGAAATATGTCATATCTGGAACATCTTGCTGGTACTGTTGAGGATGGTATGGAAAATATGGTTGTTCCTCATAAGTGACATATGGATCAACTCCTTCGTAGTAACAATATTGTGAGGGATCATGAACGCCCAAACACCGCTCACATTGATAAGTCATGGATGTCCTCGAATATGCCCACCATGGCAACTCCTCGCATGCCATCTTCAAACACTCAAGTACCTGAAACACACCGAACTAAACAAGATAGATAAGAAATCCGAGTCAGTGAACTCTAACGACCACTATTGACAAGCACATAAACCAAAAATAAAACACCGATGATCCCCGGCAGCGGCGCCAAAAACTTGTTTACACTATATCACGCAAGCGTACGTGGTCACAAGTAATATATGAATAAGTCGAGTTCGTTCCCACAGAGATCTGGTTAAGGTTTTAATTCAGTTATTGTACCTATGCAACAATGTATGGTTATTACTCACTGCTAAGACAAATAACAAATTTGAGTTTTAATTAACTAAACTAACTAAGATGCAAATTATCAACTAAGAATTAACTAACTAACGATAATTAAAATCAAATTACTTACGCAATATGAACCATGGAATCCTAACTTCAATACAAACTTCCTTTAGAGATCATGCCCTTTTATCAATACATGTGGTGGTTACGATAACTAATCGGACAACACGAAATAAGTATACGTTACCTTTCAGTACACGCACACCAATCTACACAATATCCACATAAGATAGAAATCATGCAGGCACCAATTATGCTTAGAACCTATATGTCTATAGAATTTGAAAACATAATGGTTGAAGATCAAGTATCCATAAGATTACATAAGGTAGTATGAGACGGTTAGAAACACACCACAAACATGAATAACATTCATGGACTTATGCTAGCATGGCAAGTTCTAAATCTAAAGATCCACTGTCGCTTCACAAGAGATTAACAAGATAGATGTTAGCTATGCATCTATATGAATTAAATACAACCCTGCAAGGATATCGCAAATTCACCACACATATATCAAGTTAAGCAATCAACATTTAAATTCCATAAGTAAATCCGTTAGAATCCCATGACAACGATTAGTTCATAATCGAACCTCTCGTCATCATGGGATCTGATGAAACCATGATAAAAACAAAGTATGAAAAGATACAAATAAAACTAAGTAATTGATATGTAATGGTGTGTGTTTTTTCTGTCCCCCAAGATGTGTATTTATAGCCCCAAGTGTCCTCTTCTCCAAGTAATTGCCTTCTTTGAGTTGGAATAGAAGATTGGCAAATTCCATCTTTGAATGAAATATAATTGCAAATTCCATGTATAAGTCTGATTCTGGAAGTTTCTGACCGTCCAGGACAATTACCATACTGATTAGAAGTAGGAATTGTGGCAATTTCCTTGTTGGAATAGAATTCTGCAACTTCTGGAAGTTTCTGTTTTGAAGGAAAATTCTCTTCAATAATTCTGGACTCCGGACCACCTTAGAATGATAGAAAATCTCGTTAGCTTCGCGTGGACTATAAGATCGCCCAAAACGGACTTGTAGAACTCAAGATATGGCCAAAACAAAATCAGAAATTCTGGCTGATTTTTCACCCGCACCGCGCACGACCGCGTGCGCCCGCACTACTGTTCACGCGCCGCAGCGCCCGAAATTAGTACAAATTAGGCGCGGCCGCGCCCGACCTACTGTTCATTTGCTGAATTTGCTCTATTTTCTTCGTTTTAACTCCGATTTTCATTCCGTTTCTTCTGGCTCTCTCACAATTTGATGTATTGTTATTCTTTAACCTCAAAACCCACCATTTAAGCATGGAAAACATCATCACACATCCGACTCTTATTCCTGCACAAATTCACTAAAAACACATCAAAAACACCACATACTTGAGTTCAAGTCATCAATTCAAGCCGATACGAAGCATTCCAAGTGGATATAATATCCACTTATCAGCATGGCCTCAGACTCAGGAAATTATACCAGTAAACAGCAAGCCAAAGCCTGAAGAACTGAATAAGGAGCTCTATAAAAACCCAAAGTCTTCAACAGTCAGAGTTAGTCACTATAATGAAGCGAGAATAACAACCATTGTAACAAAAATATTTATTTCAATGAATTCAGGCTTGGCTATTTGTTCTTAAATTGTGTTATTTATATTTTTACCTTGTAATAGTGATACTAGTGCCCGAAAATTTTCTAAGTAAAAGTCCTCAGCCCGGAGCACTAAGCGACATAGGGGCCGGTCCATGAGCAATAAGCAAACTTTATAAAAAATTTCTATGTAAAAGTCCTCAGGCCGGAGCAATAAGCGACATAGGGGCCGGGGCATGAGCAATAAGCAAACTTTGTAAGAACCCAGATTTTGGGTAGAATTAAAACCTTTTATTATTTAATGATGTAAGAATAAATAGTGGTTACGGCTACGATGTAATAGTTGATCTTCTGAATGAATGAATGGAATTCGATTTAAATATATATGTCTTGAAGAATGCTAATGGTTGACAACTTAGATAAGAATAATCTATCTCCTAGGGGAATAAGATATGGCAATTCCAAGCAGGAGAATATTCTCATGTCATCTAGATCGATAACGATTAGTCCAGTAGTTCCGTGAAAGGGTTAAGAAACGCCCGAGAGAGAACAACGACATTGTCATAAATATAGGGAATAAAGGAAGAATAAAGAATGAATAGTGTTTTTGGTGGAAATGAGAATATTACTAGACGACGCTATATAGAAGTATTCGGAACGGATTTCCGAGTTCGTATTAGTGATCTAGGGGGAAAATAAGTGTATGTAAAAGCCGTCGAATTCTGAAAAACCGCACTTTTATTTCCTCCGAGAATTCCCTGGACACTGATAGACTTAAGGATTTAACGAAAGGATTTAAGGAATTTGAATTCGAAAGTTAGTAAGAAAGATGGAGAATGATAGTATTAATATTAAGAAGATTTCCGGTAAAAAATCCGTGAGATATTCCTACGAACGATCAATCGAAACGAGCAATAACCGAACAAAAGAAACAAGCAGAGGAGAGCAAGAGTCATGCATAGGCTACTAGAAAAGATCTAGCAACCAAGTGGACTCAAGTAACTAGGATACTTAGCAAGAAACTAGTACTTAGAAAACAAATCACTTAGTTAGCTTGTAACCATCCAAAACAGAACACTTGTCTTGCCAAATACATCACTCCATGCATCATCACTTTATTAAAGCAACATAAAATGAGATATTATCCAAGACCACTTCACTTTATTCATTATTATTCAAAGTAACCAAGCAAAACATCAAACTCTCTCTAGCTTCCTTCCATTCGACTTTTGCATTAATTCCAAGGGGGAAATCCCACTTCCAACCATCATTTGATCTTGTAATTTTTATGGTGAGTCCTATATTTCATGAAACTAATTTCCTAGAAATTTCAAGTCCAAATTCCATGGTTTCCATTTTCAAAAAAATCAAGAAAGGTGAGGGTGAATAGTGTTTCTTATGAACTAACTTTGAATTTTCTTGTTTTTCATGGTTGATCTAGCAAGCCTAGGCACTCTTAAGGATAGATCAAGGCTTAGCAAGGATACATCACTCTCTAAGGAAGGTAACAAGCTCAGAAACCCTTAGTACCATTTTGAGTTTTATGAGTTTTATGGGTGATTTAGTGTTAGTATGCAATGTCATTAGATCTGTGTTATTAGTTGATTATGGTTGTTGTTTGGATTATGATCCATGAGATGGTTGAGACGAGATGTTGTTAGACTAGTCATGATGTTATCATGTGTTAGAATGGATGGGGTGTAGTGCTTGATTGATTCACGGTGATGTGAAAACTTTGGAAATCGTGTAAACATAGCCGTCGTAATGCCGAATTTTCGTTAATCTTTAAAAACCGTGCATCAAAGTAGCTTGAACTCACTGTCCAGTGTTGTATTTTGCCATGATAAGATAGATAATGTTCCAAGCTTCGTTTTGATATAAAGAACGTGTGAAATGGACTTACGGTTTAGGATTTATGGCCGATATACTAAAAGTAGTTCGAAGCCGTAAACGAGAATTCGTAACTGAAATTGCACCCTCGTAAAATACGTAAGTCAGTGGAGAATCTTGGTAATTAAATACTAGAGGTAAAAAGGAAGGTGTGAGAGAAAACCTCATGTGAAACGGATCGTTTTTCGATTTTATAAAAATGTTTGAATCAAGGTTAAACGCGAACGAACCCCTTAAAAGTATAACTTTGGTTATAACTTCGAAAACGAGCGATAAAACTCGAGGTATAATCTTGGTTCGTAATCGATCGACTTTAGAACTTATACGACTTAAGTATATACTAAGTGTGAGTATGATGACATGTCTTAATGACGAACAAATGTCGGATCGTATCGGTAATAAAAAGAGTTACACTAAAAAGGGTATAACGAGATAATTCGAAAACATGTTTCGACTTAAGTTGATACTTAACCTTTTAAAAAGTGTTAAGTGATTAATCTCGAATATTCTGACTATTTATAGATCGCCGAGCTGACCCGGGACACACTACCCCTACTCGTACTCGATTACCAGGCAAGGTCTAAATCCTTTTTAAAGGTTGTTGTTGTGAATATATATATATATATATATATATATATATATATATATATATATATATATATATGATTCGATTTTGTGTTTCATATGCCATAGCATGCATGCCTACTTTCAAGATATATTGTGATACCTGTTCCTTGAATTATTGTTGGCTTATAAGCTAGATATTGAATAATCAGTTATAAGCCGGTTGTTGATAAGTCCCTTAGAGAAGGGCATATATATCGTATTCGTTGAATGTAGACCGGGAGTCAGTATTTCTTGATACATCGTAATTACTTTCGAGGGAAATATTTAAGCAAATAATTTTCCTTATTTGGTTGACGAATATCACTTTGAATATTCGTCCGGGATTATTTAATTAACGATCATTACTTCAATTAATTATTTGAACCTTATCTATTCAATGAATATTATTTTTCAATATTCATTCAAAGTCGACTCAGTTATCGAATATTATTTCGAATATTCCTTTAAAGCTTGGATTACTAAATAAATATTATTTTATATTCATTTATAATATTATTCATTAAATGAATATTACTTTGTGAATATTCATTTAAGTTCCTATTTACTTAATGAATATTATTTTAAATATTCATCTGATGTTCTATTTATTTATCGAATATTATTTCAATATTCCTTTCAAGTCTTATTACTTGAATGAATATTGTTTTGAATATTCATTTAAATATTTAATTATTCAATAAATATTTTCTCCTTATTTATTCGAGAAGTATTTTAAGAAATACTTCAATTTAAATATTCGTTCGTAGTCATAAGCCTTCTGTAATTATTTCTGATGCAATAAATATTCTCTGAATATTTATCTAATACTCTGAAATGACTTCATATATTATCGTTGACCTTCGATTATTATAAAATTTCTTCGAAGTCGGATTATTATTAATATTATATCAAGAAAGGTTCTCAAAATGTCGTTCTTCCTTCGGATCTATCTTCCAAATAATAAGAGAACCTTACTTGAAAAATGTTATTTATCTTGTTGACTTCCCGATCATAAATCTTTCGAAAAGTATTCTTTTCACTCGCAACTAGAATCGCTTTCTATTGCATCTGTGTACCCTTTCATCATTCGAGGGGTAAGATTATTGGAACAAGATGGTATCCTCTAACAAGCAGCGGCTTCGGAGATATGATGTTGAATTTTCCTTTCCAACTAGATACAACTACTTTATGAAGTATTATCAATAAGTATTATACTTGGGGAAAGGGGGACGAACTTTGCGTTCAGAGTCATGAACTTCTTTTCGAACTTGGAGTCGTGTAAGAGGCTGAGTAGCGCCGGTCCATCCCATTGGCCCAATCGTTGGCCGGGGAGATCTAACAGGGCGGTAGACAAGTAAACCCGTCAGCTCTTCCTTCTATCGGTAGTAAATCTAAATTGAGCTGTACAATCTGCGACTGATCATCGTAAGGATTGGAACAGCGGGCGCGATGAATACTCCAGCATTAGTTCATCCTTCAGATTCATTTATTTTCTGCAACATTATTGTTGTTGGCAATATTGGAAAAGTATTCATAATTGGAATATATATGTTTTGAGTTACTTGTAACTTCATCATTTACCTTATACTGATATTATCTTCGCTAATGCATGGCATATGGTTACAAAAATGTTTGAACTGGTGTATATATACATATATATGATGACTGTTCAGTTATATTATTGTTGGTGGGCTATTACTCACCCTTGCTTATTTATTATGTCACAACAACAGCTAGGACAAATGGCTCGCGTCAGGCGCACTCGGCGCAAGCGGGTTACCCGACCCACCGGACTCCCCGCTGATATGCTAGCCGCCATTGCTGAGGTAGCATAGATAGACAGCTTTTGCTTTCAGCTTAACTATATGTAAAATTAATGTAATCAACGGAAAAACTTTTAAACTTATGATGTTATCCTTTTGGCTTGTAATAACTTTTATTCGTAAACCCCTTTATGTAAGACTTATTTCAATTTCATCGCTGGGACTATAACTGTGTGTGTGTGTGAGTGAATATTATTGTGGGGTCACAGCATGCTACTTATTGATTTTGGACTCAAGTCAAGTATTATGTATGAATTATGAGACCGTAACGACCCGATCCTTGACCCCGGATCTGGGGGTGTTACAAACTTTATAAAAAATTTCTATGTAAAAGTCCTCGGCCCGGAGCAATAGGCGACATAGGGGCCGGGGCATGAGCAATAAGCAAAATTTATAAAAATTTTCTAAGTAAAAGTCCTCGTCCCGGAGCAATAGGCGACATAGGGGCCGGGGCATGAGCAATAAGCAAACTTTATAAAAATTTTCTATGTAAAAGTCCTCAGCCCGAAGCAATAAGCGACATAGGGGCCGGGGCATGAGCAATAAGCAAACTTTATAAAAAATTTCTATGTAAAAGTCCTCAGCCCGGAGCAATAGGCGACATAGGGGCCAGGGCATGAGCAATAAGTAAACTTTATAAGAAATTTCTAAGTAAAAGTCCTCGACCCGGAGCAATAGGAGACATAGGGGCCAGGGCATGAGCAATAAGCCAACTTTATAAAAAATTTCTAAGTAAAAGACCTCGGTCCAGAGCAATAAGCAACATAGAGGCCGGGGCATGAGCAATAAGCAAACTTAAAAAAAAATTCTAAGTAAAAGACCTCGGTCCGGAGCAATAAGCTAGAGGCCGGTGCTTGAGCAATAAGCAAACTTTATAAAAAAAATTCTAAGTAAAAGACCTATGCCCGGAGCAATAAGCAATATAGGGGCCGGGGCATGAGCAATAAGCAAACGTTATCAAAAATTTTCTAAGCCAAAAGTATTAAGACCACGGTCCAGAGTAGTAAGCAATGGCTGGACCGAGGCAAGAGCAATAAGCAGATTTTATAGAAAATTTTCGAAGTCAAAAATGAAAATTTACGACCTAGGTAAATTTTCGATTATTTCTTACGAAGGCAAACAGATAAGAATAAGAAACATCATTACAATCCATGGATGTCTTTCCATCCGTTTTATTAATAAGATATGGATACAAATGATATTTTCAAGACATGATCGTACTCATACTCAAACATTGAATCTAAGCAACTTTGGCCCCAGGAGCTGACGAAGAACCGTTGTGATCCTCTCCATCTGCTCCATGATTTCTCTTAACATCCTCCTGGGCCGCCTTGCGTTTCGCCAGAGCTTCTTCAATCCTTCGAAGTATTTCAGGGAACTCAGCCTCAGTTTTAGGGCCGTCAAAAACAACGCCATCCATAATAACCTTATTGTTATCATAATCATATATCACACCAGGGCCCATGGTTTAAGTAATTTCTGAGGAAAAGAAAGAAAATATGGAGTTTGAGAAGTAGAGATAATGAATATAAAAGTGAAGCATGGATACTCATCACTATTTATAGAGGGGAAATGAGGGGGAATATTGAACTTCAAACGAATCCACTTCCCCATAATGTTTGGAGAACTGGGTTGGAGTGAATACGAGGGTCAAATTCAAAGACTTTGAATATTTGACCAAGAAGAATGCAGGTTTCAAAATTTTCTAATAATTTTGAGGAAATCTACAGAAGAGTGCCCTCGTTTTATCTGTTATTATTTTCTTAGTAACCTAAAGTTATTTAAACTTGGGACTTAAAAAAATCTACAACTACATCAATCCGGACTCCCTTCTATAAAGGCAATCCGGATTGGGGGCCAAAGCTAATAAATTTTTTTAAGTTACCCAAAGGTTTCAAACTTTGGAATTAAGAAAGATTTAGCCATTACCACAATCCGGACTCCCTTCTATGAAGGCAATCCAGATTGGATATCCAAAGCTCATAAATTTTTCTAAGTTACCCAAAGGTTTCAAACTTTGGACTTAAGAAAGATCTAGCTATTACCACCATCCGGACTACCATTTGTGAAGGCAATTCGGATTGGTGGCCAAGACTTATAAATTTCTCAAAGGAGCCAACAGTTGTCAAAAACTTTAGACTTGGGAAATTTACAGCTATAAGCAGAATTGAGAATTATGCACAGTAATAGACAAAACCAATATGGAAGATAGTAAATCTTACCACCAAGGACCGAACCAGCCATTTGGTTCGAAACATCCCTGGTTCAAATTCAAGCAAAAGCAAATTCATAAACGACAAATTCCAAAGACAACAAGTTCTTAAGTGATAATCATTCAGCAGGAGGGTCTTGGGGAGGAGGATCCTGAGCACCGGCTTGATTTTCTGGAGGAGGATCCTGAGCATCTTCTTCTTCATCTTCGTCAGAGTCCGAATCACCCTCAGAATAGTAAGGTTCAAGTTCCACCCCGATGGCGATAAAATGCTGCTCAGCTCCAATGATAAGAGGTTGGAACTCATCCCAGGTAGCCTTGGGGTTAACTTTCAACAGCTTCTCAGCAACAACCCAGGCACGGCAAATTTTGGTAGCAACCTTTTTCCCGAGTTCGGTAAAGTACTCCTGGGAAACACGGAATTCAGCAATAGCTGCCTCTGGAGACTTGTAATTCGCCATTTGAGCCCGGAGTTCTTCAACCTCCTTCTCGGCCTTTTTAGCTCGAGATTCGAAATCATTAGTCATAGTTTGCAAACTGGAGAATTTATCCTCAGAACCTTTAAGCTTCCACTCCAGATCCTGGACACTTTGCTTCAGCTTTGAATTCTCATGGTCCAAATCAAAGATTCGGATATCCTTAGCTTCGGCAGAAGCAACTACACATGGGGCCTCCTCGATAGTTTTCAACCCTTTTTTCCCTAGTGCATAAGTTCCAGCGATGTAGCTTCCCAACTAAAAATGACGTTTGACAACAGAGTGAATAAAATATCATAGCAATAAGAAAATGATATAAGGTAAAGGCAATACTTTAATCCATGAGCACATCATTTCCTTGGCCACAAGGTCAAACCTTTGGGCATTGAAAGCCTCCCACTCAGCTGGGGTCGGAATCTCAGAAAGTACTTGGCAGCATTTCTCAGTTTCAGAAGCCATATTTTTCCCTTTGTCAGCAGTCCGAGAGGGTCCAGTGATGGTACCCCAAGTTTTAACAGGTTCGGACACCCCGGGCACATCATCCAGAGGAGGAACCCCGAACCCACTTCCCCCGGTAAGATCCACCATAACATCCCCTTCACGGGTCCTCTTCGGTCTCCTTTGAAGCTCCGGAATAACTTCATCCTCACGTCCCGTGCTGATAGATTTTCTATCATGTACTGTTCCGATCTTCGACATTTGCTCAACGCTCGGGTTTGTCTTAGAGCCCTCTCCCTTACCAGCTTTCTTCTTGGCGGCTCTCTTCTTAGTACGCTTATTGGTTATATGAATTCCACCAATACCTTGGAGAGCTGTAGCCAGACCCGCTGTCTCTGCATCCAAAGATTCCATCCTCTCCTTGTAATAAGGGTTGTAATGAGGCAGACCTGAGAAGGAGAAATAGGGTGAAAAAGTTAGAATATTCAAAATCTGGAGATAACAGTATAAAATATAGACAGTTATACACTACTTACATCCAAAAAAATGTAATACACTATGATCCATGAAGGAATGCCGGTTCATTAAGACTCCCAAGGCCCTACAAAAATCATGAACCTTGGTCCGGGCCAAACCCTCTAATTCTTACTCCGGGAAGTCACAGAATGCTTCAGTCTGGAATAGAGGCATGAATTCCAATTCTTCAAATTGGAGGAACACCCACTCCTCATGCCAACCCTTAAGGGAGGGGAGCATTGTAACAGGCATTGCACCTCCCTTCGTAAAATCACATCTTTCATAGTTAAATTGGAATTCATACAGAGGTTCTAAGTTGGACTTGGCTAAGGTGAACAAGTAGTGGAAAAGTTTGAAGGCGGGAAGGTATCCTTTGACATTACAATAGCCTAGGAACCAAATGATCCATTTGACTGCGTTCGGAGCAAGTTGAAATAGGGGAATCCCATATTGAAACTTACACAAACATTTGATGAACTGGTGACAGCGGGGGTTGAACCCAGACCTAAGGTGCTCTAGAAACACACCTACCAACCCATCCCCAGGCCTGTGGTAAACACGTTCATGTGGTCCGGACCACCTCTAAACAACTTTATAATCTAGATGGAAGCAAGCCCTAAAGCACTCATCTAATTTGTCATTTTTGACAATTTTTAGCAGATGAGCCATAGGAGTATTGGCTCCGGGGAGATCCGATAGGGTTTCATCCATGGAACCCTTATCGTATAAAATAGGGCCTCCGGGAACAGAGTTAAATTGTGCAGACAAATCTATATAATAATATTCGTCTGGAATGGAGGCATCCTTCTACATAAAAAAGAATTGGACATCTCGCCACAATTCGAAGGGAGTACTAAGGGTCTCTCCGGCCGGAAGGACCAGGGTAGGGAGTTTGGCTAATTTAGTTTTAGAAGATTTCCTAGCTCGCTTAGTCATTGAGGTTGAAGATGAAGAACAAGATCCGGACTCAAAGTAAGACTCGGACTCCAAAGAAGGACTGGAGGGTTCGAGGAAGGACTTGGGTCGTTTGGCCAATTGTTTCTTGTAAACCATAAAAACACTACACTACCCCAGATCCCAGATCAATAACACGGGCCCGGACCAAAACCAGAACAAAAGAAAAACACAAATATCAGAAACACTTAAACAAATTCCCAAATCAAGAAACCAAAGATCTACAGAGATATACACACAGATATGCATACACATATATTTAGAACTTCGAAAGATAAACCCAGAAACACCGAATACCCAGAACCAAAATAAAAACCACAAAACCCAAAGTTATACCTAGAAAAACAATATCATTACAACAGTGAAAATCAGGCGAAGATTCAACAGTTACACACACGAGTTCAAACGATAGAATATGAACAGTTACAATGAATCCTGTTCGTCCCAAATGGTTACAAATAGAATTCATAGGCAAACAAAAGGAAAGAGGAAGGGGAGGAGACTTACAGAGACGAAGAGAAGTGATGGGGAGTCAAACGCCGATCAACAAGTATCAACAGGAAGAAAATTGAAGAGAAGAAAAAGGCGGAGAAACTTTTCAGTAAAAGTAAAAGAGTAAGAAGTACAATTGGTTTGTACTTATAGAGAGGTTAAAATAGAGATACAGAAGGGATGTGGCCACATGGACGACCAAGATGAGCCTTGAACAAAACAAAAACGGCTGTCAGAAAAAGCAATCATGATAGCACGTCTCGCGAGAAATATGGACAAACTCTGGAAATTCTGATTTAAGAAGAAATAGAAAAACGTTATAGAAAACGTTTGAAATTCTATAAGACTTAAGACACTCTCTGCCCCGGATCATGTGCTTCTCCCACAATCCGATCCTGGGGGCAAGAAATATGGAATTTTTCTTTTGAGTTACCCAAGGAATGTAGCTTTGGACTTGTGAAGATACATTAATGCTCTCAGCCCCGGATCATGTGTTTCACACACAATCCGGGCCTGGGGGGCAAGAAATATGAAAATTTTCTTCTAAGTTACCCAAGGAACGTAGCTTTGGACTTGTGAAGATACTTTAACACTCTCAGCCCCGGATCATGCGCTTCTCCCACAATTCGGGCCTGGGGGGCAAGAAATATGGAATTTTTCTTCTAAGTTACCCAAGGAATGTAGCTTTGGACTTGTGAAGATACTTTAATGCTCTCAGCCCTGGATCATGTGCTTCTCCCACAGTCCGGGCCTGGGGGTAAAAAATATTGAATTTTTCTTCTAAGTTACCCAAGGAATGTAGCTTCGGACCTGTGAAGATACTTTAATGCTCTCAGCCCCGGATCATGTGCTTCACCCACAATCCGGCCCTGGGGGGCAAGAAATATGGAATTTTTCTTTTAAGATTACCAAAGGATTCGCTACTACTACTCCCCCATCCAGACAAATCTGCATAGGGGAGTGGGGGGCAAATGATAGGCTACTTTATACAAGTAGTCCGGGACCTACAATCCGGACCTGTTGAGGTCATCAAAGCCCGGAGTTTCCCCCACTAGTCAATCTGGACCCGCGGATATAGTCAAGGCCCTGGGGGGCAAAACACGTGACACCACAATTCCTTGTCATCATCAAGGGCCCCATTTGACAGTGACAGCTAATGATTACCAATAATGAGCACAATCCAAAAATGAGGATGTCACACTCCAAAAGGTGCCAGACACACTTTCCCACAATTATTCTCCTGGACAGGTGTCATGCATCTGGACACCCCAGGTGTTCTACCTACCTAGGATCCAACGCTCATGATTAAAGGTACCAACCCCTAAACCCTAATTCTTGGCCTATAAATAGACCAAGAAAAGAGGGTTTAGGGGTTACATTCTCTCTATATACTTATCACCTACACACGCCCTCCACTTTAAGATACTTCATATTCTTGATATTATCTTTCAAGGCCTTCTCTCATTCTCACGTCGGAGGCGCCGTGGGTTCATACCCCCCTCTCGGTGTTGTTTTGCAGTAGCCCAACCACTAGCTACACCGCACCTGGGCGAGGGAACGGCTGAGGAGGAGCCCCATCGGAATTTGGAGTTATCATTGAAGGTTCGCCTAACGTGCTCAGACTGAAAGTAGAGTATATGCTGAAACTTTATGACCTATTATTTAATAAGCATCATCTTGAGAAGAAAAAAGTAATTAGAATTTGTTCCATTTTTTTTTCTAAAGGCACTATTCATTATTTGTTCCTGGCCTTTTGTTGCACCAATTTTCCTAAAGAATTGAATAAATTGTTGTATCTGATAATGCAGCTACCAACTGGTTTGGTGCTAGAACACCAAAATGGGGTTGGCCTTCCTTCATCGGTTTAAAAAATCTTAAAGATGACGAAAAAGGATATGTATTTTCCGATGTATGCATACTTGAAGCGGAAGTTACACTGCTATATGAACCTAGTCATGACACTCTAACTAATGAATTTCTCCCCATTCCTCGATCGGATGCATCATTTGGTTATTTTTCTTTACTTTTTGGGATTTTTCATGTAAAGCAAGTGCGCGCTTGCTTGATCCTCCTCATACATTAAAACATTGAGAATTTGTGAAGGGTCTCTAATTTTTACATGTCTTATAACTTGTATTTCCAATCTATAAGTAACTTATAAGGGGCCAAACACCACCTATACATAATTTTATTTGTTATGATTCCTTCTGAATCTCAAAGGGAATTTGAGTCAATATTAATATGTCAAAATTAGGGATGGGCATTCACCCAGGCCCGCCCGATCCCGATCCGATCCTCCCACCGAACGGGGAGGGGAATCGGGGATTTTTTCGGGTACGGGCCGGGGAGTGGGGACAATTTTCAAAAAAAAACCGGGGAGCGGGCCGGGGCCGGGATTTTATGTCTCCCCGGCCCGATCCCCGACCCCCACCCCGATTCTCAATCCCCGACTCGATTCTACCACATTATAATATATATATATATATATATATATATATATATATATATACGAATTTCCAGTACTTTATTGGAAACAAAATGATATTTTAATCTTATATATTTGTCTTTCTAGTAGTTAAATAACTTCATTTCCATGTTATTTATAATTGTTATTTAAGTAATATTGTTTTATCTTAATTTAGTACTTAAAAAATTGTTTCAAACTCACTAGTTAGTGTTTAAAATTGTTAAAATGTTATTTTTTGTTTAAAATGAAATTCCACGATTCCCTGCGGGGATTCCCGTTACCCGTTTGGGCCGGGAAATAAAAAATAATCCTCGACGGGAATCGGGCCGAGGACGGGGATCGGGTTTGAATTCGGGGATGGGGGCGGGGATAGCACTACCCAGCCTCGAAATGCCCCGATGTCCATCCCTAATCACAATGGAATTCAACCAATCTAATGTCCCCTCACAACTTTCCTATTGTAATCTATCTGCAATCGTATTATTCTACATCAATTGTTCTGTTCTAGCTGTTAATATACTAAATATTTGTTATTTATAGCAGGCAACCCTTGCAATCCATTATAGTTTCTTCTAAGTTCTAATCCAAATTAAATTTCATCTGTAAGAATAATAACTTACAAAAAGAATTGTTTAGTATAGAAATTAGTAAGTATAGTCTATTCACGGTCAAGCATGTCTAAGCCTGATCATGATTTCAGGGACGGAACCAGGAATAAATATTGGGGGGGCCAAAATTTTTCGGTCATCGGAAAATTTTCTGATAACCGGAAGATATCGGAAAATTTTCGTAAAAAATAGGGGACTAAATGAAGATTTTTGTGAAAAATAAAGATTTTTGTAAGAAATAGAAGACTAAATGAAGATTTTCGTAAGAAATAGGGGAGTAAATAAAGATTTTTGTAAAAATTGCGGACTGAATGTATATTTTTAGAAAAAATGGGGAACTAAATGAAGATTTTTGAAAAAATAGGAGGACTAAATGAATTTTTTTGTAAAATTGGGAGAACTAAATGAATTTTTTTATTAAAATGGGGAACGAAATTCATATTTTTAAAATATATATATAAAAAAAATTTACATTTTCAGATTTTTAAAGGGACGGCGGCCACCATGTGCCCCCTCCCTCCCTCCGTCCGTCCGGCCCTGCATGATTTTAAGTTTTTTCGGATTTTATATGATTCTAAAGTTAGCGATAGCAAGAAATTAAGCACAGGCAGAAGATATTAACATTTCATGCTTGAAGGAAAGAGGGACCAAGAAGAAGCTATTCATATTACACCCATTTTTTTTTTTTTTATGAACAATAAGATTTTATTAACATTCAAACATTGGAACCTAGCCGGAACAAATCCCCGAACTGTCAACTACAATCTGATTGTGAAACAAATAACGAGCTAAACAAATAGCCGTTTTGTTTTCAAATCGCTTAACACATAAAATATCTGGATTCTTTAATCGAAAAAGTATTACAATGACACATCGAGCAATCCAACCTACATCAGCTATGAAACTAGTAACATCGCAATTGACCTTCACATAAGCACCATCTGTAGTCCAATGTTCAGAACTATTAGTTGCATCAACTGATATTGGAGCAATAAATGCTCCCAAAATATGAACAATTTATATCTTTGATTGGTTGAAACAGAGTATGCAAGGTCCAAAATACATCATGAAAAATTAGTTTTGAAGTTGATTGACCCTGGGTACGATAATTTAAAAACAAAATTCCACTTTGTTATTTATCACTATCTAGTATACTATTACTTGAGTATAAAAGTTACTACTAGAAATGTTGTTAGAAACGTGTGCTATCACTCATGTTGTTAAAACTAAAACGTAGTAATATTTCTAACTACATGTAGAACATAACAAAGCTAGACGATCGGTGAACCAAATATTAGTGGAAATGAGGGTAAATCCCAGGATTAAGAAAAATGTAAGTAGATGGTACAACAACGATGGATTAAAAGGAATGTAACTATGTTCTTTCCCTTAATTAATAAACTTGCATAGAAAGAAATCATTTCTAATTCAGCAAGTGTTTCTTTGCATATCATAGTGGAAACCAATCAACCTCATTAAATTACCATATTATTTTCAACCATTTTTGGTTTTACGATTTAAATTTCAGTAGCCTTTTCTTCTGAGTTTCTTTGCATAGTATATGATCTGTGTATATCTGTACTTTAAGATGAAGTTGTAAGTGCTTGGTTTGTTGGTTAAGATGAAGTTGTTTCATTGCTTGGTAGTGTTGCTTTTCTTGTTTTTTGTGCCATGTGATTCTGCTGCGAGGATTTCTCTCAAGAAGAAACTTCGAGTTCAGAATCTTTTGAAGCGTTTGAATAAACCACCACACAAATCCATCAAGGTTTGAGTATAGCTCACCTCTAATTACTTGTATGTTTGTGTGTTTAAGTTAATAATTGTGCTTAAACTGATATCTGTCACTGAAAACAGAGTCCAGATGGGGATATCATTGACTGTATTCCTATCTCTCATCAACCTGCTTTTGATCACCCACTCCTTCAAAATCAAAAAATTCAGGTCTCTCTCTCTCTCTCTCTCTCTCTCTCTCTCTCTCTCTCTCTCTCTCTCTCTCTCTCTCTCTCTCTCTCTCTCTCTCTCTCTCTCTCTCTCTCTCTCTCTCTCTCTCTCTCTCTCTCTCTCAGTGTATTTTTGTAATGTTTTTTGCTAGTTGGCGCCTAGTTACTGTCCAGAAGGGCCATTTGATGACCAAAAAGTAAACTCCTCAAAGTCCAGTAAAGGGTTAAAACCAATTAAACAGTCGTGGCATTTAAATGGAAACTGTGCTGATGGAACAATCCCCGTAAGAAGAACAAAGAAAGGGGATGGTCTTAGAGCTGGCTCGATCAAGAATTTTGGTAAAAACAAAAAGAATCTTAACATTCTTCGCCCATATTCAACTGAACATCAATATGGCCTCGACATTCAAAACCATCATCAGGTAATACTTATTTGTGCAACTGTTCAATTTTGAGTCGTGTGTTTGATTTAAGAGGAAAAAGTTGGTTGGTTTTCTCAATATGCATATTGAGTAGTATATAGTATCACCTATGTTGAGATACTAATTACCAAGAAAGAAAGTTTAGTAGAAATAGAACTCAAAAAGAAGATTTTTTTTTTTTTTTAAATGAAAATCAGATAAAATACAAAGTTATTAGGAAAACGTAGAAAGATGTTTGGAGATCAAAGTTATGAGCAGGAAATTTTGATATACTGTTTGTGGTTCATCTCAGCATGCAATTGCTTATGTTGACGAGGACAAGTATTTTGGAACCCAGGCAAATATAAATGTTTGGCAACCGAAAGTTCAGGAACCTACTGAATTTAGCCTTTCTCAGATATGGGTTACAGCAGGTTCGTTTGATGCTGGAGATCTTAACAGCGTTGAAGCTGGTTGGATGGTAAATTTTAAAAATGTGTTTCGGTACAATTCTTTGCAAGAGTTTTACAATTTTTACTACCTAGTAACTGTCATTAAATATATGTTTCAACCATGTTATTCAGTTACTGACTTGTATTATGAAAACAGGTCAGTCCAGATTTGTATGGGGACAATAACACCAGACTCTTCACTTTCTGGACTGTAAGTCATTAGGATTGTTGGTGCACAGTTAATACTATATTATAAGCATGCAAATGAACCTATTAAATTCCCAATTCTATTGTATGCATATTCTCTTTTCAAATCATTTGTCTGTTTAATATTATCTTAGTTCAAGTCTACAAGAAATGGAATCTTTTTTAGGGACAAAGTTTACTTTTATATGTCATGCGTTTGAATTTGGAACACGAAAAAGATTGTTCTTTAGTTGAGAATAAAAAGATGGCTTATATGTTTTTGGACATGCCAAGAAAAATGTTACTCAGACTAGAACAAATTGGGTACTTAAAGGTATCTTTGTATATGTTAAAATTTATCATGAGGATCTGAAAACATTATAACAATGGCAGAGGGACGCTTATAAATCCACGGGATGCTACAATTTGCTCTGCTCAGGTTTTATTCAAATCAGCCAGAAGATAGCTTTGGGGGCTAGCATATCCCCAGTTTCGATATATAATGGTGCTCAATTTGATATAAGTATACTACTTTGGAAGGTAATGCTTGCTCTAGTCCTTATATTGGAATCATTTTGTTGGTCAGGTTATTCTGTACGTATAAACTATCAAGTATTGTACTGATAACAGATAACCTTTGAGGGGAAACAAGCAGTTGGGAGACTGTAACAACTATCAAATGCTCAAACACACACCTACAGTCTACAGATTAAGCTGTCCAAGTTCCTTCAAAAATATTTGTCATTGGAAAACCTTTGGCTTTTAAGGAAAATAAAATGAGCATGTGGAATTATTTGAATTATATTTATTGATCTTGTTAAAATGTTCTTGCCAGGATCCAAATGGGGGTAATTGGTGGATGAAACTTACGAATATCAATGAGGTCATAGGTTACTGGCCAGCCTCTTTATTTACAAATTTAGCAGATGGCGCAGATACGATCCAATGGGGAGGGGAAGTTGTAAACTTAGCATCAGGTGGACAGCACACCACTACTCAAATGGGAAGTGGTCATTTTCCTGGAGAAGGATTTAGTAAGGCTAGTTATTTCAGAAACATTCAAGTAGTCGATGGATCAAACCAACTAAAGGATCCTAGTGATGTTAATACTTATACCGAGCAGTCTAGCTGCTATGATGTCCAAACCGGGAAGAATAGCCACGAGGAAGGGGGTGTCTTCTTTTATTATGGTGGACCTGGAAGAAACCCAAAGTGTCCATGACCAGAATGTATATAGAATAAATCCATCTCCATGACCAGAATGTATAAAGAATAAATCCATGTCGGGCCTTATATTTAAACACAGCAGTTTCTACAAATTTCGGAGTTTAAATTTTGAATCAAACAAATTATGATTTTTATGATGATTAAAATGATTAATTTATGTGATCTGCCAAGAAAAAATAGCATTAGTAAATTGTTTCGGCATTTTCAATGTTCGTGTAATAAGGGTCATCCTTTTTTTAGCGTCAAAGTTCTAGAGTTTGGAATTCATCTATGATTGCTTTAAATTGGCAATCTGGCTAACATTAGGGTTGATCTGTCCAATAACCAATCCTGGAGGATCAAGTAGCATATAACCTAGTTTCCCTCCTAACAATAAACTGTTGAATCGAAAAATAACGATCGTAACCTTTACTTGGTATCTTTACCTTTACTTGGTATCTTTTTTGTGGAAATGGTGTACAGTAGAAACCTATGTACGTACCTTCACAAGACTCGTACGATACACTACACCATGTATCATTCGATACCTTTGTAGATATTGCATGGATAGGGATGGTACAATTGGATCTTAAATCTTTTCTGTCGAGGAGATAGAAGTGTGCGATTACTAGAACTTCATTTGACTGCTGCATAACCTATCTGTTTCAATCTCCAAAATAGAACCATATATGGACGACCGTCTTGGAGGGGAGGAGATTTTGTTAGGCAGCCCACCTTGTTCTTACCAAACTACAAACTTCACCAACCTCTCAACAAACTCCACCAACCCCCACACCTACTACATCTTCCCTTCTATAAATACCCCCTCTCCCTTCATTACCAAAACACACCAAAACATCTTACTCTCTTCTCTCCATCATAGCTGCTAGATAGTCCGTCTAGTTGGAAACTTACCTTGCGGTAGTTTCAGGTAGGGATGGCAAAAAAAACCGATCCGATGGATACCCGATCCAATTCGACCCGATTGGATCTTACCGAACCCGATTTTTTGGATTTGGATTTGGATTTGGATTTGATTTTTAAACCCGAAAGAGTTTGGATTTGGATTTGGATATTAACTATATCCAACCCGATCCAAACCCGAAACCCGAAAATCCGATCCAAACCCGATCCAAACCCGAAACCCGAAAAAAACCCGATATATATATAATATATATATATATATATATATATATATATATATATATATATTTATATATATAATATATTTATATATATATATATATATATTCATATATACATATATAATCTTAAAAAATACATATTTATTTTTATGTTTTTGGAATCTGGATAATTATTTGTAATTGTAATTTTATTTTTTATGAAATTTTTATGTAATTCGGGTTTGGATAAACCCGAACCCGATCCAAACCCGATGGATCGGGTTTGGATTTTGAATTTCCAGATCCGATTGGATTTGGATCGGGTTTGGATTTGGATTTCAGATTCGGGTTTGGATTTGGATATCACAGGTATCCAACCCGATCCAACCCGTTGCCATCCCTAGTTTCAGGCAGGTCAGAATAGGGGGCCCTCGTGCTTCTCTCTTCTTTCGTTTTGGGTGAGTTAATGTGAGTGTTTGGTCGGGCTGTAGCCATCTGGGTCTACAGCATTAGGAGTTCGTCCAGCCATTGCAGCCATTGCAGCTGTTATCCGGTCAATTACCGAAGGGAAAGTTCTGTCCAGGTTATCCGGTCCAGTACCGAAGGAATAGTTAATCGTTATATTACTATTCAGGTGTACCTCAAGTGTTACTTCGTAAACCTGAGAGAGAATATTGTAACCATTATTATCATTATAGTGGAAACATTCGGAGTTGGTCCCGTGGTTTTTACCTCTTTGGCTTAGGGGGGTTTTCCACGTATAAATCTTGGTGTTCATCTATCTTGATTATTATTATTTGTTGTTACTATTGCCTGTGATAATTCCATAAGTTCTATTTACGCAAAGACAGGAAACGAGAATTCCTAACAGTTGGTATCAAAGCTGGGGCCCACGTTGTTGGTGTCTAGGAAAGTGCTTTGTGCGCAGTGGTTACTTAATAACGCGCCGTACTAATACGGAAGGCTCCCCAAAAACATCCACTTTCCTGGCCAACTTGTGTGGTTCTAAGTGAGATTCCCATAGTCTTTGGTAAATTAAAATGGATGGTTCTTCCAGTGTAATTGTAAGCCTAACAGCTTCAAATTATCCGATGTGGAAAAGCAGAATAAAGGATTTGCTTTATAGTAAGGACTTGTTTGATCCGGTGGAGCTGAAAGGAATCAAACCTGCAGTAAAGTCTGATGCTGACTGGAAGAAGATGAACATGAAAACTATCAGTCTCATTCGTCGATGGATTGATAATTCGGAGTATCATCATGTCTCTGAAGAAGAAGACACTTATACGCTTTGGACGACATTAGAGTCTATGTTCCAAGAGAAAAGTTCACAAAATGTAACTTTTCTAGTTCGTCAGCTGGTGAACATAAGGTACCAGGATGGGATCAACATGTCAGAGCATATGAGCGAATTCCAAGGATTGTTAAATCAACTATCAAATATGAAGATGGAGTTTGAACAAAAATTCCAAGCAATATTTCTTCTCAATACTTTACCATCCAGTTGGGATACACTAGTGGTGATAGTAACTAATGCTGTACCAACTGAGCAACTAACGTTGCAATCAATTAAGCATAGTATCCTTAGTGAATCCATGAGAAGGAGAGTACCGGGAGTCAACCACAATTCCCAGGCTCTTGTTACTGAAAACAGGGGCAGAAGCAACTACAATGATTCGAACAGGGGGAGTAGTAAAAGCGGGAATTTTAGGAATTCCGGTGGCAAATCAAATGCCAATGTTGAATGCTACTATTGTAAGAAGAAGGGTCATTACAAAAAGTATTGTAGGGCATGGCTCAAGCAACAAAATAATGGTGAACAAGGGAAACATGCCGAGAAGGACACAACAGCTACTATGACAGAAGATGTTGTGATCCTTTCTTTTGGGGAAGAAGCATGTTTACATGTTGATGATCAGAAGGTCGAATGGGTGATAGATACTGGAGCAACGTATCATGCAACAACCACTCAGGAATTCTTTACGACGTACAAGTCAGGGGACTTTGGTACTGTAAGAATGGGTAACTCAGATCAATCAAAGATCGCAAGCATTGGTGACATCTGTATTGAGACTAACACGGGTTGTTCAATGACTTTGAAAAATGTCAGGCATGTTCCGGACTTACGGCTCAACTTGATTTCCGGCATGGCGCTAGACAAGCAGGGGTACATAAATACCTTCGGTGGTGGAAGGTGGAAGCTTACCACGGGTTCGTTGGTGGTTGCAAGAGGATCCACTTGCGGTTCTTTGTACAAGACACAAGTGACGATGTGTTTAAATGAGTTGAAACAGTTGAAGATGTTCCATTTGCTAAAGATACTGCATTGCAGCCTTGCGAATATTGTTTATTCGGGAAACAACATCGAGTATCTTTTAACAGTCCACTGAAGAAAAAGTCGGAGCTATTAGAAAGAGTTTATTCTGATGTATGTGGTCCGTTTGAGGTGGAGTCCTTAGGCGGAAATACGTACTTTGTTACCTTCATTGATGAAACATCTCGAAAGGTGTGGGTTGAGATACTCAAATCCAAAGATCAAGTGTTTGAGTACTTCCAGAAGTTTCATGCCATGGTTGAAAGATCAATAAGGAAAGAACTGAAGTGCCTTCGTAGTGACAACGGAGGGGAGTACACTTCAAAAGAGTTTCAAGAGTACCTTGCAAAACATGGTATTCGGGATGAAAGAACAGTTCCTGGAACCCCACAACAGAATGGCGTTGCGGAAAGAATGAACCGCACAATTACTGAACGAGTCAGATGCATGTTGAAAATGTCTAAACTGCCGAAGTCATTTTGGGGAGAAGCTGTAAGAACAGCTTGTTACTTGATCAATCGATCTCCATCGGCACCTCTGAATTTTTAGATTCCAGAGAAGATCTGGTTAGGAAAGGATGTTTCCTATTCCTACTTGCGGGTGTTTGGATGCAAGGATTTTGCACACATCCCAAAGGAGCATAGAACAAAGCTTGAAGATAAAGCAACTCTGTGTATTTTCGTTGGCTACGGGGATCCAGAGTTCGGGTATCGGTTGTGGAATCCTGAATCGAAGAAGATATTCAGGAGCAGAGATGTGGTTTTCCATGAGTCTCAAAATTATGAGAATTTTGGGAGCACTCAACAACCAAGGAAAGCTAGAAATCCAGATATAGTAGAAGATGAGGGAGATGATATGGCAGATGATGAGGCTGCTCAGCAGGGGGAGCTACCACCTTAGCCTGAAGCTCAAGAAACTCAGCCACGGCGTTCTACGAGAGAACGAGACCATTAGGAAGATATCTTTCATACGAGTATATCTTAATTGCTGATGAGGGGGAGCCCAAGACCTTTGAGGAAGTCAAGACTCATAAAGAAAGCAGTTGTTGGTTGAAAGCAATGCAAAAGGAGATGGATTCTTTAAACAAGAATGAAACTTATGAGTTGACTACACTTCTGAGAGGACGGAAGACTTTGAGGAACAAATGGGTCTTCAAAGTAAAAAGGGATGATGAAAAGCTTGTAAAGTATAAAGCACGCTTGGTGGTTAAAGGTTTTGCACAGAAGGAAGGCATTGATTTTGATAAAAAAAATTCTCCGGTTGTAAAGATGACATCAATCCGAACAGTTCTCGGATTAGTGGCTATCATGGATCTTGAGCATGAGCAGTTAGATGTGAAAACTGCATTCCTTCATGGAGATTTGAAGGAAGAGATCTACATGCACCAGCCAGAAGGATTTGAAGTGAAAGGGAAGGAGCACATGGTTTGTAAACTCAAGAAGGGTTTATACGGGCTTAAGCAAGCGCCAAGATAGTGGTACAAAACGTTTGATTCATTCATAAGGAATAATAAGTTCAAGAGAACTGCATCCAATCACTGTGCTTATGTGCAAAGGTTTCCTAACGGTAACTTCATCATCCTGCTGCTTTATGTTGATGATATGTTAGTGGTCGGCCAAGATGCTAACATGATCCGCAAGCTGAAAGAAGATTTGTCCAAGTTCTTTGATATGAAAGACTTGGGTCCAGCAAAACAAATCCTAGGGATGAAGATTGTTCGTGATAGAACATCTCAGAAGTTGTGGTTGTCACAACAAGGATATATTGAACGAGTATTGAAAAGGTTCAATATGGATGATGCTAAACCTGTTAGCATACCATTGGCGGGACATTTTAAACTGGACAAGAAAATGTGTCCGTCAACAGACAAGGAGAAGGAGGATATGGAGGAAGTTCCCTACTCATCCGCAGTGGGGAGTCTTATGTATGCATTGGTTTGTACAAGACCAGATATTGCTCATGCTGTTGGAGTTGTGAGTAGATATCTGTCAAATCCAGGAAGAAAGCACTGGGAAGTAGTTAAGTGGATTCTCAGATATCTCAAAGGCACTTCCGCATTATGCTTGAAGTATGGACACGGTGAACCAGTCTTGGAAGGTTTTACAGATGCTGACATGGCAGGACATCCAGATGGGATGAAGTCCACGTCAGGGATGCTTTTCACTTTTGCGGGGGGGAGCTGTAGCATGGCAGTCCAAGTTGCAAAAGTGTGTTGTGTTGTCAACAACCGAATCAGAGTATATTGCTGCTTGTGAAGCAGGCAAGGAGCTGGTTTGGTTAAAGCGGTTTCTCCAAGAATTGGGTCAGAAGCAAGATAACTTTGAGTTGTATTGTGATAGCCAGAATGCTATTGACTTGAGCAAGAATGCTACTTGTCACAGTCGTACCAAGCATATTAATGTACGTTACCATTGGCTACGGGAACAGGTTGAAGATGGGGTGATACAGATAGAGAAGATACACACGGATAAGAATCCGTCTGATATGATGACAAAGGTGGTTCCGTGAGAAAAGTTGGAGCTGTGCAAACAGGGCGCAGGTATGGAGTGCAAGTGAAGAGCTGTGAGTTTGGAAAGAGGGGGAGTTTGTTAGGCAGCCCACATTGTTCTTACCAAGCTACAAACTTCACCAACCTCTCACCAAACTCCACCAACCCCCACACCTACTACATCATCCCTTCTATAAATACCCCCTCTCCCTTCATTACCAAAACACACCAAAACATCTTACTCTCTTCTCTCCATCATAGCTGCTAGATAGTCCGTCTAGTAGGAAACTTACCTTGCAGTAGTTTCAGGCAGATCAGAATAGGGGGTCCTCGTGCTTCTCTCTTCTTTCGTTTCGGGTGAGTTAGTGTGAGTGTTTGGTCGGGCTGTTACCATCTGGGTCTACAGCATTAGGAGTTCGTCTAGCCATTGCAGCCGCAACAAGGGGAGTTCTCCAGGTTATCCGGTCAATTACCAAAGGGACAGTTCTGTCCAGGTTATCCGGTCCAGTACCGAAGGAATAGTTAATCGTTATATTACTATTCAGGTGTACCTCAAGTGTTACTTCGTAAACTTGAGAGAGAATATTGTAACCATTATTATCATTATAGTGGAAACATTCGGAGTTGGTCCCGTGGTTTTTACCTCTTTGGCTTAATGTGGTTTTCCACGTATAAATCTTGGTGTTCATCTGTCTTTATTATTATTATCATCTGTTGTTACTATTGTCTGTGATAATTCCATAAGTTCTATTGACGCAAAGACAGGAAACGGGAATTCCTAACAGATTTTATATGAATCTTGAATTTGGATCACTTTGCAATCTACGCATGTCATTCTTGCGCATTGCCACCTTTGTCTGCCTCTAAACAGCAATTGCGTACTGTAGGTTAATTATTCAAATGTGCTTGTAATGGTTAATTTGTTTTAATTCGGACAAATGATCTGTTTGAAAAACAAAAGTTAACTCTCGCAGACATATCCTTCTACGGATGTTTGAACCTTTAATATACTTTAGTAGTGGAAGAGATATGCTAGAATTCAACGAATTAAACTTTTTTTTTTCTCAAAAAATATGTGCCTAACTGCTATAATTTGCCCTATGGTGTGGCCTACTCCGGCACTAGAAATAATCATGATCCAGTTTTGTTCTTTGATTAGGCAAGATGTTATTTCATCTTATTATAGCAAGAACTCAAGATGTAAGGATGTAAACATTGTGATCTTAAACTTGAACCCGATGTTAGAACAGGACATATGGAATTCTGAATGCAAACAATATATTTTTATCCATAACACAAGAAGAGGGTTCTCCCACAACAAACAAACGTAAAATTCTTCCTCAAATTCCTGAAACAGCAGGCATTTAATCCAAAACAAACAATTACATAAGGATCACATCAGAGCTCGATGATCTGTAAATGAAATAGTGCTTGAAAATATGGGTAAACCCCAAGTTTATTGATATATATATAAGTCAAGTTCCATCCAGAGTATGCAGATCTCTCAGCTTCATTTTCAGGTAATCCTGTACAGAAGATGAAAAAGAATGAGACAGATATGAAAGTTGTTCGTAAATACTGATTTTTGTTTTTAATATTTACTGTATAATTATTAACTGAGGAAGTTGGCATGTAAAGAAGTACTTGGAACAGTCGACTGTAGGAGAGACAGTAAATGGCAATGAAACTCCACAATTGCCTGGAAGCGCTTGTGCTAGTGCAGTATTGACTTTCAGGTTTTTCGATGCATTTTTAATGCAGTTACAAGCAGTCTGTTTGTCAGCAGTAGTAGTTGCAGATGTTGAAAGACTTGAGACTCCAGCACAGCATGGAGAAGGCGGCTTCCCACTGCCACTTGTCAAGTAACTAATGCAAGGTTTGAGGTTGCCAATCACGTCGCTGCATGTAATTGCAGCTTCTGAAGATGACGATAGCAAGAAAATAAGCACAAGGAGAAGAGTTAATAAGGATTTCATGCTTTACGATAAGAGGGATCAAGAGGAAGTTAATTAGATTTTTTAGCTTGTGTTTTGAATATGGGATTTTGGTTTGTTATATAGGAGGTTTTAGAAAGCTCACTAGAACAAGAAATTATTTGGAAAATATTTTTCCAGAGGTAGAGTGCAAGATAAAAGATGTTGTTCTGCATTTTACTGTCTTTTATATGTAGAAAGTCAACTAAATTTGTTTAAGATTTGAAAGGCAATTTTCATATATTTGAAAATTGAAGAATAATATCATTGAGGTTGAATCCCAAAAATCTGTCTCTCTAAAAATAAGGATAATTTCACATGCATATAAAATTTATGTGATTTATGTTGTTGCAGGAGTTTTTGCGCCAGATACGACTTCGCATTGTGTTGATTTTGTGCACTGGATATTATGTTTCACTTAGTCCTCCACCTTATTGGCTTATTCTGTAATCTATTGGAAAGAAGAAAAATCGGACATGCATTTTAAGATCGATTTTCCATGTCTTGCAGCAGAGGAGAAGATGATTGATTGGTTGATCAGGAGATGCTGGCATTGCTTGTTTGAAAATTAAGCTGTAGAAAATGGACCTTTTAACTACTTCTATTTAAAGAGGTTGATAAATTTGGATGGGTAAAGAAAGTTGATAAATCTAATGTCTAGACTATCAATTTGGTGCAGCCATGTGCCATCTGTTAATCAGATACTTGAAATTAACTTGAACGACTTAAGTTCAGCTGTTAAAGCTTTTGCAAGCTAGTTTAAAAGTTAATCTATCTTATGTTTGTACGTCCTCCTAATACTAATCAGATTTTTTGGCCTTTTGCAAATTGGATGTCTGTTTTGGCGGAATATATTTCTTAGCGCGATAATCAAATGTTTACTTGCTATTTTTGGGGCTATACTTGCAGGACAAAATACATTTTCACGAAAATAGTACTCAAGGATTAATTCTTAGAACGTTTAGTATAATCAAGTACTTGAGTAGATTGAGAGCAGCATTTTGAAAGAAAGATTATAGATTTCATTTGTTCACAACAAGTACAGAGCACTAACAGAATAAATAAATTATTTTCTTTAAATAAAAATCCAAACAAAAAGCACACATTAATTTTAGTACAAAAAACAAACAATCAAAACAAGTTACATTCAACCTTGAACAGCATTACACATGCCTGGATGCCTAACACACCAAAGTGGCTGAATTGGTTCAGCACCAATTCCCCTGTTTACCATCCTATACCTCCACTCATTTAACCTATCCGTTGCGAATCCATATCGCTTCATTCCATTATCATCCGTGTTTCCTGACCATAAGGACTCAGCCATGGCTGAGGATCTTGGCCAAATCCGAGGATCCAAAACTGTTGGATCAGCTTGCTCTGTCCACAATGCCACTTCTCCTCCTATAACAAGCTTAGCTTCTTCCGCAGTTAATCCATAAGTTATATCGTAATTATATATTGTTTGCCATGTTTTAAATGGTCCACACCATGACCCAGACTCATTGGATTTTATCGTACCTGGTGGTTTGTCATATAAACTATTATTACCAACAAAATCACCGTGTCCACAATCCAAATAATATAAATCAGCTGTCGACACAATTGCTCTGTATCCAGCTGATACGACCCGTTTAACGTTACCCGGACTAGTCCATATTTGTAAAATGGTATTTTCTTTAGGAAGCAATGAGGCATCCACATGAATTTCCGGGTCCAATAAAACATCTTCCCAGTATACTACTGTACGATTTTCGGATGCAATGTAAGGGTAAGTTTTGTTGATGAAAATCTCGAGTATTTGACTAAGTGTACCATTATTTGCTAAAAAGTTTTGAATTGTCGGATCCTGTTTCCAACAATTTGGGACAACTTCATCAGCTCCTCCATGATAAAATGGTTCTGGAAACATAGATATAACATCCAGAATAAGATTTTCGACGACTTCGTATGTTTTGGGAATCAAGGGGTTGAGATGACCGGTTCCTGGTTCTGCTGCTAAGCGATCAGGCCAGTCTGCTCCTGCAGGTAACCAGAACATGTTTGCACATGTTACGATTTCTGGGTATACTTCAGCCACTGTTGCTGTATGAGCTGCAAGCATACACAATGTAAAATGAATTATTGATTCGCAACCTATAATCCAGTCACACAACAAGTAATCTCTAATATTTAGCATGTTTAGCCTATATGACATGTCGTCAAGGCTATAAATTATGTTAAAATGAATTAAAAAAAAAAAAAAAACTTTCATGATATAGGTTGGATGGAATGATCAATTAATAATTAAACAAAAGAAAAATCTGTTGTGAGTTGCAAGATTAACCTGGCATATCGACTTCTGGCACAACCCTAACTCCATATTCCATTCCGAATTCCACAACCATCTTAACATCCTCTGGTGTGTACACCATTTCAGGTCCATAAGCTCCTTTCTCCGAAAGACTTGTCAATGAAGGCAAAACCAATGGAAAAGAATGTGAATCGGTAATATGCCAATGAAACACATTCAATTTATTCATACTCATAGCAGCAATTGTTCTCAACAAATCATCAACTCCAAAATAGTTTCTTGATGTATCCAACATTACTCCTCTATGTTGATACAATGGCTCATCCCAGATATAAACATCCGAAGCTACTCTCGACGGAAATCCCCACACGAGCTGTGAGAAGCTCTCCAATCCTCTCATGGCACCCCAAGCAGTCTCCGCAGCCAAGTAGGCCACAGGGCCTGACGCGGGAATGCTCAGAACATAAGACTCATTGACAGCGTGATGTAATGGTGCAACGAGGTCATTTACCGTTATGCTTAACGTTATCAGAGGTAATGCTGATGTTAGATTGATGGCAGGAGTGACAAGAGGGCGATGATGCTCCGTGAGAACTTGGTTAAGATAACGTTTAACTGCCGGAGTTAGGTACTGATGATACGGAGAAGTGATGGCAAAGATTGGAGAAAGAGGTATCGCTTGAGGATTAGGCCAAGAAAATGTTCTTGGCTTGGGCCACACGTTAATCGGATAGTCATGATCAGTTGATGAAGCCAAATGCATAGACTGACATAATATCTGAAAAATCAGAAGGGAACAAGAGAGATAGTTGATGCAACTAGCCATCTTGTTGTGGGGTAATTCGAGATTTTGATGATCTAGAAGTGAGATATATATAAGTATGGAGATTCAAGTACAACGAATGGTTTATTTACTCTGTTTTCTTGATTACATTGATCTGGTCTACATGACTTTGCATTTTTTTTTTTAAGTTTGTTTTTGCAGGATTGTTTTCATTTCAGTGGAGTTTTATGAATGTTTCTATATGCCAAATGTTGGCTGCATTTATAAAATCCATAAAACAATACTAGACAGGAGTCTAATCTTAATAATTTCTTGAATTTTTGAGTTGATTTCAGTTGAGATTTTCACCACAGTTTTGGACTCAAGTTTAGAACCATACATGTGATAATATAAATTTTTGATAAAAGAATGGTCACATGCATGCTTTAAAACGAATGATTACAGACTTTCCAAATGTCAATTCATAAGAACATAATTGTGAACAATACAGTTACAATGTATACATCTGTCAATTCGAAATTTCAAATATAAAAATTCTTTTGAAATGGCACGAACTGGTTGATAAATTGATAAGAGTGATATGCATTCTTGTGCAGGCCTGCTGCCGTCGCAAGTGGACCTTTTCTAGGAGAGCTCTGACTTTGCTGAGACAACATTCATCTGATTCTTTCACGTTCACTCTTAGCTGCTGAGCTTTGGTGTTCCTGCATATGTATTTATATGATATACTAATTATATTAAGAGCAAGTCCAATGCTACATGGTAAATTGCTATTGTTATTGTTATAATATAGAACTAAAAAGTGAATTTTAGTGCTAAAATAAAATTCACCCTCCAAAGCTAGTTCTATAATTAGTTTCAAATTTAACTAACTCTTTTAACTTTTACCTCAACTCTTTTAACTTCTATTGAATATTCTCAACAAACTCATCTCATTCTAGTTAAATTATGATGTGACATGGATGCATAAATGCATCATTGGTTTCAAATTTAGCACCAAGGATACATAATATAGCAATAGCACCAAGGATGCATCCAACTATAGCATCCCTTTGGAGATGAATTTTTTAACACTTGGTGCTAGCAATAGCACCAAGGATAGCATTGCATTGGAGTTGCTCTAATGGAATTGGTCATTACTCAAAAATCAAATTTGCATGTTGGTATTGGAAAAATTTTTTCAATTTTTTTTTGACCAAAATTCTTTTTTTCCTTAAATGTCTATTATAATAGTGGAATCTGATCCCATTGATTCTTTCTCCTGTTTGAATGTTTCAATTGACATTCGAAAAATAATTGTATAATCCTTTCAGAATTTAAGAAACCAATTCCAGCTATATTTAGTTTCAGGTAAAATGTAACTATTGCTTTAACTATTAAAATCGAGTTTTTACTTATCAAATTCCAATTATTTTCTATTAAGTCGAGTTGTGCCAAAAAAATTATCAAAATCTATCTATCTATTACTATATATAATAAGAGAACACAAGGGCAAAGTTTGCCATTTTAATGGCTGTGAGATGACTGTTATGCCCTTTTATTTTGTATAATTACGTATATACCGCTATTTAGAAAGTTTTGCTAAAAAACTTTTTTTTTTTTTGTTTTGATCTCGTGATATATAATTTATTGTTATGACCACCTGATCTACTTAGATTTTTATCTTCCTTTTAAAAATCATAATACACAAACCATCACCCATTTTGTCATATATTTACTTTTCATGTTATAAATGCATTATATATGAGTTTTTTTGTCACACCATCATATGTGCGTTATTTATTAATAATTTTTTAAATATGAGAAATGGAGTTCATAAAGTTGAATTCAAAATTTTTGTTAGTACAAATTTTTTTAAAAAATTAAGAAAAAAACAAAATAATATATAACAAATTTAGATTTGAAATATGTTAAATATTTAAATAAAATATGCAATTGAGTTATAATTAATTGCAATATTAATACTATATAAGATAATAACGAATTTATGTCATCGTTGGATATCGAACCAGTATTCTCATGATATATAATCACATTTATAAATTGCGAGTATGAGTAAAAGTGGCTATTCACAAGAGGTCGTGGGTACCCGCAAAATTTGTGGTTGCGAGAAAAAGAAAATATTAACGTGAGGTCGTAATATGTAATTATACAAAATATAATAATCAATCAATTATAACATATACAATTAAATAGATGGGTTTGAAAAAAATATATTTAAGAATAAGAAATTAGATTGGAGTAGTAAATTTGTGTAAAAAATTAAAAGATTTGTAAAATAGAACTTTTTACAATAAATACATTAAATTGTTATAAACGAATATAATTTAGTCATAAATTAAAATTAAAATTAAAATATATAATAATCATAGATATAAGTTCATAATATACATGTAATTTATTAATTATCTTTTAAATATTATATTTATATTTATATACTCAATAAGGAATTTATATTGGTCAATAAATATTTTTATCAAAATATATAAATGAGTTTAAAACTAAATTTTTTAAAAACAAATAATAAAATTAATTAAATTAAATAATATAACTAATAAAAAATTTAATTTAACGATTTATTAACAGGCCGTGCTCTTTTACGCTAGTTTAAAAGTTATCTTCCAACTAACTCCCATAGTAAAGGAATAAAGTTTGAATGGTAAGTGAACTATGGAGCTTATCAAGTTTTTCAATGAATTTTTCAATTTATAAACTTTTTTAGCGAATTTTTGACTTTGTCGAGCTATTACCGAATTTTTCGAGTTAATTAATGATATTTTTTTCGCTTTCATGAATGACAAGAGACTTTAAAAATACACATTTAGTGTTAAATAATTCTATAAGTTCAAATATATTATGGATGTCACTTAATAACTTTGATAAATAACCGAACATTTCAAATCAATGAAATAACTTTTTGATCTCTTTTACCAATTTTACGGATGTGCTTAATCTTTTCTATATAAATAAAATTCTTAAATATATGATAATATACTAATGATCAAATGTAAAAATTATAAATAAAAGATAACAAAATGAATTTATTATAAAAATGTATCATCATATATATAAAAATCTCATTTTGAAACTAATTTAACATAATAATTTTAACAAATAAAATTATCAGACATCATAGGTGGAAAAATAGTAAGGTCATTATTTTAAAAATAAAATTATTATCCTTCAAATCTAGGTTCCACATTTATTCATACAAATAAAATTATTCACTTTTATGTTTAATGGTTATCTTGTATATTTTCATTTTATATGTATTATTATTCTTTTTACTCGTGCAAGTACAATTTTTCACTTTTATGTAAAATGGTTAACTTTTATATTTTTAATTTATATATTTTATAATCTTTTTAACCTTTAATAATATAAATACATGATAATTTTTTTTCAAAATACATTTTATAAAAATGATAAAATATAGCATTTAAAATAAGAAAATTGAATACTAATAAAAAGATTAATGCAAGGTACAAATCAATGTAAAATTATATATATATATATAGACACACACACACATATATATATATATAAAGTAAAATCCCCATGAGCTCTAGAATCGCTCAGATCCTATTTATCTATTTTTTTAGAGCTCCTCTATTTTAAATAATAAAATCAAAACTTCCTTCTTTAGATCCTATTTTTTATAAAAGAAATCAAAACTTCCTTTTTTAACATCAGCACTAATATTTTATATATATATATTCTTATATATATCTATTTTTTTTCTTTACTTTGGATTTTGTATTTTTTTTTATTAGTGATCTCGGTACAGAAATATCTGATCGTGTGAACAAGAATTAGGAGATCTTTATCTGTTTGAAAAGTAGAAACACTTGAGAAACTTGACAAAAAAGTTTGAACTTTTACCATTCACTATTTATTTATTGTTAATTGTTAATTTGTCGTTGTTATCTTCTCATTATTCTTGATCATAATATTCCAACGTTTTCTTTTAATTAATTCAAACAAATCTGCTCTTTTATCAATATGTATTTATTACAATGGGTGTTGGCCTAAGAAAACGTGACACAAAATCGACGTAAAAAATAAGTGTATGGTTTTTTTTATTGTCTGTATAAATATTAAAATTTGTACAATATTGTGTTTACTAATTTATTTATAAATATTTTTTTATTTCTTTATTAAATAGTCTATATTTGGAAAAAAATTAAAAAATATTACAAGACCGTCGAGCAAAATTTTCTTTTTTAGGTCCTATTTTTAAGAAAAAAAATCAAAATCTTATTTATACCAGATAAGAAATTTTTAAATTTAAAATAGAAAAGGTTTTTGAATTTTCCTTTTTAAAATTAACATCTTCGTTTTCCTTTATATAATATGAAGATCATTGCTTTTAACGATCAAAATTTATCACCATGTTTGTAACCCTTTTCTTGCTTCTCTTTACTTTTGTCTTCATCTATCTTCTTTGATTTTTTTATATTCATTCTTATTTTGTTTAATTCCCAATGTACATGGCTATGTGCGTGCACTACTGGTTTTTTGTGATTTTCAAGTTGCTTTTTTTTTGTTGGCTTTCAAGGTTTTAATTTACTGACTTATTTGCTTTCTTCGTTTTATTTTTAAATTTATTATTTGTTACGATTTCAGTTCTTTATCTATCTTTATATATGTTAGGTCAGGAATAACGTATAAGGGGGGTTGAATGCGTTATTCTAAAAATATTTCGATTTTTGATGTGGATATGAGATCAAAAATACTGAATCGAAATAACACAACTGTTTGGGAAATATCTTTGAATAGATAAAACCCGGAGGTTTGTTACACAATCTAATCCTATGGATCAGCTACAAAATCAAACACTCCTAGGATAGTTTAGGCACGAGGACCTTCTACCCGACACTTCCTGAAAGCGGGCTAAGCCGGCTTCCCTACTAGATGGACTGTCTAGCAGCTTACACAGAGAAGATATAAGAGAGAGAAAAGAGAGTTGTGTGTTGAGGTGTGTTTTGAAATGAAATACAACAGACCTATTTATAGATTATAGAAAGTCACTATTTGACACTATTCCAACAACCCCCAAATAGTAACCAAGCACTATTCCAACAACCCCCAAATAGTAACCGGACACTATTTCACCAACCCCAAATAGTAACCGGGCACTATTACACCAACACCAAATAGTAACCGTGCATAGTAACCATGCATAGTAACTGCACATAGTAATACTATTTTTGTATCTCTTGGGCTTCTTTCTTCTGTTTTATTCTGCTGTTTTAGTTCATCTCTGAAAATAATTCAAGTACTAGATTAATTTAATTATTTGTTAATAATTAATTAATCTGTTACTTATTTAATTTTCAGAGAGTAAATTAATTTTTGACAATACCTTGAAATATTATGTCTGTCCTTGATCGTCAATAGCCTTTGGCAATTCTTTCTGTAAATTAATGCGTTGATCCTTCTCGTATGTGCTGACACTTAGTGCGCTGGTCTAGTTCACAAGTGACTAGCACTAATCTTGATATTCACACCTTCGTTACATTCCAATTGATTAGCCTGTAGCAGTATCTTCAAATTATGTAAATACATGGAATCTTTTTGGCTCTTCAACTGAATCATCTGTACATCTTATTCTACCACTGAGGCTTGAACATGTTAATGAACTTCTTTCAGCGACTTGATCCTTGTTGGTGCCTGTTCTTCAAATTTCACGATCCCTGTATAGATTTAATATTATTAATCTTTTATCCTAGTTGAGTTATATATATCCTCTATTACATATTACATTACATTATGCTTTACAATCTCCCCCTATTTGATAGTGACAAGCAAATGCCTAGAGAATAACTCAACTGATACAACAAAAATAAAATACAAAGATAAATAATATTAAAGCGCATTCTGGATCATATATATACATTTTCCAGATTTCTAAAATTAACCAAGTTTTAGACAATTGTTCCTTTAGACTGAACATATCTTCAAGTTTGTCTTTGCTTTCTTTCCACATAGCACTAATACTCCCATTAGATTTTCCTTTCCCAAAATAAAGTTAATTCCGTGTCAACAACCGTTTCCTTGCCCTTACGCCTAGTAGATTTTTCTTGGTCATCCACCTTCTCCCCCACAGTTGGGTTATCATCCAGAGTAGTAGGATGTGGAGTTGGTAAATTAGACGAAGATGGCTTTACCAAGGAGTTGATTGCATCATTTAACTGGGCTTCCATGGTATTCAATTGAACCTGGAATACATCATGTTGAATAAGTTGCAAATTTTTGATTTCTGCAATGGACTTACAGATATTTGGCAACTCTTTCTCCATTGTTTGGACCCGTGTAAGAAGTCTGCTATATTCCTTTCTGGTTACAGGTGCATGTGGTTGAGTAGGTTGCTCACTCGTACGTTCTGCAGGTGTTTCACTTAACACTCTATATTCACTTGGTTTAGTGGTTTGGGTTACACTTACATGATCTGTTCGTGTTTCCCTCAACTCTCCTCCAGAGCTTCCACTGATATGTGTACCTGCAAATGAAATCATCCTAGCCCCTTTTTCAGAGATCACGGATGGTGCAATGAAAGTTCGTGAGCTTCCTTCTTCGCGTGAAGCGAGTTGCCGACCACTAGTAAAGAGTGGTAAATCTCGAAAGAGATCAAGAGATTTTCCCTCTGGGAGGTTGATAAGTGGATTTTATATCCACTTGGAGCGTTCCATATCGGCTTAAATTGATTGTCTTGGACTCAAGTTTGTTGTAGTTTTGATGTGTTTTGCTTAGTTGTGCAGAGTTGCAAGAATGTCGATTATGGTGGATGCTTCTATCATGTTTAGAGGATTAATTGATTAAAATTTGGATTTCCCGGGAAGGTTGCGCAGTCTACACTGTTTTGGCCATATCTGGAGTTCTAGAAGTCCGTTTTCAGCGATCTTACAGCTCACGCGAAGCTTGAGAGATTTTCTACAACCTGGGATAGATAGCAGGTGCAGGGAGCGTGTAGTTAAAATTCGCGCACGTGTTCTTTGTGAAGCAAGGCTGAAAGATTACTATTTTGCCCTTTTTCTAATTCTAATTATATTTTGGGCAGGTTTTAGTACCTTAATCGAATTCTAATTGTAATAGAAGGTAATTTCCTGCTGGGCAAGAAATCTAAAGCCTATTTAAACACATCTTAGCATTGTAATTAGGAGAGTTTTTATTATTGTATCATAGCTTAGATCTGCAAGGGAGAAAAGGAGAGAAGAATTCAACGCTCGTGACAAGCAACAGATCTAGATCTACTTCATCTTTTGTGTTATTCTGGATTCTAGATTTGTAAGACATCAGATTATTTTAGGATTTATTATTATTATTTTTATTATTATTTTATTATGTTAATTAGTATTTAAAGAATGGAATTGGATTTGAGAATATCGTTGTGGAATTCAACGATATTTAGTATTCAGTTTATATGAGTATATATTGAGTTATGTGTGCCAATGTGTGCCCCAGTATTTTATTGGTATTTTTAATGATTTAAAAATATTTAAATCAAGTATTATTGATCTTCAAAAAAATCTTTATTTAATTATCGGAGGGCTTAAAAATCATGAAATCTTTTGTAAAATTATCTTTATATGTTTATTGAATTTTTAAAATTGTTGGGTGGATTAATTTGGGTGGTCGAGTATTTTAAAATGATTTTAAGAGTTTTATTGTATTTAAAGGATCAAAACTTTAAAAATTTATATTTAATTCATTTTTTATCCGAAAAATATTTTAAAAATATGTGTGTGCGCGTAAATTTGAATTCTTTATTTTAAAAATGAAGGGTTTAATTCTTCAAATATTTTATTTGATTTCAATTTATTAAAGTTGTTATTAGTTTTAAAAGCACATGAATTGTATTTTATTGGGCCGGAATGAGAGTAGTAGTAATAGGGGGTATTGGGCCAAGCCCAATAGAAAAAAAAAAAAAGAGGACAGACAGAACTTTCGAGAGAAGTCGGGAGAGGAGAAAAACGCAGAAAAAAAAGAAAAAAGATAGAAAGAAGAGTAGAGAGATTGGGAGAGAATTGAGAGAGATTAAAGAGAAGATTAATTGGGGGTTTTGGTTTTTTGTATTAATTGGGTTGTATATATATGTATATACATGTATGTGTGTGTATATACAAGTGCGTGTGTGTGTGAGTCGAGTTGGGCGAGGAAGAAGGAGGCGCCGGAGATCCTCGAGCGGCGGCGGCGGTGGTTCCTGCCATGTCCGGCGACATCCAGCAGCGGTGTGGTGGTGCAGGCGTGCACGGTAGAGAGAGAGAGAGAGAGAGAGAGAGAGAGAGAGAGTCGCGGGAATTGGAAAAATTCGGAAGGTATAAACTCTTGTTAATTGTAATATCCGAGAATTTTTCGAATAATTTTTTTTTTCTTTTCCTACTCGATATTTATTTAAGAAACGATGCCTTATTATTATTTTTTTTATTTAGTACGTTTTGTAAAATTTTCTAAAATTATATATTCGTATTATGTTTAACTATTTTTAATTAAATAGTGGTTATTAAAAATTTGAGAAAAATAGTATTTTTAAATTTTGAGTCGTATTTATTTTAAACGGAATTAGAATTTCGTTTTAATTAAGTAGAAGGGGAAAAACGATATCTTTTCACCAAATATTTCATTAAATATAAACATAATCATTATTTTTATTTTCAAAAATTATTTCAACAATGATTTTGTCTTCCATTTTTATTTTATTAATTATCCACTTGAAAATCATAATTTTGGAGCACTAAAAATCCCACTTCCATTTGTCCCCCATTTTAATTACTTTTTATTTTTAAAAAACAAAGTAGTAAAATTCAGTTTTTGGATTTAATACAAACAGATCCCTCATTTTTTTTTTCAGAGAAAAACAGGAAGCTTACGTTTTATTAAAACAGAGCAGGTACTTCGAAGTTTTTTTTTGTTTTGTTTTTTTTTCTGTGAACCTTACTGTATTGGGGGGGGGGATTGGAATTATCAGATGGGTCGAGAGAGAAAGAGAGAGGGAGGGGTTGAGAACGAGAGAAACGGAGAGAAGAGATGGGGCGTCGAGAGAGATTGTTGTAATTGTTGTGGTTGATGGCGGAAAAGGAGGTACAAGGGGAAGGTCGGAGTGACCACCACCGGCGATGGTGGTGGCGGCATGAATTGAGAGAGAGAGAGAGATACGACGGAAGAGATTGAGAGAGTACGGAGAGGGAGGAATGTAAGAGAGTGAGAAAGAGTTCGAGAGAGAATAAGAGAAGAGAGGAGAGGCGGAGAGGAAGAAGGTAATCGAGAGAGATGAGGGAGATAGAGAGAGTGAGGGCAGAGAGATTTGAGAGAGAGATAACGAGAGAGAAGAGTGGGAGTCGAGACGGAAGAGAGGGAATCGGGAGAGAGGAGAGATTAATGGTGTTGGTGTTGGTTATAATCGGCGGTGGTTTATTGTTGTTGGTGGAATAAGAGAGTGAGATTGAGAGATAGGAGAAGGGAGATACGGAGGTAGAGAGAAAGAGGCGGGGGAGAGACGAGAGAGAGATGGTCGAGAGGGAGAGAAGAGAGGAATCGAGAGGACAGGAGGTTGTGGTGTTGTCGGAGAAATAAGGTAGTGTTGTTTTGTGTTGTGGTTACCGGGGACGGGGGAGACAGACGGGAGAGAGAGATCGGAGAAGAGAAACGGCGGCGAGAGAGAAACAGCGAGAGAGAGGGAGAGAGACGCGTGGGAGATGGGAGGCGCGTGGGTCACACGCGCCTGGCGTGTGCCAGCGTGTGCCCAGCGCGTGTCCGCGTGTGCCTGACGTGTGTTGGAGTGTGTTGTGCGTGAGTTTTGTGTGTAAATGTTATAATCAGGATTAAAATTGGAATAATTAATTATTTGGATTAATGTTATAATAATTGGAAATAATAATTTAATAAAAACGGTATAATCAGTTTATTAATTAAATAGAATGATTATGTGTTTATTTTCCACAATTTAGAGATTTATTGTTTGATTATTAAAAAGAGGATTAATTGAGAATGAATAGGATTAAAGAGCGATATAATCTTAAGATTTTATATTTAATATTTCCGAATTATTTTATTAATCAGATAAGACCAGATTTATTTTAAAGATTTAAAAACGTATTATTATGAGATTTAAAGGGGATATTATTTAGTGAGATTATTATTATTAATTATGGATTTAAATTGAATAAAAATAGATTCTTGAATACTTTTGGTTTTGGGATTTATATTAATTAAATTAGGGATTTAATTATTCGTTAATAAAAAGAGAGAATTATTGGGAATAAGTAGAATTAAATACGGTATTATTTTAGAGGACTGATATTTATTTTGGATTATTTTTTTTATTAGTCAGATTGGGCTTTTAGATTAAAAACCGGGATTCGTACGAAATAGCTGAACCAGGTTTTTAAAAGGTGAAATGACGGGCTAATAAAGTGAGTTTTTATTTGGTTATAGAGAATCAGAGACGTGGAGCCAGGTGAATTATCGTACCGCAGAGCACAGGCAAGTTTACTAATTCATACTCCATTGTTCGGAGTATTTTTATTTTTAAAAATTCATTATTATGCTGATTAAGTTTTCAATTATCAAAATTAAGTATTCTTTCGAGTGATTTATACCTGATTTTTATCCATGCCATTTACATACATATTATTGTTGAACTGTTATCTAGACATTTTATATCATTAGGTGTTCAAACTTATTTAATGAGTTGTTCCATATTGTTGGTACGTTTATTGAGATACTTCATTCGAGCTTATATTTAAGAGTGGGGATATATATATAAAGAAAGTTATGTATACTGATATGGGTCACCTCATTTCGACTCCATAATCAGAACAGTTTTTCATAATATTTTCCTCTACTCATCCGAGAGGGAAACTATATTATTGGTGTCTATTGTTCATTGCTTATTAAGGCAAAAGTGACCGGAGTAACGCACCGGCCCAACTGAGTAGTATTTAGGGTGTGATCGAAACTTCGGCACATCCTTCTATCGATAGAAAACGAGTAGTGATAATGGATTGATCATCCATTACTTGAGTAGGCGTTATGAGCAGAAATCTAATCATTGACATCCTATCGGTTAACCGATGCCTTTGTGGCTCTGTTAACTAGGGTGTTGATCTGAGCAGTTGTTATATATTACCAAGTGGTATTTTGACAAGTTATTGATTTAATTTCGAGTAGTATTTTGAGAAGTTGTTGAGATATATTGGAGTAGTATTTCAAGATTTATAAGAATTTCTGAGTTGATCTCTTTTCAAAGTAATTATATTTATTAACTCTTATAGAGTAGTAAAATCATATTTTTGAGTGAGTTGTTATGTATTATATGATATCTGTATATACTTGCTGGGCATTCTTTGGCTCATTCTTGCTATTTAAATATTATTAATCAGCGGCATCTAAAGACGGCTCTAGCATGGCGAACCGTGGCAAAGGGAAGGAGAAGGGTTATTAAATTCAATCCAGTAGTCTTATAGTATCGAAGGAGGTTGCAAGATGGAACGGAATTGTTAATGCTTTATTATTGTGTGTTTGGTGTGTTGTAATAATACTTCAGAGATTCTGGGAGATGAGTTTGTATTTGTAATAACTTTTGTATTTTGAGTGTTTGTTCTAAGACTATAACCTGTGGAATAAAAGATGGAGTTGTTAAGAATATTGTTATAGATTATACTATGAGTAGGTGTTCCAGTATTCCGCAAGAGTTGTGACGACCTGGATTCCTGTAAGGGATTTGGGGTCGTTACATTAATATATATTTGTTATTTATCTCAATTTTCGATGTAATTATTAATTTTCAAGTTTAGATTAAATTATGTGAATTGTTATAATTAAATTAGTGTTAAATGTGATATAATCGATTTAATTTTCGTAGTTTAAACCGGGAAGTTATCATTGTTAGTTAATTGTGAATTTGATTAATTGTGGGGATTCATTTCGAGTTCGATAATATGTTATGGTGATTGTTTGTTGATAATTATTGTTAATGTGTAAGTAGTTGCGTATGCTAATTAAAAGCGATATAATGATTTTCGGAGTTCACTTGTAACTAGTTAGTATGATTCGAGTAATAAAAGTGGGGGTATGCATAATCTACTTGATTTATATGCACTAAGAGTCGTATGTTGGCTTTCGGATGTCAATGTTACACTTTGAGTTTATATTGAGTAGTGGATCGTAAATCGTAAGTTACCAGTGTAAGTTGTATTGTGTTATTGATTCAAATTGTTAATGATAATTAGCATGTTTAAAGGATTGTTAAGAGGTTACTAATTTACTTTGATAATTGTTAGATTCCTATTTCTTATGTGTTTATGTGATCAAGTGTTGAATGTCATTCGTATTTATGTAATTTCTTATATGTTATCTGCGAGGAGTTGAAATGAGATCACGAGTCTTAAATGTCAATATTTAAGTACTTGTGTAATTCTCTTCAGCTAGTTCCTCGGGCTTACGAATATCCATGATTTGCTATCACGGGTATAATTAATATACTTGAGTGGTGTGATCATCGATATAGCGTAAGTAATAGTTAGTGCTAGGGGTTGTTCCCTATGTGCCGCATGTCAGGGAGGATACTTTCTTATGTGTTTACTTTAAGTTGCTACCATAGAAGCATGTTGATATTTTTCCTTGGGATTGTTGAATTGTAAAACAGGGTTAAATTGTATTTGAGGGGATGTGCCCATAGTCCGATAAACGAATACTTCATGCCGAAATTTTCTGAAAATCCCCTGTATTTAAAGTTATTTAAATTATTTGATTTAAGATTTAAAGGCATGTATGTGTATGAGTGTTTAAGTACATATGTATTGATTAGTGAGGTGTGGGTATATATTTATGTATGTATTTCTTTGCGAGTTATAAGTAATTAGTTATCAATTGGGTTGTTTATGTACTAAATAGTACTTTGCTATTATTTCGAGTATAAGTAGGGATTCGATATGGACCCAGCGAGCATGTTGACGAGACGATTGAAGGAAATGAATGCGGGTTCGAGTACAGACCGACGTTTAGTAAGTAGCGAATCGGCGCATTGGAATCGAGGCAAGTGTACTAACCCTCGCTTATCGTTCAAGCGAGATAAGTATGTTTCTATTCAATATAAGTATTCCCTTCAAATCTTTATTGCTAGTATCCTCTCCTTCAAACTATTGATAAGGATATATGTTATTCATATATCATGTGGAAAGTAGAATTTCAGTTTTATTGCCAGTATTATTCTTTCTTAAGTATTGTCAGTAATATTCTGTTAAAGTTTTTGCTGGTATTGCATTCTTATTCCTTGTTTTAGTATAATGTTCTTAGTGTATATGGTTTCCCTGAGATTAATTGATAGTAAAGTAGTTTAATGGAATTGGAAGGATTTTATAAAAATGTGGACCAGCTTCGTGGTCAGAGTAGTAAAGGCCAATGTCAATAAGTGCCTAGTGAGGGATCCCAGAGTATTGTTTTTAGCTGGACTTTACGTGGCTGATCACCCGTAAGATCCAGAGTATGATGAAAACTCCAATTCTATTAAATGTTGTTTTTATGCAAATATATTCTTATGATAGAATGTTTAAGTTAAAGTACATTTTCATTTCCAAGTATGTGGATATCAAGTTATGATTTAAGTTAAAAGTTATGATTTGAGTTAATAAATATTGTTAGTATAAAAATGGAAAGTTATTATACTAGTGTTTTGAACGGTGATAACTAATTCACGGTTATTATGGTCGCTGTGAGCATTTGTTGCGCAGTGATAGTGAGAACCGAGAATGAATTGAGATCTTCTTATTTATTCAAACTCATGATTGTCAGGCCGGTTAGGCAGCTAGGTGTGCAAACGCTTAGTGACATGAATGAAATTTGAGTAACTGAGAATTTCTTGGAGATTTTGTTAAAGCGATAGTTAAAGTATTTTGCAAGTATTAAAAGTATTGAATCTAGTATTACGAACCTTCTCAGTTATTAAATTCTGATTTCGAGTTATAAATGTTTTAAATGATATTAATCTTCTGTTAAAGTTAAAAATCCAGATTTCAAATATAGTATTGATTATAAATTGGTGAGCATTCCTTCGCTCATATTTATTGTTCCTATTTCTTGAATTGCAATTATTGCATTCTTATTTCATCCAATTCAGTTCTATATATAACTTGCTGAACATTCTTTGGCTCACACTTGTTGTTTTTAAAATCTAACTTTTCAGTAAACTAGTTGGCGAGGCTTAGCTTGTGCAGTTCAGAAAGGGGAAAGAAGAAGCAGGATGCTGTTGTGAAGCTGACGTGGATCAGGGTATTTAGATTTAAAGTTTGATTTGTTGTATGTATATATAGTTTTAGTAGTTATAGTATGTATTTGATTAGTTGGCCTGGTATACTTGTATTCGAAGTTATACCAGTGATTTAAGTCTGTATAAAGTTTTGTTTATAGAGTTGTATTTAAGTTGGTTTTGGGTTTTCTTGTTTCTAGAACTGTAACCTAAGATCCTTAGTTGGGAGTTGGGGTCAAAGAGCTTTTGATTGAGTTTTTATTTTTATTTTAGTTTTATTTTGATTTCAGAATTTTAGTTTAGTATTCAGCAGGTTTATGTTGTATTTACGAATACATTATGGCCAATTTTTGTTAGAATTATTCAGTTTGTTAGCGTGACGCCCAAATCTACTGACCTCGGATTTGGGGGCGTTACAAGTTGGTATCAGAGCAAAGGTTATAGTAAACTAGAAACGAGAGTGTGTAAGAGTGTGTATAGTTAAGTAAGGAACATCAGAGTTCATATAGGACTCGTGTTGGACTATTGGATATAGTACCAGTTAGTGAGTTAAGATGTGAGTGGTGACAGATAGTTGAGCGGAGTTGGGTAGAAACCCTTGAAGCTGTAGGTAGTGGAACCTTCAGAGTCTGGTGCGAGTGACGACGACATATAGAATAGATAACTTTAGGATGTGTAGCAAGAGAGTCTAGATCGAATGACGAGTCAGCGAAGGAGTCGACAAAGAAGATGTACGTGGAGACCCTGGCAATACCTTCCTTTTTTTGTAATCAATATTCCTTTGATGAGTTTATTTTGACAATTGTCCTTCCCTGAAGTTGGATTTCCAGTTATGATGGAGGCTGTAATGCCTATTTCTTTTATTTTTTAACCATGTCAAGTTTGATACATGAGTTTCGAAATTTCTTCATCAGTGAATAATCCTACTGTTGATAGATCATCATTTCTTAGTATTGTGCCAGTCATTTCTTTCCTGATTATCCTTTTCTTCTGAAATAGTACCCATGGAATCCGTTTAGTTGTAATCCAGGGGTATGTCTGAGAATTTCTCATCAATTGATTGGTAATTCGATGTTCTAATCTTTTTATGTTTCTTTACTCCAACTGAGGTGAACAACCCTATTTATAGGGGACACAAGGACTGTTTGTCTGTGTGATAGCAGTCTGATGGGACGCCATCACTTGTGTGTTGTGAAGTACAAGAAGGTTAATTACCTTTAGTCATGTCTTGAATAAGGCACGCAACAAGGTTCATTTGATCATATTGATCACTCAGTAATCTTTCATTTCCAAGAATATTTGTTTGAAAACTCATAAATTAATTCTTCAGTTGTGGAACCTTTGCTACGATGTGAAATCGTTCTCTTCAAATATCATGAATCATAATATCTCGAGTAGTCTTGAACGTATGCCAATCGAGTTTAGAATACTAGTAACGCGTGACGTATAGTACTACGATTAGAGTTGTTCTATATAGAGAGATCAGTAGAGATCCCAGTATAGTAAATAAGTATCCAGAGTACAGATTAGTAGAGTTGCGGATGCAACCCGAGTTGGTAGAGTAAACCCCAGTAACCCTTCTTTACCTGATTCCGAGGTCGGAATCCTTTTAAGGTGGGTAGAATGTAAGATACCAGATTATTTTAGGATTTATTATTATTATTTTTATTATAATTTTTTTATGTTAATTAGTATTTAAAGAATGGAATTGGATTTGAGAATATCATTGTGGAATTCAACGATATTTAGTATTGAGTTTATATGAGTATATATTGAGTTATGTGTGCCAATGTGTGCCCCAGTATTTTATTGGTATTTTTAATGATTTAAAAATATTTAAATCAAGTATTATGGATCTTCAAAAAAATCTTTATTTAATTATCGGAGGGCTTAAAAATCATGAAATCTTTTGTAAAATTATCTTTATATGTTTATTGAATTTTTAAAATTGTTGGGTGGATTAATTTGGGTGGTCGAGTATTTTAAAATGATTTTAAGAGTTTTATTGTATTTAAAGGATCAAAACTTTAAAAATTTATATTTAATTCATTTTTGATCCGAAAAATATTTTAAAAATATGTGTGTGCTCGTAAATTTGAATTCTTTATTTTAAAAATGAAGGGTTTAATTCTTCGAATATTTTATTTGATTTCAATTTATTAAAGTTGTTATTAGTTTTAAAAGCACATGAGTTGTATTTTATTGGGCCGGAATGAGAGTAGTAGTAATAGGGGGTATTGGGCCAAGCCCAATAGAAAAAAAAGAGAGGACAAACAGAACTTTCGAGAGAAGTCGGGAGAGGAGAAAAACGTAGAAAAAAAAAAGAAAAAGAGAGAGAAAGAAGAGTAGAGAGATTGGGAGAGAATTGAGAGAGATTAAAGAGAAGATTAATTGGGGGTTTTGGTTTTTTGTATTAATTGGGTTGTATATTCTTTCTTAGCTTTTATTACCTTACTTATTACATCTTTAAACACTTATCCATCAGATCTAAACGCAAACTTCTCGAATCCTTTTTCTCCTTTGCTTCTACACTTAAACACTATATTTCTTATTATATATATATATTTTATTTTACTTTTTTCTTCTTCTCACCATGGTTAGTCAAGGATCTTACTGTGATGAGGATGGAGTCCCTGGGTATATGCAAGATGCTTCTGACGATGACAGTCTTGGCAAGATCAAATCTCGCCGTGAGGTGGAAGATTTTCCTGTGCTTATCCCAAGTAGTTCGGGTGGGATTTGTTTTGAGAGTAAAGGTCTGAACTCTTCTGAAGATGAAGGTGGGTTTGAGGATGCTAGAGCTGCTATGGAAAGGGAGACTGTCAATAGAGCCTCTAAGGCAGCATTTGACATTAATCGTGATGAGAGACTCGAATTGATAGATCTTAGGAAGAGATTTTTGGGCGTACAGGCAATGTTAGAGAAGAAGGGTATCTCTTTGGCCTCACTAGAGAAGGAACAACTTGAAGAAAATGCTAGGTTCAATACTGGCCTCCCAAATCCCTCGAGTTTCATCAGTGGGCGTGATGAATATGGTTTGCCTATTTTATCTAAGAGAAACACTAATGGGGACAAGGTGGTTGAAGATATGTCTAACTTTGTATTTCAAGGAAATGGCAGTGTTTCTGGGGAGAAGGATGAAAATGGAAATTTGAAAGATGATACTGAGATGGAAATAGGAAACAAGAATTTGTCGGAAAATGTTGAGATTTTAGAAAATCAAAAATCGTGGTCTCAAGTGGTTAGATCTAAACCCACTTCTTGCAACAACATCACCTTTGATTACTGTCCTATGCCTGAAGGGCAAAAGTTAGTCTCTCCTCCTTCAGATGTGCTTAAAAAAGGGAATGATAAATTTAAAACTTGTATTGTCGGTACTTTCACTAGAGGCGTTCTTCCCTTCCAGAAGGTGTCAAAATTTGCTCATGAGTCCTGGGATAGATGTGGCCTGCTTCATATTTCCCAGAAAGATGCTCGAACTTTTGTGTTTAGGTTTGATTCTGCTATTAACATGAATAAGGTTTTATCTCGAGGCACTTGGTACTGGGAGAAGAAACCCCTGCTGGTTCATGCTTGGGGCACAAAGGTTGGGGAAAAGGCATCTATGCCTCTTTGGGTCAAGTTTGAAAATATTCCGGATAGTTATTGGACTAGGGAGGGGCTGAGCTTCCTGGGGAGTGTCATTGGAACTCCTCTAGCAGCGGACGAGTTTACCTCGCAACTAGAAATCATGCCATTTGCTAAACTATGTGTTGATTATAAAATAGGTGATGATCTGCCGAGTAGAATTGAGGTTGAAGTGCTGGATCCTGCCTCGGACTCTAGGATTATAGAAGTGGTCAAAGTTTCTTACCCTTCAAAACCCCTCTTTTGCAATGGTTGTAAAACTCTGGGTCATTTAGTAGGGGCTTGCCCTGCTGCTACTCGTCAATGGGTTAAAAATGTTAAACCTCCTCAAGAGGCTGGTCAGTCTGCTCCTTTTTCAGAGGTGGAAGATAAGCTAGAAACGATTATCCCAGTTGTAAAGCCTTCGCAAGAAAATGCAGATCCTATCATTGATTTGGTTCATGGAGCAAACTCTAATGTAGAGACTTTGATTTCGGAGGGAGCTACTAATGAGAAATCTATTGAGTTGGCTGAGAAAGTTACAAAGGATTCAGGGCAGGACTCAGGGCAGGTTGCTGCTTCTGAAGAAGGCCAATGGCACACTGTGCAGTCCAGAAAATCGAAGCTGGTTGCGAATGTTAGCGACGCTAATGCTGCTAAGACTTCCAAGGAAGCAGAAATAGACAAAGGTCCTCCTACTAATCTACCTCTTTACTCTGCTCTTGCTAAATCTTATAATAAAAATTTTCAGAGTTCTAAGAAGAGACCTAAACGGTCATTGGGGAAACGTTCCCCTTCTCATTAATTTTATTATGTCGTTTTGCTCCTACAACGTTAGGGGGTTGAATAATAAGATTTCCTATGTTAGGGATTTCATTAATCATAATAAGCTTGGCCTTATAGCCTTACTTGAGACTCATGTAAAACAAGAAGCAGCTTTGAGTATTTCTTCTCAAGTTTCGTCTCGGTTTTCTTGGGTTTTTAATTATGACAGTCATTATAATGGGCGTATTTGGGTGGGATGGGATCCTACAAAATGGAAGGTGCAGCTTCTTAATCAGAGTAGCCAACATGTTTCTTGCTCAGTTCTAAACTATGATTTGAAAACAGACTTCTTGGTGACGTTTATTTATGCCCTCAATACTCATGAGGATCGTAGGCACCTTTGGAGAGATTTGACTAGGTTCAAAAATATTGCAACAGTTGCAGGTACTTGTCCTGCTTGGATTCTTCTTGGTGACTTCAATGTTTGCTTAAATGCAAATGAGATTATTGGAGGATCTCTTCGATACACTACTGGAATGCAGGAATTTAAAGACTTTCTTGATGATATAGAAGCCACAGATCTGAGATTTACTGGTAATCTGCTAACTTGGTGGGATAGCAATAAAATTCATCCTATGCAAAAGAAACTTGATCGAGCTTTGGTAAATTCGACTTGGCTGAATGGTTTTCCTCTTGCCTTAGCTAAATTTTTGCCCAGGGGTCTTTCTGATCATTGCCCCACCATGGTGGATATGGGCCTAACTCGAGAGAAACTCAATAGACCGTTTCAGGTTTTCGATCATATCATTGGAAATTCCAACTTCTCTACTGTTGTTTCTGAAGCGTGGAATGTTCATATTTCTGGAGATCCCTGGTTTGTGGTCACTAGCAAGTTAAAAAGGGTCAAAGCTGCTCTAATCAAGCTGAATAATGAAGGAGGTAATGTCCATGATGCTGTCATAGATGCTCGTTCTTCTCTTGCTCAATTTCAAGATAATATGCCCCTGGTGCCTGATCTTTCTCACTTTGAAGAAGAGGCTAGATTGCGTACTGCTTTGTTTGAAGCTTTGCATAAAGAAGAGATCCTTCTTAAACAAAAGGCTAGAGTAAAGTGGCTCAAAGTTGGAGATGGGAACAATCATTTTTTCTTCAACTCTTGTCGTAGTAGGTGGAACTTGAATAAAATCCTGCTTTTAGAAGATGATTGCGGAACGCAGTTTTCTTCTCACTCTGATATCTCAAATGTGGCAGTAAATTACTTTAAAAATCTTCTAGGAAATGAGTCTCCAGTTGCTCCTTTAGATCCAGATATTGCTCTGCCTACCATCTCGGATTATCATCATGACTATCTGTCAAAAGACTTTACTTCAGAGGAGATATTTCAATCTTTTAAACATATGGCCAAGCACAAGAGTCCAGGGCCTGATGGTTTTTCCCCTGAATTCTACTTAGCAGCATGGGACATTTTGGGGACTGAGGTTACAGCAGCTATTATTTACTTCTTCCAATCTCTGCACTTGCCAAGATCAGTCAGTTCAGTGGCTATTTCTCTAATTCCTAAATCGGAGAATGCTTCTCGCATTAATCAATTCAGGCCCATCTCTTGTTGCAACACTTTATATAAATGCATCACTAAGCTTATAGCTGCTAGACTGAAACTGATTCTTCCCTCAATCATCTCCGTTAACCAAACTGCGTTTGTCCCTCATCGGAGTATAGGGGATAACATCATGTTGGCTCAAGCGTTATGTAGAGACTATAACAGACATGAGGGGACTCCAAGATGCTCTATTAAATTAGACATTCATAAGGCTTTCGACACCTTGAATTGGCAATTTCTCTTCGAAGCTATGAGAAGAATGAATTTTCCTGCGAGATTCCTTATCTGGATTCAGACCTGTATTACCTCTTGTATGATCTCCTTAAAAATTAATGGATCTATTGAGGGGTACTTTAAATGCAGATCAGGGCTTCGACAAGGCGACCCGCTCTCTCCCTATCTTTTTGTTCTTGGTATGGAAGTTTTAACTGCTATCCTTCACTATGATTTGCAGCGAACTGACTCTTTCACTTATCATTGGCGTACTAAAGAGATTAAGCTCAGCCACCTCATTTTTGCGGATGATTTATTTCTGTTCTGTAAAGGGGATTGTCAATCTATCTCTGCGTTGCTAAGTTCAGTAAAACGGTTCTCGGAATGCTCAGGTCTCCACCCTAATCCCTCAAAGAGTGAAAGTTTTTTCTGTAATGTGCCCCAGGATGTGATTGATTTTACTTTGAGGACCTCGGGTTTCTGTCAAGGACACCTGCCTATAAAATATCTAGGCTTGCCTCTTATAACCACTACTTTGAGAGCTCGTGACTGTACTAGCTTGATTCAACGCCTGTGCTCTAGAATCGAATCATGGACTACTCGGTCTCTTCGTTTTTCTGGCCGTCTGCTGCTCATAAAATCAGTATTGGCAGGTATTCAAGGTTATTGGGCAACCTATTTGTTTCTCCCGAAGAATGTTCTGACTAAAATTCAATCGTACTTGGCTAGATTTCTGTGGGGAGGGAAGACTAATGCCTCCTGTCATTATAAAGTTGCCTGGAATGAATGTTGTTTACCTAAATCAGAGGGAGGCTTGGGTATCTCTAATGTATTCGATCGTAATAAAGCAGCTATCTTGCTCCAAATTTGGCGTTTGTCATGGCCAAACCCTTCTTCCTTGTGGCTGATCTGGTTTCATAAATGTCTATTAAAAAAAAAAGCTTTTTGGACAGCAAACATTCCGTCTAGATCTTCCTGGGCTGTTCGTCAAATCCTTAATCTTAGAAGGGAGGCATGCAGGCATCTCTCGTATTCTATTGGTTTTCAATCAAATTTTCTAATGTGGCACGATCCTTGGTTAGATCATCGTCCTCTAATTACCAGATTTGGTCCTTCTGTTATCTCGAATGCTAATTCTTCCAGCATGGCTCGTATTGGGGACTTCATCTCGGATGGTAGATGGGTTCCTCCCAGATCAAATCATGTTCACTTAATAGAGCTCAGGCACTCCATTGCTCAAGTTCAGTTGGCTTGTAAAGATGCAGTTTTTTGGCAAGGGCAGAAACGAGTAAATCTAGCTTATATCTGGAACACTGTCCGTCAGGTGGGAATTCCTCCTCCGTGGATTTCAGCTTTGTGGCATCCATACTCCATTCCAAAATGCGACTTTTTCTTGTGGCTTGCTCTAAAAAATCGTTTATTAACGAAGGATAGGATGTCTGCTTTTGGTATGGCTGTGGATACCTCATGTGTTTTATGCAAGGGAAGTTTCGAAACAGGAGATCATTTGTTCTCGACTTGTCCATACACTAACATGGTTCTAAGAAGTAGTCCAGTGCCTATATCTTTCAGCTGGGTGGATTGGCAACATGGCGTCCTCTCCCGCAGTAATCTTTCAAAAGTTCAGCAACTGATGGGGTGGCTTTTCGTTTCTATGGTGGTGTATAACATCTGGCAAGAAAGGAACCGAAGAATTCATAAAAGTGGGACAGCTAGGCCTACTATTCAGCTTTCTGTTGTGATTAAAACTATGCTTCGTGAAAAGCTCTTTACTTGTAATAGTTTCCAGAAAATAGTTGCGAAGGACCCCTCCCTCATCCCTTTACTATATTGATCTTCATGTTGACCTAGTACTGTCATAGTTTCTTTTGTTTAGCTGCTGCTTTCCTTTCTTTTCGCGGGGTATGCCCCTAGATTTTGTACATTTTTGTTTTTTAATACATCTTAATTTAGCAAAAAAAAAAAAAAAAAAAAAAAAAAAAAAAATACGTGTATGTGTGTGTATATACAAGTGTGTGTGTGTGTGAGTCGAGTTGGGCGAGGAAGAAGGAGGCGCCGGAGATCATCGAGCGACGGCGGCGGTGGTTCCTGCCATGTCCGGCGACATCCAGCAGCGGTGTGGTTGTGCAGGCGTGCACGGTAGAGAGAGAGAGAGAGAGAGAGAGAGTCGCGGGAATTGGAAAAATTCGGAAGGTATAAACTCTTGTTAATATATTTGTTATTTATCTCAATTTTCGATGTAATTATTAATTTTCAAGTTTAGATTAAATTATGTGAATTGTTATAATTAAATTAGAGTTAATTGTGATATAATCGATTTAATTTTCGTAGTTTAAACCGGGAAGCTATCATTGTTAGTTAATTGTGAATTTGATTAATTGTGGGGATTCATTTCGAGTTCGATAATATGTTATGGTGATTGTTTGTTGATAATTATTGTTAATGTGTAAGTAGTTGCGTATGCTAATTAAAAGCGATATAATGATTTTCGGAGTTCACTTGTAACTAGTTAGTATGATTCGAGTAATAAAAGTGGTGGTATGCATAATCTACTTGATTTATATGAACTAAGAGTCGTATGTTGGCTTTCGGATGTCAATGTTACACTTTGAGTTTATATTGAGTAGTGAATCGTAAATCGTAAGTTACCAGTGTAAGTTGTATTGTGTTATTGATTCAAATTGTTAATGATAATTAGCATGTTTAAAGGATTGTTAAGAGGTTACTAATTTACTTTGATAATTGTTAGATTCCTATTTCGTATGTGTTTATGTGATCAAGTGTTGAATGTCATTCGTATTTATGTAATTTCTTATGTGTTATCTGCGAGGAGTTGAAATGAGATCACGAGTCTTAAATGTCAATATTTAAGTACTTGTGTAATTCTCTTCAACTAGTTCCTCGGGCTTACGAATATCCATGATTTTCTATCACGGGTATAATTAATATACTTGAGTGGTGTGATCATCGATATAGCGTAAGTAATAGTTAGTGCTAGGGGTTGTTCCCTAGGGCTTACGAACATCAATGATTGATTGTCACGTGTATCTTTAAAACGCGTGAGAAATACGATCATTGGTGTAGCGTAAGTAGTAGTGTAATATAAATTATTATGTGCTATGTGCCGCATGTCAGGGAGGATACTTTCTTATGTGTTTACTTTAAGTTGCTACCATAGAAGCATGTTGATATTTTTCCTCGGGATTGTTGAATTGTAAAACTGGGTTAAATTGTATTTGAGGGGATGTGCCCATAGTCCGATAAATGAATACTACATGCCGAAATTTTCTGAAAATCCCCTGTATTTAAAGTTATGTAAATTATTTGATTTAAGATTTAAATGCATGTATGTGTATGAGTGTTTAAGTACATATGTATTGATTAGTGAGGTGTGGGTATATATTTATGTATGTATTTCTTTGCGAGTTATAAGTAATTAGTTATCAATTGGGTTGTTTATGTACTAAATAGTACTTTGCTATTATTTCGAGTATAATTAGGGATTCGATATGGACCCAGCGAGCATGTTGACGAGACGATTGAAGGAAATGAATGCGGGTTCGAGTACAGACCGACGTATAGTAAGTAGCGAATCGGCGCATTGGAATCGAGGCAAGTGTACTAACCCTCGCTTATCGTTCAAGCGAGATAAATATGTTTCTATTCAATATAAGTATTCCCTTCAAATCTTTATTGCTAGTATCCTCTCCTTCAAACTGTTGATAAGGATATATGTTATTCATATATCATGTGGAAAGTAGAATTTCAGTTTTATTGCCAGTATTATTCTTTCTTAAGTATTGTCAGTAATATTCTGTTAAAGTTTTTGCTGGTATTGCATTCTTATTCCTTGTTTTAGTATAATGTTCTTAGTGTATATGGTTTCCCTGAGATTAATTGATAGTAAAGTAGTTTAATGGAATTGGAAGGATTTTATAAAAATGTGGACCAGCTTCGTGGTCAAAGTAGTAAAGGCCAATGTCAATAAGTGCCTAGTGAGGGATCCCAGAGTATTGTTTTTAGCTGGACTTTACGTGGCTGATCACCCGTAATATCCAGAGTATGATGAAAACTCCAATTCTATTAAATGTTGTTTTTATGCAAATATATTCTTATGATAGAATGTTTAAGTTAAAGTACATTTTCATTTCCAAGTATGTGGATATCAAGTTATGATTTGAGTTAATAAATACTGTTAGTATAAAAATGGAAAGTTATTATACTAGTGTTTTGAACGGTGATAACCAATTCACGGTTATTATGATCGCTGTGAGCATTTGTTGCGCAGTGATAGTGAGAACCGAGAATGAATTGAGATCTTCTTATTTATTCAAACTCATGATTGTCAGGCCGGTTAGGCAGCTAGGTGTGCAAACGCTTAGTGACATGAATGAAATTTGAGTAACTGAGAATTTCTTGGAGATTTTGTTAAAGCGATAGTTAAAGTATTTTGCAAGTATTAAAAGTATTGAATCTAGTATTACGAACCTTCTCAGTTATTAAATTCTGATTTCGAGTTATAAATGTTTTAAATGATATTAATCTTTTGTTAAAGTAAAAAATCCAGATTTCAAATATAGTATTGATTATAAATTGGTGAGCATTCCTTCGCTCATATTTATTGTTCCTATTTCTTGAACTGCAATTATTGCATTCTTATTTCATCCAGTTCAGTTCTATATATAACTTGCTGAGCATTCTTTGGCTCACACTTGTTGTTTTTAAAATCTAACTTTTCAGTAAACTAGTTGGCGAGGCTTAGCTTGTGCAGTTCAGAAAGTGGAAAGAAGAAGCAGGATGCTGTTGTGAAGCTGACGTGGATCAGGGTATTTAGATTTAAAGTTTGATTTGTTGTATGTATATATAGTTTTAGTAGTTATAGTATGTATTTGATTTGTTGGCCTGGTATACTTCTATTCGAAGTTATACCAGTGATTTAAGTCTGTATAAAGTTTTGTATATAGAGTTGTATTTAAGTTGGTTTTGGGTTTTCTTGTTTCTAGAACTGTAACCTAAGATCCTTAGTTGGGAGTTGGGGTCAAAGAGCTTTTGATTGAGTTTTTATTTTTATTTCAGTTTTATTTTGATTTCAGATTTTTAGTTTAGTATTCAGCAGGTTTATGTTGTATTTACGAATACATTATGGCCAATTTTTGTTAGAATTATTGAGTTTGTTAGCGTGACGCCCAAATCTACTGACCCCGGATTTTGGGGCGTTACAAGATTTGTTTTCTTAACTCTTTGTTTATTAATATAATTACTTCTTTTATTCATATCTTGTTTTATATCATGTTTTCATTAAATCCCATGACGATGAACGGTTCAATTATGAGCTAATCGTTGTCATGGGATTCTAACAGATTTATCTATGTAGCTTAGTAGTTTGCATGCTTTAAAGATTTATGTGTGGTGAATTCTTGATATCCTCGTATGGTTGTGTTTCATGTATTTAGATGCATCGCGAACATCTAATTTGTTAATCTCTTGCTAAACGAGAGTGGATCTTGAGATTTAGAACTTGCCATGCTAGCATAGGTTAGGTTGATGTTTTAACATCATGATTTGTGGCGTAAATAGAGATATTATGCTACCCTATGTGATCTATGTCGATAACTTGTGCTTAAACCTTTATGTTTTCAAATTCTATAGAGATATAGGGTCTAAACATATTTGGTGTCTACCCATCTTCTATCTCTTTTGTGGATGCATGCGTAGTTTGGTATTAGTATACCGAGAGGTAACTTTTACTTATTTCGTGTTATCCGATCAGATATCAAAACCATCACATGTATTGATTAAAGGTTGCGACTCTAAGTGAAGTAGATAATGAAGTTAGGATTCCATGTTTATTCTCATATAAGTAAATCAGTTTTAGATCTCATTAGCTAGTTAATTCTTAATTCCTTAATTCGCATCTTAGTTTAATTTAGTTAATTAAAACCTCAATTTATTAATTGTCTTGGCAGTGAATTAAGATCATACATTGTTGAATAAGCACATTAGCTGAAAAGAACTTAACCAGATCTCAGTGGAACGAACTTAATTGTATTACTTGTGACCACGTATACTTGCGTGATATTGTGTAAACAAGTTTTTGGTGCCGCTGCCGGGGATCATCGGTGTTTAATTTAGTTTATGTGCTTGTCATCAGTGGTCGTTAGCGTTCACTGACTCGGATTTTTTTTCTTACTTAGTTAGTTTGTTTCGTGGTGTTTTCAGGTACTTGAACGTGTATGCGAACACGTTTACAAACTCGTAAACTGGCAGAAGAAGAACTTGCATCAGTAAAAGAGATGGCAGACTTACCAGCAGCAGTCAAGGCTTTGAAGGACTATTCGCAGCCAAAGATCAATGACATGCAATCTAGTATTGTCAGGCCAGCTATTGCAGCGAACAACTTTGAGATCAAGCCGAGCACAATTCAGATGGTACAGAATTCGGTTCAGTTTGGGGGTGCTTCGACAGAGGATCCTAACATGCACATCCGGGACTTTATCGAGATCTGCGACACTTTCAAATTTAATGGTGTGTCGGAGGATGCTATCAAGTTGAGGCTTTTCCCATTCTCTTTAAGGGATAAGGCTAAGGGCTGGTTACACTCTCTACCAGCTGGTTCCATTACTACATGGGAGGATCTTGCTCAGAAGTTTCTTACTAAATTCTTTCCTATGGCAAAAACTGCAGCAATAAGGAACCAGCTAACTCAGTTTCAACAGCAATCTGGCGAGTCTTTGTGTGAGGCTTGGGAACGATACAAGGAGATGCTTCGTAGGTTTCCACATTATGGCATGCCTGATTGGATGGTTATCAATGGTTTCTACAATGGGTTGGGAGCACAGTCTAGACCTTTGCTAGATGCAGCATCAGGTGGAGCTCTGTGGGCTAGAAGCTACGAGGAAGCATATGATCTTATTGAGACGATGGCTGCTAATGAATATCAAAATCCAACCCAGAGGCTTTCTCAAGGCAAGGTAGCAGGTGTTCTTGATGTTAATGTAGTCTCAGCTCTAGCAGCTCAGCTAGAGGCAATGAATAGGAAAATAGATTCTTTGGCAAATCATGGGATTTAGCAGGTTGCTAGTATTTGTGAGCTATGTGCGGGCGCACATGAGACGAATCAGTGTGCTATCTCTTCTGAATCAGCACAGTTCGTGAGTAATTTTCAGAGACCTACCGCACCAGTTCCAGCCACTTATCATCCTAATAATTGGAATCATCCCAATTTCAGCTGGAGCAATAATCAAGGTGTTCAGCAACCTTATCAGCAACAGTTTCAAGGACATCAAGCGAAGCCATTCAATCAAAGCTTCCATCAACCTTATGCTCCAAGGCCACCATATCAACCTTCGGGATTTTAGCAGCAACAGCCCCAGGCTCATACGGGGCAATCATCTAATGAAAAATCAGAAATGGATGATTTGAGGATGATGGTGAAGAACCTGCAAGCTTCTCAAAAGGTCTTGGAAAACCAAATAGGACAGATTACAAGTGCCTTACTTAGTAGGCAACAAGGAACTCTTCCTAGTGCTACGGAGGTTAATCCAGGCAGAAGGGAAAGCAAAGAACAGGTCAATGCAGTTTCTTTGAGATCTGGAAAAGTCACGAGGGATCCTAAATCAACAGCTAAGGAAGATGAAGATGTTCAGAATCAGCAGGTTAAAAAATCTGTAGTGCCAGAAATTGAGAAATCTGATTTAGTGGCTGATCAGCTTGATGGTGAGAAGAGCGAGAAACCTGTTGAAAAGTCTACTCCGGAGCAATCTTCAAAGAATAATCAAATCTATGCTCCTCCTCCATATCCTGGGCGCTTGCAGAAAAGTCAAGAGAAACAGTTTCAGAAGTTTATGGATGTCTTCAAGAAATTGTCTATTAACATTCCTTTTGTTGAAGCATTGGAGCAGATGCGGAGGTATGCAAAGTTCATGAAGGATATTTTGTCACGAAAGAGAAGGTTGGAAGAATTTGAAACAGTGGCATTAACGGAGGAGTGTAGTGCAGTTCTGCAGCAGAAGTTGCCACCCAAACTTAAAGATCCGGGAAGTTTCACCATCCCTTGCACTATTGGCAACCTTTATTTTAGCAAGTGCTTGTGTGACTTGGGAGCTAGCATCAATCTCATGCCTTTATCTGTGTTCAAGCAACTTGGTCTGCCGGAGCCAAAGCCAACCAACATCTCTTTGCAGTTGGCTGATCGATCTATCACATATCCAAGGGGCATAGTGGAGGACGTTTTGGTGAAAGTTGATAAGCTTATCTTCCTAGCTGGTTTTGTTATCTTGGATTTTGAAGAAGACAAGAAGATTCCCATAATCTTGGGAAGGCCTTTTCTAGCTACAGGCCATACTTTGATCGATGTGCAAAAAGGAGAGCTTACAATGAGGGTGCAAGATCAGAATGTCACCTTTAATGTTTTCAAAGCCATGAAATTTCCGACAGAGGATGAAGAGTGTTGCAGTGTGGAAATAGTTGATACGAGTCAGAGAAAGAAGTTTGATCAGTTAGTGAGCGAAAAGTCGGACACACACGTGCTAAAGCATCACATCAGTGATTTCATTGAAAGTTCTTCAATTCGAGATCTTTCGAATGTAAAGCTTGGGAAACTTCCACCACATTTGAGGTATGTCCTTTTGAATAATGAGATAGTGATTTTTGAAGAGGGGATTGATAATGTGTTGCGAATGTGGAAAACCGATGATAGGGAAGAAGAAAGTTTTGTTCAGCCGTTCGAGTCGGAAAAGCACCTTAGGGGTGTGAAGAAGAAAAAGAAGAAGATTAGGCCGTTGGGTGGTAAAATTAGGTTGAAGTCTGACGGAAGAGAATTGTGGAAAGCAAGCAAACAAGAGGTCAACGTTCGTATGAATGGTCTATCTGTTGAGGACAGTTCAGTTATTCTTTTGAAACCGCCATGAGTTGAGGAAGTAACGTCAAGCTATTGACGTTAAAGAAGCGCTTCGTGGGAGGAAACCCACGCCTTCGTCAAAAAAAAAACAAATTTAGTGTTGTATTCAAAAAAAAAAAAGTTGTGAAAAAAAAAAAATACTGAGGTCACGCAGGTTGGGCCTGCGGAACGCAGGTTGCACCTGCATTTCTGTATGTGACGCAGGCTGCGCCTGCGTTACTGGGTTACACGCAGACTGCGCCAGCCGCGCGCAGTCTGCTCTGAATGCAGTTTCTGCCCGATTTTTGCACCTGCTTTACATATAAAAAAAAAAAATTCTATCTCCCCAATTTTTTTTTCCTCCTCTTATACTAATATTCCTAAATCCAATCCTATTCCTATTTCAATTCCAAAACCCCCATCTCTCCTCCAAAATTCTAAACCTATATTTTTTCTAATTTTTTTTCTTTAATTCATCAAATCCTATTTCTATCTTAAATCAAATTTCATACCCACCCAAAATTTTTTCCTTTTCACATTAAAATTTTTATATTCATCCTATCACTCCATTATCTACATACACCTATTCGTACAAACCCAATTCATTCTCTAAACCTCTACATCTCTACATCTCTAAAAAAATTCGAGTTCAAGAAGGATTCAAGTTTGGGGGAAGTTTAATTGTAAGTTCACCTCTTCGATTCGTATTGGGTAAATCTTTTTCTCTAATCTTATTTTTATTACGAATTTGTGTTCTTGTAATTGGGGGTTTTGTAGTATTCTTGTTATTTGGGAAGTGGCCAGTCTATGGAGCTCGTACGCATTATCCTCCACCATATTCATCCGAGGAGGGTGATGACTCAGCTGGTTAGGTATGTTTTCTACTATCCCTCGTATTTACTTCCATTCAATGCGGACATTGAATATTTTAAGTTTGGAGGTGGTTTGAGGGATTAGTTGTTGTTGTTGTATTATGTGTTCATATAGATATCATGATTGCATATTAGTAGTAATTCATGCATGTTTGTGCGTATTAATTATGTTTGTTTCATACAGGACATTCTGTTTTTTTTTGTTTCGTATACCTTGTGAGTTCATATTAGTTGCATTTCATAGCATGCATATTTCATGATCCCTTAAGACGAGCTAATTCTGATTGGTAGGTAGGTGTCTAATTGAGTGTGGTAATGATGAATAGAGGGTTGACTTATAGTTTCTATGAAATTGACTTATGTGTTTCAGAAACAAAACTAATTACACAGTCTCATTGGGTGCTTTTGGGCTAGGTTGAGGTCATGCTTGTTTGGATGTTTTGATATTTAATCACTTGATTATAGTTAGAATTTTCTGTATTCCCTTGATGGCCTAGAACACTTAAGTCTAAGTTTGGGTGAAAACAGGGATTTCATGCTCAAATTGTAAATAATTGTCAATAATGGATAGGCGTCAAATGGCTAGTATCCGGCTCATATTTATATGAGTAGTCTAGGGTTGGAATTGAGAATTCTCATTCCAGATTGCATAAAAAAAAAAGCAAAAAAAAAACAGAAAAAAGAAAAAAAAAGTTGTGTGAATTGTTTATATGCAAAATTAACCAGGGTGAGCTCTTTAATACTCGAGCTATTAAGTTCGCGGGGACTTTGTGCCTAGTGACCTAAGGTTTTTATAGTTTGGGATCCACTAACCTAACGCTCGCTACATGGGTATTATTGTATAAGCCTTTCGGGGTCTCATCCATTGCACGGTTAAATAAGCATGATTGTATATATGTGTCGTAGTAGTTAGTAATAAAGCATGAATTTCTATCTACCTTGGATAAGGATGGAGGTGTTCCTAGGTTATGAAGTGTCTACAGTCTATTCTATTTACAAACCTGTGATTGTCTTGACGAAGAGCATGTATGATCTTTGACCTAGTTTTGGGAGTATTTCTGATGAGCATTGCACACACACACGTTTCTGTTCATGTATTGTTAGTATACGGGAACTTGGTCGAGCTCTATTTGGATTTAGTTGCATTCTCTAAGATACTTGCTTGCTAGTTGGTTTTGGTTAGTTTGAAGGGGATCGTTGCATTTTTCATATTAGTTGCATTCATGCATTGCATTGCATTGGATATAACGCCTTAGAAATTTCAGAATATTTAATTACTAAAAGTTATCTATTTTATATTAAATAAAAATTATGTGGTGTGTGATTTGGTTGAGGAAGTATTATATTGTGGAATAATATTTGGAAGTCAGATTGATATTTTATATGTGTTATGTAAGCCCGACTATTTTGATTATATTTTTGGGATTTATTTCCTATTTAATTGCGTTATATTTACCTTCGGTGAATTTTATAAAATCCTCGGGATTAGCAGAAATCCTGAAATCTTTTTCATTATTGATTTTATTAGTTTATATGACTTTTAAAAATACTTGGTGAATTATTTTTGGGTTTCAAGGATTTTAAAATGATTTTTCGAATTATTTTCCAATTTAAAGATTTAATCTTGTAAAATCCATATTTAATTCGTTTTTAATCCTAAAAATATTTTAAAAATATGTGGGTGATCGTAATTTTATATTCTTCATTGTAACATTTTAAAATTTAATGTCGTACCCATTTTTATAATTGATGTCGATTTAGGAAATAGTTTATTTATTTTTTTTAGAAATATATGCTTCTTAAATCACTTTACCCTCCATATATTTTTCCCCCAAATCAGTTATTCCCCTTTTTTTTAAAACCCTAAATTGACAATACCAAATCCAATTCATTCGGTTCTCTCTCTCTCGAACATTCCCGAGTCTCTCTCTTTCTCCCCTGTAAAAATCTCTCTCGGCCGATTTCTTGTTCTCTATCAAGCGGGTAATCAATCAATCCCCTCCCCTGTATTGCTCGGTGTTGAACTATGTGTGTTTGTTAGCCGCGTCTGTTATGGAAACTGTGGCTATGTCTTCTTCGTGTGTGTATATACATTGAGTTTGTGGTGTATGTGTGGCTGCGTACGGTGTTGTGTGAGTGGGTATATGGTAGCGCCGGTGCCAGTGTATGCTTCACGGTGGGTGAGTGAAGAGTGTGTATCATGTGTGTGTGTCTTCTGAATTGGGTGTGTGTGTTTGGCTTGTGGCTGCGTGTTTGTGGTCATCTACGTACTGTGGGTTCGAAATTGGAACCTCTTTTCCCCTCCCCTGTTATTGTTATTGTTGCTGCTGGGTGCTATGTGCAAAGAATACGAGTGTGTGTGTGGTTCTCTGTGCTTCGAGTTGTGGTCGTGGCTTGCAATTGCTGCAAGTGGGTGTGTGTTTCGAGTATTCCCCTCCCCTGTTCTTGCGGTTCCATTGAAACAATAGCAATTGTGTTGCTGTGTGGGTGTGGCCGAATGGCCGTGTATTGTGCTTGGTATATTCGTGGTTTTTCTGTGAGGCAAAGAACATGGAGTCCTCTTTTGTTCGATTATTGTGGTTCCAAAATTCTGGAATTCTTGTGAATATTTATTTGATTATCTTCGTGAAATTAATTGTTTAATATTCGAATAAATAGTAAGCGTAGAATTCCGGGTTGGAAACCCTAAATTGGGCACCCTCGGGATTTTGCCCCCTCGACGATGATTTTATTTGAGTCGAGGGTATAAAATGGCGATGATGATTATTTTCTGAGCCAAAAATAAATATTTAATATCTAAATTTTAATATTTACTTAATAACTTGTAATCCAATATCAAATTAGTATTACTTATTTAAATTGTACCAGATTGTGAATCAGTGAAATTGGAATGTGAATTGGGATTGAATATTAATTATGGATTCAATTGGTTTGTGTTGGTTGTGTCGGCTGTATCCCGACTGGCAGTCCCCCGTATAAAGGGGATGCCGTCAAAATTTTTCTAAAATATATTAAAATCGTTTCTTGGATACGAGTATGTATAATTATATAATTTATACGAGTTGTGAGTCGGGCTTCATATTTTAAAATCTATATGGTATGTGCTTATGTGGCTATTTGATTAAATACTTTTGTCTGTAGCTTATGTATTGATATTATACGATTAAATAAACATAAATTAGGGAACTATTCGCTGGGGTAGCCTAAGTGGAATGTTTATATTGATTAGCGAGTATTAAACGGGATTCTGAAATAGTGTTATATTGTGTGTAGATTCCGTGGATAAAGGAAAGGCTAAAGCTGAGGACGTAAAGACGCTTCGGATTCTGTGATTTTCTATTTAAGGCAAGTAAATTGCTTCAGTTACCTTTCAAATGAGTTATGATTATGAAAGTCTGATTCATATGCTTATTTAAATTATTCTTGCTATAATTGTTCTGTTAATTTCCCGAAATTGCGAATACTTAATTGTTATGTTCCAAAATTGATTCCACTGAGTTGTTGATGCTATTAATGAATTGATTTACATCCATATTCCTTGCAAGTGTATTATTCCACTCCTCTTTCAAGTAGATCGCTTCACTTATATTTCCAGCGAATTATGATTATCATAACTTGATTCCATTGTAATTGATTTATCCTTGATATAATTGCTCTGATAATTTCCATTAATTATGAATATTCAATTGTTATACCCCAGGTTGACTATATCGTTTTGTTAATCCTTTTTGTGACTTGACTCAAGTCAATACCCCTTTTCGCCATATCGAACTTGTCGATATTTAATTCAGAGATTACCCGACCTTGTTCTATTTGATGTGATTTGAGATGTTGACCTGGAACGAAAGTATCCAGGGTGTTTGGCGGTTGAGGTGGTCGATTGTTCCGACACCTGATGTCTAATTATAGGATTGGACTGTTAGTTTTTAAAAATGTGGACCGTAAGGGTCGGACCAGATTCGTGGTCAGAAATAATTAAGGCCAATGTGTGCCGTGGATCCATTAAGGACATTGCTGTGTGCGTTTGTCCGGGGTTAGTGCGTGACTGATCAGCAGCCTAACCTTATAATTGTTTTTATTTATAAAATGCATGATAGTCCAATCCGATTCTATTCTATGATTCAGATAAAAGATGAACCTTTAATTGAGATATATATTGTTGAATTGTTAATTCCTGAAAATCTTGCAGACATAACAGTTGTTGATGTTTTAATTTCATACATATATACTTGCTGAGCATTTGGCTCATTTGCTTGCTAATTCTGTTTCCTCAGCTAAGCCAGGAGATGTCTAGAAGAAGTGGCCCGTCGGGTTGGGGTAGTCACCGAGGCAGTCAGAGGGTCGAGGCGGTTGGTTGGGTAGTGACATATACCTTGGTTTATATTATATCTGTATTTGTAGGCAGATTATCATATTTGATGGGTTGTATATTATTTGATTCAGTTCTGGGTTGTAATAGCTATTGATAGTTGTTTCATACAGTGACCTGTGTGTGGTCTGGGTTGTTATGGTTTTATTTTCTTATGGATTAGTATAACTTGTGCTTGTGGACTGTTTCAGTTATACTTAGTTGCTTAAGCAGGTGATTAGTCCGGTTTATGATTACATCATGCCGAAATTTCTAAAATTTCTCCTATATTAATGTTTAATTGAATATAAGAGTTTATAATATTATTGTTGGTAAGTGAGGGTGTTACAAGTTGGTATCAGAGCCACAGGTCACCGTCACTGAAACAATTAGGTGGGGAGTCGGGGTAGAGTTATAAGAAAGGTTAGGATGGTGTCGTGAGAGATAGGAAGTCTAATTATATATATATATATGTATACTTCAGGCACCTGCTTCTGGTTCCGATTCAGACCCGGACGAGGATCCGGAAGGAGGGGCTTCTGTACCGCAGCAGATTTCCCCAGGGGTTATGCAGCCGTTCGTGGGATCGCAGGGCTCAGTGAATGGGCCAGCATACCAGTATACTCCTCAGCCTGTACCATACCATGTGTACGAGCGAGTGGCCCGCGAGAGGGACTATCTCTTGGGGCAGATGGCAGAGTGGAGGGCTATGAGAGCTGGGGAGGAGGAGCGGGCTAGAGATAGAGATAGAGTGGTGGCTGAGCTGGAGGATGTCCGGAGGCGAGTACGAGCTCTTAGACGTGTTGTCATTAGGCGGGGACGGATGAGATCCCGAGATGAGCCGGCATTTGTGACCCAGCAGGTGACCCTAGGTCTGGTGACGGCAGAGCTGGAGAGCATTTTGGGATCAGCTTGGCGGGGAGAGTCGGATGACGATGATGACCAGTGATGATTAGGGTAGTATGATGATGTGGTATTTAGCGGCATGTTATGGCAGTAGTAGTACGTCAGGATTCGCAGTGCGACCAGTTTTGTTGTATATATCTGTTGCACTGTGACTAGATGTTAGCAGTCTTCTCTTTTAGTATTATGTTGTACCCTTATCGAAGCGTTGTTCTTACGCTTGTACCTGATCTATCTATATATATCATTATCACTTTTGCAGGACTGTGTTAAATTTCCTTATACTGTCATTTACTTAAGCATCTTATTTACTGCTCGTTTCATATTTACTTTCAGCACCATTTCCTTTTAGCATTGTTTTTACTTTCGATACTATGTTTGACCTTAGCATTATGACCATTGTTTCTTTATTGCCCCTGTTGAACGTTTGTGAATACCTTGTGTAACCTTGGATTGATATCCTATTGCACCCTGTGAATCAATTGTTGACCGGAAAATTGGTTGGAGACCTCGAATTATCTTTCAGTAATATATGCATTGTTTGTTTAGGTTGGATCATTTTGAGCTATTATTTTCTGAACCTGAATCTAATATAATTGTTCATTGATTTCAGAAGTATGCCACCCAAAAAGAAGAAACAAAATACCCGAACCACCGATCAGGGTGAACAGGCTAATCCACCTCCTGTTGGTCAGATGGACCCTGCCTTAGCACAAATATTACAAACTCTTGTTCAACAGACTGCTACTCTGGCACAGCAACAGCAGCAATTACAGCAGCAGTTGTTGGCTCAACAGCAACAACAGCAACAACAGCAACAACAGCAACAACAGCAACAACAGCAACAACAGCAACAGCAGCAACAACAGCAGCAGCAGCAGCCACCTGTTCCTCCGGTGGTTACTTTTAAGTCTTTCCAGGCAGTAAAACCTCCTGAGTTTAAAGGGACAGCGGACCCGGTGGAGGCGAGGTCTTGGTTAAAAGAGATGGAAAAAGCCATTGCACTGGTTGGGGTCCCAGCAGACAAGCAAACTGAATATGTAAGTTATTTCTTGAAGAATGAAGCTACTTACTGGTGGGAGTCAGTGAAGATGTTGGAAGCTACTGAGGTGATTCCTTGGGAGAGGTTCACAGAGCTATTTTTGGAAAAGTATTTCCCCGACTATATGAAAGACCAGATGGAGATGAAGTTTTTGGAGCTGAAACAAGGGAAAATGTCGGTGACAGAATATGAAACCAAGTTTACGGAACTAGCTAGGTTTGCTCCGGCCTATGTGGATACGGAGAGGAAGAAGGCTAAGAGGTTTCAACAAGGATTGAAACCGTGGATTCGTACTAAACTAGCAGTTTTGGAGTTGGAGACTTATGCAGCAGTGGTGCAAAAGGCCATGATAGCTGAAGGGGAAAGCGAATTATACTTCAAGGAAAAAGAAGGAAAGAAAAGGAAGGCTGGGTCAATGGGGGAACGACAAGAGCAAGGCAGTTCTCAAAATGTGCCAAGTAAAAAGCCAGGATTCCAGCCAGGAAAGTATGGAAACCCTAAGAAGCCGGGATCAGGGAATGGGGGCCAAGGAAATAGAATTCAAGATGCGAGTCAACAGAAATTGGTTAGGCCACCCTTGGCAGAATGCAAAACTTGTGGGAAAAGGCATCCTGGAGTGTGTACAAAGCTGGAGGTGACGTGTTTCAAATGTAATCAAAAAGGTCATTATGCTCGGGAATGCAAGGCAGGAATTGTGTGTCACCGTTGTGGAAAGCCAGGACATATAATGAAAGACTGTAAAGTACCTGTAGTAAAGCCTCCAGTTCTGGCTAATCCAATACTGCAAGCAATTGAAGCAGCACCCCCAACATCAAGTATCAGACCAGTGGCAAGGACTTTCAACATGACTCTGAACGAAGCTATTAAGAATTCGGATGTGGTAGCAGGTACGCTCCCTGTAAATTCTGTCAAAGCTAAAGTGTTAATTGATTCCGGGGCTACGAAATCCTTTATATCCAAAGAATTTGTTCAAAAGTTAAATTGTGAAGTATGCATGTTACGTGAAGCTATAGTTATAGAAATAGCTAATTCAGAACGAATTCCGGTTACGCAAGTGTGTCCTCGTTGCAAGATTGATATTTCAGGGCATTGTTTCTACGCTAATTTGATACCATTTCAGTTAGGTGAATTCGATGTTATCTTAGGAATGGATTGGTTAACAGAGAATAATGCCCAAATTGATTGTAAGAATAAGAAGGTGATCCTTAAACCCTCTGATAATGTAGAAGTTACCTTTAGGGGTCAGAGGCAGACTAGGAGATTTTTGTCGATCATTCAAACAAAGAGGTTGTTGAGGCAAGGATGCGAGGGCTATATGGCTTATGTCCTGGATACTAGTCAAGAGGTGCCTAAAATAGAGGAAATACCAGTGGTGAATGAGTTTCTCGATGTTTTTCCAGATGAACTTCCCGGTTTACCTCCGGATAGAGAAATAGAATTTACCATTGATTTAGCCCCCGGAACTGAACCAGTGTCAAAGGCTCCGTATCGAATGGCACCTGTAGAGATGAAGGAATTGGCAGTTCAATTGCAAGATCTTCTGGAGAAAGGTATTATTAGACCTAGTGTATCGCCGTGGGGAGCTCCGGTATTGTTTGTAAAGAAGAAGGATGGAAGTATGAGACTGTGTATCGATTATCGGGAATTAAATAAGCTGACCATTAAGAATAAATACCCTTTGCCAAGAATTGACGATTTATTTGATCAACTGAAAGGAGCAACTTGTTTCTCGAAGATTGATTTGCGGTCAGGATATTTTCAATTAAAGATTAGACCGGAAGACGTTCCAAAAACAGCGTTTCGGACTAGGTATGGGCACTACGAGTTCTTGGTGATGGCCTTTGGGCTAACCAATGCACCAGCAGCGTTCATGGACCTAATGAATAGAGTCTTCAAGAAGTATTTGGATAAGTTTGTGATTGTATTTATAGATGATATTCTGATATACTCGAAGACCGAAGAAGAGCATGCAGGGCATTTGAGAATAGCCTTAGAAACGTTGAGGAAAGAGAAATTGTATGCGAAGTTTTCCAAATGTGAGTTTTGGCTAAAAGAAGTGCAGTTTTTAGGGCATGTCATCAGCAGTGAAGGGATTAAGGTGGATCCTGCTAAAATTGAAGCCGTGATGAATTGGGATCGACCTAAAACACCCACAGAGGTTCGAAGTTTCTTAGGATTGGCGGGATACTATCGAAGATTTGTTCAAGACTTTGCGAAGATAGCCACCCCACTAACAAAGTTGACAAGGAAGAATGAAAAGTTTGTGTGGAATGAGAAGTGTGAAGAAAGTTTCCAGGAATTGAAGAAGAGATTGGTGACTGCACCTGTATTGACACTTCCAGATGAAAAGGGAAATTTTGTGATCTACAGTGATGCATCTCACAAAGGTTTGGGATGTGTACTGATGCAGCACGGTAAGGTAATTGCTTATGCTTCGAGACAATTGAAACCTCACGAACAGAAATATCCTACTCATGACTTAGAATTAGCCGCGATTGTTTTCGCCTTGAAGATTTGGAGACATTATCTGTATGGGGAAAAGTGTGAAATTTATACAGACCATAAGAGCTTGAAGTATATTTTCACCCAGAAGGAGCTAAATATGAGACAGAGAAGATGGTTGGAATTACTCAAGGATTATGATTGTACCATCAACTATCACCCTGGAAAGGCGAACGTGGTGGCGGACGCTTTAAGTAGGAAGGAGAAAATCAGTATGTTGACAATGCCTGAGGAATTATACAAAGAGTTTGAAAGATTGGAGATAGAGGTGTGTATGCCTGCAGGTAGTACAGATACGGTGTACACTATGACGTTTCAGCCAGAATTATTAGAAAAGATTCGCAGATGCCAGGAGGAAGTCATGAGCGGAGATGTGAACAAGTTAACAGGTGAGGAAATATGCACACAGGTAGATGACAAGGGGATATTAAGATTTTCTTCACGTATTTGGATACCCAATGTGACAGAGTTGAAGAATGAGATCCTACAGGAAGCCCACAGTTCAAAGTATTCGATTCATCCAGGAAGTACGAAAATGTATCGAGACTTGAAAAGAAACTTCTGGTGGCCGGATATGAAGAGAGATATTGCTGAATGGGTGAGTAAGTGTTTGACCTGTCAGAAAGTAAAAGCAGAACATCAAAGGCCAAGTGGGATGCTACAACCATTAGAGATTCCCGAGTGGAAATGGGAACATATTGCAATGGACTTTGTGGTTGGATTGCCAAGGACGAGAGCTAATCATGATGCTATCTGGGTAATTGTTGATCGATTAACGAAATCTGCCCATTTTCTTCCAATAAATGAAAGGTTTTCATTAGACAAATTAGTTCATCTGTACATAAAAGAAATTGTGGTGCGACATGGAGTCCCAGTATCAATAGTCTCAGATCGAGATCCAAGATTTAATTCGAGATTCTGGAGGAGTTTTCAAGAATGTTTGGGCACAGAATTAAAAATGAGTACTGCTTACCATCCTCAGACTGATGGACAGAGTGAAAGAACTATTCAAACAATTGAAGATATGCTCCGAGTTTGTGCATTGGATTTTGCAGGAAGTTGGGATGAACACTTACCGTTAGTGGAATTTTCATACAACAATAGCTTTCATGCTAGTATCGGTATGCCACCATATGAAGCGTTATATGGGCGAAAGTGTCGATCTCCAGTGTACTGGGAAGAAGTTGGCGAGCGAAAGATACTCGGACCTGAGTTAGTGCAGCAAACCAAGGAAGTAGTTCAACTTATTCAGAAACGGTTAGTGACGGCTCAGAATCGACAGAAAAAGTATGCCGATTTGGCCAGAAAGAATATGGAATTCGAAGAAGGAGAGCAAGTACTGTTGAAAGTATCTCCGTGGAAAGGATTAGTAAGATTTGGCAAGAAAGGAAAATTAAGTCCAAGATTTGTGGGGCCTTTCGAGGTATTGAAGAAAGTCGGAAAAGTCGCCTACGAGTTAGCTTTACCGCCCCATATGCAACATATCCATAACGTGTTCCATGTATCTATGCTTAAGAAGTACCATCTGGATTCTAAACATGTCATTGAATATGAGCCGATAGAGATTCAGCCAGATCTATCTTATGTGGAGCAGCCTATCAAGATACTAGATCGAAAAGAAAAGGTTTTGAGGAATAAAACAATTCCTATAGTGAGAGTTTTGTGGAGAAACCCCAAGGTGGAAGAATCAACTTGGGAGTTGGAAAGCGATATGCTGGAGAATTATCCTCAATTATTCTCTTAGGTGAGATTCTGGGGACAGAATCCTTTTAAGGGGGGAAGGTTATAACGCCTTAGAAATTTCAGAATATTTAATTACTAAAAGTTATCTATTTTATATTAAATAAAAATTATGTGGTGTGTGATTTGGTTGAGGAAGTATTATATTGTGGAATAATATTTGGAAGTCAGATTGATATTTTATATGTGTTATGTAAGCCCGACTATTTTGATTATATTTTTGGGATTTATTTCCTATTTAATTGCGTTATATTTACCTTCGGTGAATTTTATAAAATCCTCGGGATTAGCAGAAATCCTGAAATCTTTTTCATTATTGATTTTATTAGTTTATATGACTTTTAAAAATACTTGGTGAATTATTTTTGGGTTTCAAGGATTTTAAAATGATTTTTCGAATTATTTTCCAATTTAAAGATTTAATCTTGTAAAATCCATATTTAATTCGTTTTTAATCCTAAAAATATTTTAAAAATATGTGGGTGATCGTAATTTTATATTCTTCATTGTAACATTTTAAAATTTAATGTCGTACCCATTTTTATAATTGATGTCGATTTAGGAAATAGTTTATTTATTTTTTTTAGAAATATATGCTTCTTAAATCACTTTACCCTCCATATATTTTTCCCCCAAATCAGTTATTCCCCTTTTTTTTAAAACCCTAAATTGACAATACCAAATCCAATTCATTCGGTTCTCTCTCTCTCGAACATTCCCGAGTCTCTCTCTTTCTCCCCTGTAAAAATCTCTCTCGGCCGATTTCTTGTTCTCTATCAAGCGGGTAATCAATCAATCCCCTCCCCTGTATTGCTCGGTGTTGAACTATGTGTGTTTGTTAGCCGCGTCTGTTATGGAAACTGTGGCTATGTCTTCTTCGTGTGTGTATATACATTGAGTTTGTGGTGTATGTGTGGCTGCGTACGGTGTTGTGTGAGTGGGTATATGGTAGCGCCGGTGCCAGTGTATGCTTCACGGTGGGTGAGTGAAGAGTGTGTATCATGTGTGTGTGTCTTCTGAATTGGGTGTGTGTGTTTGGCTTGTGGCTGCGTGTTTGTGGTCATCTACGTACTGTGGGTTCGAAATTGGAACCTCTTTTCCCCTCCCCTGTTATTGTTATTGTTGCTGCTGGGTGCTATGTGCAAAGAATACGAGTGTGTGTGTGGTTCTCTGTGCTTCGAGTTGTGGTCGTGGCTTGCAATTGCTGCAAGTGGGTGTGTGTTTCGAGTATTCCCCTCCCCTGTTCTTGCGGTTCCATTGAAACAATAGCAATTGTGTTGCTGTGTGGGTGTGGCCGAATGGCCGTGTATTGTGCTTGGTATATTCGTGGTTTTTCTGTGAGGCAAAGAACATGGAGTCCTCTTTTGTTCGATTATTGTGGTTCCAAAATTCTGGAATTCTTGTGAATATTTATTTGATTATCTTCGTGAAATTAATTGTTTAATATTCGAATAAATAGTAAGCGTAGAATTCCGGGTTGGAAACCCTAAATTGGGCACCCTCGGGATTTTGCCCCCTCGACGATGATTTTATTTGAGTCGAGGGTATAAAATGGCGATGATGATTATTTTCTGAGCCAAAAATAAATATTTAATATCTAAATTTTAATATTTACTTAATAACTTGTAATCCAATATCAAATTAGTATTACTTATTTAAATTGTACCAGATTGTGAATCAGTGAAATTGGAATGTGAATTGGGATTGAATATTAATTATGGATTCAATTGGTTTGTGTTGGTTGTGTCGGCTGTATCCCGACTGGCAGTCCCCCGTATAAAGGGGATGCCGTCAAAATTTTTCTAAAATATATTAAAATCGTTTCTTGGATACGAGTATGTATAATTATATAATTTATACGAGTTGTGAGTCGGGCTTCATATTTTAAAATCTATATGGTATGTGCTTATGTGGCTATTTGATTAAATACTTTTGTCTGTAGCTTATGTATTGATATTATACGATTAAATAAACATAAATTAGGGAACTATTCGCTGGGGTAGCCTAAGTGGAATGTTTATATTGATTAGCGAGTATTAAACGGGATTCTGAAATAGTGTTATATTGTGTGTAGATTCCGTGGATAAAGGAAAGGCTAAAGCTGAGGACGTAAAGACGCTTCGGATTCTGTGATTTTCTATTTAAGGCAAGTAAATTGCTTCAGTTACCTTTCAAATGAGTTATGATTATGAAAGTCTGATTCATATGCTTATTTAAATTATTCTTGCTATAATTGTTCTGTTAATTTCCCGAAATTGCGAATACTTAATTGTTATGTTCCAAAATTGATTCCACTGAGTTGTTGATGCTATTAATGAATTGATTTACATCCATATTCCTTGCAAGTGTATTATTCCACTCCTCTTTCAAGTAGATCGCTTCACTTATATTTCCAGCGAATTATGATTATCATAACTTGATTCCATTGTAATTGATTTATCCTTGATATAATTGCTCTGATAATTTCCATTAATTATGAATATTCAATTGTTATACCCCAGGTTGACTATATCGTTTTGTTAATCCTTTTTGTGACTTGACTCAAGTCAATACCCCTTTTCGCCATATCGAACTTGTCGATATTTAATTCAGAGATTACCCGACCTTGTTCTATTTGATGTGATTTGAGATGTTGACCTGGAACGAAAGTATCCAGGGTGTTTGGCGGTTGAGGTGGTCGATTGTTCCGACACCTGATGTCTAATTATAGGATTGGACTGTTAGTTTTTAAAAATGTGGACCGTAAGGGTCGGACCAGATTCGTGGTCAGAAATAATTAAGGCCAATGTGTGCCGTGGATCCATTAAGGACATTGCTGTGTGCGTTTGTCCGGGGTTAGTGCGTGACTGATCAGCAGCCTAACCTTATAATTGTTTTTATTTATAAAATGCATGATAGTCCAATCCGATTCTATTCTATGATTCAGATAAAAGATGAACCTTTAATTGAGATATATATTGTTGAATTGTTAATTCCTGAAAATCTTGCAGACATAACAGTTGTTGATGTTTTAATTTCATACATATATACTTGCTGAGCATTTGGCTCATTTGCTTGCTAATTCTGTTTCCTCAGCTAAGCCAGGAGATGTCTAGAAGAAGTGGCCCGTCGGGTTGGGGTAGTCACCGAGGCAGTCAGAGGGTCGAGGCGGTTGGTTGGGTAGTGACATATACCTTGGTTTATATTATATCTGTATTTGTAGGCAGATTATCATATTTGATGGGTTGTATATTATTTGATTCAGTTCTGGGTTGTAATAGCTATTGATAGTTGTTTCATACAGTGACCTGTGTGTGGTCTGGGTTGTTATGGTTTTATTTTCTTATGGATTAGTATAACTTGTGCTTGTGGACTGTTTCAGTTATACTTAGTTGCTTAAGCAGGTGATTAGTCCGGTTTATGATTACATCATGCCGAAATTTCTAAAATTTCTCCTATATTAATGTTTAATTGAATATAAGAGTTTATAATATTATTGTTGATGTGATTTTTAAGCTTGTACTTAGTATATATAACTCCATGTGTGCTATAGAGTATAATCTTGGTGGTTTAGATGATGGTTGTGGTGTATACATAGAATCCTTGAATGGTTAAGAAAGATTTCAAGCTGTGTAAAATTTCTGGGAACATGTACTGTCTTGTAGGAGGGTTTTGAACCCCTAAATCTTGTCTCCCGAGGTCCTAATGCATATGGTTAGAAAGGTATTTGAATGTAGTTTCCAGAAATGTAAGGTTCATGACTAGGTGATGTGTAGAGTTTGAGTTATGGCTCGAGAAGTGCAGAGTGGTTCTGGAATCCGAACTGCACTATATGGTCCACTTGTGAGCCCTGTTTAAACCCCTAAAAATTTATGTAGGATCATGGAAAAATTAGGAGAGCTAGTAATTGCAGTGGTGAAGGCTACCCAAAAATAATTGGATTAAAATATGTATTTTTCAATTTTATAAAAATATTAGAGTAAAGTTCGCGCAAGTGAAAAAGTCGTAAGAGGAGTTAGTTGAGTATGATTTTAAGGAGGAACTAATAGGCTTCGAATATGGTAACCAAATTAAGTCGAATAAGTGACGAGCATAATCGAGTGATGGCATGAACCTATAGTGGGGCTAGAGAGTCATAGGACGAAGTCATTAAGTTAATTTTGTGTCCCCTAAAACCTTGTAATTAAAAAGGTATTGTTAAGGTACTAACGAACGACTATTGGTTATGTATAGATCTTCATTCCACTCCGCAAGCTCGACCACCCCAACCTCACCAAGGCAAGTTTACTTTTCAAAACTTACATATATAAGGACTTTCACTGTTGTGTTTGTAGCTTTCAATCGTATTATATGCTTACGCTTATTGAGGTTATTATGAAGTTTGAGATATATGCACATATACGTTTGTACCCCCTAGAACTTAGAACGAAATGTTTTCCTCGGACAACGACTCTAGCAATAGAGGTCGTATCGGTCCAAATATACCTTTGACCGGGGAGCGGTATATTATTGTATCGCGATTAAATTGCGAAAACCCGAAGGGTCATTCGGGAAGTATCGTATACTTAAGTATTTATTATTTTTATATTATCATAAATACTCAAAAATACCTATCTTGGATTAAAAGCTTATTTAATTAAATAATTACTTTTTTTATTATTTATATTAAATCTTAAAATATCATTTATTAATTATTTTTTTATTATTTATACTAAACTAAGATACCTTTAGCGTTTTCAAACTCGAACTCTTTCGAACCCAAAACATTTTCGAAAACCCCCGGTCAGGTTTTGCTTCTTGTACGATTTCAAGAATTATCGGTCGACTGATGTCGGACCTCAACTACTCAGTTTTCAATCAAAATAAAGTTTTTAAAAGAAAAAGAAAAAGGGACTCTGGCAGGTGTGGGAATCGTTGACGAACGATTCCCGGGATGTGTAAGCGGCCGTGAGCCAGGCGGTCCATCAATTATTATTCCGGCCCAGGTGTTGCCGAAGGATGATTACGGATGTAGTTTTCATCGAGGGTGATTACGGATGTAGTTTTCACCCGAGGATAGTTACGGATGTAGTTTCTATCCTTCTATCGGTAGAGAAGACCCTCGGATTATTGGACTTGGATGTGGCGACTGATCATCGTCAATCCCTATCATGTTTTATGTTTTCTTTAAGTCCCATTCCTCCACTTTGGAAAAATGCTCTGACACTGCTTCTTAGGCCTAAGTGCCAAGTTGCCGTTAGTGTCCTATTTTGATGAGAAAGATGTTGACTTCATGCAGTATCTAGAGCTGCAAGTTTACTTTGAAAACAAGGGCATGTATTGGTGCACCTTTGAAATTTATCAACGATGACAAATGATTTTATAACCGATTGATATAAACGAGTTTAATAACTGCTAAACACATGTAATGTTATATTGCTTACCTTATACATATATTTCTTGCTGAGCTATAGTTGCTCACTCTTGCTTGTTTTCAAATTTACAAACACAACAGTTAAGAGAAATGGCAAGAAGACCCAGACAGACTGCCCGAAAGCAGGTGACTAGGCCTAAGGCAGCAGTTGAGATTCCACCGGTAGGCCCCATTAGCCGGATTGGTTGGCAACTTTTGTTAGTACGTTTTATTTATAAGTATGACCTGTGCAAGGCAGTGTACCGTAACAAACATTCAAGCCGCTAACACCGCTTCATATCGAAGTATTGTTGGTAGAATAAATGCTATTTAATTCGGTCTGTAATAACTCTGAAGCTTTTACTTTTTCTCGATCAAGTGTATGACGTTTCTGAGACTCTAACCTGTGTGTGTGTGTGTGTGCGGTGTGAGTTTTATTGTGGGGTCGATGGCTGTTATATACATTATGTGCAAGAACAGGTATGTTATTAATGGAAAATGGACTGTGAGCGCCTAGATCTCCGACCCCGGATCTGGGGGCATCACATGTGCAGAGTTGCAAGAATGTCGATTATGGTGGATGCTTCTATCGTGTTTGGAGGATTAATTGATTAAAATTCGGATTTCCTGGGAAGGTTGCGCAGTCTACACTGTTTTGGCCATATCTGGAGTTCTAGAAGTACGTTTTCAGCGATCTTACAGCTCACGCGAAGCTTGAGAGATTTTCTACAACCTGGGATAGATAGCAGGTGCAGGGAGCGTGTAGTTAAAATTCGCGCACGTGTTCTTCGTGAAGAAATGCTGAAAGATTACTATTTTGCCCTTTTTCTAATTCTAATTATATTTTGGGCAGGTTTTAGTACCTTAATCGAATTCTAATTGTAATAGAAGGTAATTTCCTACTGGGTAAGAAATCTAAAGCCTATTTAAACACATCTTAGCATTGTAATTAGGAGAGTTTTTATTATTGTATCATAGCTTAGATCTGCAAGGGAGAAAAGGAGAGAAGGATTCAACGCTCGTGACAAGCAACGGATCTAGATCTACTTCATCTTTTGTGTTATTCTGGATTCTAGATTTGTTTTCTTAACTCTTTTTTTATTAATATAATTACTTCTTTTATTCATATCTTGTTTTATATCATGTTTTCATCAAATCCCATGACGATGAACGGTTCAATTATGAGTTAATCGTTGTCATGGGATTCTAACAGATTTATCTATGTAGCTTAGTAGTTTGCATGCTTTAAAGATTTATGTGTGGTGAATTCTTGATATCCTCGTATGGTTGTGTTTCATGTATTTAGATGCGTCGCGAACATCTAATTTGTTAATCTCTTGCTAAACGAGAGTGGATCTTGAGATTTAGAACTTGCCATGCTAGCATAGGATAGGTTGATGTTTTAACATCATGATTTGTGGCGTAAATAGAGATATTATGCTACCCTATGTGATCTATGTGGATAACTTGTGCTTAAACCTTTATGTTTTCAAATTCTATAGAGATATAGGGTCAAAACATATTTGGTGTCTACCCATCTTCTATCTCTTTTGTGGATGCATGCGTAGTTTGGTATTAGTGTACCGAGAGGTAACTTTTACTTATCCGATCAGATATCAAAACCATCACATGTATTGATTAAAGGCTGCGACTCTAAGTGAAGTAGATAATGAAGTTAGGATTCCATGTTTATTCGCATATAAGTAAATCAGTTTTAGATCTCATTAGCTAGTTAATTCTTAATTCCTTAATTAGCATATTAGTTTAATTTAGTTAATTAAAACCTCAATTTATTAATTGTCTTGGCAGTGAATTAAGATCATACATTGTTGAATAGGCACATTAGCTGAAAAGAACTTAACCAGATCTCAGTGGAACGAAATTAATTGTATTACTTGTGACCACGTATACTTGCGTGATATTGTGTAAACAGAGGTTAAGCTTGAATCGATTGAATGGCACAAAACCCAAGTTTCCCTTGATTATCGTGAAGACACTTGGTTCATAAAAGAACCACCAACCGATGGATCTTTCCGTAAAATGGAATATTCACCAGTAGTTATTGAGGTAGGTGATTCCACTTCGGATGCCTGTGAAGGCATTTGATCTTTAGAAAGATCATCAACCACTCTTATGTTCCGTGAAATGGAACTCAAGATAGTTGCTCCCGTCAAGTCAACCTTATTTACATTTTCACTCATTTGACAAGGAAGAATTGTTTCAATAACAGTTGCAGTTACCTCAGGTTCATTTGGTTTACTTCTTTTAGAATGAGGTAGAGCTGCTGATGTAACTAACTCCTTATGTGGTGCTGCTGAGACACTATCTCCCTCAAAAGTGTTGATGGATGGTCGTTTAAGTGACAATTGAGGTGTAGGAGTTTGTTGTGTTTGTGTTTGCATTTGTAGAATGGGCTCTTCGACCTGTGTTTGAGTCGGTGGGATTTCCTGCTCTTGGTCTGGTAAGATGGCCACTAGGGACTGTAGAAACTGTATTTCCTGTGACACAACAGGGAATACAGAGGTTGGAATAGCAGGGATTGAAATATTACCTTGTCGTATACCTGCTCTTACTGGTCTTGGTAACAACGGAAGTGGGACAGTCTTTAGATATTCAGTTAGGACTGTAGGCACATCAGTATAGCTCTTTTTGCTTATGTAATTAATTACATTTGTCTTCATGTAAGAACATTACACCTTTTGACCATTTTCCAAGAGTACCCTGTCTTCATCATTCAAAAAATCATTTAATATTAGCTATAGAAACCTTGGATATAGACATTTGACATTTTGAGTCCGAACATCTCTTGTTCCCAAGTGTTTCATCTTTAAAATGATTTGACCAAGCACTATTTTTCCAAAATTAATCCTCAAATTATTGGCGACCGCATACCCTATTTTTTTAATAAATTCAGGTATTCGATCTTGATTTGTTCTATCTGAGGAAAAAACATAGTTAAGAGTGTGAAAGAAGAAATTATAATACTGGGTTAGAAACGTTCTAGAAAGATTACCAGTATTGAAATTGCCATCTTGGTACCTTATAAAATGAAAGAACATTTCAATCTGTTCAGGTGTAGGATCAGAAACAAGATTTTCCATAGGAAAATGAAGAATTCGACTAACATCTCGTTCAGTGACCCTAATCGACCTACCAAACAGTCGATATGTGATTGCACACCCGTCCTGTCCAGAAGTGTTAACCGCACTGCAATATAGTTCACGCAATGTATCATGGTTAAGCTGCACTGGTGTAACTAAAGCATAGCGAATTAATGAATGTTCATTCAGAAATTGTGTCCAAGCCCGAAATGCTCATAAAGAATGGTTTCGATTTGCTGAATGGAAATAGGATTAACTTTACCAATTAAAAAGCTTCCCTGCAATGCCATTTTCAAAACTTTGAGGAAATTCAAAAACAAGGGTTAGTTTTTATAAAGGATGATGTATAAAGCAAGGATATGAAATCCGATCTAAAAACCACCAGCTAGATTGAGAGATCTTTCCGATCAAAGCTCGAAATATTCAGCAATTGTGTGTATATGCTCTGTATATCTGAAAAATGATGATGTTAAACACAAACAAAAACTCATCGTTTATATGGTTTCAAGGACTAGTGGGTTAGGTGAGAGCGTGACAGGTTATGTTTGAAAAATTACACCGCTCAATAATTTCTCACCTAACAACCTACTTAGCCGAAAAACATCTTATCACCGAAACCTGTCAGCCAAAAAAACATCTTATCACTGAAACCTATCAGCCTATGTACACACACACATACACATTTATTATTTCTAATTATTGTGGATTTAAAATAACCAATCAATAATTCAAGAATTATTCCACAATAATCAGACAAACTCATAATTAAATAAACATAAAATTAACAAAGTATCATTAATTGATATATGTCAATAAAATATTTATTTAATTATGCTACAATTGACACAATTATTTACTAACTAATTACCATAAAATATAGCATTTATAAGCATGGTAATTAATATAGAGATAACTGTAATATGAGGACTGGATGCAAATAAATTCACAAGTCCTAAACATATGGACATTTAAAATACATGTGAACTTATAACAAATTGCAGTTATTGATTATCCAAAATTAATTAGACAGATTTAACATCCCAAGTTCACCAACTAACCTGGAGAAAGTGGATTCATCCAGAGGTTTAGTAAAGATGTCTGCAATTTGTTGATATGTGGGAACAAAATATAATACCACAATTCCATTCATGACATGCTCTCGTAAGAAATGATACCTGATATCAATGTGCTTAGTCCTGGTATGTTGAACTGGATTGTTGGCAATGGCAATGACACTCGTGTTATCGCATAGAATTGGAATTTTGTCCAACATGAGTCCATAGTCCTGAAGTTGATTCCTCATCCACAGGATCTGAGCACAACAACTACCTGCCGCAATGTATTCTACTTCGGCTGTCGAGGTAGATACTGAGTGTTGCTTCTTGCTGTACCAAGATACCAACCTTCTTCCTAGAAACTGACAGCTTCCAGAAGTACTTTTCCGATCAATCTTATAACCTCAATACTTCGTGATGTCAACTGACTTACCAGATTTGTCTTGATCCAGATTGACAGCAGTTGGCATCGGGGTCTTGGCAGTAGCTGCTTCTTCCATCCCATACTTCTTCAGAAGATCCTTTATGTATATTGACTGGCAGATGAAAATACCATCAGGCTTCTGAACAACTTGAAGTCCAAGGAAGAAGGATAAGTCACCCATCATGCTCATCTCGTACTTACTCTGCATTAGCTTAGCAAATCTCTTGCATAGAAAATCATTAGTAGAACCAAATATTATATCATCTACATATACCTGCACCAGAATTATATCATTTTTATGATTTTTATGAAAGAGAGTTTTGTCGATGATACCTCTTGTAAAACCATTTTCAAGTAAGAACTTGGAGAGAGTATCATACCTTGTTTGAGGAGCTTGCTTGAGACCATAGAGAGCTTTGAAGAGAAAGTATACAAAACCTTCAAATTCCTTGTCTTCGAACCCAGGGGGTTGTTCAACATAGACTTCTTCTTCTAGATCTCCGTTCAAAAATGCACTCTTCACATCCATTTGAAAAACCTTAAAGTTAGAGTGTGCAGCAAATGCTTAGAACATCCTGATTGCTTCAAGCCTTACAACTGGAGCAAAGGTTTCATCATAATCAATTCCCTCTTCTTGAGAGTAACCCTTTGCTACCAATCGATCCTTGTTCCTCGTAACAATACCATTTTCATCCAGTTTATTCCTAAACACCCATCTAGTGCCAATTACAGATTTATCTTTTGGTCTTGGCACCAGCTTCCAAACTTTCTGCCTTTCGAACTGATTGAGTTCTTCCTGCATTGCAGTTACCCAATCTGGATCATCAAGAGCTTCATCAACCTTTTTAGGTTCAATTTGAGATAGAAATCCTGCGAAATTGCATTCAATCTGTGTTGCTCTTCTAGTCTATACACCCGTCTCCGGTTCAATAATGATCTGTTCAAAGGGATGCACTCTACTCCATACCCTTTATCTCGGCAGATTTGATCTTGATGATTCCCTAAGTTCATAATTGTGTTGAGTGTGATGACTAGTAGATCCAAAATCATTGTTTGCTCCCCCTGAGCTGTTGCTTTCAGAGTTTGATGAATCAGAGTTTAATGAATCATTAGCAGTAGATGCATTCTTTGATGTTTCTTCACTTGATTGGGGTTCATTTTCATCATTCACTTGCTCCCCCTCAACATGTGCTGCAGTCTGATCTACTTGTATAGATTGAACAATGTAGTCTGAAAGAGTATCAGACTTTTGTAGATCAACATTTATTTCTTCATTCTCAAATCTCAGCTGGTCATGTTCATCAAAATCATCAAAAGACACATGGATAGATTCCATTACCACTTTTGTTCTCAGATTGTAGACTCTGAATGCTTTTGTGGATAGTGGGTATCCAACAAAGATTCCTTCATTAGCTTTTAAATCAAATTTGGAAAGCTGTTCTGGATGAGTCTTAAGAACAAAACACTTACATCCAAACACATGAAAGTACTTCAGGTTCGGCTTCTTATTTTTCACCATCTCATATAGTGTTTTACCATGCTTGTTTATGAGTGTAGCATTCTGTGTGAAACAAGCAGCATGCACAGCTTCAGCCCAGAAGTAAGTTGGCAGCTTTGCTTCATCAAGCATGGTCCTTGCAGCTTCTATGAGAGTCATGTTCTTTCTCTCTACTACTCCATTTTGTTGTGGAGTTCCAGGTGTAGAGAATTCTTGTTTTATTCCCTTTTCTTTACAATATTCTTCCATGGCTGCATTCTTGAACTCAGTGCCATTATCACTTCTTATGATTTTTACTTTATGCTTAGATCCTTTATCCAGTTGTATGACAAGCTCTGTTAATATTGATGCAGTTTCTTCTTTTTTGTGCATGAAATACACCCATGTATATATGGTGTATTCATCAACAATAACCAATGTATATCTTTTCTTTCCAATAGACATTATATTTACTGGACCAAATAAATTAACATGAAATAAGTGATATGGCTCAAGAATTGAGGATTGAGTCTTACTTTTGAATGAAGTTTTCCTTTGTTTTGCCTTCTGACATGATCACATAGGCCATCTGGAGTAAAAACTGATTTGGGCAATCCTCTCACAAGATCTTTCTTCACTAGCTCATTAATGTTGTTGAAATTCAGATGAGAAAGTCTCTTGTGTCAGTTCCAGCTTTCTTCAATTGATGCTCTACTCAGTAGACAGATTGCAGAGCCTTCAGAGTTTTATGAAATCTTGGCTTCATAAATGTTACCATGCCTGTATCCCTTCAGAACAATTTTTCCTGTAGATTTGCTTATAACTTCACAGTGTTTTTCAAAGAAATCCACATGATAACCTCTGTCACAGATTTGACTCACACTTAGCAGATTATGTTTGAGTCCTGAGACTAGAGCTACAACTTCAATGATGACATTCCCAAGATTGATATTGCCATATCCCAGAGTCCTTCCTATGTTGCCATCTCCATAAGAAACACTTGGGCCAGCTTTCTTCACAAATTCTGATAGCAGGGCTTTATTTCCAGTCATGTGTCCTGAGCATCCACTGTCTAGAAGAAGGATATTTTTCCTGTTAAGTTTGTTAGCTTTTTCAGCAGAAGTCTTATAAGAGTTTCTGCTAACATTCTTTTTATCAGAATTTATACATGTAGAATCAATCTTGAATTTATTCAAAGATGGTTTAAGTTCATAATATTCATAATACAAATTATGATACTCTTTGCATGTATAAATAGAATGCCAAATACTACCACAGTGAAAACAAGGATTCTGTGGCTTAAACCTAACTGAACGACTCTTAACTCCTGACTTAGGAGGTATAGAGTTTATATTTTTATTCTTCCTGCAAAAAGTAGCAAGATGGTTAGGATTTCCACAATTGTGACATTTCTTCCTAGGAGCATTGGGAATAGGCATATAGTTATTGCTTTTATTGATGCCTACCTTTCCATTTCTGTTTTTCCTAGGTTTTTTTACATTGTTCACTCCTTTTATCTCCTTCGGCTTGTGTTTAAGCTGTTTCTGAGACATTAAGTCAATATTTACTGATTTGACTTCATCCTATTTTGGTTTGTCAGATTTTGGTACAAACCTCACATGATTAATTTTGGGCTTTGCAGCCCTTTCAGTAAATACAGGTTTAGAGGTCTCAGCTTCTAAGTTGGCAGTTTTCTTTTTATTAGTGTAACCTATACCTTGTTTCCAACAACCATTCTCTAAGATACTCTGAGTAGTTTTACCAGAGTTAGTCCAAGTTTTAATAATGTTTCTTTCTTTAGCAAGTTCAAATTCAAGATAAGCATGCTTTTTCAATAATTCAGTTTTAACAATATTAGCATCATCTCTCTCTTCCTGAATTTTCAACATCTGGACTAATTCTAATTCTAGATAGTCATTTCTCTTTCTAAGGTCTAGACTTTCAGATTTTATTCTTTCATTTTCTAAAGTCTGATCTCTGTAGCTAACATGCAAGTTTTTAAGGAAGAGTCTTAACTCAGATATATCATCAAAAGCTAGAGTAGAGTGAGGTACCTTGGTCTCAGTAGCTTCAGAGATACTATCAGCATTTGCCATTAAGGCATAGTTCACCTCATCTTCAGAGTCTGAAGTGTCAGCCCAGTCCTTCTTCTTTGTGATGTAAGCTTGACCTTTATCAGCTTTGGCTTTCTTGCACTCAGGTGCAAAATGTCCTTTCTCACCACAATTATAGCATTTGATCTTGGACTTGTCCACTTTCCCAGACCTACCTTCCTTTCCTGAAGTTCTTGTAAGCCATCTTCTTGAAGCTTTTTACCATCAGGGCTGCAAGTTGTATCATTTCAGCATCACTGCCATCATCATCAGAGTTTGTGTGATTGTCAGAGTTTGAGTCATCATCACAGTTTGATGACTCAGTATCAGACTTTGTAATAAGAGCCTTTCCATTGGATTGACTCTTTTTCACAGTAACTTCTTTAGAAGCTTTCTCCGCAGCTTTAAGAGCAATTGACTTGGGCTTGCCTCCATGCCTCTTGCTTCTTTGTTCCATCTCAAGCTCACGAGTCTTGAGCATTCCATAGATTTCATCAAGAGACATGTCTTCCAGATCATAATTGTCTCTGATGGTAGTGGCCTTTAAATCCCACTTCTCGGGAAGAGCCAACAAGAATTTCAGATTGGAGTCTTCAAGATCATACTCCTTATCTACCAGTGACAAATCATTCAACAATTTCAGGAATCTGTCATATAGATCTGTTAATGACTCATCAGACTTCGAGTCAAAGTGCTCGTACTCCTGTGTGAGTATTGTTCTCCTGTTCTTCTTGATGGCTTTAGTTCCTTGACATCTGACTTCCAAAGCATCCCAAATCTCTTTAGCAGTTTTGCATCCAATGACCCTGTTAGACATAACATTATCGAGAGCGCTATGTAATAAATGCCTTACCTTGGCATCCTTGCTAATAAAGGAGATATCTTCAGGAGTGTAGTCTTTCTTCTCCTTTGAAATCGTTATCTGTTCCTCTTTTTTAACTGCGACAGACAATTTGGTCGGCTTATGTGGACCAACATGGATTCTGTCTAAGTACTCTGGATCTGTAGCCTCTAGAAACATTTCCATCTTCACCTTCCATATGGGATACTCTGATGCCCTGAGTATTGGAACTCTAATTGATTCATATCTGCTTATTGTTGGAGTTTATGTTTTCTCTGTCATGATTGTATAGCTTTTTGGATCTTAACTATTGTATAATAATAGAGTGGCTCTGATGCCAATTGTTAGGTCAGGAATAACGTATAAGGGGGGTTGAATGCGTTATTCTAAAAATATTTCGATTTTTGATGTGGATATGAGATCAAAAATACTGAATCGAAATAACACAACTGTTTGGGAAATATCTTTGAATAGATAAAACCCGGAGGTTTGTTACACAATCTAATCCTATGGATCAGCTACAAAATCAAACACTCCTAGGATAGTTTAGGCACGAGGACCTTCTACCCGACACTTCCTGAAAGCGGGCTAAGCCGGCTTCCCTACTAGATGGACTGTCTAGCAGCTTACACAGAGAAGATATAAGAGAGAGAAGAGAGAGTTGTGTGTTGAGGTGTGTTTTGAAATGAAATACAACATGCCTATTTATAGATTATAGAAAGTCACTATTTGACACTATTCCAACAACCCCCAAATAGTAACCGAGCACTATTCCAACAACCCCCAAATAGTAACCGGACACTATTTCACCAACCCCAAATAGTAACCGGGCACTACTACACCAACCCCAAATAGTAACCATGCATAGTAACTTTGCATAGCAACTGCGCATAGTAATACTATTTTTGTATCTCTTGGGCTTCTTTCTTCTGTTTTATTCTGCTGTTTTAATTCATCTCTGAAAATAATTCAAGTACTAGATTAATTTAATTATTTGTTATAAATAATTAATTAATCTGTTACTTATTTAATTTTCAGAGAGTAAATTAATTTTTGACAATACCTTGAAATATTATGTCTGTCCTTGATTGTTAACTCGAATAACTTGTAGAAGGGGGGGGGTTGAATACAAGTTATATAATCGTGTCTGATTTTTGCTTGATTAGATGATCAAGAACAAACGAATAAATCAAACTTTGTTTGTATTAAATAAATCAAATACAAACTCTATCAAAGGTGTACAATACCTTTAGCAGCTGTTGACAATACAAATCTCTCTCGCTCTCTCTCTATTTGTTTCGAACTCTCGAATACAAACCTTATATAGAGCTTCACACGATATGCACTATAAAATTCTCAATTCGCTCTTTTTACAATAATATTGAGAGAGTATTTATAATGCTACCTATCAACTAATAACAGAATTATAATCTATCTATGATAATGTTCTGCCGTCCAGTTGATAGTTTCCATCAATAGAGAATTCGTTTCCTTCACGATATCTTCTTGCTTGTTTTCCAAAACAAAGATCCTGTTTTATAGCACTTGCCAGTTTATGTAGCATCCATAATGACATCATCAGTAACACGACTGATACCAGGATTTCCCATTGCATCAGGATTTGATCATCCCATCAGTATTTGATCAGGATCTGACTTGCTGTATCAGGATTTGCTCTTAGTTCCTGAAATGTAGTCTCTGACGCATTGTTCCTGACTAACCTCTACTGTCTAACACATATATCCTATAAAAAGTGCTAAATCCTTTATAAGATCAGGATATACAAGAAGGATTAGCAAATTCTATTCTTAACATCACAACTCATGAATTATTCCTAACAATCTCCCCCTATTTATGCTTTAGAATCTGAAGCATAAATCTAAGTTGTAGATGTCAAAACATATAACAATACAACCATAATAGAATTTATGAATTTAAGATCATGAAGTTAAGTACCTCCTTCTTCAGATTTAGACATATATCTAGTACTTAGAAGAAAGAATTCAACTATTTGATGCTTCTTTTCCTTTGCCACTTCCATGATGAAATTTACCAACTCTGTCACCCTTAGTTCTGCTCCCAGTCTGTTTATCTCCCCCAGTCTGTTGTTGTTGTTGTTGTTGTTTCTGAACTGTCTTTATCTCCCCCTTTTTGACATCAGCAACATTAATTCCAAGAGATTCAGTAACAAAACAAATGAGATTCATCAGAACTGCTTGATTGTCCATAATAGTGACTTGGTTATCTTCAAGAATCTGAAGTCTCGATTGAATATCACCTTGAGATTTCTGAATGTCCTTAAGAAGTTCAAAATTGACTTCAATGTTGGAAGTGCTTGTTGTATCTTCAGATTCAGATGCAGAAAGAACTTTATCTTCAAGTCTTGTAGAAGAAGTTGCCCGTATAGAATGATATTCAAGTAATATTACTTGAGTAGAAGTACCAACATCTTCATCTTTCTGATCTGGAGCTGAAGTATGATCATCCTATCCTTCACCAGTATTCTGTGTACCAACATCTACATAACCTGACTCCTCCTTAGATTTATCAGGTACTGTTGATGTCTCAATTCTCGCTGATATTGGAAGTACATACAAAGGAATACTAGGATCATTAGAAATATCTTCTGGTACTGGTTGAGTAGAAGTTTGTCTTAGCCTTTCACCTCTTCTGTTGATGATTCCTGCAAGCCTTTCTTTCTGTTTCTGAGCTTTAACTTCTGGATTTGCATTGTGATGTGCTAAGTCATTCTTCTCATACATCTTGATAAAAGAATAAGTACCAGCATCCATACCAAGATTTTCAGACCAAGATTCAGGAAAAACTTGATCCAAGAAATCAAACGATGGTGGTTTCCTAATTTTGTCTCCCTCACTATGGAGTTGATCATCAATAGACTCATTCTCACTTTGACTATCTACAGTCAACACTCTTTCTACCTCTCCTTTTGCCTGGTCAGGAGCCAGCCGCTCTGTGTGTGGATCTATGTCCATCTTTTCAAGTGTATCACTCAAATTTGGATAAGTGCTCTCATGACCTACAGAAAAATAGGGGTTAGAAGAAGTTTTTATACCTGAACTCACATGGAGAGAGGGTTCCTCATATGGCATGGGGCTTGAGGTTTTCTCCAAGGAGTGAGCTGCTATAGTCTCTGAACCCTTACAAACATCTACTTTCTTTCTAGAAACTACAGGCTCCAGTATACCACTTTTAGGTTTTACACTAGACTATGATGTCTTCAGTAATACCTCATTAGACACCATAGCTAGTATGTCACCGTCTTTAAGTGTTGGTTGCTGAGACACACCCTCAAGGTGGATAGACTCTGAAAGAACAATATTGGTTTGATCTTCAAAAAAATCAATCAAAGTCATTCCTCCCATATCATAGGGTTTCTCACTTGCAATTTCAGTCATCACAAAAGACCTTTCAGCATCATTAATCACAGTTCCTGAGTCATCCAACCTCTGACTAGATGATTCACGTGTTGCAGTGACTGTGATCTGATCTATCCTACTATTCACCACTGGTGCACTAGTATCTTCTATTGACTGCTTCCCTCTATCAACTTCCTCCTCTTGTTCACCTTGAGCTGAAGCATCTTCAACAATGACATTCTTGTCAAATAGATATGCATGAAGTGATTGAAGTGCAACATGCTTAGGAAGTCCAAATTTCTTGTGCAATTCCTTTCTGAGTGATACATAGAAGTACATCTTCATTAAATCAAGTCTTTGATGTAACAGTCCATATTCTTCAGGAAATGAAAGTTTAGGAACTCTTTCAATTAGAAAATCTAGAACAGACCTGGAAAGCTTCACTTTTAGAGAAATAAGTTCCATAGCCAGTCTGCATGTTAATGTTGTTTCCCATGAAGAATCAAGATGCAGATCTCTCTTGTCAGATACTGACATGGATATAACTTTATTTGTAGAGACCTGCATAATGTTAGTTGGACTAGACATTGTGTGTGTAGGTGACAAATGAATCTTTCTCCTTGTTCTCCTTGTTCTCTTGTCTTGAGAAGACTCAAGAGGTGTAGACATAGAAGTGATCTTGGGATGAGATCCTTTTTCAATAGACACAGTCGTTTGAGAGACAGTATCCAGTAACTGTTTTCCCTTTTTACGAACTACAGCCTTTTGGGAGACTACAGCCTGGCTGTGACTAGCTGTTCCATCTCTTTGTCCTAGCTTAAAAAGTTGAATTGCAGCCTTCAATTCTGCCCTCTCAGCAAGAGATATATTATCATCATCTTCACTAGAACTACTACTAGAAATGACAAATCTTCTCTTCCTTACAACTGATGTCTTTTGAGAAACACCAGAGGTTGGCTTGTTTGAAACAATAGGCTGTGGATCAAAATTTGGTTCTAGACTTGTTTCAAAGACTATAATGTTTTTGGCTACTTGGTTAGACACAGGGGGGTTCTCCTCCAATTGAGATTCCTGAGTCATTTCACCACCAAAGAAAGAAGAATTATAGATAGTAGGAAGATGAGTTCTTAGAAGTACCTGAACATGATTTGGATAGTGTAATGCAGGTATTTCATCTAGATTCTTTTCACTGTCCTTCTTTGTAATGTCAGAGAAAATTCTCTTTTTCTGTACATAAGAAGAAACACAATATTCTCTACCAAATCTAGCTTCAACATTAGGAATGAAATGGTTAATAAACAGTTGCATGAATCTATGATAATAAACCATATTCCTGTCATGATCTCTTGACCCAAGTTTAATACACATCTGACTTAAGATAATGTGACCAAAATTAATTACTCTGTTATAAAGCAAGCTATATGCAATATGTGATGTAACAGCAGTAATTTGTTGAAAATAACTACATTTACCAGTAAAACATTTAGCAAGGTTGTCAAAGAAGAAAGACCATTCTTTCCTAAGAAAGGATCTATTTAACTGGCTCATGTTATCTAGAGGTCCATTATAACCTAATGCAGATAACATAGTTCTAATATCATCATCAGATGGTACATTCTCAAAATTCGTACTAACAGGTAAGTGAAGTACTGAATGAACAATAGATTCAGTAATATCAAATGAGTCTTGTCCTAAGTGTAGAACAATCTTACCTGATTGACTCTGAGTAGAATCAATTACCTCAGCATTCTCCCAAGCTTGTGAAACAGCTACTTGATTAATTTGTGGAGATGCTGTCAAGGCATAACTTAATGGTCCTTTCACCATAAAGTCCATAATCGGGTGAAAATCAGTTGACACCCCTTCCTTGTTGGTGAAAGCTGCAACATGATTGTTCATCATAAAATCAAAGTCACCAAACTTGAAAGCTACTGATTTGGGTAGTCTTCTTTGAGTTTCCATTTTGATCTGAAGAGAACTTAAGAAATCTTTGAAATTGATTAGTGATTTTGAGAACTCGAGAGTGTTTTTGCTTTAGAAAATGAAATTAGAGAAAGCAATTACACGATTAGAGTGTCAAAATAATTATATTTCAAAAATCCTTCAGACCCATTATCTCACGTTGACACATAGGTTGACAGGTGTCAGCCCCTGAAAAATACAGTTACCCACGACTTTTGGAAAATAAAATCCAAAATTAATTTCAAGTAAATTAAATCAAAGTAATGTCAAGATAAAAGTCAATACTGATCAGCTTCCTTTTCCTGATGATCAAGATAATCACATGATTCAATGTAATTTCTGAATAGAAAGAAATACTAATCCTGATGTGAACACACTTGTATTCCTGATCAATATCATCCTGATTCCAGAGACTAAATGAAGTTTCCACGTGGCATTTTCTTTTACCTGTAAAAGAAATAAATAAAATCTGAACAAAATTAATTTGTTAAATTCTTTCAATATTTCTTGAAAATACAAGAAATACAGTCACACAAAATTATGACTGACTGCATTGATATCCCCCAAACGACTGTTCAGCTTCTCACGTCTTTCTATAAAAGAAACCGACGTCTTATGCCATTCTTCAAAACCTTTTCATTCTTTTCTCTTTCCATCATGGCTTTCAACCTAAATCTTCATATGAACCCTAGCCTTTGGTTCATTACTACTGAGAAGTTCTTTACTCTTGATGATCAGGAGCAAGTAAACTATCTCTTAGATGAGATGACTTTTCTCATCGAGTCAGATATGATTGGTCTTAACCTAGATGATTTCCACGAATCTCTTCTAATACATCTACCAGTCGGATACATTCCTCCTCTAATCTCTTCACACCTTGAGGATGAAGAATTTGGTGAAGAGTCTGAGGTTGATCTTGATGGAGATGCTATTCATCTTCTTCAATAAGCATGAAGATGAGTCAGCTGTTTTCATTCAAGTCACCCAGACAAGGAATCCAATCTTGAGATGCTCCTTGTCCTGAAGTCGATCGTTGAGAATTGAAGCAGCAACAACTTTAGACAAGAATAGAATTATCAGTAGTAGTTAGACAAAAAGAAGAATTGTATTTCATTTCCATGTATGTAATGCTTTTGATTAATGAAAATACAAGTTTTCTTATTATGTACTTGTCTACTGTTGTTTATTGACTGATGATATAAATTATCAGTATGCATGTGATAAAACTTGCTAACATAGACTTTAACAAAACTCAGAATTGAAACAATAAATAACATGAACTTCAGAATTTGAAACAGTAAGACACACAAATTTCACAATCCTGATACTGACGATACAATCCTGATGTCAATACTGATGACGTCAGCATACTGATAGCAATCCTGATCCTGATGTTTATTAATAATTCTATCATACTGAGATTTATCAAAGTAAAGTGTTACAGCTTAAGCATTTAACAATTAAGTATAGATCTTGATAAAAATATCAAGTCTATAAGCTGAAACAACATACCTTGCTACTTGTGTAGATGTTAAAGATCTAAATATTTAACATTCCTAACTCACTAACCAATCTAATGAATGTAGCCTCATCAAGTGGTTTAGTTAGAATATCTGCAAGTTGTTTGTTAGTAGGAACAAAATGAAGTTCCACAATACCATTTTCAATATGTTCTCTAATAAAATGATACATGACATCAATGTGCTTAGTCCTTGAGTGTTGAACTGGATTTTCTGCAATTTTAATAGCACTAGTATTATCACAAAACATAGGAATATTACTAAGTGTCATACCATAATCCATCAACTGATTTCTTATCCAAAGGAGTTGAGCATAACAACTGCCTGCTGTAATGTATTCAGCTTCTGCAGTTGAGGTTGAAACTGATTGCTGCTTCTTACTTGCCCAAGAAATCAATCTGTTTCCCAAGAATTGACATGTACCTGTAGTGCTTTTCCGGTCTATTTTAGACCCTGCATAATCAGAGTCTGAATAGCCAATTAAGGAGAAATCAGATTCTCTTGGATACCACAGACCAAGATTTGGAGTTCCCTTGAGATATCTAAAAATTCTCTTTACATCAATTAAATGAGATTTCTTAGGATCACTTTGGAATCTAGCACATAAACAGGTAGAGAACATTATATCTGGTCAACTTGCAGTTAGATATAACAGTGAACCTATCATGCCTCTATAGCTAGTGTTATCAACACTCTTTCCCTTAGGATCAGAGTCTACCTTAGTGGTTGTTGCCATGGGTGTCTTTGCAATTGCAAAATTTTGAAAGTCAAACCTTTTTTAAAAGATCTTTGATATATTTTGACTGATTAATGAAAATACCAGTCTCAGTCTATTTGACCTGCAAGCCTAAAAAGTAATTTAGTTCACCCATCATGCTCATCTGATACTTAGACTGCATAAGCTTGCTAAACTTAGCACATAACTTTTCATTAGTAGAACCAAATATTATATCATCAACATAAACTTGAACTAAAGCAAATCACTTTTTATCTTTCTAAAGAATAGAGTTTTGTCAATTGTACCTCTTGTGAAGCCATTTTCAAGAAGAAATTTAGACAAAGTCTCATACCATGCTCTTGGTGCCTGCTTTAGTCAATAGAGTGCCTTGTCAAGTTTGTAGACATGATTTGGAAACTTTGGATCAACAAAACCAGGTGGTTTTTCCACATACACTTCCTCATCAAGCTTGCCATTAAGAAAAGCACTCTTTACATCCATCTGGTATACCTTGAATTTTGAATGAGCTGCAAATGCAAGAAACATTCTGATTGCTTCCAATCTTGCTACAGGTGCAAAGGTTTCATCATAGTCAATTCCTTCTTCCTGAGAATAACCCTTGGCCACCAATCTTGCTTTGTTTCTTACAATCATACCAGATTCATCTAACTTGTTTCTGAAAACCCATTTAGCACCAACAATAGATCTATCTTTCGGTCTTGGTACCAGCTTCCAGACCTTGTTCCTCTCAAACTCATTCAATTCTTCCTGCGTTGCTATTACCCAATCAGGATCCTGTAAGGCTTCTTCAACCTTCTTCGGTTCATTCTTTGAGAGAAAACAACTGTACAAGCATTCATTTTAATTTGATCTTCTAGTTCGAACACCACTATTTGGATCACCAATTATCAAATCCTCAATATGATCCCTTGTCCATTTTCTAACAGGTGGTAGATTGCTCCTGCTAGACTCTCCCCCTAAGTTAGTGGTATTTCTTGTAGAAGAGTGTTCATTTCCATCAAAAGCTCCCCCTTGATCAGTAGAATCAGTGGATTCAATACTGCTGCTAGTTTCTGATCTTCCTTCATTAGACTCTGAAGGATCAGTTCCTGATGAAGTAGACTCTGAAAGACTAGTCTGATCCTGACCAGTACTGTGTTCTCCTTGATTGAATTGCTCCCCCTCAAAAGTAGCATTCCTTTGAGAAGCAATAGAGATTTCCCTAGGAGAACCTTCATCATCACTGGAGATAATCTCAGAATACTTAAGATTTTCAAATTCCAGATTGTCATGGCTTTCATCAGTTTGCAAAATTCCAAACTTCTTATCATCAAATGCAACATGAATTGATTCCATAACAATGTGAGTTCTGAGATTGTATAATTTGAAGGCCTTTGATGTTGAATATCCTAGAAAGATTGCTTCATCCAATTTGGTATAAAATTTTCCAAGTTGTTCTGGATGAACTTTCAGGACATAGCATTTACATCCAAAGATGTGAAAGTATTTCACACTTGGTTTCTCTCCTTTGATCATCTCATAGGGTGTCTTACCATGAGCATTTACCAAGGTACAGTTTTGAGTGAAACATGTAGTGTTGATAGCTTCCGCCCAGAAATAGGTTGGAAGCTTTACATCTGCAAGCATGGTTCTTGCTGCCTCTATGAGAGTTCTGTTCTTTCTTTCTACTACACCATTCTGCTGAGGTGTTCCAGGTGCAGAAAACTGTTGAGTAATTCCATTGTCTGCACAATACTCCTCCATTTTAGAATTCTTAAATTCTGTACCATTGTCACTTCTGAGCACTTTGACCTTGTACTCAGAGCTATTTTGAATATTCTTGACAATTTCAATGATTTGCTGTAGAGCTTCATCCTTGTTGTGCAGAAAGAATACCCATGTGAACCTTGTATAATCATCCACTATAACTAGAGCATATCTTTTCTTGATGATAGACATAATGTTTACTGGACCAAATAAATCAAGATGCAACATGTGAAATGGTTCAGTAATTGAATTTTCTGTCTTGCTCTTGAAAGTGGTTCTTCTTTGTTTTCCAAGCTGACAAGCATCACAAAGTCCATCTTGCACATAATTTGCCTGAGGTAGGCCTCTCACCAGATGGTGCTTAACAAGTTGATTAAGCTTCTTGAAGTTGATATGTGAGAGCTTCTTGTGCCAGTTCCAGCTTTCATCATTTGATGCCTTGCTGTAAAGACATCTGACAGTTCCTTTAGATGTGTCACTCAAGCTAGCTTCATATATGTTACCATGTCTCTGACCAGTCAGAACAATGTCTCCATTCTTCATATTCAAGATTTTGCATCCTTTACTGTCAAAGATTGATTGGTAACCTTTATCACCCAGTTGACTTATGCTTAAAAGTGTGTGTTTCAAGCCTTCAACCAGTGCTACGTTTTCTATGATGACATTCTCCAAAATAATTGAGCCATATCCCAGAGTTTCTCCTTTATCGCCATCTCTAAAGGATATTACTGGGCCATCTTTCCTCTCAAACTTTGTAAGCAGGGACTTCTTTCCAGTCATATGTCCAGAGCATCCACTGTCCAAGATAATTGAATGCTTCTTTCCAGTGCCCTGCAAACAAAAAGTAGCTAGTTTGAATTTTTTAGGACCCAACTTTTGAACCAACAGGCTTTGAAGATTTTGCTTTTGATTTACCTGTTGCAGAGTCAACCTTAGAATTTGATTTCACAAACTGTTTGTGACTAGGAGTTTTAGATTTCAGAAAATAATAGTCATAATACAGTTCATGATATTCCTTACACATATAAATGGAATGAAGTAAACTACCACAATGATAACAGGGTTCTTGTGGTTGGTATTGAATTCTCTGAGTCTTGGGAAATCTGGACTCAGTTTTCCAAGAAGGTTTTTAATTACAGTCTAGGGCCAAATGATTATGATTTCCACATTTATAGCATTTCTTCCTAGGTGCATCAGGTACATTCTTGTAATTATTTTCTTTGTTAATACCTTCTTTTCCATTCCTATTTCTTCTGATCTTGCTAGACTCTGAAATACTTTCTAGTCTCTGTTTCAACTGAGACTTAGACAGAAAACATATGTTGACATTCTTAGGTTTTTCTAACACTCTTTCATCTGAATTGCTATTGTTAATTCTTTTGTGCACAACTGGGGTACCTTTAGAATCAACAAATTTAACATGTTTAGGTTCAGAAACTGTCTTCTTACTTTCAGACTTAGATGTGCTAGATTCAATTTTACTATTATCATTGACAATAGCTACAGTATCTTCTTGCCTAGCCTTATCAAAACCTAAACCAATAACTTTACCAAGAATTTGATTTTCAATGATTTCTTGAGTCTTTTTACCAGAATTGTTAATGGTTTTAATCACATCTCTCTCTTCCTCTAGTTCTTTTCTGACATAGTCATAAGCCTCAAGAATAACACCATAATCATGCTTAGCTTTATCAGAACTTAACCTATATTCTTCTATTTGAATTAACTCAGATTCAAGAAAATTATTTCTACTAACTAATTCATCATTCTTAGCCTTACGTTCATCTTTTTCACTAGCAAGAATTTTGAAACTAGTCATAAGATTCATAAACTCAACATGAATATATCTAATATCATCAGAATCTAGGCTATCAAATAAATCAAGAGAGTGAAGTGATACCTTAACAGAAGATGAAGAAGTTTTCTTTGGAGATCCAGGCTTGTTTGAAGCACTTGCCATCAATGCAATGTTATCATAATCCATTTCATCTTCAGAATCACTGGAGTCTGCCCAATCCTTCTATGTGACCATGAGTGCATTACCCTTCCCTGAATTCCTAGGCTTCTTGCACTCACTAGCAAAGTGTCCAAGCTCACTGCAGTTAAAGCACTTGATTTTGGCCTTATCAAGCTTGATAATTGTACTCTTGCCTTTGTCACTCTTCTTCTCCTCTTTCTTCTGAAAAGATCCTTTTCTAAATCTTCTCATGTTGAATCTTCCTTTCTTGAAAGCTTTAGCAAACATAGCAAAGAGTTCTTGCATCTCTGATTCAGAATCATTATCTTCAGAGTCTATATCTGTAGTCTCTAACTCAGAACTTTCTTTGCTCTTCTTCTTTCTCAAGTCTCATTCAGTAGATTCAGACTTTTCTTCTGGAAGCTTCTTTGATTCAGATTGAGCAGTGAGTGCAACAGTTTTCATCTTTCCTTCACTCCTGCTCTTTTTCTGCTGCCTGTCAAGTTCATAAGCTCTCAATTTTCCTTAAACTGCTTCTAATGATATTTCATCCAGATCATTAGCTTCCTCAATTGCAGATATCTTCTCATTGTAGAAATTAGGAAGAGCTTTCATGAACTTAGTATTCATATCCTCCAAGTCATAATATTTACCATGCATGGCCATCTCATTGATGAGTTTAGTAAACCTATCAAAGGTGTCAGTAAGTGACTCACCAGACTTGGATTCAAAGTACTCATACTGTTGTATGAGAAGTGTCCGCATATTCTTTCTGACAGGTTTTTTTCCTTCACAGTGAACCTTTAGCTTGTCTCATATCTCCTTAGCAGTTTTACAAGAGAGAACATAGTTAGTGAGAACAGAATCAAGACTATTGAATAGTATGTTTCTCACTTTAACATCCTTAAGAACGCTCTCCTTTTCCTTATATGTCCATTCAGATTTAGGCTTCTCTGGTGTATGTTCTGGAACAACTTTTCCTTTGACAGTTGCTTGAGAAACAAGCCTTGTTGGAACAAAAGGCCCATCCTTGATTCTGTCAAGAAAATCAGGATCTGTTGCTTCCAAGTGATGCAACATCTTCACTTCCCATAGAGTATATTCGTTTCTCTTGAGCATAGGGATCTTAGTATTACCATCCTTGTAACCAGAAATGATTGCAGATCTTTTTGATTATTCGAAATCAACCTGCTCTGATAACAATTGTTAACTCGAATAACTTGTAGAAGGGGGGTTGAATACAAGTTATATAATCGTGTCTGATTTTTGCTTGATTACATGAACAAGAACAAACGAATAAATTAAACTTTGTTTATATTAAATAAATCAAATACAAACTCTACCAAAGGTGTACAATACCTTTAGCAGCTGCTGACAATACAAATCTCTCTCTCTCTCTATTTGTTTCGAACTCTCGGATACAAACCTTATACAGAGCTTCACACGATATGCACTCTAAAATTCTCAATTCGCTCTTTTTACAATAATATTGAGAGAGTATTTATAATGCTACCTATCAACTAATAACAGAATTATAATCTATCTATGACAATGTTCTGCCATCCAGTTGATAGTTTCCATCAATAGAGAATTCATTTCCTTCACGATATCTTCTTGCTTGTTTTCCAAAACAAAGATCCTGTTTTATAGCACTTGCCAGTTTCTGTAACATCCATAATGACATCATCAGTAACATGACTGATATCAGGATTTCCCATTGCATCAGGATTTGATCATCCCATCAGTATTTGATCAGGATCTGACTTGCTGTATCAGGATTTGCTCTTAGTTCCTGAAATGTAGTCTCTGACGCATTGTTCCTGACTAACCTCTACAGATTACTGTCTAACACATATATCCTATAAAAAGTGCTAAATCCTTTATAAGATCAGGATATACAAGAAGTATTAGCAAATTCTATTCTTAACATCACAACTCATGAATTATTCCTAACATTGATCGTCAATAGGCTTTGGCAATTCTTTCTGTAAATTAATGTGTTGATCCTTCTCGTATGTGCTGACACTTAGTGCGCTGGTCTGGTTCACAAGTGACTAGCACTGATCTTGATCTTCACACCTTCGTTACATTCAAATTGATTAGCCTGTAGCAGTATCTTCAAATTATGTAAATACATGGAATCTTTTTGGCTCTTCAACTGAATCATCTGTACATCTTATTCTATCACTGGGGCTTGAACATGTTAATGAACTTCTTTCAGCGACTTGATCCTTGTTGGTGCCTGTTCCATCAAATCTCACTATCCCTGTATAGATTTATTATTATTTATCTTTTATCCTAGTTGAGTTATATATATCCTCTATTACATATTACATTACATTATGGTTTACAATATACATATAGGAAAACCCCCAGGAGCTCTAGAATCGCTATCTATTTTTCTAGAGCTCCTCTATTTTAAATAATAAAATCAAAATTTCCTTCTTTAGGCCCTATTTTTTAAAAAAGAAATAAAAACTTCTTTTTTTAACATTAGCACTAACATCTTCGAAATAGAAAAGTTTTTCGAATTTGTAGGGAAGAAGAAGTCAAATTTATATATTTGAAATAGAAAAAAAAAATTCAGAACTTTTTTTTTTTATATTAACATCTTCGAAATAGAAAATGTTTTTCAATTTGTATGGAAAAAGAATTCAAATTTACATATTTGAAATAGAAAAGAAATTTTATATTCTTATATATATATATATATATATAATCGTAGCTTATAACGATCGAATTTTATCACATTGTTTGGAACCTTTTTTTTTTGCTTCTGTTTGCTTTTGTCTTCGTCTATTTTTTTGCTTTGCTTTGGATTTTGTATTTTTTTGTTAGTGATCTCGGTACAGGAACACTTGATTGTGTGAACAAAAGTTAGGAAATCTTTCTCTGTTTGAGAAGTAGAAACACTTGAGAAACTTGGCGCAAAAGTTTTGAACTTTTACCATTCACAATTTATTTATTTGTTTATTTATTGTTAATTGTTAATTTATCGTTGTTATCTTCTCATTATTCTTGATTATAATATTCCAACGTTTTCGTTTAATTAATTCAATCAAATCTGCTCTTTTATCATTATGTATTTATTACAACGGGTGTCGGCCTAAGAAAACGTCATAAAAAATCGACGTAAAAAATAAGTATATGGCTGTTTTTGTTGTCTATATACATATTAAATTTGTACAATATTGTGTTCACTAATTTATTTATAAATACTTTTTTTATTTCTTTCTTAAACAGTCTATATTTTGAAATTTTTTTAAAAATATTACAATACCGTCGAGAAACGTGTCTTATATGTATTTATTACAACGAGTGTCGGCCTAAGAAAACGTGAAACAAAATCAACATAAAAAATAAGTATATAGTTTATTAGTGTCTATATATATATATATATATATGCATATATTAAAATTTGTACAATTTTGTGATCATTCATTTATTTATAGATATTTTCTTTTTGATTTATTTCTTAAAATCATATTTTTATTTCTTTAAAAAAATATTATAAGGCCGCCGCGAAGCGCGGATTAGTCAACTAGTATATATATAGATTAGAGACCTAGAGAAAACTAGTTTAGATAGAAAACTTAGAGAACCCATCTCAACCGTCTATTTATATTTTGATTATGTTCCAAATTTAAGTAATTTAGAATGTACCATAATTAAAACTATCATTAAAGATTGAGATTTTGTTAATTATGGCTGATTGAACTAATTAATTTAAGATTCTATAGTTTTTATTACCTAACTTAACTTGGTTATTACTTATATTTTTTTTTATAATCATTAAAGTTGAACATATCTAAAAATATTTAGTAGAACACATAAAAATAATATCTTGTTGTTAGACACTGAATAGAATATTAATATCTCACTTAGTAGAACACTCAATGAAATCTTAATATTTTAGTAAAATACTTAGTAGAACATCTAGTTGAATCTTAATAAATTTAAATTAGATTTTATTTTAAAATAATTAATGAAATGCTCGATAGAACACATGATAGAATCTTATTAATGTTTTATAATAATATAAATTAGATTAATTTTTATATGACTAATAATTTATATAAAAATTGTGGAACACTTAATATAATCTTAAAAGAACACTTGAATGAATTTTGGAAGAACACATAAAAAATACTTATGAAAATCTAATTTAAAATTCAACAAAAGAAACATTTTAAAGAATCTTAGAAGAAAATATGTTGAATAGTTAAATATTAATAAATTTTTATTAAATTTTATCTTAAAATAATTAGTGAAACACTCAATAGAACATATGATAGAATATTATTATTGTTTTATAAAAATATAGATTAAATTAAATTTTATTTAACTAATAATTTATATAATATTTGTGGAACACTTAATAGAATCTTAAAAGAACACATGAGTAAATCTAAACATTTAGTAGAACACATACAAAATTTTTTTTTACTATAAAACACTCAGTAGAATCTTAATATCTCATTTAGTAAAACACTTAGTGAAATCGTAATATCTCACATAGTAGAACACTTATTGAAATCTTAATATCTTAGTAGTGTAGAGTGGGTGTCAACCCAAGTTGCACATCGTTAAGATAAAGAAGAATTATCTTAAATATAAGAAGCCAAAACAACTCCATTAGTATGAGGCCTTTTGGGAGGAGCCCAAAAATAAATTCGTGTGGACGTGGCCACACCCAGAGCGGACAATGTCATACTAATGTGGAGTTAATGAGTGTTGCGCGGCCCAACAAGTGGTATAAGAGCCGATGGTTAAGAAGTTGATCCTGGGATTACGAGCTGCAAGTGGTGTGGTGTGGGAGACTCTCCAGAACTGCGGTTGGAGATCTTGGACGGCTTGTGTCGAAAGTCTTCCTGACATTGAGGTGGTCGGGCGGCGTGTCCCGCAAGATGAGGAGCCACAGATGAATAGCAGCGGTATAAGGGTCACATGATTGGTGGTTCTTGGATTGAGGGGAGATTGTAGAGTGGGTGTCAACCCAAGTCCCACATCGTTAAGATAAAGAAGAATTATCTTAAATATAAGCAGCCAAAACAATTCCATTAGTATAAGGCCTTTTGGGAGGAGCCCAAAAACAAATCCGTGCGGGCGTGGCCACGGCCCAGAGCGGACAATATCATACTAACGTGGAGTTAATGAATGTTACACGGCCCAACAAATAGAACACTTAGTTGAATTTAAATAAATTTAAGTTAAATTTTATGTTTAAAATAATTAATAAAACACTGAATAGAACACATTGTAGAATCTTATTGTTTAATAATAATATACCTAAATTAAATTTTATTTAACTAATAACTTATATAAAATTTGTGGAGCACTTCTTAAAAGAACACCGAATCTTGAAAGACTACTTTAAAAATGTTTAAGAGAATATAATTTAAGCGTTAATAATTGTTTTTATTAGATTCACTCAAGTGTTCTTTTAAGAATATATTAAGTGTTTATCAAATTTTATATAAATTATTAGTTAAATAAAATTTACTTTAATCTATATTATTATAAAACAATTATAGAAGTGTTCTATTGAGTGTTTCATTAATTACTTTAAAATAAATTTAATATAAATTTGTTAAGATTCAACTATTCAACCTGGGTTCTTCTGAGGTTTTTTTAAGTGTTTAGTTTGTTAAATTTTAAATTAGATTCTCTTAAGAATTTTTTAATTGCTCTTTCAAGATTACTCAAGTGTTCTTTTAAGATTCTATTCAGGTTTTTTCAAATCTTATATAAGTTATTAGTTAAATAAAATTTAATTTAAATCATATTATTGTAAAACAATAATAAGATTCTATCATGTGTTCTAGTGTTTCATTAATTATTTTAAGATAGAATTTAATAAAAATTTAAAAAGAAAATAAGATTCAACCAAATGTTCTACTAAGTGTTCTTCTAAAATACTTTTACGTGTTCCGTTTGTTAAATTTTAAATTAGATCTCTTAAGTATTTTAAGTGTTCTTCGAAGATTCACTCAAGTGTTCTTTTAAGATTCTATTAGGTGTTTCACAAATCTTATATAAGTTATTAATTAAATAAATTTTAATTTTATTTAATCTGTAATGATTAATATAATGCCAGTGAAGGGTGAATTATAATTTAAAATAATGCAACATTTTTATTAAAATACTTAATAAAATCTTGATTATTTCCTTAACTGGACAATGAAAATTTTGATGTTTAATAAATTAGATAATGATGATTTTGTTGAATTTGGTAGGTAAAAGTCAATATCTAATTTAAGAAAATAATTTGAAACATGCATTTATTGTTTAGGTTGGTATAAATTTATTAAGGAAATAATTTGAAAGAATGTTAATTAAAATGATTTTATCATATATCCATTCAACCATAATCATGTGAATATAGTGAAACCATTTTAACTGTCATATTGATATTAAAATCAAGGAACCACAAAGGTACCTTAAGTTTTCTCTTGAGCAACTATATATAGGGAGCTATTCTAGTGAGACCCTCTTATAGTGAGAACTACAAATTAGGCCGCCTAAAAAAAGCCAAATAAATAAAGGCACGCGCTCCTATCACCATATATAATTATAGTTGTTTTATTAAGACAACTTTCACTGCGATTGACAGCAACATAACAACCACCACCGTCGTTGTTACCGTCACCGTCATCATCGCCGCCACCAACACACAACAAACACCGCCACCAGCACAATAATCACCGCCACCACCACTACTACCTACAAAATCACTACATCTAAACCAAAAATTACCAAAATTAAACCACTACCGCCACACTACCATTACCAACACTAACAGAATTACAAAAAAATAAGTACAAATCACTGAAATTGTACACAAATCACCAAAAGTTTAACAGAAATCACTAAAAATATCTAAACCACTACCGCAACACTACACCCACACTACCAGAATTACAAAAAAATCATTAGAAATCACTGAAATTGTACGCAAATCACCAAAACTTTAACAGAAATCACTAAAAATATTAACATAAATTACCAGAATTTTAAAGGCAAATTGCCAAAACATTTTCGCTATATACACTATGAAATTTTAAGACATCAATTTTCCTAAAACAAACCACCAACTATCAGTGAGGCACAAGCTCGTATCACCATACCATCTTCTAGTGCCTTCATCTCTCACATCTACGACACCGTCTATACCCATCCATCTATCTCGTCTCCCCTAAACCAAACTCGCGAGTTGTTCGACTTCCTCCAAATTAGATTCAATTTTCGAGCCTTTATTTTACTTTAATATCAAGTGGTGTCTCCAAAATAGTGTTGGATGAAATAGAAGAGAAAGGCCAATAAAAAAAGTAAACTTAGATGAAGAAAAGAGAGATCTGGAAGTAAGAAGAAGAGAGAGAAATGGGAGATGTATGCAAAGAAAAGAAAGAAAGAAGTAATTTAGAAATGAGTGATAAAAAAGATTAAATCGGGAAGAAGCAGGTGGATGATTGTTTTGGGCAGGAGAGAAAAATAATAGATATATATATATATATATATTAATATATGCTCTACAAAAATATAGGTTACATCCCAAAAGTGCTCTTTAATAACTATAATCTAATTCATAATTTTAAATTTTTTTCGATGTTCTCATTTTCGTGTCTTTTAAATTTTATTTATTTGGAATATTTTTATTATTTAAATTATAACTTTTGTTTTCTATGATTTTTAGTGTTCTACAAATTCTCTTTCTATTTTTGATGATTTAATTATCTTTCGAAAAATTAATTAATATGGTCATATTTCATATATGAACATGATTTAGTAAAAACATATTACAAACTTGTATAACAGCAACATTAATGTTAGTAAATTAAATTTATTAAAATTTTATTGAAAAAATTTTCAAAATAAAAAATAAAATACAAATAAAATTATAGAATACACCAACATCACATAACACTTAAAAACAAATTTTTGAAAACCAACTCCCTTGTTAGAGCATCTTCAAAATCATTATGTATAATGGTTATGTAAAATTGTGATTTTGTAAAATTTGTAGAACCTGTAAACTAATGTATTCCAATGATATTATGTAAAATTATTGATTGACTATATGCTAAAAATACAAATAATTGATGATGTCCTGATGATGTGTCCATTATATAGCTTTTATAAAAAAAATAGATAATGATTATATATAATCAACATGAAACAAATTATGTAAAATTTTAGGCATGAGTGAGGATTAGAAATGAGAAAATGAAAGTTATTATGTAAATGAAATGACATCTCAACATTTTAGTGAGTTTTCTTGTTTTATGTTGAAAAATGGCCCTTATTATCACAAATTTGAAGTAAAATGCCCAAAATATCACGATTTAAAAAGTTGGTCCTTCATATCACGAAGAAAAGCTTAATCAAAAAGTGTTTATGGTTTTTACTAAGAAACATGGTTGGTCTGGTGGTTTCAGTTTTGCAATCCGGGAGTTAGCGCGGCTAAGGTGAGGAGTTCGAATCTCCATGACTGCATTTTCAATTTTTCAGAAACAAGGAAACGCAATTTGTTTTTGCGTTAATGCGCAACAACAAAGTGCGTTTTCAGTGGAAACGCATATTGAACATGCGTCTTTCCCTTTTTTATTTTCATAAAAGAATTTATTTTTTTCTTCATTTTGAATATTAATTATAGAAACGAATTTACAGAATGCGTTTTATAGAAACGCAATTAGAGAATGCATTTATTTGTGATATATAAAGGGTCATTTTTTTTAAAAGTGATATTTTTGAACCATTTTACTTCAAATTGTGATACAAAGGGTCAACATCCTGTAGAGGCCAATTAGTCCTAAAGATCATGCTGAGTAGTTTAAGTAGTTAAATAAAATTATTTATTTTATAATCCTAAGAACTATATTTAGTTACTTGTATCGTATACATAACTCCTGGTACATTTTTATTTGTATTTTTCGTACCAGCAAGTTGATGCCCATAGAAGCAACTCGACTAACTTTTACGTACACATGTTATCAAGCACCTGCATCACTCATTCTTGTATGAGAGCCAAAACTCTCGTACTTGCTTGTAAGCTGCTTGTCATTCATGATCTTTTGTGTCTTGACCACTAAATATAATAAATAGTAGAAAAACATATTATAATTTTTTTTAATAAAAATCTAGTACACATCAACATATAAGAATCCAAAACAAATACTTCTATTTTTGTTTTATACTTAGAGATCTCACATAATTATAATTGTCCAGTTGTGATATAATATGTGCATATAAATATGACATCTAGTTTTCCATCATCATCCTCAATTTACTTTTAAGTTATTTCACATTAACCAAAATGAGACTTTTAACCATTTTAATACATACAATAGCACTTTTACTATTTTCTTTCAGCAATATAATCAACCCAGTTAATGGACTTATAGAACAGTCTGAGCCTAGGGGTCTTGTTCGTCATACTGGACCAATTAAGTGGATGCACCTATATTCTTGATGGGACTAAAACTGAAATGTGTGAAGTGCCACCATCTCTTCCCCAACCAGCAAACTTGCATTATGACCCAAACTCGCATCAGAGGCAGCAAGCCCCCATCATGACCAAATACTCGATTCCATGAGCTCGGAACACCCCCGACCCTGATCAGTTAGTGAGGCAAAGTAGCTAAGCCAACCCAGCCCACTTTGATAGTTTCTTTTACTCTGTTTATGTTAGACAATCTGTGAAAATAGTACAAAATAGTTGATCGTGTGTGTGAATAACAGAATAATAAAACAAATAAAAGAGGAGACAAGAAAGTAAGAACCCGAGTCCAGTGCGTGACTGTCTCCTTAAAGCATATTTGCCCTCACCGTATGTGCGAGCGAAAAGCCTCCCAGGATAAAATGGATTGCACTGAAGCTACAGTAGCGTCACTCTCAGCGAGCTTGAAACGAGCAAGAATATCACCGAAGGAAGAAGAGGTTGTGTTTAAGAGGAAAGGATGTGTTTTTCGAATGAATAATCCTAAGGCTCTACACAAGTATATATAGGATAGGAAAACTTGTGCGCTACACAATTGCCCTAATTAATTAGCTGTGCTAATTAAAAAGTCGGTGGCAATTTTCCTTTATTAATTAACCGCGTTAATTAATTAAGGTAAGGCGGTGGCAAAAAATTCGTTATAAAAACAGAATTGATTTTACCACAATTAATTCCAAATTCGAATTAATTTAGTCAAATCTTTAAGCCCAAACCCAGTGGAAATAATTAGCAAAACTAGTCCGGGATTATTCGGCCCAATTTTCTGCTACATTCGTGTCCGCAGGTCGCACACGCGGAAAGCCCGAAGGCTTGCGAAGCCTAGAATTTCCCCTCGAAATCCCACACAAGTGAACACTCCTCTTGTGTTGTACTATATAAAGCAAAGGAAACTCCTTTTCCTTATCATTGTGGGACTTCAAGTTTAACAACAAAATTTCCACTCTTAAGGGACCAACTTTGAGTAATCATAACTCATCCATCCCTTAGTCGTTTTGAGTGATTAAATATGTATTGGAAAGCTCTCGCGGAGGAGAACACTCTCCAAGCATGACTTGTTGCAAACACGCACACAAGGCACACTCAAATCGGAGCTCAAAATGACTCGACAATGTGGGTCTAAAACCCACATTTTCTAACAATCCCCCACATGGATGAGATTGATATCGTAGTAGCACACACCAGACAGACAGACACGAAATTTGATGTGGTGATAATTCTTCGATCAGATATAGCATACGATAGGTAGAGGTTTGCTCCTTGAACCTTCGCTTGAGTAAGCATACCGACCTTACTGGTAGACAGTGGAGGTTTGCTCTTTGAACTGTTCGACCGTTTGTGTAAGCAATGATATACTTATCACTATATCCTTTCTGACTCGTTCAGCTCTCATGATTATGTCCATTTTGGCCATGGAACATCGTCCTGGTTCTGCAAGAGTTTCTAAAGAGTTATGCCTCGCAACTCTCCTTTGAAGCGGCCCTACTTCTCTCCCACATAGGTGATCTTTATACTTATAGAGTAACCCGCGTTTACTCAACTGAATTCCATGCGTTCAGATCTTGAACTCCATGTATGCACCGAAAGATCATTAAAAGCTTAATAGCTTACCCTCGTACCTTACGGGTCTCACTGTTTCTCATCATAGGAACAGGCCAGGGGTTACCCCCACAATGATTTGGTCATCATGATTTAGTTGGCCCATTGAACCAAGTTCTTGGGACCTCCAGTCAGTAATGGTTGGGTGTCCACCATGACGCCGTTAAGCAATAGGCTTAAGGCCCATTCCTCTCGATGATTTGTCAACCAGTTCTCTTGATAACCCTTTGGTTAGCGGATCCGCAATATTATCCTTTGACGGTATAAAGTCAATAGTGATAATTCCGGTTGACATTAACTGTCTAATGGAACTATGTCATCGTCGTATATAACGGGACTTTCCATTATACATTGTGCTCTGTGCTCTACCAATAGCAGACTGACTATCACAGTGCAGTCCTATTGTAGTGATAGGCTTTTGCCATCTCGGAACATCCTCCAAAAATTGGCGTAAATATTCTGCCTCTTGTGCACATTTATCTAATGCCACAAACTCAGCTTCCATTGTGGACTGAGTTATAATCGTTTGTTTAGAGGATTTCCATGACACTGCTGCTCCAGCTAGTGTAAACACATAACCACTCGTAGACTATAGTGCCTTCTTGCTAAATATCCAGTTTGCGTCAGTATAGCCTTCTAGTACTGCTGGATAACTACCATAATGCAAACCATAGTCTCGAGTTCCCCTGAAGTACTTTAGTACTCGTATGATCGCTTTCCAGTGATCAGCTCCCGGATTACTCGTAAATCTACTCAACTTGCTAACTGAGTATGCAATGTCTGGTCTTGTACAACTCATAAGGTACATCAGACTTCCAATTATCCGTGAGTATTCCAACTGCGAGACTCCTACACCTTTATTCTTGGATAGATGTAAAGTCAAATCCACAGGTGTTCTCGCTGTCTCAACATCATCCTTGAGAAATTTCTCAAGATTCTTGTCAACATAATGTGGTTGACTTAAGGCAAGACCCTCCGAGGTTCTAGAAATTTGAATTCCCAGAATTACATTTGCTAGACCCATGTCTTTCATGTCAAATCTTGCCTTTAACATGTCCTTAGTAGATTTGATCACCTTATCATTGCTACCGGTAATAAGTAGATCATCTACGTACAAAGTCATCATAAGATATCTGTTTTCGTTATCCTTGTAGTAGGCGCAACTATCACATTCATTGATCTTGAAACCACTGGCTAACACAACCTCATCAAATTTCTCACCCCATTTCATAGGCGCTTGCTTCAAGCCATACAGTGAATTCACCAATCTACAGACTTTTCTTTCTTGTCAAGGGACAACAAACCCTTCAAGTTGTTCCATATAGATTTCATCATCTATATCCCCATTTAGAAAAGATGTCTTCACATCCATTTGATGTACAGTCAACTTTCACATTGCAGCGATAGCAAACATCATCCTTATAGATGTTATTCTCGATACTGGAGAATATGTATCAAAGTAATCAAGACCATGTTACTGCTTGTATCCTTTGATTACAAGTCTGGCCTTGTACTTATCGATGGTCCCATCAGGTTTCAACTTCTTTTTGAAAACCCATTTGCTACCTAGTGTTTTACTACCGGCTGGTAAGTCCACTAACTCCCAAGTATGATTCTGTAAGATAGAATATACTTCACTTTTGATGGCCTCTTTCCACATAGGTCCATCAGGTGATGTTACCGCTTCCCTATAGGTTTTCGGATCACCTTCTTCAAGCAAATAAGTCAGAAACTCTGACCCATAGGATTTCTCCTTCCTTTGTCTTTTGCTCCTTCTCACTACCCCCACATTTTCGTCTTCACTTTCATCATTCTCATTGTCGTCTACTATAGACTCATGAGGTCGTTTAGACGTCGTAAGGCGTTCGACTCCAGGATTACAAGGAAATACATTCTCAAAGAATGACGCATTCCTTGACTCCATAATCATATTCTTTTGAATCTCAGGAATCTTCGATTCATATACAAGAAACCGATATGCAGTACTATGTGGTGGATATCCGATGAAGATACAATCCACAGTCTTTGGACCAATCTTCACCTTCTTAGGTGCTGGGATCATTACCTTTGCAAGGCACCCCCACACTTTCAGATTTTGGTAACATGGTTTCTTTTCCTTCCACATCTCATAAGGACTTTCATCCTTATTCTTGCGAATCATCATATTTAAAATATGAGTTGCACTTAAGATGGCTTCCCCCCACATCGACTGCGGAAGTCCAGAGCTTAACAACATCGCATTCATCATCTCCTTGAGAGTGCGATTCTTCCTCTCAGCCACTCCATTAGACTGAGGGGAATATGGTGCAGTGACCTCATGGATTATACCATGTTGTGAACAGAATTCCCAAAAGGTTCAACATATTGACCTCCACGATGTATCATTTTGATTTTCTCATTTTGTTGTGTCTCAACTTCTTCCTTATAGATTTTAAATTTATCTATAGCTTCGTCTTTGGTTTTAAACAAATATACATAATAGTATTTTGTACAATCATCTATGAATGTAATAAAATACTTGTTTCCTTCTCTAGTTGGAGCGAATTTTGAATCACATATGTCGCTATGTATTAGGTCTAGCACCTTGGTGTTTCTTTGCACATGTTTAAACGATGCTCTTGTCAATTTTGCCTCAACACAAGTTTCACACTTATGTTTTGAATCAATATTCAATTTTGGTATGTAATCTTTTGCACTTAAACGTCGTAAAGTGTCAAAATTAACATGTCCTAATCTAGCATGCCATAAATTAGGAGACTCAAGCAAGTAAGCAGGAGAATTCTTTATTTCATTATTGTCCTTAACGGACATCACATTGAGGTTAAAAAGCCCATCGGTTGCATAACCCTTGCCTACAAACATACCATTCTTAGACAAAATAACTTTATCTGACTCTATTACAATACGAAAGCCATGCTTATTCAACAAGGAACCAGACACAAGGTTCTTGTGAATATCAAGCACATAAAGTACATTCTTCAAAGTCAGATCCTTCCCAGAAGTCATCTTCAGAATCACCGTGCCTTCCCCTTCAATGGTAGAAGTTACTGAATTCCCCATGTAAAGCTTCTCACCAGCATCAGAAGCTTTGAGGCTAGAGAAAATCGCCTTTTCCGAACAAACATGCCTTGTAGCTCCCGTATCAATCCACCATTCCCTCGAATTAGAGCCAACCAGGTTCACCTCAAAGACCGTAGCACAGAGGTCTATGTCACCCATCTCCTTAGAGATATCATCGACCATGTTTGCTTCCTTCTTCTTGTTGGCCTTCTTAGGCTTCCTATACTCAGAAGACCTATGACCCACTTTGTCGCAGTTAAAGCACTTCCCTTGAAACTTCATCTTCGAAATTCCTCCCTTAGGTGCCAACTTTGCCCCTTTACCAGAATTGTTCTTCTTGGGCTTATGTTCCACCATGTTTGCCTTTTCAGTGGCAACATTCATCTTCTTCTCGGATCCCCTGTTGTCTTCTTCAATATGAAGTCTAACGATCAGATCCTCCATAGTCATCTCCTTTCGCTTATGCTTAAGGTAGTTCTTGAAATCTTTCCATCCAGGTGGCAGCTTCTCAATCACAGCAGCAACTTGGAAAGACTCACTTATGATCATCCCTTCAGCATGAATATCATGGATGATCACTTGCAGTTCTTGCACCTGATTGACCACAGTCTTAGAATCCGCCATCTTATAATCAAGAAAGCGACCAACAATCCACTTCTTAGCCCCAGCATCCTCGGTTTTGTACTTATGGTCAAGTGACTCCCATAAGACGTTAGTTGTTGGCTTTGTACTGTACACATTATATAACGAGTCAGCCAAACCATTTAGCACGTAATTCCGACAAATATAATCGGCGTGCTTCCAAGCATCAACAGCATAAACTGCTTGCATGTTACTCTCAGCGGTGAGCAACGGTGGATCCTCCCTGAGGTAGCGATCCATATTCAACGTGGTCAGATAGAACAACATCTTTTGCTTCTAGCGTTTGAAGTTCGTACCATTGAACTTCTCAGGTTTCTCAGCATGTGCTGCAGGCACTGTAGGAACTGTAGGCACAACAGGTGCAACATGTGTGGTAGCCACTCCAGATGGTGGTACTACCGTCGATCCAACCGGAACATTAAACTGTCCAATGACAGTATGTCCCACAGGCACATGTCCCGGAGGCACATGTCCAACCGGTGTTGCACCTACATCAGATGTTATAATCTGTACAGTAGGGTTTAACGGCGGCTGGTGATCCCCATCAGATGTTACAATCTGTGCGTTGGGATCAACCACCTTGTTCGTGTTGTTCATAGTTTGATTCTCCATAGATTCTGTCACTCAAACAAACAATTAAATACGTAAGTACAGATCACATATATAAAATAAATACGCTTTAAGATTGTTAGACAATCTGTGAAAATAGTACAAAATAGTTGATCGTGTGTGTGTGAATAACTGAATAATAAAACAAATAAAAGAGGAGACAAGAACGTAAGAACCCGAGTCCAGTGCGTGACTGTCTCCTTAAAGTGTATTTGCCCTCACCGTATGTGCGAGCGAAACGCCTCCCAGGATAAAACGAATTGCAGTGAAGCTACAGTAGCGTCACTCTCAGCAAGCTTGAAACGAGCAAGATTATCACCGAAGGAAGAAGAGGCTGTGTTTAAGAGGAGAGGATGTGTTTTTCGAATGAATAATCCTAAGGCTCTACACGAGTATATATAGGATAGGAAAACTTATGCGCTACACAATTGCCCTAATTAATTAGTTGTGCTAATTAAAACGTCGGTGGCAATTTTCCTTTATTAATTAACCGCATTAATTAATTAAGGTAAGGCGGTGGCAAAAAATTCGTTATAAAAACGGAATTGATTTTACCACAATTAATTCAAAATTCGAATTAATTTAGTCAAATCTTTAAGCCCAAACCCAGTGGAAATAATAATTAGCAAAACTAGTCCAGGATTATTCAGCCCAATTTTCTGCTACATTCGTGTCCGCAGGTCGCACACGCGGAAAGCACGAAGGCTTGCGAAGCCTCAAATTTCCCCTCAAAATCCCACAATTCGCACCCCCCCTGCGCGCCCGCGTAGGAGATGGTGCAATACTTAACCAACACAAGTGAACACTCCTCTTGTGTTGTACTATATAAAGCAAAGGAAACTCCTTTTCCTTATCAATGTGGGACTTCAAGTTTAACAACAAAATTTCCACTCTTAAGGGACCAACTTTGAGTAATCATAACTCATCCATCCCTTAGTCGTTTTGAGTGATTAAATATGCATTGGAAAGCTCTCGCGGAGGAGAACACTCTCCAAGCATGACTTGTTGCAAACACGCACACAAGGCACACTCAAATCGGAGCTCAAAATGACTCGATAATGTGGGTCTAAAACCCACATTTTCTAACAGTTTAGTCATATTAGTTGTTTTCCAAACTTGTCAGTCTCATCCCACATGTTCAGTCTAATATATGTAACTTAACAAAAATTAATGTAATATCTAAGGTGTTAGTACTTTCTTTCTTTTTCATCCATATGAGTGTTTGTTTTTTCACGGATCTTTGAATCATGTGGAAGAGTATGATTATCAAGTGTAAGTTGTGATACTGGCAATCTGGCATGCAAAGGAATTAAACAAAGAAACAACATTCAAAAGCGCACAATGCATGTAGTAATATGAGAAGCGGCTTAGACTGTTTACAACTTTTTGTCTCCCCAACTTTAACCAAAAGATGGCATACTTGGCATAAATATTATCATTATAAAGTCCACTGGTAGACAGGTCCACTTCTCCGGATCATCAACAATATTATATATTATGTAAGTACTACTATTCATAAAAATTTAAATAACTGTCAAGTCCAGAGTTAGGTTCTGATGATACGTAGAAGTGATGGTGAAGATTGGAGAAAGAGTTATAGCTTGAAGATTAGGCCAAGAAAATGTGCTTGGCTTCGACCACAGGATGGTCATGATGTTAGTTCTTACGGTGTTATTATTGTTATGAATTTCACGTTTCTTAGCCTGCAAAAATCACACAATTAAACATCAAAATCACATTAGTTGTTAGTGATTAAATTTTGTAGTAAACCCAAATTATCACACACGAATATAACAACAAAAATTGAACTAATAAATGGATATGATTTTGATTTGGAGTGAGTCGCGTAACCACGCTTCCCTAAGGATTTTTGCCCCTTCTCGTGCAAGGTTTTCAATTACAATTCCCTAGCGGTAAAACACCCCCTTACGGTTCATTCTCCACCGCTTATGAACGAGAAGAGAAAGGAACGTCTCACTTCCAATGCCCAAAGAATAAACAATCACAAATATAATCTATAAGTTTATATATGTATGCAGATTGAACACACTTTTGTAATATGAGTACTTTTATAATATAGCTAGCTCGCCATGGATTGCACTCAAAAAACAAGTAAATAATGGATCACAGAAGATGATCTTCGCTATTTCTTAATTTGGAATCAATATTCTCTTTAAATAAGTCAAAACTTATAAACGGATAAAATTAATCAATGGACCATATTATTACCATCATAAATTGAAATAAAGCTCAAAAAAGTAACTGAAGAATAAGCTTTAAAGAAAAAATCTTTGTCAAAATTAAAGAAAAATTTTTATAGGAAAATAATTTTGAAATTTTATTTTTTTAAAATTAGATATTTATTCAAATGTCTAACAATCGGCCCCAAAAAATAAAATTTTAAAATCATTAAAATAAGAATAATAAAATAATAATGGTGAGCACACGATATTACGTATTCAGCACAAGTAGCTTCTGGCTTTGAACTTGTACCTAGTGACAATTGTCTCAACCTGAAAGAACCTTAGCGGAGTTGGCCTTGAACTGGGATCTTTTGACCAAGTTTAAACGAAAGCACGTGCAATATAGAAGTTTAGATCGTCCGGGTTTGCACTATTAAGGCCATGTGCAACATGCCGATTCATGAGAGTTACTAGATCAACCCAAGTCTCATAGTTGCGGCCACACAACTACTATCATATAGGTAAGTCCTTAAAGATACTTGTGAACGGACGAGTATCTCGCAAATTCTGCCTTCAGACTTATTAAGAGTATAAAACTCAAACTAACCGTCCACATTTTTTAGCACTTTGTCATCATAGGAATGAGGTAGAAGAATGTATCTATGTACATCTTCCATGAAGTAAAACTCTATATTAATTGAAGGCTCTCACGCAGACCACCAGTCTAGCTTGTTAATACCCTCTGACCTTCATTAGAAGAAGGGTTGCCACTGTCGGTGACTACTTTGTGGGTTCTAACCCCATTCCCCTCGATGAATCTAGGATCTCAAATATTCCTAGATAGACCCATTATCAGACAAATAATAAGGGTTGTTAATAATATGATATCATTTAAGTAGATTCGCAGGTCTCCGGTGCACCAAGCCTTTATCAATTATTTTCTGTTTCAAATTTCAATCAACAAAATTAACACACAATGTTAGTTACAATATTTATTGGTAATAGATTTTTGAGTACCACATTTCCAATATATCATTTTGTTGTGCTAAAAATAAAGACATTTGAATCGCAAGTGCACAATTCGTTTCGTTGTAAAATTTATTGATTCGTTCCTCGGAGACTAATATTTTCGCATTCCTTAATTTTTAATTTAATCGAATTAGAACAAATTGGGTTTTGAGAAAATTTTGGATTTTATACTACTTAATTACTAACAGAAAAATTTAATTCTATTAAAACTAAATTATTTATTCTAAAATTAATCTAAAAGTTATTCTAAAAATTAAAACTAGATTTATTCTAAAATTCTTTCTTTTTTTTTAACTAATTTAAAAGGTATTTACAGAAAATTTTAACGAATTTGAACCATTTATTCGAACAAAACATAAGAAAGAAAAAAAAAATAAAAATAAAAATAAAAATAAAAATAAAAATTATCTCAATCATTCGAACACAAATCAAACCAACACAAGTCGAATCTCAGCACAACACAGAAATTGGGTACAGACACAATTCGGGAATAGATTAAAAATAAAAATGCATGACTTGGCCATAACCAGAGAACGAAGATTTAGCAAAATTCTCACTTGGTAAATTCAATCAACAAACCGACCGAGTCAAACTCAGTACTGCCAAACACTACGAACAAAACACTACTCAGCATCCCAGATTTCGAATTGACAAATTCAGAATTACATCACAACTCGGCAAAGTCATTCAGAACTTTACAAAACTGATTACAAAACTTAACAAAACTCGACTAGTAAAACAAGAAACTCGATTCAATAAATGGCGACTCGACTTGAACTCGCAAGAAATTCGAACGAAGACAACCAACGGAAATCGCAGCAAAGAATTCAGCAGCAAAAATGACTCAAAAGACTCACACAGTAATTCGGAAAAACGACAAGACAACACAGTTTAACATATCATATTCCTAATGGGCAACAACGAATTGAACAAGCACAGTAAACCACCAGTAAATTTAACATACTAAATCGGCAGAAAATTTTCAAAACATAATTAGCAGGAATTCGATGACTCGGTCTAATCAAACTCAACACTGACTCAGTCTAACCAAACTCGAAAACCAAACTCAAATTAAAGAAGCAACAAAAAAAAACTCATTACAAGATCGAAACTCAGAAACGCAGTAAACAACAACCCACACAGCAACAAAGACGCGGGAACATAGAATTGGATTTCGACTCGGCAATTTGACTCAACCAACAAACAAACCAGACTCGACAATGCTGAGTCAACTCAGCCAATAATAACATTCGACAATTGAAATAGATAAAAAGAGAAGTAAAAAGAGGTTAAAGATTAGGAAAAGAAGGTGGGCAATTTGATGGTGGTTTCAAAGTGAAAGAAAAACGGGAGGAACCGGGATGATTTCGTGTTTACGGGAGTGAAAAGGTGAGAAATCAACAAGAAAACTAGGGAATGGTGTTTGTGATTGTGCTTTAATCAAAAAGAGAGAAATAGGTGAGGGGTGCTATTGCTGTGAATTAACAAAATAAAAAGGGCAGTATAAATTGTAAAAACTGATTATGAAACTAATTTTTTTTTATTAAATGCAAGATAAAGAAAATAAACTACAAATTTAAAATTACACTAAGACGATAATTTAAAATTAAATGACCCACAATAAAATTGATATTTAAAGGGGCAAAATTACGAATTAAAACTAAGAACAAGAAATTAAAGTTTCGTTACTTTCAACCCCAAGTGGTTAGCAACGGGATTTACGAAAATAAAGAAACAAGGCAACAATAACGAAAGAACAAGGCTAGAAATTAAAGAAAATAAAATTTCATTAATTATAATAGGAGTGTTTACAAGATTTGAAACTAAGAAAATACAAGAAAATAAAACTACCCTAAAATCTAAGTTCCTAAATACAAGGGGGGTGAGGGGGTATTTATAGGATAGGAATTAGGGTTAAGGGGGGTGTTGGGTAAATCCCCACCATACATTTGGGTTGTGTGGTGGTGGAATCCTAGCCATCTATTTGTTTCCTTCCCCCTTAAGCTTTGAAGAGTTGATCTTGGCCATACACTTTTCTAATGTGTTGGGATGATCTCCACCTTCCACTTGTCTTGAAATATTCATTTTGCTCCAAGCTCCTAATTCTTTTCCTTCTTTCATTTTTGGTCCTTTTTCTTCCTCTTTTTTCCCTTCCTTGCACTTTATTTATTTATTTTGTCATTTCTTTATTTATTTACGATTTACCTGAAATGCAACAAAATAATTTATTAAAACACGAGTTCAAGCAATAAATAAGTAAAAAAAATATGCACTTATCAAATGCCCCCATACCTATCTTTTGCTCGTCCTCGAGTAAAAACAAAAAGAAAATCTAGATAAAAAGTCCTATACTCCTTTTCATAGGTGTGACGGTTGCATTTGGCATATGCAACAAGCCCTTTAAACCCCTAGGCAGCCCTAGTGGACGAGTGAGGTCTCGTGAGGGCCTATAGTGAATGTACCCACAAAATCCATCTAGCTTATATAAAAGATCACATGGCAATGCACACCACACATACATGTCCTCTCATGATACATCAACTTAAGAATCAAAATGAAGTTGCAAAGTCTTGGTGTGGAAAGTGCAAGGATTCACATAGTCTACTCAAAGAACCATGCAAGAGTGATCACAAGTTCATGTCAAGTGCAAAAATTATTGGTAACCATGCTAAGTTTACAAGGGCACGCCTTAGAGTCAAAACTTGAGATCTCATATGCAAAACAAGCAATACCTCACATTTCACTCACAAAAGAATATTCACTCAAGAACAAGGGTAAGTGTATCACTCAATTCCAACAAAATCAAATGCATGCTTGACACTTGGTATCATCCCAACTTAAATCACAACATACATTAATAATGACAATCAAAAGGTCTTTATTAGGGTTGTAATGGGGCTAGGGACAAGGTATGTCAAGAAAGGCCAAAATAAGGTGAAGTGTCAAAAGCTAGTAGTCACCATGAATATCATGCACAACACCAAACTTCCTCCCCACACAATTTATTTTCATTTTCAACAAAAAGCCTTGAATAGTCGAATGAAGGAGGATTACAAAAACATAAGTATGCTCTCATATGTAAATTTTTTTCATTTTCATTTTCTTTTTTTTTCTTTTTTTTTTCTTTTTTTTTTCTTTTTTTTTTCTTTTTTTTTCTTTTTTTTATATAAAGGAAAATGATAAATGTAACAATAATCCTCCTTTAGATTTAATTTTGAAAATCGACTATCAAGGTAACAACAAATATTTCCTCAAAAGTTATGAACAATAGTAAACCCTATTTCACACACCTTATTGCTCCCTTAAGTTCCTACTAGCCTTTGACAAAATGGGATCAAGAATACGTAAGGCTAAACAAGAAAAAGGTCTTAGGCGAGTAATGTGGTGTGTCACCGAAAGAAAATGATTAGGCTCAAAGGGTTAACTAATTGATCACATAAGAATGGTGTGGATATTTTGGAAATATAGGTTATTCCTAAGTGCCTTTATCATTTTATCATCAATTAATGTCATGTATTTCAAGAAGGAACTCAAACAAGTGCTAGCGATGCAAATGACAAGTGGACACTCAAGCAAACGAATATGAATGCAAAAGATGTGCATATAGGCTCAAAACTCACTTGGTGTGGTAAAACATAATCAATCTCAAGTAAAGGTATCCTCAATGCACCTACTTGTACTCAAAGCTTGAAGACCAAATCATCTTACACCTAATCATGTCCTTCTAATTTCATGCGCAATTCAAATAAGTCTACTAGCTTCACCTTGCTAGTGTAAGTGTGTGAACAAGAACTTTATCAAATCACTTCTCAAACAAAAGCTAATGGATCATAAGATTATCATAGCATGCAAGGGTGCATCAAGCAACTAGCAATCAATTAACAAGACTAGAATACGAAAGAACTCTTTTTGATCTTTTTCATTTTTTAATTTTTTTGGTTTTTTCAATTTTTACTATTTACACTAAAAACCCTCCCCCATACCTAAATCATGCATTGTCCTCAATGTATGCAAATGCAAGAGAGGAGAATGAGGAGATAATAACTGACAAGAGATGAAGGAGAGAATTTACCTACTGAAAGAAACTTACATGAATCACGGGTCGATGAGGTGGGTGACCTCATCCTCGGGATCAAATGGCAGCTCTAAAAATGGTTTGAGTCTTTGTCCATTAACTTTAAATACATCACCATTTTTAGGATTTTCAATTTCAACAGCACCGTGAGGAAAAACGATCCTAACAATGTAAGGACCTTCCCACCTAGATCTCAATTTCCCGGGGAATAAATGAAGCCTAGAATTGTACAAAAGAACTTTTTGACCCGGAGAAAAAGATTTTCTCAAAATGGATTTATCATGAAAAAGTTTTGTTCTTTCTTTATAGATTTTAGCATTTTCATAGGCCTCATTTCTTAATTCCTCCAGTTCTGACAATTGCAATTTCCTATGACTACCGGCGGTTGGTAAGTCAAAGTTCAAATCTTTTATGGCCCACAAGGCCCTATGCTCTAGTTCAACGGGCAAGTGACAGGCTTTGCCAAACACAATTCTGTAAGGGGACATGCCCAAAACAGTCTTAAAAGCGGTTCGATAGGCCCATAAGGCATCTATCAGTTTGATTGACCAATCCCTCCTATTCGAGTTGACAGTCTTTTCTAAGATTTGTTTGATTTGCCTATTCGAGACTTCAACTTGACCACTAGTTTGAGGATGATAAGGGGTAGCCAACCTATGAGTAATTGAGTACTTTTTCAAAAGGGACTCAAATTGACGATTCTTAAAGTGCGTACCTTGGTCACTAATGATAGCCCTAGGTGTGCCAAATCGAGAAAAGATATTCTCTTTTAAGAATTTAAGAACGACCTTGTTATCATTGGACTTAGTCGGTATGGCTTCTACCCACTTAGACACATAATCAACCGCTAAGAGAATGTAGAGGTTGCCGAAAGAGCTAGGAAAGGGACCCATAAAGTCTATGCCCCACACATCAAAAATCTCAATGATTAAGATGGGACTCATTGGCATCATATTTCTTCTAGTGATCTTTCCTAAGTGTTGACACCTACTACAAGCGGCACAGAATTCTGCAGCATCCTTGAACAAACTAGGCCAATAAAAACCGCTTTGGAGGATTTTAGCTGCTGTTTTCTTAGCACTAAAATGACCTCCACAAGCTTGATCATGACAAAAGGAAAGGATACTTCGAAACTCATGGTTTGGGACGCACCTCCGAATGATTTGATCGGGACAATATTTAAAGAGATATGGGTCGTCCCAGAAGAAATGTTTGACTTGAGAGAAAAATTTCGATTTATCTTGTGTGGACCAATGAGAGGGAATGTCGCCGGTTGCAAGGTAATTGACAATGTCGGCGAACCAAGGAGGAGTAGAGATAGAAAAGAGATGTTCGTCGGGAAAAGATTCATTCAAAGGCAAGTCAGTGGTGGACTCCACTACTAAGCGAGAAAGGTGATCGGCAACGACATTTTCGGAACCCTTCTTATCCCTAATTTCTAGGTCAAACTCTTGGAGTAACAAGATCCACCTAATCAATCGGGCCTTAGAGTCTTTCTTAGAGAAGAGATATCGAAGGGCGGAATGATCGGTGTAAACAATGATTTTCGAACCAATAAGATACGACCTAAACTTTTCGAGGGCAAAGACTACGGCTAGAAGCTCCTTCTCGGTGGTTGAATAATTGAGTTGCGCATCGTTCAAGGTCTTACTAGCGTAGTATATGACATGAGGTATCTTATTGATTCGTTGTCCTAATACCGCTCCTAATGCGTAATCAGATGCATCACACATTAACTCGAAAGGTTGACTCCAATCGGGGGACCTGATAATTGGGGCCGAGGTCAACTCTTTCTTAAGGTGTTCAAAAGATTGTAAACAATCTTTATTGAACTCGAATTTAACATCTTTACCAAGAAGGGTGGTCAAGGGTCCAGAATTTTTGCTAAAATCTTTAATGAAACGCCTATAAAAACCCGCATGTCCTAAAAAGGAACGAATTCCTTTGACCGATGTTGGTGGGGGTAGATTGGCAATGAGGTCAACTTTGGATTTATCTACTTCGATCCCCTTTTCAGAAATTCTATGACCAAGAACGATTCCTTCTTTAACCATGAAATGACATTTTTCCCAATTAAGAACGAGGTTGGTTTCTTTACATCTCTTTAAGACTAACTCAAGATGATTTAGGCATTGATGAAAAGACGAACCAAAGATGGAGAAGTCATCTATGAAAATCTCTAGGAATTCACCTACCATGTCAGAAAAGATGCTCATCATGCACCTTTGGAAGGTGGCCGGGGCAGTGGTTAGACCGAAAGCTAAGCGACGATAAGCAAAGGTTCCAAAGGGACATGTGAAAGTGGTTTTCTCTTGGTCTTCGGGAGCTATAGGAATTTGAAAATAACCGGAATAACCATCTAGGAAACAGTAGTAGGCATGACCCGCTAACCTTTCTAACATTTGATCTATGAATGGCAAAGGAAAGTGGTCTTTTCTAGTGGCATCGTTGAGTTTCCTATAGTCTATGCACACCCTCCAACCGGATTGGACACGAGTAGGAACTTGCTCATTGTTCTCGTTAGTCACCACGGTAATACCCGACTTTTTAGGTACTACCTGAATCGGGCTAACCCAAGAGCTATCAGAAATGGGATAAATGATTCCATTATCGAGACACTTAAGAATTTCCTTCCTAACGACTTCCATCATGGTAGGGTTCAACCGCCTTTGTGGCTCACGAACTGGTTTGGCATCATCAACTAAGTGAATCCGATGTTGGACAATGGCCGGACTAATTCCTTTAATATCCGAGATACTCCAACCTATGGCTTCCTTATGTTCTCTAAGCACATTTACAAGCTCATCCTCTTGTGACTTGGTTAAATTAGAGGCAATGATAACGGGAAGAGACTCGTTAGGACCTAAAAAAGCGTACTTAAGAGTGTCGGGAAGAGGTTTGAGTTCTAAATCGGGCGGCTTTGACTCAACGGGTTCACTAGTTTCGAAAATTGGCAAAGGAGGTGGTTCACATGCTTGGTTATTTGTAGGAATGGTGGAATCTAACATTGCATTGACCTCATTTGTATATTCAGAATCATCCCAATCTTGACCAAAGTGTTTTAAACAAAAATCAAGAGCATCATTAGGGTTGATGAATTCTTGATCAACTATATCATCAATTAAATTGACATCCATAGGTTGATCATAGAGATCATCGGGTTGTTTCCCTATGTGAAAAATATTGAGGTCAATGGTCATGTTCCCAAATGTTAGTTTCATTAATCCATTTCTACAATTAATCAAAGCATTGGAGGTGGCTAGAAATGGCCTTCCTAGAATGATAGGAATCTGATTCTTAGGGCTCTTGACCGGTTCGGTTTCTAGGACGACAAAATCAACGGGAAAGAAAAAGTCACCTACTTTAATTAGCACGTCTTCAATAATCCCTTTAGGAACCTTGACAGAACGATCGGCTAATTGAAGTGTAACATTTGTTCTTTGAAGCTCTCCTAAACCTAGGGCTTGATAGACCGAAAATGGAAGCAAGTTCACACTAGCGCCTAAGTCGAGTAATGCCTTGTCCACGAAGGTATTGCCTATGACACATGAAATTGTAGGACAACCGGGGTCCTTATATTTCACGGGAATTTGGTTTGAAAGAATTGAGCTCACTTGGGACGTCAAGAAGGATTTCTTAGGGACGTGAGTAGTTCGCTTATGTGTGCACAAATCTTTTAGACATTTCGCATACGAAGGAATTTGTTGAATCGCGTCTAAAAGGGGAATGTTGACTTTGACTTGCTTAAAAACTTCTAAGATCTTGTCCATTTGGGCCGTTTGTTTTGGAGAAATGAGTCGTTGGGGGTAAGGAGCTTTTGGCTTAAAGACTCGTTCATTAGGTTCTTCGGGGACGGGTTTTGTCCCACTCGTTGATCCTTGTTCCTTAGAACTCTCGGGTTCAAGATTAGCGTTTGGTTCAGAATTCGATTCGTCTTCTTCGGGAGACTTGTCACCGACATGATTTTCAACTTGCTTACCGGACCTTAAGGAAATGACCGCGTTCACATTGTGAGGAGGTCTTTGATTGATTGGAAATTTAGGGTTTACCTCGGTTTGACTTGGAAGTTTGTTCTTCTCTCGTTCACAAAAGGCGTTGGCTAACTGGCTTACTTGAACCTCTAACTTAGATATGGCTTGAGTACTAGCATTTAAAATTTGCCTATCTTGAGTCATGGTTTGCATGAAGGTCTGTTGAGATTGAGCCAAATTAGTCGTTGATTTTGGAAGTGCATCGAGAGTCTTTTCCAAGGAGTTAATTCTCTTATCCGACTCATGAAAGCCGGGTGGGTGGGAGGGTGCTTGATTTTGATAAGGAATGTGATTTTGAGTCGAGTTTGAGAAAGGAACTTGGTTCGGATAGTTCGGCTTTTGAAAAGATGGTGGAGATTGGAAATTTTGGCCTTGGTTCCAAGAGAAATTAGGGTGGTTCTTCCACCCGGGATTGTAAGTTGGTGCGAACGGGTCATTCCGAGGTCTCGGTTGGAACATTGCGTTCACTTGCTCAAAATCGGGACAAGGTTGAGACTCAAAGTTCGAAGAATTAAAATTTGGGTACATAGACATGGGTGGGGGACTACTATGAGTTTCTAGAGCTTCGAGTCTCCTAGTAAGGGTGGCTAGCTTGGCATCAGTTGCAATATTGTTTCCAATTGAATGTAGACCCCTAGAAGAACTAGATGACTCGTTGGACTTGTGAGGTTCCTTAGTAGACTCCCACAACATAGTCTTCTCGGCTAATTCCTCGAAAAACTCCCACCCTTCGTCTTCATTTTTCTCCATAAATTTTCCTTGGCACATAGACTCTAACAACGCGGTTGTTGGACTATCTAAGGCCTCATAAACAATCTTGCAAAGCCTCCATTTTTCTATTCCGTGATGGGGGCATTGTGATAAGAGATTTTTAAAACGATCAAAATATTTCCAAAAAGACTCATTTTCCTTTTGATGAAATTGATTTATTTCGTTTGTAATCCTTGTAGTCTTATGGTTTGGAAAATATTTTTTAAGAAAAATTATCAAAAATCCCTCCCACGTTGAAATAGAATTAACGGGTAGACTATACAACCATTTTTTTGCATTTTCTTTCAAGGCGAAGTTGATAAGTCTAAGCCTAATGGAGTCTTCAGTCAATTGTTGGAGTTTTTGTAGAGCACAAACCTCCTCGAATTCATGAAGGAAAATATACGGATCCTTACCATCACTCCCGGTAAACTTAGGTAACATGCTAATGTGGTGAGCTTTGATCTCGAAATTATTACCATTTACGGGAGGAAGAGTGATGCACGAAGGTTGAGCGGAACGGGTGGGGTAGCAACGGTCCTTAAGAGACAAGGCCATGTTTACTAATGGTTCGGAATTATCTATAGACTCGAAATCAGAAGAGGAAGAACTCTCAAACGATCTCACTAGTCTAGAAGAATTATCCCTAATCCAAATAGTTCGCATAAACCATGTAAGGAAACACGTAGCAAATAAGTACGATAAATTAAAACACACAAAAAGAAATGGTGTAAAATTAAAAGAAAAATCCTAAACCTAGGGTTCCCTAATAAAGTAACTAGACCTTGCTCCTAACCGTAAGGGCTACCAAAAACTAGGTAAATCAATAATTATTCGAACCGGCTTGGCCAGGTAGGTGCAAGCATTGCCAAGAGGCTAAACACCAACCTAGACACCAAACCTTAATTGGCCAGGTCGGCTTTCGCTTTCCTAGACACCAAAAAGTAGGAATAATTAAAGATTACTTCGTTTCTTAAGCACCTTCCTAATTGAGCGCGAAATTCCTAGGGGCAAACGTCTAATTAATTTTATTAAAGGCTAGGTATGCAAAATGAGGGATTAAATTGATTTTGGGCTAAGGAAAGAGTGATGAAATCCCTTCCCTTATCTTGTAGAGGTTTTGCCCTTAATGTTTATTTACAAAATGATGCAAGAAACAAAGAGGTATAAAAAAACTATAAACATTTATGGATGCTTTAAACTACGTGTTCTAACTAAAGAAAAGAAAGAATTTAACGTACCTTGGGGTCCTCCAGCGATCACCAAAATTATAGGTACGAAAAATTAAAAACAAGAAAATAAAAAAAATCTAGATGATGTGCCCTAAGTGATTAAATGCATGATGCAACAATTATGTATTTACAACTAATTTTTTGGATTTTTGTATTTTCAATTTTTTTTGTGATTTTTGAATTTTTTGTATTTTTCTAAAAAAAAAAACGAAAAGAGCGAGATACGGTTACCGAAGCTTGCTTTCCATAAATTCCAATTTTTCCACGCTTCGTTGAGAAGAGTTCCGAAATCTCAAGCTTTCCTAAAAAGAACGAAATAAAAAAATAAGACAAGAAATAAAACTAACTCGAAAAATTAAAAATTAAGGCGCGAAAAATAATTAGTCCCCGGCAGCGGCGCCAAAACTTGTTGTGCTAAAAATAAAGACATTTGAATCGCAAGTGCACAATTCGTTTCATTGTAAAATTTATTGATTCGTTCCTCGGAGACTAATATTTTCGCATTCCTTAATTTTTAATTTAATCGAATTAGAACAAATTGGGTTTTGAGAAAATTTTGGATTTTATACTACTTAATTACTAACAGAAAAATTTAATTCTATTAAAACTAAATTATTTATTCTAAAATTAATCTAAAAGTTATTCTAAAAATTAAAACTAGATTTATTCTAAAATTCTTTTTTTTTTAACTAATTTAAAAGGTATTTACAGAAAATTTTAACGAATTTGAACCATTTATTCGAACAAAACATAAGAAAGAAAAAAAAATAAAAATAAAAATAAAAATAAAAATTATCTCAATCACTCGAACACAAATCAAACCAACACAAGTCGAATCTCAGCACAACACAGAAATTGGGTATAGACACAATTCGGGAATAGATTAAAAATAAAAATGCACGACTTGGCCATAACCAGAGAACGAAGATTTAGCAAAATTCTCACTTGGTAAATGCAATCAACAAACCGACCGAGTCAAACTCTGTACTGCCAAACACTACGAACAAAACACTACTCAGCATCCCAGATTTCGAATTGACAAATTCAGAATTACATCACAACTCGGCAAAGTCATTCAGAACTTTACAAAACTGATTACAAAACTCAACAAAACTCGACTAGTAAAACAAGAAACTCGATTCAATAAATGGCGACTCGACTTGAACTCGCAAGAAATTCGAACGAAGACAACCAACAGAAATCGCAACAAAGAATTCAGCAGCAAAAACGACTCAAAAGACTCACACAGTAATTCGGAAAAACGACAAGACAACACAGTTTAACATATCATATTCCTGCTAGGCAACAACGAATTGAACAAGCACAGTAAACCACCAGTAAATTTAACATACTAAATCGGCAGAAAATTTTCAAAACATAATTCGCAGGAATTCGATGACTCGGTCTAATCAAACTCAACACTGACTCAGTCTAACCAAACTCGAAAACCAAACTCAAATTAAAGAAGCAACAAAAAAAAACTCATTACAAGATCGAAACTCAGAAACGCAGTAAACAACAATCCACACAGCAACAAAGACGCAGGAACAGAGAATTGGATTTCGACTCGGCAATTTGACTCAACCAACAAACAAACCAGACTCGACAATGCTGAGTCAACTCAGCCAATAATAACATTCGACAATTGAAATAGATAAAAAGAGAAGTAAAAAGAGATTAAAGATTAGGAAAAGAAGGTGGGCAATTTGATGGTGGTTTCAAAGTGAAAGAAAAACGGGAGGAACCGGGAAGATTTCGTGTTTACGGGAGTGAAAAGGTGAGAAATCAACAAGAAAACTAGGGAATGGTGTTTGTGATTGTGCTTTAATCAAAAAGAGAGAAATAGGTGAGGGGTGCTATTGCTGTGAATTAACAAAATAAAAAGGGTAGTATAAATTGTAAAAACTGATTATGAAACTAATTTTTTTTATTAAATTTTATTAAATGCAAGATAAAGAAAATAAACTACAAATTTAAAATTACACTAAGACGATAATTTAAAATTAAATGGCCCACAATAAAATTGATATTTAAGGGGCAAAATTACGAATTAAAACTAAGAACAAGAAATTAAAGTTTCGTTACTTTCAACCCCAAGTGGTTAGCAACGGGATTTACGAAAATAACGAAACAAGGCAACAATAACGAAAGAACAAGGCTAGAAATTAAAGAAAATAAAATTTCATTGATTATAATAGGAGTGTTTACAAGATTTGAAACTAAGAAAATATAAGAAAATAAAACTACCCTAAAATCTAAGTTCCTAAATACAAGGGGGGTGAGGGGGTATTTATAGGATAGGAATTAGGGTTAAGGGGGGTGTTGGGTAAATCCCCACCATACATTTGGGTTGTGTGGTGGTGGAATCCTAGCCATCTATTTGTTTCCTTCCCCCTTAAGCTTTGAAGAGTTGATCTTGGCCATACACTTTTCTAATGTGTTGGGATGATCTCCACCTTCCACTTGTCTTGAAATATTCCTTTTGCTCTAAGCTCCTAATTCTTTTCCTTCTTTCATTTTTGGTCCTTTTTCTTCCTCCTTTTTCCCTTCCTTGCACTTTATTTATTTATTTTGTCATTTCTTTATTTATTTACGATTTACCTGAAATGCAACAAAATAATTTATTAAAACACGAGTTCAAGCAATAAATAGGTAAAAAAAATATGCACTTATCACATTTAATAGTTGTGCCGGTTTCAAGTCTTTGATCGATCCTTTATCATGAATTTCTATTTCACACATATCTCCAGTCGATCATTTCTTGCTTTGCAATTTCTTGATCCAACTTGTACTTATTAGTTGTCCACAACTTGGTATAGAGTGGTTGTTACTTTCATGTTCACTTTCCTGAAATTCACAAAAATTTAGATATCTAAGATTAAAACAACTAATTCAAGAACTGATCTCTCCATCCTTCATCCTTCGGCCAGTCTGCTTCTCCCAAGTTGTTCATTTGTTTATCAGATGATATATTCAGTGTACCAATGGCCAGCATGTTATTGCATGATATTACCTTCCTCGCAGAGATATACAAGATCGGTTAATATATTCTGAAGATAACATAAGTGACACTTGGAAAGACCTTACAGTGACTGCCACTTACATTGCAAGATAGAATTGATTCTTATGTCCGAACGCCAACATACTTATTAATCACTACTTACATCACCTGGACAAGTAACAAACCTCGGCTGAACTCAGATTCTGTTATCAAATGCTTGGACCAGGTTCTCATCAAGGTGTAAGGTATTAACGATATTGGCATCTGAATGTCCTCCATTTTTCCTCTCTTCTAAACTGATATAATCTGCATGAATACACTAGCCAGCATCAACTGTGATAACATGTCGGGTGAAAATTTGCACCACCAGGATAGGTTACCTGTGATTCTATTATGTTTTCTATTAATGCGTATTCGTGAGCATACTAACACAAGTTGTCAAGAAACACATAATTTATTGCATTTCAATTAAAAATATCTTTGCGGACAAGCTTGAAAGACCTCAGAGATCTCAACAAGAGTTTCAAGTAATCACGTGATTTAGATAAACCACTCAAATACATTAAGTAGGCTTAAGCATATAAAATGAATTACAAATTTAGCGAGCAGGTAACGTGTAAAATAGAATATAAAAACTCAGATTATAACAACTAATGATAATTAACCAAGAAGTGATTCATAGTTTCTAAACAAGGAAATGCAAACCAGAAGACTCTAAATTAAGAACATATAATTTATCCGATGCAAAACAGCTCTGTAATATCTTTTAACGCATGCCAGCAGTAGAATAAAGCTTATAACCCTATAGACACATAAAGTTCAAAACCTATACAAAAAGAAAAAAATAGCAGACTATAGTTAGTACTAGTGCACAGATCTTGTCGGTATTCTAAGACAATATTAAACAGAGAAAACTGAATCCAAAAGTTGTGAACAATTAAATCCTCCAATGAGCAAATATATTATCATGGTATGTTAGATAATTAAATTTCAAAAAAATGCACTTAAACATAGTTAGTATATATGTATTTTAAGATAAAACAATCACTTGCATATGAGTTCATAAGGCAGCAACAAGAACAATATCACTGTAAGGCAAAACGAATGTACAAGCTATTAGAACCACACATAACTCCCTTCATTTCAATTTTAGCAAACTTTAAAAGAAAATAATTTACAGCATTATCAACATTAGAATAGCACAGAACATGTAGGAGATGTTTAGAATGAAGGGTTTCGAGCATCAAACACAGCGGAAAGCTATAATTAAAATAATAAAATCGAAACCCAATCGCAGGATCCATGCGAAACAAGACGTTTAATTCGTAGTAAGAATCACGGTCATCACGTATCCCGCTCTCGCGATCTAAGCTCTACGGTATCCACACGAACGCTTGTACTCGAAGGATTGATGTATACTAGCACCCGAAAATAGCTTCTCACTCTATCTTCTTCGCTCTCTCAATGCGGCCAGGGTTTTAGAATATGTTTCTTATCTTCTAAAATCAGCCCATAAAGAGATATACATATATATATATATATATATAGAAGAATATTTTTTTTCTAATTATAATCCAATTATAAATAATACTAATCTGAAATTCCAATTTATTAATTAATTAAGTCTCACTTATTTAATTAATAACTAATTTCAGAATTAGTTTACGTAATTCTGTTTTTCTATTTATTTAATTAATTTAGTCATACTTAGTTAATATTATAAATAGAACAAATCACTTATTTAATTTAAATTCATAATTTAAATTATTTCTCCTTCAAGCGTTTTATGTGTGTGACCCTGTAGGTTATTATCACCTTGGCAACAATTTTAAATCTAATTTAAAATCGTAAACAATGAGCGGCATCTAGTAATACATCATTGCTACCCAAGTAATAATAATAATTGGTGATCCAATTAAACCTTTCGTGATTAATGTTTCCGTGTAATATAATCCCTTTAACCAAATATTATAGATTAAACTCGAGGCATGTAATCAGTCATCCTCTTCAACGTCTAATCCAGGTTTCCTTGATCAATGAGTAGACTATTAAAACAAATCAATATTTGAGCATGGCCATGCATTTTCATAGTCTCACTCAATCAAGAGGCCAATAATATCTCTCCTACAAATAGGAGGTTAAATCCTCTATCTATCATTCATATTTCTCATACGTCTCATAATATACCCGATGTCCACTTTTATCATCACCCGGTCAAAGGTAACTTTTAATGTAGTCAAAGTATATTAATCCTCATATAGAAATATAATGATCTCAAGTCTAAGGATCATTACACCACTATCACTGTGAGTCTTTCTAATGACATTATCAACATGTAGAATCGCACCGTGGGTCAATCCAGTTCCATGTAGAATATTACATGCACCTATGTTCTTGACTTTAGTATCACTATACCTATGACCAATGAGATGTGGTCATCAGTCAACAAACATACTAATCTTTATGCATTATAATTGTCCCATATTATTAATGCTCGATTAGGGATATTTAGGAATATTAACACTATTCATATAATCTCATTTTTAAGTCACATACTTAAAGATATAGAATACGTGTTACATATTCCAAGGACATTTATTATTCTAACATTTATTTCGCAGTAAATAAAGACATAATAAATCAACATAGAAATAATCTATGGAACATAATCATTAAATAACAAAATAGTCTTTCCTAGAAGGACACCTACATTGTCTCTAGGGCACTAACATTATCTAATACCCATGGAACTAGTGTGACGTTCGTGACAAAGCCTTGGTCAGTGGGCCCGTAACATTATCATTATTATGCACTTTACATATATGTATATCTCCTTGATCATTAATCTCATTAATAAGGTTATATCGCCTAAGTAAATTCTCAACCAACCTTCTTGGCTGCTTCGCAAGCATCAATATACTCAAACTCCATTGTAGAAACATTTATTATCTTTACCGTGAACTATTCCAGCTTACAGCACTTCTATTTAGACAAAACACGAATACAGACTGGGACACAAAATCATCCCTTTTTGTCTGGAAACTAGCATCAGTGTAACCTCTTACAACCAGCTTCTCATCTCCTCCGTATATCAAGAACGAATCTTTAGTCCATTTAAGGTACTTAAGAATATTCTTGACAGCTGTCCAGTGACCCTCACCTGGATTAGATTGGTATCTGCTTGTCATGCTTAAAGCATACGAGACATCAGGACGAGTACATATCGTTGCATACATAATAGAACCAATTGCCGAAGCATATGGTACTTTACTCATACGGTCCTTATCATCTGATGATTTAGGACAGTTTTCCTTTGAGATCGCTATCCCATGAGACACCGGGACATAACCCCTCTTTGCCTCTTGCATTCCAAAATGATGTAATACTTTGTCAATGTATGTACTCTGACTTAAGCTGATTAATCTTTTAGATCTATCTCTATAGATCCTGATCCCTAAGATATAGGTAGGATCGCCTAAGTCTTTCATCGAGAAACTTTTTCCCAACCAAGTCTTCACAACCTGTAGAGAAGGGATGTCATTCCCTTATTAGTAATATGTCATCTACATATAATACTAGGAATGCCATATGGCTCCCACTAACCTTTTTATAAACACACGGCTCATCTTCATTTTGTATGAAGCCAAACTCTTTGACCATTTCATCAAAATGGATGTTCCATCTTCTTGAGGCATGCTTCAATCCATAAATGGATCGTCGCAACTTACAAACCATTCTAGCAAACCTTGAATCGACAAAACCCTGAGGTTGTGTCTTGTACACATCCTCTTCTAAGATCCCATTTAAGAAAGCGGTCTTGACATCCATTTTCCAGATCTCATTGTCATAATAAGCTGCCATCGCAAGCTAAATCCTGATGGATTTGACCATAGCAACCTGTGAGAAAGTTTCATCATAGTCAATACCATGAATTTGCTTAAAACCTTTCGCAACTAGTCTTGCCTTGTAGGTCTGTAAATTTCATCATAGTCAATACCATGAATTTGCTTAAAACCTTTCGCCACTAGTCTTGCCTTGTAGGTCTGTAAATTTCCATCCATGTCAGTTTTCTTCTTGAAAACCCACTTGCACTCCGGTGGTGCAACCAAAGTCCATACTTGGTTTTTCATACATGGAATCCATCTCAGATTTCATGGCCTCCAGCCATCTCTCGGAATCTGGACTGTTCATAGCATCCTTAAGGTGAGAGGCTCGTCATTATCTATAAGCATCGCATCGCCACTTTGAGTCGGGAGAAATTCCATAACATTTATCTGGCTTATAGCGTATCCTACTAGTCCTACGAACAACCTGTGTTTCTTGAGCAGTATTGTTCTCAACATCTTGAGTCTCATTTTGCTCACGTTCCAACTCTGGTTCAACATTATCTTGTAGTTCTCGATCCTCATCGAGATCTATTATCCTCCCACTGTTTTTCTTAGAAAGCAGTTCTCTCTCTAGAAATACAGCCGTTCGAGCAACAAACACTTTGTTCTCGGAAGGTTTATAGAAATAATACCCTTTAGTTTCTAATGGGTATCCTACAAAATTACATTTATCTGACTTTGGTCCTAGCTTATCGGAGACCAAACGTTTCACAAACGCTTCACATCCCCAAACTTTCATAAATGAAATGCTATTACATTTATCAGTCCATATCTCATATGGTGTCTTTTGAACCGATTTTGAAGGAACTCGGTTTAGTGTTTGTAAAGCCGTCTCTAGGGCATAACCCCAGAAACTAATTGGAAGATCCGCATGACTCATCATCGATCGCACCATGTCCAACAAGGTATGATTTCTCCTTTCAGACACCCCATTCCTTTGTGGTGTTCCAGGAGGAGTGAGTTGTGGTACGATACCACACTCCTTTAGGAAATTCTTAAATTCTAAGCTTAAATATTCTCCCCCACGATCAGATCGTAGAGTTTTAACACTTTTGCCTAATTGTTTTTCAACTTCAGCCTTATACTCTTTGAATTTTTCAAACGATTCGGATTTGTTCTTCAAAAGATACATATATCCGAATCTACTAAAATCATCAGTAAAGATTATGAAATAATAAAAGCCACCTCTTGCCATCGTACGCATTGGACCACATACATCACTATGTATCAATTCCAATCGTTTGGTGGTCCTCTCACCTTGTCCGGTAAAAGTAGCTTTAGTCATTTTGCCAATGAGACATGGTTCACATTCCTCGTATGATTCGAAATCAAACTTATCCAAGTATCCATCCTTATGTAACTTGGAAATGTGATTCTCATTTATATGGCCTAAACGACAGTGTCAGATGTATGTTTTATTTGAGTCATTTGTCTTAAGACGTTTGTTATTTATATTATAGACAGGAGTATCAAGAACATATAAACCACAAAACAAACGTGCAACCCCATAAGTGACATTATTTAATGAAAATGAACAACCATTGTTCTAAATCAAAAACGAAAAACCAATCTTGTCCAAACAAGAAATGGAAATAATGTTTCTGCAAATCGCAGGCACGTAAAACAGTTCTCAAGTTCTAAAGTAAGCCCAGTGGGCAATGATAAATAATAAGTCCCTACAGCTAAGGCAGCAACCTTTGCTCCACTGCCAACACGTAGGTCGACTTCTCCTTTCGCCAAAGTTCTACTCCTTCGAAGTTCTTGCACATTTATACAAATGTGGGAACCACATCCAGTATCTAATACCCATGATGTAGAAGTAGACAAACTGACTTCTATAACATAAATACCTGAATCAGAAATCTGAACAACATTCAGTTTCTTTAGATCCTCCAAATAATTTTGACAGTTTCTCTTCCTTTCACCCTATTTACACATATACAAGGCCTTGCTTGTATCAAATCTCTCTTAACGAGCCTGTCCTTCAAACATACGTTTAAGGTGCTCGATCATGATATAAGAATCAAAATTCTCATGTTGTTTCTGCAGCTCAGGACTCATAGTTGCAAGCATCAAACAGGTGACATCGGTGTCATCATCCAAATGCTTCTGATAAGCATTTCGTTGAGCCTCCGTTGCACCTTCAGGGAGAGGTCCAGGGCGAGGAATATCTATGACATAGAGCTTTCGCTCTTGCCTAAGGACAATCCTCAAATTCCTTTGTCAATCTAGGAAGTTAGTTCCTATCAACTTGTCCTTCTCAAGGACTGATCGTGCAGAGAAGTTATTTGAGTTGTTTGTCATTTCGAATTTCTACAATGTTAAAATGCATAAAATAATTAGTCTACGGAATTATTAAATTATGTTCAAGTGATTATGATATATTCATAATATATCTCCCACTATTTTTATCAAATTAATAGCCCTTACTATTAATTCGGAAAGTATATCCCATAAATCTTTCTAGTGAGCCAAGATCCATATTTCGTCATGTCCTAAGTGTAATAACCCGAATTTTGGGTAGAATTAAAACTTTTCTTATTGTGGTTAAAGAGCACTAATGAATGGTGGTTTCAAAGAACAATGATTGTAATGAATGGATATTGCTTTGGACAATGATCCTGATGCATTGGTATATTGTCAGAATAGAGTAATTCGATGGTTGAGGACCTAGATAAGAATAATCTACCATCCAGGAAGGAGCTAATGGATCCTTGAAGGGAAATGAGTACGTGCATACTATTTTCCCGTACGTACATAGTATTTCCCGTACGTGCATAGTGTTTCCCGTACGTGCATAGTATTTCCCGTACGTGCATAGTGTTTCCCGTACGTGCATAGTATTTCCTGTACGTGCATAGTAATTTGGTGGATGAATAGTGATTTTGTAAGTTGGAAAAATTTTCACGCCACCCTATGTACGGGACGTGATATGGATGTTTCGAAGTCATATTAGTAATACGCGGAGGAAATAAGTGAATGCAGAGACGATCGGAATTCAGAAATTCCAAATTCTTTTTCGGTATAATATTTGACCGGACAGTGGATTATATATTATTATAATCCAAGAATTGAGATATTAACTTTGAGGATTTGATATTTTGGGATGTTATTATATTTGATTTAAGAATGAAGGTAGGAAACCACTGAGGCAGTGAAACAAGCGTTCTAGAAACAGCTAAAACGTTATAACAAGATTAATCAATAAAGTGAACGAATCTTAGATTACGGATTAAGTTCGTATATAGATTAAATATCCTACATGGTCATCACAAGGATTATATTAAGGATTGGGGAAGGTATTATGAATATCGAGAAATTTCCCGGTAAACCCTAGAGGTGAAACTACTTGGTTATTCTTCAAACGATCAATCGAAACGGGCAATAACCGGACACAGAAACAAGCAGAGGAAGCAAGAGTCTTGTGCAAGCTACTAGAAAAAATATCTAGTAACCAAGTGGGCAAGAGCAACTAGCATGTTAGGGTTTGAACAAGTACTTAGCAAGACAACTAGCTAGTTAGCCTTCAACCATGCAAAATGCAACACTTGTCTTACAAAAACCATCATCCATTACATCACACTCCACTAACACCACTTGGATGAGATATTATCTAGCAAATGTCACTTTATGCATTATTTCAAATCAACTAACACAAAAGAACATCAAACTCTCTCTTGAAGCTTCCATTCGGCCCTTTCCAAATTCCAATTCCAAAATCCCACTTCCAACCATCATTTGATCTTGTAATTTTTAAGGTGAGTCCTATAATTCAAGAAACTAATCTCCTAGAAATTTCAAGCTCAAATTCATTGGTTTCCATTTTCAAATAAATCATTCAAGAGGAGCATGAATACTGTTCTTCTTGAACTAACTTTGTTTTCTTGATTTTTCATGGTTGATCTAGCAAGCTTAATCACTCCTAAGGACCATACAAGGCTTAGTAAGGCTATATCACTCTCTAAGGAAGGTATAAAGCTCTTGAAACTCTAACCTTTGTTTGAGATTTAAGTATGTTTATGATAGATATAGCTTAGTTATGGTTATGTTAAGATTATAAGCATGATTACGTATGGATCTTGGATAAATGATAAAAATAGTTAGATGAACGGAAAGGCATTGCTTGGCCTCAGTTCATGTATATAAATCATGTATATGTTGTTCGGAATGGATACCATGTTTATTTGAAGATTTGAAATTGGTAGATATTCGATTTACAGCCGTTATAATGTCCAATTTTACAATACCATGTTTTGTATGCCATTTTCCATGTCAAAAACCTACTTTCCAGAAACTTTATCTGCAATGATAGGATAGGTAATGTTCTAAGCTTCGTTTTGATATAAAGATCACGTGAAACAGACTTACGGTTTAGGATTTATGACCAATTTACTAAAAGTAGTTCGAATCCGTAAACGAAAGTTCGTAACTGAAATTGAACCCTCGTAAATTATGTAAAGTCATGGCGAATCTTGGTAAATAAATACTAGAGGTAAAAAGGAAGGTGTGAAAGAAAGTCGTATGTCAAAAGGATCGTTTTTCGATTTATTAAAAATATTCGAGTCGAGGTTAAACGCGAACGAATCCCAAAAAGACGACTCTATTATAACTTCGGTAAAACACTTAGAAAACGGGCGATAAAACTCGGAGTATAATATTGGTTCGTAATGATCGACTTTAGAACTTGTATGACTTAAGTATGTCCCAAGTGTAAGTACAGTGACATGTCGTATTAACGAACGAATGTCGGGTCGGATCAATGAAAGAAGGAATCCACAAAAAGGGGTATAACGAGATAACTCGAGAACGTGTTTTGATTTAAGTATAACTTAACTTTTAAGATGTTAAGTGATTAATCCCGAATGCCTTGGCTATTTATTGATTACCAAGCTGACCCGGGACCCGCTACCACTACCCCTTACCGTACTCGACTACCAGGCAAGTTTCAATTCCCTTCTTTTAGGCTGTTGTTGTGATTGAATATATATATATATATATATATATATATATGTTTTCTGTTATACATATGCCATAGCATGCATGCCTACTTTCAAGTTATATCATTAAGCTTGTTCCCTGATTGTTATTGGCTTATAAATTAGATAGCTATCGTATTAATTATAAGCCGGTTATTGTAAGACCCTCAGAGAAGGGTGTATACATCTTATTCATCAAATATAGACCGGGAGTCAATATTTCTTGACATATCGAGATTACCTCGGAGGAAAATATTTAAGTAAATATTTTCCATTATTTGGGCGACGAATATTATTTGAATATTCGTTCGAGATTATTTATTTAACGATCCTTACTTCAAATAATTATTTGAACGTAACCATTCGACGAATAATATTTTTCAATATTCATTCAAAGTCGAATAGATTATCGATTACTATTCCGAATATTCTTCTAAAGATTGGACTACTAAATGAATATTATTTGAATATCCATTTAGAATATTATTTTATTAAATGAATATTACTTTTGAATATTCATTTAAGATATTAATTACTTGATGAATATTATTCTAATATTCATCTGAAGCTTGATTTAATTATCGAATATTATCTCGAATATTCCTTTAAGGCTTGGATTACTAAATGAATATTACTTGATATTCATTTAGAATATTATTCATTAAATGAATATTACTTTTTGAATATTCATTTAAATTCCTAATTAATTATGAATATTATCTTAAATATTCATTTCAGGTCTTATTAATTAATGAATATTATTTTGAATATTCATTTAAATATTTATTTATTCAATAAATATTCTCCTGATATTTCTTCAAGGATTATTTTGAGAAATACTCTGATTAAAGATATTCTTTCATATTCCTAAATATTCTTTAAATATTTTTAAGTCAATAAATATTCTCTGAATATTTATTCCATACTTAGAATAACCTCAATAAGGTTTATCTTCTTCAATTATTACGAAAAATATTTCGGAGACATATTATTATTAATCTGATATCAGGAAAGGTTCTCAGACATCATTCTTCTTGAGTCTATCTCCCTAAAAATAAGGGAACCTTACTTGGAAAATGTTATTTATCTTGTCGACTTCCCGGTCATAAAGTATTCTCTTCACTCGCAACTCGGGTGCTATTGACTTATTAAGTCGTTGTTTACCTTCTCATCATGCAAGTTCCTCTTTTTAATGACAATGAGAATATCACGCTTACTTTTGATGTAGCAGATATTTCTACAAACAAATACTTTAAGTTACCTTGTAACTTCATCGTTCATATTATACTGGCATCATTTCCGTAAATGCATGGCATATGGTTTGAAAGATACTTTTGAACTGTTATATATTATCGTTCAGTTATATATTATTGTTGGTGGGCTATTGCTCACCCTTGCTTTATTATTATATCACAACAACAGCTAGACTAGATGACTCGCACAAGGCGCACTCGACGCGGGCGAGGACGATGAGACTACCAGAGCTGAAGAAGAAGCTATTGGTAGGATATATTTATTCTTTCAGTACCAAGTATATGGTCTAGTATGACTTATGTAAATGGATGGCAAAGAGTATGTATTTATATTGAAATTCTTTTGGATTGTAAGAACTCATAATGTGATTAATAAAATTTGATTGTTACTCTGATTTCATCTCTAGAAATATAACGGGTGTGTTTTACATTGTTGTGTTTGGTCATAGAGATGTAATTTATTTTATGTTAAGGAAAGTTCAAGTGTTGTGGACAGAATTGGAAACCGTAACGACCGGATCCCGGACCCCGGATCTGGGGGTGTTACAGAAGTGGTATCAGAGCGTACGTTATAAACCCCAGAGATGATGCGACGTTAAAACAATAAACTCACTAAGATAATAAAAACTCTTGCCAAGTTCATAGTCGGACTACTTCAAGTAGTACTGACATATAAAACCCTTATGGGAACTCTTAAGTATCATGATAGTAACTTAGCTCGTTCTCGTATCGACTAGTAAGGTGATAGACCTTGAGGCGTACGAGCAGCAGCATGATGATGTTTTATTATATGCTGACGATCGGATTGTAAATTCGATAGAGTACCCTATTGAGGACTCGAAAGAGGTTCCAGTAGAGGAGAATCCTATTGAGGATGAGGAGTTTACTCCAAGGAAATGAGGGCTGTAGCCAGAGGGATAGCGAGAGTTAAGATTATAGTGCTCAGAGAAGTGAGCACAAAGAACTGAGATATTATTAATGGAATTGAACTTTTATGTTGGATTTATAGCCGGACTACGAGAGGTAGTACCAGCAATTAAGACAGATTGGAAGGATTACTTGAGGTCTTATATGGGGATAGATAAAGATCCTTAGAGACTTTCAGATTAATTAGAAAGGAGTTAGAATGATGCATGATTATCAAAGACGTCGATGTAGGACGGGGAGCACCCAAGAGCAGTTGAGATAGAGGCAACAAGTGCCATATTATCGGATAAATGGATTAGTGTGAATATTGTCAATGGTAATTCGCCATGAGAAGGTGGATTTCATGGGTTATATTTTATGAAACCAAATTGAGATTGTTGAGGTGGTTTTATTCAGCGAAATGTCCATATTATGAATGAACCAGCTTCGAAAGTAAAGATAGTGGAAAGTGATGGCCTGATTGGATAAAGTTATATAAAGTAGTGAGCGAGACGATGATCTCAGAAACTACCAGAGGAAAGACCAGTGGGTCTATGATAAACTCGTAATATGACTACTATCAGGTACTAAATATAAGTTTATTTTAACTCAGTAAAATGGTGAATCAGGAACGTTAGATGCATGTGATTCAGAAGAATATTAAATTCTTTCTTTTCCCCGAATAGATTATAGTAGTTACCTTAAGTTTATTCTGCACTGAATTGCAAATGGATCAAGTAATGCGATTAGTGGTTAAGAGGTAATAGAGAATGTTTTAAGATGAAATTGGTAACGACCCGGCGTAGGTGTTGCCTAACGGGAGAAGGAAAACTTTATGATACACTATGATGCATCTCATACAGGTTTAGGTGGTGTGCTTATGCAGCACGGCAGAGTAATTGCGGATGCATTCGAACAGCACGGTACACCAGACTAGGATGGCCCTAGTAGTGCCAATTTTTATGAAACGACTAATTCCGACGGTAGTGTTCCTTCTGAAACCTGTGGTTAGGAAGACTGACTTTTGATATTATCGACAACTAAGATGTATATGTATCAGGAAGAGGTGGCATGTTTCAGTTTGAAACTTTTGATTTCCCTTCTATGGGATATATATATTTGGTTCCTTTCTAGTGGTTAAACTTCCAACTTTGTGTCAATAATTCCGTTATTACAACTGCTTATGATTCTACCTGCTTGGATGCTCATAGAACTATTCTCTAGGTTTCGAAATTGATCTTCATAGTGTTACCGGTGGTTGGATAGATTGACCAAAATTTCCTTGATTCTGGAAAGAAATTCAACGATTTTTTGCAGAACTTGTCTTTCTGATTATCAGAGAACATCATGGAAGAGAGTAGAAACTGGGGCGAACCCCGTGAATTGGGTAAAGTAGCCGCTATATGGGTTGGTGGATAGACCCCGGTTATCGCGATTGATTGTAGAAATACAATGATGAAGTGAGATTGGACGAAAACAGGAAATGTAAGTAAGAAACCGGCCGGACTGAGAAACTCCGGGATTGACTTAAGTGAAAATACTGTTATACCATGAATGGTAAGCTTGCGTGGCACGTGGGATTGATAAGAATAGTTAAAAAGATAAAAGAGGAGGAAAGGTGACCGGAGACGGTGCCGAGAAGTCGATTAAGACCTATATGGAGTAAAGTTTTGGAAAGGTAGAAAGGTATCAAAGTAGAAGGCACTATGCCAGCAATTGCTAGAAAAGTAATGCTAATTAGCCAACCCCAAAAACCATATATTTTATTTTAGTGTGGTCAGTTGAGGCCAAGTCACAAAGGGTTATCAAGTGACTAGACCAGCAATGAAAGGACAAAGCAGGGTTGCTTTTAAGTAAGCGCCGACTGCAAGGGCTTTTGATATAAAGGAAATATTAATGAGATCGTAGGAATCTTCTACTGAACCCTTTGCAACCCATGTTTGGATTGGGAATTTACTAGACTTTTTGGAATGGGGTCACCCGTACTAAAGTGATTCATGTGTATATGATTGCCCAAGATTACAATTAAAAATGGAAGTATAATGACTTGAGATGTATGATGTTAGGGTATTATAAATACCATGAATATATTATGACCAAGGGAAGTAAACAATGAAGGTTTATGAAGAGAGTATAGAAATGGTCATAGATGGATCAGTATGCTGTAGAAATTTTGTCTAAGGCAAGTACCTTTGAGAAAAACGATAAGTACTAAGAGATTCACGTTGAACTCGATCAATATCTTCCAGAACATCCTTGCAACCATTACCAAGTTCTGTAAGAGAACATATAGACATACGTTGTCTTTTGGAAGGTCAAATAGGCTGACAACTATCTGAAAGAAGAGGTTAGCATTAAGCCACCGATCGATTATCAAATGAGAATGATTGAAAAGAGACCCTTATTAAGGATACATGATTTGATTGCCAAGTATAAGAAGCAAGAATTCCTTGGCAGTTGAATTAAGGATAGGATATCCATAAATTAAGACAAACCCTGGGGAATGCACAAAGGATGGCATTAACCCTAATAACGACATTATGAATTCAGATGATATGAGTTGGACTTGCTAAGGCAACAATGATCGGTAAGGATTATTAAAAAGAGTTCTGGAAAGAACATAGATAGAATTATTAGAGTATTGATCGATGACATTTTGATATACCCTGTACTCAGAAAATACAGGAGGAATGATGAGGATGACCTATGAAACCTTACAAGGAAAAAAAAAGTAATATTCCGAACTTCAAAATTGAAGTTTGGTAAGGAATGTATGACATAGTAACAATAATGCCAGATGAGGCATGTATGAAACCTTGAGGAAGTATGGATTGAACCTATAAAGGCTGAGATTATCCTAAGATAAGGAAAGAACTAAGAAAAGAAGTATCCTAAGTAGGATTGGGATTAAATGTGATGAAGTTCCCACGGGTAGGTGGAAGCAATGACTTATGGAAAAAGACTGATAAATATATTTTTCTCCATCAGCAGAGCTTAAGGGAGAATGCTTTCACCCAACAGTGATGGGAATGAGGTAGAAAAGTTTGAATTGGAATATATCCAGAGAACAAGGATTACCAGAAATTATTATTATCAAGAAAGGCCAATGAGGTGGCCGACAGTCTAAGTATAAAAGAATAATTACGAATGTTCATACCGAAGAAACAAAACGATATTTGGAAAGACCTTGAAGGTCATATCGGAGTGGAGGAAGTTACACTCCTTTTGATGATTGTGCAAGAATCGAAGGTAATAATAGTTTAAGTAAAAAATTCAATTTGTGATGGAGTCTTAAGCATATTACGTACCTTAGAAGGTCCCGTTATGAGGCAAACCAGGACCATGATACAAAATTGATGAAGTAAACCGTTAAGTTTCCAGTCTTTTATGGAAGCTGCATGAATGATAGTTTCATCAACCTGACATAGCTGCGATGCTTGAAACTCTTCGGCAATTTTATCTACTTCATGTAATATCTACATCAAGTCCAGGAAGTGTTCCTTATGGGTAAGGAATAGTGATTTCCAGAGAACCTACCCAGAGTACCACTCGATCGAGAGATTTGATTCTTTTCGAATTAGGGAGAAATTGATATTATAATAATGATGGATTAGTTGATACCCAATGGAGCCAAATTGATTATGAGGGAAATAATTTAAGGATAAAGACGGAGTCAGAGATTTTGGAATCTAGTTCAGACTAAGAGATTATGATGCCAGATATGAGGCTTGATTAGCTCATATGGTTTACCCCGAGGAAAGAGACACCAAGTATAATTATAATGATTTTGGGAGGTCGTACAAGGTTTTAATAAGCTACCAGATATCGATTTGGATGACATAATAATGAATATCGAGTGTTCAGAGCCTAGTGCTGCATTTCCCGTTAGCCCAGTAGGAATAAAAGAATTATCAACTCAGATGCGAGGATTGTTGAATAAGAGTGCGATGAGACTCAGTGTGCCACCGTGAGGAACCGGTGTGTTGTAAGAAAGAAATATGTTAGCACAAGATTGTGCATCGAACCTCGAAAGTTGAATGGGTCAACATTGAGTATAGGTACTGTTGTGGAAGATTGTCTGAGCAGCACAGGGACGCTGTGTATTTTCCAAACTTATTAGGAAATGGGACATCACCGGTTTGAAGTAAAAAAAAAATCGAGGATATACCCAAGATTGTGAATCGCACTGGGTATAGACACTATGAAATTGTAAGTGATGTCATTTTGGGTTGACTATTGCACCCACAACTTTTTGGAATTTAATGAATTGGCTGTGAGTTATCTGAGATAGTTTTCGCCCTAAGTATATCGAAACATCGTATATATGAAGGAAAGGTGCGAAATCAAAAAGGATAAAACATGATCGACTTTCAGACCTATCAGATCTAAAAATATGTGTGCTTGTGTGTATATGAAGATTATGATTTGTGATAAAAGGATTAAGAGTCCTCGAACTAGACAACATCCCCCGCAAACAAATTCCCCAAGAGATTCGCCTTTCTTTCAGAAAGGAGAAGAGATGAGATAATAGAGAATGATTGAATGAACACAGGAGGTAGATTGGCATTATGTGAGATGATTAAAGAAGAGGTTGGAACACCGGGGGTGATATTAGTTAACAATGAGATAGCGAGGCCAAAACAATGATGGCCGACGAGCTCGTTGCTAGACATCAAGAGTTACTCGAATCGGTTGTTAGAATACTCGAACTAGTTTCAATACGGAGTACCCCGTCGACAGTAGAGTTGACATTTATACAATGGAATTGGGAAATATCTAGAATTAATAGAGGATTCTGACAAGCAAGTTTTTGTTGATGTATTTCTGTGCAAACAAGATAGAGAATATAAGGTTCGAGATTTGTAATAAGAAAAGGTATCCTCGTGGAAGGAATTAACAAGATTAGAATGAAAGGAAGTTTAGCCCAAGATTCATTGGGCCATCTGAGAGTTTAAACGCGTCAGGAAGGTGGCCTATGAGCCAGCCTCACCCAAACCGGTAAAATGGTCATAACATGGTTCATGCGTATGTGCCTCATCAGTATACTATAGATGCCCGGCATATGACAGAGTACGAGTAGATAGATATACATAACCGAATCTGAACTACGAAGGACAACCTGTGGAAATTATGAATAGAAAAGAGCAAGCGCTAAGAGATAAGGTTGTCAAGCTAGTGAGAGATTTGAAGAAAATCAAGAAGTGGAAGAATCCACCTGAGAAATAGAAAGTGCAATGGGATAGAAGTAACCCCAGTTATTCCTAAACTGATTCCGAGGACAGAATCCTTTTAAGGAGGGGAGACTGTAATAACCCAAATTTTGGGTAGAATTAAAACTTTTCTTATCGTGGTTAAAGAGCACTAATGAATGGTGGTTTCAAAGAACAATGATTGTAATGAATGGATATTGCTTTGGACAATGATCCTGATGCATTGGTATATTGTCAGAATAGAGTAATTCGATGGTTGAGGACCTAGATAAGAATAATCTACCATCCAGGAAGGAGTTAATGGATCCTTGAAGGGAAATGAGTACGTGCATAGTGTTTTCCCGTACGTGCATAGTATTTCCCGTACGTGCATAGTGTTTCCCGTACGTGCATAGTATTTCCCGTACGTGCATAGTGTTTCCCGTACGTGCATAGTGTTTCCTGTACGTGCATAGTAATTTGGTGGATGAATAGTGATTTTCTAAGTTGAAAAAGTTTTCACGCCACCCTATGTACGGGACGTGATATGGATGTTTCGAAGTCATATTAGTAATACGCGGAGGAAATAAGTGAATGCAGAGACGATCGGAATTCAGAAATTCCAAATTCTTTTTCGGTATAATATTTGACCGGACAGTGGATTATATATTATTATAATCCAAGAATTGAGATATTAACTTTGAGGATTTGATATTTTGGGATGTTATTATATTTGATTTAAGAATGAAGGTAGGAAACCACTGAGGCAGTGAAACAAGCGTTCTAGAAACCGCTAAAACATTATAACAAGATTAATCAATAAAGCGAACGAATCCTAGATTACGGATTAAGTTCGTATATAGATTAAATATCCTACATGGTCATCACAAGGATTATATTAAGGATTGGGGAAGGTATTATGAATATCGAGAAATTTCCCGGTAAATCCTAGAGGTGAAACTACTTGGTTATTCTTCGAACGATCAATCGAAACGGGCAATAACCGGACACAGAAACAAGCAGAGGAAGCAAGAGTCTTGTGCAAGCTACTAGAATAAATATCTAGTAACCAAGTGGGCAAGAGCAACTAGCATGTTAGGGTTTGAACAAGTACTTAGCAAGACCAACTAGCTAGTTAGCCTTCAACCATGCAAAATGCAACACTTGTCTTACAAAAACCATCATCCATTACATCACACTCCACTAACACCACTTGGATGAGATATTATCTAGCAAATGTCACTTTATGCATTATTTCAAATCAACTAACACAAAAGAACATCAAACTCTCTCTTGAAGCTTCCATTCGGCCCTTTCCAAATTCCAATTCCAAAATCCCACTTCCAACCATCATTTGATCTTGTAATTTTTAAGGTGAGTCCTATAATTCAAGAAACTAATCTCCTAGAAATTTCAAGCTCAAATTCATTGGTTTCCATTTTCAAATAAATCATTCAAGAGGAGCATGAATAGTGTTCTTCTTGAACTAACTTTGTTTTCTTGATTTTTCATGGTTGATCTAGCAAGCTTAATCACTCCTATGGACAATACAAGGCTTAGTAAGGCTATATCACTCTCTAAGGAAGGTATAAAGCTCTTGAAACCCTAACCCTTGTTTGAGATTTAAGTATGTTTATGATAGATATAGCTTAGTTATGGTTATGTTAAGATTATAAGCATGATTATGTATGGATCTTGGATAAATGATAAAAATAGTTAGATGAATGGAAAGGCATTGCTTGGCCTCAGTTCATGTATATAAATCATGTATATGTTGTTAGGAATGGATACCATATTTATGGGAAGATTTGAAATTGGTAGATATTCTATTTACAGCCGTTATAACGTCCGATTTTACAATACCATGTTTTGTATGCCATTTTCCATGTCAAAAACCTACTGTCCAGAAACTTTATCTGCCATGATAGGATAGGTAATGTTCTAAGCTTCGTTTTGATATAAAGATAACGTGAAACGGACTTACGGTTTAGGATTTATGACCAATTAAAAGTAGTTCGAATCCGTAAACGAAAGTTCGTAACTGAAATTGAACCCTCGTAAACTATGTAAAGTCATGGAAAATCTTGGTAAATAAATACTAGAGGTAAAAAGGAAGGTGTGAAAGAAAGCCGTATGTCAAAAGGATCGTTTTTCGATTTATTAAAAATATTCGAGTCGAGGTTAAACGCGAACGAACCCCTAAAAGACGACTCTATTATAACTTCGGTAAAACACTTAGGAAACGAGCGATAAAACTCGGAGTATAATATTGGTTCGTAATGATCGACTTTAGAACTTGTATGACTTAAGTATGTCCCAAGTGTAAGTACAGTGACATGTCGTATTAACGAACGAATGTCGGGTCGGATCAATGAAAGAAGGAATCCACAAAAAGGGGTATAACGAGATAACTCGAGAACGTGTTTTGATTTAAGTATAACTTAACTTTTAAGATGTTAAGTCATTAATCCCGAATGCCTTGGCTATTTATAGATCACCAAGCTGACCCGGGACCCGCTACCACTACCCCTTACCGTACTCGACTACCAGGCAAGTTTCAATTCCCTTCTTTTAGGCTGTTGTTGTGATTGAATATATATATATATATATATATATATATATATATATATATATATATATATATATATATATATATATATATATGTTTTCTGTTATACATATGCCATAGCATGCATGCCTACTTTCAAGTTATATCATTAAGCTTGTTCCCTGATTGTTATTGGCTTATAAATTAGATAGCTATCGTATCAATTATAAGCCGGTTATTGTAAGACCCTTAGAGAAGGGTGTATACATCTTATTCATCAAATATAGACCGGGAGTCAATATTTCTTGACATATCGAGATTACCTCGGAGGAAAATATTTAAGTAAATATTTTCCATTATTTGGGCGACGAATATTATTTGAATATTCGTTCGAGATTATTTATTTAACGATCCTTACTTCAAATAATTATTTGAACGTAACCATTCGACGAATAATATTTTTCAATATTCATTCAAAGTCGAATAGATTATCGATTACTATTCCGAATATTCTTCTAAAGATTGGACTACTAAATGAATATTATTTGAATATCCATTTAGAATATTATTTTATTAAATGAATATTACTTTTGAATATTCATTTAAGATATTAATTACTTGATGAATATTATTCTAATATTCATCTGAAGCTTGATTTAATTATCGAATATTATCTCGAATATTCCTTTAAGGCTTGGATTACTAAATGAATATTACTTGATATTCATTTAGAATATTATTCATTAAATGAATATTACTTTTTGAATATTCATTTAAATTCCTAATTAATTATGAATATTATCTTAAATATTCATTTCAGGTCTTATTAATTAATGAATATTATTTTGAATATTCATTTAAATATTTATTTATTCAATAAATATTCTCCTGATATTTCTTCAAGGATTATTTTGAGAAATACTCTGATTAAAGATATTCTTTCATATTCCTAAATATTCTTTAAATATTTTTAAGTCAATAAATATTCTCTGAATATTTATTCCATACTTAGAATAACCTCAATAAGGTTTATCTTCTTCGATTATTACGAAAAATATTTCGGAGACATATTATTATTAATCTGATATCAGGAAAGGTTCTCAGACATCATTCTTCTTGAGTCTATCTCCCTAAAAATAAGGGAACCTTACTTGGAAAATGTTATTTATCTTGTCGACTTCCCGGTCATAAAGTATTCTCTTCACTCGCAACTCGGGTGCTATTGACTTATTAAGTCGTTATTTACCTTCTCATCTTTCGAGGGGTAAGATTGTTGGAACAAGTTGATATTCGTTACCAAGCAATAGCTTGGAAGTTATTGGTGAATTTTCCTTTCCAACTAGATACGACTACTTTGTAGGGTCTTATCAACAAGTATTATACTTGGGGAAAGGGGGACGAACGTTACATTCAGAATCATGAATTCTATTTGAACTAGGAGTCATGTAAGAGGCCGAGTAGCGCCGGTCCATCCCCTTTGGCCCAACCGTTGGCCGGGGAGAGCTAGTAAGGCGATAGACAAGTAAAGCTGTCAGTTCTTCCTTCTACCGGTAGTAAATCTAATTTGAGCTGTACGATCTCGACTGATCATCAAGATTGGAACAGCGGGCGCGGTGAATACTCCATCATTGGTTCATCATCCAAACTTATTTATTTCCTGCAACATGATTACTGTTGGCAGAGCTGGAAAAGTGTTCATAACTGGAATTGCAATCTTTTCATGCAGGTTCCTCTTTTTAATGACAATGAGAATATCACGCTTACTTTTGATGTAGCAGATATTTCTACAAACAAATACTTTAAGTTACCTTGTAACTTCATCGTTCATATTATACTGGCATCATTTCCGTAAATGCATGGCATATGGTTTGAAAGATACTTTTGAACTGTTATATATTATCGTTCAGTTATATATTATTGTTGGTGGGCTATTGCTCACCCTTGCTTTATTATTATATCACAACAACAGCTAGACCAGATGACTCGCACAAGGCGCACTCGACGCGGGCGAGGACGATGAGACTACCAGAGCTGAAGAAGAAGCTATTGGTAGGATATATTTATTCTTTCAGTACCAAGTATATGGTCTAGTATGACTTATGTAAATGGATGGCAAAGAGTATGTATTTATATTGAAATTCTTTTGGATTGTAAGAACTCATAATGTGATTAATAAAATTTGATTGTTACTCTGATTTCATCTCTGGGAATATAACGGGTGTGTTTTACATTGTTGTGTTGGGTCATAGAGATGTAATTTATTTTATGTTAAGGAAAGTTCAAGTGTTGTGGACAGAATTGGAAACCGTAACGACCGGATCCCGGACCCCGGATCTGGGGGTGTTACACTAAGTCAACCACTGGTAGTCCTTAAAACATGATTATTTAGGTAGACTACAGTTGTCAATTATATCATATATAATTCTTGGATAGTTTGGTGAACAATGATTGATCTTATCTATCTAATAGATTTTTAACCAAACTCTATGCTTCTAAGTTCATAATAGTTGAATATAACCGTTTATTTTCACCTTATTACGACGACTCAATTAAGTTAGACCCAATGATACAACGGCCGAATATAACCGTTTATATTCGTCGCATCTCACCACGATAGACAAGAGTCCCCTGCCACTGACAGCCCTTCCCCTTATCGATCTAGGATTCGATGAGTGTTCATTCATTGGAAAACATCTGATTAAAACTTAATATTTTGTTAAGGGGTTTAGAAAATATATAACGATCATGATCACATCATAAAGAGATCCTCAATTTTCCTTGAACCAAATATTTCAAATTTACATCTTCAATTGTTCATTTCCCAGGTAGATGGAGGATCCCAATGGTCACACTTAATACCCATTAACCTTACGAATACGCATATCCGCTTTTGTCAGAAAATCCTAATTTTATATATCAAAAATCCATATTGAATTCCATGTTTTAAAAATCCATATTTCATAAACACAAGAATCTCATGATCGTTTGTTAATTTTAAAATCTTGAATCGTTACAAATTTTATCTTGTTTAAGCAAGCATGGCATGGGTGATGTATCTAATACATTCAATCATACATGATTAATCTAATTAAAGCATGCATCATAATGTATCCTACACATGCATTCATACATCAATATGTAAAGTGTAGTATGTAAAGGCGGTTGGTTATGGCCTTTATCCTATAAGATCCTTTCAAGCTAATGAAAAGATCAAGGTCAATCTATGGTGGAATAAAATACTATACTATTACATGTCTTCTTATTTGCTGCTACAATGCCTCCTTGGATCGCCTCCTTGCTTGCTTTTCTTCATGTCTTCATGTACATTACATAAACAAAACAACTATACTAATGTACTTACAAGGAGAACTCGAGTTACATTCAAGATTTAATCATTACAAGGAATGACGACATGCAAGTCGTATTTAGAAACCAAACCATAAACAAAAACCTCTACCTATGGGTCTCAAGGCCATAACCATCCACCATGCTCAAGTAATAATTAAAGAACATGTCATATTATCTAATCATGTTAAAACATATCATATTTCAGATGATCCAATCAAAGAAATTATATAACGCAAAATTCAGAAAATCAGAATCAAATTCTGAAAATAATAAATCGCCGTTTTCAGGCACTAAACAGCGTCAAACGCCTTACAGACAATTCGATGATAGATTAGCTATCAGTTTTGTTCAGATGCACGTTTCTAGTCAGAAAACACATATCGTTTGCGAAAATCGGACAGTGGACACAGATTTCACCAAATCTTAACAGCGTATACAGAAATCGTAGAGTATACAATCCCCATATCAAGAACAAACATAAATCATATATATATATATATATATATATATATATATATCAATATATATACAGATTATATGATCATCATCAACATATCATATCCAATATGATCTAATAAGTTATAACTCAAAAACAATTTTCAGAAAATTCGAATTTAAATCAAAAAACCATAAATCGTTGTTTACAAGCAGTAAACTACGTCAAACAGCTTACAGATGCGAACCTGACTATGTCAGTTTTGCTTAGTGGCCCGATTCCAATCAGAAAACATATCTCTTTTGCGTAAATCGGACACAGTACGCAAATTTCACTAAATTTGCACAATTTTTCGGAAATCGTATCGTATACAATCTCCAAAAATAAGAACAAGCATGTATCATATACACTCAGCAATTTATACAATCATCCCATGATTATACAATCCACTAATATATCATATGTTCAAAACATATACATACACATCTCGTATAATCACAAAAACATGGCAAATCACATACATGCTTATATACACCAAAATTGTTAAACACATAACCGAATTAAAAGCGTTTTGCAAGTAGCTCTGATGCCATTGAAGGGTTTCGAGCATCAAACACAGTGGAAAGTTATAATTAAAACATTAAAATCGAAACCCAATTGCAGGATCCATGCGAAACAAGACGTTTAATTCGTAGTAAGAATCTTTACCTTAAAAAAAGCTTTAACATTTATGAGGAGGAAGAATCATAGAGGTCCAAAGCTTTCACGATCACCACGTATCCCGCTCTCGCGATCTACGCTCTACGGTATCCACACGAACGCTTGTACTCGAATGATTGATGTGTACTAGCACCCGAAAACAGCTTCTCGCTCTATCTTCTTCGCTCTCTCAATGCGGCTAGGGTTTTAGAATATGTTTCTTGTCTTCTAAAATCAGCCCATAAAGATATATATATATATATATAGAAGAATATTTTTTTATAATTATAATCCAATTATAATTAATACTAATCTGAAATTCCAATTTATTAATTAATTAAGTCTCACTTATTTAATTAATAACTAATTTCAGAATTAGTTTAAGTAATTCTGTTTTTCTATTTATTTAATTAATTAAGTCATACTTTAGAACAAATCATTTATTTAATTTAAATTCATAATTTAAATTATTTCTCCTTCAAGCGTTCTATTTGTGTGACCCTGTAGGTTATTATCACGTTGGCAACAATTTTAAATCTAATTTAAAATCGTAAACAATGAGCGGCATATAGTAATACATCATTGCTACCCAAGTAATAATAATAATTGGTGATCCAATTAAACCTTTTGTGATTAATGTTTCCGTGTAATATAATCCCTTTAACCAAATATTATAGATTAAACTCGAGGCATGTAATCAGTCATCCTCTTCAACGTCTAATCCGGGTTTCCTTGATCAATGAGTAGACTATTAAAACAAATCAATATTTGAGAATGGCCATGCATTTTCATAGTCTCACTCAATCAAGAGGCCAATAATATCTCTCCTACAAATAGGAGGGTTAAATCCTCTATCTATCATTCATATTTCTCATACGTCTCATAATATACCCGATGTCTACTTTTATCATCACCCGGTCAAAGGTAACTTTTAATGTAGTCAAAGTATATTAATCCTCATATAGAAATATAATGGTCTCAAATCTAAGGATTATTACACCACTATCACTGTGAGTCTTTTTAATGACATTATCGACATTTAGAATCTCACCGTGGGTCAATCCATTGCCATGTAGAATATTACATGCACCTATGTTCTTGACTTTAGTATCACTATACCTATGACCAATGAGATGTGGTCATCAGTCAACAAACATACTAATCTTTATGCATTATAATTGTCCCATATTATTAATGCTCGATTAGGGATATTTAGGAATATTAACACTATTCATATAATCTCATTTTTAAGTCACATACTTAAAGATATAGAATACGTGTTACATATTCCAAGGACATTTATTATTCTAACATTTATTTCGCAGTAAATAAAGACATAATAAATCAACATAGAAATAATCTATGGAACCTAATCATTAAATAACAAAATAGTCTTTCCGAGAAGCACAACTACATTGTCTCTAGGGCACTAACACTATCATAGAAAAATCAAAACTTAACAGTATGTTGCCCATTACACTATACAACTTAGAACAATGTATTATTCCTCAGAAACTAGATGAGCAAATTAACTATTTGGACTAAAAGCCAGCTATACACCAAACATTTAATCAATTATATCATGTAGGCAATTCTATCAATCTCACAAGATAGCAAAAAATCAGAAAATATTTTAGACATCTTTATTTTACCTAAGCCCATGGGTTTGATTTGTATGGGACTCACCTTTCAAACTGATGTGAAATGGAAAACTCGTGATATCAAGAGAATTTGACTAAACATACAAGGCTACTGGAATGAAGATTTTGCGAAATAACTCCACTGAGTAAACATAAATATTTCCTACCTGCATATGTTCACTTAGAAAGAAATGCAGTGAACTAGAAGAGTGAAGGACTTTGCTTACATGAATCATACATAAAGAAATTTTGGTGTCTGATAGGGTCCAACACTTGAATGCTCTAATAAAACACGTTTACAGAATAGATTTCTATCCTAAGCTGAGACATCCTCTTAGCAAAACACACATACAACATCCTTATTAATTAAAAACCTGTTGTATTAAACATACACTAGAAATTCTACTAGGCCTGTGAAATTTCACTACTACTGGTCTTACAATATATAGTCCAAAACATTAATAACACTAAGTTCCTTCCAGATGGCATATGACAACTGCTCTCACAATTACAACCTTCAGTATGAATTGTTATTACCAGCAAAAATTTAATAAAGACATAAAAAATATGACTCGTTTACTTTAAATGACATGTCAATCACATTTGAACATTAAACTGGACAAAACTAAGCATATAAACTATGAATTAAAACCAATACTATGATAACATAACCTCAGAACAATTACTCATTCTGGAGAACAAATCAAGTTTCAATATATAAAGTTACCAACTTCTTCTTTAACAACATGGGTTGCTCTGCCTTCCATGATTTCTTTGCTTCTTTTACAAAAAACATGTACATCTATGGTCGCTTCTCAAGCTCGTGTTACAGGTTTACAACAATGTACTAATACCTCACAATTTTGTATACTAAAACAATTATAATGGTAATTGATCTTCCAAACCAAAACTCGCACTAAAGTTCATTAACCTCATATATCCTGGGACATGCTTCTAAAGTACTAGTATCTTTTAGAGGTCAACATCAAGTATTATTGTAAAACAAACAATGTAAGAGCAAATTGATACCTGGACAGAAAGTTAAATGTCCCCAGTAAAATACAATTATTTACAGCAATATCACTAGATAGCATGACCAATTAATACTCAAAATAGGAATAAATTTGATCACCAAAATCCAATTAATAAACTAGCAAGGACTAGGAAAAAAAATTCGTACAACACATTCTCGAACATGAATACTTAAAAACAACTCAATTTAAAAAAGTTTAATTTTAATACTCTATTGAAAATAAATTAGAAATAATGTAATCCTTGATTAGCTAAAAAACATATAAAACAGAGTTCACTTAGCTGAAACCCCGAGAAGACTAGCATGAAAATCGCATAGGCACCGCCATTCATATGTGCATATCCACATCAACTAATAACATTGATAAAATGCTTGATTTTCCAAATCGAAATCTGCACCAAGTTTTATGAAACCAACTGCAACATGTAACACTAAGATACAAAATACTTAAGTAGTTAGAGATGATATTCTACAAAATTAAATTATCGTTAACGGTCCTTGCATAATCTCACAATTTACGACCTGCAAAAAAACTGCATAATAAAATCTCATGCAAACAAAATATCACCACAAAAACCATGATTAAGAAACTAGTAATTATCAAACAAAAATCCTTAGATTGTTACGAATTTCATGTTTCTTAGCTTGCAAAAATCACACAATTAAACATCAAAATCACATTAGTTGTTAGTGATTAAATTTTCTAGTAAACCCAAATTATCACAAACGAATATAACAACAAAAATTGAACTAATAAAAGGATATGAATTTTGATTTGGAGTGAGTCGCGTAACCACGCTGCCCTAAGGATTTTTGCCCCTTCTCGTGCAAGGTTTTCAATGGCAATTCCCTAGCGGTAAAACACCCCCTTACGGTTCATTCTCCACCGCGCACGAATGAGAATATAAAGGAACGTCTCACTTCCAATGCTCAAAGAATAAACAATCACAAATATAATCTATAAGTTTATATATGTATATAGATTGAACACACTTTTGTAATATGAGTACTTTTATAATATAGCTAGCTCGCCATGGATTGCAATCAAAAAATAAGTAAATAATGGATCAGAGAAGATGACCTTCGCAATTTCCTAATTTGGAATCAATATTCTCTTTAAAAGTCAAAACTTATAAACGGCTAAAATAATCAATGGGCCATATTATTACCATCATAAATTGAAATAAAGCTAAAAAAAGTAACTGAAGAATAAGCTTTATAGAAAAAATCTACTATTCATCGTCAATCTTGTAAAAATCATATAAAATCAAAAACTAAGAGTTTGGTTCTAAAATTTTTACCACACCTTCTACTCTTCAAGGGCTTTCTTTTGAGCTATAGAACACAAGAATCCAACCATGGGAGCTAGGGTTTTGAGCCCCATCTTTCTTCTGATCAGAACCTGGACAGTTTTGGTCCTCCAACTTTAAGCATGGATTTGACTAGGCTATACTACTTGGATTTCCATGAAATTTGGAACGAATCTTGCCCATGGAGTGGAGTTATGATTAAAATTTGGTGATTTAAGGATGAATAGAAGTGCAGATATGAATTTTTCTTTGTGTTATGTTTCTGCTGGACAGTTTGTATGTTCTATGTTTTCTTTTGCTTTTCTCTCTTTTCTCCCACTTGATCATCTACTTTTTGCTCATATAACTAGATATTATCAGCTGGTAGGATGAGATTGATAGCATTGGGGTAAGAGCCAAGAGTCTTGGATAAGTTTTGATAGATATTTGTTTTGTTTCTTGTTTGATTTAAGTGATTTAAATCACCTAACTCCTAAATTGTTTTGATTTAATCCTTGATTAAATAATTTAATCCACTTGATATAATTCTCTTGATGATCATATAGGATATTTAATCTTGTCACAATCTTGAACCTTAATCCCTGATTTGTTCGCTTAATTGCTTAATCTCGTTGTAACGTTTTAGCGGTTTCTAGAACGCTTGTTTCACTGCCTAAGTGGTTTCCTACCTTCATTCTTAAATCAAATATAATAACATCCCGAAATATCAAATCCTCAAAGTTAATATCTCAATTCTTGGATTATAATAATATATAATCCACTGTCTGGTCAAATATTATACCGAAAAAGAATTTGGAATTTCTGAATTCCGATCGTCTCTGCATTCACTTATTTCCTCCGCGTATTACTAATATGATTTCGAAACATCCATATCACGTCCCGTACATAGGGTGGCGTGAAAAGTTTTCCAACTTACAAAATCAGTATTCATCCACCAAATTACTATGCACGTACAGGAAACACTATGCACGTACGGGAAACACTATGCACGTACGGGAAATACTATGCACGTATGGAAAACACTATGCACGTACGGGAAACACTATGCACGTATGGGAAACACTATGCACGTACTCATTTCCCTTCAAGGATCCATTAGCTCCTTCCTGGATGGTAGATTATTCTTATCTAGGTCCTCAACCATCGAATTACTCTATTCTGACAATATACCAATGCATCAGGATCATTGTCCAAAGCAATATCCATTCATTACAATCATTGTTCTTTGAAACCACCATTCATTAGTGCTCTTTAACCACAATAAGAAAAGTTTTAATTCTACCCAAAATTCGGGTTATTACATAAATCATCTCCGGGGTAATTCTTCTACTCCTCTTCTGCTGGTGCGGAGTTAATCGGCCAAATTCTTCTCTTGCTGAAAAGTTTTTATAAATCAAGAATGAGCTACATAATGCTCAGCAAGTTCACCATTTTGTAAAATAATAATGTGGTTTATTTCGAAAACATTCCCAACTATATGGGTTTATATCTCAGATTTCAAAACATAATTGGACAATGTATATGTCCGAGTTTGAATAAAACATCTATACTCACTAAGGAGCTTTAAGAATAACATATGAACCCTTTATAAGGTTCCCATTTCAATATATCTCAAGTTTGAAAATATATACATATGAGTATATCATTTTCGGCAAAACACTCTACGATTAACATACTGTATAGGGAATACATCATTGCAAACCTCTTTCCTTCCATTAGCTTAGAAGGTTTCCCATACAAAAACATTTCATTCTTTAAAACAATTACAAGAGTGCACTAACACGTGCCAATCTTTATAGAAAATCTTGCAGTTCTAGATACTGCACGATGTCAATATTTTTCTTATCAAAAACCACACTATTGGCAACTTGGCACTTAGGCCCAAGAAGCAGTGTTTGAGTATTCTCCCAAAGTGGAGGATGGGACTGGAAGAAAACATAAAAACCTGACAAGGATTGACGATGATCAGTCACCACATCCAAGTCCAATAATCCGCGGGTCTTCTCTACCGGTAGAAGGATAGAAACTACATCCGTAACTATCCCCGGGTGAAAACTACATCCGTAATCACCCTCGATGAAAACTACATCTGTAATCATCCTTCGGCAACACCTGGGCCGGAATAATAATTGATGGACCGCCTGGCTCACGGCCGCTTACACATCCCGGGAATCGTTCGTCAACGGTTCCCACACCTGTTAGAGTCCCTTTTTCTTTTTCTTTTAAAACTTGATTTTGATTGAAAACTGAGTAATTGAGGTCCGACATCAGTCGACCGATGATTCTTGAAATCATACAAGAAGCAAACCTGACCGGGGGTTTTCGAAAATGTTTTGAGTTCGAAAGAGTTCGAGTTTGAAAGTGCTAAAGGTATCTTGGATTAGCTTTGTCTTTAAAATAATGAACAATAATTAATAAATGATATTTTAAGATTTAATATTAATAATTAATAAAATAATTATTTAATTAAATAAGCTTTTAATCCAAGATAGGTATTTTGAGTATTTACGAAGATATAAAAATAATTACTTGAGTATACGATACTCCCCGAATGACCCTTCGGGTTTTCGCAATTTAATTACGATATAATAATATACCGCTCCCCGATCAATAGTATATACGGACCGCTACGACCTCTATTGCTAGAGTCGTTGTCCGAAGAAAACATTTCATTCTAAGTTCAAGGGGTGCAAACATATATGTACTTATACATCTCAATTTCATCGATACTTCGATAAACATAAACATTTGATATGATTGAAAACTACAAACACAACAGTGAAAGTCCTTGTATATGTAAGTTTTGAAAAGTAAACTTGCCTTGGTGTGGTTGGGGTGGTCGAGCGTGCGGAGTGGAATGATCTATACATAAGCAATAACCGTTCGTTAGTACCTTAACAATATCTCTTTAATTACGGGGTTTTAGGGGGTACAAAATTAACTTAATGACTTCGTCTTATGACACTCTAGCCCCACTATAGGTTCATGTCACCACTCGATTACGCTCGTCACTTATTCGACTTAATTTGGTTACCATATCTGAATCATATCCATTACCCCTAAAATTACACTCCACTTACGACTTTTTCCCTTGCGCGAATTTTACTCTAGCATTTTTGTAAAACTGAAAAATACATATTTTAATCCAATTCTTTTTGGGTAGCCTTCACCACTGTATTTGCTAGCTTCTCTAATTTTTCCATGATCCTACATAAATTTTTAGGGGTTTAAACAAGGTTCACAAGGGGACCATTTAGTGCAGCCCGGAATCCAGAAACACATTTCACTTCTCAGGCCATAACTCAAAATCTATACATCACCTAGTCATGAACCTTATATTTATGGAAACTATATTCAAATACCTTTCCAACAATATATATTAGGACCTCAGGGGACAATATTTGGGGGTTCAAAACCCTCTTAAAAGACAGTTCAAGTTCCTGTAAAAATCTCAGCATGCTTATATAACTAAACCAACCAAGAATCTTACATCCACATCACAACCAACATCTAAATCACCAAGATCATACTTTATAACATACATGGAGATACATACACTAACCACAAGCTTAAAAATCACAACCACAACACTTAAACTCAAGATCTACATCATCCATAACTTATATGTCCAAGATTCACACTAACATCCATGGATCTAACATTAAACATCATAAATAATTCATGGCCAAGAGGGGTTAGAGTTTTATACCTTCTTGATGTTCTTACAATCTCAAACAAGCTTGGTTAACCTTGGGGAAGCCTTAATCTATGCTCACCATCTTCAATCTCACCAAAGAAATCAAGAACATGGAAGTGGGTTTCCTGACTGGAAAAACACGCCCCAAAGATCAGCCAAAACGAAGCCCTTGCACTCGTTTCCTGCTCGAGGCTCCTGAATGAAAGTTGTAGCGCGTCTTAACAGTTTCTAACCATATAAAGAACAAAAAATTTCATTGAGTAATGAAGGCTCTAGGCCCGTTTTACTGAGAGGTGTTCTGCTGGGCAGAATGGTTTTGTTCTTGGTTTTATGTTCTAATAATGTCATACACTTGATATATATCTATTTTTGGTTGGATGCATCTCATCCTTGCTAGGTGGCAACCTCTCATTGGCTCCTCTAGATTTCTTATCCACCTAAATTGCAATCAAGCCCTTTGCTAATTGCAACCAAGTCCTTGTCTCTTGTTTCTTGCACTTAAGTCCTTTTGTTTTGTTTTCTTTTCCACCGCCTTGATTTCCTTGTCGTTTCTTGAATAAAATAAATACGTTACAACTTATACGTTGCATATTATTGCTCTAATATAGCACAATACCTCGAACGAATATTAATTCCAACATCCCTTGTTTATTTCTCTTTATCTTAGAAAACGTTCTCCCGATTTCTCAAGCATTCTCTTTTCTCAATTCTAGGAGTTTATTCTCAATCCCTTTTCCCTCTCATAATATATCCTTCCTTGGACTCTTAATATACCATATCCTTAATCCATGATTCGTTCGCTCAATCGCTTAATCTCATTGTAAAGTTTCAACGGTTTCTAGAACGTTTGTTTCACTTCCTCAGTGGTTCTCGTTCCAAATTCTCAAATCACTTATAATAAAATTCCAAAATATTAACTCCTCAATTCCTCAAATTAAATATCTCATTTCTTGATATTACTGATATATAATTCACTGATCGGTCAAATATTACACGAAAATAGAATTTGGAATTTCTGAATTCCGATCGCATTTACATACACTTATTTACTCCGTAGATTACTAGTATAACTTCGGAATATCCACAGTACGTCTCGTACATAGGTGGCATGAAAATTTTTCTTAATCCTCAAAATCACTATTCATCCACCAAATCACTATTCATTGATGCACTTCATCATAATAGGAAAAGTTTTAATTCTACCGAAATTTTGGGTTCTTACAGTATCCCCTCCTTAAAAGGATTCCGTCCCGGAATCAGTTTAGGAATCACTGGGGTTACTCCTTCTTTGTTTCACTCTTTCAACTTCCAGGTGGATTCTTCCATATCTTGATTTTCTCACAATTCCTTATTAGTTTGAAAACCTTGTTCCTCAGCACTTGTTCTTCTCTATCCATTATTTCCACGGGTTGCTCCACATAGGTCAAGTCTTGTTGTAGGTCCACTTGGTAGTACTCTATCACATGCCGAAAGTCCGGGTGGTAGGGTCGTAGCATGGTCACATGAAACGCATTACGCACTTGCTGCAAGCTCGGGGGCAAGGCTAGTTCATAGGCTAACTTTCCAACACGCCTCAAAATCTCAAAAGGTCCTATAAACCTCAGACTTAGCTTCCCTTTCTTTCCAAATCTCATCAATCCTTTTCGAGGGGATACCTTTAGCATCACGAAGTCTCCCACCTCATACTCCTTCGATATCTCATAAGGTTTGACCATACGAAATAATGGGTTTCTTAAAAAAAAACTAATGACTTTTACATACACTCGTCTGTACCGTAAGGACATAATATGAATTCGAAATTTTCATTTAATAATTCGTACATCTCGTGATCGCAAAGATTTCTCATCCACCCATAAAATTACTATTCGACCAGGTTTCGAATATTCACAAAAATTAGGGTTAATGCAGTCTCCTCTCCTTAAAAGGATTCTATCTTAAGAACCTAAGGATAATAGTTGTGGATACAATTCCAACCTTACCCTTTCCAACTCTCAGGTTGACACTTCAACCCTATTGTTCTCTCCCTTGGTCTCACCAACGCTTTAATATTGTTTCTCAACGCATGCTCTCCTCGACCTGTATTCCTTATCGGTTGTGCTATGAATGAAAATTTCTATCCCACTACTTATACGTTCCTCTTCTACATTGTTCATAGTATCCGTGTTGAGTCCTTGTATCGTTGGCCCGTGAATACTTTGTGGTCGCGTTTTATAATCTAAGACAACGTCAATACGCATGGTATTCCTCACCTTCCTTGGCTTGATCAGCACGCATGTGTTGCCTCCCGTCAGCCGTTACCACTTGCTATGGATACTGTATAGTCTTCGGTATATGTCGAACCAGTTCAGCTACTATATCCCTCGTTTATTGACATCTTCGTAGCGCAAGAAAAGCGAAACTTCTTCTTTCACAGTACGCTTTACAAGAGACGTCCTTACGTTCGCAGGGTGATGATCGTGATAACAACATTCATTTCATGGATAAGTTTTTATTCTCGATTTCCCCGTGAAATCTAAGGCACGACACTAAATACAAATTCGATCGTCTGGATAATTCTTCTTCCCTGTCCGTCAACCACGGATCAAATTAGTACATACGCTCAATCTCTTTGTTAAATATACCTGAAAGCACCTTCAATATTCGAAGTTTAACCTTAAGTCTTTATCTGACGTAATCGCTGCAGAAGTTTTATATTGCACCACCATCTCTTCCGTATAATATTCGATAATCTTCTCAATGGAAAGTCTCTCGTAGGTAAATCACTTGGTCCAACAATTATAACTCAACTAGGGCCATCTCTTGGCTCGGTCTTTGGCGACCTACTTATGAAATTCATTATAATTCTGTTCACGTTCAATATTTTCTACAGGCGGAATTAATCCAATAGATCTCTATCATTCTGCTTTTGGCATGTCGCGTTTGTACTTAATTGTTTGCCAATACCATTCTTCATATCCGTTTGCCAAACATTCTCTTAATTCTCTATACATCTTTGTCCTTCCCCATAATTTATTTATTTTCCTCTAACATTATTCTTTATTGTATATACTCTATTTTCTTGGTCAATACTGACTGAATTCCAATTTTGAATAATACCTTCTATAGGTATCGGCCACCACACTGGCCTTCCATTATACTCTCTGCTCCCTTTCGTCACCTTCTCTTTCTTATGTTTAGTTCTAATATGAAGATATACTTATGGCACTTGTGGAGAAATTTTCACACTTTTCTCATAAGGTTAACGTCTCAGTTTTATGAGTGAACGCCATCATGACTAATCCCAGATTCACGGTTAGTATATCCTATCCCGTAACCTTTATGTTGTTTAGAAGTATAGGCTATCATCCCCTTTCTACTGCATCAGCACACCTTTTAAACTCTTGAAAGACGCATCATCGTGACTCTCAAAGTCCTCTTTTTATCATCAAGTATAGCTAACAACGAGGTTGTTGCTAATATCTCATTTCATCCCAAAACTTTGTTCATTAATCCATAAAGGCTTCTGACTCATTATTCCATTCAAACGATACTACCACAATTTTATAACGTTTATATTAGTGTGAAATGCCAACTTTGGCACAGTACAGAGGTCGATCTTGAGTTGGTGAAACCTTCTCTTCAACCTTATCCTTGAAAAACAACTACTCATTTTAACTAGTCAACAATTCCTCCATTTCCGGTAAGGGTATCAGTTCTCGATGGTATATATAAGATGTCATACGCTCATCCTCCTTCACAACTGGCACCAATCAGCCTGAGGCCTGCATGCGGCTGTGATTCCCAATAAACTTGATTAGGTGGTAATCTCGAAGGATCATTGGCATATCTCCATGCATCCATTTGCTATTAGGGGCCTGTTAAACTATATGTCTCTCTATGTGCATCAATCCCTTTAAGCTAAGTAAAGCTTCACATTCTTGCCACGATATTTCTTCCTTTCTCGTCCATCTCACTTCCATGTCAGTTTCCTCCAAGGATATGTTTTACATCGCAATCGATTTGCATTTCCTGGATCAGGAAAAGGCTTGGTAACTCCAGAATTCATTAATATAACATCCTGACAACGGTTGGTAGAAGCGTACTCCCAACCACCTCATCATTTCTTATAACTTTCCCCACACTAATATTAAAGGTCTTGTGGTATGCCCCGACATGTTATTTCTACTTTAATAATTACTCGACATAACGATCTGGCTGCACAATTACAGCATTTGGTTTTTTGATCTCATATTGGTGTAACGGTCCATAATTGTACCTCCCGTTCACCTTAGAGTAATCACTTTGAAAGGAATGGTTTCAAAATAACAAGGTCCAAAAGATAATTTCAATAAGAATTCCACATTGGATGTTCCAAGAATGTTGATGGTTCCAAATACTAGGAGTCTCGATTTTTGGAGATGTAAGGATGGACAGAAAGAATACAACAAGGTTTATTCCTTCCCGTCCTGATAATTCTGTAATATGATACCATAGAGAATGTTGCACAAGGCAATGATTGTTAGATACAAAGGTCATAAAGACGGTCTTTATACAATTCTTACATCGGGTGGATACTTTTCCTCCTGTATAATAAGAGGAAATCTAAAGTCGCATTGATGAAGGTCAGCCAATAGAAAGCAATTCTACTCCATGACAATTAAAGAATGAAGTAGTTTATCATTCAAGTAATCAGTGGTTTCAAATGAATTCTGTAACACCCCAAATCCGGGGTCAGGGATTTGGTCGTCACGCGGAAATCCTCAATAACACATCACCTGTTTATCAATATTAAACCATTTGTAGTCACTTACTAACAGAAATACAACAATTGAGACCCCAACTACCAAGCATCTTTTGGGTTATAGGGCTAGAAACAAGAACTAAAATCCTTACATTACTCGATTCATTACAGCCATTCAATTACATTACATCGTGTATTACAAATCCTATTCTACTAGTATAGCTTCGATGAGAAGTACACCAGCAACTAGTGCTATCCTGTACAAAGTAATATAATTATTACACATCAATATGATTACATATAACTTACTCCAGCTATAGATTTTCTGGATCATATCGTCTTCATAAGGCATACTACCTGCTTCTCCCGAGCTATGCATATAAGCATCATCCGCCTACCTTTCTCTGAAAGGTTAATATTTAAAACAAACAAGTATGAGCGAAAGAATTGCCCAGCAAGTATTAATAGAGTTTACCAATATATAATCCAATATACACAGGGGTTTTAAAATCCAACAATACTTAACATCATTACCGAAAAATTTATAACTGCGAAACTTCAATAAGGAAAATATGACGTTGAACGCAACATCCAATGAACAGGTAAGTGTATAACAACTATAGTAATCCTCATATCTTAGCGAAATAGTATACACTACAGTATTGCTAATCTTTTAGAAAGCTTTTCAAAACACGCAGTTCAATATGCTGCAAAGACAGTTGTTTATCATCGTATACAAACCAAACCATTAGAAGGTTTCATTTTTAGTATTTCTCAAGTCTGAAGGTATATACGTATAAGTATGTCATTTTCATCAAACACCCCATAGATCAACATCATGTACCGGGTATAATGTTCTTTAACCACTTGATAAATCTAAACTCAGAAATAACTGATAGGAAGCGAGTCAAAGCTCTTGAAGCAAAACATTTGAGACTTGACATCAATAACCGATGAACCATCTTTCATCTTTTGAATAATTGCAAAAGTGCACAAACACGTGCCATTATTGTTAAAATATTCTTGCAGTTCTAGATACTGCATGAATTCATCATCATCTTTCATAATTGAAAACAACACTATCAGCAACTTGGCACTTAGGCCCAAGAAACAGTGTTTGAGTATTTTTCCAAAGTGGAGGATGGGATTTAAAGAAAACATAAAAACCTGACAAGGATTGACGATGATCAGTCGCCACATCCAAGTCCAATAATCCGCGGGTCTTCTCTACCGGTAGAAGGATAGAAACTACATCCGTAACTATCCTCGGGTGAAAACTACATCCGTAATCACCCTCGATGAAAACTACATCCGTAATCATCCTTCGGCAACACCTGGGCCGGAATAATAATTGATGGACCGCCTGGCTCACGGCCGCTTACACATCCCGGGAATCGTTCGTCAACGACTCCCACACCTGCCAGAGTCCCCTTTTTTTCTTTCCTTTTCAAAAAATCATTTTGATAGAAAATTCGAGTAGTTGAAGTTTGACCTCAGTCGACCGATAATTCTTGAAAAATGTGCAAGGAAGTAAAACCAGACCGGGGTTTTCGAAAATATTTTGAGTTCGAAAGAATTCGAGTATAGGTATGCACTTATACTTATATCAATTCCGACACAGGGTTTTGTATTCACATATGGAAAATGGTACGCATAAAGCTTGTAACACAATAGGGTAATTCCATATATATCAGAGTTCTTGAAAAGTAACTTACCGAGATAGAATCAAAATATGATATTTTAAATGACTATGAAAGTCCTTAGACATCCTTTAAATAGCGTTTTATAATCTTCAAAACACTCAAAGTATTTAATAAGTATTTGACTAATATGTAACCAATAATAAATATTCACTAATCCCTTTTTTAAAAGAATACTCAAAATAATATTCATTCATTAAATAATATTCAAATAATATTTACTATTAATACTGAAATATTTAATAACCTCAAAACACCCAAATACAACTCTTGGAATGTTTCTAATAAAAATCAAGACACAATCTCTCCGGCAGTCTCCAAACTTTAGCCACTTTATCAAATAACTACTACTGACTCTCGGTCAGTAAGAAATAATTAATAAGCCTGAAAATCCTTTTTCTCTCTCCCTTTTTGTTAATGAATATTATAATTAATATTCATCAATTTAAATAATCATTCAAATAACATATATCAATATCAATCTAGCTGTTTTAAGCTGAAAATAACCAATTTATAACCATTGGAGTATCTTTAATCCGTATTGAAAATAAACTATCTCCGATAAATAATATACTAGATAGAATCATTCCATTAAATTATTTTATTATTTCTCCGGGACAAAGTGATTTTAAGAAAGTGTTTTGAAAATGATATTCATCTAATTAAACAAATTTAATTAGGCGAATAAGGTTTATTTAATTAGCGAATGCTCTCAGAAGCATCTATTAATTAAGTAAACACTGGTTTATTGGTGATGTTGCCTTTAGGTTAATTATTGCGAAATTCTTTTTAAAAGCTTTGCCCGGGTTTTCGAAAACATACAATACAAAATAGCCCCGACACGCGGCTAAGTTCTAAAACTCAATACATGCTCTACCCTCTAAGCCTCTCTTATTCCGATACATAAATACATACCACATAACATATAGTCCACTACTATAGTACGAAAAGTTTATGGATATATATATACCGTATAAATTAAGATATAGAGCCATAAGAATATCACTGCCCGTCAACAGTATTTTAAGCCATGGGGTTTTGGTTATTACACGGGCAGAATTTAATATCACTGGCAAAGTCAGGAATACAATGATTTGGAGGAAGAAGTACAAGGTTGGAAAACTCGCGATTACGGATTGAAAACCTATTTAACACAGTGCATATATTTAAAATAAATATACTCTGAACAATAGAGTATGCATAGTAAACTTGCCTCTGGTCCTTAGCAGAAAATAGAAATCGCGGACAAATCCTTCGCACCTCGTCCAAGCAATTCCATGGACCTTACCTGACGTCTCGATCTTCCCTTTTCGATGCACGTCGCTCCAATTTGATTACGCCCTAACAGTACTGAAATGGTTACGAGTACTTGTCAATCCTCCCTCGTATCTCGAGTAGTCCCGACTCAGAGTTACTACTAAGTCACTTAAAGAAAAACTATAGGCGTCTTCCCCATAGTTAACTATTCTAATACCACTTAATGCACATAACACATTTATATCCATTTAATAGACTTAAACCAATTTAATATACAATTAATCCTCAAAGCATCATTGATCCTCAATACCATTTTTAATACTTAACTTAGCACATAAATCCTCGAGACAATAATTAATCCTCAAATCAACCACTTAACACATAAACACATAATCAGTTAACATCCACTTCATGCCTCTAGACCACGGAAATTTAATAAATTAAATATAATTAATCGCAGGGGATTTTCAGAAAATTTCGGCATGAAGTATTCGTTTATCGGACTATGGGCACAGCCCCTCAAATACAATACAACCCTGTTTTTTTAGCAAAAATAAAGCTGCCTCAACTTGCAGCAACATAAAATAAACACATAAGAAAGTATCCGCCCTGACATGCGACACATAGCACATAATGATTTATATTACACTACTACTTACGCTACACCAATGATCGTATTTCTCACGTATTTTAATGATACACGTGACAATCAATCATTGATGTTCGTAAGCCCTAGGGAACAACCCCTAGCACTAACTATTACTTACGCTATATCGATGATCACACCACTCAAGTATATGAATTATACCCGTGATAGCTAATCATGGATATTCGTAAACCCTAGGGATTAGTTGAAAAGAATTACACAAGTCCTTTAAATATTGACACTTAAAAACTTGTGATCTTCTCGTAACCCCTAGCACAGTTCTAATTATTATAAAATTCTAACATTTTTAATAAATCCAAAAATTAATCATAAATCACCAAATTTTATAGGCTTCTTTCTGAATATCAATAAAGATCTCATAAAAGTTTCCCATTCAATACCATTTTCTAACTAGGTGAATCATTATTCCAAACTCAACACATAAACTGTTCATTAAATCTGCGCACCTTGCATTCTAAAAATTCTCATAAATTGAAAAATTAATCTTTGCCTCCAAGACCTCTGGGATTCCAAAACTGAAGATAATATCTTCACACCATAAAACTTATAGTCTGAAAAACATAGTTCATCTAGGACAATTACCCATCCAAATACAACTCAAGAACAGAGCAGTTTCTTCCAACACAGTGACATTCAAACATTTTTAATAAATTGAAAAATCAATATTTTTACCCAAATCTTTTTCTGAAATCTTTATAATTCCTTCATTAATTCTCAATAAAAATTTCAATCCAATTTAAAGAGTTTAACTAGGTGAAACATAGTTCCAAAGTGCGAATCCCGAGAGGTTCGGGTGTCCTGCGCAGGTTTCACTAAAACGTCATTTTCTCCTTACTCGTTAACCCAAACGACGCACCGTTTTCTCCTACACAAACTAGACTCCAAGACGCACAACTTTCATTAAGGGACTACTGCCCAGAACAGGGTTTAACAGACCCAGAACTACAGAACAGAACAGGGCAGTAGCTGGGCAGTTTCCATGAATAACCAAACATAATCTTTTCATCCTCTTCCATATACTTTAATCAACCATTAACCATTCTCAACACTAACCCATCAACTCTAATTACTTATAAAGCATAATCATACTCTAACAAAATCAATATACTAATTAAAAGCTTTAAAAATTCAAACCCAAAAGTTTAAGATTAAGGATTATACCTCCAAGAAGATTTAAAACTCAATCCAAGCATTTTCCCCCCCAAGTTTTCTTCTCCTCCTCTCTTGCTCTTCCATGGTAGCTTCTTCTTCCTTTCTTCATCTCTTCTTCCTCTCTCTCACACACTAACTTATATACACATATATACATACACATGTATATAACACCCCCTCTTCTTAAATCCCTCTCTCTCCCCCTTTTTCTCTTCTCTCTTTCTCTCTTATCTTTTCTCTCTACTTCTCTCCCAATCTCTTTTCTCTTTCCCGATGTTTTTGTTGTGCGGCTATATTATGTATGTATAATGTATGTGTGCTGTGTTCTTTAACCTAATGGGCCTAAGCCCAATAACAATTTTAAAGCAATACAAATTAATACTACATACCCCTAATTAATATTTTAAACTAATAACTCTAATTTTTAAAAATTAAAATTTCTAGCATAATTAAATACTAGAATATTTTTAAAGACTTTTGGAGAAAGAATTAGAATTAAATCTAAATTTTCTGATTTGATATGCATTTTACAAATATTAATAATTTATAAAATCAATTCATAAAAATAATAATTGTGATTCCTAAATCATAATTTACCGGGCTTTATAAAAATACTACAAACACTAATGTTTTAGTAAAACCTCAAATTCTCGATATTTATGAATTAATCGAGTAATTTCTGTAAATCCTCAAATAATTAAAATAAACTTTTTCTAAGGATTTTAAAACTCTTAATATTATTCAGAAATTTTAAAACAAAATCTTTACCGAATAATTCCACACTTCAAAATTAAATCTTTATCCAAATACTTTATTGACTCGAGATATCTACTCGGTCCATAAAATTTTTAAAAAGGGTCCTGGTTCCACTTAACCAAAAATAATTAAATAATAAAATAATAAAAAAAAAATTCCTCCTCATTTTAGGAAAAACATTACTATTATTGAAATAACAATAAATCATTTCTTGAAAAATCCGGGTTATTACAAATTCTCATTGTGTGAATGAAAGAATAAAATATTCAAGTGATATAGAGTCTGATACGAAGATGGGTAGAATTCGAGTTGAGTGGGCGACCTCATTCGTCAAAACTTTCGTCATCATACTTTACCACATGCAAAATGCATTGCAGAATGAATTAAATTGGGAGTTGGACCAGTGAAACAATAACTAGTCCTTTTCAAGAAACACTAGCAACTAGCTAGACAAAATTTGCTAGTCCACTTGTTTGAGACATCACCACCAGCTAGGACAATTAGCTAGGTGTTCTTCACAACATTTACAATTTTGAGTAGTTAGAACAATCAACCAGTCATTCATATTGACATAACGACTAGCCAGTTTCACTTGGATAGAACGGAATTTCAACATCGTAGCCACTGAAGAAACTTTAGGCTTCTCGGACAACGAATGAAAATAAGAAGTTATTAAGTTTGAAAAAGAAAACTATAAAATCTGAAGAGAATGTTCTAGGTATCGGAACAATCGATAACCTCTCATAAAATATTACTTATCAGTGAAACGGTCCACCCAAGGGTGCCTCCGTACACATGCTTTATCAGATCCGACAATAGAATTAAATTCGGAATACCACTATCAAAATGATATCCTTACTATGATTTCAATGTACGATGTACAATCTCATCTTGAATAGAAGAAAAGAATTCATGAGGGACGTCTGGTCATTAGATCATCCATGTCCTCAGTAATTTGTTGAATATTTATGAGCTCAATTGAAGAGTGCAAGTATGAAAGAAGCAATCAAATATCGATATTCGTTAAGTAGTATTCGTCGATTAATTAAGGAAATATTTGTTGAACATTCCTTGGATAATTGAAAGAAAGTGTAAATAGTCCTGAGCAGAAATAATTATAAACTTCAAATAGAATGCTCGGGGATCAATTAAGATACTTTGGATGAGTCCCGGTTTCAAGAAAGTATATCACTGGTTCTTATTCCACAAGTTTGAAGTAGAAAGCTAGGAGGGTTACCTGATATAAACTAATCGAGGTAACATGGTTAGTGAACAGTTTAAAATGAAGTAGTGCACCAGCCGGTAGTTACCAAAATAAGTTAATAATCATTCGTGCATCTCATTATCACCACTGTGAGGGTAACTCCATCTCTTCGTCTTCGTAATACAAGACACCAACTAGTGCGTCTCTCAATCATCATCTTAAAGTCATTTATCGAGTTAGGGTTTCACAAATATATCTGTCATTTCCGTGCTTTATCTTGAAGACCAAGCTTCACATCATTCCGGGGACACCTGCTAAGTCCATAGGGTCCTACTTCATGCCTTCCGACATGAATCACAAGTGGCCAGTTCCCCCTGGGAACAGATCAAAGAGATCTCTCAGGGATCTCAGTGCAGTCCATAGGTTCAGTGGCGGGTGTGTGTATGTGAACATATACCAAAAATATTGAGGTCTACAATACGTATATACGTTGTCCCTGATAACATCTCTATCAAAGGATCCCACTCTAGACCCGCTGGTCTTTTCTTTTGGTAGACTCTGAGATCACTGTATCGCTCGTCTTATGATAACATTCTCGTATAACACATTTAAAATTCGCCATCAAGGGTAATGGAATCCACAACGACATAGTGACCAACCTTCAGGTAAACCCGTTACTTATCGAAAATCGGATTTATAGCCAAAGTAAAAGACTTTCATTAATCTAAGTACTAAGTACCTTTAATTATGTAGGGAAGTCCAAACTTCTTGATTCTTAAAATGCCGCCTCCTAAACTGTGGAGGAATATGGGCCACAAAATTTATGCCAGCCTAGTCATCCGATCATACTGGCAATATCGCCTCTACCTCAGCTGCTCTCGAGATTTCGCTCTGCTTCCTATATCATTACCTATGATAGGTCATGTACGACTCTCAAACCTCTGTTCATCATTCTGAAGGTCTCTAGGGATTCTATCGACCGTAGTATAATACCTTCAGTAACACTCTAGTCCATTCTACTTACCGGTACCTCTTCCGGTAGTCCAATCATAAGTTTACTACGATCTCTTATGTCATTCTCCTACTTAGACTTAACTCTCAACACTCTCGTTTCTGAGTACTGTAACTTATCGCTCTGATACCATTTCTGTGACGCCCCCAAATCTGAGGTCAAAGATTCAGGTCGTCACATCATCATCCAACCACATCATACCTGTATTAACTTTACAACTCAACAATACATATGTCCAGACCTCAATCTTACGCACAAACAAGTTAGAGCCTCAGAAATGATAATCAAAAGTAACACTAAATATTACAATTCATCTGTACAATCCAGAGTCTTACGCACTTCCACTTATACAACTATACTTGAAGACAAGTCTTACTATTACAGTTGAAAACCTATCAGACTTACTCTGTAGTATTTAGCAGGAACTAAATCATCTCCGGGGTAATTCTTCTACTCCTCTTCTGCTGGTGCGGAGTTAATCGGCCAAATTCTTCTCTTGCTGAAAAGTTTTTATAAAGCAAGAATGAGCTACATAATGCTCAGCAAGTTCACCATTTTGTAAAATAATAATGTGGTTTATTTCGAAAACATTCCCAACTATATGGGTATATATCTCATATTTCAAAACATAATTGGACAATGTATATGTCCGAGTTTGAATAAAACATCTATACTCACTAAGGAGCTTTAAGAATAACATATGAACCCTTTATATGGTTCCCATTTCAATATATCTCAAGTTTGAAAATATATACATATGAGTATATTATTTTCGGCAAAACACTCTACGATTAACATACTGTATAGGGAATACATCATTGCAAACCACTTTCCTTCCATTAGCTTAGAAGGTTTCCCATACAAAAACATTTCATTCTTTAAAACAATTGCAAGAGTGCACTAACTCGTGCCAATCTTTATAGAAAATCTTGCAGTTCTAGATACTGCACGATGTCAATATTTTTCTTATCAAAAACCACACTATCGGCAACTTGGCACTTAGGCCCAAGAAGCAGTGTTTGAGTATTTTTCCAAAGTGGAGGATGGGACTGGAAGAAAACATAAAAACCTGACAAGGATTGACGATGATCAGTCGCCACATCCAAGTCCAATAATCCGCGGGTCTTCTCTACCGGTAGAAGGATAGAAACTACATCCGTAACTATCCCCGGGTGAAAACTACATCCGTAATCACCCTCGATGAAAACTACATCCGTAATCATCCTTCGGCAACACCTGGGCCGGAATAATAATTGATGGACCGCCTGGCTCACGGCCGCTTACACATCCCGGGAATCGTTCGTCAACGGTTCCCACACCTGCCAGAGTCCCTTTTTCTTTTTCTTTTAAAACTTGATTTTGATTGAAAACTGAGTAATTGAGGTCCGACATCAGTCGACCGATGATTCTTGAAATCATACAAGAAGCAAACCTGACCGGGGGTTTTCGAAAATGTTTTGAGTTCGAAAGAGTTCGAGTTTGAAAGTGCTAAAGGTATCTTGGATTAGCTTTGTCTTTAAAATAATGAACAATAATTAATAAATGATATTTTAAGATTTAATATTAATAATTAATAAAATAATTATTTAATTAAATAAGCTTTTAATCCAAGATAGGTATTTTGAGTATTTACGAAGATATAAAAATAATTACATGAGTATACGATACTCCCCGAATGACCCTTCGGGTTTTCGCAATTTAGTTACGATATAATAATATACCGCTCCCCGGTCAATAGTATATACGGATCGCTACGACCTCTATTGCTAGAGTCGTTGTCCGAAGAAAACATTTCATTCTAAGTTCAAGGGGTGCAAACATATATGTACTTATACATCTCAATTTCATCGATACTTCGATAAACGTAAACATTTGATATGATTGAAAACTACAAACACAACAGTGAAAATCCTTGTATATGTAAGTTTTGAAAAGTAAACTTGCCTTGGTGTGGTTGGGGTGGTCGAGCGTGCGGAGTGGAATGATCTATACATAAGCAATAACCGTTCGTTAGTACCTTAACAATATCTCTTTAATTACGGAGTTTTAGGGGGTACAAAATTAACTTAATGACTTCATCTTATGACACTCTAGCCCCACTATAGGTTCATGTCACCACTCGATTACGCTCGTCCTTATTCGACTTAATTTGGTTACCATATCCGAATCATATCCATTACCCCTAAAATTACACTCCACTTACAACTTTTTCCCTTGCGCGAATTTTACTCTAGCATTTTTATAAAACTGAAAAATACATATTTTAATCCAATTCTTTTTGGGTAGCCTTCACCACTGCATTTTCTAGCTTCTCTAATTTTTCCATGATCCTACATAAATTTTTAGGGGTTTAAACAAGGTTCACAAGGGGACCATTTAGTGCAGCCCGGAATCCAGAAACACATTTCACTTCGCAGGCCATAACTCAAAATCTATACATCACCTAGTCATGAACCTTATATTTATGGAAACTACATTCAAATACCTTTCCAAAAATATATATTAGGACCTCAGGGGACAAGATTTGGGGGTTCAAAACCCTCTTACAAGACAGTTCAAGTTCCTGGAAAAATCTCAGCACGCTTATATCACTAAACCAACCAAGAATATTACATCCACATCACAACCAACATCTAAATCACCAAGATCATACTTTATAACATACATGAAGATACATACACTAACCACAAGCTTAAAAATCACAACCACAACACTTAAACTCAAGATCTACATCATCCATAACTTATATGTCCAAGATTCACACTAACATCCATGGGTCTAACATTAAACACCATAAATAATTCATGGCCAAGAGGGGTTAGAGTTTTATACCTTCTTGATGTTCTTACAATCTCAAACAAGCTTGGTTAACCTTGGGGAAGCCTCACTCTATGCTCACCATCTTCAATCTCACCAAAGAAATCAAGAACATGGAAGTAGGTTTCCTGACTGGAAAAACACGCCCCAAAGATCAGCCAAAACGAAGCCCTTGCACTCGTTTCGTGGTCGAGGCTCCTGAATGAAAGTTGTAGAGCGTCTTAACAGCTTTCTAACCATATAAAGAACAAAAAATTTCATTGAGTAATGAAGGCTCTAGGCCCGTTTTACTAAGAGGTGTTCTGCTGGGCAGAAAGGTTTTGTTCTTGGTTTTATGTTCTAATAATGCCATACACTTGATATATATCTATTTTTGGTTGGATGCATCTCATCCTTGCTAGGTGGCAACCTCTCATTGGCTCCTCTAGATTTCTTATCCACTTAAATTGCAACGAAGCCCTTTGCTAATTGCAACCAAGTCCTTGTCTCTTGTTTCTTGCACTTAAGTCCTTTTGTTTTGTTTTCTTTTCCACCGCCTTGATTTCCTTGTCGTTTCTTGAATAAAATAAATACGTTACAACTTATACGTTGCATATTATTGCTCTAATGTAGCACAATACCTCGAACAAATATTAATTCCAACATCCCTTGTTTATTTCTCTTTATCTCAGAAAATGTTCTCCCGGTTTCTCAAGCATTCTCTTTTCTCAATTCTAGGAGTTTATTCTCAATCCCTTTTCCCTCTCATAATATATCCTTCCTTGGACTCTTAATATACCATATCCTTAATCCATGATTCGTTCGCTCAATCGCTTAATCTCATTGTAAAGTTTCAGCGGTTTCTAGAACGTTTGTTTCACTTCCTCAGTGGTTCTCGTTCCAAATTCTCAAATCACTTATAATAAAATTCCAAAATATTAACTCCTCAATTCCTCAAATTAAATATCTCATTTCTTGATATTACTGATATATAATTCACTGATCGGTCAAATATTACACAAAAATAGAATTTGGAATTTCTGAATTCCGATCGCATTTACATACACTTATTTACTCCGTAGATTACTAGTATAACTTCGGAATATCCACACTACGTCTCGTACATATGTGGCATGAAAAAATTTCTTAATCCTCAAAATCACTATTCATCCACCAAATCACTATTCATTGATGCACTTCATCATAATAGGAAAAGTTTTAATTTTACCGAAATTTTGGGTTCTTACAAGTGAGCTATAATAGCTCAGCAAGATAAAGTTTTTAAGCCATTATGAAGTAAAACATATAATCATTTCATAATAATCCCGGAAACATTTGTTATCTGTAAAACGAACAATGTTCCAATATAATATAAAAGATGAAGTTACAAGGTAAATAAATAAATTATTTTCATAAGAAGCTATATCCTGTTTGCGCAGTAATACACCAACATAAACTTGTTTGTTATTCATTTTTACATTACTTCCTTTTTATTTATAAAAATATAATATCAGTTTCTCTTCTAATCATTTAATATATTCCATTGTTCCATGACAGTTCCTTCTTTTCAAATTATCAATATAATATAATTGCCAACAATTCCTTTAAGAATTTCGGGGATCTTCCCTGTAGCCAGATACGTCAGGACGATGATCAGTCGCCCAATTCGTACCTGTTCCCTGTTTACTACTAATAGAAGGAATGATCCACTCCGGTCATCATCCCTTGAGGAAAGTTGTTAGGATTTATAGGTGATAGCGTAGAGACAACTTAACTAGTACTTAGTTTATTTGTATAGGCTAAGTAGAACATACTGTCACAGCCAGAGTATGTTCTTGTAATCAAATAATTGCTGAAATGTAATAAGTATGTATCTTGGAAGAAGTTCATTGATATGTTCAAGCCTCAAGAGAATACATCAGTTCGACAGCAATAATAAAGTTACTGTCAATACATTGATGGTAACGTTACAAGAAGACTGCATGTTGTAAGGTCACGACAGCAAGTCTCATTTGACAGCAACATTGGCTGAAGCATGGGACAGCAACATTCTCACACTTGACAGCAAGTTTGGAGTTCCGACAGCAACATTGGCGGGAGCTCATACTGTCAACTACTGAATATTCCTATGATAGAAAACTTGGCGGCAAAGGTTACTGTCTCACTGAATTATTTATTTTGGAGATTTTATCTTAGTCAAACCCCCGTGGCAGTTTAGATGTTAGAGAAATAGATTTGCTGCAATTTGTCAAAGATTGTAGCAGACCTGCAAGACTACGACATAAGCTTGAGAGATCACAAGACGAGGCTCGACAATTCAAGAGTATGACAAGTCTGCATCTACTAGAATTGTTATAGCTAATTTTAGAAAGAACCCAGAATGCCTTATGCTTAATGATAACTCTGTTTGTATAGCATTTTAGGAAAGGTGACATGGGTGGGCAACTTGTGAGTAGCTGCCACTTGAAAATGACAACAGCTCCGCGACCCATGTGACTGAGATGTTAGAGAAAGATTAGTCTATATAGAGACACATCTCTCATTCTTTCTGTAGTGATTTCTTTCAAGAAGTCGAAGCTTGAGAAAACCATTTTTCTCGAGATTATAGCAACACATTACAAAAGAAATAAAATATTTATTTTGTGTGAATATCTTGAATTACTACTTGTGTTTGCAATTCTTGTGTAGATAGTTTACAATCTTTATCATTGTTGTTAAGCTAAAGATTTGAAATTATCTATATTACGTTCAACCCCCCCTTCTGCAATATACTCCGGGACCAACAACTGGTATCAGAGCCACAGATTGATATACAAATCTGAAGATCATGATGAGTGTTCAGAAGTCAAGTGGTATCTAGATTCCAGTCTTTGATAAAGAGAACTATAATTTCTGGAAAAGAAAGATCTTGTTATTTATCAAAGCTGCCCATCCACTATACATGGGAATCCTTGAGAACGGCCCCTTAATTCCTCAAAAGGAAGTAGCTGCTGCTACTGTAAATGACAAAGTCATTCCAGCCCATTGGGTTGCCAAGAGGCCTTCAGAATTCACAGAGACCGAAAAGGAGAAAGTAGCCTTGGATGACTACTTACAACTTATCTTGCTCGACTCTCTCACTTTAGACAAAGCCATGTATGGTAATGTCATGGGATGTTCATCTGCAAAAGAGATGTGGAGTAAGATAGAGCTGCTGTGTGAAGGAAGTGAAGAGGTCCGAGAAAATCAAAGGCAAAATCCTTGTATCACAATATGAAGCCTTCATGGCCAAGCCAAGCGAAGAACTCACACACATGTTTGAAAGGTTCAGTAAGCTAATAACTGAGTTACAAATTCATGGGAAGTTCTATGATAGAAAGGAGATCAACATCAAATTTCTGCTCACTCTCCCTGAGCATCTTGAGCACAAAGTCACGGCCATAAGAGAAGGAAGAAACTTGAACGATGTCTCTCTAGAAACTCTTTATGGTGTGCTCAAATCATACGAACTCGAACTCTTTCAAAAGAGAGCTATTCAAACTGGAACCAAAGGAAAGTTGGCAAACATGTCAGGAGCCCTTGTAGCTCATGAACCACAAGTAGCTTGTCCAATTGAATCCTCCGAAAGTTCACAACCAATACAAGTACCACCATTGAAGATTGAAGAGGTGTTGGAAGACGAGGAGAAGGTGGTTCTACAACTCAAAGACGTTGAAGATGAAGACTTCTACACAGTATAAGAGATTGAAAGCATAGATAATCCAACCATGGCTTATATGGCTAAGAGATTCAAGAACATCAAGTTCAGAAGGGACAAGTCATACAAGCCACAGGGTCAAACATCTAAATTCAACAAGGGGAGTTTTTCAAAAGCTTCTGGTGGTGCCACGAGAGGTGGATACAAGACCGGGATGGTGGATAGGTCGAAGTTCAGATGTTACAACTGCAATGAGCTAGGTCATTTTGCTACTGAATGCAGAAGACCAAAACAGAATCAAGGAAAAGGATCTAGAAATCAGTTTAGGAGGAATCAAGGTAAAGCCTACGTGGATGAAGGAAAATGCTGGGATGATTCTGAAGATGAGGAAGAAGAAGAGTTTGTAAACTTGGCCCTCATGGCTAAATCTGATGATGAAGCTTCTAGTTCCTCAACTCAGGTACCATCTCTAGTCTTACTTAATATGTCTAAAACTGAGTACAAGCATACCATTGAAGATTTAAATGCTGAGATGTTTAACATTCATGTTAGTTTATCTGCTGCTCACGAAGAAATTGCTAAGTTAACTAAACAGAATGAAACTCTCAAATCTGAAAATGAAATGTTATTGCTTAGAAGCAGTCCTCTAGATTCGTTAGCTCAAGAGAATACAAGATTGAAATATGATATTGTCTGTGCTAAGGAAATAGAAGAATTTCTCAGGAATCAAATTGCAGAAAATGAGTTTAAACTCAAAGCATTTTGAAACTCTTCTAAGTTAGTCCAGGAATATCATGATAATCACACTAAGAATTAAAAGATAGGTATAGGCTTCGAGTATGGTAGGAGGCACGGAAAGGCAATTGCTCTTGATGATAGTGATGCTGTCAAACCTCATATTCTCAAAAGAGTTTACAAACTGATTTTCAAAAATGTTCAAGCTGATTTTGATGAAACCTCCCTATTCATCAAACAAGAGCTTCTTGATGAGGATGAGTGCGTTGTCAGCACACTAGATGAAGGGAAAGATACTGTCAAGTCTCCCGTGACAGAAACTTTTCCAGGCAATCAGATAGAATGTTCTAAAGTAGCTGTCAACAAGGATATGACAGAAAATTCAAAAGATACTGTCAAGAGAGAACCCAAGATAGCAACTTTCAAGCCTGCTGTCAAGATAGAGGGAAGGAAAGGTACTGTCAAAGGTAGCTCGACAGCAACTTCAGAATATACTGTCAAGGCAAATGCCTACAAGCCTAAGAATAGGAATGGCAAGTTAGGAATTGACAAGAAGAATGGCTATGCTCATGTTAAAGACGCTCCTAGGAAGCTTTGCAATAATTGTGGATCATCTCAACATTTAACATTTGTTTGTAAGAAACCCAACAAGGACAAGGTTAATGCGACCAATGTTAGTGGTAACTTACATAGAACCCCCATCACGCAAAGAGAAGTGGACGTCTGTAATAATATTGACTGTATGCCATGCAAGATTATTGTTATGAGTACTTGTTTTAATTTACCTATTCTGTCTACTGAAAAATGTTCCTATATGCAAACTGCTGAGACTTCTAAGCCTTCCTATGTTGGTAAAAAGGCAACATCCACCAAGAGAAAGACCAAGTCTAACTCTAAGCCTAAGTGGACTGTGAAAGAAGTCAAACAGGAGGATTCTAGTGTTGATTCAAATGTGAAACAGAATGATATGAATAATGATGCTGTAACTGCAGGACCCAACAGAGTTTGGGTACCAGATGCAAATTAAAATCATCTGTTTTGTAGGGCAAAAAGCAGAAGCAAGTCACGTGGATCATCGATAGTGGATGTTCCAGACACATGACAGGTGATATAGCCCTGCTATCATATTTTGTGGAGAAAGCCGGCCCAATCATAACTTTTGGAGACAACAGCAAAGGTTACACTGTGGGATATGGCTGTTTGGAAATTGGAAATGTTGTCATTGATGACATTGCTCTTGTAGATGGATTGAAGCATAACGTACTCAGTGTCAGCCAGTTCAGTGATAGGGGATTCAAGGTTGACTTTGATATGATGGTTTGCAATATCTATCATAAGAAGGATGGACGCCTCTCCTTGAAAGGAGTCAGGAAAGGAAGCTTGTTTGTTGCAGACTTAAATTCTGTGAGGAAAGACAAGGCTTACTGTTTTTACAGTAAAGCATCAGTTGGTGAAAGCATGCTTTGGCACAAGAAGCTCTCCCATCTCAATTTCAAGAATATGAATATACTGATGAAGAAGGATTTGGTGAGAGGACTACCTCAATAGGAATTCTGTCAAGAAGGATTGTGCGAGGATTGCCAAATGGGTAAATTGAAAAGATCAGTGCACAAGTCAAAGCAAGTGAATACCAACACTAAGCCACTCAAATTAATTCATATGAATTTGTTTGGTCCAGTAAATGTTCAATCTCTTGTAAGAAAGAGATATGCCCTGGTAATGGTGGATGATTACTCGAGGTACACTTCGGTAAAGTTCTTAGAGACAAAGGACGAAGCTGCTCAAGAAATCATTGATCACATAAGAGTTCTTGATAGAACCCCTAATGCAAAAATTCAATATCTGAGAAGTGACAATGGTACTGAGTTCAGAAATGCCACATTGTGAAACTTCTGCAAGGAAGAAGGCATTCTCCAACAATTCTCCACTGCCTGGACACCACAACAAAATGGAGTTGTAGAAAGGAAGAATAGAACTCTCATTGAAGCTGCGAGAACTATGTTGAATGATTCTAAATTACCAACATATTTCTGGGCAGAAGCTATTAATACAGCTTGCTACACACAGAACAGAACCTTGATCAACAAAACTCATGGAAACACTCCTTACTATCTGTTAACAGGAAAGAAACCAATTGTCATATATTTTCATGTATTTGGGAGTAGGTATTTCATGATGATTGACAACCATGAAAGGAAAGGAAAGTTTGATGCTAAAGCTTATGAAGGCATTTTCATGGGATATGGATTGGAAACGACTGGGTACAGAGTCTATGTCATTGATCACAAAGTCATTGAAGAAAGTGTAAATGTCACATTTGATGAAACCAAGTTCCCTGGATTACAAGAGGATGGTCAAATGGAGCCTCTTAGATTTGAAAATCAAGGTTACTTGGAGGAAGAAGAAGTTGTTGCTGATGAACCTACTTGCACTCAGACCATTGAGTTTGAAAGAGATGATGTCAACACCAATGATGTTACTCAAACTCCAGTTCAGTCTCAAACATTAACTCCCAATCATCAGAATGAGAATGAGTCTGAAGATGTTGAAGAACATGAAGGAGAAACCATCAATGGTGGAGAATCAACTCCTCAAAGAGGAACTGATCAAGCAGATCAAGAAAGAAGCTTGCCTAGAACCACTTAGTGGAACAGAGATCACACCAGCAATCTAATTATTGGTGATCCCACTACTTGTATAAGGACAAGGAGAAATGTTTCTGCTGACAGCATGTTCTCTTGCTTTCTATCTCAAACTGAGCCAAAGTCAATTGATGAAGCATTGTTGGATTTAGATTGGGTGATAGCCATGCAAGAAGAGCTCAACCAATTTGAGAGAAACAATGTATGGAAGCTAGTCCCTAGACCTAAAGGGAAATCAGTTGTTGACACAAAGTGGGTCTTCAGAAACAATCTGGATGAAGGTGGAAACGTGACAAGGAACAAAGCAAGACTAGTGGCCAAAGGATACTGTCAACAGGAAGGAATAGACTATGATGAAACATTTGCACCTGTTGCCAGACTTGAAGCCATAAGAATTTTCCTAGCCTATGTTGCACACTGTAACTTCAAAGTGTTCCAAATGGATGTCAAAAGTGCTTTTCTCAATGGAGAGTTAGAGGAGGAAGTGTATGTTGAATTGCCACCTGGATTTTAAGATGCTGAATTGTATGACTTTGTCTACAAACTGTTCAAGGCACTTTATGGATTGAAAGCAAGCCCCTAGAGCTTGGTACGATACTCTCTCTACCTTTTTGCTGGAGAATCAATTTGTAAGAGGTGTCGTGGATTAGACACTGTTCTACAAGCATCATGGCAAAGACATCATTCTGGTGCAGATCTATGTTGATGACATAATCTTTGGTTCTACAAATGAGAAGTTGTATGAAAAGTTTTCATCTCTTATGAGGAACAAATATGAGATGAGTATGATGGGAGAACTGTCATTTTTCGTAGGTTTACAAATTCATCAAAAGGATGATGGCATCTTCATTTGCCAAGAAAAATATGTCAAGGAACTTCTCAAAAAGTTCAACTTGGAAGATGCATCACCTGCCAAGACACATATCTCTACTGCAACAAAACTGGATTTGGATCCTAAAGGAAAGAAAGTGGATTCTAGTACTTACAGGGGCATGGTGGGATCATTGCTGTATCTAACTGCTAGCAGACTAGATATTATGTTTCCTACATGTCTCTGTGTAAGGTTTCAAGCTGATCCAAAAGAGTCATACTTGGTAGCAATCAAGAGGATCTTTAGATATCTCAAAGGTACTCCAAATTTAGGCCTTTGGTATCCTAAAAATTCTGGATTTGATCTGATAGGATATCCGGATTCAGACTATGCTGGATGCAAGATTGACAGAAAAAGTACAATAGGAAGTTGTCAATTTCTTGGTGGAAGATTAGTGTCATGGTTTAGGAAGAAGCAACATTCTGTGTCTTCCTCAACTGTAGAAGCTGAATACATTGCAGCTGGAAGTTGCTGTGCTCAAATTCTTTGGATGAAAAATCAGCTAATGGATTATGGTTTAGAGTTGTCCAATATTCCTATTTATTGTGATAACACCAGTGCCATAGCCATCTCATAATCCAGTTCAACACTCCAGGACGAAGCACATTGATATTAGACATCATTTCATCAGAGAGCATGTTGAAAAGGGAACTGTGAAGCTAGTTTATGTTCCAATAGAAAAGCAACTTGCAGACATCTTCACGAAGCCACTAGATGAAGCAACCTTCAACAGGTTGGTAAGTGAATTGGGAATGCTAAACCGGGTATGTTAACTTACTAGTTTTTACATTTTCAAAGTGGTTAAATTACAGCTTGTGATCGTAGCTTTCAATGTTACTGTAATAAGAAGTTACTGTCGTATGTGCTACTTGTTTAATTGACAGCATGTTTGCTATGACTATGCTAAATTCAAATTACATGCCTATTTTAACTTATGTAATGAGTAGTCACGTGACATTAACTTAAACCATACGCGTGCAAGTGACAACTAGTCGTGTCATTTCAAATGAGCTCAGACATTAGTCAGTCTTTTTATTTTAAAGTTTAATACTTTATTAAAAAGAAGCGTATTGGAAGCTGTAGCGTCACTTAATGTGTTATAAATAAGACTGAGCCCAAATCCTTATTCTTAATTACATACTTAAGAAACTCTAGAGACTATGAACAAGAGGAAGGCGTCAGATATGTCAACTTCGGAGGGCTCAAACTCCAAAGCTGAACCAGTGCCAAAGGAGCAGGAAGAGATCACTACTGAGCACCCCCTTGATCCATTCTTCGATGAGCTTCAAGCTTATCTAGACATGCTGGGGGTCTCCGATGAGAAGGAGATCGAGAAGGTTGTGGAAGGGCTGCTGCTGGAAGCTTTTCCAAACTTAAAATAATGTTTAGTTCTTAAGAACTTTTATGTATTGTTTTAAGTTTTTTTTATGAAAAGATTATCGCTTCGTCTTCCCAGTGTTCTTGCATGTCTTATTTACGTTTATCTTCTCATCTTAGTTAACTATTGTCGTATGCATGTATGTTTGTGTGTATGGATGTATGTGGATGTGTGCTTGCTTAACAAATATGTGCTTAAATCGATTAAAATGCTAATTGGTAATTTTACTCTTAAGCAATGGGCGAAGTCGATTAAAATTCATGACACAAATTATTTCCGCATAAATTGCTGTCAATAAGTGAAGATGCTGTCACGATGTGCCCTGTCATGAAATTTAAAGGAAATTGTATAAATTGCTTAATGGTGACAGCATGTGCTTGTGCAGATGTTACAGTCAAGCAAAACTTGATGTCATCCTCCTAAATTACTAATGAATTTGTTACAGCGCACAGGTTACTGTCAAGATTAGTGGACCGATTTAATTGGGATTTTACCTCCACGATTTATAGCCACTAAAAAGTAACTACTCACAACACCACGTGACTGATTAATGGGCTAAGACATTGCTACTTTCCCTTCTTCAGTAAAACACTTGCTATTTTCATGTAAGCAACTGTCAAACACACAAACACACAACACTCAACATAACCTCTCTCTCTCAAAAGCAAAAATCTCTCTCTCCCAAAACTCAAAGCAAAAATGGCACCTAAACAATCCTATTCTCAAACAAACTTTGCTGGTATTCTCTCTGCTGGAGATGCTGGCGAAGTTTTCAAAGGACTCGTATCCTTCTTAAACAAGTCCTATCTAGGTCATGCTATAACCTCTACTCCATCTTTGGACCTAGAAAGACTTGAAGAATTCTGGAAATCTGCCTTTGTTCCAGGAGGTGCAGGTAAAGACACCATAAACTGCAAAATCAAAGGGGTTACCTGCATCTTCACAATAAAAGGTATCAACGAAGCTTTGGGAACTGGACTGCAAGCTAAAGAATCATACAAGGAACTTTCAACTGATGAAACCCTAAAGAAGTTTTTCTTGAAAATTTGGTACTCTGGTCCTGTCCTTGAAGAGGGTAAATCAAATTGGTACTCAACTGGTGAAATGGACAGAAAGCATTTGAGAAAAGAATGGAGCATGATTTTTGATGTCATGGTGAAGGTTTTCTGAACCAAAACCACTGGTTGGAATGGAATTCCCTCCTACATCAAGAATCTCACTCACTCTCTAGTCCATGGTTACAAAGTGGATGTTGGAAAGCTGCTTATGAGTCAGCTCAAGTCAGCTCTGAGCAGGAAGGTACATGTCTATCCTCGCTTTCTTACAATGTGTTTAAATTCATTATCTGGTATTGATGATAATGTATCTCTATCTATGGAGTGCAATGTTTTGAAAATAAATACACACACATCACTCAATTCACAAAATTTGAATACACATATTCCACTCTGTTTCACCAAGCACATGGCTGATCAAGAGCCTAATCTTGATTTTGAACTACCTTCTAGGTATGTTAATTTCTCCCTTGAGAATGAAGCTGAATTAGACCCAAATTCAGTTAACCCACATTCTACACCATTCGTTCCAATCAGACCTTCCAGACAAACAAAAGCCACAAAAATAGCCTTTCAAGAATCCAAGAAAAGACCCTTGGAAAGTAGAGTTTGTGGTAGTTCTGAGAATGTTGAGGAAGAAACTGCACCTGATGCAGCAAATAAGGAAGTTAGTAAAAGTGAACCCACAGTGGTTCCTCTACAGTCTAAGAAGAAGAGAGCTAAGAGGGACAAAACCACTGTCAGCCACCCCTCAGTCTCACAAAAGGCCGTGGAGGATAAAAGGGAATCAAACACATCCCTAGGTGCTTCTTCTCAACAAGAAGTATCTATTGAAACTGGTCTGTCTCCCAAGGCATCTTGTAAAGAGTCTGCACAACCTCATGTACTCGCTCATGAGGAGCCTACACTTGCTGAAATGCACATGGAGTTAGGGCACGGTGAGGGTCATGAAACTTCTACTCTTGATGTTCCACAAGTTATCTCTGTAGAACAGCCAGAAATCTTTTCTGTACCATCACCTTCCTTCTTCTCTAATCCGTCAATTATTTCTTCTCAACAACCTAGAGAGGGGGATAGTCCCAACCCTTCAAGTTTTGATCATCCATCTGAAGTCATGGATGAGCCCCCATCAAGTGGTCTACAAGAACCCATTTCTCAAAGTCAAATGGATACCACTCCCTCAAACACTAAGCTAGATCAAAATGGATGTCACAGCATCAGCTGCTGTCAAAGACACCGCAAAAGTTGCTATCAACTGACCTGTGGACAGTAACATTTTGGGCAAAGATGCTGTCACCTCTTCACAGTTTGATCAAGATTCAGTAATTATTGAAGATGCTTCTAACGATGATCATGTACCAATCTCTACTTTTAGAAAGGTAAAATCTAAACCTTCTCTTTCAATGCATGTAAGTACTGCTCATACCCATGCATTTAGGATGAGTGAGGTAGTGCAAAAGAAAAGAGAGGTAGCATAAAAATGAGACAGCCAAATGAGCTGGCAAAAAGAGAGGGACTTGAGCACGTCCAGAGTGAATTTGAGGGAACCCCACACAAAAAAGCACTAGGCCTTGAGAGTCATTCTGTGAGGAGTGATGAGATCACTCAGAAAAACAATGAGAGTGTGAGACACCCCATAGCCTCCTTGCCTCAGTCTTTTCCTTTCTCATCAAAAAGGTTAAGGTCTGATGGTCCTTCTAAACAAGCTGAATCAAGGTTGAAATCCCTTGAGGGCGGATGTGCATCCATGGAAGCTAAACATGAGGCTCTGTCCACCATGGTAGCTACTGGTTTTGCTGAGATTCAACAAAATCTGTTATCGTTTTCTGCTGCCCTTAGTGCTGTCAACTTAACTAAGGGGGAGACAGTGGTAGATCAGAATAAAGTGCAAAATTAGAATATTCTAAGTCCAGTAGAAAAGGAGACACAAGGTGGAGCAACAAGCAAGGGGGAGTCTAGTAGAGAGGGGGAGCAAATGGAAGAAGATGGAGATGGAAGTAAGGGGGAGCAAAATGCAAATGAAGATAGAATCTTTGGTGAAGAGTTGGGAGATAGTGGAATTGGTGAATCTGTTGAAGTAGATGGTGAGCCAATGTTGGTGACTAAAGAAATATTGGAGCAATTACAAAGGGCTAAAACATCAACATTGCCTCCTCTAAAAATCAATGAACCCGTTCCTGAAATCATGGAAACTCCACTGCAGAAACATTGGAGAGAAATGGAAGAGTCCAACAGACTCGGGAAAGGCAAAGACAAAATGCCTAAAAAGGTAAATCATACAACAGGATACATTTGGTGTGATGGAAGTGGATATAGTCCAGAAGAGGCAGAAATGATGATGGTTAGCTACATGGAGAGTACTTTGCAGAACAAAGATGAAGAATTCAGTGCATTGGTGAATAGTGCCATAAAAGAGGCAGGAGGAGTATATACAAAACTTTCACCAATACTGAAGGACAAAATAACAAGTATCTCTATGAAGGTGAATCTGGAGAAAAGATGGGCAGTTGATATTTATCTGAAAACTGGCATCTCTATATTCATTACAATGCAGCTACTGCAAAGTCTGCAAGCTAGAGTGCTGAATGCCATGGGAACGAAAGTGAAAGACAATTCTACAATCTTCAATAACGATCTGCTAGCACAAATTAAAGGTCTTGTTGAAGAAAAGCTACCAGAAGTGATTGAAGAACCCTATGGTATTTGCTACAGAACAACCACAAGCACAGGAGCTAAAAGGATTGGATTTCTGATCCTAAGTGAAGAACCCAGATTGCACTCTAACACAATTATGGGAGTGCTGAAACAAATACTCAAATCTAAGATAAACAGAGATAAAGTCAAGGCTGTCAAAGATATTCACAAACTGCTGGCAAAGACAGATGAAAGTCTTAGCTCTCAAGTGAAGAAATTGATTTCTGAAGCTAATTCCAGAAGAAGTGAAAGTGGTGGAAGCTGCACATATGATGACACCATTGATGATAATGATCTTGATGGAACTGGAGGATCTGGTACAACTAGAAGTGGTCAAGAAACTACTGCGATTACTGGATGTCAGACTCAGGAGTAAACAAAGGAAGAAGCTCCCAAGGATGATAAGAAAGATGCTGAAGCTAAAGATGAGGGAGAGACAGACATTCTTGACACACTGGAGGAAGTATCTTAAGATTTGTTATTGACTGTTTTGATGTTGAAAAAGATACTGTCAACAAGGAAGCTGTCAAGAATGGTGAAGTTACTGTCGAAGAAGCTGCTATCAAAGAAGACACTGTCAAGAGCTTGAATGAAGAAGCAGTCACAGGCAAAACTGTCAAGACATCAAAGTTTAGAAAGACAAAACAAAGAGCAAAAGCCTAGCGTACAGTTCCAAGAAAGGGCAAGACAAAGGCTGCAGTAAGGAAAAAGAAGCATGGAGTGGTGTTTCGTAAGAAGCCTATTCGAAGAAGAGAAACAAATAGCTTCGAAATCCAGAAGGAAGCTGTGACAAGAGATATCACTTCAGTCGAATTGGAGCTGGATAACTCTAAGGAATATGCATCCAGATACATTCTTTGGAAAGATAAAGCAAAAGTCATGTTTGTTGAGAAGGATATCACTATGGTGAAGACGTCAACAATAATAGACAGATACACTCTCAAACAAATATCATAAGAAGTAAGGCGTAGAGTTGATTACTTCGTGCTGGAAAGAATGGTGGAGCTTATGGGGACGTATAAAAATGTTCCTAAGAAAGCCATGGAACACATCCAAAAGTACCATGCTGAAAGATATGCTGAACTTTATGAGAAATATGGTGACTGGAGAGCTTTCGATGATGCGAATGAGGATGTGAGTATAGATGAGGAAGAACTTGTTCATAAGTATGATTGGACAGAGAGGATGCCCTCCTATACACCTGAAGCAATGGTTGCCTATGAAGCCGAATTAGCTGCTGAAGTTGCTTGGAGAAAAGCTAATATTGGTAAATGGACTGCTGAAGTAGTGGAAGCTGAGCTGAAAGAAAAATGTAAGAAAGTCAACAAGATGAACAGGGAAGCTCCAAACTATCAGCCATGTGAACTGGAAAATCCTCTCAGGATCATAGATGGCAAAGAAGAAATCTATGCAGATAGTTTTCACAAGCTGAGGACCAGTGTACTGAAAGGTCTATACTGGAAAGTTGTTGGATCATCTCACAAACTGGAAATGCTGTGTGCATGGGAATTGGAAGTTATTTTTGATAGTAGGAGAGATGAAGATCCAAAACTTAACAGAAACAGAAGAGTGACCTTGAATTCTTTTCCTGGCAGAAGATTCAAGATTGAGAACAACATCTTGAAATTCAGAACTTACACCTATAATTTTGAATCATGATTTTATCTGAAAGATGTTCAGAATGTCTCTTCTAAACAAATCCAATAGTACATTGATGAGATTGAAGATGATGATGTATCTGCTGATGAAAAGAAGCTAGTGCAAGATCTCAGAAAGTACTTAGAAGAAGCTCTCCACAGAAAGAGAGAGAACAGACAGAACAGGAGAGCTTAATAACAAGATAAGTAAATCTCATATCTACTCAACCTCAAGGAGTACTTGTTTTGCTTTAGATCATTGTCCTGTGTAATGCTAAATGCTTGGAAATGTTCTAGAATCCTATTATGATCTATGTTAGTTAAGTTGTCAGCATGCTTGTATTGAGAATTTGTTGTTATTTGTCAATAAAAACAAATTGGGGGAGATTGTTAGGATTTATGGGTGATAGCGTAGAGACAACTTAACTAGTACTTAGTTTATTTGTATAGGCTAAGTAGAACATACTGTCACACCCAGAGTGTGTTCTCGTGATCAAATAATTGCTGAAATGTAATAAGTATGTATCTTGGAAGAAGTTCATTGTAAGAACCCAGATTTTTGGTACTAATTAAAACTTTTTATTATGTATTGGAGTATGAATGTATCAGTGGGTTAATAGATGGATATTGAATGGATTGGATTCAAATGTTTATGTGCCATGAACAATGTAATTGATTGAAGATGTAGATAAGAATAATCTATCGTCGAGGAAGTAAGATATGATATACAAACCGAGGAAGTATTTTCATGTCATCCAAATCGATATCTAAGATAAGTTAAGTAACTCCGTAAAAGGAATAAGGAATGCTCGGGAAAGCGCGAGAACATTTTTCTGATTATAAGGATTAAATAGGGAATGATTAATGAATAGTGTTTTAGGTGAAAATTGGAATAATATTAGACGACACTATATAGAAGTATCCAGAATAGATTTCTGAGTTCGAATCGATGATCAGTGAACGAAATAAGTGTATGTAAACGATATCAGATTCATAAAAATAGCACTTTTATTTCTCCGAGATTTCACTGGACACTGAAGGATTTAAGGAGATAATGAAAAGACTTAAGGGATTTAAATTCAAGGATTATAAAGGAGGATTAAAGATAGTAGTATAGATATTAAGAAGGTTTTCGGTAAAACCATAACGAGAAATGCTTGAGATATTCCTCCGAACGATCAATGAAATTGAGCAATAGCCGGGCAAAGAAACAAGCAGAGAACCAAGAGATGAACATGTGCAAATTGGTGGGGGAATAAGAAACTAAGGTGATCAAAGGGAAAGTCAACAAACAAGTGAATGGTGTAGTTGCACTTTGCCAAAAAAATGGAGTTGCATGTTTCTAGCCAACCACTTGGCCAAATCAAGGGGTAACACATGGACTAATGGATGAGTGACAACACAAAAGGAGAGGATGCCTCCAAATATAGATAGATATTACATGCATTAAGTCATTACACATAACAAAACACAAAGAAAACTCCATCTCTCCATTTCTCCACAAGCTGTCCAGCAGAACCAACCCTCAAAGAAAAATTTATATCTCCATTTCTATCCATGATAAAATCACCAAATTTTAACCACAACCTCTCCACTCCATGGGAAATATTCGCTCAAAATTTCATGGCATTCTAATGAGTGTAGCCTAGTTAAATCTCCTCCCCAAGTTGAAGAAGCAAACTGTCCTGGTGCTTGACAGTTTCTGGGACGATTTTCAATCGGACGTATCTCCTTCATTACTCAATGGAATTTGGTGTTCTTCAGTTTGTTGGAAATCTGGTCAGATGCTCTACGTCTCTCCTTCAGAAGTCTTGATCAGAAAATCTCGGTAAGGCCCTCGTTTTTCATGATCTTTCCACTGAGTTATAGCATATCCGAAAATCACTTAGAATGTTCTTGATGTTTCTTGCTAGTTTAAGGTTGTAAGGAGTTCTAAGGACTAGATCAGGGCTTGTTAGACTCATATACACACCAAGGAAGGTATAATTCTCTCGAAACCCTAGATCTTGTTTTGAGTTTTAAGCATGCTCTTGGTGTTTTAAGATTAGTTATGATATTAGTGTTATTATAAACATGTTAACATGATTTTGTAGTTGGTTTAATCATATGATGATTATTATAACGACCTAGAAAATTTTGATTTTTAATAATATTTATTTATTGTAAATTATAAATTATATTATGTGAATATTGTTGTAAAGGTGAAATGTGTGTGAGATGCTGTTTATATGATTATTTGATGATTTGGGTTAGCTGTGAAGATTGGTGTATTTTTATTTTTATTTTTGAGGATTTAAATATATTTAAATCATGTATTTTTGATCCTCTGTAAATTTTATAAAATTATCGGAGGAATTAAAAATCATGAAATCTTTTGTAATATTATCTTTATAATATTATTTAGTTTTTAAAATGGTTTGGTGAATTAATTTGGATGTCTCGGTATTTTAAAATGATTTTAAGGATGTTATTGTATTTAAAGGATCAAAAATTGAAAAAATTCATATTTAATTCATTTGTGATCCGAAAAATATTTTAAAAATATGTGTGTGCTCGTAAATTTATATTCTTTATTTTAAAATGAAAATTTTAATTTTCGTAATATTCCATTTTAATTCGATTTGTAAAAGTTGTGTATTCGTTTTAAAAGTACGAATAAGTATTATATGATGGGCTCGTGGATAATAGTGTTTAGATAATGGGCCAAGCCCATTTAGAATGAAAAAAAAACGCAGCAGGGAGAAGCTTCGGGAAAAAGGGGGAAGAAAGAAAGAAAAAATGGAGAGAAGAAAAGAAGAGGAAAGGAGGAGAGAAAGAGAGGAATTGGGGGGGGGAGAACCAATTTGTGTGTATAGATATATATATATATATATATATATATATATATATATATATATATATATATATATATATATATATATATATATATATATATATATATATATATATATATATGAGTGTGGCAGCACGCAGCAGGAGAGGGAGAGAGAGAGAGTGGCAGCGCGCAGCAGGAGAGGGAGAGAGAGATAGAGAGAGAGAGAGAGAGAGAGAGAGAGAGAGAGAGAGAGAGAGAGAGAGAGAGAGAGAGAGAGAGAGAGAGAGAGAGAGAGATGGAGGAGATGGATTCTTGCGGGTCGAACCGAACCGAAACGAAATGGTATATTTTCGTAATCTTTAATTATTTAAATTTTGTATTAATTAATTGTGAATTTCGATATATTTTTTAATGGTTGTAATTTAGTTAGTTTGAATTGCGAAGTTATTGTTGTAATTAAGATAGATTAATTTGTTAGATTAATGTGTTAATCCTCGGGGTATGATGGTTATTTATAATTATGAGATTAATTGTGGGCTTGATTATATGTTTTGGTGATTAATTAGTTACTAATTGTTATTATTTGTGTTATAATGTCGGAAGTTGAAATTGGGTAATTTATGTGATTGGTTTTGGTAATTAGTTTAAATATATTAGTCAAAGTATTAAAATTGTAGATGTCGAAGCTCCCGATAATTTAATGTTGTTAATTGTCGTAATTAAATTGATATTGTAAAGTCCGAATATTGTTTTATTTCCGAATTTAATTCGGAGAGTCTAGTTAAGTATAATGGTTGAGGTTAATTGGGGGCCGATTAATGTGCGGGTTAGTAATTATGAAATGTTTATTGTAAATTGCTAATTGTGACGGGCGAATAATATGTAAAGTTTATATGGTCTTGCTTGTCATGAATGTTTAAGTGCTAATTGCTAAGTGTAATGGTGGGAATTAATTTGTGGTCGTTAGTGGGTAATTATGAGTTGCTAGTTGCATATGGTGTCGGAAATGTATATGTGCTAAGAGTTTGTTTTAGTTACTAATTATTATTGTCGTATAACGTTGAAGTTTACATGAGTTTGTTAATTGTAAATGAGTTATATAGATTGAATATTGTAGTCGAGTTATAGTATCGGTTAAATGCTATGCTTATTAAACATTTGGAGTCGAGTATGTATTGAGAATTGCTTAAGCAGTATATTTCGGTTTAAATGTTATTTATCAAAGATTAACTGTGAGGTTCATTTTATTATGTGTTTATCTGCGAGGAGTTGAAATGAGATCTCGAGTCTTAAATGTCAATATTTAAGTACTTGTGTAATTCTCTTCAACTAGTTCCTCGGGCTTACGAATACCAACGATCAATTGCCACATGTATAATTAATATGCTCTAGTGGTATGATCATTGATATAGCGTAAGTAATAGTTAGTGCTGGGGGTTGTTCCCTAGGGCTTACGAACATCAATGATTGATTGTCACGTGTATCATTAAAATGCGTGAGAAATACGATCATTGGTGTAGCGTAAGTAGTAGTCTAATATAAATTTCTTATGTGTTATATGCCGCAAGTTCGGGCGGGTACTTTTCATTAATTGTTTACTTTTATGTTGCTGCGAGTTGAGGCAGCTTTATTTTTGTAAAAACAGGGTTAAATTGTTTTTAATTGATATTGAGGGGCTGTGCCCATAGTCCGATAAACGAATACTTCATGCCGAAATTTTCTAAAAATCCCCTGCAAATCTATTTAGAACCTATTTAATTTATTTGATTTGGTGATTTGAAATTATATGGTGATTTTCGAGAGTCGAGGTAAATATTATAATTGATATGTATTGCGGTGAAGTGGTTGCCTAGATGGTATCTAATTATCGAGTAACCATATGTGTTAAGTATTTATGTGAAGTGAGTATTTGCCTTAGAGGTTGTCTTGAATTATATTGTGAATGTGATTAAGTATGTTTGTATAAGTTATATAAGTAAGCGTTATAGGACGCGGATGGGTAGAGTAGGGCAAAACAATAAGCTTTTGCTGAGTTGGATACTAAAATAGTATTTGATCTTGAAAAGGTTCGAATAGGAAACCTAGCCAAGGATAGTGCGGGTGACCTGAAAGAGGAACAGAAGGACAAGTATCAAGCCTACGGGTGAACTAATGTGGGAACTGGTAAAGTACAAAGAATGAAAGTGAGACCGAGTGAGAAGCCACATGTAAGTGAAAGAAACTGACGAGAAGACAAATGAGTATCGATGTGGAATCAGGAATTTCGTAAATCAAGGCAAGTGTTTTTGCTAATCACTTATTGTTCAAGTGATGCAGTTTAATTTACTTGTAGTATGTGATGATCTGGCTAAGTATAGATGGCAGATGACATATACTTTTTCGTATAGTATGATGCCGTTTATCTCCCCTACCCATGATTTACAAAGAATTTGACAAATAACCTTTCTCGCTTATTTTCTCATCCCTGGAATGCCATTTCGCCTATTCTCGTCGAAATTGTCTAAAAATTTTCTAAACAAAAGAAAGCCCAAGATTTTAAACTCTTACGAAAGCCTGCTAGCGAAACTCTTGATTCTAGCATATTTTCACAAAAGTACTCCATTTAGAAAAATGTTTTCTGTCAAAATGTTTTGAACCTTTCCATATTGGAATCGTTTCACAAACAAATGTTTGAGCTACTTTATCTGTTTATGGAAACTCAAACTTTACAATGTGCCTAGTGTTGACCACACCTTCTCTTTAAATTAGAATTTTTTTATGATTGAAAATCTTATTGCAATGTATATCTGTTATGTGCTCAAGTGAAATCTCTCTCTTGTTAAGTTGATAACGTTAATAATTCCAGTTATTCATATTCTCCTTGTTGGTATTTATTTAAATTGTCATTTTTTATATTCCTCACCCTAGTTGGTATCGAACTTGTCGATATCTTTTAAAAATCTTGATGGTTCGTTTGCTCCTTGTAGTGTATCGAACTTGTCGATACTAAGTGATGTTGTTGTTTCTTATTAACTCTTAATCTTGAGTTATTATTCTGGACGTGAGTTTCCAGTTGTTTGGAGATCAAAGGTTGTCGATTGTCCCGACACCTAGTGTGGATGATTTAGAATTGGAAATGTTTTTTTTAAATGTGGCCCTTGGGGCGTAAAACCCTTCGGGGTGGGACCTTATTATGGTCGGAAGTTAAGGCCAATGTGTGCCATGGATCCAATTAAGGACATTGTTGTGCGCGTTTGTCCTAGGACATTGCTGTGTGCGTTTGTCCGGGGTTAGTGTTGACTGATCAGTAGCCTAACCTTGATGTTTTTTTTAAAATAAATAAAAATTCCAATTCTAATCTATATTCTGCGATTGAGATGTTTAATTCTTGACTCCTTGAAAGTCTGTTTTAATAATATCTTGATATCATAATTCTTGTCAGTTCTATTTCTTGATGCACCTTATGAATGGTGAGTTATTGGCCCTCGTGGCAATTGAAAAGTTGATGTAACTGATTCCTTCATAAAATGAGATGAAACTCTATTGTTTATCAAAATTGTCGTCATTATTGAAATTGTCATCACTATTTACACTTGCTGAGCATTGTTGGCTCACTCTTGCTTCTGTTTATTTCTCCAGTTGTTAGAGGTGATCAGAGAACATAGTGGTCAGATGGTATAGCTCTATAGACAGCGAGAGGAGACGTTCGAGTGATGGACTTTTCAAAGAGTGGATTGGGAATTGTTAAGGTTGGAAATTTAGTTAGATAGAGAATTTGTACATTCATAAATTTGTATAATATACTTTTATTCTGAGATTGGGTTGTAATAATGTGATTGATAGTTTGTTTCATACCATAACCTGTATGCGATCCTGGTGAAGGGGTTTTATTTATTAAATGTTGTTTATATTCAGAGAGGTATATTATTGTTGTTGGTTAGTGGCCCCATATCTGTACCCCGGATTTTGGGACCTTTACAAGTTGGTATCAGAGCTACAGGTTATGGTCACTGAAACAGATTAGGAGGGTTAGGGTACGAGTATAAGATAGGAGTTGGGTAGAACGGTTTAGGGTAAGGATCGCGTTAGGATACTTCGGCAAGCGTCACGACGTTAATCGGTCTTTCGGCATATAGCGCAAGTGGAAGTTGGAATCGTTTAAGGATAGGGCTATTAGCCAAACCGCGAACCCGAAGCGGCATAAGCTAAGTGGGTAGCTGGCGCTATCAGTCCAAGAGATGTTATCTTGAGGGTTCGCGTAGAACTTAGGACATCCTACGAGATTAGTTTCGATGCGAACATTTTGGAGATGGTACGAGAAGGTTAAGAATTCAAAGTGGGAAGCGATTATATACAAGAATTGGAAGTTGAGCGTAGTTGTGTATCCTTAATCGTCGATTCATTCAAATTCACTGCTTAAGAAATTTCTTATTCTTTCTTTGAATTATCGTCCTAAGTTAATTCCCGGTTGGTATCGTTACTGAGGCATTCGTTGCACGGTGACGGTTCAAAAATCGAGAATGAATTGAGATCTTCTTATTTATTCAACTCATTATGGTCAGGCCGGTTTTGCAACTAAGTATATTAGTGCTTAGTCGACGAGAGTGAGATTATGAATAATTAAGAATTTCTTAAATGTTTGCTTGATCAACCCTTAAAGCATCTATTGAAAAGTCTTTTATACATCAATCGATGATGAGTTTCGTATTCAAATTTATTCGAATTCAATTCCATTCTTTTAGAAATATCTATATCTTTCGAAGGATAATTGATCCGACTTTACTTGAATTTTTTTTTTGAAACTCTTGAATCCCTTCCATTTTCATGAATACTTGATTTTTCTCTATTCCAGCTGAGATGAACAACCTATACAGATAGGGGATTCAGGGACATTTTATCTTTGTGATAGAAGTCCAGTGGGACGCCACTGATTGTGTTTGTCACGAAGTACTAAGGACTGGCCATCTTTATGTACTGTGGTGGTTAACCAAGTGACAAATGCAACCTGAAAATAGTTCAAAAGATCATATTGATCTCTCGGTTAAATTCCTTTATAAAAGTTTTATCAAATACACTCCGCATATGTTCATACTTGGTGCCTCATTCATTTTATTGACTTCCTTTGTCAGAAATTCGATATTTTCAAAAATTCTTAATGATAAAGAGATGCGAAGATGGATGTGACGACGTCTTGAATGATTAAAACTACAACTGCATTGACGAAGAAGTGGTGATGCGAGTTTAAGAATTTGGTGATTAAGGCAGATATGTCATGTCAAGTTGGAATATTTATTGCACCGATAAGACATCGACAAGATATGAGGCTAATGAGAATCGAATAAAGGAAAAAGGACAGTAAATAAGAACCCATGATTGCAGATATTGTTAAAGGATGAAAGGAAAGTGGTGATGAAAAGGTTGGGTATGAGATGTACAATGCTGAAGAAAGATTGTTTTGGACATTTATTGAAGGGCAAAGACAGTGGATAGAATATCATAAGATTTTGAATGTTTGAACTGTTGTTGAACTTAAGATGTTAGAAACAAGAAGGATGACTAGGATAGAGCAGAGTGAAGCGAAACATAATAATGGGTTGTAAGAATTATCGAGAAGAACCAAGACTGAATGAGGGGTAAGGTGAATATGTGGAGTAAATAACTTATGCAAGCCAGTGTAGAAAGTCATAATTATCAAGGATTGTGGTAAGTGACCAAGATGAAATAAAAAGTTAGTAAGGTGGAAGGTAGAGAAACAAGAGAGTTTCCAGAAGTGATTAAATAAGAAGACATACAGTATTAATTAAGAAAAGAACGTGGAATCCCGAAGATGGGGAGTTAGAAGAGAAAAGGCACCGTAGTTGCCCATAGAAAGAGAACTAGCAGAAATTAACGAGATCCCATGATTAGGAAATAAGATTTCGGGAGTAGAATCCCTAGAGATTTTATTAAGAGTAATGTGGGAAGTTGTGGCTGTAACCAGAAGGGTAGTATGATAATAAGTAGTAGAGTCAGAAGTTAAAGCAATGCGTTATGAGCTTGGAAAGATGGGAATTTTTGTCAGAAATAGTATCATATCAATCTTAGTGGAATTATGAAGAGAATAATAAGACTACTGCTATGATTATCAAGAATCAAGAAATTCAAAATGATTATCAAGGAAGTTAGTAGGAAAGTTGTTGTACCAAGGGAATGGAATTGTTTTGTATAAGGAGATATCGAAAAGGAGACAATTAAGTCAAAGCATATTCCGATGAATAAGATTTCAAACGACATTCAGACGAAGAATTTAATATGATTGTAGGCCACATATCAAGATGATCGAAGGCTCATGAAGCGTATGCAAATCAATCGAGAGCGATTTTAAGAGTTTCCAAGAAAAGGAGAAAATTTGGCACAAGGATTTTAATGTGAATTTCGAAAGTCATGATTTTGTGGTTAATGTGAGTGGTGTAAATGCTGAAGTTGTAATGTGTAGAGTCAAATTCGAGGACTCGTCGAGTATGCAGATTTGTGATTCGAAAGTTGATTTCAGAGGACGCGGGGTAGTGTATTTTTTTTTTTTTTTTTTGCTAAATTAAGATGTATTAAAAAACAAAAATGTACAAAATCTAGGGGCATACCCCGCGAAAAGAAAGGAAAGCAGCAGCTAAACAAAAGAAACTATGACAGTACTAGGTCAACATGAAGATCAATATAGTAAAGGGATGAGGGAGGGGTCCTTCGCAACTATTTTCTGGAAACTATTACAAGTAAAGAGCTTTTCACGAAGCATAGTTTTAATCACAACAGAAAGCTGAATAGTAGGCCTAGCTGTCCCACTTTTATGAATTCTTCGGTTCCTTTCTTGCCAGATGTTATACACCACCATAGAAACGAAAAGCCACCCCATCAGTTGCTGAACTTTTGAAAGATTACTGCGGGAGAGGACGCCATGTTGCCAATCCACCCAGCTGAAAGATATAGGCACTGGACTACTTCTTAGAACCATGTTAGTGTATGGACAAGTCGAGAACAAATGATCTCCTGTTTCGAAACTTCCCTTGCATAAAACACATGAGGTATCCACAGCCATACCAAAAGCAGACATCCTATCCTTCGTTAATAAACGATTTTTTAGAGCAAGCCACAAGAAAAAGTCGCATTTTGGAATGGAGTATGGATGCCACAAAGCTGAAATCCACGGAGGAGGAATTCCCACCTGACGGACAGTGTTCCAGATATAAGCTAGATTTACTCGTTTCTGCCCTTGCCAAAAAACTGCATCTTTACAAGCCAACTGAACTTGAGCAATGGAGTGCCTGAGCTCTATTAAGTGAACATGATTTGATCTGGGAGGAACCCATCTACCATCCGAGATGAAGTCCCCAATACGAGCCATGCTGGAAGAATTAGCATTCGAGATAACAGAAGGACCAAATCTGGTAATTAGAGGACGATGATCTAACCAAGGATCGTGCCACATTAGAAAATTTGATTGAAAACCAATAGAATACGAGAGATGCCTGCATGCCTCCCTTCTAAGATTAAGGATTTGACGAACAGCCCAGGAAGATCTAGACGGAATGTTTGCTGTCCAAAAAGCTTTTTTTTTTAATAGACATTTATGAAACCAGATCAGCCACAAGGAAGAAGGGTTTGGCCATGACAAACGCCAAATTTGGAGCAAGATAGCTGCTTTATTACGATCGAATACATTAGAGATACCCAAGCCTCCCTCTGATTTAGGTAAACAACATTCATTCCAGGCAACTTTATAATGACAGGAGGCATTAGTCTTCCCTCCCCACAGAAATCTAGCCAAGTACGATTGAATTTTAGTCAGAACATTCTTCGGGAGAAACAAATAGGTTGCCCAATAACCTTGAATACCTGCCAATACTGATTTTATGAGCAGCAGACGGCCAGAAAAACGAAGAGACCGAGTAGTCCATGATTCGATTCTAGAGCACAGGCGTTGAATCAAGCTAGTACAGTCACGAGCTCTCAAAGTAGTGGTTATAAGAGGCAAGCCTAGATATTTTATAGGCAGGTGTCCTTGACAGAAACCCGAGGTCCTCAAAGTAAAATCAATCACATCCTGAGGCACATTACAGAAAAAACTTTCACTCTTTGAGGGATTAGGGTGGAGACCTGAGCATTCCGAGAACCGTTTTACTGAACTTAGCAACGCAGAGATAGATTGACAATCCCCTTTACAGAACAGAAATAAATCATCCGCAAAAATGAGGTGGCTGAGCTTAATCTCTTTAGTACGCCAATGATAAGTGAAAGAGTCAGTTCGCTGCAAATCATAGTGAAGGATAGCAGTTAAAACTTCCATACCAAGAACAAAAAGATAGGGAGAGAGCGGGTCGCCTTGTCGAAGCCCTGATCTGCATTTAAAGTACCCCTCAATAGATCCATTAATTTTTAAGGAGATCATACAAGAGGTAATACAGGTCTGAATCCAGTTAAGGAATCTCGCAGGAAAATTCATTCTTCTCATAGCTTCGAAGAGAAATTGCCAATTCAAGGTGTCGAAAGCCTTATGAATGTCTAATTTAATAGAGCATCTTGGAGTCCCCTCATGTCTGTTATAGTCTCTACATAACGCTTGAGCCAACATGATGTTATCCCCTATACTCCGATGAGGGACAAACGCAGTTTGGTTAACGGAGATGATTGAGGGAAGAATCAGTTTCAGTCTAGCAGCTATAAGCTTAGTGATGCATTTATATAAAGTGTTGCAACAAGAGATGGGCCTGAATTGATTAATGCGAGAAGCATTCTCCGATTTAGGAATTAGAGAAATAGCCACTGAACTGACTGATCTTGGCAAGTGCAGAGATTGGAAGAAGTAAATAATAGCTGCTGTAACCTCAGTCCCCAAAATGTCCCATGCTGCTAAGTAGAATTCAGGGGAAAAACCATCAGGCCCTGGACTCTTGTGCTTGGCCATATGTTTAAAAGATTGAAATATCTCCTCTGAAGTAAAGTCTTTTGACAGATAGTCATGATGATAATCCGAGATGGTAGGCAGAGCAATATCTGGATCTAAAGGAGCAACTGGAGACTCATTTCCTAGAAGATTTTTAAAGTAATTTACTGCCACATTTGAGATATCAGAGTGAGAAGAAAACTGCGTTCCGCAATCATCTTCTAAAAGCAGGATTTTATTCAAGTTCCACCTACTACGACAAGAGTTGAAGAAAAAATGATTGTTCCCATCTCCAACTTTGAGCCACTTTACTCTAGCCTTTTGTTTAAGAAGGATCTCTTCTTTATGCAAAGCTTCAAACAAAGCAGTACGCAATCTAGCCTCTTCTTCAAAGTGAGAAAGATCAGGCACCAGGGGCATATTATCTTGAAATTGAGCAAGAGAAGAACGAGCATCTATGACAGCATCATGGACATTACCTCCTTCATTATTCAGCTTGATTAGAGCAGCTTTGACCCTTTTTAACTTGCTAGTGACCACAAACCAGGGATCTCCAGAAATATGAACATTCCACGCTTCAGAAACAACAGTAGAGAAGTTGGAATTTCCAATGATATGATCGAAAACCTGAAACGGTCTATTGAGTTTCTCTCGAGTTAGGCCCATATCCACCATGGTGGGGCAATGATCAGAAAGACCCCTGGGCAAAAATTTAGCTAAGGCAAGAGGAAAACCATTCAGCCAAGTCGAATTTACCAAAGCTCGATCAAGTTTCTTTTGCATAGGATGAATTTTATTGCTATCCCACCAAGTTAGCAGATTACCAGTAAATCTCAGATCTGTGGCTTCTATATCATCAAGAAAGTCTTTAAATTCCTGCATTCCAGTAGTGTATCGAAAAGATCCTCCAATAATCTCATTTGCATTTAAGCAAACATTGAAGTCACCAAGAAGAATCCAAGCAGGACAAGTACCTGCAACTGTTGCAATATTTTTGAACCTAGTCAAATCTCTCCAAAGGTGCCTACGATCCTCATGAGTATTGAGGGCATAAATAAACGTCACCAAGAAGTCTGTTTTCAAATCATAGTTTAGAACTGAGCAAGAAACATGTTGGCTACTCTGATTAAGAAGCTGCACCTTCCATTTTGTAGGATCCCATCCCACCCAAATACGCCCATTATAATGACTGTCATAATTAAAAACCCAAGAAAACCGAGACGAAACTTGAGAAGAAATACTCAAAGCTGCTTCTTGTTTTACATGAGTCTCAAGTAAGGCTATAAGGCCAAGCTTATTATGATTAATGAAATCCCTAACATAGGAAATCTTATTATTCAACCCCCTAACGTTGTAGGAGCAAAACGACATAATAAAATTAATGAGAAGGGGAACGTTTCCCCAATGACCGTTTAGGTCTCTTCTTAGAACTCTGAAAATTTTTATTATAAGATTTAGCAAGAGCAGAGTAAAGAGGTAGATTAGTAGGAGGACCTTTGTCTATTTCTGCTTCCTTGGAAGTCTTAGCAGCATTAGCGTCGCTAACATTCGCAACCAGCTTCGATTTTCTGGACTGCACAGTGTGCCATTGGCCTTCTTCAGAAGCAGCAACCTGCCCTGAGTCCTGCCCTGATTTTCGGGGTAGTGTATTTTGAATAAGATATATATACGATTTAAGGAAAATGGTCGTCAGTTCGAAATAGTTACTCGGTAAAACAATGAGATTAAAGATGGATTGAAGTTTTCTGATTATTTTCTTTTTGAGTAACATTGTACGTGAAAGAGGAATAAGATGATTGGCAATTTCTTAACATTCTTTTCTCAAAGTTTTATTTGAGGAAGGTTTCGTTTAGGATATATAAATAAATGGTGAAGCGATATAAGTTGAATAGGCATGTGGATAAAAGCAGGAGCTTGTTGAGAATTGTTAAAGAAGTGTATCATGATTGGTATCAAGTGGAGTTGTGACCTCAGGAATTGTTCTTGTATAAAGTGAAGTTACAGTCAAGGTGACGGGTATAATAGCTTCCAAAGGCTATAAATATTCGAGGCTATGTTTCAAAAGATTAAGCAACCCGGACTATTTTAAAAGATTGAGAATAGGGTCGTTAATTAAATTATGCTTGATGTGCATCTAAGAACGTATGTGTTTGGTTATAGTATTCGATTTCGAGAATGCGACTAAGAATGGACAAAATGATGTTAAGTTTCCAGATTGGGTATTCGGTAAAAATATGGGATTAAAGACAAGAAGAAACTTTTAATTATTCCCTTCTCGATCGACATAGTACTTGAAAGCGAAGTGGAGGCGATCAGAGAATTTCTGGAGATACTCTCTCGAAGTTCTATTTCAAATCGTGTGTTTATAAGTAAAGCGTGGGAAATTATACCAAGTGTAGGTCATTATAAATTAAGGCAAATTGCACGGTGGTATTATTGCGAAGGATTAGCGTGGTAATATAGTTTTGGCGCAGGGTATAGTTCCTTATGCGGAAAAGTCATATTGATTTTCGAGGAGAAGATATTCGTGTTCCTGTGATAAACGTTTAGAGTTAAAAAAAAAAAAAAGAAAAAGACTCGGAAACCAAGTTTAAAGCCATTCTGAAAGTTGAGGGCTCATAGTATGAGAATATGAATGTATGAGTTGGTATGGGGGAAGATTCTAAAGATGAAAGATACAACCTGAGAAGTGGAGGTAAGATGTTGAGGAGAATTGTTAATTGTGTCCTTAACGTTGATTCCGAGGACAGAATCCTATTAAAGGAAGAAGGATATAACGACCTAGAAAATTTTGATTTTTAATAATATTTATTTATTGTAAATTATAAATTATATTATGTGAATATTGTTGTAAAGGTGAAATGTGTGTGAGATGCTGTTTATATGATTATTTGATGATTTGGGTTAACTGTGAAGATTGGTGTATTTTTATTTTTATTTTTGAGGATTTAAATATATTTAAATCATGTATTTTTGATCCTCTGTAAATTTTATAAAATTATCGGAGGAATTAAAAATCATGAAATCTTTTGTAATATTATCTTTATAATATTATTTAGTTTTTAAAGTGGTTTGGTGAATTAATTTGGATGTCTCGGTATTTTAAAATTATTTTAAGGATTTTATTGTATTTAAAGGATCAAAACTTGAAAAAATTCATATTTAATTCATTTGTGATCCGAAAAATATTTTAAAAATATGTGTGTGCTCGTAAATTTATATTCTTTATTTTAAAATGAAAAGTTTAATTTTCGTAATATTCCATTTTAATTCGATTTGTAAAAGTTGTGTATTCGTTTTAAAAGTACGAATAAGTATTGTATAATGGGCTCGTGGATAATAGTGTTTAGATAATGGGCCAAGCCCATTTAGAATGAAAAAAAAACGCAGCAGGGAGAAGCTTCGGGAAAAAGGGGGAAAAAGAAAGAAAAAATGGAGAGAAGAAAAGAAGAGGAAAGGAGGAGAGAAAGAGAGGAATTGGGGGGGGGGGAGAACCAATTTGTGTGTATAGATATTATATATATATGAGTGTAAATTGTGTGTGTGGGTGTACATATTGTGGCAGCAGTGGCCGGAAGAAAGGAAGGTGCGGAGGAGACCGGAAGGAGAGGCGGCGACGGTCGGAGTTCGGCCGGAGTCCGGCAAGCCCAATGGCAGCGCGCAGCAGGAGAGGAAGAGAGAGAGAGATAGAGAGAGAGAGAGAGAGAGAGAGAGAGAGAGAGAGAGAGAGAGAGAGAGAGAGGGATGGAGGAGATGGATTCTTGCGGGTCGAACCGAACCGAAACGAAATGGTATATTTTCGTAATCTTTAATTATTTAAATTTTGTATTAATTAATTGTGAATTTCGATATATTTTTTAATGGTTGTAATTTAGTTAGTTTGAATTGCGAAGTTATTGTTGTAATTAAGATAGATTAATTTGTGAGATTAATGTGTTAATCCTCAGGGTATGATGGTTATTTATAATTATGAGATTAATTGTGGGCTTGATTATATGTTTTGGTGATTAATTAGTTACTAATTGTTATTATTTGTGTTATAATGTCGGAAGTTAAAATTAGGTAATTTATGTGATTGGTTTTGGTAATTAGTTTAAATATATTAGTTGAAGTATTAAAATTGTAGATGTCGAAGCTCCCGATAATTTAATGTTGTTAATTGTCGTAATTAAATTGATATTGTAAAGTACGAATATTGTTTTATTTCCAAATTTAATTCGGAGAGTCTAGTTAAGTATATTGGTTGAGGTTAATTGGGGGCCGATTAATGTGCGGGTTAGTAATTATGAAATGTTTATTGTAAATTGCTAATTGTGACGGGAGAATAATATGTAAAGGTTATATGGTCTTGCTTGTCATGAATGTTTAAGTGCTAATTGCTAATTGTAATGGTGGGAATTAATTTGTGGTCGTTAGTGGGTAATTATGAGTTGCTAGTTGCATATGGTGTCGGAAATGTATATGTGCTAAGAGTTTGTTTTAGTTACTAATTATTATTGTCGTATAACGTTGAAGTTTACATGAGTTTGTTAATTGTAAATGAGTTATATAGATTGAATATTGTAGTCGAGTTATAGTATCGGTTTAATGCTATGCTTATTAAACATTTGGAGTCGAGTATGTATTGAGAATTGCTTAAGCAGTATATTTCGGTTTAAATGTTATTTATCAAAGATTAACTGTGAGGTTCATTTTATTATGTATTTATCTGCGAGGAGTTGAAATGAGATCTCGAGTCTTAAATGTCAATATTTAAGTACTTGTGTAATTCTCTTCAACTAGTTCCTCGGGCTTACGAATACCAACGATCAATTGCCACAGGTATAATTAATATGCTCTAGTGGTATGATCATTGATATAGCGTAAGTAATAGTTAATGCTGGGGGTTGTTCCCTAGGGCTTACGAACATCAATGATTGATTGTCATGTGTATCATTAAAATGCGTGAGAAATACGATCATTGGTGTAGCGTAAGTAGTAGTCTAATATAAATTTCTTATGTGCTATATGCCGCATGTTCGGGCGGGTACTTTTCATTAATTGTTTACTTTTATGTTGCTGCAAGTTGAGGCAGCTTTATTTTTGTAAAAACAGGGTTAAATTGTTTTTAATTGATATTGAGGGGCTGTGCCCATAGTCCGATAAACGAATACTTCATGCCGAAATTTTCTGAAAATCCCCTGCAAATCTATTTAGAACCTATTTAATTTATTTGATTTGGTGATTTGAAATTATATGGTGATTTTCGAGAGTCGAGGTAAATATTATAATTGATATGTATTGCTGTGAAGTGGTTGCCTAGATGGTATCTAAGTATCGAGTAACCATATGTGTTAAGTATTTATGTGAAGTGAGCATTTGCCTTAGAGGTTGTCTTGAATTATATTGTGAATGTGATTAAGTATGTTTGTATAAGTTATATAAGTAAGCGTTATAGGACGCGGATGGGTAGAGTAGGGCAAACAATAAGCTTTTGCTGAGTTGGATACTAAAATAGTATTTGATCTTGAAAAGGTTCGAATAGGAAACGTAGCCAAGGACAGTGCGGGTGACCTGAAAGAGGAACAGAAGGACAAGTATCAAGCCTAAGGGTGAACTAATGTGGGAACTGGTAAAGTGCAAAGAATGAAAGTGAGACCGAGTGAGAAGCCACATGTAAGTGAAACAAACTGACGAGAAGACAAATGAGTATCGATGTGGAATCAGGAATTTCGTAAATCAAGGCAAGTGTTTTTGCTAATCACTTATTGTTCAAGTGATGAAGTTTAATTTACTTGTAGTATGTGATGATCTGGCTAAGTATAGATGGCAGATGACATATACTTTTTCGTATAGTATGATGCCGTTTTTCTCCCCTACCCATGATTTACAAAGAATTTGACAAATAACCTTTCTCGCTTATTTTCTCATCCCTGGAATGCCATTTCGCCTATTCTCGTCGAAATTGTCTAAAAATTTTCTAAACAAAAGAAAGCCCAAGATTTTAAACTCTTACGAAAAGCCTGCTAGCGAAACTCTTGATTCTAGCATAGTTTCACAAAAGTACTCCATTTAGAAAAATGTTTTCTGTCAAAATGTTTTGAACCTTTCCATATTGGAATCGTTTCACAAACAAATGTTTGAGCTACTTTATCTGTTTATGGAAACTCAATCTTTACAATGTGCCTAGTGTTGACCACACCTTCTCTTTAAATTAGAATTTTTTTATGATTGAAAATCTTATTGCAATGTATATCTGTTATGTGCTCAAGTGAAATCTCTCTCTTGTTAAGTTGATAACGTTAATAATTCCAGTTATTCATATTCTCCTTGTTGGTATTTATTTAAATTGTCATTTTTTATATTCCTCACCCTAGTTGGTATCGAACTTGTCGATATCTTTTAAAAATCTTGATGGTTCGTTTGCTCCTTATAGTGTATCGAACTTGTCGATACTAAGTGATGTTGTTGTTTCTTATTAACTCTTAATCTTGAGTTATTATTCTGGACGTGAGTTTCCAGTTGTTTGGAGATCAAAGGTTGTCGATTGTCCCGACACCTAGTGTGGATGATTTAGAATTGGAAATGTTTTTTTTAAATGTGGCCCTTGGGGCGTAAAACCCTTCGGAGTGGGACCTTATTATGGTCGGAAGTTAAGGCCAATGTGTGCCATGGATCCAATTAAAGACATTGCTGTGCGCGTTTGTCCTAGGACATTGCTGTGTGCGTTTGTCCGGGGTTAGTGTTGACTGATCAGCAGCCTAACCTTGATGTTTTTTTTAAAAATAAATAAAAATTCGAATTCTAATCTATATTCTGCGATTGAGATGTTTAATTCTTGACTCCTTGAAAGTCTATTTTAATAATATCTTGATATCAGAATTCTTGTCAGTTCTATTTCTTGATGCACCTTATGAATGGTGAGTTATTGGCCCTCGTGGCAATTGAAAAGTTGATGTAACTGATTCCTTCATAAAATGAGATGAAACTCTATTGTTTATAAAAATTGTCGTCATTATTGAAATTGTCATCACTATTTACACTTGCTGAGCATTGTTGGCTCACTCTTGCTTCTGTTTATTTCTCCAGTTGTTAGAGGTGATCAGAGAACATAGTGGTCAGATGGTATAGCTCTATAGACATCGAGAGGAGACGTTCGAGTGATGGACTTTTCAAAGAATGGATTGGGAATTGTTAAGGTTGGAAATTTAGTTAGACAGAGAATTTGTACATTCATAAATTTGTATAATATACTTTTATTATGAGATTGGGTTGTAATAATGTGATTGATAGTTTGTTTCATACCATAACCTGTATGCGATCTTGGTGAAGGGGTTTTATTTATTAAATGTTGTTTATATTCAGAGAGGTATATTATTGTTGTTGGTTAGTGGCCCCATATCTGTACCCCGGATTTTGGGACCGTTACAATTATGATGGTGAAGTGTAATATTTCTGGACTTAGTGGGATGTATAACATGTGTATAAGATGTATGGATGCCCGGTGTGGCTTGGTTGTTGAAATGAAATTTGGAAACGTCTGATTTATAGCCGTCGTAATGCTCGATTTTCGTTAGACCTTAGTAATTCGTGCTTAACAGTTAGGTTAATTTTCTGACCTTAATGTATACATGACCTACCCTTGTAGATCTCGAGTCATAGATCGCTTTGGCGAAAGAATCGAAGCATTCCGACTTACGATTTAGGAGTTATGGCCGACTTAGTAAAAGTTGTTTGAAACCGTAACTACCAGTTCGTTATTAAAATTGAACCTCGGTAAAATATGAAATTTAGTGACGAATCATGGTAATTAAATATTAGAGGTCATGAGGAAGATGTGAAAGATAACCACATGTCAATCAAATCGTTTTTCGATTTTATAAAAATGTTTGAGTTGAGGTTAAATACAAACGAACCCCTAAAATGGATACTTGGTTTAACTTTGGAAAACCACTTAGAAAACGGGCGATAAAACTCGAGATATAATCTTGGTTTGTAAACGACCGACCATAGAACTTATACATCTTAAGTACATGCCAAGTATGAGTGAAGTGACATGTCTTGATAACGGGCAAGTGTCGGATTATAACGGTGTTAACAAGAGTTACACTAGAAGGCGAATATCGAGATAACTCGAAAACATGTTTCGACTTAAGTTAAGTTTATACTTAGCCTTTAAAAGTATTAAGTGTTTAACCTCGGATATTGTGACTATTTATAGATCACCGGATTGACCCGAGGCACACGACCCCTCACTACAAGAAAAAGTTCAATGTCGCTGATGTTAAAAGATGTAATAACATCATCCCGAATTAAACTGATGTCTTTGTTATTCGTAGACATCACTCTTTTTAAAACTGATGTCTAAAGTCACTCTTTAAAAAATGAAAAAACGCGTGGTCCATTTTGTTTTCCCCCTTAGTGAAATTTTCACCCCCTAAATCAAAATTTCCCCCCCCCTTAACCAAATATTCTCCCCGCCCAAGCCCATACAGTACAATTATTGAGCCTCTCAGACAAATTAACAAAACAAAATCTAATTAAACCAAAATATTCAGACAAACACTCTCTCTCTCTCGACTCTCTCTCTCTCTCTCTCTCTCTCTCTCTCTCTCGACTCACTCTCTCTCGACTGAAACTCACCACCACAAACTCACCTCGGTACCACTCACCACTACAAACTGACCTCCGGTACCACTCACTACTCTACTCACCACTACTCTCTACTCTACTCACCACTCACCTCCGGTACCACTGCTCGTGTTGAAATTGGTAAGAATCGGTAATACTCTACACGAATAAGGTCTCCTCTGGTATTTCTAGGGTCTTCTCGATCTATTGAGAGCTTCAATTTGAGGGTTTTTTCAAGTCAAAACCCTAATTTCTTAATTTGGGGCTTTTTAAATCAAAACCCTAATTTCTTATTTGTGTGTTTTTATTTACTTGGATGTATTACCCTAATTCTTTTGAATGCATTCTTTTTACAGGACCTCATTCACTTGGTTGTGGTTGTGGCTGTTCGTTAGGTAATTTTAATTTTTGAATTTATGATATGTGTTATATTATATGATTATTTGTATGTTGTTTAATTGGATGCATGTTGTTATTATTCATTATATTGTTGGATTTTTGGCTACTAATTGGATGTATGTCATCTAACACTGCTATTAATTAGTGGTAATTTGTAATTTATGTTTTTTGGCTACTATTTGGTTGCTCTTCTACTGGTCAAGTTTGAAATTATATGAGTTGGATGTATTTTCATTTTCATTTTGAATTTCTGAAATGTGGTATTATATGATTATTTGTATGTTATTTAATTGGATGCATGTTATTATTTGTTTATTATATTGTTGGATTTTTGGCATGTCATCTAACAGTGCTATTGTTTGAGTACTACTGTTTTTCCGACATAATCGACCAAGAGAAAGTGAAAGTTGTTGTGATTTTCTATTGGTCAATTTCAAATTATATGAGTTGGATGTATTTTAGTTTCATACCTTGTTAATTATTTTATTGCTGGCTGGAGGTTTATGTTTTAATTTTCGAATTTTACGAAAACCTTAAATATTGTCGTTTGAGTTTTTATTGTTTGGCTGATATTCAGGGATATTTTTTGGTTTGCGAAGAAGAAAGGATAGTTCCTAGCTGTTGTTCACGATGTTGACATAGTGCTTCTACTAATTAAGAGGTCCTCCCGCTCCCTTTCTTGTTTATATAGCGACTTTTTCTGCTTTGTGTATTTGATTGTCATGATTGCTTATTCCAGTGCTCCGTTCTTTATTAGAACTCAAATAGTATATGGTAGCTGTACTTTCTCTATTTGCCATGTACAAATTTGAATTATAGAAATTGCATGCCTTTAGTTAAACGTTAATTACATGTTGCCTGTTATTATTAATTTAGATTGAAGATTTGTGTTCCTTTTGTTTTTCTTATGTCTATCATGTCCTATTTGTGATTATTGCTAGATATCATATGTCATACGTGCATTTTGATTAATATAAACTATTGGATTTTTATTATATGGATAAGGCTACAATAAAACTATTATAGGTCAGAATACATAATAAGTAATCACTAGCTATAATTATACTAAAAACTTGACTGACATACCAGGTCGTTGGAAATTAAATGGATAAGTCTTGGATTAAAGCGGATAGGGATTCATTGCAATATGAAATTGGAGTCGAAAACTTTTTGATATTTGCTGAGGATAATGCTAAAAACCCAAAGAAAATCCCTTGCCCACGTGCACGCTGCGTTAACTTCAAGAAATATTCTATCAAAATAATCAGAGGTCATCTATATGAAGCGGGTTTTAGTTTAGGGTATTATGAATGGATTTGGCATGGAGAAGAGGTTGTTAAAAGTACTAAGTCATCAGTTGGTAGTACTTGTCCTCCCTCAAAGCCCACACTAAATTCAGAAACATTTAACCTATGTGAAGCAGCCTATAATAAGGAAGATTTCGATAATGAATCAGATGAGTTTAAGAGATTTGTTGCCGATGCGGAATAACCTCTGTTCAAGGGAAGTGAGTGCACTAAACTTGAGTCAGTGTTAACACTACATAATTGGAAGGCTAGGTTTGGAGTTAGTGATAAGGCCTTCACTGATCTGCTTGGATCTATTGGCTCTTTTCTTCCAAAAGATAATGTGCTTCCTGCTAATATGTATGAAGCAAAGAAAACCTTAACTGATTTAGGACTCGAGTATGTTAAATTCCACGTTTGTCCAAATGATTGCGTATTATACAGGGGTCCAATTATTGAGTCTTCTTTTGAGTGTCCCAAATGTGGTCTCTCTCGCTGGAAAGTTGGGAAAGATGGAAAAATTAGGGTTAATGTGCCAGCCAAGGTTATGTGGTATTTTCCGATAATCCCCAAATTTAAACGATTGTTTAAATCTGCTTCTACTGCTAAATTAATGAGCTGGCATGCAGATAATCGATCTGAAGTGTAAGAACCCAAAATTTCGGTAGAATTAAAACTTTTCCTATTATGATGAAGTGCATCAATGAATAGTGATTTGGTGGATGAATAGTGATTTTGAGGATTAAGAAAATTTTTCATGCCACCTATGTACGAGACGTAGTGTGGATATTCCGAATTTATACTAGTAATCTACGGAGTAAATAAGTGTATGTAAATGCGATCGGAATTTAGAAATTCCAAATTCTATTTTCGTGTAATATTTGACCGATCAGTGAATTATATATCAGTAATATCAAGAAATGAGGTATTTAATTTGAGGAATTGAGGAGTTAATATTTTGGAATTTTATTATAAGTGATTTGAGAATTTGGAACGAAAACCACTGAGGAAGTGAAACAAACGTTCTAGAAACCCCTGAAACTTTACAATGAGATTAAGCGATTGAGCGAACGAATCATGGATTAAGGATATGGTATATTAAGAGTCCAAGGAAGGATATATTATGAGAGGAAAATGGAATTGAGAATAAAATCATAGAGTTAAAGGAAATGAGAACAATTGAGAAACCTCGAGAATTTTCTGAGATAAAGAGAAAATACAAAGAAAATTGGACACAACGATTGTTTGAGGTATTGGGCCACACTATTACAATGAAGTGCAACATATAAGTTGTAACATATTGATTTAGTAAATATACAAGAAGGGAAGCCCCTTGGTACAAATAAGAAAAGGAAGGAAGGACTTGGAAACAATATGTATAAAGCAAGGGACTTGCTTGCAATTATGGATGGATAAATGAAATCCAAATGAACCAATGAGGAGATGACACCACATGGCTAGAAGATAAGATGCATCCAATTGAAAATATCAAGCATTATTGATCAATTTATCACTTTAATCAAACAAAACAAACACCAAATACTCCATTCTGCCCAGTAGGAAAGGAGCTCACTAAAACGGGCCTAGAGACTTCATTACTCAATGAAATTTTTTGTTCTTTACATGGTTAGAAAGCTGTGAAGATGCTCTACAACTTTCATTCAGGAGCCTCGACCAGGAAATGAGTGCAAGGGCTTCGTTTTGGCTGATCTTTGGGGCGTGTTTTTCCAGACAGGAAACCCACTTTCATGTTCTTGATTTCTTTGGTGAGATTGAAGATGGTGAGCATAGAGTAAGGCTTCCCCAAGGTTAACAAAGCTTGTTTGAGATTGTAAGAACATCAAGAAGGTATAAAAATCCTAACCCCTCTTGGCCATGTAGTATTTGTGATGTTTAATGTTAGATCCATGGTTATTAGTGTGAATCTTGGACATATAAGTTATGGATGATGTAGATCTTGAGTTTAAATGTTGTGGTTGTGATTTTTAAGCTTGTGGTTAGTGTATGTATCTCCATGTATGTTATAAAGTATGATCTTGGTGATTTAGATGTTGGTTGTGATGTGGATGTAAGATTCTTGGTTGGTTTAGTGCTATACGCATACTGAGTTTTTTTCCAGGAACTTGAACTGTCTTGTAAGAGGGTTTTGAACCCCCAAATCTTGTCCCCTGAGGTCCTAATATATATTGTTGGAAAGTATTTGAATGTAGTTTCCAAAAATATAAGGTTCATGACTAGGTGATGTATAGATTTTGAGTTATGGCCTGAGGAGTGAAATGTGTTTCTGGATTCCGGACTGCACTAATTGGTCCCCTTGTGAACCTTGTTTAAACCCCTAAAAATTTATGTAGGATCATGGAAAAATTAGAGAAGCTAGTAAATGCAGTGGTGAAGGCTACCCAAAAGGAATTGGATTAAAATATGTATTTTTCAATTTTATAAAAATGCTAGAGTAAAATTCGCGCAAGGGAAAAAGTCGTTAAGGGAGTGTAATTTAAGGGGTAATGGATATGACTCGGATATGGTAACCAAATTAAGTCGAATAAGTGACGAGCGTAATCGAGTGATGACATGAACCTATAGTGGGGCTAGAGAGTCATAAGACGAAGTCATTAAGTTAATTTTGTACCCCCTAAGACCCCGCAAGTAAAGAGGTATTGTTAAGGTACTAACGAACGGTTATTGCTTATGTATAGATCATTCCACTCCGCACGCTCGACTACCCCAACCACACCAAGGCAAGTTTACTTTTCAAAACTTACATATACAAGGACTTTCACTGTTGTGTTTGTAGTTTTCAATCATATCAGATGTATAAGTACATATATGTTTGCACCCCTTGAACTTAGAATGAAATGTTTTCTTAGGACAACGACTCTAGCAATAGAGGTCGTAGCGGTCCGTATATACTATTGACCGGGGAGCGGTATATTATTATATCGTAATTAAATTGCGAAAACCAGAAGGGTCATTCGGGGAGTATCGTATACTCAAGTAATTATTTTTATATCTTCGTAAATACTCAAAATACCTATCTTGGATTAAAAGCTTATGTAATTAAATAATTATTTTATTAATTATTAATATTAAATCTTAAAATATCATTTATTAATTATTGTTCATTATTTTAAAGACAAAGCTAATCCAAGATACCTTTTGCACTTTCAAACTCGAACTCTTTCGAACTCAAAACATTTTCGAAAACCCCCGGTCAGGTTTGTTTCTTGTGTGATTTCAAGAATCATCGGTCAACTGATGTCGGACCTCAATTACTCTGTTTTCAATCAAAATCAAGTTTTCAAAAGAAAAAGAAAAAGAAAAAGGGACTCTGGCAGGTGTGGGAACCGTTGACGAACGATTCCCGGGATGTGTAAGCGGCCGTGAGCCAGGCGGTCCATCAATTATTATTCCGGCCCAGGTGTTGCCGAAGGATGATTATGGATGTAGTTTTCATCGAGGGAGATTACGGATGTAGTTTTCACCCGAGGATAGTTACGGATGTAGTTTCTATCCTTCTACCGGTAGAGAAGACCCGCGGATTATTGGACTTGGATGTGGCGACTGATCATCGTCAATCCCTGTCAGGTTTTTATGTTTTCTTCCAGTCCCATCCTCCACTTTGGAAAAATACTCAAACACTGCTTCTTGGGCCTAAGTGCCAAGTTGCCGATAGTGTGGCTTTTGATAAGAAAAATATTGACATCGTGCAGTATCTAGAACTGCAAGATTTTCTATAAAGATTGGCACGTGTTGGTGCACTCTTGCAATTATTTCAAAGAATGAAAAGTTTTTGAATGAGAAACCTTCTAAGCTAATGGAAGGAAAGAGGTTTGCAATGATGTATTCCCTGTACAGTATATTAACCGTAGGGTGTTTTGCCGAAAATGATATACTCATATGTATATATTTTCAAACTTGACATATATTGAAATGGGAACCTTATAAAGGGTTCATATGTTATTCTTAAAGCTCCTTAGTGAGTATAGATGTTTTATTCAAACTCGGACATATATATTGTCCAATTATGTTTTGAAATCTGAGATATATACCCATATAGTTGGGAATGTTTTCGAAATAAACCACATTATTATTTTTTTCAAAATGGTGAACTTGCTGAGCATTATGTAGCTCATTCTTGCTTTATAAAAACTTTTCAGAAAGAGAAGAATTTGGCCGATTAACTCCGCACTAGCAGAAGAGGAGTAGAAGATTTACCCCGGAGATGATTTAGTTCCTGATAAATACTACAGAGTAAGTCTGATAGGTTTTCAATTGTAATAGTAAGACTTGTCTTCAAGTGTAGTTGTATAAGTGGAATTGCGTAAGACTCTGGATTGTACAGATAAATTGTAATATTTAGTGTTACTTTTGATTATCATTTCTGAGGCTCTAACTTGTTTGTGTGTAAGATTGAGGTCTGGATGGATGTATTGTTGAGTTGTAAATTTAATACAGGTATGATATGGTTGGATGGTGACGTGACGACCTGAATCTCTGACCTCGGATTTGGGGGCGTTACAGAAATGGTATCAGAGCCATAAGTTACAATACTCAGAAACGAGAGTGTTAAGAGTTAAGTCTAAGTAGGAGAATGACATTAGAGATCGTAGTAAACTTATTATTGGACTTCCGGAAGAGGTACCGGTGAGTAGAATGGACTGGAGTGTTCACTGGAGGTATTATACTAGGGTCGATAGAATCCTTAGAGACCTTCAGAATGATGAATAGAGGTTTGAGAGTCGTACATGACCTATCATAGGTAATGATATAGGAAGCAGAGTGAAATCTCAAGAACAGCTGAGGTAGAGGCGATATTGCCAATATGATCGGATGACTAGGCTGGCATAAATTTTGTGGCCCATAGTCCTCCACAGTTTAGGAGGCGGCATTTTAAGAATCAAGAAGTTTAGACTTCCCTACATAATTAAGGGTACTTAGTACTTGGAATAATGAAAGTCTTTTACTTTGGCTATAAGATCCGATTTTCGATAAGTAACGGGTTTACCCGAAAGTTGGTCACTATGTCGTTGTGGATTTCATTACCCTTGATGGCGAATTGTACATGTGTTATACGAGAATGTTATCATAAGACGAGCGTGCTAGATAATTCTACGCATGATTCGGACGCTAGAGCATGGTAGTTCAACTTAGAGAACAAACAAGTAGAATTAACAAAGGGACTCAAGAGAAGTTGAATATGGTTGCAACAAGCGATACAGTGATCTCAAAGTCTACCAAAAGAAAAGACCAGTGGGTCTAGAGTGGGATCCTTTGATAGAGATGTTATCAGGGACTACGTATATATGTACTGTAGACCTCAATATTTTTGGTATATGTTCACATACACACACCCGCCACTGAACCTATGGACTGCGCTGAGATCCCTGAGAGATCTCTTTGATCTGTTCCCAGGGGGAACTGGCCACTTGTGATTCATGTCGGAAGGCATGAAGTAGGACCCTATGGACTTAGCAGGTGTCCCCGAAATGATGTGAAGTTTGGTCTTCAAGATAAAGCACGGAAATGACAGATATATTTGTGAAACCCTAACTGGGTAAATGACGTTAAGATGATGATTGAGAGACACACTAGTTGGTGTCTTGTATTACGAAGACGAAGAGATGGAGCTACCCTCATAATGGTGATAATGAGATGCACGAATGATTATTAACTTATTTTGGTAACTACCGGCTGGTGCACTACTTCATTTTAAACTGTTCACTAACCATGTTACCTCGATTAGTTTAAATCAGGTAACCCTCCTAGCTTTCTACTTCAAACTTGTGGAATAACAACCAGTGATATACTTTCTCGAAACCGGGACTCATCCAAAGTATCTTAATTGATCCCCGAGCATTCTATTTGAAGTTTATAATTATTTCTGCTCAGGACTATTTACACTTTCATTCAATTATCTAAGGAATGTTCAACAAATATTTCCTTAATTAATCGACGAATACTACTTAACGAATATCGATATTTGATTGCTTCTTTCATACTTGCACTCTTCAGTTGAGCTCATAAATATTCAACAAATTACTGAGGACATGGATGATCTAATGTCTAGACATCCCTCATGAATCCATTTCTTCTATTCAAGATGAGATTGTACATCGTACATTGAAATCATAGTAAGGATATCATTTTGATATTGGTATTCCGAATTTAATTCTATTGTCGGATCTGATAAAGCATGTGTACGGAGGCACCCTTGGGTGGACCGTTTCATTGATAAGTAATATTTGATGAGAGGTTATCGATTGTTCCGATACCTAGAACATTCTCTTCAGATTTTATAGTTTTCTTTTTCAAACTTAATAACTTCTTATTTTCATTCGTTGTCCGAGAAGCCTAAAGTTTCTTCAGTGGCTACGATGTTGAAATTCCGTTCTATCCAATTGAAACTGGCTAGTCGTTATGTCAATATGAATGACTAGTTGATTGTTCTAACTACTCAAAATTGTAATGTTGTGAAGAACACCTAGCTAATTGTCCTAGTTGGTGGTGATGTCTCAAACAGGTGGACTAGAAAATTTTGTCTAGCTAGTTGCTAGTGTTTCTTGAAAAGGACTAGTTATTGTTTCACTGGTCCAACTCCCAATTTAATTTATTCAGCAAATTTTGCCATGCATTTTCCTACGGTAAAGCATGATGATGAAAGTTCGATGAATAACTTGATTGAGACCTAATGAGGTCGCCCACTCAACTCGAATTCTACCCATCTTCGTATCAGACTATATATCACTTGAATATTTTATTCTTTCATTCACACAATGAGAATTCATTTGAAACCACTGATTACTTGAATGATAAACTACTTCATTCTTTAATTGTCATGGAGTAGAATTGCTTTCTATTGGCTGACCTTCATCAATGCGACTTTAGATTTCCTCTTATCATTCAGGAGGAAAAGTATCCACCCGATGTAAGAATTGTATAAAGACCATCTTTATGACTTTTGTATCCAACAATCATTGCCCTTGTGCAACATTCTCAATGGTATCATATTACGGAATTATCAGGACGGGAAGGAATAAACCTTGTTGTATTCTTTCTGTCCATCCTTACATCTCCAAAAATCGAGACTCCTAGTATTTGGAACCATCAACATTCTTGGAACATCCAATGTGGAATTCTTATTGGAATTATCTTTTGGACCTTGTTATTTTGAAACCATTCCTTTGAAAGTGATTACTCTAAGGTGAACGGGAGGTACAATTATGAACCGTTACACCAATATGAGATCAAAAACCAAATGTTGTAATTGTCCAGCCAGAGCGTTATGCTGAGTAATTATTAAAGTAGAAATAACACGTCGGGGCATACCACAAGACCTTTAATATTAGTGTGGGGAAAGTTATAAGAAATGATGAGGTGGTTGGGAGTACGCTTCTACCAACCGTTGTCAGGATGTTATATTAATGAATTCTGGAGTTACCAAGCCTTTTCCTGATCCAGGAAATGCAAATCGATTGCGATGTAAAACATATCCTTGGAGGAAACTAACATGGAAGTGAGATGGACGAGAAAGGAAGAAATATCGTGGCAAGAATGCGAAGCTTTACTTAGCTTAAAGGGATTGAAGCACATAGAGAGACATATAGTTTAACAGGCCCCTAATAGCAAATGGATGCATGGATATATGCCAATGATCCTTCGAGATTACCACCTAATCAAGTTTATTGGGAATCGCAGCCGCATGCAGGCCTCAGGCTGATTGGCGCCAGTTGTGAAGGAGGACGAGCGTATGACATCTTACATATACCATCGAGAACCGATACCCCTAACCGGAGATGTAGGAATTGTTGACCAGTTAAAACGCGTAGTTGTTTTTCAAGGATAAGGTTGAAAAGCGGGTGTCACCAACTCAAGATCGACCTCTATACTGTGCCCAAGTTGGCATTTCACACTGATATAAACATTATAAAATTATGGTAGTATCATTTGAGTGGACTAATGAGTCAGAAGCATTTATGGATTAATGAACAAAGTTTTGGAATGAAATGAGATATTAGCAACAACCTCATTGTTAGCTATACTTGATGATAAAAAGAGGACTTTGAGAGTCACGATGATGCGTCTTTCAAGAGGTTAAGAGGTATGCCGATGCAGTAGAAAGGGGATGATAGCCTATACTTCTAAACAACATAAAGGTTACGGGATATGATATACTAACCGTGAGTCTGGGATTAGTCATGATGGCGTTCACGCATAAAACTGAGATGTTAACTTTATGAGAAAAGTGTGAAAGTTTTCCACAAGTGCCATAAGTATATCTTCATATTAGGACTAAACATAAGGAAGAGAAGGTGACGAAAGGGAGCATGGAGTATAATGGAGAAATTTGTTATTTCCCAGGAGAGGCCATTGTGGTGGCCGATACCTATAGAAGGGATTATTCGAAATTGGAATTCAGTCATTATTGACCAAGAAAATAGAGTATATACAATAAAGAATAATGTTAGAGGAAAATGACTAAATTATGGGGAAGGACAAAGATGTACAGAGAATTAAGAGAATGTTTGGCAAACGGATATGAAGAATGGTATTGGCAAACTATTAAGTACAAACGGATATGAAGAATGGTATTGGCAAACTATTAAGTACAAACGCAACATGTCAAAAACAAAATGATAGAGATCTAGTGGATCAATTCCGCCATTAGAAAATCTTGAACGTGGACAGAATTATAATGAATTTCATGAGTAGGTCACCGAAGACCGAGCCAAGAGATGGCCCTAGTTGATTTATAATTGTTGGGACAAGTGATTTAACTACGAGGGACTTTCCATTTAGAAGATTATCGATTTATATACGGAAGAGATGGTGGTGCAATATAAAACTTCTGCAGCGATTACGTCAGATAAAGACTTAAGGTTAAACTTCGAATATTGAAGGTGCTTTCAAGTATAATTAATAAAGAGATTGAGCGTATGTACTAATTTGATCTGTGGCTGACGGACAGGGAAGAAGAATTGTCCAGACGATCGAATTTATATTTAGTGTCGTGCCTTAGGTTTCATGGGGCAGTCGAGAATAAAAACTTGTCCATGAAATGAATGTTGTTATCACGATCATCACCATGCGAACGTAAGGACGTCTCCTGTAGAGCGTACTGCGAAAGAAGAAGTTTCGCTTTTCTTGCGTTACGAAGAAGTCAATGAACGAGGGATATAGTAGCTGAACTGGTTCGACGTATACCGAAGACTATACAGTATCCATAGCAAGTGGAAACGACTGACGGGAGGCAACACATGCGTGCTAATCAAGCCAAGGAAAATGAGGAATACCGTGCGTATTGACGTTGTCTCAGATTATAGAACACGACCACAAAGTATTCACGGCCCAACGATACAAGGACTCAACACGGATACTATGAACAAGGTAGAAGAGGAACGTATAAGTAGTGGGTTAGAAATTTTCATTCATAGAACAACCGATAAGGAATACAGGTCGAGGAGAGCATGCGTTGAGAAGCAACACTAAAGCGTTGGTAAGATCAAGGTAAGAGAACAAAAGGGTTGAAGTGTCAACCTGAGAGTTGGGAAGGGTAAAGTTGGAATTGTATCCACAACTATTTTCCTTAGGTTCTTAAGATAGAATCCTTTTAAGGAGAGGAGACTGCAATAACCCAAATTTTATGGGTGGATGAGAAATCTTTGCGATCACGAGATGTACGAATTATTAAATGAAGATTTTGAATTCATATTACGTCTTTACTGTGCAGACGAGTGTATGTAAAAGTCATTAGTTTTTTTACGAAACCCATTATTTCGAATGGTCAAATTTTATGAGATATCAAAGGAGTATGAGGTGGGAGACTTCTTGATGCTAAAGGTATCCCCTGGAAAGGATTGATGCGATTTGGTAAGGAAGGGAAGCTAAGTCTGAGGTTTATTGGACCTTTTGAGATTTTGAGGCGTATCGAGAAGTTAGCCTACGAGTAAGCCTTGCCCCCAAGCTTGCAGCAAATTCATAATGTGTTTCATATGTCCATGCTACGACCCTACCATACGGACTTTCGGCATGTGATAGAGTACGACCAAGTGGACCTACAACCAGACTTGACCTATGTGGAGCAACCCGTGGAAATCATGGATAGAGAAGAACAAGTGCTGAGGAACAAGGTTTTCAAACTAATAAGGAATTGTGAGAAAATCAAGATGTGGAAGAATCCACCTGGAAGTTGAAAGAGTGAAACAAAGAAGGAGTAACCCCAGTGATTCCTAAACTGATTCCGGGACGGAATCCTTTTAAGGAGGGGAGACTGTAAGAACCCAAAATTTCGGTAGAATTAAAACTTTTCCTATTATGATGAAGTGCATCAATGAATAGTGATTTGGTGGATGAATAGTGATTTTGAGGATTAAGAAAATTTTTCATGCCACCTATGTACGAGACGTAGTGTGGATATTCCGAAGTTATACTAGTAATCTACGGAGTAAATAAGTGTATGTAAATGCGATCGGAATTCAGAAATTCCAAATTCTATTTTCGTGTAATATTTGACCGATCAGTGAATTATATATCAGTAATATCAAGAAATGAGATATTTAATTTGAGGAATTGAGGAGTTAATATTTTGGAATTTTATTATAAGTGATTTGAGAATTTGGAACGAAAACCACTGAGGAAGTGAAACAAACGTTCTAGAAACCGCTGAAACTTTACAATGAGATTAAGCGATTGAGCGAACGAATCATGGATTAAGGATATGGTATATTAAGAGTCCAAGGAAGGATATATTATGAGAGGAAAATGGAATTGAGAATAAAATCCTAGAGTTAAAGGAAATGAGAACAATTGAGAAACCGCGAGAATTTTCTGAGATAAAGAGAAAATACAAAGAAAATTGGACACAACGATTGTTTGAGGTATTGGGCCACACTATTACAATGAAGTGCAACATATAAGTTGTAACATATTGATTTAGTAAATATACAAGAAGGGAAGCCCCTTGGTACAAATAAGAAAAGGAAGGAAGGACTTGGAAACAATATGTATAAAGCAAGGGACTTGCTTGCAATTATGGATGGATAAAGGTAATCCAAATGAACCAATTAGGAGATGACACCACATGGCAAGAAGATAAGATGCATCCAAGTGAAAATATGAAGCATTATTGATCAATTTATCACTTTAATCAAACAAAACAAACACCAAATACTCCATTCTGCCCAGCAGGGAAGGAGCTCACTAAAACGGGCCTAGAGACTTCATTACTCAATGAAATTTTTTTTTCTTTATATGGTTAGAAAGCTGTGAAGATGCTCTACAACTTTCATTCAGGTGCCTCGACCAGGAAACGAGTGCAAGGGCTTCGTTTTGGCTAATCTTTGGGGCGTGTTTTTCCAGTCAGGAAACCCACTTCCGTGTTCTTGATTTCTTTGGTGAGATTGAAGTTGGTGAGCATAGAGTAAGGCTTCCCCAAGGTTAACCAAGCTTATTTGAGATTGTAAGAACATCAAGAAGGTATAAAAACCCTAACCCCTCTTGGCCATGTAGTATTTGTGATGTTTAATGTTAGATCCATGGTTATTAGTGTGAATCTTGGACATATAAGTTATGGATGATGTAGATCTTGAGTTTAAATGTTGTGGTTGTGATTTTTAAGCTTGTGGTTAGTGTATGTATCTCCATGTATGTTATAAAGTATGATCTTGGTGATTTAGATGTTGGTTGTGATGTGGATGTAAGATTCTTGGTTGGTTTAGTGCTATAAGCATGCTGAGTTTTTTCCAGGAACTTGAACTGTCTTGTAAGAGGGTTTTGAACCCCCAAATCTTGTCCCCTTAGGTCCTAATATATATTGTTGGAAAGGTATTTAAATGTAGTTTCCAAAAATATAAGGTTCATGACTAGGTGATGTATAGATTTTGAGTTATGGCCTGAGGAGTAAAATGTGTTTCTGGATTCCGGACTGCACTAAATGGTCCCCTTGTGAACCTTGTTTAAACCCCTAAAAATTTATGTAGGATCATGGAAAAATTAGATAAGCTAGTAAATGCAGTGGTCAAAAGGAATTGGATTAAAATATGTATTTCTCAATTTTATAAAAATGCTAGAGTAAAATTCGCGCAAGGGAAAAAGTCGTTAAGGGAGTGTAATTTAAGGGGTAATGGATATGACTCGGATATGGTAACCAAATTAAGTCGAATAAGTGACGAGCGTAATCGAGTGGTGACATGAACCTATAGTGGGGCTAGAGAGTCATAAGACGAAGTCATTAAGTTAATTTTGTACCCCCTAAGACCCCGCAATTAAAGAGGTATTGTTATGGTACTAACGAACGGTTATTGCTTATGTATAGATCATTCCACTCCGCACGCTCGACCACCCCAACCACACCAAGGCAAGTTTACTTTTCAAAACTTACATATACAAGGACTTTCACTATTGTGTTTGTAGTTTTCAATCATATCAAATGTTTATGTTTATCGAAGTATCGATGAAATTGAGATGTATAAGTACATATATGTTTGCACCCCTTGAACTTAGAATGAAATGTTTTCTTCGGACAACGACTATAGCAATAGAGGTCGTAGCGGTCCGTATATACTATTGATCGGGGAGCGGTATATTATTATATCGTAATTAAATTGCGAAAACCCGAAGGGTCATTCGGGGAGTATCGTATACTCAAGTAATTATTTTTATATCTTCGTAAATACTCAAAATACCTATCTTGGATTAAAAGCTTATGTAATTAAATAATTATTTTATTAATTATTAATATTAAATCTTAAAATATCATTTATTAATTATTGTTCATTATTTTAAAGACAAAGCTAATCCAAGATACCTTTTGCACTTTCAAACTCGAACTCTTTCGAACTCAAAACATTTTCGAAAACCCCCGGTCAGGTTTGTTTCTTGTGTGATTTCAAGAATCATCGGTCGACTGATGTCGGACCTCAATTACTCTGTTTTCAATCAAAATCAAGTTTTCAAAAGAAAAAGAAAAAGGGACTCTGGCAGGTGTGGGAACCGTTGACGAACGATTCCCGGGATGTGTAAGCGGCCGTGAGCCAGGCGGTCCATCAATTATTATTCCGGCCCAGGTGTTGCCGAAGGATGATTACGGATGTAGTTTTCATCGAGGGTGATTACGGATGTAGTTTTCACCCGAGGATAGTTACGGATGTAGTTTCTATCCTTCTACCGGTAGAGAAGACCCGCGGATTATTGGACTTGGATGTGGCGACTGATCATCGTCAATCCCTGTCAGGTTTTTATGTTTTCTTCCAGTCCCATCCTCCACTTTGGAAAAATACTCAAACACTGCTTCTTGGGCCAAAGTGCCAAGTTGCCGATAGTGTGGCTTTTGATAAGAAAAATATTGACATCGTGCAATATCTAGAACTGCAAGATTTTCTATAAAGATTGGCACGTTTTGGTGCACTCTTGCAATTATTTCAAAGAATGAAATGTTTTTGAATGAGAAACCTTCTAAGCTAATGGAAGGAAAGAGGTTTGCAATGATGTATTCCCTGTATAGTATGTTAACCGTAGGGTATTTTGCCGAAAATGATATACTCATATGTATATATTTTCAAACTTGAGATATATTGAAATGGGAACCTTATAAAGGGTTCATATGTTATTCTTAAAGCTCCTTAGTGAGTATAGATGTTTTATTCAAACTCGGACATATATATTGTCCAATTATGTTTTGAAATCTGAGATATATACCCATATAGTTGGGAATGTTTTCGAAATAAACCACATTATTATTTTTTTCAAAATGGTGAAGTTGCTGAGCATTATGTAGCTCATTCTTGCTTTATAAAAACTTTTCAGAAAGAGAAGAATTTGGCCGATTAACTCCGCACTAGCAGAAGAGGAGTAGAAGATTTACCCCAGAGATGATTTAGTTCCTGATAAATACTACAGAGTAATTCTGATAGGTTTTCAACTGTAATAGTAAGACTTGTCTTCAAGTGTAGTTGTATAAGTGGAATTGCGTAAGACTCTGGATTGTACAGATGAATTGTAATATTTAGTGTTACTTTTGATTATCGTTTCTGAGGCTCTAACTTGTTTGTGTGTAAGATTGAGGTCTGGATGGATGTATTGTTGAGTTGTAAAGTTAATACAGGTATGATATGGTTGGATGGTGACGTGATGACCTGAATCTCTGACCTCGGATTTGGGGGCATTACATGAAGATGGGAAGATGCGTCATCCATCTGATTCTCCTTCTTGGAGAAATGTAGATTACAGGTGGCCTGAGTTTGGTAGGGAGGCTAGAAATATACGCTTAGGATTACCGGCTGATGGTATAAATCCACACAGTAATGGATTAAAAAATCGGTACAGTTGTTGGCTAGTTATGTTAGTAATATATAATCTTCCTCCATGGTTATGCATGAAGAGGAAGTTTATCATGTTATCAACATTAATTTGTGGCCCGCATGAGCCTGGTAATAATATTGACATATATCTACAGCCACTGATTGATGATTTAAAAAAATTATGGGAGGAAGGGGAACCGAACGTGTACGATGCGCATACAAAATCTTTTTTCACCTTAAGGGCAGTTCTGATGTGGACAGTAAATGACTTCCCAGGATACGCAAATCTGTCGGGCTGCATCAATAAGGGTTCTAAGGCTTGTCCAATATGCGGCGATAAAACTGTGGCTAAATATTTAAGTCATAGTAAGAAAATGTGCTACCAAGGTCATCGTCGGTATTTAGATAATGATCATCCTTTTAGGAGGCAGAGGGCATCTTTTGATGGAGAACAAGAATTTGGTCATGCACCTGAACCGCTTAGTGGAGAAGAAGTGTTGGCGCAACAACAAAAACTCAAATTCAGTTTTGGGAAGGGGGGGAAGTCAAAAAAGGTGGAATCTGCATGGAAAAAGAAATCGATTTTTTTTGAGTTAGAATATTGGAAGTTTCACCACGTTCGTCATTGTTTAGATGTTATGCACATCGAGAAGAACGTGTGTGATAATTTAATTGGGACACTTCTTAATATGAAATACAAGACTAAAGACAGCACTGCCTCTCATCTTGATATGGTTGAGATGGGATTAAGGGCTGATTTAGCTCCTCAAGTAGGTGAGAAAAGAACATACTTGCCTCCTGCCCCTTTTAATTTATCCAAGAAAGAAAAAAAAATTATGTTGTTATCATTGTCCAATATAAAACTCCCATATGGACATGCATCAAATATTAGAAATTATGTATCAATGACTGATCTAAATTTGAATGGGCTGAAGTCCCATGATTGCCATATCCTCCTCCAACAGTTACTACCAGTTTCTATTCGTTCTGTGCTTCCAAAAAATGTTAGGGTTAGTATCATAAGATTGTGTTTTTTTTTCAACTCTTAGTGCAACAAAGTTGTGGATGTGTCGCAATTGAGTAAACTACAAGCAGATCTGATTTTGACCCTGTGTGAGTTGGAAAAAATATTTCCTTCATCATTTTTCGATGTTATGGTACATCTCACTGTCCACTTAGTAAGTGAATTGCGTTTATGTGGACCGGTTTTTTATAGATGGATGTTTCCATTTGAACGATTCAATAAAATATTGAAGAGTTATGTAAGAAACTGATTTTATCCGGAAGGTTGTATAGCCGAAGGTTATCTCAAAGAAGAATCAATAGAATTTTGCACTGAGTTCTATAGTGAGAGTAGTAGAACTTCTGGTCTTCGGAAAGATGAAGACAAAAATTCTGGTCCAATAGGTGGTGTGACAATGAAGTCGGTACCAGAAAAAGAACGAGATGAGGCGCATCTTACAGTCCTCCTCAACAACACTGAAGTGGAACCATATGTTATGTAAGTAACATTTTTAAAAGTATATTTTTAAGTTTCAAAGTTCTTTTTCATGCGGTCTAATCTTATCTGATTAAAATGTCAGGTTGCATAAGAAATATTTGGAAGGGATTTACCAAGGGAAAAAAAAGAGTGCACAGTGGCTATTGGGAGAGCACAATCGACAATTTGCTGATTGGTTTGAACAAAAAGTTAGTTTACATTCTTTCCTTTTTTATTAATTTTTTCTGTAAGCAGTCATGTTTTTAATTGAAGTCAACTTATATGCATTGTGACTTTTACGTGCAGGTAAGTACAGAAATGAGGGAGAATTCCGAAGCCGTTTCTGAAACAATAAGATGGTTGGCAGGAAAACCTTCATTTTCAGTGTTGACTTACGAAGGTTATGTTGTTGACGGGGTCCGATACCACACAAAACAGCGAGATAATGCAAGGGTAGTTCAAAACAGTGGTGTGTCACTAGTTGCTAGGACAGTCCAAGTCTCTAGTGCTAAGGATATAAATCCTATAAAGACTGATTTAACATTTTATGGGGTTATCGAAGAAATATGGGAGTTAGATTACCACGCATTCAAGGCCCCTTTGTTTTTGTGTACATGGGCAGCAAGTGATAGAGGTATCAAGTCCGATGATCTTGGTTTCACGCTTGTGAACTTCAATCGACCAGGTCACAAAAAGGACAAATATGTCTCTATTGACCATGTCAACCAAGTCTTTTATGTTGAGGATCCAGCTGATGCTAATTGGTCTATTGTGCTATCGTCGACAAATCGAGACTATCATGATGCGTACGATGAAGATGCCCCGGAAGAGACCTCCTGGAACCCTCCTCCATTCTGTTCTAATATCCCTATATGCGACCCAACTGATTATGATGATGCAAGTGTCAGCAATAAAAGACAAAATGTTGAAGGGATTTGGGTGAAAAAATCATAGGTCATAGGTGCCTAGTCATATGTTTAGTGCCTAACAATTTAGTTTTAATTTGCTTCCACTTTGTAGTTGTTCATGATATTTTTAATTACAATTGTCTGTCATTTTGCTTATCTCTGATTTTTGCATATTTTCAGTGATAATTAACTGATAATTTTGCATATTTTCCATGATATTAACTGATTGCATATTAAAATTGTTTCATTTTGATTCTCTAATTTTTGCTTCTCTGATTTTTGCATATTTTCAGTGATAATTAACTGATAAGTTTTTACAGATTGAAGGAAAACAAGAGAAATGGCACCGAATAAAAAGCAAAAGAAAACAAAAAAGGCAGGCTCGGATAAGGTTACCACTAAACAACTGGAGATCGAGGTCAAAGAAGCGAAAACTCATGACTCACAGACAGCTGAAGCATCAGAACATCAACAGGCCAACTCAGAACAACCCACGGTTACTACAACCGACATTGTTAGATCAAAGTCTAAAGGTAAGCGTGGTGTATGCGCAATGTACAAAGTGGTTGTGAAGAAAGCTCGCGGGAAAAAGACTAAAGTCACATTCAATGATTGGGGAATTGCTGATGGTGAAACTAGGGCGCGATTGCTGTCATATATTGGAATGTTGGCCAGGACTACGATTCCAATCGATATTACTAGTTGGCCAAATGTGGATCCGGAATTAAAATCAAAGCTTTGGCTAGATCTTCAGGTGCTCTAGCATTTGTAAATTTTACATTTTACTTGTGTTCTCTATTTTTACATGTGTTGTTAATTTCTCGTATTTAAATTTCTCATTTTACTTGTGTTTTATCCAGTCTACATTCAAAGTGAAACCACATTGTGAGCACTTTGTCCTAAAGTCTGTTGGTTGTAAATGGCGACAATTTAAGACTGATTTGACGAGGAAGTTTGTGCGGCCATATGTTGGACAGAAGGCGATATTGAGTAGGCCCCCACAGCAATATGCTTTTGTTAGTAAGTCAACCTGGAAAAGATTTGTGAGACAGAGGACTGATCCAAAATGGGAGGTATGAATTTATTTTATAGTTTTAATTTGTATTCGATAATTCTATTCATTTTATATTCTGCACCTGTATATATGATATGTAATTCTATAATTTTGTTTTTAGGAAATACATGAAGAGCATAGTGAAAGAGTTTGTCATCGAAAATATCATCACCGCTTGTCAAGAAAGGGTTATATTGGTTTAAAAGAAGATGAAGTAAGAACTAAGTCAATATTGTCTTGTTGAATAAAAATTTAGAATGAATTTTTATATTTTGCTTCATTTTTAACAGATAAAAAGTGGAAAGTTGGAGTCGAGAGTTGAACCTGATAGAGCAATTTTTTGGAAAAAGGCTCGTAAGCGAAAAAATGGCCAAGAGGTTGAAGATGTAGATGAAGAGTTACAAGGTGTATGCGATACAATTGTAAGTCTCCTATTATATTGGCATACTAGTAGGGCATCATTTATAATTAATATGCTTTTAGGCTCTTTGTAATTTGGGCTAATTATTTTCATATTAATAGGATACTTTGTTGGAAAAGAAAGAGAAGGGTGAAATACAATTATCTGGAGCTGAAGATGTTTTGACTACGGCTTTAGGGAGTCTTGAGCATTCTGGTAGGGTCCGTGCTATTGGAGGGTACATCACTCCAAAACAGTTCTTTAATTTGCCACGAGAGAAGAAAGTTCGAATAACGAAGGAAGAGTTGATGGCCCGTGATCGTCAAAGGGATGAAAAGACGAAAGCTCTTGAGGCAGAGATTGCTCAGCTGAAGGCATTGATTACTTCCTGCCAGAATCATCACTCCCCAATGCAGTCTGAAAAGGCAAGTTTCCAGCCGAAAAACAATCAGCCTGCTGCAGTTGTGCTAGAGTTTGATGAGGACTGTGTTCCTACAGATGCTCCCCCTAGGCCTTCACCTCCTGGAAATTTGGTAAATTAATCGATAGAAGGATAATTTAATTCTATAATTTAGTATTTTATTTTATTGCTTAAGCTCTATGAATTGATGATTTCTTTTTACCTTAGTATTTTTATTTGTTCATTTAAATATTGTAGGGAAACAAAATGTGTGACCTATCTGTCGAGAGGATAGAGAACAAGGTTGCATTTGGTATGGTGTATCCTCGCGAGGCTGGAGGAAAAGTCCATGGAATTGATATACCACTTGGACATCAGTGTGTCTCTGTCGATGGCATTATCAAACCAGATGCCTTCCTTCCAGTGCCGATCCGTGGTGAATTAGAGACAGTCCGCGATGCACTTGGCTCTTTTTTAGCATGGCCTGAGGATTTAATAAGCTACACAACTACTAAGGTATAATTTACTATATGTGGTCTGAATTTGAAATAAAAATGGTGCTTGTGAGGATATTACAAATGAAATTGTGTTTAAATTTTTGATGGTTTGATGATCTACAGATTAAGAAAAAAGAAAGGGTGCGACCAAGTGGAGAAAACAAAAACAAGAATGATGAGTTGCAGAAATTGAGGGCACGGTTCTTACATGCAAAACCAAGTGCAAAAGTGCCGAAGGGCTTTAACTTACTGTATAAACATGTAACCAGCTGGATGGTAACTGCTGGGCTTTCGATACAGGTTGACTACAAGTCAGAAGTGTTTGGGCATGAAAAGACAATTTATTTGTTACATGAGAATGTTTTGGCGTTGTTGGAGTTTGATATGCTAGGGCAAGCTGTAATTTCAGCTTACATGGCGTAAGTTACAATTTTTCTTTTTCTGATATGCATTCTAATGTTAGTATTTTTCCAATTGCAACATTTTGATGAAAATTCATGATTTTCTGGATACATTGGATCAGTTTTTATTTTTTATGCAGGGCAGTGAAAACTTACAATTGTGAAACTGGTAGGGGCAATCGGAAGCCGGCCAAGGCAAAGTTTCTGAGTGTAAGTACTTTTACACTTCAACACTTCAACTCAGTTCTAGTAAATTTATTTTCTGATGCATTTTATTTTTTGGAATTAATAGGGATCCCCCAAGCAACCCGGTGGTACTGAATGTGCTTATGTAGTAATGCGCTACATGAAAGAAATTATCAGTGATACAAAATTGACTTTTGCTACAAAGGTGTGCGTCTTTGTTTTTCTAATGGGTTACTTTTGATTATAAAGGTGCACTTTTCATTTTTTTTAATTGTGTTTGTTTGTTGCCTTTAGTGGCTGCCGAAGACTCGAACGACGTACACCGAGGCCGAGCTTGATGAAGTACGTATCCAGGCTCTCAAGTTCATCCAAGACAAGATCTGATAGTTTCTAGTAGGTCTCTTTAAATTGACGTAAACATTTGGTTAACCGCTTGAATTGCTAGTTCTGCGCTTTTGGTAATCTGTTTTGGAGACATATATGCAGTCTGTGATGTAGTAATTCAAGCTGTTATGCTTTTTATGTTTACTTTTGGTTGTGCACTTAGTTAATTCTAGTGCCCAGTGATGTTTGGTATCTTGTTAATGGAACAAATACATTGTTGGTGGTTATATTTTGTGACTGGTTTAATCTAAATGCATGGTTGGATATATTGTGAATGGTCCAGTTTTTTATTTTTTGGTATGCATTGAAAGACAACGGTTTATTTAGTTGCACTCAGACACTAATGTCTAATTGTAACAAAGACATCAAAAGTTTTACAAAATAATGATTTCTAAAACAATTATATACATCACTTGTTTCTACGGTGTCAGATGTCTAAAAAACAATTAGAAATCACTTTTATAAGTAAAATCTGATGTCTAAGAGACACATATAAATGAGTTTTTTCAGAAAGGCCTTATGTTTATACCTACATTAGACATCGGTCTAGGATGATGTCTAAGGTCACTATACACTTCGGGTTTTTTAAAAAGAAACTGATGTCTATAAGAACATTAGACATCAGTCTAGAGTGATGTCTAAGCTAACTATAGACATCACTTTATCTGCTAAAATTATGATGTCTAATATCGGAATAGACATCTTTTTCAAAGAAAGAAAGTGATGTGTATGTGAAATATAACTTAGTTTATTATATGTTTTCTAGAATATAAGGCATGCAAGTTGTTTATAAAATTAATTATATCTAACCTATTTTGTAGAACAACTGATGTGTATTGAATGAAAAATTGATGTCTATGTTAGCATAGACATCAGTTTCTGACTGATGTCTAGAATAGACATCTCCAACCTAGACATCACATCCAAAATAATATAGACATCGGCCAGAAACTGATGTCTATTGACCCTTTTCTTGTAGTGCCTACAGGATTACCAGGCAAGTTTCCAATACTTGGAACTGTTGTTGTGATAATATATATATGAATGTTGTTATACATATGCCATTGCATGCATGCATGTTTTTAATTCTTATTGTTATACTTGTTCCTTGACTATTGTTGGCTTATAAGCTAGATAGATAACGTATCAGTTATAAGTCGGATGTTGTTAAGTCCCTTAGAGAAGGGCATATATATATCGTATTCGTTGAATACAGACCGGGAGTCAGTACTTCTTGATATATCGTAATTACTTTCGAGGGAAATATTTAAGTAAATATTTTCCATTATTTGGTTGACGAATATTATTTTGAATATTCGTCCGAGATTATTTAATTAACAATCATTACTTCAAATATTTATTTGAACGTTATCTATTCAATGAATATTATTTTTCAATATTCATTTAAAGACAATTCATTTATCGAATATTATTTCGAATATTCCTTTAAAGCTTGGATTACTAAATGAATATTATTTTAATATTCATTGAGAATATTATTCATTAAATGAATATTACTTCTTGAATATTCATTCAATTTCCTATTTACTTAATGAATATTATTTTAAATATTCATCTGATGTTCTATTTATGTATCGAATATTATTTTTAATATTCCTTTCAAGTCTTATTAATTAAATGAATATTATTTTGAATATTCATTTAAATGTATAATTATTTAATAAATATTTTCTCCTTATTCATTCGAGAATTATTCCGAGAAATACTTCGATTTAAATATTCGTTCATGGTTATAAGTTTTCTTTAACTATTTCTGATTCAATAAATATTCTCTGAAATGACTTCAAATATTATCTTCGACCTTCGATTATTATAAAATTACTTCAGAGCTGTATTATTATTAATATTATATCAAGAAAGGTTCTCAAAATTTCATTCTTCCTTCGAATCTATCTTCCAAATAATAAGGGAACCATACTTGAGAAATGTTATTTATCTTGTTGACTTCCCGGTCATAAATCTTTTGAAATTATTCTTTTAACTCGCAACTTGGTTGCTGTTCATCTATCAAATTTTGTGTACCTTCTCATCATTCGAGGGGTAGGAATGTTGGAACAAGTTGGTATCCATTAACAAGCAGTAGCTTGGGGAAACATTGGTAAATTTTCCTTTCAAACTAGATACGACTACTTTGTGGAGTCTTATCAACAAGTATTATACTTGGGGAAAGGGGGACGAACTTTATGTTTCAGAGTTATGGATGTTATACGAACTAGGAGCTGCGTAAGTGGCCGAGTGGCGCTGGTCCATCAATGGCCCAACCGTTGGCTGGGGGGTTCCAGAGGGCGGTGGACAAGTAAATCCGTCGGTGCTTCCTTCTACATGTAGAGAACAAGAGATGGGGAGCATAGCATGCGACTGATCATCGTAAATGTTATGGCTCCTGGCGCGTCAATGCTCCGGTATTAGTTCACCTTTCAAATGTTGGAAATTTTCTGCAACACTATCAGTGTTGGCAGGTGAAGAAGTGATTCAATATGGAATTGCAATATTTTTCTGCAAGTTCCTCTTTTATGATAAATAATGCTATCTTGCTTATCTTTAACATAGCAGATATTTCCACAGAAGTATATTTTTGAGTTACCTTGTAACTTCATCTTTCATATTATACTGGCATTATGTTCGTCAAATGCATGGCATATGGTTTCAAAATACTTTTGAACTGTTATATATATTGTTGTTCAGTTATATTATTGTTGGTGGGCTATTGCTCACCCTTGCTTTATCTATTATATCACAACAACAGCTAGATCTGAGGGCCGCATAAGGCACAATTGGTGCAAGCAAGTGATAGCAGTCTGAGGATTAACCGCTGAGATCAGAGCTACCACAATTGAGTAAGAAGCTATTGGCAGGCTGGATGTTAGCTTTCGAGTAACTAATGTATGTATTTATTTGGCATTTGTAAATGGATGGCAAAGAGCATGTTATAGTTAATGAAAATTCTTTGGGTTGTAAGAACTCAAACTTGTGATTAATAATATTGAAGGTTACTCTAATTTCATCTTTGGGACTATAACAGGTGAGTTGTTGTTATTTTGGGTCACAAAGTTGTAATTTCAGTTATATTGGTTTTGTGGGTGGATATTGAGGTCGTAATGACCAGATCCCTGACCCCGGATCTGGGGGTGTTATAGAAATGGTATTAGAGCATTACGTTATACACCCCATATATAACCCTTATGGGAACTCTTAAATATCATGTTAGTAACTTAGCCCGATGTTGTATCGACGAGTAAGGCGACGAACCTCCAGACTTACGAGCAGCAGCACGAGGATGCTTTATTATATGTTGACGATCGGCTTGAAGACTCGATAAAGTACCCTACTGAGGACCCGAAGAAGGTTCCAGCTAAGGAGGAGAATCCTGTTAAGGATAAAGAGTTTGCCCCTGAAGAAAGGAGGGCTGCAGCTAGAAAGACTGTAACAGTTAAGGTACAGTGCTCAGAAAATTGAGCGCAAAGACCTGAGGTAATGTTAAGAGAACTAAGGATGCATATTGGACTCATAGCCGGACTACCGGATGTAGTACCAGCAAGTAGGATGGATTGAAGGAATTACTTGAAATCTTATATGGAGATAGATAAGGACATTTAGAGACTTTCAGATTAATGAGAAAAGAGTTAGAATGACGCATGATTATCAAAGACATCGATATAGGACGGGGAGCAGAGTCTCCAGGAGCAGTTGAGCTAGAGGCAGCAAGTGCCATATCATTTGATAAATGGATTGGTGTGAAGATTGTCAATGATGATTCGCCATGAGAAGGTAGATTTCATAGGTTATAATTTATGAAACCAAATTGAGATTATTGAGGTGGTTTTATTCCGAGAAGTGTTCATTTTATGAATGGATCAGCTTAGAAAGTAAAGACAGTGGGAAGTGATGGCCTGATTGGATAAAGTTAGACAAGGAAGTAGTAAGCATCTCAGAACCTACAAGAGGAAAAGACTATTGAGTCTTCGATAAACTCGTGATAAGACTACTGTTAGAGACTAAGTATAGGTTTATTTCAACTCAGTAAAATGATGAACCAGAAACATTAAATGCACGTGATTCAGAGGAATATTAAATTCTTTCTTTTCCTTGAATGGATTATAGTAGATACCTTAAGTTTATTCTGACACTGAATCATTAATGGATCAAGTGACACGATCAGTGGTTAAGAGGTAATGGAGAATGTTTTAAAGATAAAACCTAAAGGAGCAAGTGTCTTCCAAGTTCTCGAAGTATGAATCCTGGCAAAATGAAGTTCATTTATTAGGACATGATGTCAATAGTGAGTAGTGTTGGTTGACCCCGCCAATTTAAAGGTAGTTTCAATTGAGGAAGGCCAATCCCACTAACAAAGGACTAGGAAGTTTGAATGGACAGAAAAATATGAGAAAATCTCCCTGGAACTAAAGATAAAATTGGTAATGACCCAGCATTGGCGTTGCCTAAATGGAAAAAAAGGAAGACCTTGTGATATATTACGATGCATCTCATACAGATTTAGGTGGTGTGCTTATGCAGCACGGTAGAGTAATTACGGATGCATTTGGACAGCACAGTTCACCAGATTCGGATGGCTTTGATAGTGCCAACTTTGTGGAATGATTGACCCAGCGGTAGTGTTCCTTCTAAGACTAATGTTTAGGTAGACTGACCTTTGGTAGTAGAGACTATTAGGACGAATATGCATCAGGCCGATGTGTCATGATTCAGTTGAAACTTTTGATTTTCTTCTATGGGATGTAAATATTTGGTTTCCATTCCAGTGGTTAAACTCCCAACTTTATGGCAATCATACCGTTACTGTAACTATTTATGGTTCTGCCTGCTTGGATGTTCCTAGAACTATTCTCCAGGTTTCGAAATTGGCCTTCTTAGTATTACCAGCGGGTGGATAGATTGACCAAAATTTCCTTGATTCTGGAGAGAACTTCAATAAATTTTGGCAAACCTTGTCTTTCTGATTATCAGAAGACGTCCCCGAAGAGAGTTGAAATCGAAGTGAACCCTGTGGATTGGGTAAAGTAGGTGCTATACGGGTTGGTAGACAGACCCTGATTATTATAATTGATTGTAGAGATGAAATTGGAAGTTGAGATTGGATGATAAAAAGGGGAATGTATTCAAGAAACCAGCCGGACTGAGAAATTCTGGGATTGACTTAAATGAAAAGGTTGTTATGCCAGGAGTGTTAAGTTCATGCGGCACGTGGGATTGATAAGAGGAATCGCAAGGATGAAAATAAAAGAATAGTGAATGAAGGGCGGCGGTGCTCGAGTCAAGTGACTACACTACTCTGGTATCTAAGATGGTTCTGTGAAGGAAGCTTACGAGTATGCCAGGGGAAAGCATATATGGGAACGTAATCTACCCCAGATAAATTACCTTCGTTAAGGTTGACAGAGGCACTATGCCGAGCAATTGCTAGAAAAGTAATACTACTGACTAAGCCCCAGTTTTGTATATTTTAATACGACTATTTAAGGCCATGGAATGAAAGATCATAAATGGCTAGACCAGCAATGTAAGGACAAAGCATGGTTGCTTTTAGTTAAGCGCCGACTGCGAGAACTTTTGGGATATAAAGTAAAGTGATGCATGGGTATATAATGGACCGGATTCTGAGTAAGAATAGAAGTACGATGATCTGAGACACATAGTGCTGGGATATTATAAATACAAAGGTTATGATACGGTCGAGACAGATGATCAACCTAAGTGTATGGAAGCGGTCAGAGATTGCTCAGTATGCTACCAAAATTTTGTCTGACGCTAATATCTTCGATAAGAAGCAATAAGTACTAAGAGATTCACGTTGAACATGACCAATATCTTCCAGAACATCTTTGCTACCAATACCAAGTTCTGCGAAAAGAGCAGATAGACATATACTCTCTTTTTGGAACATCTTGTAGACTGACATCATTTGAAATGAGAGGTTAGCATTACGCTACCTACAGATGATAAAGATAAGAACGATTGAAAAGAGACCCTTATTAGGGATATATGATTTGATTGCCAGTTACAGGATGTAGGCATTCCTTGAAAAGAGAATTGAGGATAGAATATCCATAGTTGAAGACGAACCCTTGGGATGCATAGAGGATGACATTGCCCTAATAAAGACATTATGAATCCAGATGATATAAGCTGGATTGACCAATGCAACAATAACCTTTAAGGATTTATTTAAAGGAGTTTCGGGAAAGTACATAGACCGAATTATTATAGGATTGGTTAATGATGTTTTGATAATACCTTATACCTAGAATATACAGGAGGAATGATGAGGATGACCTAAGAAACCTTATAAGGATAAAGGTAATATTCTGAACTTCAAAGTGGAAGTTTTGTAGGGAATGTATGACATGGTAACGATAATGCCTGATGAAGCATGTGTGAAACCAGGAGAAAGTATGGATTGAACCAATAAAGGTTGAGGTTATCATAAAATAAGAAAGAACTAAGAAAAGAAATAACCTAAGTAGGATTAGGAATAAATGTGATGAGGTTCACATGGAAAGGTGGAAGCAATGGCTTATGGAAAAGAGACTGAGTTTAAGGGAGAATGCTTTCACCCTGAGTTGGTATAGATCCAGAAAACACCGACTACAAGAAATTATTATAATGAGGAAAGGCCAACGAGGTGGCTGGCACTTTAAGTATAGAGAAGTACCATAAATGCTCATACTAAAGGAAATAGAGTGGTATTGAGAAGGACCTCGAAGGTCAGGGTGTGATGGAGGAATTTACGATTCCCTCTAATGATCATGCGAGAATTAACATTAAGGATAGTTTAAGTAAACATTCGATTCCTGATATTGTCTAAGGCACATTATCGGCATTAGAAGGTTTTGCGACAGGCCAGACAACAGTCACCCCAAGCAAATTCCCCAAGAGACACGCCTTCTTTTTGAAAGAGAGATGAGAGATTAGGTAAAATAATTAAACGAAAGGACTAGACCAGCAAGAGGTTGGTAGTAGATAACAAGAAACAGAGATGATACTAATGTTAATAAGCCAATTGGCATGATAATGAATAACAAGCAAGTTTATGTGGTTGTATTTCTATGCAAACAAGATTGAAAATATGAGGTTGGAAAGTGATTAAGTAAACTGCTAAGCTTTCAGTCTTTTACTGAAGATATATGATTAAAATTTCATCAACTTGTCATAGTTGCGATGCTTGAAACTCTTCTGCGATTTTATCTGCTTCATGTGATATCTACGTCAAGCTCAAGAAGTATCATTATGGATAAGGAATAGTGATGATTTTGTCTTCCTAAACGTTATGATTTGACAATTATGAGACTTGTACGTTTATCTATTCAAGCACTACGTAAACGACAAATGATGGTGATTCAACCATGGGTTACATTAACGTAATGATGATCATTTTGAGAACTTAAATGATAAGGACAGTAGAAATGTCGGGACTGAGCCTAAGTTAGAGAAATTGTCCAGGGTTATTTCGGATGGTTTGATGTTGGGAATGACGTGATATTTGAAATAGATGATTAGACTATGAAGGTTCATAGAGCGATTATGGTAGAAATAGACACCAAGTGACTGATGGAAATGAATATAAATTTTAGGATCAACAAGGGAGTTAGATATGCGAACTCCTGAGAGGCCCCAACAATGAGATAAGAAAAGTATGAAATGGACATTGTAAAGTCATCGGTCACAACGGGAAGTTGGAATTGAAAGCATGGACGACATACAAATTAACGCCCTTAAGTAGGGAGAAGTCGATGAAATTGGAACAGATTGATTGAGTACTAAGGAGACTTGTGGAACGAGAAATTGAAAATTTAGATGGTTGAACAGAGGAAAGTTTGACCCCAAGGATGTGATTGATAAAGAAAAGATTGGGAAAGTAATTATGAAATGTGAATCAAGGAATGTTATGAATGGATTGATGAATGGGTTTTCGAACGAACCCTCGAGATGACAACCTGATAGTGTTATTATTATAAACATGAAAGAGCTAGTAACGAAATATGGAATGTCAGTAAATCTGGTGTCAAAGGAGAAATCTAAGATTTAACCGGAAAGGTTGAAAGGTGTTTCAGGAGCAAGTGTTGCTGAGATTGGACAAGAACCTAGTTCATAGAATGATGGACAGAGCAGCGAGGATGTGTCGACATGTGAAATTATGATAACTTAGTGTTTAATATGATTGCGATTATCTTTCTTCCTTGATAAACCTCTATAATTCGGAGGGAAATTCTAAGTATGATATCTTACAATCATGAAAATTTTCTAAAATTCTTTGGAATTCTTTTCTTTTCTTCTTTCTTATTCATCTTCTTTTTGAATTGAGAAGAACAACCCTTTAAGGAGGGGAGGTACTGCTACATGACTATCTGTCTGTGTGATAGAGGTCTAAGTAGAATACCACTAATTGTTTAATTGCTTGTCAAGTACTAAAGGCTGGCCCCCTTCTGTACTAACTATGCAATACGACAAATGTTCATGGATCATAGTGATCACTCAATAAATTTTGCTATTCCTATATATATATTGATCGAGATTGTGAAGATTAAAGCGATTAGGAACATAGTATGAATGAGGTTACCTCTGAATACACAGCGCGATAGTGATACCAAAGTCATTGCAGATACCAATAAGAATAAAGAGCATACGACTGAGTAAGAGCATAACCCGGATAGAGTGCTGTACGAAAAGTAGCAGAGTCAAGGGAAAAGGATAGAATGTGTATTGTAGCACCAGCAGGAGTGCTGAGTAAAGATGGGAATGCTAATGATAAATCGGGGAACTGGAAAACGAAATGACAAACGAGCATCCAATTGTTTCCTACCTGATTCCGGGACGGAATCCTTTTAAGGAGGGGAGACTGTAAGAACCCAGATTTTTGGTACTAATTAAAACTTTTTATTATGTATTGGAGTATGAATGTATCAGTGGGTTAATAGATGGATATTGAATGGATTTGATTCAAATGTTTATGTGCCATGAACAATGTAATTGATTGAAGATGTAGATAAGAATAATCTATCGTCGAGGAAGTAAGATATGATATACAAACCGAGAACGTATTCTCATGTCATCCAAATCGATATCTAAGATAAGTTAAGTAACTCCGTAAAAGGAATAAGGAAAGCTCGGGAAAGCGCGAGAACATTTTTCTGATTATAAGGATAAAATATGGAATGAGTAATGAATAGTGTTTTCGGTGAAAATTGGAATATTATTAGACGACACTATATAGAAGTATCCAGAATAGATTTCTGAGTTCGAATCGATGATCAGTGAACGAAATAAGTGTATGTAAATGATATCAGATTCAGAAAAATAGCACTTTTATTTTCTCCGAGATTTCACTGGACACTGAAGAATTTAAGGAGATAATGAAATTAATTAAGGGATTTAAATTCAAGGATAATGAAGGAGGATTAAAGATAGTAGTATAGATATTAAGAAAGTTTCCGGTAAAACCTTAACGAGAAATGCTTGAGATATTCCTCCGAACGATCAATGAAATTGAGCAATAGCCGGGCAAAGAAACAAGCAGAGAACCAAGAGATGAACATGTGCAAATTGGTGGGGGAATAAGAAACTAAGGTGATCAAAGGGAAAGTCAACAAACAAGTGGTGTAGTTGCACTTTGCCAAAAAAATGGAGTTGCATATTTCTAGCCAACTACTTGGCCAAATCAAGGGGTAACACATGGACTAATGGATGAGTGACAACACAAAAGGAGAGGATACCTCCAAATATAGATAGATATTACATGCATTAAGTCATTACACATAACAAAACACAAAGAAAACTCTATCTCTCCATTTCTCCACAAGCTGTCCAGCAGAACCAACCCTCAAAGAAAAATTTATATCTCCATTTCTATCCATGATAAAATCACCAAATTTTAACCCCAACCTCTCCACTCCATGGGCAATATTCGCTCAAAATTTCATGGCATTCTAATGAGTGTAGCCTAGTTAAATCTCCTCCCCAATTTGAAGAAGTAAACTGTCCTAGTGCTTGACAGTTTCTGGGACGATTTTCAATCGGACGTCCTTCATTACTCAATGGAAGTTGGTGTTTTTTAGCTTGTTGGAAATCTGGTTAGATGCTCTACAACTCTCCTTTAGAAGTCTTGATCAGAAAACCTCGGTAAGGCCCTCGTTTTTCATGATCTTTCCACTGAGTTATAGCATATCCGAAAATCACTTAGAATGTTCTTGATGTTTCTTGCTAGTTTAAGGTTGTAAGGAGTTCTAAGGACTAGATCAGGGCTTGTTAGACTTATATACACACCAAGGAAGGTATAACTCTCTCGAAACCCTAGATCTTGTTTTGAGTTTTAAGCATGCTCTTGGTGTTTTAAGATTAGTTATGATATTAGTGTTATTATGAACATGTTAACATGATTTTGTAGTTGGTTTAATCATATGATGATTATTATGGTGAAGTGTAATATTTCTGGACTTAGTGGGATGTATAACATGTGTATAAGATGTATGGATGCCCGGTGTGGCTTGGTTGTTGAAACGAAATTTGGAAACGTCCGATTTGTAGCCGTCGTAATGCCCGATTTTCGTTAGACCTTAGTAATTCGTGCATAACAGTTAGGTTAATTTTCTGACCTTAATGTATACATGACCTACCCTTGTAGATCTCGAGTCATAGATCGCTTTGGCGAAAGAATCGAAGCATTCCGCCTTACGGTTTAGAAGTTATGGCCGACTTAGTAAATGTTGTTCGAAACCGTAACTACAATTTCTTTATTAAAATTGAACCTCGGTAAAATATAAAGTTAGTGATGAATCATGGTAATTAAATATTAGAGGTCATGAGGAAGATGTGGAAGTAAACCACATGTCAATCGAATCATTTTTCGATATTATAAAAATGTTTGAGTCGAGGTTAAATACGAACGAACCCCTAAAATGGATACTTGGTTTAACTTTGGAAAATCACTTAGAAAACGGGCGATAAAACTCGAGATATAATCTAGGTTCGTAAACGACCGACCATAGAACTTATACAACTTAAGTACATGCCAAGTATGAGTGAAGTGACATGTCTTGATAACGGGCAAGTGTCGGATTATAACGGTGTTAACAAGAGTTACACTAGAAGGCGAATATCGAGATAAATCGAAAACATGTTTCGACTTAAGTTAAGTTTATACTTAGCCTTTAAAAGTATTAAGTGTTTAACCTCGGATATTGTGACTATTTATAGATCACCGGATTGACCCGAGGCACACGGCCCCTACAGGATTACCAGGCAAGTTTCTAATACTTGGAACTATTGTTGTGATAATATATATATATATATATATATATATATATATATATATGTATGAATGTTGTTATACATATGCCATTGCATGCATGCCTGTTTTCAATTCTCCTTTGGCAACACATGGGCCGGAATAGAGTGTTGAATGCTGGACTGTATTAAACTCAGCCCAAAATGTTAGAATCCCCATTATAAAAGTTGTGATTCCAATTTATTCTGAAGGATACCCTTTCATAATTTCCATTTTCCATTACCCACTTTACCCTTTTATAAATTCTGAATAAACGTCAGAGTTAAGATTTCAGCAAAGAATCTATTTTAACAGAGTTTGACCAGGGAGCCTTGCATATTGAAGAAACCCTTGACTTTTAAAATCATATTTAATACCTTTACTATTCTTTAAAACAATTGCAAAAATATATTCTTTATAGCCATTGTAAGAAAATATTCTTTATAATATATATTTTCTGTTCGTACTTACACCAGTAGATACTTATTTTCTATCCATAATATTAACATATATAAACTCTATCCTTCTGGCTCCTGGTCACTCATAAATATAACTTATTACCACACCTTTATATATCATACCCCTTTTTATCCACAAAGTATCTTGCACTATTTATGTCCATATCAAATAATAGCAGGAATCAGGGAAACATGTCCCTAACAGTATAGTATAATACTCACAGGACCACACACAAACACACACACACACACACACACACACACACATATATATATATATATGTATATATATATATATATATGTATATATTTATATATATATATATGTATCTAACAAAACCATTTTCCAAGAACCTTATAAATTTATCAAAGCAAAGATATAAGAAATCTTGCCTTGGTCTCTAAGTCGAGTAGAAGTGATCCGAGGTTCGTTTCGAGTATATATATAAATGAAAAGAATCACCGTTAGAAATATATCCCATTATAACTTAATATTACTAACAACAATTACCTTAACCACTTAGCTCATTTGATCCCCTAATCCTTGTATAACCATACCAAAGACATTTAAATATAATGTCCATGAGTTCAAAGTTAACACATTTAGGGATTCTCGGTTTTCCTAACGACTTTCACTAAAACTCACTTTTCTCCTAAACCGTTCATCGGATTTTTACGTTTTTTATATCAAAACGATCTATGAACCAAGCTCTACCTTATCATGACCAGTTGGTACATCTTACTAACCTTGACCATTTTGAAATTTTCTGCCATAAACAAGGTAGTTTCTATTTTAACGAAAATTGGGAATTATAACGGCTATACTTTCATACTTTCCAAATTTTCATCCCTCCAAACTCATCATCCAACACATATCTCATTCCAATCACCATGTGGTCATCATACCAGCCATGGTTACAAGCACAAAACACTTCCATATTCAATCAAAACACTTATAAACACTTATATAACCATGATTTCATACTTTACACTAGTTCAACCTAAAAACCAATCATAATCCATCATAAACTCAAAAGGGTAAGGATGTTTATACCTTCCTTGATGTTGTAACCACCTTAACAAGGGCTTGTAGTACTTGAGAAACCTTGATATTGCCTTAATATACCCTAATCTTCCAAAACAAGCATAAAACTCAAGTTAGTTACTATTCATTACTATTCATCCATCAACATTGATCAATTTATTACCTATGCAAATGAAGTTTGTTGGCCCTCAAACTTTGTACATACCTTAATCTATCCTTGAACAAGCTCCATGAATTTTTCCTTGATTTCTAGTTGCTTGGAGCTAGGGTTTGATTTTTCTTTTTCTTGGTGAATAGTAAACTAGCCGAATGGTTCCTTTTTGTGGTGGAAGAAGATGATTTTTTTTTGGTTGGCAAGTATCTAGAGTTTTGTAGAGATATATATATATATATATATATATATATATATATATATATATATATATATATATTATCAAGTAATTCATGAGATAATCCTTGGCTAATGTTAGTGGAATTTGCCTAACTTATGATGTCATGCATGATGTCATGTAGCTTGCACCATAAATCTTGTTTTTGTTTTCTAAGGACTAAATTGCAATTTGCAACCCTTTGGTTCGGACCAAAGTCAGTTTGGTACTCATAGTTTGCATAATTGCACTTTGCTTCCCTAAGAATGTTTGGGCACTGCAAATTACACCCCTTTCGTGTATTTTTACCAAAAAACCAGGGATAATTTGGTAAATTCAGAATACTTAATTACATTTTGATGCCTAAAATATGAAATGTTCCATACATGAACCCTTGAACAAAAATTTGCGAATTTTCATAAATTTTTTCGAATTTTTTCAAATTTTTTCGAATTTTTCCTAATTTTTTTCGAATTTTCCCTTGCATCGTTTGGAAAAATTCGAAAAAAATTAGGAAAAATTCGAAAAAAATTAGGAAAAATTCGAAAATTTTTATGAAAATTCGAAACTTTTTGTTAAAGGGTTCATGTATGCAACATTAAATACTTTAGGGATCAAAATGTAATTAAGTATACTGAATTTACCAAATTATCAGGGGCAATTTGGTAAAAATACACGAAAGGGGTGCAATTTACAGCGCCCAAACATTCCTAGGGATGCAAACTGCAATTATGTAAACTATGTGTAATAACCCTAACTTTTAGAATGCTACTGTGCCTAAACGACTAGTGATATTAAGGATTTAGGGAAATGGTATGTAGGTACCCTATAATTGACACAGGAAAATGAATAATCAGAAACCATATTAGTGTTGTACTATGAAAATGAGTGACTCAAGATGATAATGGATTTCAGAAATTCCTGAATATGGACTTTAAGGATTTTCGATTTCGATTGAGACTCTATTGAATGTGATATTAAGGAGTATAGAAATGTTAAATGGTTTATATCTTGAGGAAATAGTGAAATTAGGATAAACCAAGGAGTGATCAAGTCAAGGAAATGCCAAGGGAATTTAGATTGTTAAACGAGTTTGAGAATGCTTGAGAACCTGAGAGACAACCGGGAGAGCAACTCCTGAGAAAAAGAGAATATACCAAGGATAATGGATCTAATATCTACTTGAGGATTAGAATCACCCTAACACACTAATATATTATGTGGGAGAGGATATTATATATCCAAGGAATTTACAAAGGAGAAACCACTGAGACAATTGCAGAAATCATTCGATGGATCAAACGACGAGAAAACTTTGAACGGAGCCCAAACAAAAGGCCCAAAACATGGGGGAAAGCCCAAATTTCGGCCCAACACTATAAGGAGCTGATCTTAGAGTATTAAGGAAGGAAACCATGTGACTGAATAAGAGAAAGAGGAAGGGCATTGGTGGAATATTTCAAGATAAGGCAAGGACAAGCAAGTAAATAGCAAGACATGGAGTAACATGTTTTAAGCTTGGCAAGTGGACCAAAGGATCACCAACACTTGGACAAATAGATGATCAACACCACATTAAAAGAGGATAAGAGTGAATAAAGGGATAGATACATGTATAAGCAAGTAGAAATCAAGCTACACCCATAGACATACAAACTGCCCAGCAAGAGCAAGGAGGAAAGAAAAATTCATAACTCAAGATCTAGAGCTTCTAAAATCACCAAATTTTAACCATATCTTCTCCACTCTATGGGGAAGATTCGTACAAAATTTCATAACAATCCAAGTAGCATAGCCTAGTCAAATCCATGCTCAAAGTGGGAGAACCAAACCTGTCCAGGTTCTGGCCAGTAGCAAGATGGGGCTCAAAACCCTATCTCCCATGGTTGGATTATTGTGTTCTATAGCTTAAAACAAAGGTAATCAAGACCCCAAGGTATGTTCAAAATCTTAGCTTCAAATATTGAGTATAGCTATGTCAAAAGATGGATCAAAAATGATGATGAATAGTGATTTTCATGAACTAACTTTGTGTTCTTGATTTCTATTGATTGATTCAAGTGTACTAAGGCTACTTAAGGACCATTCAAGGCTTACTAGGGGTTATTCACTCTTCAAGGAGGTATAAATCTCAAGTCCCTTTAGTATTACTTTGAATATATGATGGATTATAGAAAGTTTAGTGATTAAGGTTATGATAAGTGATTATTCATGATGATATATGTGTTTGTAAGTGGTTTAAGTTGAATATGGAAGTGGGTTGTGATTGTAACCATGGCTGATATGATGACCACATGGTGTAGGTAATAATATATGTGTTGGATGATGGATTGGGAGGAGTGATGATTTGGGAATTGTTAAGAATATAGCCGTTATAATCTCCGATTTTTATTAAAATTAAAACTACCTTGTATTTGGGCAGAGGTCATGAACTGTTAATGGTCAGTAGGGTGTGTCAACTGACCATGAGAGGATAGAGCTTAGTTCATAGATCGTTTTGATATAAAGTACGTTAAAATCTGATGAACGGTTTATGAGAAAAGTGAATTTTAGTGAAAGACGTTCGAAAACCGAGAAAACGAAATTGTGTCAACTTTGAGGATATTATTACCATACTTAAACATCTTTATAAGTTAGGAAATTTTGGGATATTGTAGTGGGGTGGTCAGGGGACCATTACCAGTTGACCTTGCCTTAAAATTTGGAATTTATATTTTCTGAGAATTTTTACAGTCGAGTGTGGTTATTAAGGGAAATGGTGGAATACATTAAAACTTTGATCGAGTTTAAAAATGGTTAAGTTCATGTAAACTTTTGGTGCGTAAAAGCTATGTCAAACATATATTATGTGTCAAGGGTGTTATTGTATAAAGATTAGGTGATTAAGTAGGATATATACTAACGGTGATCCTTTCGTTTCTATATAGACGGGAGACGAACACAGGATCATACCTACTCGCTTTAGAGATCCAGGCAAGATTTCTTCTATCTTTACTTTGAAAATTTTATTTATCTTCAAAGGAAAAATGATTTCATGGAATATATATATGTGATTCTATTAGTATTATTATACTGTTAAGGATTTGTTTTCCTGATTTTGGAAATTAAAGGGAGATGTATATGAATATGAGTATGGATATGGATTAAAGGGAGCAAGATTTCTTTTATCCTTATTTTGATAAACTGTTTATGTTCAAAGGAAATGGTTTTGGTGGATAATATATGAATCTTATATGATGAGATGATTTGGGATATATTACCTCTTTACTGAGATTTTTGAATATGGATACGAATATGGATAGAGCGAATATACTTTATGTTTTAAAGGGATATGAAAGAATGGTATCAGTTGTTATCTAGAGTTATATGTTTATAATATTATGTTAAAAATATTCTTTTTAAATAATTGTGATTTAATAAATATTATTTGATTACTATTTAATACTTTTAAAATAGACGAAATATTTTATATATATAAAAGCGTATTTGATTTCATTGAATACAGAGGAGATGTCTGAGTCATAATCAAAGTAATGATAAATGGAAATGGAAATGATATATGCGAATGGAAATGTGAATGGAAATGGAAACGGAAAAATGGAAAATGTGGAATGATGTTTTATAAATGGAATAATGATTTGACAAAAAGGGGGATTGCAACAGAAACCGTAAGAGGCTGTGTGGGAGTGGCATAGTCCGGCACCCAATATGGGATTTCAACAATAAGCATAAGAGGTTGTGTGCGGCACAGTCCAGCACTCAATATTTATTACGGCCCAAGAGTTGCCGAAGGAGGATGTAGCAGGTAGCCTTCCTCCAGGGTTGATTACCAGGTAGGATCATCCCTTCTACTAGTAGAAAACAGAGAGCAGGTACGGTCAGGCGACTGATCATCGTCCTACGTATCTAGCGCTAGCAGATATCCCCAAAGTATTTAAAGAAAGAATTAAAAATGGTTACAGTTTTATATACTGGAAAAGGAAAAAAAAATGGTATGAAAAGTATGGAAATGTTTTATGGATTGAAGAGAAACTGATTTTATATTATTTTTTTATAATTGTTGTATAAAAGGAAATGGAAGGATTATAATGAAAGTTTTTACTCAAATGTTATATTACCTTGAGATATTATACTGAGATAATGTACTGAAATTATATTATATTAGAAGAGAAACTGATATTATATTGTTTTATATATTTTTCTTATAAAGGAAAAAAGGATGGTGTATTGAATAATTATTGATTAATTATTTTCTTAATTCTTATAGTGGACTTTCCGTTTGTATATATATATATATATATATATATATATATATATATATTAGTGTGGGGTCATTTATATGAGTATTAAATGGTATTAATAGTATTATTAAAAAAAAGATCAAAGAGATATTGCTAATAAATGGAAATTGGTCCGTGACGGCCTGGATTCCTGACCCCGGATCTAGGGCTATCACAAATGGTATCAGAGCTTAGAGTCATAATGCTCAGGAACAATAGTGATAATAATAAATATATCAATAATAATATAAATTGTGAACTCACGTCGAGTTCAAGGGTGGTTTATCGAACGAAGCGTTTATTGTAATTAGTGATTATAATTTTATAGATTATTACTAATAAACGTTTATGTTTTAGTATAGGGAGAGGAGATTGGTAAGCCAAAGTTAAGGGTATTTAAAGTCTTCTTGGTTTAATGGAGTTTGAAGAAATATTGTAAGTGGATTGGTGAACAGACACTGATTGTTTCAATTGATTGTGGAGATGAAATGGTGAAACTGAGATTTATCGGTAAAGCCAAGATATACCTTAAGGTCCAAGAAAGATTGAGAAATTCCGAGATTGACTTAAATGAAAAGGTTATTATGCTAAAAATGTTAAACTTATGTAGCACACAGGATTGATTTGAAAAAGGGAATATTTGATGTATCGGGAAGTGTACGTTAGACAACCTCGTGAGTATACAAGGTATGTTAGAATATACAATTTAGGAGTATAGTTTGAAGGGTCCTTGATACCGGAGCAGTGTTAGGCCAAGACGATCAATATTACGTAAGTATATCGATCAGAAGGTTGTGTTTTATTATGGATAAAGGCAGAAAGTATTGAGCCAAGTCCCGACTAGGTAAATGACGATAATTGGGAATATCAGATGATAGGTTAAGGATAAATGGTGAATGCCAAATTTGAGAAATTTTGGAAAGTACGCAGTCTAAGATATAAATGGTATTTAAGGAAAACCTTCCATTATTGGGATTTTCAATTGGGCAGAGGCTATTAATAGTACCTATTTTCAAGCTCCTAAAGCCCTGCTAAATTATATTATTGAGTTTCAAATTTTTCTCCACTGGTGGGTAATTATTCATTAAGGGCCGACATTTTTTTAAAAACTTTCTAGTACCTTTGGAATGTGTTTCAAAATTGTATTTTATCTATTTTATTCAAAATATTTCCCTAAGATTATTTTTGGAAGATGGTATTTATCATCGTGATTTAAATTTTCCTTTATATTTCTTACTCCAACTAAGAGGAACAACTCTATATGTATACACAAGGACGATCTGTTCGTGTGATTGAAAGTCAAGAGGGGACACCCTCCCTTGTGTGACATACTGGTTCTTCCATAATATTGATTTCTCAGATATCCTTTTGTTTCAAAGAAAAGTTATTTAAAACTCTTAATTTTATAAATTGTTGTGGGACCCTTGCTTGTTTCTGGGTTCGTTTCAATTCAAAGTTTCATAAATTCTATAAATTTTTTTGAATATAGAAGATTTCATTAATGGATGGGATAATGGAAGCAAGGTTTAGAGTATACGTGATTACACAAGGAAACTTGAGAATCCAAGGGAAATTTCAAAAAGAGATAATTAGAGCTAGAAGCATTTCAATATAAGAGAGGAAGGAAATTCGTGAGAAGAAATATGTATATTTGATGATTAGTAAGAAAACAAATATGAGGCATTTTAAGGCATAATTGAGATTTACTATTGAGAGTAAGGTGTATTTTGAGGATAGAGTCATAATAAGGATAAACAAAGGAAGTGGGGATAATTAATGAAGGATTTTGAGGTGCAATAACTATTAGTGGGGGAAGGCCAATATTGTGACTAATACCCTAAGTAGCAGAGAGAGATTAAAGATGTTAAGTATTCAAAGGATTAATCCAAAAGGTGTGAATGAGTAAGACATGAGGTAAAGATTTTGATGAGAATAATAAAGGGAAATTTCAGAGGTGGAACAGATAGTATATCATGAAGGAACTAAGGTGGATCAGCAAGATGTAAAGAGCGTATAATGAACAATAGACATATGGGATAAGGTATCCGGAGGAAATTGCATGTACGCTCTAATTTAACCTCTTAAGTGTAAATGTTTGGTTAGGGATCGACTAAGTCAATGAATGGTGTAAATGGACAGATAATATAGATAAGAATAATCTATCTGTGAGAAAGTAAACTATGGTGATATAAAAAAGTGAGTTATTCTCGTGTCATCCAAATCAGTATCTATTAAGGGTCAAAGAACTTTATAGAAAGGAGATTAAGAGTATGAGAGAAGGTGTGAGAATATTTTTAAGGATGCAGGAAAAGTACATGCTCGTATAGTTACGAACAGGAAATATATATTATAACCAATATTTTCTTACAATTGTTTCAAGGAATATTATTATAGATTATTTTCTGGAAGATTTTAGATGATATATAAAAATGTTGGAGTATTAAGATTTTATGTTATGATAGAGATCAAAATATAGATAAACAATAGTGAGATACACTACCATTCAGGGAAGGCCAATGTGGTGGCCGATACCCTTAGTAAAAAGATAAAGGAGAGATGAGATAATATAGAATGACGGAATGCAGGAGAAGGTTAGTAAGGAAAAGATAGTGAAAGTACTGCTATTGATAAGCTAAATGGCATGTTGATGAATGACAAGCAAGTGTATGTTGGTTTATTTCTGTACAAACAAGTTAGAGATGTTTAAGAAGAAACTAAAGGAAGGAGGAAGTAATATGAGAATTAGAAGGTGTAATGTGAGAAAGGTATTCGTCGATATCTTCAACGTGATTCCAGGACGGAATCCTTTTAAGGGGGGAAGACTGTAATAACCCTAACTTTTAGAATGCTACAGTGCCTAAACGAATAGTGATTTTAAGGATTTAGGGAAATGGTATGTAGGTACCCTATAATTGAAACAGGAAAATGAATAATCAGAAACCATATTAGTGTTGTACTATGAAAATGAGTGACTCAAAATGATAATGGATTTCAGAAATTCCTGAATATGGGCTTTAAGGATTTTCGATTTCGATTGAGACTCTATTGAATGTGATATTAAGGAGTATAGAAATGTTAAATGGTTTATGTCTTGAGGAAATAGTGAAATTAGGATAAACCAAGGAGTGATCAAGTCAAGGAAATGCCAAGGGAATTTAGATTGTTAAACGAGTTTGAGAATGCTTGAGAACCTGAGAGACAACCGGGAGAGCAACTCCTGAGAAAAAGAGAATATACCAAGGATAATGGATCTAATATCTACTTGAGGATTAGAATCACCCTAACACACTAATATATTATGTGGGAGAGGATATTATATATCCAAGGAATTTACAAAGGAGAAACCACTGAGACAATCGCAGAAATCATTCGATGGATCAAACGACGAGAAAACTTTGAACGGAGCCCAAACAAAAGGCCCAAAACATGGGGGAAAGCCCAAATTTCGGCCCAACACTATAAGGAGCTGATCTTAGAGTATTAAGGAAGGAAACGTGTGAGTGAATAAGAGAAAGAGGAAGGGCATTGGTGGAACATTTCAAGATAAGGCAAGGACAAGCAAGTAAATAGCAAGAAATGGAGTAACATGTTTTAAGCTTGGCAAGTGGACCAAAGGATCACCAACACTTGGACAAATAGATGATCAAAACCACATTAAAAGAGGATAAGAGTGAATAAAGGGATAGATACATGTATAAGCAAGTAGAAATCAAGCTAAACCCATAGACATAAAAACTGCCCAGGAAGAGCAAGGAGGAAAGAAAAATTCATAACTCAAGATCTAGAGCTTCTAAAATCACCAAATTTAACCATAGCTTCTCCACTCTATGGGGAAGATTTGTACAAAATTTCATGACAATCCAAGTAGTATAGCCTAGTCAAATCCATGCTCAAAGTGGGAGAACCAAACCTGTCCAGGTTCTGGCCAGTAGCAAGATGGGGATCAAAACCCTAGCTCCCATGGTTGGATTCTTGTCTTCTATAGCTTAAAACAAAGGTAATCAAGACACCAAGGTATTTTCAAAATCTTAGCTTCAAATATTGAGTATAGCTATGTCAAAAGATGGATCAAAAATGATGATGAATAGTGATTTTCAAGAACTAACTTTGTGTTCTTGATTTCTTTTGATTGATTCAAGTGTACTAAGGCTACTTAAGGACCATTCAAGGCTTACTAGGGGTTATTCACTCTTCAAGGAGGTATAAATCTCAAGACCCTTTAGTATTACTTTGAATATATGATGGATTATAGAAAGTTTAGTGATTAAGGTTATGATAAGTGATTATTCATGATGATATATGTGTTTGTAAGTGGTTTAAGTTGAATATGGAAGTGGGTTGTGATTGTAACCATGGCTGGTATGATGACCACATGGTGTAGGTAATAATATATGTGTTGGATGATGGATTGGGAGGAGTGATGATTTGGGAATTGTTAAGAATATAGCCGTTATAATGTCCGATTTTTATTAATACTAAAACTACGTTGTATTTGGGCAGAGGTCATGAACTGTTAATGGTCAGTAGGGTGTGTCAACTGACCATGAGATGATCGAGCTTAGTTCATATATCGTTTTGATATAAAGTACGTTAAAATTTGATGAACGGTTTAGGAGAAAAGTGAATTTTAGTGAAAGACGTTCGAAAACCGAGAAAAAGAAATTCTGTCAACTTTGAGGCTGTAATTACCATACTTAAACATCTTTAAAAGTTACGAAATTTTGGGATATTGTAGTGGGTGGTCAGGGGACCATTACCAGTTGACCTTGCCTTAAAATTTGGAATTTATATTTTCTGAGAATTTTTACAGTCTAGTGTGGTTATTAAGGGAAATGGTGGAATACACTAAAACTTTGATCGAGTTTAAAAATGGTTAAGTTCATGTAAACTTTTGGTGCGTAAAAGCTATGTCAAACATATATTATGTGTCAAGGGTGTTATTGTATAAATATTAGGTGATTAAGTAGGATATATACTAACGGTGATCCGTTCGTTTCTATAGAGACGGGAGACGAACACAGGATCATACCTACTTGCTTTAGAGATCCAGGCAAGATTTCTTCTATCTTTACTTTGAAAAATTTATTTATCTTCAAAGGAAAAATGATTTCGTGGAATATATATATATGTGATTCTATTATTATTATTATGTTGTTAAGGATTTGTTTTCCTGATTTTGGAAATTAAAGGGAGATGTATATGAATATGAGTATGGATATGGATTAAAGGGAGCAAGATTTCTTTTATCCTTATTTTGATAAACTGTTTATGTTCAAAGGAAATGGTTTTGGTGGATAATATATGAATCTTATATGATGAGATGATTAGGGATATATTCCCTCTTTACTGAGATTTTTGAATATGGATACGAATATGGATAGAGCGAATATACTTTATGTTTTAAAGGGATATGAAAGAATGGTATCAGTTGTTATCTAGAGTTATATGTTTATAATATTATGTTAAAAATATTCTTTTTAAATAATTGTGATTTAATAAATATTATTTGATTACTATTTAATACTTTTAAAATAGACGGAATATTTTATATATATAAAAGCGTATTTGATTTCATTGAATACAGAGGAGATGTCTGAGTCATAATCAAAGTACTATGACATATATATTTTTAAAGGTGATGATAAATGGAAATGGAAATGATATATGTGAATGGAAATGTGAGTGGAAATGGAAACGGAAAAATGGAAAATGTAGAATGGTGTTTTATAAATGGAATAATGATTTGACAAAAAGGGGGATTGCAACAGAAAGCGTAAGAGGCTGTGTGGGAGTGGCACAGTCCAGCACCCAATATGGGATTTCAACAATAAGCGTAAGAGGCTGTGTGCGGCACAGTCCAGCACTCAATATTTATTACGGCCCAAGAGTTGCCGAAGGAGGATGTAGCAGGTAGCCTTCCTCCAGGGTTGATTACCAGGTGGAATCATCCCTTCTACTAGTGGAAAACAGAGAGCAGGTACGGTCAGGCGACTGATCATCGTCCTACGTATCTGGCACTAGCAGATATCCCCAAAGTATTTAAAGAAAGAATTGAAAATGGTTACAGTTTTATATACTGGAAAAGGAAAAAAAATGGTATGAAAAGTATGGAAATGTTTTATGGATTGAAGAGAAACTGATTTTATATTATTTTTTTTATAATTGTTGTATAAAAGGAAATGGAAGGATTATATTGAAAGTTTTTAGTCAAATGTTATATTACCTTGAGATATTATACTGAGATGATGTACTAAAATTATATTATATTAGAAGAGAAATTGATATTATATTGTTTTATATATTTTTCTTATAAAGGAAAAAAGGATGGTGTATTGAATAATTATTGATTAATTATTTTCTTAATTCTTATAGTGGACTTTCCGTTTATATATATATATATATATATATATATATATGCTTTAACTTTGATTTCTGGTTTACAAAATCTATGTTGCTGAGCTATTATAGCTCACTCTTGCTATTTATTTATATAACAGCTAGATCAGGTGCCGAAACGTCGCAGTACAACCCGGAAGAGGGTAAAGGGGAAGTCTACCTTATGAGAAAGTATCGATATCTGTTCTCAAGGTAGTATATACTTATTTATGGGTATAATAGATGGTATTCTGGGATTGTAACAAAAGTTTATCTTTAACTGCTATCATTAATGGATGTTGTTCTCTGAGCATATGACTGGTGTGTGTGATGATATTAGTGTGGGGTCATTTATGTGAGTATTAAATGGTATTAATAGTATTATTAAAAAAAAAAAGATCAAAGAGATATTGCTAATAAATGGAAATTGGTCCGTGACGGCCTGGATTCCTGACCCCGGATCAAGGGCTGTCACACTATGAGTACCAAACTGACTTTGATCCGAACCAATGGGTTGTAAATTGAAATTTAGTCTTTTCTAATTAATGTGTTAATGATTTTGGTGAATGGTAATGTGGTATATATATCCTTGTTATAATATTAATCTTGGTTGTTTGGTTTTTCATACTCGTTTAATCCCAATTCGTTTATTAATCCAAGTTCCGGTGGTAATCCTTTGCTTTGCTCTTTTCTAAGGTTTACTTAATTCCGTCAAATTTCTTATAATATAAATCCTTTTAAAATTTTCATATTCCTTAATATCCAATGCAATAAGGACTCAATTGAAATCGAAAATCCTTAGAGTCCATACTCGAGAATCTTTAAAATCCTTGATCATTTCCAATCACTCATTTTCATAGTACAACAATAATATGATTTCAACTCGTTCATTTTCCGATTCGCACATAGAGTAATTACATATCTTTTTCCATAAATCCATAAATTTACTATTCATTGAGATACTGTAGCATTACAAAACCTAGGGAATATCAAAGTCTCGCTCCCTTAAAAGGATTCCGTCCCGGAATCATGTTGAAAATAGCTGTGGATACTTTTCTCGCATAGCACTTTCTAATTCCCATGTGGCTTCTTCTATCATTCGATTCTTTCAGAGCACTTTAACTATTAGAATGGTCTTGTTCCTTAGCACTTGCTCTTTACGATCAATAATCTCCACTGGCTTTTCCACATAAGTTAGGTTCGGCTGTATATCCTCAACTTCATATTCCAAGACATGACTGGCATTAGGTCTATACTCCCTTAATAGAGATACGTGAAACACATTATGAACATGTTGCAGATTTGGAGGTAGCGCTAATTCATAGGCAACCTTTCCCACTCGCTTAAGAACTTCAAAAGGACCAATAAACCTAGGACTTAATTTTCCCTTCTTGCCAAATCGCATCAATCCTTTCCATGGGGAAACTTTTAACATGACATAATCTCCTACTTCGTATTCCCTATCTTTACGTTTTAGATCTGCATATTTCCTTTGTCTGTCCTGAGCTGCTGCCAGGCGTCCTTTGATTAAACTTATTGTGTCTTTTGTCTTTTGAACTAATTCAGGACCCAAAATCTTTTGTTCGCCTACTTCCTCACAACATAGAGGAGATCGACATCTCCGGCCATATAAAGCTTCATATGGTGGCATCACTATGCTTAAATGATAACTATTGTTATAGGCGAACTCAATTAATGGCAGATGATCATCCCAACTTCCTTTAAAATCCAAGGAACAAACTCTTAACATATCCTCTAATGTTTGAATGGTCCTCTCACTCTGCCCATCGGTTTGTGGGTGATATGCAGTGCTCATGTTCAATTTGGTTCCAATACATTCCTGAAAACTCCTCCAGAATCTAGAGTTAAATCTTGGATCCCTATCTGATACAATAGTTACAGGAACGCCATGCCTTACTATGATCTCTTTCAGGTATATGTCTACAATCTTGTCGATTGAATACCTCTCATTGATCGGAAGAAAATGGGCTGATTTGGTTAATCGATCTACAATTACCCATAGAGCATCATGGTTGGTTTTAGTTCTTGGTAATCCTACTACAAAGTCCATAACAATATGTTCCCATTTCCATTCAGGAATCTCTAATGGCTACAACAATCCACTCGGTCTCTGATGTTTCGGCTTCACTTTTTGACATGTTAAGCACCTAAGTACCCATTCAGTAACATCCTTTTTCATATTTGGCCACCAATAAAATTCTTTCAAATCCTGGTACATTTTGGTGTTGCCTGGGTGAATTGAATACTGTGAATTATAAGCTTCTCGTAAAATTTCATCTTTTAATTCCTGAACATTAGGAATCCATATTCTTGATGCATATCTCATGATTCCCTTTTTATCTCTCTCGCATTTGATTTCTTCTCATGTCATTATTTCCTTAGGGGACTTCTCTTCCTCTTCCATCTTCTTTTCTTGACACATCCTAATCTTTTCCAACATCTCCTGGTATTTTCACCTCAATTTCCAATTTCTCAAGATCTATGATTAACTCCTCTGATACACTTAACATCTTAAGTCTCTCTTTTCGACTAAGGGCATCGGCCACTACATTGGCCTTCCCGGGGTGATAGTGGATCTCACAATCATAATCCTTGATCAACACTAACCATCTTCTCTGTCTCATGTTTAGTTCTTTTTGAGTGAATATGTATTTCAAGCTCTTATGATCAGAGTAAATCTCATATTTTTCCCCGTATAAATAGTGTCTCCAAAATTTCAAAGCGAACACTATGGCAGCTAATTCTAGGTCATGGGTAGGGTATTTTAACTCATATTCCTTCAATTGTCTTGATGCATAAGCAATCACCCTGCAATGTTACATAAGTACACAACCTAAGCCCTTATGGGATGCATCACTAAAAATCACAAAGTTCCCTTTTTCATCTGGTAAAGTTAGTACTGGAGGTGTCACTAATCTTTTCTTTAGTTCCTGGAAACTCTATTCACATTTATCAATCAACACAAACTTCTCGGTTTTACGAGTAAGACGGGTTAATGGTGCTGCTATCTTAGCAAAATCCTGCACAAATCTCCTATAATATCCAGCCAATCCTACAAAACTTCTTACTTCCGTTGGAGTCTTTGGTCTTTCCCAATTTGAAATTGCTTCTATTTTTGCGGGATCAACTAGCACTCCTTCCTTATCACATGTCCTAGAGACTAGACTTCTTGCAACCAAAATTCACACTTTGAAAACTCAGCGTACAACTGCTCTTGCCTCTAGATTTCTAAAACTATCCTCAAATGTTCCTTATGTTCTTTCTTAGTCTTTGAATAAACTAATATATCATCAATAAAGACTATAACAAACTTATCCAGATATTTCTTGAAAATCCTATTCATTAAGTCCATGAAAGCTACTGGTGCATTAGTTAGACCGAATGACATTACCAAAAACTCATAATGCCCATAACGTGTGCGAAATACTGTTTTGGGAATATCTTCAGGTTTAATCTTGAGTTGGTGATATCCGGATCTTAAATCTATTTTTGAAAAATACTCAGCAACCTTCAATTGGTCAAACAAATCATCAATCCTTGGTAATGGGTATCCATTCTTGATCATCAACTTGTTCAACTCTCTATAATCTATGCACAGCCTCATACTTCCATCATTCTTCTTAACAAATAACACAGGTGCTCCCACGGAGATACTCTAGGTCAAATAAAGCGCTTATCAAGTAATTCCTACAATTGGGAAGCTAACTCCTTTAGTTCAACCGGGGCTAGCCTATACCGGGCTTTTGAAACTGGTGCTGCTCCCAGGCACTAAGTCTATAGCGAATTCTATCTCCCTATCAGGTGGTAATCCAGGAAGAACTTCTGGGAATACATCCCCAAACTCATTGACTATGGGAATCCCACTCAAGTCAGGTGCTTCCTTAGTGGCATCTATCGCATAAGCTAAATACAACTCACATCCTTGGTGTATCAACCTTTTTGCTTCTATACTAGTCAGAAATTGTTTATTTTGCCTTTGTCCTTTAAACAACAATTCTTTACCTTCAGGTAGTTTTATTCTTACTTTTTTTCCCTTGCAGTCAATATTAGCTTCATTCTTTGATAACCAATCCATTCCTAGAATAACATCAAACTCTCCTAATTTCAGAGGAATTAAATCTACTTGAAGCTGACGTCCTTCGAATTCTAGGTCACAATTTGGATAAACTTGTTTAACGGGAATGACTTCCTGATTAGCTATCTCTACCCGTAAGGGTTCTTGTAATGATTCTACCTTAAGTTTCAATTTACTAGAAAAGTCTTGGGATATAAAAGATTTGGTCGCTCCTGAATCAAATAAAACATTTGCACTTAAGGAGTTAAGTTGGAGCGTACCTGCAATTACATCCGGATGCCTTACTTCATCTCTCAAGGTCATATTAAATGTTCTGGCAGTAGGAGGTCTATTCGAAGCAGTCCCACTTTGCCTTGTCGCAGATGAATCACCAGAACGGCAATCTTTAGCCATGTGTCCCAATTTTCCACACTGGAAGCACTTGAAGTCTCTCTTGTTATTAGTGTTAGTTGATTGGGACTTGTCAGAATAGTGCCCCTTCTGTCCACACTTGTAACAAGTTATTCCTAGCAGCCTACAAATGCCCGTATGCTTCCTACCACAAGTTTTACAGTCGGGTAACGGTGGTCTTGATTGATTGGACTGGGATGCTCCTAATGGCTTACCACCCTGATTAACTATCTCACTTTGACTTTTACTAAATCCTGGATTTCTCACAAACTGAGACCCTTGTCCTTTACTAAATTTGCTAGGAAAGTTTCTTCCAGTTGAACTTCCCTTTTGACTTTCAACCTTTCTTTTCTTACTCTCTCGGTCTCTTTGCACTTGTTCACTCCCTACTTCTATTATTGATGATTTCTGAACTACTGCGGCATAATCTGTCAATTCAAAGGCTGCCACTCGAGTCTGTATCCACGGTTTCAATCCCAGCAGAAATCTTCTTGCTCATTTTTCCTCAGAATTTACAAACTCTGGTACAAACCTAGACAACTAAGTAAACTTAGATTCATACTCAGCCACTGTTAGATTATTCTGCTTTAGCTCTAAAAATTTTGTCTCCATTTGATTTTCCATATACTTAGGAGAATATTTATCTAGAAACATTCTGGAAAATCACTCCCAAGTTATTACTCCTTCTCCTTCTAGGTTCCTTTTAGATTCCCACCAATACTTAGCTTCTCCCTTTAGGAGATAAGCAGTAAAGATTGTTTTCTGTCCCTCATCTACATTCAATATCTCAAAAGCTTTCTCCATTTCTTTTAGCCATGCCCTGGCTACAACTGGGTTAGCGGTTCCTTCAAACTCTGGGGGTCTCAATGAATTAAAAGCACGGAATGAATTGCCTACTGGATTAGGTGGAACTGGTGGTTGTTGAGGGTTTTGATGAAGATTTAAATTCTGCCTCAATAACTCCATAAATTGGTTTAAGGGATCTCCTTTCTGGTTCCCTTCTTGGGCAGTTGATTCATATTCTTCTTCCTTATAATTTGATTCATCAATAGAAATTTCATTCTGTCTATAATTCTCTAGATTTAAGCTTCCTTGATTCCTGACATTTTCCCTTGCATACGCTCTTGTAACTCTTCTAGGCGGCATGATTCTGTAAATAACAATATTCTCCATTAATTACCAAAATTTAGGGCACAATATCCATTATTCCCATATTCAATAGATATATCACTAGTTAGCACATTTATATATTACTATTTTAATTAATATCAAGATATAAGGCAACTTAAACAGAATACATATAAACTACACTGATGAAAATAAATACATCACAACCTGCGGATAACATTCTTCACTACTATTTACATATATGCTTCATAATATACATAGTTTGAAACCCCAAAAGATATTAGTACATACTAATCCGATACAATAAAAGTACTACCACCAGTCCTCTAGTCAAACTAGGATTAATACAGTAAACAACTAAACTAATCCTCCAAAATGACACCACTAAGGTGACTATAGCCTGATTAGTGACTGAGAACTCCTAACCATAGCTCATGGTGATCCTGCTCTGATGATGTCTCTGAACTGGGCCATAGTAGAAATGATAACCATGTCTACCTCTCCTCTCCACTCTGGATCACCCCTCCCTTCCGTCAACTCCCTAAGGCGTGCAAGTGATCGCATCTCTACACCGATCAATCCCACTGATATCCCATCTGGAATCTGGCCTGTTCTGCACGAGGGTCCAGCTAACCTCTGCAAAAGCATATCTACCATCCGGTGGGACTCCGCCAACTGACCCTCTAAAATCTGATAATCTGACAATAAAGTAACATGTAGAGTATCTCCCACTGGTGGAGGGGCCACTGGTGGGGGTGCATCTACCGGTGGGGGTGGAGCATCTAAAGGGGCTGGATCTGCATCTGAATCCTCCAAAGGGTCTGAGTCCTCTAAAGGGTCCACCTCCTCCTCAGGATCATCTAAAGGGTCTGGGCTCGGTATCGGTGATGGAACAGGTGATGGTGCTGGAACAGGTGGAACAGGAATCATATGGATATCTCTAAACGTAGGCTGCTCCTCTACTACAGTCTCTACCCTAGGACATTTAGGTGCTGGAACGTCCTCCTCTGGAACCTCTGTCCTCACCCTAGAGGGACCTCCCTCATCCGATCCTGCTGATGGTCTCTGTTCCCCCACATATGGTACTACTGCCATAGAATCCCTATACTGCTGTCTAGCCCTGACTCTGGCTCTCCTCCTCAAGCCTGCCACAACATACGATGGAATCTCAACACCGGTCTCCTCCAACCGTGTAGCCTCCTCCTCTGTAATCCCTAGCCACCCTCGACCGTGACTCGCCTCACTAGTCTCCTCCTCCTCCTATAATAAAACATAACTTTTATTAGTAATAATCTATAAAATCTTAATCTCTACTTAGGGCCAGTACTATATCCGATAGACCGACCTTGAACTCGATATGAGTTCACACTTTATATCATATATATATATATATATATATATATATATATCTCGACATTATTAACACTTTTGTTTCTGAGCAATATGACTCTGAGTTTTGATACCATTTCTGTGACAGCCCTAGATCCGAGGTCGGGAATCCAGGTCATCACGGTCCGATTTCCATTTAACCATGTTATACCCTTGCAATCTGAATATTTTAATAACATTTTATACTCACACTATTGACCCCACATTTATAACATTACACACCAGTCATATGCTTAGAGAACAACATCCATCAGTAATAACAGTTAAGATAAAGTTATTATTACAACCCAGAATACCATTTAAGTAGTGTTGCTGAATAATACTTCTACAAGAAGCACATCAACAACCAAAAGTATATTACATCAATCTTTTTAATTAATTTACATACGTCTACTCATACGCTAAACATATATAGATAAGCTACCTCAGGAATGGGTGACAACTCTCTATCATATAGTCATGCCCTTACCCTCATCTGATATAGCTGTTATATAAACATAAGCAAGAGTGAGCTATAATAGCTCAGCAAGATAAAGTTTTTGAGCCATTATGAAGTAAAACATATAATCGTTTCATAATAATCCCAGAAACATTTGTTATCTGTAAAACGAACAATGTTCCAATATAATATAAAAGATGAAGTTACAAGGTAAATAAATAAATTATTTCCATAAGAAGCTATATCCTGTTTGCGCAGTAATACACCAACATAAACTTGCTTGTTATTCATTTTTACATTACTTCCCTTTTATTTATAAAAATATAATATCAGTTTCTCTTCTAATCATTTAATATATTCCATTGTTCCATGACAATTCCATCTTTTCAAATTATCAATATAATATAATTGCCAACAATTCCTTTAAGAATTTCGGGGATCTTCCTTGTAGCCAGATACGTCAGGACGATGATTAGTCACCCTATTCGTACCTGTTCCCTGTTGACTACTAGAAGGAATGATCCACTCCGATCATCATCCCTTGAGGAAAGTTCACCACAATCCTCCTTCGGCAACACATGGGCCGAAAGAGAGTGTTGAATGCAGGACTGTATTAAACTCAGCTCAAAATGTTAGAATCCCCATTATAAAAGTTGTTATTCCAATTTATTCTGAAGGATACCCTTTCATAATTTCCATTTTCCATTACCCACTTTACCCTTTTATAAATTCTGAATAAACTTTAGAGTTAAGATTTCAGCAAAGAATTTGTTTTAATAGAGTTTGACCAGGGAGCCTTGCATATTGAAGAAACCATTGACATTTAAAATCTTATTTAATACCTTTACTATTCTTTAAAACAATTGCAAGAATATATTCTTTATAGCCATTGTAAGAAAATATTCTTTATAATATATATTTCCTGTTCGTACTTACACCAGTAGATACTTGTTTTCTATCCATAATATTAACATATATAAACTCTATCCTTCTGGCTCCCGGTCACTCACAAATATAACTTATTACCACACCTTTATATATCATACCCCTTTTTATCCACAAAGTATCTTGCACTATTTATGTCCATATCAAATAATAGCAGGAATCAGGGAAACATGTCCCTAACAGTATAGTATAATACTCACAAGACCACACACACACACACACACACACACACACACACACACACATATATATATATATATATATATAACAAAACCATTTTCCAAGAACCTTATAAATTTATCAAAGCAAAGATATAAGAAATCTTGCCTTGGTCTCTAAGTCGAGTAGAAGCGATCCGAGGTTCGTTATAACTTAATGTTACTAACAACAATTACCTTAACTACTTAGCTCATTTGATCCCCTAATCCTTGTCTAACCATACCAAAGACATTTAAATATAATGTCCATGAGTTCAAAGTTAGCACATTTAGGGATTCTCGGGTTTCCTAACGACTTTCACTAAAACTCACTTTTCTCCTAAACCGTTCATCGGATTTTTACGTTCTTTATATCAAAATGATCTATGAACCAAGCTCTACCTTATCATGACCGGTTGGTACATCTTACAAACCTTGACCATTTCGAAATTTTCTGCCTTAAACAAGGTAGTTTCCGTTTTAACGAAAATCGAGCATTATAACGGCTATACTTTCATACTTTCCAAATTTTCACCCCTCCAAACTCATCATCCAACACATATCTCATTCCAATCACCATGTGGTCATCATACCAGCCATGGTTACAAGCACAAAACACTTACATATTCAATCAAAACACTTATAAACACTTATATAACCATGATTTCATACTTTACACTAGTTTAACCTAAAAACCAATCACAATCCATCATAAACTCAAATGGGTAAGGATGTTTATACCTTACTTGATGTTGTAACCACCTTAACAAGGGCTTGTAGTACTTGAGAAACCTTAATATAGCCTTAATATACCTTAATCTTCCAAAACAAGCATAAATTTCAAGTTAGTTACTATTTATTACTATTCATCGATCAACTCTGATGAATTTATTACCTATGCAAATGAAGTTTGTTGGCCCTCAAACTTTTTACATACCTTAATCTATCCTTGAACAAGCTCCATGACTTTTCCCTTGATTTGTAGTTTCTTGGAGCTAGGGTTTGATTTTTCTTTTTCTTGATGAATAGTAAACTAGCCGAATGGTTCCTTTTTGTGGTGGAAGAAGATGATTTTTTTTGGTTGGCAATTATCTAGAGTTTTGTAGAAATTTGATTATATATATATATATATATATATATATATATATATATATATATATATATATATATATATATATATATTATCAAGTAATTCATGAGATAATCCTTGGCTAATGTAGTGGAATTTTCCTAACTTATGATGTCATGCATGATGTCATGTATCTTGCACCATAAATCTTTTTTTTGTTTTCTAATTAATGTGTTAATGATTTTGGTGAATGGTAATGTGGTATATATATCCTTGTTATAATATTAATCTTGGTTGTTTGGTTTTTCATACTCGTTTAATCCCGATTCGTTTATTAATCCAAGTTCCTGTGGTAATCCTTTGCTTTGCACTTTTCTAAGGTTTAACCTAATTCCAACAAATTTCTTATAATATAAATTCTTTTAAAATTTTTATATTCCTTAATATCCAATGCAATTAGGAGTCAATTGAAATCGAAAATCCTTAGAGTCCATACTCGAGAATCTTTAAAATCCGTGATCATTTCCAGTCACTCATTTTCATAGTACAATAATAATATGATTTCAACTCGTTCATTTTCCGATTCGCACATTGAGTAATTACATATCTTTTTCCATAAATCCACAAAATTACTATTCATTGAGATACTGTAGCATTACATAACCTAGGGAATAGCACACTAGGTGTACTTGTACTTCGTGCACATATACTGTGAATGTTAAACTTGATGCATATGAGCATGATATTCAGTTATCTCAATTTTGGATGGGCTTAAATGAGTAGTATACTGCCATTAGAGGACATATTTTATTGATGAAACCTTTGCCTACATTAAGCCAGTGTTACTTTTTGTTGTTACAAGAGGAAAATTAGAGGTCATTAGCCTCTTTTGTTGTTACAGCACCTGATGCTATAGCTATGTTTGTTAAGTCAACTGGTACCCGTTATCAAGCTGGAAAGAGTTCTCAAGAGTCTAAGGATCAGGTTATGTGTGATTTTCGTCATATGACAGGACACACTAGAGATAAATGTTATTGTATTCATGGATTTCTGTCTTGGCATAAGTTGTTTGGTAAACTCAAACCTAAGCCACGTTTTGTATCTGACGCTACTAAGAGTACTTCTGCAGCACAAGTTATGAGCTCAGATGTATCGTTGAGTAATAGTGGAGGTTCAGAATGTGCTTCAGATTCTATGGCTCTTTCAGATGGTCAGTACAAGCAGTTGATTATGTTTTTGCAGAAATCTATGTCTACTGGATCCTCTATGTCTACTAGCAGTTCTTCATGTCTGAGTTTCCATTTACCAGCTGGTTTTCTTCTATGAATAGTACTCAATTTGCAGGAACTACTATTCATTTTGCTAATACAGTTTATCTTGAGTTGCATTATACTTCTGATCACTGGATAGTAGACACAGGTGCTACTGATCATATAACCCCATTTGCTCATTTGTTACATGATGTTACTAAGTTTGATCAGTTTTGCATCTACCAAATGGTGCTACTGCAGCTGTTACCCTCATTCGTAGTGTGATGCTTAGTTCAGATGTTATACTCACCAATGTGTTATGTGTTCCTACCTTTACATACAATCTTCTATCCGTCTCCAAATTGCTTAGTAACACTAAGTGTGTTGCAACTTTCACTCCACAATGTTGTTTCTTCAGGCTCCAAATTGGCAGAGACCTTTAGAAATTGGCAAAGAGTGTCATGGTTTATATCTACTGAGTTAGACTCAACTTGCTCAGCATCAATGTAAGTTGTCTCTTGCTGCTCAGACTTCTTTCTCTTGTGCCACGAGTTCTACTACGGCCTTTTTATGGCACAACAGGTTGGGACATTTTCCTTCTACAGTGCTGAAATCACTTCCTATTACTGGTCTTTCTGGTACTCTGTCACCTTGTGATAGTTGTTTGCTTGCTAAATAGACTAGACATAAGTTTCCTGTGAGTGTGTTGTTTTTGAGAAAGTTTTTGATCTAGTTCATATAGATCTTTGGGGACCCTATAGACACAAGACTCAAAAAAATTGCACTATGTTTTTCACTATTGTTGATGATAAATCTCGAGCTACTTGGCTTTATTTGGTATCTGATAAGGCTACTGTTGCTTCTCTTTTTAAGGCCTTCATGCATTATGTTGAAAATTAGTTCTCTACTACTATTAAAGTAGTTCATTCAGACAATGGTTCTGAGTTTTTAATAAATCCTTGTCTTCCTATTTTCTTAATAAGGGTGTGGTTCATCAAACAACTTGTGTGTACACTCCATAGTAGAATTGCTTAGTTGAGCGTAAACATAGAACCTTGTTGAATATAGCTCGTGCTCTACATTTTCACTCAGGTGTTCCACTCGGTTATTGGGGTGATTGTTTGATGACAGTTGTCTATATTTTGAATAGAACACCATCTGTTCATTTAGCTGGTCGTACACCCTATGAAATTTTATTTCAAAAGTCACCTAACTTTCATGAGTTAAAGGTTTTGGATGCTTGTGTTATGCTACTGTAGTTCCTCCAACTGGTAAGTTTGCCCCACGAGCCATTAAAGGAGTATTTTTTGGATACCCTTTTGCTACTAAAGGATATAGAGTTCTTGACTTGCAGACTAGACAAGTGTTTGTGCCTCGAGATGTGACTTTCTTTGAGGATATTTTTCCTTTCAGAGCATTCCTACACAATCTACATCTCAACTGTTTCCCTCTGTGATTGACTTTGCTGATTGTGATCCTTTACACAGTGACATCAGTTTTTCTTGTCCTTCAACTGTTATTTCTCCACCTCCTATCGTAGCTGAGGTACCAGTTACTTCTCAAAATTTTCCTATTGTAGTGTTTGATTCTTCTACTGTAGTTACCAGACCTCACAGAACAAGGCAGTTACCTTCTAAGTTCTCTGAATATACTGGCCTTCCTTCACATCTTGTCAATAGTATTCAACTCAGGTCTTCTACAACAGAGTCTTGTTCTCTGAATGGTTATTTGGATTCTCTACCATTTGATGCTACAGATGTTTCTTTTGTAGCTAATGTTGCTAAGGTCACTGAACCTACAACATACAAACAAGCTGTTAAACATTCTAGTTAGTGTGAAGCTATGAGTGTTGAGCTAGCTGCTCTTGAAGCAAATAACACTTGGGAACTACAACCTTTACCTTCTGGAAAGAAGGTTGTTGGCTGCAGGTGGGTGTACAAAATTAAGTATCATCCTAATGGTAAGATTGAACGATATAAAGCTCGTTTGGTAGCAAAGGGCATTACTCAAACCGAGGAGTTGGATTATTTTGAGACGTTTTCTCTGTATCTAAAATGTGTACAGTGCGTATTCTGTTAACTTTGGCTGCCAAAAATAATTGGTTTATTAAGCAACTTGATGTTACTAATGCATTTTACATGGAGTTCTTGATGAAGAAGTGTATATGGCTTTACCTCCGGGTTATGTTCTTCCGTCTGTTTTTCAGTCACGTTTTGCAAATCAAAGGTTGGTTTGTCATTTGAATAAATCCATTTATGGTCTCAAGCAAGCACCTCGTCAGTGGTTTCTTGCCTTTTCTACTACTCTGATGAAGTTTGGCTTTGTGCAACTTGTTAGTGACTCCAGTTTGTTTAATTACACCAAGTTACTTCCATTGCTTATTTCCTTCTTTATGTTGATGATATGTTGTTAGTTGGCAATGATTCCAATTTAGTGGATGAAGTTCTTGAGTTTCTTGCTACTCAGTTTAAGATCAAATATTTGGGGCAACTTACTTATTTCTTGGGTTTTGTAACAGCCTGACTTTTTGGACTATTATTTCTAAATTCTCGACTAAAATAAAATACAATTCTTTATTCAATAAATCCAAATTCAACGAAAGTCAAACCAAAAGTCAACCAAATAATCTAAAACAATAAAATTAGAGATGCAGCTACACAAATACAATAATCAATATCTAATTAAAATTGAAATTATTCTATAATGTGGTAAATCTTTTCCAATAATTGAATCTAAATCAGGTAGCACAAAATCCACACAATTCACATCCTTACAAGCTTCCAAAGTCAGAACCTGAAATATGTTAAAAATAATGATCTACAAAGCCCAGCAAATAACTATCGCCCGACGGCTCAAAATAATACTTTTTAAAAATAAAACAAAAGTTCTAAAGCTATAAATCGATAATAAAATCTTAACAGTAAAATAACATTTTATTCCCACAGTTCTAAATTATGGCCACACTATGCTAGTGACACGGCTTCTATAGTTCGATGGTTCGATGGAGGCCAGTTTACGTCCCACGTTATGTCTTACTCAACAAGGTATCTATGTGTTCCGGAACGTGCGTAAACTAGTTCTATATGTCACACTATCCAATAACCGGATTCTATGATTCGATACGCAACTAAAATTGGGGATTCTTATATAAATCTTTTCTAAATTCTATTTTCCATGTTACAATTTTCAAAAATCAAATAATACAAATAAAATAAAATTAACAGAATAGAAACAGATTTGATAATACTAGTGAGCAACGAAAAGTCACTTACCTCGATATCGATGTCGTACCCTGAAAATAAAATCACAACAAATCCTAAATATTAATTCATTATCTATTAATAGTCAAATAAAGCAAATAAGCACACACCTTAATAGAACTCATGAGGTGCTTACATATAACTTACTCAAATAAAATTCAAAAAATCACACACCAAAATATCTTACAAAACAGACCACTGTTAACGAAATCAGCCCTGAGCAGTTCTAAAAATTGGTAAATTACTCTATGAAAATGATATTTTCCCAAAAAGTACAAAGCACAAAAAACATAGAAAATTCTGAGACCTTTCCAGAATGGTAAGGCTCAATAAAAGCAAACAAGTAAAGAATTCAGAAAGTAGATATTTGCAAACGAAAAACGTAGAGCTCGAAAATATCTTTTCAGAATGATGTCAATTATAATTTTTAAATAAAAAATCAATGAATAACGAATCAGATACAAAATTTACAAGAATTTAGAATACAAATATACTATGCATACAAATCAGAATAATCATACAAAGAACTCATGTATATATACAAAACTTCACCACATATTCAAAACTCAAGAGAACAACGAAGATCGTTAATATAACCATATTCCGATTTTGTTTCATAAAAAGCATATGATGTACACATAATATCATATACACGAATTTACAAGAATATCAAGAGAATTAAAGAATCGTTACCCCTTCTTTTTAAGCTTGTTATGAATCTTCCTCTTCTCATGTCCTTCTCCTCTCTTCTCTCTCTCTCCCTCTCTAGGGTTTTCTAAAGTTTTGTAACTGATGTCACTCTTTTTTTTCTTTTTCTCTTATACTACATCTAATTATTATTATTACTAATTACTCTTTAATGATACAACCTCCAAAAAAAAAACTAATTTCTCTATTATTGATAAATCATTATTTCTTAGTATTCTGCAAATCATTCTTTCGTGATTATCCTTTTCTTCTGAAGTAGTACCCATGGAATCCGTTTAGTTGTAATCCAGGGGTATGTCTGAGAATTTCTCATCAATTGATTGTTAATTCGATGTTCGAATCTTTTTGTGTTTCTTTACTCCAACTGAGGTGAACAACCCTATTTATAGGGGACACAAGGACTGTTTGTCTGTGTGATAGCAGTCTGATGGGACGCCATCACTTGTGTGTTGTGAAGTACAAGAAGGTTAATTACCTTTAGTCATGTCTTGAATAAGGCACGCAACAAGGTTCATTTGATCATGTTGATCACTCAGTAATCTCTCATTTCAAAGAATATTTGTTTGAAAACTCATGAGTTAATTCCACAATTGTAGAACCTTTGCTACGATGTGAAATCGTTCTCTTCAAATATCATGAATCATAAGATCTCGAGTAGTCTTGAACGTATGTCAATCGAGTTTAGAATACTAGTAACGCGTGACGTATAGTACTACGATTAGAGTCGTTCTATATAGAGAGATCAGTAGAGATCCCAGTAGAGTAAATAAGTATCCAGAGTACAGATTAGTAGAGCTGCGGATGCAACCCGAGTTGGTAGAGTAAACCCCAGTAACCCTTCTTTACCTGATTCCGAGGACGGAATCCTTTTAAGGTGGGTAGAATGTAAGATCCCGGATTATTGTAGGATTTATTATTATTATTATTACTTTTATTGTTTTAATTATGTTAATTAGTATTTAAAGTATGGAATTGGATTTGAGAATATCGTTGTGGAGTTCAACGATATTTAGTGTCGAGTTTATATGAGTATATATTGTGTTATGTGTGCCCCAGTATTTTTAGTTGTATTTTTTTTAGTGATTTAAAAATATTTAATCAAGTATTATTGATCTTCAAAAATCTTTATTTTATTATCGGAGGGCTTAAAAATCATGAAATCTTTTGTAAAATTATCTTTATATATTTATTGAGTTTTTAAAATTGTAAGGTGGATTAATTTGGGTGGTTGAGTATTTTAAAATGATTTTTAGAGTTTTATGGTATTTAAAGGATCAAAACTTTGAAAATTCATATTTAATTCATTTTTGATCCGAAAAATATTTCGAAAATATGTGGGTGCTTGTAATTTTATGTTCTGTGTTTTAAAAATGAAAAGTTTAATTTTATGAATATTTTATTTAATTATGATTTTTTTTAGTCGTTTATTAGTTATAATTGGGTCGAGTAGTAGTGTCATCAGTTAATAAAGGATTGGGCCAAGCCCATTAGTAGATACAATAGTAGCCCAGCAGTGGAGAGAAACAGATCAGTGGAGAAGCTTCGGGAGAGAGGAAGAAAATAAAAGAGAGAAAAGAAAGAGAAGAGGGAAGGAAGAAGATGAATGGGGGGATTTGAGATTATACATACATATATATATATATATAAATCGCGTGTGTATACATACAATCGTGTGTGTGTGTGGGTTAAGCAAGAGTGCGTGTGTGTGTGGGTAGCGTGTAGGCAGCGGTGCAGAGGGGGGGGCAGGTGACCACCGCGCGCGGCGGCGGCGGTGGCGCCGGTGGTTGCAGGCGGTGGCGCGGCTGGACAGTGGAGAGGGGAGAAGAGGACCAGCAGAGAGAGAGAGAGAGAGAGAGAGAGAGAGAGAGAGAGAGAGAGAGAGAGAGGAGGTTTGATTTTTTTGGAATTTTGGGAATTGGATTTTGGAAGGTATAATTCTTTTCGTGTTTTAATTATTTAATCTCCGTATTAAAGTCGTAGTAAATTTGAGTTTGATTATGTAATTGTTGTGATTGAATTAGTTTAATTGTGTGATTATCGTTGTAATTGTAATGATTTAAATTGCTAGTTAATTTGCTAATTTTCGTAATTAGCTTAGTATTGTTAATTAAGAATATTAGTTGAATTTCCGTATTTAATTCGGAGGAGTATAATTGCTATTTATAATTGTGGTGAATTAATTAGTTTAAATTGTGAGTATATAGCTTAATAGTAGTAGTTTAATTATTAAATTAGTCAAGTGTTGTAGTTTAATTAGTTGTGAATTGTGAGTTTATTGTTTTAATGTCCGTGATTATTCGGAGAGTATATGTTTGTTATTTGCAATTAGTGGTATTAATTGCGAGTTGGTGTTAATTGTTGTAAAGTATGGATATTGCTAATTGTTGGTTGTTAATTATAATATGTAGAGGTTATACTATCTTGCTAGCTATAAATGTTAAGTACTAATTGCTAGTTGTTTATGGCCATCGATAAATGTTTACGTGCTAAGTGCTATAAGTCGAGTCAATTACTTGGTATTTGTTTAAAATTGGTCAAATGATTATCGATAATGGTTTTGGGTAGGAAGTTGAATTGTTATTGTTATAGGAGGTGTAAGTATATGAATGGCTAATTGGCTATGTGCTAAATGGTATAAATCAAGTTATAGTATATGTTGAAAGTATAAGTGCCAACTACGTGGTGTTGGCTTAAATGTGGATAAACGTAGTTTACTTTTTCTTACGTGTTGAGGTGCCGCATGTCTGGGCGGGTAAATTTCTTTATGTGATTAGTTGCCGCATGTCTGGGCGGATACCTTTCATTATTTGTTTACCTTTATGTTGCTGCAATTGAGGCGGCTTTTATTTTATCAAAAGCAGGGTTATAAATTGTTTTGTTTGGCATGGAGGGGCTGAGCCCATAGTCCGATAAACGAATACTTCATGCCGAAATTTTCTAAAAATTCCCTGCGTTTTAAAGTTATTTAAATTATTTGATTTAAAGATTTACAGGCATATATGTGTATAAGTGTTTAAGTACATATGTGATGATTAATGAGGTGTGGATATATATATTTATGTATGTATTGCTTTGTGAGTTATAAGTAATTAGTTATCGATTGGATTGTTTATGTACTAAATAGTACTTTACTATTATTTCAAGTATGATTAGGGATTCGATATAGAGCCAGTGCACATGTTGACGGTTTATTGAAGAAGATGTATGCGTGATCGAATAAAGACCGAGATTAAGTATCGAATCGACGCGTGGAAACGAGGCAAGTGTACTAACCCTCGCTTATCGTTCAAGCGAGATACATATGTTTTTATTCAATATAATTATTCCCTTCAAATCCGTATTGCTAGTATTCTCTCCTTCAAATTATTGATAAGGATATATTTTATTCATATATCATGTGAAAAGTAGAAATACAGTTTTATTGCCAGTATTATTCTTTCTTAAGTATTGTCGCTCATTAAAATGGCGTAAGTAATTAAAGATGTTTTTAAAATTTCCTTATACTGGGCTGGTCTTTTGCCAGTGAGTATAAAGGACTGAAAAGTGAAATGTTTTAAAGTATTAATAAGATGGTTTATAAGTTGGATAAGCGTAAGAGGCTAGGGTGGTCCTAGTCCAGCACTTTTGTTAAGCGTAAGAGGCTAGGGTGGTCCTAGTCCAGCACCTTTGTTTAGCGTAAGAGGCTAGGGTGGTCCTAGTCCAGCATTAAAAGGCCAATGTGTTGCCTAATTGAGAACCTAATTTCAAAGAAAGGAAGACTTTACGTGGCTGATCACCCGTATTGTCCGTAATCAGAAGAATAATAAAATCAATTTAAATGTTTCAAAAAGTTTTACGGAAATTATGTTTTATTTGTGGAATAGTTTTAAAGAGATGAATGTTTTGATGTTTTATTGATGGAATAGTTTTAACGAGAGGAATGTTTTGATAAGATATACCTGTTTTACTGTAAATGATTATCGGTTTAGAAATTGTGTATTTCAGATTTAATTGTTGTCTATATGATAAAAGTTGAAACCTCAGTAAAATAATGAGATTAAGGATAGATAGAAGTTTTTCAGTTATTCCCTTCGCAAGTAACATTGTACGTGAAAGTGGAGTAAGAATGATTGGAAAAATTCTTGATATTCTTTCTCTCAAAGTTTTATCTGGGGCAGAGATGGTTAGTAGTAAATAGAAGAATGTTATGTTAGAATATTAAAGGGGGGTGTTTATGTTATGTAAAGGGTACGAGTAACGACGATAGATAATGTTATTTTATAGAGTAGTTGTATATTCTTGTTGATTGTTATAAAATAATTCACGGTTATTACGGTCACTGTGGCATGTGTTGCGCAGTGATAGTGAGAACCGAGAATGATTTGAGATCTTCTTAGTAATTCAAATTCATGATTGTCAGGCCGGTTAGGCAGCTAGGTATGCAAATGCTTAGCGACATGAATGAGATTTGAGTAACTGAGAATTTCTTGGAGATTTCGTTAAAGTGTTAGATAAAGTATTTTTGCAAGTATTAAAAGTATTGAATCTAGTATTACGACCCTTCTCAGTTATTAATCTTGATTTCGAGTTATAAATGTTTTAAATGATATTAATCTTCTGTTATAGTTAAGAATCCAGATTTCAAGTATAGTATTGATTATAATTTAGTGAGCATTCCTTCGCTTATATTTATTGCTACTATTTCTTGAATTGCGATTATTGCATTCTTATTTCATCCAGTACAGTTCTATATATATAACTTGCTGAGCATTCTTTGGCTCACACTTGTTGTTTTTTTTTTAAAATCTAACCTTTCAGTAAACTAGTTGGCGAGGCTTAGCATGTGCAGTTCAGAAAGTGGAAAGAAGAAGCAGGATGCTGTTGTGAAGCTGACGTGGATCAGGGTATTTAGATTTAAAGTTGAATTATTGTATGTAAATTATAGTTTTAGTAGTTATAGTATGTATTTGAGTAGTTGGCCTGGTATACTTCTATTCGAAGTTATACCAGTGATTTAAGTTTGTATAAGTTTTGTAAATAGATTTGTATTTAAGTTGGTTTGGGTTTTCTTGTTTCTAGAACTGTAACCTAAGATCCTGAGTTGGGAGTTGGGGTCAAAGAGCTTTGGATTGAGTTTTTATTTTTATTTCTGTTTTATTTTGATTTTCAGATTTTTAGTTTAGTATCCAGCAGGTTTATGTTGTATTTACGAATACATCATGGCCAATTTTTGTTAGAATTATTGAGTTTGTTAGCGTGACGCCCAAATCTACTGACCCCGGATTTGGGGGCGTTACAGTTTGGTATCAGAGCGAGGTTAGTAAACTAGAAACGAGAGTGTGTAGGAGTATGTATAGTTAAGTAAGGAACGTCAGAGTTCATATAGGACTCGTGTTGGACTATTGGATATAGTACCAGTTAGTGAGTTAAGATGTGAGTGGTGGCAGATAGTTGAGCGGAGTTGGGTAGAAACCCTTGAACCTGTAGGTAGTGGAACCTTCAGAGTCTAGATCGAATGACGAGTCAGCGAAGGAGTCGACAAAGAAGATGTTACATCATGGCCAATTTTTGTTAGAATTATTGAGTTTGTTAGCGTGACGCCCAAATCTACTGACCCCGGATTTGGGGACGTTACAGTCTCAATATTTATACTATCATTCTCCATCTTTCTTATTAACTTTCGAATTTAAATTTCTTAAATCCCTTCGTTCAATCCTTAAGTCTATCAGTGTCCAGGGAACTCTCGGAGAAAATAAAAGTGTGGTTTTTCAGAATCCGACAGCTTTTACATACACTTATTTTCCCCCTGGATCACTAATACGAACTCAGAAATCCGTTCCGAATACTTCTATATAGTGTCGTCTCATAATATTCTTACTTCCACCAAAAACAATATTCATTCTTTATTCTTCCTTTATTTCCTATATTTGTAACAATGTCCTTGTTCTTTCTCGGGCATTCCTTAACCCTTTTACGGAACCACTGGACTAATCGTTATCGATCCGGATGACATGAGAATAATCTTCTCCTTTAGAATTATCAAATCTCAATTCCCTAGGAGATAGATAATTCTTATCTAAAGTGTCAACCAATAGTATTCTTCATGGCATATAAACATTTGAATCCAAATCTATTCCTTTCATTCATTATCTCAATCGTTACATCGTAGTCGTAATCACTATTCACCATTATCTCAGTATATAATAAAAAGTTTTAATTATATCCAAAATTTGGGGTTCTTACATCCGAGTTTGAATAAAACATCTATACTCACTAAGGAGCTTTAAGAATAACATATGAACCCTTTATAAGGTTCCCATTTCAATATATCTCAAGTTTGAAAATATATACATATGAGTATATCATTTTCGGCAAAACACTCTACGGTTAACATACTGTACATGGAATACATTATTGCAAACCTCTTTCCTTCCATTAGCTTAGAAGGTTTCTCATTAAAAAACATTTCATTCTTTGAAATAATTGCAAGAGTGCACTAACACGTGCCAATCTTTATAGAAAATCTTGCAGTTCTAGATACTGCACGATGTCAATATTTTTCTTATCAAAAACCACACTATCGACAACTTGGCACTTAGGCCCAAGAAGCAGTGTCTGAGTATGTTTCCAAAGTGGAGGATGGGACTTGAAGAAAACATAAAACCTGACAGGGATTGACGATGATCAGTCGCCACATCCAAGTCCAATAATCCGTGGGTCTTCTCTACCGGTAGAAGGGTAGAAACTACATCCGTAACTATCCTCGGGTGAAAACTACATTCGTAATCACCCTCGATGAAAACTACATCCGTAATCATCCTTCGGCAACACCTGGGCCGGAATAATAATTGATGGACCGCCTGGCTCACGGCCGTTTACACATCCCGGGAATCGTTCGTCAACGATTCCCACACCTGCCAGAGTCCCCTTTTTTTTCTTTCTTGTCAAAAATTATTTTGATGGAAAATTCGAGTAGTTGAAGTTCGACCTCAGTCGACCGATAATTCTTGAAAAGTGTACAAGAAGCAAAACCTGACCGGGGGTTTTCGAAAATGTTTTGGGTTCGAAAGAGTTCGAGTTTGAAAACGCTAAATGTATCTTGGATTAGTTTTTTCTTTAAAATAATGAACAATAATTAATAAATGATATTTTGAGATTTAATATAAACAATTAATAAAATAATTATTTAATTAAAATAAGCTTTTAATCCAAGATAGATATTTTTGAGTATTTTTAACAACGTAAAAATAATAAATACTTAAGTATACGATACTTCTCGAATGACTCTTCGGGTTTTCGCAATTTAATCACGATACAATAATATACCGCTCCCCGGTCAATAGCATATTTGGACCGCTACGACCTCTATTGCTAGAGTCGTTGTCCGAAGAAAACACTTTCATTCTAAGTTCAAGGGTGTACAAACACATATGCATAAATCTCAAACTTCAACATAATCTCGTAAAGCATAAGCATATAATACGTTTGGAAGCTACAAACACAACAGTGAAAATCCTTATATATAAGTTTTGAAAAGTAAACTTGCCTTGGTAGGGTGGGGTGGTCGAGCTCGCGACGTGGAACGAAGATCTATACATAATCAATATTCGTACGTTAGTACCTTAACAACACTACTTAATCGTAAGGTTTTAAAGGATGTAAGACCAACTTAAAGACTCCAATTTGTGACTACTAACCCTCCCATATGACCATGTCATCACTTTATCACATTCGTTACCCATTCGACTCGAATCCATTCCTCAAACTTGAAACACAAGTGAGTACTCTTAAAACTACGTTAAACTAACCTCCTAGGTGATTTTTCACTCGCGCGCACTTCGCTCTAACATTTTTATAAAATTGAAAAATACAAATTTTATTCCAATTCTTTTTGGACAGCCTTCACAACTGTATAATCTAACTACCATCAAATTTTCATAACACTAGCATAATTTTAAGGGGTCCTAACTCAGTTCACAAGTGGACAACACAGTGCAGTCTGAATTCCAGAACCACACTGTACTAATCCGGCCATAACTCAAGATCTACACATCTCCTGGGTATGAACCTTATATTTATAGAAACTAGATTCAATTATCTTTCCAACCGTGGTCAGTGGGTCTCAAGGGGGCAAAACTCAAGGTCCGAATTTGTCTCACAAGACAGAGTAGTTTACAAAAGTTCCAAACAACACCTTTACAACTACATCACTTTCAAATCTCATTGTACACTTAACCATAACCATCAAAGCCATCAAGATCCTTACCATTAACACATATATGACTACATAACTCAAGAACATGGCTTACAACATGGATACAAGCATAATATCTCAAGATCTAACCATCAAAAGTCCAAAACCTCCAAGATTTACACTAATACTTTCAAACCTTAAAAGATCCATCAAATCTTGACACAAACTAAAAGTGAGAGGATGTTATACCTTTCTTGAGCCTAGGGAAGCCTTGTACGAGCTTGGGTAGCCTTAAGAACACCTTAGCTAGCTTAGATGAACCTTAAACTTCAAGATCTAAAACAAAAGTTATGGTTAGTCGTTATACATCTCCAACTTCCACCATTTTTCTCACCATGCTACACTTTGAATAAAATTATGAAACTTAGTACATACCTTCACAACACCTAGGGGAAGCTTGGGTTTTAATCTTGCGAACTATAGAGGAGTAGAAGTAGAGAAAATGATTTTTCTTCCTCTCTTATTTTTCTGCTCAGATTAGAGCAGTTTGGTAAGGGGGGAAAAGAGCTTTTCTTTTGTTTTTGTTTGGTCAAATAATTGTGTGGTGTATGGATATATTGGTGGTGTATTAGATGATAAGTAATCACATGTCTCCACCCTACTAGCTAGCCCTAAGTTAGGCCATGTCTCCCTTGTACTTAAAGCATGGCTAGATGTACTACTAACCCATGCTACTTAGTTTGCTTTTTGTACTTCTAGTTAGCATTTCTAACTTAATGGTTTGCATGGCATCTTGCATGGAATATTATCTCGTCTCATTACCCAACCAATTTTTGTTACGTAATCCTTAATTCTTGACGTATCTATAACAAACTCCTCGTAATAATATTTTGTCGCGTAGAAATTTCCTTTGTAATTCATTAAGTGCTAAATTGTATAAATTCCTTAAATATCCATAACTCCTTGTCATAGTCTCTTAAAATCTTTCAACACTCTAGTAGCTCTCAAATCCCAAGTTTTATAAATCTTAATAGCAATAAGACTCTTGCCTTCAGCAATCTTCCCTTTTTCTTACATAGTGAATGTAACAACATAAATTTCTCAGATAATCAATTCCATTAAACAACATGGGTGACTCAAAAGGTTCCAAATTCACAATGTCATATGATATTATATAAAAAAAATATTACCAAAAATTAGGGTTCTTACAGCCTCCCCTCCTTAAAAGGATTCCGTCCCGGAATCAGGTTGAAAACAGTTGGGGGTACTTTTCACGCATCGTGCTCTCTAGTTCCCATGTTGATTCTTCGACATTCTGGTTCCTCCACAAAACTCTCACTAATTTGACAACCTTGTTCCTCAGCACTTGTTCTTTTCTATCCATGATTTCCACTGGTTTCTCCTCATAAGTCAAATCTGGCTGTAGGTCTATCCATGGACACATGAAACACATTATGAACTTACTGCAAGCTCGGGGGCACTTAAAAGGATTCTATCTTAAGAAGGATAATAGTTGTGGATACAATTCCAACCTTACCCTTTCCAACTCTCAGGTTGACACTTCAACCCTATTGTTCTCTCCATTGGTCTCACCAACGCTTTAATGCTGTTTCTCAACGCATACTCTCCTCGACCTGTATTCCTTATCGGTTGTTCTATGAATGAAAATTTCTATCCCACTACTTATACGTTCATCTTCTACCTTGTTCATAGTATCCATGTTGAGTCCTTTTATCGTTGGCCCGTGAATACTTTATGGTCGTGTTTTATAATCTGAGACAACGCCAATACGCACGGTATTCCTCATATTCCTTGGCTTGATTAGCACACATGTGTTACCTCCCGTCAGCCGTTACCACTTGCTATGGATACTGTATAGTCTTCGGTATACGTCGAACCAGTTCAGCTACTATATCCCTCGTTCATTGACTTCTTCGTAACACAAGAAAAGCGAAACTTCTTCTTTCGTAGTACGCTTTACAAGAGACGTCCTTACGTTCGCATGGTGACGATCGTGATAACAACATTCATTTCATGGAAAAGTTTTTATTCTCGACTGCCCCGTGAAATCTAAGGCACGACACTAAATATAAATTCGATCGTCTGGATAATTCTTCTTCCCTGTCCGTCAGCCATAGATCAAATTAGTACATACGCTCAATCTCTTTATTAATTATACTTGAAAGCACCTTCAATATTCGAAGTTTATCCTTAAGTCTCTATCTGATGTAAACACTGCAGAAGTTTTATATTGCCCCACCATCTCTTCCGTATATAAATCGATAATCTTCTAAATGGAAAGTCTCTCGTATGTAAATCACTTGGTCCAGCAATTATAAATCAACTAGGGCCATCTCTTGGCTCGGTCTTCGGCGACTTACTCATGAAGTTCATTATAATTCTGTCCACGTTCAAGATTTTCTACAGGCGGAATTAATCCACTAGATCTCTATCATTTTGTTTTTGACATGTTTCGTTTGTACTTAATAGTTTGCTAATACCATTCTTCATATCCGTTTGCCAAATATTCTCTTAATTCTCTGTACATCTTTGTCCTTCCCCATAATTTAGTCATTTTCCTCTAACATTATTCTTTATTGTATATACTCTATTTTCTTGGTCAATACTGACTGAATTCCAATTTCGAATAATCCATTCTATAGGTATCGGCCACCACTACACTGGCCTTTCCTGGGTAATAACAGATTTCTCCATTATACTCCCTGCTCCCTTTCGTCACCTTCTCTTTCTTATGTTTAGTTCTAATATGAAGATATACTTATGGCACTTGTGGAAAAATTTTCACACTTTTTTCATAAAGTTAACGTCTCAGTTTTATGCGTGAACGCCATCATGACTAATCCCAGACTCACGGTTAGTATATCCTATCCCGTAACCTTTATGTTGTTTAGATGTATAGGCTATCATCCTCTTTCTACTGCATCAGCACACCTCTTAAACTTTTGAAAGACGCATCATCGTGACTCTCAAAGTCCTCTTTTTATCATCAAGTATAGCTAACAACGAGGTTGTTGCTAATATCTCATTTCATTCCAAAACTTAGTTCATTAATCCATAAAGGCTTCTGACTCATTAGTCCACTCAAATGATACTACTATAATTTTATAACGTTTATATTAGTGTGAAATGCCAACTTTGGCACAGTACAGAGGTCGATCTTGAGTTGGTGAAACCCGCTTTTCAACCTTATCTTTGAAAAACAACTACGCGTTTTAACTGGTCAACAATTCCTACATCTCCAGTTAGGGGTATCGATTCTCGATGGTATATGTAAGATGTCATACGCTCGTCCTCTTTCACAACTGGCGCCAATCAGTCTGAGGCCTGCATGCTGCTGCGATTTCCAATAAACTTGATTAGGTGGTAATCTCGAAGGATCATTGGGATATATCCATGCATCCATTTGCTATTAGGGGCCTTTTAAACTTTATGTCTCTCTATGTGCATCAATCCCTTTAAGCTAAGTAAAGCTTCACATTCATGCCACGATATTTCTTCCTTTCTTGTCCATCTCACTTCCATGTTAGTTTCCTCTAAGGATATGTCTTACATCAAAATCGATTTGAATTTCTTGAATCACGAAAAGACTTGGTAACTCCAGAATTCATTAATATAACATCCTGACAACGGTTGGTAGGAGCGTACTCCCAACCACCTCATCATTTCTTATAACCTTCCTCACACTAATATTAAAGGTCCTTGTGGTATGCCCCGACATGTTATTCCTACTTTAAATAATTACTCGGCATAACGCTCTGGCTGCACAATTACAACATTTGGTTTTTTTTTTGATCTCATATTGGTGCAACGGTTCACAATTGTACCTCCTGTTCACCTTAGAGTAATCACTTTTGAAAGGAATGGTTTCAAAATAACAAGGTCCAATAGATAATTTCAATAAGAATTCCACATTGGATGTTCCAAGAATGTTGATGGTTCCAAATACTAGGAGTCTCGATTTTTGGAGATGTAAGGATGGACAGAAAGAATACAACAAGGTTTATTCCTTCATGTCCTGATAATTTTGTAATGTGATATCATAGAGAGTGTTGCACGAGGGCAATGATTGTTGGATACAAAAAGTCATAAAGATGATCTTTATACCATTCTTACATCTGGTGAATACTTTTCCTCAAAAATAGAGGATCTAAAAGTCCCACTGATAAAGGTCAATCGATCGAAAGCAATTCTACTCTATGACAATAAAAAAATGAAGCAGTTTATCATTCAAGGAATCTATGGTTTCAAATGAATCTTCATTATATGAATGAAAGAACAGAATATTCAAGTGACATAAAGTCTGATACGAAGATGGGTAGAATTCAAGTTGAGTGGGCGACCTCACTAGGTCTCAATCAAGTTATTCGTCAAAACTTTCATCATCATACTTTACCACATGCAAAATGCATTGCGGAATGAATTAAATTGGGAGTTGGACCAGTGAAACAATAACTAGTCCTTTTCAAGAAACACTAGCAACTAGCTAGACAAAATTTGCTAGTTCACATGTTTGAGACATCACCACTAGCTAGGACAATTAGCTAGGTGTTCTTCACAACATTACAATTTTGACTAGTTAGAACAATCAACTAGTCGTTCATATTGACATATCGACTAGCCAGTATCAATTGGCTAGAACGGAATTTCAACATAGTAGCCATTGAAGAAACTTTAGGCTACTCGGACAACGAATGGAAATAAGAAGTTATTAAGTTTGAAAAAGAAAACTATAAAATCTGAAGAGAATGTTCTAGGTATCGGAACAATCGATAACCTCTCATCAAATATTACTTACCAGTGAAACGGTCCACCCAAGGGTGCCTCCGTACACATGCTTTATCAGATCCTACAATAGAATTAAATTCAGAATACCAATATCAAAATGATATCCTTACTATGATTTCAATGTACGATGTACAATCTCATCTTGAATAGAAGAAAAGAATTCATGAAGGATGTCTGGACATTAGATCATCCATGTCCTCAGTAATTTGTTAAATATTTATGAGCTCAACTGAAGAGTGCAAGTATGAAAGAAGCAATCAAATATCAATATTCGTTAAGTAATATTCATCGATTAATTAAGGAAATATTTGTTGAACCTTCCTTGGATAATTGAAAGAAAGTGTAAATAGGCCTGAGCCGAACAAGATAATCATAAATTTTTGAATAGAATGTTCATGGATCAAATAAAATTACTTCGGATAAGTCCTGCTTTAGGGAAAGTATCTCACTGGTTGTTATTCCACAAGTTTGAAGTAGAAAGCTAGAAGGGTTACCTGATATAAACTAATCGAGGTAACAGGGTTATTGAACAGTTTAAAATGAAGTAGTGCACCTGCCGGTAGTTACCAAAATAAGTTAATGATCATTCGTGCGTCTCATTATCACCATTATGAGGGTAACTCCATCTCTTCGTCTTCGTAATACAAGACACCAACTAGTGCGTCTCTCAATCATCATCTTAAAGTCATTTATCGAGTTGGGGTTTCACAAATATATCTGTCATTTCCGTGCTTTATCTTGAAGGCCAAGCTTCACATCATTCCGGGGACACCTGCTAAGTCCATAGGGTCCTACTTCATGCCTTCCGACATGAATCACAAGTGGCCAGTTCCACCTGGGAACAGATCAAAGAGATCTCTCAGGGATCTCAGTGCAGTCCATAGGTTCAGTGGCGGGTGTGTGTATGTGAACATATACCAAAAATATTGAGGTCTACAATACATATATACATAGTCCCTGATAACATCTCTATCAAAGGATCCCACTCCAGACCCGCTGGTCTTTTCTTTTGGTAGACTCTGAGATCACTGTATCGCTCGTTGCAACCATATTCAACTTCTCTTGAGTCCCTTTGTTAATTCTACTTGTTTGTTCTCTAAGTTGAACTACCATGCTCTAGTGTCCGAATCATGCGTGAAATTATCTAGCACGCTCGTCTTATGATAACATTCTCGTATAACACATGTAAAATTCGCCATCAAGGGTAATGAAATCCACAACGACATAGTGACCAACATTCAGGTAAACCCGTTACTTATCGAAAATCGGATCTTATAGCCAAAGTAAAAGACTTTATTTATTCCAAGTACTAAGTACCCTTAATTATGTAGGGAAGTCTAAACTTCTTGATTCTTAAAATGCCGCCTCCTAAACTGTGGAGGACTATGGGCCACCAAATTTATGCCAGCCTAGTCATCCGATCATATTGGCAATATCGCCTCTACCTCAGCTGCTCTTGAGATTTCGCTCTGCTTCCTATATCATTACCTATGATAGGTCATGTACGACTTTAAAACCTCTATTCATCATTCTGAAGGTCTCAAAGGATTCTATCGACCCTAGTATAATACCTCCAGTAAACACTCCAGTCCATTCTACTCACCGGTACCTCTTCCGGAAGTCCAATAATAAGTTTACTACGATCTCTTATGTCATTCTCCTACTTAGACTTAACTCTCAACACTCTCGTTTCTGAGTACTGTAACTTATCGCTCTAATACCATTTCTGTGACGCCCCCAAATCCGAGGTCAAAGATTCAAGTTGTCATATCACCATCCAACCATATCATACCTGTATTAACTTTACAACTCAACAATACATCCATCCAGACCTCAATCTTATGCACAAACAAGTTAGAGCCTCGGAAACGATAATCAAAAGTAACACTAAATATTACAATTCATCTATACAATCCAGAATCTTACGCAATTCCACTTATACAACTACACTTGAAGACAAGTCTTACTATTACAGTTGAAAACCTATCAGACTTACTCTGTAGTATTTATCAGGATCTAAATCATCTCCGGGGTAAATCTTCTACTCCTCTCCTGCTGGTGCGGAGTTAATCGGCCAAATTCTTCTCTTTCTGAAAAGTTTTTATAAAGCAAGAATGAGCTACATAATGCTCAGCAAGTTGACCATTTTGAAAAATAATGATGTGGTTTATTTCGAAAACATTCCCAACTATATGGGTATATATCTCAGGTTTCAAAACATAATTGGACAATATATATGTCCGAGTTTGAATAAAACATCTATACTCACTAAGGAGCTTTAAGAATAACATATGAACCCTTTATAAGGTTCCCATTTCAATATATCTCAAGTTTGAAAATATATACATAAGAGTATATCATTTTCGGCAAAACACTCTACGGTTAACATACTGTACAGGGAATACATTATTGCAAACCTCTTTCCTTCCATTAGCTTAGAAGGTTTCTCATTCAAAAACATTTCATTCTTTGAAATAATTGCAAGAGTGCACTAACACGTGCCAATCTTTATAGAAAATCTTGCAGTTCTAGATACTGCACGATGTCAATATTTTTCTTATCAAAAACCACACTATCGACAACTTGGCACTTAGGCCCAAGAAGCAGTGTCTGAGTATTTTTCCAAAGTGGAGGATGGGACTTGAAGAAAACATAAAACCTGACAGGGATTGACGATGATCAGTCGCCACATCCAAGTCCAATAATCCGCGGGTCTTCTCTACCGGTAGAAGGATAGAAACTACATCCGTAACTATCCTCGGGTGAAAACTACATCCGTAATCACCCTCGATGAAAACTACATCCGTAATCATCCTTCGGCAACACCTGGGCCGGAATAATAATTGATGGACCGCCTGGCTCACGGCCGCTTACACATCCCGGGAATCGTTCGTCAACGATTCCCACACCTGCTAGAGTCCCCTTTTTTTCTTTCTTGTCAAAAATCATTTTGATAGAAAATTCGAGTAGTTGAAGTTCGACCTCAGTCGACCGATAATTCTTGAAAAGTGTACAAGAAGCAAAACCTGACCGGGGGTTTTCGAAAATGTTTTGGGTTCGAAAGAGTTCGAGTTTGAAAACGCTAAATGTATCTTGGATTAGTTTTTTCTTTAAAATAATGAACAATAATTAATAAATGATATTTTGAGATTTAATATAAACAATTAATAAAATAATTATTTAATTAAAATTAACTTTTAATCCAAGATAGATATTTTTGAGTATTTTTAACAACGTAAAAATAATAAATACTTAAGTATACGATACTTCCCGAATGACTCTTCGGGTTTTCGCAATTTAATCACGATACAATTATATACCGCTCCCCGGTCAATAGCATATTTGGACCGCTACGACCTCTATTGCTAGAGTCGTTGTCCGAAGAAAACACTTTCATTCTAAGTTCAAGGGTGTACAAACACATATGCATAAATCTCAAACTTCAACATAATCTCGTAAAGCATAAGCATATAATACGTTTGGAAGCTACAAACACAACAGTGAAAATCCTTATATATAAGTTTTGAAAAGTAAACTTGCCTTGGTAGGGTGGGGTGGTCGAGCTCGCGACGTGGAACGAAGATCTATACATAATCAATATTCGTACGTTAGTACCTTAACAACACTACTTAATCGTAAGGTTTTAAAGGATGTAAGACCAACTTAAAGACTCCAATTTGTGACCACTAACCCTCCCATATGACCATGTCATCACTTTATCACATTCGTTACCCATTCGACTCGAATCCATTCCTCAAACTTGAAACACAAGTGAATACTCTTAAAACTACGTTAAACTAACCTCCTAGGTGATTTTTCACTCGCGCGCACTTCGCTCTAACATTTTTATAAAATTGAAAAATACAAATTTTATTCCAATTCTTTTTGGACAGCCTTCACAACTGTATAATCTAACTACCCTCAAATTTTCATAACACTAGCATAATTTTAAAGGGTCCTAACTCAGTTCACAAGTGGACAACACAGTGCAGTCTGAATTCCAGAACCACACTGTACTAATCCGGCCATAACTCAAGATCTACACATCTCCTGGGTATGAACCTTATATTTCTAGAAACTACATTCAATTATATTTCCAACCGTGGTCAGTGGGTCTCAAGGGGGCAAAACTCAAGGTCCGAATTTGTCTCACAAGACAGAGTAGTTTACAAAAGTTCCAAACAACACCTTTACAACTACATCACTTTCAAATCTCATTGTACACTTAACCATAACCATCAAAGCCATCAAGATCCTTACCATTAACACATATATAACTACATAACTCAAGAACATGGCTTACAACATGGATACAAGCATAATATCTCAAGATCTAACCATCAAAAGTCCAAAACCTCCAAGATTTACACTAATACTTTCAAACCTTAAAAGATCCATCAAATCTTGACACAAACTAAAAGTGAGAGGATGTAATACCTTTCTTGAGCCTAGGGAAGCCTTGTACGAGCTTGGGAAGCCTTAAGAACACCTTAGCTAGCTTAGATGAACCTTAAACTTCAAGATCTAAAACAAAAGTTATGGTTAGTCGTTATACATCTCCAACTTCCACCATTTTTCTCACCATGCTACACTTTGAATAAAATTATGAAACTTAGTACATACCTTCACAACAGCTAGGGGAAGCTTGGGTTTTAATCTTGCGAACTATAGAGGAGTAGAAGTAGAGAAAATGATTTTTCTTCCTCTCTTATTTTTCTGCTCAGATTAGAGCAGTTTGGTAAGGGGGGAAAAGAGCTTTTCTTTTGTTTTTGTTTGGTCAAATAATTGTGTGGTGTATGGATATATTGGTGGTGTATTAGACGATAAGTAATCACATGTCTCCACCCTACTAGCTAGCCCTAAGTTAGGCCATGTCTCCCTTGTACTTAAAGCATGGCTAGATGTACTACTAACCCATGCTACTTAGTTTGCTTTTTGTACTTCTAGTTAGCATTTCTAACTTAATGGTTTGCATGGCATCTTGCATGGAATATTATCTCGTCTCATTACCCAACCAATTTTTGTTACGTAATCCTTAATTCTTGACGTATCTATAATAAAACTCCTCGTAATAATATTTTGTCGCGTAGAAATTTCCTTTGTAATTCATTAAGTGCTAAATTGTATAAATTCCTTAAATATCCATAACTCCTTGTCATAGTCTCTTAAAATCTTTCAACACTCTAGTAGCTCTCAAATCCCAAGAATTATAAATCTTAATAGCAATAAGACTCTTGCCTTCAGCAGTCTTCCCTTTTTCTTACATAGTGAATGTAACAACATAAATTTCTCAGATAATCAATTCCATTAAACAACATGGGTAACTCAAAAGGTTCCAAATTCACAATGTCAAATGATATTATATAAAAAAAATATTACCAAAAATTAGGGTTCTTACATGTAATCTTACAGACTATGATGAGATGCTAGCCTTTATAATTTGATTCCATCTCCATTTCCTTGGCTAGTAGATCATCATATGCCTTTTGTTTCCTTTCTTTCTCCTTCCTTGCATTCTCATCCATAGCTCTTATAATTTCTGCGATTGCATCCAATTCTTCAAGCAAGATAGAGTCTTTGAAATCTTCAAGTACTGGTTTCAGAATGTTGGCAGGATAGTGATTGAGTAGGTTCATTCTTATATTGACATGATCTCCATTTCTCATCCTATAGTTTACAACATAGGGATTGAATTGAACTCTACACAATCCCTTAGCCCTTAACACTTCTGCTTCATCTTCCAGTTTATTAATTTCTTTTTCCCTTTTCAACCACTTTTCAAGGCACCCCTTTCTTATCAGCTCTTCATGATCTCTCTTCATCTTCACAAAGTCAATCAGTTCCAGCTTCCATACTCTTTCCACTTCATCATTTGCATCCAACATGGCAATAATCCTTTCTATGTCATATAACTTGCCCCAATTTTGACACTGCCCTTGTTTAAACTTCTTCTGTCTTCCATCAGTATACTTGATCTCAAGGGAGTCATCAATGATTGAAACATGATAGATTCTTTAAGCTCTAAGGTATTCCAGTTGGTCTTCATTGTAGTCTTCATCTTGTGGTTGGAGTTTTAGGCATGGATTGATTGTTAGGGTTCTTGATTTGGAAAGCTTTGGTTTTCTTACTGCTTGTTTGAATTTAATCCTTTTAGTGTGGTTGCCTGGCAGTAGTATGTGACCTTTGCTGGTAGACCATTGTAGTATTCCATTAGCAGTTTGCTTTTTGAAACATACAGATAGTTTCTTGACTTGAATCTACTTCTCTTCTTGAGGTGGTAAAACAGTTGCAGAAGCCATGCAATTAGATTTTGTTAGGTCATTACTAACAGCATCCACCCTAGACTTAGAGTCTTTTCTTGTGGCGAGATTACTGCTAGCAATGCCTAAGGCTTGCTATTTTCCATTCTTCCTCTCATAGACTCTGCCTTGGTCATCATCTCCTTTCTTATCTTTGTTGTCCTTCTTCTTCTTATCCTCATCATCCTTATCATTCCTGTGATGTTTTCCCTTCCCATCACTCTTGTCCTCATCTTTGTCATCCTTATTCCTCCTTGGCTTGGCCATTTCTGGAATTACACCAGTTGCAATGAATGATCTTAGGATATGCAGTGCCTCTATCTCTTCAGCAGTTCTTCTCCCCTTCTTCTTGTGCAGTTGATCAACGATATCAATGATGAGTCTGTGGTTCTGAAGAGTAAGATGACTAGGAATGACCAGCTGCTTGACATCTTGAATTTTGGTACCAGACTGGTAAAGAATGGTTCTTGGATTAGTGCACACTTCAGGTAGTCTAGACTGTTGCTCATTCCTTAAGTCATTGTACAGACTCCTGTTATTCTCATTGACATCTCTCTTCTCAATCAGTTTGGTTAGGGCATCTACCTTTGTGAACTTTAGATCTTGTAGAGTTTTGTAGTTTAGATGCCATATCTTGGATTTAGAAACCATCAATATCTCCTTGTACCATGAGCTGTTGACTTTCTTGGGTATGACAGTGAAGTATTCAACCTGATCCTTCAAACTCCTCAAATACATTATCATGTCACCAGCCTGTTCCTTTTAGGCTTTCAGAAACTCCAAGAATGCTTCATCATGATAGACATTTGAGTTAGCAACTTCTTGTAGCTTGGCCTCTGTTATCAATTTTGCTTCTACAGGCTTGGCACTTTCAACTCTGGAGGATGGAGGTTTGTTAGATGGCATACTCCCTGCAAGCACTGTGGAGGTGATAGATTGTCTCTGGCCACTAGGAGTAGTGATAGGCACAGTTGGCAAAGTAACAACTGGCAGAGATGGAGGCTCATCAATTTTGTTCTTCCCTTTTCCTGGGACATGAGTTCTAGAGGGTCTTGGCTGACCACCCTCATTTATGCTAATACCCTTCTCCTTAGGTCTCTCCCCCTTATTCTCCCCCTTAGGATTTGAGCCCCATAAGGTCCTCTTCTCCCCCTTAGGCTTGTTAACAGGAACAGAGGCTTTGGTAGGGGCCTTTGGGTTGGAAGTGGGTGGGTTGGCAAATTCATCAGGAAGAGGAAGCCCCATATGCTTCATCATTGCAGACAATATAGATTGTTGATGCAGAAGAACATCAGCTGTGGTGGAGGCTTGAGTGCTCAACTACTCAGAGATAGTTGCTACTGTGTCTGTTAGATGAGCATTGGATTGCTTGAGGGATGTCACTTCTGTTTCCAGGGCAGCCACCTTTTTGAATAACTCATTAGATTTGAAACCAGAAAGTGATTGTTCTTTGATTCTCTGTACTTCAAACATGGTCATCTCATGCACTGGGACCTCAGTGATCAGCTTGTCTCCATACTGGTTTGCAAAGAGGATCCTGAGCATGGCATTTGCATCAGTTGTCTGATCAGATAAGATTTGGAATTTATGCCCCAGACCTGTGACAGCATCCTTCAGTAAAGCTAGACCATTATCCATCCTTGTGCAGGTAGAGTTGCAGACTTTGATGTCTTTGAGAACACTGTCCAACTGAGGGAACCTTGCATCAAAGGCCCTCTTTATCTCTCCCACATACTGGTCTGTTGCATCACTTACCTTGTTGACTTCTGATTTGACACCTTTGTCAAGGTAGTGTACAGCCTTGAGGAATCCTTTGTAAGAGTCATTGATGGCTTCATACACTTCACCAGGAGTTAAGGATTTAGCATTTGAACCCAGTGAGGTGATGTATTCCTCTCTTAGATACTGAAGAGCTTCATTGAGAGTGAGATCAAATTTTCCTTACATCCAAGCAACTACATTGCCATCTCTCTCAGTATCAGCCATAATTTTCTCCTTCTGCATCTCTACATCATCTCTGTGGCATAGAAGGATAGCCTCATAGTTTGGGTTTGGCAGATTTGAAGTGAGAATATTCTTAGCAATTTTAGTGAACTTAGGAATCTTATCCACAACTAAGCTTTGAAGTGCTTCAACTGTCAATTGTGGTGGAGCAGACCCTGATCCTGAAGCACTATCATGAATTTTAGTGAACTCAGGAATCTGATCCACAACTAAGCTTTGAAGTGCTTCAACTGTCAATTGTGGTGGAGCAGACCCTGATCCTGAAGCACTATCATGTTACACAGGCTTCAGCCATTGTGACATAAAGTCAGATCTAGAGCTAGGCAAGCTAGACTCCTCAGCTACAGATGCAACTTCTATAACCGGATGGAATGACTCTACTACTGGTGTCTCCATAGAAGTGGGATGAGTTACACAAATAGTTGACACAGACACAGAGTCTCTAGTGAAAACTAGTGAATCCTCTGTGTTTTTGATGGTGTCATTAGGATATGCCCCAGCTAGTATTCCCTCACCATCTAAATGTAGTTCCTGGGTGGTGAGCAAAGTGTCATGCACTAAGTCACTTGAGTCCATTGGCTCACCAAGAGAAGAAAATTCTTGGTGATCAATGCCTTGCTCCTCAATTTCTTGAGTTGCAGGCTCCAAAAAAATTTTAGTGTGAGATTCTGGAAGAGAAGTGTCTTTTAGAATGGATTTTGGCAACTCCCCCTGAGAAATAGAGGGAGTTTCAATATTGATGTGCTGTCCACTTAGTGTTGTGCTAGCCTTATCACTCCCATGTTCTGACTCTTTACAGGATTGTGCATTGGGGAGGATGCTTGATTCTATAGATGCACCCTGTTGAGAGGATACATCTAGTTAACTTTGTGCCCCTGATTTTACAACTTCAGCCATTTGTGTGACTGAAGAGGTGGTTTTAGATTTCTTCTTCTTCTTCATTGGCCTTAGTAAGGGTGACTCAGGTTCCTCACTTTCTAAACCTAATTCTACAGCCAAGGCTGCTTCAGTTAAGATTTTTAGAGGTTCAGAAGCAACCTATTTTCTCTTCTTCTCCTTTTTACTGACACCACCCTGTTGAGAGGATGATGCAGGTGGCTCTGTGTTTGGCAAAGTGTTTGGCTGAGAGGGTTGGTTAGCAGGCCCTGGGTTAGCATTTTGCTCTACTTGCTTGGGCCTAGCTAACTCAGATTTTGAGGCAAATATTGGCATGTTGTGGGGGTAAGTCCTAAATAAACTCTCAATATGGGGAGTTATTTTGAGTCTTACATCCACATCATTCCTAGTCTCCAAGCTAACAAAAATGAGTTTGATCATGGATTTTGGATAGACTATTCTATTTTTGTCTAACCCAGGCAATTCAATCAATTTATCATCTATGAAATTAAGTACAGATTGAATAAAGTGAGGGAAGAAAATTTCATTACCTCTCTTGGTTGAGTTCTTACCAAGTCTCCCATATAGCTCCTGCATTATGATTAGTCCAACATCAATCTTTCTCCCATATGCTAGAGCATAGCCTATTTGTTGAACAGGTGTGCTGATTTGGTAAAAACTAGACTTCCTTGCTGTGAAGACTTGAAGAAGAGTGGCAAAGACATAGCTCCATTCTTTTCTCAAGTACTTCCTATTCAAATTTCCAAGCTTGATTCTATTTGAGTAGTTGATAAAATCAAAGAAGTCCTCCAATTCAGCATTGGTGGCTAGTGGGTCATACACTTTTTGTTGTAGCCCCAGTGCTTGAATTATGTCTTCAGTAGTGATGATGATTTCCTTGTTCTGAATCTTACAGTAGCAGTTCTCCAAAACTGTTCCAGTAGGTCTAGATACAGAGTTGGGTTGGCTGAGAGTGCATCCTTGATGTATGATTCAGACATCCATCGAACGAAGCACTTAAAGTTTGCATTGGGTGCTTCAACATCGTTAGTTATTGCTATGAAATTGGTGTGGGTAGGAATTGTGAATTGTGAGTTGGGTATTTGCCATTTGTACACAGAGAGATGAGAAGAGAATGAAGGTTGAAGAAGAAATTTAGTTTTTGACGTTAGGGTTTTAAGAGGTTTTGGAACTTTAGCTGCCTGAGAAATCGAATGAAATGATTTGAACAGTTGTGGAATTGTATATATGTGAGTGACTTAAGTTGTCGATTAGATATATGTTCTGTATCGACAAGTCAGTCATTCGAGAAGTATAAAACAACTATTTGATAAGTCAAGAAAGGCTTATTCGATATCTCAAGCAGTTTGTAACTCACAGCTGGCAGTTATCTAACTTAGAACATAATTCTAAATTAAATAAAATATGTTTTTATGAGTGATTTAAAATTCTGAATAAAAATCCAAAAACGATTAAGATTCAACGAGAATTCAGCCTTTTCAAATGATTCAACAACTCAAATGGTCTATTCGAGAACTCAGTCATTAGAGAACTCAAATGTCCTATTCGAGAAGTCAAGCATTAGAGAACTCAAATGTTCTATTCGAGAACTTAGTCATTAGAGAACTCAAATGTCCTATTCGAGAACTCAAGCAAGTCTCTGTTCCAAATAGACTTGTTAGAGAAGTCGACCATAGACATGAAAGTCATTCGAGAAGTCTGACTTATCGATCTACACTTTTCACTCATAAAAATTAATTTTCACTATCTTTTCAAAATTCACTAGAATTATTCAAATGAAGAATATTCTAAAAAATTAAATAGTGATAGTCTTAAAATTTCATAGAAATTTCAAGCTAATTCGAATATGATTTTCAACATATGCAACAGATTTGAAATATTTAAAAATCATATTCCAGCCAAGACTTACTTCAAAAATATTGAGAATTTAGATAAAGTAAGTGTTTACTGCTGCAACAATCTAGTTGATATTTTCACTTAGCCAGATTCTGAAGAATTCAGCATTCCAATCTTACTAACCAACCTTGTGAAGGTGGCTTCATCCAATGGCTTAGTGAATATATCAGCTAATTTTTATCTGTGGGAACATAATGTAACTCAATGGTTCCATTAGTTGCATGCTCCCTAATAAAGTGATATCTGATGTCAATGTGCTTTGTTCTAGAATGATTGACAGGATTGGCAACTATAGAGATTGCACTTGTGTTGTCACACATGATTGGAATTCTTTCCAACACAAGTCCATAGTCTCTAAGTTGATTTCTAATCCAAAGCACTTGAGCACAGCAACTCCCAGCAGCTATGTATTCAGCCTCAACTGTGGAAGTTGACATAGATTGTTGTTTCTTGCTGTACCAAGAGACTAACCTTTGTCCAAGAAACTGGCAGCTACCTGAGGTGCTTTTCGTATCCACTCTGCATCCAGCATAATCAGCATCAGAGTAACCAACCAGACTGAACCCTGTGTCCTTAGGATACCATAAACCCAAGTTTGGAGTGCCCTTCAGATATCTAAAGATCCTCTTTATAGCAATCAAACGTGACTCTTTTGGATTAGATTGAAATCTTGCACACAGACATGTAGCAAACATGATGTCTGGCCTACTTGTAGTGAGATAGAGTAAGGAACCAACCATGCCTCTGTAGACTGAGATATCTACTCTCTTGCCTTTAGCATCTTCATCTAATTTAGTAGCAGTGGCCATGGGTGTCTTTGCAGGTGAGCAATCTTCTAACTCAAACTTCTTCAATAAATCCTTGATGTACTTGGTTTGACTGATAAAGATACCATCCTTCCTCTGACTAACTTGCAACCCAAGAAAGAATGTCAGCTCTCCCATCATACTCATCTCATATCTGCTCTGCATGAGATTAGAGAATTTCTCACACAGCTTCTCATTTGTAGAGCCAAATATGATATCATCCACATAGATCTGAACTAGGATAATATCATTACCATGCTTCTTGTAAAACAGTGTTTTGTCCAATGTGCCTCTAGTGAATTGATTTTCCAGAAGAAATTGTGATCAAGTATCATACCATGCCCTTGGAGCCTGCTTAAGTCCATATAATGCCTTAAGCAATCTGTAGACAAACTCTGGGAAATGTGGATTCTCAAAGCCAGGTGGTTGTTGCACATAAACTTCTTCTTCCAACTCTCCATTCAGAAATGCACTCTTGACATCCATTTGATAGACTTTAAAATTTGAATGAGTAGCAAATGCCAAGAATATTCTGATGGCTTCAAGTCTAGCAACAGGGGCAAATGTCTCATCATAATCAATGCCTTCCTGTTGAGAGTATCCTTTTGCAACCAACCTTGCTTTGTTTCTTACTACCACACCATTTTCTTCCATCTTATTCTTCAGAACCCATTTTGTTCCAACAATGGTTCTGTTCTGTGGTGCAGGTACAAGTTCCCATACTTTGTTTCCTTCAAATTGATTCAGCTCCTCTTGCATAACAATAATCCAATCTGGATCCAACAGTGCATCATCAAGTTTCTTAGGCTCAATTTGAGATATAAAGCAACCATAGAGACACTCATTTTGAGTTGCTCTCCTAGTTCTCACTCCTACATTTGGATCTCCAATGATTTGATCTGCAGTGTGTGATCTATCCCATTTCCTTGAGTGCTCAGTTTGATTTCTTAACCTTGATGTTGCTTCATCATCCAAATCATGATCATCTTCATTTCCTCCCCCTGTGAAGTTGCTACTATTCACAGGTGTGTCTTGGATGCTAGTCTCTTCACTGTTGATTGGAACCAATTTTTCTCTTGCATCATCATTCACTTGAGTTTGTTGAACTTGAGTTTCAACTTCAGTTTCAATCTCTTCATCAGAATCATCTAGATTTTCAAACTTTAATGGATCTCTATCTTCATCATTGGCTTCTTCTAATCCAGGTAGTTTGCTGTCATCAAATGTCACATCTGTGATTTCCATAACTTTCTTTTGACTGATGACATAAACCTTGTATGCAATTCTCTCCATAGAATAGCCAAGAAAAATTCCTTCAAATGCCTTTGCATCAAACTTCCCAACATATTCTGAATTGTCTTTCAACATAAAGCATTTGCTTCCAAAAGTATGATCATACTTTAGAGTCGGCTTCATTCCAGTCATCAAATTGTAAGGTGTCTTTCCAGTGCTTTTGTTGATGAGGGTTCTGTTCTGGATGTAGCATGCAGTGCTCATAGCCTCAGCCCAAAAACATGTAGGCATCTTTGCATCAAGCAACATTGTTCTAGCAGCCTCAATTAGAGTTCTGTTCTTTCTCTCAACTACTCCATTTTGTTGTGGAGTCCTTGCAGCTGAGAATTATTGAGAAATGCCATTCTCTTTGCAAAATGCTTCAAGTAAGGCATTTCTGAACTCTGTTCCATTATCACTTCTCAATGCAATCACACTTGCATTGTTGGCTTTTGCTTCCTTATCAACTTTCTTTATTTGCTCAATGATTACTTGAGGAGCCTCATCCTTTGATGCTAGGAATTCCACCCATGTATACCTTGTGTAGTCATCAACCATCACTAGGGCATACTTCTTTCTTAAGAGTGACATAATATTGACAGGCCCAAACAAATCCATATGAATTAATTGCAGGGGCTTGGTGATTGATGTCACTGTCTTTGACTTATGGCTTGACCTTTTCATCTTTCTTTTTTTTGGCAAGCCTCACACTTCTTGACAGAATTCAAGTGTGGGCATGCCTCTCACTACCTCTCTTTTGACTAGAGAATTAATGGCCTTGAAGTTCAGGTGTGATAACTTCTTGTGCCATAGCCAACAATCTTCATTTGATGCTTTTGAGTAGAAGCAACAAACTTTGTCCTTGTTTGTAGAGTCCATATTGGCTACAAACAGGCTTCCTTTTCTTACTCCAGATAGAGCAAAATTACCAGTCTTCTTATGGGTGATCAAACATTCATTTTTGTCAAAATTTAACTTGAATCCTCTATCAGTAAACTGACCAACACTTAGCAGATTATGCTTGAGACCCTTGACTAGTGCTACATCTTCAATGATGACATTACCAACTTCTAACTTGCCATATCCCAATGTGTTACCCATGCTGTCATCTCCAAAAGCAACCATTGGGCTAGCCTTCTCCTCATACTGTGATAGCAGGGCCATATCACCAGTCATATGATTTGAGCATCCACTGTCCAAAATCCACATGACCTTCTTTTCACTTTCTTTGCCCTGCAACCACAAAGGTATTACTTCTCCTTTGGTACCCAAACAAGTTTGGGTCCATGTGACTTAGAAACAGTTTTATCATAAACAACATGCTTATCAACTTTCTTGGTGTTAGTCTTCTTGTCACAGTTAGAAGCCTTAGAACCTGAGGTTTCAAACATAGGTGATAAAGGTACCTTCCTAACTCTAAGAGGACTTGAAGACTTTGACCTTGTGTAGTGTGTGTGAGGGTTGTGACTTATACAACCATCAATGAATTGCCTTCTCAGATTGAAACAACTAGTCATGACATTCATATTGCATGACATACAGTCAAATTTATCACAGAATGGAGCATCTCTATGTCTTAAAGGCACAGAACAGTCATAGAAAGGTTTGGGCACACTACCAACAGGTTTCTTGCATGCATGAGTTAAATTATTGGTACTGAAACAATTTTGACAAGTCTTCCTAGGGGCATTAGGCATATAAGCATAATTATTATCTTTGTTAATCCCTTGTTTGCCATTCATGTTCTGTTTCTTCTTAGCCACTTTCTTCTCAGATTCATTTTTCCCAGCTGATACAAACTTAACAAACTTCTCAGGTCTAGACTTACCACCTACTGGCTCCCTGGTTTTTGACTTGACACTCTCACTCTTAGAGGATGCTGGTTGTTCATTAGACTGTGCCTCATCCTCATCATTCAACATTTGCTTAATGAGTAAGGCATCCTCATCAATTTCCAATGTTGATTCTTTAAAAATTGGAGACTCAGTCTTTTTCAAAATGTAAGGCACTTCATCCTGAACAACTATGTCATCTTCAATGACAGTATAGCCCTTCCTCTATTTAAGAGTGCCATAGTCAAGTCCAATGGCAGCCTTGGGTTTAGCTTGGTTTTTTTCATGGTAGGACTGCAGTAGACTAGAGGATTTCTTAAAGGCTTTCAGTTTGAATTCATTTTCAGCAAGTTCATCCCTAAGAGCCTTTTCAATTTGACTAGCACATAGAACCTTATTCTGCAGATATTCAACTTCTTTCCTAAGGTTTTCTACTTGCATAGCAGTTAGCTAAAGTTCCTCATTCTTTTTGTTTAACAATTCATTTCTAGCAGATAGTTTAGCAATTTCCTCATTAGTAGCAGTCATACTAGTATGAATATTAAACATTTCAATAGATAATTGTTCAACCATGCATTTGTACTCAGAAACAGACATATCTATGGTAGTGAGAGATGGTACCTGAGAGTCAGATAGAGATTGTTCATCCTTGGAATCAACCATCAAGGCATAGTTGCAGAATTCTTGCTCCTCTCCATCACTATCAGAGTAATCCCAACACTTCCCTTCAGCTATGTAGGCCTTGCCTTGTGTTTGCTTTTTCAGAAGGGCCTCATACTTGGCTTCAAGCTCTAGAAACTCCTTATCCTTCTTTTTAGGCTTCTTGCATTCACTGGCAAAATGCCCCAGGTCATTCCATCTATAACACCTTACAGATGATGTAATAACCCAGATTTTCGGTAGAATTAAAACTTTTCTTATTATGATTAAGTGCATTAGTGAATAAAGATTTCAACGAACCGTGGTTGTGATGAATAGATATTTCTTTGGAGAATGATCCCGATACATATGTGTATTTTCAGAATAGAGTAATTCAATGATTGAGGACATAGATAAGAATAATCTATCATCCAGGAAATGAGCTAATGAACCCTAGGGGGAGATGAGAAATGAGTTAGTGTGACAACGCTAATTTCTGGATTTGAGAGAAGTTTTCACTTTTTGATGAATAGTACTTTTCATACGTGAATAGTAATTTGTATGGATGAATAGTGATTTTGTAAGTTGGAAAACTTTTCACGCCACCCTATGTACGGGACGTGGTTTGGATGTTTCGAAGTCATATTAGGAATCCACGGAGGAAATAAGTGTATGTAAAGACGATCGGAATTCAGAAATTCCAATTTTAATTCTGGCGTAATATTTGACCGAGCGGTGAATTATAAATCAGTAGTATCAAGAAATGAGATATTAAATTTGAGAAATTGAGGATTTAATGTTTTGGAATTTCATTATATTTGATTTGAGGATTGGGAACGAAAACCACTGAGATAGTGAAATGAACGTTCTAGAAACCGCTGAAACTTTACAACGAGATTAAGCGATCAAGCGAACGAATTATGGATTAAGGATTGAGATTATGACAAGATTAAATATCCTATATAATCATCAAGAGAATTATATCAAGTGGATTTAAGGATTTAAACAAAGGAATTATCAAAAATAAATGGTGAATTAAGTGATTTAAATCACTTAAAACATTTCTAAAATCAATCAAGCTTGCTTTGTACTCATCCAAACATCAAGGCTCTTGCCCCAAAGCAACCCACCAGCTGGCCCTTATCAAAATAAAAGATCAAAAGTGAGTGGACTTGGTCATTTAGCAAAAGAAAAGATCAAGAACAACCAATCTCTCCAAAACTGCCACCATGAACCAAACTCAAAGAAAAATTCTTATCTCAAGATCTAGAGCTTCAAAAATCACAAAATTTTAACCATAGCTCTCCCATAATATGTAGAACACACGTCTAAATTTTGGTGGCAAACAAAGAAGAGTAGCCTAGTCAAATCTCCTCCCCAAGTTGAAGAATCGAACCTGCCTTGCCTTCACAGTTTCTGTCCAGCGGAAAGATTGGGCTCAAACCCCTAGCTAGAAAGCTTCAAATTTGATGATCTAGGACTCAAAATAAAGCTTATGAAGAGGACAAGATGTGGTAAAAATTTGAGAGCCAAACTCGTATATTTCAATTTTCTATGATTTTTACAAAAGTGATGATGAATGGTGTTTTAAGATTGTTTCATGTTTTGTTCATAGCTTTTATGCTTTGTTGAAACTATCCAAGACCATACCAAGGTGTGACAAGCTCTGCTAGTGTTCCTAGAGTGTCAAGGAAGGTAAAACCCTAAACCACCCTTTGAATTTTTATGAGTTTTTAGTATAGTTTTGATGATATGTAGAGATAAATGCATGTTAAGGAGTTTGATGATTGTTTAATGTGTAAAAGAGTTGGGTATTGGATTTGAATGTTACCACTGCCCTTAGAAGTGTAAAATGAATGTTGGTTGATGTTATGGATGTATGGTATGCCCGGTGTGGCTTGGTTATGTTGTGACAAATCGGTAATGTTCGATTTAGAGCCGTCGTAATGTCCAAATTTCTTGAACCATGTTGACAGTAGCTACCCGAGTCCTTAAGCATGTTTAAACTGTAACCACTGACCATATTGGGTAGGTTTTGGAGTCTAGTTTATGTGGCCGCAAGAATCATGTCAAAAGAATTTACGGTTTGTGAGTAATGACCGTTTTAGTGAAAGTGGTACAAGGGATTTTATCGCAGAAATGTAACTACTTTGACGCTAAGTTCGAGACCCTTAATAGTCGAATTAGAATGTGAAATTTGGTGATAAAATGTTATAGAGAGTTGGCAAGGTGTGTGTGAAGATTTTAAGTTAAATTTTTTTTTTTTCGATTTTATAAAAATGCGTTAACCGAGGTTGCGCAAGTGAAAACCACTAAGAATACGCCTTAGAAACCAATGTTGAAAATGGTTAAGTATAACTTGGATTCGAGGATTGATTTCGAACCATACTTATGACTTAAGTAATTGTCGACTAACATGGACTTACTATGAGCCTAAAGCGAGCTAGTAATGCCTTGGTTGTGTTTTGCTTGTGTCTTTAAGCGTTGATTTATAAGTGGATTATCCAAGGGATTAATCGTACGTTTTCTTTTACCTTGTCTAGATTGTCCGACATCGTCGCGAACCCCTATCACTTCTCGAACATCAGGTAAGTTTTCTAAACTTGTACTTTTAAAGTATTGATTATAATACTGCTTTTTCCATGTATAAAGTTGTACAATTTTGCGATATATCTTATTTCCTGTTGAAATAAAAAATTGACCTTTGGATTATATTTGATCTTCTGAGTTAAGTATATATAAACCGGTATACCTTGTAGCTCTAGAGAGAAGAGCATATTTATGGTCTATTTTGAGATATAGAGATAGTCGTGGAAACCCGGAGGGATTCCAGCGGCAGATTATTATTTATTTTGAGGAATGTTATTTATGAACATTAATTATATATCCATAAAATATTAATTACTTGGAAACCATTCGAGGATTGTTATTTGAATATGATATCATTTGAGGAATTGTATTTTCTTACTATATCATTCAAGGAATGTTATTTAAATATTATCTCAGTCGAGAAATACTATTTGAATATTATTTCATTTGGGAAGCATTATTGAATATTTATTTATTCAGACAGGATTATTTTTGATTAATCATTTATTTGAGGAAATTTCTTCAATAAATATTTCCTTATTAATTATTAAATATCTTTTAGTGATTTAAAAATCATATTATTTGTTTAAAAAGCATTAGAGGTCTTTGAGAATTATATATTAAATATTCTTGACCTTCAATAATATTTCCGAGAATTATAGGGATTCCCCAATATTATTCCTGATCATTATCAGCTCACTTGAGCCATCTAAATGCTTTCGTACATATTGAGAATTGAAAATCCAGAGTTGGGAGCAAATCTTGTTTCTGGGATTATAGCCCTACTACTAAGGGTTCCCATTTCACAAAAAGAGTAAAAGATTCAATCTTGATTTCATGAAGACTATTCGTCGCTCAACCTGAGTTTCTGGCTAAAGGCCAGTATGTACTTATGGGTTAGCTTCTTATTGTTCGGGAGTAACCAGTGATTGTGAAAGTCCGGCTAAAGGCCAATATGTGTTAATGGGTTAGCTTCCAATTGATTCTGGGAGTAACCAAAGGGTTCGAGTGCGATCTTTGAACGGGCATTTGCCCGGGGAACTTGAATTTGGCCCAACTTGCGCCAGAATGATTGCGGATGGAGCTTTCATTCAGGATGATTGCGGATGGAGCTTTCATCCAGGGTAATTGCGGATGGAGCTTTTACCTGAGGGTAATTACGGATGGAGTTTTTATCCTTCTACTAGTAGAGAAGACCCGCGGTGGACCTGGAAGCGGCGACTGATCATCGTCGATCCACGTCTGGAATTATTTAAATCTCAATACAGTGTTCAAATGAAATTTCTCCTACATACGGAGTCAGTGTTCTCATCTGGCAGTATCTAGAACTGCTGAGTGTTATAGTATCCACAACTGTTGAGTGCTACATCACTGGAGCAGGGTTTCAACATCCAAATTTCTATCATATCCCGATAAGGGAAAATATTCGAGTTTTCAGTAAAGGATGCTTATCTTGATAAATTTGCTAGGGCAAGTACGAATTTCACATATCTTTCGTATAAAGATAGTAAATGATATTTGAAGTACTATAATGGTACTGTTTTTGAATATATATTCCGATAAAAGAAATACTTCCGGTAAAAAGATATTTTGACAAATATTAACCTATACCTGCTTTATTCTGGGTTTAAGTTAAAGGCAGAATTATGCCATACTTTTATTACCTTGCTGAGCTATCGCTCACTCTTGCTATTGTTTTATATATATTATATAGCAGCGAAGCAGGATTCCAATGGGACGGCACATACCCCGCAAGGCGTTTCCGTAAACAGTTTCTAGCGATGATCCCGAGAATAGTACGAACCAGTCGAATCAAGCTGTAGCATTTGGTTTTCATCTTATGTATAGATATGGAGGGTATGAGAGTATTGTGAGCATCAGAAGGCTAAGTTGGTAATGTAACATTACTTAGAAGTTGTATCAGTGACAGATTCAAAAGACATTTTGGTATTGTAATAAAAATTATTTATTCTGCAGTTGTTATATTTTGTCGTTTCTGAGACTCTAACCTGTGTGTGTGTGTGAGATATATTGTGGGGTCACAAGCAGCTGAATTGTGTACATTACAAGTAATACAGGTAAGGCAAGGAGTAAATGGATCGTGACCACCCTAGATCCCTGACCCCGGGTCTGGGGGTGTTACAGATGACCTATCCACATGGCTGGTTTTGAATTTATTCTTGTTTGCTTTCACAGGTGCCTTGCTCTTGTTGAATGAATGGTTTTGGGGTTTAGGTTTGAAGGGTTGGTGCCTCTTGAATCTGATGTTTGGAAACTTTCTAGCCATGAAAGCATATGAAGTGTTTTCCATGCCATCTAGCTCTTTAAGAGTATAGAACTCTTCTTCTTCCTTCTCCTCAACAGGTTCAGTCACTTCACCTTCATTTTCTTCATCATCTACTATCTCTTCTATCCTCAGCTGACTTGTAGATGCTTCTAGGTCTTGAACAGATTTGCTGACAATCAAGGCACATGATGTGTTTACCATTCTACCTTGGTTGGCTTGGATAGCCCTCTTCTGAAGCAACTCAAGCTCATGAGTCTTTAAAACCCCATAGAGCACATCATATGTGATTTTGTTCAAATCTCTTTCTCTTAGAGAAATGACCCTTTACTCTAGATGGTTTGGTGAAGACAATAGAAATTTCATGTTCAACTCCTTGGTGCTGTAAACCTTACCATTCATCTGTAGCTCAGTCACTAGCTTGTGAAACCTTTCAAACATATCAGTAATACTTTCTTTGGACTGAACCATGAAAGCTTCATACTGTGTGACCAGTATCTGTTTCTTGTTTTCTCTAACTTCCTCTGTTCTTTCATATAATACCTCAATATGATCCCACATCTCTTTTGTTGTTTTGCAGGAGGCTATGTTGGCAAACATTGACATCTCCATAGAATCTATGATCAGCAGCATGAGATTGACTATCAAGTGAAACCATCTCCTTTACTGTCTCTGTCCATTTAGATGGTTCTTTAGCCACATAGGATCTTGGAATGGTTACAAATCAAACCGTCTTCTCAGGAATCTCCTGTTGTGGAACAAAGGGACCATTCTTGAGTATCTCAGTATATAGAGGATTAGCAGCTTTGATGAACAACTGCATCTTGATCTTCCAGAGGTTGTAGTTCTCTTTGTCAAACTTAGGGACCTTCACCGTTCCTGTAGTGTTTTGTGTATTCATGATCGTTTTCTGTTTTTGAATAAACAGCCTACTCTGATACTACTTGTTGAGTATTGAATACGACTAAAGAATACAGAGGGGGGTGAATGGATTCTTGAACTTTTCTTTGTTCTTGAATCAGTGTAGCACAATATGTGTTTGTGCGTGTAGATTTATAAGTACGGATTAAGAACAACACAAGACACAATATCACTTTAATCTAATATTTTATTAGATAAAGATTTTGCTTCAAAACTGTGAATACAAATGTTAGTATTCTCAGCTTCGTTTTTTTCTCAGAGAGATGTTTTCTTTTGTGTATGAAAAACTTAACTTCTAAGGAAGTGAGGCTGTATCCTTATAGAGCATGAATACAACCTACTTACTACAAATAAGGTAGCTAAAACAACTTTACTTTCTAGTGTGTCTATCCTTTTTGAGTAAGCATCTAAACGGCTACAGGTTTGACTTTGTAAAGCTCGTTTCAGATCCACTTCTTTAGCTCTTTGTCTCTTGTACATCTCTCCAAGATTATTTGTAGGCTTTTCCAAAGTACATTACAGATTGTGGCCCATAAAGTGCTTTAGCTTGATGCAGGTTTCTGACTTGTACAATTCTCCAGTAGCCTTGTCTCCAAGGATCCATTCGAGAAGTGTCTAAGTGACTAATTCGAGAACTAGCATTCGATAACTATGAGTTCTTGAATAGTACAATCTTGACATATTGAGTCACTTCTCGAATAGCCTTATCTCCAGGAATCCTTTGAGTTGTCCAATAGTGCTTTTGACTTATCGAATCCCTGAGATATCGAATAGGTTCTTAAGCCTCTAAAATGTCGAATGGAACATTTACTTGTTGACTATTAGAGAACTCGAATGATGCTTTGACCGTTGACTTCTTGAGTTCTCGAATAGAATAACTAGACATGTCGAATCTCTGAGATATCGAATGAGATATCGAATAGTTTATTCAGAGATATCGAACAGTGTCTTCTCAGGTATCGAATCCTTGACTTGTCGAATGCTGGACTTCTCAAATAGACAAATGTACTTCTCGAATTGGTACTTAGGCAAATTCTTCATTTCTTCAAATCCCAACTGTGATTATTTGACAGTCTTTATTTCCTTGCTTGAGGCATGAACCTTGGAACTTCTTTCAAGCATTATTCTTGACTTTATAAGTACAGTTACACAACTAGGATTTGATGCCTATTACAAGTACAAAACAAATAGAAACTCTACAACTAGAGGTTCCCTCAGTTAAGAGGTCATGTAGGTAATGCATAGCATTACACATACTTAGGCTTGTTATTATATGAGTACAGGCATGTCTCTGTGACTAACAATCTTGATATCTCTACTCCTGATAACTCACCTGTGAAGGCAGTTGAAGTTTCTAATTCTCCAGCACCTTCTACTCCTGAAAGAAGACATGTTGACATATCATTGAAGATAGTCAATGCTGCTGCTGCTCAACTAGGTCTGCAACCATCACTACTTCTAGTGAAGAGACCAGTTACAGAAAAGGTGTTTGCCAGAGAAAAGAAGCAGAGATTCTCATCACCTCTGAAAGGATCTAGCACACAAGAACCTGAACTTCTAAGGAGTTCAGCAGCTATTGTAAATCTAGCCACACAAGAACCACATACACACAATATAGGTGCAGGCTTTGCTGAAGAAATTGCCACACAAGAACCATCTTCTCAAAGTGAAGATGCAGGCACTAATACTACATCAAAAGGATTTTCTGACACTGCTGTGACACCCCCAAATCTGAGGTCAAAGATTCAGGTCGTCACATCACCATCCAACCATATCATACCTGTATTAACTTTACAACTCAACAATACGTCCATCCAGACCTCAATCTTAAGAACAAACAAGTTAGAGCCTCAGAAACGATAATCAAAAGTAACACTAAATATTACAATTCATCTGTCCAATCTAGAATCTTACGCACTTCCACTTATACAACTACACTTGAAGACAAGTCTTACTATTACAGTTAAAAACCTATCAGACTTACTCTGTAGTATTTATCAGGAGCTAAATCATCTCCGGGGTAAATCTTCTACTCCTCTTCTGCTGGTGCGGAGTTAATCGGCCAAATTCTTCTCCTTCTGAAAAGCTTTTATAAAGCAAGAATGAGCTACATAATGCTCAGCAAGTTCACTATTTTGAAAAAATAATAACGTGGTTTATTTCGAAAACATTCCCAACTATATGGGTATATATCTCAGATTTCAAAACATAATTGGACAGTATATATGTCCGAGTTTGAATAAAACATCTATACTCACTAAGGAGCTTTAAGAATAACATATGAACCCTTTATAAGGTTCCTATTTCAATATATCACAAGTTTGAAAATATATACATATGAGTATATCATTTCCGGCAAAACACTCTACGGTTAACATACTGTACCGGGAATACATCTTTGCAAACCTCTTTCCTTCCATTAGCTTGGAAGGTTTCTCATTCAAAAACATTTCATTCTTTGAAATAATTGCAAGAGTGCACTAACACGTGCCAATCTTTATAGAAAATCTTGCAGTTCTAGATACTGCATTCAATATTTTTCTTATCAAAAGCCACACTATCGGCAACTTGGCACTTACGCCCAAGAAGCAGTGTTTGAGTATTTTTCCAAAGTGGAGGATGGGACTGGAAGAAAACATAAAAACCTGACAGGGATTGACAATGATCAGTCGCCACATCCAAGTCCAATAATCCGCGGGTCTTCTCTACCGGTAGAAGGATAGAAACTACATCCGTAACTATCCCCGGGTGAAAACTACATCCGTAATCACCCTCGTTGAAAACTACATCCGTAATCATCCTTTGGCAACACCTGGGCCGGAATAATAATTGATGGACCACCTGGCTCACGGCCGCTTACACATCCCGGGAATCGTTCGTCAACGGTTCCCACACCTGCCAGAGTCCCTTTTTCTTTTTCTTTTAAAAACTTGATTTTTGATTGAAAACTGAGTAATCGAGGTCCGACATCAGTCGACCGATGATTCTTGAAATCGTACAAGAAGCAAACCTGACCGGGGGTTTTCGAAAATGTTTTGAGTTCGAAAGAGTTCGAGTTCGAAAGTGCTAAAGGTATCTTGGATTAGCTTTGTCTTTAAAATAGTGAACAATAATTAATAAATGATATTTTAAGATTTAATATTAATAATTAATAAAATAATTATTTAATTAAATAAGCTTTTAATCCAAGATAGGTATTTTGAGTAGTTATGAAGATATAAAAATAATTACTTGAGTATACGATACTTCCCGAATGACCCTTCGGGTTTTCGCAATTTACTTACGATATAATAATATACCGCTCCCCGGTCAATAGTATATACGGACCGCCACGACCTCTATTGCTAGAGTCATTGTCCGAAGAAATCATTTCATTCTAAGTTCAAGGGGTGCAAACATATATGTGCTTATTCATCTCAATTTCATCATTACTTCAATAAGCATAAACATTTGATACGATTAAAAACTACAAACACAACAGTGAAAGTCCTTATATATGTAAGTTTTGAAAAGTAAACTTGCCTTGGTGAGGTTCGGGTGGTCGAGCTTGCGAAGTGGGATGATCTATACATAAGCAATAGCCGATCGTTAGTACCTTAACAATATCTCTTTTAATTGCGAGGTTTTAGGGGGTACAAAATTAACTTAATGACTTCGTCTTATGACCCTATAGCCCCACTATAGGTTTATGTCATCACTCGGTTACGCTCGTCACTTATTCGACTTAATTTGGTTACCACATCCGAATCATATTCATTACCCCTTAAATCACACTCCACTTACGACTTTTTCCCTTGCGCGAATTTTACTCTAACATTTTTATAAAATTGAAATATACACATTTTAATCCAATTCTTTTTGGGTAGCCTTCACCACTGCATTTACTAGCTCCTCTAATTTGTCCATGATCATACATAAATTTTTAGGGGTTTAAACAAGGTTCACAAGGGGACCGTTAAGTGCAGTCCGGATTCCAGAAACACATTTCACTTCTCAGGCCATAACTCAAAATCCATACATCACCTAGTCATGAACCTTATATTTCTGGAAACTACATTCAAATACCTTTCGAACAATATATATTAGAACTTCAGGGGACAAGATTTAGGGGTTCAAAACTCTCCTACAAGAGAGTACAAGTTCCTGGAAAATTACTCAGCATGCTTATACCACCTAACCATTCGAGAATCTTATATAACCATCACAACCAACATCTAAATCACCAAGATCATACTCTATAGCATACATGGAGTTACATACACTAACCACAAGCTTAAAAATCACAACCACAACATTTAAACTCAAGATCTACATCATCCATCACTTATATGTCCAAGATTCATACTAATAATCATGGATCTAACATTAAACATCACAAATACTACATGACCAAGAGGGGTTAGGGTTTTTATACCTTCTTGAGTATCTAGGAGCCTTGGGTATGCCTTACAAGTCTCAAGAACACCTTGGATGAGCTCCTACAATCCTTACAACTCAAGATCTAAATGAAAACTCAACATTGTTACTATTCAACAAAACTTCAACAATTAATAACTTGAAAACTAATGGATGAAAAGGGTTGGAATTCATAGTATACCTTCCTTATGTGATGTAGAGTACCTAGGATTTTTGCCTTGAATTAAGAGTGAAGAGAAGTGGAAGAAAGAATTCTTCTTCTCCTTATTTTTGGGTTTGGCCGAGAGCAATATTGAACAAGGGGGGGAAGAGTTTTTGTTTTGATTTTTGGTGTTGGTGGAATAAAGTGAATTGTGTGGTTGATATGTATTAAGTGTATGTACATGTATCACATGGTACAAGTCTAGTGTCTAGACCACCATACCTCCTTGTCTCCTTGGACAATGTACCACTAGTTACTATTCCTCTTGCTAACTTTGCATTACTAGTTTGCTTTTCTAACTACTTAGTTGCATGGGACTTGCATGCAATATCATTCCTTGTATCATTATTCTTCCACCAATGCTTGTCACTTAATCTTTAATTCGTATCGTATCTTAATTAATTTCTCGTAATAATATTTTGTCGCGTAGAGATTTCCCTTGTAATTCCTTAAGTACTTAATTGTGTAAATTCCTCGAATATCCATAACTCCTCGTCATAATTCCTAATAAATCTTTTAATACTCCAATAACTCTCAAATCCCAAGTTTTATAAATCTTACTAACAATAAGACTCTTGCCTTCAACAACCTTCCCTTTATCTTACATGGTGAATGTAACAACATAATTTCTCAGACAATCAATTCCATTAAACAACAGGGATGACTAAAAAGGTTCCAAATTGACAATGTCATATGATATTATATAAAAGAAAATATTACAAAAATTAGGGTCCTTACAGCCTCCCCTCCTTAAAAGGATTCCGTCCCGGAATCAGGTTGAAAACAGTTGGGGGTGCTTTTCACGCCTCGTGCTCTCTAGTTCCCATGTTGATTCTTCGACATTCTGGTTCCTCCACGGAACTCTCACTAGTTTGACAACCTTGTTCCTCAGCACCTGTTCTTTTCTATCCATGATTTCTACGGGTTGCTCCACATAGGTTAAGTCTGGCTGCAGATCCACTTGGTCATATTCTATCACGTGTCGGAAGTCGGTATGGTAGGGTCGTAGCATGGACACATGGAACACATTATGTACTTGCTGCAAGCTTAAGGGTAAAGCCAATTCATAGGCTAACTTTCCAACTCGTCTCAAAATCTCAAAAGGTCCAATAAATCTCGGGCTTAGCTTCCCCTTCTTACCAAATCTCATCAATCCCTTCCACAGTGATACCTTTAACATCACCAACTCTCCTACCTCATATTCTTTGTCCTTGCGGGTCTGGTCCGGATACTTCTTCTGTCTGCCTTGGGCCGCTACCAGCCGTCCTCTTATGAGCTCGATAGTTTCTCGTCTGTTGGACCAGTTCAGGCCCTAAAATCTTCCGCTCTCCAACTTCTTCCCAACACAAGTGTGACACCCCCAGATCCGGGGTCAGGAATCCGGGCCGTCACGGTCCAATTTCCATTCAATATCAATATCTCTTGAGTTTTTTTTTTTTTTTTTAATATAATAATTAAGCAATTGACCCCACACTAATACACACACACCAGTCACATGCTCAGAGAACAATATCCATTAATGATAGCAGTTAAAGATAAACTATTATTACAATCCCAGAATACCATCTATTACACCCATATATAAGTATATACTACCTTGAGAACAAGTGTCGATACTTTCTCATAAGGTAGACTTCCCCTTTACCCTCTTCCGAGTTGTACTGCGACGTTTCGGCACCTGATCTAGCTGTTATATAAATAAATAGCAAGAGTGAGCTATAATAGCTCAGCAAGATAAATTTTGTAAACTAGCTTCAAAGAAAAATATATATATATATATTAATAAACAGAAAACCCATCATAATCCTTAAGAAAAGAATTAATTCTTACTTATTAAATACACCATCCATTTTTCTTTATAAGAAAAGAAATTTAGAACAATATAATATCAATTTTTCTTCATCTGTAACCATAATTCTATCATCTCATATCATTATTCTGTTTCAGTATAGAATCTGAAAACCATTGTCTACACTTTCTTTTCAAAAACATTGGGGATATCTGCTGTCGCCTGATACGTTAGGACGATGATCAGTCGCCTAATCGTACCTGCTCTCTGTTTACTACCGGTAGAAGGAATGAAGGCCACCTGCTAACATCATCCCTGGAGGAAGGCCACCTGCTAACATCCTCCCTTGGCATCTTCGTGCCGTAATAAAAATAATAAATGCTGGACTGTGTCGCACACAGACCTGACACAGCCGCTTACGCAATTCTGTTGCAATCCCCCTTTTTATAAAATCATTATTTCCTTTTTTTTTTAAAAAAATCATTCCACATTTCCATTTTCTCGCTTTCAAATAATAATAATGCTGGACTGTGTCGCACACAGACCTGACACAGCCACTTACGCAAATCTGTTGCAATTCCCCTTTTTATCACATCATTATTCCCTTTTTAAAATATCATACCACATATCATTCACTCATATCATTTCCATTTATCATCACCTTTTAAAAAATATATATATGTCATAATACTTTGATTATGACTCAGACATCTCCTCTGTATTCAATAAAATCAAATACGCTCTTATATACATAAAATATTCCATCTCTTTCAAAAGTATTAAATAATCATCAAATAATATTTATTAAATCACAATTATTTAAAAAGAATATTTTTAACATAATATTATAAACATATAACTCTAGATAACAACTGATACCATTCTTTCATATCCCTTTAAAACATAAATTATATTCGCTCTATCAATATTCGCATCCATATCCATAATCCATATTCAAAAATCTCAGCAAACAGGGAATATATCCCTAACCATATCATCATATAAGATTCATATATTATCCACCAAAACCATTTTTCTTTGAACATAAACAGTTTATCAAAATAAGGATAAAAGAATTCTTGCTCCCTTTAATCCATATCCATACTCATATTCATATACATCTCCCTTAAATTTCCAAAATCAGGAAAACAAATCTTTAACAATATTGTAATGATAGAATCATATATATATTCCATGAAATCATTTTCCTTTGAACATAAATAATTTTTCAAGGTAAAGATAGAAGGAATCTTGCCTGGATCCCTAAAGCGAGTAGGTATGATCCTGTGTTCGTCTCCCGTCTCTATAGAAACGAAAGGATCACCGTTAGTATATATCCCACTTAAACACTTAATCCTTATATAATAACACCCTTGACACCTAATATATGTTTAACATAGCCTTTATGTACCAAAATTTCCAAGAACTTAACCACTTTTAAACTCGATCAAAGTTTCAACGATTTACACCATTTTCTTAACAACAACTCTTGACTTTAAAAATTCTCATAAATAATAAATTTCGAATTTTGACTTAGGGTCAGTTGGTAATGTCTCTCTAACCACCCTACTACAATATCCCAAAATTTCATAATATTTAAAAATGTCTAAGTAGGTCGATCATAGCCTCAAAGTTAACACAATTACATTTTCTCGGTTCTCGAACGTCTTTTACTAAAACTGACTTTTCTCCTAAACCGTTCATCAGATTTTAACGTACTTTATATCAAAACGATCTATGAACTAAGCTCTATCATTTCATGGTCAATTGGTAACCTAGGCAGTAGGGTACCGTACGGATACAGGAGTCACAAAACAGGGCAGATTTCTTCCTAACGAAAATCGGGCATTATAACGGCTATAATTTCATACTTTCCATAAATCCAACTCCTCCAAATCAATTGTCAAAAACAATAATCATCACCTACACCATGTGGTCTTCATTACCAGCCATGGTTACAATCCCCAAACACTTCCATATTTAACTCAAATCACTTATAAACACATATATCATCATGAATCATCACTTATCATAACTTTAATCAATAAACTTTCTATAATCCATCATCAACTCAAAGTAATACTAAGGGTTCTTGAGCTTTATACCTTCTTTGTAGAGTGAACAACACTTAATAAGCCTTGAATAGTCCTTAAACAACCTTAAAGTAGCTTGGATCAACTAAAGAAATCATAAAACCAAAAGTTAGTTCTTGAAGGTTACTATTCAGCCATCACTTTGTAAAAATCATAGAAAATCGAAAAATAAGAGTTTGGCTCTCAAATTTTTACCACATCTTGGACTCTTCATAAGCTTTTATTTGAGCTATAGATCACCAAAAACAAAGCTTCCTAGCTATGGTTTTGAGCTCCATCTTTCCGCTGGACAGAAACTGGGCAGATTGGGTTCTCTAACTTTGAGCATGGATTTGACTAGGCTATACTACTTTGTTGGACATGAAATTTTGAACGAACCTTGCACATGGAGTGGAGAAGTTATGGTTAAAATTTGGTGATTTTATCATGTATAGAAATGGAGATATGAATTTTCTTCTTGGAGAATGTCCTGCTGGGCAGTTTGTGGAGAAAGGAGAGAAATAGAGTTGCTTGCTTTCTTTTGCTCTCATCCTTGCATTATTGGTGATAATATCTCATAAAGTGGCTGGGCTCCCTCCTTGGTTCTTGTGCAAGGTGTGTTTAGGAAGCTTGGTTGATATTTTGTGGTTTAATCCTTGTCAAAGTACTAGTTTGCCCCTTAAAACAAGTTAGTGGATGGTGATGTCATGTTGATGATCTCATAATCCTCTTTTCCTTGATTTTCTTAAGTAATTTGCTAGCACTCTTGGTAATAATAATGTGGTATATATCCTTGTTATATTGTTCATCTTGGTTGTTTGGTTTTCATACTCGTTTAGTTGTGGTTCGTTTCGAATACATCTCGTTTTCCAAGTGGTTTTGAAATCATTTAACAATCCAAATTCCTTTGGTATTCTCTTAACTTAATAATCCCCTGGCTCAAATCTAAATTTACTAATCCCTCAATATATAATTCTTATAATGTTTCCATGCTCCTTAATATCTAATAGAAGTTCTTTGGAAGTCCAATCCTCAAAAATCCATATTTAGGAATTTCTGAAATCCATCGTCATTTCGAGTCACTTATTTTCATAGTGCGACACTAATATGGTTTATGATTATTCATTTTATGTATCAATTATAGGGTACCTACTTAACATTTTCCTAAATCCCCAAAATTTACTACTCATTTAAGCACTGTAGCATTTCTAAAGTTAGGGTTATTACAGTCTTCCCCCCTTAAAAGGATTCCGTCCCGGAATCATGTTGAAGTCATCAGCGAATACCCTCCTCATTTTACACCCCCTACTTCCCATATTACTTCCTCCATCCTCTAGTTCCTCCTTAAACATCTCTATCTTGTTTGTACAGAAGTACACCAATATAAACTTGCTTGTCATTCATCAACATGCCATTTAGCTTATCAATAACAATACTTTTACTATCTTTACCGTACCAACCTTCTCTGGCATTCTGTCATTCTATATTATCTCATTTCTCATTTCTCTTTTTTTTTCTAAGGGTATCGGCCACCACATTGGCCTTCCCTGAATAGTAGTGTGTCTCACTTATTGTCTAACTATATTTTGATTTCTATCATAACATAAAATATAAATACTTCCATCTTATTATATCTTGTTTCTGTAAAATCTTCCAGAAATTTGACTAGAAGGCTATTCCTTGAAACAATTGTAAAAAATATTATCTATAATATATATATTTCCTGTTCGTACTTATACAAACATATACTTTCCTTTCATCCTTGAAAAATATTCTCGCGCTTTCTCCAATACTCTTAATCTCCTTTTTATAGAGTTCTCTGACTCTTAACAGATATTGATTTGGATGACGCGAGAATAACTCATTTTCTTATATCACCATAGTTTACTTTCTCACAGATAGATTATTCTTATCTATATTATCAGTCCAGTTACACCATTCATGGACTTAGTCGATCCCTAACCGACCATTTACACTTAAGAGGTTAAATTAGCGCGTACATGCAATTTCCTCCGGATACCTTATCCCATATGTCTATTGTTCACTACACGCTCTTTACATCTTACTGATCCACCTTAGTTCCTTCATGATATACTATCTATTCCACCTCTGTAATTTTCCTTTATTATTCTCATCAAAATCTTTACCTCAAGTTTTACTCATTCACACCTTTTGGATTTATCCTTTGAATACTTAACATCTTTAATCTCTCTTTGCTACTTAGGGTATTAGTCACAATATTGGCCTTTCCCACTAATAGTTATTGCACCTTGAATCCTTCATTAATTATCCTCACTTCTTTTGTTTATCCTTATTCTAACTCTATCCTCAAAATACACCTTACTCTCAATAGTAAATATCAATTATGCCTTAAAATTCCTCATATTCTTTTCTCTTACTAATCATCAAATATATCCATTTCTTCTCACGAAATTCCTTCCTCTCTTATAATCAAACGCTTCTAGCTCTAATTATCTCTTATTGAAATTTCCTTTGGAATCTCAAGTTTCCTTGTATAATCACGTATACTATAAACATTGCTTCCATCCTTTAATGAAATCTTCTATATTCGAAACAATTAATAGAATTTAAGAGAGTTTGAATTGAAACGAACCCAGAAACAAGCAAGGGTCCCACAACAATTTATAAAATTAAAAGTTTTAAATAACTTTTATTCGAAACAAAAGAATATTTGAGAAATCAATATGATGGAAGAACCCGTATGTCACACAAGTGAGGGCGTCCCCTCCGACTTTCAATCACACAGACAGATCGTCCTTGTGTATACATATTGGGTTGTTCCTCTTAGTTGGAGTAAGAAATATAGAGGGAAATTTAAATCACGATGATAAATACCATCTTCCAAAAATAACCTTAAGGAAATATTTTGACTAAAATAGATAAAATACAATTTTGAAACACATTCCAAAGGTACCAGAAAGTTTTGAAAAGATACCGGCCCTTAATGAATAATTACCCACCGGTGGAGGAAAATTTGAAACTCAATAATATAATTTAGCAGGGCTTTAGAAAATTTGAAAGTAGTTACCGTTAATAGCCTCTGCCCAATTGAAAATCCCAATAATGGATGGTTTTCCTCAAATACCATTTATATCTTAGACTACGTACTCTCCAAAATTTCTTAAATTTGGCACTCACCATTTATCCTTAACCTATCATCTGATATTCCCAATTATCGTCATTTACCTAGTCGTGACTTGGCTCAATACTGTCTGCCTTTATCCATAATAGAACACAACCTTCTAATCGATATACTTACATAATATTGATCGTCTTGACCTGACACTGCTCTGGTATTAAGGACCCTTCAAACTATACTTCTAAATTATATATTCTAACATACCCTGTATACTCACGAGGTTATCTAACGTACACTTCCCGATACATCAAGTATTCCCTTTCTCATATCGATCCCGTGTGCTACATAAACTTAACACTTTTGGCATAATAACCTTTTCATTTAAGTCAATCTCGTAATGTCTCAGTCTTTCTTGGTCCTTAAGGTATATCTTGGCTTTACCGACCAACCTCAGTTTCACCCTTTCATCTCCACAAACAATCAGTGTCTATTCACCAATCTACTTACACCATTACCTCAAACTCTCTCATTTTCCCTTACATTTGCCCTAGTATTACGTTCAGGCGGCATGATTCTGTACATAACAATATTCTCCATTGTTTACCCAAATTTAGGGTACAATATACATTATTCCATATTCAATAATTAAATCACCGATTAATACATTTATGTATATATACCTAGACACTCACAAACATAACTCGACTCACCCATTTCATCTCCCTATAATAAAATATAAACCTTTATTAGTAATAATCTATAAAATTATAATCACTACTTAAAATAAATGCTACACTCGATAAACCACCCTTGAACTCGATGTGAGTTCACAATTTATATTATTACTGATATATTTATTATTATCACTTTTGTTCCTGAGCATTATGACTCTTAGCTCTGATACCATCTGTGACACCCCCAGATCCGGGGTCAGGAATCCGGGCCGTCACGGTCCAATTTCCATTCAATATCAATATCTCTTGAGTTTTTTTTTTTTTTTTTTTAATATAATAATTAAGCAATTGACCCCACACTAATACACACACACCAGTCATATGCTCAGAGAACAATATCCATTAATGATAGCAGTTAAAGATAAACTATTATTACAATCCCAGAATACCATCTATTACACCCATATATAAGTATATACTACCTTGAGAACAAGTGTCGATACTTTCTCATAAGGTAGACTTCCCCTTTACCCTCTTCCGAGTTGTACTGCGACGTTTCGGCACCTGATCTAGCTGTTATATAAATAAATAGCAAGAGTGAGCTATAATAGCTCAGCAAGATAAACTTTGTAAACTAGCTTCAAAGAAAAATATATATATATATATATTAATAAACAGAAAACCCATCATAATCCTTAAGAAAAGAATTAATTCTTACTTATTAAATACACCATCCATTTTTCTTTATAAGAAAAGAAATTTAGAACAATATAATATCAATTTTTCTTCATCTGTAACCATAATTCTATCATCTCATATCATTATTCTGTTTCAGTATAGAATCTGAAAACCATTGTCTACACTTTCTTTTCAAAAACATTGGGGATATCTGCTGTCGCCTGATACGTTAGGACGATGATCAGTCGCCTAATCGTACCTGCTCTCTGTTTACTACCGGTAGAAGGAATGAAGGCCACCTGCTAACATCATCCCTGGAGGAAGGCCACCTGCTAACATCCTCCCTTGGCATCTTCGTGCCGTAATAAAAATAATAAATGCTGGACTGTGTCGCACACAGACCTGACACAGCCGCTTACGCAATTCTGTTGCAATCCCCCTTTTTATAAAATCATTATTTCCTTTTTTTTTTAAAAAAATCATTCCACATTTCCATTTTCTCGCTTTCAAATAATAATAATGTTGGACTGTGTCGCACACAGACCTGACACAGCCACTTACGCAAATCTGTTGCAATTCCCCTTTTTATCACATCATTATTCCCTTTTTAAAATATCATACCACATATCATTCACTCATATCATTTCCATTTATCATCACCTTTTAAAAAAAATATATATGTCATAATACTTTGATTATGACTCAGACATCTCCTCTGTATTCAATAAAATCAAATACGCTCTTATATACATAAAATATTCCATCTCTTTCAAAAGTATTAAATAATCATCAAATAATATTTATTAAATCACAATTATTTAAAAAGAATATTTTTAACATAATATTATAAACATATAACTCTAGATAACAACTGATACCATTCTTTCATATCCCTTTAAAACATAAATTATATTCGCTCTATCAATATTCGCATCCATATCCATAATCCATATTCAAAAATCTCAGCAAACAGGGAATATATCCCTAACCATATCATCATATAAGATTCATATATTATCCACCAAAACCATTTTTCTTTGAACATAAACAGTTTATCAAAATAAGGATAAAAGAATTCTTGCTCCCTTTAATCCATATCCATACTCATATTCATATACATCTCCCTTAAATTTCCAAAATCAGGAAAACAAATCTTTAACAATATTGTAATGATAGAATCATATATATATTCCATGAAATCATTTTCCTTTGAACATAAATAATTTTTCAAGGTAAAGATAGAAGGAATCTTGCCTGGATCCCTAAAGCGAGTAGGTATGATCCTGTGTTCGTCTCCCGTCTCTATAGAAACGAAAGGATCACCGTTAGTATATATCCCACTTAAACACTTAATCCTTATATAATAACACCCTTGACACCTAATATATGTTTAACATAGCCTTTATGTACCAAAATTTCCAAGAACTTAACCACTTTTAAACTCGATCAAAGTTTCAACGATTTACACCATTTTCTTAACAACAACTCTTGACTTTAAAAATTCTCATAAATAATAAATTTCGAATTTTGACTTAGGGTCAGTTGGTAATGTCTCTCTAACCACCCTACTACAATATCCCAAAATTTCATAATATTTAAAAATGTCTAAGTAGGTCGATCATAGCCTCAAAGTTAACACAATTACATTTTCTCGGTTCTCGAACGTCTTTTACTAAAACTGACTTTTCTCCTAAACCGTTCATCAGATTTTAACGTACTTTATATCAAAACGATCTATGAACTAAGCTCTATCATTTCATGGTCAATTGGTAACCTAGGCAGTAGGGTACCGTACGGATACAGGAGTCACAAAACAGGGCAGATTTCTTCCTAACGAAAATCGGGCATTATAACGGCTATAATTTCATACTTTCCATAAATCCAACTCCTCCAAATCAATTGTCAAAAACAATAATCATCACCTACACCATGTGGTCTTCATTACCAGCCATGGTTACAATCCCCAAACACTTCCATATTCAACTCAAATCACTTATAAACACATATATCATCATGAATCATCACTTATCATAACTTTAATCAATAAACTTTCTATAATCCATCATCAACTCAAAGTAATACTAAGGGTTCTTGAGCTTTATACCTTCTTTGTAGAGTGAACAACACTTAATAAGCCTTGAATAGTCCTTAAACAACCTTAAAGTAGCTTGGATCAACTAAAGAAATCATAAAACCAAAAGTTAGTTCTTGAAGGTTACTATTCAGCCATCACTTTGTAAAAATCATAGAAAATCGAAAAATAAGAGTTTGGCTCTCAAATTTTTACCACATCTTGGACTCTTCATAAGCTTTTATTTGAGCTATAGATCACCAAAAACAAAGCTTCCTAGCTATGGTTTTGAGCTCCATCTTTCCGCTGGACAGAAACTGGGCAGATTGGGTTCTCTAACTTTGAGCATGGATTTGACTAGGCTATACTACTTTGTTGGACATGAAATTTTGAACGAACCTTGCACATGGAGTGGAGAAGTTATGGTTAAAATTTGGTGATTTTATCATGTATAGAAATGGAGATATGAATTTTCTTCTTGGAGAATGTCCTGCTGGGCAGTTTGTGGAGAAAGGAGAGAAATAGAGTTGCTTGCTTTCTTTTGCTCTCATCCTTGCATTATTGGTGATAATATCTCATAAAGTGGCTGGGCTCCCTCCTTGGTTCTTGTGCAAGGTGTGTTTAGGAAGCTTGGTTGATATTTTGTGGTTTAATCCTTGTCAAAGTACTAGTTTGCCCCTTAAAACAAGTTAGTGGATGGTGATGTCATGTTGATGATCTCATAATCCTCTTTTCCTTGATTTTCTTAAGTAATTTGCTAGCACTCTTGGTAATAATAATGTGGTATATATCCTTGTTATATTGTTCATCTTGGTTGTTTGGTTTTCATACTCGTTTAGTTGTGGTTCGTTTCGAATACATCTCGTTTTCCAAGTGGTTTTGAAATCATTTAACAATCAAAATTCCTTTGGTATTCTCTTAACTTAATAATCCCCTGGCTCAAATCTAAATTTACTAATCCCTCAATATATAATTCTTATAATGTTTCCATGCTCCTTAATATCTAATAGAAGTTCTTTGGAAGTCCAATCCTCAAAAATCCATATTTAGGAATTTCTGAAATCCATCGTCATTTCGAGTCACTTATTTTCATAGTGCGACACTAATATGGTTTATGATTATTCATTTTATGTATCAATTATAGGGTACCTACTTAACATTTTCCTAAATCCCCAAAATTTACTACTCATTTAAGCACTGTAGCATTTCTAAAGTTAGGGTTATTACAACAAGGGAGACCAACATCTTCGTCCGTATAAAGCTTCATATGGGGGCATCCCTATACTCGCATGGTAATTGTTGTTGTAGGAAAATTCGATCAACGGCAAGTGGTCATCCCAACTTCCCTTAAAATCGATGGCACATACTCTCAACATGTCCTCTATGGTCTGGATGGTTCTCTCGCTCTGTCCGTCTGATTGGGGGTGGTATGCAGTACTCATGTTTAACTTGGTCCACACACAATCCTGAAAACTCCTCCAGAACCTGGAGTTGAACCTTGGGTCTCTATCAGATACAATGCTCACAGGAACCCCATGCCTTACCACGATCTCCTTAGATATCTCATAAAATTTGACCATTCGAAATAATGGGTTTCGTAAAAAAAACTAATGACTTTTACATACACTCGTCTGTACCGTAAAGACGTAATATCAATTCGAAATCTTCATTTAATTATTCGTACATATCGTGATTGCAAAAATTTCTCATCCACCCATAAAATTACTATTCGTCCAGGTTTCGAATATTCCCGAAAATTAGGGTTAAAGCAGTCTCCTCTCCTTAAAAGGATTCTATCTTAAGAACCTAAGGATAATAGTTGTGGATACAATTCCAACCTTACCCTTTCCAACTCTCAGGTTGACACTTCAACCCTATTGTTCTCTCCCTTGGTCTCACCAACGCCTTAATGTTGTTCCTCAACGCATACTCTCCTCGACCTGTATTCCTTATCGGTTGTTCTATGATTGAAAATTTCTATCCCACTACTTATACGTTCCTCTTCTACCTTGTTCATAGTATCCATGTTGAGTCCTTGTATCGTTGGCCCGTGAATACTTTGTGGTCGTGTTTTATAATCTGAGACAACGTTAATACGCACGGTATTCCTCATATTCCTTTGCTTGATTAGCAGGCATGTGTTGCCTCCCGTCAGCCGTTACCACTTGCTCTGGATATTGTATATTCTTCGGTATACGTCGAACCAGTTCAACTACTATGTCCCTCGTTCATTGACTTCTTCGTAACGCAAGAAAAGCGAAACATCTTCTTTCGCAGTACGCTCTACAGGAGACGTCCCTACGTTCGCATGGTGATGATCGTGATAACAACATTCATTTCATGGATAAGTTTTTATTCTCGACTGCCCCGTGAAACCTAAGGCACGACACTAAATATAAATTCGATCGTCTGGACAATTCTTCTTCCCTGTCCGTCAGCCACAGATCAAATTAGTACATACGCTCAATCTCTTTGTTAAATATACTTGAAAGCGCCTTCAATATTCGAAGTTTAACCTTAAGTCTTTATCTGACGTAATCGCTGCAGAAGTTTTATATTGCACCACCATCTCTTCCGTATATAAATCGATAATCTTCTAAATGGAAAGTCTCTCGTAGTTAATTCACTTGGTCGAACAATTATAAATCAACTAGGGCCATCTCTTGGCTCGGTCTTTGGCGACCTTCTTATGAAATTCATTATAATTCTGTTCAAGATTTTCTACAGGCGGAATTAATCCACTAGATCTCTATCATTCTGCTTTTGGCTTGTCGTATTTGTACTCAATAGTTTGCCAATACCATTCTTCATTTCAGTTTACCAAACATTCCCTTAATTCTCTATACATCTTTTTTTCCTTCCCCGTAATTTAGTCATTTTCCTATAACATTATTCTTTATGGTATATACTCTATTTTCTTGGTCAATACTGACTGAATTCCAATTTCGAATAAGCCCTTCTATAGGTATCGGCCACCACACAGGCCTTTCCTGGGTAATAACAAATTTCTCCATTATACCCCCTGCTCCCTTTCGTCACCTTCTCTTTCTTATGTTTGGTTCTAATATGAAGATATATTTATGGCACTTGTGGAGAAATTTTCACACTTTTCTCATAAGGTTAACGTCTCAGTTTTAAGCGTGAACGCCATCATGACTAATCCCAGACTCACGGTTAGTATATCCTATCCCGTAACCTTTATGTTGTTTAGAAGTATAGGCTATCATCCCCTTTCTACTGCATCAGCACACCTCTTAAACTCTTGATAGACGCATCATCGTGAATCTCAAAGTCCTCTTTTTATCATCAAGTATAGCTAACAACGAGTTTGTTGTTAATATCTCATTTCATCCCAAAACTTTGTTCATTAATCCATAAAGGCTTCTGACTCATTAGTCCATTCAAACGATACTACCACAATTTTATAACGTTTATATTAGTGTGAAATGCCAACTTTGGCACAGTACAGAGGTCGATTTTGAGTTGGTGAAACCTTCTCTTCAACCTTATCTTTGAAAAACAACTACTCATTTTAACTAGTCAACAATTTTCCTCCATTTCCGATAAGGGTATCAGTTCTCGATGGTATATGTAAGATGTCATACGCTCGTCCTCCTTCACAACTGGCGCCAATCAGCCTGAGGCCTGCATGCGGCTGCGATTCTCAATAAACTTGATTAGGTGGTAATCTCGAAGGATCATTGGCATATATCCATGCATCCATTTGCTATTAGGGGCCTGTTAAACTATATGTCTCTCTATGTGCATCAATCCCTTTAAGCTAAGTAAAGCTTCACATTCTTGCCACGATATTTCTTCCTTTCTCGTCCATCTCACTTCCATGTTAGTTTCCTCCAAGGATATGTTTTACATCGCAATCGATTTGCATTTCCTGGATCAGGAAAAGGCTTGGTAACTCCAGAATTCATTAATATAACATCCTGACAACGGTTGGTAGAAGCGTACTCCCAACCACCTCATCATTTCTTATAACTTTCCCCACACTAATATTAAAGGTCTTGTGGTATGCCCCGATATGTTATTTCTACTTTAATAATTACTCAGCATAACGCTCTGGCTGCACAATTACAACATTTGGTTTTTGATCTCATATTGGTGTAACGGTTCATAATTGTACCTCCCGTTCACCTTAGAGTAATCACTTTGAAAGGAATGGTTTCAAAATAACAAGGTCCAATAGATAATTTCAATAAGAATTCCACATTGGATGTTCCAAGAATGTTGATGGTTCCAAATACTAGGAGTCTCGATTTTTGGAGATGTAAGGATGGACAGAAAGAATACAACAGGGTTTATTCCTTCCCGTCCTGATAATTCTGTAATATGATACCATAGAGAATGTTGCGCAAGGGCAATGATTGTTGGATACAAAAGTCATAAAGACGGTCTTTATACAATTCTTACATCGGGTGGATACTTTTCCTCCCGAATAATAAGAGGAAATCTAAAGTCGCATTGATGAAGGTCAGCCAATAGAAAGCAATTCTATTCCATGGCAATTAAAGAATGAAGTAGTTTATCATTCAAGTAATCAGTGGGTTCAAATGAATTCTCATTGTGTGAATGAAAGAATAAAATATTCAAGTGATATAAAGTCTGATACGAAGATGGGTAGAATTCGAGTTGAGTGGGCAACCTCATTAGGTCTCAATCAAGTTATTCGTCAAAACTTTCATCATCATACTTTACCACATGCAAAATGCATTGCAGAATGAATTAAATTGGGAGTTGGACCAGTGAAACAATAACTAGTCCTTTTCAAGAAACACTAGCAACTAGCTAGACAAAATTTGCTAGCTCACCTGTTTGAGACATCACCACCAGCTAGGACAAGTAGCTAGGTGTTCTTCACAACATTATAATTTTGAGTAGTTAGAACAATCAACTAGTCATTCATATTGACATAACGACTAGCCAGTTTCAATTGGATAGAACGGAATTTCAACATCGTAGCCACTGAAGAAACTTTAGGCTTCTCGGACAACGAATGAAAATAAGAAGTTATTAAGTTTGAAAAAGAAAACTCTAAAATCTGAAGAGAATGTTCTAGGTATCGGAACAATCGATAACCTCTCATCAAATATTACTTATCAGTGAAACGGTCCACCCAAGGGTGCCTCCGTACACATGCTTTATCAGATCCGACAATAGAATTAAATTCGGAATACCAATATCAAAATGATATCCTTACTATGATTTCAATGTACGATGTACAATCTCATCTTGAATAGAAGAAAAGAATTCATGAGGGATGTCTGGACATTAGATCATCCATGTCCTCAGTAATTTGTTGAATATTTATGAGCTCAACTGAAGAGTGCAAGTATGAAAGAAGCAATCAAATATCGATATTCGTTAAGTAGTATTCGTCGATTAATTAAGGAAATATTTGTTGAACATTCCTTGGATAATTGAAAGAAAATGTAAATAGTCCTGAGCAGAAATAATTATAAACTTCAAATAGAATGCTCGGGGATCAATTAAGATACTTTGGATGAGTCCCGGTTTAGAGAAAGTATATCACTGGTTGTTATTCCACAAGTTTGAAGTAGAAAGCTAGGAGGGTTACCTGATATAAACTAATCGAGGTAACATGGTTAGTGAACAGTTTAAAATGAAGTAGTGCACCAGCCGGTAGTTACCAAAATAAGTTAATAATCATTCGTGCATTCCATTATCACCATTATGAGGGTAACTCCATCTCTTCGTCTTCGTAATACAAGACACCAACTAGTGCGTCTCTCAATCATCATCTTAAAGTCATTTATCGAGTTAGGGTTTCACAAATATATCTACCATTTTCGTGCTTTATCTTGAAGACCAAGCTTCACATCATTCCGGGGACACCTGCTAAGTCCACAGGGTCCTACTTCATGCCTTCCGACATGAATCACACGTGGCCAGTTCCCCCTGGGAACAGATCAAAGAGATCTCTCAGGGATCTCAGTGCAGTCCACAGGTTCATGGGCGGGTGTGTGTATGTGAACATATACAAAAAAAAATTATTGAGGTCTACAATACATATATACGTAGTCCTTGATAACATCTCTATCAAAGGATCCCACTCTAGAACCACTGGTCTTTTCTTTTGGTAGACTCCGACATCACTGAATCGCTCGTTGCAACCATATTCAACTTCTCTTGAATCCCTTTGTTAATTCAACTTGTTTGTTCTCTAAGTTAAACTACCATGCCCTAGCGTCTGAATCATGCGTGGAATTATCTAGCACGCTCGTCTTATGATAACATTCTCGTATAACACATGTAAAATTCGCCACCAAGGGTAATGAAATCCACAACGACATAGTGACCAACTTTCGGGTAAACCCGTTACTTATCGAAAATCGGATCTTATAGCCAAAGTAAAAGACATTCATTATTCCAAGTACCAAGTACTCTTAATTATGTAGGGAAGTCTAAACTTCTTGATTCTTAAAATGCCGCCTCCTCAACTGTGGAGGACTATGGGCCACAAAATTTATGCCAGCCTAGTCATCCGATCATATTGGCAATATCGCCTCTACCACAGCTGTTCTTGAGATTTCGCTCTGCTTCCTATATCATTACCTATGATAGGTCATGTACGACTCTCAAACCTCTATTCATCATTCTGAAGGTCTCTAAGGATTCTATAGACCCTAGTATAATACCTCCAGTAAACACTCCAGTCCATTCTACTCACCGGTACCTCTTCCGGAAGTCCAATAATAAGTTTACTACAATCTCTTATGTCATTCTCCTACTTAGACTTAACTCTTAACACTCTCGTTTCTGAGTACTGTAACTTATCGCTTTGATACCATTTCTGTGACACCCCCAAATCTGAGGTCAAAGATTCAGGTCGTCACATCACCATCCAACCATATCATACCTGTATTAACTTTACAACTCAACAATACATCCATCCAGACCTCAATCTTAAGCACAAACAAGTTAGAGCCTCAGAAACGATAATCAAAAGTAACACTAAATATTACAATTCATCTGTACAATCCAGAATCTTACGCACTTCCACTTATACAACTACACTTGAAGACAAGTCTTACTATTACAGTTAAAAACCTATCAGACTTACTCTGTAGTATTTATCAGGAGCTAATTCATCTCCGGGGTAAATCTTCTACTCCTCTTCTGCTGGTGCGGAGTTAATCGGCCAAATTCTTCTCCTTCTGAAAAGTTTTTATAAAGCAAGAATGAGCTACATAACGCTCAGCAAGTTCACCATTTTGAAAAAATAATAACGTGGTTTATTTCGAAAACATTCCCAACTATATGGGTATATATCTCAGATTTCAAAACATAATTGGACAGTATATATGTCCGAGTTTGAATAAAACATCTATACTCACTAAGGAGCTTTAAGAATAACATATGAACCCTTTATAAGGTTCCTATTTCAATATATCACAAGTTTGAAAATAAATACATATGAGTATATCATTTCCGGCAAAACACTCTACGGTTAACATACTGTACCGGGAATACATCTTTGCAAACCTCTTTCCTTCCATTAGCTTGGAAGGTTTCTCAGCCAAAAACATTTCATTCTTTGAAATAATTGCAAGAGTGCACTAACACGTGCCAATCTTTATAGAAAATCTTGCAGTTCTAGATACTGCACGATGTCAATATTTTTCTTATCAAAAGCCACACTATCGGCAACTTGGCACTTAGGCCCAAGAAGCAGTGTTTGAGTATTTTTCCAAAGTGGAGGATGGGACTGGAAGAAAACATAAAAACCTGACAGGGATTGACGATGATCAGTCGCCACATCCAAGTCCAATAATCCGCGGGTCTTCTCTACCGGTAGAAGGATAGAAACTACATCCGTAACTATCCCCGGGTGAAAACTACATCCGTAATCACCCTCGATGAAAACTACATCCGTAATCATCCTTCGGCAACACCTGGGCCAGAATAATAATTGATGAACCGCCTGGCTCACGACCGCTTACACATCCCGGGAATCGTTCGTCAACGGTTCCCACACCTGCCAGAGTCCCTTTTTCTTTTTCTTTTAAAAACTTGATTTTTGATTGAAAACTGAGTGATCGAGGTCCGACATCAGTCGACCGATGATTCTTGAAATCGTACAAGAAGCAAACCTGACCGGGGGTTTTCGAAAATGTTTTGAGTTCGAAAGAATTCGAGTTCGAAAGTGCTAAAGGTATCTTGGATTAGCTTTGTCTTTAAAATAGTGAACAATAATTAAAAAATGATATTTTAAGATTTAATATTAATAATTAATAAAATAATTATTTAATTAAATAAGCTTTTAATCCAAGATAGGTATTTTGAGTAGTTATGAAGATATAAAAATAATTACTTGAGTATACGATACTTCCCGAATGACCCTTCGGGTTTTCGCAATTTACTTACGATATAATAATATACCGCTCCCCGGTCAATAGTATATACGGACCGCCACGACCTCTATTGCTAGAGTCATTGTCCGAAGAAATCATTTCATTCTAAGTTCAAGGGGTGCAAACATATATGTGCTTATTCATCTCAATTTCATCATTACTTCAATAAGCATAAACATTTGATACGATTAAAAACTACAAACACAACAGTGAAAGTCCTTATATATGTAAGTTTTGAAAAGTAAACTTGCCTTGGTGAGGTTGGGGTGGTCGAGCTTGCGAAGTGGGATGATCTATACATAAGCAATAGCCGATCGTTAGTACCTTAACAATATCTCTTTTAATTGCGAGGTTTTAGGGGGTACAAAATTAACTTAATGACTTCGTCTTATGACCCTATAGCCCCACTATAGGTTTATGTCATCACTCGGTTACGCTCGTCACTTATTCGACTTAATTTGGTTACCACATCCGAATCATATTCATTACCCCTTAAATCACACTCCACTTACGACTTTTTCCCTTGCGCGAATTTTACTCTAACATTTTTATAAAATTGAAAAATACACATTTTAATCAAATTCTTTTTGGGTAGCCTTCACCACTGTATTTACTAGCCCCTCTAATTTTTTCATGATCCTACATAAATTTTTAGGGGTTTAAACAAGGTTCACAAGGGGACCATTTAGTGCAGTCCGGATTCCAGAAACACATTTCACTTCTCAGGCCATAACTCAAAATCCATACATCACCTAGTCATGAACCTTATATTTATGGAAACTACATTCAAATACCTTTCCAACAATATATATTAGGACTTCAGGGGACAAGATTTAGGGGTTCAAAACCCTCCTACAAGACAGTACAAGTTCCTGGAAAATTACTCAACATGCTTATACCACCTAACCATTCGAGAATCTTATATAACCATCACAACCAACATCTAAATCACCAAGATCATACTCTATAGCATACATGGAGTTACATACACTAACCACAAGCTTAAAAATCACAACCACAACATTTAAACTCAAGATCTACATCATCCATCACTTATATGTCCAAGATTCACACTAATAATCATGGATCTAACATTAAACATCACAAATACTACATGGCCAAGAGGGGTTAGGGTTTTTATACCTTCTTGAGTATCTAGGAGCCTTGGGTATGCCTTACAAGTCTCAAGAACACCTTGGATGAGCTCCTACAATCCTTACAACTCAAGATCTAAATGAAAACTCAACATTGTTACTATTCAACAAAACTTCAACAATTAATAACTTGAAAACTAATGGATGAAAAGGTTTGGAATTCATAGTATACCTTCCTTATGTGATGTAGAGTACCTAGGATTTTTTCCTTGAATTAAGAGTGAAGAGAAGTGGAAGAAAGAATTCTTCTTCTCCTTGTTTTTGGGTTTGGCCGAGAGCAATATTGAACAAGGGGGGGGGGGAAGAGTTTTTGTTTTGATTTTTGGTGTTGGTGGAATAAAGTGAATTGTGTGGTTGATATGTATTAAGTGTATGTACATGTATCACATGGTACAAGTCTAGTGTCTAGACCACCATACCTCCTTGTCTCCTTGGACAATGTACCACTAGTTACTATTCCTCTTGCTAACTTTGCATTACTAGTTTGCTTTTCTAACTACTTAGTTGCATGGGACTTGCATGCAATATCATTCCTTGTATCATTATTCTTCCACCAATGCTTGTCACTTAATCTTTAATTCGTATCGTATCTTAATTAATTTCTCGTAATAATATTTTGTCGCGTAGAGATTTCCCTTGTAATTCCTTAAGTACTTAATTGTGTAAATTCCTCGAATATCCATAACTCCTCGTCATAATTCCTAATAAATCTTTTAATACTCCAATAACTCTCAAATCCCAAGTTTTATAAATCTTACTAACAATAAGACTCTTGCCTTCAACAAGCTTCCCTTTATCTTACATGGTAAATGTAACAACATAATTTCTCAGACAATCAATTCCATTAAACAACAGGGATGACTAAAAAGGTTCCAAATTGACAATGTCATATGATATTATATAAAAGAAAATATTACAAAAATTAGGGTTCTTACAACTGCTCAAGAGATTCCTGATATTCAGATTGACTTAGCTCAAAGTCTTGCAGATAAAACTGCTCATGATCTTCACATTGCTGAAATGGATGCTTTATATGCAGACACTGCATTTGAGGGAAGCACACAAGAACCTTTAACTCAAAGTGTTAAAACAGCTTCAAAACCTCTGGCTACACAAGAACCATTGGTAGCAAATACTGATGCAAGCCCAGTTCCTGATGAGAGCCTAATTCCTGATGATAGTGATGTTGCAATTCCTGATGATACTCAACTAATCCTGGTGCAACCACTTTCATCAAGGCCAATGGAATCTATTTCTACTTCATCAGGTAACATTTCTCTTTCTCCTCCTTACAATACTGATAGCATGATTGTAGATAGCCCTATAAGGAATACCTCTATCTATATGACTACAGTTCACTTCTCTTAGCCATCTCTTATATCTTTGAATTTGTTGAGCCAGAACTTTTCAAGTGAGAAAGAGAGTGAATAATTAGTGAAAATACAGAGTGATGAGAGGCAGTCTCCTGTACTGGCAAAAGGAGAGGTAGAAATGAGTGAGAAGTTACAAACTTCTAGTGAGATAGCAGTTACTATTGAAAGTAACTTAGGAGATGCTGTGAGAAATGAGGAGATCATTTTAAAAGAACAAAGAGATTTAGGAACTGTTTCTGTTCTCAATGCAGGTCATCAGGATACACCACCTACATCTTCTGCTGATTTGAAGTTAAAGGCTGTCCTGATTTCTAATGAAAATGATGATGATAAAATTCCTGATGCTGATTCTGTTGACAGCTCAGATGATGAAGATGATGCTGATGATAATCCTGATACAGCTCAACTTCAAGCAGCCATAAAAGCAAGTCTAAAGTCTACTCATGGGTCCTCAAGCAAGTTTATGGAAATTGTGAGCAAAGCTAAAGATGGCAAGGTTAAAACTAGGAGAGCCTATTCTGGTGCTATTCTTGAACACATTCAAGCTCTCAGAAGATATGAATGGGATATTAAGTGGAATAAACCTACTGCTGTCATCAATTTTAATAATGCTCTATTTCATTCCCAGAACACAGTTTCTACACTGTCTAGTCCTGATCTCAAAGATCATCTGAGGACTACTACTATTCTGGCAAAGGGATTGAAGGATGAGGTTGATTTTGTCAAAACTGACAATGCCACAGTTAGGGCTGATATTCATTCTGCTATATCTTTGACTGCTACTACTTCTCAGGCCAGGATACTTAGCAATGAAGTCAAGGCACTTGAGAAAAAGATGGATAAAAGGATGGATGTTTTGGAGTTTATAACAGCCCCAGATCCGGGGTCGGGGACCTGGTCGTTACGGTCTCATATTCCATAAACAATACTTGCATTTGAATCAAAATACATAAATAGCATGCTATGACCCCCACAATAATACCACATCACACACAACCAGTTATAGTCCCAGAGATGTAATTGAATTAATACTCTAATCATAGGATCCACAAGTTATAAGTCATTACAACCCAAAATGATTACAGAACAAGTTTAATGGTTTCTTGCATTTGATTAACATAAGTGATACATATAAGTAAGTCTGATACATAAAAGCTACCAATCTAGCTTATTGGCTGCTCCTACCTCAGCAATGGCTCTGATGGCTGTCACCTTCTTGCGTTGAGTGCGTCTTGTGCGGGCCATCAGATCTAGATGCTGTTGTGATATAATAAATAAAGCAAGAGTGAGCAATAGCCCACCAAAAGTAATATATAACTGAACAATAATATATGACTATTCAAAAATATCTTAGAGAATCATATGCCATGCATTAACGAACATAGTGCCAATATAATGTAACGGATGAAGTAACGAGGTATTTCAGAGTACTTTTAGTTCTGAACAGTTTTCAAACCCTGTCAACATGAGTGATACTTCATGTTGCAGAAAATAAATAGATTTGGATGATGAACCAATGCTGGAGTATGTCGCGCCGGATGACACCACCTTACGATGATTAGTCTCAGGTCGTGCATCTCAAAATTTGTTTCTCTACATGTAGAAGGAAGAACATATGGACACCACCATAAGCCGGATCTCCCTATCCATCTTTGGGCTTAGTCGGGGCCGGCGCCACTCGGACCCTATTTCCAGGATGGACTGTCCTATAGCCTCTTATACCAGTTTCAATGATGGACTCTCCCACAGCCTCTTACACATTATACAAATACTCCTAGTTCGAATAAATCCATGACTCTTAAATGTAAAGCTCGTCCCCCTTTCCCCAAGTGTAATACTTGTTGATAGGACTCCACAAGGTAGTCGTATCTAGTTGGAAAGGAAAATTCACCAATATTTCCCAAGCAGTTGCTTGTTAATGGATATCGACTTGTTCCAACAATATTACCCCTCGAACGATGAGGGAGTAACACAGAGACTCGTCTTGATAAATAGCAACGAAGCTGCTAGTGAAAATAATAGTTTTAAAAGATTTATGACCGGGAAGTCAAACAAATAAATAACAACTCTCAAGTAAGGTTCCCTTATAATTTGGAAGATAGATTCGAATGAAAAATGGAGTTTTTGAGAACCTTCCTTGATAAAAATAATAATAATAAGACTCAGAAATAATTTACATAGTATTTCAAGGTCAAGGATAATTTTTGAATAAGATGAATTATTTTTAGAACTAGTTAAAAGAATTAAATAAATATTCAAGGAATATTTATTACATCATAAATATTTTCATAATATTCTTAATATAAAATATTGCTCATAAATAACCCTCAAAAGAATAATCAATAAATAAATAATTCCTCGAATGAATATTCTAAATAATATTCAATAAATAAGTAAGACCTTAAATGGGTTTTCAGAATAATATACCTTACAGAAATAAAGTTCAAATGAATATTCCAAATAATATTCATTAAATAAATAATCTCCAATGAATATTCCAAAATAATATTCATCTAAATCAATAACCTCAAATGAATATTCAAAATAATATTCATTGAATAAATAATCTAGAATGAACATTCAAAGAATATTCAATAAATAAGTAATGGAAAAATATTTACTTAAATATTTTCCTCAGAAAATAATCACAATATATCAAGGAATACTGACTCCCGGTCTATATTAGAAGAATGAGATCATATGCCCTTCACTTAGGGTCTTAGCAATATCCGGCTTAAAACTAATATATCTCGTAACTAGCTTATAAGCCAACATCAATTCTCGGAACAAGTATCACAACATAATCTGAAAGCAGGCATGCATGCTATGGCATATGTATAACAACAATCAATCATATATATTATCACAACAACAGTTCCAAAGTATTGGAAACTTTCCTGGTAATCTGGTGGGGGTAGCGTGTCTCGGATCGGTCCGGTGATCTATAAATAACCAAAATTATTCAAGGTTAATCACCTATCACTTTGAAAAGCTAAGTACATACTTTACTTAAGCCAAAACATGCTTTCAAGTTAACTCTTATTAACACCGTTGTGATCTGACACTTGCTCATTATCAAGGCATGTCATTACACTTACACTTAGTAGGTTCTTAAGTCATATAAGTTTTGAGGTCGATCTTTTACCAACAAAGATTATACCTCGAGATTTATTGTCCAATTTCTAAGTTATAACCAAGTGTTCTTTTAAGGGGTTCATTCGTACTTAACCTCGATTCGAACATTTTTATAAAATCGAAAAACGATCCATTTGACATGAGGTTTTCTCTCACACCTTCCTTATGATCTCTAATATTCAATTACCAAGATTCGCCACTGAATTAATCATGTTAAGGGGGTCCAATTCCAGTTACGAACTCGCACTTATGGTTTCAAACTACTTTCACTAAATCGACCATAACTCCTAAACAGTAAGTCCGTTTGCTTCGATTCTCGCGCCAAAAAGATCTATGACTCGAGATCTATACGGGTAGGTCATATATTCATCAAGGCCAGAAAATTAACCCAACTGTTATGCACGAATTTATAATGGTTAATGAAATTTCGGCATTACGACGGCTATAAATCGAACGTTTCCAAATTTATTACATCACAACCAAGCCACACCGGGCATACCATACATCTTATACACATGATAATCATCTTAACAAGTCCAAGAACATCTCACTACACCATCCTATTCATCATATTACTTAGATTAACTAAACCACTACATAATCATGCTTATAATACACCATATTCATAACTAATCTCAAAACCACCAGTAACATTCATAAACTAAAAATAAGCTCTAGGGTTTAGGTGAGATATACCTTCCTTGGAGTGTGTATAAGCCTTAGTAAACCTTGTATGATCCTTAGAACACCTTAACCAAGCTTAGATCATACAAAGAAATCAAGAAATCAAAGTTAGTTTCTTGAAATCACTATTCACCCTCAACCTTCTTGATTTTATATCTCAAGAATGGAATGGAATTTGAAGCTAAGATTCATAGGATATCTTAGTTATGAATTATGGAACATACCTAATTAATCTTGAGATTTAACAATGGTGGAAAGTGGGATTTTTGTTCTTGAATTTTTGAAGAAGCCGAATGCCTTCAAGAGAGAGAGAATGGAGTTGCTTGCCTTGTCTTTGATCTCCTCTTGTCCAAAATGTATTATTGAGATAATATCTAGCATAAAGTGGCTTTATTAAAGTGCTTTGGTCATGCCATGCATGATCAAAGGGACAACTGTTGAGGTTTAGTGGTGTAGTGATGTAATTATGCAAACTAATCTAGTTTGTTTCCAAGGATGCTAGTTACCTTTATAACTAACTCGTTTACTTGATCTTATCCACTTGAACATGCTTATATCTTGGCTCTCTGCTTGTTTCTTTGTCTGGTTATTACTCATTTTCATTGATCGTTCGGAGGAATATCTCAAATATTTCTTGTTAGTGTTTTACCGGAAACCTTCTTAATATTTATAATACCATTCTCAATCCTCCTTTATAATCCTTGAATTTAAATTCCTTAAATCTCTTTAACAAATTCTTAAATCTTTCAGTGTCCAGGAAAACCTCAGAGAAAATAAAAGTGCTATTTTTCTGAATCTGACATCGTTTACATACACTTATATTGCCTATCTATCATTAATACGAACTCATAAATCCGTTCTGAATACTTCTATATAGTGTCGTCTAATAATATTCCATATTCCACTAAAACACTATTCATTACCTATTCTCTTTTTATTCCTTGTACTTAGAAAGATGTTCTCGCTCTTCCTTGAGCGTTCCCTATCTCTTTTACGGAATCACTAGACTTATACTAAATATCGATTTGGATGACATGAGCTACCAGATATCGATTTGGATGACATGAGAATACTTCCTCTGTTTGTATACCATATCTTACTTTATTGACGATAGATTATTCTTACCTAAGTTGTCAACCAATTGCAGCATTCATAGCATATCACTACTAGAAATATGTCAATATACATCGGTTTTTAGCCGTTGTAAAAAAAAACTTGGGCGATGTCTATGCGTGTGTAGAGAAAGGTCAAAACTTTAGACATCGACATTAGTTTCTAACAGATTTACGATGTCTAAGCTACATTATGTGCAATATTTCTTTTTAAATAATGACATATTATGTGCATTAGATTAATATAAACATAGAACATGCAAGGTATAGGAAGACATATACATCGATTTCTCGGTAAACACCGATGTTATATTCTCTAATAGACATCGGTTGCTTAGTGAAACTGATGTTAGATGATGTTACATTGTCTAATAGACATCGATTTCTTGACAAAACCGATGTTATATATTCTAACAGACATCGGTTTCTATCCATTTTCATTGTAATGTTTAACATATTACATCAGTTTTTTTAAAATATTTGATGTATTAGCTTTACTTGGACATTGGTTTACTTTTTAAAAACCGATGTCTCTTGTCGAGGTTTTAGTAAGCGGTAATCATTTTATATGCACCCCAAAACTCAAATCAAACCAAAACACTAAAATACAAAAACAATTATAATTAGCAAACACCAAGTAATTACCATTTACCAAACACCAAACATCCAATGTTTACATCAACTGGCATTTACTAAATATTCCAAATGTTCAAAATATTCAAGAGGGTATAAAGACTACCTGACATGTTCTAAATATATAAAAAAAAAACTATGCCTTTTGATGAGAAGGCATTCTCTCACAAAGCATGTCTTGAAGAACTTGAGCCAGAGCAGCAGGATGACTCTTGGATTTATCGTAGGGAACATATAAAGAGGATTTTAATGAACTTCCATATCTGGATTTTAGAAATTCTTCAGCAATTCTTGAAACAGGTAGGAACACATAAGGTTTTGAGGAATCTGCCCAGTATTGTGCTTGATCCTTTCTTGAGGTAACCTAAAAAAGTAGGTAAGTCAGATGATTCACACGAAGACTACTCACTATTATTTCTAGCAAGTAGTAATACAATACCACTTGAAGGAATCTTATTAGTTAAGTAAGTTTACTGTGTACAATCTCTCAGAAGAATATGCAATTGTGATACCACTTGAAGTATTTCTAGCAATACCACATGAAGTATTTCTAGCAATTGTGATAAGCACAAAGAGAAACCTCATTCTATACTGATAATAGAACCTACCAATATAGATAAAAGCGACAAAAGATTACGTAGAAAAATTCTAAGTTCTACAGCCGTCCTATATCCTCTAAATTTGGTTGGTAGATATCTAGTTTGGATACCTGTTCTATTGCAAGCTTCATGCAGGCATCAATATTTGTAATATCTTCAACTTCACAAGCTTCCATCTGAAGTAAATAAATCTAAATTAAATAGATATTACAACTTCAAATTCCAATAACTGCAAAATAATACGAGCATAACTAGAGATAGAACAAAATAATACTCATTCAGTAAATTCGTCAAACAGTTGGGGAGCATAGTTACATTGTTATATATATTATCAGTTCATTTCAACGCTGTGTAATTGTTAGGTCCGATAAGATTGTAGAAGGGGGGTTGAATACAATCTATATCATTTTCTCGAAATTTGTTCTTAAAGTAAAATTTATCTTAAACAAATTTGTGCGGAATAATATAACACAGATTTCAAGTTGAATATAACAATATATTAACTTGATGGGTGTTACAAAATCAGTCCAAATGATTATCAAGTAATTAATAACTAATTAGAAAATTCGACATGAATTTTTCTAATTTAGTTAATAAAAATCAAGATATCAAGTTGTGAACTAGGAAACTTAATTCGCTACTACAAGAATCACAAGTAAACAAGTTCCAATGGATAGAATATTACAACTGAGATGAACTTGAATTTACAGAAATTAATTTGTATGTGTTCTTGAGCTTGAGAGAGAGAGAGAGAGAGAGATAGGCTGTTGTGTTTTTGTGTGTAATGTTATGTTCTGTCTGTTCTGCTTCTTTTGCAATCTGCTGTCTTTTATAACACAGCCATAGTCATATTGCTTTGTTTCAACTGATATAACAATCAGTTAACAATAATATGACATTCGGTATGACTATCCACTGCAAGTAATATGACAGTCTCTTCCAATATAACTTTCGGTATGACTATCCTTAATACTTGATATGACAGTGTGTTGCACTAGATATGACTATCCATTCCAATATAACATTCGGTATAACTATCTCTTTGAATGAGATATGACTATCCAGTTGAGATAATATGACTGTCCAATCCAACATCTTGATATGACTATACTCTTTGAACTGTATATGACAATCGGTATAACTATCCTTTGATAGTTATATTATCATATTTTTTCAGCTTATAATTAATCAAATGATTTATAAAAATCATTTAAATAACTATTTCTTTTTCATATTAATTCTGATTTAATTAATCTAATAATTACTTTAACAAATATATTAATTCTGATAGAATTAATTTATTTATTTAAATTAATTATTTGATTTAATTAATTAAAGTAGAATTAATACAAATCCTTTAATAGTCAATACTTCACTATGTACCACGTAATTATAATAAGGAACATACACTGGATCGTTGTTGACGCTCGATGTACTGTCTGGTTCATGAACGACTAACTCCAATCTCTGTTCTTTATCTTGATTTTAAACTGAGGTCTTTTTCCTTTCTTCACTCTCTTCAATCATTCTGTACTGATACTGTTTCTTATCACTTATAGAAATCTCTGTCCTTTAAATGAATCCATGTGTTTCAATGCTACCTTGAGGCTTGATCAGACAACTGAATCTTCTTCTAGTGTAAAACATCAAAACTATAGATTGACTTGTTGATTTTTGTTCTGACAGTTATCATTTTTTGAGATTCCTGTGACAGTTGTTATTATTTACTTATTACAATCTAATTTAATTGGATTAGGATCCTCGAACTACAAATAGGCTGAGGCATATGCCTTTCAATCTCCCCCTATTTGTTTGTTAGACAATAACAAGCAAATACCTAGAGGATTCTTCAACTAATCCCAATTAAACAAGTAAAGGATAAAACTTTAAATGCTAAGTAAAAATTGGAAAAGTTCTGGTTCATATATAACATTATCCAGATTCAAACAGAAAAGATAAATACAAGATAGATGATCTTCTAGACTGATCATATAAGACAATTATCCTATCTTGTTCTCTCTAAGCTCTAAAGATATCACTTGCAAGGCTGATCTTCATTTATCACTTTCTTCCTCCTCGTTGATTTCTCCTTCTTCTTGTTCATCCAGATCAGGTAGATTCTTGATCAATTCAGAGTCAACAAGTAACTCTCTTCTGGATGATACATCTGTAGGATAAACTAGTGGTATTCCAAGTTTCTTTCTCAACTCACCTTGATACTGCTTATACTTCTTCATGTTGGTTTGAGTATAGGATCTTATATGATCTGCAGCTTCAATCTTTTCTTGAGTTGCAAAACCATGATTTCGAAGAGAATATTCAACATACACCAAATGTCTGGCAAGATGTGTATATAATTCCTTTGTCTGAAGATTAACAGTGTTAATAACTTCTCCGTTAAGAATTTTAACTTGTTGAGGGTTATCTATCACTTCAGGACCAGCTCTTTTAGCAAATTCTTGAAATTTTTCATGAAGTAGTATACCTAGCTCAGAAGATGTTCTGACTTTTGGTCTCAGCACCCAAAGTTCTGACAGAGATCTATCATAGAAGAATTGAAGAGATACTTTATGAGATCCAAGCTTATGACATTCAACAAAGATTAGTAGCTCACCAGTCTTTGGATCAGTTGCAGTAGTTATTCTTACAATTTCTGTCTTCAAAGCTTTTAGGTACATGTCATGTACAAGATTCTTCTTTTTAAAGCTTTCAAAAATAGCAAGCAACCGACGATCATCATAGTCAGAAGTTTGTGGTGAGTCTATTACCTTTTGAGCACGTTCCAATTTATCACCACTTTTGTACTTGATGTACATCTTCCTTGCTTCTAGCTTTTGAGCATGTTGCTTTTGTAGTGCTTCCTGTTCAGCCTTTTGAAGCCTTTCATTATGAGCTATCTGTTCTAGTGTCTTCTTGAGTCTTTCTTCTCTCATAGACAGATTAGCATCATTCTGTTCAAGTTCTTTATTAGCTTCAAAATTCATTCTTTGTGTTTCAACAGAATCAGGAACTACTGGCTCTTCATCATCCCAAAAATTGAGATCCGGTTCATCAAATTCTTCACCATCATCAGGAAACTGCAAGTCAGCAAAAAGATCAAGGTTATCAGGTTCACCTGTATTGTAATAACCTTCTACAGTGTCATCATCCTGTGCTGCTTGAGCTTGAGTTATCTTCTTCTTCTTCTCCTTATCACTCCTATCTTCATCTTTTTCTTTACTCACACTTCCTCCCCCTCTAGATTTTTCCCCCTTAGTTGAGGAATCCTCTACAGTTTTATTACTTGTACCAGCTCCAGGGCCACTTTCATCACTACTTTCAAAGAATTTCATCTCTTCTGTTGTAAGTGAGTGAGTTCTGCTAATGATATTATATAAGTGTCCCAACCCCTTTGCTTGATAATCATTTTGCCTTTCAATTTGACTGAGACGATGTTCAGTGGATAAGTGATTCTCATTTATGTTATTCTGAAGATCTTCAATCTGATTCGACATAGAAGTTATAATGAGATCTTGAGCCACTGTGACATCTCCAGAGTCTACAATTGCTTGTTGTTGAGAGAGTTAAAGTGCATTGATCTTGTTGTTGAAGATAGTTCTCATTTTGTCCATGTCAAACCTTAGATTTTTATTATCCTCTTTAGATTGAGCAAAACTTTCTTTCATTTGATCAAGTTGTGCCATGAGAGATAGAGTGTTTGAGTCATTGTGTGCGCTCACCTCAATAGCTCTATGAGTATCACTCACCTCACGTGCTAGTGTTTCACTCAGATTTGAGGTAATCCTTACATCACTCCTCTCATATTCCTGAGCTGCATCCATTGTTCCTGCATCAGAAATCACCCTAGCCTCCTCTTGGAAGGTCAGTGGTGGTACAATGGGAGTTCGCAAATCCCTATCAACCTGTGAGGGTTCTTCTGCCGTAACAATGGCAGGCACTGTAACTTGCTCTCCTTGCATGACAATGTTTTCAGCTTCATTTAAGAAAATGTCTTCCCCCATTGTGAGTAACAGGGGTGTGCTTGAAGAAATGAAGGGGTTTACAGTTGCCTCAGATATAGTTTTACTTTTCTTTTGTAAAGGCAGAGCTGTGGTTTCACTCAAGACATCACTACTTGGATTAGATCTTTTGATTGACAATTTCTTTCTGTGATAGTATTTGGAGAATGTAGAAATAGTGTTTGGTGCATTGACCTGGGTTAAAGGTTGTGGTTGTACAGCCCCTTGGTCATTTCTCACAAATAATTGACTCTCAGAAAGATATTGAGATTGCGAAGAAGTTACGTCAAAGACCTGATCATTAACAGTTGCAACATCTTCACTCTGAGTGGGTTGATCCACTGGAAGTTGAGGTTCAGGAGCAATTAAGGGTTCAGGATCAGGTTGAGGTTCTGGTGCTGGTTGGTGTTCAGGAGCTTGTTCTGCTTCAAGTTCTGGAGCTTGTTCAAGTGCAAGTATCCCAACAACTGGTTGAGGCATAACATTTGGCAAATTTATGAACGTGGACATATATGGTGTTATGACCACTGGAACATGCAACAGAGCCTTAGAAGTATCCAACCTAGTGTAGAACTTCTTGTTTGGTTTACCAGACCATTGAACTCGATCATTTGGAAAAGGAGCAGGCTGATCCTTAGGCATAAGATGATTAAATATCAATGTCAAAAATCGAGGGTAGTGACACTTAACCATTTTACCTTTCCCAAAGTTCTTTCTAGCCTTCTTCACATGATTTAACAATATAGGCCATAGCAAGCTACCAAAGTTGATCCTTCTGTTATGAGCAATTGAGAAACCAATAAACTGTAACATACCTGTGATGACGGTATTGTTACTCTTGGTAGAATTGGCAAAAACCTTTGCGATGATCTCGAAGAAAATGTTCCATTCTTGAACAAGGTTGCTTTTGAGTGGACGTTTAAGATCCAGTTGACCTTGATAGTTCAGATGTGTAAAGAATTGGGTCAACTCATCAGTTGATGGCGTTTCAGCAAACTGTTCCGTAGGAAGTTTCAGAGCCGCATTGAAGACAGATTCATCCACTGTATATGTCTTATCATTAAAGTTGAAAGAAAACGATCTTCCATCTGAGATCATCATAGCTATAGTACACATTAGTTTAAGCGGGCCAAATTTCATGGGAATATTTGCAGTTATAGATGGCTACAGATATTTTGTTCGTTCAGAAATGTTATCCAAGGCTTGAAACGATCAACCGAGCAATCCTCGGGATTAAAATATCCAATAAAATTGTGATTAACAATCTCAAAATTATTATAAGCACCAGCCATTCCAAATCAAATATTAAATTTATGGAATCTGCAAAATTCAACAATTAAACTAATTAATTCACAAAATTCAAATTAATAAATAATTAAAAATTCAAAAAATTGAATTCTTCACCAAAAATTCTGAAAATTTAAGGCAATGATCTTGATATCAGTACAAACACAAGTATATTTTTAGTTTTTGAAAAATCACAACCATTCCTCTTGAATTTTAGATCGAAAATCCGAAAGTTTCAAACTCAAAATCACAAAAACTCGACTAAATCTCACATTTAAACCGAAGTTTTGAAGATAATCGACTGGGTAATCGATTAATGTTCTTAGAATCGTGATTGGAGTGTGATTTGAGACGAAAATCAGGCAGCAATTCGACAGTTATATGTGTGTATATATGTATGTATCGAATGAGAGTATTAGGTGACTTAACACGTTAATTTTTTTTAGAACAAACTGATTTGACTTACGGATATAACAATCTGCTCATATACAAATCAGTTGTAATATGACTATCGGTTGATAGTCATACCGATAGTTATATTACGTGTTATCGTAATATAGTTCACTTGTACTGATAGTTATATCACAGCTAAATAACAACATGACTATAAAAAAAACAAAGAATATGCCAATCAGTAGAATTGTTATATCGATAGTTATATTTCGAGTAACAACTATAATATAATTATACAATAACTAAAGTTATATCTAGAGAAAGTAGTAATATGACTATCTAAATGATTAGTTATATCTAGAGTTATATTAACAATAAAATTAACTGTTTATTGTAAAACTAATTAATATAACAATTAAAAAATCGAATATAACAATCAGATGGATTGTTATACCGATTGTTATATTTAACAAAACAACTAATATAACTATCCTAACATTCTAATATTAACAGGATATTTACAGTTAACATATTCTAATAATAAAGCAATTTAATTATTAAATAATAAACTATAAATAACACACTAATTTACACTAATATTAGCAGACATAATAAAAATTATTAAAACGATCAAAGGTAGTCCTTTTTACGGAATCAAACATTAATAACAAAAGGACAAACACTACAAATCAAATAAAAATAAAAATAAAATACTAAATATTTACATAATTATTTATGGTGAATTAATAAATCTATAAATTTTCTAATAAAATAATTTCCATATAGAAAATTATTCAAAAAGAAAATATAATTTATTAAACATCAAAAATAATGCAACTAATTTTAGAATAAGGACATTTTCAAGAAAAATAGATTTCTCATAAATTACAGCTTGTAAAATTCGAGAAAAATATTTTTATGAAAAATGAATTACTCTAAAATTAAAAGAAGTAATTAGAAATATATAAAGAAGATAATGACAATGATTTAAGAATAAACAAGCAAAAGTATAAGTTGATAAAATAATTATACAAGTGAATTCAATAACAAATATTAACACATGAATCACTTGTAAATTATTAAAGATCAAACCTCAGATAATAACTAGTTTAATTACTAGGACTATTTAACATACCCAATTCACCAACAAGTCTGGTGAATGTGGATTCGTCAAGAGACTTAGTAAAAATATCTGCTGTTTGTTCTTCCGTAGGTACAAAAAATAACTCCACGGTACCATTCATGACATGCTCTCGAATAAAATGATACCTGATGTCAATGTGCTTTGTTCTCGTATGCTGCACAGGATTGTTGGAGATTGCTATGGCACTTGTATTATCACACAAAATAGGAATATTGTTTAATACAAAGCCATAGTCTCTAAGTTGATTCCTAATCCATAAGATCAGAGCACAGCAGCTTCCAGCAGCGATGTATTCAGCTTTGGCTGTTGAGTTGGAAACTGTCTGTTGTTTCTTACTGTACCAGGAAACAAGTCTTCCACCTAGAAATTGACAACTCCCAGATGTGCTTTTTCTGTCTACAACACTTCCTGAATAATCTGAATCTGTATATCCAACAAGGTTAAAACCAGAATCTTTAGGGTACCAGATGCCTAAGTTAGGCGTACCCTTAAGATATCTCAGCATCCGATTGGAACCTTGCACACAAGCACGTAGCATGCATAATATCAGGTCTACTTGCAGTAATGTAAAGTAATGAGCCTATCATACCTCTGTAGCTTGTGATATCTACCTTGGCAGAATTTTCACATGCTCCAAATTTGACCGCTGTGGATGATGGTGTTCTTGCTGAAGATGAGTCCTCCATTTGATATTTCTTGAGAAGCTCTTTGACATACTTGGATTGACAGATAAATATTCCATTTATCCTTTGACTTACTTGCAATCTAAGAAAGAACTCCAGCTCACCCATCATGCTCATTTCAAACTTACCCTGCATTAACTTAGCAAATTTCTTCCAAAGAAGATCATTAGTAGACCCGAATATTATATCGTCCACATAGATTTGGACTAATATTGTATCATTCTTATGTTTCTTTGTAAAGAGAGTTTTGTCTATGACACCTCTAGTAAATTCATTTTCAAGTAAAAATTTAGAGAGTGTCATACCATTTCCTTGGTGCTTGCTTAAGACCATAAATAGCCTTGAAGATAAAGTAGACATAACCCAATAGATCTGGATCTTCAAAACCAGGTGGTTGTTCTACATATACCTCTTCATCTAGCTTACCATTCAGAAAGGCACTCTTGACATCCATTTGATAAACATTAAAGTTAGAAAAGGCTGTGAATGCCAAGAATATCCTAATGGCCTCAAGTCTAGCCACTAGAGCATAGGTCTCATCATAGTCAATGCCTTCAGATTGTGAGTAATCTTTTGCTACCAATCTTGCTTTATTTCTTGTTACTGTGCCATCTTCATCAAGTTTGTTTCTGAATACCCACCTAGTACCAACCACTGTTCTATTTGTAGGTCTGGGTACCAGCTTCCATACTTCTTGTTGTTTAAATTGATTGAGTTCATCTTGCATAGCAATCACCCAATCAGGATCTGAAATAGCTTCTTCAGTTTTCTTAGGTTCCATTTTAGATAGAAACCCTGAATAATTACATTGATTTTGTAAAGCTCTTCTAGTCTTTACACCAACATCTGGATCACCAACGATTAGCTCAAAAGGATGAGCTCTATTCCAAACAGTCTGTCTGGGAAGATTTAGTCTTGATGATTCGCCTTGTTCTTCATTGTGATGTTGAGTATGACTAGTAGATCCTTCATTAACTCCCCCTGAGTTGTTACCAGGATGATTAGATGAGTGTTCAGAAGTATGAGTGGTATTTTCAATATTATCATAATTTTCACCACCATTATTCTGATTAGTCTCATCATTGACATTGTTGTCATTAGCATCAACAAAAACATCAGGTGGACTATCACCATCTGAATCTAGATCTGTCATATCTTCAAAAGATAGCTTTTCAGATGAGTCTTCAGTTTGGATGCTAGGGAGTTTAGTGTCATCAAATGTTACATTGACACTTTCCATCATCTTCTAATGTTCAATCACATACACCTTATAAGCTCTTCTTTCATAACCAACAAAAATTGCTTCATGTGCTTTGGCTTCAAATTTTCCACCTTGATCGTCTCCTTCTTTAAGTACAAAGCATTTTGCTCCAAATACATGAAAGTATTTGAGTGTTGGTTTCTTTTCATTCATGGCTTCATAGGGTGTTTTCATCAAGTCTTTGTTGATAAGAGTTCGATTCTGAGTATAGCAAGCAGTGTTGACAGCTTCAGCCCAAAAGTACAATGGAAGCCTTGATTCACTTAACATAGTAAGTGTAGCTTCAATCAAGGTTCTATTCTTTCTTTCAACTATCCCATTTTGTTGAGGAGTTCTTGGAGCTGAGTACTGTCTGGTTATACCCTTTTCAGTACAAAAGTCATTCAGAACTGCATTCTTGAATTCAGTTCCATTGTCTGACCTTATAGCCCTCACTGGATACTTGGAATCCAACTCAATTAACTTGATGTGATCAATCACCAGTTGTGGAGTCTCATCTTTAGAATTCAGGAACAATACCCATGTATACTTAGAAAAATCAACAACAATCACAAGAGCATATCTTTTCTTTGACATAGACATCACATTCACTGGACCAAATAGATCCATGTGAAGTAACAGTAAAGGATCAGTTATTGAAGATATATTAGTGCTCCTGTGAGTTGCCCTTTTTAGTTTGCCTTTTTGGCAGGCATCACATAGTCCTTCCTGTGTGAATTCCATAGAGGGTAAACCTCTCACCATTTTCCCTCTTAACCAAATAATTCATTATTTTGAAATTCAGGTGAGAATGTTTCTTGTGCCATAGCCAGCTTTCATCTGTGGATGCTTTAGAATAGAAGCAATTGATTTCTTCAGTGCTTCCAGTGTTCATATTGGCTACATACAAGTTTCCTTTTCTGACTCCCGTCAGTGATGGTTGTTCACTTCTTTTGTGTGAAATCAGACAATTCTTTTTGTTAAAGTAGACATCAAATCCTTTGACACAGAATTGACTGATACTGAGCAAATTATGATTAAGTCCTTTTACAAAGGACACTTCTTCTATGATAACATTTCCAGCTTCAAGTCTGCCATATCCATCAGTTCTACCTTTGCTGTTATCTCCAAAGGTAACTACTGGGCCGGCCTTCTCTACCACATTTGTCAGCAGGGTTCTGTCTCCAGTCATATGCCTTGAACATCCACTATCCAAGATCCAGGTTACTCGTTCAACCTGTTCAACACCCTGCAGTGACAAACGGATTAAACCTTCTTCAGAACCCAAATTTGATTGGGTCCTGCGGATTTAAAGTATTGGCCTTTATCAGGCAAAACAACATTTTTAATTTTAACATCTTTAATCAATAAACATTTAACCTTATAAACAGATTTGAAAATCTTTTGTTTTATCTTGGGTATCCATGTTTCTTTAGCAGCAATAACACTTGTGTCATTGACTGGACATTTGACCTGGTAACCATTCTTAGTAACCCTTTGTTTAGTCTTAGGTACAAATGTCTCTCTCCTAACTTGAGGAGGAATAGCAGTCTTTGATCGAACATTATTCTTCCTGTTCATATGCTATCGAGGAGCAGTCTGTTTATCACATGCATAACTACCATTAAAATAAGCACGCATACTGTTAAAAGCACAAGACATACAATTGACAGTACCACAAGATTTATGAGATGAATCAAGAATAGGCATGGTATGCATATCAGACATGGTATTGTTCTTTTTCAACTTATTACCACCTAATCCAGTCTTAGAAGAACTAGTTGTTTCAACAACCTTGACTGGCACTTTAGGTACATCTTTCTTGGATGAAACATTCTTTGGATTAACGTCCTTAACAGATTTAACATTAACAAGAACTGTGCCATTTGCACTGTCCTCATTTCTCATTTCTTCCTGGATAACCATAGAAAGAACATCTGGTGGTCCAACATCAATTTTTTTAAATAGAGGTTCTTTAACATTCTTGAGCACATGTGGTATTCCCCTTTCTTTAGCACTAACAAGGTTAGGGGAATTTATGCCCAATGATCCAACAGCTTCATTGTAGCCATACCCTATACCTACTGTTTGTTCTACAGCTTGTTTGTTAAAAAACTCTTTGGAAACTTTAACAGAATTATAACAAGCCCTGACCTATGTTTCAAGTTCAGTAATTCTAGCCATTTGTTTGCCTACAACTTCTAGAATAGATTTCTCCTTTTTATGAAGCATTGTTATTTCATCTCTTTGTTGATCTTGATTAATATGCACCTTTTTCAATTCTGACACTTCATTTCCAAGTTTAGTGCTTAGCAGATCTAGTCTATTATATCCAGTTTGTGCATTATCTAAGGAATTATATAGACTATGAATCAACTCAGTGTCAGTAAGAATTACCGGTTTGTTATGATGATCAGATGCTTCATCATTTGCCATCAGCGCAAGATTTCCAAATTCTTCATCTTCGTTGTCCGTGTCATCCCAACTCTTACCAGCCGCAACATAGGCTTTTCCAGGTTTCTTCTTCTTAGCAGCAAAGTCTCTTCTTTGAGTTTGCTTGGGTTTCAGACATTCAATGGCAAAGTGCCCCAATTCATTACAGTTGAAGCAACGAAACTTGCTTCTGTCAACAGATCCAGTTTTGTATCCTCCTCTGTTACTAGAGGAAGAAGAGCCTCCTCTCTGGAATCTGTTATTTGACTTGAACCTGTACTTTGGATTTCTTCTGAATCTAAAGTTGCCAAATTGCCTTACCATCAATGCCATGGATTCATCTTCCAGTTGATCTAGCTCTTCTAGTGAGTAAAAGTCTCCACCATCCTAAGTAGGTGGTGTTTGACCAAGTTCTACTTCAGTCTTTTCCTTGTCTGAGCTGTAAGGTAGAACAACCTTAGCTTCCACTTCCTTAGGTGCCTCAACTACAAGAGCTGTAGATGAACTTGGCACTCTTCCTTTACCAGAGACCTCCCTCTACTGTACTTGTTCTAGTTCATAGGTTTTCAGAACACCAAACAACCTTTCAAGAGCAATCTTATTCAAATCTCTTGATTCTCTGATGGCCGTTATCCTGTGTTCAAGATGAGTGGGCATCCTCAACAAAAACTTCATATTAATCTCCTTCTGTGTATATTGCTTGCCATGAACTTGCAAGTTGTTGATTATCTTGTTATACCTTTCAAACACTTCCTGAATGCCTTCATTAGGGCCAGCTCTAAAGTGTTCATACTCAGAGGTTAAAATTTGAAGTCTGTTTTCCCTGACTTCATCAGTTCCTTCATTAATAGTCTCAATAGTTTCCCACATGTGCTTTGCAGTTTTACAATTCATCACATGACTGTACATCACAACATCAAGGGAATCTATTAAAACAAGTCTCAAATTCTTATCTAGTCCAGCGTCCTCCTTTTCATCAGGAGTAAGGGACGCAGCAGGCTTTGGACAAGATGATGCAGGTGTTACAACAGTTCCTCCAACGATAGATTCAGTTACATATTCTTTTGGAATTATAGGTCCATTATGTAGAACACCCAAATATTTAGAATTTGTGACATCAAGAAACAACTCCATTTTATTTTTCCACATTGCATAATTGTCCTTATTAAACATGGGAATCTTAACAATGCCTTTTGAAGACATGATGAATTTTTAAGTGAGTTAAAAATTCGAGATAGATTTTTGACGGAATAAAATTTGGATCTTGATTTGTGTATCAATCAATAGGCTCTGATACCAATTGTTAGGTCCGATAAGATTGTAGAAGGGGGGGTTGAATACAATCTATATCATTTTCTCGAAATTTGTTCTTTAAATAAAATTTATCTTAAAAAAATTTTTGCGAAATAATATAACACAGATTTCAAGTTGAATATAACAATATATTAACTTGATGGGTGTTACAAAATCAGTCCAAATGATTATCAAGTAATTAATAACTAATTAGAAAATTCGACATAATTTTTCTAATTTAGTTAATAAAAATCAAGATATCAAGTTATGAACTAGGAAACTTAATTCGCTAGTAGTACAAGAATCACAAGTAAACAAGTTCCAATGGATAGAATATTACAACTAAGATGAACTTGAATTTACAGAAATTAATTTGTATGTGTTCTTGAGCTTGAGAGAGAGAGAGAGATAGGCTGCTGTGTTTTTGTGTGTAATGTATGTTCTGTCCGTTCTGCTTCTTTTGCAATCTGCTGTCTTTTATAACACAGCCATAGTCATATTGCTTTGTTTCAACTGATATAACAATCAGTTAACAATAATATGACATTCGGTATGACTATCCACTGCAAGTAATATGACAGTCTCTTCCAATATAACTTTCGGTATGACTATCCTTAATACTTGATATGACAGTCTGTTGCACTAGATATGACTATCCATTCCAATATAATATTCGGTATAACTATCTCTTTGAATGAGATATGACTATCCAGTTGAGATAATATGACTGTCCAATCCAACATCTTGATATGACTATACTCTTTGAACTTTATATGACAATCGGTATAACTATCCTTTGATAGTTTTATTATCATATTTTTTCAGCTTATAATTAATCAAATGATTTATAAAAATCATTTAAATAACTATTTCTTTTTCATATTAATTCTGATTTAATTAATCTAATAATTACTTTAACAAATATATTATTTCTGAGAGAATTAATTTATTTATTTAAATTAATTATTTGATTTAATTAATTAAAGTAGAATTAATACAAATCCTTTAATAGTCAATACTTCACTATGTACCACGTAATTATAATAAGGAACATACACTGGATCGTTGTTGACGCTCGATGTACTGTCTGGTTCATGAACGACTAACTCCAATCTCTGTTCTTTATCTTGACTTTAAACTGTGTTCTTTTTCCTTTCTTCACTCTCTTCAATCATTCTGTACTGATACTGTTTCTTATCACTTATAGAAATCTCTGTCCTTTAAATGAATCCATGTGTTTCAATGCTACCTTGAGGCTTGATCAGACAACTGAATCTTCTTCCAGTGTAAAACATCAAAACTATAGATTGACTTGTTGATTTTTCTTCTGACAGTTATCATCTTTTGAGATTCCTGTGACAGTTATTATTATTTATATATTACAATCTAATTTAATTGGATTAGGATCCTCGAACTACAAATAGGCTGAGTCATATGCCTTTCAGTAATGAGAACATCATTCACAACATAATAAGTTAAAATATAAAGCTCATGATTTACTTACCTTTAAGACCAGTGAATCAGCTGCCTGGATTTTTAGTGATCGTTCTTCAATCAAAAGGTTATGTATATGGAAATCAGAAACATGGACTTTGGATCATCTTGTGTCAAGTTTTGGGCCTTTACATTTTTATAAAAGGACTCAAAAATCGTCATTTTAAATCAAATCAAAGGATATAATTATCAACAATAGAGCATATTATGATAACTAACCACAAAAACATATATATAAACCCACACAAACAGAGTAGGGACTAAAACAAAGAAGATATTAACCTCAACTAGCTTAAAAATTGCTCTTGCTCCAGTAAAGTGGAAACCCACACAAATAAATGCTCCTGTAAAATCAAAATTGAAAATAATATAAATTAAAAAATAAAATAAACCTGAAATATATACATATATATATATATATATATACACGCATATGGAACGAGTTCTAAATTGGAAAAAGAAATGAATGTTACTTACTAATTGTTGTAATATAGATCCACTTGCTCAAGAATATAGACCCGCTTGCAACAAATCTATTGAAAGAGACAAATTCAAATATTAAAATTCAAAAATCGAACATAAACTCAAGAATGAAAGCTAACTCCAAAGAAATAGAGCCAATTCAAGCTTCATTAGCACGATGACAGCTTTGATTTGAGGTTAATTAGCTAGGATCTGTGATTTTTTATGCGCGATTGTAAGTAATTGAAATTCTAGGGTTTCATTATTGTTTAAGAAAAAATTTAGGGTTCATGTGTATTTACAGTTGATAAAGCTAAGAGATGAATGGGGGAGAGATAGAGAGAGAGAGAGAGAGAGAGAGAGAGAGAGAGAGAGAGAGAGAGAGAGAGAGAGAGAGAGAGAGAGAGAGAGAGAGAGAGAGAGAGAGAGAGAGAATGAAAGAAAGAGATGAGTGAGAGAGAGAGAGAGATGAGGAAGATGAGTGAGAGAGAGAGAGAGATGAAAGAAACAGATCAATGAGAGAGAGATGAGGGTCGAGTGAGAGAGAGAGAGATGAGAGTTGTAACACCCCCAGATCCGGGGTCCGGGATCCGGTGGTTACGGTTTCCAATTCTGTCCACAACAATTGAACTTTCCTTAACATAAAATAAATTACGTCTCTATGACCCAACACAACAATATAAAACACACCCGTTATAGTCCCAAAGATGAAATCATAGTAACAATCAAATTTTTATTAATCACATTATGAGTTCTTACAATCCAAAAGAATTTCAATATAAATACATACTCTTTGCCATCCATTTACATAAGTCATACTAGACCATATTCTTGGTACTGAAAGAATAAATACATCCTACCAATAGCTTCTTCTTCAACTCTGGTAGTCTCATCGTCCTCGCCCGCGTCGAGTGCGCCTTGTGCGAGTCATCTGGTCTAGCTGTTGTTGTGATATAATAATAAAGCAAGGGTGAGCAATAGCCCACCAACAATAATATATAACTGAACGATAATGTATAACAGTTCAAAAGTATCTTTCAAACCATATGCCATGCATTTACGGAAATGATGCCAGTATAATATGAACGATGAAGTTACAAGGTGACTTAAAGTATTTGTTTGTAGAAATATCTGCTACATCAAAAGTAAGCGAGATATTCTCATTGTTATTAAGAAGAGGAACTTGCATGAAAAGGTTGCAATTCCAGTTATGAATACTTTTCCAGCTCTGCTAACAGTAATCATGTTGCAGGAAATAAATAAGATTGGATGATGAACCAATGATGGAGTATTCACCGCGCCCGCTGTTCCAATCTTGATGATCAGTCGAGATCGTACAGCTCAATTTAGATTTACTACCGGTAGAAGGAAGAACTGATGGCTTTACTTGTCTACCGCCTTACTAGCTCTCCCCGGCCAACGGTTGCGCCAAAGGGGATGGACTGGCGCTACTCGGCCTCTTACACGACTCCTAGTTCAAATAGAATTCATGATTCCGAATGTAACGTTCGTCCCCCTTTCCCCAAGTATAATACTTGTTGAAAAGACTCTACAAGGTAGTCGTATCTAGTTGGAAAGGAAAATTCACCAATAACTTCCAAGCTGTGGCTTGGTATCGAATATCAACTTGTTCCAACAATCTTACCCCTCGAAAGATGAGAAGGTAAACAACGACTTAATAAGTCAACAGCACCCGAGTTGCGAGTGAAGAGAATACTCTATGACCGGGAAGTCGACAAGATAAATAACATTTTCCAAGTAAGGTTCCCTTATTATTAAAGAGGTAGACTCAAAGAAGAATGATGTCTGAGAACCTTTCTTGATATAAGATTAATAATAATATGACTCCGAGATATTTTCTGTAATAATCGAAGAAGATAAAACTTATTGAGGTTATTCTAAATATGAAATAAATATTCAGAGAATAATTATTGAATTAAAAATATTTAAAGAATATTTAGGAATATGAAAGAATATCTTTAATCAGAGTATTTTTCAAAATAATCCCTGAAGAAATATCAGGAGAATATTTATTGAATAAATAAATATTTAAATGAATATTCAAAATAATATTCATTACTTAATAGGACCTGAAAGGAATATTTAAGACAATATTCATAATTAATTAGGAATTTAAATGAATATTCAAAAAGTAATATTCATTTAATGAATAATATTCTAAATGAATATCAAGTAATATTCATTTAGTAATCCAAGCCCTAAAGGAATATTCGAGATAATATTCGATAAATAAATCAGGCTTCAGATGAATATTTAAAATAATATTCATCAAGTAATTAATATCTTAAATGAATTTTCAAAAGTAATATTTATTTAATAAAATAATATTCTAAATGAATATCCAAATAATATTCATTTAGTAGTCTCATCTTTAAAAGAATATTCGAAATAATAATCGATTAATAATTCGACTCTGAATGAATATAAAAAAAATAATATTATTCGTCGAATAGTTACGTTCAAATAATTATTTGAAGTAAGGATCGTTAAATAAATAATCTGGAAGGAATGTTCAAATAATATTCGTCGCCCAAATAATAGAAAATATTCACTTAAATATTTTCATCCGAGGTAGTCTCGATATGTCAAGAAATATTGACTCCCGGTCTATATTTGATGAATAAGATGCATACACCCTTCTCTGAGGGTCTTACAATAACCGGCTTATAATTGATACGATAGCTATCTAATCTATAAGCCAATAACAATCAGGGAACAAGCATAATGATATAACTTGAAAGTAGGCATGCATGCTATGGCATATTGTTAGGCCGAATACACAATTAATAATCAACTTTGTATGAGAGTTTAACAAGTAAAAACGTTTATGCACTTAAAAAAAAACTTCTTGTATTACGAACCCTCTTCGTCATGTAAAAAATCACAAAGAGCTGCTAGGTTACAATAAAGATAATTCGTTGTACGATACCCTTCTAGGGTTAACCTAACTATATTTATATAACATACAGCTACGATACAATCTCTAATTGATATTCCTAATAATCAGCTATACAATGATATCAATTACAGATTGTCACACGTCTCCTAAGTCAACTCGATCTCTTTGATAGCTATCCAATCTTCAAAGATATCGCTTCCATAATAAATCTTCAATCACTGTTGACCAGTAGACGCTTCCTCTAGACAGAGTTTGACAAACTCTGTCGAGCTTCCATCTGTCATAGTTTACACTAAACTCTGACTGCTTCCAGCTAAACTCTGATAATTCACTGTAACACTTAAACACTGATTAAAACACATCAATTATATTTAACACATATGTATAACAGAAAACATATATATATATATATATTCAATCACAACAACAGCCTAAAAGATGGGAATTGAAACTTGCCTGGTAGTCGAGTACGGTAAGGGGTAGTGGTAGCGGGTCCCGGTTCAGCTTGGTGATCCATAAATAGCCAAGACATTCGGGATTAATCACTTAACATATTAAAAGTTAAGTTGTACTTAAATCGAAACACGTTCTCGAGTTATCTCGTTATATCCCTTTTAGTGGATTCCTTTTTATCACTGATCCGACCCGACATTCGTTCGTTAATACGACATGTCACTGTACTTATACTTGGGATATACTTAAGTCATACGAGTTCTAAGGTCGATCGTTACGAACCAATATTATACTCCGAGTTTTATCGCCCGTTTTCTAATTGTTTTACTGAAGTTATAAAAGAGTCGTCTTTTAGGGGTTCGTTCGCGTTTAACCTTGACTCGAACATTTTTAATAAATCAAAAAATGATCCTTTTGACATACGGTTTTCTTTCACACCTTCCTTTTTACCTCTAGTATTTATTTACCAAGATTCGCCATGACGTTACATAGTTTACGAGGGTTCAATTTCAGTTACGAACTTTCGTTTACGGATTCGAACTACTTTTAGTAATTTGGTCACAAATTACTCCTAGTTGTGTTAGTGGAGTGTGATGTCATGGATGAGGCAATTTGGAGAGACAAGTGTTATGTTTTGGATGGTGGAAGGCTAAGTATTGGTTGGTTTTTCTAAGTACTACTTCCATCTCCAAGTATGCTAGTTACTTTAAGCCACTTGGTTGCTAGATATTTATTCTAGTAGCTTACACAAGACTCTTGCTTCCTCTGCTTGTTTCTGTGTCCGGTTATTGCCCGTTTCGATTGATCGTTCGGACGAATAACTAAGTAGTTTCACCTCTAGGGTTTACCGGGAAATTTCTCGATATTCATAATACCTTCCCCAATCCTTAATATAATCCTCGTGATGACCATGTAGGATATTTAATCTCGATACGAACTTAATCGGTAATCTAGGATTCGTTCGCTTTATTGATTAATCTCGTTATAACGTTTTAGCGGTTTCTAGAACGCTTGTTTCACTGCCTCAGTGGTTTCCTACCTTCATTCTTAAATCAAATATAATAACATCCCAAAATATCAAATCCTCAAAGTTAATATCTCAATTCTTGGATTATAATAATATTTAATCCACTGTCCGGTCAAATATTATACCGAAAAAAAATTTGGAATTTCTGAATTTCGATCGTCTCTACATTCACTTATTTCCTCCGCGTATTACTAATATGACTTCGAAACATCCATATCACGTCCCGTACATAGGGTGGCGTGAAAAGTTTTCCAACTTACAAAATCAATATTCATCCACCAAATTACTATGCACGTACAGGAAACACTATGCACGTACGGGAAACACTATGCACGTACGGGAAATACTATGCACGTATGGGAAACACTATGCACGTACTCATTTCCCTTCAAGGATCCATTAGCTCCTTCCTGGATGGTAGATTATTCTTATCTAGGTCCTCAACCATCGAATTACTCTATTCTGACAATATACCAATGCATCAGGATCATTGTCCAAAGCAATATCCATTCATTACAATCATTGTTCTTTGAAACCACCATTCATTAGAGCTGGTGACCTTGTTGTCGGAATCATTGTTCCTCATTTTATCATTACTTAATAAAAAGTTTTAATTATATCCAACATTTGGGGTTCTTACAGTCTCCCCTCCTTAAAAGGATTCCGTCCCGGAATCAGGTAGGAAGCAAAGAGTCGTTTGCCTGTCGTTCACTTTTTAGCTTCCCGGTGAATTCTTAGTCGTTCTACCCTTCCTCAGCACATCTTCTAGTGCTACAATCCATACTGTATCCTTTTTCCATCAGCGTTGCTACTTTTCGTACAACTCACTATCCGGGTTATATTCTTACTCAGTCTTATCCTTATTGATACCTGCAGTAACATTGGTATCACTATCACCCTACGAATTCGGAGGTAACCTCGCTCGTACTGTGCATTTCCTGATTGCTTTAATCTTCGCAATCTCGATCAATATAGAGAAGTGGAAAGATTTATTGAGAGATCACTATGATCAATTGAACATTTGTTATATTGCATAGTTAGTACAGAAGGGGGCCAGCCTTTAGTACTTGACAAGCAATTAAACAAGTCATGGTATTCCACTTAGACTTCTATCACATAGACAGATAGTCACGTTGCAGTACCTCCCCTCCTAAAAGGGTTGTTCTTCTCAATTCATAAAGAAGATGAATAAGAGAGAAGAAGAGAAAAGAGTTCTAAAGGATTATAGAAAGCTTTCATGATTGTAGAATATCATACTCAGAATTTACCTCTGAACTATAGAGGTTTATCAAAGAAGAAATTAATCATAATTATATCCAATACTATTTGATCGCAATCTCACGTGTCAACATATCTTGCTGCTTTGTCCATTATTCTATGGACAAATACTCTTGTTCAATCTTAGCGATACTCACATTCGGGAAATCCTTCAACCTTTCAGGTTAAATCTTAGATTTCTCACTTGACATCATTATTACTGACATCCCATATCATGTTACTAGCTTTTTCATAACTATAATATTGACACTATCAGGTTGTCATCCTGAGAATTCATTAGAAAACCCATTCATAACATTCCTTGCTTCTCATTCCATAGTTGCTTTCCCAGCCTTTTCTTTATCAATCACATCCTTCTTATTATCTGATTCTTACTCATTTCTATTATTTACTTTCACCTTCACCTCTTTATTGAGATACCTTTTTGCACTTGGTACCTCCTTATCGGTATTCCGTCACATTTATTCTATAATCATCACGTTATTCCAATTTAAACTTTCCGAAATGAATCTGGCCCGATCCCTTTAACTTAGATTCATATAATATACTTCTTCCAACCTTGTTTCTCATCACTTGTTCTTTTCTATCCGTGGTTTTCCACAGGTTGTCGTTCGTAAGTCAGACCAGGTCGTATATCTACATGCTCGTACTCCTATCATCTGTTGAACATCTGCATTTTACTGACGTAGCCTGGCCATATGAAAACCCGTTATGACCGTGCTATAAGTTTTGGGGGTAAGGCTGGCTCGAATACCGCCGTCCGAACACTTTAAACTCTCAGGTGGCCCAATAAATCTCGGGCTCAACCTCCCTTCCCTCCAAGTCTCATTAATTCTTTCTATGGGAATATCTTTAACATCATGAATCATCAACCTCATATTCTCTATCTTGTTTGCGCAGAAGTACACTAACATAAACTTGTTTGTCATTCATCAACATGCCATTTAGTTAATCAATGGCAGCACTTTCTCTATCTTTACATTGTCATCTACTTTCTTAGAAGAATCACCATCGCTTGTTGTTTACGTAGTGCATTAATAGCTAACCCTACGGGTTTCAAATCCATTAGGGAGACAAAGTAATCACTATTCCTTATCCATAAGGAACACTTCCTGAACTTGATGTAGATATAACATGAAGTAGATAGAATTGCAGAAGAGTTTCAAGCATCGCAACTAGGTCCGGTTGATGAAACTATCACTTATGCATCTTCCATAAAAGACTGGAAACTTAACGGTTTACTTCATCAATTTTGTACCATGGTCCTGGTTTGCCTCAAAACGGGACCTTCTAAGGTACGTAATATGCTTAAGACTCCATCAGGAATCGAATCTTTACTTAAACTATTATTACCTTCGATTCTTGCACAATCATCAAAAGGAATGTAACTTCCTCCACTCCAATATGACCTTCAAGGTCTTTCCAAATATCATTTTGTTTCTTCGGTATGAACATTTATAATTATTCCTTTATACTTAGACTGTCGGCCACCTCATTGGCCTTTCCTGATAATAATAATTTCTGGTAATCCTTGTTCTCTAGATATATTCCAATTCAAACATTTCTACCTCATTCCCATCATTGTTGGGTGAAAGCATTCTCCCTTAAGCTCTGCTGATGGAGAAAAATATATTTATCAGTCTTTCTCCATAAGTCATTGCTTCCACCTACCCGTGGGAACTTTATCACGTTTATTCCCAATCCTACTTAGGATACTTCTCTTCTTAGTTCTTTCCTTATCTTAGGATAATCTCAACCTTTATAGGTTCAATCCACACTTCCTCAGGGTTTCATACATGCCTCATCTGGCATTATTGTTACTATGTCATACATTCCTTACCAAACTTCCATTTTGAAGTTCGGAATATTACCTTTTTCCTTGTAAGGTTTCATAGGTCATCCTCATCCTTCCTCCTGTATTTTCTGGGTACAGGGTATATCAAAATGTCATTGATCAATACTCTAATAATTCTATCTATGTTCTTTCCAGAACTCTTTTTAATAATCCTTACCGGTCATTGTTGCCTTAGCAAGTCCAACTCATATCATCTGAAGTCATAATGTCGTTATTAAGGTTAATGCCACCCCTTGTGCATTCCCTAGGGTTTGTCTTAATTTATGGATATCATATCCTTACTTCAACTGCCAAGGAATTCTTGCATCTTATAATTGGAAATCAGATCATGTATCCTTAATAAAGGTCTCTTTTCAATCATTCTCATTTGATAATCGATCGGTGGCTTAATGCCACCCTCTTCTTTCAGATAGTTGTCAGCCTATTTGGCCTTCCAAAAAGGCAACGTATGCCTATCTCCTCTCTTACAGAACTTGGTAATGGCAGCAAGGATGTTTTGGAAGATATTGGTCGAGTTCAACGTGAATCTCTTAGTACTTATCGTTCTTCTCAAATGTACTTGCCTTAGACAAAATTTCTACAGCATACTGATCCATCTCTGACCATTTCTATACTCTCTTCATAAACCTTCGTTGTTTACTTCCCTTAGTCGTAATATGTTCATGGTATTCATGATACCCTAACATATACATCTCAAGTCACTATACTTCCATTTTACTCGTAATCTTGGACAACCATATACACATGAGTCACTTTAGTACGGGTTACCCCATCCCAAAAAGGTCTAGTAAATTCCCCATCAAAACATGGGTTGCAAAGGGTTTAGTAGAAGACTTCTACGATCTCATTAATATTTCCTTTATATCAGAAGCCCTTGCAGTCGGTGCTTACTTAGAAGCAACCCTGCTTTGTCTTTTCATTGCTGGTCTAGTCACTTTATAGTCCGTTGTGACTTGGCCTCAACTGGCCACACTAAAATAAAAATATATGATTTTAGGGGTTGGCTAATAGCATTACTTTTCTAGCAATTGCCGGCATAGTGCCTTCTTCTTTGATACCTTTGTACCTTTCCAAAACTTTACTCCATATAAGTCTTAATCGACTACTCGGCACCATCTCCGGTCACCTTTCCTCCACTTTTATCTTTTCAACTATTCTTATCAATCCCGCGTGCCACACAAGCTTACCATTCCTGGCATAACAGCCTTTTCATTTAAGTCAATCCTGGAATTTCTCAGTCCGGCTGGTTTCTTACTTACATTTCCTGTTTTCATCCAATCTCACTTCATCATTTTATCACTACCGTCGATTGTAATGCTCAGGGTCCGTTTACTAACCCATTTTACAGCATCCTTACCCAAATCACAGGGTTTGCTCCAGTTTCTACTCTCTTCCATGACATTCTCTGATAATCAGAAAGACAAGGTTTGCCAAAATTCACCGAATTCATTTCCAGACTCAGGGAAATTTTGATCAATCTACCCACCTACTGGTAACATTAAGGAGACCAGTTTCGAAACCTGAAGAATAGTTCTATGAACCTCCAAGCAGGTGGAATCATAAGCAGTCATAGTTAACGAAATAATCATCATCAGATTGGAAGTTTACCCACTGGAGAGGAATCAATTATATCCATCCCTTAGAAGGGAATCAATAGTTTCAAACTGAAACCTGTCACAACGTCCTGATACCTATACGTCCTGATATTCAATACTACCAAATGTCGGTCTACCTAACCCTTTATGCGAAGCGTCGTTGGAAGCACAAAGTCTCCTTTTTCCATTAAGCAATGCCAGCTCTTGGTCATTACCAATTTCACCTTTTAGCTCCAGGAAGATTTTCTCACATTTTTCTCTTTAACTGCTGATCGTATTACTTGATCTATTATAATTCCGTGTCGGAGTAAACTTAAGGTAACTACTATAATCCATTCAAAGAGAAGGAGGAATTTAATATTCCTCTGAATCACATGCATCTAACGTTTCTGGTTCATCATTTAACTGAGTTGAATTAACTCTATACTCAGTCTCTGGCAGTAGTCTCATTACGAGTTCATCTTGACTCACTGGTCTTATCTTCCGGTAGGTTCTGAGATCATTGTCTTGCTTACTACTTCCTTATATAACTTTACCCAATCATGCTGTCACTTCCCAATGTCTTTACTTTCTATTGATTCATTCATGAACATTTCCCTGAATAAAACCACCTCATTAACCTCACTTTGGTTTCGTAAATTATAACCTATGACATCTGCCTTCTCGTGGCGAATTATTACTGACAATATTCATACTGATTCATTTATCAAATGATATGGCACTTACTGCCTCATTCTCAACTATTCCTAGGGACTCTGTTCCTCGTCCTATATCGCTGTCTTTGATAATCATACATCCCTCTAGCTCTTTCTTTGTTAAGATGAAAATCTCAAAGGATTCTCATCTATTTCCGTATAAGATCTCAAGTAATTCTTCCAATCCTTCTTTCTTGCTGGTACTACATCTGGTAGTCCGGCTATGAATTCAACATGCATCTTCAGATCTCTTAATAATATCTCGGTTCTTTATACTCACTTTTCTGAGCACCATATCTTAATCATCACAGTCATTCTGGCTGCGACCCTCATTACCCATGGGTAAGCTCCTTATCCTAACAGGATTTTCCTTATCTGCTGGAACCTCTTCCGGGTCTCCAGTAGGGTACTCCATCGAATTACCCGCTGATCTTCAGCATATAAAGCATCATCGCGCTGCTGCTCGTATGCCTCAAGGTCTGTCGCCTTACTCGTCGATACGATATCGAGCTAAGTTACTATCATGATACTTACGAGTTCCCATAAGGGTTTTATATGTCATCACTACATTAAGTAGTCCGACTATGAACTTGGCAAGAGTTCTTATTATCTTATTGAATTTATTGTTTAAACGTCACCTCATCTCTGGGGTTTATAACGTACGCTCTGATACCACTTCTGTAACACCCCCAGATCCGGGGTCCGGGATCCGGTGGTTACGGTTTCCAATTCTGTCCACAACAATTGAACTTTCCTTAACATAAAATAAATTACGTCTCTATGACCCAACACAACAATATAAAACACACCCGTTATAGTCCCAGAGATGAAATCAGAGTAACAATCAAATTTTTATTAATCACATTATGAGTTCTTACAATCCAAAAGAATTTCAATATAAATACATACTCTTTGCCATCCATTTACATAAGTCATACTAGACCATATTCTTGGTACTGAAAGAATAAATACATCCTACCAATAGCTTCTTCTTCAGCTCTGGTAGTCTCATCGTCCTCGCCCACGTCGAGTGCGCCTTGTGCGAGTCATCTGGTCTAGATGTTGTTGTGATATAATAATAAAGCAAGGGTGAGCAATAGCCCACCAACAATAATATATAACTGAACGATAATGTATAACAGTTCAAAAGTATCGTTCAAACCATATGCCATGCATTTACGGAAATGATGCCAGTATAATATGAACGATGAAGTTACAAGGTAACTTAAAGTATTTGTTTGTAGAAATATCTGCTACATCAAAAGTAAGCGAGATATTCTCATTGTTATTAAGAAGAGGAACTTGCATGAAAAGGTTGCAATTCCAGTTATGAACACTTTTCCAGCTCTGCTAACAGTAATCATGTTGCAGGAAATAAATAAGTTTGGATGATGAACCAATGATGGAGTATTCACCGCGCCCGCTGTTCCAATCTTGATGATCAGTCGAGATCGTACAGCTCAATTTAGATTTACTACCGGTAGAAGGAAGAACTGACGGCTTTACTTGTCTACCGCCTTACTAGCTCTCCCCGGCCAACGGTTGGGCCAAAGGGGATGGACCGGCGCTACTCGGCCTCTTACACGACTCCTAGTTCAAATAGAATTCATGATTCTGAATGTAACGTTCGTCCCCCTTTCCCCAAGTATAATACTTGTTGATAAGACTCTACAAGGTAGTCGTATCTAGTTGGAAAGGAAAATTCACCAATAACTTCCAAGCTGTGGCTTGGTATCGAATATCAACTTGTTCCAACAATCTTACCCCTCGAAAGATGAGAAGGTAAACAACGACTTAATAAGTCAACAGCACCCGAGTTGCGAGTGAAGAGAATACTCCATGACCGGGAAGTCGACAAGATAAATAACATTTTCCAAGTAAGGTTCCCTTATTATTAGAGAGGTAGACTCAAAGAAGAATGATGTCTGAGAACCTTTCTTGATATAAGATTAATAATAAATAATCTTTCTGTAATAATCGAAGAAGATAAACCTTATTGAGGTTATTCTAAATATGGAATAAATATTCAGAGAATATTTATTGAATTAAAAATATTTAAAGAATATTTAGGAATATGAAAGAATATCTTTAATCAGAGTATTTTTCAAAATAATCCCTGAAGAAATATCAGGAGAATATTTATTGAATAAATAAACATTTAAATGAATATTCAAAATAATATTCATTACTTAATAGGACCTGAAAGGAATATTTAAGACAATATTCATAATTAATTAGGAATTTAAATGAATATTCAAAAAGTAATATTCATTTAATGAATAATATTCTAAATGAATATCAAGTAATATTCATTTAGTAATCCAAGCCCTAAAGGAATATTCGAGATAATATTCGATAAATAAATCAGGCTTCAGATGAATATTTAAAATAATATTCATCAAGTAATTAATATCTTAAATGAATTTTCAAAAGTAATATTTATTTAATAAAATAATATTCTAAATGAATATCCAAATAATATTCATTTAGTAGTCTCATCTTTAAAAGAATATTCAAAATAATAATCGATTAATAATTCGACTCTGAATGAATATAAAAAAAATAATATTATTCGTCGAATAGTTACGTTCAAATAATTATTTGAAGTAAGGATCGTTAAATAAATAATCTGGAACGAATGTTCAAATAATATTCGTCGCCCAAATAATAGAAAATATTCACTTAAATATTTTCATCCGAGGTAGTCTCGATATGTCAAGAAATATTGACTCCCGGTCTATATTTGATGAATAAGATGCATACACCCTTCTCTGAGGGTCTTACAATAACCGGCTTATAATTGATACGATAGCTATCTAATTTATAAGCCAATAACAATCAGGGAACAAGCATAATGATATAACTTGAAAGTAGGCATGCATGCTATGGCATATGTATAACAGAAAACATATATATATATATTCAATCACAACAACAGCCTAAAAGAAGGGAATTGAAACTTGCCTGGTAGTCGAGTATGGTAAGGGGTAGTGGTAGCGGGTCCCGGTTCAGCTTGGTGATCTATAAATAGCCAAGACATTGAGGATTAATCACTTAACATATTAAAAGTTAAGTTGTACTTAAATCGAAACACGTTCTCGAGTTATCTCGTTATATCCCTTTTAGTGGATTCCTTTTTATCACTGATCCGACCCGACATTCGTTCGTTAATACGACATGTCACTGTACTTATACTTGGGATATACTTAAGTCATACGAGTTCTAAGGTCGATCGTTACGAACCAATATTATACTCCGAGTTTTATCGCCCGTTTTCTAAGTGTTTTACTGAAGTTATAAAAGAGTAGTCTTTCAGGGGTTCGTTCGCGTTTAACCTTGACTCGAACATTTTTAATAAATCGAAAAATGATCCTTTTGACATACGGTTTTCTTTCACACCTTCCTTTTTACCTCTAGTATTTATTTACCAAGATTCGCCATGACGTTACATAGTTTACGAGGGTTCAATTTCAGTTACGAACTTTCGTTTACGGATTCGAACTACTTTTAGTAATTTGGTCATAAATCCTAAACCGTAAGTCTGTTTCACGTGATCTTTATATCAAAACGAAGCTTAGAACATTACCTATCCTATCATGGCAGATAAAGTCTCTGGACAGTAGGGTTTTGACATGGAAAATGGCATACAAAACATGGTATTGTAAAATCGGACATTATAACGGCTATAATACGAACGTTCCAAAAATCACAATCAACAACCCAAGCCACACCGGGCATCTAAACAACTTATACACATATTAAGCACCTCAACAAGTCCAGAAGCCACTGATCTTAGTATCAAAATCATCATGTTAATCAAATCACTAAATCACTAACTAAACATGCTTATAACATGAACATAATCATAACTAAGCTAGATCCATCAAGAACATGCTTAAAACTCAAAGTAGATCTAGGGTTTTCAAGTCTTATACCTTCCTTGTAGTATGTACTAGCCTCACAAAGTTTGGTATTGCCCTTGGATAGCCTTAACTTAGCTAGGATCAACCATGTAAACAAGAAAAACAAGGATTAGTTCTTGAAAACACTATTCATCATCACCTTTGATGATTTATTTGAAAATGAAAGAAAGTGAATTTGAGGCTGAAATGTCTAGGGGATCTAATTTATGATATGTAGTACTTACCCTAAAAATTTGAAGATCAAACAATGGTGGTAACCTCCTTTTCTAGCTCCTTGGCCGAAAGTTTGAAGAAAAGAAAGGAATGGAGAGTGTTTGCTTGGTTTCTTGCTTTTCCTTGGTCAATTATGCATAAAGTGAATTTGGATAGATAATATCTCATCCTAGTTGTGTTAGTGGAGTGTGATGTCATGGATGAGGCAATTTGGAGAGACAAGTGTTATGTTTTGGATGGTGGAAGGCTAAGTATTGGTTGGTTTTTCTAAGTACTACTTCCATCTCCAAGTATGCTAGTTACTTTAAGCCACTTGGTTGCTAGATATTTATTCTAGTAGCTTACACAAGACTCTTGCTTCCTCTGCTTGTTTCTGTGTCCGGTTATTGCCCGTTTCGATTGATCGTTCGGACGAATAACTAAGTAGTTTCACCTCTAGGGTTTACCGGGAAATTTCTCGATATTCATAATACCTTCCCCAATCCTTAATATAATCCTCGTGATGACCATGTAGGATATTTAATCTCGATACGAACTTAACCCGTAATCTAGGATTCGTTCGCTTTATTGATTAATCTCGTTATAACGTTTTAGCGGTTTCTAGAACGCTTGTTTCACTGCCTCAGTGGTTTCCTACCTTCATTCTTAAATCAAATATAATAACATCCCAAAATATCAAATCCTCAAAGTTAATATCTCAATTCTTGGATTATAATAATATTTAATCTACTGTCCGGTCAAATATTATACCGAAAAAGAATTTGGAATTTCTGAATTCCGATCGTCTCTACATTCACTTATTTCCTCCGCGTATTACTAATATGACTTCGAAACATCCATATCACGTCCCGTACATAGGGTGGCGTGAAAAGTTTTCCAACTTACAAAATCAATATTCATCCACCAAATTACTATGCACGTACAGGAAACACTATGCACGTACGGGAAACACTATGCACGTACGGGAAATACTATGCACGTATGGGAAACACTATGCACGTACTCATTTCCCTTCAAGGATCCATTAGCTCCTTCCTGGATGGTAGATTATTCTTATCTAGGTCCTCAACCATCGAATTACTCTATTCTGACAATATACCAATGCATCAGGATCATTGTCCAAAGCAATATCCATTCATTACAATCATTGTTCTTTGAAACCACCATTCATTAGAGCTGGTGACCTTGTTGTCGGAATCATTGTTCCTCATTTTATCATTACTAAATAAAAAGTTTTAATTATATCCAAAATTTGGGGTTCTTACAAGAGTTTTGGGGAAAATGTTCAGAGCGGGCAAAACAATTTAGGGGAAATGTTACTTAGGCGGGGGAATGAAATTTCTAAGGGGAAATGTTTTACTAGAAATGGGGGGAAATAATCTAAGGGGGAAATGTTTTATTAGAATTGGGGGAAATGTTCAGCCGTGTGTTTTTTATTTTTTAAAAAATCATAAAAGACATCGGTTATTTTACCTACCGATGTCTGGAAAACAGCTTAACATCGCTTTTAAAAAAACCAACCGATGTTAAAGGTGCGATGTCTAATCCAGTTTTTCTAGTAGTGTATAAACATTTGAATCCAAATCCATTCAACATTCATTCTTTCAACCACTGATACATTGTAGTCGTAACCACTTATCTATTTATACTTCAATACATAATAAAAGTTTTAATTCCTACCAAAAATCTGGGTTCTTACAGAGTCTAAGGTGACCAATATTTAAGAATCTCTCCTACTGATTTTATCTTTATGGACTGATTCTGATGTAAAAAGGGGGGCGAAGTTACCAAAAACAAAATTCTCACCCGATCTAGTATTGAGAAAGGATGATGATAATACTGGACATGATGGTGGTGCTAAATCCAAGTCTCATGGTAAAACCTCTGATGCTGCAATGGTAAAAAGGACAAGTCAATCTCAAACTCAAACCAGGAAGTCAATATGTTTCAAAGTCTGGAAAGAAAATAGTAAGAACAATGATAGAATCACAAATCCTGATAGAAGAGCAAATCCTGACACCTGGTCAAGGTCAAGATTTGTCAACAATTCCTGAGGATGATGTGTACATTGATAAAGAAGAAGATGCTGCTAAACTTTTTCATGAGCTTGATACTGAGTCTGGTGAAGTTCTTCATTTGTTCTATAAAGATAAAAGAGTTGAATTAATGAATGCAAAGTCAGCTCTTTCTGTGTTAGCTGAAGAAGACTTTCCAACTCTATCAAAAGAAGAAATTTTAATTCAACAGAACGAAATCATGAAAAGTTTTAATAAGAAGACAAAGACTCCTACTGTAGGAAGAGGAAAAGGCAGAGGAGGTAGAGGTAGAGGAAGAGGAAGGAAACCTATTCAAACTGGTTCTAGACAGACAAGGTCTAGTGGAATCAGAATAGAGGAAGTAACTGAAGATCCTCAGAAAGCTACAAAGAAGAAAACTCCACTATCTCTTAAAATGATTCCAGTCAACAGACATGATATTAGTGAAGAGACTAAAGAGGAAGGACAACTTGTGAAGAGAAGGAGAGTTAATGAAGAAGAGAAGAAAAAGAATTCACAAATCACTTCAATTCCTGATACAGTTCAAGCTGCTGTTCTTGATCCTGAAGAGGCTGATCTCTTGACAGAGCTAAGAGTCATTGTATATACTGCTTATGTTGACTATTATAATTTTGAAATTGATGAAGCTGTTGTAGAAGAGGACAAATCTCAGAAAATCTAAACCACCTTTGTGGACAAGAATGTAGGCTGAAATTGAGGGGAGAGCTCCATATACTTATGCAGGTGTTGGTCATGCTGAAGCTGAATTTGTAAATATCAATAGTGTTGATCAACATCTCTTAATTTACAGAATTGGTGATAAATTAACTGCTGATCATCTGTGGAAACTTGAAGATGTGGGAGTGATTGCTGACTGTCATGTTGGTTCTAAGAAGATACAAAAATTGTTGTACTACATGAAGGACAAAAGTGTTAAGAAGCTAGCTATCCATGAGCTATTATGCAAATCTACAAAGAAACTGAAATTTGTTCTTTATCTGCTCAAGGATAAAAGTATCAATGAAAAAGATAGTGAAGTCTACAACAATTGGTCAAGCATGATTCTGAGAACTATCAGGCAGAGGTATTTGGATGGAGGAGCAAGGTATGATGGAAACTATACTCACATGTACTTAAATACAAAAGGTCAAGAAGTTGAAATGCAAAGAGGCACTGCTGTTAAAGAAGTATCTTTTGGTATGGAACAATTGTCTCTTAATCCTGATGCGGAGGAGTTTGCATACATACTGTTGGGAGACTTGCATTTACCAAGGAATTCAATTAAGAATCTCAGGGTGGCTATTTATCAGATTAATGAGGAAGATTAAGAACTTAAAGGTCTGAAGGGGAAACTAATTCAAATTCTTGAAAGCAAAGAAGAAGAGTTATTATCAAACTTCTTGAAGATGAATCTTTTCTACCAAAGAATTTCTAAAACTGTTCCTGATGATTTCTAGAAGATTTTGTTTTTGAGTTTTTGACATCATTGGATAAAGGAATTTGTGCTTTATTTTACAAAGTACAAATTGGGGGAGATTATTATATATACTGATTCAAGTGATGTCAGGATCTGTCCTAAGGAGCTGATCAGGATTGCATAAAGTGGCGTCATCAATACTGGTGATCGTCGGGATTGGAAAGCTATGTCAGGATTGCAAGACTAATCAAGATTGAAGATTGTAAAGATATATTTTACTCCTTGTTTTTAGGATAGATTGATATGTCGGTTCCTGACTTATAGGAACACAACTATCAATTAAGATATGTACTAAGAGTTGTAAGTAATTGATTTGGTATATCTTGTAATTGATAGAGCAGCTGTGTGATGTATATATAAACAAAGTTTAGGTTTTACTTAATTGTAATCTCTTACACGAGATATTTTGTAACCTAACAGCTCTCAAGAACATCAGAATTTCTTGAGAGAGTTTGTAACAGTTTTATATCAGATTTAATAAAGCTGTTATTTATTCATACTTGTGTTATTATTATTGATTAAGTCGAAAATCTTATACAATTGTATTCAACCCCCCTTCTACAATTGTAAATCACTGGGCAACATTTTCAGAGGATTATTTTAAATCATTATTTTATTTTTGAGAATTATTTAATAAATATTATTTGAATATTTATTAAATCTCTTTAAATGATTTGAAAATCATTTTATTTTATTTAAAAATCATTTGAGGTCTTTAAAAATTATTTTAAACATCCTCTGACCTTCAAAAATATTTTCAAGATTTTAAGGATTCCCAATTAATTATTTCTGATGATTATCAGCTCACTTGAGTCATCTAAACGTTTTTAAATCTATCGAGACTGGGAATCCAGAGTTTCGAAAGTCATTATTACTTTCCTTCGTTGACACCTGAAGGTGTATTTTGAGATTTTAAACCTACTATAAGGGATTCCAATTTCATTCAAAGAGTATGAGATTATATCATGATTTCTTGAGGACTATTCAGCGCTCAAACTGAGATTTCGGCTAAAGGCCCATGAGAAATTATCGGTTAGCTTCCAATTGACTCTGGGAGTAACGAAAGGATACGAGTAAGATCTGCAAACGGGTAGAGACCCGGGGGACTTGAATTTGTTTCAGTTCCAAGGCCAGCAGATTCACTTAGAGACAAGAACTAGGAAAACGAAGTTAGAGACGAAGGTAAGCGCGTCGCCCATCCACGGCCCTAATGAGGTCGGGGTAGACTGGGAAACCAGGATTTTCCTCTACATGTAGAAATTTTGATCACGAGAGCCCCATGCATATCGACTGATCATCGAGCAGGGGTGTGCCTGAGAAATTCCCGCCACAAGTTCAAGTCAATTCTCTTACCAATGAAGCATTATTCATTCTATCCGGCAGTATCTGAAACTGCTGATTTTGTTTCCCGGAGGAAAGTCTTTGCATCCAGATTCTATTCCAGTCCCTATAAGGGCGAATATTCGAGTTTTCAATTAAGGATGCATGTTTTATAAATTGCTTCGGTGGAGATGAGTTTCATATATCATTCATATATGATAGTATTTGATAATTGAAGTACCGAGGTAGTACTATTTTTTTCGGATATTTTTTTCCAAAAAGAGATAATAACGAGTTATTTATTTTTCGGTAAAGGAAATGGTTTCAGAGATGAGATATTTTGATAATAATTGTCTGGTATAAATACATACTACGACTTTCATTCATAGGCATATTATGCCATACTTATTTATCTTGCTGAGCTTTCGCTCACTCTTGCTATTGTTTTATATATTATATAGCAGCTAAGAGGGATGACAAGGATCAGGCACACAGCCCGCAAGCGAGAGGGAAACGCAAAACATTTCCGTGAGCAGTTCATGGCAGCGACCCAGAGGTAGTAAGAACCAGTTAGATCAGTCTACAGCTTTTGTTAGTCCACTTTATTTATAAGTATGACTTGAGTAAGTATATGATCAGAACTAGACGGTTAAGCCACTTTTGTGCCTTCACTTAGAGGTTACGTCAGCAGCAGTATTTAGTAAACATTTTGATTTGTAATAATTTATATTTTGAGGATTTTATTGTAAGTGTGTCGTTTCTGAGACTCTAACCCGTGTGAGTGTGTTTATATTGTGGGATCATGAGCAGGTGAATTATATTTTGTGAGAAATACAGGTACAGTAAGGAGTAAATGGATCGTGACTACCCTAGATCCCTGACTCCTGGTCTGGGGGTTTTACATTTTTGAATACTCTCTTATATAATATTTTTACAAAGAGGTTGTACTATGAGCCTGTTTGGCACAGCTTTTTTTAAGTCCTTATGGACTTATTTTCGGGTAAAAATTTCATATTTTGATAAAAAAAATTTATACAAGTATTTAGTGTATGTTTGAGATTCTATAAGTTGGAAAAAAAAAGTTAACTTTTTTCAGGAAAAAGTTAGGAATCTCTAACTTTATCTTAAAATAAGTTGACTTATAATAAGTTGACTTATTCGGTAAAAAATTCCCCCAAACACCCCCTATATAAATAACTTTGTAATTTTTAACGATGTGATTAGAGAAAAGTGGTCCAAATTGATTTTAAGATGTTTCTGTTTGGGTCCTAAATCATGTCACATAAAGAAAGTCTCTTTCCAGTAGGAACAGATGATTAAACACATTTACTTGTACTGTATTTCTGATGTATTTATAATAAAAAAATAATGGAAGGAAAAAAGCAATTAAGAAACTATTAATTTTGCAATTTATTCTCAGAAAGAATTTTTGGAGAGAAAGAGCATGAAAGTTAAGGATTTTGGGAAGAAATCTTTACAAATTTTTCTTCAAACTTTTTTATCATTCTCAAAGAAAAAAAAAGGTATTGTCGTTTTCTGTTAGTTCTTTCTACCCTGCACTCTTTTTTTTCCCACATTGATTCTATTATTCTAATATCTGTTCTGATACATGCGGTAAGGGAGAATCGAACCTCGGTGATTCAACAAGGCATAACTTGCACGGAAAATATTGCAGTTCCAGTTATTAACATTTTTCGAGCTTCTACAACCTGAAAGAAGTCTCTTCGATACGTGTTGTGGAAGACACCGTCAACCTGAAAGAAGTATCTTCGATAAGTGTTGCAGGGAATTCCCAATTTGGGAGATGAACCAATATTGGAGTTATCACGCGCCAGCTGTTCCACTCCCTGATGATCAGTCGGGGATGGTACAGTCCAATATAGTTTACTACCGGTAGAAGGAAGAACTGGGAGCTCCACTTGTAGATTTCCTTTAATAGTAACTCCCTGGCCAATGATTAGGCCTTGTGATGGACCGCGCGACTCGGCCTCTTACACACGACTCCTAGTTCGAATAAATCCACAGCATTGAAACGTAGAGTTTGTCCTCCCTTCCCCAAGTGAAATACTTGTTGATAAGACTCCACAAAGTAGTCGTATCTAGTTGGAAAGGAAAACTCACCAACATTTCCCAAGCTTTTGCTTGTTAATGGATATCAACTTGTTCCAACAATTTTACCCCTCGAATGATGAGAAGGTACATACAGACTTAATGAGTCCGTAGCAACCAAGTTGTGAGTGAAAAGGATATATTATGACCGGGAAGTCGACAAGATAAATAACCTTTCTCAAGTAAGGTTACCTTATAATTCAAGAGATAGATTTGAGTGAAGAATGGAATCTTGAGGACCTTTCTTAATATAATATTAATCGTATGACTCCGAAGAATTTTCAGAATGATCGAGGGTCGAAGACAATATTTGAAGAAGAATAAACAACATTAAAGTTCTTTCCAAGTATTGAATAAATATTTATAGAATATTTATTGAGTCGGAAGTATTTAATGAATGAAAGAATATTTTTAATCAGAGTATTTCTCAAAATAATCCTTGAAGGAATATTAAGAAAATATTTATTGTATAAATAATTACTTAGTTGAATATTAAAATAATATTCATTTAATAAATAATTTTGAAAGGAATGTTTGGAATAATATTTGTTAAGTAAATAAGACTTCAAATTAATATTCAAAAATAGTATTCATATAATAATTAATAATTTAAATGAATATCCAAGTGACATTCATTTAATAAATTAAACCTTAAAGGAATATTCGAGAATAATATTCCCTTAATACATGATGTTCTAAATGAATGTCCGAATGATATTTATTTAATAATCGAAGGTTTTATAGAAATATTTGAAATAATATTCGATAAATGGTTCGTCTTTGAATGAATATTGAAAATAATATTCATTGAATAGATAACGTTCAAATAAATATTTGGAGTAATGATCGTTAATTAAATAATCTCGGACAAATATTCAAATAATATTCGTCAACCAAATAATGGGAATTATTTACTTAAATATTTCCCTCGAAAATAATTACGATATATCAAGAAGTACTGACTCCCGGTCTATATTCAACAAATAGGATTCATATGCCCTTCTCTAAGGGTCTTAACAACATCCGGCTTATAATCGATATATTATCTACCTACTTATAAGCCAAAGAACAATCAGGGAACAAGTATATCAATATGACTTGAAAGTAGGCATGCATGCTATGACATATGTATAACAAAAAGCATATATTATCACAACAACAGCCTAAAAAGGGAAAGTTGAAACTTGCCTGGTAATTGAGCACGGGTAGGGTTAGTGGTAGGGTATCCCTGGTCAGCTCGGCGATCTATAAATAGTCAAGAGATTCAAGGTTAATCGCTTAACACTTTTTAAAAAGGTTAAGTATTTACTTAAGTCGAAACATGTTTTCGAATTATCTCGTTATACCCCTTTTTAGTGTAACTCTTTTTATTACCGATACGATTCGACATTTGTTCATTATTAAGACATGTCATCGTACTCACACTTAGTGTATACTTAAATCGTATAAGTTCTAAATTCGATCGATTATGAACCAAGATTATATCTCGAGTTTTATCGCTCGTTTTCTAAGTTATAACCAAAGTTATACTTTTAAGGGGTTCGTTCGCGTTTAACCTAGATTCGAACATTTTTATAAAATCGAAAAATGATCCGATTCACATGAGGTTTTCTCTCACACCTTCCTTTTTACCTCTAGTATTTAATTACCAAGATTCGCCACTGACTTACATATTTTACGAGGGTTCAATTTCAGTTACGAACTTTCGTTTATGGTTTCGAACTACTTTTAGTAAATCGGCCATAAATCCTAAACCGTAAGTCGGTTTGATTCGATTCTTTTTCCAAAATGATCTACGACTCAAGATCTACAAGGGCATGTTAGATACTTATCCAGTTTCGGCCATTAGACCTACTGTGATGCACGGTTTTCAATGATTAACAAAATTTCGGCATTATAACGGCTATAATACGAACGTTCCAAAAATCACAATCAACAACCCAAGCCACACCGGGCATCAATACAACTTATAGACAAGATTCTCATCTTATTAAGTCCAAGAACCACTGACTTTATCATCATAATCATCATGTTAATCAAATCACTAAATCACTAACTAAGCATGCTTATAACATGAACATAATCATAACTAAGCTAAATCATCCAAGAACATTCTTAAATCTCAAAACAAGAGCTAGGGTTTCAAGTGGTTACCTTCTTGAGGGTATGTACTAGCCTTACTAAGCTTGGTATGGTCCTTGGATTGCTTTATGTTAGCTAAGATCAACCATGAAATCAAGAAAAACAAGGATTAGTATATGAAAACACTATTCATCATCACCTTTGATGATTTATTTGAAAATGGTAAAAGATGAATTTAAGGCCAAGATTTCTAGGAGATCTAAGCTATGATATGTAGTACTTACCCTAAAAATTTGAAGATCAAAAAATGGTAGGAACCCCCTTTTCTAGCTTCTTGGCCGAGAGTTGCTTTCAAGGAAAGAAAATGGAGAGTTTTGCTTTGGTTGCTTTCTTTGCTTGGTTGAAATGATTTATTGGATGATGCCTTAAGATAATATCTAGTTTAAAGTGATTACATCACAATCCACTAGCCTAATCTTGATGATTTATCTTGTGACAAGTGTAGGCTCCTTATTATGCACATCCTTTTTGCAAAAATGCATTTACACTACTTAGCTTATAGTTGACTTACATGTGACATACTTTGGTTTCTATTACTCCATCCACTTGCACATGCACATGCATGTGACATGCATGAATTTCTGTCTACTTTAGAGGAGTATGGAGGTGTAAAATTTTTGTTCATGAAACATGCACGTCAATTTCATCAAAATTTAAAATCAGCCCTCTGTTCATCCTTTTCACACCCACATCAACACTACCTACCACATGGCATCAGCTTATTCTAAGGGATCATGAAAAATGCATGTAATGCAACTAATATGAAAATAAATACCACAATAACAGAATGTCCTATATGGCACACATAAGAAAACAAAAAACAAAATGCTCTAAATAACATGCAAACATGCTAACATACAAATATGCTTCTAACATGCACACATACAAATATACAAATGCACCTTGTATCCCCACCCCCAACTTAAAAATTTTCAATGCCCCCATTGAAAGTAAGAATAACAAGTGTGCAAGGCATACCTACTCGTCGTCCGAACCACTCCCATCGGGAGTGTCCGGTGGCGGATAGAAAGCGCCAGCTCCAAAGGACGGAAAAGTCACGTCCACTCCACTCGCACGAAAAGTCGTGCCCAACGCCTGTGCAAACTGAGTAAAATCCGCTGCAAAACCTGCCTGCATATCGTGCACCGCATCGATACGCCTCGTCAACCGCTTATACTGTCTCTGAGTAATAAAAGAACCTCCTCCCTGAGGCTCCTCCTGCTGCTGCTGCTGCTGTTGCTGTTGTTGCTGCTCTACTACATAACCAAGACCCCACCAGTCCGGCTCACCACCATTCCACTCAACCAACCACCGAATACTCTGATGATCTAGCGCCTCCTGTGGCTGCTGCACAACCTCCTCCTCTGACCAACGAGCACCACAATCTCTAGCCAACCTAGCAATGATCGAACCATAAGGCATCGCTGCAGTGGTACTACCTTGCATAAAACGCATCATCCCCTGATGGATCAAATTGCCCACATCCACATATTCTCTGTTGCAGATAGCATACATAGGATAGCCCTCTCAACTGTGACCTCATTCGAGTGCCTCGTAGGGATGAGATTGGCACAAATGAACAAGTGCCAAGTACGCCCATATCTGTTCAGAGCCGTCGACAGAAACGAAGTAGGCTCAGTCGTGCCTCTCCTCAAACGCCACTATGTACCCGGCACACACAACCGCTGAATAACCATCTGAAGATCCACATTATCCCGAGTCTTCCCCGACCAATCCTCTTAACCCCTCCTAGGAGCCGGAAACCCAAGAACACGCCGAATAGCAGGCGGCTGATAATCCACACGAAACCCACGAACCTGGCTAATCCCATTCCTCTCCACACTAGCGTTCGCATAGAACTCGCGAACCACAGTCATCGGAACAGGCTCCGGAACCTCACAGATCTGCTCCCAATGTCTCTCCATAATATTCTCCAACATATTCCCATCCACCACATTAGGCAAAAGACCCCTCTCACGAGCAATAGGGCGCCCCAACAACCGATTATACTCATCACGAGCCCCGTTATTAATTAACTGAGGTCCACCATTGCCTCCCTCAGAATCAGATGAAGATGAAGAATGAGGGTTCCTTCTACCAGTCCCACTACCACCGGCACCCGCACTACCACCACCAACAACCCTCTGTCGCTTGGAAGCCATTGAATTGATTAGAAGAGTGTTTAGAGTGTTTAGAAAATTTTTGAGATCTGTAGGTGTGTATGTATAGGTAGGGTTGTGTAATGGTGTGTATATATAGGAGAAAGTAGGGTTAGTGGGGTTAAATTGTGGGCTTGGGTCGTGGGTTACTATAACAACAACTAACAACAACTTTTTTTTTTCAAAAATTGCTGAAAATTTTCTTCTGCACAGCCGTCGCGGCGCTACCGCGCCAGGAATGCACTGTGGAACGGCGCTACCGCGCCAGAACTTCTGTTTCAACATTTTTTTTTTTTTCAACAACAACTCACGGGGGTTGCCTCCCACGAAGCGCTCTTTTCACGTCATTACCTTGACGTAGCTCCATCTCCTTACGTTGCGCAAATTAGAACCGCAGTCTCAACTTCGCGATTCAACTTCTCTCCAAAATATGGTTTTAACCGCTGACCATTGACCTTGAATGACTGCTCCGGTAACTTATCAAAAATTTCCACTGCCCCATGCTGAAAAACTGTTTTGACTTTGAATGGTCCTGACCAACGTGACTTCAACTTCCCAGGAAATAACCGAAGTCGAGAGTTGAACAACAACACCAATTGCCCGGGCACAAACGTCTTAAGAACCAACCTACGATCATGCCACCTTTTTACTTTCTCTTTGTATAGCTTGTTGTTCTCATAAGCCTGCAATCGAAACTCGTCCATTTCGTTCAACTGAACCATCAGCTTTTCACCTGCTGCTGTAAGATCAAAATTCAGCTTCTTCAATGCCCAATATAAGCCTTGTGTTCTAACTCAGCTGGAAGATGACATGCTTTCCCATACACTAGCTGAAATGGTGACATTCCTAAAGGTGTTTTATAGGCTTTCCGATAGGCCCACACCGCTTCATCAAGCTTCAACGCCCAATCCTTCCTAGAAGGACTAACTACCTTCTCAAGAATCCGTTTAATTTCCCGATTAGACACTTCGGCTTGCCCATTGGTTTGAGGATGATAAGCTGTAGCAACTCGATGATTGATGTTGTAGCGTGCCATAAGAGATGTAAACTTTCGATTGCAAAAATGCGTACCTTCATCACTGATGATCACCCGTGGAGTGCCAAACCGAGTAAAAATATTCTTGTGAAGAAAATTGAGTACCATTCGTGGGAAGTGCTTTTACCTCCACCCACTTAGACACATAGTCCACAGCTACAAGAATATACTGATTACCACATGATGGAATGAACGGTCCCATGAAGTCGATTCCCCACACGTCAAAGATCACTACCTCCAACATGACATTAAGAGGCATCTCGTCCTTACGAGAAATATTACCAACTCGTTGACATCGATCACATCTCAACACAAACTGATGAGCATCCTTGAATAGAGTCGGCCAATAGAAACCCCCTTGAAGAATACGTGTGGCTGTCTTCTCACCCGCATAGTGGCCTCCATAAGCTGTATCATGAAAATCACTAAGAATTGCCTCGGTGTCACTGTAAGGAACACAACGTCTAATAATCTGATCAGCTCCTCGCTTGAACAAAAACGGTTCATCCCAAATATAGTGCTTGACATCGTGCAAGAATTTATTCTTTTGAGCATAAGAGAGCTCAGGTGGAATGATGTTGCTTACTAGATAATTCACAATGTCGGCAAACCATGGTTCATCATCTTGCACCCTGAATAATTGCTCATCAGGAAAAAACTCATTAATAACCGTGTTGTCCTTAGGTGACTTTCCATGATCTTCTAATCTAGAGAGATGGTCAGCTACTGATTCTCCGTCCCCTTTCTATCCTTGATTTCCACATCAAATTCTTGCAACAGAAGAACCCAACGAATCAACCTCGGTTTAGCATCTTTCTTTGCAAGGAGATAGCGAATAGCCGCATGATCCGTATAAACTGTCACCTTAGTACCAAGCAGATAAGAACGAAACTTTTCAAACCCAAAGACAATAGCAAGTAGTTCCTTCTCAGTGGTTGTGTAATTCAACTGAGCATCATTGAGAGTTTTGCTCGCATAGTAAATAACATGGAACATTTTTTCTTTCCTTTCGCCTAGAACGGCCCCAACTGCATAATCACTAGCATCGCACATCAAAGCAAATGGTTGGCTCCAATCAGGAGCTGTAATAACTGGAGCAGAAATTAGTTTCTTCTTCAAGATCTCGAACGCATGTAAACAAGCCTCATCAAAATTAAATGGCACGTCCTTTTCCAAGAGATTGCAAAGCGGCTTAGAAATTTTTGAGAAATCCTTTATGAAGCGCCTGTAGAACCCTGCATGACCAAGAAAGCTACGAATACCCTTGACTGAGACAGGTGCAGGAAGATTCTCAATAGTTTCCACCTTTGCCTTGTCAACTTCCAAACCCTTTCTCGAAACCTTGTGTCCCAGAATGACACCTTCTTGTACCATGAAGTGGCACTTTTCCCAATTAAGAACAAGATTGGTCTCCACACAATGTTTTAAAACCAAACTCAAGTTTTCCAAGCACTCAACAAAAGAATCCCCAAAGACTTAGAAATCGTCCATGAATACTTCCATATTAATTCCAATCATGTCAGAGAAAATGGCCATCATACACCTCTGAAAAGTAGCTGGTGCACCACACAACCCAAAAGAAACACGTCTGAATGCAAATGTACCAAATGGACAAGTGAAAGTAGTCTTCTCCTGATCCTCGGGTGCTATGCAAATCTGATTGTACCCAGAATACCCATCAAGTAAACAATAGTACTGACGTCCAGCCAATCTGTCGAGCATCTGATCAATGAACGGGAGTGGAAAATGATCTTTCCGAGTGGCTTTGTTCAACTTTCGATAATCCATGCAAATTCTCCAACCAGCAACTGTTCGCGTCGGAATGAGCTCGTTCTTCTCATTAGTAACCACTGTCATGCCCCCTTTCTTAGGCACACATTGCACCGGACTCACCCAAGAGCTATTAGAAATCGGATAGATAATGCCTGCGTCAAGCCATTTAAGAATTTCCTTCTTCACAACTTCTTTCATGACAGGATTCAGTCTTCTTTGATTATCGACTGTAGGTTTAGCTCCTTCTTCCAAAGGAATTTTGTGCATGCAATACGAAGGACTAATACCCTTGATGTCTGCTATAGTCCACCCAATGGCTGATTTGAATTCCCTTAAGATTCTCAATAGTTTTTCCTCTTCGTTGCCTGAAAGCTTAGATGATATAATAACAGGTAAGGTAGACGAATCACCAAGATAGGTATACCTTAGATGTTCAGGCAATGGCTTAAGTTCCAAGGTAGGTGCTTCCTCAATGGATGGTTTAAGTCTAACATGAGACTTCTTCAATTCTGACAAACCCAATGATTCAAATGGAATCCCAAACTTCTTCCATGGAGATGCATTAAGATATTGCAAGTGTTCTTTATCATCTTCGTTCTCAACCTCCGAGTCGTTAGCAAGAACTCTTTCCAACACATCAGCTTTTATCAAGTGTTGAGTCGCGGAGTTAACCACCTTGTCGACCATATCAATTTTTAGACACTCTTCATAGTCAGTAGGAAGCTTCATTGCGTTGAAAACAATAAAAGTAACGTTTTGATCGTGCACCCTCATAGTGAGTTCTCCCTTTTGGACATCAATAAGAGTTCGGCCCGTAGCCAAGAATGGTCATCCCAAGATAATAGGAATCTTCTTGTCTTCCTCGAAGTCAAGAATAACAAAGTCGGCTGGAAAGATAAGCTTGTCGACCTTCACCAAAACATCCTCAACTATCCCTCGAGGATAAGTAACTGAACGGTCCGCAAGTTGTAGAGTCATGGCAGTTGGCTTTGGTTCTGGAAGACCAAGTTGCATGAAAACTGATAATGGCATGAGATTAATACTTGCACCCAAATCACACAAGCATTTGTTGAATGAGAGATCTCCAATAGTACATGGAATGGTAAAGCTTCCAGGGTCCTTCAACTTAGGCGGCAACTTTTGTTGCAAGATGGCACTACATTCCTCCGTCAAGGCAACGGTCTCTAGCTCCTCAAGTTTCAGTTTCTTCGAGAGTATGCCCTTCATAAACTTCGCATAGCTCGGCATATGCTCAAGAGCCTCCGCAAATGGTATATTAATCTGAAGCTTCTTGAAGACATCCAAGAAATTAGCAAATTGCTTGTCGAACTTTTGCCTTTGAATTCGTTTTGGGTATGGAGGAGGTGGAAACACCTTATCTTCTTCTCCTTTTTGAGCATTATCATTCTTACAAGTTATAGGAGTCGAGGGAGTAGCATTCGGTAGCAATTTAGGACCAGATTCGATCCCAGAATCAAAATCAGCTTTTTCTTCCAGAAGTTGCGGCACTGCCGCGCCAGTATTGTACTGGGGAACGGCGCTGCCGCGCCGTGCTATCTGCTCAGAATTTTCATTTTTTTCCTCGGTTGATTTTTCTTTGTCCTGACCTTGTAGAATTCTTCCTGATCGTAATGTTACTGCCTGGACCTGTTCCTTGTGATCTTTCTTGCCTGGATTCATCTCTGTGTCACTCGGAAGCGTTCCTGGTTGACGGTTCAACAATGCATTGGCCAGTTGACCAATTTGATTCTCTAAAGTTTTCAATGACACCGCCTAACTCTTGTACATCATTCGAAGCTCTTCCAATTCAGACTTCTCAGACTGATTCAATGAATTTCCTTGAGATGGTTGAAATCCCGGTGGATTGAATGGTTGCCTTGGAGCATAAGGTGGTGGTTGATAGTTCTGATTATATGGCCTTGCATTGAACTGCTGATTCTGGGGTTGCTGAACACCACCCTGATTGTTGCTCCAACTGAAATTAGGATGATTCCGATTGTTGGGATGATAAACACTAGGCACTGATTGCTGAGCTCTTTGAAAATTACTAACAAATTGTGCGGATTCAGATGAGATAGCACATTGATTCGTGTCATGAGCCTCTGCACACAATTCACAAACCATAGCAACCTGGTTAGTCCCATGATTAGAAAGGGAATCTACCTTCATTGTCAATGCCTTGAGTTGAGCAGCAATAGCAGTAGCTGCATCCAAGTCCAGAACTCCGGCCACTTTAGCAGGTGGCAAGCGTTGAGTAGGATTCTGAAACTCATTGGCCGCCATCATCTCAATAAGATTATAAGCATCCTCATAGCTTTTTGCCCATAGCGCACCTCCAGAAGCTGCATCTAACATAGGCCTGGACTGAGTTCCCAACCCGTTATAGAAATTGCTGATTATCATCCAATCCGGCATCCCATGATGAGGACAACGTGCCAATATCTCCTTGTACCTTTCCCAAGCTTCCCCCAAAGATTCCTGAGGTTGCTGAGCAAACTGAGAAATAGAATTCCGATAAGCTGCTATATTCGCCATGGAGAAATACTTCGTCAAGAACTTTTGAGCACAGTCTGCCCATGTTTTAATAGAGCCTGATGGCATAGAATGTAACCAACTCTTGGCTTTATCCCTAAGAGAGAAGGGAAACAGTCTCAATCTGATTGCGTCATCTGTAACTCTGTTGAATTTGAAGGTGGCACAGATCTCAAGGAAGTCCCTAATATGAGCATTGGGATCTTCAGCAGGACTACCCCCAAACTGTACTGTATTCTGAATCATCTGAATGATGTTTGGCTTAAGCTCGATATTATTGGCCCCAATAGCTGGGCGAACAATACTGGTATGAATATCCTCCACTTTTGGCTGAGAGAATTCACTCAAAGCCTTCACTGGTTGTGCTTGATCTGTCATTTCTTTTATTGATTCAAGATCGTCTTCTAACCCGATGTTCTCAAAATCAAGTTTTCGTCTTGCTAGTTCTTCTCTACGTGCTTGAGCTCGTGTACGCATACACTCTCAAAAAGTACCTGAAATTCACCAACAAGAAATTTGGTGAGAACGTCCTAGTCACCGAACTTTAATGACCACTGATGGCAAATACTGAAACTAAAAAAATAAAACCGCGTCCCCGGCAGCGGTGCCAAAAACTTGTTAGGACCAAACTCAACACGCAAGTGCACGTGATCTCAAGTAATATAGTTAGCAAATAAGATTCGTTCCTACAGGGACTCGTTGTATTGTCTAGTTAATTCACTCACCAATGTATGATTATATTTCGATGCTACGACAAATTAATAATTGGATTTTTGTTTATCACTACAATTACTCTAAGAATTATAACTAATGATCAACTACTTGAACTAAGAATTATGTCGAATTACTTATGCGAATAAAACATGGGATTTTAACTTCCTTAAACAATCCATCTATAGTCTCCACTTCTCTAGCCTTTTCACGTGATTTGTTAATACCTGATCGAATACACAAAACTGATATAAGCCAACTTTCGTTGCACAAATACCATCCTAAATAATATCCACTATAAAGATAGAAATCACTTAGTCTCCCAATCATGCCTAATCTCCATATGTCTATAAAGATTGAAGCATAATGGTTGAAGTACAAGCATTCAATTGATCACATAGTCGTCATAAAACGGTTAGAGTTACGACACTAATTATGAATGATATTCTCACACATAAACCTATGCTAGCATGGCAAGTTCTAAACTCTTAGATCCACTTTCGCTTCAATAAGAATTAACACACAATTACAGGAGTTAGCTACTCTCCTATAACGAATTAAAAGAACCATGATAGGATATCACATCAATCACACTATAGGCATCGAGAAAATTCAACAAATAAACTTCATGAATAAATCCGCTAAAACCCCATGACAACGAATTAGTTCATAATCAAACTAATCGTCACCATGGGTTCCAATGTAAACATGATAGAAGAAAACGAACGATGATTTAAATAAATAACAAAGGTTCTAAAGAATACAGCAAACCCAAGCATCCACAAACTAGGAAGAATACAAGAATAAATTGAAAACTATCTTCTTCCTCGCTTCTTCGTGCTTCAAACTCCGTAAATACAATACGTGGTCAGACCTCTCTATTCTAGGGTTTTTCTTCCTTTATATAGGCCTCCAGGTGCAAGAAATTCGAAAAGAATTTAATTTTGGACTTTTTTCTTGAAAAAATAGCAAAACAGAAATTTCCCTCAAACGAACCGGCGCTGCCGCGCCATCCAACAGCTATAGCACGGCGCTGCCGCGCCACACTCCAGTACAAACACGGCGCTGCCGCGCCCTAACTTCTGCTCAGCAACTGGATTTTTTCCTTATTTCTTCATTACAACTCCAATTTTCCCTCCGATTGCTTCGCTGCATTCCTTGAACACCTGTGATTATCATTCCTGCACAATACCCTTAAAAGAGATCAAAAATACCACAACTCGAGTACAAACATCCGTTTTAAGCCAAATGGAAACGTTTTAAGTGAATAAAATACCCACTCATCAGCGCCTTACGCGGGCCATTCAACCTAGCTGTTGTTGTGATATAATAAATAAAGCAAGGGTGAGCAATAGCTGTAACACCCCCAGATCCGGGGTCAGGGATCGGGTCGTTACGGTCTCATAACTCATACATAATACTTGACTTGAGTCCAAAATCAATAAGTAGCATGCTATGACCCCACAATAATATCCACTCACACACACACAGTTATAGTCCCAGAGATGAAATTGAAATAAGTCTTATAAAAGGGTTTGCGAATAAAAGTTATTACAATCCAAAAGGATAACATCATAAGTTTAAAAGTTTTGCCGTTGATTACATTAATATACATATAGTTAAACATGAAACAAAAGCTGTCTAACTATGCTACCTCAGCAATGTTGGCTAGCATCTCAGCGGGGAGTCCGGTGGGTCAGGTAACCCGCTTGCGCCGAGTGCGCCTGACGCGAACCATCTGTCCTAGCTGTTGTTGTGACATGATAAATAAGCAAGGGTGAGCAATAGCCCACCAATAATAATATAACAGGACAGTGATAGTATATAACAGTTCGAAGTATCATTATTTCCATATGCCATGCATTAACGAAGTTAGTGCCAGTATACTATAAAGGATGAAGTTACAAGGTAACTTAAAGTGTTCATTTTGTGGAAATATCTGCTAAGTCAAAATAAGCAAGATATCATTATTTATCATATTAAGAGGAACTTGCAAGGAAAATATTGCAGTTCCAGTTATTAACATTTTTCAAGGTTCTACAACCTGAAAGAAGTCTCTTCGATACTGTTGTGGAAGACACCGTCAACCTGAAAGAAGTATCTTCGATACGTGTTGCAGGGAATTCCCAATTTGGGAGATGAACCAATATTGGAGTTATCACGCGCCAGCTGTTCCACTCCCTGATGATCAGTCGGGGATGGTACAGCCCAATATAGTTTACTACCGGTAGAAGGAAGAACTGGGGGCTCCACTTGTAGATTGCCTTTAATAGTAACTCCCTGGCCATGATTAGGCCTTGTGATGGACCGCGCGACTCGGCCTCTTACACACGACTCCTAGTTCGAATAAATCCACAGCATTGAAACGTAGAGTTTGTCCTCCCTTCCCCAAGTGAAATACTTGTTGATAAGACTCCACAAAGTAGTCGTATCTAGTTGGAAAGGAAAACTCACCAACATTTCCCAAGCTTTTGCTTGTTAATGGATATCAACTTGTTCCAACAATTTTACCCCTCGAATGATGAGAAGGTACACACAGACTTAATGAGTCCGTAGCAACCAAGTTGTGAGTGAAAAGGATATATTATGACCGGGAAGTCGACAAGATAAATAACCTTTCTCAAGTAAGGTTACCTTATAATTCAAGAGATAGATTTGAGTGAAGAATGGAATCTTGAGGACCTTTCTTAATATAATATTAATCGTATGACTCCGAAGAATTTTCAGATTGATCGAGGGTCGAAGACAATATTTGAAGAATAATAAACAACATTGAAGTTCTTTCCAAGTATTGAATAAATATTTATAGAATATTTATTGAGTCGGAAGTATTTAATGAATGAAAGAATATTTTTAATCAGAGTATTTCTCAAAATAATCCTTGAAGGAATATTAAGAAAATATTTATTGAATAAATAATTACTTAGTTGAATATTAAAATAATATTCATTTAATAAATAATTTTGAAAGGAATGTTTGGAATAATATTTGTTAAGTAAATAAGACTTCAAATTAATATTCAAAAATAGTATTCATATAATAATTAATAATTTAAATGAATATCCAAGTGACATTCATTTAATAAATTAAACCTTAAAGGAATATTCGAGAATAATATTCCCTTAATACATGATGTTCTAAATGAATGTCCGAATGATATTTATTTAATAATCGAAGGTTTTATAGAAATATTTGAAATAATATTCGATAAATGGTTCGTCTTTGAATGAATATTGAAAATAATATTCATTGAATAGATAACGTTCAAATAAATATTTGGAGTAATGATCGTTAATTAAATAATCTCGGACGAATATTCAAATAATATTCGTCAACCAAATAATGGGAATTATTTACTTAAATATTTCCCTCGAAAATAATTACGATATATCAAGAAGTACTGACTCCCGGTCTATATTCAACAAATAGGATTCATATGCCCTTCTCTAAGGGTCTTAACAACATCCGGCTTATAATCGATATATTATCTACCTACTTATAAGCCAAAGAGCAATCAGGGAACAAGTATATCAATATGACTTGAAAGTAGGCATGCATGCTATGGCATATGTATAACAAAAAGCATATATTATCACAATAACAGCCTAAAAAGGGAAAGTTGAAACTTGCCTGGTAATTGAGCACGGGTAGGGGTAGTGGTAGGGTATCCCGGGTCAGCTCGGCGATCTATAAATAGTCAAGAGATTCGAGGTTAATCGCTTAACACTTTTTAAAAAGGTTAAGTATTAACTTAAGTCGAAACATGTTTTCGAATAATCTCGTTATACCCCTTTTTAGTGTAACTCTTTTTATTACCGATACGATTCGACATTTGTTCATCATTAAGACATGTCATCGTACTCACACTTAGTGTATACTTAAATCGTATAAGTTCTAAATTCGATCGATTATGAACCAAGATTATATCTCGAGTTTTATCGCTCGTTTTCTAAGTTATAACCAAAGTTATACTTTTAAGGGGTTCGTTCGCGTTTAACCTAGATTCGAACATTTTTATAAAATCGAAAAATGATCCGATTCACATGAGGTTTTCTCTCACACCTTCCTTTTTACCTCTAGTATTTAATTACCAAGATTCGCCACTGACTTACATATTTTACGAGGGTTCAATTTCAGTTACGAACTTTCGTTTATGGTTTCGAACTACTTTTAGTAAATCGGCCATAAATCCTAAACCGTAAGTCGGTTTGATTCGATTCTTTTTCCAAAATGATCTACGACTCAAGATCTACAAGGGCATGTTAGATACTTATCCAGTTTCGGCCATTAGACCTACTGTGATGCACGGTTTTCAATGATTAACAAAATTTCGGCATTATAACGGCTATAATACGAACGTTCCAAAAATCACAATCAACAACCCAAGCCACACCGGGCATCAATACAACTTATAGACAAGATTCTCATCTTATTAAGTCCAAGAACCACTGACTTTATCATCATAATCATCATGTTAATCAAATCACTAAATCACTAACTAAGCATGCTTATAACATGAACATAATAATCATAACTAAGCTAAATCATCCAAGAACATTCTTAAATCTCAAAACAAGAGCTAGGGTTTCAAGTGGTTACCTTCTTGAGGGTATGTACTAGCCTTACTAAGCTTGGTATGGTCCTTGGATTGCTTTATGTTAGCTAAGATCAACCATGAAATCAAGAAAAACAAGGATTAGTATATGAAAACACTATTCATCATCACCTTTGATGATTTATTTGAAAATGGTAAAAGATGAATTTAAGGCCAAGATTTCTAGGAGATCTAAGCTATGATATGTAGTACTTACCCTAAAAATTTGAAGATCAAAAAATGGTAGGAACCCCCTTTTCTAGCTTCTTGGCCGAGAGTTGCTTTCAAGGAAAGAAAATGGAGAGTTTTGCTTTGGTTGCTTTCTTTGCTTGGTTGAAATGATTTATTGGATGATGCCTTAAGATAATATCTAGTTTAAAGTGATTACATCACAATCCACTAGCCTAATCTTGATGCTTTATCTTGTGACAAGTGTAGACTCCTTATTATGCACATCCTTTTTGCAAAAATGCATTTACACTACTTAGCTTATAGTTGACTTACATGTGACATACTTTGGTTTCTATTACTCCATCCACTTGCACATGCATGAATCTTGCTCTCTGCTTGCTCGTTTGTCCAGTTATTTCTCAATTTCATTGATCGTTCGAACGAATATCTCACTCGTTTCTAGTTAGGGTTTTACCAGAAACCTTCTAAATATTTTTGCTCACATCTTTAATCCTCCTTTATACTTCTTGAATTTAAATCCATTAAATCTTTTTAATAATCTCTTGAGTCTTTCAGTGTCCAGGGAAATCTCGGGGAAAATAAAAGTGCTATTTTTCAGAATCCGATAACTTTTACATACACTCTTTTTCCCCTTGGATCATTAATACGAACTCAGAAATCCGTTCCGGGTACTTCTATATAGCGTCGTCTAATAATATTCTCATTTCCACTAAAAACACTATTCATTATTTATTCTCTCTTTATTCCTTATATTTATGAAAATGTCCTTGTTCTCTTTCGGGCGTTCCTTAACCCTTTTACGGAACCACTAGACTAATCGTTATCGATCTGGATGACATGAGAGTATTCATCTGCTTGGAGTTGCCATATCTTATTTCTCTAGGAGATAGATTATTCTTACCTAAGTTGTCAACCATTAGCATTCTTCAAGACATAGAAATAATAAAGTCGAATTCCATTCATTCTTTCAAAATATCAACTATTACATCGTAGCCGTAACCACCATTCGTTCTTACATCATTAAATAAATAAAAGTTTTAATTCTACCCAAAATCTGGGTTCTTACAATAGCCCACCAACAATAATAAATAACTGAACAACAGTAATATATAACGATATCAAGAATATCTTTGAAACCATATGCCATGCATTAATGAACATAGTGCCCGTATAAGGTAAAGGATGAAGTTACAAGGTAACTCAAAACATATATTCTGTAGAAATATCTGCTTTGCAAGGTAAAAGCAAGACATCATCATATGTCATAAAAGAAGGGAATTGCAGGAAAATATTGCAATCCCAGTTTTGAACATTTTTCAAATTCCTGCCAACCTGAAAGAAGTCTCTTCGATACGTGTTGCGGGGGATGCCCGTCAACCTGAAAGAAGTCACTTCGATACGTGTTGCGGGGGATGCCCGTCAACCTGAAAGAAGTCTCTTCGATACGTGTTGCAGGAAATTCCGAATTTGGGAGATGAACTAATACTGGGGTTATCACGCACCAGCTATCCCACTCCCCGATGATCAGTCGGAGATGGTACAGCCCAATATAGTTTACTACCGGTAGAAGGAAGAAACTGACGAATTTACTTGTCTACCGCCCTTTTTAGTAACTCCCTGGCCAACGATTGGGCCTTGTGATGGACCGCGCGACTCGGCCTCTTACACGTGACTACTAGTTCGAATAAATCCATGACTCTGAAACGTAAAGTTCGTCCTCCTTTCCCCAACTGTAATACTTGTTGATAGGACTCCACAAAGTAGTCGTATCTAGTTGGAAAGGAAAATTCACCAATATTCCCCAAGCAGTTGCTTGTTAATGGATATCTACTTGTTCCAATAATCTTACCCCTCGAACGATGAGGAAGTAACACAGAAACTCGTCTTTGATAAGAAGCAACTAAGTTGTGAGTGAAAAGAATAGTTTTAAAAGATTTATGACCGGGGAGTCAAACAAATAAATAACAGCTCTCAAGTAAGGTTCCCTCAAAAATTTGGAAGATAGATTTGAGTGGGGAATAGAATTTTGGGAACCTCCCCTTGATAAAAATAGTCATAATAAGACTCAGAAATATTTTACATAATTTTTGGAGGTCGAAGATAATATTTGAATAAAATAATATATTTTAAAACTAGTTAAAAGAAGTACATAAATATTCAAAGAATATTTACTACCTCATAAATATTTAAAGAATATTTTTAATATAAAATATTGCTCAGAGTAACCCTCGAATAAACATATGAGAATATTCATTAAATAAATTATTTCTCGAATAAATATTCAAAATAATATCCGATAATTTAATCAATATTAAATGAATATTCAAGATAATATTCATTAAAGAAACAAAGCTCAAATGAATAATCAAAATAATATTCATTAAATAAATAAACTCAAATGAATATTCCAAAATAATATTCATCTAAATCAATAATCTCAAATGAATATTCATTAAATAAATCAAGTCTTAAATGAATATTCAAAAATAATATTCAAATAATATTTCTCGACTGAGATTATACTCAAATAACATTCCTCGAATAATTTCCAAGTAATTAATACTTATGGAAATATAAACAATGTTCATAGATAACATTCCTCAAATAATCTTTCACTGAAATCCCTCCGGGTTTCCACGACTATCTCTATATTACAAAATACCGACTCCCGGTCTATATTAAAAGAATGAGATCATATGCCCTTCACTAAGGGTCTTAGCAATATCCGGATTATAATTAGTATATCTCGTTTCTAACTTATAAGCCAACATCAAATCAGGGAACAAGTATCACAATATAATTTGAAAGCAGGCATGCATGCTATGGCATATGTATAACAACAATCAGTCATATATATTATCACAACAAGAGTTCCAAAGTATTGGAAACTTGCCTGGTAATCTGGTAGGGATAGTGTGTCCTGGGTCAGTCCGGTGATCTATAAATAATCAAATATCCGAGATTAGTCACTTAACGCTTTGAAAGGTTAAGTATATATTTTACTTAGGTTAAAACACGTTTTCGAGTTATCTCGTTATGTACATTCTAGTGTAACTCTTATTAACACCGTTATGATCTGACACTTGCTCATTATCAAGGCATGTCATTACACTTACACATGGTAAATTCTTAAGTCATATAAGTTCTAAGGTCGGTCGATTACCAACAAAGATTATACCTCGAGATTTATCGCCCATTTTCTAAGTGGTTTTCCAAAGTTATAACCAAGTGTCCTTTTTAGGGGTTCAATCGTACTTAACCTTGATTCGAACATTTTTATAAAATCGAAAAACGATCCGTTTGACATAAGGTTTTCTCCCACACCTTCCTTATGATCTCTAATATTTAATTATCAAGATTCGCCACTGAATTACTTACTTTACAGGGGTTCAATTTCAGTTACGAACTCGCACTTACGATTTCGAACGACTTTCACTAAATCGGCCATATCTCCTAAACTGTAAGTCCTTTTGTTTCGATTCTCACACCAAAACGAATCTTAAAACATTCCGAAAATCACACACACAACTTGGTATTGTAAAATTGGGCATTATAACGGCTATAAACTAACGATTCCCAAATTAATCCTTTGATCCAAAACATCATCAAATCAACCAACACATCAAAATCTCAAGTTCATCATCTAAACTAAACCATGATATATCAAGAACAAGTCATTTCCACCAAAGTTTAATCATGGCTCAACCAACAACAACAAACCACTACAATTACATGGATCTATACATACTAACATCTCATCATCTTTAATCATCAAAACATCCATAGAGACCAAAGTAAAACTAAGGGTTCTTGATGTTCATACCTTCCTTGAAGCTTTATTATTTCATAACAATCCTTAGATCATCCTTAACAACCTTAAACTAACAAGAAACATCAAGAACATACTTAGAAATTTTCGGAGCTGCTATACCCCAGCTGAAAGAACATGAAAAACGAGGGCCTTACCGAGCTTTTCTGGATGAGGCTCCTAAAGAAGAGTTGTAGATCATCTCAATACCTTTCCAACAAGCTATAGAACACAAGATTTCATTGAGAAATGATGGAGTTATGCTCGTTTTACTGAGCTGCTGTCTATTTTGGCAGAATGTTGCTAAAGGAGAGAGATGGAGTTGTTTGCTTGTTCTTTGATCTCATCTTTGTCTAAATGCATTATTGAGATAATATCTTCATAAAGCCACTTTATTAAAGTGATTATGTCACCTTCCACTAGCTCATCACGCATCCAAGTGTTGTGTTTTTGTGGTATGATGATGTAATGTGCTAAGTACTTGGTTTGGTTTCTAAATATCCTAGTTCCTTTGGTAACCAACTTAGTTACTTGATCCTATCCACTTGCACATGCTTGTCTCTTAGTTCTCTGCTTGTTTCTTTGTTCGGTTATTACTCAATTTCATTGATCGTTCGGAGGAATATCTCAAGTAATTATTGTTAGGGCTTTACCGGAAACCTTCTTGATATTTATACTACCATTCTCAATCCTCCTTTATAATCCTTGAATTTAAATTCCTAAAATCTCTTTATTAAATCCTTAAATCCTTCAGGGTCTAGGGAAATCTCGGAGAAAATAAAAGTGCTATTTTTCTGAATCTGATATCATTTACATACACTTATATTGCCTATCGGTCGTTAATACGAACTAAGAAATCCGTTCTGAATACTCCTATATAGCGTCGTCTGATAATATTCCTATTTCCACCAAAAACACTATTCATCACTTATTCTTTCTTTATTCCTTATAATTAGAAAAATGTTCTCGCGCTTTCCCGAGCGTTCCTTAACCCTTTTACGGAACCACTGGACTTATAACAGATATCGATTTGGATGACATGAGAATAATCTTCCTCCTTGGAATTTACTATATCCTTATTTCCAGGAGATAGATTATTCTAATCTAAGTTGGCAACCTATTGCATTCTTCATGGCATATAAACATTGGAACCCATATCCATTAAATATTTATTCATCGGAACCACTGTTACACTTATATTCCATTACATAATAAAAGTTTTAATTCTTACCAAAAATCTGGATTCTTACACAAAGGTAGCAAGCTTGATTTACTACGAATTTTTCTAATTCTTGTGTTCTTGAAGGTTTTTGAGAGAGAAAGCTTCTGGGTATTTTTTGTTTGATGAAATGTTGAAGTCTTGAATCCAGCCGCATGTCTTAGATATTTATCTTTAAAAGCTTCTGCCTTGTTTTTTAACCAATAACCCATTAAAGTGTATGAATTCATTCGGTCAGGGTATTGGTAAATCCAAGGGCATTGAGATGGCCTAGTGAGGGTATCCTGTTTATTTTCTCGGTAAGAATATCTCACTTTGCAAGGGTATCTAGATCCATACACTCAGTGAGGGTATAAAAGAACAAGGGTACGGCAAGGATATGGCTGGTACGGGTCTAAAAATATTCTGCCTTAATTCTTCTGTTAAACAAACCGAAGAACTGCTACGCTGAAAAAAGACTAGACGCATGACAGGATGTGTAAACTGCACGCGCGGCTGTTGTAGCTGTTTGTCTCGGTGCGTGGAATACACGCGCGGTCTAGCGCGTAGGATATTTTGCCAACAACTTCTGTACCACACTTTATCACCTGCCTAACTTGTTTCTTTGTCAATTCTTTTTCTTTTCCTTTGTTTTTCAGCTGACTTCATTTTAAAATTGATCTTGTACTAGTATTTTAATTCATTCTTTTGCTGTCAAATAAACTCAGCCAACCAAGCATTCGAATTTCTTTACCAAGCAATTGGGCCTTAATAAAACAAGCCCACCAAACAAACTGTTGAGTTCTTTAATTAATCCAATTAACTAATTTAATCAAATAATGATTAATTCATTAATTAATTAAATCAATTTAAATTAATACATTAATTCAAATTTAATTAACATGATAATTAATTTAATAAATTAATTAATTCAAAATGAATTAATTTATTAATTAAATCAATTACATAATTATATTAATTAAATGATAATTAATATAACTCATTTGACAGCCCAATCTTTTTTCTCGAACCACTGAAAGTAATAAAGAATTACCACTGAATTTTATGCTGATGCTCGATGCACGGTCTGGTTCATGAGCGACTAACTTCAATGACGGTTCTTTATTTTTGACTCTAAGATGTGGTTCCTTTTCTCTTCTCCTCTCTCTCTTTAATTCTTCTTTACTGACTCTGTCACCTTTGAAATCTCTGTCACTTTAAACGAATCCACTTCTTAATGAATACTTCACTGAGGCTTGATCAGATGACTGAACTTCTTTCAATGTAGTAATTCCTCAAGTCTGTAGATTGACCTTGATCTTTCTTTTGATAGATAATATAATCTGAGATTTCTGTGACAGTCTAGATACTATTTACTACTCCCTCCGTCCCTCTAGGTTGTTTACATTGGGGATGGGCACGGAGACCAAGAAAAGGTATAAGAAATGAGTAAAGTTAGATGAAAAGTGGGTAAAGTGGTGGGACCTATCAATATTTAATAATAGATTTGAGATAGTGGAGGAAAGTAGTGGGTGTAATAGTATTTTTTATTATTAAATATGAGATAATGGGGGAAAGTAGTGGGTGTAATAATGGGAAAACTTACTATTTATGGTAACGTAAAGAAATGAGAGGGACATCCCAAAATAGTAACTGTAAAGAAATGAGAGGGACAGAGGGAGTATTACAATCTTGTTTAAGTTGAGTTGTATCCTCAAGATACAAATAGGCTATATCTTATGCCTTTCAAGACCTTAGTGGAAGTAGTGTCTAAACAACTTGCTAAAATCAGTGAACTTGAGACCAAGGTTAGAGCCTACTATAATTCTTGTAAAGTGGCTAAAGAGATTTTCAACAAACAAGCTGTTGATCAAACCGTAGGAATAGGGTTTAGTTACAATAAAGCTGTTGGAATGTTTGGCATAAATTCCCCTGATCCTGTTAGATACCACTTCTTTGATCATTCAGGAAGAATTGAGAACTGAAGACACGGCCAATACAAATGTCTGTTCTAAACAAGATGTGCTTAAGGTGCCAGTCAAGGTTATTAATTTAACCAGTTCTTTGAAGACTGCATTAAATCATGATAATGTGGATAAATGCAATAACATGTCTAACATGCATGCCATGCCTTTGAATAATTCATCTCATAAACCATGTGGCATCTTGAACTGTATGCAATGCGCTTTTAATGTTATGTCTGCATATTTTAATAGTATGCATGCAACTAGTAGTGTGAGTACTCCAAGGCAATACATGAATAATAGAAAGCATGTTAGATCCAGGACTGTCACTCCACCTAATCCTAGGTCAAGGACCTCAAGTCCTCCTAAGGTTATGGTGAAGACATGGATACCCAAGCTGAAACCAAAGAATGTTAAAGTTGTTTACAGGGTTAAGTGTCCAGTCTCTGTTGAAGATGTTGTTGTAAAAATCAAGAATGTTGTTTATAAAGGTCAATTCTTCAAGTACTCTGGACCCAATCAAATTTGGGTTCCGAAGAAAGTTTAACCTATTTGTCATTGTAGGGTGTGGAACACGTTGATCCTGTTATATGGATTTTGGATAGTGGATGTTCAAGGCATATGATCGGAGATAGAGCCCTGCTGACAAATGTGGTGGAGAAAGCCGGCCCAGTGGTTACCTTTGGAGATAACAGCAAAGGTAAAACTGATGGATATGGTAGATTGGAAGCTGGTAATGTTATCATCGATGAAGTGTCTTTTGTGAAAGGACTTAAACATAATCTTCTAAGTATCAGTCAATTCTGTGACAAGGGTTTTGAAGCCTTCTTTAACAAGAAGAATTGTCTGATCTTACACAAGAGAAATGAACAACCTGCATTGATTGGAGTTAGGAAAGGCAACCTGTATGTAGCCAACATGAACTCTGGAAGCACTGAAGAAATCACTTGCATCTACTCAAAAGCATCTACAGATGATAGTTGGCTATGGCATAAGAAACTTTCTCACCTTAACTTCAAGACAATGAATTCTCTAGTTAAAAGAGAACTGGTGAGAGGTTTGCCTTCTATGGAATTTACTCAGGAAGGACTTTGTGATACTTGTCAAAAAGGGAAATTGAAAACAGTAACTCACAGGAGCACTGACACATCATCAATAACTGAACCTATGCAATTACTACACATGGATCTTTTTGGTCCGGTTAATGTGATGTCTATGCCAAAGAAAGGGTATGCTCTCGTGATTGTTGATGACTTCTCAAAATACACTTGGGTTCTTTTTCTAAATTCCAAAGATGAAACTCCACAAATGGTGATTGATCACATTAAGTTGATTGAGCTAGATTCAAAACATCCAGTAAGAGCAATAAGGACAGACAATGGAACTGAATTCAAGAATGCAGTTCTAAATGACTTTTATGCTGACAAGGGCATAACAAGACAGTACTCAGCTCCAACAACTCCTCAGCAAAATGGAGTAGTACAAAGAAAGAATAGAACCTTGATTAAAGCTGCACGTACAATGTTAAGTGAATCAAGGCTTCCTTTATATTTCTGGGCTGAAGCTGTCAACACTGCATGTTATACCCAGAATCGAACTCTTATCAACAAAGATTTAATGAAGACACCTTATGAAATAATATATGAAAAGAAACCAACACTCAAATACTTTCATGTATTTGGAGCTAAATGTTTTGTGCTTAAAGAAGGAGATGATCGTGGTGGAAAATTCAAGGCCAAAACACATGAAGCAATTTTTATTGGTTATACTAGAAGAGCTTATAAGGTGTATGTGATTGATCAACAAAAAATGCTTGAAAGTGTCAATGTAACATTTGATGACACTAAACTCCCCAGTATCCAAACAGAAGACCCATCTGAAAAATTAACTTTTAATGACATGTTAGATTCAGATTCAGATTCAGATGGTGACAATCTACCTGATGTTGTTGCTAATGATAATAATGATGATGATCAGGGTGATGGTGATGGAAACAATAATAATATTGGAGATACCCCTGACACTCCTGAACAATCATCAAGTCAACCTGGCAACAACTCAGGGGGAGACAATGAAGGATCAACTAGTCATACTCAACATCAAAATGAAGAACAAGGTGAATCATCAAGATCTAATCTTCCTAGATAGACTATTTGGAATAGAGCTCACCCCTTTGAGCTAATCCTTGGTGATCCAGATGTTGGTGTAAGAACTAGAAGAGCTTATCAGAATCAATGTAATTATTCAGGGTTTCTGTCTGAAATGGAACCTAAGAAAACTAAGGAAGCTCTTTCTAATCCTGATTGGGTGCTTGCTATGCAAGATTAACTCAATCAATTTAAACAACAAGAAGTGTGGAAGCTGGTACCCAGACCTAAGGACAAGAAAGTGGTTAATACTAGGTGGGTATTCAGAAATAAACTGGATGAAGATGGCACTGTGACTAGAAATAAAGCAAGATTGGTTTCTAAAGGTTATTCCCAAGCTGAAGGAATTGATTATGATGAAACTTATGCACCAGTGGCTAGACTTGAGGCCATCAGGATATTCTTGGCATTAATTCGCAACATTTTCTTACTTCAAAGTTTATCAAATGGATGTCAAGAGTGCTTTTCTGAATGGTAAGCTGGATGAAGAGGTTTATGTGGAACAGCCCCCTGGCTTTGAAGATCCAGATCTGTTGGACTATGTCTACTTTCTCTTCAAGGCTATCTATGGTCTTAAGCAAGCACCAAGAAAATGGTATGACACTCTTTCTGAATTCTTATTTGAAAATGGTTTTGTAGAGGTGTTATAGAAAAAACTCTCTTTACAAAGAAACTTAAGAATGATAATATACTAGTCCAAGTCTATGTGGATGATATAATATTTGGGTCTACTAATGATCTTCTATGCAATAAATTTGCTAAGTTAATGTAGGGTAAATTTGAGATGAGCCTGATGGGTGAGCTGAAGTTCTTTCTTGAATTACAAGTAAGTCAAAGGTCAGATGGAATCCTTATTTGTCAATCTAAGTATGTCAAAGAGCTCCTCAAAAAATATCAAATGGAGGACTCATCTTCAGCAAGGACACCATCATCTATAGTTGTCAAGTTTGGAGCATGTGAAAATTCTGCAAAGGTAGATGTCACAAGCTACAGAGGTATGATAGGTTCATTACTTTATCTCACTGCAAGTAGACCAGATATTATGTATGCTACATGCTTGTGTGCAAGGTCCCAAGCGGATCCTAGAGATGTGCATCTCGTTGCTGTTAAACGAATCTTAAGATATCTTAAGGGTACCCCTAACTTAGGTATTTGGTACCCTAAAGAATCTGGTTTTAATCATTTTGGATATAAAGATTCTGATTATGTAGGAAGTGTGGTAGATAGGAAAAGCACATCTAGGAGAGTTGTCAATTCCTTGGTGGAAGACTAGTTTCCTGGTACAGCAAGAAATAGCAAATGGTTTCTAACTCAACAGATGAAGCTGAATACATCGCTGCTGGAAGGTGCTGTGCTCAGATCTTGTGGATTAGAAATCAGTTGCGTGACTATGGATTTGTCCTTGACAAGATTCCAATCTTGTTTGATAATACAAGTGCTATAGCCATCTCCAACAACCCTGTGCAGCATACGAGGACCAAGCACAACGACATCAGGTATCATTTTATCCGAGAGCATGTCATGAATGGTACTGTGGAGTTACATTGTGTACCCACGGAAGAACAAACAGCAGATATTTTACTAAGTCTCTTGACGAATCCACATTCACCAGAATTGTTGGTGAATTGGGTATGGTAAATAGTCCTAGTAATTAATCTAGTTAATATCTGTTGATTATTCTTAAATAAATTTACAAGTGAATATTTAACTAGTATTTGTTCTTAAAATCACTTGTAAAATTATTGTATTAACTTATTTTCATACTTGTTAATTGTTATAAGCACTGCCATGATCATTCTAAAATTTCACTCCATGCTCCTCATATTTTGGAATAATGTATTTTCTCTGAAAATATATTTCTCAAATTTTACAAGTTAGAATTTTTTAGAGATCTATTTTTGTTAAAAATTTCATTATTTTAAAATAATCTTAATTGTCTTGTAAATATATATAATATTTTATTATATATTTGGTAGTGTTTGTCCTTCTGTAATCAATGTTTTATTTCCGCTAAAAGGACAACTTATAGTCTTTTTAGTATCTTTTGGTAATCTTATTATTAATATCATTATTGATATAATAATAGTCTTTTCTTTCAAAATTTTTTGTAAAATATTAAAGTTATTTTCGAAAATATTGTAAATATTTTTTAGTCACTTTATTATTAAAAATCTGTTTGTATATTTTTGGTTGAATTGTCAGATAATCCGTAATGTACTTTTGAGTTGAAGTTTATTAGACTGTTATGATTTGTGGTCAGTTATTGTGATTTTAACTTGTTATGACTAATCTACTTTAGTCGTAATAAGATTTTAGTCATAATAAGATCTTAGTCATGATAATTTTGATATATAAATACACTGTCATGACTTAGTTTCAACCTCTCATGACTAGTACATATTAGTCATTATCTTTTTGTACTATCATGACTAGTTAGTCATAATGTATATAAGTCATAATGTATAGTAGTTATAATGTACATTAGTCATAATGTTTATTAGTCATAATAAATTTGCACTGTCATGACTGACTTTGTTTTGTACTGTCATGACTAAGCCTTAACTCTGTCATGGCTAGTTAGTCATGCCGAGTTTTGGCTAAGTCATGATAGAACAAATATTAGTCATGATAAGGGAAGTAATAACAATACAAAACAATAGTCTTGATAGATTAAAATATTAGTCATGATAAGTATACACTCTGTCATGACTTAATTTTAACACTATCATGACTAGTTAGTCAAGATAGAGTATCATTAGTCATGACAGAGCATAACTTAGTCATGATACGGCTGTTAGTACCTAAGTACTTTTTGGGGTTTCTAAGTCATTACAACACACTCTCGAGTTTTTGCTCAGAGTACTCAGTCGATACATACGATATACACAAAAACAAGGAGAAACGCTGCCAAAATTTTTCTTGATCGATTCTCCTTCATTTCTCCATAAAATCAAAAACTGATACCACCCCATTGTAGATCGTACTATTCTCGTTGTTTTGAGTCATTATAATTGAGTTTTGGTTAAGGATATGGAGAGTTTTAAAACGAAAAACCGTTCCAACTTTCAACAATATCTTTAGTTTGGCTTCGAGTTTCACAAATCTAAAAATACCAGTGTGTTCATGTGGGTTTCAAGAACAACATATTGAATTTTGAGAATTTTTGGTGAAGATTTGGATTTTTTGAATTTTAATCAATTATTAATTAATTTTAAATCCGAAAATTCGAATTTAATTAAGATTCCTTAACTGATTGTTTTGTTCTGAGTGAGAAAAAGGTTAAATTAATGGCTTGTAATTACGAGCTCGCTTAGCATAATCTAGTCGGGAATTTTAATCCCGAAGAGTGTTCAATTAAACGTTTTAGGCCGTGGATTAGGTTTTTGAATGAGCATTCCATGATTAGTACTGCTATCACTGCCAATGCTGCTTTGAAAATTGATCATTTGCGTTTGATGTGGTCCACTACTGTCATATTTGATGATTTATCATCTTTCACCTTTACTGTTGGTGACAATCAGCGCACTATGGATGAATCTGTACTCAATGCAGTTCTAAAATTTCCAACTGAAGACTTTGTAGATATACCCTCTGGTCTTGAATTGACAAACTTTTTCACTAGTATTAATTATCAGGGAGAGTTAGACATGCCTAGATTGAATAAAAAGAACTTGGTTCAAGAATGGGATTACTTCTTTTACACCATTTCCAAGGTAATTACCAACTCTATAAAAAGCAATTTTAGTCTTCTTACTTCTCTTGTACAGAATATTGCTTTTGCAGTGGTTCACAATCGAAGAATCAATATTGGTAAGTTACTTTGGGATGTAATGATAAGAAGGTTAGTGTCAGCTAAAGATGATCATGATAAAGGTAAAAAGGTTGTATGTTTTTATCCTCGGTTTCTAACTCTTATCTTTAATCATCTTGTTCCTATTGAGCTACACAATCCTTTTCTTAAAAGTCATTCTGAGGTGTCTGGTACCACAACTACTAGATTGTTTGTCAGGTTAGACAAGTCTCGTAAGTTTCCAAATATTCCAGTGGTCATTACTCAGTATATGTCAAATTTCATAAACTTGCCAATCATATCGGAACCAGCTCCTCAGCAACCTGAACAGCAACCTGCACCTGTCCTTGAACCTCAGCCTCAAGTGGAACAACACACTCCTACTGGGAATTCTGTAATTGCTACTGATCAGGTATTGCTTTCTAACCCTGAAACTACTTCTCGATCTCAATCTACTTCTGAAACCCAAGTGGTTGTTAGGGTTGACCAAGGGGTTGTAGAACCACAACCTCTAACCCAGGTCATAGAGCCAAATACAAGGTCAAGATATCGTTTACCATATCAACCTCGAAAAAAGTTACCTTTCAAAAGAAGTCAAAGAAGTAGTGGTTATTCGAGTGTACCCACAGCTTTGCCTCCACTAAAGAAGAGTAGAACTGAATCTGAGGTAACTGTAAGCCCATCCGTGTCCTCCCCAAAGGATATGGACTTTGATATGGCCAATCAACAGTTACTGGAACGATTCTCTCAACAGGATGATTCCATTGAAATTCGCCATACGGCCAGGGCACCCTGTACAGAGTCAAGCACACCCCTGTTACTCACAATAGGGGAATACATATCTTTAGATGAGACTAGGAACACACAGGGAGGAGAGCACAATAGGATGGTTACTGTGTCTGCCATAGTTACGGCAGAGGGGCCTTCACAGGTCTATGAGGGAAATCTTGATTCTTTTCCACCTGTAATAGAATCATCATCTCCCCTCTCAGGTGGAACATACTTGGATCCCTTAAGGGAGTTTCTACTCGCAGTTTCGATTGGAGATTGTGGAAGGCAACTCGGTATTTCTATCACTGAAGCAATTCAGACATCAAATCCAAATGAGATGATAGAAATGACTGAGGATTGGGAATTGCGAACTCCCATTGCACCACCACTGACCTTCCAAGAGGAGGCTAGGGTGATTTTACCTGCAGGTACAACTTCTGGAGCAACTAAGGAAATTATGAGGAGTGATGTGAGGATCACCTCAAAACTGAGTGAAACACATGCACTTCAGGTGAGTGAAACACAGAGTGAAATTCAGGTGAGAGCATACACTGACACATACACTTTCTCTTTATTTGAAAAAAATAGTAGTTCTAGAAAAGGAACTTGAAGAAAGCAAAGCTGAAACACGATCACTTCGAGCACAAGTGGGTGAATGGTCTTCTTCATCCACCTCTGTCAGTAATCAGCTTGTAATGATAAAGAATGACATTGAGAACATGAAGACAATTTTCAATACCAAGATCAACGCTCTCAAACTCTCTCAACAACAAGCTGCTTCTGACTCTAAAGATGTTGCAGTTGCACAAGATCAACTTATCACTGATATCTCTAACAAAGATGAAGACCTTCAGACTGAAGTACATGAGAATCAATTATCCACTGAACAACGTTTAACTCAGATTGAAAGGCAAAATGCACATCAAGAAAAGGGACTGAGACATTTGTATAACATCATTAGTAGAACTCACACACCCACAACAGAAGAGAAGGATTCTTTGAAGGTAAAGGTGGAGATGGTGATGAGCGAGACCCTGGAGCTGGTGTATCTGACAAAATTGTAGAGGATCCCTCAACTAAGGAGGAGAAATCTAGAGGGGGAGGAGACAAATCTAAAGACAAATCTGATAAATCCAAAGAAGGTGAAGATAGGAATGACAAGGGGAAGAAGAAAGTAGCTGAAGCTAAAGATATTCAAGAGGAAGACACTGAAGACTACTACACAGGTGAACCTGATGATTTTGATGTTTTTGCTAATATTAATGATCTGTCATTCCCTGGTGAGTATGAAGTGGAACCTGAAAAAGATCTTAGTCACTGGGAAGAGGAAGCGCCAGTGGACCCTAAATTTGAAGCAAACATTAAGAAATAGTGAGCTGAGCTATTAATGAGAGAATACAAGCTTCGGAAGACAACTGAACTGATTGAACATAAATTGGAGCTCCAGAAAGCAGAAAAGGAGAAAATGCAACATCTACATGCCATCAAGGTTCAAGAAAGGAAATTGTATATTCAGTACAAGCTTGGTGAGAAATGGGACTTTGCAAAAAAGGTAATATATACAACTCAAACTGCTGAATATGATAATCCTTGTCTACTTGCTTTCTTTGATAAGTTCAAGGAAGTCAATCGAGTGAACCAGTCATACATAGATGCTTTGAATCATGAAATTTTAAGAATATCTGCTAAGTATGATAAGATTAGCGAGGAGTTGATGATTTTTGTAGACTGTCTGAATATTGGAACACACAGAGTATCACTTCAGTTCTTTGAAAGAAGAACCCTGACGGAGCTTTGGGTTCTTAGGCCAAAGGTATGCACATCTTCTGAACTGGGTGTCTTACTGAATGAGAAGCTTAAAGAATATGCTGAAAGGGTTGGTCCAGAAATAATAGATGAGCCGAGTCAAGTGAAGTTTCTTAAGGGTAACATACTTCAGACATATCACCTGAACACAAAAGCATTGTATCTGTATACTGCCAGGCACTTAGTATACATGGAGTATATACTCAGAAATCATAGATTTGCATCTCAAGCAAAAAGGGAAGCTGCATATCATATTCAATCTTACGCACAGCAAAGGATCATGAAATATAAAAGATTTTACAATGAGGTGCAAAAGAAACTCAGATTCAACCAATCTTTCCTGAAGGGTTATCATCAGAAAGAGATCGTGAATATGACTCTGAAATGCACAAGTCTCTGCCATTCATAGAAGAACCAAAAGAAGGAGAGTTAATTGATCAAGGCACATCAAATTGAAGACCTGCTCTACATGTTATATCTTTAGAGCCTGGATAGAACAAGATAGGTTAAGTGTTTTATTTGATCAGTCTAGAGGATCATCTATCTTGTATTTATCTTTATGTTTGAATCTGGAAAATGTTAATATAAACCAAAACTTTTTCATTATTTACTTTGCATTTAAAGTTTTATCTTTTATTTGGTTAAGTTGGATTAGTTGAGGTATCCTCTAGGTATTTGCTTGTTATTGTCTAACAAACAAATAGGGGAGATTGAAAGGCATATGACACATCCTATTTGTAGTACGAGGATCCTAATCAACTTAAACCAAATTGTAATAAGTAAATAATATATTGACTATCACAGGAATCTCAGAAAGTATTATCTGTTAGAAGAAAGAAGGAAGTCAATCTATAGTTTTAATGTTTTACACTGGAAGAAGATTCATTTTGCTGATCAAGCCTCAGTGTGTCATTAAAGCCATTGGATTTATTTAAAGTGACAGAGATTTCTTGAGTGACAGATGAAGATCAGACAGAGTACAAAAGAGTTGAAGACAAATGAGAAAAGAAAAAGACCCACATCATAAAGTTCTTAGCCTATACAATATTCTATCCGCTAGAACTGATTAGCTTACTACCCTTGTACTACTAGCGAATTAATTTTCCTAGTTCTTATCTCGCTTTTTATTAACTAAATTAGAAAATTTCATGTCGAATTTTCTAATTATTTTTTTTTAACTTGATAATACTCTGTACTGATTTTGTAACAACCCCCAAGTTTAATATATTGTTATATTTAACTTGAATCTTGTTTCAATTAATTTCGCAAAAATTTGTCTTAATTAAATTTTATTCTACCAGACAAATTTCGATAAAAAGGTATAGGTTGTATTAAACCCCCCTTCTACAATCTTAACGGACCTAACAATATGGTTTGAAATGTATCCCTGTCAGATAGTTGTTAATCTGTTTCTGTAGTACAAAACATGTTCTCAAAATACCCTTTAATTTACTTGCTGAATCTCATCATCCTTATCCCTCCAAACTCCACGATCATCTTTTAGTTTTTTAATTTTATTATGCTCCTTTCTTGCATATACGAATTTATGAAAGAAACGCGAGTTTTTATCCCCATCACGTAACCAAAATTGCTTAGCTATCTATTTCCAATATATTTCCTGCTTCTCTAGTAAGCGCAAGTAATCCCAACGTGCCTCATTATATCTATGAACTCCATCTCCATCTCTTCTAGTCTAAACTTCTACAACTCCCTTCTACACCTTGATAACTTTACTTTCATCTCTTTTAACATCCCCCCACCCCATTCTTCTAGCTTAGCACAATAAAATGCCATTTTATCCATTATATCACTAACTTCTCCATTATACCAACATTGTTGAATTATATTTCGACATTTACCCTCTTGGATCCACATATTTTCAAATCTGAATTTTCTTCCCCTTGGTACATACACTTGTTTGCTGAGTTGGAGATATAACTGCAAGTGATCAGATGTTGAAAACTTTAACATTTTAACTTCAGAAAGTGGAAACAACTCTCTCCACTCCTACGATGTTAGTCCCTATCTAATCTCTCCTGAACCCACCATTCAGTCCCCCTAGATCTTTCCCAGGTATATTTTCCCCACGTAGGTCCATTAAACCACACTCCACCACTATCTCTGAAAAGCCTTCTAATAAGACTCGAGGGTGCCTTCTTCCACCTCTTTTTTCATCCATTGTCAATAGATCATTAAAGTCTCCTATAATACACCACGGTAAAGAGGATGTTGCAGCCAATTCTCGGATCAAATTCCATCACTCTACACATCTTCTTGACTCTGGGAACCCATAAAATCCTTTATAATGCCATCGTCCAAGTTGCTTATGAGACACTTCAAAATCTATATAATTACTACAACTCTGTTTAACCATAATGCCCCCTTCATTTTTCCATAATAGAGCAACACCTCCCCCATGCCCCTGACCATCTACAGCATGGCATCCAGCAAAACCTAAATGCTTACTTATTTTTACGATTTTGTTTTTTTAACCAATGTTTCACTCATAAAAACTACATTGGGCCTATATTGGTTTTTTATTTCTTTTAGAAATTTAATTTTTCATGGGTTGGCCAGCCCACGACAGTCCCAGACTAGGAGACTCATAATCCTTGGCGGGCTTGGACCATAGGACCTACCACTTGCAAGTTTTTTGGCTCGATAACTTATTGATTTGTTATTTTTGACATGTTATCTATCCCAATATTTTCTCCTTCCATACCCTCATCTATCCGTTTTCTTTTGGTGTCAATCACTACTCTTTCGCCATCCATAATCACATTCCCTTTATTTATATTCCCTTGATTTTGAATCGCAGTTGACAAAGCCATGCCCCCTGTTTCCACTCCCTTACTTCTCGCGATTTAATTTTCATTGCACTATCATCTCTACCAACTTCGCGAACGACACCCTCCCTCTCCATGAATCTCTCCTATTCCCTGTTCCCACTATGAACGGTGTTTGAAGGTCCCTCCTGAGTACTTTCTTTCCCCACACACTCTCCCCTTCCATTCCATTACATAACCATCTGGACCCTGTATTGTTCTTGACATTCCTTGAAGGAGCTCGTAACTAGGCACCATACGCTTTGTCGACCACTTTATCTGGATTAGCATAAACAATATTACAGTCACGTTCAGAGTGTCCTATAATTCAACAAACAAAACAAAATGTCCCCAGTCTTTCATATTTAAAATTTAACAAACTCCAATTATCTCCTTCTCTCTTTATTTTCATCTTGCGTTTTAATGGTTTATCAACATTCATAGCCACCCTGATACGCACATATTGTTTCCACACCCCATCAAAAGTCATTGGGTCTGCTTTAATATATCTCCCAAGTGATGATCCCACACTTCTAACAATATTTTCCGAAAGAAATCCCCTGGGGATGTCATGAACTTGCACCTATATTTCGAACTCTTGTAATTGGACCGTACCTGGATCTTATACATCTATCACTTGGTGAAATAGTAGCATTGCTTGTTCAAATGACCATGGACCCTCCTCAACAACCTTCTCCAAATCCATTTTGTGATAGAACTCAAACAAATATCTAAAACCTCCCATGTCGTGTACTTCCATCCCTTCTTTTGCCCTCCATAGTGATGGCATCACATTTTGCATAGTGTTGAAATTTATGTTTTTCTCTGTCAAAAACTTTCCTACCATGACGTATGTCTATTTTTGCTCCAAAACTTCATTACTCGCCACAACAATTCCTCCTTCTTCCTCATCTTCAATAGTGAGATTAGCATATAGTTGTTCCAATGATGCTTCAGATCGTGCCATAATTACTATAAAATTATTGATAATGATAGGTAATGATAGTCATAAAAGGTTTATTAAGAAAAGATACGAAAGAAAAACTATCAAAAGGATAGAGACTTCTTCATTTACGACATACACAAGAGACTTATTCGATTGAAATATAAAGTGATATAAACAAACTTATATTCCTAGCTTAAGAATATTGATATAAATCTCATATAAACGAAGCTCTTGCTCTAAGAAAATTTGTAAGTTTATTTTTTAACTTCGACTTTAAGTTGTAAGCTACTTGTATAAATCTCATATATTTAGAGATATAAACAAGGCTTCCTTACCAAGTCAAAGAAGTTAAACCTAAACAACAAGGTAAAGGTTACTCGATTATTTATTTTCGAGTTATAAATGAGCATTTCGAGTTTTGTTCTTGAAGTTGTATTACTTCGAAGTTCGAGTTTAAGGCATCTCGTATTAAACATATATTAGTTATAAACGAGCATTTACTTGTTAATTTCTTAGAATAAAAACTCGCTTTGGTCTAGTACCGTAATATACTAGTCCGAACAATCTTTCTTTCTTAAAAAGAGTTTAACTCGTAAGATTTGTTATCTTAACCTTGTTGTGAGGTGAAGTGAAGTGAGGTGATCCTTTTTCTAAGACCCAAGTCCTTGACATGTTAACGGGGATTTAAATGTTATTGCACCGTGAAGAAAAGGAAAGATCCAAGATCTAAGAACTAAGACCCAAGATCAATAAAGTTGTAAATTAACATAATCTATACAAGGTTCTACATAATTTTGAGGAGGTGGCAAGGAGTTATGCTCCAAGTTAAACCTGTAAGGGTTATACTTAGATTTTGAGAAGGTAGCGGGGAGTTATGCTCCAAGATAAGTCTAGCAGGTTTTGCTTTGTATTTTGAGGGATTAATTTGTAATTAAGGTCCGAGATAAATACTTAATGTTGTAAAGGCTTCTCCTCCTACTATAAGGAATTCATCTTTTTATAGTAAAGAAATCTCAAGTCCGGGGAGGGTCTTGGGGACTGGATTAGGGGTGAGCGAATTCATTAGGGGTTGCGACATTGCGAACTAGGATAAATCGACTGTGTTGTACTCCCTCCGTCTCTCTCATTTGTTTATAAATGAGTTGGACACAGAGGTTAAGAAAAAGTGGAAAATAGTGAAGAAAAGTAAGAAAAATGAGTAAAGTGGTGGGACCAATCAATATTTTAGGTAATAAAGTGAGTTTAGTGGAAGAAAGTAGTGGGTGGAGGAAACTTGTGATTTATAAGAAATTTTGAAATTTTGATTATTTTTGTAGATGTCATATGCCCTTTTATTGATAAATTAATTATTCATTAAAAAATAGTGAGTATAAGAATTTTTGCGCTAAGTTGACCAAATTGCTATGAAAATATTCACTAAAACTATTTTTCATTGACTTGTAATGAATTTTATTTTTGATTGATAATTTATACACCAAATAATATCTAGTATATTTAATATTTTGAATGATTCAAATATATTGTCAGGTCAATTTGTTTGTCCCGTTAATTATTGCATAACTAAAAAATACAAGTAAAATGTAAAAGATAATTGGTTTAAAATTCATTTTAGTATTTTAATTAGTTGAATTTAGTTTTTTTTATAATTAAGTAATTTAAAATTTTATATAACTTCAATTTTGAACGCGTACTTAGAATAATGCGGTAAATATTTTTTAATTTTTTAATTTTTTAATTCAATGATAGTAAATTTATTCAAATTTGATTGCATCTTATGATTATAGATCGAGAGTTTGTGATACTGAAATATTATATTACATAATATAGATAAAATAGACTCATTTATTAAAAGAGATTAGGGAGCCTGAGATATATCTCAAGTAAATTCCCTGAGATATATGGGATTTGTATGTAAATATGGGATGGGTATTTTTGTAAAATCAAAATTTTTTAATTAGCCCTGCGGGCCCAATCAAATTTATAGTATATTTTTCAAATATCTTAGGAAAAGTTCCTTGAGATCAATCTCAGGGTCCTTTTTCTCTTATTAAAGTAATATATTCATATTTAAATCAATTGATAAATAAGCAATTTTGGAAAACGGCTCTATGTACATAAAAAGTGGCGCAAAGAATAGATGTACCAATAAATAATAATGTAATTGTGATTAATGTTTTTAATTTCAAAATTGTGATTAATTAGTTAATAAGTATTTATGAAAATTAATTTGTACTATATATTTACATATGATAGTATGATTATAGTTGATATATATGAAACTTAGCTCTTAATATATAATAATATAATTTTGATTGACTTTAAATTAAAAGATTGTTAAGTTAGTAAACATTTTATCACTTCAAAAAATATGTAATTTATACATGTACAAAATTAAATAAATTTTGGATTTCAAAAAAATTGTTAAATAACCACGATAAGTAAATTATGATGAGAATGATATGGATTAATTAAATTTTAATGGTAAATTCTGATTAGCTCTTTTATGTATATATATCTAAAAATTAATCTGTAATATATAATAATGTAATTATGATTAATTGTAAATCAAAAGAGTGAAAATTTAATATTGAGAAAATCGATTAATATTATATATTTGTAAAATTCTGATTAATTCTAATTTAAAGTATTAATTTATTATAAATATTTTTTTGCAATAAAAAATATGCAATACAAGGATATGTTAAATTATGTAACTACTATATTTAAACAAGAATTGTTAACTAACCATGGTTAGTATAATAGAATGAGAATGCACTCTACCCGTGCTACGTACCGAACGGTAAATTTTATTAAATAATTAATATAAACATATTATTTCAATTATTATTTAGAATAAAAATAATTTTATTCGAATGTAATTAATTCAAGTATAAATTACTTATTCGTCAACTTATACCAATTGCATTAATGTTAATATTATCAAGCAATTATCATAACATTCATATCCCCCGCTTAAACATTCTATACCTTTCTTTATTGTTTTTTCTTAATTTTGTTTTTAATTTGATTTCTTTCTCTCATTTTTTTAGAGTATTTCTACCAAATTCATAAGTTTTTTTTACCCATTTTTTAAATTTTGTTCTTTTGGAAATTTTGTATATATCTAAATGTGCAATAGTGTGGCTAGAATTTTTATCATATCAATTCATTGAAAAAATATGTACGAGTCAGCGATCAATTTATCGAATATATATTAAAAATTCATAAACACTTCTTTCTCATGACTATTATAAATCATTAGATTGACTCTCTAATTTTTTTTGCATATTTCAGCGATATGAGAAAAGATATTTAATAGACAAGATTCATTAAACGAACATAGTTATGACAAAGAAAACTTTCTTCTAATCTAATTTTCTATGTGTTCGTTCAATATCATTTTTACAAATTGTATGTTCTTTTACTAGTGAATTGATTTACTATAGAAAATAAACATTATCAATCAATCAAATATATCCAGTATATCTCGTTCTTAGAGTATGATATGACTGTTAGAGTTTATGGTGATTATCCTCAACTTATTTTTAATAACAACTTAAAATGTTTATATCCAGTTTGAGAGTTTGAAGGTCGAATTTTTTTATTCTTATCTACTAGAATAAGGTATATTAAGTATTAGTTTTCTTTTACACATAAATAGGGATGTCAAATTAATTCAATCTAGTGGTACCCGGTCCGAAATCCAAAATCCAAAATCCAAAATTTTAGATATACCAACTGAATTTTTGAATTTAGGTTTGGATTTAAATTTTAAACCTGAAATAGTTTTGCTTTGGATTTGGATTTTAGTTGTACCGAACCGATATCCGATCTGAAATCTTAAACTCGGTCCAATATCGAAACCCGATACACAAATAATTTAATATCATAATTTGAAATTACTAGATGTAATATTTTAGATGTAATACATATAATTTATATTTTTTTTATTCAAATATTTCAATAGAAATAGTCAATACTAATTTAGTAATTATAACTTCTATTTCTCAATCTCAAGTTTTATTGAAATATTTAAGATGCAATTTTTTTTTACTTTACGTAAAATTTTCATTCATGTATTATACGAAGAATTATTTTTTAACATATTTAAATTTTTCTTAGAATGTTAATTCGTACAATATGTTACATTTTACTACTTATTTTATTTAATCATTTTACTTTAATTATCTTATAAATATAATTACTATTGTTTGTGTGTAGCAATTATTTTACATTTGAATACATTATTACTTATTTTGGATAACCAAAAAAACCAGACCTAATCTGAAACCTGACGGATTTGGTTTTGGATATTGAGTTTTTGATTTGGATTTATTTTTAAAACCCAAAAATATTTGGAATGGGTTAGGATTATACAAAACTCGAACCGAACCAAACCCATATAAGACATTTGAAAATGAGTCTCACTTATCTTTTTCTTAGTTGACTAACATGTCAGAATAGAAAACTGTAAATGAAAATAAAATCAAATGTGTAATATATAAACATGTAATCACATTTTATCTATGTGTTCTTGTAATTTAATTATAGGGTTAAAAAATATGAAATTCATTTTTCTTTAACCGTGCGTATATTTTTCTGATATATAGTAGAAGAAAGCACTTACGTAGACCTGACAAATCGTTTGTATTGTGTACATTCATGTCGTGTGTCTTTTGGGTCTTGCATGAAAATGACATGAAATTTTTTGTGTACCCAAAATTTGAACACAAAACGCTACTAAACTATATGAATTTTTTTCGTACAGGAAACGAAAATAATACTCGAAAAGAAAAAAATATGACAATTACATGTAATGTTACTCTCTGCCCAAGTTATCAAAGTATGTTACTATATAACTGAAAATAACATTAAAATTTACAGAACAAAACTAAGAGTAGAGTACATAAAATGAGGCCCACCTATTTTTAAATTTTTTTATCGTTAATAAATATATTTGTTTATTTAGAATCGATCTACCAAGTTATTAAGTCTTTTTGACCTATATTTTAGGTTTTGTTGATATTAAAAATACATATTATAAACCAACCAAACAAATACGATATGTCTGCTCTAAGATCAAGGTATGGGAATTGAAAATATTCACTAACAATATTTGCATTGACTCTGTAATGAATTTTATTTTTTAATTGATAATTTATATACCAAATAATGTATAATATTATTTGAGAATATATTTAGTATTTTGAATGATTCAAACATATTGTCAAGTCAATTTGTTTGTCCCATTAATTATTGCACATATCGAGAAGTAAAATGTTGAAGACAATTGGTTTAAAATTCTTTTTAAAATTTTAATTGGTTGAATCTAGCTCTTTTATTTATAAATGATTAATTTAAAAGTTTGTAGAAAATATGTAATTATAATAGTGTGGTAAAAACTTCCCAATTTTTAAATTTTTTAATTAATTATAGTAAATTTATTCAAATTTGATTGCATCTTGTAATATTGTATAACATAGATAAAATAGACCAATGTATTATAATAATATAATTGTATTAAAATTAATTAATAATAAGTAATTTTTGGAAAATGGCTGTAGAGAGGGGCGCAAAGGACAATGTACCAGTATATAACAATGTAACTGGGATTGATTTTAAATAAAAAAAATCGTGTTTAATTAGTTAATAAGTATTTATGAAATTAATCTGTAATATATAACTATATATTATAGTATGATTATATTTGATATTTTTATAAATTAGCTCGTAATACATAATTGTATAAGTTTGACTGGCTAAGTGCATCTACCTATATACCTGGTTAGAATCGGTTATTATAATAAAGAAGGATATAGTACAAGTTGGTGTTTTTATGTGTTTATAAAAGGTAACATGTTTAAATATAAAAGGCAATCATCTAGTTAATATTAATTATATTATTATATTATTTAATAAATAAAAATAGGACCGAAAAGTGAAGACCAAAAATCATAAACCAAAATTTTCATTGTTTCGATTGTAATATAATAATATAGATAAAAGAGCAATTGTTACACATTTTATTCATATTAAATTTATTACATTGTCCCTTATTTTTACATGTTAATGACATTTTATTTAATAAAGATGTATCAAATGTACCTAACTTAATATGAAACGCAAAATTAGTCCAACTCGTTTTTAAATATATTTATTACTAATTCATATGTAGTATTAATAATTTATAAATTTAACACCAAATTATTTAAATATGAAATAATATTTAAATTTATTATTTTGTGTAGATATAGTTAAGATAGTAACAATTTTAATATAAATATATGTTAGTATGAATACTTAAGCATGAAAACTACAAATCATATTTTTGATGCTTAAGGTGCAAAAGAAAAGCAGAGGTTATCGTTATACGAGTAAAACTAAACATAAACAAAAATTGGATTGAAGTTTTTGAAAATATATAAAATATATTAATAAAACTTAAACATCAAATTAGTTGTGATAATAGTGATTGATAATTATAAGGTGATTGCCAACTAATTTAGCATAAGTTTTTTATAGTACACATAATGTGATCACTAAGGTCACTACCTATAATGTGATCATTAATTTATTTCTTTCAAAAAATAAGTTATGCAACAGATTATAGACATGTACCATAACAGTATAAGTATATCATTTGATAGTCTTCTTTCATATTTAATTAACCTATAATTCATGTAATGCACGATTCTTTTTTAAATATTTATTATATTTTACACGTTCAATTTATTATTTGCGTTCTTTTTGAAATTTTAAATTTTGACAGCCCACATGAAATTAATAAAATATTATTTAATTTAGTCCTGGTTTAAATTTTATTTTTCAATTAAAACTACCCTGAAACAAAAAGAGAAAAAATTGACGAATTTTACATTGACAATTCTATTCGAGTTAGGAAATCTACTTATATTTGATTTAAATTATCAAAATACCATTTTTATTATTTGAATATAATTCTACTAACAACCAAATACAATTTTAATATTAGATTTAACGATTAACGATCCTTATTTTTTTGGTATGTAACAGATTTAGAATATAATTTATGTATTAATCAAACTAGTCTCCTTAATAACAAGCATAAGAGGGATTTTATCCAAAATTTTGGTAGTTGGTAGTTTGTCCTCACTACGACAAAATAAATAAGAAACGTTAGATCTAACAAAAAAATGATATTCTATATTTTAATATGTAAATTAAAAAATGTATTTTTATTGAAATACACAATAGTGTATGTCATTTAAACCAAATAAAATCAAGTTTATTACATTGAAAAGGATATCAATGTAGGTTTTCCACATTAAATAAGATTATTAGTGTAAAAATTCGTAATTGTATATTCTCTTCATTTAAGTGTTTCCATTTGAATAACAATTGTTAGTGTTGCACAAGTTATTTTTAACTTTTTTTTAATTTACTTATAGTGCAGTTACATAATATTATAAATATTTCACCTTTGTATATAACAATTTTTTTAGTATTAAATCTAAATTAATATGTTATTGACGGAAATCGAACCTTTAACCTTTCTACGTAACATCTTTTAGTGTTAATTTGAAATTAAAATGTTGTTGACGGAATTCGAACCTTAGAGCTCTATATATAGCAAGTTTTATTACAATTTTTAGTATTGTATCTAACGATCATCATCTATTTGAGCTACCGTACCAATCTAACGGTTATGAATGAAAGTGATAACCAAAACCAAACTACAAAATATAACCTTTTTTGCTTATTATAGTATATATTATATATATAAGGATATAATTATTAAATTCTCATCCTTTTTTTATTAGTCCCCTCTGTTTTGCTAATGGAAAATGCTTTACCATCAATAATACCATTTACAGATGCCGCAGTAGCAACTATCTACCAATCCTCTTACGCGCCAATGGATAGGAGAATCGTACATCCTCGATCTATCGCCGTCGAAATGGCTATCTGACGAAAGATTTGATCGGAGAAGACAAACATTCCGGCATGAAATGACTTGAATCCATAGGGAAAACGTAGATCGGAGAGCGATCTACAAGTATCCGAACTTTATTTGGATGTATAAACAGCGCCGGCGAGTAGATCTGAGCTGAGATGGGTGTAAGCGAAGATTGTTGTCGGAGAGGAAAGTGTAGGCGGCCCGGGTAGCGCACGCCACCTGTTCGATGTTTTGTCTGAGAGAAGTTGGGTTTTGAATTGGAGGGGGTTGAGATGGGATTGTTGGTGGGGTTGTAAGGGGCTGTTTGGATTTGTTTTTTCTTTTGGGTTTCATTTTTCCGATGGAATTGGAGGCCATATTGGTGCTTTTGGAATCGCAGATTGAGGATTGGAGCTCTGGGTCCTGTTGTTGTCGGGAGTGCTGGTTCGTTGAGCTGCCACTGCCCATCATCACCGTCGTACAAAACTATGTGCCATGCGAGTCAAGGGCGAGTTCATGGCGTTCAAAGTAGAAACAGTTCAAAGGAGCAGTCTCATTTCGGTGAACTCAGTCAACTCGGGTGAGTCAACTCAGTCGAGTCAAAGCGGTTCATCTCGGTCAATGTTGAATGTGTGTAGAAAAGGTAAGGAATGTGTGTAGAGACCCCACATCAAAGGTTAAATTTTTTTATTTTTTTTTGCTAATTAAGGTGAAAATTTTATTAACCTCAAATTATTTTGTTCTAGCTTTTTTCTAAGTTGTATAAGTTTACTGGCTCTGGAGATTTGTAATTAGTCATATTTTCCGGTTTCGATGCTCCTTTTCAGATGCATGCATTTAGTGTGTACCATCTGAATTAGCAACTGTTTTAATAACTTTTATTTGCCCTTCATGAAATTTAGTTTATTTCATGCTTGCATTGCGCTAAGGTGTTTGTGAGTATTTGTTTTTCAGTAATTGTCTTTGAACTAGATGCGAGAATGTCATCTTTTTGTCTGTGGGGGCTCTGCTCAGCACGAATCTGGGATATATGCTTTCTGAAAGGTTATTTGTGAGTGGGCTCATCAGTATTTCGGCGAGAGCGCACTCTTTTTCCCCCTTGAGTTTTTTTCCCACTGGGTTTTACTCTTGTGGGATTTTAACGAGGCCCTTTTTGCTAGAAATAACAGTGGCTCGTCATTTGAGGATCAGGCAGTTTTCGTAAAAGCTTCAGAGGGGGATAGCGAGATTGTTGGCAGATGCTAAAAGCAACAAGGGATTGCAGGTTCAGAATTTTATAGTGTCTCTAGATCGTCATTCTTCATCGATGCGTTCTAAAAACCAACTATAATTAGAACCCCAGTTCTTAATCTATAGTGTCTTTAGAGCATCATTCTTGATAAATGCGATCTAGAAACCAACTATAAACCTTTATAGGGTCTATAGACCACTAATAATGATTGATGCGATCTAAAAACCAACTATAGATAGAATTCAGGTTCAAATTTAATAGTGTCTTTAGGTCGCTTTTAGTGATTCATAACATTCAGTGGTATATTCAGAGGTAGTATGCGACCTAAAAACCAACTATAATTAGAATCTGGTTCTAAATCTCTATAGTGTCTTTAGATTGTTATTCTAGACTTATAGATCATTAATCGTAATTGATGTGATCTTGAAACCAACTATATATAAAACTCGGGTTTTATAGTTTTTTTATAGTGTCTTTAGATCGTTTATCGTGATTGATACGATCTTTAAACCAACTATAATTACAATTAAGGCTGAATAATTTTCTTATAGTGTCTTTAGATCGTAAATCGTGATAGATACGGTCTAGAAACCAACTATAATTAAATCACTGGTTCTGAACAGTGATCCTGGAATTGCTCCTTCGATGTTTGGCATTACTAAAATTGAAGACCAAATTCAGTGGAAGTATGTTCAGCGGTAGTTTTTTTGAAGACCAAATTTCAGTGGTAATATGTTCAGTGAAAATTTGTATTCGTGGTTGTATCATGTCTGGCCTGATGGCTCATTCTAATAAAATCTTTGCCTATATAAAAAAAAAAGGATATAATTATTACACTGATAGTATAAATAAACTTAAATTCATATGAATATAACAAATTTCAAATCTTCACGTATATAACACTAACAAATCAGAAAATCGTTAGTATCACAACACATACTTTCATCAAAATCAATGATTATATAATTCATTTATTACATCTTTAACATGTAGTATCATCAACATCAATGATTATATAATTTATTTATCACATTTTTAACATGTAAATATATCAAATAATTTTAAAAATATTAACAATTAATTTGTATATATAACATTTCGTGGCTTACACAAGCTAAAAATCTAGTTAAATATACATGCTTAACTAGATTTTAATTAGCCAAAGAAAATAGTGAATTGTAGTGTGATTTTTTAATGAATTTTCAACAAAAATGCATAGGGTTGTCTCAGTTGGTTAAAGAGATGTCATCTCACCTCTTGGTCACACCTCTTGGTCACAGGTTCGACTCCCATCGGAGGCGGATTTGTGATTATGCCATCCTGGGGCAGAGCCTGTCGCAAGCGGTTTGCCTTGGATCACGTGGTTTGCAGGCTATTGCGTGAGCCCATGGGTTTACCCAGAGCGCACCCGAAGGGTAGCGGCTGCGGGTTCCCATTTTAAAAAAAAAAAAAAAAAATTCATAGACAATGTATAACCTATTAACCTACCACTACCACTAGGGATAGGGATGACAAACGGGTCGGGTTTTGTGAAAATCAGACCGGACCCAAACATATATGTTGGATCCAGATCTAGACCTGATTGAAACATTCAGACCCGATCCGTTCGGTTCGGATTTTAATCGGGTCTCAATTTATTTATACAATTATTTATCAACATATTTTTTTTCAAACAATAATTTATCAACTAGAACATTATATTTAAACAAATGTCAAGAAAAATGTAAATTCTAAATAAGCGCATGCATAATCCAAATATATATAATTAAAAGATGAATAATTAGAATATGTCTCTCAATTTGTAACATTTACGTATCAAAAATTGACTTGAATGCTTTATAATATGAATCTCTTAATAGTTTATGAACGAAAAAATACTATTGACGAGATTCCGAGGAAATATGTAGTAACTTTAAGTTAAATGCGGTTTAAATTAATAGCATTAAAACAATTAGGCTACTAGAAAATTAATAATTAAAAAATATTATATAAACATAATACACTATATTATACACAAATAATAGCTGGTCTAGAAATAGTTGATGTAGAGAAATTAGCAAGATTATCATCAACTGATTAAGTCTAGAAATAATAGCTGGTCCTCTTTTAATGAAGAGCTTTTATAATCCTGAATCTAGTAATTTCATAACCTAATACTGACAGCAGTCTCATTAAAAATCATCCTGTAATATGAGAAACTAAATTCCTCTCACTACATCAACTTGGACGGAGATTAACATAAACCCCAAGCCTAGCAAAAGAAAAAAAAAACATTAACCCCAAGACTCATTGCAAAGTAAAGAGAAAATGTAGCATTTGTTGATATTAAAATACTAGAATTGTGATACTGCAGAGCATCAAGGATAAATGTAGCTAGAACTAAATTCCTCTCGTTACATCAACTTGGACGGAGATTAACATTAACCCCAAGACTCATTGCAAACTAAACGAAAATGTAGCATTCGTTGATATTAAACATACTAGGATTGTGATACCGCAGAGAGTCAAGGATAATTGTAGCTAGATTGAAAATAAGATTGACGGTAGCACATGACCAGTGATGTAGATCAGATCTCCCCAAGAAAGATTTGCTTATCACTACTGCAGGATCCAATAATAGGTTCATTAGGATGGAAGCCACATTCGTTCACAGATCCAGTATGGCCAGGGAGCTTATACAGTATACGGCGAGTAGTCGTGTCCCATATATACACCATCCGGTCAGCACTGCCAGCAGTGACCTTGCTCCCATCAGGCGACCAGCCACATTTCAGCAAGTTCTGTTCAAAGTTATGTTGATGACCATCCAATACCTTCACACAACGATTTTGAGGAGCGTATGGGCGCATATCCCAGATGCGGAGCGTGCTGTCCATGCCATTGGTAAGAAGATAAGACCCATCTGGACTCAACTGCATACCAGTTATTGTGTCCTGATGGCCTTCAAGTGTCATGGTAACTTCATTCCTACGAAGATCCCACACCTTAACATTGTTATCAATTCCACCCGAGTAGATCTTGTCAGAAGCATCAGAGAAACCAACTGCTGTTATTTGGTATTTGTCTGGAAAGGTCTGGATTGCACCCCGTTGTCGCAGATCCCAGAGTTTGGCAGTCCCATCATCTGATCCACTGACAGCAAGGGGAGGGCCCCTACGGGAAGGACAGCATGAATTTACACAAAAGGAGTGCTCGGCCATTTTTTTTATCTGCTTTCCTGTTTCGACATCCCATACTCGCAGTGTCTTGTCAGCACTAGCTGAGATTATTTGTGATCCATCAGTAGTCCACTGGAGATCAAGAACTGCATTTTTGTGACCTTTGAGTACCATGAAGTTCTTACATTCGCCATGCACATTCCAAAGAAAAATTTCTCTGTCGTGAGACCCAGAGGCAATCACGTTTCCAGTTGGATTAAATTTCATAGTGTAAACGGCACTCTGATGACCAGTCAGTAACATAATTGGTGACTCCAAGCTTGATGTTCGCTGCTTTGCATTTGACCTGGAGGCGTGAGAACCGGCATGTGGAGCAGTAGATAATTCCATAGGTCTGGGGCCCATCAGAGACAAAGAACTTTCACCATCTCTGTGCAATGCTTGCATCATGGCTTCTTGCTTACTGCAAGATGTAAAGAAATAATAAGCTTCTAAGTATGACTAGATAATATATACAAATGTAATTAATTTTAATGAGATAATGTTAGTCAGAAAAAAAAAAAAATCAGATCATGTAACTATTAATTACAATATACAGGTATACGAGCTTAGCAGAATGACAATGACTTTGCCCTGGGTTCAAGTTGCACTGAAACTAATACCCTGATATGCAAATAATGAACCTTGTAAGTTGTAACAAATCTCATGATTTACCAATATATATTATAAGAGGGAATGCCTAAAATCAAACAAGAACATGAAACACCTGAATTGAAATTTTATAAAGGTCACAAAAAACACAATGTATAAGTAAACATGAAAGAAAACATACTTAAATGTAAGCTAAAGTCAGAATATGCAGACGTCAGTAACATGTGTCTATAACTATAAATTCACAGTTAGCTAGTCTAAGAGGTGAGAGCATGGGAATCCTACAAGCCACTATATACAATGTCTATACATGATTCGTCTTCATTTCCTATATAAATAATAAAAAGAAAAACCATTTATATCAAATGATGCAACAATTTCATAGTCTCTATGTATTACAAGGACATAAAAACAGGCACGATTGAAGATCCTAGAAAAAATATTTCTTACTTGTATATAAACAAGCGACCCCGCAACAACTACTTTAGAGACAAGCATACTAGTTCACATTATATCAACTACAATTCTGAATCCCACAGGCCTACAAGGATTTAACTATGTACTTGGACAAACCTGAATCTGACAGGTAAGAGATGATTTAATAAAAAAATTCCAAGAGCATATATACATGATATAACAATATCAATGACGGCTCTGAAATTCTTAGACAAGAAAATACATTTGAGGTCCGAATACAGGACATATAAACTAAAACTATTGAAATAAAACAATAAAAAATTAGTCCAACTTTCGTGTCGAAATCAGACTACTAAAAATAATCTAGACACCGGAAAGAGGTAAACTGGGAACCACTGAGAAACCTAGGACTTTAAATCAACCTAGGTCAAAGAAGATATCTAGACGAATACAAGGCAATCGTGAATTACAAAGCAGAGCCCTGCATTACTTGCTACGAAATTCAATCGAATCAGGGACAAAACACTAGTGTGTATTTGGAGTTTCAACTCTTAATATAAAAATAAAGCCCTAGATATCTCTCCCTCCGTAGTAACAAAACAAAACAACAGAAGAAAGCAGCAGCAAATCATCAAGAGACGATATAATATTAACGAATAGAAAAAGAAAATCCAAGTTATTACCTAGGAATAGGATAGATCGATTCCGGTGAACTCACACCAATTTGATTTGATGATAGTTGCGCCGGTCGGTCAATTTGTGGATGGATGTCAAATTAGGGGCTTTTCTTCTGTTTTGTGGACGACTCCCACACATCTATACTATCTATACTATATTATATTATAATAAGTGAAATCGTTGTTACTTATTTTTTGTTATCCTTATTCACAACCGTTAGATACATACAATAATATTAAAAATTGAAGGTGTAAAGTTCGAATCCGCCAATAACATTATCTTATACAGAAAGGTTGAAAATTTAATACTAAACTAAAAATAATGTTTAAAATATTATATATACTAAACTATAAACAAATTTAGAAAAAATAAAAATAACCCGTGCAAAACACGAACTATAAGCTAGTCTATCTAATTCACTAAAATAAAATACTACTATTATCTTTCCTCTTTTTTTGTTTACTAGCTTTATACCGTGCCATGCACGGGTTGCTTTTTGTAGTACAAATTTAATTATAATTTTGTTCTTGTAAAATTAGTTTTATAGTATTTTGAATAATTTATTTTTACTTTTAAAAATAATAATACATATATTATATGATTTGTAATATACATTTGTTTCTTTTCTTGTAAATGATTTTTCTATAATTTATATTTCAAAGTTTAGGCTAACATATTTTTTAGTATTTCATAATTATTTTTGATTTTTTTTATTTTATTAGATTACATATGATATACTTGAAACATATACTTATTATATTCGTGTAACAATTTATTTATTTTTATCTTTTTAATTATGTAATTTAATGGTTATCTTAAATTTTTAGATATTTTGTTATAGTATTTTTTATAGTTTTTAAAGGCATTTTTTAACTTTTTTGGAAATATGTGTGATATTAAATTTTTTTATTTGTTTGAATATTGTTATTTTTTCTTGTTAATTTTATATTTTTGCCATGTGTGGGGTGTATTATGTGTTTTTGTTAAAGTAATCTTAGTGATTTTTATGTTGTATTATATTTTATTATTAATATAAAATTATTTTATGGGTGTTTGGATTGCTTTCTAATTTAAAATATGTTTATTTATTGATTTGTGTTCACTTTTTTTAATTTAAATTTTTTCTTTGCAAAGTAAGAATTTGTTTATTTGTTGATTTGTACTCACATTTTTTAATTTAAATTTTAGAAATATATTTGTTGTCAAACCTAAAAATAGAATCTTTAATGATTTTTATTAAAATAATTTTTTCTTAAACTACTTTTGTTTGGTAAACGATATTTTTTTGTAAATTATATTTTAAGGTTTAGCCTAACTTGTATTTTAATATTTCATATTTTTTGGGATGTTTTCTTCTATTTTATTAGAATATACATAATGTACTTTAAACATGTAGGAACTTATATTATGTGTGTGTTTATGTAATTGTGAACAGACATACATTTGTACTTTTTTTTAAAGAAAATATGTACTATCATTTTATATTTTTGTGTTGGTTTATATTTGTTTTAAGTGCATTATATTAAATTTTATTGTTGATTTTAGTTTTCTAAATTTAGATATTTTTTTTTGAATTGGCGTTTGCTTTGTAGATTATATTTTGTTCAATTTTGGTATCATTTTTAATTATAACATGTTTTTTATTACTTTTTTAATATTTTATTTTACCATATATTTTTTAAAGACTTTTTTTTGTTTTGTAATTAAATGTACTTTTATTTGGTAATCAATTTTTTAAATTATACTTTAAGATTTAGCCTAACATATATTTTAATGTTTTATATTTTTTTGGCGTATTTTTTTCTATTTATTAGAATATATATATAATATAATTTATACATGTGGGAACTTATTGTAATTTAACAAACATTACATTTGTACTTTTTTTTAAAAAAAAGTTTGTATTATTTTTTATATTTTTTTGTTGTTTTTATTTATTTTAAGTGCATTATATTAAAGTTTATTGTTAATTTTAGTTTTATAAATTCAGATTTTTGTTTTAATTAACATTTGTTTGTAAATTATATTTTGTTGAATTTAATTTGGTGTCATTTCCAATTATGATATTTTTTTATTACTTTTTTAATATCTAGTTTAACCATATATTTTCTTTAAAAAAATTGTTTTGTAATTAAATGTAAATTCTAGTTTTTTAAAAAATTAGTTTTTGAATTGAAATTCTAATGGTATTTTATTATATATGAAGAATGAATTTGTGATTTATAAGTTTTGATTAACCCTGGCCCAACTCCTGGCCCATTTCTAATTTTAATGAACTTACCCTCTTTAGCCCTGACGACCATACGATCACCTAAACCTCCTTACGCTAATTATATAGGATATAATTAACGTAAATTAGGTCTTCTTTCTTTCCGCAAAGATTTTCAAGTTTTTGGGCAGGGACAATCATAAATTGAACCGAATCGTAAAAATTGTTCGCATTGCGTCAAACTGCACCATATTGTGCGGTTTTTATTTTTTGTGTTACGATTACAATTTCAAATTTTGACAAACCGCGCGGTACGGTGAGGGTTATAATTTCAGCTTTCCAAATTGCATTTCAAACCGTATCGCACCGCAATATTTAATAGGGAATTTGTATAATATGTCTCAAATTAATGGGTCAGTTTATAAATATGTCCCATCATGCTAATATATTAATAACTAGCTTATAACCCGTGCGATGCACGGATTTCTTTTGATATGTATTAAATTTTATTTTATATTATAATTATATTTTTAGAAAATCATTATTTACAATATTTTGTTTAAATTTTATTTTACATAATTTAGTATAAATTTAATTAATGATATGCATGATTTAAAACTTATAGTATAAAATTTTAAAATAAGTATGTCGTTGATGGAATTCGAACCTTGAAATTTTAGTAAATTGATTTAATCATATAATATATCTAATCATTAGATCTAACGGTTATGTTTTTTTTACTAAAAATCTAATTGTCATTATTCGTATTATACAGATTTCTATTATATTTTGTTAGTGATTAGAAGATATGGTGTGATATTTTTTGGTATATATTAATTAATGCAAGATCATATAATATATCTAATCATTAGATCTAACTGTTCTGTTTTTTTTACTAAAACTCTAATGTTCATTGTTCGTAGTATACATATTTCTATTATATTTTGTTAGTGATTAGAAGATATGGTATGATATTTTTTTGTATATATTAATTATTGCAAGATTCTTTTTTAAATTAAAAGTTAATGTGTTTTAATTAGAAAAAAATATTATTGATTAGAAGATATGATATTTTAGTTGTTTATAAAATGTAATATCATCAAATAAAAGTAAATATTTTTTAATTAAGAAGGCAATCGGCTAATTATCATTAGTCATATTATTTATTATTTATTTTAATATTTAGGATGACCATGCCGAAAACCGAATCGACAAACTTTCAATGCCCGTACGAACATCCGTACGGTTCGATCATCGAAGAAATCTTTCAAAAAAATTATTCGGTGAATCTGGATCGTGGCTAGTTATAGGAAGCATCACTTTTACTACGTTTTCGTTAAAATGTCGTACAACCCGACCTTTTTATTTTTCAATTATTTTTTCCCAACACTAAAATTAGTGTTTATTAACATCTGTACGGTTCGATCGTCGAAGAAAACTTTCAAAAAAATTATTCGGTGAATCTGGATCGTGCCCCGTTATAGGAAGCATCACTTTTACTACGTTTTCGTTAAAATGCCGTACAACCCGACCTTTTTATTTTTCGATTATTTTTTCCCAATACTAAAATGATTGTTTATTAACATCCGTACGGTTCGATCGTCGAAGAAATCATTCAAAAAAATTATTCGGTGAATCTGGATCGTGCCCCGTTATAGGAAGCGTCACTTTTACTACGTTTTCGTTAAAATGCCGTACAACCCGACCTTTTTATTTTTCGATTATTTTTTCCAAACACTAAAATTAGTGTTTATTAACATCCGTATGGTTCGATCGTCGAAGAAATCATTCAAAAAAATTATTCGGTGAATCTGGATCGTGCCCCATTGCAGGAAGCATCATTTTTACTACATTTTCGTTAAAATTCCATACAACTCGACCTTTTTATTTTTCGATTATATTTTCCCAACACTAAAATGAGTGTTTATTAACATCCGTACGGTTCGATCGTCGAAGAAATCTTTCAAAAAATTTATTCGGTGAATTTGGATCGTGCCCCGTTATAGGAAGCATCACTTTTACTACGTTTTCATTAAAATGCCGTACAACTCGACCTTTTTATTTTTCGATTATTTTTTCCCAACACTAAAATGAGTGTTTATTAACATCCGTACGGTTCGATCATCGAAGAAATCATTCAAAAAAATGATTCGGTGAATCTGGATCGTGCCCCGTTATAGGAAGCATCACTTTTGCTACTTTTTCGTTAAAATTCCGTGCAACCCGACCTTTTTATTTTTCGATTATTTTTTCCTAACACTAAAATGAGTGTTTATTAACATCCGTACGGTTCGATTGTCGAAGAAATCTTTCAAACAAATTATTCGGTGAATCGGGATCGTTCCCCGTTACAGGAAGCATCACTTTTACTACGTTTTCGTTAAAATGCCGTACAACCCGACCTATTTATTTTTCGATTATTTTTTCCCAACACTAAAATGAGTGTTTATTAACATCCGTACGGTTCTATCGTTGAAGAAATCATTCAAAAAAATTATTCGGTGAATCTGGATCGTGCCCCGTTACCGGAAGCATCACTTTTACTACGTTTTCGTTAACATGCCGTACCACCCGACCTTTTTATTTTTCGATTATTTTTTCCCAACACTAAAATGAGTGTTTATTAACATCCGTACGGTTTGATCTTGAAAGAAATCTTTCAAAAAATTTATTTGGTGAATCTGGATCGTGCCCCGTTAAAGGAAGCATCACTTTTACTAAGTTTTCGTTAAAATGCCGTACAACTTGACCTTTTTATTTTCCGATTATTTTTTCCCAATACTACAATGAAAATAAAAAGGTCGGGTTGTACAAAAATTAAAATAATAAAAAATAATTACAATGAAATTTAAATTTGTAAAAAAATAAATTATTTAAAAATGAAATTCATTTTCATTGCCCTCTTTTTGTTTCCCACATTATTGCAAACCCAAATTTCAATTCCAGAATTTCAATTCCCTCCATTGATTTCAATCCCCCAATTTCAATTCCCGCCCTTGATTTCACATCCCTTTTTATCTCCTAACACACACCAACACCTAATATAAAACACACAAACAGATATGCTCTGTTTTTCCCTTTTTCCCTTTATTTCGTTAAGTGCTTCGATTTTGTTTGTCTGGTTAAGCGGTTTCAATTAGGGATTCAATTTGTTCATATGCTCTGTTTTCTTTTGTTTGTCAGTGTTCAATGATTTAAGGGGCTTCATTTTGTTTGTCTGGTGAGATATGCTCCTTATGAATTAAGCTCCCTCAAAGATTGCTTTTGCCGTTGTAAAATCATCGTCTATTCGACTTCACATCAGGTACAATAGATGATGATTTTACCACGGCATAAGCAATCTTGTGGAATGAAGAAATGGGACAATAGAAGGGAGTTGTAGCTGCTCACTGCAAACTCGATCCAGTGGCTGATAGTGGTAAACTTGAATTTTTAAATCGCTCCTTTGTGTCGACATTATCATCTTATATATATTGATTGTGGAGTATTTATGGTTTTGCAGAGGCTCATGCCAAGCTATTGGTTTCTTCTCTTACGTTTTAGGGTGAGTTTAGGCTTGCTACTATATATTCATATGTTGGTTAGCATTTGAAAGTTAGATGCTTGAGTTTTTGGATGGTTGAATATGGTGTGTGTATGTGTTTGATACATAAATGAATTTTTTTGAAAACCATTAATGTAACATCTCGTATTTTTATTATAATATTTTTGGGTATATTATTTTATATTAAGGATTAGAAAATATTAGTTAGATAATATTTATATTATTTTATGTGCAAATATTTTTTTTAGTAATTAGGATGCTATTAGTAAAAAAAAAAAAGAAAGGGAGAAAAGAGTGAGGGTTTAGAAAAAAAAAAGCACATACGTTACTATTCAGATTTGAGGAGGAAGAAGAAGAGATAAGAGAGTAAGAGAAGAGGAGAAGAATAAAACTAGAGCAATCGCAAGGTTTAGAAGAGGATTTGTGAAGTTTAAGGTAAGATTAGACTATTCGATATATACACATACGTTATGAGATTAGGGTTTATAATATTGATTTTTTTGTTATCAATTAGGGTTCTTTGGATTGGATGGATTGAGTTTATTGAGGATTAGTAGCAAGTACAATCATTAAGGTTAAGGTACGGAAATTTTTGATTCCTCTTTTCTATTTGCATTATTGTTCAATTTCGTTATTTTGCCTTGTCCTGAATTCTTGTTAAATTCGTATAAAATTGATTATTCATCGGATTGGGTTGATTCTTGAGCTCCTGGAAAGATATTTGAATTCTCTACAACTTTCATTCTCTGTGTTTTGTGAAATTCTGCTTGTAAGCATGTCAAAATCTGTTGTTTGAATAAACTGGTGCGTTAATTTCTATTGGTATGTTATAACTTCGAAAATTCGTAGTAAATTGAGTTTTTATCCGATTATTATGAGCAATACCATTATGGAAAGCTCGTTTCGACCTCTGTGTTTTGTATTCATATTCCACTGACCAATTATGTGATTTTAATGTCTTAAATATCGAATTACTACTGTGATCAGTGCCTGATTCTGTTCTGCCAGTCCGCATTTTTATTGTTTCTGAATTCGTTACTTCTCCGTTTTTAACGAGCCTTATCATTCTGGAAAGGTCTCGGAATTCTCTACGACTTTCGTGTTTTATATGTTTTCATTTCAGCTCATCTTAGTGGAGTAAATATTTGATTTTATGGGCTGATCTATCCTACAAATTATTTGTGCAATATATAATATTTGATCTTTGAGTTTATTATCGAGTAAGTGATATGTAAGATATTTGTGAAGTTTGAGTAATGTATTTTTGGTTATATTTTGATATACAAATGATGTGGGAGATGTTAGATATTTGGGTAGCATTGTGCTTATTGCCGTGCAAGCCACTATAAGAATTTGGGTGGCGTTAAGCAAGCCCCTGTAAGAATTTGGGTAGCATTAACCAAGCCCCTGTAAGAATTTGGGTAGCATTAAGCAAGCCCCTGTAAGATTTTGGGTAGCATTTGCTTTGTGCTTTGCAAGCCCTGTAAGATCGTCTCCCATGTTAGTAAGTAAGTTACTTTGAATATTATTTGTAATTGTAAGAGTATGTGTTTTATATTTTATGAATTAAATTTTGGATTTAATAGCTGTGATTATTATGTGTAAGTTGTACGCATATTTGTAAGAGTAAGATTATGTTTTAATTTGAAATCATTTATATTTTTAAAATTATGAGTTTAGTGTCCTTTTTCTAATTGTCTCATTCTATATGTACTTGTTCTTAATTCCGATATTCGATTTTTATTCGTCATTTCATCATCTTAGTCTTTGTTCAGCTTTGCATTGTTTTATATCCGTATATGAGCCTTTTGCTCACTGTCGGTCCTTTGTTTCTCTTATTTTTCCCGGCAGGTGATCTTATTTAGGTGGGCTACTTATTGGGAAGAGTGCGAGTTGCGATATTTGGAGAATTTAGTTGTATTTATGATTTATGAATTGTAAGATATTGGATTTTGAGAAGTTGTATCGTTTATTCGATTTTTAGTGGATTTTAAAATTAAGTGTACTTGTTAGGGATGTTAAAATTAATGTCAAGTGTGTTTTGCCCTTTGCATTTGCCCTTTTTCCCTTTGCCCTTTTCGAACCTTTTTTCATTTAATGGTTCATTTATGTGTAATCCTCCTAGTGTTTTAGCTTGCCTTCTTTTCCGTGCTCTATGATTTCTGATTTTTTCCTTCTGATTAATAGATAGAATTGTACAGGTCAGAGGTTTTTTAAAGGCTCTTCCACAATATCCTTTGCATTCCTATGGATTAATTGATCCTCCTCAGGTACTTGCTAATATTGTTGAATCCACAATTGGTGCCGTATATATCTACAGCTTGCACATGGAATCAGATGCGACCGTTTTAAACTTGGCTAACCCAGGGTAATCTTTCGTATAATCTACTTTGGCAATCTATTGTTTCTTACTTGCTTATGATCTTTCTCTGGTTTATTAGGTTTATCAATGAAAGGATTGAAGGTGTAGCATCAAAAAAAGGCTGATAAAGTGGTGGTGGTTGCACAGTGATTTATTTGGTTCATTACATATTATGCTTATATATGGTCTTGACTTTTATTTGCAGCCATAACCAGCTACCAGACCCCCAGCTACATAAAATCACCAAGTGGCTGCTACACTTAGGTTGATGAACCAGCTTTTCCTTCTTGTAGTACATCTTCAGCTGAGGCCCAAGAAGACATGATTGAAGAGAAAGGCCCTCCTGAAGTTCTTGCATCAGTCTCCCATGTTGCTGCCATAAATGAACAAAAATCGACTGCAACACAATCTATCTTCGGATAGTAGTTTGTTGGGAATGTGGGAATTAGATGATGGTAGTGGTACTTTGTTGGGAATGTGGGAATTAGATGATGGTAGTTGCTAGTAGTGTATAAACTTTGATTTTTGTTGTAAATAAAAGTGTTTTTTCATTCATCATTAGCCAATGTTATCATCTTTGATAAAAACTTGTTAAAAATATCATTAGACAATGGACAAGTTTCAAGAAACCATTGTACCAAAAAGAGTTGACCACTTTATCGTCGAAAAAAACCTTGTGTAAAATCCAACTCACACAACAGGTTTATGATACAATTAAGTTGTACACATGTCAAACAGACAAAGATTGGATTCAAAAAACTGTTGTATGAGTAGATATTGTGTTGCATGCATTTCAAAAACGTTTGTGTGCTCAGCTGTGAAATACATCTTCATACAACAGTCTAAATCTGAAGGACCATTGTCTAAACTCTGAACACACAATAGAACAAAATATAGGTGGGTTGAATGCAATAAACTCAGACAATATATGTTAAATAAAATAATGTTGTCTTAAGGCCATAAACACAACGTTTTATCCTTCAGAAAGCCGTTGTAACTCAAAATTAAAACAACTTATCTGTAACTGAAAACCGTAGTCTTATTCAGCTTACAACAACAGAATTTTAATAAAAATGACTAGTTGTAGGTGTATCTTTACAACGTTTTCTAAACAAGATCGTTGTGTTTTCTGGTTGCGACACAACACATTGTTAAATGGTGACTGTTGTAATAGGCGAATCACACAACAATTCTGTATCGTTGTCTGATACACATGACAGACGGCGTCTCGATACACAACAGAAAAACGGGGCCTTAGACAACGGGCAAAGACCGTTGTATGATTCAGTTTCTGTTGTAGTGCCAAAATTTCACACAATGACAAAGATATCCCCACACTTAATATTTTACCAATCTCATCTATACATCACAATGCTCTACTAGTCAATCAAGACAAGAAGAAATAAATAAGCTCAAGATTCTTAGATGGTGATATACGAAAGAAAAAGGATACAGGCTCAAGGGGGCTCACTAAGGATTATTTAATGGTACTATTTGGGACAATATGGTTAATCCTAGTGCCTTTATCATTTTTACACAACACACAATATCAATATGTGCACGATCTGGTTTAAAGCAAGTTCTAGAGCACACATACAGTGACGAATAACTCACCACAAAAAAATAGATTGATAAAAGATGTATCAATCGAAAATTAAGGCTCAAGATATCACATGGTGTTAGCATGCCATACTATCAAAATTGACAGTGACGTACAATCAAGTTTTAAATTTTCGCAAGTACATACTAGACATCATCATGCATAAGGTATTTTACGCTAAAGAGACATACATAAGACATGCGAAAAATTAGCCTACATGGTGTGTACTTATTATCCTTATTAACATGTTATATTGACAAGGCAGACAATTTTTTTAAGTTTACTAATTTTTTTGTGTTTTTCTAATTATTTTAAAAATCCTAAAAAAATCTAATAAAAAAAATATCCTAAAAGAAAAATCTATTTTTTTTAATGTTGAAAATCCCTCCCCACACTTAAGTGGTTCATTGTCCTCAATGAATAATATTTAACAAAGAAAGAAAATAATAAAAAATACTAAAAGATTCCTAATTAAAATACAAAAATAAAAATATTCACAATAAATATACAAAGAAAGATGAAGAATACTCCCCTAATGCCAAAGCATGAAGTGGTCTTCCAAAAATATTGCGGACAATTGCTCCAATTCAATTAAATTCCTGGTGATTTATTGCATATATATATTAGCAGCTCAAATTGTAACAACTGTTGAAGTTGCCCAAGTGGTTGGAGGTGCCACCTTAAGTCACTATATAGCACATGTCAAGGGTTCAAATCCTTGCAAGGTGCAATATTATTTTTTCCATGAAGCATATGCAATTAAACATGTCCAGGTTCGTTAGTAGGCTTGGTGACACAGCAGGTACGGAGTCTGGTTTGGGAGAAGTTGCAGGTTCGGTAGGTGACAAAAAAACATGCATGCGGGGCTAGCAGGAACATTGCGCCTTCGAATGAGTAAGAAATTGAAAGTAGCGCTTAGGTGTCTGGACAGGAAGTTTTGCACGGCCATTAGAAGCCTGCATCCCCCTCACATTAGTCAATTAGTGCGCCTCTTCAATACAAGATACAGAAACAATCACACGCTCAACAGAATTTTTGCACGGCCAACATAAATTCTCTGTTCTTCTTTTTTTTCCCGACATCGCACGATTGTCTCAAAAATTGCACATCCAACATCAAAATTCCTGTGCATCAATTTTTTTATGCAAATTCAATTCTCTCCCATTTTTTTAAAATCATTTCCTCCAAAAAAAATCAAATAAAACAAAAATTGTCTTAAATAAATCGTCTTTAACCTGAAACACTTCACAGAAACTCATCAAGGCACCTTATGGGGATAAAAATATATACAATAAAAAAATATATCTAAACTAAAAAAATACAGAAAAAAATGAAATAAAAGTTTACTAACCTACAAAAATCATGGGTTGCCTCCCAAGAAGCGCCTTTGTTTAAAGTCTTTAGCTAGACATGGCAATGGGTTTTTTACTTGTTAATTTCACACCGTAGTGTAAAATTCTGCATCGCATCTCTATATGGCCATTTAATTATCTTTTTTGGGACAACATCTTTGATAACAAGTTTCAACCTTCTTCGCTCCTCAAAAGTGCCTGACTTGTACTTTTGTAAAACCTCCAAAAGCAATTCTTCCTTATCATGCGATAAATCAGCTGAGATAATGATGGACAAAGTCAGAGATCTCAACCTTCTCTGCTTACCAAAAGAACCTATTGTAGTGTCCATTGACAAGATTTGCACGTCTACTAAACACATATTGTCATGAAAATTTGAAATAACCCTTTCAAACTTCTTGTCCAGAGGTAATTCTGCTGAGATGATGATAGAAAATGTTAAAGATGAGCTCGAATAAACCTCTTGAGAATGAGAGGACATCAACTTTAGTTCCAAATCAGGTGGTTCTTTGATAGAGGCTTTTGGAGGATTGACTTCTACAGGCAGCAATTCTAATGACTCAAAATAATGCACTATTTTTGCATCTGGTGAATTAACCTCCAATAAAGCTAGATGTTCCTCTTCATTATTCTCATATCCGGAATCTAGAATCATGGGCTGCTCCAATGGATCTTCATCAGAATTGTGCTCTAGTTTATCAGAAACTAGAACATCTTCTATTGATATTGTTAAAGATTCCCCTACATATCATTTACGAATAAATTTAGTTTGAGAGACCTCCACCACATTTTCGCTTTCAACTATCACGGGTTCTTAATTCTCCTTCCCAAAAACTTCATGATTATTAATATCACATGGTAGATAACCAGGCGTTTGATTCTTTACCTCATCAAATGGCTTCTCAACTTGATTCCCTAAGTTCCTCAACAAATTTGATTGATTCTCTATAGCCTGCATCAACAAAGCTTTTAGAGAACTATGTTCTTCTTCTTCTTCAGGCCCTTGTTGTTGAGGTTGCTGAAAACATGAATAGCTAGGGTTCATTGATGAAGTTCCAAGATAAGCTCCTTCATTGCTCCAAGAATCACTTGAAGGTTGCATCCATGACTGATTGTAAGAATCGAAATATGAGCTACTCCAATTTTGATTACCCACAAAGCAAATAGAATCCGGATTAGAAGGACAGTAGTCATAAGTATGAGCACCGCAACAATAAACACCCGAAACATTATTAGCTTGGCTTCTTGGTAGACTCATTGGTTGCCACATAGGTTGATTCATTCCTATGCCCATATTCTTAATCATCTCTAACACAGAAGATAATCTACTCCGTAACGAAAGAAGTTCTTGATCTCGTGTAGTACACTCTTCATCATACACCATACCTATCGTATATGAAGAATACATAACTCTATGTTGTTAACCTGAAAAACAACAAGAATTACCAAAGTAAGCTCCAAAAAATAAACCAAACTGCAAGATGATTAATTTGGAAACACTATAACATTCCCCGGCAGCGGTGCCAAAAACTTGTTGCATAAAATACAGATGTGCAAGTGTACATAATCACAAGCAAGTAATACAGTAGTAAATACCAGATATCATTCCTCAAGGACTGTCTAATTGTATAAATCGCAATCAATATCAAACAATTTGGTTATAGAACACAATAAATTGGGTTTTTGTATTTCTAATTAAGCTAATTAATCAATAACTAAATTTACTAACTAGTATTATAATAGCAAAGAGAGTTATGAGAGTTTTAGATACGAAAAGTTAAGTCAAGATAATCACTTCCCCCTAATATGTTCATGTTGACAATAAAGGAGTGTAATACTATAGCAAAATCATAGTCTACTAACCAGAAATTCAAAGGTCATAGGTTTCTTTCGAAATCATTATGGTATAGATTCTGTAATTAAATTAACATATGTCTATGCCCAATTCAACTTCCAGAATACAATTAAGCACCAATTTCACACGGTTATGCAAGGTAACGATATATGTCTATACCGTCACAAAATTAATATCAACAGATACAATCATGCACCATTCAAGTATTGTGTCAGTTAATCATAACCCTCTCAGTATTACAATTAACTCAATTATTTACCAGAGTTGGCCAAACAATAGCAAATATATAACAAGAAATCCACTTGAACGAATAAACTGTGAACTGTAAATAGTACTTCTTATCAAAACACCAACTCTCCCATACTAGGGTTCCATAACTCAATAAATTTAGTTCATAATTAAGGTATCAAAACAATCCAAAGTTAACCAACACATAATCATAAGAAGAGATATAAAAAGATAAAGAGAAAACAAAGCCAATTGAATGTCTTCAATGGCTGAATTCTTCTTGTTAATGGCTTCTCCTCTTCCTCCCTTGTGCGGCTACTCTCTCTTGCATCGTATCTCCCTATCTAGGTTTGATGTAACTCTAATAATATACTCTAATAAAAGTGTTTTTAATTATTTAATAAAATTACAAGGAGATTTCCCAATCAGAATTGAATTCCAAGAAAGGAAATTCGTAGATGACTTTTGGGCTCTGTTTCTGGGCTGATGCTGTTGGAATCTGTTAACAAGACCACTTCAGAATTAAGGCTCTTCTCATAATCTTTTTGTGGGATGTTGAATCGTCAGAATCGGACTTATAGAACTCCAGATATGGCCCAAACAGTGCAGACTGCGCAAGCTACCGGAAAATCCAAAATTTAATCAAATTTATCTCCAACTCTTGCTATCTAAACTCCAAGCCTTTCTTTATTAAAACTCCTTGATACCTACAATAAAACATTAAAATTTATTAAATAAAAATCCAAATCAATACAAAATAACTTAAATATTGGGATAATATTAGGATTAATTGCAGCCTTAACGTAGACGCAAACAATGACGTCTTGATATTTGTACAGATCATCAACCTTATTCTATAAAAGGCGAGTTAAGTTTTCAGTATTGGACATCTTGAATTTGACAGAGCATACACACTGTATACTAAGCATTCAAAGAGTTCAGAATGAGTGAGTAAAACCCCTCGGGGTTGTGAGTGGAAACAGGCTTATAATGAGTCTGAATCTGTATAATTATCTTGATCAATAAAAAGTCTGTTCTTTAAAAAATCTTCTTGGTTATATTTTGAGTTATTCTTGAGACCACTTTGGAGCACAGGAAGTATCGCTAGGCAGGAGGCTGTAAGGGAAATGCCACTCGTAGGATTGAAGACAAAAAGTAATAACCAGAAGATTTTAACAAGAAAATGAAGTTTTAAAGATCAATAATCTCTATACAGATAAAGATCATTGGAGGAGTCTGGTAAATCTCATGACCTTATTCAACAAATTTCATATAAACTCGTTTTATATTTAAGCAATTTTGATTGAATGATATGCTACATTTATCGATCCGAATCATGAGTGATAAACCATGGTTTGTTAATATTAAAGGTAATGTCATGATTGACATGTCTAACCTAGAATATCTAGATCATCTCTTGGAGACCTCTAGAAATACTGTTTCCCTTGGAAATCAAGCAAGAACCAAATGCCTAATTTAGGATTTAGAAGCCATAAAAGAAGAGAAACCCTCTTTTTATAAAAAAAATCTAATATAATAAAAAATGAAATTAGTAATCTGAAAAGAATTATGAAATTAGAACCCTATCCTCATAATAGGACTAATATAGCGGAGGACAGTTCCTCTAATATGCTAGACCAATCTAAAAAGAATTATGAAATTAGAACCCTATCCTCGTAATGGGATTAATATGGCGGAGGACAGTTCCTCTAATATGCTAGACCAGCATACACTACTAGAAAAATTGGATTAGACATCACACCTTTTATATCAGTTTAAAAAACCACCGATGTTAAAAACGTTTTTAGCATCAGTTATTTTAAAAGCGATATTAAACAGCTTTCTGGACATCGCTTGCTAAAATGACCGATGTCTTAATGATTGTTTAAAAAATAAAAAACAAGCTGATCATTTTCCCCCCATTTCTCAAGTAAAATTTCCCCCCTTAGAAAAATTTCATTCCCCGCCTACTAACAGTTCCCTTTACAAAAATTTCATTCCCCCGCCTACACTAACATTTCCCCTAATTTGTTTTGCCCCTAATTACTCTCATCTCTCTCTCTGGCCTCATCTCCCTCGACCCTCGTCTCTCTCTCTCTCTCTCTCTCTCTCTCTCTCACTCATTTCTCTCTCTCTCTCTCTCTCTCTCTCTCTCTCTCTCTCCCTCTCTCTCTCTCTCTCACATATCTCTCTCTCTCACTCATCTCTCTCGCTCACTCTCATCACTACTTAACCCTCTCTCTCTCTCTCTGTCTCTCTCAATCTCGCAATGGAGTTATCCACTACACTCTGGTGGTACTCTATCTCTGTCTTTGAAGGGCTTAATTAATTCATATTTTGAAGGGCTTAATGAATCTTTAATGAAACTACGGTATGATTTGTTGCTGGGTTTGTAGGGCTCGATTTTTGTCATCCTGCCGGGTTTCTAGGGATTTGTAGGGCGATTGTGTGATTTGAAAAATTACAACTCCGTCGATTTGTTAGATTGAGGGATTTGTAGGGCTCGATTGATTCAGTCCCTCCATTGGTACTCTACCTTTATCTTTCTATATATTATATATGTATATACTTTTTCCCAAATCTTTTGTTTATAATGTTACATATATCATTTATGTGTATTTAAGTGTTAAGTTGTTATGTAACTTGCTGAATCATGTGTGATAAATATCATCTAATCTGTTACCACGTGGACTACTTAATTCTCAAATTTGATATGCACTTTTCTTGAATTGACTATGAAAAAATTTGTCCACTCAGGTTACTTGTGTATAAATATGTTAGCAATGGAAATTTGGAGCAGTGGTTAACGTAGGACCTGTTAGCCCTTTGAGCTGGGAAATTAGGATGAAGATTGCTATAGGAACTGCAAAAGGGTCAGTTTTTTAAATTAAATTTCATTTGTATGGAAAATTATAATGCCTTTCCTTATTAAATTCATTTTAGTTTACTGAGTTGTTTGGTCTTTTAGCATGGCTCCTTAAAAGTATAAGATTTTGGACTTGCCAAATTGTTCGGATCTGAAATAAGCCATGTGACTTCACGAGTGATGGGTACATTTGGGTATGTTCATTTCATATGCTCATATGTAGTGAAAAATTTGTTCCTGCATCTTGCTTACCGCTGCCTATAATGTTTGTCACACTGTATTAATTACCACATTGCAGATGAACTTGGTCGATTGGTTTAAAGGGATGGTTACAAGTCATCATGTAGAAGAGTAGTAGATAGTCTTATTGAAGTGCATCCACCTCCTAGAGCACTGAAGTGCGCATTGCACTGAAACGGCCAAGGATGAGGCAGGTTGTACACATGCTTGAGGCAGAAGACTTTCCTTTTCGTAGTGTAAGTTCCTCTTCTCATTTTAAAGCATTTTGAGTATAGTGTAAGCATCTTGATGCCATTGTTAATTGCAGTTGCACATTGCTGGAATTATAACTATTTACATAATTAAATACAGCATGTTATCCAGTTTAGGTATTAACTTGAATCAAATAACAAGAGCGCCTCAAGATTAGAATTTCACTGGTCAAAAATATGTAGTCATTTAACTAATAAAGGTACCCTGATTTTTTTCACTTTTCGTGTGCAATGTGTGTGCCTGAAGACTGTGGTGAATTATTCAATCTTCTTACGCCATTTAGCGAAAAAAGTTATCTTAAGCATCATTCCTTAGCTTGTTTATCTGGTGATTTTATTTTGTTCTTTTCTTGAAAAGCTTGATTCGCTTAGATCTGGTTGTTAAAGTGCATTCTCAGACTGTCAATAATTTGGTCGTATCAAATGTCATTGACAATAATGGTTTGGTAACAAACTAACTCACGTTGTCAATTTTCATGCTTATGGACCATTCCTTGGATAAGTAGTGCAATTTTTGGTTGTAAGTGTAGGTTAGGTGATGTTATCAGAGTAGACTAATTACATTGCAAATCTTAGAAAATCTTGTTGATTATATACAGAAATGGTGGACTGTATGAAGAAAGTTGCGAAGCTTGATATTGAGCTCACTGTTGAGGAGAGAAACCTGCTTTCAGTTGGGTACAAAAATGTTATTGGTGCTCGAAGAGCTTCTTGGCGCATAATGTCATCCATTGAGCAGAAGGAAGAGTCTAAGGGAAATGAGCAAAATGTTAAACTAATTAAAGGCTACCGGCAGAAGGTAGAGGATGAGCTCTCCAATATTTGCAATGACATTCTTTCCATCATTGACAAGAATCTGATTCCCTCTTCTACTTCTGGAGAAGCTACTGTATTTTACTACAAGATGTAAGTCATGTTATCATTAAGGTATAAATACTTATAGTCCTTTTGAGTGCTAGTGTGTCGAAGTCTTGTTGCTTGTCATGTTAAATTAAGTTTTTGTTCAGATCACTACTATGGTTTACTCTGTCACACAAAATTATACTACCTCGGTTATAAGTTGTTAAATTAAGTCCAAGACCAACTCTCTTTGTCTATAAGAAAGGAGGTATTATTAATGTGAAAAAAGATACTGACAGATCGATTTAATGGAGCGCTTGTATATTTGATTTGATGCCAAGAAGTTCATGTCCATCCTGATATCATGCCAGTGGTTTGAATGTCTGAGCATTTGCTTTTTGTTTTGAAAGTTAATTTGATTTTTATATATTGATGATCATGCAAGCAGTGGTCTAATAATTTATAATTTTCTCTTCTCTGTTGTATATTTTTTTATATCATTTCCTTTATAATTTAGTACAAACAATATCACATTTAAACTAGGTATTAATCATTGTTCTATTGCTTGTAAGCTCGAGCACGTATTGAGTTTCAGGTCAGATTAGATTGTTAAGGAAACAATATTTAATCAAAGAGATATGTGGTCCAAATTGTAGTGGATTTGGCTGGAATTGGAAAAATCCATCTCATGTGACAAGAATTTTTAAGAATTGCCGAAAGGTAATTCTAATCATTCTCCTAAAATTTGAATGCATATTGTTTTGGATACTTTTTTAAACATACATAATAGTAAATGTAAATAACAGCCTGTTCCTCTGTGCTGCTTTATCTTCCGGAAGTATGATTAGAATTTTTGAGGTGTCTAATTAATGTAAGATATTTCAATGTAAATAGTCTCCTGTTGTCTAGTTTTATCAGTTTATGCCTCTAAGAGGCTGTGTACTAAATCTTTAACTTGTGCAATACTAGTATTTTGATAAGTTATAGTGAGTCGGAATCCTTTTGGTGGTCTTTGTACGTTCAATTGTGTTAATGCAGCTTCAACCGGACATAAAAAGGTAGCTCAAAGCAGAAGGGAATTACACTGAGGAAGAGCTTGAGGCATACATGCTGATATTTAAGCCAGTCTTTATTTTGTTTGCCAGATGGTACTTGTAGTAGTTGGTTTTGGCATTTGGTACTAATTTGCAATGTAGGGATGGATTTGGACTTGATTGTATATTAGCTTTAAGAATTTTGCTTTCAGTTTCGTCCTTGTATACTGGATTGGTTTTGCAATGATAATTGAAGTTTGGTATTTATTTTAGTTTGTTTTTTTGTTGTGGATTTGGTATTTTTAGGTGCATTTATATTACATATAGCTATGATTGGAGCAGGTCAATAGATATCAGTTGTATATGAAAAAACTGATATCTTTTAGTCACTATAACATCAGTCAATTTAAGAAACCGATATCTGTTACGACATATAAGATCGGTTTTACCACGAAATCGATGTCAACTAGACAATGTAACATCATATAACATCGGTTTTACTAAGCAACCGATGTCTGGTAGAACATATAACATCGATTTTTACCAAGAAATCGATGTATATGTCTTCATATACCTTGCATGTTCTATGTTTATGTTAATCTAATGGCCATAATATAGCATTATTTAAAAAGAAATACTGCAATATAACTAGAAAAAGTGTATCAGAGACATTGGAAATCTATTAGAAACTAATGTCTAAACCCATCATAGAGAACGGCCAAAAACCGATGTCTGAAGTTACGACCTTTCTCTACACTCACATAGACATCGCCTAGATTTTTTTTACAACGGCCAGAAACCGATGTTTAATCCAGTTTTTCTAGTAGTGATAGGTCTAATAGATAATTGTCACGTAGTAATTAATGGTCAGAATTTAATTCTAGCCACTACAGGACAGAGAGAAATGAATAGACAAGATTTGTTCTCCCGTTCTCTCAATAACCATGTTCTCCCTGGAGCGCTACCCTATATATATATATATATATATATATATATATATATATATATATATATATATAGGGTCCTACTCTACTACAAACTAAAATTAACTACAAACTACAAACTAAACACTAATTCAATATTTCATGCTAATCTAATGATCAAACTAGGGGTACCCCAATACAAAAAGTGTTTAAAATAATTGGCTCCATTCAACAAAAAGAAAAAAAAAATCACTGTTCACGTGATGACGTGGCAGTGGATTTCACTGGTTAACGGTGCTTCGCACCTTCTTGTAAGGCGCTTCGCGCCTTTATCATTCTAAAGTTGTAAGGAATGACAATCAATGGTAAAGGCAATAGACGATTGACGGGTGTGTCGAGGGCCTACGGCCCTCATGACTACCTAACTCATCCGTTTACTGTCTTAAATGCTTCGCATTTCCACGGCAAGTTTTTTTTTTTTGGTGGATAGAGCCAATTATTTTAAGCATTTTTTGTGAAGGTACCCTTGGCGGGAACATTAGAATAAATGAAATATAATTAATCTAGTGTTAGTTTGTAGTTTGTATTTAAGGATTGGTTTGTATTTGAGCAAAAGCCTATATATATATATATATATATATATATATATATATATATATATTAACTATATATAATTATATATTTTGTTAGTATTTTGTTAAGAATTTAAGGGATAGTTTGCAAGCTATTTGCTTTGTTAATGCCTAGTAGTTTATTTTAGAGGCTTATGATGGAACTATAACTGTACTGATCAATTGTAATGGGCTTACCCATCTTTCTCTATTTTACTATCATAATATTTCATAATACATTGTTTATATTTCATTAAGTCGGTAAAGGTCACGGGTCTGCATAAGAATTAAGAAATGTGGTTGAGTAAGAATTTTAAAAATTAATTCCACGTGTATGAAAATTAATATTTCAAATTTATAATTACTAGCTTCTAACTCGTGCAATTCAAGTTTTTTTCAAATTTGTAATTATATAATTTTTGTATTATTTTTTCATTTTTTCTTTTTAATTTTCAAATATTAATAATATCATTATTCTAACATAATTATTATTTAATTTAATATTTTGCTGATAGGATTTGAATTTAAACTTTGGTAAAAATAATTAACCTATTAAAACATAGAATTGTTCTTTAAATTAAATCTAGTGAGTCTTATCTATTTTATTTTTTAATTTTTTTTATTCAAAATAACTTAAATTTATATAGGGAAATTATCAAAAATATCCATGTTTTTAAATTTTTTGCAAAAATACGGTAAAAATTGCATATTTGATTGCACAGCAGGTTGCAAGCAGTTGTATTTGAGGGTGCAATAGTTGCATTTTGGATTGTATATAAGGTTACACTGTATTTTTCTTATGAACATAACATTATGTCATAACAGTGAAAATACATTAAATAATATGTAATTGCCAAGAATCTAATTTTCTGGAAAATGAAGAAAAAAGAAAGTTATGTTTTTTTTATATTGAGAATCCTATTAAATTTAAAAAATTTATTTCGATTTTGTTTAAATTATTAAAATACATTTTTTTAGTGTTTGAATATAATAAACCTAACCTAATATTTCTTTTATTATTATATCGAATGGTTCTGATCTATGGATCTAAGATTTAACAGTCCTTATTAATTTGGTTGTCAATGACAAAAGTTTTGGATATAATCCATGTAACGCCCCCAAATCCAAGGTCAGGAATCTGGGTCGTCACGTCAACATCCAATCATCTCGTACCTGTATTAATCTTACAACTCAACACTACACCAATCTAGACCTCAATCTTTCACACATACACACACAAGTTAGAGCCTCAGAAACGATAATCAAATACAACACTAAATATTGCAATTCAACTGTACAATCCAAAATCATGCATAAGTCCACTTATACAAACCGCACCTGAAGGCAAGTCTTACTAATACAGCTGAAAATCCTATCAGACTTACTTGCAATATTTATCTGGAACTGAATCATCCCAGGGGTAATTCCTCTATTTCTTTTCTGCTGGTACGGAGCTAACCGACCCAATTCTTCTCTTTCTGAAAGGTTTTTATAAAGCAAGAATGAGCTACATAATGCTCAGCAAGTTTTCTGTTTTGAGAAATAATATGATTTGTCTAGAAAATCATTTCCAAATATATGAGCATATATCTCATGTTATCAAAATATAACTCGAAAATGTACATGTCCGAGTTTTGAATAAATACTCGTACTCAGTATGAAGTTTTAAGAAAATGATATCATATGAACAAATTAAGTTCATAATAATGATCTTCATATCGTAGCAAAATAGTATACACTATAGTTTTGCTAATCCTCTAGAAAGCTTTTCAAAATACACAATTCAAGATACTGCTACAATAGTTTCTTTCCAACATACACAAATCGAACCATTGATAAGGTTCCAAGTATTCCTAAAATTTGAAAATATATACATATACTGAAAGGTATATGACTCAGCCTATTTGTAGTTCGAGGATTTAACTCAACTTAGATTAGATTGTAATAAGTAAATATTTTTAACTGTCTCAGGAATCTCACAAAGTACTATATGTCAGAAGAAAGAAGAAAGTCAATCTATAGTTTTGATGCTTTACACTGGAAGAAGATTCAGTTAGCTGATCATGCCTCAGTATAGCATTGAAGCAAATGGATTCATTTATAGTGACAGAGATTATTGTGGAGACAGCATCAGTATAGAAGAATTAAAGAGTGTTGAGAAAAATATGTGGACCACAACTAAGAGTCAAAGTGAAGAACATAGATTGGGGTTAGTCGTTCATGAACCAGACCGTGCATCGAGCGTCAACAATTATTCAGTGGAAGTTCCTCATTATTTACACTGGTTCAAAAGGAGTATTTGTACATCAAGAGTTAATAATTATATTATTAATTAACTAAATTATTTGATTGATTTATTTAATAAATTAATTCTATAAGAATTAATTTATTTAATGAATTAATTATACAAGTTAATTAATCCTTGAATTGTTAACAAGAAATGGTTTTGTGATTTGCCTTGTAATAGTATATTATACTATTTCTGCACCAGTAATAGAGCCAATGGAACAGGTACTTGAACAAGCTGCACCAGTTGTTGAACAACCTGCACATGTTCCTGAACAGTCAATTCAATCTCAAGTGGATCAACTCATTCCAGCTGGTACTTCTCTAGCATCTGCTGACCAGGTATTAGCTTCTGATCCCACAATTACTTCTATTTTGCAATCTACTTCTGGAACCCAAGTGGTAGTTAGGAATGACCAAGGGATTGTAGAACCGCAATCTCTAACCCAGGTCAGAGAGCCAAACACTAAGTCAAAAACAAACAGATTCTATCAATCCAAGAAGAAATTGCAAGTTAAAAGATTTGAAAGAAGTAGTGATGATGTGAGTGAACCCATGTGAGTGAACCCACAGCTCTACCTCCATTAAAGAAGAGTATAAATGAACCTGAGGCAACTGTAAGCCCATCCATCTCCTCCCAACAGGATTTGGACATTGAAATGGCCGATAAACAGTTACTGGTTTCATCCTCTCAACAGGATGAAACTATTGAAGTTCGCCATAGGGCCGCGACACCTTGTAAAGAGTCAAGCACACCCCTATTACTCATAATGGGAAAACACAACTTTTGATGAAACTAGGGACACTTTGCAAGGAGAGCACTTTAGGTTGGATACAGTGCCTACCATAGTTACGGTAGAGGAGCCTTCACAGGCTTACGAGGGAAATCTTGATTCTTTGCCACCTATAATAGAATAATCATCTCCCCTCTCAGGTGGAACATACCTGGATCCCTCAAGGGAGTATCCACTCGCAGTTTCGACTGGAGAAAGTGGAAGGCAACTTGGTCTTTCTGTCACTGAAGCAATTCAGACATCAAATCCTAATGAGATGACAGAAATGACTGAGGATTGGGATTTACGAACTCCCATTTCACCACCACTGACCTTCCAAGAGAAGGCTAGGGTGATTTTACATGTAGGTACAATTTCTGGAGCAGCTAAGGAAATTGAGAGGAGTGATGTAAGGACCACCTCAAAACTGAGTGATACACATGCACTTCAGGTGAGTGAAACACGGAGTGAAATTCAGGTGAGTGCACACACTGACACATACACTCTCTCATTGCTACAAAAGATAACAGCTCTGGAAAAGGAACTTGAGGAAAGCAAAGCTGAAGCACGATTACTTCGAGCACAAGTGGGTGAATGGTCTTCTTCATCCACCTTTGTCAATAGTCAGCTTTTGGGAATAAAGAATGACATTGAAATTATGAAGACTGCTTTCAATACCAAGATCAACACTATCAAACTCTCTCAAAAACAAGTACTTTCTGATTCTGGAGATATCAATGTTGCCCAGGATAGAATTATCAATGATCTCTTAACCAAAGTTGAAGAACTTCAGACAGAAGTACGTGAGAATCAGTTGTCCACTGAACATCGTCTTGATGAGATTGAAAGGCAAAATGCACATCAAGCTAAGGGACTGAAACATTTGTTTAATCTAATTAGCAAGGCTCGCACACTACAATAGAAGAGAAGGAATTCTTTGGAAGTAAAGGTGGATGTTTGCACTAAATCAAGCAAGCGTACGTGGTCACAAGTAATATAGAATTAAGTTGAGTTCGTTCCCACAGAGATCTTGTTTAGGTTTCAATTCAGTTAATGCACCTATGCAACAATGTATGGTTTTTATTCACTGCTAAGACAATTAACAAGATTGGGTTTTGATTAACTAGATTAACTAAGAAGCAAATTAACAAACTAGGAATTAAGTAACTAATAAGAATTAAAATTGAATTATTTATATGAGAATAAACATGGAATCCTAACTTCATTAACTACTTCACTTAGAGATGATGCCTTTAATCAATGCATGTGATGGTTTAGATATCTGATCAGACAACACGAAACAAGTATAGGTTACCTCTCGATATACGAACACCAAACTAAACATACATCCACAAAAGAGATAGAAGATGAATAGACACCAATTATGTTTAGACCCTATATCTCTATAAGATTTGAAAACATAACGGTTGAAGAACAAGTTATCTATTAAGATCACATAGGGCAGCATAATATCTCTATTTACGCTACAAATCATGATGTTAAAACATCAACCTATCCTATGCTAGCATGGCAAGTTCTAAATCTCAAGATCCACTCTCATTTTGCAAGAGATTAACAAATTAGATGTTCGCGACGCATCTAAACACATGAAGCACAACCATACAAGGATATCAAGAATTCACCACACATAAATCTATAAATCAATCAAACTACTAAGCTACGTAAATAAATCCATTAGAATCCCATGACAACGATTAGTTCATAATTGGACCGTTCGTCATCATGGGATCTGATGAAACCATGATAGTAAACAAAGTATTAAAGATTAAAAATAAACTAGAGTAATGAGTTAAGAAAACAAATCCCAAAAACATCCAAGAGTTTTGCCTAATAGAAGAAAACAAAAAGTAGATCTAGATCTCCGTTGCTTGTCACGAGCATTGGAATCCTTCTCCAAGTCTGAATCTCCGTCTCTTGGCTCTCTCTCTGTGTTATGTGAAGTGTTGGTCCTGTTTTATGATGATAGAATGTGTTTATATAGGCCCCCATGTCTTGTCCAGCAAGAAACTATCAAATCAGAATTAAAGTAGAATACGTTTCCTAAACTGATTCTGTTTTGAAGGAAAATTCGTAACTGACTTTTTTTCATTATTTCTTGGCCGTTCCAGTTGTGTTTTGACATCTGGACCACTTTAGAATGAAAGATAATCTCGTTAGCTTCGCGTGGACTGTAAGATCGTCCAAAACGGACTTGTAGAACTCAAGATATGGCCAAAATAGTGCATCAGCAATGCTGTCAACGATCGCGCGCGCTTGCCGCGCCCAACACGCGCACCCTACGCCCAGTCAAGCTGTTCCACGCACTGGCTGCGCCCGTATGCGCGCTGGCTGCGCCCGCGCTTCTGCCGGAGGCTGATTTTTGCTGATTTTCTTCGTTTTAACTCCTTTTTCCTTCGTTTCTTTTGCAAGTTGTCATGCTTTACTTCTAGAACTCAAATCCACCATAAAATATGCGATTTGTATCTTCCAACCTTAACTTAGTAACCCTGCACAATCTCACGAAAACAAATCAAAAACACAACAAACTTGAGGCCAAGTTAATCAATTTAAGCCGAAACGAAGCATTCCAAGTGGATATAAAATCCACTTATCACACCCCCAAATTTAAACCGATGCTTGTCCTCAAGCATAAACAACTAAACACTACCTAATTAGTACCACTTCCGTAGGTGATCACGATTGCATTTGGCATATGCAACAAGCCCTTTAAACCCCTAGGCAGCCCTAGTGGACGAGTGAGGTCTCGTGAGGGCCTATAGCGAATGTACCCACAAAATCCTTCTAACTAAACAATGCAAAAACAATGCAATGCATGAATGCAACTAATATGAAAATGCAACGATCCCCTTCAAACTAACCAAAACCAACTAGCAAGCAAATATCTCAAAGAATGCAAATAACTCCAAATAGAGCTCGACTAAGTCCCCGTATACTAACAATACATGACAGAAACATGCGTGTGTGCGATGCTCCTCAGATATACTCCTAACACTAGATCAAAATCGTATTAATTCTTTGCCAAGACAATCACAAGTTTATGAATAGAATGAACGGTAAACACTTCATAACCTAGGAACACCTCCATCATCCTTCGAGTTAGACAGAAATTCATGTTTTATTACTAAACTACAACACATAATACTATACACAACAACGCATGCTTATTTAACCGTGCAATGGATGAGACCCCAAAAGGCTTATACAATAATACCCATGTAGCGAGCGTTAGGTTAGTGGATCCCAGACTATAAAAGCCTTAGGTCACTAGGCAAAAAGTCCCCGCGAACTTAATTGCTCGAGTATTAAAGAGTTCACCCTGGTTAATTATGCATTTAAACAATTTATACAACTTTTTTTTTCTTTTTTTCATATTTTTTTTATTTGAATGACTTTTCACACACTAATTTGGAATGAGTGCGTTTCGCTCCATCTCATCCAACCCTAGAGTACTCATAATTATGAGCGGCTACTAGCCATTTTGACACATAACAATTAGCATGAAATCCCTGGTTTCCCCCAAACTTAGATTTTGGTGCTCCACTATTATCAAGGGAATAAAGAACATTCTAAATATAATCAAGTGATTAAATCTAAAACAACCAAACAAGCATAACCTCAACCTAGCCCAAAAGCAACCTAATGAGACTTATGAAAATACTTTGTTTCTGTAACATGAAAGTCAATTCCCAGAAACTATAAATCAACCCTCTATTCATCAATAATCAGAATCAGAATCAAACATCGACCTACCAATCAGAATCAGCTCGTTCTACGGGATCATGAAATATGCATGCCATGCAAATGCAACTAAAATGAACTCACATGGTATAAAACGCAATAACAGAATGTCCTATATGAAACAAACATGCAATACATACAAAATACGAATGAATTACTACTAACATGCAAAATATGATTTCCTACATGAACAAATGACACACTACTACATACTACTACATACCTAACACATGGGTTGCCTCCCACGAAGCGCTTGTTTAAAGTCAATTAGCTTGACTACGTCCAAGCCTCCATTAAAAATGATAATAGTTGGCCTGGTCATCTCTTCGTGAGACTTCATCGTCATCATGGCGGCACACTTTCTGCTCCTTCTCCTCGCTTGGCCTATTCGTATAACAGCTATGTCCTATTCCAATGCCTTCATCGGTTGACCCAAAATCTGTAAATTTGTAGAACAACACACATTCGCGAGCTTCGCTTGAATATAATGAAGGAGGGTAAATGTAAGTTGCTGAAGCCTTTGGTTCCTCAAAGAGAACTTCCTCCATTGGCTCTAATGCACTACCTCCATTTTTATACTCTGAGACAAGTAGAAGACCTGCATCTTTCCCATGGTCATCAGCCTCTTGGTACGCACATACCAATTCTCGAAATTTGTGTAGCTCATCAGTGTTTATCCCAAATAGTGCCCTTTCCAAATCATCCACCATACTAGCATGATTAAATTCCTCACATGGCTTGTGAACGCTCACCTCACCTTGGAATTTGTCTTCCTCAATTATGCATGCAGTACCTTGCTCCAAGTCACCGTTATTTTCTGGAATTGCCTCTAGTATGAATTGCTGTTTCTCTTGTTCCATGGCACTCAAAACTTGAGCAACTAGTGTCTCCAAAGATTTGATAGACCCCTCATTACTCTTTGCAAACATCCTAATCTCCTCCATAACATCAACCTCATCTTACTGAAAAGTAGGAGTAGGTTGCTGATGTTGAAACTCTTCACTACCAAAGAAATATGAGATATTTGGAACATCTTGCTGGTACTGTTGAGGATGGTATTGAAAATATGGTTGTTCCTTATAAGTGACATATGGATTAACTCCTTCGTAGTAACAATATTGTGAGGTCTGATGAACGCCCAAACATTGCTCACATTGCTGAGGCATGGATGTCCTCAAATATGCCCACCATGGCAACTCCTCGCCTGCCTTTTTCAAACACTCAAGTACCTGAAACACACCGAACTAAACAAGATAGGTAAATAACTAATCCGAGTCAGTGAACTTTAACGACCACTGATGACAAGCACATAAACTAAAATAAAACACCGATGATCCCCGACAGCGGCGCCAAAACTTGTTTGCACTAAATCACGCAAGCGTACGTGGTCACAAGTAATATAGAATTAAGTTGAGTTCGTTCCCACAGAGATCTGGTTTAGGTTTCAATTTAGTTAATGCACCTATGCAACAATGTATGGTTTTTATTCACTGCTAAGACAATTAACAAGATTGGGTTTCGATTAACTAGATTAACTAAGAAGCAAATTAACAAACTAGGAATTAAGTAACTAATAAGAATTAAAATTGAATTACTTATATGAGAATAAACATGGAATCCTAACTTAATTAACTACTTCACTTAGAGATGATGCCTTTAATCAATGCATGTGATGGTTTTGATATCTGATCAGACAACACGAAACAAGTATAGGTTACCTCTCGGTATACGAACACCAAACTAAACATACATCCACAAAAGAGATAGAAGATGAATAGACACCAATTATGTTTAGACCCTATATCTCTATAAGATTTGAAAACATAACGGTAGAAGAACAAGTTATCTATTAAGATCACATAGGGCAGCATAATATCTCTATTTATGCTACAAATAATGATGTTAAAACATCAACATATCCTATGCTAGCATGGCAAGTTCTAAATCTCAAGATCCGCTCTCATTTTGCAAGAGATTAACAAATTAGATGTTTGCGACGCATAAAAACACATGAAGCACAACCATACAAGGATATCAAGAATTCACCACACATAAATCTTTAAAGCAATCAACCTACTAAGCTACGTAAATAAATCCATTAGAATCCCATGACAACAATTAGTTCATAATTGAACCGTTCGTCATCATGGGATTTGATGAAACCATGATAATAAACAAAGTATTAAAGATTAAAAATAAACTAGAGTAATGAGTTAAGAAAACAAATCCCAAAAATATCCAAGAGTTTCGCCTAATAGAAGAAAACAAAAAGTAGATCTAGATCTCCGTTGCTTGTCACGAGCGTTGGAATCCTTCTCCAAGTCTGAATCTCCATCTCTCGGCTCTCTCTCTCTGTGTTATGTGAAGTGTTGGTCCTATTTTATGATGATAGAATGTGTTTATATAGGCCCCCATGTCTTGTCCAGCAAGAAACTACCAAATCAGAATTAAATAGAATACGTTTCCTAAACTGATTCTGTTTTGAAGGAAAATTTGTAACTGACTTTTCTTCATTATTTCTGGGCCGTTCCAGTTGTGTTTTGACATATGGACCACTTTAGAATGAAAGATAATCTCGTTAGCTTCGCGTGGACTGTAAGATCGTCCAAAACGGACTTGTAGAACTCAAGATATGGCCAATCAAGCTGTTCCACGTGCTCGCTGCGCCCGTATGCGCGCTGTCTGCGCCCGAGCTTCTACCGGAGGCTGATTTTTGCTGATTTTCTTCGTTTTAACTCCTTTTTCCTTCATTTCTTTTGCAAGTTGTCATGCTTTACTTCTAGAACTCAAATCCACCATAAAATATGTGATTTTTATCTTCCAACCTTAACTTAGTAACCCTGCACAATCTCACGAAAACAAATAAAAAACACGACAAACTTGAGGCCAAGTTAATCAATTTAAGCCGAAACGAAGCATTCCAAGTGGATATAAAATCCACTTATCAGTGGAAATGGTGATGAGCGAGACCCTGGAGTTGGTGCATTTGATCCATCTGTAGAGGATTCCTCAACTAAGGGGGAGAAATCAAGAGGGGGCGCTAGTGGAGCTACTGGAGATAAGTCAAAAGGGGGAGCTGCTGAAGATAAGAATCAAGATGAAGAAAGGAGAGATAAGGGGAAGAAGAAAGCAAGTGAAAATATTCAAGCTGAAGACAAAGATTACTACTACACATGTGAACCTGATGACTTTGATGTTTTTGCTGATTTGAAGTTCCCTGATGTGGGTGAAGAAATTCCTGAACCAGATCTTAGCCACTGGGAAGATGAAGTGCCAGTGGATCCTGAATATGGAGCTGAACAACTACGACTGGATTTTGAAGCTGAAGCAAAAATTGATGAGCAAGAAGCACATCTGAAAATGAAAGAAGAAAGGCTTTAGAAGACATTAGATCTGATTGCACAAAAGGAAAAACTTCAAAAAGAAGAAGAAGAAGCAAAGCAACGGGAACATGCCCTCAATGTTCAAGCAAGGAAGTTGTACATTATGTATAAGAGTGGTGATAAATGAGAACGTGCTCAAAGAGCAATAGACTCACCTCAAACTTCTGATTATAATGATCGTCGTCTTGGTGCTATCTTTGACGAGTTTAAAAAATCCAATCCAATCCATGAGATTTACTTAAAAGCCTTAAAAAATGAAATTGTCAGGATAACTTCTGCATTTGACCCGAGAATCGATGAGTTGGTAATTTTTGTTGATTGTCATAATGTTGGAACACACAGAGTATCTCTTCAGTTCTTTTATGACAGATCATTGACAGAGCTTTGGGTTCTTAGGCCAAAGGTAAGAACATCTTCTGAACTGGGTGTTTTACTTCATGAGAAATTTAAAGAATTTGCTAAAAGGGCTGGTCCAGAAGTGATAGAAGAGCCTATTCAAGTAAAATTCCTTAAAAGTGAGGTACTTCATACAGTTAACCTTCAGACAAATGAGTTATATACACATACTGCCAGTCACTTAGTGTATGTTGAGTATATTCTCATAAATCATGGATTTTCATCTCAACCAAAAAGGGAAGATTCAGATCATATTAAATCATATGCTCAAACCAACATTGCTAACTATGAGAAGTTCCAAGGTGAATTGAGAAAGAAACTTGGAATTCCACTAGTCCTTCCTACAGGATTGTCATCAAGAAGAGAGCTACTCGTTGATTCTGAATTGCACAAAAATCTGCCAGAATTGGATGAACCAGAAGAAGGAGAAATAAGGAGGGAAGACAGACAGAATTAAAGATCAGCTCTACATGTAATATGTTTAGAGCTAGATAGATCAAGATAGGATTATGTTAAATATGATCAGGCTAGAGGATCATCTATCTTGTATTTATCTTTATGTTTGAATCTGGAAATTGTTATAAATACCGGAACTTTTTCATTATTTACTTAGCAATTACAGTTTTATCATTTACTAGTTTAAGTCGAGTTAGTTGAGTTATCCTCTAGGAATTTGCTTGTTAAGTTATAACAAACAAATAAGGGGAGATTGAAAGGCATATGACTCAGCCTATTTGTAGTTCGAGGATTTAACTCAACTTAGATTAGATTGTAATAAATAAATATTTTTAACTGTCTCATTAATCTCACAAAGCAATATATGTCAGAAGAAAGAAGAAAGTCAATCTATAGTTTTGATGCTTTACACTGGAAGAAGATTCAGTTAGCTGATCATGCCTCAGTATAGCATTGAAGCAAATGGATTCATTTATAGTGACAGAGATTATTGTGGAGACAGCATCAGTACAGAATAATTAATGAGTGTTGAGAAAAATATGTGGACCACAACTAAGAGTCAAAGTGAAGAACATAGATTGGGGTTAGTCGTTCATGAACCAGACCGTGCATCAAGCGTCAACAATTATCCAGTGGAAGTTCCTCATTATTTACAGTGGTTTAAAAGGAGTATTTGTACATCTAGAGTTAATAATTCTATTATTAATTAACTAAATTATTTGATTGATTTATTTAATAAATTAATTCTATAAGAATTAATTCATTTAAAAAATTAATTATACAAGAATCGCATCTCGAACTCCATCAAAAGTCATCTTACTGCTCCCAGACGAATTACAAATAGCAGTGACAAATCCTGACCAACTGTCAGGTAACGAGGATACCAACAATAAGGCTTGTACTTCATCATCGAATTTAATATCCACTGATGTCAATCTTGATAGGAGAGAGTTAAATTCGTTCACATGATCAGCAACACAATCACCTTCATTCAATTTTGTGGCAAACAACAAGCGACACAAATATACCTTATTCGAAGCAGACGGCTTCTCATACATATTTGATAACGCCTTGATCAATCCATAAGTTGTCGTTTCCGTGACGATATTGTAAGCAACGTTCTTCGCCAAAGTCAATCTGACAACACCCAGAGCCTACCTATCCAATAGCTTCCAATCTTTCTCATCCATCTTTTCTGGCTTCTTCTCCTCCAGCGGTTCGTGTAGTTTTTTCTGATACAAATAATCTTCAATTTGCATCTTCCAAAACCCAAAATCTCTGCCATCAAATTTGTCGATCTTTACTTTCCCTTCTTCTACCATCGCTCCTACTCGCCTGAAAACCTAGGCTCTTGATACCAGTTGTTGAGTATACCACAACGAAAGCAAAACCCAAAGCGAATAAACAAGAACAAGAAAATAAACGACAATAACACAAGACAAAGATTTACGTGGTTCGGAAATTCCACCTCCACAAGCCACACTAATTTTGTATTGATCTCTCACAATTGTGTTGTGTTGTGTTATGTTACGATTACACGAGTATTTATAAGAGAAGAAACTGGATCAAAATAAATCAGATTCTAATTCTGAAATTCCTAACTCTAATCCTAACTCTAATTAGAGTCCAATTCAGGAATTCCTAACTCAAGTCAGAATCCAATTCTGAAACCTGATAGACTCCAAAAACCCAACATAATTATCCTTTTATCTTGGCCAAAATGGCTCGTCCAAACAATGCCCTTAGAGATGACTTTTCGGGAAGTTACTATTTCGCGACTCGCGCTCCAACATTTTTAATAAATTGAAAAATCCATAATTAAATACGAAACCACCTCAAGGAACTTCTTGAGTGTTTGTGATATTTATCAAAATTGCTTTGCTTTGGAACACAAGAGTGTAGATAGGCAAAACACATTTTAGAAACATGGTCAACTACGGAGTTGTACTATGTGCGCTAGTTTCAACAAAACGTTCCTAACTCCTTAACCGTTAACTCAAATGACGCACCGTTTTCGCGTGTACGATCTAGAGAATGTCTAATTTGTAATTAAGTAAGAATTCGGTTTTGGAAATAAGATAAATAATTCGGATTTTACTGAACTATGCAGAAACTTTACAGTGACTAGTGTCATCGCGTAACTTTGGTTCCGACATTTTTATAAAATCTAAAAATTAACCTTTTTGTATGATTCTTTTTGGATCGTCTTCTAGACTGACCAAACTTCATACCATCCAAATTTCACGAGTTTTAAATATTGTTAAGGGGTCCGAATATATTTTACAAGTTGGTACTTCATAGAAGGTTGGTTTTCGAATCGTCTTTACTAAAACGGACGTATCTCTTAAACCGTAAATCACCTCGAGACGATCTTTCTATGAATACAAACTACAAAACAAGATCTACCTTTTTATGTCCAGTGGTGTTCAAAAATTATGAATTTTACAGTTCGAAAAGCTTATTTAAAACAGCCCCAAAATCAAACGGGCATTACGACGGCTATAATCGTAACGATTCCCGAATTTAACTATGTCACATCCATTAACCAACATAACCAATAAACAACCAACAATTTTAACATCATAATCAGTTCATAATCTTCAAGAACTCATCATCAACATCAACCCATAACAAACAACTATCAAAATCCAATTATATGTACTCCAAACTCCATAAATCAATATATACTTGAATCCCAACTTATATCCCAACATAAATCAAAGTATGGATGAGGGTTATACCTTTCTTGAACCATTAAAACACTTAAGAGTGGTGTAATAACCTTGGAGAAGCTTGATCTATCATTAACAAACCTTAAATTAACAAGAACATCAAGAACACACTTTGTAATTTTTGGATTTACTATACCCTCTTGAAAGAACTAGAAAAACGAGGGCCTTTCCATGCTTTTCTGGACAAGGCTCTTGAAGAATAGTTGTAGAGCATCTCAATACCTTTCCAACAAGCTATAGAACATAAAATTTGAGTGAGAAATGAAGATGATATGGCAGTTTTAATCTGCTGCTCTGTTTTTGGCCGAAAATGAAGAAAAGAAGTGGAGAGCTTTTGTTTACTTTTGGAAAATGATAAAGTGAAGAGAATGAATTATTTTGGTGTGATATACATCAATATATTAGCTGGGTTTCTTTGTCAAAAGCTAGGATTTGATAGCTTGGTTGATTTTTAGCATTTGACAATCTAGCACCTTTTCCATGAAATATGGAACTTGTCCCTTGCACTATTCTAGTTAGTATTTAACTAGGTTGGTTTTCTTTATAAGTATCTATTTTGCGTGGCACTTAGCTTGCATGGGCTTCTTTACTTTCCAACTTAACACTTGTTACGTAATTGTTTTTCGTTTTCGTAATTGCGGTTAATACCCGAAACGTTTCGCGATACAAATCTTTTCATCGTAATTCCTTACTATTGCAAGCACTTGTAATTCTTTTAAATGGTGAAATTCAAAATTCATAATTTCCCCTTCATAATGTAATCCTCGTATCCTTTAATATCTCGTAAAATATGACCATCTGAAATAATGGGTTTCGTCGAAAACTAAAGACTTTTACATACACTCATTTGCATCGTAAAGGCGCAATATCAATTCGAACGCTCCATTTAATAATTTGTACATAGCGGGATTGCAAAAAATTTTCGTCCATCCATAAAATCACTATTCATCCAAGTTTCAAATATTAACAAAATTAGGGTTATTACAGTCTCCCCTCCTTAAAAGGATACCATCCCGGAATCTAAAGAAGATAGTCGTGGGTAATATTCCAGCTTCACCCTCTCCAACTCTCAGGTTGACACTTCAATCCTTTCGTTCTCTCACCTTGCTTTCACCAGCACCTTAGTGTTATTCTTCAACGCACACTCTTTCCGACCTGTATTCTTCATCGGTTGTTCTATGAACGACAACTCTTGTCTTACTACTCATACGTTTATATTCTGTCGCATTCATATCATCCATGTTGATCTTTCGTATCATAAGCACGTGAAATATCCGGTGGTCATAATTTATGTTCTTAGATAGCGTCGATACGTACGATACTCTTTGTATTTCTTGGCTTGATTAGCACACATTTGTTGCCTCCCTTCAACCGCTACCACTTGCTTTGGATAATGTATATCCTTCTTTGTTCGTTAAACTAGCTCAGGTCCCTATATCATTCGTTCATTAACGTCTCTATAACGCGAGGAAAATTGAAACTTCCTTTATGTAGTAAGCTTTACAAGTGACATCCTTCAGCTCACATGATGACTATCGTGATAACGAAATTCCCACCATTGATAAAGGATTACCCTCAACTTCCCCAAGAAATATAAGGCACGACGCTTAATATGAATTCGATTTTCTAGATAATTCTTTTACTTGTCCATTGGTCGCGAATCGTAATATTTCACATGTTCGATCTCATAATTAAACATATCTGTAAGTACCTTCCGTATTCGAGATTCACCCTTAGGTCTCTATCTGCCCCAATCGCTACAGAAGCTCCACGTTCAAGATTCTCTACAGGATGAAATAATCCATTAGGTGTCGGTCATCCTTCTTTTGACATGTTATGTTGTACTTAATAGTTCGTCAATACCATTCTCCATATTCATTGCCAAACATTCTTTTACTCTCTATACATTTTTCTCCTTCCCCACAATTTAGTCATTTTCCTCCACAATTATTCTTTATCACATATACTCTATTTTCTTGGTCAATTCTTACTGAATTCCGAATAATCTCTTCCATAGGTATCGACCACCACCTTGGCCTTTTCTGGATAATAACGAATTCCTCCATCATGCTCTTTGTTCACTTCCACCATCTTCTCTTCTCTGTATTTCGTTTCTAATATGAAGATATACATATGGCTCTTATGGTAATTATCTTAACACTTTTCTCATTAAGTTAACGTCTTAGTTTTCAGCGTGAACACTATCATGGCTAATCCCGAATCACAATTAGCATATCTTATCCCGTACTCCTTACGCTACTTAGACGCATAGGCAATCATCCCTTTCTGCTGCATCAACACACCTCCTAAACTCTTAAAAAATCATGACTCTCAAAGTCCCCTTTTTATCATCAAGTACAGCTAACAAGGAGGTTGTTGCTGACATCTCATTCCGTTCTTAAAACTTTATTCATTAATCCGTAAAGGCTTTAACTCATTGGTCAGTCCAAGCGATACTACCCAAAAATTATAATGTTTAGATGAGTGCAAAATGCCATCTTTTGGCACAGTACAGAGGTTGATCTTGAATTGGTGAAATCCACTCTTTAACCTTGTCTTAGAAAGGTAACTACATATTTTAACTGGTCAACAATTCCCTTGTCGCTGATAAGGGTACCGATTCTCGATGCTATATGTAAGATATCATACGATCACCCTCTTTTACGACTAACGCCAATCGGTCATGAGGCCGAAATGCTATTGCGATTCCTAATAAACTTCATTAAGTGGTAATCTCGAATGATTATTAGGATATATATTTATGCATCCCTTGCGACTAGGTACCGTGTACACATTGCGTCTCTCCACGTGAGTCAATCCCTGTATGCTAAGTAAGCTTCACATTATCTCCACGATATTTCTTTCTTTCTTGTCCATCTCGCTTCCATGTTATTTTCCTCTAGGGATATGCCTTACGTCGCAATCTATTTGCATTTCTTGGAGCAAGAAAAGGCTTGGTAACTTCAAAATTCATTAATATAACATCCTGACAACGTTTAGTAGGAGAGTACCCTCTATCACCTCATCATTTCCTATAACGTTCCTTGCAATCATATTAAAGGTCCTTGTGGTATGCTCCGACATGTTATTCCTACTTTAAATAGTTATTCGACATAACGCTCTGGCTGCACAAATATGACACTTGAGTTTCATTCTCATAGTGGTGCAACGGTTCACAATTGTACCTCCCGTTCACCTTAGTAATCACTTTTGAAACGGAATGGTTTCGAACACCAATGTCATAAAAATTTCAATAAGAATTTCCACATTAGAAGTTTCAAGGATATTAATGAGTCCCGAATGCTAGGAGTCTCACTGCTCAAAACACAAAGGAGGGAGAGATTGAGAATAATAATGTTTATTCTTCCATGTACTTATAATTTTGTAAAATGCTGTCATGGAGAATGTTGCATGAGGGCAATGATTGTTGGATACAAATATCATATAGACGGTCTTTATAAAATTCTTACATCGGGTGAATACTTCTCCTCTTAAATAATTAAGAGGAAATCATGAAGTCTTATTAAAAAAATTCAACCAATAGAATCAATTCTACTCCATGACAATTAAAGAATGAAGTAGCTTATCATTCAGGTAGTCAACGATTTCAAATGAATCTTCATTATATGATTTAAACAATAGAATATTCAAGTGACATAAAGTCTGATAATAAGATGGGTAAGAATTCAAGTTAAGTGGGCGACCTTGCTTGGTCTCAATCAAAACTATTCGTTGAAACCTTCATCATCATACTTTATCGCATACAAAATGTATTGCGGAATTGCTGAATGAATTAATTTGGAAGATGGACCAGTGAAACAATAACTAGTCCTTTTCAAGAAATACTAGCAACTAACTAGACAAAGTTTACTAGTTCACTAGTTTGAAACATCACCACTAGCTAGGACAATTAGCTAGATGTTCTTCATAATGTAGAATTTTTGGACTAGCCGGAACAATCAAGTAGTCATTCATATTGACATATCAACTAGCCAGTTTCAATTAGCTAGAACGGAATTTCAACATCGTAGGCCACTGAAGAAACTTTAGGCTACTCGGATAGCGAATTGAAATAAGAAGTTATTAAGTTTGGACCAAAAAGGAAAATATAAAATCTAAATAGAATGTTCTTGGTATCGGAACAATCGATAACCTCTCATCAAATATTACTTATCAGTGAAACGGTCCACCCAAGGGTGCCTCCGTACACGTACCTTATCAGATCCTACAATAGGAATAAATTCGGAATATCATATCAAAATGATATCCTTACTATAATTTCAATGTACGATTTACAATCTCATCTTGAATAGAAGAAAAGAATTCATGAGGGATATCTTGATATTAAATCATCCATGTTCTCAACAATTTGTTAAACATTTATGAGCTCAACTGAAGAGTGCAAGTATGAAAGAAGCAATCAAATATCAATATTTATGAAGGGGTATTCGTCGATTAATTAATGAAACATTTGCTGAACATTCCTTAAATGATTTGAAAGAAAGTGTAAATAGTCCTGAGTAGAACAAGATAATCATAAACTTTGAATAGAATACTCGGGGATCAAATAAGATACTTTGGATAAGTTCTGGTTTAGGGAAAGTATATCACTGGTTATTATTCCACAAGGTCGAAGTAGAAAGTTAGATGGGTTACCTAATATAAACTAATCGAGATAACATGGTTAATGAATAGTCTAAATGAAGTAGTGCACCGGCTAGTAATTACCAAAGTAATTCGATGACTATTCATGCATCTCATTATCACCATTACAAGGATAACTCCATCTCTTCATCTTCATAACACCAGATACCGACTAGGGTGTCTTTTAATCATCATTTTAAAGCCACTTATTAAGTTGGGGTCTCGCAATTATATCTTCCATTTCCGTGCTTTATCTTGGAGACCATGCTTCACATCATTCTAGGGACACCTGCTAAGTCCATAGGGTCCTACTTCATGCCTTTGACATGAATCACAAGTGGCCAGTTCCCCTTGGGAATAGATCAAAGAGATCTCTAAGGGATCTCAATGCAGTCCATAGGTTCAGTGGCGGGTGTGTGCACGTGAACATACGTTACCAACAATATAGAGGTCTACAAGTATATATACGTAGTCTCTGATAAAATCTCTATCAAAGAATTTTGCTCTAGACTCACTGGTCTCTCTTCTAATAGATCCTGAGATCGCCGCATCACTCGTTACGACCATATCCAACTTCACTTGAGTTATGTCATTAATTCTCCGTGTTTGTTCTTTGAGTTGAACCATCACGTTCCAAAGTACAAATCGTACTTGACGTCGTCTAGCATGCTAGTCTTATGATAACGTTCTCGTATAACATATGTAAAATTCTCCATCGAGGGTAATGGAATCCATAATGGTATAGTAACCACTTTCTCCGGTAAAACCGCTACTTGTCGGAAATCAAATCTTATAGCCAAAATAAAGGCCTTTCATTATTCCAAGTACTAGTACCCTTAATTATGTAAGGAAGTCTAAACTTCTCGATTCTTAAAATTCCGCCACCTTATGGCTAAACTGTGAAGGACTATGGCAACAAAATTTATGCCATCCAAGTCATCCAAATATTGGCAATATCGCCTCTTCCTCAACTAGTCTTGAGGGTTCACTCTGCTTCATATATCATTACATCTGATAAGTCAGGTACGACTCCCAACTCTCTACTCATCATTTTGAAGGTCTCTGAGGATTATATCGATCCTAGTGTAATACCTCAAGTAATCATTCCAATCAACTTCACTCACCGGTACTCCTTCCAATAATCCAATAGTAACTTACTTTGATCTCTTACATCATTCTTCTACTTAGGCTTATCTCTCAACACTCTCATTTCTGAGTACTATCTAATACCATTTTTGTAACACCCCCAAATTCGAGGCCAGGAATCTGGGTCATCACGTCACCATCCAATCATCTCGTACCTGTATTAATCTTACAACTCAACACTACACCAATCTGGACCTCAATCTTTCACACACACACAAGTTAGAGCCTCAGAAACGATAATCAAATACAACACTAAATATTGCAATTTAACTGTACAATCTAAAATCATACACAAGTTCACTTATACAAACCGCACCTGAAGGCAAGTCTTACTAATACAACTGAAAATCCTATCAGACTTACTTGCAGTATTTATCCGGAACTGAATCATCCCAGGGGTAATTCCTCTATTTCTCTTCTGCTGGTATGGAGCTAACCGACCCAATTCTTCTCTTTCTGAAAGATTTTTATAAAGCAAGAATGAGCTACATAATGCTCAGCAAGTTTTCCGTTTTGAGAAATAATATGATTTGTCTCGAAAATCATTTCAAAATCTATTAGCATATATCTCATGTAATCAAAATATAACTCGACAATATACATGTCCGAGTTTTGAATAAATACTTGTACTCCGTATGAAGTTTTAAGAAAATGATATCATATGAACAAATTAAGTTCATAATAATGATCTTCATATCGTAGCAAAATAGTATACACTATAGTTTTGCTAATCATTTAGAAAGCTTTTCAAAATACACAGTTCAAGATACTGCTACAATAGTTGTTTTCCAACATACGCAAATCGAACCTTTGATAAGGTTCCAAGTATTCCTCAAATTTGAAAATATATACATATACATATATCATTTTCGTCAAAACACCTTACAATTCAATTTCTGTTCAGGGAATACATTATTCAACCACTCTCAATATTATCGGTAACTCAGCACCAAGGCTTTCGTTACAATATTGCAGTACAATTCCAATTGGAAGAATGGGATTATGCTGGAGCCTCTTCCACGATATCTGGTGATCAGCCAATGTATCATGCCTCTGCTTCTCTACTAGTAGAAGGACGACGTTTCCTTATTTGGTTACACCCTAACCGTATATGGGCCTTAATATTTGGACTACGCCCGAGAGCGTAGCCCCCTCTTCCTTCAATACCCTAAAGAATCCTATCCATCACCGAAACAGAATTTAATCCAGTTCCCCAAGCACAAAGCTTGTTGACAGGTTTAGAAACAGTTCTATATCAAGCACAGAGCTTGTTGATAGGCCTGATAACATTTAATTAGCTTTACTTCCATGAATAATTGAGGAAGTAACTTTGACATGTGGGTTGACCTTAGTCAACAGATTTCATTTACTTAGGAAGCTCATTACAAAACATAACTTGGGAGTTGGCCGGAGTTTTTGAGTACTTAGTCAGACCTGAGCCCCTCCTTACTAGGTAGGGTGTATTTCTTATTTGTCTTATAGATAGCGAAGGGAGAAAACATTAATACTGGCTCCCAAAACCTTGGGTTCCCGAATTTTGATAAGTTCGAGAGTGATAGCGACACATTTCGATGAGTGAGACTATTTGTAATTAATAAATGGGAACCCGTACTATTTTTAAATGATTTTTCGATGGACAAAAAAATATTTAAAATAATTCTTAAAAGCCTTAATTAAATTTTAATCAATTACTATGACTTTTAAATCATCTTGGATTATTTAATAAATATTTCAATAATATTTATTAAATAATAAATCATTATTAAACTATTTTTAAATGAAAAACTAATATTTGATTTATTAATAAATATTCAAATAATATTTATTAATGAAATTAAAGGCATTTTTAGTCCGAATAATTCCAACTCATATTGATTGGAATATTTTTGAATCGATATAAAAAAAATAAACCGTCTCCGGTGACTCCCTGGTTTTTATGTCCGTACCCGGACAAAATATCTTTGACTCCCTGGTTTAAGTAAACGATATGGGTGTACTCCATTTGAGAATCTTATCACATATACATATGCATATATCTATGTATGCATACTTAAACTGGTTTATAAATCCTAAGTAAATAAACCAAATATCGCTTGTCGATTCGCAAAGTACTTTTAAAACAGTTCATAGCAGTTATATCACAACAACAACAGTTTATAAAGTACTTGAAGTTCAAGTTTCGAAAACTTGCATAGGCAGGATCAAAATATAATATTTTGAAAACAAAAGCTTAGGGTTGAAAAACTTGCCTAGAATCCAAAGTACATCTCTCATGTTCCACTCGTTCCGGATAGTTCTAGAAACAAACATAATAATCTTGGTTAGCCTTCTTAACCGAAACAACTACCAAAACCACTGATAATTACACTCAACTCCATTAACCAATTACGTGATTACTACATCTTTTCCCTTTACGAGTCCTTAGTTATTTTCTATTAACACTTATCTTGTCAATGACCTTTAATCCTATTCTTTACTCCAATACGTAGTCATGATGTTCCTCAACAACTTTCATGTTTTATCCAACTTGTAATTATCCTTTTATCTTGGCCAAAATGGCTCGTCCAAACAATGCCCTTAGAGTTGACTTTTCGGGAAGTTACTATTACGCGACTCGCGCTCCAACATTTTTAATAAATTGAAAAATCCATAATTAAATACGAAACCACCTCAAGGAACTTCTTGAGTGTTTATGATATTTATCAAAATTGCTTTGCTTTGGAACACACGAGTGTAGATACGGAGTTGTACTATTTGCGCTAGTTTCACCAAAACGTTCCTAACTCCTTAACCGTTAACTCAAATGACGCACCGTTTTCGCGTGTACGATCTAGAGAATGTCTACTTTGTAATTAAGCAAGAATTCTGTTCCGGACAGAAGACAAATAATTCGGATTTTACTGAACTATGCAGAAGCTTTACAGTGACTAGTGTCATCGCGTAACTTTGGTTCCGACATTTTTATAGAATCAAAAAATTAACCGTTTTGTATGATTCTTTTTGGATCGTCTTCTCCACTGACCAAACTTCATACCATCCAAATTTCATGAGTTTTAAGGGGTCCGAATATATTTTACAAGTTGGTACTTTATAGCAGGTTGGTTTTCGAATCGTCTTTACTAAAACGGACGTATCTCTTAAACCGTAAATCACCTCGAGACGATCTTTATATGAATACAAACTACAAAACAAGATCTACCCTTTTATGTCCATTGGTGTTCAAAAATTTTGAGGTTTACAGTTCGAAAAGCTTATTAAAACAGTCCAAAAATCAAACGGGCATTACGACAGCTATAATCGTAATGATTCCCGAATTTAACTATGTTACATCCATTAACCAACACAACCAATCAACAACCAACAATTTTCACATCATAATCAGTTCATAATCTTCAAGAACTCATCATCAACATCAACCCATAACAAACAACTATCAAAATCCAATTATATGTACTCCAAACTCCATAAATCAACATATACTTGAATCCCAACATATATCCCAACATAAATCAAAGTATGGATGAGGGTTATACCTTTCATGAACCCTTAAAACACTTAGGAGTGGTGTAGTAACCTTGGAGAAGCTTGATCTATCCTTAACAAACCTTAAATTAACAAGAAACATCAAGAACACACTTAGTAATTTTCGGATTTACTATACCCTCCTGAAAGAACTGGAAAAACGAGGGCCTTACCATGCTTTTCTGGACGAGGCTCTTGAAGAATAGTTGTAGAGCATCTCAATACCTTTCCAAGAAGCTATAGAACATAAAATTTGAGTGAGAAATGAAGGAGATATGGCAGTTTTAATCTGCTGCTCTGTTTTTGGCCGAAAATGAAGAAAAGAAGTGGAGAGCTTTTGTTTACTTTTGGAAAATGATAAAGTGAAGAGAATGAATTATTTTGGTGTGATGTACATCAATATATCAGCTGGGTTTCTTTGTCAAAAGCTAGGATTTGATAGCTTGCTTGGTTGCTTTTTAGCATTTGACAAACTAGCACCTTTTCCATGAAATATGGAACTTGTCCCTTGCACAATTCTAGTTAGTATTTAACTAGGTTGGTTTGCCTTATAAGTATCTAGTTTGCATGGCACTTAGCTTGCATGGGCTTCTTTACTTTCTAACTTAACACTTGTTACGTAATTGTTTTTCGTAATTGCGGTTAATACCCGAAACGTTTCGCGATACAAATCTTTTCATCGTAATTCCTTACTATTGCAAGCACTTTTAATTCTTTTAAATGGTGGAATTCAAAATCCATAATTTTCCCTTCATAATGTAATCCTCGTATCCCTTAATATCTCGTAAAATATGACCATCTGAAATAATTGGTTTCGTCGAAAACTAACGACTTTTACATACACTCATTTGCATCGTAAAGACGTAATATCAATTCGAACTCTCCATTTAATAATTCGTACATAGCGGGGTTGCAAAAAAAATTTCGTCCATCCATAAAATCACTATTCATCCAAGTTTCAAATATTCACAAAATTAGGGTTATTACAATCCATCTTCCACTTATTATATATAAAAATATAATATAATGTTGTGGATAGAATTTTGGACTTTTGACAAAATGATTTACCTAATAAAACACATAATATTTATTATATTAAAAAATAATCAAATTAGAGTTAAAATAAAAAAATTGATATTTATTAAACTCTATACGCACATTTTTGGGCTTTATCCTCAATTCTGAAATAAGATTTGAACAATTTTAAAGTGGATGCAAAATTTATAAAATGGTCTTTAATTAAGTGATGTTCTAATAATTAATATCCAACTGAAAGTTTCAGAAACTGAAGAAAAAGAAAGTTACGATTCACATCAAGAATTCTATTCAATTTACTAATATTTGATTTATAATATTATAGTTTGATTTTTATTATTTAAACATAGATCGGTTGGATTAATTTAGATCCAGTAGTTCTCATCTATTTATTTTTATCTTAATGATATATGACGAAAATTGTGGATAAAATCTTTTCAAGTAATGGTGGGTGAAATTCGAACTGTAAATCTTTTTTGATATATTTATAACTAAAAATATTAATATTTATTTTTGATATGTTATTGATAAAATTCGAGTCTTGTACCTCTGAAAAAATAGTTTATATATTTTAGAATATTTATCTTCTAATAATCATATTTTATTATACTTTGTAATGTTCCCTCCGATTTTTTACAATTTAACACTTCCCAAAATAATATATTTTTTTGAATCTAAAAATTCAAATGAGCCTAATTTTTTTAACTCTTGCTATCTTTCTAATCTATTACTCAAATATTAATGAATCGTGCAAATTCATCCACTTTTTTTACACTTCTTCATCATTTTATCATTATTTCTTAATATGTGCTCAATCCAAACTAATGTTAATAATTGGATGGTACGGAGGGAGTATATAAAAGATATAATAAAAAATAATAGTATATATAAATATGTAATATAAATATCTTTTAAATTTTTAATATTTCATATAATCAAATCATCACTTTAAGATATATCTGTTCAAAATTCATTTTACCTTTATTATATTCAAAATTTTAAAAAATTATTGGAACAATTTTAAATTAAACATTTATTTTATATTTTAATTGTCCAAAACCGAAGCTAGTTTAATAGATAAAATTACTATCTCTGTGATAAATGCATATTTTTATTACCTATTTATTGCTTGAACTCGTATTTTAATAATTTATTTTGTTGCATTTCAGGAAATTCGTAAATAAATAAAGAAATGGCAAAATAAAGAAATAAAGAGCAAGGAAGGGAAAAAGAGGAAGAAAAAGGACTTAAATGAAAAGAGGAAAAAGAATTAGGAGCTTGGTGGAAAAGGAATCTTGGAGGACATGTGGAAGGTGGAGATCATCCCAACACAGTACATAAGTGTATGGTCAAGATCAACTCTTCAAAGCTTAAGGGGGAAGGAAACAAATAGATGGCTAGGATTTCACCACCACACACCACAAATGTATGGTGGGGATTTACCCAACACCCCCCTTAACCCTAATTCCTATCCTATAAATACCCCCTAACCCCTTTTTATTGGAAAACTTAGATTTTAGGGTAGATTTAATTTCTTGTTTTGTAGTTTCAAATTTTGTAAACACTCTCTTTATTTTAATGCAATTTAAAGTTTCTTTTATTTTTCTCATCTTGATCTTTCGTTTTTGTTGCATAGCTTTCGTTATTTTCGTAAACCCGATTAGTGGACAAAGTAACGAAATGCTATCCACATGGGGTTGAAAGTAACGAAATTTTAATTTCTTGTTCGTAGTTAATAATTTTAATTTGAGCCCCTTTAAAAATCTCAATTTTATTGTGGGCCATTTAATATCAAATCCTCGTTTTAGTGAAAATTTTATTTTCGTAGTTAACTTTCTTGTTCTCGTATTTTAATATATATATATATATATATATATATATATATATATATATTAGTTTTAATTTTCAGTAACTATTTCCCGTCTAATTGTTCTTCTTTAATTCGAAGCAAATGAACACCTCTCCTCTGTTTTAAAAATCATTCTACCCTGTTCTAATATTCAAGACCCAGCTTTTTTTTTTGTATTTATGAATTAACATCCCTCTCTTCTCTTCCATTTTCACAGCACATCACTATCCCCTTTCTTCTATTCAAACGATCAACCAAACCCCAAACCCACATCCAAATTACTCCTCTCTCCCCTTGTCTCTCGATTTCTGTTCAATACAAACACCTTCTTCCCCTATTTTAGTTAAACTCCCCTGTCTCGTCTTACTGAGTTCACCGAGTCATTGAGTCGCGAGTTATTCAACCGGTCTGGTTTTGCTTAGTCCGTTTAGATTTTTGTTTAGATTACCGAGTCACCATGTTTGTTTGCCGAATAAGACTGAGTTGTTGAATGAAATTGCTGTTGAGTTTCTTGGTTGAGTCGAGTGCTATTGTTAAGTCGAGAGCTGAGTTTCATTGTTTGACTTAGTTTCATGTGTTAATTGTTCGACTTAGTTTTCGTTTTGCTGAATTAGCTTTGCTGTTTTGGGTTTTGGTTTCTCCTTATTTACTGTTTTTGAGATTGTGTACGAGTTCGTGTCGCTGCTGTTCTTTGTGCATATCTGTTATTGCAATGTTCTGAAATTGTTTTAATGTTTAAATCGAACTGTGAGAATGTTTGTTTTGGTTGTTGGATTGTTTTGTCGGCTAGTCTCATTTATAAATACATCATGTCAAAATTTTATTTTTATTGTTTTAAAATTTTCTGTAAATAAAGTTTTAGAATAAAATCAAATTTTAATTAAAAATTTAGAATTTTTAGAATAATTTAGTTTTAGATTTACATTTAATTCTCTTTTTAAAAAAATAGTTTAAATTTCTTTTGGTAATTAAATAATAGTTCTCAAAAAATCAAACTTGTTCTAATTTGATTAAATTAAAAATTAAGGAATGCGGAAATAAAATAGTCTCTGCAGAACGAATCTTAATTTACTAAAACGAGATTGTGCACTTGCAATCAATTTTAAATAATTATTTTTAGCACATCAAGTTTTTGGCACCGCTGCCGGGGACTAATTATTTTTCGCACCTTAGTTTTTTAATTTTTTGGATTAGCTCTTTTCTCACCCTTTTTCTTGTTTGCATTTTTTCGAGGAATTTGGAGGAAAATTCGGGAAACTTGGATTAAAGCAGAAGAATTTTTTCGGAATTTTGGAAGCTTTGCTTGGGTAAACCGTATCTCTCTCCTCTTTCATTTTTTTCCTTATTTAGAAAAAAAAATTAAAAAATCAAAAATCAAAAAAAAAATTGAAAATTTAAAATCCAAAAAATTAGTTAGTAATTACATAATTGTTGCATCATGCATTTAATCACTTAGGACACATAATTTAGATTTTTATTTTCTTGTTTTTAATTTTTCGTACCTTATAATTGTGGTGATCGCTGGAGGACCCCAAGGTACATTAAATTCTTTCTTTTCTTTAGTTAGAGCACATAGTTAAGCATCCATAAATGTTTATAGTTTTTGTTGCATCATTTTGTAAATAAATCATAAGGGCAAAACCTCTCAAAAGATAAGGGACGAGATTTCATCACTCTTTCCTTAGCCCAAAAACAATTTAATCCCTCATTTTGCATACCTAGGTTTTAATAAAATTAATTAGACTTTTGCCCCTAGGAATCTCACGCTCATTTAGGAAGGTGCTTAAGAAGCGAAGTAATCTTTAATTATTCTGACTTTTTGGTGTCTAGGAAAGCGAAAGCTGACCTGGCAAATTAAGGTTTTGGTGTCTAGGCTGGTGTTTAGTGTAAGAACCCAGATTTTGGATAGAATTAAAACTTTTTATTGTATAATGATGTAAGAATGAATAGTGGTTACGGCTACGATGTAATAGTTGATCTCCTGAATGAATGAATGGAATTCGATTTGAATATTTATATGTCTTGAAGAATGCTAGTGGTTGACAACTTAGATAAGAATAATCTATCTCCTAGGGGAAGGAGATATGGCAATTCCAAGCAGGAGAATATTCTCATGTCATCCATATCGATAACGATTAGTCCAGTGGTTCCGTAAAATGGTTAAGGAACGATCGAAAGAGAACCAGGACATCTATATAACCCTAAAAGAATAAGTAAAGAATAAGTGGTGAATAGTGATTTGGGTGGATGTAGGAATATTATTAGACAACGCTATATAGAAGTACCCAGAACGAAATTCTGAGTTCGTATTAGTGATCCAGGGGGAAAAAGAGTGTATGTAAAAGCTGTCGGATTCTGAAAAATAGCACTTTTATTTTCCCCGAGATTTCCCTGGACACTGAAGGACTTAAGGAATTATTGAAAGGATTTAAGGAAAATAGGTTCAAGAATTATTAAAGAGAATGGAGGATGATAGTATAAATGTTAAGACGGTTTCCGGTAAAACCTTAACTAGAAACGAATGAGTTATTCCTCCGAACAATCACTGAATTGAGCAATAACTGGACAAAGAAACAAGCAGAGAACCAAGATGCAAGTATGTGCAAGTGGATAGAATCAAGTAACCAAGTAGTTACCAAAGGAACTAGATCAATTAGGAGCTAACTAAGTGCTTAGCTTACAAAACAGGATAAATCAACACATGGCTCAAGTGATGCATGCAATGACCTCATGCCTTTATTAAAGTAGCTTTATGGGCAAGATATTTTCCAAGGACAACCAATAATTCACAAAGTAGATGAGATCAAGAGCAACCAAGCAAAAACAACTCCACTTCTCTCCCTTGAAAGCCATTCGGCTTTTAGCTTAATTCAAGAACACAAATCCATCTTCCATTCCTTGTTTGATCTTGTAATTTTTAAGGTGAGTTCTATATTTCAAGAAACTAATCTCCTAGAAATTTCAAGTCCAAATTCCTTTGTTTCCATTTTCAAATAAGTCAAGAAAGAGGAGGGTGAATAGTGTTCTTCAAGAACTAATATTGTTTTTCTTTGATTTTTATGGTTGATTTAGCTAGCTTAAGGCCACTCAAGGATCATACAAAGCTTAGTGAGGCTAGAACATACTCCAAGGAAGGTATAACACTCTTGAAACCCTAGTTCTTACTTTAAGTTTATGCATGTTCTTGATGGATTCAAGAGTAGTTATGATGTTAGTATGTTATAAGCATGATTATGTAGTTAGTTATATGATTTAAGAAGCATGATGATTTTGAGGTCAAGGTCAGTGGTTCTTGGATATGTTGAGATGATAATCATGTGTATAAATTGTGTTGATGCCCGGTGTGGCTTGGTTGTGTTATGATTTTTAGAACGTTCGATTTATAACCGTCGTAATGCTGAATTTTTGTTAACACTTAGAAACCAAGCATGGCAGTTAATATAAATTCCTGACCTTGGTAATATTATGACTGGTCCTTGTAGATCTCGAGCCATAGATCGTTTTGGCGCAAGAATCGAAATATTCCGACTTACGATTTAGGAGTTATGGTCAAATTACTATAATTGGTTCGAAACCGTAAGTAAAAGTTTGTAACTTCAATTGAACCCTCGTAAAACATGTCACTCAGTGGCAAATCTTGGTAAATAAATACTAGAGGTCATAAGGAAGGTATGAGAGAAAACCACATGTCAAACGGATCGTTTTTCGATTTTATAAAAATGTTTGAATCGAAGTTAAACGCGAACGAACCCCTAAAAACCCGCTTGGTTATAACTTTGGTAAAACACTTAGAAAACGGATGATAAGGCTCGAGGTATAATCTTGATCCGTAAACAACCTACTTTAGCACTTACATGGCTTAAGTATATACCAAGTGTAAGTTTGATAGCATGTCTTAATAACGAACAAATGTCGGACCATATCGGTAACAAAAAGAGTTATACAAAAAGGGTGCATAACGAGATAACTCGAAAACGTGTTTCGACTTAAGTGAAGTTTATACTTAGACTCTTAAAAGATGTTAAGTGGTTAATCTCGAATGTTCTGATTTTTTATAGATCATCGAGCAGACCCAGGACACGCTATCTCTACCCACACCCGATTACCAGGCAAGTTTCCAATACCTTGGAACTGTTGTTGTGATAATATGTATATCTGTTGTTTTTGATACATATGCCATATCATGCATGCCAATTGTCAAATTATATTATGATACATGTTCCCTGAATTGATATTGGTATAGACTAGATATGAATTATCAGTTATAAGCCGGATTATTTTGGTAAGACCCTTAGCGAAGGGCATATGATATTCATTCTTAAATATAGACCGGGAGTCGGTATTTTGAGTTATATAAATAGTCGTGGAAACCCAGAGGGATTCCAATGGCAGATTATTATTTATTTTAAGGAATGTTATTATTAAACATTATTTATATTTCCATAAAGTATCAATTACTTGGAAATCTTTCGAGGAATGTTATTCGAGTATTATCTCAGTCGAGAGATATTAAATGAATGTTAGTTTCGAATATTCATTTAGAGTTGATTATTTAATGAATATTATTTTGATATTCATTGGAATTTTATTTATTAAATGAATATTACTTTCGAATATTCATTTAAGGTTTTATGTACTTGATGAATATTATTTTAAAATATTCATTGGAAGTTCTATTTACTTAAGGGATATTATTTCGAATATTCCTTTAAAGTTTTGATTACTAAATGAATATTATTTGGATATTCATTTAGAAGATTATTTATTAAATGAATATTATTTTCAAATATTCATTTAAGGTTTGACTTATTTATTGAATATGATTTTAAATATTTAGTGGAGTTTAATTATTTAATGAATATTATTTTGAATATTCATTTAAGGAGGGATTTATTTAGTAAATAATTCTATATATTCATTCGAGGATTACTTACGAGCAATATTATGATTTAATAATATTCCGTAATTATTATTGAGTTAATAAATATTCTTGGAATATTTATTTAATTCTTTTAAATTCTTTTTAAAATGATTTATATTATTCGGAGATTATCTTTCACCTCCAGATATTATGTAAAATATTTCGGAGTCTTTTTACGACTATTTTATCAAGGAAATGTTCCCAACTCTTTATTTTTCATTTAATATTTTCTTAAAAGGATTTAAATGCTCGCTCATACTTCCATATTATAGGGGAACCTACTTGAGCAATGTTATTTATCTTGTTGACTTCCCGATCATAAATCTTGTAAAACAATTCTTTTCACTCGCAACTTGGTTGCTGTTTATCAATTGAATCTTTGAGTAACCTTCTCATCATTCGAGGGGTAAGATTATTGGAACAAGATGGTATCCTCTAACAAGCAGCAGCTTGGGAGATATGATGTTGAATTTTCCTTTCCAACTAGATACGACTACTTTGTGGTGTCTTATCAACAAGTATCATACTTGGGGAAAGGGGGACGAACTTTACGTTCAGAGTCGTGAACTTCTTTTTGAACTTGGAGTCGTGTAAGAGGCCGAGTAGCACCGGTCCATCCCATTGGCCCAACCGTTGGCCGGGGAGATCTAACAAGGCGGTAGACAAGTAAATCCGTCAGCTCTTCCTTCTACCGGTAGTAAATCTAAATTGAGTTGTATAATCTGCGACTGATCATCGTAAGGATTGGAACAGCGGGCGCGGTGAATACTCCAGCATTAGTTCATCATTCAAATTCTTTTATTTTCTTTAACATTATCATTGTTGGCAGTATTGGAAAAGTATTCATAGTTGGAATTGCAATATTTTCCTGCAAGTTCCTCTTTTATGATAAATGATAATATCTGGCTTATCTTTGACATAGCAGATATTCCCGCCTATATATGCATTTTGAGTTACCTTGTAACTTCATCGTTTATGTTATACTGGCATCATTTTCGTAAATGCATGGCATATGGTTTGAAAGATACTTTTGAACTGTTATATATTATCGTTCAGTTATACATTATTTTTGGTGGGCTATTGTTCACCCTTGCTTTATTATTATATCACAACAACAGCTAGACCAGATGGCTCGCACAAGGCGCACTCGATGCTGGCGGGGACGATGAGACTACCAGAGCTGCAGAAGAAGCTATTGGTAGGATAGATTCATTCTTTCAGTACCAAGTATATGGGCTAGTATGACTTATGCAAATGGATGGCAAAGAGTATGTATTTATATTGTAATTCTTTTGGGTTGTAAGAACTCCAAATGTGATTAATAAAATTTGATTGTTACTCTGATTTCATCTCTGGGACTATAACGGGTGTGTTTGATATTGTTGTGTTGGGTCATAAAGATGTAATTTATTTTATGTTGAAGTAAGTTCAAGTATTGTGGACAGAATTGGAGACCGTAACGACCGGATCCCGGACCCCGGATCTGGGGGTGTTATATTTAACCTCTTGGCAATGCTTGCACCTACCTGGCCAAGCCGGTTCGAATAATTATTGATTTACCTAGTTTTTGGTAGCCCTTAAAGTTAGGAGCAAGGTCTAGTTCAATTTTTTTTAGGAAACCATAGATATAGGATTTTTCTTTTGATTTTTCACCCTTTTTTGTTTGTGTGTTTATTTTATCGCACTTATTTGCTACGTGTTTCCTTATATGGTTTATGCGAACTATTTGGATTAGGGATAATTCTTCTAGACTAGTGAAATCGTTTGAGATTTCTTCTGATTCCGAGTCTTTAGATAATTCCGAACCAATAGTAAACATGGCCATGTCTCTTAAGGACCGTTGCTACCCCACCCATTCTGCCCAACCCTCGTGTATCAGTCTTCCTCCCGTAAATGGTAATAATTTCGAGATCAAAGTTCAACATATTAGCATGTTACCCAAATTTACCGGGAGTGAAGGTGAGGACCCGTATCTTTTCATCCTTGAATTCGAGGAGGTTTGTGCCTTACAAAAACTCCAACAATTAACCGAGGACTCGATTAGGCTTAGACTCATTAATTTTGAGCTTAAATAAAATGCAAAAAAATGGTTGTATAGCCTATCGGTTAATTCTATTTCCACGTGGGAGGGATTTGTGGTAATTTTTAAAAAAAAATATTTTCCAAACCATAAGACTACAAGGATTACAAACGAAATAAATCAATTTCATCAAAAGGAAAATAAGTCTTTTTGAAAGTATTTTGATCATTTTAAAAATCTCTTATCACAATGCCCCCACCACAGAATAGAAAAGTGGAGACTTTGTAAGATTGTTTACGAGGCCTTAGATAGTCCAACAACCGCGTTGTTAGAGTCTATGTGCCAAGGTAAATTCATGGAGAAGGATGAGGACGAGGGATAGGAATTTTTTGAAGAATTAGCCGAGAAGACTATGTTGTGGGAGTCTACTAGGGAACCTCACAAGTCCAACGAGCCGTCTTGTTCATCTAGGGGTTTGCATTCGATCGGGAATTCGATTGTAACCGATGCCAAATTACTTACTCTTACTAGACGACTTGAAGCTTTAGAAACTCATAGTGGTCCCCCACCTATGTCTATGTACCCAAATTATAATTCTTCGAACTTTGAGTCTCAACATTGTCCCGATTTTGAGCAAGTGAATGCAATGTTTCAACCTAGGCCTCGGAATGACCCGTTTGCACCGACTTACAATCTCGGGTAGAAGAACCACCCAAATTTCTCGTGGAACCAATGCCAAAACTTCCAATCTCCACCACCTTCTTTTCAAAAGCCGAACTATCCAAACCAAGGTCCTTTTTCAAACGCGCCTCAAAATCACGTTCCTTATTCAACTCAAGCTCCCGCCCACCCACCCGGCTTTCATGAGTCGGATAAGAGAATTAATTCCTTGGAAAAGACTCTCGATGCGCTTCTAAAATCAACAACTAATTTGGCTCAATCTCAACAAACCTTCATTCAAACCATGACTCAAGATAGGCAAATTTTAAATGCTAGTACTCAAGCCATATCGAAGTTAGAGGTTCAAGTGAGCCAATTAGCCAACGCCATTTGTGAATGAGAGAAGAACAAACTTCCAAGTCAAACCGAGGTCAATCCTAAATTTCCTCTTAATCATAGACCTCCTCACAATGTGAACGCTATCATTTCCTTAAGGTCCGACAAGCAAGTTGAAAATCATGTCGGTAACAAGTCTCCCGAAGAAGACGAGTCAAATTCTGAACCAAACATTACTCTTGAACCCGAGAGTTTAAAGGAACAAGGATCAACGAGTGGGACAAAACCCATCCCCGAAGAACCTAATGAACGAGTCTTTAAGCCAAAAAGCTCTTTACCCTCAACGACTCATTTCTCCTAAACAAACGGCCCAAATGGACAAGATCTTAGAAGTTTTTAAGCAAGTCAAAGTCAACATCCCTCTTTTAGACGTGATTCAACAAATTCCTTCGTATGCGAAATGTCTAAAAGATTTATGCACACATAAGCGAACTACTCACGTCCCTAAGAAAGCCTTTTTGACTTCTCAAGTTAGTTCAATTCTTTCGAACCAAATTCCCGTGAAATATAAAGACCCCGGTTGTCCTACAATTTCATGTGTCATAGGCAATACCTTTGTGGACAAGGCGTTACTTGACTTAGGCGCTAGTGTTAACTTACTTCCATTTTCGGTCTATCAAGCCCTAGGTTTAGGAGAGCTTCAAAGAACTAATGTTACACTTCAATTAGCCGATCGTTCTATCAAAGTTCCTAAGGGGATTATTGAAGACGTGCTAATTAAAGTAGGTGACTTTTTCTTTCCCGTTGACTTTGTTGTCCTAGAAACTGAACCGATCAAGAACCCTAAGAATCAGATTCCTATCATTCTAGGAAAGCCATTTCTAGCAAACTCCAATGCTTTGATTAATTGTAGAAATGGATTAATGAAACTAACGTTTGGGAACATGACCATTGACCTCAATATTTTTCACATAGGGAAACAACCCGATGATTTCTATGATCAACCTATGGATGTCAATTTAATTGATGATATTGTTGATCAAGAATTCATCAACCCTAATGATGATCTTAATTTTTGTTTAAAACACTTTGGTCAAAATTGGGATGATTCTGAATATACAAATGAGGTCAATGCAATGTTAGATTCCACCATTCCTACAAATAACCAAGCATGTGAACCACCTCCTTTGCCACTTTTCAAAGCTAGTGAACCCGTTGAGTCAAAGCCGCCCGATTTAGAACTCAAACCTCTTCCCGACACTCTCAAGTACGCCTTTTTAGGTCCTAACGAGTCTCTTCCAGTTATAATTGCCTCTAATTTGACCAAGTCACAAGAGGATGAGCTTGTTAGTGTGCTTAAAGAACATAAGGAAGCCATAGGTTGGAGTATCTCGGATATTAAAGGAATTAGTTCGGCCATTGTCCAACATAGGATTCACTTAGTTGATGATGCCAAACCAGTTGGTGAGCCACAAAGGCGGTTGAACCCTACCATGATGGAAGTCATTAGGAAGGAAATTCTTAATTGTCTAGATAATGGAATCATTTATCCAAATTCTGATAGCTCTTGGGTTAGCCCGATACAGGTAGTACCTAAAAAGTCGGGTATTACCGTGGTGACTAACGAGAACAACGAGCAAGTTCCTACTCGTGTTCAATCCGGTTGGAGGGTGTGCATAGACTATAGGAAACTCAATGATGCCACTAGAAAAGACCACTTTCCTTTACCGTTCATAGATCAAATATTAGAAAGGTTAGCGGGTCATGCCTACTATTGCTTTCTAGATGGTTATTCCGGATATTTCCAAATTCCTGTAGCTCCCGAAGACCAAGAGAAAACCACTTTCACATGTCCCTTTAGAACCTTTGCTTATCGTCGCTTAGCTTTCGGCCTAACCACTGCCCCGGCCACCTTCCTGTTGGTGTATACTGAAAATATTTATTTGAAGTACATACATTTATTTCTGGCCTATTTTATTGAGAATCATTTAAATGTTTACGTGTTGTCTAAATATAATATATTGTGAATAATCTAGTATCAAATGGGATACAGAATATTAGATTATTAAATACGGTTTATATAATATAATAAGGTTCACAGCACAGGTGGTATTGGACAATCCACTGATACTTTGTGTATATTGAACAGGATCAAATTTAGAATTGTTCCCTTATACTGATTAAGAAGGTGAACTAAGATTCTATGTTATTATTAATGCTTAGGTTCTTAATCCAGATATAGTAATTGACACGTGTATATTATTTACATGCTTTGATTTATATATGAAATAATTCTTTTGATTTATTTCATTATATTTTAGGTGATGGAATAATATATATGGTGGATATTATTTATTGAAGGAATCCATGTCCTGATAATATTCGGGTTAATGATGTCCCCTTGAAAGCTCAAAAGGATTTAATTATGTGAAACCCTACAGGTGGATTTATTCCGGCATAATTAAATAAAGGTTGAGTGGATGATCAAGGATAAAAGATATTAATTAAATGAATTATCAGTAATTTATTTAATTAATGGACATACGATATTTTAAACATGGGGAATTTAATAAGCAAATAATATTGGAACCGAATTAATTAATTAAATTACGGTATTGGGAAAGGTAGTGCAAATATTAATTCTTTAGTGGATTGAATTAATATTTAATTACATTGGGCTATGCCCAAGATGTAATTAGAAGGCCCAACCTAATTGTCCATGATCCCTATTGTAGCCCTATATATATTCTTATTCTCTTCTTGCTAGGGTTGGTCGAAAAATTTTGTAGCCACCCAGGAGCAAGAAGAGAGGTGAACTTCAGAAGACGAAGGCCACACTTCGCTCAAGAGAATTTGGGAATACAATAGAAGAGCATGGAATCAACCGTTAACAAGGTGACTTTTCTATTCGTACTAGTTAATTTATTGTATCAAAAAATCGCAGTGCCAAGATCCGATTGTCCCAACAATTGGCATCAAGAGCTAGGTTCAATGGTTCTGCGATTTTTGATACGATATCCATGTCGTAATTATATATGCATGTATATAGTGGTAGGCTTGTATAATTCTTTTTTGCAGGTTGTTATCCACTATTATGGCCATGTATTATTTAATTATGTGTTTGGATCCCACGTGGTTTAATCGTGGTTATTTTGTTTGGTTTCCACGTGGTTTATCGTGGTTGTAAAACACGAGGGTTGATTGTGTTAGAATAGATTTTACAAATTTGTTTTGTATTAGATCTATTTTTTATGTAATTGTTTGAGGGATTTTGTATAATCCGTGTATTTTGTAACAATTACGTGCGATCGGAAATCAAAACGGACACCAAAATTATTCCGCTGCGTAAGCTGTTGGGGGCTTGCTGTTACTGTTGAATGAACAGCCAACAATTCGAATAAGCTGGTGGCGACAGAAACAGAAGCAGGAAGAGGCGCGTGGAAAAAAATCTGCTGGAGGGCTGTAACGCAGGTCTGTCCTGCGTTACAACAGCTAACAGGGGTGTAACGCAGGATGCACATGCGCAACAGGGGTGTCCTGGTGTGTAACGCATGTGCGTCATGCGCGACAGAGCTTCCAGGGCTGTAACGCGTCTACAAGCTGCGCAACAGCAGTTTTTTTTTGGCAGAAAAATGTTTTTTCAGCAGAATACAGGGCTGGAAATTTTTTTCGAGGGGCCATAATAGTGGAAAATTTTATTTTAATTATTTCCACTGATTTTTTGATTATTGCTTTAATTAATTAATTATGTGTGTTGTTAATTATGTGTGTAATTATTTTTTAAATTGCATGTTTAACATAATTAGGACGACATGGACATAGTATTTATTTATTATGCTTTAATCATGAATAGTATGCTGTTATGTTATGTGTTTTGTGTATTTTGATACATGTGGACTGCGATTAAATAACATAAGGCGATGCATGCTAGATAAAATTCCTCAATTTTTAAATAAAAATTCTAAGTGGGTGAGGGAATTAATTAGGAATTAAATCCCACGGTCTCCATTATTTTGTATATAATATAATCTTTTAAATAATGTAGATGGTATATATGATCACCTAACGTGGCGTACTATTTACGGTATTTTGAAAGGTTGTAGAAATTACTAGAACAAAGTTCTTAAATTAAATTACGAATATTGAAAGGTATATAGATCACCCTAACGTGACGTACCAAGTTTCATAGAATTCGTTACGAAAATTAAATACTCTTTTGATGTTGACTGTGGAGAATTCTGTCTAGGAATTGGGTATTAAGCGAGGCCGATGTGACTCCTCCGAGACCTGGGAATTATCCATTAATATATCAAACGGATGTATTTGGTTTAAGTAATTTAAGATTTGATAATGGTATACACTTAGCTATGAAAAATAATATATAGTCCACCCTAACGTGGCGTATTATTTAGTAATAGGACCGAAGTAATATTTAAACGAATTTAAGTGGTATATATGTCACCCATCGTGGCGTACCAGATACTTATGGTGTTTAAATATTAGTGCTTTAATTTTGAATTAATTGTTAGAGGAAACCAATAGGATTTAAGATTTATGCAACTATCTGATTATGTGTTACATGTATGATTCTCAAGATTAGATCATTATGGGCTTTAATCCACTATTCACCATACTTAAGGATAACAAACTTACTGGACCGAACTATATTGAATGGAAACGTAATTTGGACATAGTGTTGACTGCTGAGGAGTACAAATTTTGTACTTATGAACCCAAGCCAGATCAGCCTGCTGAAGATGCTCCTGAAAGTGAGAAGGAGTATTATAAGCGGTGGGTTAAGGCTGATGAGATGTCGCGATGTTACATTCTGGCAGCAATGTCGGGTGTTTTGCAGCATCAGCATCAGGCTATGCCCACTGCTTCAGATATGCTCTTAAATCTCAAGGAACGTTTTGGAGAACAGAATAGGGCTGCTAGGCAAGTAGCAATGAAGGCTTTAATGAACACTCAGATGGCTGAAGGAACACCTGTAAGGGATCATGTTCTCAGGATGATGTCTCGTCTGAATGAGATGGAGATCCTTGGTGCTGATATTGATGGGGAAACCCAGATCGATATCATCCTTATGAGTCTGCCCAAAAGTTTTGAGCAGTTCCACTTGAATTACACCATGAACAAAAGGATGTATAGTCTCGCGGAACTTCTGACAGAACTTCAGGCAGCTGAAGGACTCTTTAAGCAGAATGTTCAAGTGAATGTGGCTGAGAAAGCTTCTTCCTCTAAGCCGAAAGGCAAGAAGAAGAAAAAGGTTCAGACACAGAAAGCTGGAAAGGTTGCTAATGCAGTGGGAGTTCAAGGTGCTGTGAAAAAGCCTAAGGGCAAGTGCTTCAGGTGCAAGCAGTCAGGTCACTGGAAACAGGATTGTCCTCTTCCTAAGAAGACAAACAATACTGGTATGTCTCTTTCTCTAGTTACAGAAACATATATAGCGGCTATATCTACGAGCACTTGGTGTGTAGATACAGGAGCCACTGACCATGTTTGTAACTCTATGCAGGGGTTCCAGCAATCCAGAATGCTTAGAGATGGCGAGATATATGTGTTCATGGGAGATGCTACGAAAGTAGCAGTAGTTGCAGTTGGAATAATTACATTATCTTTTGGCGATGATAGGATTTTGGTTTTGAACAATTGTCTTTATGTACCTTCGTTTAGAAGGAATTTAATTTCGGTTTCTAAACTTGCCATGGGTGGTTATAATGTTTGTTTGGATCGTAATGTTTCTATTTTTATGAATAAACGAGTTATATGTTCTGGTACATTGCAAGACAATTTATATATTATTAATCCTATCCAACCAATGCTGTAACATAAGGAAACTAATAACATTCTTTCTAGCTCAAATAAAAGAAAGAAACCTTCTGAATTGAACCAAACATATCTTTGGCACTTAAGATTAGGTCATATTAACTTGAGGAAGATTCAAAGACTGGTAGTAGATGGGCCATTAGGCTCGTTGGCAGTGGAGCCATTTCCAGTTTGTGAATCCTGCTTGGAAGGTAAGATGACTAATAGGCCTTTTAAAGCAAAGGGGAATAGAGCTAAAGAAGTGTTAGAATTGGTTCATATTGATTTATGTGGACCTATGAGTATCTAAGCAAGAGGAGGTTATGAGTATTTTGTCACTTTCATTGACGATTATTCTAGATATGGGTACATTTATTTGTTGCGCCGTAAGTCTGAGTGCTTTGAAAAATTCAAAGAGTACAAAGCAAGTGCGGAGAAGCGACATCTTGGAAAATGTATCAAGTCACTACGATCAGATCGTGGTGGCAAATACTTGCTTGGAGAATTTAGGGAATATTTATCAGAAAATGGGATCACATCCCAGTTGTCTGCACCTGGCACACCTCAACAGAATGGTGTAGCAGAGAGAAGGAATCGGACTCTTTTAGAGAGTGTTAGATCGATGATGAGTTATTCAGATTTACCCAAGTCGTTTTGGGGATATGCTATAGAAACAACGGCTTACCTTCTGAACTTGGTACCTTCTAAGTCGGTTCCCAAGACTCCAATAGAATTGTGGACTGGCAGCAAACCAAGTCTAAGACATATTCGGATTTGGGGTTGTCCAGCACATGTGCTGAACAAGAACGCGACCAAGTTAGAATCTCGTACAGAAGTAAGGCTGTTTGTAGGCTATCCCATGGGAACGAAAGGTTATTCATTTTATAGTCCTAGGGATCGAGATATCATTGTTAGCACCATTGCTAGATTCTTAGAAGAAGACTATATAATGAACCATAAACCCATGAGTAGTATCGTTTTAGAGGAACTAGTGGGAGGGACAGATAATCCTCAAGTGCCAATAGTACAAGTAGAACAGCCACAAGAAAATGCACAACTTAACACTAATACTGCACCAGTGCCTCGTCGTAGTGGGAGGGTTGTTCAACAACCAGATAGATTCATGTTTCCGGGAGAGTCCTCGGACTTGGTCTCTGGCGAACATGATGAAGATCCCAGGACATACGAAGAGGCAATTCTAGATAAAGATGTAGATCTATGGCAAAAGGCAATGGAATCTGAAATGGAATCTATGTATTCCAATCAAGTTTGGGAGCTTGTGGAACCACCCAAAGGTGTAAAACCCATTGGATGTATGTGGATCTACAAGAAGAAAAGAGGATCTGACAAAAAGGTGAAAGCCTGGAAAGCACGACTTGTTGCGAAAGGGTATACTCAGAAAGAAGGGATCGATTATGAGGAAACCTTTTCGCCGGTTGTTATGCTTAAGTCGATCCGGATTCTTTTATCTATAGCAGCTCATCTCGATTATGAGATTTGGCAAATGGATGTCAAGACAGCTTTCCTTAATGGAAGTCTTGAGGAAACCATCTATATGCAACAACCAAAAGGATTCATTAAGGAAGGCCAAGAGCATCTTGTTTGTAAGCTTAAGAGGTCTATTTATGGACTAAAACAAGCTTCTAGGGACTGGAATATTCGTTTTGATCAGGCAATCCAGTCATATGGATTTGATCAAAGTCCAAACGAATCATGTGTGTATAAGAGAAGTGAGGGTAATGCAGTGGTTTTTCTAGTACTGTATGTAGATGACATTTTACTCATTGGAAACAATGTTAAGATGTTGTCATCAGTAAAGGCATGGTTGTTCAAACAATTTGAAATGAAGGACTTAGGTGAAGCGGCATACATCCTTGGGATCAAAGTAAAAAGGGATCGCAAGAAAAGGATGTTGGCTTTATCTCAAGAGCCCTACATTGATGAAATATTAGCTCGTTTTAACATACAGAACTTTAAGAAAGGTTTTCTACCTTTTAAGCATTGAGTGGCTCTATCCAAGGAGCAGTGTCCTTCGACACCTAAGGATATAGAGAGCATGAAAGCAGTTCCTTATGCTTCGGCATGTGGAAGCTTAATGTATGCTATGTTATGTACGAGGCCTGACATCTGCTTTGCTGTAGGCATGGTTAGTAGATATCAGTCGAACCCAGGTCAGGAACATTGGAGTGCAGTAAAAACTATACTCAAGTACCTGAGAAGGACTAAGGAGTATATGTTAATTTACAAGGCCTCAGATCTATTTCCTTTGGGATATACTGATTCAGATTTTCAATCAGATAGGGATAAGAGGAAATCAACCTCGGGATATGTTTTTACTTTGGGAGGTGGAGCCGTTATATGGAGGAGTGTAAAGCAGAAATGCATTGCAGACTCTACCATGGAAGCCGAGTACGTGGCGGCCTCTGAGGCTGCAAAGGAGGCTGTATAGTTCAGGAACTTTCTTTTGGACTTGGATGTGGTACCTAATTTGCCTAGGAGCTTGACAGTGTATTGTGATAACACTGGTGCTGCGGCAAATTTGAAGGAACCGCGAGATCACAAAGCAGCTAAACATATTAAACGTAAGTATCATCTCTTACGAGAAATCGTAAAGCGAGGAGATATAGTTGTGGCTCACATATCATCAGAAGACAACCGGGCAGATCCTTTCACAAAGAGCTTGCCAGCCAAAGTTTTTGACAGGCATGTGGAAGCGATAGGAGTCAGATGGATAGACACATAGTTTTTTTTTGTGTAATAGTGGATTAAATAAACACTGATATACTCATAGAATATTTTGAGTATAAGTGGGAGATTGTTGGTGTATACTGAAAATATTTATTTGAAGTATATACATTTATTTCTGGCCTATTTTATTGAGAATCATTTAAATGTTTACGTGTTGTCTAAATATTATATATTGTGAATAATCTAGTATCAAATGGGATACAGAATATTATATTATATAAACACTCATAGAATATTTTGAGTATAAGTGGGAAATTGTTGGTGTATACTGAAAATATTTATTTGAAGTATATACATTTATTTCTGGCCTATTTTATTGAGAATCATTTAAATGTTTACGTGTTGTCTAAATATTATATATTGTGAATAATCTAGTATCAAATGGGATACAGAATATTAGATTATTAAATACGGTTTATATAATATAATAAGGTTCACAGCACAGGTGGTATTGGACAATCCACTGGTATGGCTGTAGTATTATTTAGATTAGTTTATATTGACTAATAAATAATACTAGTATACTTTGTGTATATTGAACATGATCAAATTTAGAATTGTTCCCTTATACTGATTAAGAAGGTGAACTAAGATTCTATGTTATTATTAATGTTTAGTTTCTTAATCCAGATATAGTAATTGACACGTGTATATTATTTACATGCTTTGATTTATATATGAAATAATTCTTTTGATTTATTTCATTATATTTTGGGTGATGGAATAATATATATGGTGGATATTATTTATTGAAGGAATCCATGTCCTGATAATATTCGGGTTAATGATGTCCCCTTGAAAGCTCAAAAAGATTTAATTATGTGAAACCCTGCAGGTGGATTTATTCCGGCATAATTAAATAAAGGTTGAGTGGATGATCAAGGATAAAAGATATTAATTAAATGAATTATCAGTAATTTATTTAATTAGTGGATATACGATATTTTAAACATAGGGAATTTAAAAATCAAATAATATTGGAACCGAATTAATTAATTAAATTACGGTATTGGGAAAGGTAGTGCAAATATTAATTTTTTAGTGGATTGAATTAATATTTAATTACATTGGGCTATGCCCAAGATGTAATTAGAAGGCCCAACCTAATTGTCCATGATCCCTATTGTAGCCCTATATATATTCTTATTCTCTTCTTGCTAGGGTTGGTCGAAAAATTTTGTAGCCACCCAGGAGCAAGAAGAGAGGTGAACTTGAGAAGACGAAGGCCACACTTTGTTCAAGGGAATTTGGGAATACAATAGAAGAGCATGGAATCAACCGTTAACAAGGTGACTTTTCTATTCGTACTCGTTAATTTATTGTATCAAAAAATCGCAGTGCCAAGATCTGATTATCCCAACACTTCCAAAGGTGCATGATGAGCATATTTTCTAACATGGTAGGAGACTTCCTAGAGATTTTCATAGACGACTTTTCCATCTTTGGTTCATCTTTTCATCAATGCCTAAACCATCTCGAGTTAGTCTTAAAAAGATGTAAAGAAACCAACCTAGTTCTTAATTAGGAAAAATGTCATTTCATGGTTAAAGAAGGAATCGTTCTTGGTCATAAAATTTCTGAAAAGGGGATCGAAGTTGATAAATCCAAAGTTGACCTCATTGCCAATCTACCCCCACCAACATCAGTCAAAGGAATTCGTTCCTTTTTAGGACATGCGGGTTTTTATAGGCGTTTCATTAAAGATTTTAGCAAAAAGGCTAGACCCTTGACCACCCTTCTTGGTAAAGATGTCAAATTCGAGTTCACTAAAGATTGTTTACAATCTTTTGAACACCTTAAGAAAGAGTTGACCTCGGCCCCAATTACCAAGTCTCCCGATTGGAGTAAACCTTTCGAGTTAATGTGTGATGCATCTGATTACGCATTAGGGGCGGTATTAGGACAACGTATCAATAAAATACCTCATGTCATATACTACGCTAGTAAGACCTTAAATTATCCGTAACTTAATTATTCTACCACTGAAAAGGAGCTTCTAGCCATAGTTTTTGCCCTCGAGAAATTTAGGTCATATCTTATTGGTTCAAAAATCATTGTTTACACCGATCATTCCGCCCTTCGATATCTCTTCTCTAAGAAAGACTCAAAGGCCCGATTGATTAGGTGGATTTTGTTGCTCCAAGAGTTTGACCTAGAAATTAGGGATAAGAAGGGGTCCGAAAATGTCATTGCTGATCACCTTTCTCGATTAGTAGTGGTGTAATATATAGGAATTTTGGATATTTAATAATAATAATAATAATAATAATAATAAAATATCATTTATTTAATTGAATTACTAATTAGAAAAAAAAAATGGGCCTTGAAGTCTTGTTCGCATCTGGTGTTATGTGGTTATAAACGAATAAAACACGAATTGCTTATTAATAAACCCTAAACAAATTAAGAGAGAGCCGCACAAGGAGACGAAGCAAAAAGAAGTGACGTACGTGAACAATTGATTTTCTTTCTTCCTTTGTCTACCCACGACCTTCTGGTACACTTACTTTCAATATATTGATTGTTCTTACATTGCCATGATTGTGTAGCTAGAATTGTTTCTACGTAACTGATAACTAAGATATATTATTTTTTATGATTAATTATATATTGCAATCATTACATAATGTTTCAAGTTTTATAATTTAAGTTGATTTTTTTTTACGAAACCAGGGGCGGTAACGACCTTTATTTGACAAGCATATTTGTTTCTGTCAGTGTCTAATCTAAGTAATTTTATTTTACATGTACAATACTATTGTTTATTAGTCTATTCCTAGTACCTTAATGTTTCTGTCCCTCAAAGAAATACTTTAGTCAAAAAGTTTCTTTTTCCACTCTAGTCAATCGAAGTTTTACTATAGAGTTTATGTTTCGCCGTGGCTAGCTTTGTTTTCTATTCTAAATTTGTGGTCTGATTTACATTAATAAAATTATTAGTGCCAAAAATGTTTTAATAAAAATGTTATTTTATTAATTTGGTTAGTTTGGTTAATTGTATTTTATAAATAAAACAAGTGAGTCATATAATTTTGCATGTGTTATCATCCATACCGGGAAAGAATATATTAATAATAATAATAAATTGTTATATTTGTAATTAGATCGTGGGCCAGAAGTTTAGAGGATCATCTGTGGATTTCGTTAGTATTTTAGTTGCTATTTTAGAGGTACGGATTCTCTCTCCTTTTTATTCAGCGCTATTCATTTTAGGATTTATTATACTAAATCTGTTTTGTCCTCAAATATATTCACTTGGTTTTGACTGTTCTGATTTTGAAAAATATTTTGACTCATTGACTTTGAAAAATGATTTCTATATCTGTCTGAAAATATTTAAATATCTGTTTCTGCGACTCTTTAGAATTTTGCAAATTATATATTTGTTGGAAATATTCAAATATCTGTTTATTGTGATTTCAAAGATTTTGCGAAATATTTTATTTGAACCCTTAGCGATATAGGGTATACCGAGTTAACCAGCTGTAGGGGTACTACAGCCATGTCATTGCGGCACCAGTGACATGACACTTCCGTGACAGTGTGATTGGTCACGGCGTATCCTTCTGATAGCTCAGGTGGCGAGCTTTTTCGCATTTTGATATTTGTTTCAGGATACGTGGGTGCACCCAGATTTTGATTTGATTTGTGATTTGATTTGGCGGTGACGTTGTATATGCCGTACACGTTATCCGATTTGTTGCACACATTAGGTACCCTATGATGTGTGTATCTGTATCTGTTCTGTTCTGATCTCGGTATGAAATATCCAACCACTCGTTGCTTCAGCCATGAATATTTTTAAAATAAATGTTTTACTATAATTGTCAAATACACTTATCTATTTTTCTGTTTTATAAATTGTATTCCAAATCCGTACTAGGCGTTTGGCTCATGCCGTATTCTTTTTCTGGCAGGTGCTTTGGGGGATCTGGGACTGTGTGATGGAGTGCTACCCATTATTTCGTTGCCTAGGATTTATGGACTTCTAGAATTATTTAGACTGGATTATTTATTTACAGATTTGTGGTTTTCGTATTTATTGGTTTGAACTGTAATTTGGAGGTTTATTTTTATTTGGAGATTATTAGATTGTTTAATCGTTATTTAGAGATTATTTGCAAAATTTTCAAAATGTGAGTTCTGGTTGGAGCAGGTGGCATTTTTGGGGCATATTGTGTCTTCTAGAGGGATTGAGTTGGATCCTGCGAAAGTCGAGGCTATCACTAACTGGCCGAGACCTAGCAATGTGACAAAGGTGAGGAGTTTCTTGGGTTTGGCAGGTTACTACAGGCGCTTTGTGGAAGGTTTCTCATCCATAGCTTTGCCATTGACTCAACTGATGAGGAAGGGTGTTAAGTTCGAGTGGAATGATGACCGTGAGCAGAGTTTCCAAGAGTTAAAGAAGAGGTTGGTGTCAGCTCCTATACTTGTGTTGCCATCAGGGAGTGGAGGATTTCAGGTTTATAGTGATGCTTCTAATAGAGGATTGGGGTGTGTTCTTATGCAGCATGGGAAGGTGATTTCGTACGCTTCTAGGCAGCTTAAACCATATGAGGTAAATTACCCTACTCATGACTTAGAGTTAGCAGCAGTGGTCTTTGCTTTGAAGATTTGAAGGCATTATCTGTATGGAGAGACTTGTGATATCTTCACTGATCATAAGAGTCTTAAGTACATTTTTACTCAGAAGGAGCTTAACATGAGGCAGCGAAGATGGCTTGAACTTCTTAAGGATTATGATGCTAATATTCAGTACCATCCAGGGAAGGCCAATTTTGTGGCAGACGCTCTTAGTAGGAAGAACTTGGGGAGTGTTGCATCTCTCATTACTCAGCCGCATCTTATTTCAGACATGGAGCGGTTTGGTATTGAGCTGTATGTTAGGGGATCAGATGGTAGCATTGCGAGTTTGAGAGTGGAACCAAATCTGGTTTCAAGGGTTAAGGAAGCTCAAAAGAATGATACAGGATTGGAAGTTATTAGATCAGAGGTGGCAGAAGGTAAACAGAAATATTTTCGTGTTGATGATGAGGGTGTGATATGGTTGGGTAGTAAATTGCGTGTGCCCGCGGATCTGGCGATTCGTGAAGAGATTTTGACTGAGGCTCATAGTTCTTCATTCTCTATTCATCCAGGTTCCACCAAGATGTATAGAGATTTGAAAAAGCACTTTTGGTGGAGTGGAATGAAGGGAGACATAGCAGAGTTTGTGGGAAAATGTCTCATATGTCAACAGGTGAAGATAGATCATCAGAGGCCTAGTGGATTGTTGCAGCAGTTGGATATTCCAGTATGGAAGTGGGAGAACATTACTATGGATTTTGTGACTCATTTGCCGAGGACCTTTAGAAAGAATGATGTTATATGGGTGGTGGTTGATAGACTTACTAAGTCTGCTCATTTCTTGCCTATTAGAGAGACTACTCCTGTTCATGAGTTGGCAGAGATTTTTCAGCGGGATATTGTTAGACTTCATGGTGTGCCTGTGTCGATAGTTTCTGACAGAGATACGAGGTTTACATCACGTTTTTGGAAGGGATTTCAGCAAGCTTGGGGTACGAGACTTAATTTTAGTACTGCTTATCATCCGCAGACTGATGGACAGTCAGAGAGGACGATTCAGACATTGGAGGATATGCTGAGGGCTTGTGCTTTGGAGTGGACAGGTGATTGGGATAAGTATTTGTATCTTGTTGAGTTCGCGTACAATAATAGCTGGCACGCGAGTATTGGTATGCCACCATTTGAGGCTTTGTATGGTAGGAGGTGTAGGGCACCGTCTTGTTGGGATGAGGTTGGTGAGAGAGTCATTGAAGGACCAGAACTAGTTAGAGTTACTAATGAGAAGGTAGAGAAGGCTAAGGCAAGCTTGAAAGAAGCTCGGTCACGTCAAAAGAGTTATGCAGATCAACATAGAAAGTTTGGTGGATTTGAACCAGGTGATCATGTGTTCTTGAAGGTGTCTCCTTGCAAGGGTGTTAAGCGCTTTGGTATGAAGGGAAAGCTTAATCCGAGATATATTGGCCCGTTTGACGTTATAGAGAAAGTGGGGGAAGTGTCTTACAGAGTTGCGTTGCCACCACAGTTATCTCATGTATAGAACGTGTTCCATGTATCGGTTTTGAGAGGCTATAAGTATCATCCATTACACATAGTTCAGTACCCGTTACATAAGATTGGAGAAGATCTTTCTTGCGAGGAGGAAGCAGAAGCTATCTTAGCTCGAGAGGAGCGAGTTTTGAGGAAGAATACTATACCATTTGTGAAGGTTTTGTGGAAAAATCATTCTGAGAGAGAGGCTACTTGGGAACTAGAGGAATCTATTCGCGAGAGATATCCGCATTTATTCGATTCAGGTACGAGTTTTAGTTTCGTTTGATTCCGGGGACGGAATCCTTTTTAAGGGGGTATATATGTAATATATAGGAATTTTGGATATTTAATAATAATAATAATAATAATAATAATAAAATATCATTTATTTAATTGAATTACTAATTAGAAAAAAAAATGGGCCTTGAAGTCTTGTTCGCATCTGGTGTTATGTGGTTATAAACGAATAAAACACGAATTGCTTATTAATAAACCCTAAACAAATTAAGAGAGAGCCGCACAAGGAGACGAAGCAAAAAGAAGTGACGTACGTGAACAATTGATTTTCTTTCTTCCTCTGTCTACCCACGACCTTCTGGTACACTTACTTTCAATATATTGATTGTTCTTACATTGCCATGATTGTGTAGCTAGAATTGTTTCTACGTAACTGATAACTAAGATATATTATTTTTTATGATTAATTATATATTGCAATCATTACATAATGTTTCAAGTTTTATAATTTAAGTTGATTTTTTTTTACGAAACCAGGGGCGGTAACGACCTTTATTTGACAAGCATATTTGTTTCTGTCAATGTCTAATCTAAGTAATTTTATTTTACATGTACAATACTATTGTTTATTAGTCTATTCCTAGTACCTTAATGTTTCTGTCCCTCAAAGAAATACTTTAGTCAAAAAGTTTTTTTTTCCACTCTAGTCAATCGAAGTTTTACTATAGAGTTTATGTTTCGCCGTGGCTAGCTTTGTTTTCTATTCTAAATTTGTGGTCTGATTTACATTAATATAATTATTAGTGCCAAAAATGTTTTAATAAAAATGTTATTTTATTAATTTGGTTAGTTTGGTTAATTGTATTTTATAAATAAAACAAGTGAGTCATATAATTTTGCATGTGTTATCATCCATACCGGGAAAGAATATATTAATAATAATAATAAATTATTATATTTGTAATTAGATCGTGGGCCAGAAGTTTAGAGGATCATCTGTGGATTTCGTTAGTATTTTAGAGGTACGGATTCTCTCTCCTTTTTATTCAGCGCTATTCATTTTAGGATTTATTATACTAAATCTGTTTTGTCCTCAAATATATTCACTTGGTTTTGACTGTTCTGATTTTGAAAAATATTTTGACTCATTGACTTTGAAAAATGATTTCTATATCTGTCTGAAAATATTTAAATATCTGTTTCTGCGACTCTTTAGAATTTTGCAAATTATATATTTGTTGGAAATATTCAAATATCTGTTTATTGTGATTTCAAAGATTTTGCGAAATATTTTATTTGAACCCTTAGCGATATAGGGTATACCGAGTTAACCAGCTGTAGGGGTACTACAGCCATGTCATTGCGGCACCAGTGACATGACACTTCCGTGACAGTGTGATTGGTCACGGCGTATCCTTCTGATAGCTCAGGTGGCGAGCTTTTTCGCATTTTGATATTTGTTTCAGGATACGTGGGTGCACCCAGATTTTGATTTGATTTGTGATTTGATTTGGCGGTGACGTTGTATATGCCGTACACGTTATCCGATTTGTTGCACACATTAGGTACCCTATGATGTGTGTATCTGTATCTGTTCTGTTCTGATCTCGGTATGAAATATCCAACCACTCGTTGCTTCAGCCATGAATATTTTTAAAATAAATGTTTTACTATAATTGTCAAATACACTTATCTATTTTTCTGTTTTATAAATTGTATTCCAAATCCGTACTGGGCGTTTGGCTCATGCCGTATTCTTTTTCTGGCAGGTGCTTAGGGGGATCTGGGACTGTGTGATGGAGTGCTACCCATTATTTCGTTGCCTAGGATTTATGGACTTCTAGAATTATTTAGACTGGATTATTTATTTACAGATTTGTGGTTTTCGTATTTATTGGTTTGAACTGTAATTTGGAGGTTTATTTTTATTTGGAGATTATTAGATTGTTTAATCGTTATTTAGAGATTATTTTAGTGCTCTGTTTGCAGGTTTATGGATTATAGGTAATATCTCCTTCCATTTTAGGAAGGGGGTGTTACAATGGAGTCAACCACTGACTCGCCTTTGAATGAATCTTTTCCCGATGAACACCTCTTTTCTATCTCTACTCCTCCTTGGTTCGTCGACATTGTTAATTACCTTGCAATCGGCGAAATTCCCTCTCATTGGTCCACACAAGATAAATCAAATTTTTTCTCTCAAATCAAACACTTCTTTTAGGATGACCCGTATCTCTTTAAATATTGCCCCGACCAAATCATTCGGAGGTGTGTCCCAAACCATGAGTTTCGAAGTATCCTTTCCTTTTGTCATGATCAAGCTTGTGGAGGTCATTTTAGTGCTAAGAAAACAACAGCTAAAATCCTCCAAAGCGGTTTTTATTGGCCTAGTTTGTTCAAGGATGCTGCTGAATTCTGTGCCGCTTGTAGTAGCTGTCAACACTTAGGAAAGATCACTTGAAGAAATATGATGCCTATGAGTCCCATCTTAATCATTGAGATTTTTGATGTGTGGGGCATAGATTTTATGGGTCCCTTTCCTAGCTCTTTTGGCAACCTCTACATTCTCTTAGCGGTTGATTATGTGTCTAAGTGGGTAGAAGCCATACCGATTAAGTCCAATGATAACAAGGTCGTTTTTAAATTCTTAAAAGAGAATATCTTTTCTCGATTTAGCACACCTAGAGCTATCATTAGTGACCAAGGTACGCACTTTAAGAATCATCAATTTGAGTCCCTTTTGAAAAAGTACTCAATTACTCATAGGTTAGCTACCCCTTATCATCCTCAAACTAGTGGTCAAGTTGAAGTCTCGAATAGGCAAATTAAGCAAATTTTAGAAAAGACTATCAACTCGAATAGGAAGGATTGGTCCATCAAACTGATAGATGCCTTATGGGCCTATCGGACCGCTTTTAAGACTGTTTTGGGCATGTCCCCTTATAGAATTGTGTTTGGCAAAGCCTGTCACTTGCCCGTTGAACTAGAGCATAGGGCCTTGTGGGCCATTAGAGATTTGAACTTTGACTTACTAACCGCCGGTAGTCATAGGAAGTTGCAACTGTCAGAACGAGAGGAATTAAGAAATGACGCCTATGAAAATGCAAAAATTTATAAAGAAAGAACAAAACTTTTTTATGATAAATCCATTTTGAGAAAATCTTTTTCTCCGGGTCAAAAAGTTCTTTTGTACAATTCTAGGCTTCATTTATTCCCCTGGAAATTGAGATCTTGGAGGGAAGGTCCTTACATTGTTAGGACCGTTTTTCCTCACGGTGCTGTTGAAATTGAAAATTCCAAAAATGGTGATGTATTTAGTTAATGGACAAAGACTCAAACCATTTTTAGAGCTGCCATTTGATCCCGAGGATGAGGTCACCCACCTCATCGACCTGTGATTCATGTAAGTTTCTTTCAGTAGGTAAATTCTCTCCTTCATCCCTTGTCAGGTATTATCTCCTCATTCTCCTTTACTCATTTCTCTTGCATTTGCATACATTGAGGACAATGCATGATCTAGGTATGGGGGAGGGTTTTTAGTGTAAATATAAAAATCAGAAAATCCAAAAAAATTAAAAAATGAAAAAATCACAAAAAGAGTTGTAGAATTGTAAATAGTAGAGTTTTAATCTTATTCTAGTCTTGTTAATTGATTGCTAGTTGCTTGATGCACCCTTACATGCTATGATAATCTTGTGATCCTTTAGTTTTTGATTGAGAAGTGATTTGCTAAGTTCTTGTCCATACACTTACACTAGCAAGGTGAAACTAGTAGACTTATTTGATTTGTGCAAGAAATTAGAAGGACATGATTAGGCGTAAGATGATTTGGTTTTCATGCTTTGAGTACAAGTAGGTGCATTGAGGATACCTTTACTTGAGATTGATTATGTTCTACCACACCAAGTGAGTTTTGAGCCTATATGCACATCTTTTGCATTTATATTCTTTTGCTTGAGTGTCCACTTGTCATTTGCATTGCTAGCACTTGTTTGAGTTCTTTCTTGAAATACATGACATTGATTGATGATAAGATGATAAAGGCATTTAGGAATAACCCATATTTCCAAAATATCCACACCATTCTTATGTGATCAATTAGTTACCCCTTTAAGCTTAATCAAATTCTTTCGGTGACACACCACATTACTCGCCTAAGACCTTTTTCTTGTACAGCCTTACGTATACTTAATCCCAATTTGTCAAAGGCTAGTAGGAACTTGAGGGAGTAATAAGGTGTGTGAAATCAGTTTACTTTTGTTCATAACTTTTGAGGAAATATATGTTTTGTTGGTTACCTTGTTAGTCGATTTTCAAGTTAAATCTAAAGGAGGATTACTGTTGCTTATGTTTATCTTAGCTCTCATAAAAAAAATAAAGAAAAAAATTAATAAAGAAAAATAAAAAAAATATATGAGAGCATACTTATGTTTTTTGTAATCCTCCTTCATTCGACTAGTCAAGTCTTTTTGTTGAAAGTAGAAAAATAATTGTGTGGGGAGGAAGTTTGGTGTTGTGCATGATTTTCATGGTGACTACTAGCTTTTGACACTTCACCTTGTTTTGGCCTTACTTGACATACCCTGTCCCTAGCCCCATTACAACCCAAATAAAGACCTTTTGATTGTCATCATTGATGTATGTTGTGTTTAAGTTAGAATGATACCAAATGTCAAGCATGCTTTTGATTTTGTTGGAAATGAGTGATACACTTACCCTTGTTCTTGAGTGAATGATCTTTTGTGAGTGAAATGTGAGGTATTGCTTGTTTCTTTTGCATATGAGATCTCAAGTTTTGACTCTAAGGTGTGCTCTTATAGACTTAGCATGGTTTCCAATAATTTTTGCACTTGACATGAACTTGTAATCACTCGTGCATACTTCTTTAAGTAGACTATGTGAATCCTTGCACTTTCCACACCAAGACTTTGCAAATTCATTTTGATTCTTAAGTTGATGTATCATGAGAGGACATGTATGTGTGGTGTTGCATTGCCATGTAATCTATTATACAAACTAGATGGATATTGTGGGTACATTCACTATAGGCCCTCACGAGACCTCACTCGTCCACTAGGGCTGCCTAGGGGTTTAAAGGGCTTGTTGCATATGCCAAATGCAACCGTCACACCTACGAAAAGGAGTATAGGACTTTTTATCTAGATTTTATTTTTCTTTTTGTTTTACTCGAGGACGAGCAAAAGATAGGTATGGGGGCATTTGATAATTGCATATTTTTGCATATTTTTATTACCTATTTATTGCTTGAACTCGTGTTTTAATAATTTATTTTGTTGCATTTCAGGAAATTCGTAAATAAATAAAGAAATGGCAAAATAAAGAAATAAAGAGCAAGGAAGGGAAAAAGAGGAAGAAAAAGGACTTAAATGAAAAGAGGAAAAAGAATTAGGAGCTTGGTGGAAAAGGAATCTTGGAGGACATGTGGAAGGTGGAGATCATCCCAACACACTACATAAGTGTATGGCCAAGATCAACTCTTCAAAGCTTAAGGGGGAAGGAAACAAATAGATGGTTAGGATTTCACCACAACACACCACAAATGTATGGTGTGGATTTACCCAACACCCCCCTTAACCCTAATTCCTATCATATAAATACCCCCTCACCCCCCCTTGTATTGGAAAACTTAGATTTTAGGGTAGACTTGATTTCTTGTTTTGTAGTTTCAAATTTTGTAAACACTCTCTTTATTTTAATGCAATTTAAAGTTTCTTTTATTTTCTCGTCTTGATCTTTCGTTTTTGTTGCATAGCTTTCGTTATTTTCGTAAACCCGATTAGTGGACAAAGTAGCGAAATGCTATCCACATGCGGTTGAAAGTAACGAAATTTTAATTTCTTGTTCGTAGTTAATAATTTTAATTTGAGCCCCTTTAAAAATCTCAATTTTATTGTGGGCCATTTAATATCAAATCCTCGTTTTAGTGAAAATTTTATTTTCGTAGTTAACTTTCTTGTTCTCGTATTTTAATATAAAAATATATATATATATATATATATATATATATATATATATATATATATATATATATATATATATATATATTAGTTTTAATTTTCAGTGACTATTTTCCGTCTAATTGTTCTTCTTTAATTCGAAGCAAATCAACACCTCTCCTCTGTTTTAAAAATCATTCTACCCTGTTCTAATATTCAAGACCCAGCTTTGTTTTTTTTATTTACGAATTAACATCCCTCTCTTCTCTTCCATTTTCACAGCACATCACTATCCCCTTTCTTCTATTCAAGCGATCAACCAAACCCCAAACCCACATCCAAATTACTCCTCTTTCCCCTTATCTCTCGATTTCTGTTCAATACAAACACCTTCTTCCCCTATTTTAGTTAAACTCCCGTGTCTCGTCTTACTGAGTTCACCGAGTCATTGAGTCACGAGTTATTCGACCGGTCTGGTTTTGCTGAGTCCGTTTAGATTTTTGTTTAGATTACCGAGTCACCGTGTTTGTTTGCCGAATAAGACTGAGTTGTTGAATGAAATTGCTGTCGAGTTTCTTGGTTGAGTCGAGTGCTGTTGTTAAGTCGAGAGCTGAGTTTCATTGTTCGACTTAGTTTCATGTGTTAATTGTTCGACTTAGTTTTCATTTTGCTGACTTAGCTTTGCTGTTTTGGGTTTTGGTTTCTCCTTATTTACTGTTTTTAAGATTGTGTACGAGTTCGTGTCGCTACTGTTCTTTGTGCATATCTGTTATTGCAATGTTCTGAAATTATTTTAATGTTTAAACCGAACTGTGAGAATGTTTGTTTTGGTTGTTGGATTGTTTTGTCGGCTAGTCTCATTTATAAATACATCATGTCAAAATTTTATTTTTATTGTTTTAAAATTTTCTGTAAATAAAGTTTTAGAATAAAATCAAATTTTAATTCAAAATTTAGAATTTTTAGAATTATTTTAGAATAATTTAGTTTTAGATTTATATTTAATTCTCAAAAATAATTTAAATTTCTTTTGGTAATTAAATAGTAATTCTCAAAAAATCAAACTTGTTCTAATTTGATTAAATTAAAAATTAAGGAATGCGAAAATAAAATAGTCTCTGCGGAACGAATCTAAATTTACTAAAACGAGATTGTGCACTTGCAATCAATTTTAAATAATTATTTTTAGCACATCACTCTGTGAAAGATACAACGCACCTTTTCATTTTTTATTGGATCTTAACCTTTCTGAATTAGATATTGAATGGAGTGGACATCCAATCTGTGGTTTCTACTTTGGAAAGAAAATTGTAAAGCATGGTTTCCTTTGGAATGTAGCAAACCAAGTACTCTTACTCTAATACGGTACATACGTATGGTTTTTCTTACGAATTAAACATTATGTCATAATAGTAAAAATACATTAAATAATATGTAATTACTAAAAATCGATTGTTTGACCTCTGGTAGTACTCAATAAATATACCTCTTACTCTTATATAATAGGATATAATTTTTATCGAAGGTGTAAACCGCAATGAACCGCACCGCACCGCATTTTTCGTGGTGTGGTTTATGCAGTTTTAAATTTTCGTGGTGTGGTTGCGGTTTGAAAATTTGGCCAAATAGCATGCGCGGGTTGGTCCGCGGTTTTGGGGAAAAACCGCACCGCCCGCACCGCGGTCACCCATATTTTTGGGTTTTAAATTATTTTTTGAAAAACTAAAGGTACTTAATTAAAATTTTAAACAATTCTATAAAAATTTTCGATTTTTAATCATAATTCTAAAAATTATTTTTAAATTTGATGATAATCAGATTTAACAATTCTTCAAAATCTCATGATATTAAAAAGTCATTGATTTTTTTGGATTCTACAAAATGATTAATTTTGATATATTTTCTAGTATTCATTATATTTTTTAAATCCAAAAAAAAATCTATTAAATTTTGAAAAATTCTACTAAATTTAGCAAGAACCTACATAAGCTCTACGGGATTTCACAACAATTTTTTTGAAGAATTAAAATCAATAACAATATTTAAATCCCATTAATTTATCAATGTATATCGTTATGAATTTTGTTATACAACAATAATATGACATAAATATTGAATTAAAGATATTATATCAGAAATGAAGGATGAAATAGTTGGTCCAACGATGATAACAATATATGTGCATTGCAGTATTGCACATGGGACTATAAACAAACTGAGTCGAGTCAAGTTTTTGTTTATCCAGTTCGACCTTTTTCTTAACGAGTCAAGTCAAGCTCAATTACTTTGTCAACCAATTTCTATTGTTCGAGTTCGTTAACAAACAAGTCGAGTTCGAGTTGTTCATGAACATTTCGAGCTGAGTTCAACCCAGGTCAAGTTGAGTTCGAGTTTGTTAATAAAATTTAATTTTTTTTCGTTTGATACCTATTTTTGGCAATTTGGTGCATTTTCATGTTTAATTTTGTTGATGATGAGAGATTAAATGATTAGTGTTCTGATCTATTATCTATATATTATTGTATATTTGTATTAATTTATTGTAATATCTTATTTATGTAAATAAAATAATATTTTTTTATGTAAATAGCTTATCGAATCAAGTTTAAAGAGTCGAGTCGAGTTTGAGTCAATCTTGAGTCGAGTTTGAGTCAATTTTGAGTCGAGTCGAGTTTGAGTCAATGTTGAGTCAAGTTCAAGTCAAACACTCATAAAACTCGGATTAATTCAATAAGCTTATTGTACATAATTCTTTGTTCGAATTTTAGCTCGATTTCTTATCGAGTTGAATCGAGCCGAGCTTAACGAGTCGAGTCGAGCTTAACGATCAGCTCGGTTCGTATACAGTCCTAATTGCACATGTATTGGTTACATGTATCTCGCATTTTATGCAAAATTTTGGTCGTCAAGGTACAATATTACAAAAAAAAAATAAAAATTGTTATTTATTAACATATAAAAATTGTTAGATCTAATTTGTAACACCCCCAGATCCGGGGTCCGGGATCCGTTCGTTACGGTCTCCATTTCTATCCACAATACTTGAACTTACTTAAACATAAAATAAATTACATCTTTATGACCCAACACAACAATATAAAACACACCCGTTATAGTCCCAGAGATGAAATCAGAGTAACAATCAAATTTATACTTGAACTTACTTCAACATAAAATAAATTACATCTTTATGACCCAACACAACAATATAAAACACACCCGTTATAGTCCCAGAGATGAAATCAGAGTAACAATCAAATTTATTAATCACATTTGGAGCTCTTACAACCCAAAAGAATTACCATATAAATACATACTCTTTGCCATCCATTTGCATAAGTCATACTAGACCATATACTTGGTACTGAAAGAATGAATCTATCCTACCAATAGCTTCTTCTTCAGCTCTGGTAGTCTCATCGTCCTCGCCAGCGTCGAGTGTGCCTTGTACGAGTCATCTGGTCTAACTGTTGTTGTGATAAAATAATAAAGCAAGGGTGAGCAATAGCCCACCAACAATAATGTATAACTGATCGATAATATATAACAGTTCAAAAGTATCTTTCAAACCATATGCCATGTATTTACGGAAATGATGCCAGTATAACATAAACGATGAAGTTATAAGGTAACTCAAAATGCATATATAGGTGGGAATATCTGTTATGTCAAAGATAAGCCAGATATTATCATTTATCATAAAAGAGGAACTTGCAGGGAAAATATTGCAATTCCAACTATGAATACTTTTCCAATACTGCCAACAATGATAATGTTGCAGAAAATAAAAGAATTTGAATGATGAACTAATGTTGGAGTATTCACCGCGCCCGCTGTTCCAATCCTTACGATGATCAGTCGCAGATTGTACAGCTCAATTTAGATTTACTACCGGTAGAAGGAAGAACTGACGGATTTACTTGTCTACCGCCCTGTTAGATCTCCCCGGCCAACGGTTGGGCCAATGGGATGGACCGGCGCTACTCGGCCTTTTACACGACTCCAAGTTCGAAAAGAAGTTCACGACTCTGAACGTAAAGTTCGTCCCCCTTTCCCCAAGTATGATACTTGTTGATAAGACTCCACAAAGTAGTCGTATCTAGTTGGAAAGGAAAATTCAACCTCATATCTCCCAAGTTGCTGCTTGTTAGAGGATACCATCTTGTTCCAATAATCTCACCCCTCGAATGATGAGAAGGTTACTCAAAGATTCAATTGATAAACAACAACCAAGTTGCGAGTGAAAAGAATAGTTTTACAAGATTTATGACCGGGAAGTCAACAAGATAAATAACATTGCTCAAGTAGGTTCCCCTATAATATGGAAGTTTGAGCGAGCATTTAAATCCTTTTAAGATAGATTTAAATGAAAAATAAAGAGTTGGGAACCTTTCCTTGATAAAATAGTCGTTAAAAGACTTCGAAATATTTTACATAATATCTGGAGGTGAAAGATAATCTCCGAATAATATAAATCATTTTAAAAAGAATTTAAAAGAATTAAATAAATATTCCAAGAATATTTATTAACTCAATAATAATTACGGAATATCATTAAATCATAATATTGCTCGTAAGTAATCCTCGAATGAATATATAGAATTATTTTCTAAATAAATCCCCCCTTAAATGAATATTCAAAATAATATTCATTAAATAATTAAACTCCAATAAATATTTAAAATAATATTCAATAAATAAGTCAAACCTTAAATGAATATTTGAAAATAATATTCATTTAGTAAATAATCTTCTAAATGAATATCCAAATAATGTTCATTTTGTAATCAAAACTTTAAAGGAATTTTCGAAATAATATTCCTTAAGTAAATAGAACTTCCAATGAATATTTTAAAATAATATTCATCAAGTACATAAAACCTTAAATGAATATTCGAAAGTAATATTCATTTAATAAATAAAATTCCATTGAATATCAAAATAATATTCATTAAATAATCAACTCTAAATGAATATTCGAAACTAACATTCATTTAATATCTCTCGACTGGGATAATACTCGAGTAACATTCCTCGAAAGATTTCCAAGTAATTGATACATTATGGAAATATAAATAATGTTTAATAATAACATTCCTCAAAATAAATAATAATCTGCCGTTGGAATCCCTCCGGGTTTCCACGACTCTTTATATATCTCAAAATACCGACTCCCGGTCTATATTTAAGACTGAATATCATATGCCCTTCGCTAAGTATCTTACCAAAACAATCCGGCTTATAACTGATAATTCGTGTCTAGTCTATAAGCCAATATCAATTCAGGGAACATGTATCATAATATAATTTGACAATAGGCATGCATGCTATGGCATATGTATCAGAAACAACAGATATACATATTATCACAACAACAGTTCCAAGGTATTGGAAACTTCCTGGTAATCGGGTGTGGGTAGAGATAGCGTGTCCTGGGTCTGCTCGATGATTTATAAACAATCAGAACATTCGAGATTAACCACTTAACACCTTTTAAAAGTCTAAGTACAAACTTCACTTAAGTCGAAACACGTTTTTTTAATTATCTCGTTATGCACCCTTTTCGTGTACTCTTATTAACCTCGTTTATCGTCCGTTTTCTAAGTGTTTTACCAAAGTTATAACCAAGCGGGTTTTTAGGGGTTCGTTAGCGTTTAACTTTGATTCAAACATTTTTATAAAATCGGAAAACGACCCGTTTGACATGTGGTTTTCTCTCACACCTTCCTTATGACCCCTAGTATTTATTTACCAAGATTCGCCACTGAGTAACATGATTTACGAGGGTTCAATTGAAGTTACGAACTTTTACTTACGGTTTCGAACCAATTTTAGTAATTTGACCATAACTCCTAAACCGTAAGTCGGAATGTTTCGATTCTCACGCTAAAACGATCTATGGCTCGATATCTACAAGGACCAGTCATAATATTACCAAGGTTAGGAAATTATATTAACTGTCATGCTCGGTTTCTAAGTGTTAACAAAAATTCGGCATTACGACAGCTATAAATCGAACGTTCTAAAAATCATAACAACACAACCAAGCCACACCGGGCATCAATACAACTCATACACATATTTCTCATCCCAAATCTGTCCAAGAACATCTACTTTACCATCATAATCATCATGTTACCAAAATCACTAAATCACTTACTAATCATGCTTATAATATACTAACATCATAACTACTCTTGAATCCATCAAGAACATGCATAAACTTAAAGTAAGAGCTAGGGTTTCAAGAGTGTTATACCTTCCTTGGTATGTATATGAGCTTAACAAGCCTTGATCTATCCTTGTGTGGCCTTAGAGTAGCTAGATCAACCATAAGAATCAAAGAAAACAAGGTTAGTTCTTGAAGAACACTATTCACCCTCCTTGTAAATGATTTATTTGAAAATGGAAACAAAGGAGTTTGGACTTGAAATTTCTAGGAGATTACTTTCTTGAAATATAGAACTCACTTGAAAAATTACAAGATCAAATGATGGTGGGAGCTTGGACTTTGGATTTGGAATTAAGGAAATAGCCGAATGGTATACAAGTGAGAGAGTCTTGTGTTCTTTGCCTTGGTTTCTTGCTCTCTTGCATTATTATGAAAATATCTAACATAAAGTTGCTTTATTAAAGGTACTAGCTCATGGAATACATCATCTTGGTGGACAAGTGTTGATTTTGGTGTGGTAGGACGAGAAAGAATGCTAAGTACTTGGTTTGATTGCTAAGATTACTAGTTAGCTTTGTAACTTGCTTGGTTTCTTTGATCTTATCTTGCATAAAGTGATTATGTCACCTTCCACTAGCTCATCATACCTCTTGGATCTCTGCTTGTTTCTTTGTCCAGTTATTGCTCAATTTGACTGATCGTTCGGAGGAATATCTCAAGGATTTCTAGTTAGGGTTTTACAGAAAACCTTCTTAATATTTATAATACTATACTCCATTATTCTTAATAATTCTTGAACCTAAATTCCTTAAATCCCTTCAATAATTCCTTAAGTCTTTCAGTGTCCAGGGAAATCTCGGAGAAAATAAAAGTTCCATTTTTCAGAATCCGACAGCTTTTACATACACTCTTTTTCCCCCTAGATCACTAATAAGAACTCAGAATTTCGTTCCGGGTACTTCTATATAGCGTCGTCTAATAATATTCCTACGTCCACCAAAATCACTATTCACCACTTATTCTTTACTTATTCTTTTAGGTTATATAGATGTCCCGGTTCTCTTTCGATCGTTCCTTAACCCTTTTTCGGAACTACTGGACTGATAACAGATATCGATTTGAATGACATAAGAATAACCTTCCCCCTTGGAATTATCAAATCTTAATTTCCTAGGAGATAGATAATTCTTATCTAGATTGTCAACCAATAGCATTCTTCATGACATATAAGTATTTGAATCCAAATCCATTCCATTCATTCATTAGAACATTCGTTACATCATAGCTGTACCCACTATTCACTATTACATCCATACATAATAAAAAGTTTTAATTCTATCCAAAATCTGGGTTCTTACAGTCTCCCCTCCTTAAAAGGATTCCGTCCCGAAAGCAGGTAGGAAGCAAAGAGTCGTTTGTCTGTCATTCACTTTTTAGCTTCCCGGTCAATTCTTAGCCGTTCTACCCTTTCTCAGCACATCTTCTAGTGCTACAATCCATACTTTATCCTTTTTCCATCAACTTTGCTACTTTTCGTACAACACACTATTCGGGTTATGCTCTTACTCAGTCTTATCCTTATTGATACCTGCAGTAACATTGGTATCACTATCACACTGCGAATACGGAGGTGACCTCGCTCGCACTGTGCATTTCCTGATCGCTTTAATCTTCGCAATCTCGATCAATATAGAGAAGTGGAAAGATTTATTGAGAGATTACTATGCTCAACTGAACATTTGTTATATTGCATAGTTAGTACAGAAGTGGGCCAGCCTTTAGTTCTTGACAAGCAATTAAACAAGTTATGGTACTCCACTTAGACTTCTATCACATAGACAGATAGTCACGTAGCAGTACCTCCCCTCCTTAAAGGATTGTTCTTCTCAATTCATAAAGAAGATGAATAAGAGGGAAGAAAAGAAAAGAGTTCTAAAGGATTATAGAAAGTTTTCATGATTGTAAAATATCATACTCAGAATTTACCTCTGAACTATAGAGGTTCATCAAAGAAGAAATTAATCATAATTATATCTAATACTATTTGATCACAATCTCATGTGTCAACATATCTTGCTGCTTTGTCCACTATTCTATAGACCTATACTCTGGTTCAACCTTAGCAACACTTACTTTTAGAAAATCTTTCAACCTCTCAGGTTAAATCTTAGTTTCTTGCTTGACACCATTGTTACTGACATTTTATGTCACGCTACTAGCTTTTTCATATTTATAATACTAACGATATCAGGTTGTCATCCCGAGATCTCATTAGAAAGCCCATTTATTAATCCATTCATAACATTCCTTGCTTCAAATTCCCTAGTTGCTTTCTCAGTCTTTTCTTTATCAATCACATCCTTCTTATTATCTGATTCTTATTTACTTCTGTTATTTACTTCCACCTTCATCTCTTTATTGAGACATCTTTTGCACTTGGCACCTCCTTATTGGTATCCCGTCACATTTACTCTCTAATCATCACATTATTCCAATTTAAACCCTCCGAAATGAATCTTGCCGATTTCTTTAACTTAGATCCAATATAATCTTCTTCTGCCAAACTTGTTTCTCATCACTTGTTCTTTTCTACCCGTGATTTTCCATAGGTTGTTCTTCGTAAGTCAGACCAGGTCGTATATCTACCTGCTCGTACTCTTATCATCTATCGAGCATCTGCATTTTACTGGCGTAGCCTTGCCACATGAAACACGTTATGATCATGCTATAAGCTTTGGGGGTAGAGTTGGCTCGAATGCCACCTTCCGAACACTTTTCAACTCTCAGGTGGCCCAATAAGTCTCGGGCTCAACTGCCCTTCTCTCCAAGTCTCATTAATTCTTTCTACGGGAATACATTTAGCATCATGAATCATCAACCTCATATTCTCTATCTTGTTTGCGCAGAAGTACACTAACACAAACTTGCTTGTCATTCATCAACATGCCATTTAGCTTATCAATAGCAGCACTTTCTTTATCTTTACGTTGTCATCTACTTTTTTAGAAGAATCACCATCGCTTGTTGTTTACGTAGTGTGTTAATAGCTAACCCTACGGGTTTCAAATCCCTTAGGGAGACAAAGTAATCACTATTCCTTATCCATAAGGAACACTTCCTGAACTTAATGTAGATATTACATGAAGTAGATAAAATTGCAGAAGAGTTTCAAGCATCGCAGCTAGGTCCGGTTGATGAAACTATCACTCATGCATCTTCCATAAAAGACTGGAAACTTAATGGTTTACTTCGTCAATTTTGTATCATGGTCCTGGTTTGCCTTAAAACGGGACCTTCTAAGGTGTGTAGTTTGCTTAAGACGATATCGGGAATCGAATCTTTACTTAAACTTATTATTACCGTTGATTCTTGCACAGTCATCAGAAGGAATGTAAATTCCTCCACTCCGGTATGACCTTCAAGGTCCATCCAAATATCATTCTGTTCCCTCGGTATGCACATTTGCAATTATTCCTCTATACTTAGAGTGTCGGCCACCTCATTGGCCTTTTCTGATAATAATAATTTCTTGTAATCAATGTTCTCTGGATCTATTCCAACTCAAATTTTTCTACCTCATTCCCATCATTGTTGGGTGAAAGCATTCTCCCTTAAGCTCTGCTGAAGGAGAAAAAAAATATCTGTCAGTCTTTTTCCATAAGTCACTGCTTCCACCTTCCCGTGGGAACTTTATCAAAGTTACTCTCAATCATACCTAGGATATTTGTTCTCTTAGTTCTTTCTTGTTCTAGGATAATCTCAACCTTCTTTGGTTCCATCCATACCTCATCATGGTTTCATACATGCCTCATCTGGCATTATTGTTATCGTGTCTTACATTCTTTACCAAGCTTCTATTTTGAAACTCCAAATGTTAACTTTTTCCTTGTAAGGTTTCTTAGGTCGTCCTCATCATTCCTCCTGTATTTTCTAGGTACAGGGTATATCAAAACGTCATTGATCAATACTCTAATAATTCTATCTATGTTCTTTCCAGAACTCTTTTTAATAATCCTTACAGGTCATTGTTGCCTTAGCAAATCCAACTTATATCATCTGAATTCACCATGTCTTTATTAGGGTTAATGTCATCCCTTGTGCATTCCCCAGGGTTTGTCTTAATTTATGGATATCCTATCCTTAATTCAACTGCCAAGGAATTCTTGCATCCTATAATTGGAAATCAGATCATGTATCCTTAATAAGGGTCTCTTTTTAATCATTCTCATTTGATAATCGATCGGTGGCTTAATGCTAACCTCTTCTTTTAGATAGTTGTCAGCCTATTTGACCTTCCAAAAGACAACGTATGTCTATCTGCTCTCTTACAGAACTTGGTAATGGTAGCCAGGATGTTCTGGAAGATATTGGTCGAGTTCAACGTGAATCTCTTAGTGCTTATCGTTCTTCTCAAAGGTACTTACCTTAGGCAAAATTTCTACAGCATACTGATCAATCTCTGACCATTTCTATACTCTCTTCATATACCTTCATTGTTTACTTTCCTCCGTCATAATATATTCATGGTATTCATGATACCCTAACATCATACATCTCAAGTCACTATACTTCCATTTTTACTAATAATCTTGGACAATCATATACACATGAATCACTTTAGTATGGGTGACCCCATACAAAAACAAAAAAAAATCTAGTAAATTCCCAATCAAAACATGGGTTGCAAAGGGTTCAGTAGAAGATTCCTATGATCTCATTAATATTTCTTTTATATTAGAAGCCCTTGCAGTCGGTGCTTACTTAGAAGCAACCCTGCTTTGTCCTTTCATTGCTGGTCTAGTCACTTGATAATCCTTTGTGACTTGGCCTCAACTAACCAAACTAAAATAAAAATATATGATTTTAGAGGTTGGCTAATAGCATTACTTTTCTAGCAATTGCCGGCATAGTGCCTTCTTCTTTGATACCTTTCTACCTTTCCAAAACTTTACTTCATATAAGTCTTGATCGACTACTCGGCACCATCTCCGGTCACCTTTCCTCTACTTTTATCTTTTCAACTATTCTTTTCAATCCCACGTGCTACACAAGATTACCATTCCTGGCATAACAGCCTTTTCATTAAAGTCAATCCCGGAAATTCTCAGTCCGGCTGATTCTTACTTACATTTCCTGTTTCCGTCCAATCTCAACTTCATTATTATATTTCTACAATCAATCGCGATAATCGGGGTTTGTCCACCAACCCATATAGCGGCTACCTTACCCAATTCACGGGGTTTGCCCCAGTTTCTACTCTCTTCCATGACGTTCTATGATAATCAGAAAGACAAGGTTTGCCAAAATTCGTTGAAGTTCTTTCCAGAATCAGGGAAATTTTGGTCAATCTATCCACCTACTGGTAACATTAAGGAGACCAGTTTCGAAACCTGAAGAATAGTCCTATGAACCTTCAAGCAGGTAGAACCATAAGCAGTCATAATTAACGAAATAATCATCATCAGATTGAAAGTTTAACCACTGGAGAGGAACCAATTATATACATCCCTTAGAAGGGAATCCACAGTTTCAAACTGAAACCTATCACAACGTCCTGATACCTATACGTCCTGATATTCAATATTACCATTTGTCAGTCTACCTAACCACTAGTCTCAGAAGCAACATTACCGTCGGAGTCGGTTGTTCCACAAAATTGGCACTACTAAGGCCACTCGTATCTGGTGAACCGTGTTGTCCGAATGCATCCGCAAGTACTTTGTCGTGCTGCGCAAGCACACATCCTAATCCTTTATGCGAAGTGTCGTTGGAAGCACAAAGTCTCCTTCTTCCATGAGGCAACGCCAACGCTGGATCGTCACCAATTTCATCTTTTAGCTCCAGGAAGATTTTCTCACATTTTTCTCTTTAACTGCTGATCGTATTACTTGATCCATTTATAATTCCGCGTCGGAGTAAACTTAAGGTAACTACTATAATTCATTCAAAGAAAGAATTTAATATTCCTCTGAATCACATGCATCTAACATTTTTGGTTCATCATTTCACTGAGTTGAAATAACCCTATACTCAGTCTTTGACAGTAGTCTCATTACGAGTTCATCTTGACTCACTGGTCTTATCTTCCGGTAGGTTCTGAGATCATTGTCTTGCTTGCTACATCCTTATATAACTTTACCCAATCATGCTGTCACTTCCCAATGTCTTTACTTTCTACTGATTCATTCATGAACATTTCCCTGAAAAAAACCACCTCATTAACCTCACTTTGGTTCCGTAAATTATAACCTATGACATCTGCCTTCTCGTGGCGAATTATTACTGACAATATTCATACTGATTCATTTATCAAATGATATGGCACTTACTGCCTCCTTCTCAACTATTCCTAGGGACTCTGCTCCTCGTCCTATATCGTTGTCTTTGATAATCATACATCCCTCTAGCTCTTTCTTCGTTAATATAAAAGTCTCTAAGGATTCTCATCTATTTCCGTATAAGATCTCAAGTAATTCTTCCAATCCGTCTTACTTGCTGGTACTACATCAAGTAGTCCAGCTAAGAATCCAACATGAATCTTCAGTTCTTTAGCTAAAAGCTCAGTTCTTTATGCTTACTTTTCTGAGCACCATATCTTAATCATCACAGTATTTCTGGCTGCAGCCCTCATTCCTCAAGGGTAAGAACCTTATCCTAACAGGATTTTCCTTATCTGCTGGAACCTCTTCCGGGTCTCCAGTAGGGTACTCTATCGAATTTACCCGCTGATCTTCAGCATATAAAGCATCATCGCGCTACTGCTCGTATGCCTCAAGGTCTGTCGCCTTACTCATCGATACGATATCGAGCTAAGTTGCTATCATGCTACTTAAGAGTTCCCATAAGGGTTTTATAGGTCATCACTACAATAAGTAGTCCGACTATGAACTTGGCAAGAGTTCTTATTATCTTAGTGAATTTATTGTTCTAACGTCGCCTCATCTCTGGGGTTTATAACGTACGCTCTGATACCATTTCTGTAACACCCCAGATCCGGGGTCCGGGATCTGGTCGTTACGGTCTCCATTTCTATCCACGATACTTGAACTTACTTCAACATAAAATAAATTACATCTTTATGACCCAACACAACAATATAAAACACACCCGTTATAGTCCAAGAGATGAAATCAGAGTAACAATCAAATTTATTAATCACATTTGGAGTTCTTACAACCCAAAAGAATTACCATATAAATACATACTCTTTGTCATCCATTTGCATAAGTCATACTAGACCATATACTTGGTACTGAAAGAATGAATCTATCCTACCAATAGCTTCTTCTTCAGCTCTGGTAGTCTCATCGTCCTCGCCAGCGTCGAGTGCGCCTTGTGCGAGTCATCTAGTCTAGCTGTTGTTGTTATATAATAATAAAGCAAGGGTGAGCAATAGCCCACCAACAATAATGTATAACTGATCGATAGTATATAACAGTTCAAAAGTATCTTTCAAACCATATGCCATGCATTTACGGAAATGATGCCAGTATAACATAAACGATTAAGTTACAAGGTAACTCAAAATGCATATATAGGTGGGAATATCTGCCATGTCAAAGATAAGCTAGATATTATCATTTATCATAAAAGAGGAACTTGCAGGGAAAATATTGCAATTCCAACTATGAATACTTTTCCAATACTGCCAACAATGATAATGTTGCAGAAAATAAAAGAATTTGAATGATGAACTAATGCTGGAGTATTCACCGCGCCCGCTGTTCCAATCCTTACGATGATCAGTCGCAGATTGTACAGCTCAATTTAGATTTACTACCGGTAGAAGGAAGAACTGACGGATTTACTTGTCTACCGCCCTGTTAGATCTCCCCGGCCAACGGTTGGGCCAATGGGATGAACCGGTGCTACTCGGCATCTTACACGACTCCAAGTTTGAAAAGAAGTTCACGACTCTGAACGTAAAGTTCGTCCCCCTTTCCCCAAGTATGATACTTGTTGATAAAACTCCACAAAGTAGTCGTATCTAGTTGGAAAGGAAAATTCAACCTCATATCTCCCAAGCTGTTGCTTGTTAGAGGATACCATCTTGTTCCAATAATCTCACCCCTCGAATGATGAGAAGGTTACTCAAAGATTCAATTGATAAACAACAAACAAGTTGCGAGTGAAAAGAATAGTTTTACAAGATTTATGACCGGGAAGTCAACAAGATAAATAACATTGCTCAAGTAGGTTCCCCTATAATATGGAAGTTTGAGCGAGCATTTAAATCCTTTTAAGATAGATTTAAATGAAAAATAAAGAGTTGGGAACCTTTCCTTGATAAAATAGTCGTAAAAAGACTCCGAAATATTTTACATAATATCTGGAGGTGAAAGATAATCTCCGAATAATATAAATCATTTTAAAAAGAATTTAAAAGAATTAAATAAATATTCCAAGAATATTTATTAACTCAATAATAATTACGGAATATCATTAAATCATAATATTGCTCGTAAGTAATCCTCGAATGAATATATAGAATTATTTACTAAATAAATCCCTCCTTAAATGAATATTCAAAATAATATTCATTAAATAATTAAACTCCAATAAATATTTAAAATAATATTCAATAAATAAGTCAAACCTTAAATGAATATTTGAAAATAATAATCATTTAGTAAATAATCTTCTAAATGAATATCCAAATAATATTTATTTAGTAATCAAAACTTTAAAGGAATATTCGAAATAATATTCCTTAAGTAAATAGAACTTCCAACGAATATTTTAAAATAATATTCATCAAGTACATAAAACCTTAAATGAATATTCGAAAGTAATATTCATTTAATAAATAAAATTCCAATGAATATCAAAATAATATTCATTAAATAATCAACTCTAAATGAATATTCGAAACTAACATTCATTTAATATCTCTCGACTGAGATAATACTCGAGTAACATTCCTCGAAAGATTTCCAAGTAATTGATACTTTATGGAAATATAAATAATGTTTAATAATAACATTCCTCAAAATAAATAATAATATGCTGTTGGAATCCCTCCGGGTTTCCACGACTCTTTATATATCTCAAAATACCGACTCCCGGTCTATATTTAAGAATGAATTTCATATGCCCTTCGCTAAGGGTCTTACCAAAACAATCCGGCTTATAACTGATAATTCGTATCTAGTCTATAAGCCAATATCAATTCAGGAAACATGTATCATAATATAATTTGACAATAGGCATGCATGCTATGGCATATGTATCAAAAACAACAGATATACATATTATCACAACAACAGTTCCAAGGTATTGGAAACTTCCTGGTAATCGGGTGTGGGTAGAGATAGCGTGTCCTGGGTCTGCTCGATGATTTATAAACAATCAGAACATTCGAGATTAACCACTTAACACCTTTTAAAAGTCTAAGTATAAACTTCACTTAAGTCGAAACACGTTTTTTGAATTATCTCATTATGCACCCTTTTCGTGTACTCTTATTAACCTCGTTTTGACCCGACATTTGTTCGTCATTATGGCTCGTCGTTACACTTACACTTGGTATATACTTGATCCATGTAAGTGCTAAAGTAGGTTGTTTACGAACCAAGATTATACCTCGAGTTTTATCGTCCATTTTCTAAGTGTTTTACCAAAGTTATAAACAAGCGGGTTTTTAAGGGTTCGTTCGCGTTTAACTTCGATTCAAACATTTTTATAAAATCGGAAAACGATCCGTTTGACATGTGGTTTTCTCTCACACCTTCCTTATGACCCCTAATATTTATTTAGCAAGATTCGCCACCGAGTAACATGTTTTATGAGGGTTCAATTGAAGTTACGAACTTTTACTTACGGTTTCGAACCAATTTTAGTAATTTGACCATAACTCCTAAACCGTAAGTCGGAATATTTCGATTCTCACACCAAAACGATCTATGGCTCGAGATCTACAAGGACCAGTCATAATATTACCAAGGTCAGGAAATTATATTAACTGTCATGCTCGGTTTCTAAGTGTTAACAAAAATTCGACATTACGACGGCTATAAATCGAACGTTCTAAAAATCATAACAACACAACCAAGCCACACCGGGCATCAATACAACTCATACACATATTTCTCGTCCCAAATCTGTACAAGAACATCTACTTTACCATCATAATCATCATGTTACCAAAATCACTAAATCACTTACTAATCATGCTTATAATATACTAACATCATAACTACTCTTGAATCCATCAAGAACATGCATAAACTTAAAGTAAGAGCTAGGGTTTCAAGAGTGTTATACCTTCCTTGGTATGTATATGAGCCTAACAAGCCTTGATCTATCCTTGTGTGGCCTTAGAGTAGCTAGATCAACCATAAGAATCAAAGAAATCAAGGTTAGTTCTTGAAGAACACTATTCACCCTCCTTGTAAATTATTTATTTGAAAATGGAAACAAAGGAGTTTGGACTTGAAATTTCTAGGAGATTACTTTCTTGAAATATAGAACACACCTTAAAAATTACAAGATCAAATAATGGTGGGAGCTTGGACTTTGGATTTGGAATTAAGGAAATAGCCGAATGGTATACAAGTGAGAGAGAGTCTTGTGTTCTTTGCCTTTGGTTTTGTTGCTCTCTTGCATTATTATGAAAATATCTAACATAAAGTTGCTTTATTAAAGGCACTAGGTCATGGAATACATTATCTTGGTGGACAAGTGTTGATTTTGGTGTGGTAGGATGAGAAAGAATGCTAAGTACTTGGTTTGATTGCTAAGATTACTAGTTAGCTTTGTAACTAGCTTGGTTTCTTTGATCTTATCTTGCATAAAGTGATTATGTCACCTTCCACTAGCTCATCATACCTCTTGAATCTCTGCTTGTTTCTTTGTCCGGTTATTGCTTAATTTGACTGATCGTTCGGAGGAATATCTCAAGGATTTCTAGTTAGGGTTTTACTGGAAATCTTCTTAATATTTATAATACTATACTCTAGGGGTGTACGCGGTGCGGTTGCGAGTGGTTTTTGGCGATTACGGCGATTTTTCGATTTTGGCGGTTTTTGAAATTTTCAACCACAACCGCAATTGCGGTTGCGATTATTCGCACTTGCGGTTGCGGTTAAAGTCGCGTTATGCGGTGCGGTTTGCGGTTCAACCACCTATTAAAATTTGTATAAAAATATATTTTTAAATTGAAAAAATTTGATATTTTTTGTGACAAAATTTTCATAAATAATTGGTGATATTTCAAGACTAAAAGTCGTGAATACAAAGAAATGTAAACCAACATAATACAAAGAAATATGATGTATAAGCCTAAGACAAGAAAAGACAATAGGATAAGTCCATGACAAGAAAAGGAAATGTAAAACTAACATAATTCAAAGAATTTAGCAAAAAAAAAAAAACATAATTCAAAGAAATATGATGTAAGGCCCAAACATCAATGCTAAAGAATTAGCGCGAAGACTTAATTATATAATATAATATATGATTTATTAATTTATATTTATAAAAATATATAATATAAAACATATATATTTTTAATTATATATATATATATATTGCGGTTTGCGGGTGCGGTTTCAATTTTGCGGTTTTTCAATATGCAAATCCGCAACCAACCCGCAAGTATGCGAGTGGTTGCGGTTGCGGTTGCGATTTTGCGATTTTTCGATTTTGGCGGTTTTTACGGTTGCGATTGCGAGTGGTTTGCGGTGCGATTGCGGTTTGCGGATAATTCTTACACCCCTACTATACTCCATTATTCTTAATAATTCTTGAACCTATATTCCTTAAATCCCTTCAATAATTCCTTAAATCTTTCAGTGTCCAGGGAAATCTCGGAGAAAATAAAAGTGCCATTTTTTAGAATCCGACAGCTTTTACGTACACTCTTTTTCCCCCTGGATCACTAATACGAACTCAGAATTTTGTTCCGGGTACTTCTATATAGCGTCGTCTAATAATATTCCTACGTCCACCAAAATCTCTATTCACCACTTATTCTTTACTTATTCTTTTAGGTTATATAGATGTCCCAGTTCTCTTTCGATCGTTCCTTAACCCTTTTTCGGAACTACTGGACTGATAACAGATATCGATTTGGATGACATAAGAATAACTTTCCCCCTTGGAATTATCAAATTTAAATTTCCTAGGAGATATATAATTATTTTCTAGATTGTCAACCAATAGCATTTTTCATGACATATAAGTATTTGAATCCAAATCTAATCCATTCATTCATTAGAACATTCGTTACATCATAGCCGTACCCACTATTCACTATTACATCCATACATAATAAAAAGTTTTAATTCTATCCAAAATCTGGGTTCTTACATAATTGTTAGGATTTGTTGGGGAATAAAAATTAGGGTTGTTAAATTGCGGCTAGGGTTCGTGAGCTTCGTGCTTTAATGGCTACGCTTGCATTTTCGTGACCTAATTCGGGTCCTCACAAGATGCCTACGTATCTCAAAGTTGAGAATCAAGCCAAGACGTAGTTCTGAGATGAGAGGTCTGGCTCTTTATATAAGCTGTGGGAGCCTTAGAATTGTAATAGGGTTTAGAGACTTGGTGGACAAGTCACCGTCATTGAGGAAGGTTTTGACTCCTTCCTTGTAGGAGTTAGTTTCCATGTCGAATTAGGTGCCTTGGAGGCTACATAATATCCCAGGGATATTCTAGAACGTTCCTTGTTTCTAAAACGTTCCCGGTTTGTGGATCAGGCCCATGTTACAAACAAGCTTATACCGGGCGTCCCCAGTTTGGGCTGTTCTTTTGGGCTTAACCATTAACTACGAATTTAATGCCCAATTAGGGTTTCGGGCCTTATTTATGAGTCAATAAATATTATATTAATTATGTCTTTAGGGATTATTTTTCACCCATATCATTTGCCCCCCAACTTCTAGGAAAACTTGATTTCGTAGAAGTTAAGGGTCACACCGGCCCTACCAGGGTATCGTCTTATAGTGAAGTGTGAAGCGACCTACACAGTCACAATGACTAAAATTCTCTCTCAAGTTATTACTTAAGAAAGTTAAACGTTCCTTGGCCTCTCAAACCTTTTTCTTAAGATTTCTGGGCCTTTCGGGAATAGGATTAGTGCCGTTTCTAGCTCGTGGACACCAATCCAAGTGCAATTCGTGCATAGGATCCTTTATCATAAATTCATTAGTGATTTATTTCCCTCAACTTATCTAAGTTAGGGTTAATATCAGACGGTCATCGCTCATAAGCCTCAATAAGGGCTAATTTTTTAGCAAAAGACACTAATTCGGCCCTAATCGGGGCTAAACAACCCTAAACGGGGCTATAAAGGCCTTAATCGAGGCTAACTAATTCGTACTTAATGTAATTACTACTGAGATATCCACCCTTAACCTTGAGATAGGTTAATTTTAGAGTGGAAGTCCTTAAACGTCGATAATCGGGGTTAATCACCCCCTAATTGCAATTAGTGAAACCCTAACCTCAAATTTTGGAGTCAAGACAATCTAGTAAAGATTCTTATAACCTCATGGTTGTAGAAAGAATCACGTGAAAATTCTCATTTTTGAGTTGTCTAGGCAAGGAATACGGTCCCCTGGACTAGGTGTCTCAAACACCTTCAGGGTCTTTCAACACCCTCACGGTTTCTGAACACCCCTGACATTTCTAAACCCAAATTTTGAAGTTGAGTTTATATGATAGAGATTCTTATAATCTCCTGGTATGAAGAAGAATCACACGAAAATATGCATTTTTGAACGTTTTGGAGGCGAAATGCCTCATTTTATGGTGGTTTTCAAACCAGACATTGTTTCAAACAAGGTCATTTTTTCAACTTCTTGGAATCACTAAGGAACCTGCATAGGTTTGTAGAGGACCTTGTAAGGGTCTCAAATCTCAAATTTGGGAACAAACGGAGCATTTTTGAGCATTCAGGGGCCAAAAGAAGTCGTTCAGGGGTCTAGGTGTTCGAAACACCTGGACCATTTTTTCTCCCCTCTTTCTAGTCGGCCATGGCTGGTCGGCCATCTGGCCAAGGGTGCTTGGTCGGCTACCCCTGGTCAGCTGGGCCCCTCCCCAATTTTCTTTTTCTTTTTTTTTTTGAATTTTGGCCAAATTTTGACTATTTGACTTTGACCTTTGACTTTGACTTTTGACCTTGATTTTGACCAAAGCCAAATCTTGTTTTGAACTCCCCTCCTTGTTTCTAGAGTGAGTTTACAACACCATGGTTGGTTTTGTGATCCTCGATCTCAAACAACCTACTTCTTAGTTTTCATGACCTTCCAGGTCTTAACTTGTTCATGAACTCTTGGTTTCAAACAACCTTGGATTCAACTATGACCTTTGGATTCCAAACACCCTTCCATCCTCATAATAGGATGTAGAATTTGTGATGATGTATCTTTGGCCTTGCCCTCCTTATCCTTAAACAAGGAGGTCTTGCTTTTTAGTTGCTTATTCAAGGAATTCCCTTGTTTTCAACACCTGACTTCAAGTCTAGGATATTTTGGTTGGTTTTTTACCCTTGATTTTGATTGCAACCTTCTTCTTATGTTCATAGGACCTTGCCTTGGTTTGAATTTTGTCGAAAAAGTATTGTACGCACAAAATCATCCGTAACTTTTGACTCGTTACTCCGATGGAGACCCATGATATATCAAATCGAAGGTATTTCAGAGCTCTAGATCCTGCAAATAAGATTTTTCCTATTTGCCCCACTTTCGACCCTAAAAAACGTCATTTAAGGAACTTTTGGAGCCAAAACAGTTTTTCATGGGTATTTCTCGTATCTGTGTGTATGTTTGAGAGACCATTAGGGCTTTGACCCATTTGCTGAATCCTTAATTCGAGACCTTGAATTCAAACGACTAGCTCGATTGGAGGCCTACAGCCTTGATAACCATCAAGGCTTAGATCAATGCATATTTCAATGTCTCACTGACAGTTTCCATGCCTCCAAGGCATTATCAGGGAGCCAACCTGTCTTAAGATGAGCTTTGATGGGGATCTATCCAGCAACTTCCAACACCGATAGGTACCAACAACTTGCGTTCTATAGTGGGGGTCTCCAAGACCTGATAGTAAACACTTCTAGTGTAATTCTCGATTTCAGATGAGGCGAACTTAGACAGGGCATCGACTGTTATACAAGGAAGCATTCCTCGAATCATACCAATTGTGATTTTACAATCCTCAGGTATTTTACCATTATTTATCTTTGGCTTCAAAATCTTCATTCACTTATCTCCATTCACTTGGGTTATCACCAGTCTTGAATCTCCACAGACTTTAAGATTTTTGGCCCTTATGGCTATAGTCGAGCCTAGTCTGGCTATCAAGTCTTCATACTCTGCCTCGTTATTGGTCGTCGAAAACTTCAACCTCAAGGCATATTCAATCATGAGCTCTACTTATTTTTGTTATTGATGACCCATCAAAATAGGGCACCCAATATTCCTTCTGAACTCCATCCTTCTCTCCCTATTGGGGTGTCTCATCTTGCCCTTGCTGGGGTGTTGTGCCTTCCTGCCCCCTGACTTCGTGGTTGTGCCTGTGCCTTGATGGCCGTTCGAGGCTTGTACGTAATATCAAACTCCCCAAGTTCGATCGCCCACTTAATTAGCCTTCCATTGGCCTTCGGGCTATGCAATATGCTTCTTAACTGTTGGTCCATCAGGACTTCAATTTTGTGTGCCTAGAAGTATGATCCTAGCTTCCTTGGGGCTGTTACCAGTGCCAAAGCAAAATTTTCAATGGTAGAGTAATTCAACTCAGCTCTGTGCAACATCTTGCTCACATAGTAGATAGGCTTTTGAACCTTGTTTTCCTCTCTAATGAGAATGACACTTAGTGCTTGTTCGGATATCGCTAGATATAGATATAGGGTCTCTCTGGGACTAGGTTTGGCCAGCAATGGGGCTTCAGCCATGTACTTTTTCAACTGTTCAAAGGCCTCTTGGCTTTCTGAAGTCCATTCAAAAATTTTCACTTTCTTCAAAGCCTGAAAGAAAGGCAAACACTTGTTTCCAGACTTGGAGATGAATCTCCCTAAGGCTGTAATTCTTCCAGTCAATTTCTGTAAGTCCTTTATGGAACGTGGTGATTCCATATCTAGGATTGCCTTGATCTTATTAGGGTTGGCTTCTGTGCCTCACTTTAAAACCATCAGACCCAAAAATTTTCCAGATCTCACGCCAAAAGCACACTTGGCTGGATTCAACATCATCTTTTTTTTTTTTTTTTGCTAAATTAAGATGTATTAAAAAACAAAAATGTACAAAATCTAGGGGCATACCCCGCGAAAAGAAAGGAAAGCAGCAGCTAAACAAAAGAAACTATGACAGTACTAGGTCAACATGAAGATCAATATAGTAAAGGGATGAGGGAGGGGTCCTTCGCAACTATTTTCTGGAAACTATTACAAGTAAAGAGCTTTTCACGAAGCATAGTTTTAATCACAACAGAAAGCTGAATAGTAGGCCTAGCTGTCCCACTTTTATGAATTCTTCGGTTCCTTTCTTGCCAGATGTTATACACCACCATAGAAACGAAAAGCCACCCCATCAGTTGCTGAACTTTTGAAAGATTACTGCGGGAGAGGACGCCATGTTGCCAATCCACCCAGCTGAAAGATATAGGCACTGGACTACTTCTTAGAACCATGTTAGTGTATGGACAAGTCGAGAACAAATGATCTCCTGTTTCGAAACTTCCCTTGCATAAAACACATGAGGTATCCACAGCCATACCAAAAGCAGACATCCTATCCTTCGTTAATAAACGATTTTTTAGAGCAAGCCACAAGAAAAAGTCGCATTTTGGAATGGAGTATGGATGCCACAAAGCTGAAATCCACGGAGGAGGAATTCCCACCTGACGGACAGTGTTCCAGATATAAGCTAGATTTACTCGTTTCTGCCCTTGCCAAAAAACTGCATCTTTACAAGCCAACTGAACTTGAGCAATGGAGTGCCTGAGCTCTATTAAGTGAACATGATTTGATCTGGGAGGAACCCATCTACCATCCGAGATGAAGTCCCCAATACGAGCCATGCTGGAAGAATTAGCATTCGAGATAACAGAAGGACCAAATCTGGTAATTAGAGGACGATGATCTAACCAAGGATCGTGCCACATTAGAAAATTTGATTGAAAACCAATAGAATACGAGAGATGCCTGCATGCCTCCCTTCTAAGATTAAGGATTTGACGAACAGCCCAGGAAGATCTAGACGGAATGTTTGCTGTCCAAAAAGCTTTTTTTTTTAATAGACATTTATGAAACCAGATCAGCCACAAGGAAGAAGGGTTTGGCCATGACAAACGCCAAATTTGGAGCAAGATAGCTGCTTTATTACGATCGAATACATTAGAGATACCCAAGCCTCCCTCTGATTTAGGTAAACAACATTCATTCCAGGCAACTTTATAATGACAGGAGGCATTAGTCTTCCCTCCCCACAGAAATCTAGCCAAGTACGATTGAATTTTAGTCAGAACATTCTTCGGGAGAAACAAATAGGTTGCCCAATAACCTTGAATACCTGCCAATACTGATTTTATGAGCAGCAGACGGCCAGAAAAACGAAGAGACCGAGTAGTCCATGATTCGATTCTAGAGCACAGGCGTTGAATCAAGCTAGTACAGTCACGAGCTCTCAAAGTAGTGGTTATAAGAGGCAAGCCTAGATATTTTATAGGCAGGTGTCCTTGACAGAAACCCGAGGTCCTCAAAGTAAAATCAATCACATCCTGGGGCACATTACAGAAAAAACTTTCACTCTTTGAGGGATTAGGGTGGAGACCTGAGCATTCCGAGAACCGTTTTACTGAACTTAGCAACGCAGAGATAGATTGACAATCCCCTTTACAGAACAGAAATAAATCATCCGCAAAAATGAGGTGGCTGAGCTTAATCTCTTTAGTACGCCAATGATAAGTGAAAGAGTCAGTTCGCTGCAAATCATAGTGAAGGATAGCAGTTAAAACTTCCATACCAAGAACAAAAAGATAGGGAGAGAGCGGGTCGCCTTGTCGAAGCCCTGATCTGCATTTAAAGTACCCCTCAATAGATCCATTAATTTTTAAGGAGATCATACAAGAGGTAATACAGGTCTGAATCCAGTTAAGGAATCTCGCAGGAAAATTCATTCTTCTCATAGCTTCGAAGAGAAATTGCCAATTCAAGGTGTCGAAAGCCTTATGAATGTCTAATTTAATAGAGCATCTTGGAGTCCCCTCATGTCTGTTATAGTCTCTACATAACGCTTGAGCCAACATGATGTTATCCCCTATACTCCGATGAGGGACAAACGCAGTTTGGTTAACGGAGATGATTCAACATCATCTTGTGGTGCCTCAGCACTTCAAATGCCTCTCTGAGGTTCTTAATATGGCATGCCTTGATTAAGCTCTTGACTAACATGTCATCCCCGTAGACCTCCTTGGTCTTCCCGGTCAAGGGTGCAAAAATCTTGCTTGTTTATTAGCCTATGGTAAATGGCTCCTACAGACTCCTCATCTTGGATTGACATCAACCTAGAGTTTTTAAAACGACCTTTCTTGGATCGATTGGCCATCATGGCTTCAATGTTTATCCTGGTTCCTGGGGCTTCTCTAGCGGCCTCTCGGCTGGCATGTGCTCAGCCTTAGGGTTGTTCGAGTGTTGAACGTCGATGCTCGAATGTCGATGTTCGAATGTCAAATGTTGATGTTCGAAATTAAGGGTTTTCAACCTCAAGGAAGTTCTTTAAACTCTAACCTTGAAGTTTGGATGAAAGAGTGCATATTGGACTACTTTCACATGGTTTCAAGCCAAGTTTTGAGTGTTTTAAATCACCAAAACATCAGAGCCTCTGGTCGGCTCCTTAAAGTCGGCTGAAGGCCTCCTTGGCTTCTGGTCGGCCCCATGAGGTCTTGAACCTTCCCTAGGAGGTTTTCAATCTCCATTTCAGGGTTGATACTCAAGTGTTCAACGCTGGTGTTAGATGTTCAACGTTGGTGTTCTGGATCGAGAATCCAAAATTTCAGATTAGTTTTCAAGTTTTGACTTGAAGCTTCAACCTTTGGATCTTGATTGGAGGTTCATGACCCCCTCAAGTTTGACCTTCTTGGCCTTCATGGCTAATATCTCTTATTTCTCCACCTAGGATTCAAGGTTGATATTCACATGTTCAACGTTGGTGTTCATCTATCGACTACCAAGTATTCACAACCTAAAGTTCTCTAGGATCCCTTATTTGTCTTCATGTCTTTCATGGCTTGTCTCAAACCTTTGTTCCGATTTCAGGGTTTTTAAACCTATCTTTGCTTCTCGTTTTTCTTGATTCTAGGTCAAGGATCTAAGGTTGATTCCTCGATTTAGATTTTGAGAAATACAATCCCATGGGCTTCTTGCCTTTTAAACTTCTGAGACGAAAACTTGCTTGAACTTCTTAATCCTTGTTCAAGGATATTCTTATATCCCTTAATCTTAGGACTGGAATGCAATGTTCTCTGTTGGTTTTTATCCTTGGATTCTCAACCCAAGTGCTTAAAAATTGAATATTGAAGAGTAGTTAGTCCTTAGCCTCCACAGCCTTGCATGCACGGCTTTGATTACCAGATGTGGCTTTTTAATCAGCTTGTGTTTTGTCCAGGGTCCTTCAAGGACTTAAACTCTTATTTGGTTGTATTGTAACCTAACTCTCGACCCTTCAGGGTTTTTATTTATGCGTTTGTTTGTTTCCATTCATGTATTCTTTTATTTTCGGTACTTGGTCATCTTTGACTTACACACATCAGGTGCTTGGCACATAAATAAAATCATAGAACGAAAGGCAAACTTGCATTAATAACTTGAAATGGGTTCAACCCTTACATAGAGTACTACTGTCCTACTCGGAGCAACATGCACTGCAATGGTTTCATCGAACCTTATTTCTACTTCTACTAGATAAATATGAAGCTAAGTCCTCCTAAGATAGTTTGAACCCATCGGGGATTTGCAAGACTAGGCCTGCATTGCTTGATTTTGTTTTTGATGCTCCATCAAAATAGAGCACCCATTACTCCTTCTGGTCTCCTCATTCTTATTCTGAAGTTCACTTCCTGCTTGGGGTACTATCTCCTACCCCCCGACTTCTTGGTTGTCAATGGTACATTCAACCACGAAGTCAGTTGACGCCTTAGCCATAATGGCTGTCCGAGGCTTATGTGTGGTGTCCTCTACTGGCCTTTCTCGGTCTTCCTTATCACTGTGGACATCCACGTCTTCAATCGGAAGGACCTGCCCCCCGACTCCATCAGGCCTTAACGCAGCTACATAGCAGCTCCTAGCCATTTTCTGATCACCTTTTTCTTCTCCTACACCATTCCTGGTTGGAAACTTGATCTTCATGTGATAGGTTGAGGCCACAGCCTTAAAAGTGTGAAGTCTGGTCCTTCCAAGGATGACATTGTAAGTAGAAGATGCTTTGATAACCAAAAAGTTCAGCATCTGTGTGGCCTCCATTGGCTTCTATCCGATCATGACGGGCAACTGAATAGTTCCCTCAATTTTGGATTCTACTCCATTAAATCCATATATAGGCATGTTATTGGGGGTCAACTGAGAATCATTGTACCCCATCTTCATAAACGCATCATGAAATAGAATGTCGACGGAAGCTCCATTGTCTATCAAGGCTCGCTTCACCTCTGAGTTTCCAATCATAGGAGTTATGACCAGCGGGTCATCGTGGGGGAACTTCACCCCTTCAAGGTCTGAATCATCAAATTTGATTATTACCTTGGTTCTTGCACGCTTTGGTGCCTCTCCAACAATATGCATTACCTCTCGGGCATAAGCCTTCCGAGAGTTCTTTGTTGTCCCGGCCGCGGTCGGGTCTCCTGAGATCATGTTGATTACTGGCCCTCGGGGTTGTGGGTTGCGATCTTGATCATCGTCGCTCCTATCATACTCTCTTCTCTGATTACCACGATCTTCACCCTTGGTGAAGTGACTCAGCCCTCTACGGATCAAGAACTCGATCTCATCTTTGAGTTGCTTGCTATCATCAATGTCATACCCCACATCCTTGTGGAATCTACAATACTGATTCTTCTTTCTCTTTGAGGGATCACCCCTGAGTGGCTTCGGCCATCGAAAATCCTTATCCTTCTCAATATCCAACAAGATTTGACTCCTCGAAGTGTTCAGTCTTGCATACTCAGCAAACCTCGGTCCTAGAGCAGAGTCGGAGTCCTTGCTAGTTCGGGGATACTTGTCCCTAGCATCATACTCCTGCTCTGTCTTTCGCTTCCTAGAGTTCCCGTTTCCACCACTTTCGATAGAGACCTCTATTTTCCTCATGCTTTCCTCAGCCTTTATGTATTTGCTTGCCCTTTTTTGGAGCTCACTCATGCTCTCAGGGGGATGTTTTGCCAACGACATCTGAAAGAAGGTGTTCGTCGTTCCATTCTCCAAGGCTATCATAGCTACTTTATTTTCCAGATCAGGGACATTCAAAGTCTCCTTGGTGATGCGTTTGAGATAATCCCTTAGGTTCTCATTCTTTCCTTGTTTCACTTGCATAAGTTATGCAGAGCTTTTCTCATGGACTTTTCCACTAACGAATTGATTAATGTAAGCCGTGCTCAATTCCTTGAAAGAGCCAATTGAGTTTGCGGGTAACCGGCTATACCATTGTTGAGCCATGCCTGCAAGGGTTTTAGGGAATGCCCTACACTTGAGAACGTTGCTAGCGGGTTGCAACAACAGTGCATTTGAGAACGTCATCACATGGTTTGAGGGATCACCCGTTCCATCGTATGCCTTTATCATAGGCATCTTAAACTTCCTGGAGACATGAGCATTCATCACCTCCTCAGTGAATGGGGGTGTGGGATCGTTAGGGTCTCCAAGTGGCATAAGGTCTTTGGGATCACCCCAGGGGGTTTCCACCCTCGTAGCTCCTCCGATTGGGGCATCAGCCCTTTTCCGTCTCCTAGAAGACCTCTCCAAATCAATGAAGGGAATCTCTCCTGAAGTTGGAGGAGGTCGATTCTGATTCTGACTCTGATTCTGTCCTAGTTGCTCTCTTGCTATGTCTTCCTTCAGCTTTCGAATCTCGGCCTCATAAGCCTTGATTCAGCAGCTGTCATTGGGGGTCCATCATGGATTCATCGAGTACGCCTTACAGGCTCCTTGCTTGGATGTTGCCTCCTCGGGGCTTGATCTCGATCGTCATCCTTAGATGAAGAATCATCAGTATAAGGACCAGAGTAGTCATAATATCCTTGATCAGGGCCCAAGCCTCTAATGTAAGGAGGGTGATACGGCTCATGTATCTGCAGGGCATGGCCGCTTGGCTGAACACCTCGAGTATTCGGGGGGTAGTTAGGCAAACCATATGCCGGATTCGTACTTCTAGGGAGATCTATGGTGGAGATCTGCACCCCCGGAGGTAGTGAACGATTAACAAGGGGAGAGACCACCATCTGAAGAGGGTTGGTCTTCTGGTTTGGATGGACAACCACGGGTAGAGTTCTCTCAGCATGGGGAGTCGTCGCTATAGGTTGAGAAACTTGAGGTTGAGTGGTTGTCTCCGTTGATGGGGGTGCATACCCTTGCTCAGTAACGACGGGTGGAATAGAGGTGACGGTGGTAGCCTCGGTTGAGACTGGTGTCCTTCGTCTTTGAACCATGGTTGATGTTGTCTTCTCACAGACGGTGCCAAATGTTATGGAATAAAAATTAGGGTTGTTAAATTGTGGCTAGGGTTCGTGAGCTTCGTGCTTTAATGGCTGCGCTTGCGTTTTCGTGACCTAATTCGGGTCCTCACAAGATGCCTACGTATCTCAGAGTTGAGAATCAAGCCAAGACGTAGTTCTGAGATGAGGGGTCTGGCCCTTTATATAGGCTGTGGGAGCCTTAGAATCGTAATAGGGTTTGGAGACTTGGTGGACAAGTCACCGTCATTGAGGAAGGTTCTGACTCCTTCCTTGTAGGATTTAGTTTCCATGTCGAATTAGGTGCCTTGGAGGCTACATAATATCCCAGGGATATTCTAGAACGTTCCTTGTTTCTAGAACATTCCCGGTTTATGGATCAGGCCAATGTTAGAAACAAGCTTATACCGGGCGTCCCCGGTTTGGGCTGTTCTTTTGGGCTTAACCATTAACTACGAATTTAATGCCTAACTAGGGTTTCGGGCCTTATTTATGAGCCAATAAATATTATATTAATTATGTCTTTAGGGATTATTTTTCACCCATATCAAGATTTATTGGTGATAGTTTAGAAGACAACTTAACTAGACTTTATTATGCTTAGTCCTTATAGTTTAAGTAGAACAGACTCTCACAGCCAAAGTATGTTCTTGTAGCCGAATAAGTTACTGTCATGTAATAAGTATGTATGACTTGGAAGAAGTTCATTCAAATATTCAAGTCTCAAGGAATACATCAGGTCGATAGTAAAAATAAAAGTTACCGTCATCTATTTGATAGTAAGGTTACAAGAAGACAGCATGTTGTAAGTTATGACAGAATACCCACTCTGACAGCAACATTGGCGGAAGCATGAAGACAGCAACATTCTTACACTTTGACAGCAAGTCTAGAATTCCTGACAGCAACATTGGTGGGGATTCGTACTGTCATTCAAAGTACATTCTCATGACAGCAGACTTGGCGTCTAAGGTTATTGTCTCAATGGAATCACTTTGATAATGTTCCTGACAAAGTCATGTTGCACATCCTGGATTATAAAGCTAAAAGAGATGCTGAATTCTATGAGAAGTATGGTGACTGGTTAGCATATGATGATGTTGACATTGCACATCTGGTAGTTGTCTCAGATGAAGAAGAATTTGTGTATGATATCTCATCAGATGAAGATAAGCCATTCAAACCCACAGAAGGAGAACCATTCAAACCTGCTGAACAGACTGTTGAAGAACTAGAAGCTGAACCGAAAGAAAAATACAAGAAAGTCAACAAGCTGAATAGTGAAGAACAAAATTATCAGTCCTGTGTACTAGATCACCCTCTAAGAATTAAAGAAGGAGGAGAAGAAATTTTTGTGGCTAGCTTTCACAAGCTGAAGACCAGTGTTGTGAAGAATCTATACTGGAAGGTGGTTGGATCAATTAACTTCTTGGAACAGCTATGCTCATGGGAAATTGAAGTAATTCTTCTATCAAGAAAAGGTGAGGATGCAAAGCTGGACAAGAATAGGAGGGAAACCTTAAATTCATTCTCTGGTAGAAGATTCAAAATTGATCAAGAGAACTTGAAATTCAAAACTTATATCTATGGTCAAGAATCTTAGATGGATTTGAAGGATGTAAAGATGACCACTTCTCATCAAATCCAACAGTACATTGATGAGATAGAAGATGATGCTAAATTTCTTAATGAAAAGACCTTAGTGCAAAGTCTCAAAGTGTACCTAAAGGAAGCTCTCAAAAGAGAGCATGAAGCTAAACAAAAAAGGAGAGCTCAATCCCAAGCTAAGTAAAATTTTATATCCGCTCAACCTAGAGAAGTATCTTCTTTGTAGTTAGATCATTGTCCTATGAACTGTCAAACTCTTGGAAATGTTCTGGTTTTTATTTGCATTTATCAGAAATAAAGTTTTAAATGTTCTGATCTATGTTAGTTAAGTTGTCAGCATGCTTTGTTTGTAAATTTGTTGTTATTGTCCATAAAAACAAATTGGAGGAGATTGTTAGGATTTATGGGTGACATCTTAGAAGACAACTTAACTAGACTTTATTATGCTTAGTCTTCATAGATTAAGTAGAACATACTGTCACAGCCAAAGTATGTTCTTGTAGCCAAATAAGTTAATGTCATGTAATAAGTATGTATGACTTGGAAAAAGTTCATTCGAATGTTCAAGCCTCAAGGAATACATCAGGTCGACAGCAAAAATAAAAGTTACTATCATCTATCTGATAGTAATTAAGTTTACAAGAAGACATCATGTTGCAAGTCATGACAGAATATCCACTCTAACAGCAACATTGGCGAAAGCATGAAGACAGCAACATTCTCACACTTTGACAGCAAGCCTGGAATTCCTAATAGCAACATTGGCGGGGATTCATACTGTCATTCAAAGTACATTCTTATGACAGCAAACTTGGCATCTAAGGTTACTGTCTCAATGGAATCATTTTGAATTGGGGATTTACCAAGTCAAATAATATGACAAAAGAAATGTTCAAGAAACAGGGGTGCTGCAGTATCCAAAGATTGTAGCATACTTGCAAAGACTACGACAGAAGCTTGAGAGATAACAAGACAAAGCTTACCAATTTGAGAGTATGGTAAATCAACATCTACTAGAATTGGGATAGCTTAATTTAGAATGTATCCAGATTGCTTTACGTATATTGATAACTCTGATTGTATAGCAATTTAGGAAAGTCACGTGGGTGTGCAAATTGTAAGGACCTGCCACTTGAAAATGACCGCATCTCTACAATCCATGTAGATAGAGACAATAGAGCAAAATTCTGATTTATAGAGATCTATCTCTCATTCTATTTGTATCACTCAAGAAAACAAAGATGGAGAAATATCACATTTTCTCTAGGTTGTAGCAACACTTCCCAAAATAAATAAAAAATTTAATTTGTGAGAAATATCATGAGTTACTACTTGTGATTGAATTTCTTATACTAATAAATTAGAATCTTTATTATTGTTAATGAAGTAGAGATTTGAATTTATCAATATTGCATTCAACCCCCCCTTCTGTAGTACTCAGGGACCAATAACTAATATTAGAGCAAACAGATTGACATATTAACATGAGATCATGGCAACGAGTATACAGAAATCAAGGGGTATCAAGATTCTAGCTTTTGATAAGGAGAACTACAATATATGGAAAAGAAAAATTTTGTTGTTTATCAAAGCTGCAAATCCACTGTACATTGGAATCCTCGAGAATGGCCCTTTTGTTCCTCAAAAGGAAGTACCAACCACCATAGTAGGAGGCACTGTTATTCCATCACACTGGGTTGCTAAGAGAGTCTCAGAGTATACTGATTCTAAGAAAGAAAAGGTAGCATTAGATGACTATTTGCAACTCATCTTACTTGAATCTCTCACTTTGGACAAAGCTTTGCGTGGAAATATCATTGGATGCTTATTAGGCAAGGAAATGTGGAACAAGACTGAGTTGCTGTGTGAATGTGGTGAAGAGGTCAGAGAAAATCAAAGGCAGATTCTTGTATCCTAATATGAAGCCTTCATGGCTAAACCTGGTGAAGAGCTAACACACATGTTTAAGAGATTCAGCAAGCTGCTGTCTGAGCTAAAAATCCATGAAAAACTCTATGAAAAGAAAGAGATCTATGTCAAGTTCTTGCTCACTCTTCTTGAGTATCTTGAGCACAGAGTCACAGCCATCCATGAAGGAAGAAATCTAAACAATGTTTCTCTTGAAATACTCTATGGTGTGCTTAAGTCTTATGAACTTGAACTCTTTCGAAAGAGAGCTATTCAAGGTGGAACTAAAGGAAAGATGGTAAATATGTCTGGTGCTCTTGTTGCTCAAGAACCAAACATCTCTCAACCAAATGAACCATCATAAGGTTCTCAAAAAACACAAGTGACAACTCTGATGATTGAAGAGGTGTTGGATGATGAGGAGAAGGTGGCTCTGCAACTCAAGGATGTTGAAGATGAAGACTTCTATACACTGGAAGGGATAGAAGGCATGGATAATCCAACCATGGATTATATGGCTAAGAGATTTAAGAATATAAGGTTTAGAAGATAAAAGCCATACAAGCCACAGGGTAGACATCCAAATTCAACTAGGGAAGCACATCAAAGGCTGTTGGTGGCGCCACAAGAGGAGGATACAAAACTGGAATGGTGGATAGATCGAAGTTTAGATGCTACAACTGCCATGAGCTTGGTCATTTTGCTACAGAGTGCAGAAGGCCAAAGAAGAATCAGAAAATGGACAAAGGGTCAGAAAATTAGTACAAGAGAAGTCAAGGAAGAGCCTATGTGGCTGAAGGTAAATGCTGGGATGAATCTGATGATGAAGAAGAAGAGGAATATGTGAACTTAGCCCTCATGGCTAGATCAGATGATGAAGCATCAAGCTCCTCAAATCAGGGAAAGAATAAGAAACAGGTCATATGGATCATTGATAGTGGATGCTCCAGGCACATGATAGGTGATAAAGCCCTGCTATCACATTATGTTGAGAAAGCTGGCCTAATTATAACCTTTGGAGACAACAGCAAGGGTTACACTATGGGATATGGCTATTTAGAAATTGGAAATATTGCCACTGATGATATTGCTCTTGTGGATGGATTAATGCACATACTCAGTGTCAGCCAATTCAGTGACAGAGGATTTAAGGTTGAATTTGATAAGATGGTCTGCAATATCTATCACAAGAAGGATGAAAGCGTTTCTCTTAAAAGAGTTAGGAAAGGAAGCTTGTTTATTGCTGATTTGAATTCTAAGACAAGGTCTACTATTTCTACAGTAAAGCAACAGTTGGTGACAACATGCTTTGGCACAAGAAACTCTCTCACCTCAACTTCAAAAGCATGAATATGCTAATGAAGAAGGAACTTGTGAGAGGACTGCCTCAATAGGAATTCTGTCAAGAAGGACTGTGTGAAGGTTGTCAAATGGGTAAATTGAGAAAAACTATACACAAGTCAAAGCAACTGAACACCAACACTTAATCACTCAAATTGATTCACATGGATCTTTTTGGCCCTGTGAATTTCCCATCACTAGCCAGAAAAAGATATGCACTAGTCATGGTGGATGACTATTCTAGGTACACTTGGGTAAAGTTCCTAGAATTAAAAGATGAAGCAGCTCAAAAGATCATTGATCACATCAGAGTTCTTGATAGAACTCCATATGCCAAAGTTCAAATTTTGAGAAGTGACAATGGAACTGAGTTCAAAAATGCAACATTGTTGAATTTCTGCAAAGATTCAGGCATTGTGCAATAATTCTCTACTGCAATAACACCACAACAAAATGTAGTTATAGAAAGGAATAACAGAACCCTCATTGAAGCTGCTAGAACTATGTTGAATGATGCAAAATTACCAACATATTTCTGGACAGAAGCAATTAACACAGCTTGCTACACACAAAACAGAACCTTAATCAACAAGACTCATGGAAACACTCCTTACTATCTATTGACAAGAAAGAAACCTACTGTCAAATACTTTCTTGTATTTGGAAGTAAGTGTTTAATGATGAAAGACAACCATGAAAGGAAAGGAAAGTTTGATGCTAAGGCCTATGAAGGCATCTTCATGGGATATGGATAGAAAGGACAGCCTACGAGTCTATGTCATTGATCACAGAATCATTAAAGAAAGTGTGAATGTTACATTTGATAAAACCAAGTTTCCAGGCCTGCATGAAGATGACAGAATGGAACCCCTCAGATTTGAAAATCAAGGAACTTGGAAGAAGAAGAAATTGTTACTGAAGAGCCCAGTTGTACTCAAACTGTTGAGTTTGAGAGAGTTGCTGTCAACACTGATAATGTAACTCAAACTCTAGCCCAGTCACAAACAATCACAATCAATCATCAAAATGATGGTGACTCTGGAGATGTTGAATAACATGGAGAATACAACAGCAATAGTGGAGAATCAATTCCTCAAGATAGAGTTGATCAAACTGGTCAAGATAGAAACTTACTGATAAGCGTACATTTAATCTTAGTATTGTCCCTGTATTTAAGTTATTTTGTATTGATTTGGATTTTTATTTAATAAATTCTAATGTTTTATTGTAGATATCAAGGAGTTATAATAAAGGAGGGCTTGGAGCTTAAACAGCAAGAGTTGGAAATTAATTTGACTAAAATTCGGATTTTATGGGTCGCTTGCGCAGTCTACACTATTTGGGACATATCTGGAGTTCTACAAGTCTGTTTTAGACGATTCAACAGCCCACGGAAAGCTTAGGAGAAGAGCTTTATTTCTGAAGTGGTCTTGAATTTAGAATCCAGCCGAGTCAGCCCAGAAATAGAGCCCAAAAGTCAGTTACGAATTTTCTTTCTTGGAATTCAATTTTGATTGGGAAATCTCCTTGTAATTGTATTAAATAATTAAAAAAATACTTTTATTAGAGGATGTTATTAGATAGATCAGACCTAGAGAGAGAAGAAAGAGACAAGTAGCCGCATAAAGGAGGAAGAGGAGAAGCTATTAACAAGAAGAATTCAGCCATTGAAGACATTCAATTGGCTTTGTTTTCTCTTATCTTTTTTTATCTCTTCTTATGATTATGTGTTGGTTAACTTTGAATTGTTTTGATACGTTTATTATGAACTAAACTTGTATGAGTTATGATTTTATGGAACCCTAGTATGGGATTGTTGGTGTTTTGATAAGAAGTACTACATGCAGTTTGCAGTTTATTCGTTCAAGTGGATTTCATGTTATATTATTTGCTTTTGTTTGGCCAACACTAGTAGATGATTGAGTTAATTGTAATACTGAGAGGGTTATGATTAATAGACAAAAAACTTGAATGGTGCACGATTATATCTATTGATATTAATTTTGTGACGGTATAGACATATATCGTTACCTTGCATAACCGTGTGAAATTGGTGCTTAATTGTATTCTGAAATTTGAATTGGGCATAGACATATGTTAATTTAATTACAGAATCTATACCATAGTGATTTCGAGAGAAACCTATGACCGTTGAATTTATGGTTAGTAGACTATGATTTTGCTATAGTATTACACTGCTTTATTACCGACATGAACATATTAGGGGGAAATAAAATATCTTGAATTAACTTCTCGTATCTAAAACTCTCGTAACTCTCTTTTCTAGTACAATATTATTTAGTTAATTTAGTTATTACTTGATTAGTTTAAATTAGAAAAACCAAATTAATTCTTGTGTTCTATAACCGAATTGTTTGATACTAATTGCGATTTATACAATTAGGCAATCCTTGAGGAACGATATCTGGTATTTACTACTGTATTACTTGCTTGCGATTGTGTACACTTGCACATCTGTATTTTACGCAACACTTACCCAGGTCTACTAAATGGAATAAGGATCATGCCAGTGATCTAATCATTGGTAATCCTACCTCTGGAGTAAGGACCAGAAGGAATGTATCTCCTGATAGCATGCTTTCATATTTTCTATCTCAAATTGAACCAAAAACTAATGATGAAGCATTGTTGGATTCAGACTAGGTGATAGCCATGCAAGAAGAGCTCAACTAGTTTGAAAGAAATAATGTAATGGAGTTGGTTCCTAGACTAGAAGGAAATCAGTTGTTGATACAAAGTGGGTATTCAGAAACAAATTGGATGAAGGTGGAAATGTGACTAGAAACAAGGCAAGGCTGGTAGCTAATGGTTATTGTCAACAGGAAGGGATAGACTATGATGAAACATTTGCACCTGTTGCCAGACTTGAAGCTACAAGAATTTTTCTGGCCTATGCTGCATATTGTAACTTCAAGGTGTTCCAAATGGATGTCAAAAGTGCCTTTCTCAATGAAGAGTTGGAAGAAGAAGTGTAAGTTGAACAGCCACCTGGATTTGAAGATGCTGAATTGTATGACTTTATCTACAAACTGTTCAAAGCATTGTATAGACTGAAGCAAGCTCCAAGAGCTTGGTATGAAACACATTCCACTTTTCTAATAGAAAATCAATTCACAAGAGGTGTTGTGGACAAAACACTGTTCTACAAGCATGATGGCAAGGACATCATTCTGGTTCAAATCTATGTTGATGACATAATCTTTGGTTCTACAAATGAAAAGTTGTGTGAAAAGTTCTCATCCCTGATGAGAAACAAATATGAGACGAATATGATGGGAGAACTGTCATTCTTCCTTGGCCTACACATTCATCAAAAGGATGATGAAATCTTCATATGTCAAGCTAAATACATCAAGGAGCTGCTCAAGAAGTTCAAGTTAGAAGATGCATCACCTGCTAAGACTCCTATCTCCACAGCAATCAAACTGGATCTAGACCCTAAAGGGAAGAAAGTGGACTCAAGTGTTTATAGAGGCATGGTTGGATCTCTGGTATACTTAACTGTAGCAGGCCAGACATAATGTTTGCTACATGCCTCTATGAATGATTTTAAGCTGATCCAAAGGAGTCACACTTGATTGCTATCAAAAGGATCTTTAGATACCTAAAAGGCACTCCAAATTTAGGCCTTTGCTATCCTAAAGACACTGAATTTGAGTTAGTTAGATTTTCTGATTCAGACTATGCTGGATGCAAAATTGACAGAAAAAGCACAAAAGGAAGCTATCAATTTCTTGGTGGAAGATTGGTGTCATGGTTTAGCAAGAAGCAGCATTCGGTATCTACTTCAACTGCAGAAACTGAATACATTGCAGCTGGAAGTTGCTGTGCTCAAATTCTATGGATGAAGAATCAACTGTTGGATTATGGTCTAGAGTTATCCAACACTCCTGTCTACTGTGATAACACTAGTGCGATAGCCATCTCAGAAAATCCTGTTCAACACTCCAGGACAAAGCACATTGATATCAGACATCATTTTGTAAGGGAGCATGTTGAAAAGGGAATTGTAAAGTTGTTCTACATTCCAACAGAATAGGAACTTGCAGATATCTTCACAAAGACATTGGATCAATCAACCTTCAATAGGTTGGTAAGTGAGTTGGGAATGCTAAATCTAGTATGTTAACTTACTAGTTTTACATTACCAATTTTCATTGCAGCTCGTGACAATATCTTTCTAAGATACTGTCATGAGAAGTTACTGTCTACATGTTTGCTAATTTCTATGACAACATGTTTGCCATGTTATGCTTATTTGAACAATATGCATGTCTTAAATTTTGAATCAAACTTTATGTGATAGTAATTCAATTACTGTTCTAGTTCTGAGAAGTGATTAGTCAAGGAATCGTGTTCATTGGTCATATTTGCTTAATTTGTTGGGTTAATGTGGAACACGTCTCTTAATTACATTTTGTGGTAGTTGTATGGGCATTCCAAACTGTTGACCATTAGTCTTACCCCTCCCCAAGTCTGCCTATAAAATGAACCTTAGGCTATAACATTTTTTCATTCTTAAAAGGGTAGATAAAATGGAAAACAAAGTAGGAATTGAGTACAAACCAAAAATTTGGTGCGAAGAGTCACAGAGAGAGGAGATTGAACTCATGTTCAACAAGGTTGATGAGGTCCTCGAGGAGGAAGAGAAAAAAGAGAAAGAAATCAAGGCCACCAAGGAAGCAAAGTGGCTGAAGCAAGATGAAGAATTTCAGGCGCTTCTTAAGAAAGAAGGGCTCTCAGAAGAAGACGTTCGTAAAGAAACACTAGAAATACTTAATAATGTCTTTAAACAAAAGAAAGATTAAATGTATTTATTTATTTTCTTATTGACATTATTAATGAAAAGTTATCTTAAGTTCTTGCGTGTTTTTTACTTGCTTGATGCTTGATTGATTGACTGATCATATTACTGTGCATTTGAACAAATTGCTGATTAAAATGAACATACGTTATTTGGTAATTCTTTAATTAAGTATATTAATGAAAGGCTTTATTAAATTCTCAACAGATAGTTTTTCACCTTAGTTAGTGTGATCAAGAGAAGTAACTGTCATTGTATGGCTTGACAGTTAGTCTCTTGACAGCAGGGAAAAACTTTCTACCATGAGTATTTAAAAGATACTTGACGATGAAAGTATGTTTTTCATGACAATGATACTGTCAAGGAAAATCTACTATCATCACTCAAAAGTTACTGATGATTTGTTCTAGCGCACATGTTACTATCAAAGATAGTGGACCGTTACAAATGGCATTTTTAACTATCCCCACGAAAAAGTAACTGCCCACGACACCACGTAACTGTTTTAATGGGTTAAGACACGAAGTTACTTTCCCCTATTCCAGTAAAAATGTTTGCTATTCTCATATAAGAAACTGTCAATCAAACAAACACATTACTCCTTCCAAAACTCTTCTACTGAAAAAGCTTGAACTCTCTCCAAATCTAAAAAGCAGAAATGGCACCCAAACAATCTTCTTTTCAAACTAATTTTGTTGGCATCCTTTCTGCTGGTGATGTTGGTGAAGGCTTCAAGGGGCTTGTCTCCTTTATGAACAAGTCCTATCTAGGTCATGCCATAACCTTAACTCCAACTCTAGACCTAGACACACTTGAACAATTTTGGCGCACAGCCTCTGTTCAAGGAAATGCTGGTAGTGAATCTATAAGCTTCAAAATCAATAACACCACTCACATTCTCACTATCAAAGGTATCAATGAAGCCATGGGAACTGGACTACAAGAAAATGAATCTTACCAGGAGCTAGCAGATGATGAATCTTTGAAAATGTTCTTCTTAAAGATTGGGTACTTGTCCTATTCTTGAAGAACGCATAGATAAATGGTACCCATCTGGGGAAATGATAGAAAGTATCTAAGGAAAGAGTGGAGTATGGTTTTTGATGCAATGGTGAAGGTGTTCTCAACAAAGACTACTGGCTGGAATGGCATACCCACCTACATCAAGAAACTCACTCACTTGTCCACGGCTACAAGGTGGATGTAGGAAAGCTGATAATGGCACAACTCAAAGCTGCCCTAGGCAAAAAGGTATCTATTTATCCTTGCTTTCTTACAATGTGTATTAATTCTTTATGTGGTCTTGTTGAAGATGCCCCTCACACAGGGGAGTGCAACATTTTGAAAAGGAACACACACACACAACTCTCAATTCACAGAATTTAAATTCACATATTCCACTTTGCTTCACACAACATATAGTGAATCAAGTGCCCAACCTTGATTTTCCATTGCCCATTGAGTATGATACTTTCTCTCTCCAGAATGAGAATGAATTAGACCCAAATTCAGTTAATCCACATTCTACACCATACAGTCAGCCTAGGTTCTCTAGACTACCAGAAGTCCAGAAAATAGTCATACAAGAATCCAAGAAAAGACCTTTGAAAACTGGTGTTGGTGGTAGTACTGAGAGCATTGAGGGAGAAACTGCACTTGATGCAGTAAATAAGGATGTTAGTCAAAGTGAACCCATAGTGGTTCCTCTTGAGCCTAAGAAGAAGAGAGCTAAGAGGGCCAAAGCCACTGTCAACCACCCTACAGTCTCACAAAAGGCTGTAGAGGATGAAAGGGCAACAAACACATCCCTAGATGTCCCTTCTCAACAAGGGGCACCTATTAAAACTAGCCTGTCTCCCAAGGCATGATATAAAGAGTCTGCACAACATCATGAACTCACTCATGAAGAGCCTCCACTTGCAGGAACACACATGGAGTTAGGGCACAGTGAGGTTGAAACTTCTACTATTGATGTTCCACAAATTCACCATGTGGAACAACCAACACTTTCTTTTATACCTTCACCTTCTTACTTCTCTATTCCATTAATTGTTTTTTCCACAACCTAGAGAGGGGGACAGTACCAACCCTTCAGGTTTTGATCATCCATATCCTATCTTCGATGAGCTCCCATCTAGTGGTCCACAAGAACCCATTGCTTAAAGTGTGATGGATACCAATCTCTCAAACACTGAGCTAGAACATGGTAGATCTCTGCTAGAAATTGAAACAGCCAACACCTTCTTTGAACTCCATAAAGTAACTGACCTCAGGAAGTTGCTGTCACAACCTCAGTTGCTGTCAAGGACACAACCAAAGTTGCTATCACCCCACCTGTTGACAGTAACATTCTGGATAAAGATGTTGTCACCTCCACACAACTCACTCAAGATGAAGTACTTGTTGAAGATGCATCTGATGATGACATGGCTATTTATCAATGAAGCCATGGGAACTGGACTACAAGAAAATGAATCTTACCAGGAGCTAGCAGATGATGAATCTTTGAAAATGTTCTTCTTAAAGATTGGGTATACTGGTCCTATTCTTGAAGAACGCATAGATAAATGGTACCCATCTGGGGAAATGATAGAAAGTATCTAAGGAAAGAGTGGAGTATGGTTTTTGATGCAATGGTAAAGGTGTTCTCAACAAAGACTACTGGCTGGAATGGCATACCCACCTACATCAAGAAACTCACTCACTTATCCACGGCTACAAGGTGGATGTAGGAAAGCTGATAATGGCACAACTCAAAGCTGCCCTAGGCAAAAAGGTATCTATTTATCCTCGTTTTCTTACAATGTGTATTAATTCTTTATGTGGTCTTGTTGAAGATGCCCCTCACACAGGGGAGTGCAACATTTTGAAAAGGAACACACACACACACAACTCTCAATTCACAGAATTTAAATTCACATATTCCACTTTGCTTCACACAACATATAGTGAATCAAGTGCCCAACCTTGATTTTCCATTGCCCATTGAGTATGATAATTTCTCTCTCCAGAATGAGAATGAATTAGACCCAAATTCAGTTAATCCACATTCTACACCATACACTCGGCCTAGGTTCTCTAGACTACCAAAAGTTCAAAAAATAGTCATACAAGAATCCAAGAAAAGACCTTTGAAAACTGGTGTTGGTGGTAGTACTGAGAGCATTGAGGGAGAAACTGCACTTGATGCAGCAAACAAGGATGTTAGTCAAAGTGAACCCATAGTGGTTCCTCTTGAGCCTAAGAAGAAGAGAGCTAAGAGGGCCAAAGCCATTGTCAACCACCCTACAGTCTCACAAAAGGCTGTAGAGGATGAAAGGGCAACAAACACATCCCTAGATGTCCCTTCTCAACAAGGGGCACCTATTAAAACTAGCCTGTCTCCCAAGGCATCATATAAAGAGTCTGCACAACATCATGAACTCACTCATGAAGAGCCTCCACTTGCAGGAACACACATGGAGTTAGGGCACAGTGAGGTTGAAACTTCTACTATTGATGTTCCACAAATTCACCATGTGGAACAACCAACACTTTCTTCTATACCTTCACCTTCTTACTTCTCTATTCCATTAATTGTTTCCTTTCCACAACCTAGAGAGGGGGACAGAACCAACCCTTTAGGTTTTGATCATCCATCTCCTATATTGGATGAGCTCCCATCTAGTGGTCCACAAGAACTCATTGCTTAAAGTGTGATGGATACCAATCTCTCAAACACTGAGCTAGAACATGGTAGATCTCTGCTAGAAATTGAAACAGCCAACACCTTGTTTGAACTCCATAAAGTAACTGACCTTAGGAATTGCTGTCACAACCTCAGTTGCAGTCAAGGACACAACCAAAGTTGCTATCATCCCACCTGTTGATAGTAACATTCTGGATAAAGATGTTGTCACCTCCACACAGCTCACTCAAGATGAGGTACTTGTTGAAGATGCATCTGATGATGACATGCCTATTTCTCATATCTTCAAGATACCCTCTAAACTTTCTACTTTTACTTTTATGCATGTAAGTACTGCTCATACACATGCATCTAGGATGAGTGAGGGAGAGCAAAAGAAAAGAGAGATAAAAGAAAAGAGAGGTGAGCTATAAAATGAGAGGCAGCCAAATGAGATGGCAAAAGGAGAGGGACTTGAGCATGTCCAGAGTGAAATTGAGGGAACCCCATCAACTCAGGCTCTAGGCCTTGAGAGTTCAATTGTGAGGATTGATCAGATCACTCAGAAAAACAATGAGAGTGTGAGAAACCCATCAGCCTCCATGCACCATTTTTTCTTTCACCACCAAGAAGGTTAAGATCTAGTGGTCCTTCTAAACAAGCTACTTCAAGGTTGAAATCCCTTGAGGACAGATGTGTCTCTATGGAAGCCAACTTGACAATTTGTCGAATGTGGTGGTGGCTAGTTTTGCTGAGATCAAACAAGCCTTGCTGTCATTTTCTGCTACTCTTGATGCTATCAAATTAACTAAGGAGGAGAAGGTGATAGATCAGAATATCTCATAGCAATCAGACAAGGAGAAACAAGGTGGAGCTACAAGCAAGGGGAGTCTGGGAGAAAGGGGGAGCAAAATGAAGCTGCAAGTAAGGGGGAGCAAATTGTAGAAGAAGAAGAAGAAGAAGAAGAAGAAGAAGAAGAAGAAGAAGAAGAAGAAGAAGAAGAAGAAGAAGAAGAAGAAGAAGAAGAAGAAGAAGAAGAAGAAGAAGAAGAAGAAGAAGAAAGAAACATTGGTGTAGAATTGAAATACATTGGAGCAAGTAATCTGGTTGAACAGGAAATTGATGGTGAGCAAGTGTTGATATCTAAGGAGGTACTGGAAGAAATGCAGAAAACTCAGAAATCCAAAATACCAATACTGCCTCCTGTGCAAATTAGAGAGCCAACTCCTGAAACCAATGAAACTACACTTCAAAGGAGATGGAGAGAACAGGAGGAACAGAACAAGTTGGGAAAAGGCAAAGGGAAGATGCCTGAATATATCTCATTAGATATTTTATGGGGTGAAGGCACTGAGATTAGCCAATGAGAAATAGAAACAATAATGGTAGACTACATGGAGAGCACTTTACATAACAAGGATGAAGAGTTCAGTAGATTGATTGAAAAAATCAACAGAGAAGCAAGTGAAGTCTTTTCAAAACTTCCAACACTACTGGAAAACAGGATTACAAGTGTCTCTGTGAAGGTTAATCAGGAGAAGAGATGGGCTATTGATGTATATTTAAACACTAGACACACAATGTTTTCACTATGCAATTATTGCAAAATCTTTCAGTCAGGATATTGAACATTTTGGAATTAAAAGTGAAATCCAACTCTACAACTTTCAATGAAATTCTACTAATGCAAATCCAGAACTTGATTTTAGAAAAACTCCCAGAAGTCAACCTGGATCCATACTGTGTTTACTACAAAACAATCACCAAAACATATCTAGATCTAAGTGGCCCAGCAAAAATGCAGAACAATTCAATCTTGGCGTTGCTAAAACAAATCTTCAACTCTAAGGCAAACAAGGAAAAGGTCAAGGCTGTCAAAGTAATTCACAATCTATTGGCAAGGAAAAAGAAGGACCTTAGCTCAAAAGTTAAGGAGTTGATTGCTGAAGAAAATGCCAGTATTAGTGAAAAAGGTGGAAGCTATAGGTATGATGACACCCTTGATGAGGATGAGAATGATGAAAGTGGTGGATCTGGATTGCCTAAAGCATTTAGTGAAGCAAATGTTGAGAAAAGAATCAAAGGAAGAAACTACTAAAATTGATGAGAAAGATGTTGGTACTACAGATGAAAGGGAGATAAACATTCTTGAAGCTTTGGAGGCAAACATCTAAAGAAGTGCAGTTGACAGTATCAATGCTGAAAAAGATGTTGTCTACAAAGAAGCTGTCAAGAAAGTTACTATCGAGAAAGTTACTGTCATGGAAGATGCTATCAATACAGATACAGGAGATACTGTCAAGAGTAAAAATGAAGATATTGTCATGGAGGATGCTATTAAGACAGACTCAGGAGATGATGTCATGGGTAAAGCCACAGAAGCCCCCAAACCCAAAAGGACAAAAACCAAGGCAAAAGTTTGGTTCTCTATACAAGTATCTGAAGATGTGACAACCTATAAGGTAAAGACCAAGCAGAAAAGTTCAGGGAAGAAAAAGGCTACAGGTCATGGAGTGAGGAAGCCAATTCAAGCAAGAAGTATAAATATCTTTGAATGTCTGAAAGAAAAAGCTCAAGAAGAAATCACGGATGTCGAAGTGAAGCTAGATACCAATAGTGTAGCAAGTCAATATATCCTTTTGCAAAATAAAGCTAGATTGATGGATGTTGAAAAGGACTTCACTATGGTAACTAGATCAACAACAATTACAAGTGATCTTAAAGAAAAATTTAGTAAGGTTAGACGCAGAGAATGATGGAGCGACTGCAAAGTTATGATAAATTTAGAACTTATATCTATGGTCAAGAATCTTAGATGGATTTGAAGGATGTAAAGATGACCACTTCTCATCAAATCCAACAGTACATTGATGAGATAGAAGATGATGCTAAATTTCTTGATGAAAAGACCTTAGTGCAAAGTCTCAAAGTGTACCTAAAGGAAGCTCTCAAAAGAGAGCATGAAGCTAAACAAAAAAGGATAGCTCAATCCCAAGCTAAGTAAAATTTTATATCTGCTCAACCTAGAGAAGTATCTTCTTTGTAGTTAGATCATTGTCCTATGAACTGTCAAACTCTTGGAAATGTTCTGGTTTTTATTTGCATTTATCAGAAATAAAGTTTTAAATGTTCTGATCTATGTTAGTTAAGTTGTCAGCATGCTTTGTTTGTAAATTTGTTGTTATTTTACAAATTGGGGGAGATTGTTAGGATTTATGGGTGATAGCTTAGAAGAACTTAACTAGACTTTATTATTCTTAGTCTTCATAGATTAATTAGAACATACTGTCACAGCCAAAGTATGTTCTTGTAGCCAAATAAGTTATTGTCATGTAATAAATATGTATGACTTGGAAAAAGTTCATTCGAATGTTCAAACCTCAAGGAATACATCAGGTCGACAGCAAAAATAAAAGTTACTGTCATCTATCTGATAGTAATTAAGTTTACAAGAAGACATCATGTTGCAAGTCATGACAGAATATCCACTCTAACAGCAACATTGGCGAAAGCATGAAGACAGCAACACTCTCACACTTTGACAGCAAGCCTGGAATTCCTGATAGCAACATTGGCGGGGATTCATACTGTCATTCAAAGTACATTCTCATGACAGCAGACTTGTCGTCTAAGGTTACTGTCTCAATGGAATCATTTTGAATTGGGGATTTACCAAGTCAAATAATGTGACAAAAGAAATGTTCAAGAAATAGGGGTGCTGCAGTATCCAAAGATTGTAGCAGACTTGCAAAGACTACGACAGAAGCTTGATAGATAACAAGACAAAGCTTACCAATTCGAGAGTATGGTAAATCAACATCTACTAGAATTGGGATAGCTTAATTTAGAATGTATCCAGATTTCTTTACGTATATTGATAACTCTGATTGTATAGCAATTTAGGAAAGTCACATGGGTGTGCAAATTGTAGGGACCTGCCACTTGAAAATGACTGCATCTCTACAACCCATGCAGATAGAGACAATAGAGCAAAATTCTGATTTATAGAGATCTATCTCTCATTCTATTTGTATCACTAAAGAAAATAAAGCTGGAGAAATATCACATTTTTTCTAGGTTGTAGCAACACTTCGCAAAATAAATAAAACATTTATTTTGTGAGAAATATCTTGAGTTACTACTTGTGATTGCATTTCCCACTGATAAATTAGAATGTTAGAAATAATTGATGTGAATAATAATCAGTGTTACAGTGAAATATCAGAGTTTAGCTGGAAGCAGTCAGAGTTTAGTTAAACACTGACAGATGGAAGCTCGACAGAGTTTGTTAAACTCTGTCTGGAGGAAGCGTCTACTGGTCAACAGTGTTTGAAGAATTATTGAAGATAATTATGGAAGCAATATCTTTGAAGATTGGATAGCTGTCAAAGAGATTGAGTTGACTAAGGAGACGTGTAGCAATCGTAATTGATATCAATTTTATAGCTAATTTATAGGAGTATAAATTATCGATTGTATAGCAGCTGTATATCTTATAAATACAGTTAGGTTAACCCTAGAAGGGTATCGATCGTGTAAAGCAATATTATTCATTGTAACCTAAGCAGCTCTCTGTGATATGTTACATCACTGAGAGAGGAGTTATTAATTCCAAACAGTTTTTAATTGTTTAAACGTGTGTTTTATTATTAATCTCTCATACAATCTTGATTATAATTGTGTATTCGGCCTAACAATTGGTATCAGAGCCAATCTGTTACTCTATGCAGTTTAAGATCCACACACAGCTATAATTAATGGCAGAGATACCTCCTCCATCAGGTTCTAGTGCAAGTACTGAGAAGGCTCAACCTACTACTGTGAGTCGTTATGAGATAATTAGGGTTCCTATTCTCAGGCCGACAGAGTATTCAATCTGGAAGGTGAAGATGACCATGTTTTTGGAGGCTACAGATCCAGAATATCTTGACAGAATTTATGAAGGTCCTCATAAGCCTACAAAGTTATCTGTTGTTGCTGCTGGTCAAGAAGCTAAATCAGTCCCAAAGGAGAAGAAAGATCTGACTCCTGAAGATCTTTCATCTATTGCTAAGGATGCAAAAGTTAGGCATTTACTTCATAGTGCCTTAGACAATGTTATGTCTAATAAAGTGATTAACTGCACTACTGCCAAAGAAATCTGGGATGCCCTTGAGGTTAGATGTCAAGGAACTGCTGCTATCAAGAAGAATAAAAGGAACATACTCACACAGGAGTATGAGCACTTTGAGGCTAAATCTGAAGAAACCATGACAGAAACATTTGACAGATTCTGTAAACTGCTCAATGATTTGTCACTGGTTAATAAAGAGTATGATCAAGAAGACTCAAATCTCAAATTTCTTCTTGCCTTACCTGAAAAGTGGGATGTGAAGACAACCACCATAAGAGACAACTATGATCTTACTGATACTGAGATTGATGAAATCTATGGGTTGCTCAAAACTCATGAATTGGAATTGGAGCAGAGAAACAGGAGATCAAGTAAGAAGACAAAGTCTGTTGCTCTTAAGGTTGAAGAAAAACCCTTGAAGAAGGAAGCATCAAGGAAGAAAGCTAAGGGAAAGGCTTTAGTCATACATTCTGAAAGTGAATCATCAAACTTTGATGTTGATTCAAACACTGATGAATCATCTGATTCTGAGGATGATGAAGAAGAAATGTTGCAAATGGCTGCTTTGATGGTGAAGACCTTCAAGAAGATGGGTTTCAAGAACTTCAAGAAGGGAAAAAGGTTTTCTAAGAAAGATTCAAATTCTGACAGAAAGAGTTTCAGAGAGTCTGAGAGAAAGGAGACTAAATCTGGGAAGAAAGACAAGTCTGAGATTCAATGCTACAAGTGTATGGAGATGGGTCACTATGCTCCTGAATGCAAGAAGGGTAAAACTGAAAAAGCACTCTTCACAAAAGGCAGACACTTTAGACTCAGATGAGGATGTTAACTATGCTCTCATGGATTCTATTGTGAATGGATCTGATGATTCTGAAAACAAGGTACCTCTAACTACCTATGCTTATAATACTGATAATATAACTGAATTGAGAATCTATCTTAAGTCTTTGCATATCAGTTATAGGGATCAGACTTTAGAGAATGAGAGAATCAAATCTGAGAATTCTGAACTTAAAGTGAGAAATAAAATTGTTGAAGAGAAACTTGAAAACATGCAACAAGTTCAGAAAGAAAGAGATGATGCTGTTTATCTAGAACAGGATTTGCTAGGAAGATATAAGCAACTAGAATATGAATTGGAGAAGGCAAATCACATAATTAAAACTTGGACTCATTCTGGTAAAGACACTCAAGAGGTTTTTCAGTCAGACACAGTTGGTTTAGGTTACTGTGAGGGAGATGAACTTAGGTTTCAAAATAAAGTCAAAATTAGAAGACATCTTCCATCTACAAAATTTGTTCATGGAATAAATGAACCTAAGTCTGAAGCTGAAAAAGGAGCTTTTAAGAAAGAACCAATAAAAACTAGTGTTAAACAGGTTAATATTGGTTCAATGACAGATAAACAACTCAAGCATAAGTTTAAGGAGTTAAAATCTATTAAGAAACAAAAAGTGTCTAGGAAGAATAGAAATGGTAAAGTAGGCATTACTCAAGGTAATTATCTAATGCTTGCTACTTTCGCTCCAAGAAAGACATGTCATAACTGTAGTAGCACTAACCATCTTGCTAGTTTCTGCAGGAAGAATAAAAACATTAATTCTTTACCTTCCAAGTCTGAAGTAAAGAAAGATTATATTAGAACTAGACCACAGACTTTATGCAAACATTGTGGAAGTACTTGGCATTCTATTTATACTTGCAGAGATTATCATGCTATCTATCATAATCATTATGAAATAAAGCCCAATCTGAAATGGGTTAAGGTTAATTCTGCAAGTGTAAATTCTGAAAATGTTAGCTTAAACTCTGATAATGTGAATTCCGCTGCTAAAGCAAACAAAGTTAAGAAAGCCAAAGGATCCAAGCAAGTCTGGATCCTTAAATCTAATCTTCAGTGATTGTTTGTGATTGCAGGGCATCAGGGAGAGTACCCTAGTCGTGGACAGTGGATGTTCAGGACATATGACTGGAAATAAAGCCCTGCTATCAGAGTATGTGGAAAAGGCTGGCCCAAAAGTTTCCTATGGAGATGGCAACATAGGACGTACTCTAGGATATGGCAATATCAATCTTGGAAGTGTCATCATCACAAATGTAGCTCTGGTTCCAGGACTCAAGCATGATCTGCTATCTGTGAGTCAAATCTGTGACAGAGGATATCATGTAGATTTTCAGCCTGAATACTGTGAAATCATCAGTAAATCTACAGGGAAAGTTGTTCTAGTTGGACACAGGCGCAATAATATCTATGAAGCAAGTTTGTTGACAAATTCTGATGGAAAAGCTGTGTGCCTGTCCACAAGAATGTCTAGTGAAGAGAGTTGGAAGTGGCATAAGAAACTCTCTCATCTGAATTTGAACAACATTAATGAGTTGATAAGAAAGGATCTTGTAAGAGGACTTCCAAAGTCTTTATTAAATGTTGATGGCCTGTGTGATTCCTGTCAAAAGGCCAAACAAAGGAAGTCATCTTTCAAGAACAAGTCTGAATCTTCAATTGTTGATCCTTATCATCTTCTACATGTTGATCTCTTTGGACCAGTGAATGTCTTGTCAATTGGAAGAAAGAAATATGCTCTAGTCATTGTTGATGAACACACCAGATACACTTGGGTGTATTTTCTAGCAAAGAAGGATGAAACTGCATTAACTCTGATGGAGCATGTAAAGCTGCTGGACAAAGGATCAAAACACAAAGTCAAAATAATCAGGAGTGATAATGGAACTGAATTCAGGAATGCAACAATGGAAGAATTCTACAAGAACAGAGGGGTGAAGCAAGAGTTTTCTGCACCTGGTACACCACAGCAAAATGGTGTAGTTGAGAGGAAAAACAGAACCTTGATAGAAGCTGCCAGAACTATGCTTGATGAAGCAAAATTACCAACCTATTTCTGGGCAGAAGCAGTTCAAACAGCCTATTTTACTCAAAATGCCACACTGATCAACAAGCATGGAAAAACACCATATGAGATGGTGAGGGAAAAGAGGCCAAACATGAAATATTTTCATATTTTTTGGTGCAAATGCTTTGTGTTGAAAAGTCATCCTGAACAATTGACTAAATTTGAGTTAAAAGCTGATGAAGGAATTTTTGTTGGCTATCCGCTGTCAACTAAGGCATTCAGAGTTTATAATCTGAGAACCAAAGTGATCATGGAGTCGATTCATGTGTCATTTGATGACAAGAAAATAATTGGACTTGAAGATGTAGATGAACATGATCAACTGCACTTTGAAAATAAAGACTTAACCTCTGATGAAACTGATCTGATAAACTCTGTTGAAGCATACTCTGAACCTCTACTGGTAAACACTGAAGAAACTTCTCAGCCAGAACAAAGGGGAGAACCAGTTGAGGGGGAGCATGATCAAAATGATGACTCAAATTCTGATAGTGAGTCAACTGAAAAATCTGGATCAAACTCTGATGACTCAAACTCTGAAAGTGCAAAATCTGATAGTTCAAACTCTGAGCAGTCAAATTCAGGGGGAGCCTCAGAGACTGATGAAAGGCAACAAGAAAATCAGGAGAACATGGATCAAGGGGGAGGATCACATACTGATAGAAGCCATTTACCTTCTGCTAGGAAATGGACAAAATCTCATACACCTGATTTAATTATTGGAGATCCAGATGCAAAAGTAAGGACAAGAAGTGCTACAACAAGTGAATGTCTATTTCATGCATTCTTGTCTAAGAATGAACCAAAGAAGGTAGAAGAAGCTCTTCAAGATGCTGACTGGATAACAGTAATACAGGAGGAGTTGAATGAATTTGAAATAAATGAAGTATGGACTCTTGTACCTAGACCAAAGAATAGATCTGTTGTTGGTACTAGATGGGTTTTCAGGAACAAAATTGACAGTGAGGGAGTTGTTACAAGGAACAAGGCAAGACTTGTGGCAAAAGGCTATTCACAGCAGGAAGGAATAGACTATGATGAAACTTTTGCTCCAGTTGCAAGATTGGAGGAAATAAGAATTTTTCTAGCATATGCCTCTCACAAGAAATTCAAGGTTTTTCAGATGGATGTGAAAAGTGCTTTTCTGAATGGGAAGCTTGAAGAAGAAGTGTTTGTTGAACAACCACCAGGTTTTGTGGACCCAAAATATCCAGACTATGTCTACAGGCTGGATAAGGCACTCTATGGACTTAAGCAGGCACCAAGAGCATGGTATGAAACTCTGGCTCAATTTCTTTTAGAAAGTGGGTTCAACAGAGGTGCAATTGATAAAACACTGTTCTACTTTAACTATGGTGATGACTTGCTTTTAGTTCAGATATATGTTGATGACATAATTTTTGGGTCTACTAATGATAAACTCTGTAAGAAGTTTGCCAACCTCATGCAGTCCAGGTATCAAATGAGCATGATGGGAGAGCTTAGTTATTTTCTAGGCCTACAGGTGAAGCAAACAGATGATGGGATTTTCATAAATCAAGCAAAATATACCAGAAATCTTCTCAAGAAATTTGGTATGCTTGACTGCTCATCTGCATCAACTCCCATGGCAACAACAACAAAGTTGGACAAAGACACAGGAGCTTCAGTAGATATGACAAGCTACAGAGGCATGATAGGGTCTCTTCTTTATCTAACAGCTAGCAGACCTGATATCATGTATGCAACTTGTCTCTGTGCAAGGTTTCAGGCAGACCCCAGAGAACCACATTTAACAACTGTGAAGAGGATTTTTAAGTATCTCAAGGGGACCATAACCTTAGGTCTGTGGTATCCTAGAGAATCAGATTTCAAGCTACTTGGTTACTCTGATGTAGACTTTGCAGGCTGTAAGATAGACAGAAAAAGCACCAGTGGAAGCTGTCAATTTCTAGGTGATAGACTTGTTTCTTGGTACAGCAAGAAACAAAAATCAATTTCTACATCTACAGCTGAAGCAGAGTATATTGCTGCTGGTAGTTGTTGTGCACAGATTATGTGGATGAAGAATCAATTGCTGGATTATGGATTGAGGTACAGTAAAATACCTATTTACTGTGATAATCAAAGTGCTATTGCTATGACAGGTAATCCAGTACAGCATTCAATGACCAAGCACATCAGCATAAGATACCACTTTATCAGAGAACATGTAGAGGAAGGGAATATTGAGCTTCATTTTGTGTCTACAGAACAACAACTTGCAGACATCTTCACTAAGCTATTGAGTGAAGCTATATTTACAAGGCTGGTAAATGAACTAGGAATGGTCTCTGGTTTTGACTAGAGATATTGGTTAGACTCAAAATTTTACTTATGTAATGTGTTGCTCATATTTCTGTGATATGTTAATTGCTATTTGAATTCTATTATTAAACTCTTCTATGGAAACTCTGTTCGTTAACTGTTAAACTCTGTTAGCATGCTCTGTAGGTCATACATTGTTGACAAGTTGGATAAACTCTGAGAAACTCTGATATTTTTGTCTGAATGTAAACACCGATGAAGAAATATGTATGAAGCATGATTCTCAGTAAATAATCATGAATCCTTCTAAGTTATTTGTGATCTAATCTTAGACTGTGTAAAAAATTAACACAGTATGATACTGTTTCATATTTATAGCATCTCTTAGTTTATTTATCCTAAACTCTCAGTCTGTAAATACTGTGTGCATTACCTCTCATGAATAACTTCTGATGTTGATGAGCTCTAAACTCTATTAGTTATACACTGTTAATTTAAATGCTATTATTAGACTACCCCCAAAGAAAATGTATATAGGTTGCTAAAACTCCTTTGAGATTATGTTGGTGTCTAGGACGACCTGGGAACTTGCTGGTATATAGTAAGGGCTAAAATTCTCTAATTTTTGGTGACTAGTCAAAGATTAGGAAGACCCAGGAACTTATCAAAATGATAAGGGCTTAAATTATAGGATTTTTGGTGACTAGTTCCAACCTCTGATTACTGGAGAAACGAAAAAAAAAATTAGAAGGGGGGTATAAATTAATTAAATGTTACTGTATATTAATCGTTTACTACAGAGTTTAGCATTCATCATACATTCAGTGTTTACTATGAGAGTTTGTGCATCAAGTGTTTACTGATTTACTTTATGGATTTTATGAAAAATTAGATGCTCTAAAAATTGAATTGGTAAACTCTGCTATACACACACATATATTCACACTTGTGCAGTTTTTAAAAGGATTATGGTAATGAAGTTGGAGAATTGACAAACGCTGACGAATTTTGTCTAATACTCCGAGGTATATTTTCTTTCAGATAATTTACATACTTGGGGTAAAAAGAGTTTTTTTTTTGAAAAATGAAATAAATTTTTACCAACTGTTAATGAGTGTTGGAGTGTTAAAGTGTGGAGAGAAAAGTAGCAGTAATTATTGCCACAATTACTGAACGTGCAAAGTCTTTTCATTGCATGTGTGCCATGTGTCCCACTTACACATTAAACAAGGAATTGGTTGAGTGTATTAATGTTAAAACAATTGGGTTTTACTTTTTCATTACAACTCTAATCATTTTTACATACACGGTTATTTTCTCTGCACACAACCCACTCACAGCCACTTGTTATTTCACTTGCACATTTTCACAAACACCTTTCCTACATATCGTTTTCACTGATATTTTCTTCTCACATCGATTCTAATGGCCACCAAAGCTTTTACTGCTCAAGGGTTATTGTTTGTACCTAATAATTATGCAGCCCCATTGAACAATATAAACGTTCCAGAGGCGTTTCATTTGATTCAAAACTTTTTGCGGGATTCAGAGATTGGTACAGCTTTAGTCGAACCACCAATGCTTTATGCCACGCAGATTGCTACATTCTGGAAGAACTCTACTTATGCCGATGAAGGAGAGAATGGGACTCGACAGAGTATGTGATTACTCCTACAACAATCAGAGACACTATGGGTTTCGACACACACACTTCATACAGTGTTGCTAGTGGGAATCAACTGAAAGAGATGTTGCAGCAACTTGGTTGTTCAGGTCCTTTAGAGAGACTTGGTAATGTGAAAAGGCCAATGCTAAGGAAGGAGTGGAGTTTCTTCTTTGATTGTATAACAAGGGCCTTTGGAAAGAAAGTCACAAACTGGGATGCTATTCCTACTGACAGTCTTTAAATCGGGTATTCTCTTCTTTATGGAAGTAATTTCGATTTTGGTAGACTTATTTTAATGAATATAGGTGACAGATTGTCAGAGTCTAGTACTGTCTACTTTGCTAGATTTTGTCAATTGTTATTCACTGCTTGTGTTCCTGGTGTTGAGATTACTGAGGAGGACACCATACTGGCCTTTAAGGTTAATAAGAGAATATTCTCTGATTTGACTAACAAGGATGCCACCAAGGAGCAATTACCTGCCTTGGTTTTGCCTCTTGCTCTACAAAATTTCTTACATCAACCCCAAGAACCACAACAGCCTGAACCACAACAGCATGAACCTGTAAACACTGAACCCATACAACCACCTGCAAACATTCAACCTCAAACTCTAAACACTGAAACTCAAACTCAACCACAAACCCAACCTCAATCTGAACAACAACCACTACCTACAAAGACCAAATCAAAACGTGGAGGTAGAACAAATCACACAGTAGAAAATACACAGCATAGATCTGCTAGAGCTAAAAGGGAATCTGTTACAGCTAAAAAGCAGTCTGTCAGGACTAGAAAGGAAAGAGCAAACAGACCTCCATCACCATCTGTTGTTGAAGATTCTACTGATGAAGAAGAGACAGTTGAGGTGCCTCAAGCTAAGAGGAGAAGGTTGATACTTCATGAGTCTGATGAGGAGATGAATATTGAAGCTCCAGAGGTGATTTCTAAGGAAATACCTATTGTTGAGGTACATACTGCAGAAGAAGCTGTTCATACAACTGAACATGTACAAATGGATGAGACACACAGAGATGGTTTTGCTGCTATGGATGATTTTGTTGAAACATTCATACCATTCTCTGATTCCATTAATGTTCCTATCTCACATGTTATTGCAAATTCTGAAGAAACTGATGCAGCTGATCAGCCTACTGTAGTACTTGATGAAACAGTAGCAACTCATACTGAGTTATTCTCTGATGCTCACCAAACTACTGAACAAGGTGAAGAAGTTGAACAGGGTGACATTGCAAAGTCTGTTGAAACTAGAGAGCAACCTGCAGAGAATGTTGCTGATGAAATTGCAGAGAATGTTGCAGAGACTGTTGCTGAAACTGTTGAAGCTGCAGTGCATAATGATGAGATTGATCCAGTTGCAGATGCTAATGCTGAAGATGAAGGAAGTGCAGAATCTAACTCTTCTCAGAGTATACCAGTACAAACTGGTGCTAAGCACACACCTTTTTCTCAACCTTCACATCAACATGAAATTGATGCAGAACATTTTGCCAAGAATTCAAGGGATTGGTATAAAGTAGATTGCATTTTTCCTATTGAAAGAGCAGCTAAATTTGTGCATCAATCTGCCAAACAGATTTCAAATCCTGATATTCTCTCAAGTTTGCAAGCAACTATTGTTCAAGTCAAGACACTGAATGAAAGGTTTGATGAGTCTCAAAAGGCAATTAATGAACTGAGAGCTGATGTTGTTGCTCGAGACATGACCATGCAGAGGGATAATCAAACAAAGTTTAAGACCTTTTCTAAAGCTCAAGAAACTCTGTTTCAAAGGCTAGGTCAAGTTGAACAAAATCAGACTGTCTTGTCTGGAAAGATTGATTCCATTGCTAACTCCTTGGAGCTGATTACATCAATTTTGATTCCTGATGATGTCAAAAAGGGGGAGAGAGTTGCTAAGTCTAAATGCAGGCAATCTCAAACTCTGACTAAGAAGGATGATACTGAAGATGGAGGAGCAAATGACAAAGGCAAGAGATTAAGAGTTGATCATAATCTGAGTCTGATATCTGGCAAGTCTTCTAAATCAAAGTTTGATGGAATATACACTGATACTCAGGGTACTTCAAAAACCAGGAGTTTGTTATTCACTGAAAATCCACAGACTGATGAAGAATTGGCTGCTAGATTCTTTTTGGAAGAAAATGAAGAAGGAGTTACCATTGAAGACATTCAAGCTGAGGAAAAGAATCTACAAGAAGAACATCAGAAAGCTTTGAAGTCTGGAAAATTCAAGAAGCAAGAAAAAGCTCCTAGGCCTGTTCTGAAAGGAATTGTTATTAAGGAAAATGTTGGTGTTGATCAAAGGTCACAAGTGTCTAAGAAACCAACAGAAGTAGAAGCTAAATTGAAGCTGAAAGGCATTGTTGAAGAAGGAGAGGTTTCAAAGAAAGTGAATACAACCTCTGTTGCTACACAAGTTGTACAGAAACCTTTATCTACCCAGATGCAAATGGTTTTTGGAAAACCAACACTTCATGATCCAAATCTGATGATTGGAAGTATTACTTCTCCACAAGACAGAACTTTAACAGGTAAGCAAGGTCGAGATAAATCTGGATTGGGCTCTCATAGAGAAGTTAGAATGAATACTGGTCCTAGAGATCCTTCATCACTGGCTGTTCCAGGTCTTGGTGTTACTCAGGAGAGTTTAGACAGACTGGAATCAGTACATTTGATTCATCAAAGAAGTTTGAACAAAGATTTTCTACTGTACTTCATGGAAGATGGAACTGTGTATAAAATTGGTGAGTTTGATCTTGATTTGAAGCTATGGGAGATATTAGAATATGTTCTATATATCTTCAAAGTGAAAAATCGAAGGACTGAACTAGCTGCAAATGTGCTAAGAAAGAAGATGCTACATAATTTGGCAGTTAGAGGTATGAATTACAACAGTCAGTATGTCCTAAAGTACAGAGATTATCATGGGAATATTGTTGAGATGAAGAAGAATAGTGCTAAACTGAAGACTGATCTGGGTATAACAGTTCTTGATTTTAACTCAGAGTCAGAGAAAGCACAATTCATCAGACTGGGTAATGAAATGAGAAGAAACAAAATCTATGCTCTGAGATCTGCTATCTACCAAACTGGTGAAGATGATCCTAAGCTGAAAGAGATCAAGGAAGTTATGCAGACAGAACTTGAAAATGCAGAAAGAAGATTACTTATAGACTATCTCAGATCAACACCAGATGTTGAGGAAATTAATGAATAAAGCTCTGTAAGAATTTTCTTGTTTTCTGTAGATTTTGTTAAGTAGAAGTGTAAACTCTGTTTCTATATTAAACACTGTATTTGTTTATTTGTTTTGACATCATCAATTATTGTAAACTTGTGCATTTTTGCTAAATGAACAAGTTGGGGGAGATTGTTAGAAATAATTGATGTGAATAAAATCAGTGGTTAAGTGTTACAGTGAAATATCAGAGTTTAGCTGGAAGCAGTCAGAGTTTAGTTAAACGCTGACAGATGGAAGCTCGACAGAGTTTGTTAAACTCTGTCTGGAGGAAGCGTCTACTGGTCAACAGTGTTTGAAGAATTATTGAAGATAATTATGGAAGCAATATCTTTGAAGATTGGATAGCTGTCAAAGAGATTGAGTTGACTAAGGAGACGTGTAGCAATCGTAATTGATATCAATTGTATAGCTAATTTATAGGAGTATCAATTATCGATTGTATAGCAGCTGTATATCTTATAAATACAGTTAGGTTAACCCTAGAAGGGTATCGATCGTGTAACGCAATATTATTCATTGTAACCTAAGCAGCTCTATGTGATATGTTACATCACTGAGAGAGGAGTTATTAATTCCAAACAGTTTTTAATTGTTTAAACGTGTGTTTTATTGTTAATCTCTCATACAATCTTGATTATAATTGTGTATTCGGCCTAACATAGAATCTTTATTATTGTTGTTGAAGTAGAGATTTGAATTTATCAATATTGCATTCAACCCCCCTTCTGCAATACTCAGGGACCAACACTAATATATTAAAATGTGCAATGTTTTGATAGATAAATTACTTCTCCATAAATTTAAAGTTTGAAACCATCACATAAGAATTAATTTGTATTATTTGCCTTAAAACTATTAACAAAGTTTAAAAACTAACAACATATATATATATTAAAATTTGTAAAATATTTAAAAATATTATACAGAGAAATGGTTATAACTAGTTATAAATATAAAAATTACTTAGCTAATTAATATATTATAAAAATTATATAATAATGAGTTTTCTATTTTTTTTAGTATTCAATCGAATATATAGTGATATTATAATTTAGTATCTGTAATAGAATTTTATTATAATATATTATTTATGATATAATCTAATTAGAATCATAACAATATACTCTTAACTCTAAATAGCAAATTATTTAAAATCTAATTAGAATCATAACAATATATTAGGACTTTAAATAGCAAATTATTTAAATGTGTGTTTATATTAATGTGGTTGCACACGCCCGACAACACTTGCATGGTTAAAAAATTATTTATTAAAATTTACATGGATTCAAAAAGAGTGAAATGTTACAATATTTGCTATTAATCATCAATATCAATCAATCGATCTGATAGTGTTAGTGCCCTAGAGACAATGTAATTATGCTTCTAGGAAAGACTATTTTTGTTACTTAATGATTATGTTCCATCGATTATTTCTATGTTGATTTATTATATCTTTATTTACTGCGAAATAAATGTTAGAATAATAAATGTCCTTTGAATATGTAACACACATTCTATATCTTTAAGTATGTGACTTAAAAAATGAGATTACATGAATAGTGCTATTATTCCTAAATATCCCTAATCGAGCATTAATATGGGACAATTATAATGCATAAAGATTAGTATGTTTGTTGACTGATGACCACATCTCATTGGTCATAGGTATAGTGATACTAAAGTCAAGAACATAGGTGCATGTAATATTCTACTTGGCACTGGATGGACCCACTGTGAGATTCTACATGTTGATAATGTCATTAGAAAGACTCACAGTGATAATGGTGTAATGATCCTTAGACTTGAGATCATTATATTTCTATACGAGGATTAATATACTTTGACTACATTAACAGTTACCTTTGATCGGGTGATGATAAAAGTGGACATCGAGTATATTATGAGAAATATGAATGATAGATAAAGGATTTAACCCTCCTATTATTAGGAGAGATATTATTGGCCTCTTGATTGAGTGAGACTATGAAAATGCATGACCATGCTCAAATATTGATTTGTTTTAATAGTCTGCTCATTGATCAAGGAAACCCGGATTAAACGTTGAAGAGGATGACTAATAACATGCCTCGAGTTTAATCTATAATATTTAGTTAAAGGGATTATATTACACGGAAACATTTATCACAAAAGGTTTAATTGGATCACCAATTATTATTAACTTGGGTAGCAATGATGTATTACTAGATGTCGCTCATTGTTTATAATTTTGTTATTAGATATTAAAATTATTGCCAACGTAATAATAGCCTAAAGGGTCACATACTTAGAACGTTTAAAAGGAGTTTTAATTTAAATTCCGAATTTAAATTAAATAATTATAAATTCAAAATTGGTTATTTAATTAATTAAGTTGGACTTAATTAATTAGATCATAAATCAAATTTTATAATACTAACCCAATCAGTTTTTGTTTTATGAGAAGCCCAAAACGAATTAGGGTTTTCAGCCCAATCTCTCCTCTATAAATACATAAAGATGTATTATTTTAGGGTTAACTTTGCATAATTCGTTTTTAGCAAAACCCTAGCAGCTCTACATCAAGAGAGGCTAGAGAGAGAGATATCGAGGGCAGTTATCGGCTAGTACCGACTCCGGTGATTGTAGAGACAATCGGGCATTCGTGTCAACTGATTAGAGACGCGGATCTTGCTAACAAGGGCCGCGTGGTGATTGCATCTTGGACCTCCATCTATCTGAATCATAAAGCTCTTTAATAGGTATGATTTTGTTTCTCCATAATCTGCACGACTTATACATGGATCCTGAGTTAGGGTTTCGAATTTTTATTGTTTTAAGCAATGCTTTCGCTGCGTTTTATGCCTCAAAACCCAACACGATCATCATCTTCTTTATCTTTATATTATATAAAAGAGGATCCCAGAAACTCTAAAATCGCTCGAATCTTATTTATAACGTTTCATTTGTTATTATCTTTTGAAATGGTATGTCATTTTTCATTAACTTTGGTATGTCTCACCCTCTCACTAATACCTACTTCCATTTAATTCACTGTACTCATCTTTGTAAGTCATATTATTGATCTCAAAAGTTAACAATTAACTTGAGACGATGTGGGTAACTCACTTACCCATTTTTTCCCACTCGATTCATTTTTTTTAGTACTCTTACCAAACCAAACATAAGTGCTAACAGTCATATTATCTTTTATTTGATTTTATAACTATTATCTAACTAATTAGTATATAACATTTATAATGTAATAATTGTTTGATATATTACATTAAGGAATCCATTTTTAGTTAATATTACTTGAAAAAAGTGTGTGTGTGTGTATATATATATATATATATATATATCAATATATAATAGTACATATATAGATATACCTGTATGTATAAAAAAAGGAGTAAGACAATTTTAAGGAACAAAACTAAAAGATTTTGTAATATGGCTCAAGTCTTATTATTTTACAAATGCACTATTAGTACGTTAAAATCACAATTGTACCTTTTAACATAAAAGGTAATTTTGTTTTTATCGTAAAAATATTTATTCCAGTTTTATGAAACTAAATCAAATTTAAATATATACGATTAATGAAAACTATATGCAATATTACAAGATTACTACAAATATAAGATAAAGTTGACATATTATTTTTTTATCATATTTTAATTACAAAATTATTTCAATATATGTACAAATTCGTGCGAGAAATTATTTCGATATATTAACAGGCCTGTGCCTCACACGAGCTTCTACGCTAGTGTGTATGTATATATATATATATATATATATATATATATATATATATATATATAGGGCTACTCCAATACAAACCACTTTTAAAATACAAACTACAAACTAAATGAAAAAATTTCTAAATCACGTCGGAATATAGCACATATGGTATGCAAACTGATCGTTGGGAGATGGAGAAAAATACAGTGAAGTCGGATTTCAAAAAAAAACTCACCGATTAACGGGAAAAATCAAATTAATAATGGAGGGGATTAGGTGGGATTGTGTGTGTGAGGGTGTATTGAATTTGTGTGTGGTGCCCCTAGCGGAGCCATTAAATTAGATTGATCTAAGGACTAATGTTTAGTTTGTAGTTTGTATTTTAAGAATGGTTTGTATTTGATCATTTGCCTATATATATATATATAGGGTCCCCTTCCACAACCACAGCTGGTTGAGTTTTGTTAACCATCCAACATATCTTGTCCGTTAAATTGGAAAATGTACGGTGGAGATTAATTGCTCCAGCATTGTTTCATTGCGATAGCGGCTCTCCCGCATTGATAAAACGCGGTTACCACAATGATACATTGCGGTAGCCATAATTTTGTGAAATTTCTATTATACCCTTCCTTTTACAAAACCCTTTCTTTCTATTATACTCTACACAACCACAGATAACGGCTACACACACACAAACAACGCTGCCTGGAACTCAAAGACACACACAGAGGAGAGAAAAACACATAGAGAGGGGAAAATTTTTGGCAATTTCAGTTCTTGTTCGATCTAATCTTCTTAATCTTGTTTGTTATACTCCTCTTATTCAGGTATTATTCTTAAACTTCTTCTTTTTCATCTCTCTCTCTCTCTCTCTATATGTACACACATAATTATACACACACGCCTGCATTTACACACACACACACAAAAAATTATAGACACGGATTGATGCGTGAAAATACACACTGTATACATGTTCAATTGTTGATATTGTTTAGGTTGATTTGACTTGAAATTTTTCATTATCTTGCTGAAATTATGTGTAACACGATTGAAATTGGGATTTTTGTACCCATTGGGTTGAAATTAGCTTGAATTTAAGATTTTTGACCCCAATTGGTTTGAATTTAAGGCTTTTTATTCCAAGTGGTTCTAATGTTTTAGACAAATAGTGCATGACAAGTGTTTGATGAAATGCCTCATCCAAACTCGCGAAGATTTTACTATCCACACGGACCACACTGACATTGTAATGTAGTACATCTTACTCGGTGAGGGTAAACAGAATTTTCGTACACAAAATCCAAACTCTGTTTTGCTCTATTAAAAGATATTATGGTATTTGATTGTTTTGTTTTTTTTATTAGGATTAACAAAGTTAAAATTGTGCTTTACTTTCTTTGTTAAATTGTTTGTTATGCTTCTAGAACTCACCTATTAGATTACATGTTTTGTAAGCTAAGATTGTTGTGCTATTATCTTCACAAAGGCCCTCCCTCTGGTTTTGGTGTTTAAAGTAATTCTTAACATGTCAGCATAACAAGACGGGGGTAAATAGAAGTTGTATGTAATCTAAGGCATAATATGCCCCCTGACTAAGAACAGAGGAAGTTTTAAGACACTTCACTTAATTCGGTAAACGGTTCTGGATATTATTTTTTATTCTGAAAAAACTTATAGTAATTTGTTGATGTGTTTATACTCAATTATTGAATCAAAATAATAAAATAGCCCTGACAAAAATAATAATAAAATAGCCTTGTAGTCGGGGATGGAAATCGAAAATTTTTGCGAGTTCTCAATAAATTCTTTCAAACCGGTTGATGCTCGCACATATTCATCAAAAAAAGAATTCATGGACTCGCTTCTTGAGGTTGTGGTCATACCGGCGGCAAAGTGTTGTCTCGTGTAAGCACCAATCCATTGATCTCTTATAGCATACATTTCATTTAGCCAATCATGATTCTCAAGATCGTACTTCTTGACCAATTCCACCCACCGACCTTCGAATTCCGTGGGTGTCAACGACTTGTACACACATGCATTAAAATCTATTTTGTGTAACACCCTCACTTGCCAACAATAATATTATAAACTCTTATATTCAATTAAACATTAATATAGGAGAAATTTTAGAAATTTCGGCATGATGTAATCATAAACTGGACTAATCACCTGCTCAAGTAACTAAGTATAACTAAAACAGTCCACAAGCACAAGTTATACTAAACCATAAGAAAATAAAGCCAAACCAACCCAGACCGCACACAGGTCACTGTATGAAACAACTACTAATAGTTATTACAACCCAGAACTAAATCAAATAATATACAACCCATCAAATATAATAAACTGCCTACCAATACAAATATAATATAAACAAAGGTATATGTCACTACCCAACCAACCGCCTCGACCCTCTGACTGCCTCGGTGACTACCCCAACCCGACGGGCCACTTCTTCTAGACATCTCCTGGCTTAGCTGAGGAAACAGAATTAGCAAGCAAGTGAGCCAAAACGCTCAGCAAGTATATATATATGAAATTAAAACATCAACAACTGATATGTCTGCAAGATTGTCTAGAATCAGCAATCAACAATATATATAAGCTCAACTGAAAATTTATCATTTGTCTGAATCATAAATTAGAAGAGGATTGGACTATCATGCATTTTTATAATGAAAAACAATTATAAGGTTAGGCTGCTGATCAGTCACGCACTAACCCCGGACAAACGCACACAGCAATGTCCTTTAATGGATCCACGGCACACATTGGCCTTAATTATTTCTGACCACGAATCTGGTCCGACCCTTACGGTCCACATTTTAAAAACAAAAAAAAAAAACTAACAGTCCAATCCTAACTAAACCATCAGGTGTCGGAACAATCGACCACCTCAACCACCAAACATCCTGAACACATTCGTTCCAGGTTAACATCTCAAATCTCACCAATTAGATCAAGGTCGGTAGTCTCTGAATTAAATATCGACAAGTTCGATATGGCAAACAGGGTTATTGATTTAAGTAAAGCCACTAAAAGGATCAACGAAACGATATAATCAACTTGGGGTATAAAATTGGAATATTCAAAGTCAAAGGAAATTGTCAGAGCAGTTATATCAAGGATAAATCAAATGCATAAGAATCAGGTTATGATAATCATAATTCGCTGGAATTATAAGTGAAGTGGTCTACTTGAAAGAGGAGTGGAATAATATACTGGCAAGGAATATGGATGTAAATCAATTCATTAATAGCATCAACAACTCAGTGGAATCAATTTTGGAACATAACAATTAAGTTTTCGCAATTTCGGGAAATTAACAGAACAATTATAGCAAGAATAATTTAAATAAGCATATGAATCAGACTTTTATAATCATAACTCATTTGAAAGGTAATTGAAGCAATTTACTTGCCTTAAATAGAAAGTCACAGAATCCGAAGCGTCTTTACGTCCTCAGCTTTAGCCTTTCCTTTATCCACGGGATCTACACACAATATAACACTATTTCAGAATCCTGTTTAATACTCACTAATCAATATAAACATTCCACTTAGTCTACCCCTGCGAATAGTTCCCTAATTTATATTTATTTAATCGTATAATATCAATACATAAGCTACAGACAAAAGTATTTAATCAAATAGCCACATAAGCACATACCATATAGATTTTAAAATATGAAGCCCGACTCACAACTCGAATAAATTATATAATTATACATACTCGTATCCAAGAAATGATTTTAATATATTTTAGAAAAATTTTGACGGCATCCCCTTTATACAGGGGACTGCCAGTCGGGATACAGCCGACACAACCAACACAAATTCTCAATTACTAATCAAATCCATAATTAGCATCCAATCCCAATTCACATTCCAATTCACTGAAATCCCAATTCATTATAGTTTAGATAATTAATACCCAATCGACAATAAATTACAATTTATTACGTAAATATTAAATATTAAATATATTTTGGCTCAGAAAATAATCATCATCGCCAACTACCATCGACTCAATTTATTATTAATATCATCGTCGATGGGGCAAAGTTTCGAGGGTACCCAAATTTCGGATTCCCGACCCGAAACTTCACTCTAATTTAAATATATAATTTCCAAAATTACTTTGTAAAATCACGAAACCAATATCAAAAATTTCCGGAATTAATCGAACCAATACAATCAATAATTCGAATTTCCAGTTTTCAATCCCTGCCAAAGCAATTCATGTCAACAACACAGTCGTGAAACAAGTACAGGGGAAAAGTGAACCAATTCACCACTATAACTTCAAAACCTGCAATAATCAAGACTTAACCACAAGATTTCTGTCACCAATCGGCCACATGAACACGCACACACTCTATTATAACTACACACGCACACGCAGCAACATACACCATTCCTACGCACACAAACAGCCACGACTCATGCCACCAACACACACATCTCTTCACTTTAATTCACATACACACACTCACTGTTTTGTTACACACACACACAACCCACAATTTACACTAACTCACACACACGGTTTACACGCAGTTTGAATCGCACACCACCACACGCAGGTAAAGGCGACTGGAAAGAGAGAAACAAACGGCCATTATCAAAGCTTACCAGGCCAGCAAGAACAGAAAGTAAGAGGGATAAGTCGAGATTGAGGTTTTTGTGGGGGAAATTGAGAGATTTTGTGAGAGATATTAGGTACGGCTGCTAGAGACTTCCAGAGAGAGAGAACAAAGTCGATGTCTGGTTGTGAGAAATTGTAATTAGGGATTTAGACTTTAAAGGATTTGGGGGAAAGAATTAGGAAATAAAGGGATTTAATGATTATACGGTTCTGAAAAATAATTAAAACTTTTCCTAAAATCGACATCAATTAGAAAAATGGGTAGGACGTTAAATTTTAAAATGTTAAAATGAAGAATGTAAAATTACGATCACCCACATATTTTTAAAATAGTTTTAGGATTAAAAACGAATTAAATATGAATTTTACAAGATTAAATCCTTAAATTGGAAAATAATTCGTAAAATCATTTTAAAATCCTTGAAACCCAAAAATAATTCACCAATTATTTTTAAAAATCATATAAACTAATAAAGTTAATAATGAAGAAGATTTCAGGATTTCTGCTAATCCCGAGAATTTTATAAAATTCACAGAAGGTAAATATAACACAAATAAATAGGAATTAAATCCCAAAAAACATAATTAAGATAGTCGGGCTTACATAACACATATAAAATATCAATCTGACTTCCAAATATTATTCCAGAAATATAATATTTCCTCAACCAATTCACACACCACATAATTCACAATTAATAATAAAATAAATAACTCTTAATAATTAAATATTCTAAAATTTCTAAGGCGTTATAACCTTCCCCCCTTAAAAGGATTCTGTCCCCAGAATCTCACCTAAGAGAATAATTGAGGATACTTTTCCAACATATCGCTTTCCAACTCCCAAGTTGATTCTTCCACCTTGGGGTTTCTCCACAAAACTCTCACTATAGGAATTGTTTTATTCCTCAGAACCTTTTCTTTTCGATCTAGTATTTTGATAGGCTGCTCCACATAAGATAGATCTGGCTGAATCTCTATCGGCTCATATTCAATGACATGTTTAGAATCCAGATGGTACTTCTTAAGCATGGATACATGGAATACGTTATGGATATGTTGCATATGGGGCGGTAAAGCTAACTCGTAGGCGACTTTCCCGACTTTCTTCAATACCTCGAAAGGCCCCACAAATCTTGGACTTAATTTTCCTTTCTTGCCAAATCTTACTAACCCTTTCCACGGAGATACTTTCAACAGTACCTGTTCTCCTTCTTCGAACTCCATATTCTTTCTGGCCAAATCAGCATACTTCTTCTGTCGGTTCTGAGCTGTCACTAACCGTTTCTGAATAAGTTGAACTATTTCCTTGGTTTGCTGAACTAACTCAGGTCCGAGTATCTTTCGCTCGCCAACTTCTTCCCAGTATACTGGAGATCGACACTTTCGTCCATATAACGCTTCATATGGTGGCATACCGATACTAGCATGAAAGCTATTATTGTATGAAAATTCCACTAACGGCAAGTGTTCATCCCAACTTCCTGCAAAATCCAATGCACAAACTCGGAGCATATCTTCAATTGTTTGAATCGTTCTTTCACTCTGACCATCAGTCTGAGGATGGTATGCAGTACTCATTTTTAATTCGGTGCCCAAACATTCTTGAAAACTTCTCCAGAATCTCGAATTAAATCTTGGATCTCGATCTGAGACTATTGATACTGGAACTCCATGTCGCACCACAATCTCTTTTATGTATAAATGAACCAATTTGTCTAATGAGAACCTCTCGTTTATCGGAAGGAAGTGTGCAGATTTCGTTAAGCGATCAACAATTACCCAGATAGCATCATGATTAGCTCTCGTCCTTGGCAATCCAACCACAAAGTCCATTGCAATATGTTCCCATTTCCACTCGGGAATCTCTAATGGTTGTAGCATCCCACTTGGCCTTTGATGTTCTGCTTTTACTTTCTGACAGGTCAAACACTTACTCACCCATTCAGCAATATCTCTCTTCATATCCGGCCACCAGAAGTTTCTTTTCAAGTCTCGATACATCTTCGTACTTCCTGGATGAATCGAATATTTCGAACTGTGGGCTTCCTGTAAGATCTCATTCTTCAACTCTGTCACATTGGGTATCCAAATACGTGAAGAAAATCTTAGTATCCCCTTGTCATCTACCTGTGTGCATATTTCCTCACCTGTTAACTTGTTCACATCTCCACTCATGACTTCCTCCTGGCATCTGCGAATCTTTTCTAATAATTCTGGCTGAAACGTCATAGTGTACACCGTATCTGTATTACTTGCAGGCATACACACCTCTATCTCCAATCTTTCAATCTCTTTGTATAATTCCTCAGGCATCGTCAACATACTAATTTTCTCCTTCCTACTTAAAGCGTCCGCCACCACGTTCGCCTTTCCGGGATGATAGTTGATGGTACAATCATAATCCTTGAGTAATTCCAACCATCTTCTCTGTCTCATATTTAACTCTTTCTGGGTGAAAATATATTTTAAACTCTTGTGGTCCGTATAAATTTCACACTTTTCCCCATACAGATAATGTCTCCAAATCTTCAAGGCGAAAACAATCGCGGCTAATTCTAAGTCATGAGTAGGATATTTCTGCTCGTGAGGTTTCAATTGTCTCGAAGCGTAAGCAATTACCTTTCTGTGCTGCATTAGTACACATCCCAAACCTTTGTGAGATGCATCACTGTAGATCACAAAATTTCCCTTTTCATCTGGAAGTGTCAATACAGGTGCAGTCACCAATCTCTTCTTCAATTCCTGGAAACTTTCTTCACACTTCTCATTCCACACAAACTTTTCATTCTTCCTTGTCAACCTTGTTAGTGGGGTGGCTATCTTCGCAAAGTCTTGAACAAATCTTCGATAATATCCCGCCAATCCTAAGAAACTTCGAACCTCTGTGGGTGTTTTAGGTCGGTCCCAATTCATCACGGCTTCAATTTTAGCAGGATCCACCTTAATTCCTTCACTGCTGATGACATGCCCTAAAAACTGCACTTCTTTCAGCCAAAACTCACATTTGGAAAACTTCGCATACAATTTCTCTTTCCTCAACGTTTCTAAGGCTATTCTCAAATGCCCTGCATGCTCTTCTTCGGTCTTCGAGTATATCAAAATATCATCTATAAACACAATCACAAACTTATCCAAATACTTCTTGAAGACTCTATTCATTAGGTCCATGAATGCTGCTGGTGCATTAGTTAGCCCAAAGGCCATCACCAAGAACTCGTAGTGCCCATACCTAGTCCGAAACGCTGTTTTTGGAACGTCTTCCGGTCTAATCTTTAATTGAAAATATCCTGACCGCAAATCAATCTTCGAGAAACAAGTTGCTCCTTTCAGTTGATCAAATAAATCGTCAATTCTTGGCAAAGGGTATTTATTCTTAATGGTCAACTTATTTAATTCCCGATAATCGATACACAGTCTCATACTTCCATCCTTCTTCTTTACAAATAATACCGGAGCTCCCCACGGCGATACACTAGGTCTAATAATACCTTTCTCCAGAAGATCTTGCAATTGAACTGCCAATTCCTTCATCTCTACAGGTGCCATTCGATAGGGAGCCTTTGACACTGGTTCAGTTCCGGGGGCTAAATCAATGGTAAATTCTATTTCTCTATCCGGAGGTAAACCGGGAAGTTCATCTGGAAAAACATCGAGAAACTCATTCACCACTGGTATTTCCTCTATTTTAGGCACCTCTTGACTAGTATCCATGACATAAGCCATATAGCCCTCGCATCCTTGCCTCAACAACCTCTTTGTTTGAATAATTGATAAAAATCTCCTATTTTGCCTCTGACCCTTAAAGGTAACTTCTACATTATCAGAGGGTTTAAGGATCACCTTCTTATTCTTACAATCAATTTGGGCATTATTCTCTGTTAACCAATCCATTCCTAAGATAACATCAAATTCACCTAACTGAAATGGTATCAAATTAGCGTAGAAACAATGCCCTGAAATATCAATCTTGCAACGGGGACATACTTGAGTAACCGGAATTCGCTCTGAATTAGCTATTTCTATAACTATAGCTTCACGTAACATGCATACTTCACAATTTAACTTTTGAACAAATTCTTTGGATATAAAGGATTTCGTAGCCCCGGAATCGATTAACACTTTAGCTTTGACAGAATTTACAGGGAGCGTACCTGCTACCACATCCGAATTCTTAATAGCTTCGTTCAGAGTCATGTTGAAAGTCCTTGCCACTGGTCTGATACTTGATGTTGGGGGTGCTGCTTCAATTGCTTGCAGTATTGGATTAGCCAGAACTGGAGGCTTTACTACAGGTACTTTACAGTCTTTCATTATATGTCCTGGCTTCCCACAACGGTGACACACAATTCCGGCCTTGCATTCCCGAGCATAATGACCTTTTTGATTACATTTGAAACATGTCACCTCCAGCTTTGTACACACTCCAGGATGCCTTTTCCCACAAGTTTTGCATTCTGCCAAGGGTGGCCTAACCAATTTCTGTTGACTCACATCTTGAATTCTATTTCCTTGGCCCCCATTCCCTGATCCCGGCTTCTTAGGGTTTCCATACTTTCCTGGCTGGAATCCTGGCCTTTTATTTGGCACATTATGAGAACTGCCTTGCTCTTGTCGTTCCCCCATTGACCCAGCCTTCCTTTTCTTTCCTTCTTTTTCCTTGAAGTATAATTCGCTTTCCCCTTCAGCTATCATGGCCTTTTGTACCACTGCTGCATAAGTCTCCAACTCCAAAACTGCTAGTTTAGTACGAATCCACGGTTTCAATCCTTGTTGAAACCTCTTAGCCTTCTTCCTCTCCGTATCCACATAGGCCGGAGCAAACCTAGCTAGTTCCGTAAACTTGGTTTCATATTCTGTCACCGACATTTTCCCTTGTTTCAGCTCCAAAAACTTCATCTCCATCTGGTCTTTCATATAGGCGGGGAAATACTTTTCCAAAAATAGCTCTGTGAACCTCTCCCAAGGAATCACCTCAGTAGCTTCCAACATCTTCACTGACTCCCACCAGTAAGTAGCTTCATTCTTCAAGAAATAACTTACATATTCAGTTTGCTTGTCTGCTGGGACCCCCACCAGTGCAATGGCTTTTTCCATCTCTTTTAACCAAGACCTCGCCTCCACCGGGTCCGCTGTCCCTTTAAACTCAGGAGGTTTTACTGCCTGGAAAGACTTAAAAGTAACCACCGGAGGAACAGGTGGCTGCTGCTGCTGCTGCTGCTGTTGTTGTTGCTGTTGTTGCTGTTGTTGCTGTTGTTGCTGTTGTTGCTGTTGTTGCTGTTGAGCCAACAACTGCTGCTGTAATTGCTGCTGTTGCTGTGCCAGAGTAGCAGTCTGTTGAACAAGAGTTTGTAATATCTGTGCTAAGGCAGGGTCCATCTGACCAACAGGGGGTGGATTAGCTTGCTCCCCCTGATCGGTGGTTCGGGTATTTTGTTTCTTCTTTTTGGGTGGCATACTTCTGAAATCAATGAACAATTATATTAGATTCAGGTTCAGAAAATAATAGCTCAAAATGATCCAACCTAAACAAACAATGCATATATTACTGAAAAGGAATTTGAGGTCTCCAACCAATATTCCGGTCAACAATTGATTCACAAGGTGCAATAAGATATCAATCCAAGGTTACACAAGGTATTCACAGACGTTCAGTAGGTACCATAAAGAAACAATAGTCATAGTGCTAAGATAAACATAGTATCGAAAGTAAAAACAATGCTAGAAGGAAATGGTGCTGAAAGTAAATATGAAACGAACAGTAAATAAGATGCTTAAGTAAATGACAGTATAAGGAAATTTAACACAGTTCTGCAAAAGTGATAATGATATATATAGATAGATCAGATACAAGCGTAAGAACAACGCTTCGATAAGGGTACAACATAATGCTAAAAGAGAAGACTGCTAACATCTAGTCACAGTACAACAGATATATACAACAAAACTGGTCGTACTGCAAATCCTGACGTACTACTACCACCATAACGTGCCTCTAAATACCACATCATCATACTACCCTAATCATCACTGGTCATCATCGTCATCCGACTCTCCCCGCCAAGCTGATCCCAAAATGCTCTCCAGCTCTGCCGTCACCAGACCTAGGGTCACCTGCTGTGTCACAAATGCCGGCTCATCTCGGGATCTCATCCGTCCCCGCCTAATGACAACACGTCTAAGAGCTCGTACTCGCCTCCGGACATCCTCCAGCTCAGCCGCCACTCTATCTCTATCTCTAGCCCGCTCCTCCTCCCCAGCTCTCATAGCCCTCCACTCTGCCATCTGCCCCAAGAGATAGTCCCTCTCGCGGGCCACTCGCTCGTACACATGGTATGGTACAGGCTGAGGAGTATACTGGTATGCTGGCCCATTCACTGAGCCCTGCGATCCCACGAACGGCTGCATAACCCCGGGGGAAATCTGCTGCGGAACAGAAGCCCCTCCTTCCGGATCCTCGTCCGGGTCTGAATCGGAACCAGAAGCAGGTGCCTGAAGTACATATATATATATATATATATAATTAGATTTCCTATCTCTCACGACACCATCCTAACCTTTCTTATAACTCTACCCCGACTCCCCACCTAATTGTTTCAGTGACTGTGACCTGTGGCTCTGATACCAACTTGTAACACCCTCACTTGCCAACAATAATATTATAAACTCTTATATTCAATTAAACATTAATATAGGAGAAATTTTAGAAATTTCGGCATGATGTAATCATAAACTGGACTAATCACCTGCTCAAGTAACTAAGTATAACTAAAACAGTCCACAAGCACAAGTTATACTAAACCATAAGAAAATAAAGCCAAACCAACCCAGACCGCACACAGGTCACTGTATGAAACAACTACTAATAGTTATTACAACCCAGAACTAAATCAAATAATATACAACCCATCAAATATAATAAACTGCCTACCAATACAAATATAATATAAACAAAGGTATATGTCACTACCCAACCAACCGCCTCGACCCTCTGACTGCCTCGGTGACTACCCCAACCCGACGGGCCACTTCTTCTAGACATCTCCTGGCTTAGCTGAGGAAACAGAATTAGCAAGCAAGTGAGCCAAAACGCTCAGCAAGTATATATATATGAAATTAAAACATCAACAACTGATATGTCTGCAAGATTGTCTAGAATCAGCAATCAACAATATATATAAGCTCAACTGAAAATTTATCATTTGTCTGAATCATAAATTAGAAGAGGATTGGACTATCATGCATTTTTATAATGAAAAACAATTATAAGGTTAGGCTGCTGATCAGTCACGCACTAACCCCGGACAAACGCACACAGCAATGTCCTTTAATGGATCCACGGCACACATTGGCCTTAATTATTTCTGACCACGAATCTGGTCCGACCCTTACGGTCCACATTTTAAAAAAAAAAAAAAAAAAACTAACAGTCCAATCCTAACTAAACCATCAGGTGTCGGAACAATCGACCACCTCAACCACCAAACATCCTGAACACATTCGTTCCAGGTTAACATCTCAAATCTCACCAATTAGATCAAGGTCGGTAGTCTCTGAATTAAATATCGACAAGTTCGATATGGCAAACAGGGTTATTGATTTAAGTAAAGCCACTAAAAGGATCAACGAAACGATATAATCAACTTGGGGTATAAAATTGGAATATTCAAAGTCAAAGGAAATTGTCAGAGCAGTTATATCAAGGATAAATCAAATGCATAAGAATCAGGTTATGATAATCATAATTCGCTGGAATTATAAGTGAAGTGGTCTACTTGAAAGAGGAGTGGAATAATATACTGGCAAGGAATATGGATGTAAATCAATTCATTAATAGCATCAACAACTCAGTGGAATCAATTTTGGAACATAACAATTAAGTTTTCGCAATTTCGGGAAATTAACAGAACAATTATAGCAAGAATAATTTAAATAAGCATATGAATCAGACTTTTATAATCATAACTCATTTGAAAGGTAATTGAAGCAATTTACTTGCCTTAAATAGAAAGTCACAGAATCCGAAGCGTCTTTACGTCCTCAGCTTTAGCCTTTCCTTTATCCACGGGATCTACACACAATATAACACTATTTCAGAATCCTGTTTAATACTCACTAATCAATATAAACATTCCACTTAGTCTACCCCTGCGAATAGTTCCCTAATTTATATTTATTTAATCGTATAATATCAATACATAAGCTACAGACAAAAGTATTTAATCAAATAGCCACATAAGCACATACCATATAGATTTTAAAATATGAAGCCCGACTCACAACTCGAATAAATTATATAATTATACATACTCGTATCCAAGAAATGATTTTAATATATTTTAGAAAAATTTTGACGGCATCCCCTTTATACAGGGGACTGCCAGTCGGGATACAGCCGACACAACCAACACAAATTCTCAATTACTAATCAAATCCATAATTAGCATCCAATCCCAATTCACATTCCAATTCACTGAAATCCCAATTCATTATAGTTTAGATAATTAATACCCAATCGACAATAAATTACAATTTATTACGTAAATATTAAATATTAAATATTAAATATATTTTGGCTCAGAAAATAATCATCATCGCCAACTACCATCGACTCAATTTATTATTAATATCATCGTCGATGGGGCAAAGTTTCGAGGGTACCCAAATTTCGGATTCCCGACCCGAAACTTCACTCTAATTTAAATATATAATTTCCAAAATTACTTTGTAAAATCACGAAACCAATATCAAAAATTTCCGGAATTAATCGAACCAATACAATCAATAATTCGAATTTCCAGTTTTCAATCCCTGCCAAAGCAATTCATGTCAACAACACAGTCGTGAAACAAGTACAGGGGAAAAGTGAACCAATTCACCACTATAACTTCAAAACCTGCAATAATCAAGACTTAACCACAAGATTTCTGTCACCAATCGGCCACATGAACACGCACACACTCTATTATAACTACACACGCACACGCAGCAACATACACCATTCCTACGCACACAAACAGCCACGACTCATGCCACCAACACACACATCTCTTCACTTTAATTCACATACACACACTCACTGTTTTGTTACACACACACACAACCCACAATTTACACTAACTCACACACACGGTTTACACGCAGTTTGAATCGCACACCACCACACGCAGGTAAAGGCGACTGGAAAGAGAGAAACAAACGGCCATTATCAAAGCTTACCAGGCCAGCAAGAACAGAAAGTAAGAGGGATAAGTCGAGATTGAGGTTTTTGTGGGGGAAATTGAGAGATTTTGTGAGAGATATTAGGTACGGCTGCTAGAGACTTCCAGAGAGAGAGAACAAAGTCGATGTCTGGTTGTGAGAAATTGTAATTAGGGATTTAGACTTTAAAGGATTTGGGGGAAAGAATTAGGAAATAAAGGGATTTAATGATTATACGGTTCTGAAAAATAATTAAAACTTTTCCTAAAATCGACATCAATTAGAAAAATGGGTAGGACGTTAAATTTTAAAATGTTAAAATGAAGAATGTAAAATTACGATCACCCACATATTTTTAAAATAGTTTTAGGATTAAAAACGAATTAAATATGAATTTTACAAGATTAAATCCTTAAATTGGAAAATAATTCGTAAAATCATTTTAAAATCCTTGAAACCCAAAAATAATTCACCAATTATTTTTAAAAATCATATAAACTAATAAAGTTAATAATGAAGAAGATTTCAGGATTTCTGCTAATCCCGAGAATTTTATAAAATTCACAGAAGGTAAATATAACACAAATAAATAGGAATTAAATCCCAAAAAACATAATTAAGATAGTCGGGCTTACATAACACATATAAAATATCAATCTGACTTCCAAATATTATTCCAGAAATATAATATTTCCTCAACCAATTCACACACCACATAATTCACAATTAATAATAAAATAAATAACTCTTAATAATTAAATATTCTAAAATTTCTAAGGCGTTATATTTTGAATTCTGGATAATTGGTGTACAAGCTAGATAACTTCTCGGGGAACTTACTACTTATATGCCACGTACAATACATGTGCTTTGTTTCCGGCATAATATCCGCAATAGCATTTCCCAAAGCAATGTCTTGATCGGTAATGATTGTAGTTGGTGCCTTGTTGTTAACGGCTTCCAACCATGTTTTCAAAACCTATTTATAAGATGTCTCTTTCTCATCCCTCATTAGTGCAAATCTAAACAAAATATTTTGGTAGTGGTGGTTTACCCCCGTAATAGGTATGAAAAGCATGCAATATCTATTCGTCCGATAAGTTGAATCAAACGTAACCACATCATCGAAATTCTTGTAGGCGTTCAAGCATCGAGGATCAACCCACACTAAACCCCTAACACGGTTCTCTTCATCCACATCCACTTGATAGAAGAAATTACCAAAATTATTCCCTTATAATTCTCGTAGCAATACCAATCCACACTCGGCATCACCGGAATAAACACTCGGCACCGAATGTCACATATGACAGTACGTATATCTTGATGAGAAAAACCTAGATTCTCAACACCACCACACTTCTCACTAAGATATTTCATCACTTTATTCGTCTCGATCCCCGATTTATTAAACAATTCAATCAATGATCGGGTGAGCGGATCTATGTTGCGTGATGTTTGAAAAAATTGTACTTTCTCCGGTGCCACCATATCATGATTTTGTTCTAAATCGACCTTTGTAACTCTCTATTTATTTGTCTTAATATTATGAGCGACACACATTCGAGCATGACAATCCGTTCGTTGAATCGAATCCCTAATACGTTTCCCTTTACCACGATCTTCCGAATTCAATGGTGTCATTCTTCCACATTTTATACAAATATACGCACGAGATGATGGTTCTCTACTTCGTTAATACCTATGAGTACCGCAGATTATTATTTGGAACCCGATACTTCGACCATAATCTCTATAAAACTTTTCCGCATCGTCTAAAGTATTAAAATTCATACCAACACAAGGCACGGTCAACTAGTGCTTTGACTAAAACCCCTAAACAGAGTTTAGTCAGGGTTTAGGGTTTCAATTTTTTTAAAATTATTTCTCGACGACCAAACCGTACGGAGGTCAAGATCCATCTTTTTTAATGTTATTGCCAAAATTTCAGAAAAAATAAATTTATTTAATTTGCTAATTTAACGGTCAACTAGTATTTTGACTAGAACTCCTAAATAGGGTTTCGTCAGAGTTTAGGGTTTCAATTTTTTTAAAAATAGTTATCGACGACCAAACCGTACGGAAGTCAAGATCCATCCTTTTTGGTGTTATTGCCAAAATTTTAGAAAAAAATATTTTTTTTTGATTTTTCCCCATTTTTAACTAGTTTGTAAAATAAATTAAAAAATTAAATAGAATTAGGACAAAGGAAAAGCTTTGAACATAAATCCATACACAACAAAGTGGTCATACTCACTATTCATGTGATGAATGTTACTCTACTTTCACTAATTTTCCTTTTTTTTTTGATTTTTTCCTCATTTTTAACTAGTTTGTAAAATAAATTAAATAAAAATAGTAATAATTAGTTAATTTTGATAATAATGTCAGTTGAGATTCATTGGTGTGGTGGTTAAACACTTTGTCCCCTTTACATAAGGTCAGATGTTCGAGTCCAACTCTTTATAAATGACATTTTTGTATTTAAAGCATTGCGATTGCCACAATGAATCATTGCGTAGGCCGCAATGAAGCATTGCTACCACCGCAATGAAACATTGCACAAGGCAGTGCGACTACCATAATGAAGCATTGCACAAGGTGGTTGCACAATTTTGCTAACCAGCTGTGATGACCCTAAATACCCATATTTCAAAATATTTGGTCCAAAATACCCACGAGCGCGGGAGGTGGCCCTAAATACCTACCATACACGCATCTGGGAGAGGCGTGTATGAGACACGCATTTGAAACAGGCGTGTACTGTGTAAACTGGAAATCCCACAACACATGCGTGTCAGTACATCCGTGTCTTGAGATACGCTGTTGGAAAATTTTTATCTCAAGACACACTTCTCCAAAATACGTATCTCACGTCTTCTTCAGAGCTCCAGAATCGCGACGAGCTTCGTTTCCGATGAGATTTTTCGATCTCTCCATTCATCCATATCCCGAACTTTCCCATCATCTACCATATACCATTAGAATCATCATTCGATTCTCTCCAAGCCTGTACCACTGATTTACCATTTGTTATGCCTATACTATCTACCATTAGAATCGTCATTCGATTCTCTACAAGCCTATACCACTGATTTTTCATTTGTAATTGGACCATGGATGGAGCACCAAAGGTAGGTATTTTGGGCAATCCCTCGTATTTTAGTTATAAAATGTAAATGGATTATTATTAATTATAATATTATTATATATTTAATAATTGTTGTTAATTAAATATATAATTGATCAACAAGTAGATTGATAATTTTTTAATTTTAATAATATAATATAGATAAATGAATATTTTTGGGTGATTTAATTTATATTTGGTGCGAAAAAAAAATGAATAATAACGATAATTAATTTTGTAACCAAAAAGGTTTGAGAAACGAGAAAGGGGGCAAGTATGTATATTTCCTAATTAATTGAAAATAATATTGGCATCTACTCCACAAATTTCAAGATCCCCCAGCTTTGTTCATCTCTCTCCTGATGAAGTAGCAAAGCGAGAGATCTTGACGTCGGATGATTGCGCCTGATTCTTATATTTCTCAATCTCGATTTTCACGAATTTCATAGTCAGGTATTTACCGCATGATTTAACTTTATTCGCTTATTTCTTGCAATTGCACAAATGGTGTCCTATACATGTGTATCTATAATTTGTTATTTTTTAAGTTACATAGATTTTATTTACTTGATCATGAATCTGTACAATTGAGTTCTTATCTGCCTAGTTGTTGTTTTGACATCCCCTCTCTCTCTCTCTCTCTCTCTCTCTCTCTCTCTCTCTCTCTCTCTCTCTCTCTCTCTCTCTCTCTCTCTCTCTCCCTCCCTCTCTCTCCCCCCCCCCCTCGTAGGAGCTATAAGCCTCGGAGCTCAGACCAAGTGGTTGCTTTATTTGCTGGAGATGGCATCACCTGGTATGTGTTATGAAAACTATTAGGAATCACTATGATGCTGTTTGTTCACAAGTTGATTTGCTAGAATTGTTTGTTTTTTTTTTTGAAATTCATAAAACTTAACTCGAATCGATAGTTGTAAGTTTCTTCTTTTTTCGTCATGATGATGCTGTATTCTTGCTTGGGCGGTATATCTTTGTTTGACTTGTTTATAGTACACAAATTCTTTTGTGCGATTACTGTATCTTGTCCTAATGATTATGCATTATTTACTGCAGCTACTTCTTCAAGAGATACATCGGTAGTTGTTGTTGCACTCGAAACTAGTGAAGTCTATATCATTACCAGCTTGTCTTCTAGAACCGATACTCAAGTAATCTATGTTGATCCAACTACTGGAGCTCTTGTATATCGTGGAAAACCTGGTCATGATATTTTTAACACCCAAAAACAGGCAATAGATTACGTTACAAATGGTTCGAAACATCTGTGTAGGAGTGTAGCTTATGCCAAAGCTATATTAGGTTATGCAGCCTTAGGGAGTTACGGATTGTTGTTAATTGCAACAAAGTTGAATGCCGGTATTCCAAATTTGCCGGGTGGAGGTTGTGTATTTACAGTAACTGAGAGCCAGTGGATTAAGATTCCACTACAAATTCCTCAACCACAGGGTAAAGGAGAGCTAAAGAATGTTCAAGAACTGACTGAGCTTGACATTGATGGGAAGCACTACTTTTGCGAAAGTAGGGATATTACTCGGCCTTTCCCGAGCCGAATGCCTTTTCAAAGTCCAGATGATGAATTTGTATGGAATGGGTGGTTCTCAATTTCATTTAGAAATATTGGGCTGCCACAACACTGCGTTATTCTATTGCAGGTCTGTACGTATGAATTTATACCAACAAATCTCCTAGATTAATTTTGATTCTTAATTTTTCTTTTCAACAAAAGTAGCATATTTTAGTATTTGATTTGCATATTGATGTGTGTGAAAAATTGTTATTGTCAGTTAATGTTGTCCATGATCATATTGCGTGTGCGAGTTGTTGAATTTAAGTAGCGGAAAGCTGCGACTTATTGATGTTTGTCTTGCAACTCAATGATAATTTGACTAGACGACGTCCATAATAACAAAGTTAAGAACATGCATGTGTCGGGTTTTTGTGCCCTGTGATCAAGAAACTCTAATTTAATTGAATGAACTAGCTTCATGGTTGTAGTTAAAATATGACTAACTCTTAGGAGTTTGGTGGTGTAGTACAGTGGACCACATTTGTTAATATATACAGGAGGCTCATTTCTGGGCATGGAAAGATATGGATCATATGGTCTTTGTTTCTGATGGACCTTTAAATGCTGGATTCGTAGTCTTACACAATTTTAATTTTGTTCCATATTTTCCCATTTAAGATGGACAACAAATTTTGTAAACCCTCTATTTCTTTTACTAGTAAATGTTTCCATGAAAAACCACAAGAATGTAAGGAGAGATGTGAAGCAGTTACGTACTCCCCAAATCCTAGTCACTGTAGATATCAGGAATGCATCACCCATTCTGTTGTCTGAAGACTGAAGCAATGCATTGAACGCTATCTGATTCTTTTATTATAAACTTTATCAGAAATTATTGTGCTCCCCCAACTTAAGCTAAATATATTTACTACTGCAGAAGTACTGCATTAAAGCAACATCTCTACATAATTTTAATGTCCAAAGCATACGAAGATATAAATGATAGCTCCATCACTATATCTTTCTTTATGAAAGCAACTGAGTGGGCAAGCTTCTAGACTAAAGTGGGCCTATTCTCTTCTCAAGGCATTTTTTTTACCATTTGGAAATGTCTCATACTATGGAAGAAGACATCCATCTATCAGCAACTGGCAGCACAGACTTAAAGGTCAAGAGTGGGGCAGTTTCTTTGAAATGTCATCTATGTCCGCTGAAGAGCTTTGTAGCTTTAATTTTAGTATAGGATTTACAAAGCTGTTGGTGACGTGTTATCTATGCAGTCTTTTAAAAGTATGTCGCTCTTGTGTGTATCACATTATTTATTATCAATATATTGTACTCCTTAAAGTGATGTTATTTCCTTGCAAACAGATGGTATTTTCTACCAAGAAAATCAGGTTTGAGATTCTTTCTCTATTTAATTGAAACAAAAGGCTATTGAAAGGGCGAGATCACAAAATGTAGAAGAGGAAAATTATCTTGAATCAGAAAATGCAAAGCATTAGAAGTCCTTGGACGAGGAGTGCCCTCCGTACCTGTACTTGATGCTAAAATATTTTGACAATGTTCTCCATCCAGATTCGTTAAGTTACGGCAAAAGTGCAAAAGAATTGCAATGCCCCTAGTAAACCTTTTTATCTCTAGTTTTATCCGAGTCCTAACCAAGGTAAGCTGACACCTTACACAAACCTAACAATCACTAAAACCATAATTGATAGACCAAAACTTCCGTGCCACTTACTTCAAATGGAATATGTGTAGATGTTAGAAACTGGCGATGTATTTGAATGGCAGGTGAATTTAGTTTGTTTGTACATGTGGGTAATATTGAAATTTATTGTATAATTTCAGTTTAGGTTAGACATGAAACAATCTGTGCTTTCCTTAAACTACACTATTTTGCGCAGCTTTATTAAGATAAACACATGTTAGTGACATGAAGCAATATTTAATTCGCCAAGTGAATGCTTTCCCCCTTCCCCTAATTTGAAATCTTGTGACACAGATGCCATGCCCTGCAGTCATTTATGCATCTGACCTGGTAAGTCACCTGTCACCCGTAGAAAAGAGTCTAGGTCATATAGCAGCTGAACAGATTGCTCGGGATATAGTTGATTAGTGATAGCCTTGCCGAGGTATTTCATTAACCATTCAGGACAAACTACCTAAAAACAGATTTTTTTCATTATAATGTAATTAGAGAGGGATACTACTTTTTTCTTGAAAGGCAATCTGTATAATGCTATCCAGAACATCTTGTATGATTTTCTGCACCTGTTTTTGCCTCAAGCTGTGACACCAAATTGTATCCTGAACTTTTAATTAAACTTGCTACTTTTACTGGTAGTTGATTTTTTTTTTTTCAAGTATAGAGGCTTGATGTGAGAATTGAACTATAGAACTTCTCTGTCTATGCAGCAATGCTACTTGTATAGTATAGAGGTTCATCGTATGGAGGTGATGGGAGTTACAGAGCATATATTTAGTTACTTGAAGTGTACATTTTCTTGCACGCTTGTTATTTGTTTTATTACTGCCTGATATTTTACAGCTTATACTGTCTTTCATGTATTGTATGTGGTTTTCTTTTTGTGCAATAATATTGTTATTGAACTATTAAAGCCAAGGGTCTTTAAGGAACAGCCACCCCATAGGGGTATATGTAAGGTCTGGATACATCTTAGCCTCCCCATACCCTACTCTACGAGTGGGATACACTGGGTATTTTGGTTTTACGTGAAATAACTTGAATTCAGAGTACATAAGGGATCTCTTGTATTATTATGATATATGGACATCCTCATATATTTGGTCTGAATTTCTAGGGATTTGCAGAATGTCGGAGTTTTGGAAGCTTAGGTCAGCAAGAAGGAATTGTTGCTCTCACTGCCCGTCGTAGTAGGCTGCATCCTGGTACTCGTTATTTGGCTAGGGGCATAAACTCATGCTATAGTACAGGTAGCACCACCAAATGGCCTCCAGAAAATAACATTTTTTCTCTATGATAAGCTTCTTTGATGATCTGAAGAATCTGCACCATGAAATAAAATATTTTTCTCTTATTCGAAAAAGGAGAAATTTCTATGCCTCTTCACTAATTGTTTTTGTACTTTGAAATTTTCATGTAGGCATTTATATTTGTCCTAGATATTGTGTTCTATAACTTTCCGTATAAATGGAGACAATAAATTCAGGCTGTGTATGTAAGCAGGTCATACTTAACAGAGTTTCGTTTGAAAATGTCCAATTATAATATGGCTTGTTTTCTACCCAACCCTTTCCTCACATATGTTCTTCTCATTGAAGTACAGCGACACTTGATTAATTTAGGGTTTCTTTGGTTGGTTCCTGCTAATTTTTCTCATCAAGTTTCTGGTACTACTGTTTTACATATTGTAGAGGCTATATTTGTATGGTTTCCCTTGTGGTACATGTACCTACAGGAACTGGGATTTTGAGGTTTAAATCATTCTAGTATAGAAAATTATAGGTATTCGATTCTGTTAAGTAGTCGTTCTAAAATCTTAAGGTGTTAGAGGAAGGCCCAACCGGATCTTTATATTATATTCTAACACTCCCGCTCACTCGAAAGCCCATTTTTGGGTCTGATCATTAATTTGCCTCTCGTGTCCATAATAATTATGAGAATATTGGGGGTCGCAGAGACTCGAAATTAAGTAACCAATCGCTCTAAAACCTGATACTCCATGTTAAGTAACCAGTCGCTCTAAAACCTTATGGTGTTAGAGGAAGAAGGCTCAACGGGATCTTTATATTATATTCTAACAGATTCTAATATATCTGTATATATACACTGATTTGTTAAATAAAGCCTTACTTAGATAGCAGGCGAAGTATATTTTTCTTCTTTAAAGTCGTAATTATCCCTGTTAAGGCCAGCTTCACACTTAAATTATCCACACATACACAAGTTATCCATATTGATTGAGATGAATTGTACTTGCTTGTGTTGAGGATCTGAGGGTAGTGAGTTATCGGATTTAATCATGGTTACAATTATCTTTCTTTTTCTGCACTATAATCCCTTAGAGTTCCTAGTCAGCAGATTTTTTTTCAATATTGTCATTACTTTCTGTTAAGGTTTAACTTTGATATATACTTGGGGTGCCATGATTGGTCTAATTTTGTCCAAGAGATGTGTTTAGTCTGGAAAGTTGGACTAATGATCTTGAATCTTGATACCCTTATATGTTTTTTTTTCTATGACACTGTAGTCACATCTCTTTTTGATTATATGATTATATCAAGTTTTCTGTACTATGTGGGTGTCATATATTTGATATTTTATTCCGTGCTTTAAACTTTTCCATTGATGATGTAAATGTACTTACTACTCTTAGCTCACAATTTTGTGCTGGACAGGAAATGAAGTTGAGTGTGAACAACTTGTATGGATTCCCAAGAAGTCCAGTCAGAGTGTACCTTTTAACACATACATTTGGCGACGTGGTACCATTCCTATGTGGTGGGGCGCAGAGCTAAAGATAACAGCTGCAGAAGCAGAGATATATGTTTCAGAGCGTGATCCTTACAAAGGAAGTGCACAGTACTATCAGAGGTTAAGTAAAAGATATGATACGCGGAATATAAATATTGTTGGCGGGAATCAGAAAAAGAGCGGGTTGGTTCCAATTGTGTGTGTCAACTTGCTTAGAAATGGCGACGGAAAGTCGGAATCCATTCTAGTTCAGCATTTCGCAGAATCCCTAAATCATATCCGCTCAACTAAAAAACTTCCTTCCGCTCGAGTTCATCTAATAAATTATGACTGGCATGCCAGTATCAAGCTGAAAGGTGAACAACAAACAATCGAAGGACTTTGGTACCTTTTAAAAGCGCCCACTGGTTCTATAGGAATTTTTGAGGGGGATTACCTACCCTCCCGTCAGCGGATTAAGGATTGCAGAGGTGAAATAATAATTAATGATGACCTAGCTGGTGCGTTCTGCTTACGATCACATCAAAATGGAGTTATACGCTTCAATTGTGCAGATTCTCTGGATCGGACAAATGCTGCGAGTTATTTTGGTTCCCTTCAAGTTTTTGTAGAGCAATGCAGACGTCTAGGAATATCACTTGATAGTGATTTGGCCTTTGGTTACCATTCGGCTAATAATCAGGGTGGATATATTGCACCACTTCCACCAGGCTGGGAGAAAAGATCTGATGCAGTAACGGGTAAAGCATATTATATAGATCATAACACCAGGACCACAACATGGAATCATCCCTGTCCAGATAAACCATGGAAGAGATTTGACATGACATTTGAAGAGTTCAAGCGATCGACAATTTTATCACCAATCCGTCAACTAGCTGACCTCTTTTTGCTTGCTGGTGATATTCATGCAACTTTGTATACTGGTTCTAAAGCTATGCACAGCCAAATTCTTAGCATATTTAATGAAGAAGCAGGCAAATTTAGCAAATTTTCTGCAGCACAGAATATGAAAATTACTCTGCAGAGAAGATATAAAAATGCTGTTGTAGACAGCTCTCGCCAAAAGCAGTTAGAGATGTTTCTTGGACAAAGACTTTTTAAGCATCTTCCATCGATACCCATCCATCCTTTACATGTATGTTTTCTAGCAGTTTAACTTATCAGACTAGACTTGGATTTCTTTTCTGGAGCACTTTTTCAGTACTTTGTCGTTTTAGTTGTGTGTTTGCTCTTTGTTATCCTCAATCATGCAGTTTTGTTGTATAGTCATTTAACACCAATTTAGGGGCCTGTTCAGACCAACACTTTGTCTGTTGTAACCTTTTTGTATTAATTTGTAGTTTGACTATAGATGCGAATCTCCTGCTTTGAGCCAAGAATTCAATGGGGTACGGGAAACATAAGATGCCAATACACCACATCTGGGTTCCGGGGTATGTTGACATTAAAGAGTTTTGGTGTAGTTGAACGTTTGGTGGATGTGTTTTATAACTCTAGATATTTTATGCTTTCTGTCGTGGCGAAGAAATAGAGAGAAATTGGGTGTAATTCAGGCTTTGTTTGTTTTCAGCACACATTGCTCTTTAAGACTGCTATCACACGTCTACCGCAGAAATAGGTAGAATATGACAGCTAGATTTTGGAATTTCGTTTTTCTTGTCTGCCCACCCTTAGCAATTGAATAGTAAAGTGGCAGCTCACCCCTTGTGGTTTTCACGGTTTCCACATAACACCTTTTGTTGTTTATCTTCTTCTTTTATTTATTTTCTTGTGTATATAGCTGAGCCTGTGACAATGCATATGGTCAAAAAATAAAATAATGACAGTGAATTTTACCCTAATTGCTTAAATTATGATAACTAAACATATAGTACAGGTAAATATGACTTGTAAAGTAATTCTTAAGGTTCAGAGTGGGAAATAAACCATGCAGTCACATGGTGGGGGATCTGTTGATTTTAGATATAACTTTATATTCATTTCTCCTGCACAATTTTAGCTGTATCTATTTTGTAGCATGCTCTAATGCTATATGTTGACCGTGACAGGTTCCCTCTCGGCCATTTGGTTCCTTGCTTAAGGATGTTGCTAGCATGGTACCAAGTCCTGATGACGGAGTCGGCCTTCTAAGTTTTAAGAGAAAAGAACTGATCTGGGTACATTTTAGTAGGCCTTTGAAGTAGAAAAAACACTTGTACAGTATTTCTACAATGGCTTTTCCTTGAAGTGTTATTCTGCTTTCAACTTAAATAGGTCCTGATTGCTTCAATATTAAAATTGTTTACTTAAGTGCATGGGTTATCCTTCAGGTTTGCCCACAGGCAGCAGATGTGATGGAAATATATATCTACCTTGGAGAGCCTTGTCATGTTAGTCAGCTTCTGTTAACAATTTCACATGGTGCGGACGATTCAACTTCTCCATCTACAGTTGATGTGAGGACGGGATCCTCTTTAGATGGACTCAAACTTGTTGCAGAGGTCTGATTTTTGTTTTAACTTTGTATTGTTTTGCATGTTGATGTTTGTTAGATTTGTATACTCTATTCTGGCCCTTTAATACTATATAATCTTGTCATAAATAAGGCTTTCTTTAACAATTTCGAAAGTGGGGACATATTTTTTATATGTTAGATACTAGGTGCTGCAAAGATGAAAGCCAGTAAATGTCATATTTCTAGTTGGAATTTGATGTGAAGTGTCGAGTTCCTTATGTTTGATTTGAGGCAAGGCATCATAAACTAATCGCTTGCCTGAAAAAAATTGGGATTCTTGTCTAGACATGCAAGAAAAATACAGTGATATATTTAACAGTGAATTGAGGGCTGCCCGATATAAAGTGAATTGGGTTCTTCTGCTTCTATATCTGTTATACACTGAATTAATAGCACAAATTTACCCAAGATAAGAACACAGCTTGGAAGGTGATGGGGGATGGGGCTGGATTAGGGTTTGGGGAAGACAATTTCTTACGCAGAGAACAGATAACACAACTAATCTCCAATATCAATAATAATAATAATAATCTGATTTGCTTACAATAATCAATCCAATATTTATAGGAATCCTAAACAATATTTCCTAACTTAAATAAGGTAATAATTAATATAATTAAAGGATTCTAGAATACTCTAACTAATGGGCTTCCAAAGCCTAAAATATTATTCCCAAATATTTTCTTTGGGCTTCTTAACGGGCTGTCCTGCATCAATTCTCCTCCGCTGAAAAGAACTCGACTCCGTCGAGTTAAATAAAACATAAGGAACACGATGAAGCACCAAAGATTTACGCAAGAGCGGCACATGAGGGCAAGCACAAGTAAGAGTATAAGTTGTGCCTCCTTTGACAACAGAATAAGTGTTAGGACGAGCAGCATGATGTGCATCACGATCAGAAAGCCATGGACGTCCCAAAATAATGTTGCAGAGCTTGACAGGCAAGACATCACACATAACTTTGTCTTTGAAATTCCCAATTGAAAATGTCACCAGACATCGTTCCCGCACTCGCAGCTTTGTATTATCAATCCATGCTATGTCATAAGGCTCGGGATGAGGCTCCACCTTCAAGCCCAATTGTCGAACTGTATCACTAGATATCACATTCGTACAACTACTGGTGTCAATAATCATGGAGCAGATTTTCCCAAAACATGTAGCTCTAGTCTGAAATATCTGTTGACGATTATGTGCTTGAACAACTTTAGTATTCTCGCTCAAGTGTGATGACTACATAGCTCCAAGACAATTTTCTAACTCATCACACACCTTTTGTTGCTCATCAGTCGTCTCGTTATAACCATCTGGAGGGCATTCTTCACCTTTTTCAATGAATGTTACTCTTTTACCAGGGTTTGGTGTTTTTGGAGGACACTCAAAATATTTATGACCTGTCCCGTTGCAGTTAAAGCACTTGAGATCATTATCAGGCTGAATTTTGCTTATTTTATTGTACGAATTCTGTCGCGGGGTGAAACTCGTCCCTGACTAACACTAGACAATGAGCCCGGTGACTTATAACTCGAGGCAAGGGTTTCCCCGAAATTACCAAACAACTCTTCCTCAATTTGTTGAGCAGCTTGCATTATATCAGTTAGAGAGTAATAAAGATTACCGGACATTCTTTTAGCAATAGCAGGCTTCAAACCAGATCGATACATGCTAACCAAGCTACTTTCATAAAGATTAAAATCTGAACGAGTGGACAAATGATAAAACTTACTAGTATAATCAGCCACAAGAAGATTATCTTGCCTCAGTTGGATGAACCTGATATGATTTTGTTGCTTGTAGTTGGCCGGCAGAAATGTCGTTGCATTAAAGCTTTCATTTCTTCCCATAACAAGATTTCTCCTCTACCAACATGACGATTGCTCTCCTTTTCTTTATCCCACCACATATGAGCTGTACCTCGTAGTTTAGCTTCAGCAAAATAGATTTTCCTTGCATCACTCATATTATGCCACCTGAAGAAACTCTCCAAACTATGTATCCAATCAAGAAACACATCTCCACGAGTATCGCCATTAAATAGAACCTCTAGCTTTACTCCTCCAACTTGATCGTGAGGCTCGTTAACAACATCCCTTTGATTTTTAGGCGGCTCTTGAATTAGTTCAACATGACCAATCAATTGATTAATACTATTTTGCATGGCTGTTTATTGCCTAATCATAGCAGCCATCTGTTGTTTCAACTCATCAATTGAAAATTTATACTCTGCATTCTTCTTCTCTTGCTCTTGGATATGTCCTTCAAGTATTGCATTAACCTCATTAGCATTCACCATTATCTTTTTTTTTAGGCAGGACTGCCAAAATCAGAAGCTTAGGGGTAGGGGCTGTTGCTGTGTTGCAGAATTTCCGAAACCGAGATACTGTTGAATTCTGGGAAGATAGTGGCCGGGAATACTAATTAATAGGTTGAAAGAGAAAATAGATGGTGTTTGAACTTGTGTTGAATGGAATATGTAGGAGCGCTTATGTATTGTTTCTATATGCGAAGTGTTTGATGTAAGTTCCAAGAGAGAAAAACTGGGTAGAGATTTTATGGGTGATGTAGGTTGTCAGCGGTGTGTAGAGTAAGGAACAATGGCTTTTGATGGATGTTGGGGGCTGTTGGTAACTGCTGGTGGCTGCTGGCGATTGCTGGTGGCTGTTGGCAGCTGTTGGTGGTTGATGGGGGATGGGGCTGGATTAGGGTTTGGGGAAGACAATTCTCACGCAGAGAACAGATAACACAACTAATCTCCAATATCAATAATAATAATCTGATTTGCTTACAATAATCAATCCAATATTTATAGGAATCCTAAACAATATTTCCTAACTTAAATAATTAAGGGATTCTAGAATACTCTAACTAATGGGCTTCCAAAGCCTAAAATATTGTTCCCAAATAGTTTCTTTGGGCTTCTTAACGGGCTGTCCTGCATCAGAAGGTGTTAATTATTAGCAGCTTAGGACTCCTATTTTACCCACAGGTGGGATTTTTGACACACTTTTCAGATTACCCTTTCATCTCCTCTCTTCCTTTTTTATTTCCTCCATTTTGCTTTACTCGCTACTTTTATTCAACGATCCAACTGGTTCTTTTCCTTTATTTCCCTTGTAACGTTGTCTTGCATAAGCTAACACCAAGGAGGGGGGGACCAGTCCTATTAGCTATGGTCATAGCAGTTTCTTTTGGGGAAAGGATTTAAGTGTCACTGTTTCCTTTGTTCGGTGGCGGTGAGAGTATTTTCCCTTCTTTTAAGAGTGTGGTGAGGGGTTTGGGACGATCTTCTGTTTTGTTTTTTGTTTGCTCACCATGTTTAGTAGATTACGGGAAATGAACATTTTAATTTTTTCCTTTCTGGAATAAAAGTTGTTGTTTGCTATGCTTCATCTTCTGTAGCTTCCTCCTAGAAGTTCCAAAAAATTGTGGTCCATCGGCTTATAAGTAGGTTGGAGGGGGTTAGAATTTTTCCATGAATATTGGCTTATTAATAACCTAACATAATATATAAATAGGTGGAAAGTTGTCTTGAACCATCATTATAGCATCTCCAATGATTATGGGTATAATGGTTGGCTAAATTTTTTCTTAAAAGGAAACAATAAAAATTTACACAAGAGGGATGATGGGAACTCCAATGGGCTTAGCTATAGTAATGATTCAGTATAATTTTTGCTAAGGGGAATCTTGGTTAGACAAATATAACAAATGGAAGATGATTGTCTATAATTATTGCTAAGGATTTTGATGCATTGGAGTGCAATTTTCTTTATTTATTATCTATAAGAGATGCCACGTAGATATTATAGCTAAGAGCTCTCTACCATTGGAGATGCTCTTAATGTGCCATTTTTATATGGTTACTTTAAAAATGCCTAATAGCTTCGTGAGTATTTCATCCTGCCATTCTTTCCTACTTATAAATAGGTTCAAGTAGGTGGAATTTTCTCGGGTGTGACTATTAAAACCAAAGTACAGCAAATGTTTTCCCAGTTCCCACAATGGGAAAAAGGTTACAGATAGTATTAAGAGTGTTTGGTTGGGAGGAATGTAAATTTGCACTACTTTGTTGACATGGTTCATTATTATCATTCATTCCTCTACCGATTTTTTTTGAAATATGAGTTAAGGGTAAATTCTCACCAATCTGACATTTTATGAATAAAATGATCAATCCGTCCTGTACTTGTATCCTTCACAAGCCATATCATATTATTTCCCTTATTTTTAATTTTAAAGGTCGTTATTTCTCTATGCATGCAATAAAACTAAGCGACACTTGGTCCTTTGTATTTCAGTTATGTTTTAAATTCTTGTAACTGTTGGTTTTCCTCTGCAGGGAGCTTCTATACCTCAATGTGTAAATGGCACAAACATTGTAATACCCTTACTAGGACCTATTAGAGCTGAGGATATGGCTGTCACCGGAGCTGGTGCACGTTTGAATGGCCAAGATGCACCAGTCCTTTCTCTGTTATATGATTTTGAAGAGCTGGAAGGAGAATTAGATTTTCTTACTCGAGTTATTGCACTTACTTTCTATCCTGCTGTATCTGGGAGGCCAATCACTCTTGGTGAGGTACAAGTATATCTGTTTTCCATATTGCTTAGATATATTAGGATAGCTCACAAGTCGTAATTCTCTCTCTCTCTCTCTCTCTCTCTCTCTCTATATATATATATATATATATATATATATATATATATATATATATATATATATCTAAGTAGGTTATTTTGGCTTCCATTATCTGTATTATATAGGAGTATTCGGCCTCGGCCAGTTTTCTACACACAAAGAGGATAGAAAATAAACATTGTGTTTGACCAGGAACACTTTTTAACTGAAATAGGTATGTGGGTGTATCTTTTAAGTTAATGGTTTAAGATCAGGAGCAAATGGAGGAACAGTTTTATCATGTTTTTCTAGGTTGCGTTGAAGCCAAGGCACAAATCTTTACAACTGAAGGGTACTGAGACCATCTCCAACCCAAGACACCAAAATAGTGTTCTAGAGACACCATTTTGGTGACAAAATTACACCATTCACAAAATACATTCCAACCCATGGTCACTATACTTGACACTAAAAAGAATCTTTCACCAATAAAATAGAATATTCTAACTTTATTCAATTTTTACATTATTAATAGCTATTATATTTTAATTGTAATGTTATGGTCGCACAATATTAAATTTATTAATATTAAAATTCTTTATAAAAAAAATCAATATCAAAATTTTGTTAAAATTTAGTCAAAAGTTTAAAAAGGAGTAAAATTAGTCAAAAGTTTGGAAGCTCCCCGGATGATTTGGATGATTTCTCTGAAGATTAGCTACGGTTAAAACTTGAGTTTATTTATCTATATGTATTATAAGTTGCAGTTAGGTAAATTTATTATCTTGTAACTTCTTATTTATCATTATGATGTTATTTTTATAATTAAATTTGATGTGTTGTTTATAATTCATGATTAAGAATTTTTTTCAAGGTTTTGTGCGAAAGTTTAAAGTAAAAAAAAAATATTTTAGAATTAACAAGAGCTATGAAGAAAAGAAGTTTCAATTGATAAATATTTAAAGTTAAAAATTACAAGAACAAATAAGTTTAGTAGGACATAGATGGAAAAAATTGTTTTGTTAACAAATATAGGGGCATTGTTGGAATTTTGAAAGTCACCAAATTTGGTGACCAAGGGTCACCAAATTTGGTGACCAAGGGTCACCAAATTTGGTGACCAAGGGTCACCAAATGTATCTTTTGTCACCAAATTTGGTGACCAAAAACTCATTTGGTGATCTTGGATCACTATTTTAGTGTTGCATTGGAGTAGGTTTGACACTATATCCATCACTATTATAGTGATTTAGTGTTGGGTTGGAGTTGCTCTGATAAACTAGTGAATCAGTAAAAACTGTCTAAGGAGGGTAAGATGTAGGTAGACCTTAGTTCTACTCTTGGATGAGTAGAGAGGCAAAAGCAAGAAGATTATGCAGTAAAAGCAGTAACAAGAGCATTATAAAGAATGACGAGAGACATTAGGTATAAACAGAGTATTATATAAAGAAGCCATGGTTGTTACGTCGGTAAGTCGAGTCGAGTCGACTTGGGTGCCCGGCAAGTCATGTCGTGACTAGTCATAGACTAGTCGACATGACATAAAATTAATATATATATATATATATATATTATATACGTAATATAATATATGTGTGTTCTAACTTCTAAGTTCCAACAAACTTTTTTCCCTTCTCTCTCTTATATATATAAGAAATCTTAAACCTACGAAGATAAAGAACACAAGAATATAGAAAGAAGACTAGTCACTAGAGAAAGAAGAGAAGAGAAGAAATAATGTAATCTAATTCTAATTTAGAAATTTCCAACTATTGTACAAACAAAAAGATTACCAAGTCAATGATTCAGTTAAAATAATTCAGTTGTCAAATTCTTCTAAACCACATAAATAATGCAACTCCACAAGGTCACAACCACACTGCACAGCAGTTTGCACACTATCATGGCATAAAAAGATAAAGAAACAAAGTAAATGAAGTCTAAAGCAACCTATTACACCAAACACCCTGAATCACTAACCCAAAAACTCCCTACCGAAGAGTCTCTCCTCCCAACAGGAATGTCTGGGATAGTTTAATACTCTAATCTTACGTCGCCACACACTCCTATTTAACGTCATATGTCCTCGGCATGATTTAAGGCCTTCAAGTCTAGCCTCAACTGCTGAACCCATGTCCTTCGTGGCTGGCCTCTCCTCACCCCTCCCACAAATATTGATGTAAAATGGGGCTAAGAAGAGGGTCAAAATTGGGATAAGACGTATCTCCGCAGAAATTTGGTGGAGGCACAAATTAATTCTCAATTTTATATAATAACCATCAGTTCAAGCATAATCCAATTAATAATGAGTATTACAAGAGTTTATTTAGAAATCCTAAAATTTGGTAAATAAACAAATTTGGAGAATAAATAAAATCTACCTTTTATTATTCTACTAGCATAATCTGGAATATTCCCAATAATCTACTTAATATAACTATAATATCTAGTCATTTACAATCATTTACTCTCTGATCACTACTATTCCTGTTGTTCAAATTTAACCCCCACAAAAAGATTTGTGTATAATTTATATTTTCTATGTTTGCTTATGTGTCTTGCGATCTGATAGTTTCATACCAGTACAGGTTGAGATACTTGGAGTTTCTCTTCCATGGAGGGGAATATTCAATCGTGAAGGCCCTGGTGCAAATTTATGTGAAGGCACCCAGAAGAATTCTGGGGATGCTAATCCTTTCTTGAATAGTACTGAGACCAATCCTTTTAGTACTGATTTATGCAATGAGAAAATGTCACCGTCTTTACAACCTTATAATTCTGGAAACTTATCGGTTGACCTTTTATCTGGTGGAGATGGATTTTTGGAATCCATTTCACCACCTGTAATGAGGGATGATGTGCATGAAAGAGGTGACTTACTTGACTTCTTAGATGATTTTGTTCAACAACCAGTTCTAAGTGATTCTAAAAGCATTCATGTACAAGAGGGTAGCATTCGTGACGATGGTGCTCATCAGTACTTGCATAGTTACAGGCTCTTGGCAGGACAACAGTTGGTATGTTAAATTAGTTTATGGATTTTGTTTTTGTTGGTAGTGTGTATTTGTTGTTTATAATGATGTCAATTTCTCTTCGCTCATCTGTTTGCCGTTTTTTTGCGGGGGGGGGGGGGGGGGGTGGGTACTGGTTAGAGGGTTTTTTTGGTTTCTTGTTAATTATTGATTTTAGTTGGTCAACGGCAAGTTTTTTAAAAAAATTCTTGCAGTTCTATCCAGTTTTGTATCTACATGCTTCCAATAAAATGTTGCAAGTATTTCTTCTATATTTTGGTAAACTACTTGCAGTTTTTGCCTGGTCATTGCTTCAGGTGTTACATGATCATGTAATGAGACAGTAGCGTAAGAGGATAGAACTGCTGAAATGGAAATCCTGGTTGATTTCTTGAAAAATGATATGTAGGTCTAGCTGTAAGTATGGTCAAGTATAAATCAGTCGTTTGAAGATTTATTCACTTTTTTATAGTCTACGTGTGATAAAAGTTTTGTATACTGTTAGACATAGAAAAATCACTTCTACTACTTTTTTTTGCTCCTGAGTTTAAGATATGCTCTTGTGCTTATGCCTGACATGGCTTTGGTTCCAGAATAATCCTTTCACTAATTCTTTTTAAAAGTTCTTGAAGAGCGAAGTTAGTGAAAAAGTGCACATGGTCTATCATGTATGGAGTTTTATTTGTTGCACTATATGCGTCACCACCATACTCGATGAAAAATAATTTATTTTGCATTGGTCTGGAGAACTTGTAGGACTTGAGTTGCAAAGTAATTTTGTGATTTTACAATTAGCGCAGCATGCATTTTTAAAAGTAAATTAACAAATTATGCTCCAGTCGCATTGAGGAATGTATATTGCACAATCTTTGCATTATCAATCATTTACGTACAAGTTGAATATTGATAATGAATAGCTTTTATTATTGTGTTTTTATTTTTTAGCAAGCTCTTTTGGAATTCTGATTCACAAGACTTAAAAAGACATAAAGTAATGGCCTAGACTATACATTTCCGAAATAGCATGCTGAGGGACTCTGTTATCAAAAGAAATCAGTAGTCCAGATTTTATGCATGTCTGTAGATATATAAGTATTATATTTAGGGTACTATTGCAATTAGCTGTCCATATTTTACATTAGCGTTTCATATATGTATATATTTACCTTTCCATATCTAGGATTCAAGAGCTGTTGTAAAGGCTATAGATCTGGCTGTTGCTGTGTGAATTTGAGAATGTCATTTATTTTTTATCCCTTATATATTGGTCATTTTTATAACGTGGGAAGGAAATGCGGATAGGGAACTAGGTTGGTGAACTGGGAAGTAAGAATTTAAAAAGAGAAAAAGGATAAGGTCGGCATTGAGCATTGAGCATTGGTCTTTTGGTGTGTGTGTGGGTGATGCTGGATGCACGTACTTAGAGAGAGAAAGCTGATGATCCCAATTATGTATATGATCAGAGAAAATTTAATGCTTACTAAATACGGATTAGTCGAGACAATATAATAATGCTAAAGTACATCAAGTTTACTCTGTTCATGTCATAACAATTAATAAATTGAGGACTATCTATGAAAAAAATAGTAATTATGAATTAAGCTTAAAGAACAGTCTATGCTTAATGATTTATATGTAATCCCCCATGGTAAGATGTGGTCCACAAGCAAGAGACCTCTTATGTGTTATTGGTAATGTTAATAGATATGTACGATTTTGTGCATCCATCTTATTGCAATGTTTAAAGTGAACTTTCTGTGGTACTTGTTGAACAATTATGAGGATAAAAATCGAGGTCACTTTTTCTGGTGCAAACTGTTGGTTAATTGTGTAAATTTTGTGAGTCGTCGTCACTTTTTGAGGGACATTGTTCTCATTGGCATTGTTTGTAGTATTTGAGTTGAAAATGCGTCGTAGTTTTGATGGATTGTTTACACATCCTTAGGTGCCGAACTTTGTATAAGTAAAGAATTGAACACCACTTTTTTGATATAATTATTAGCATGGCTGGTATTTAGATCTGTAAATTTGGGTACCAGAGAATAATTTAGTTGCTGCATCATATTTTGAAAAGGCAAAATGAAAATTCTAGATATACGTATGTCGACTTTTCATAAGTTATTAATTCCCAACTGGGTAATTGTGTAGGAAAAGAAATTGGGATTTAGAGAAGCTATGAAGCTCGAAATTGAACGCCTTCGGTTGAATCTATCTGCTGCCGAAAGGGATAGAGCTTTATTATCAACTGGCACTGATCCTGCTACTCTAAACCCCAATGTATTACCTGACAATTCTTACATTGGAAGGTTGTGCAAAGTAGCAAATGTGCTTGCTTTGCTCGGGCACAGTACGCTTGAAGACAAAACAACATCTGCTATTGGTCTTGAAATTAGTGATGATAACTCTATAGATTTCTGGAATATTTCTGGGATTGGGGAGAGCTGTTCTGGTGGGATGTGTGAAGTAAATGCTGAAGCTGGGACACCTGCTCGTGCAGCCTCGGAATTCCCAACTTCTACTACTTTACAAGATCTGTTTATATGTTCTGAATGTGAAAGAAAAGTTTGCAAAGTTTGTTGTGCTGGGAAAGGAGCACTGCTTCTGGAAGCATATAACTCAAAGGGAACTAGTGTATCTAGTCAGGTAGCCTTTTCAGCAGATCTCTCTACAAATAGGTCATTGACACTGGAGGGTGTTATCTGTAAATTATGCTGCCATGATATTGTGCTTGATGCATTGATCCTGGACTACACCAGGGTCTTGGTCAGTAACCGAAGAAGTGCTCGTGCAGATGAAGCTACCCAGAAAGCTCTAAACCACGTCATAGGATATTTTCCTAATTCTTTGGAGAAAAGTCAGTCTTCTAATAGTAGAGACATCACCAAGTCGCTAAATCAGTTACTGGCTGGAGAGGAATCCCTTGCCGAGTTCCCCTTTGCCAGCTTTCTAAATGTGGTATGTACTGATTTTTTTACTTGATTCACCATTACTATATACACGCTAATGTTATCCGTTTTATTTTCCCAGTGAGATACAAGCTTGCAATTTGTGCCAAGCATAGGTTCAAAATTACAATAAATGAATTTTATTTACTACATTATTATGATAATTAATAGCTATACGGTTAATCAAATGCTGACTTATGAATCTAAAGATAATTTAATCATTTGTCTATATAATTGATTTATTATTAAAAAGAAGTAAGAAGTAGTAATTCGTTTTGCATGTAATTGTTAAAGTTTTATAAATAAGTAACAAATGACAAAAAAATAAAAAGTAAACAAAACAGAAATGCTCTATTTATGTTGATTCCATAAAATAAACTACATCCATAAGCCTTAATATAGGCTGTGTATAAAACAAATTTACCTAAAAAGAAGGTAACCCTAATTGCTACGTGAACAAAACATCCATCTAAATCTCCACTAAAATCTATAGCTATTTCCTAAACATTAGGATTTATTAAAAACTAAACATAACTAATTTTTATTTTGAATTTGACTCCAATATATCCAACATCCTCCCTTGATTCAAATTTACTAAAACTAAAAAAAAATGAAATGAAATGAAGCTTTTCTCTTCACAAATTAGGAGCACTTCTCTTAACCCATTTCTTCCAGGTGCACTTCTCACCATTTTCAAATGTTGATGCACTTCTCATCAACTTACAATTTTTAGGATTTTTTTTCTCTAAATTTGGAACACTTCTCTTCCTGGTGCACATAATCACCAACAATTCAAAAATTAAATATTTTTTTTATAGCCACTGGTGATACGATTTTCTTGATACACATATTTGCCTATACTGTTCGCGTTCTTTAAATTTTTTGTATTTTTCCTCCTGAGCTTTTTCATGACCACGACGACCTCTCGTAGCAATACCATCAGAACTTTTTTCCATTTTTTTCACCCATTGGCAACTGATTTTTGATGCCCAGTTATTCAAATGAATATAGCTGTGATACCTGTTAAAGTTTTATAAATAAGTAATAAATGCCAAAAAAAGTAAATAAAAAGTAAACAAAATAGAATTGTTTTATTTATGTTGATTCCATAAAATAAACTACATCTGTAAGACTTTATATAGGTTGTGCTTAAAACAAATTTACCTAAAAAGAAGGTAACCCTAATTGCTACGTGAACATCCATCTAAATTTCCAATAAAATCTATAACTATTTCCTAAAGATTACGGTTTAATAAAAACTAAACATAACTAATTTTTATTTTGAATTTGAATCAAATATATCTAATAGTAATCAATTCCAATTCTTATCAAATCAAAGATAATTTGCGTATAATTTTTTGATTGTTTGATGATATGTTTACTATGAAATTTTTATTATTGGTAAATAATAATTTTTAAACTAGGATCCGGTTACTAATGTTAGTTTAATTTGTAATAAATTACCTCTTTAAAAGATGTTTAAATTTAAATGATTTGCTTGGAACAAAAAAAGCTATGCTTAAGAAGAAAATGTTCCTTATAAAAAAGCTTTTCTTTCTTTGAAGTCGATTAAAATTTAAAAAACATACCGTGCATTTCACTTATCAAAGCACTGCTGAGTAGATAAGTAATTCGATATGAATAACTTAAAAAAAACACAATTGTGGAACACAATAAAAAACTTTTAAGGGATCTTCACCTGGCTATAATAATAATGTACCTATGTACCATTATTTACAAGTATGCTGATCTTTGTGTACTTTGTAATAAATCAAAGTATACCAGTACTGACATAGTGATGTGAATTTCTCCAAGAAAAAAGAAAAAAACAAAAAAAAATATTTCAAAAGAACACGATCAATCCAGAAACGTGAACTTTGAATTTTAAATTCCTTAGATCAATACATAAACTAAGTAATTTGAATCTAACCTTCAAAACAATACAGTAATTGAAGTGTAGAAAAAAGAAAAACTAATCATAGTTTATTCTCAAAATAAAATCATCCGGAGACGTGAACTTTGAATCTCATATTCCTTTAGTCCAAGTTAGCTTTGTGACCCATGTTTGTGTCTTCCCCAATTGAGCATTAGCGAGGTTACAGATAGGCAAATCCCTAAGATTGACAATTATACTTATTCCAAACTCCTCTACAGATTCTAACTTGAATCTATCCATATATAATATACATATGATGTAGCGGCATAGATTTCATATACGTTCATAATTATTGCAATTTACGCACTTTTGTATATGTTTTTTCAGTTTAAGAAATTTTATTGAACTTCATAATTGTATTTGTTTTTAAAACAAAAATTTATTAAAGTATATGTAGTTTTCACTTATTGAACTTTTGTTCTCTCTTACTACATTTATTAATTAATTTAACATGCACCCAAATATGTGTAGTTTTTAAGTAGTGGACTCTCCTGTTTACTTTTTTAATTCAGTATATAGATTTTTATGTGTTAGAATTATTTTTACTATTTATATTTATCGGAACATATATATGTGTGTAAAATGTAATTTGTTTAGATAGTAAGTAAGAGGAATTATACTATTTTTGTAGTTGCAAAGCATCAAACCCTAGACCTATCACATACTCTTCTAAATATTAATAAATAAGTATCAGATTGTTCTTATAGTTTCCATAATATGATCGTAGATCTATCTTAACAAAAAATCTGGGTCTTCTATAAGTATATATAACGATTCCAATTTATAAGTAGTAAACTTAACAGTCCTTATGGTTTAGCAGAAGTAGTAACTAGTAAGATCAGAGCCCTTATATGCGTGCTATAGATACTATGTAATCTAAGTTGCTTGTTCTAAAGCATATTCATAAAAGTTAATGTCAGGTTTTTTCCTCATACAGAATTTATTTTAGCTCTGTTCTGACATTGTGTTATTTTCATATTGCAATGGTATGTAAATTTCAAGCATTATATATAAATATTTTAATACATTATATGCCTTCCTGTCATATTTCTCAATAAAGCATTCCAGAGTCTCCCTGATATGCGTCACAAGATAATAGTTTACTAGAGGAAATTCGTGGGCAGCATGTTAGCATATTCTCATTGACTTCTCTATTTGATTAGCAAACTTCACCGAGTATATCTAGGCAAATAATATTATTATCTTGGGCTTTATGTTGTTAAGCATATATACTGGTGCTTTCATAACGTATCGAGCAAACATGAAAATCATTTCTGTGCCAAGGAACACAAAGCTGGTGCTGTGAAATTTGATTTTGATACTTAAGTATGTATAATTTGCTTTTGATACTCCGACATGTACTAAATGCATGCCTTATTAGTTCTAGAGTTTTCTACAACTGTTTTTTTTACAAAAGTAATAGAACTGCTGCTACGTGTCATATTATATTTTCACCATTCAGAGCACAGTAGCAGCATAAGATGGAACAAAAAGTTTTGATTAAAATTAAATATTTATTAGAGTTTGATAATTCTAAAGTTCCGAAAGTGCTTGGGCACATTTTAGACATGTCGTTCATTGCAAAATCAAACAACAACGCATGTCCAATAAATCAGACGGTGTGGGCTGTGTATGCTATTATACTCCTACTATTAGACTGATGAAGGTTGAGATAACTAATAATATAATATAAAATGAATAAGGAACCTGATATTTATCTCAGGTAAGTTCCTTTAGATAATAGGGTTCTGCAGTTGAATACTGTATTTATACATATATACAGTTCTAAACTTAAATACATGCTTGCACAGTTGTGCATGATTGAATATGTTCTCAAATTATGATATATATTCATACATGGTGCTGAACATTATATTCCACTGCAGAACACGGTGTTTTGCATGTGCAAAACACTTGTTCAGCTACAGAACAAAGTGTTTTGCAAAAAAATTACATACAATTGTAAATTTTTTGTAATGTTTAGCAGTTTAACTCGGTGTTTTACGTAAATAGTACATTTAACTTTTGGTATGTTCTACTGCAGAATTCAGAGTTCTGCTGCTGAACACAGTGTTTTGCGTAAAAATAGTACATTCAATTGTAAATATTTGTCGGAAGTTTTGGAAAGATTCTTGAAATATCTCATATAATTTCAATGCAAAATACAATATTTTGTTGTAGAACACTACTGTTTCAGATACAATTCTACTGCAGAACGTTGTGAGTTCTGCCACAGGACTTTGCTATCTCAGGAAATTTACTTGAGTTCCTTATTCTCTAATATAAATACAAACTAATATTCTAAATTTCGTTCCGCATCATAGATTATGTTTCCCGAACTCGGGGACAAGTGTGCTACATGGGTATGTACCCAAGTGTCCGATTCTATTTTCTTAAAATATTAAGATTTTCGAATATGATCAGAATTAGACACGGGTGCAGGGACTTAGCATGCAAGGTTAATTTTTTAACATTCTAAATAACATTGTCTATTACCCATAACTTAGATGAATACCTATGATTTAAAATCAAATGAATAATCAGAAAACAAGTTGTCTAGAGGCTTTAAATTACATGTGGACAATCCTACAAGGAGGGTAAATTGTCCAGTATTTAATGAAAGACCAGACTCAAATCCCTTTACCACACCCATGTCCGACATGGGTGTGATGGCAAAACTGAAGGGTCTGGGTAACAAAGCTATTACTATTAATTTTTGCTTTTCTTATGCTAGTATTGTTGAGCAATATGATTTACCTTTTACTAACAACTGCTATTACAGGTTGATACAGCACCCGGATCAGCGCCACTGTTGTCTTTGCTTGCACCGTTAGATTCTGGACCCCAACATTTATACTGGAAAGCTCCCCAGAGTACCTCCTCTGTCGAATTCATCATTGCTCTTGCTAATCTTTCGAATGTTTCTGGGGTCACCCTTATAGTTAGTCCTTGTGGCTATTCAATGATGGATACACCTATTGTAAGTGCACCTAACCCAGCTTCTTGATGATGGCATATTGATATTTGCGTAGTTGGTCCATTTGTTTAGGGCCTTTGATTCGAGTAATTAACAGAATTCCATGGTTAATGATCCTATAGTTAACTGTAGGAGAATTTCCTAAAGTTAACCAGTGAAATCAAGACACATCACATAGTTTCCTGAATAAAAAAGACATATTGTCAAATATTGTTAAGTCAGAAGATCTACAGTAGTAAGTGATGTAACTGATTACGTTTATGAATTGTAGTAGGTAGGAGTTAGGCAGACATATAATATATACAATCTCTACTTCTTCTGTAAATAACTACACACAAAAATATATACAATCTCTACTTCTTCTGTAAACTCTCTATATGCTATATTTTCAACATGGTATCAAAGCGGGTTTTAGCATAGGAAGGGAAGCTCATAAAAATCATAATCCAAGGCTCAAGTTTTCAAGAAAACTGACCTTCACGCACTGCACGCGCCGGCAAGTGAACTAGTCAAAGTATTAGGCTTGTTCCTCCGCATTTTTCGCTGCCTCCATTGATTCCGGCGACAACTATTGTTTCCGGCCACAGAAGTACAAAATCATCTCTTTGTGTCATTTAAACAAACACTTGGTGAGTCAATCCATAGATGTACCATACACACATCTGGAATCACACTCCATCTCTGTTGATTCCACCCACCGAGTTGCTCAATTCGGCTTCGTGATTTCTCTCCACGGCTGCTGCAGATTCGCCCCACGCGCCGTTGTCGATTGTGTCGGAGCTTTCCACCTCCAAGGTGATTGTCTTTCCGGTGAGTTTTCACAAAAAATCTGCATCTTGGTAATCGAAGGAGAGAATAGAGAGGTTTCTGATGATTGTTGTTGAGAGAAGAGAGAGATGAATTGTATTGTTAAATTGTACACAAAGTCACAAACTGATTGAAGCCGAAGTTGAAGACCAGTTGCGGGAGGAGGTGGTGAACAACACGCGCTGGCTGTTCAAGCTGTTATGCCTGGCGCGTGGACCTCACGCGCGACGTGGGGTGTGAGTCAAGCGGCCGACAGGAACTGTACCAGCATGTGACAGACAAAGCAAAAGTATCCAGAAAAAAAAAGGAAGATGCTAAAGATAAAAAAAGACAAAGCAAAAGCATCCTCTAAAAAAAGGAGGGGAAGATGCTAAAGAAAAAATGTTGTCGACCATGAGGTTGGTAGCAATAAAAAAAAATAAATAAGAAAAAAAACAACGAAAGACAAAAGAAGAAAAGAAAAGGGATTAAAAAGGTGAGAACCTTAAAAACAGTGATTTTATGATTATAGATCCGATAGGGAAAAAAATTATTTTACATTTATTTTCTTAAGGGAAAGTAGTGTTGATATTTTTAAAAAAAATAAAAAATCGGGATCTTTTTGAAGATGTATCACTTTGATTTAAGAGTTTACCCCAGTTATAGATTTAATTGTGTAGTATTCAAGTGGTAGTTGATATTATGGTATCACTCCAATTTTTTACGATGCTACAAATTAAATAGTTCAGGGGGCGTTATTCCAACGAAGCAGCAGAAGTAGTGTATATACAGATGTACACACAGTTCACTGCCACAAATGACAAAGCAGCAGAAGTAATGTATATAAAGATGTACACACAGTTCACTGCCACAAATGAAAAAGTAAGCAGCAGAAGTAGTGTATATGCAGATGTACACACAGTTCACTGCCATGATGACAAAGCAGCAGAAGTAGTAGTATGTATACAGACATACACACAGTTCACTGCTATATCTTGTTAATACTGAGTGATCACAAAGTCGAGTCTCAGTTCCTTCAAAATAATCAGTTCAAGGACTGATTGGTGGTCATCCACCGTTGTGCTGAGAAGCAGCACTTTCTATTATTTGACATAGTCTAAAATGTATCGCGTGGTCGCAAAGTCGAGTCCCAATATACCCAAAATTCTCAGATAATTATTCCCAAGATAGGTGAATCCCAAGATGGGCAATCTCAAGATGGATCTTTAACTCCAAGATGAGTAAATCTCTAGATGGGTCAATCCTAAGACGAGTCTTCAATTCCTAGAGATGGGTCAAGTTGAATACCTAGGATACGCTCAAGAGCTCCTAGTGTTCCACTCTTCAATCCCAATATAGGTATTTCATCCCAAGATAGGATTTCGAGTGAGGAGGCGTGTCAAATATTGTTAAGTCAGAAGATCTACAGTAGTAAGTGATGTAACTGATTACGTTTATGAATTGTAGTAGGTAGGAGTTAGGCAGACATATAATCTGTATATAGACTCTTTCATCTCCTGTAATAACTACACACAAAAATATATACAATCTCTACTTCTTCTGTAAACTCTCTATATGCTATATTTTCAACACATATCATTAATGCCCCTGCGGGGCCCTTATATAAAAAAGGTAACAAATGCATGATTTTAAAGGTTAACTTTAGGAAATTCTCCTAAAGTTAACTGTAGGAACATTTCTCTCTCTCTCTCTCTCTCTCTAGGGAGTTAGTATATCTGCTGATAAATTTTCTGTTGCAAAATTATTTTAAATGGTTTCATGTAAGACTCAAACTGAAAACTCATGTATCTCACATTTTGGTTTTCGTCTTGATGTTAATATTCAGATGTGTATGAGAAGGGTTCTTTCCCGCTAAATGTCTTATGGTAAAACATATCTATACAAATTAAATTTTGAAGTGAAATGTACCTTGAGACTGGTGCAAAAGCAAGAAAATGAAGGTACCCTCATGCATGCAAACAGACATATATTAGGTTGTCCATGGATGGAAATGAATGTGAAACTTAATTGTTAAATAAAAATTGGACTATTATGAGCTGCATAAGCTTAACTGTTCCTAAAAATCTTCTGCTTTGTGTTTCTGACATGTCATATTAAATGCTTTTCTCTACTGATTGCATTTTGCAAGATCTTTATTTTTTGACGGATTATTGCATCCCTTACTACTGTTTGTGCAGGTGCAAATTTGGACCGGCAATAAAGTAAACAAGGAAGAGAGATCATGTGTTGGAAAATGGGATGTCCTATCTATGACAGAATCTTCTTCCGAAATTTATGGACCAGAAGACTATAGCAAGGATAATCGAATGCCTAGAAATATAAAATTCTCCTTTCGAAAACCTGTTCGGTGCCGCATCATTTGGATGACGATAAGTCTTCAGAGATCTGGTTCCAGTTCTGTTAGTTTTGACCAAAATGTGAATCTCTTATCTCTAGATGAAAATCCTTTCGCCCAACTCGATAGACGTGCGTCTATAGGTGGACCAGTTGACAGTAATCCATGTATTCATGCCAAGAGAATATTTGTTGTTGGTAAACCCCTGAAAGATGATATAGGGGTGACATCTTCTCTGGGTTCTGATGTACGAAGCTGGTTGGCGAAAGCTCCACCGGTGACAAGATTTAAGGTATAACCAGTGCTTCTCTTCATTCTTATTTGTTATGCAGTTCAGTAGGCTGCAGATAGATATCTTGCTTCTTGTGCTGCAAATTAATATCTTACTCCATTTCCTTTTTTGGCTTGTTGTATGTTCATTGTTAGATATTATTTTTAAATTATGTAAAGCATACATAAGATCTAAAGAATATGAGTATTACATTAAAATTACCTGATTATAATATGTAAATTTTACTATAATCAGCAAGTATTGGACCAACTTGACCTAAGATGCGCTAGGTGCCAAAACATTTGAGGTGTTATTAGTGATTAAATGCTTGGGTTTGGCAATCCTGTCGTGTACCTAAAAGCCCAAATTCATGCATGACATGAATTGGATTTGCGTACTTTCTTGTCGTGTACTCTTTCTTTTTCTTTTTTTTTTGGTGGTTTCTTGTACTACACTAAAAATGAAATTTAAAATAATTTAAATATTTAATATAAAAATGCATTAGTATGTTATATATTTTGCATGTTTTTATAAATATACATACGAGAATAAGGATCCTAAAGTTGACCTTAGGATCCTTTTCCTGAGGTTACACCAAAAGCACATGTAAACCTTAGGATCCTTTTCCTGAGGTTACACCAAAAGCACATGTAGACAATAAATCTAGTCATTTATTATTAAATATTTACTTACCATATTTTTGCTTTAATTTTATATTAGGAAAGTGGAGACTATGTAATATAATACAATACACTCAAATCAATCACTCCCTCATGGAATTTTTCTAAAGTCTACCTTAGGATCCTTATTCTCTATACATAAAATATTTATATTTGTATATTTATTTACATACAATTTTATGGAAACATGTGTACATTTTTTATACATAAGTATACTCTGTCCGTCCCATTCATTTTGTCCTAATTTGACTTTGTTGGTCAAATGACCAAATTTTGACCTCAAATAATAATTTCACTTTTCACATTTTTATAAATTTGAAAATTGAATGTTTTAATATGATAAATGAAAATACAATTATTAAATTATAAATATATTTTGTTTCGTGTAAGTGTACCCAAAGTGGAAATCCAAACACGACACTAAGTGTATTGTGTACTTTCGTGTACCTAATTGTCCAGGCCAAAACACTAAATTTCTTTGTCGTGTTATTAGTTCGTGTACAAACTTGCCGAGTCTAGTTTGGCTTGAGCTGACCTAGGCATGATTATAGAACGGATCCTGTTTAAACTTTGTTTTTGCAGCTCTTCGATTAAGTTCTGTATATATTAAAAAAATATAATTGTTTCCAGGTCCCAGTTGAAGCTGAGAGGTTGATGGATAATGATCTTTCCTTGGAACAGTATCTACCTCCTGCTTCACCAATGCTAGCAGGATTTCGTATTGATGGCTTCAGTGCAATTAAGCCTCGTGTAACACATTCACCTTGTTCTAATGTAAATTTATGGGAGTCTTCAAGTTTTTTAGAGGACAGACTAATATCTCCAGCTATATTATATATTCAAGTTTCTGCTCTGCAGGTATTATCATATTTTTGCTGCTTTACTACTTCATTTATTGTTTTGGATTTTGGGTAGTTAGTATTTTCAATTGTTTTCCCTTTTCAATATTCCCTGTTTTCCTTTTTCTTCTCTTTCTTCCGATAAATTGTTGGTTTTTATTTATATATGATTTCTCACCTTAATCTTACTAGCTGCATCACTATCAACAAGTAAATTTCCTGGTTGATTATATGAACCAGGTATAGAATTAAAGGATGCAGACTTACTGTTATTGCTAGTTTTTTGGGTTCTAATCTGACAGTTTTCTGCAGTAAAAGAAACAGGATCTGGAACAGATGCAGAAACTTTCTTAGAAACAATTAGGGGGCGGGGCCACGGGGGATGTGCAATTAAAGATAGAAAATAGGGGTTGGAGATTGGACCAGGTCGTGTTGTCCTCCTTAATCTTGAGAAAGACCTTTGCATAAAAAATATGATCTAGAGTGATATTTATGGATTTAGGGGTTCTCTTAGTGACTGCCACATGGTGTAGTCCTAAATTTTTGTGCCTTTAGATTATGTTTTGTCAATTCAACTATTTTCGTACAACTTAAAAACATTACAATCAATTTATTTGCTGATATTGCTGCAAGTTTGATACAAACCTGTAATGATAGCATCTGTATCCTTAATTTAGAATATTAAAAGATGTTGCACTTAAGGTCAACCCTAAGTAGTTTTATCCAATGTTGACGATTGGCTGCCTTTCTTAAATCAAAATAGTTGCTCTTCTATTAGATCTTTTCGCATTAGAATAGTAATAGTAAAGAAGGAATTTTGCAACTTTTCTTGGGATCCTATTGTGATTAAGGTTTTGCATACGGGATAAAGGTTGGTATCTAGCTAGGGAAGCTGCAGATAATTCTTCTAAATATTTCCTAGTAATTTACGTTCACGAAAATGGTTCAAGGAAAATAGAATCAATTACGCTTTCACTAATTATCATATTCATGTATTGGTGGCACATCATAATATGTGGGTTAATTACAATTTTAAATCATTAGTCTAACAATTGCATAAGCTTTCAAGGTAGTGTCGAGGGTTTCTCATGTGGGTCTCGTGCCAGCATTCCATGTGTTGTATTAAGAAAAAATCTGTTATAGCTGTCCATGAAGAGTTAATGTAGAAATGAAGCATCATAAAGTTTGTTACTAGTGTAGAATATATTGAGGAATTAGTTGAAATTTTGTTTATAACATGGAAGTTTCACCGAGTATTATTTGGATATATTATACATAACAAGTGTGTTACATTTTATTTCTCTGAGTGTACTTTTCCCATTATAACATAGAAGTTTCACCCGTAGTAGATCGAAATTTTAATCTAATGAGGCATAATAACAATTTAGTTTAAAATCAACTTTTTAATGAATTGTTGTTGCCTCAATTACAAGCAAACTCAAAACAGTTTACAATATATGTACCTGGGAACAATGAAAAAAAGGATATCTCGATAACTGATTTGTGCTTTGCACAGCGTTACTTTTATTTTGTAGAAATTGAATTTTGAGTATATAATCTACACATTAGCTTTTAGGTAAAGTTCTAGATTCAGTGAAAGGACCTGGTGCACATTGTAACATCGCTTAAGAACAATGCTTAAAAGGATCCCATCACCTTTTTTTAGGCATGTGGTAAGGCCAAATTGATATTGACTTTTTCTTTTCTAAAGATTGAAACCTATTTTGATATGGATTTATGTTCAGACCTGGGTAGTACAAATTTGGTTTTTACTCTTTCGTTCTAGAGCTTGTAAACTTTAAAATGAAATGAAACCCTTATTGCCCGCAGGATTCTCACAACATGGTCACTATTCATGAGTATCGATTACCAGAGGTGAAGGCTGGAACAGCCATGTACTTCGATTTTCCTAGACAGATAAGTTCGAACCGCGTATGTTTCAAACTTCTGGGGGATGTGGCTGCATTTGTCGATGACCCAACCGAACAGGATCCTTCAGAATTCACAGTTCGACCAGTAGCTGCAGGGTTGTCACTATCAAATAGAGTCAAACTGTATTATTATGCTGATCCTTATGAGATGGGGAAATGGGCTGCCCTTTCTGCTATTTGATTGACAGACATACACGATGAAGTGTGGGGACCTGTGGTAACTTCAGTTATTTAGATAAGTTGTTACATTCTTTATTGTGATTATGAGATGTCTGTAATTGTATTTTCAATTCATTTATATACTGTTATTCCTTATAGTGAGAAATTGTTAACGCTTTTATTTTTTTTGGCCCCAAACTGAAACTGGGATTGTTGACTTCCCAAGACATGTAAAAAATTAGTTTGTAGTTCTATAGGCATAGACATGGCAAGCGTTAAACCACCAGTGTTGTGGTTGCAACCCTTTTACTGAAAATATGCATATACTTTGTTCTGTTTCTACTTTTCAAATGTGGTGTTTCAAAAGTTTAAATAGGCTTCTGTATGAGAATGAGTACATATGCTAGTAATTTTTGGTGTTGGGCGCGCTACGCGAGCCTTCTCCACAACATGTCTTTTTTGGGTCATACCTGAATCAGTTAAAGGTGAAAAATTGTTAAAAATAACGATTTTTAAATAAAAAATAATTTTGCTCCACAACATGTCTTTTTCGGGTCATACCTGAATCAGTTTAAGGTGAAAAATTGTTAAAAATAACGATTTTTAAATAAAAATAACAAAATTAGCAATTCTCGATAGAGGGGGATAAAAGTATCGTTTTTATTATTCCGTTTATTAATGCGTATCCTCCGACCAGCAACCCATCACACTTCCACCAAACCTCCACCACAAACATTCCCCTCCGTTCACCACATCACCTCCCGACCCTTCTCTGTTCTTCAACAGCCCCCATTTCTCCCTCTTCCCCGCTTTCCGATCAACAACACCGCCGTTTTTCTCCTTCATTCTCCGACCACCAAACTACAACATCCACACCTCCACTTTCATTCACCTCCGCCACCCACTCCATTCCGGCACCGTTCTCCACCGTGCCGCCCATTTCCATTCTATCAATTGCGTATGTGGGATAATCCTACTGCTGTTCATCCTGCCGATGCATATGTGGGTTACCCCAGCCAATCTTGCGTATAAGCTGTTACCCGAACTTCAATTGCGTATCCTTTAATCAGAACTTAAAAAAAAAAAAATATCCCACAATACCCCATTTGTGGATGCGTATTCTGATTTTATAATAATACCCAAATTGAATTTGCGTATTATGTACATGTGAATAGAATATTTGCTACGATACCCATGTTTGACTTGCGTAATGTAGTGATACGTTATCCTTAGATGCGTAACGTGGGTTACCCCAATACCATACACGTAATTCATCCGGTATTTTTCACAAGCTTCTCCGCCAATTGGTATTTTTGTCAGGCCATTCTAAAAATCCGTTATTTACTCCCTTCACCCGTTTGTTGTCTTGTTTGGGTCAAACCTGCATGAATTCATTTTTAAACATCCCAAAAATCCCTTTACACATAATTCTACCTCCAAGGTCCATAATCGAATGCCATCTAACTACCGCTAGCTATCAAGCTTCCCTTAGGTCTATACCAGAAACCCAATCTTCCTCTTGAATCCTAATCTAGCTATCAAGCTCCCCCAAGATTCTGACCCGAAGCCCAATCATCCTCTTGAATCCTTATCGGGAAAAACACATCTTCTCTTTCTTGGCCCATTCTGGAATCCCATATGAAAATTGTAACTTCTTGTGGTGGGATTGCCATTGGGTCCCGAACCGGGATCCCAGAACCCGAAACCCGTTCCCAAACGGGGAATGGGGATCCATGTCGAGAATCGGGAAATTACTTTATATATATAAAGAATGTAAATTATATATAATGTTTTCTAATATAAATTAACATGATAAATCATAATATTTTTAACTTATTATTTATTTTAAAATAATATTTTAAACCTTAATTTGAATTAATTTTTATTTAAACTATTAATAAACGGATTACATATAAAAAAGTAATTATTTTTCTTAAATATAGGGTTCGGGGAATGGGGATCGGAGCGGGAAGATTCTAATCCCCGATCACGCATCCATCCTTAATTTTTTTTTTATATATTTATATCTGATCTCCGTCCTATATTCGAAAAAATTCCCGATTCCCCATTCCGAATCAGGATCGGGCAGGGTGGGAAAAATGTCCATCTCTAATTGTGTCTGGTAAGCAAGCTTTAATTGCATAATAATACGATATTATCCGTTTTTCGAATTTGATTTTGGGTACATTTTAAAAGTTCTGTATTGGTAGAATGAGTTAACTGCTTACTCTTTCTTTCTCTTTGCCACACACGAGCGCGTACACACCGACACAAGTCATACTCATTCTCTCTCTGGTGTAGTTTGTATATTAAGCCGTTGACGAAATGGTCTCTTGTTTGGTTAGTTTTGAGAATTTGAACCTTTGCGAGTAAGGAGAAGGCTTAGACCACGAGGAATAATCTATTGAAATGGTCGGGTTGAATCAAACATCTTGATCACTAAAGCATCTTATCCAGCTAGAGCGCAATCCGATTCAAATTTGGAGTGTTTTTTGTGAAAGGTTTAAGGAATTTTTATTCCTGCTAAATCGAATTCAATTCAAGCATAAACTATACATTATCTTTTATGTGGATAATGGATTACGAACAAAAAAAAATGAAAATTTATTTCAGATTAACACGATTAATACAAAAATGTGAAGGCTGAATCTCAAATTTTCTTAGATTAATTCATATACTCTTTCCGTCCCAATATATATGTCTATTTTGAGAAAAAAAAATTGTCGCATTAAAATATTCCTTTCTTATTTCAATATTATTTTCCAAAACTATCCCTACATTTATCGTCCTTAAGATTTAACATTTTTTTTCAGACTTAACACTATTTTCATTTTACAATATATTAATTAAAGGTATTAGTTGGAAAACTTTATCCAACTAATTTTTTTTTTAATATATATGATTTTTGTAAAAAAGACATGTAAAATGGGATGAAGGGAATATTAAGTAATTTGAACTTAATCTTGAAAAACATTTAGTTGAAGTTTAGGAGGGAAAACTAATTATAATATAATTAACACCATACACGATTATTGCAAAAGTTTCTGCAAATTGGCTGAAAGTTGAACTTCCGCTAGTTACAGTATATCTACCAATCAAAGTGCAGTTTCACCTGGATGACTCATAGTCTCATATATTATAGTTTTATGATTTCTTTTAAAGTTCTTCGCTACATGAGAAAGAAAAAACAAGGTAAAGCAGGTTTCATGGTTTTGAAATTAGAAATGCGTTAAAAAACAAGGTAAAAATGGGCATTCCTTCGAATTATTATGAGGCAAACAGGTTTTAGCGATAATTGAATTTGACCAACTTTAATTTGTGTGGAATCAGTTCGATACTCCATAGTTTTTTTTTTTTTTTTTGAAAAATCGATACTCCATAGTTCTCGATATAATTGGAAAGCATTACCTGTATAAAAATATGAAATTATTTTGTTGTAACTTTCAACGATATAAACTTTTTTTAATCAAAATGTACAAATGCAAATTATCTATATAAATAAGAGAAAAACGATCTTAAGGTTGATTTCAGAAAAATTATCTAAGTTTAGATTTTTTTGGTTAAAAAAAATGGTGAAAATTTTATAATTATGTATATAATTTTTAAATTATAATTACACCTATGTGCTTATGAAAAAAACATTATAATTTGTGATAATTTTATGAGCTGATCTCACTAACATGATACTCTATAAATAATTTATATTTACATGTATACAAAATTACGTATTTATAAGAAACCAAAAACAAGTTAATTGAATTTTTAGTCATGAATGTAATTACAACCCATACATATATACCGATGTGAAATATAAATTCCTCGATCACAAAAGTCTAAAATTGTGATAAATTATGAGAACCATAAACAAGAAAGTTAAGTAAATTTTGCAGTAATTCAACTACATATAGTTTTGATGTGCACAGTGTAATTCTCATTATTCCGACAATTTTTATTGCGGTAATTTTTTAAAATATTTAATTAAAAAAATAGTATTCAAATTTTCATTTTAAAAATATAATTTAAAATATATACGAAATGTGAACATGTGTATTTGTTTCAAAAGAAAAATGCATATCTATTTAATACTCCTTCCGTTCCATGATAAACATCGTAATTTTTTTCAAATTTCTGGCACGCATTTTCATACATATAAAAAATATAGTTGTAAACATTAATTTTTTTGAATTTTTTATTTTGTATAAAAATTTCAATATCTTATTTTTATAAAAAATAAAAGAAATATCTAAAAACATGTTTTTTATATACATAAAAATGCGTATATTTTATATTTTGTCTTTGAAAGAAAGATACACATCTAAGAGACTAGCATGGCTAGTTCATTCTGGAAAAATTTATCTAATAGATTTTTTACATTTGAATCAACTCGTATATATACAAAAATAATTGAATAGACGTATAAAAGTTAGAAGTCATCCAAAAATTATGTAACAATGACATGGGTGAAAAATAATTCCTAAAAACATAATTAATATAATATTTATTGGCTCATAAATAAGGCCCGAACCCCTAATTGGGCATTAAATTCGTAATTAATGATAAGAACAGCCCAAACCGGGGAAGCCCGATATAAGCTTGTTTCTAACATGGGTCTGATCCACAAATCGGGAACGTTCTGGAAACAAGGAACGTTCTAGAATATCCCTGGGATAAGATGTAGCCTCCAAGGCACCTAATTCGACATGGAAACTAACTCCCACAAGGAAGGAGTCAGAACCTTCCTCAATGACGGTGACTTGTCCACCAAGTCTCCAAACCCTACTACGATTCTAAGGCTCCCGCTGGCTATATAAGGGCCTGACCCCTCATTCTCAGAACTACGTCATGGATAGATTCTCAACTCTGAGAAACGTAGGCATGTTGTGAGGACCCGAATTAGGTCACGAAAACGCAAGCCCCCAATAAAGCACGAAGCTCACGAACCCTAGCCGCAATTTAACAACCCTAATTTTTATTCCACAACATTTGGCGCCGTCTGTGGGAAAACAACATCAACCATGGTTAACACACGAAGAACAACAACCGAGAACGCTCCTGTTACTTCTGATCCACCGGTCATCTCCTCCGCTCCACCCGTTGTTACGGAGCAAGGGTATGTACCCCCATCAACAGAGACAACCACTCAACCTCAAGTTTCTCAACCTATAGGGACGAATCTCCATGTTGAGAGAACCTTACCAGTGGACGTCCACCCGGGACGGGAGACTAATCAGCTTCAGATGGTGGTCTCTCCATTAACTAGCCATCCCCCGCTCTCAGGAGTTCAGATCTCCACCACTACACTCCCCGTAAGTACCAATCCGGTATACGGGTTGCCTAACTATCCCCCAAATCGAAGGGGTCCTGGACCAAGCGGTCACGCCCTGTAGATACCTGAGTCGTATCAACCACCCTATATTAGGGGTTTAGCCCCTCCTGAGCAAGGATATGATGATTACTCCGGACCTTACACTGATGATTCATCATTTGAGGATGACGATCGTGATGAAACCCCGAGGAGGCGACGTGCAAGCAAGGAGCCCATGAGAAGGACTCAAAGAATCCATGATGGACCCCCTCCAACAGCTGCTGAGAGAATCAAGGCTTATGAGGCCGAGATCCAAAAGCTGAAGGACGACATAGCCAGAGAGCAAATAAGGCAGAACCAAAATATGCCTCCTCCAACTTCAAGGGAGATTCCCTTCATTGATTTGGAAAGGTCTTCAAGGAGACAGAGAAGGGCTGATGCCCCAACTGGAGGAGCTACGAGGGTGGAAACCCCCAGGGGTGATCCCAAAGACCTGATGCCACTTGGAGACCCTAACGATCCCACACCCCCATTCACTAAGGAGGTGATGAACGCTCATGTTTCCCGAAAGTTTAAGATGCCCACAATAAAAGCATATGATGGAACGGGCGATCCTTCGAACCACGTCAGGACGTTTTCAAACGCACTGCTGTTACAACCCGCTAGCGACGCTCTTAAGTGTAGGGCGTTCCCTCAAACCCTGGCAGGCATGGCTCAAAGATGGTATAGCCGATTGCCCGCAAACTCGATTGGCTCATTCAAGGAGTTAAGCACTGCTTTTATCAACCAATTTGTTAGTGGAAAGGTCCACGAAAAAAGCTCTGCATCTCTCATGCAAGTGAAACAAGGAAAGAATGAGAACCTGAGGGATTATCTCAAGCGCTTCACCAAGGAAACGTTGAACGTCCCAGATTTGGAGAACAAGGTAGCTATGATAGCCTTGGAGAATGTAACAACGAACCCTTACTTTCAGATGTCGTTGGCAAAACATCCCCCTGAGAGCATGGCTGAGCTCCAATGAAGGGCGAGTAAATACATAAAGGCAGAAGAGAGCATGAGGAAGGCAGAAGCTACCACCACGAATAGAGGAAACGAAAACTCCCGGAAGTGGAAGCAAGAGCAGGAGTATGATGCTAGGGACAAATATCCCCGAACTAGCAAGGACTCCGACTCTACCCCTAAGAAAAATTTGGGGCCAAGGTTCTCTGAATACGCAAGGTTGAATACCCCTAGGAGTCAGATCCTGATGGATATTGAGAAAGACAAGGATTTTCGATGGCCGAAGCCACTCAGGGGTGATCTCGCAAAGAGAAACAAGGATCAATACTGTAGGTTCCACAAGGATATAGGACATGACATTTGAAAAACACACCTAGAGGGGGGTGAATAGGTGTATTATGGCTGATAGTGGTTAACTATAACCTATTTTGATTTTTACCAAATTCGGCTTGCTGATATGTTATGGCAGTTTAAAATCAGCAGGCTGGATTTAAGTAACTTGTAATGTAGTAAGAGAATCGTGCAGAAAAATAAATGTAACACAAGATCTTTTAGCCAGGTTCGACCCCTAATCCCCTATGGTCTACGTCCAGGTCCCTTACCAACTTGGTAAGAGAATATATTATTGATCACTATAAAACCGATTACAAGATCCAACAATATATCTCCCTTTACACCCAGCTGCTTACAATTTGGCTTGCTGAATTGCTGTGTTGAACTAACTCTCTAAGAAATACTTCCCAAGTATCCTTCTCTAGTCTAGTTCTACCCACCCAAAACCTTTAAGCCAAAACTTGTACAACAACTAATTTTTACAACTTGAACAATACAAAGTTTTGAATAAATACAACTCAACCTAATGAACCCTTTGAAAATATGTATTCATTATATGAGAGTTTGAGAGGTTTTCAAGAATATAGCAAAGAGGCTCGAAGTTGTGTGTGTATATGATCTTGTTTTTGCACTTGGATTGTTATGTTGAACTGAGCAAGAACAACATATATATAAGTAAACAAGAATGTTTTAAAATAAATCTTTTTGAGGCTCCTTCGGATTTTTAATATGAGTAACCATGGAGCATGATGAATGGAGAAAATGGAGGAGCCAAGGAGGAGCTGCTGTTTTCTCAGTTGTGAGGAGCGTGTATGACTGTAATGATGGGAAAGACAAGATATGAGAATGTGTTTGGTATAGATAATTAAAAAAGGAAAAGTGTATCCTTATTTAAAGATAAAGAATATGTTGTCCCCCACTTTTCTTGAGATGTGAATATTTATGTGTTTTATGGGTTTGAATATTTCAGAGAGTCCTTACAATATTCCTAATGATATTTCCACTAAAAGCTCCTTGAAAATCGCAAGTCTCTTAAAATCTGTTATTTCTGTCGCACAGAATCGGCATGCTGATTTGTGTACGGATTGTGTGTTCAGCTTGCTGAAATGTATAAGATAATCTAGAACAGCTTGTTGAAATTGAACTGTCGGTCTGACTTAAAACAGCTTTTTGAACAGGACAATTTCTCTCCTGGAAATTTCACTAACAATAAGTAATAACAAGCATTATACCAACATAAAAGATTTCGCATAATCATTAAGATCAAAAATGTTAGTAGCACTAATATCATCCAAAATATATGTAAACATATTATCATCAAAATCAATAGCATGTTAGTATAATAAATAACATTCCAAAATATATGTAATCATAGAATCATCAAAATCAAATAGGCCAACAATCTCCCCCTTTTTGATGATTACCAACATATATTTTTAGGAGTACATACTCCCCCTCAACACATGCGTCCTTGATTTAACATCATGATATTCAATTAAACACATAAGGATTTATATGAAATAAAATCCCAAACACATAACCTCCTTAAGAGTTAACCTCCTAAAATCTCTCCCCCTTAATCATTTAAAAAGGTAATCACGTAGCATACTCGAAATAAGCATGGATTATGAAGTACCACATAATGCATGAGTACACATTTACTCAATAAATTGCATGTGAAAGAATTAACAATATGTATGCATGCACACGTAAATATTAACTTTCATGCAAGTGAATTACACTTAAAATTCATTATTGGCATGTATGGAGGAATAACAAATTAATTTAGCATGCAAATAATACTAAAAAAAGTAAGCTAAAGTACCAAACTTTTGCACTTAGCTTGCTGTTTCTAGGGACCTTTTGTTGCACAAAAACTCAACGTTTTGGCACCCATACTTGCTTGATTCCTGCATGGTTAGTTGCTAGGACATAGATAGAATTTAAATCATATTTCTTTACCCATTTTTGTACCACTTTGGTGTTGAAATCTTTGTTCTTTTTGTCCTTCTATCAGCTTGCTGATTGTATGCTGATTGTTTATTTCGGTAGGCTGATTCTGTCTGAGCTGTGCAGTGATTTGCGAAATGTCCCTTCTTTTGACACTTGTTACATATTTTCCAAGGCATTGCATAATCATAAGGTATTCCTTGCGTTCCATCATATTGGAGAGCAGTTTCCTTTGAAGTTGATGATTGGAACGACAGCTTTCTTCATCATTGATTTGAGAGTTTGTTCACCTTGGACAAACTTTCCCATTCCTTTATAAAGTCTCTTTATCTCATCCTCGAGTTCTTTGATTTTCTCAGCTTGTTGTATATCTTCCTTTGGAGCTTTTGTTTCTTCTTTCAACTTTCTGATATGAGTATCTTTGGCTCCAATTTCTTCATTCAGCTTGCTGATTTGAGTATCTCTGGCTTCTATATCAGCTTTCAGCTCGCTGAGTTGCTTGATTAGAACATCATTCCTTCTGAGTATCACTTTGTTGAGTCCTTCCAGTTGTGTTATGCTGTCCTTCATCTTGGTAATCGTGGATTCATGTTCATCTGAAGCTTTTTCATCCATAAGATCTCTGACTATCTTTCTAAGATAAGTAATTTTCTCTTTCAATTTGTTGTTTTCTGACTTTAGTTTGAGAAATTCCTCAAAAGTTTCCTCACTACTGTTGTCATCTGAGTTTGCTTCATCACTTTCCACTTCAGTGCTATCCTTGTCATCAACACCAACCAAAGCTAAGTTAACCATATCATCACTTGAGTCCTTTTCAGAAGTAGAATCATCACTCCAAGTCATCAATGCCTTTGATTTTCTTTTATCCTTGAATCCAGCTTGCTGCTTTGACTTGTTCTTCAATTTGCAGCAATCTCTCCGGTAGTGTCCCTTTTTGCCACATTCATAACAAGTTTCTTCCTTCGTTTCCTTGGATTCTTTTCTATTGTCTGAATATTTCCCTTTAGCAATCCGATTCTGATTCTGACTCTTCTTCATATTCCAGCTTGCTATTTTTCGAATGAAGTGCTAAATTCTTCATCTTTGCAACTGGAGCTTGAGAGGATCTGGTTTGGCTAGCATTAATTTTTGCTTCAAAGTGTTCAAGTTCAGCGAATACAGCCAAGGTATCCATAATGTCGATTTGAGGAGACGATTCTAAAGCCGTCACTTTAGGTGAAAAAGTCCATGGTACTGCACTCAAGATCTTCATGTTTATTTCGGCTTGAGGTATTGTTTTCCCAAGTAGTTTGAGACCATTCATAGTTTTTTGAAATCTTGCTTGACTTTCTCTAATAGTCTCATCTTCCTTGACAATGAAACCTCCAAATTCATTCATCAATGTACTGAGTTTAACCTTCATAAGAGATTTCGAACCTTCATGATATAGTTCCAATGTGTCCCACATCTCTTTGGCGGATTTGCATGAGGAGACTTTATCACTTTCACTTGCGGAGAGACCAGTCATGATAGTATTCATTGCCCTGGTATTGTAGCTTTCCTTGGCCAATTCAGCATCAGTAAGATCATCAATATCTTTCAGCTTGTTGTCTTTGTCAAGAAATATATAAGGACCTTTTGTTGACAACTCTCCATTCTAGTGGTTCCTTTGACAGGTGCATCTTCATACGCTCTTTCCATCAATTATAGTTTTCATTACCAAGAAGCAAAGGAGCACGGAGATTAGATGAACCGAGAGGGTAATATTCAGCCATATCGATCGATACTTTTCCTGTTACAGAAAGATTAGTATACCAAAGCTCTGATACCAAATGAAAAACACACCTAGAGGGGGGTGAATAGGTGCATTATGGCTGATAGTGGTTAACTATAACCTATTTTGATTTTTACCAAATTCGGCTTGCTGATATGTTCTGGCAGTTTAAAATCAGCAGGCTGAATTTAAGTAACTTGTAATGCAGTAAGAGAATCGTGCAGAAAAATAAATGTAACACAAGATCTTTTAGCCAGGTTCGACCCCTAATCCCCTATGGTCTACGTCCTGGTCCCTTACCAACTTGGTAAGAGAATATATTATTGATCACTATAAAACCGATTACAAGATCCAACAATATATCTCCCTTTACACCCAGCTGCTTACAATTTGGCTTGCTGAATTGCTGTGTTGAACTAACTCTCTAAGCAATACTTCCCAAGTATCCTTCTCTAGTCTAGTTCTACCCACCCAAAACCTTTAAGCCAAAACTTGTACAACAACTAATTTTTACAACTTGAACAATACAAAGTTTTGAATAAATACAACTCAACCTAATGAACCCTTTGAAAATATGTATTCGTTATATGAGAGTTTGAGAGGTTTTCAAGAATATAGCAAAGAGGCTCGAAGTTGTGTGTGTATATGATCTTGTTTTTGCACTTGGATTGTTATGTTGAACTGAGCAAGAACAACATATATATAAATAAACAAAACTGTTTTAAAATAAATCTTTTTGAGGCTCCTTCGGATTTTTAATATGAGTAACCATGGAGCATGATGAATGGAGAAAATGAAGGAGCCAAGGAGGAGCTGCTATTTTCTCAGTTGTGAGGAGCGTGTATGATAGTAATGATGGGAAAGACAAGATATGAGAATGTGTTTGGTATAGATAATTAAAAAAGGAAAAGTGTATCCTTATTTAAAGATAAAGAATATGTTGTCCCCCACTTTTCTTGAGATGTGAATATTTATGTGTTTTATGGGTTTGAATATTTCAGAGAGTCCTTACAATATTCCTAATGATATTTCCACTAAAAGCTCCTTGAAAATCGCAAGTCTATTAAAATCTGTTATTTCTGTCGCACAGAATCGGCATGCTGATTTGTGTACGGATTGTGTGTTCAGCTTGCTGAAATGTATAAGATAATCTAGAACAGCTTGCTGAAATTGAACTGTCGGTCTGACTTAAAACAGCTTGTTGAACAGGACAATTTCTCTCCTGGAAATTTCACTAACAACAAGTAATAACAAGCATTATACCAACATAAAAGATTTCGCATAATCATTAAGATCAAAAATGTTAGTAGCACTAATATCATCCAAAATATATGTAAACATATTATCATCAAAATCAATAGCATGTTAGTATAATAAATAACATTCCAAAATATATGTAATCATAGAATCATCAAAATCAAATAGGCCAACAACATTGATGATTGCAGACAACTCAAGGACGAGATTGAATTCTTGATCCGAAAAGGGAAGCTGAGCAGATTCACAAAGGGTGAAGATCATGGAAATCAAAGGAGAGACTATGATAGAAGGGATAATGATAGAAGGGTCAACGATCATGATCGTAACCCATAACCACGAGGGCCAGTTATCAACATGATTTGGGGAGGCCCGACTGCGGCCGGCACAACAAGGAACTCTCGAAAGGCATTGCCAAGGAGGTGATGCACATCGTGGGAGAGGCCCCGAAATGTGGAAAGACTGAAGTAGTGATTGGTTTTGATGACTCAGATTTGGAGGGGGTGAAGTTCCCCCATGACGACCAGTTGGTCATAACTCATGTAATTGGAAATTTGGAGGTGAAGCGAGTCTTGATAGATAATGGTGCTTCCGTCGATATTTTGTTTCATGATGCATTTGTGAAGATGGGATACAATGATACACAGTTGACCCCAAACAACATGCCTATATATGGGTTCAATGGAGTGTAATCCAGTGTTGAAGGGACTATCCAGCTGCCAGTTACTATTGGACATGAGCCCAAGGAGGCCACTCAGATGTTGAACTTCCTGGTAATCAAGGCAGCCTCCACATATAATGCGATCCTTGGAAGGACTGGACTCTACGCGTTTAAGGCTGTTGCCTCCAGCTACCATATGAAAGTCAAGTTTCCAACCAGGAATGGTGTTGGAGAACAGAAGGGTGATCAGAAGATGGCCAGAGGTTGTTATGTGGCCGCACTAAGAGCTGATGGAGTCGGGGTGCAGGTCCTCCCGATTGAAGACATGGATGTCCGAGGTGATGATGAACACCAAAGAAAACCAACAGAGGATTTGGTTCCTATACCTCTGGATTGTAGAGAGCCTGAAAAAGTTACGTATGTTGGAGCTTCTTTAAAAGAACCCTTGAAGGGCAAATTGATAGAATTCCTACAAGGAAACATGGATGTGTTCGCTTGGACAGCAGCTGATATGCCAGGGATTGACCCCCAACTCATAACTCACAGGTTGAATGTCGACCCCAAGCGGAAGGTAATAAAACATAAGAAGAGGAATTTTGCTCCTGAAAGGCAATAGGCCATTAAGCAAGAGGTGGATAAGCTCTTAGAAGCTGGCTTTATTGAGGAGATTCAGTTCCCTGAATGGTTGGCTAACTGTGATGGTCGAGGAAGCCAACGGTAAGTGGAGGATGTGCATAGACTTCACCGATTTGAATGACGCGTGCCCTAAGGATTGCTTCCCTCTACCAAGGATTGACACGCTACTAGATGCCACAGATGGGCACGAAATGTTGAGTTTCATGGATGGTTTCAGTGGCTACAACCAAATTAAGATGCACAAGGATGACATCCCAAAGGTATCTTTCATAACTGACTTTGGTGTTTTTTGTTACCTTGTCATGGCTTTTGGACTAAAGAATGCAGGAGCTACTTATCAACGACTGGTAAATAAGATATTCGCCCATCTAATTGGGAAAACCATGGAGGTCTATGTTGATGATATGTTGGTCAAGAGCTTATTTACAGCAGACCATGTTGAACACCTCAGAGAGGCATTTGAAGTGCTGAGGCACCATAAGATGATGTTGAATCCGGCCAAGTGTGCTTTTGGCGTTGGATCAGGGAAGTTTTTGGGTTTGATGGTTTCAAAACGAGGCATTGAAGCCAACCCGGATAAGATCAAGGCGATTCTCGACATGGAGCCACCCCGTTCTGTGAGGGATGTGCAGAAATTGACTGGTAGAATAGCTGCTTTGGGAAGATTCATCTCAAGGTCTAGCGACAAATGTTTGCCTTTCTTTCAGGCTTTGAAGAAAGTGAAGAATTTTGAGTGGACATCAGAAAGCCAAGAGGCCTTTGAACAGCTGAAAAAGTACATGGCTGAGGCCCCGTTGTTGACCAAACCTAGTCCCGGAGAGACCCTGTATTTGTATCTGGCGGTATCCGAACAAGCATTGAGTGTCGTTCTCATTCGAGAGGAAAACAAGGTTCAGAAGCCTATCTACTATGTGAGCAAGGTATTGCACGGGGCTGAGTTGAATTACTCACCCATCGAGAAGTTTGCTTTTGCACTGGTAACGGCTTCAAGGAAGCTAAGACCTTATTTCCAGGCACACAAGATTGAAGTCCTGACGGACCAGCAGTTAAGAAATATATTGCATAGCCCAAAGGCCAGTGGAAGGCTAATTAAGTGGCGATCGAACTCGGGGAGTTTGATATCACGTATAAGCCTCGGACAGCCATCAAGGCTCAGACATTAGTTGACTTTGTGGTTGAATGTACCATCGACAACCAAGAAGTCGGGGGGCAGGAGATAGTGCCAAACCAGGAAGGTAAAGATAAAGCTGAGGAGCTTGTACCTGATCAGAAGGAATATTGGGTGCTCTATTTTGATGGAGCATCAAAAACAAAGTCTAGCGGTGCAGGCTTAGTCTTGCAAAGCCCCGATGGGTTCTTAGTAGAGTATGCTTTAAAGTTGGACTTTCCAACAACCAACAACGAAGCTGAATATGAAGCCTTGATAGCCGGATTAGGCTTGGCTAGAATATTGAGAGTCAAGAACCTTAAAGTCTGTGGAGATTCAAGACTCGTAGTATCGCAAGTGAATGGTGAGTTTGAAGCCAAGGATGAAACTATGGCAAAATACCTAAGGGTTGTGAGAGCCGTTATGACTCAGTTTGATGAATGCTATATGGAGCATATTCCGAGGGAGGAGAACGTCAAAGCCGATGCCCTATCAAAGTTCGCCTCTTCTGAGATAGAGAATTATGCAGGGAGTGTTTACTTCCAGGTCCTGAAGGCCCCTACCATCAATTCAAAATTGGTGGCACCCATTGATGTAAGAAGCTGTTGGATAGATCCTATCAAGGCTAATTTGGAAACTGGATGGCTCCCTGAAAATGCCTCGGATGCACGGAAACTGTAAGTGAGAGCATTGAGATATGCCTTGATTGAAGGCGTCCTTTATAAGAGGTCTTTTGTTATCCCATACTTGAAGTGTTTGAGGCCCCAAGAGGCAGAAGAAGCTTTAAGGGAAGTTCATGAAGGGATCTGTGGGCAGCACTTGGGGGGCAGAGCCCTAGCTCATAAGATCACCCGTCTGGGATTCTATTGGCCAGAGATGTTGGCTGATGCGCAAAGTTATGTCAAGAAGCGTGACAGGTGTCAGAAACATGCCCCGATTGTTAGGCAGCCACCAGAGATGTTAACATCGATTAACTCTCCTATTCTGTTTGCCATGTGGGGGATGGACATACTTGGTCCTTTCCCTGTGGCTTCAGCACAAAGGAAGTTCTTGATAGTAGCCATCGATTATTTTACCATGTGGATTGAAGCTAAGCCATTAGCTAAGATAACCACCCAACAAGTTGCCCAGTTCTTTTGGGAGAACGTAATTTGCAGATACGGTATCCCACGAATCCTTGTGATAGATAATGGGCGCCAATTCAACAATGAGGAGTTTAAGAAGTATTGTGAGGAGAACGCCATCAAACTTCGCTTCACTTCAGTGGCTTACCCTCAGGCTAATGGGCAAGCTGAGGTAGCGAATCGGATTATCCTTGATGGACTCAAGAAAAGGGTCGAACGTTCAAGAAACACGTGGGTGGACGAGTTGCTGCCTATACTATGGGCATATCGTACCACCTGCAAAGTAACAACAGGAGCTACCCCGTTTTTGCTAACTTATGGAGTAGAGGCAGTTGTGCCCTTAGAAATTTCTCACGTGTCTCCAAGGGTGGAAGCATATGAGCAAGAAACTAATGATGAAGGCATGAGGCTTGCCCTTGATCTAATTGATGAGGTCAGGGATGAAGCGAACGCCCGCAATGTTGAGCACCAGAAGAGGGCATCATTTCATTACAACCATATGGTTAAAGAAAGGTTCTTTAAACAAGGCGACTTGGTTTTAAGAAAGATAGAAGCATCCGGAGTTGGACAGACAGGAAAGTTGGCCCCTAATTGGGAGGGCCGTATAGAGTCAGCAAGACGTTGGGAAGAGGTTCTTACAAACTGGAAACCTTGGATAGAAACGAGGTGCCTCGCACTTGGCACGCCTCGAATCTCAAGATTTATTATGTTTAATCTCTCCTAGTAAGGACTTAGCTTTTTGCCTATCTAATAGAAGTAGAAATAAGGTTCATATGAAACCATTGTAGTGCATGTTGCTCCTAGTAGGACGTAGTATTCTATGTAAGGGCTGAGCCCGTTTCACGTTATTAATACAAGCTTGTTTTCTATTCTACAATTCTGTGATTTTAGTAATGTACCAAGCACCTGATGTGTGTAAGTCTAAGATGACCAAGTACCGTAAATAAAAGAACGTATGAATTAGAGGAAACAAGCACGTAGATAAAATACCCCTAAGGGCCATGATTCAAGTCATAAGTTACAAACATACCGATTAAAAATACAAGTCCATGAAGGACCACAACCAAAGTCAGGATATAATAAGAACTGGATAAAAGCCACATGAGGCTAACATAGGCCATACAAGGCTCAAAGGATAATCACTTCTTAACAGAAGCAGTCTTCACCAACCGTTTCTTGGTTTTGGGAGGAGCAACCTGAACAGGGACTTCTTCTTCACTGGATGATTCCTTCTCACCTTCTTCCTTGCTCCTGGAAGTTGAAGTCGATGAACCATTAACACTCACTGATCTGGGTTCACGAACTCGGTTAGCTAAAGGGAGTTCTGAACTGCCACTTTGACCCTTCCCACGGGATTTTGAAGGGTGTCTCCTGGAACTAGATCCTGAATATTGGGGAGTGGCCTTAGTCCCATAGCCAGAAACGCACCTGTTTACATGAGAGGTTGTTCCAACACCCTCAACAAAGTCATCAGCATCAGTCACCTTCCAGGGACTTGGGTAAAAGGAAGGAAAAATGACCCTTTTATGATCATGACTAATCTTGTTCACAGCTTTTTCCCAACCTATAGTCATGCTATCCGGTTGGACCTCCCTGTCATGCTTATCAATGAAGGCAAGGAATGTATCCGAGCCCAAGTAGTTCTGAATGATGGAGTCTTCGTTATTCTGGGTTCTATTCTCCAAGGCCGCATATTTTCCCCTAAGGGATGAGAGCTGGTCTTCTGAGGTAAAGTACTTAGTCTCCCATTCTTCAGATTCCTTCTGATGCTTCTCCGCAGCCTTGAGGGCTTCTCCGCAGCCTTCAGGGCAGCTCTTTCCTTATCCTTGTACGATTTCCCAAGTTGGACAGCGTTCTGGAAATGAGCGTTCAGCTACAAGAATGAAACACCAAATAGAAATGTGTTAAACCATGATGGTCAATATCTAACAAATGCAACGAAAGAGATGGGGGGATAAGCTCACGTTATAGGCATGAAATGCTCCCCAGCTCTCATTTTCTCCAAGGTCCGTTGCTGTTGCAAAATGAACCTTATCAGCCGGGGCTATGGCATTCCGAGACCATTCTTGGGCAAGAAGGTGGCTGTCTCTGATAGCATCTTGCTGACATATTCCCCACTCAGGCATAAACGCTGTTTTCATACTCCCATCTGAACCCCTGATTCTTTTTCCAACTTTTGAGCAATGCTGAAGGAATTCAGGAACCGGAACGTCATCAAGGTTGGCCTCTTTCTCAACCTTCTTAATCATCCTTTTAGTAATTTGAGGAGCGCGACTTGGCTAGCTATCAATCTCCTCAGCAACTGCAAATAAAGGCAAAAAACAATGTTGGAATAAGAAAAAGTATGATGAAAATAAAGAAGTTAAAGTAAGGATTACCCTAGAGAGGGATACTACTAATCCCGGTCTCTATCAAGGCACGCTCAGTCACGACTACACGATAGTGAGCATTTTGGAAGATTGAAACAAGCCAGTCCCGCTGAGTTATTTCTTCACTTGTGAGTTGAAGCTCACTAACACCCTCATCATTCACGTGATTGAATTTAGACATGAAAAAGTCACCCCAGTCTCCCCCTTTCCATCTAAGGATGAAAAATTCGTGCCTCCAATTGTGGTATGAATCAGGCACGGAGGTAGCGTTGATAATCATTTTGGACTTTGTACGATGTTGGATGCTTACCCATCCTTTTCTAGTATGGGGCTATTCTTGAAAGGAAATAAGTGTCTAAACAATGGAATGCTAAGGCGGATGCCTCCTTTGATGCATTCAACCATAAAAATGAAGATAAATTTCCAGGAGTTGGGATAGTTGGCAAGGGTTGATCTTAACCTCAGCTAGCAACCTAACAACCCAAGGGTGAACTGGAAACCTAAGGCCAGCGGTAATAGCACCTTTGTATACAAATAAGTTCTCAGGATGCCAATTACAAGTTCTATCTCCTGGTGTGGGGATTCTGAGTTTCAAACCAGAAGGAAATTCGTATTTGAGTAAGTCTTTAATATCTCCTACATCTAAAGTGCTAGGGAATATGAAAGACCTTACCTTTCCTATTGTTGTCTTTGGTCCTCCTGTTGATTGCTTGGAGAAGGCCATTAGAAGGAACCACGGTGCTCTGACCACCCTCACTTGCCATCGGACTTGTCTGAAATTGAAAGAAACACTTGAAGCTTGAGAGCTCTTCAGAGAGAAATTTTCTTTGAGAGAAGAAGGAAGTGTGAAGAATGACTTCCACCCACACTCTTTTATAAGGAAAAGGGCGACCCTCCATAGCAGGTCATTTTTCCGACGACCCGCGTTTACAGGTTAAATAACTGAAAATAGCAGGAAAAAAGGCCTTATGAACTCAAAATTGAGTCGAATAAACGATCTAATTCGTAAGAATAAGCGAAAGAAACGAATGGAAATGCAGACTGGAGTAACAACATAGTTAGCAACCTAGGAGGTTGTGCTAACTCATGCTTATTAAGCCTAAACAGAGGATTAAGCCAAAAACCCACGGTTAAGGCACCAAACAGCAAGATTAGTTAAAAACTAATACTTTAAGGAATTTTGGAGGATACACTCTAAAATACATAGTAGGGGTTTTGAATCTCTGCACAAAATATAAGCCTAGATGGCCAACAAGGTTGTTTGCCCCAGATTAAGCTGGTTGATTGAATTCAATGCCTGAAAGTCAGGAACCATCGAACAAAATCAAGCTAAGGCACGGTCCTACAAACAAGGTAGGAGATTTAAAGTCCTTAAGTATAAAATCAAGGATAAAAACCGACCAAGGTATCCTAGACTTGAAGTCAGGTGTTGAAAACAAGGGAAATCCCTATACGAACAATTAAAGAAACAAAGACCTCTGTTATAACGCCTTAGAAATTTCGTAATTATAAATATTATTATTTAATATTAAATGTGGAATATATGGTGTGAAATTTTTTTTTGGTTAATATATGTGACATCATGTTTACATGTTTATATGGTGATGTGTGTGTAACGTGTAAGTTTGTGTAGTTTATTCAAATTTTTAATGATTAAAACCTATTTAAATCATGCCTTATTGATCTTCTGAGAATTTTATAAAATCATCGGAGTTATTGAAAATCATGAAATCTTTTGTAATATTATCTTTGTGTAAATATTTAGTTTTTAAAATTATTGGATGTATTATTTTGGGTATTTAAATATTTTAAAATGATTTTAAGAGTTTTATTTCTTTTAAAGGATCAAAACTTGTAAAATTCATATTTAATTCATTTTTGATCCTAAAGATATTTTAAAAATATGTGGGTGTCCGTAATTTTGTACTCCTTATTTTAAAAAATGAAAAGATTTATTTTTCGTTTATTTTCCATTTAAATTCAATTTTTAATTAATTGATTTATATTTTGTTTTCAGTATTATTGATTTACCAAAACACCTTTTAATCATTTAAATCCCTAATTTCATCTCATTTTTCCAAACCCAGTTCTTCAGCTCTGTTTTTGGGGAGTTTCTCATGACTTCTCTAGAATCATCTCCTCACTCTCTCGAATTCACTCAATCTCTTTGAAATCTCTCTCTCTCTCTCTCTCTCTCTCTCTCTCTCTCTCTCTCTCTCTCTCTCTCTCTCTCTCTCTCTCTCTCTCTCTCTCTCTCTCTCTCTCTCTCGTATTTCCTCACACAAAACCCCCCTCTCAACCTTCGTTAGTATCCCGATCTCTCCCCTGTGCCACTATTTCTCTGCGTGTAGCCATGGGTATGTGCGATTCCTGCTGGGTATGTTAGTGTGGATTAAAGTATGGGGTTTGAAGGGTGAGCTTAAGGACGAAGTGGTTGTGTGTGTATAAGCAGAAGTGTGTGTAAGGTGAACGTTTTGTGTGCTGGTGTTGTGTTGTTCAGAGGAGGGAAAAGGGGTTGTTGTGTTAGTGTGTGCTACGGGAGGTGTAAGTGTTGATACAAGGAGAGGGAAGGAGGGTGAAGGTGAGAACCGAAAGATTGAGGGAGAAGAAGAAAGGAAATGAGTTGGGTCCGTGTAAGTAATGTATTGTTATTGTTCATGATGGGTGATGGGAATGTTAAGGTGGAAGGGAGTAGAGCCGGTGGGGATAGAAGGATAGAAGAAAAGGCTGAGCATAAGGTTATGAGGGTGATTTCTATGAGAGTATGTACTCGTGGGTGTGAGCATTTAAATGGCTATGTCCGGAGTGGTGAGCATAAGCTATCTCCGATGTAATGTGTGAATGTATGGGTTGGCATAGTGCCGAGGTAGAGTAAAGGAGGAGAGGAATTGAGAAGAGAAGAGGGAGTGTGTGATTACGTGTTGGGTATGTACCTGTGTTAGTAAGGTGAAGGCCATGGTGTGTGTATGTTATGACAGGGGAGTAAGAGGTACAGAGAAATAAAGAAGGGGAAATGGTATGGGTGGTCACGGTGGAGGGGCTAAGTAAGGAAAAAGGAGTGAAAGAAATAGGGAGTCGTATTGGTTTGAATTGCAAAGGAGTGTGTACGTGGTTAATTGACTGGATTAATGTAATTGGGGGTTATTATTTGCTATATGGTTCATGTTGTTCTGTGGTCACGAATTACTGCAGTTTAGAATTTGCGTTTGGTATGGCTAATTGAGTCCGTAAATTTCTGATTCTATCGACTCGAATTACTCAATGTATGCAGTGATTTTGTGGTTTAGTTGTTTAGTGTTGATTATAATGTTTGTAGATTATTAGTAAGTAATTATTACAGTAACGACCTAAGCGAGTATTACTATGATGTTAGTCAACTTTTGAATAATTAGGAAGTGAAATGGATATAATTTAGTGGTATGACTCAATGGTTGTGAATGTGATTAGTCAGAATGTGGCATGAAGATCATATGTGGATTACTCGAATTATGTTAGTAGCTTGTATTTGATAAATGATCGTAAAATTATGAGTTTGATATGAGATGACAGTGGATAAAAGGATGTCCGATTGTTGATTGGGTCGGTTGTATTCCGACGGATTAGATTATATTTTAAAGGAGGCCACAGAAGTACAAAATCACCTCTTTGTGTCATTTAAACAAACACTTGGTGAGTCAATCCATAGATGTACCATACACACATCTGGAATCACACTCCATCTCTGTTGATTCCACCCACCGAGTTGCTCAATTCGGCTTCGTGATTTCTCTCCACGGCTGCTGCAGATTCGCCCCACGCGCCGTTGTCGATTGTGTCGGAGCTTTCCACCTCCAAGGTGATTGTCTTTCCGGTGAGTTTTCACAAAAAATCTGCATCTTGGTAATCGAAGGAGAGAATAGAGAGGTTTCTGATGATTGTTGTTGAGAGAAGAGAGAGATGAAATGTATTGCTAAATTGTACACAAAGTCACAAACTGATTGAAGCCGAAGTTGAAGACCAGTTGCGGGAGGAGGTGGTGAACAACACGCGCTGGCTGTTCAAGCTGTTATGCCTGGCGCGTGGACCTCACGCGCGACGTGGGGTGTGAGTCAAGCGGCCGACAGGAACTGTACCAGCATGTGACAGACAAAGCAAAAGTATCCAGAAAAAAAAAGGAAGATGCTAAAGATAAAAAAAGACAAAGCAAAAGCATCCTCTAAAAAAAGGAGGGGAAGATGCTAAAGAAAAAATGTTGTCGACCATGAGGTTGGTAGCAATAAAAAAAAATAAATAAGAAAAAAAACAACGAAAGACAAAAGAAGAAAAGAAAAGGGATTAAAAAGGTGAGAACCTTAAAAACAGTGATTTTATGATTATAGATCCGATAGGGAAAAAAATTATTTTACATTTATTTTCTTAAGGGAAAGTAGTGTTGATATTTTTAAAAAAAATAAAAAATCGGGATCTTTTTGAAGATGTATCACTTTGATTTAAGAGTTTACCCCAGTTATAGATTTAATTGTGTAGTATTCAAGTGGTAGTTGATATTATGGTATCACTCCAATTTTTTACGATGCTACAAATTAAATAGTTCAGGGGGCGTTATTCCAACGAAGCAGCAGAAGTAGTGTATATACAGATGTACACACAGTTCACTGCCACAAATGACAAAGCAGCAGAAGTAATGTATATAAAGATGTACACACAGTTCACTGCCACAAATGAAAAAGTAAGCAGCAGAAGTAGTGTATATGCAGATGTACACACAGTTCACTGCCATGATGACAAAGCAGCAGAAGTAGTAGTATGTATACAGACATACACACAGTTCACTGCTATATCTTGTTAATACTGAGTGATCACAAAGTCGAGTCTCAGTTCCTTCAAAATAATCAGTTCAAGGACTGATTGGTGGTCATCCACCGTTGTGCTGAGAAGCAGCACTTTCTATTATTTGACATAGTCTAAAATGTATCGCGTGGTCGCAAAGTCGAGTCCCAATATACCCAAAATTCTCAGATAATTATTCCCAAGATAGGTGAATCCCAAGATGGGCAATCTCAAGATGGATCTTTAACTCCAAGATGAGTAAATCTCTAGATGGGTCAATCCTAAGACGAGTCTTCAATTCCTAGAGATGGGTCAAGTTGAATACCTAGGATACGCTCAAGAGCTCCTAGTGTTCCACTCTTCAATCCCAATATAGGTATTTCATCCCAAGATAGGATTTCGAGTGAGGAGGCGTGTCAAATATTGTTAAGTCAGAAGATCTACAGTAGTAAGTGATGTAACTGATTACGTTTATGAATTGTAGTAGGTAGGAGTTAGGCAGACATATAATCTGTATATAGACTCTTTCATCTCCTGTAATAACTACACACAAAAATATATACAATCTCTACTTCTTCTGTAAACTCTCTATATGCTATATTTTCAACACATATCATTAATGCCCCTGCGGGGCCCTTATATAAAAAAGGTAACAAATGCATGATTTTAAAGGTTAACTTTAGGAAATTCTCCTAAAGTTAACTGTAGGAACATTTCTCTCTCTCTCTCTCTAGGGAGTTAGTATATCTGCTGATAAATTTTCTGTTGCAAAATTATTTTAAATGGTTTCATGTAAGACTCAAACTGAAAACTCATGTATCTCACATTTTGGTTTTCGTCTTGATGTTAATATTCAGATGTGTATGAGAAGGGTTCTTTCCCGCTAAATGTCTTATGGTAAAACATATCTATACAAATTAAATTTTGAAGTGAAATGTACCTTGAGACTGGTGCAAAAGCAAGAAAATGAAGGTACCCTCATGCATGCAAACAGACATATATTAGGTTGTCCATGGATGGAAATGAATGTGAAACTTAATTGTTAAATAAAAATTGGACTATTATGAGCTGCATAAGCTTAACTGTTCCTAAAAATCTTCTGCTTTGTGTTTCTGACATGTCATATTAAATGCTTTTCTCTACTGATTGCATTTTGCAAGATCTTTATTTTTTGACGGATTATTGCATCCCTTACTACTGTTTGTGCAGGTGCAAATTTGGACCGGCAATAAAGTAAACAAGGAAGAGAGATCATGTGTTGGAAAATGGGATGTCCTATCTATGACAGAATCTTCTTCCGAAATTTATGGACCAGAAGACTATAGCAAGGATAATCGAATGCCTAGAAATATAAAATTCTCCTTTCGAAAACCTGTTCGGTGCCGCATCATTTGGATGACGATAAGTCTTCAGAGATCTGGTTCCAGTTCTGTTAGTTTTGACCAAAATGTGAATCTCTTATCTCTAGATGAAAATCCTTTCGCCCAACTCGATAGACGTGCGTCTATAGGTGGACCAGTTGACAGTAATCCATGTATTCATGCCAAGAGAATATTTGTTGTTGGTAAACCCCTGAAAGATGATATAGGGGTGACATCTTCTCTGGGTTCTGATGTACGAAGCTGGTTGGCGAAAGCTCCACCGGTGACAAGATTTAAGGTATAACCAGTGCTTCTCTTCATTCTTATTTGTTATGCAGTTCAGTAGGCTGCAGATAGATATCTTGCTTCTTGTGCTGCAAATTAATATCTTACTCCATTTCCATTTTTGGCTTGTTGTATGTTCATTGTTAGATATTATTTTTAAATTATGTAAAGCATACATAAGATCTAAAGAATATGAGTATTACATTAAAATTACCTGATTATAATATGTAAATTTTACTATAATCAGCAAGTATTGGACCAACTTGACCTAAGATGCGCTAGGTGCCAAAACATTTGAGGTGTTATTAGTGATTAAATGCTTGGGTTTGGCAATCCTGTCGTGTACCTAAAAGCCCAAATTCATGCATGACATGAATTGGATTTGCGTACTTTCTTGTCGTGTACTCTTTCTTTTTCTTTTTTTTTTTGGTGGTTTCTTGTACTACACTAAAAATGAAATTTAAAATAATTTAAATATTTAATATAAAAATGCATTAGTATGTTATATATTTTGCATGTTTTTATAAATATACATACGAGAATAAGGATCCTAAAGTTGACCTTAGGATCCTTTTCCTGAGGTTACACCAAAAGCACATGTAAACCTTAGGATCCTTTTCCTGAGGTTACACCAAAAGCACATGTAGACAATAAATCTAGTCATTTATTATTAAATATTTACTTACCATATTTTTGCTTTAATTTTATATTAGGAAAGTGGAGACTATGTAATATAATACAATACACTCAAATCAATCACTCCCTCATGGAATTTTTCTAAAGTCTACCTTAGGATCCTTATTCTCTATACATAAAATATTTATATTTGTATATTTATTTACATACAATTTTATGGAAACATGTGTACATTTTTTATACATAAGTATACTCTGTCCGTCCCATTCATTTTGTCCTAATTTGACTTTGTTGGTCAAATGACCAAATTTTGACCTCAAATAATAATTTCACTTTTCACATTTTTATAAATTTGAAAATTGAATGTTTTAATATGATAAATGAAAATACAATTATTAAATTATAAATATATTTTGTTTCGTGTAAGTGTACCCAAAGTGGAAATCCAAACACGACACTAAGTGTATTGTGTACTTTCGTGTACCTAATTGTCCAGGCCAAAACACTAAATTTCTTTGTCGTGTTATTAGTTCGTGTACAAACTTGCCGAGTCTAGTTTGGCTTGAGCTGACCTAGGCATGATTATAGAACGGATCCTGTTTAAACTTTGTTTTTGCAGCTCTTCGATTAAGTTCTGTATATATTAAAAAAATATAATTGTTTCCAGGTCCCAGTTGAAGCTGAGAGGTTGATGGATAATGATCTTTCCTTGGAACAGTATCTACCTCCTGCTTCACCAATGCTAGCAGGATTTCGTATTGATGGCTTCAGTGCAATTAAGCCTCGTGTAACACATTCACCTTGTTCTAATGTAAATTTATGGGAGTCTTCAAGTTTTTTAGAGGACAGACTAATATCTCCAGCTATATTATATATTCAAGTTTCTGCTCTGCAGGTATTATCATATTTTTGCTGCTTTACTACTTCATTTATTGTTTTGGATTTTGGGTAGTTAGTATTTTCAATTGTTTTCCCTTTTCAATATTCCCTGTTTTCCTTTTTCTTCTCTTTCTTCCGATAAATTGTTGGTTTTTATTTATATATGATTTCTCACCTTAATCTTACTAGCTGCATCACTATCAACAAGTAAATTTCCTGGTTGATTATATGAACCAGGTATAGAATTAAAGGATGCAGACTTACTGTTATTGCTAGTTTTTTGGGTTCTAATCTGACAGTTTTCTGCAGTAAAAGAAACAGGATCTGGAACAGATGCAGAAACTTTCTTAGAAACAATTAGGGGGCGGGGCCACGGGGGATGTGCAATTAAAGATAGAAAATAGGGGTTGGAGATTGGACCAGGTCGTGTTGTCCTCCTTAATCTTGAGAAAGACCTTTGCATAAAAAATATGATCTAGAGTGATATTTATGGATTTAGGGGTTCTCTTAGTGACTGCCACATGGTGTAGTCCTAAATTTTTGTGCCTTTAGATTATGTTTTGTCAATTCAACTATTTTCGTACAACTTAAAAACATTACAATCAATTTATTTGCTGATATTGCTGCAAGTTTGATACAAACCTGTAATGATAGCATCTGTATCCTTAATTTAGAATATTAAAAGATGTTGCACTTAAGGTCAACCCTAAGTAGTTTTATCCAATGTTGACGATTGGCTGCCTTTCTTAAATCAAAATAGTTGCTCTTCTATTAGATCTTTTCGCATTAGAATAGTAATAGTAAAGAAGGAATTTTGCAACTTTTCTTGGGATCCTATTGTGATTAAGGTTTTGCATACGGGATAAAGGTTGGTATCTAGCTAGGGAAGCTGCAGATAATTCTTCTAAATATTTCCTAGTAATTTACGTTCACGAAAATGGTTCAAGGAAAATAGAATCAATTACGCTTTCACTAATTATCATATTCATGTATTGGTGGCACATCATAATATGTGGGTTAATTACAATTTTAAATCATTAGTCTAACAATTGCATAAGCTTTCAAGGTAGTGTCGAGGGTTTCTCATGTGGGTCTCGTGCCAGCATTCCATGTGTTGTATTAAGAAAAAATCTGTTATAGCTGTCCATGAAGAGTTAATGTAGAAATGAAGCATCATAAAGTTTGTTACTAGTGTAGAATATATTGAGGAATTAGTTGAAATTTTGTTTATAACATGGAAGTTTCACCGAGTATTATTTGGATATATTATACATAACAAGTGTGTTACATTTTATTTCTCTGAGTGTACTTTTCCCATTATAACATAGAAGTTTCACCCGTAGTAGATCGAAATTTTAATCTAATGAGGCATAATAACAATTTAGTTTAAAATCAACTTTTTAATGAATTGTTGTTGCCTCAATTACAAGCAAACTCAAAACAGTTTACAATATATGTACCTGGGAACAATGAAAAAAAGGATATCTCGATAACTGATTTGTGCTTTGCACAGCGTTACTTTTATTTTGTAGAAATTGAATTTTGAGTATATAATCTACACATTAGCTTTTAGGTAAAGTTCTAGATTCAGTGAAAGGACCTGGTGCACATTGTAACATCGCTTAAGAACAATGCTTAAAAGGATCCCATCACCTTTTTTTAGGCATGTGGTAAGGCCAAATTGATATTGACTTTTTCTTTTCTAAAGATTGAAACCTATTTTGATATGGATTTATGTTCAGACCTGGGTAGTACAAATTTGGTTTTTACTCTTTCGTTCTAGAGCTTGTAAACTTTAAAATGAAATGAAACCCTTATTGCCCGCAGGATTCTCACAACATGGTCACTATTCATGAGTATCGATTACCAGAGGTGAAGGCTGGAACAGCCATGTACTTCGATTTTCCTAGACAGATAAGTTCGAACCGCGTATGTTTCAAACTTCTGGGGGATGTGGCTGCATTTGTCGATGACCCAACCGAACAGGATCCTTCAGAATTCACAGTTCGACCAGTAGCTGCAGGGTTGTCACTATCAAATAGAGTCAAACTGTATTATTATGCTGATCCTTATGAGATGGGGAAATGGGCTGCCCTTTCTGCTATTTGATTGACAGACATACACGATGAAGTGTGGGGACCTGTGGTAACTTCAGTTATTTAGATAAGTTGTTACATTCTTTATTGTGATTATGAGATGTCTGTAATTGTATTTTCAATTCATTTATATACTGTTATTCCTTATAGTGAGAAATTGTTAACGCTTTTATTTTTTTTGGCCCCAAACTGAAACTGGGATTGTTGACTTCCCAAGACATGTAAAAAATTAGTTTGTAGTTCTATAGGCATAGACATGGCAAGCGTTAAACCACCAGTGTTGTGGTTGCAACCCTTTTACTGAAAATATGCATATACTTTGTTCTGTTTCTACTTTTCAAATGTGGTGTTTCAAAAGTTTAAATAGGCTTCTGTATGAGAATGAGTACATATGCTAGTAATTTTTGGTGTTGGGCGCGCTACGCGAGCCTTCTCCACAACATGTCTTTTTTGGGTCATACCTGAATCAGTTAAAGGTGAAAAATTGTTAAAAATAACGATTTTTAAATAAAAAATAATTTTGCTCCACAACATGTCTTTTTCGGGTCATACCTGAATCAGTTTAAGGTGAAAAATTGTTAAAAATAACGATTTTTAAATAAAAATAACAAAATTAGCAATTCTCGGTAGAGGGGGATAAAAGTATCGTTTTTATTATTCCGTTTATTAATGCGTATCCTCCGACCAGCAACCCATCACACTTCCACCAAACCTCCACCACCAACATTCCCCTCCGTTCACCACATCACCTCCCGACCCTTCTCTGTTCTTCAACAGCCCCCATTTCTCCCTCTTCCCCGCTTTCCGATCAACAACACCGCCGTTTTTCTCCTTCATTCTCCGACCACCAAACTACAACATCCACACCTCCACTTTCATTCACCTCCGCCACCCACTCCATTCCGGCACCGTTCTCCACCGTGCCGCCCATTTCCATTCTATCAATTGCGTATGTGGGATAATCCTACTGCTGTTCATCCTGCCGATGCATATGTGGGTTACCCCAGCCAATCTTGCGTATAAGCTGTTACCCGAACTTCAATTGCGTATCCTTTAATCAGAACTTAAAAAAAAAATATCCCACAATACCCCATTTGTGGATGCGTATTCTGATTTTATAATAATACCCAAATTGAATTTGCGTATTATGTACATGTGAATAGAATATTTGCTACGATACCCATGTTTGACTTGCGTAATGTAGTGATACGTTATCCTTAGATGCGTAACGTGGGTTACCCCAATACCATACACGTAATTCATCCGGTATTTTTCACAAGCTTCTCCGCCAATTGGTATTTTTGTCAGGCCATTCTAAAAATCCGTTATTTACTCCCTTCACCCGTTTGTTGTCTTGTTTGGGTCAAACCTGCATGAATTCATTTTTAAACATCCCAAAAATCCCTTTACACATAATTCTACCTCCAAGGTCCATAATCGAATGCCATCTAACTACCGCTAGCTATCAAGCTTCCCGGTCTATACCAGAAACCCAATCTTCCTCTTGAATCCTAATCTAGCTATCAAGCTCCCCCAAGATTCTGACCCGAAGCCCAATCATCCTCTTGAATCCTTATCGGGAAAAACACATCTTCTCTTTCTTGGCCCATTCTGGAATCCCATATGAAAATTGTAACTTCTTGTGGTGGGATTGCCATTGGGTCCCGAACCGGGATCCCAGAACCCGAAACCCGTTCCCAAACGGGGAATGGGGATCCATGTCGAGAATCGGGAAATTACTTTATATATATAAAGAATGTAAATTATATATAATGTTTTCTAATATAAATTAACATGATAAATCATAATATTTTTAACTTATTATTTATTTTAAAATAATATTTTAAACCTTAATTTGAATTAATTTTTATTTAAACTATTAATAAACGGATTACATATAAAAAAGTAATTATTTTTCTTAAATATAGGGTTCGGGGAATGGGGATCGGAGCGGGAAGATTCTAATCCCCGATCACGCATCCATCCTTAATTTTTTTTTTATATATTTATATCTGATCTCCGTCCTATATTCGAAAAAATTCCCGATTCCCCATTCCGAATCAGGATCGGGCAGGGTGGGAAAAATGTCCATCTCTAATTGTGTCTGGTAAGCAAGCTTTAATTGCATAATAATACGATATTATCCGTTTTTCGAATTTGATTTTGGGTACATTTTAAAAGTTCTGTATTGGTAGAATGAGTTAACTGCTTACTCTTTCTTTCTCTTTGCCACACACGAGCGCGTACACACCGACACAAGTCATACTCATTCTCTCTCTGGTGTAGTTTGTATATTAAGCCGTTGACGAAATGGTCTCTTGTTTGGTTAGTTTTGAGAATTTGAACCTTTGCGAGTAAGGAGAAGGCTTAGACCACGAGGAATAATCTATTGAAATGGTCGGGTTGAATCAAACATCTTGATCACTAAAGCATCTTATCCAGCTAGAGCGCAATCCGATTCAAATTTGGAGTGTTTTTTGTGAAAGGTTTAAGGAATTTTTATTCCTGCTAAATCGAATTCAATTCAAGCATAAACTATACATTATCTTTTATGTGGATAATGGATTACGAACAAAAAAAAATGAAAATTTATTTCAGATTAACACGATTAATACAAAAATGTGAAGGCTGAATCTCAAATTTTCTTAGATTAATTCATATACTCTTTCCGTCCCAATATATATGTCTATTTTGAGAAAAAAAAATTGTCGCATTAAAATATTCCTTTCTTATTTCAATATTATTTTCCAAAACTATCCCTACATTTATCGTCCTTAAGATTTAACATTTTTTTTCAGACTTAACACTATTTTCATTTTACAATATATTAATTAAAGGTATTAGTTGGAAAACTTTATCCAACTAATTTTTTTTTTAATATATATGATTTTTGTAAAAAAGACATGTAAAATGGGATGAAGGGAATATTAAGTAATTTGAACTTAATCTTGAAAAACATTTAGTTGAAGTTTAGGAGGGAAAACTAATTATAATATAATTAACACCATACACGATTATTGCAAAAGTTTCTGCAAATTGGCTGAAAGTTGAACTTCCGCTAGTTACAGTATATCTACCAATCAAAGTGCAGTTTCACCTGGATGACTCATAGTCTCATATATTATAGTTTTATGATTTCTTTTAAAGTTCTTCGCTACATGAGAAAGAAAAAACAAGGTAAAGCAGGTTTCATGGTTTTGAAATTAGAAATGCGTTAAAAAACAAGGTAAAAATGGGCATTCCTTCGAATTATTATGAGGCAAACAGGTTTTAGCGATAATTGAATTTGACCAACTTTAATTTGTGTGGAATCAGTTCGATACTCCATAGTTTTTTTTTTTTTTTTTGAAAAATCGATACTCCATAGTTCTCGATATAATTGGAAAGCATTACCTGTATAAAAATATGAAATTATTTTGTTGTAACTTTCAACGATATAAACTTTTTTTAATCAAAATGTACAAATGCAAATTATCTATATAAATAAGAGAAAAACGATCTTAAGGTTGATTTCAGAAAAATTATCTAAGTTTAGATTTTTTTGGTTAAAAAAAATGGTGAAAATTTTATAATTATGTATATAATTTTTAAATTATAATTACACCTATGTGCTTATGAAAAAAACATTATAATTTGTGATAATTTTATGAGCTGATCTCACTAACATGATACTCTATAAATAATTTATATTTACATGTATACAAAATTACGTATTTATAAGAAACCAAAAACAAGTTAATTGAATTTTTAGTCATGAATGTAATTACAACCCATACATATATACCGATGTGAAATATAAATTCCTCGATCACAAAAGTCTAAAATTGTGATAAATTATGAGAACCATAAACAAGAAAGTTAAGTAAATTTTGCAGTAATTCAGCTACATATAGTTTTGATGTGCACAGTGTAATTCTCATTATTCCGACAATTTTTATTGCGGTAATTTTTTAAAATATTTAATTAAAAAAATAGTATTCAAATTTTCATTTTAAAAATATAATTTAAAATATATACGAAATGTGAACATGTGTATTTGTTTCAAAAGAAAATGCATATCTATTTAATACTCCTTCCGTTCCATGATAAACATCGTAATTTTTTTCAAATTTCTGGCACGCATTTTCATACATATAAAAAATATAGTTGTAAACATTAATTTTTTTGAATTTTTTATTTTGTATAAAAATTTCAATATCTTATTTTTATAAAAAATAAAAGAAATATCTAAAAACATGTTTTTTATATACATAAAAATGCGTATATTTTATATTTTGTCTTTGAAAGAAAGATACACATCTAAGAGACTAGCATGGCTAGTTCATTCTGGAAAAATTTATCTAATAGATTTTTTACATTTGAATCAACTCGTATATATACAAAAATAATTGAATAGACGTATAAAAGTTAGAAGTCATCCAAAAATTATGTAACAATGACATGGGTGAAAAATAATTCCTAAAAACATAATTAATATAATATTTATTGGCTCATAAATAAGGTCCGAACCCCTAATTGGGCATTAAATTCGTAATTAATGATAAGAACAGCCCAAACCGGGGACGCCCGATATAAGCTTGTTTCTAACATGGGTCTGATCCACAAATCGGGAACGTTCTGGAAACAAGGAACGTTCTAGAATATCCCTGGGATAAGATGTAGCCTCCAAGGCACCTAATTCGACATGGAAACTAACTCCCACAAGGAAGGAGTCAGAACCTTCCTCAATGACGGTGACTTGTCCACCAAGTCTCCAAACCCTACTACGATTCTAAGGCTCCCGCTGGCTATATAAGGGCCTGACCCCTCATTCTCAGAACTACGTCATGGATAGATTCTCAACTCTGAGAAACGTAGGCATGTTGTGAGGACCCGAATTAGGTCACGAAAACGCAAGCCCCCATTAAAGCACGAAGCTCACGAACCCTAGCCGCAATTTAACAACCCTAATTTTTATTCCACAACATTTGGCGCCGTCTGTGGGAAAACAACATCAACCATGGTTAACACACGAAGAACAACAACCGAGAACGCTCCTGTTACTTCTGATCCACCGGTCATCTCCTCCGCTCCACCCGTTGTTACGGAGCAAGGGTATGTACCCCCATCAACAGAGACAACCACTCAACCTCAAGTTTCTCAACCTATAGGGACGAATCTCCATGTTGAGAGAACCTTACCAGTGGACGTCCACCCGGGACGGGAGACTAATCAGCTTCAGATGGTGGTCTCTCCATTAACTAGCCATCCCCCGCTCTCAGGAGTTCAGATCTCCACCACTACACTCCCCGTAAGTACCAATCCGGTATACGGGTTGCCTAACTATCCCCCAAATCGAAGGGGTCCTGGACCAAGCGGTCACGCCCTGTAGATACCTGAGTCGTATCAACCACCCTATATTAGGGGTTTAGCCCCTCCTGAGCAAGGATATGATGATTACTCCGGACCTTACACTGATGATTCATCATTTGAGGATGACGATCGCGATGAAACCCCGAGGAGGCGACGTGCAAGCAAGGAGCCCATGAGAAGGACTCAAAGAATCCATGATGGACCCCCTCCAACAGCTGCTGAGAGAATCAAGGCTTATGAGGCCGAGATCCAAAAGCTGAAGGACGACATAGCCAGAGAGCAAATAAGGCAGAACCAAAATATGCCTCCTCCAACTTCAAGGGAGATTCCCTTCATTGATTTGGAAAGGTCTTCAAGGAGACAGAGAAGGGCTGATGCCCCAACTGGAGGAGCTACGAGGGTGGAAACCCCCAGGGGTGATCCCAAAGACCTGATGCCACTTGGAGACCCTAACGATCCCACACCCCCATTCACTAAGGAGGTGATGAACGCTCATGTTTCCCGAAAGTTTAAGATGCCCACAATAAAAGCATATGATGGAACGGGCGATCCTTCGAACCACGTCAGGACGTTTTCAAACGCACTGCTGTTACAACCCGCTAGCGACGCTCTTAAGTGTAGGGCGTTCCCTCAAACCCTGGCAGGCATGGCTCAAAGATGGTATAGCCGATTGCCCGCAAACTCGATTGGCTCATTCAAGGAGTTAAGCACTACTTTTATCAACCAATTTGTTAGTGGAAAGGTCCACGAAAAAAGCTCTGCATCTCTCATGCAAGTGAAACAAGGAAAGAATGAGAACCTGAGGGATTATCTCAAGCGCTTCACCAAGGAAACGTTGAACGTCCCAGATTTGGAGAACAAGGTAGCTATGATAGCCTTGGAGAATGTAACAACGAACCCTTACTTTCAGATGTCGTTGGCAAAACATCCCCCTGAGAGCATGGCTGAGCTCCAATGAAGGGCGAGTAAATACATAAAGGCAGAAGAGAGCATGAGGAAGGCAGAAGCTACCACCACGAATAGAGGAAACGAAAACTCCCGGAAGTGGAAGCAAGAGCAGGAGTATGATGCTAGGGACAAATATCCCCGAACTAGCAAGGACTCCGACTCTACCCCTAAGAAAAATTTGGGGCCAAGGTTCTCTGAATACGCAAGGTTGAATACCCCTAGGAGTCAGATCCTGATGGATATTGAGAAAGACAAGGATTTTCGATGGCCGAAGCCACTCAGGGGTGATCTCGCAAAGAGAAACAAGGATCAATACTGTAGGTTCCACAAGGATATAGGACATGACATTTGAAAAACACACCTAGAGGGGGGTGAATAGGTGTATTATGGCTGATAGTGGTTAACTATAACCTATTTTGATTTTTACCAAATTCGGCTTGCTGATATGTTATGGCAGTTTAAAATCAGCAGGCTGGATTTAAGTAACTTGTAATGTAGTAAGAGAATCGTGCAGAAAAATAAATGTAACACAAGATCTTTTAGCCAGGTTCGACCCCTAATCCCCTATGGTCTACGTCCAGGTCCCTTACCAACTTGGTAAGAGAATATATTATTGATCACTATAAAACCGATTACAAGATCCAACAATATATCTCCCTTTACACCCAGCTGCTTACAATTTGGCTTGCTGAATTGCTGTGTTGAACTAACTCTCTAAGAAATACTTCCCAAGTATCCTTCTCTAGTCTAGTTCTACCCACCCAAAACCTTTAAGCCAAAACTTGTACAACAACTAATTTTTACAACTTGAACAATACAAAGTTTTGAATAAATACAACTCAACCTAATGAACCCTTTGAAAATATGTATTCATTATATGAGAGTTTGAGAGGTTTTCAAGAATATAGCAAAGAGGCTCGAAGTTGTGTGTGTATATGATCTTGTTTTTGCACTTGGATTGTTATGTTGAACTGAGCAAGAACAACATATATATAAGTAAACAAGAATGTTTTAAAATAAATCTTTTTGAGGCTCCTTCGGATTTTTAATATGAGTAACCATGGAGCATGATGAATGGAGAAAATGGAGGAGCCAAGGAGGAGCTGCTGTTTTCTCAGTTGTGAGGAGCGTGTATGACTGTAATGATGGGAAAGACAAGATATGAGAATGTGTTTGGTATAGATAATTAAAAAAGGAAAAGTGTATCCTTATTTAAAGATAAAGAATATGTTGTCCCCCACTTTTCTTGAGATGTGAATATTTATGTGTTTTATGGGTTTGAATATTTCAGAGAGTCCTTATAATATTCCTAATGATATTTCCACTAAAAGCTCCTTGAAAATCGCAAGTCTCTTAAAATCTGTTATTTCTGTCGCACAGAATCGGCATGCTGATTTGTGTACGGATTGTGTGTTCAGCTTGCTGAAATGTATAAGATAATCTAGAACAGCTTGTTGAAATTGAACTGTCGGTCTGACTTAAAACAGCTTTTTGAACAGGACAATTTCTCTCCTGGAAATTTCACTAACAATAAGTAATAACAAGCATTATACCAACATAAAAGATTTCGCATAATCATTAAGATCAAAAATGTTAGTAGCACTAATATCATCCAAAATATATGTAAACATATTATCATCAAAATCAATAGCATGTTAGTATAATAAATAACATTCCAAAATATATGTAATCATAGAATCATCAAAATCAAATAGGCCAACAATCTCCCCCTTTTTGATGATTACCAACATATATTTTTAGGAGTACATACTCCCCCTCAACACATGCGTCCTTGATTTAACATCATGATATTCAATTAAACACATAAGGATTTATATGAAATAAAATCCCAAACACATAACCTCCTTAAGAGTTAACCTCCTAAAATCTCTCCCCCTTAATCATTTAAAAAGGTAATCACGTAGCATACTCGAAATAAGCATGGATTATGAAGTACCACATAATGCATGAGTACACATTTACTCAATAAATTGCATGTGAAAGAATTAACAATATGTATGCATGCACACGTAAATATTAACTTTCATGCAAGTGAATTACACTTAAAATTCATTATTGGCATGTATAGAGGAATAACAAATTAATTTAGCATGCAAATAATACTAAAAAAAGTAAGCTAAAGTACCAAACTTTTGCACTTAGCTTGCTGTTTCTAGGGACCTTTTGTTGCACAAAAACTCAACGTTTTGGCACCCATACTTGCTTGATTCCTGCATGGTTAGTTGCTAGGACATAGATAGAATTTAAATCATATTTCTTTACCCATTTTTGTACCACTTTGGTGTTGAAATCTTTGTTCTTTTTGTCCTTCTATCAGCTTGCTGATTGTATGCTGATTGTTTATTTCGGTAGGCTGATTCTGTCTGAGCTGTGCAGTGATTTGCGAAATGTCCCTTCTTTTGACACTTGTTACATATTTTCCAAGGCATTGCATAATCATAAGGTATTCCTTGCGTTCCATCATATTGGAGAGCAGTTTCCTTTGAAGTTGATGATTGGAACGACAGCTTTCTTCATCATTGATTTGAGAGTTTGTTCACCTTGGACAAACTTTCCCATTCCTTTATAAAGTCTCTTTATCTCATCCTCGAGTTCTTTGATTTTCTCAGCTTGTTGTATATCTTCCTTTGGAGCTTTTGTTTCTTCTTTCAACTTTCTGATATGAGTATCTTTGGCTCCAATTTCTTCATTCAGCTTGCTGATTTGAGTATCTCTGGCTTCTATATCAGCTTTCAGCTCGCTGAGTTGCTTGATTAGAACATCATTCCTTCTGAGTATCACTTTGTTGAGTCCTTCCAGTTGTGTTATGCTGTCCTTCATCTTGGTAATCGTGGATTCATGTTCATCTGAAGCTTTTTCATCCATAAGATCTCTGACTATCTTTCTAAGATAAGTAATTTTCTCTTTCAATTTGTTGTTTTCTGACTTTAGTTTGAGAAATTCCTCAAAAGTTTCCTCACTACTGTTGTCATCTGAGTTTGCTTCATCACTTTCCACTTCAGTGCTATCCTTGTCATCAACACCAACCAAAGCTAAGTTAACCATATCATCACTTGAGTCCTTTTCAGAAGTAGAATCATCACTCCAAGTCATCAATGCCTTTGATTTTCTTTTATCCTTGAATCCAGCTTGCTGCTTTGACTTGTTCTTCAATTTGCAGCAATCTCTCCGGTAGTGTCCCTTTTTGCCACATTCATAACAAGTTTCTTCCTTCGTTTCCTTGGATTCTTTTCTATTGTCTGAATATTTCCCTTTAGCAATCCGATTCTGATTCTGACTCTTCTTCATATTCCAGCTTGCTATTTTTCGAATGAAGTGCTAAATTCTTCATCTTTGCAACTGGAGCTTGAGAGGATCTGGTTTGGCTAGCATTAATTTTTGCTTCAAAGTGTTCAAGTTCAGCGAATACAGCCAAGGTATCCATAATGTCGATTTGAGGAGACGATTCTAAAGCCGTCACTTTAGGTGAAAAAGTCCATGGTACTGCACTCAAGATCTTCATGTTTATTTCGGCTTGAGGTATTGTTTTCCCAAGTAGTTTGAGACCATTCATAGTTTTTTGAAATCTTGCTTGACTTTCTCTAATAGTCTCATCTTCCTTGACAATGAAACCTCCAAATTCATTCATCAATGTACTGAGTTTAACCTTCATAAGAGATTTCGAACCTTCATGATATAGTTCCAATGTGTCCCACATCTCTTTGGCGGATTTGCATGAGGAGACTTTATCACTTTCACTTGCGGAGAGACCAGTCATGATAGTATTCATTGCCCTGGTATTGTAGCTTTCCTTGGCCAATTCAGCATCAGTAAGATCATCAATATCTTTCAGCTTGTTGTCTTTGTCAAGAAATATATAAGGACCTTTTGTTGACAACTCTCCATTCTAGTGGTTCCTTTGACAGGTGCATCTTCATACGCTCTTTCCATCAATTATAGTTTTCATTACCAAGAAGCAAAGGAGCACGGAGATTAGATGAACCGAGAGGGTAATATTCAGCCATATCGATCGATACTTTTCCTGTTACAGAAAGATTAGTATACCAAAGCTCTGATACCAAATGAAAAACACACCTAGAGGGGGGTGAATAGGTGCATTATGGCTGATAGTGGTTAACTATAACCTATTTTGATTTTTACCAAATTCGGCTTGCTGATATGTTCTGGCAGTTTAAAATCAGCAGGCTGAATTTAAGTAACTTGTAATGCAGTAAGAGAATCGTGCAGAAAAATAAGTGTAACACAAGATCTTTTAGCCAGGTTCGACCCCTAATCCCCTATGGTCTACGTCCTGGTCCCTTACCAACTTGGTAAGAGAATATATTATTGATCACTATAAAACCGATTACAAGATCCAACAATATATCTCCCTTTACACCCAGCTGCTTACAATTTGGCTTGCTGAATTGCTGTGTTGAACTAACTCTCTAAGCAATACTTCCCAAGTATCCTTCTCTAGTCTAGTTCTACCCACCCAAAACCTTTAAGCCAAAACTTGTACAACAACTAATTTTTACAACTTGAACAATACAAAGTTTTGAATAAATACAACTCAACCTAATGAACCCTTTGAAAATATGTATTCGTTATATGAGAGTTTGAGAGGTTTTCAAGAATATAGCAAAGAGGCTCGAAGTTGTGTGTGTATATGATCTTGTTTTTGCACTTGGATTGTTATGTTGAACTGAGCAAGAACAACATATATATAAATAAACAAAACTGTTTTAAAATAAATCTTTTTGAGGCTCCTTCGGATTTTTAATATGAGTAACCATGGAGCATGATGAATGGAGAAAATGAAGGAGCCAAGGAGGAGCTGCTATTTTCTCAGTTGTGAGGAGCGTGTATGATAGTAATGATGGGAAAGACAAGATATGAGAATGTGTTTGGTATAGATAATTAAAAAAGGAAAAGTGTATCCTTATTTAAAGATAAAGAATATGTTGTCCCCCACTTTTCTTGAGATGTGAATATTTATGTGTTTTATGGGTTTGAATATTTCAGAGAGTCCTTACAATATTCCTAATGATATTTCCACTAAAAGCTCCTTGAAAATCGCAAGTCTATTAAAATCTGTTATTTCTGTCGCACAGAATCGGCATGCTGATTTGTGTACGGATTGTGAATGTATAAGATAATCTAGAACAGCTTGCTGAAATTAAACTGTCGGTCTGACTTAAAACAGCTTGTTGAACAGGACAATTTCTCTCCTGGAAATTTCACTAACAACAAGTAATAACAAGCATTATACCAACATAAAAGATTTCGCATAATCATTAAGATCAAAAATGTTAGTAGCACTAATATCATCCAAAATATATGTAAACATATTATCATCAAAATCAATAGCATGTTAGTATAATAAATAACATTCCAAAATATATGTAATCATAGAATCATCAAAATCAAATAGGCCAACAACATTGATGATTGCAGACAACTCAAGGACGAGATTGAATTCTTGATCCGAAAAGGGAAGCTGAGCATATTCACAAAGGGTGAAGATCATGGAAATCAAAGGAGAGACTATGATAGAAGGGATAATGATAGAAGGGTCAACGATCATGATCGTAACCCATAACCACGAGGGCCAGTTATCAACATGATTTGGGGAGGCCCGACTGCGGCCGGCACAACAAGGAACTCTCGAAAGGCATTGCCAAGGAGGTGATGCACATCGTGGGAGAGGCCCCGAAATGTGGAAAGACTGAAGTAGTGATTGGTTTTGATGACTCAGATTTGGAGGGGGTGAAGTTCCCCCATGACGACCAGTTGGTCATAACTCATGTAATTGGAAATTTGGAGGTGAAGCGAGTCTTGATAGATAATGGTGCTTCCGTCGATATTTTGTTTCATGATGCATTTGTGAAGATGGGATACAATGATACACAGTTGACCCCAAACAACATGCCTATATATGGGTTCAATGGAGTGTAATCCAGTGTTGAAGGGACTATCCAGCTGCCAGTTACTATTGGACATGAGCCCAAGGAGGCCACTCAGATGTTGAACTTCCTGGTAATCAAGGCAGCCTCCACATATAATGCGATCCTTGGAAGGACTGGACTCTACGCGTTTAAGGCTGTTGCCTCCAGCTACCATATGAAAGTCAAGTTTCCAACCAGGAATGGTGTTGGAGAACAGAAGGGTGATCAGAAGATGGCCAGAGGTTGTTATGTGGCCGCACTAAGAGCTGATGGAGTCGGGGTGCAGGTCCTCCCGATTGAAGACATGGATGTCCGAGGTGATGATAAACACCAAAGAAAACCAACAGAGGATTTGGTTCCTATACCTCTGGATTGTAGAGAGCCTGAAAAAGTTACGTATGTTGGAGCTTCTTTAAAAGAACCCTTGAAGGGCAAATTGATAGAATTCCTACAAGGAAACATGGATGTGTTCGCTTGGACAGCAGCTGATATGCCAGGGATTGACCCCCAACTCATAACTCACAGGTTGAATGTCGACCCCAAGCGGAAGGTAATAAAACATAAGAAGAGGAATTTTGCTCCTGAAAGGCAATAGGCCATTAAGCAAGAGGTGGATAAGCTCTTAGAAGCTGGCTTTATTGAGGAGATTCAGTTCCCTGAATGGTTGGCTAACTGTGATGGTCGAGGAAGCCAACGGTAAGTGGAGGATGTGCATAGACTTCACCGATTTGAATGACGCGTGCCCTAAGGATTGCTTCCCTCTACCAAGGATTGACACGCTACTAGATGCCACAGATGGGCACGAAATGTTGAGTTTCATGGATGGTTTCAGTGGCTACAACCAAATTAAGATGCACAAGGATGACATCCCAAAGGTATCTTTCATAACTGACTTTGGTGTTTTTTGTTACCTTGTCATGGCTTTTGGACTAAAGAATGCAGGAGCTACTTATCAACGACTGGTAAATAAGATATTCGCCCATCTAATTGGGAAAACCATGGAGGTCTATGTTGATGATATGTTGGTCAAGAGCTTATTTACAGCAGACCATGTTGAACACCTCAGAGAGGCATTTGAAGTGCTGAGGCACCATAAGATGATGTTGAATCCGGCCAAGTGTGCTTTTGGCGTTGGATCAGGGAAGTTTTTGGGTTTGATGGTTTCAAAACGAGGCATTGAAGCCAACCCGGATAAGATCAAGGCGATTCTCGACATGGAGCCACCCCGTTCTGTGAGGGATGTGCAGAAATTGACTGGTAGAATAGCTGCTTTGGGAAGATTCATCTCAAGGTCTAGCGACAAATGTTTGCCTTTCTTTCAGGCTTTGAAGAAAGTGAAGAATTTTGAGTGGACATCAGAAAGCCAAGAGGCCTTTGAACAGCTGAAAAAGTACATGGCTGAGGCCCCGTTGTTGACCAAACCTAGTCCCGGAGAGACCCTGTATTTGTATCTGGCGGTATCCGAACAAGCATTGAGTGTCGTTCTCATTCGAGAGGAAAACAAGGTTCAGAAGCCTATCTACTATGTGAGCAAGGTATTGCACGGGGCTGAGTTGAATTACTCACCCATCGAGAAGTTTGCTTTTGCACTGGTAACGGCTTCAAGGAAGCTAAGACCTTATTTCCAGGCACACAAGATTGAAGTCCTGACGGACCAGCAGTTAAGAAATATATTGCATAGCCCAAAGGCCAGTGGAAGGCTAATTAAGTGGCGATCGAACTCGGGGAGTTTGATATCACGTATAAGCCTCGGACAGCCATCAAGGCTCAGACATTAGTTGACTTTGTGGTTGAATGTACCATCGACAACCAAGAAGTCGGGGGGCAGGAGATAGTGCCAAACCAGGAAGGTAAAGATAAAGCTGAGGAGCTTGTACCTGATCAGAAGGAATATTGGGTGCTCTATTTTGATGGAGCATCAAAAACAAAGTCTAGCGGTGCAGGCTTAGTCTTGCAAAGCCCCGATGGGTTCTTAGTAGAGTATGCTTTAAAGTTGGACTTTCCAACAACCAACAACGAAGCTGAATATGAAGCCTTGATAGCCGGATTAGGCTTGGCTAGAATATTGAGAGTCAAGAACCTTAAAGTCTGTGGAGATTCAAGACTCGTAGTATCGCAAGTGAATGGTGAGTTTGAAGCCAAGGATGAAACTATGGCAAAATACCTAAGGGTTGTGAGAGCCGTTATGACTCAGTTTGATGAATGCTATATGGAGCATATTCCGAGGGAGGAGAACGTCAAAGCCGATGCCCTATCAAAGTTCGCCTCTTCTGAGATAGAGAATTATGCAGGGAGTGTTTACTTCCAGGTCCTGAAGGCCCCTACCATCAATTCAAAATTGGTGGCACCCATTGATGTAAGAAGCTGTTGGATAGATCCTATCAAGGCTAATTTGGAAACTGGATGGCTCCCTGAAAATGCCTCGGATGCACGGAAACTGTAAGTGAGAGCATTGAGATATGCCTTGATTGAAGGCGTCCTTTATAAGAGGTCTTTTGTTATCCCATACTTGAAGTGTTTGAGGCCCCAAGAGGCAGAAGAAGCTTTAAGGGAAGTTCATGAAGGGATCTGTGGGCAGCACTTGGGGGGCAGAGCCCTAGCTCATAAGATCACCCGTCTGGGATTCTATTGGCCAGAGATGTTGGCTGATGCGCAAAGTTATGTCAAGAAGCGTGACAGGTGTCAGAAACATGCCCCGATTGTTAGGCAGCCACCAGAGATGTTAACATCGATTAACTCTCCTATTCTGTTTGCCATGTGGGGGATGGACATACTTGGTCCTTTCCCTGTGGCTTCAGCACAAAGGAAGTTCTTGATAGTAGCCATCGATTATTTTACCATGTGGATTGAAGCTAAGCCATTAGCTAAGATAACCACCCAACAAGTTGCCCAGTTCTTTTGGGAGAACGTAATTTGCAGATACGGTATCCCACGAATCCTTGTGATAGATAATGGGCGCCAATTCAACAATGAGGAGTTTAAGAAGTATTGTGAGGAGAACGCCATCAAACTTCGCTTCACTTCAGTGGCTTACCCTCAGGCTAATGGGCAAGCTGAGGTAGCGAATCGGATTATCCTTGATGGACTCAAGAAAAGGGTCGAACGTTCAAGAAACACGTGGGTGGACGAGTTGCTGCCTATACTATGGGCATATCGTACCACCTGCAAAGTAACAACAGGAGCTACCCCGTTTTTGCTAACTTATGGAGTAGAGGCAGTTGTGCCCTTAGAAATTTCTCACGTGTCTCCAAGGGTGGAAGCATATGAGCAAGAAACTAATGATGAAGGCATGAGGCTTGCCCTTGATCTAATTGATGAGGTCAGGGATGAAGCGAACGCCCGCAATGTTGAGCACCAGAAGAGGGCATCCTTTCATTACAACCATATGGTTAAAGAAAGGTTCTTTAAACAAGGCGACTTGGTTTTAAGAAAGATAGAAGCATCCGGAGTTGGACAGACAGGAAAGTTGGCCCCTAATTGGGAGGGCCGTATAGAGTCAGCAAGACGTTGGGAAGAGGTTCTTACAAACTGGAAACCTTGGATAGAAACGAGGTGCCTCGCACTTGGCACGCCTCGAATCTCAAGATTTATTATGTTTAATCTCTCCTAGTAAGGACTTAGCTTTTTGCCTATCTAATAGAAGTAGAAATAAGGTTCATATGAAACCATTGTAGTGCATGTTGCTCCTAGTAGGACGTAGTATTCTATGTAAGGGCTGAGCCCGTTTCACGTTATTAATACAAGCTTGTTTTCTATTCTACAATTCTGTGATTTTAGTAATGTACCAAGCACCTGATGTGTGTAAGTCTAAGATGACCAAGTACCGTAAATAAAAGAACGTATGAATTAGAGGAAACAAGCACGTAGATAAAATACCCTTAAGGGCCATGATTCAAGTCATAAGTTACAAACATACCGATTAAAAATACAAGTCCATGAAGGACCACAACCAAAGTCAGGATATAATAAGAACTGGATAAAAGCCACATGAGGCTAACATAGGCCATGCAAGGCTCAAAGGATAATCACTTCTTAACAGAAGCAGTCTTCACCAACCGTTTCTTGGTTTTGGGAGGAGCAACCTGAACAGGGACTTCTTCTTCACTGGATGATTCCTTCTCACCTTCTTCCTTGCTCCTGGAAGTTGAAGTCGATGAACCATTAACACTCACTGATCTGGGTTCACGAACTCGGTTAGCTAAAGGGAGTTCTGAACTGCCACTTTGACCCTTCCCACGGGATTTTGAAGGGTGTCTCCTGGAACTAGATCCTGAATATTGGGGAGTGGCCTTAGTCCCAGAGCCAGAAACGCACCTGTTTACATGAGAGGTTGTTCCAACACCCTCAACAAAGTCATCAGCATCAGTCACCTTCCAGGGACTTGGGTAAAAGGAAGGAAAAATGACCCTTTTATGATCATGACTAATCTTGTTCACAGCTTTTTCCCAACCTATAGTCATGCTATCCGGTTGGACCTCCCTGTCATGCTTATCAATGAAGGCAAGGAATGTATCCGAGCCCAAGTAGTTCTGAATGATGGAGTCTTCGTTATTCTGGGTTCTATTCTCCAAGGCCGCATATTTTCCCCTAAGGGATGAGAGCTGGTCTTCTGAGGTAAAGTACTTAGTCTCCCATTCCTCAGATTCCTTCTGATGCTTCTCCGCAGCCTTGAGGGCTTCTCCGCAGCCTTCAGGGCAGCTCTTTCCTTATCCTTGTACGATTTCCCAAGTTGGACAGCGTTCTGGAAATGAGCGTTCAGCTACAAGAATGAAACACCAAATAGAAATGTGTTAAACCATGATGGTCAATATCTAACAAATGCAACGAAAGAGATGGGGGGATAAGCTCACGTTATAGGCATGAAATGCTCCCCAGCTCTCATTTTCTCCAAGGTCCGTTGCTGTTGCAAAATGAACCTTATCAGCCGGGGCTATGGCATTCCGAGACCATTCTTGGGCAAGAAGGTGGCTGTCTCTGATAGCATCTTGCTGACATATTCCCCACTCAGGCATAAACGCTGTTTTCATACTCCCATCTGAACCCCTGATTCTTTTTCCAACTTTTGAGCAATGCTGAAGGAATTCAGGAACCGGAACGTCATCAAGGTTGGCCTCTTTCTCAACCTTCTTAATCATCCTTTTAGTAATTTGAGGAGCGCGACTTGGCTGGCTATCAATCTCCTCAGCAACTGCAAATAAAGGCAAAAAACAATGTTGGAATAAGAAAAAGTATGATGAAAATAAAGAAGTTAAAGTAAGGATTACCCTAGAGAGGGATACTACTAATCCCGGTCTCTATCAAGGCACGCTCAGTCACGACTACACGATAGTGAGCATTTTGGAAGATTGAAACAAGCCAGTCCCGCTGAGTTATTTCTTCACTTGTGAGTTGAAGCTCACTAACACCCTCATCATTCACGTGATTGAATTTAGACATGAAAAAGTCACCCCAGTCTCCCCCTTTCCATCTAAGGATGAAAAATTCGTGCCTCCAATTGTGGTATGAATCAGGCACGGAGGTAGCGTTGATAATCATTTTGGACTTTGTACGATGTTGGATGCTTACCCATCCTTTTCTAGTATGGGGCTATTCTTGAAAGGAAATAAGTGTCTAAACAATGGAATGCTAAGGCGGATGCCTCCTTTGATGCATTCAACCATAAAAATGAAGATAAATTTCCAGGAGTTGGGATAGTTGGCAAGGGTTGATCTTAACCTCAGCTAGCAACCTAACAACCCAAGGGTGAACTGGAAACCTAAGGCCAGCGGTAATAGCACCTTTGTATACAAATAAGTTCTCAGGATGCCAATTACAAGTTCTATCTCCTGGTGTGGGGATTCTGAGTTTCAAACCAGAAGGAAATTCGTATTTGAGTAAGTCTTTAATATCTCCTACATCTAAAGTGCTAGGGAATATGAAAGACCTTACCTTTCCTATTGTTGTCTTTGGTCCTCCTGTTGATTGCTTGGAGAAGGCCATTAGAAGGAACCACGGTGCTCTGACCACCCTCACTTGCCATCGGACTTGTCTGAAATTGAAAGAAACACTTGAAGCTTGAGAGCTCTTCAGAGAGAAATTTTCTTTGAGAGAAGAAGGAAGTGTGAAGAATGACTTCCACCCACACTCTTTTATAAGGAAAAGGGCGACCCTCCATAGCAGGTCATTTTTCCGACGACCCGCGTTTACAGGTTAAATAACTGAAAATAGCAGGAAAAAAGGCCTTATGAACTCAAAATTGAGTCGAATAAACGATCTAATTCGTAAGAATAAGCGAAAGAAACGAATGGAAATGCAGACTGGAGTAACAACATAGTTAGCAACCTAGGAGGTTGTGCTAACTCATGCTTATTAAGCCTAAACAGAGGATTAAGCCAAAAACCCACGGTTAAGGCACCAAACAGCAAGATTAGTTAAAAACTAATACTTTAAGGAATTTTGGAGGATACACTCTAAAATACATAGTAGGGGTTTTGAATCTCTGCACAAAATATAAGCCTAGATGGCCAACAAGGTTGTTTGCCCCAGATTAAGCTGGTTGATTGAATTCAATGCCTGAAAGTCAGGAACCATCGAACAAAATCAAGCTAAGGCACGGTCCTACAAACAAGGTAGGAGATTTAAAGTCCTTAAGTATAAAATCAAGGATAAAAACCGACCAAGGTATCCTAGACTTGAAGTCAGGTGTTGAAAACAAGGGAAATCCCTATACGAACAATTAAAGAAACAAAGACCTCTGTTATAACGCCTTAGAAATTTCGTAATTATAAATATTATTATTTAATATTAAATGTGGAATATATGGTGTGAAATTTTTTTTTGGTTAATATATGTGACATCATGTTTACATGTTTATATGGTGATGTGTGTGTAACGTGTAAGTTTGTGTAGTTTATTCAAATTTTTAATGATTAAAACCTATTTAAATCATGCCTTATTGATCTTCTGAGAATTTTATAAAATCATCGGAGTTATTGAAAATCATGAAATCTTTTGTAATATTATCTTTGTGTAAATATTTAGTTTTTAAAATTATTGGATGTATTATTTTGGGTATTTAAATATTTTAAAATGATTTTAAGAGTTTTATTTCTTTTAAAGGATCAAAACTTGTAAAATTCATATTTAATTCATTTTTGATCCTAAAGATATTTTAAAAATATGTGGGTGTCCGTAATTTTGTACTCCTTATTTTAAAAAATGAAAAGATTTATTTTTCGTTTATTTTCCATTTAAATTCAATTTTTAATTAATTGATTTATATTTTGTTTTCAGTATTATTGATTTACCAAAACACCTTTTAATCATTTAAATCCCTAATTTCATCTCATTTTTCCAAACCCAGTTCTTCAGCTCTGTTTTTGGGGAGTTTCTCACGACTTCTCTAGAATCATCTCCTCACTCTCTCGAATTCACTCAATCTCTTTGAAATCTCTCTCTCTCTCTCTCTCTCTCTCTCTCTCTCTCTCTCTCTCTCTCTCTCTCTCTCTCGTATTTCCTCACACAAAACCCCCCTCTCAGCCTTCGTTAGTATCCCGATCTCACCCCTGTGCCACTATTTCTCTGCGTGTAGCCATGGGTATGTGCGATTCCTGCTGGGTATGTTAGTGTGGATTAAAGTATGGGGTTTGAAGGGTGAGCTTAAGGACGAAGTGGTTGTGTGTGTATAAGCAGAAGTGTGTGTAAGGTGAACGTTTTGTGTGCTGGTGTTGTGTTGTTCAGAGGAGGGAAAAGGGGTTGTTGTGTTAGTGTGTGCTACGGGAGGTGTAAGTGTTGATACAAGGAGAGGGAAGGAGGGTGAAGGTGAGAACCGAAAGATTGAGGGAGAAGAAGAAAGGAAATGAGTTGGGTCCGTGTAAGTAATGTATTGTTATTGTTCATGATGGGTGATGGGAATGTTAAGGTGGAAGGGAGTAGAGCCGGTGGGGATAGAAGGATAGAAGAAAAGGCTGAGCATAAGGTTATGAGGGTGATTTCTATGAGAGTATGTACTCGTGGGTGTGAGCATTTAAATGGCTATGTCCGGAGTGGTGAGCATAAGCTATCTCCGATGTAATGTGTGAATGTATGGGTTGGCATAGTGCCGAGGTAGAGTAAAGGAGGAGAGGAATTGAGAAGAGAAGAGGGAGTGTGTGATTACGTGTTGGGTATGTACCTGTGTTAGTAAGGTGAAGGCCATGGTGTGTGTATGTTATGACAGGGGAGTAAGAGGTACAGAGAAATAAAGAAGGGGAAATGGTATGGGTGGTCACGGTGGAGGGGCTAAGTAAGGAAAAAGGAGTGAAAGAAATAGGGAGTCGTATTGGTTTGAATTGCAAAGGAGTGTGTACGTGGTTAATTGACTGGATTAATGTAATTGGGGGTTATTATTTGCTATATGGTTCATGTTGTTCTGTGGTCACGAATTACTGCAGTTTAGAATTTGCGTTTGGTATGGCTAATTGAGTCCGTAAATTTCTGATTCTATCGACTCGAATTACTCAATGTATGCAGTGATTTTGTGGTTTAGTTGTTTAGTGTTGATTATAATGTTTGTAGATTATTAGTAAGTAATTATTACAGTAACGACCTAAGCGAGTATTACTATGATGTTAGTCAACTTTTGAATAATTAGGAAGTGAAATGGATATAATTTAGTGGTATGACTCAATGGTTGTGAATGTGATTAGTCAGAATGTGGCATGAAGATCATATGTGGATTACTCGAATTATGTTAGTAGCTTGTATTTGATAAATGATCGTAAAATTATGAGTTTGATATGAGATGACAGTGGATAAAAGGATGTCCGATTGTTGATTGGGTCGGTTGTATTCCGACGGATTAGATTATATTTTAAAGGAGGTGCTGTCCAATTTTTTTTATTAGAATTATTTTATGATCCTTGCAGTACTTTGATAAAGATTTTTGGTGTATAAATGTGATATACGTGTTAATAGGGTATAAGTGTGAGTTGTTAATATGTGATAAATGTTTGTGTGAATGATGTGGTTATATATATATATATATAATTCCAAGAAATTGAGTAATACGTGTTGTATATATTAAGTTGTAAGCGTATAGGACATGATTGGGTAGAACAAAGTTGGACAATTAAGGTTACAAGGGTAGGTACGAATAGAAGCCGACTAAGAGCCAGCGCGTATGTAGATGGAATGTAGAGGAAGGAAAGAATGATCGGGATTGACAAGTGATAAAGAGTTAAAGTATCGGAAATGGAAACCCTATATATTGAGGCAAGTTTACTATTTCTCACTTATTGTTCAAGTGATGTGAAACCTTTTGTATTATTTATTGTTCTTTCGAAATTCCTTCTTGCAAGCAATTATATTCTTCATATTTATTCTAAATAATGTGAACCTGTTCTGTTGATTTTACGATATTTCTTTTAAACCATGTTTGCTAGTGCCCATACCCTTTATTTTATTTTATTTTACTTTCATTGACATTCTTCTTCTATTAATTTACAAACACTCATTCTCAAAATTATTCTGTCATTGTTTATTCTCTTCACCTATTGTTCAGGTGTTGATTCTTATAAAAATTATTTTATATAAATATTTCCCGTCATTATTAATATTCTTCAAAGAGCATTTTCTTCAGATTATTGTAAACTAATTCGAGGTTTATACTGTTGTTGAGGCATGTGTTGCACAGTGACGGTTAAAACCAAGAATGAATTGAGATCTTCTTAATTATTTAAACTCATATTTGTCATGCCGGTTCTGGCAGCTGGCAGCTGAAGCCTATAAGTGCTTAGTTGACATGAGCGAGACCTTAAGTAATTGAGAATTTCTTAAATCTTCGTTTTAAACTATTCGAATCTCTCATGTTAGTTTAAACTTGGTAGCGGATTTTCACCAATGGACCCCTTTAGGATAGGTTTTCTTCAACCTGTCCTACAACTTTATTGTCTTTGAGTTATTTTACAAATGATCATTTTAAAACTACTTAATTCGCTTATGTTGATTCAACTTGACAATGTGTGGTAAATTTATTAAATGCTTAGCACTTGACTATACCCTTGCTTTATCTTATAATTACAATTGTTGTTATTCATGTTGCAAGTAAACCACTTCACTTATATTTCCAGTGAATTATGATTATCATAACTTGATTCTTATGTTCGTTGATTTATCTTTGATATAACAGGTGGATAATCCGATTTATGAATACATCATGTCAAAATTTTCTAAAATTCCCTGTATTAAAGTCTAGTTATCTACATAAATTCCAATACTGAATATTTCATTACAATTTTCACGTGATTCTTTCTACAACCATGAGGTTATAAGAATCTCTACTAGATTGGCTTGACTCCAAATTTGGGGTTAGGGTTTCACTAATCGCAATTAGGGGGTGATTAACCTCGATTATCGACGTTTAAGGACTTCCACTCTAAAATTAACCTATCTCAAGGTTAAGGGTGGATATCCTAGTAGTAACTACATTAAGTACGAATTAGTTAGCCGCGATCAAGGCCTTTATAGCCCCGTTTAGGGTTGTTTAGCCCTGATTAGGGCCAAGATAACGTCTTTTGCTCAAGAATTAGCCCTTATTAAGGCTTATGAGCGACGACTGCCTGATATTAATCCTAAGTTAGATAAGTTGTGGGAAATAAATCAATAATGAATTTATGATAAAGGATCCTATGCACGAATTGCACTTGGATTAGTGTCTACGAGCTCGAAACAGCACTAATCCTATTCCCGAAAGGCCCAGAAATCTTAAGAAAAAGGTTCGAGAGGCCAAGGAACGTTTAACTTTCTTAAGTATTAACTTGGGAGAGAATTTTAGTCATTGTGAATGTGTAGGTCGCTCCACACTTCACTGTAAGACGATACCCTGGTAGGGCCGGTGTGACCTTAAACTTCTACGAAATCAAGTTTTCCTAGAAGTTGGGGGGCAAATGATATTGGTGAAAAATAATCCCTAAAGACATAATTAATATAATATTTATTGGCTCATAAATAAGGCCCGAAACCCTAGTTGGGCATTAAATACATAATTAATGATTAAGCCCAAAGAACAGCCCAAACCGGGGACGCCCGGTATTAACTTGTTTCTAACATGGGCCTAATCCACAAACCGGGAACGTTCTGGAAACAAGGAACGTTCTAGAATATCCCTGGGATAAGATGTAGCCTCCGAGGCACCTAATTCGACATGGAAACTAACTCCCACAAGGAAGGAGTCAGAACCTTCCTCAATGACGGTGACTTGTCCACCAAGTCTCCAAACCCTACTACGATTCTAAGGCTCCAGCAGCCTATATAAGGGCCTGACCCCTCATTCTCAGAACTACGTCTTGGCTTGATTCTCAACTCTGAGATACGTAGGCATCTTGTGAGGACCCGAATTAGGTCACGAAAACGCAAGCGCAACCATTAAAGCACGAAGCTCACGAACCCTAACCGCAGTTTAACAACCGTAATTTTTATTCCACACAAATGGTTTTTTAATTGTTTATTTGAATTAATTTGTATGTTTATCCTATATCTATATAATATTTATCTATATTATAATTAGAAAATTACTTGTAATTTAGTTGACACCTTAATTGTAATTATCTCATTTCATAACAATCACTGAATCTTTCAATACAAAATTTGTTCAGATCTAATATTTAAAAAATACTATTAATGATCACATATTCGAATCCTCTTAACGACATACTAATTAAACAGTTAGATCTAATACTATATTAAAAAAAAAAAGAGTTCGAATCCAATCAATAACAAATTAAAAACATACTTAAATCTATTTAATTGATCTTAATTACATATTAAAACACAGAGAAAAGTTCTATGGAGTACTCTTTTAATTGGAGTACTTAGAGTACATATACATTCTACATTCAAAATATTTTAAAATTTATTATTTTGCAAACCTTGTTATATGAATATCATAATTTCATTGATAATCTTGAAAATCATGTATGTTTTGCAATATGTTCATCTTGAAAATCATTTATGTTTTGCAATCAGAAGATATATGTTTTGCAACCCAAATGCGTTTCGCAGAACAATTCGTTTTGCAATATTTTGTTAGCAAAACATACAAAATTTTCAAGATTTTCAATGAAATAGTGATATTTATGTAATAAGCTTTGCAAAATAATAAAGTTTGCACGATTTTGAATGCAAAATGTATATGTACTCCAAGTACTCCAATTAAATGAGTACTCCATAGAACTTTGCTCATTCAAAATAAGATTATAATTATATGATAATTTATTTTAATATATTATTTCTTACTAAAATTAAAGTATGTTATTTACATTAAAATTGGATTTAAACTATAATTTATAGAGCTTTTTTCATAAATAAATAGGGAAAAGTAAATTTTTGCACATTTACTTTTGTTAAAAATAGCTATTTGCAATTTTACCAAACTATTTGCAATTTTACTATACTAAGTTTCAAAATTGCAAAAATACTAACCCTAACCCTAGCCCCCCTTCCCCCCTCTTCCTTTTTACGCAGGCGGCGGTTGTACTCTTTTTTTTTTTTAAGGTGGGGTGCTATTTTGGTTCATTTGGGTTGCAAGGCCCCGTAGGGGCATATTCAACTGAATGCAACCACATTCAACTGAATTCAACTACATTCAACTTCTTTTTTTTTTTAAGGTGGGGATATTTTTGTGGATTTGGTTTGCAAGGCCCCGCAGGGGCACATTCAACTGAATGCAACGACATGCAACTAATTGCAACTAAATGCAACCACATGCAACTAAATTTCTGATTTTAAGTTCCATTTGTCATTTGTCTTTTTCGACCACATTTTTGAACTATATATATATATATATATATAAGGTGGTGATATTTTGGTGGATTTAGGTTGCATGGCCCCGCAGGGGCATATTCAACTAAATTTGCAACTGAATGCAACCACATGCAACTAAATTTCTGATTTCAAGTTCCATTTTTCAGTTGTCATTTTCGACCTCATTTTTGAACTCTATATAGAGTTCAAAAATGAGGTCGAAAATGACAACTGAAAAATGGAACTTGAAATCAGCAACTGAATGCAACCATATGCAACTAAATTTCTGATTTCAGTTGCATTCAGTTGAATATTGCCCCTGGCGTGGCCTTGCAACCCAAATCCACCAAAATCACCCCACCTTAAAAAAAAGAAAGTTGAATGTGGTTGCATTTGGTTGTATATTGCCCCTGGCGGGGCATTGCAACCCAAATCCACCAAAATCACCCCACCTAAAAAAAAAAAATTGAATGTGGTTGCACTTGGTTGAATGTGGTTGCATTCAGTTGAATATGCCCCTGCGGGGCCTTGCAACCCAAATCCACCAAAATAGCACACCACCTTAAAAAAAAAAAAAAGAAGTTGAATGTGCTTGCATTTGGTTGAATGTGGTTGCATTCAGTTGAATATGCCCCTGCGGGGCCTTGCAACCCAAATCCACCAAAATAGCACCCCACCTTAAAAAAAAAAAAAGTTTAATGTGGTTGCATTTGGTTGAATGTGGTTGCATTCAGTTGAATATGCCCCTGCGGGACCTTGCAACCCAAATCCACACAGCCTGATGAACGCATAAAAGGGAAAGGGAAAAGGGGAAAGGGGGGAGGGTTAGGGTTAGGGTTGGTATTTTTGCAATTTTGAAACTTAGGTTGGTAAAATTGCAATTAATTCAAGGAGATGTTATTTTTGCAAATAGAAACTTTAAATCTAGTATTCTTGGTAAATTTCCTAATTTATAATATATATTAGAATTTTATTAAAATAATCTACTATATATATAATAGCACAACATGTCACATTTTATTCTTGCAAAGTTACTATTTTAGCCCTGCATTTTAATCCATTTAGTTTTTTTTCCAAAAAATTGTTGTTGTGGAGAATCGAACCTAAGTCTTCCCATTCATATACACATCACCTTACCACTAGGCTAACCAATACTTATGTTGTAAATCATAAATATGCTATGTAAGTCGGGTGATGAATGAAGAATATTTGGTATTTTAATTTCTAAGATATTTTATACGTTATAGTTTAGTATAAATTAGTGATACATGATATATAGTGAACTTAGATACTCCGTATATATCATAACATGTGACATTTTATTCCTGGCAAAGTTACTATTTTAACCCTTCATATATTTAATATATATCATTTAATAAACTTATATTCAATATGATTATTTAATATCTACTTTAATATTACGTAATTAATTACAACAAACTAATAATAGCCATTAACTTTTAATAATTTATATTGGTGCATATATTTAGATTAAAATTCTTGGGTAAATTATTATATAATTACGCCAATATATGAATAATAATTGTATATAAATACTTATAAAATTCGAGAATCGGAACTAAACGATTGGGAATTAAGCTTGGTAATAACAAGAATAATAAACATATATATTTTAGTAATAATAGTATTTAATGTATTAGTCTAATTTGTAATAAAATATACTATTTAAAAGTTCATAGCGAGTAATCAGATTTAAATTCTCAGTTCTGAATAAAGTGAATTTAAATTCACAACTGAAAACATTGAATTAGATGACTATTTTAATAGATATTATAAATCTTAGACAATTCATGTTGAAAATGAAGCTCTCGAGAAGAGAGTTGCTAAGCTATATTTAGACAACACCGCTACAAATTAATAGGTGTTTACGGTTACAAAGTCGAACTACTAAAATCCAAAATATCACAATATTCCACATTTTATTTAATATCATTTCACATTTATGCCTTCCAATTTTCTATGATTTAACTCTAAAATCCCCCTAAAGTCAAATGCTATGAAAACGTTAGTTAATCTTCACATTGTCCAGAATCAAAAATGTGACATCCAGTTCTAAGTATAAAGAATTTAAATTTATAACTAAAATCATTGAACTATATGACTAATTAAATGGATATTAGAATATTTTGGACACAACCTGTTAGAAAGCGAGAGCACTTGAAAAAAGAGTAAGAGCATCTCCAACCACAAGAAATCCTTAGCTAAAATTAGATAAAAGATACCATAAATAAAATTATAGAGATTATCTAAAAAAAACTTGAACTCCAATGGGTCAAAGCTATTAGCTATAATTTTAGATAATTTCTACAGGTTGGCTATATTTGTCGAACCTCTATATAGCTGTAAGAAATCTGTAAGAAGATTCCACATCATTCATTACCATATTGAAGTGATATATTCTATTTATAACAACCTAAATTATTAATAACATACTATTTTTAAAATATAGCCAACCAATATAGCTAATACCATTGAAGTAAAATGTCATACAGATTCAACAAATTTTACATAATGACAATGTCCTACAGGTCCAATTTAGCCAACCAATTTTAGCTATTCCCGTTGGAGATGCTCTAAGTTAATCTATATTTAGGTAACATTGCAACAAATTGAAGAATATTCATTATCACAAATATTAAAAATCAAAATTTCACAATAAAGCTAGAATATCCACGTGCCTTGCACGGGTAATGAAGCTAGTATTTATTAACATGTAAACAAAAAAGTAATAAATATTAACAGGAGACGGAGAAATATCCGAAGAGGTTTATAAAATCTACAATGTTGTGATTTGTGAACCAAGATCCGGATCCACAACATAAATATCTTTTCCACCAATAACATTTCCATATCCAACTTCCTGTTCTATCCAAAAGACGTACGTGTAATATTATATATCCACACAATGTGTTTTTCATTTCTGTTGGGTTGTTGCCCTTTTTCTACTTAACATTTATGCGGGAAATTGTAGAAATCAAGTTGGCCACACATTAATAATGAATCATTCACTCATTTCTTCAACAGCAGTTGCAGTTGCAGTTGCTGCTGCTGCTGCTTCACCGCCCATCTCCCACAAGCGTATTGTTAATGCTGCTCCAACTGTAAGTAATTATCACAAAATTGTTTCTTCTCAATCTGATCAGCCTCAGGATTGCAGGCAGCTTGTTCGTCGCAGGTATCATTAATCCTTTATGCATAATTCATTTCAAAATTTTCTTTCTGCTTTTAATAATGGGAAAGTTAAAATACGTACTGAGATTCAATTCTCGACCAAGAAGACTACTTTTATTCGGAATAGTACTGTTAACCATGGATGATGTACATCTTTCATGTTGTCTGTGTGGCATTGAACAACGATTAATTACATTATATATGTATTCACAAATGCAGGAGGGCTACTACATTAGGGTTGGCTGGTTTGGCGTTGGGGTTCATATCTTCTGATGATAGACGACGTGCAAATGCTGCCGGTCGACGGGCTCCACCACCACCACCCGAGGAAAAAAAAGATCCAAGTATGAATGCTGTAACGGCCAAAGTTCTTGCTAGCAAGAAAAGAAAGGAAGCAATGAAAGAATCTATAGCCAGGCTAAAAGAAAAGGGCAAAGTCATTACTGATCAGCCATCTCAATAGTATTGTGTTCTTTTAATTTTCTTTAACTGTTATTTGATCAAAACTTGTTTGCAAAGCCAAGTATGGAATGCAGTCTGTAGACTTGAGACGTGAGATGTACTACTTATTTTCATTCAAAGATTTTAGCCTTTGTTTGGTTCACTATAGAGGAAAGGGTTATTGCCATAGAAAGTTCAAAGTTGGTCAAATTTCTTTTGAGACACATGACCTAAAATTACGGGTTTGTCATCGTGGTATTTTGTGACGAACGGAATCTGTAGTATTTGTGACAACATATATGTTGTTAGTACTCCCTCCGTCCGTCCCTTTTTAGTTGTTACATTTGCAAAAAATACACATATTAAGAAAGAATTAATTATATAATTTGTTTCCATGTTTGCCCTTAATCTTAACATTAAATGAAGAGTTATGAGTGTGTATATTAAATATAATTAAATATAAAGTCAAACATTAGTATTAGAAATAAAAGGATATATATGAAAAAATTGGTAAAAATATGTATTGGAACAATGAATGTGATAACTATTTAGGGACAATTTTTTTTTGCAAATGTGCCAACTAAAAAGGGACGGAGGGAGTACTTCATATTATAAGATTTTTTATGAGAGATTAATGAAGGAACGATCAATACAAATATTCTTAATTTTTTGTTTTATTAAAAAAAGTTTTGCTGCTTGTTTTTTTATAAATGGGGAGTGCATTTTAATCTTAAGACCAAATAAAAATATGTGATCGAATAAAATATTGCAATGCGTGCATTTTTTATTAATTTTATTTAATACTAGTTTATAACCCGTGCAACGCACAACTTCTTTTTTAATATGTATAATTTATAATTATATTAATTTTTTGAATTTTATATGTTATTAATTTACATATCCAATTATTGTTAAAAAATTGATATATATATATATATATATATATATATAGGGGGCTACTCCAATACAAACCTCCTTAAAATACAAACCTACAAACCAAGCATAATCTAATATTTCAAGCTAATCTAATGACCAAACTAGGGGTACCCCAATACAAAAAATGCTTAAAATAATTGGCTCTATCCAACAAAAAAAAATAAAAAAAATTCACTGTTCACGTGATGACGTGGCAGTGGATTTCATTGGTTAACGGTGCTTCGCACCTTCTTGTACGGCGCTTCGCGCCTTTATCATTCTAAAGTTGTAAGGAATGACAATCAATGGTAAAGGCAATAGACGATTGACGGGTGTGTCGAGAGCCTTCGGCCCTCATGACTACCTAACTCATCCGTTTACTGTCTTAAATGCTTCGCATTTCCACGGCAAGTTTTTTTTTTTTTTTTATGGATAGAGCCAATTATTTTAAGCATTTTTTGTGAAGGTACCCTTGGCGGGAACCTTAGAATAAATGAAATATAATTAATTTAGTGTTGGTTTGTAGGTTTGTATTTTAAAAGTGGTTTGTATTTGAGCACTTGCCTATATATATATATATATATATATATATATATATATATATATATATAAGATTTTACATGTTCGATTTAATATTCGTATTTTATCTTGAATTTTTAAAATTTGATTTGGACGGTTTTACAGTCCACATGAAATTAACAAAATAAACTTTAATTTATTGATGGTTTAACGATTATTTTCCAATCAAATTAACACACAAACGATAGAGAGAAGAAATTAACGATTTTTTACGTGGAAAATTCTATTCGATTTATGAATTCTACTTATAATTCGTTTTGATTATCAAAATACCCTTGTTATTATTTGAAGATAATTCTACTAACAACCAAATACAATTTTAACAATAAGCGTAAGAGGGATTTTGTCCAAAATGTTGATAACCGGTAGTCTGGTCCTCTGTACGGCAAAATTGATAAGAACCGTTAGATCTGAAAATAAATAGATGAAAACCATTGGATCTAGCACAAAAAAATAGTTTATATTTTAATATGTTATAAACTAAGAAGTGTGTTATATTGGAATACGAAAAGGTGTATGTCAATTATTTAAATCGTATATAATTAGGTTTTCTACATTGAATATTTTTATAGGGTTAAGTATCAAAGTGATAATTGAAGTGGAATATGTTAGTCACAGAGGCATGCCTGAATACATCTAATAACAAGCCTAAGGTAGTGTTTGGAATTGCTGTTCCGGAAAGTTACAGCAGCTTTTAGCACAAAAGCAGGTTAAATTGTGTTTGGTAAAATATTTTAGCTGCTTTTGGGGAAAGTGTTTTTTTATGTAAAAGCTGCTTTTTTAGAAGCATCTCATAGATGCTTTTGCTAAAAGCAGCTGGTATAATTTATGCGGACAGCATCTCTAAGACCTGCCATTAAACCCCAACTCCTGCAAGCTTAAAAAAATATTCTATTGCTCTTTTTACGTGTTTGTTTATACAGATTATAAGGTAATACAATCATAAACAAAATCAAACTTTTCACTATATATATAAATACAAATACGTGTAATCAGATCAAACTAGGGTTATAGGTATCATCTTCTTTATTATTTGAGAAAGAGAAAGGAATAGCTAGCTTGGTTCAAGTCCTGTTCAATTCCCAATTAGTGGTACTCTTCTTCCCTCTTTTTATATGATCTTCTCTATGCTTTTATTATCAGTTTTTGTATATTAGTCATGACTCATGAATGAATTAGTAACGATTTTACTTGAATTAAAGAACGTTGGTCTTGCACCATTGTTGAGTGTCAGAAAATTCATATCGTGCCATAGCCTGTCCAAACTTTAGTGCCATAATAAGTGAATGACTAAAGAAAATTTGCACCATAATAAGTGAATGACTAAAGAAATGTTGCCATAATACATATGTTATATCTAGTTTCCTTCGTGCAGTCCAACATCTTCTGCGAGAGTCACATCCTAGCATCCTACGCATTAACTAGTTAAATCCAGTTAATTAGTATAATTAGTATAATCCAGTGCACAAATAGACAAATTTTACATTAGCTAGTGGGAAATTTTACTTTGTCTGATCTTTGTTGTCTTGTTTTGTACATCATACCCATGTGTATCCATTCATTATTTTGTTTATAATTGGTTTTGATTATAACTATTTTAATTTACTTTGCTTTGTTGAACCGAGTGTGAGAATTATTATGGTAACATTAATTTTGTTAAAGTGTTCATCTTTTTTATTTTTAATTGTACTAGCTAGTTTGTTCTATAAAGACATTGTTAAATAGAAAATTCTTAAAAATTATTTACCAAACGCTTATTTATCAGCTTTTCATTCAACATCAGATTTATTATAAATTTTACCAAACAGTCAACAGCTTTTTATGACAGCAGTTTTTTCTGACAGTGCTTTTTACCACAGCTACAGCAGCTTTTAACAGCAATCTCAAAAAGAGCCTAAGTATGTGTAATGCTATGCATTACCTACATGACCTCTTAACTGAGGGAACCTCTAGTTGTAGAGTTTCTATTTGTTCTGTACTTGTAATAGGCATCAAATCCTAGTTGTGTAACTGTACTTATAAAGTCAAGAATAATGCTTGAAAGAAGTTCCAAGGTTCATGCATCAAGCAAGGAGATAAAGACTGCCAAATAATCACAGTTGGGATTTGAAGAAATGAAGAATTTGCCTAAGTACCAATTAGAGAAGTACATTTGTCTATTCGAGAAGTCTAGCATTCGAGAAGTCAGAGATTCGATATATCAGAAGACACTATTCGATATCTCTGAATACACTGTTCGATATCTCATTCGATATCTCAGTGATTCGATATGTCTATTACTATATTCGAGAACTCATGGAGTCAACAAGTCAAAGCATCATTCGAGTTCTCTAAGAGTCAACAAGTCAATGCCCTATTCGATATCTCAAGGACTAAAGAAGCTATTCGATATCTCAGGGATTCGATATGTCAAAATGCTCTATTCGATATCTCAAGGAGTCCTAGAGAAAAGAGCTATTCGAGAAGTGATTCTATATGTCAATATAACACTATTCGAGAACTCAGAGTTATCGATTAAGTCAATTCGAGTTCTCGAATCAATCACTTAGCCACTTCTCGAATACATTCTTGGAGACAAAATACTGAAGAATTGTACAAGTCAGAAACCTGCAACAAGCCAAGACGCTTTATTTGAATATGTACTATAAAGCACATTGGAAAGCCTACAAAGAAGCTTGGAGAGATAGGACAAAGGAACAAGGAGCTAAAGAAGTGGATCTGAACAGGCTTTGCAAAGTCAAATCTGTAGCCGTTTGGACTTTTACTCAAATGAGATAGACATACTGGAAAGTAGTTTGTTTTACCTACCTTATTTGTAGTAAGTAGGTGTATCCATGTCTATAAGGATACAGCCTCACTTCCTTAGAAGAAAAACTTTTTTTTTGAGATAAGAGTTTCATATACATCAGAAGAAATATCTCTCTGAGAAAAACGAAGCTGAGAATACTATCATTTGTATTCACAGATTGTAGCAAAATCTTTATCTAATAAAATATTAGATTAAAGTGATATTGTGTTGTGTTTGTCTTTGTTATCTGCACTTACATATCTCACACACTCAACACATATCTTGTTGCAAAGATTCAAGAACAAAGAAAAGTTTAAGAATCCATTCACCCCCCCCCCTCTGTATTCTTTTACTGTATTCAATACTCAACAAGTGGTATCAGAGCAGGCTGTTTAATCTAAACAGAAAACGATCATGAGTTCGAATACACCAAATACTACAGGTACGGTGAAGGTCCCTAAGTTCGACAAAGAGAATTACAACCTCTGGAAAATAAAAATGATGTTGTTCATCAAAGCTGCCAATCCTCTCTACCCTGACATCCTCAAGAATGGTCCATTTGTACCACAACAAGAAATTGCTGAATCTACAGTGGGCACAATAGTCATTCCTAGATCATATGTTGCAAAAGAGCCATCCAAATGGACGGACTCAGAGAAGGAAAAGGTTGCCCTAGACAGTCATCTCATGTTGCTGATCATAGACTCCATGGATATGTCGATGTTTGCCAACATAGCATCATGCACATCAGCCAAGGACATGTGGAACCACATCGAGGTGTTATGTGAAGGGACAGAGGAGGTAAGAGAGAATAGGAAATAGATACTGGTGATGTCAATATTATGTCACTAGGAAGGAAAAAGTATGCTCTGGTGATGGTTGATGTTTTCACAAGGTATACATGGGTAGAATTTCTGGCATCAAAGGATGAGGCTCCACAAGTAATCATTGAGCATATAAAGAAAATTGACAAGGAAGCAAAGGCCAACAATGCAAGTGTGATTGCATTAAGAAGTGATAATGGAACAGAGTTCAGAAATGCCATGCTTGAAGCATTCTGCAAAGAGAATGGTATTTCTCAACAATTCTCAGCTCCAAGGACTCCACAACAAAATGGAGTTGTTGAGAGAAAGAATAGAACTCTGATTGAGGCTGCTAGAACAATGTTACTTGATGCAAAGATGCCTACATGTTTTTGGGCTGAGGCTGTGAGCACTGCATGCTATATCCAAAACAGAACCCTCATCAATAAAAACACTGGAAAGACACCTTACAACTTGATGACTGGAAAGAAGCCCACTCTAAAGTATGTTCATACTTTTGGAAGCAAATGCTTTGCGTTAAAAGACAATTCAGAATATGTTGGAAAGTTTGATGAATTTTTCTTGGCTACTCTATGGAAAGAATTGCATACAAAGTTTATGTCATCACTCAAAAGAAAGTTATGGAAAGCACAGATGTGACATTTGATGACAGCAAACTACCTGGATTAGAAGAAGCCAATGATGAAGATAAAGATCCTTTGAAGTTTGACAATCTAGATGATTCTGATGAGGAGATTGAAACTGAATTTGAGCCCACAATCCAACAAACTCAAGTGAATGAAGAACCTGTGTCAACCAACAATGAAGAAACAAGCATCCAAGACACACCTGTGATTAGTGGCAACTTCACAGGGGGAGGAAATGTAAATGATCATGATATGGATGATGAAGCAACATCAAGGCTGAGAAATCAATCTGAACATACAAGGAAATGGGATAGAGCACATACTGCAGATCAGATTATTGGAGATCCAAATACAGGAGTGAGGACAAGGAGAGCAACTCTAAATGAATGTCTCTATGGTTGCTTTCTATCCCAAGTTGAGCCTAAGAAACTTGATGATGCATTGTTGGATCCTGATTGGATAATTGCTATGCAAGAGGAGCTAAACCAATTTGAAAGAAGCAAAGTATGGGAACTTGTGCCTGCACCAAAGGATAGAACCATTGTTGGAACAAAATGGGTTCTAAGGAATAAGATGGATGAAAATGGTGTAGTCATAAGAAACAAAGCAAGGTTGGTTGCAAAAGGATACTCTCAACAGGAAGGCATTGACTATGATGAGACTTTTGCCCCTGTTGCTAGACTAGAGGCCATCAGAATTTTCTTGGCATTTGCTGCACATTCTAATTTCAAGGTTTATCAAATGGATGTCAAGAGTGCATTTCTGAATGGGGAGTTGGAAGAAGAAGTATATGTGCAACTGCCACCTGGCTTTGAGGATCCACAATTCCCTCACTTTGTCTACAGATTGCTTAAAGCATTGTATGGACTTAAACAAGCTCCTAGGGCATGGTATGACACATTGTCACAATTTCTACTGGAGAATCAATTCACTAGAGGCACACTGGACAAGACAGTGTTTTACAAGAAACATGGTGATGATATTATCTTAGTTCAAATCTATGTGGATGATATCATATTTGGCTCTACAAATGAGAAGCTGTGTGAGAAATTCTCTAAGCTCATGCAGAGCAGAATGAGATGAGTATGATGGGAGAATTAACATTCTTTCTCGGGCTGCAAGTGAGTCAAAGGAAGGATGGCATTTTTATAAGTCAAACCAAATACATCAAGGATCTATTGAAGAAATTTGACTTAGAAGAATGCTCGCCTGCAAAGACACCCATGGCCACTGCCACCAAGTTAGATGAAGATGTTAAGGGCAAGAAGATAGATATCTCAATCTATAGAGGCATGGTTGGTTCTCTACTCTACCTCACTGCTAGTAGGCCAGACATCATGTTTGCAACATGCTTGTGTGCAAGGTTTCAATCAAATCCAAAGGAATCACATATGATAGCAATAAAGAGGATTTTCAGATATCTTAAGGGCACACCAAACTTGGGGTTATGGTATCCTAAGGACACAGGATTCAATCTGGTTGGTTATTCTGATGCTGATTATGCTGGATGCAGAGTGGATAGGAAAAGCACCTCAGGTAGCTGCCAGTTTCTTGGACAAAGGTTAGTCTCTTGGTACAGCAAGAAACAACAATCTGTGTCAACTTCCACAGCTGAAGCTGAGTACATAGCTGCTGGAAGTTGCTGTGCTCAAGTGCTTTGGATCAGAAACCAACTTAGAGATTATGGACTTATGTTGGAAAGAATTCCAATCATGTGTGACAACACAAGTGCAATCTCTATAGTTTCCAATCCTGTCAATCATTCTAGGACAAAGCACATTGACATCAGATATCACTTCATAAGGGAGCATGCAACTAATGGAACCATTGAGTTACATTATGTTCCCACAGAGAAACAACTAGCTGACATATTCACTAAGCCATTAGATGAAGCCACCTTCACAAGGTTGGTTAGTGAGATTGGAATGCTGAATTCTTCAAATTCTGGCTAAGTGAATATATCAACTAGATTGTTGCAGCAGTAAATACTTACTTTATCAAATGCTCAATATTTTTGAAGTAAGTATTGGCTGGAGTATGATTTATAAATATTCCACAATGCTGCATATGTTGAAAATCATACATCTTTAGCTTGAAATTTCTGTGAAATTTTGAGAGAATCACTATTTAATTTGGTAGAATATTCTTCAGTGAATATTTCTGGTAAATTTTAAAAGATAGTGAAAATTGAATTTTATGAGTGAAAAGTATAGTTCGATAAGTCAGACTTCTCGAATGGTTCATTGTTTTGTCATGGCTCGAGTTCTCGAATAGGCCTATCTAGAACCCTCTTGAGTTCTCGAATAGTGTCTTTTGGAGAAATCGAATAGCACACTCTGAGTTCTCGAATAGAGTATTTTAGTTCTCTAGTGATGGAGTTCTCGAATACTGTATTTATGTTATCGAATCATTTGAAAAGGCTGATTTTTCGCTGACACTTCATCGCTTTTTGGATTTATATTCAAAATTTCATTTCGCTCATAAAAACACATTTTATTTAGCTTAGAATTATTTTCTGAGTTAAATAACTGCCAGCTGTGAGTTACAAAATGCTTGAGATATCGAATAAGCCTTTCTTGACTTATCGAATAGTTGTTTTATACTTCTCGAATGACTGTCTTGTCGATACAAAACTTATATCTAATCGACAACTCAAGTTATTCATATATATACAATTTCACAACTGTTCAACTCATTTCGTTCGATTTCTCAAGCATCTAAACTCTTAAAACCTCTGAAAACCCTAACTGCGAATTTCTTCTTCAACCTTAATTCTCTTTTCTTCTCTACCCAAATGACAAACACTCAACTCACCATACCATCCCAAACCAATTTCATCGCAATTACCAGTGATGTGGAAGCACCAAATGCTAATTTCAAGTGCTTTGTTCGATGGTTGTCTGAATCTTACATCAAGGGTGCACTATCAGCCAACCCAACCCTGTACATAGACTTATTAGAACAATTCTGGAGGACAGCTACAGTGGAGGTCATCGCCCTTGAGAATGCTATTACCTCATATGTTGTCTACTACAAGATTCAAGGCGTGGATATTACTATCACTACCGCGGACATGAATCAAGCCTTGGATTTGCAGCAAGAGGCATATGACTCCCTGGCCATAGATGCTGAGTTGGAAGAATTCTTTGAATTTATCAACTACTCAGAGGCTATTAAACTTGGAAAGCTGAATAGGAAGTACTTGAGAAAGGAATGGAGCTATGTTTTTGCTACACTCCTTCATGTATTCACTGCCAGGAAATCGAGATTTGATCAGATTAGTACACCTGTGCAGCAGCTTACCTATGCCTTGGCTCATGGGAGAAAGATAGATGTTGGACATCTCATCATACAAGAGCTATATGGGAGACTTGGTAAGAACACAGCCAAGAGAGGTACTGAAATTTTCTTTCCCCGCTTTATTCAATCAGTACTTAATTTTAAAAATGCTTCATTGATTGAATTGCCTGGATTAGATAAAAGTAAAATAGGTTATCCTAGGTCCATGACCAAACTTATTTTTGGTAACTTGGAGACTAGGAATGATGTGGATGTAAGGCTTAAGATAACTCCCCACATGGAGGGTTTGTTTAGGTCTTACCCCCACAACATGCCAATATTTGAGTCTAAGTCTCAGTTAGCACAGCCTAAGCAATAAGAACACAATGCTAACCCAAGGCTTGCTAACCAACCCTCTCAAACAAACACTCTACCAAACACAGAGCCAACTGCATCATCCTCTCAAAAGGGTGATGTTAGTAAAAAGAAGAGAAAACAGGTTACTTCTGAACCTTTAACCATCTTAATTGAAGCAGCCTTGGCTGTAGAACTAGGTTTAGGAGGTGAGGAACCTGAGTCACCTATCATTAGCCTAAAGAAGAAGAAGAAATCTAAAACCACCTCTTTAGTCACCCAAATGGCTGAAGTTGTAAAATCAGGGGCACACAGCTCACTAGATGTATCCTCTCAACAGGGTGCATCTATAGAATCAAGCATCCTCCCCAATGCACCTATCTATAAAGAGTCAGCACAAGGGAGTGATAAGGCTGGCACAACACTGAGTGGAGAGCACATCACAATTGAAACTCCCTCTATCTCTCAGGAGGAGTTGTCAAAATCTAATCTACAACACACTTCTCTTCCAGAATCTACCACTCATATTTCTTTGGAGCCTGCAACTCAAGCAATTGAGGAGCAAGGCATTGATCATCAAGAATTCTTTTCTCTTGATGAGCCAATGGATTCAAGTGACTTGGTGCATGACACCTTGCTCACCACCCAGGTACCACATTTAGATGGTCAGGGAATGCATGCTGGGGCATCTCCTAATGACACCATCACAAACACAGAGGATTCACTAGTTTTAACTAGAGACTCTGTGCCTGTGTCAACTACTATTGTAACTCATCCCACTCCTGTGGAGACAACAGTAGCAGAGTCTTTCCATCCGGTTACAGAAGTTGCATCTATAACTGAGGAGTCTAGCTTGCCTAGCTCTAGCTCTAACTATATGTCTCAATGGCTGAAGCCTGTGCAACATGACAGTGCTTCATGATCAGGGTCTGTTCCACCACAATTGACGATTGAAGCACTCCAAAGCTTAATTGTGGATCAGATCCCTGAATTCACAAAGATTGCTCAGCACCTTCTCATTGCAGACATGCCCAATTCAGACTATGAAGCTATCCTCTTATGCCACAGAGATGATGTAGAAATACAGAAGGCTAAGATCATAGATGAAACTGAGAGGGATGGAAACGTAGATGCTTGGCTACAAGGAAAGAATGACATCTCTCTCTCTCAGAAGGTCTCCAGTACCTCAGAGAAGAATACATCACTTCACTAGGGTCCAATGCCAAATCTCTCACCCCTACTGATGTGTATGAAGCAGTGAATGACAGCTACAAGGGCATTCTGAAGGCTGCACACTACCTTGGCAAAGGTCTAAAGACAGAAGTTAATGAAGTGTGTTCAGCCACAACCAAGGAGGTGCATGAGATAAAGAGGACTTTTGATTCCAAATTCCCTCAATTAGAGACTGTAGTCAAGGACATTCTAGCCTGTAAGTCTTCCTGCACCAAGATGGACAATGGTTTGGCTATTCTCAAGGATGCTGTCACAGGCCTAGGGCACAAATTCCAAAATCTCACTGATCAGACAACTGAAGCCAATGCCATGCTCAGGACCCTCTTTGCAAATCAATATGGAGACAAGCTGGTCACTGAGGTCCCTGTGCATGAAATGTCTAGGTTTGAAGTGCAGAGACTCAAAGAACAATCCCTATCTGGCTTCAAATCCACTGCATTGTTCAGCAAGGTAGATGCACTTGAACAGGAGGTATCTACTCTCACTCAATCTAATGCTCATCTTATAGACAAGGTACAAACTCTTACTGAGCAGTTGAACACTCAAGCCACCACTACAGCTGATGTTCTTTTGCATCAACAATCAATGTTGTCTGCAATGATGAAGCACATGGGTCTCCCTCTACCTGACGAATCTTCAACCCCAAAGGTCACTCCTACAACCTCTGTGCCTGACAACAAGCCTAAGGGGGAGAAGAGGACATCAAGAAACTCAAATACAAAGGGGGAGAAACCACCAGTAAAGGGCATCAAAATCATTGAAGGTGGTCATCAAAGAACTTCAAAATCTCTAACTCATGTGCCTGGCAAAGGAAAAGACAAAGTTGATGAGCCTCCTATTTCTCTGCCAGTTGTCACTCTACCAACTGTGCACATCACTACTTCCAGTGGTCAAAAGCATTCTATTACAACCACAGTGGTTGTAGGGAGTATGCTATCTGACAGACCTCAAATCTCCATATCTAAGAGTGCCAAGCCAGTAGAAGTGAAGGTAGTCACTGAGGCCAAGCTACAAGAAATCGCAAACTCAAATGTCTATCATGATGATGCATTCTTGGATTTTCTGAAAGTCTCAAGAGAACAGGCTGGTGATGCTTTATCATATCATGGGAGTTTGAAGAGTCAGATTGACTTTCTCACTGTAATACTAAGGAGAGTTGACGGCCTATGGCTCAAAGAGATAATGATGGTAGGAAATAATAAGATATGGCACTTAACCATCAACACTCTACAGGGTCTAAAGCACTCAGAAGTGGATGTGTTCCTTGGAATGATTGAAAAGAAGGATGAAAACTGCAAGAGTCTCTTTAAAGAGTTAAGGGATGGTCAACTAGCAACGCTTCCTGAAGTATTCACAAATCCTAGAACCATCATCTATCAGGCTGCAACAAGAATTGATGATATCAAGCAGCTGGTCATCCCTAAGCATCTAATTCCTCAGAACAAATCTCTCATTATTGCCATCATTGAGCAGCTGAACAAGAAGAAGGGTTTAAGAACAGTAGAATAATTGGAAGCTATATCTTATCTCAGGTCATACATTGCAACTGGCATTGTACCTGAATCTGCTAAGTTCAACCCTAGCAAGGATGGTGATCAAGACAAGGATGGAGATAAAAGTGATGGAAGGAGAAGGCATCACAGGAGTGATAAGGGTGATGAAGATAAAAAGAAGAAGAAGGATGGTAAGGAGAAGAATAATGATGATGACCAAGGTAAAGTCTCTGAGAGGAAGAGTGGAAGACAGCAAGCCTTAGGCATTGCTGACAGTAACCTCACCACATCACAAGACTCTAAGTCTAGGGTGAATACTGTTAGTAGTGACCTACCAAAATCTACATCTATGGCTTCTTCAACTGTCTTGCCACCTCAAGAAGAGAAGAAGATTCAAGTCAAGAAACCACCTGTATATTTCAAAAAGCAAACTGCTAATGGAATACTACAATGGTCCACAAACAAAGGTCACATGCTACTGCCAGGCAACCATGTTAAAAGGATCAAATTCAAACAAGCTGCAAGGAAACCAAAGCTATCCAAATCAAGGACTCTGACAATCTATCCAGGCTTAAAACTCCAACCACTAGATGAAGATTTTGATGAAGACCAACTGCAATTCTTACAAGCTCAAAGAATCTACCATGTTGCCATTGTTGATAACTGCCTTGAGATCAAATATATTGATGGAAGGGAGGAGAAATTCAAACAAGGAGGATGTCAACACTGGGGCAAGCTACATGACATAGAAAGAATCATTGCATTGTTGAGCTCAGAAGATAAAGTGGAAAAAGTATGGAAGCTGGAGCTAATTGATTTTGTGAAGATGAAGAGAGATCATGAGGAGAGAATCAGAAAAGAGTGTCTTGAGAAATGGCTAGAAGGGAGAAAGAAATTGAGAGACTGGAGATTGAAGCAGAAAAGCTAAGGGCAAAGGGATTGTGTAGAGTTCAGTTTAACCCCTATGTGGTGAAGTATAGGAGGAGAAATGGGGATCAGGTCCACATCAGAATGAATCTACTCAACCACTATCCTGCAAACATTCTGAAACCAATACTTGAAGATTTCAAAGACTCAATTTTGCTTGAAGAATTGGATGCCATGGCAGAAATAATAAAAGCTATGGTTGAGAATACAAGGAAGGAGAAAGAAAGAAGACAAAAAGCATATGATGATTTGCAAGCCAAGGCTATGGAAAGGGAAACAAATGACAATGGCTAGTACTTCATCATAGGCTGTAAGAGTACTCACCCTGTAGTTCTATCCACATTGCTAATCGAAATTCATACATGTACTGTCAAGTTTTATCTTTATGTATGTTAGGCTTGTTATCAGACATGAAATTGTGACTAAGGGTCTTACTCACAATTTGGGGGAGATTGTTAGTCACAGATGTAATAACCCTAATTTTAGTAAGGCTACAGTAATCACATGAATAGTAAATTTTGAGGATTTAGGGAAATGATATGTAGGTACCCTATACTTGAGACAGGAGATGAGTAAACAGAAACCATATTAGTGTTGTACATTGAAAATAAGTGACTCGAAATGACGATAGATTCCAGAAATTCCTGAATATGGATATTTAGGATTTTGATTTCGAATAAGCTTCTTTTTGATATTAGGGAGCATAGAAACCCTATAAGAATTATATATTGAGGGATTAGTGAATTTAGATTAAACCAAGGGATTATTAAGTTAAGAGAATACCAAAGGAAATTGGATTTGTAAATGATTTCGAAAACCACTGAGATAATGAGGTATACTCGAAACGAACCACGACTAGACGAGTATGGAAACCAAGCAACCAAGATTAGTAATCTAACAAGGATGCATACCACATTATGATTATCCAAGATTATTAGCATAATACTTAGAAAATAAGGAAATGAGAATATTAGATCATCCTAATGACATCACTAATGACCTCACATTCCACTAACTCAAAATTAAGGGTAAATTAGTCAATTGCCTAGGAAAATATCAACCAAGGCTTCCAGGACAATCTAGAATACAAGATTAAACAAGATAATTATCAAAGAAACACAAAAATCTCTCCCCACCTTCTCCAATATTCCATTCGGCCAAATAGAGGAAAAAAGGAAGAAAAAAAAAATAAAAACCAAAACCCTAGCTCTCTTCAATAACAATTCAAGGGAAAAATCATGGAGCTTCTTGGAGGTTAGGAAGGATCATCTACAAAGTTTCATAGCAAACCAACATCATTTGCCAAGGTAATAAAATCATGGAAGTTGTTAGAAAAGATGATGAATAGTGTTTTCAAGTGTTAACTTTGTTTTAATGGTTTCTTTTAGTTGATTCAAACTAGTATAAGGTTGATTAAGGATATATCAAGGATTGTTAAGGGTCATCAAAGCTTCAAGAAGGTATAATCATGCTTGCCCTTTTATATTTATGATGGATATTGTGTGGTTTAGTGATTAAGTGGTGTGAATGTTAAGATTATGATAATCCATGTGTTTGTAAGTGATTAAAGTTGAATATGGAAGTGTTTGGGATTTGTAACCATGGCTGGTAATGAAGACCACATGGTGTAGGTGATGATTATTGTGTTTGATAATTGATTTGGAGGAGTTGGATTTATGGAAAGTATGAAAATATAGCCGTTATAATGTCCGTTTTTCGTTAGAACTACAAACTGCCCTGTTTAGTGACCCCTGTATTCGTACGGTACCTCACTGCCTAGGTGACCAACTGACCATGAAATGATAGAGCTTAGTTCATAGATCGTTTTGATATAAGGTACGTTAAAATCTGATGTACGGTTTAGGAGAAAAGTCAGTTTTAGTGAAAGACGTTCGGAAGCCGAGAAAATATAATTGTGTTAACTTTGAGGCTATAACTACCATACTTAAACATTTTTAAAAATTATGAAACTTTGGGATAGTGTAGTAAGGTAGTCAAAGAGTTGTTACCAGTTGACCTTTTGGTAAAATTCGAAATCCATATTTTCTGAGAATTTTTACAGTTAAGTGTGATCGTTAGGGGAAATAGTGAAAACCCCTGAAACTTCGATCAAGGTTTTAAATGGTTAAGTTCTTGAACCTTTGGAGTAATAGTAATACGTTAAACATATATTAAATTTCAAAGGTAATGTTATACAAGAGTGTAGTGAGTAAGAGATGTGGTTCTAACGACAGTCCTTTTGTGTTTATAGAAACTCCGGAAGAGGGACGAACCATACCGTCAGGATACCGGAACCGAGGCAAGATCTTTTCTATCCCTACTTGGAAAACTATTTATCTTCAAAGAAACTTGATTTCATGGGATATATATATGTGATGCTATTATTACTATATTGTGAAGAAATTGTCTTCCTTGAGTATTGATATTGAAAAGAAAGGTATACGAAGATGTATATGAATATGGATATGAGTATGAGATGGATATGTATAGAGATGATTATGCATGAAGTGAACATGCCTTATGATTAAGAGAATATGAGAGAATGGTATCAGTTGTTATCTAAAGAAAAGAATGGTATCAGTTGTTATCTAGGGTTATATGATTTATAATATTTTGCTAAAGATATTCTTTTTAAATATTAGTGGTTTAATAAATATTATTTGGTTATCATCTACTACTCTTTAAATAGACGGAATATTTTCGGAATATAAAAGTATATTTGATTTCTTGATTATGAAAGAGATGTCTGGATCATGATCAAAACATTATGATATATATATTTATATATATTTTATAGAAGTAATGTGCGAGAATGGAAATGATATGAGTGAATGATATGTGGGAATGAAAGCGAGAAAATGGAAATGTGGAATGATATTTTAAAAAGGGAATAATGATGTGATAAAAAGGGGGATTGCAACAGACTTGCGTAAGTGGCTGTGTCAGGGCTGTGTGCGACACAGTCCAGCATTTATTATTTTATTACGGCACGAAGATGCCAAGGGAGGATGTTAGCAGGTGGCCTTCCTCCAAGGATGATCTTCATTCCTTCTACCGGTAGTAAAAAGAGAGCAGGTACGATTAGGCGACTGATCATCGTCCTAACGTATCAGGCGATAGCAGATATCCCCAATGTTTTTGAAAAGAAAGTGTAGACAATGGTTTTCAGATTTCTATACTGAAAACAGAATAATGATATGAGATGATGGAATTATGGTTACAGATGAAGAAAAACTGATATTATATAATTTTAGACTTCTTTCTTATAATAGTAAGTGGATGATGTATTATTAAATAAGAGCTTTATTCTTCCTTAAAGATTTTAATTGTGAACTTCCATCAAGTTCAGGGGTGGTATATCGCAGGTAGTATTTACTTTAAACATATATTATAATTTTATAGACTGTTACTAATAGAATTTTATGTTTTATTATAGGGAGCGGAGATGGGTGAGCCGAGTCAGGACCCCCAGTGGCTAGGGATGTCAGAGCAGGAGCTATTAGATCTTCAGCTGGCCGGGGTAGAGGTCCCCGAGTATGCAGTTGAGGACCTCAGGGAGAGACGCCGGGCGGCGGCTAGAGAGAGATTAGAGAGAGAGGAGGCAGAGGAGCAGAGACGGAGAGATGCTGTGGCCATAGTGCCATATATGGGTAGACCTTCTACAGGATCTGATGAGGCAGGTCCTTCCAGAGTGAGATGGGAGATTCCGGAGGAGGAGAGGCCATTACGTAAGAGGCCTAGGTTATCGGTTATAGCTGAGGAGCAGACTGAGTGGAGGGACATTCACATGATTCCTACTTCTGTCCTACCTGTCCCTGTGCCATCACCAGTTCCATCTCCTCTACCGAGCCCCGATCCTTTAGAGGACCCAGCAGAGCCGTTCACTCCAGCGGGACACTTTATCTTTGCAGAGGATGAGTTGGAGGAGGACCCATCTGAGGATGCGGAGACAGAGTCCATTCCTCCCTCCCCACCAGTATTTGCACCTCCACCACCTCCACCTGTTCAGACACCTGCCCCAGCTGCTGTGCCCCCTCAGGAGGCCCCCTTACCGACAGGTGACTCACTACCAGCCATTCTGTTGACGGAGTACTTTGCCCTACAGGGTCAGTTGGAGGAGTCCCGTAGGATGATAGATACTCTTTTACAGAGATCGGACAGAGGGAGGGGAGGTACTATTCCCGATGGTTTGTCTTTGGGCTTAGTTAGTATTGAGTTGCGAGCACTCGGTGATATTAGGAGGTTGTTGGCAGATAGAGGGGACCCAGCATGGAGAGCTCAGATAGTAGACACAGTCACCTCTATGGTAGTGCAGATCAGGGATGTTGTCAGAGCGGCGTTACCGTGATTCGGGGTAGTAGTTTTGGTCACTAATCAGACTAGTCATCTCGTTGATGTCATTTTGGGGATTAGTTTAGGTGTTCACTGTCTTAATCCCAGTCTGATTAGAGGACGGCTAGTAGTACTTTTGTTATAGCATATTAGTATGTACAGTTATGTTTTGGGGTTTTGAACCTTGTACTCTATGATGTATAATATTAGTAGTAAGAGACGATGTACCCAAGTTGTAAAATATTTTTGTAAATTAATGAAGTTTGTGCATTTCTATCTAAATTTTTGCTGCATTTTTTATAATAAATGTTGAGACTCAAAAATATATTGATGTATAAAAGGTGATTGACTTAATGAAAAGGCTATCGTGTTAAGGGCGATACACTTACCTACTAAAGTTATGATATAACTAGATGCAAATCGCGTGATAAAGATATTGTGATGTGCAAATGAGTTAATTAATGATATAATAGTGTATATAGAAATGATGTATATTGTAACCCAAATTCGGGTAATTAATAAGTGTAACACCCTCACTTGCCAACAATAATAATAATAAACTTTATATTCAATTAAACATTAATATAGGGGAAATCTTAGAAATTTCGGCATGATGTAATCATAAACCGGACTAATCACCTGCTCAAGCAACTAAGTAGAACTAAAAACAGTCCACAAGCACAAGTTATACTAATCCATAAGAAAATAAAACCATAACAACCCAGACCGCACACAGGTCACTGTATGAAACAACTATCAATAGTTATTACAACCCAGAACTGAATTAAATAATATACAACCCATCAAATATGATAATCTGCCTACAAATACAGATATAATATAAACAAAGATATATGTCACTACCCAACCAACCGCCTCGACCCTCTGACTGCCTCGGTGACTACCCCAACCCGACGGGCCACTTCTTCTAGACATGCTCTGGCTTAGCTGAGGAAACAGAATTAGCAAGCAAGTGAGCCAAATGCTCAGCAAGTATATATATATGAAATTAAAACATCAACAACTGATATGTCTGCAAGATTTTCAAGAATTAACAATCAACAATATATAGCTCAATTAAAGGTTCATCTTTTGTCTGAATCATAAAATAGAAGAGGATTGGACTATCATACATTTTTATAATAAAAAACAATTATAAGGTTAGGCTGCTGATCAGTCACGCACTAACCCCGGACAAACGCACACAGCAATGTCCTTAATGGATCCACGGCACACATTGGCCTTAATTATTTCTGACCACGAATCTGGTCCGACCCTTACGGTCCACATTTTTAAAACTAACAGTCCAATCCTATAACTAGACATCAGGTGTCGGAACAATCGACCGCCTCAACTGCCAAACACCCTGGACACTTTCGTTCCAGGTCAACATCTCAAATCACACCAAATAGAACAAGGTCGGGTAATCTCTGAATTAAATATCGACAAGTTCGATATGGCAAAAAGGGGTATTGACTTGAGTCAAGTCACAAAAAGGATTAACAAAAACGATATAGTCAACCTGGGGTATAACAATTGAATATTCATAATTAATGGAAATTATCAGAGCAATTATATCAAGGATAAATCAATTACATAAGAAACAAGTTATGGTAATCATAATTCGCTGGAAGTATAAGTGAAGCGGTTTACTTGAAAGAGAGGTGGAACAATATGCTTGCAAGGAGTATGGATGTAATCAATTCACTAAAAGAATCAACAATTCAGTAGAATCAATTTGGGGTATAACCATTATGTATTCGCAATTTCGGGAAATTAACAGAACAATTATAGCAAGAGTAATTTAAATAAACATATGAATCAGGTTTTTATAATCATAACTCATTTGAAAGGTAATTGAAGCAATTTACTTGCCTTAAATAGAAAATCACAGAATCCGAAGCGTCTTTACGTCCTCAGCTTTAGCCTTCCCTTTATCCACGGAATCTACACACAATATAACACTATTTTAGAATCCTGTTTAATACTCGCTAATCAATATAAGCATTCCACTAAGTCTACCCCTGCGAATAGTTCCCTAATTTATGTTTACTTAATCATATAATATCCTTATATAAGCCATAGACAAAAGTATTTAACCAAATAGTCACGTTAACACACACTACGTAGATTTTAAAATATGAAGCCCGACTCACAATTCGCATAAATTAAATAATTATACATACTCGTCATCAAGAAATGATTTTTAATATTTTAGAAAAATTTTGACGGCATCCCCTTTAAACGGGGGACTGCCAGTCGGGATACAACCGACACAACCAACATAATCATCAATTAACAACTAAATCCATACTTCAAATAACGTTCCAAATTCACATTTCCAATTTACTGAAATCCCAATTCATTATAGATCAAATAATTAATACCAATTTAATAATACATTACAATTTATTACGTAAATATTAAATATTAAATATTAAATATTTTTGGCTCAGAAAATAATCATCATCGCCAATTACCATCGACTCAATTTATTTCTAATATCATTGTCGATGGGGCAAAGTCCCGGAGGTACCCATTTTCGGGTTTCCAATCACGAAACTCTACACAAAATAATTTACGGCAATTTAACAGATTATTTCACATAAAATCACTCATATTACTGATTAAATTGCCAAACTTCAAAAATTCAATCACCAAAGTCGAACTATAATAGCATATCATCGACTGGCAATAAAACTTTCAATACCATAATTCGAAATACAATAATCACAGTAATCGAATTACGACAACAATGAAGTCGAGTTAACCACAGAATTGTCTCCACAATACCACTGGCAAAACACAGAACACAATAGGAGATAGTATAAGCAACCACAATTGAGAACCATCACCAAAGTCCGAGCACGGGAAAGGGAAAAGGAAAGACCAACTCGCACACACAATCATCAAGAAACGCACGCACACATCACACACACACACGCGTACTCTGTAACCACACACACACCCTTTGTATTACTACACACACACACACAACAATTGGGTGATGAACAAAGGGGATTGCCCTGCAATCACAACAGTTAAAACAATACACACAGTTGAGCATTCTACCCCATAACCCAGCCTCTACACACACACACGCTGTTTACATACACACCCACGCACAACAGCGACGAGCTGGATATAGCAGGGGAGGGGAAGAAATCGAGTGGTAGCATACAATAACAATCGGAACAGGGCAGTGATATACACCTCGGACAAACAGAGAGGAGAGTAACGGGGGAGGGAGGAGAGAAACGGCAGGGAGGGAGAGAGGTTGAGAGTTTTTACCGAGAGAGATTTCTAGATTACTCGAGAGAATGACCAGCCCAACTGTGATTTCCAAATTAGGGATTTAGAATATAACTATTTGGGGGAAAAGAGATAAGAGATAACAAAAATGAAATTTTTAAATGGATTTATGTTCTAAAATACTTTAATATTCATTAAAAAAATAGGAATTAAATAAGTAAAGGTTAAGAAAAATCTCAAACTATAATTTAAAATTTAGGGAGTAAAATTATCTACCTCCCCATAATTTTAAAATATTTTTATGATTAAAAACGAATTAAATATGGATTTTATAAAATTGAATCCTTAAATCGGAAATAATTCGTAAAATCAGTTTAAAATCCTTGAACTCAAAAAGAATCCACCCAATATTTTTAAAAGTCAAGTAAACTAATAAAATCAATAATGAAAAAGATTTCAGGATTTCTGCTAATCCCGAGAATCTTATAAAATTCCCAGAAGGTAATTATAACACAAATAAATAGGAAATAAATCCCAAAAATATAATTAAAATAGTCGGGTTTACATAACACATATAAAATATCAATCTGACTTCCAAATATTATTCCACAATATAATACTTCCTCAACCAATTCACACACCACATAATTCACATTTAATAATAAAATAAATAACTTTTAATAATTAAATATTCTGAAATTTCTAAGGCGTTATAACCTTCCCCCCTTAAAAGGATTCTGTCCCCAGAATCTCACCTAAGAGAATAATTGAGGATACTTCTCCAACATATCGCTTTCCAACTCCCAAGTTGATTCTTCCACCTTGGGGTTTCTCCACAAAACTCTCACTATAGGAATTGTTTTATTCCTCAAAACTTTTTCTTTTCTATCTAGTATCTTGATAGGCTGCTCCACATAAGACAAATCTGGCTGAATCTCTATCGGCTCATATTCAATGACATGTTTAGAATCCAGATGGTATTTCTTAAGCATGGATACATGAAACACGTTATGGATATGTTGCATATGAGGCGGTAAAGCTAGCTCGTAGGCGACCTTCCCGACTTTCTTCAATACCTCGAAAGGCCCCACAAATCTTGGACTTAATTTTCCTTTCTTGCCAAATCTTACTAATCCTTTCCACGGAGATACTTTCAACAGTACTTGCTCTCCTTCTTCGAACTCCATATTCTTTCTGGCCAAATCAGCATACTTTTTCTGTCGATTCTGAGCCGTCACTAACCGTTTCTGAATAAGTTGGATTACTTCCTTGGTTTGCTGCACTAACTCAGGTCCGAGTATCTTTCGCTCGCCAACTTCTTCCCAGTATACTGGAGATCGACACTTTCGTCCATATAACGCTTCATATGGTGGCATACCGATACTAGCATGAAAGCTATTGTTGTATGAAAATTCCACTAACGGCAAGTGTTCATCCCAACTTCCTGCAAAATCCAATGCACAAACTCGGAGCATGTCTTCAATTGTCTGAATCGTTCTTTCACTCTGTCCATCAGTCTGAGGATGGTAAGCAGTACTCATTTTTAATTCGGTGCCCAAACATTCTTGAAAACTTCTCCAGAATCTCGAATTAAATCTTGGATCTCGATCTGAGACTATTGATACTGGAACTCCATGTCGCACCACAATCTCTTTTATGTATAAATGAACCAATTTGTCTAATGAGAACCTCTCGTTTATCGGAAGGAAGTGTGCAGATTTCGTTAAGCGATCAACAATTACCCAGATAGCATCATGATTAGCTCTCGTCCTTGGCAATCCAACCACAAAGTCCATTGCAATATGTTCCCATTTCCACTCGGGAATCTCTAATGGTTGTAGCATCCCACTTGGCCTTTGATGTTCTGCTTTTACTTTCTGACAGGTCAAACACTTACTCACCCATTCAGCAATATCTCTCTTCATATCTGGCCACCAGAAATTACTTTTCAAGTCTCGATACATTTTCGTACTTCCTGGATGAATCGAATATTTTGAGCTGTGGGCTTCCTGTAGAATCTCATTCTTCAACTCTGTCACATTGGGTATCCAAATACGTGAAGAAAATCTCAATATCCCCTTGTCATCTACCTGTGTGCATATTTCCTCACCTGTTAACTTGTTCACATCTCCGCTCATGACTTCCTCCTGGCATCTGCGAATCTTTTCTAATAATTCTGGCTGAAACGTCATAGTGTACACCGTGTCTGTACTACTTGCAGGCATACATACCTCTATCTCCAACCTTTCAAACTCTTTGTATAACTCCACAGGCATTGTCAACATACTGATTTTCTCCTTTCTACTTAAAGCGTCCGCCACCACGTTCGCCTTCCCAGGATGATAGTTGATAGTACAATCATAATCCTTGAGTAATTCCAACCATCTTCTCTGTCTCATATTTAACTCTTTCTGGGTGAAAATATATTTTAAACTCTTGTGGTCCGTGTAAATTTCACACTTTTCCCCATACAGATAATGTCTCCAAATCTTTAAGGCGAAAACAATCGCGACTAATTCTAAGTCATGAGTAGGATATTTCTGCTCGTGAGGTTTCAATTGTCTCGAAGCATAAGCAATTACCTTACCGTGCTGCATTAGTACACATCCCAAACCTTTGTGAGATGCATCACTGTAGATCACAAAATTTCCCTTTTCATCTGGAAGTGTCAATACAGGTGCAGTCACCAATCTCTTCTTCAATTCCTGGAAACTTTCTTCACACTTCTCATTCCACACAAACTTTTCATTCTTCCTCGTCAATTTTGTTAGTGGGGTAGCTATCTTCGCAAAGTCTTGAACAAATCTTCGATAATATCCCGCCAATCCTAAGAAACTTCGAACTTCTGTGGGTGTTTTAGGTCTGTCCCAATTCATCACGGCTTCAATTTTAGCAGGATCCACCTTAATCCCTTCACTGCTGATGACATGCCCTAAAAACTGCACTTCTTTCAACCAAAACTCACATTTGGAAAACTTCGCATACAATTTCTCTTTCCTCAACGTTTCTAAGGCTATTCTCAAATGCCCTGCATGCTCTTCTTCGGTCTTCGAGTATATCAGAATATCATCTATAAACACAATCACAAACTTATCCAAATACTTCTTGAAGACTCTATTCATTAGGTCCATGAACGCTGCTGGTGCATTAGTTAACCCAAAGGCCATCACTAAGAACTCGTAGTGCCCATACCTAGTCCGAAACGCTGTTTTTGGAACGTCTTCCGGTCTAATCTTTAATTGAAAATATCCTGACCGCAAATCAATCTTCGAGAAACAAGTTGCTCCTTTTAATTGATCAAATAAATCGTCAATTCTTGGCAAAGGGTATTTATTCTTAATGGTCAACTTATTTAATTCCCGATAATCGATACACAGTCTCATACTTCCATCCTTCTTCTTTACAAACAATACCGGAGCTCCCCACGGCGATACACTAGGTCTAATAATACCTTTCTCCAGAAGATCTTGCAATTGAACTGTCAATTCCTTCATCTCTACAGGTGCCATTCGATAAGGAGCCTTTGACACGGGTTCAGTTCCTGGGGCTAAATCAATGGTAAATTATATTTCTCTATCCGGAGGTAATCCGGGAAGTTCATCCGGAAAAACATCAAGAAATTCATTCACCACTGGAATTTCCTCTATCTTAGGCACCTCTTGACTAGTATCCATGACATAAGCCATATAGCCCTCACATCCTTGCCTCAACAACCTCTTTGTTTGAATGATCGACAAAAATCTCCTAGTCTGCCTCTGACCCCTAAAGATAACTTCTACATTATCAGAGGGTTTAAGGATTACCTTCTTATTCTTACAATCAATTTGGGCATTATTCTCTGTTAACCAATCCATTCCTAAGATAACATCAAATTCACCTAACTGAAAGGGTATCAAATTAGCGTAAAAACAATGCCCTGAAATATCAATCTTGCAACGAGGACACACTTGAGTAACCGGAATTCGTTCTGAATTAGCTATTTCTATAACTATAGCTTCACGTAACATGCATACCTCACAATTTAACTTTTGAACAAATGCTTTGGATATAAAGGATTTTGTAGCCCCGGAATCAATTAACACTTTAGCTTGAACAGAATTTACAAGGAGCGTACCTGCTACCACATCCGAATTCTTAATAGCTTCGTTCAGAGTCATGTTGAAAGTCCTCGCCACTGGTCTGATACTTGATGTTGGGGGTGCTTCAATTGCTTGCAGTATTGGGTTAGCCAGAACTGGGGGTTTCACTACAGGTACTTTACAGTCTTTCATTATATGCCCTGGCTTCCCACAACGGTGACACACAATTCCTGCCTTGCATTCCCGAGCATAATGACCTTTTTGATTACATTTGAAACACGTCACCTCCAGCTTTGTACACACTCCAGGATGCCTTTTCCCACAAATCTTGCATTCTGCCAAGGGTGGCCTAACCAATTTCTGTTGACTCGCATCTTGAATTCTGTTTCCTTGGCCCCCATTCCCTGATCCCGGCTTCTTAGGGTTCCCATACTTTCCTGGCTGGAATCCTGGCTTTTTATTTGGCACATTATGAGAACTGCCTTGCTCTTGTCGTTCCCCCATTGACCCAGCCTTCCTTTTCTTTCCTTCTTTTTCCTTAAAGTATAATTCGCTTTCCCCTTCAGCTATCATGGCCTTTTGCACCACTGCTGCATAAGTCTCCAACTCCAAAACTGCTAGTTTAGTACGAATCCACGGTTTCAATCCTTGTTGAAACCTCTTAGCCTTCTTCCTCTCCGTATCCACATAGGCCGGAGCAAACCTAGCTAGTTCCGTAAACTTGGTTTCATATTCTGTCACCGACATTTTCCCTTGTTTCAGCTCCAAAAACTTCATCTCCATCTGGTCTTTCATATAGTCGGGGAAATACTTTTCCAAAAATAGCTCTGTGAACCTCTCCCAAGGAATCACCTCAGTAGCTTCCAACATCTTCACCGACTCCCACCAGTAAGTAGCTTCATTCTTCAAGAAATAACTTACATATTCAGTTTGTTTGTCTGCTGGGACCCCAACCAGTGCAATGGCTTTTTCCATTTCTTTTAACCAAGACCTCGCCTCCACCGGGTCTGCTGTTCCTTTAAACTCAGGAGGTTTTACTGCCTGGAAAGACTTAAAAGTAACCACCGGAGGAACAGGTGGCTGCTGCTGCTGCTGTTGTTGCTGCTGTTGCTGTTGTTGCTGTTGTTGCTGTTGTTGCTGTTGTTGCTGTTGAGCCAACAACTGCTGCTGTAATTGCTGCTGTTGCTGTGCCAGAGCAGCAGTCTGCTGAACAAGAGTTTGTAATATTTGTGCTAAGGCAGGGTCCATCTGACCAACAGGAGGTGGATTAGCTTGCTCCCCCTGATCGGGGGTTCGGGTATTTTGTTTCTTCTTTTTGGGTGGCATATTTCTGAAATCAATGAACAATTATATTAGATTCAGGTTCAGAAAATAATAGCTCAAAATGATCCAACTTAAACAAACAATTCATATATTGCTGAAGAGTAATTCAAGATCGCCAACCAAAATTCCGATCAACAACTGATTCATAGGACGCAATAGGATATCAATCCAAGGTTACACAAGGTATTCACAAACGTTCAACAGGTGCAATAAAGAAACAATGGTCACAATGCTAAGGTCAAACATAGTATCAAAAGTAAAAACAATGCTAGAAGGAAATGATGCTGAAGGTAAATATGAAGCGAGCAATAAATAAGATGCTTAAGTAAATGACAGTATAAGAAAATTTAACACAGTTCTGCAAAAGTGATAATGATATATATAGATAGATCCGATACAAGCGTAAGAACAACGCTTCGATAAGGTTACAACATAATGCTAAAAGAGGAGACTGCTAGCATCTAGTCACAGTACAACAGATATATACAACAAAACTGGTCGCACTGCAAATCCTGACATACTACTACTGCCATAACATGCCTCTAAGTACTACATCATCATACTACCCTAATCATCACTGGTCATCATCGTCATCCGACTCTCCCCGCCAAGCTGATCCCAAAATGCTCTCCAGCTCTGCCGTCACCAGACCTAGGGTCACCTGCTGTGTCACAAATGCCGGCTCATCTCGGGATCTCATCCGTCCCCGCCTAATGACAACACGTCTAAGAGCTCGTACTCGCCTCCGGACATCCTCCAGCTCAGCCACCACTCTATCTCTATCTCTTGCCCGCTCCTCCTCCCCAGCCCTCATAGCCCTCCACTCTGCCATCTGCCCTAAGAGATAGTCCCTCTCTCGGGCCACTCGCTCGTACACATGATATGGGACAGGCTGAGGAGTATACTGGTATGCTGGCCCATTCACTGAGCCCTGCGATCCTACAAACGGCTGCATAACCCCTGGGGAAATCTGCTGCGGTACAGAAGCCCCTCCTTCCGGATCCTCGTCCGGGTCTGAATCGGAACCAGAAGCAGGTGCCTGAAGTATACATATATATATATATATATATATATATAATTAGACTTCCTATCTCTCACGAAATAATCCTAACCTTTCTTCTAACTTTACCCCGACTCCCCACCTAATTGTTTCAGTGACTGTGACCTGTGGCTCTGATACCAACTTGTAACACCCTCACTTGCCAACAATAATAATAATAAACTTTATATTCAATTAAACATTAATATAGGGGAAATCTTAGAAATTTCGGCATGATGTAATCATAAACCGGACTAATCACCTGCTCAAGCAACTAAGTAGAACTAAAAACAGTCCACAAGCACAAGTTATACTAATCCATAAGAAAATAAAACCATAACAACCCAGACCGCACACAGGTCACTGTATGAAACAACTATCAATAGTTATTACAACCCAGAACTGAATTAAATAATATACAACCCATCAAATATGATAATCTGCCTATAAATACAGATATAATATAAACAAAGATATATGTCACTACCCAACCAACCGCCTCGACCCTCTGACTGCCTCGGTGACTACCCCAACCCGACGGGCCACTTCTTCTAGACATGCTCTGGCTTAGCTGAGGAAACAGAATTAGCAAGCAAGTGAGCCAAATGCTCAGCAAGTATATATATATGAAATTAAAACATCAACAACTGATATGTCTGCAAGATTTTCAAGAATTAACAATCAACAATATATAGCTCAATTAAAGGTTCATCTTTTGTCTGAATCATAAAATAGAAGAGGATTGGACTATCATACATTTTTATAATAAAAAACAATTATAAGGTTAGGCTGCTGATCAGTCACGCACTAACCCCGGACAAACGCACACAGCAATGTCCTTAATGGATCCACGGCACACATTGGCCTTAATTATTTCTGACCACGAATCTGGTCCGACCCTTACGGTCCACATTTTTAAAACTAACAGTCCAATCCTATAACTAGACATCAGGTGTCGGAACAATCGACCGCCTCAACTGCCAAACACCCTGGACACTTTCGTTCCAGGTCAACATCTCAAATCACACCAAATAGAACAAGGTCGGGTAATCTCTGAATTAAATATCGACAAGTTCGATATGGCAAAAAGGGGTATTGACTTGAGTCAAGTCACAAAAAGGATTAACAAAAACGATATAGTCAACCTGGGGTATAACAATTGAATATTCATAATTAATGGAAATTATCAGAGCAATTATATCAAGGATAAATCAATTACATAAGAAACAAGTTATGGTAATCATAATTCGCTGGAAGTATAAGTGAAGCGGTTTACTTGAAAGAGAGGTGGAACAATATGCTTGCAAGGAGTATGGATGTAATCAATTCACTAAAAGAATCAACAATTCAGTAGAATCAATTTGGGGTATAACCATTATGTATTCGCAATTTCGGGAAATTAACAGAACAATTATAGCAAGAGTAATTTAAATAAACATATGAATCAGGTTTTTATAATCATAACTCATTTGAAAGGTAATTGAAGCAATTTACTTGCCTTAAATAGAAAATCACAGAATCCGAAGCGTCTTTACGTCCTCAGCTTTAGCCTTCCCTTTATCCACGGAATCTACACACAATATAACACTATTTTAGAATCCTGTTTAATACTCGCTAATCAATATAAGCATTCCACTAAGTCTACCCCTGCGAATAGTTCCCTAATTTATGTTTACTTAATCATATAATATCCTTATGTAAGCCATAGACAAAAGTATTTAACCAAATAGTCACGTTAACACACACTACGTAGATTTTAAAATATGAAGCCCGACTCACAATTCGCATAAATTAAATAATTATACATACTCGTCATCAAGAAATGATTTTTAATATTTTAGAAAAATTTTGACGGCATCCCCTTTAAACGGGGGACTGCCAGTCGGATTACAACCGACACAACCAACATAATCATCAATTAACAACTAAATCCATACTTCAAATAACGTTCCAAATTCACATTTCCAATTTACTGAAATCCCAATTCATTATAGATCAAATAATTAATACCAATTTAATAATACATTACAATTTATTACGTAAATATTAAATATTAAATATTAAATATTTTTGGCTCAGAAAATAATCATCATCGCCAATTACCATCGACTCAATTTATTTCTAATATCATTGTCGATGGGGCAAAGTCCCGGAGGTACCCATTTTCGGGTTTCCAATCACGAAACTCTACACAAAATAATTTACGGCAATTTAACAGATTATTTCACATAAAATCACTCATATTACTGATTAAATTGCCAAACTTCAAAAATTCAATCACCAAAGTCGAACTATAATAGCATATCATCGACTGGCAATAAAACTTTCAATACCATAATTCGAAATACAATAATCACAGTAATCGAATTACGACAACAATGAAGTCGAGTTAACCACAGAATTGTCTCCACAATACCACTGGCAAAACACAGAACACAATAGGAGATAGTATAAGCAACCACAATTGAGAACCATCACCAAAGTCCGAGCACGGGAAAGGGAAAAGGAAAGACCAACTCGCACACACAATCATCAAGAAACGCACGCACACATCACACACACACACGCGTACTCTGTAACCACACACACCCCCTTTGTATTACTACACACACACACAACAATTGGGTGATGAACAAAGGGGATTGCCCTGCAATCACAACAGTTAAAACAATACACACAGTTGAGCATTCTACCCCATAACCCAGCCTCTACACACACACACGCTGTTTACATACACACCCACGCACAACAGCGACGAGCTGGATATAGCAGGGGAGGGGAAGAAATCGAGTGGTAGCATACAATAACAATCGGAACAGGGCAGTGATATACACCTCGGACAAACAGAGAGGAGAGTAACGGGGGAGGGAGGAGAGAAACGGCAGGGAGGGAGAGAGGTTGAGAGTTTTTACCGAGAGAGATTTCTAGATTACTCGAGAGAATGACCAGCCCAACTGTGATTTCCAAATTAGGGATTTAGAATATAACTATTTGGGGGAAAAGAGATAAGAGATAACAAAAATGAAATTTTTAAATGGATTTATGTTCTAAAATACTTTAATATTCATTAAAAAAATAGGAATTAAATAAGTAAAGGTTAAGAAAAATCTCAAACTATAATTTAAAATTTAGGGAGTAAAATTATCTACCTCCCCATAATTTTAAAATATTTTTATGATTAAAAACGAATTAAATATGGATTTTATAAAATTGAATCCTTAAATCGGAAATAATTCGTAAAATCAGTTTAAAATCCTTGAACTCAAAAAGAATCCACCCAATATTTTTAAAAGTCAAGTAAACTAATAAAATCAATAATGAAAAAGATTTCAGGATTTCTGCTAATCCCGAGAATCTTATAAAATTCCCAGAAGGTAATTATAACACAAATAAATAGGAAATAAATCCCAAAAATATAATTAAAATAGTCGGGTTTACATAACACATATAAAATATCAATCTGACTTCCAAATATTATTCCACAATATAATACTTCCTCAACCAATTCACACACCACATAATTCACATTTAATAATAAAATAAATAACTTTTAATAATTAAATATTCTGAAATTTCTAAGGCGTTATAATAAGGACTATTGTTATGTACAGAACTATGCCGCCTAGACGTGATAGTAGAGCGAATGCAAGGGAAAATGAGAGAGACGAAAGAAGTCGAAATATAGAAGGTACTAGGCTGAACGAAAATGCTCATAATGAAGAAAATCATGAAGAAGAAGAAGAGGAATCAACTGGCCAACAAAGGAATTCGGGAGGTGATCCCTTTGCCCAATTCATGGACTTATTAAGGCAGAATTTAGCGAATCCACAGAATCCTCAACCACCACCTGTTCTCCCCAATCAGGCAGCTAATTCTTTTCGTGCCTTTAAGTCATTAAAGCCCCCAGAATTTGAGGGAACCACTAACCCAGTAGTAGCCAGGGCATGGCTAAAAGAAATGGAGAAAGCTTTCGAAATACTAAGGATAGAGGAAGATCAGAAAACAGTCTTTGCAGCCTATCTCTTAAAGGGAGAGGCAAATTACTGGTGGGAGGCTAAGAAGAACCTAGAAGAAGCGGGAGTGATAACCTGGGAGCGTTTCACTAGGGTGTTCCTAGAAAAGTATTCTCCTAGGTATTTAGAAAACCAAATGGAATTGAAGTTTCTGGAGTTAAAACATGATAACCTAACAGTAGCAGAGTATGAAACTAAATTTACAGAACTGTCGAGGTTTGTTCCCGAGTTTGTGCGTACTGAAGAACAACGAGCGAAAAGGTTTCAACAAGGATTAAAACCCTGGTTACGAACGAGAGTGGCTCCATTTGAGTTGACTGATTATGCTGCAGTGGTTCAAAAGGCATCAATTATAGAGGCCGAGAGTGAACAGGCTCAAATAGGTCGAGAGAATAAGAAAAGAAGATTTGAGGGTCCGAAAGGAGGTTCAAGTGAGGGAAGCTACTTTAACAAAGGAGGTAGAGGACAAAAATCTCAATTTGTGGGAAAGTCGGGGGGTAACAAGACTACTAGTGAGACGGTGAATCAGGGTGGTAAATCTTCAGGGACATTTCAGTCCAATCAATCACGACCACCATTACCAGATTGTGACACGTGTGGCAAGAAGCATATAGGAGTCTGTAGGGTGCTGGGAGTAACCTGTTTTAAGTGTGGACAAAAAGGACACTACCTTAACCAGTGCCCATCAACTGATACAAACCCTAAAAGAGATGTTAAGTGTTACCAGTGTGGGAAATTAGGACACATTGCCAGAGATTGCCATTCCGGTGGGTCATACGCGCCAGGTCAGAGTGTGACTGCTTCAAATAGGCCCACTGCTAGAGTGTACAACATGACCTTAGGGGAAGCATTGACGAAACCAGATGCGGATACAGGTACTTGTTTTTCGATTTAAATTTTGTGTGTAAGTTTTTGGTTAAGGATCGACTTAATCAATTAATGGAATAAATAAGTTAATAATATAGATAAGGAAAATCAGTATCTGTTAAGGGCTAGGAAATGTTATGAAAAGAAAAGTAGGAGTGTTTTGGGAAAACACAAGCTCGTTGAGACGAACAGGAAATATATATTATAGGTAGTATTTTCTTACAATTGTTTTAAAGAATATTATTAGAGCTTATTTTCTGGAAAATTTTACAGAGAGGAGCTATAGGAATATTGAGGAGTTAATATTTATGTCATGATAGAGATCAGAAGATGGTCAAACCATAAGTGAGATACACTACCATTCAGAAAAGGTCAATGTGGTGGCGGATATCTTCGTCGAAAGTGGAAGGAGAGACGAGATAACATGTAATGACTGGAAACAGGAGGAGATTTGTGAGGAAAAGACAGTAAAAGGACTGCTATTGATAAACTAAATGGCATGTTGATGAATGACAAGGAAGTTATGTTGGTGTATTTCTGCGCAAACAAGATAGAGATATTACGAAAGGAAAAGGATAGAGGAAATAGGGTGGAAGTTAGAAGGTGTGAATGAAAAAGATACCTTTGGACATTTCCAACATGATTCCGAGACGGAATCCTTTTAAGGGGGGAAGACTGTAATAACCCTAACTTTAGTAAGGCTACAGTAATCACATGAATAGTAAATTTTGAGGATTTAGGGAAATGATATGTAGGTACCCTATACTTGAGACAGGAGATGAGTAAACAGAAACCATATTAGTGTTGTACATTGAAAATAAGTGACTCGAAATGACGATAGATTCCAGAAATTCCTGAATATGGATTTTTAGGATTTTGATTTCGAATAAGCTTCTTTTTGATATTAGGGAGCATAGAAACCCTATAAGAATTATATATTGAGGGATTAATGAATTTAGATTAAACCAAGGGATTATTAAGTTAAGAGAATACCAAAGGAAATTGGATTTTTAAATGATTTCGAAAACCACTGAGATAATGAGGTATACTCGAAACGAACCACGACTAGACGAGTATGGAAACCAAGCAACCAAGATTAGTAATCTAACAAGGATGCATACCACATTATGATTATCCAAGATTATTAGCATAATACTTAGAAAATAAGGAAATGAGAATATTAGATCATCCTAATGACATCACTAATGACCTCACATTCCACTAACTCAAAATTAAGGGTAAATTAGTCAATTGCCTAGGAAAATATCAACCAAGGCTTCCAAGACAATCTAGAATACAAGATTAAGCAAGATAATTATCAAAGAAACACAAAAATCTCTCCCCACCTTCTCCAATATTCCATTCGGCCAAATAGAGGAAAAAAGGAAGAAAAAAAAAATAAAAACTAAAACCCTAGCTCTCTTCAATAACAATTCAAGGGAAAAATCATGGAGCTTCTTGGAGGTTAGGAAGGATCATCTACAAAGTTTCATAGCAAACCAACATCATTTGCCAAGGTAATAAAATCATGGAAGTTGTTAGAAAAGATGATGAATAGTGTTTTCAAGTGTTAACTTTGTTTTAATGGTTTCTTTTAGTTGATTCAAGCTAGTATAAGGTTGATTAAGGATATATCAAGGATTGTTAAGGGTCATCAAAGCTTCAAGAAGGTATAATCATGCTTGCCCTTTTATATTTATGATGGATATTGTGTGGTTTAGTGATTAAGTGGTGTGAATGTTAAGATTATGATAATCCATGTGTTTGTAAGTGATTAAAGTTGAATATGGAAGTGTTTGGGATTTGTAACCATGGCTGGTAATGAAGACCACATGGTGTAGGTGATGATTATTGTGTTTGATAATTGATTTGGAGGAGTTGGATTTATGGAAAGTATGAAAATATAGCCGTTATAATGTCCGTTTTTCGTTAGAACTACAAACTGCCCTGTTTAGTGACCCCTGTATTCGTACGGTACCTCACTGCCTAGGTGACCAACTGACCATGAAATGATAGAGCTTAGTTCATAGATCGTTTTGATATAAGGTACGTTAAAATCTGATGTACGGTTTAGGAGAAAAGTCAGTTTTAGTGAAAGACGTTCGGAAACCGAGAAAATGTAATTGTGTTAACTTTGAGGCTATAACTACCATACTTAAACATTTTTAAAAATTATGAAACTTTGGGATAGTGTAGTAAGGTAGTCAAAGAGTTGTTACCAGTTGACCTTGTGGTAAAATTCAAAATTCATATTTTCTGAGAATTTTTACAGTTAAGTGTGATCGTTAGGGGAAATATTGAAAACCCCTGAAACTTCGATCAAGGTTTTAAATGGTTAAGTTCTTGAACCTTTGGAGTAATAGTAATACGTTAAACATATATTAAATTTCAAAGGTAATGTTATACAAGAGTGTAGTGAGTAAGAGATGTGGTTCTAACGACAGTCCTTTTATGTTTATGGAAACTCCGGAAGAGGGACGAACCATACCGTCAGGATACCGGAACCGAGGCAAGATCTTTTCTATCCCTACTTGGAAAACTATTTATCTTCAAAGAAACTTGATTTCATGGGATATATATATATATATGTGATGCTATTATTACTATATTGTGAAGAAATTGTCTTCCTTGAGTATTGATATTGAAAAGAAAGGTATACGAAGATGTATATGAATATGGATATGAGTATGAGATGGATATGTATAGAGATGATTATGCATGAAGTGAACATGCCTTATGATTAAGAGAATATGAGAGAATGGTATCAGTTGTTATCTAAAGAAAAGAATGGTATCAGTTGTTATCTAGGGTTATATGATTTATAATATTTTGCTAAAGATATTCTTTTTAAATATCAGTAGTTTAATAAATATTATTTGGTTATCATTTACTACTCTTTAAATAGACGGAATATTTTCGGAATATAAAAGTATATTTGATTTCTTGATTATGAAAGAGATGTCTGGATCATGATCAAAACATTATGATATATATATTTATATATTTTTTATAGAAGTAATGTGCGAGAATGGAAATGATATGAGTGAATGATATGTGGGAATGAAAGCGAGAAAATGGAAATGTGGAATGATATTTTAAAAAGGGAATAATGATGTGATAAAAAGGGGGATTGCAACAGACTTGCGTAAGTGGCTGTGTCAGGGCTGTGTGCGACACAGTCCAGCATTTATTATTTTATTACGGCACGAAGATGCCAAGGGAGGATGTTAGCAGGTGGCCTTCCTCCAGGGATGATCTTCATTCCTTCTTCCGGTAGTAAAAAGAGAGTAGGTACGATTAGGCGACTGATCATCGTCCTAACGTATCAGGCGACAGCAGATATCCCCAATGTTTTTGAAAAGAAAGTGTAGACAATGGTTTTCAGATTTCTATACTGAAAACAGAATAATGATATGAGATGATGGAATTATGGTTACAGATGAAGAAAAACTGATATTATATTATTTTAGACTTCTTTCTTATAATAGTAAGTGGATGATGTATTATTAAATAAGAGCTTTATTCTTCCTTAAAGATTTTAATTGCTATTATATATGCATGTACATATATGTATACCTGTTCACATTTTAAATTCTAGTTTACAGTATTATCTTGTTGAGCTATTATAGCTCACTCTTGCTATTTATGTATATAACAGCTAGGTCCCATGTCGATACTACGTACCACACCCCGCAAGAGGGTAAGGGAAAGGCGACCTTTTGAGCATATGACTGGTGTGTGTGTGTGTGTGTATTAGTGTGGGGTCAATTGCTTAATTATAAAATATAAAAAAAAGACTAAAGAGATATTGATATTGATCGGAAATTGGACCGTGATGACCTGGATCCTTGACCCCGGATCTAGGGGCGTCACAACAGAGGCATGCCTGAATACATCTAATAACAAGCCTAAGTATGTGTAATGCTATGCATTACCTACATGACCTCTTAACTGAGGGAACCTCTAGTTGTAGAGTTTCTATTTGTTCTGTACTTGTAATAGGCATCAAATCCTAGTTGTGTAACTGTACTTATAAAGTCAAGAATAATGCTTGAAAGCAGTTCCAAGGTTCATGCCTCAAGCAAGGAGATAAAGACTGCCAAATAATCACAGTTGGGATTTGAAGAAATGAAGAATTTGCCTAAGTACCAATTAGAGAAGTACATTTGTCTATTCGAGAAGTCTAGCATTCGAGAAGTCAGAGATTCGATATATCAGAAGACACTATTCGATATCTCTGAATACACTGTTCGATATCTCATTCGATATCTCAGTGATTCGATATGTCTATTACTCTATTCGAGAACTCATGGAGTCAACAAGTCAAAGCATCATTCGAGTTCTCTAAGAGTCAACAAGTCAATGCCCTATTCGATATCTCAAGGACTAAAGAAGCTATTCGATATCTCAGGGATTCGATATGTCAAAATGCTCTATTCAATATCTCAAGGAGTCCCAGAGAAAAGAGCTATTCGAGAAGTGATTCGATATGTCAATATAATACTATTCGAGAACTCAGAGTTATCGATTAAGTCAATACGAGTTCTCGAATCAATCACTTAGCCAATTCTCGAATACATTCTTGGAGACAAAATACTGAAGAATTGTACAAGTCAGAAACCTACAACAAGCCAAGACGCTTTATTTGACTATGTACTATAAAGCACATTGGAAAGCCTACAAAGAAGCTTGGAGAGATAAGACAAAGGGACAAGGAGCTAAAGAAGTGGATCTGAACAGGCTTTGCAAAGTCAAATCTGTAGCCGTTTGGACTTTTACTCAAATGAGATAGACATACTGGAAAGTAGTTTATTTTACCTACCTTATTTGTAGTAAGTAGGTGTATCCATGTCTATAAGGATACAGCCTCACTTCCTTAGAAGAAAAAGTTTTTTTTTTTGAGATAAGAGTTTCATATACATCCGAAGAAATATCTCTCTGAGAAAAACGAAGCTGAGAATACTATCATTTGTATTCACAGATTGTAGCAAAATCTTTATCTGATAAAATATTAGATTAAAGTGATATTGTGTTGTGTTTGTCTTTGTTATATGCACTTACATATCTCACACACTCAACACATATCTTGTTGCAAATATTCAAGAACAAATAAAAGTTTAAGAATCCATTCACCCCCCCTCTGTATTCTTTTACTGTATTCAATACTCAACAGAATTCATATATCAATTCGTTCACCAATCTTAACGGGGTATCATTAGAATCATTAAAGTCATAATAAATATCAAATGGATACCTTTAAAATGTACTCGAGAAATAAAAATAAATTTTCATTGAGTTCTACACATTTTTCATGAATGCTTCCATAACCAAACGAAAGGTTAATAATTCTAGTATTTTTGATAATATATTTAGATTTTTAAAAATTTATTTACTATTTATTTTTAATTTTATTATCATTTTCCTTGTTTTAATTAAAAATAAATAATAAATAAACTTTTTAAATTCTAAATATATTATCAAAAATACTAGAATTCATAACCTTTCATTTGATTACAGTAGCATTTAAGAAAAATGTATAGAACTCGATGAAAAATTATTTTTACTTCCCGAGTGCATATATAGTGGTATTTGTTTGATATTTATTATGACTTTAAAGATTCAAATGATATCCCGTTAAGATCGGTGAACGAATTGATATATGACTTCCACTTCAGTGACCAATTTGATACTTATTATGACTTTAGTGATTCAAATGATACCCCTAAAAGATCGGTGAACGATCTGATATTTATTATGACTTTAGTGATTCAAATGATACCCCTAAAAGATCGGTGAACGAATTGATATATGGCTTTCACTTCCGTGACCACTTTAATACTTAACCCTTTAAGCTTATTATATATAGGGATATAAATTTTTTTTGATGAAAGGAGATAATTCGATACATAATAGCCAAACGGCATCTACAAGAATGATCGAATCGAACAAACATAGACCAGTTTGACACGCTCGTCTTCATAATCAAAATGAGACAAATAAGCGATGTGAAAAAAATGATATATCTATAAATACTTGCTCTACGCTCAATACCTTCACCAAAATCCGTTTGAGCTATCGACCACAAATGCAATCCCTAACAAGCTTTTATCGTTGAATCCGAACCAACTCTCATAAAAGAAGGAGAGAAATCCACACCCTCTCACCAAGGAGAGAAATCAAACTGAAATTACAACCTAAAATTCCAAACTTAAATTCCAAATAAAACTTCGATCTGCAAAAACGAAACCACAACAAGAGATAATCGATCCACACACAGATCCGAAACCCGATTGAATCGAAGAAGAACGAAAATCCGAAGCTTCGATGATATAGATCTAAAAAACAAAACCAAACACCCTAAATGGGTATAAAACCTTAACCCAAAAAGGAGATTATTGAAGAAAACAAAAGAAAAACAAATAAATTAAAGGATTTGGGGCTATCCACCGGAAAAAACCAGTGGAAGCCCCGTCGATTACAAATTATTTTGTAAAAAAGTTATATATGTAATTAATAATAAGTGGTTTTTTGACTTTTTTGTTACATCTTAATATTACTTTAATTTTTTAAAAAAAGTATGCACATATGAAGTATAGAATACAAACATGATTTTTTGTTTTGAACCGGAACTATTTAGTAGTTAAAATCAGGTTTGATTTGGATTGTTTCCCGAAAGCGAGGGATAGTATTTTTCTATAGAGGAGATGACGGTTGCTTCGTGGTTATGTACTCGCAATTTTTAATACTATCTTGTAAACTAAATTTTTGGTGTGTACTAATATCATATTTAATAGATGATTAATGAGTTTCCAATATTAAATTTATAAAAGATTAATGAGTTTTGAAAAGTAAATTTTATCATATGTTTTATTAATATATTTAAAGTTACAAATATTAAATTTAATTATGTTGCTAGTGAAAGTCGAACCTTTAATCTATAGTAGTACTTACGTATTATCCCTTCTAGTATTATTATATAATAGGATATAATGATTAGAGGCAATTGGGACAGATTTTTTTGTAATAACTCATATAATGACAATTAATGTTCCCTTGGTAGTCAAGTTTGGCATTTTCTTTTACTCGAAGTAACCAAATTTTTACACATATGTAATTGCTAAATTTTAATATGTACTATTGAATTCTTTTAATTTTTAGTCAAAAACGGTCAATGACTAGAAAAAATATATTTCGGATTCCTATTTAAAACGAAGAGCGTAATATCCAAAATATTTTTAAACAAGATGATGTTTGATTTTTTATTTTCAAAATTATAACAATTAATTCTAAAATATAGAAATTTCTTAATTTATTTACGAGAATTTAAACTTTTGAATGTTTAGTTTTGAGAAATACGATTTGCAACTTTCTAATCGAAAATACAACCTCTCATACATTTTAAAAGTTAATTCTTTAACAAAATTTCAAAGTTAATCATAATAGTTTTGAAAAAAATAGTTCAGGTTATTTTTATTTTTATGCAATTATATAGACAACCAAAATTAATCTAATGCAATTGTATAAACAGAGTCTTCATGGATACTCAATTATCTATACTATACTATTATATAATAAGCAAACAAAGGTATAATTCGGTTGTTTGGTTCAACTTGGTTCAACCACTATAAGAATAGTGACCGTTAGATATTTAATAAATAGATGATAGCCGTTAGATCTAATAATAAGGAATATTCTATATTTAAATCCCTCTTCTAAAGATCCAAGGTTCGAATCCCGTCAACAACAAATTTACATTAAGATTTTATATTATTAGTTCTAATCAATACATATCATTTATTAAATAACTATTATTATCATTAATAATTTTAGAGAATTTACCAAAAATACTAGGTTTCAAGTTTCTTTTTGCAAAAATACCATCTTCTTTAATTCATTGCATATTTACTATCTCAAGTTTCTTAATTGCAAAAATACTATCTTTCCTTTTCCAACCCTTTTTTTACAAATAATTCGGATGAACAGTAACCTGTCGATGAACAGTACCTACTACGTGGCAGCCACGTGGCAGGTACTGTTCATCGATTTTTTTTTTTAAGGTGGGATGATATGTTGGATTTGGGTTGCAAGGGATAATATTCAACTTAATGCAACTTAATGCAACCACATGCAACTGAATTGGTGGATTTGGGTTTCAAGGCCCCGCAAGGGGCAATATTCAACTGAATGCAACCACATGCAACTGAATTGGTGGATTTGGGTTTCAAGGCCCCACCAAGGGTAATATTCAACTGAATGCAACCACATTCAACTGAATGCAACCACATTCAACTTTTTTTTTAAGAAAAAACGGTGGGATGATTTTGGTGGATTTGGGTTGCAAGGCCCCGCAGGGGCATATTCAACTGAATGCAAATGAAAAACAAAAATTACATTCAGTTGGATGTAGTTGCAAATTTAGTTGCATGTGGTTGCATTCAGTTGCAAATTTAGTTGCATGTGGTTGCATTCAGTTGAATATGCCCCTGCGGGGCCTTGGAACCCAAAATCAACCCACCTTAAAAAAAAAGTTGCATGTGGTTGCATTCAGTTGTAAATTTAGTTGCATGTGGTTGCATTTAGTTGCTGATTTCAAGTTCCATTTTTCAGTTATCATTTTCGACCTCTTTTTTGGACTATATATATATATATATAGAGTCTTGCTCAAATGAGAACCCTCACTTATGGTGAGATATGAGATCTAATCCTAGCCATATATTTTTATATGTAAATTAAATCCTAGCCCCACAATTCATATTTAAAATTTTAAGTTTTATTATTCATTTAATTCAACATCATCTTCCACAATCATTTATTTCCTACTCCGGTCACCATTTCCGATCACCATCTCCGGCAACAAATTCCGGCCAACCCAGAAAATCACCACTGTTAAAAAGAAAATCACCACACTGCCGCCACCTCCGGCCACCACCAACAAAAATCACCACCTTTAAACAGAAAATCACCGCACTTCACCGCCTCCGACCACCATGCCGCCGCCACCACCAAATAATGAAAATCACCACAACCAAACACATTACAAATCACCCCATTTTCGCCACCAGCTTCGACCACCACCAAAAATCACCACCGGAAGCCGAAAATCACCACCTCTTTTAACAATAACACACCATAATCACATCCGACTACTTTTTCCAAATTCAAAAATCACCACCTTTAACATCACTGATCTTACCAACGGAGGCTGTCACAACCATAATCTCCAAACCACCACCACCACCATCATCTACACACCACAACTGATTTAAATATGGATTATCATCATCACGCCTATTCTTCGAATTCACATATTAAATTAAACAAATTGATTTAAATCTAAAACATTCCGGCGAGTAAGATTACCGATCGTGCAGCTCCGTTGAGTTGTTCATTCCGGCTAGTGTGTGTGGTAGAGGCGGTTATTGTTTTGGATCTGGACGAAGAAGATGAGATCGCGCCTGGCGGCGCCGGAGGAACGGAAAACAATTGATGTGACCGGATTGTTGTTTTCGAAAATTGAAAGAGGGTCTAGAAGCTTCATTTTTGCTGTGTGTGTATCGATCGATGATTGTATGTGACGGTGGTAGACGGTCAAATTACACAGATTTAACAAAGAAATGAGGAAGAGAGAGAGGGGGGAAGAGACAGGGATGAGGGAGGTAGGTGGGTGGGGAGGGTGTATACGTGTGTGCGTGTGTTTTTTGGTGTGAATCGACGGACGAGCATGTGGTGATTTTTTGTTTCCGATGGTGATTAATGGTGACGGTGGTGGCGACGTGATTGAAGGATAGAGGCGGCAAAGGGTTGGGGGCAAACGGGGCCAGGGGGTGTATGTGTGTGTACAGTGTGTGTAATGTGTATATGTGGTACTTAATTTGCGTGATCAGGATTAAAACTGATTTAAAAATTGTGGGGCTGAGATTAGATCTCAGTTCTCACCATAATAGGGGTTCTCATTTGAGCAAAAATCTATATATATATATATATATATATATATATATATATATATATATATATATAGTCCACAAAAGAGTTCGAAAATGACAATTGAAAAATGGAACTTGAAATCAGAAATTTAGTTGCATGTGGTTGCATTCAGTTGAATGTGGTTGCATTGAGTTGAATATGCCCCTGCGGGGCCTTACAACCCAAATCCACCAAAATAGCATCCCACCTTAAAAAAAAAAAAAAGTCGAACTGGGCCGGCTGGGCAGGGGGAAGTGGTGCCGTAATTTCTAGTATTTTTGCAATTTAGAAACTTAGTTTAGTAAAATTGCAAATAGCTATTTTTTACAAAAGTAAATGTGCAAAAATTTACTTTTCCCTATTTATTTATGAAAAAAGCCCATAATTTTATTAATTAATTACAAAATTAAATTATATCCATAATAAATTATTATATTCTATTTTATTTAATCATATAGTTTTAAAAATATTTAAAAGTAACCGTGTATAAGCTAGCATGAGTAACTAAGAAAATCCACATCTTGATCGTTAGATTATAACCAAATAAAATTGCTAGACATTCTACTCCAAATCCAAAACACTTGCTACACGACTTTAAATCCAGAACACTGTTAATAAAAAATACAAATACAAAGTACTCTAAGATTACATACTTTATTTGTTTCATTAAATTTAAATAATAACATGAATGAAAATTATATTTGTATAATAATGAAAATGATATTTTTTTTAAAACAGTAGTTATGTTAGGAACTAAAAACATGTTCTACATATAGATGATTATATTATATTTCAAAATGCCAAACTTGATCGGTAAATAATAAAATTTAAAATAATAAATATTATTTTGTACTAAAAATACAGAACACATATGAAAAATTAAAAAGAAAAGTTAAAAAGTACGGAACATAACATAAGTGAGTATAATGTTCTGTATTAAGTTAAAAAAAAGTGTTCTGTATTATTTTATTGTCTATAAAAAAATAGTATTTGTATTATTTATAATAAACATTTAAGAAAAATCAAAAATTTGAAAAATTAACATGTAAATTAAAGAATAAAAATATGTTCTATAAAAAATAAATAAAATATTATTTATATGTTCTATAAATTTTTTATGTACTGTAAAATTGATACTTGTAAATAATTTTTTGTTCTGTAAATGAAATATGCTTTTAAAATCATAGTGTAATGTAATTGATATTGTAATGTCTTTTAAATTTTTTTAATTATTTATAAATAAAAAAATAGTGTTTTAACTTTTTTTGAACAATACAAATGAAAAAAAAAATGTCTGCCTGTCATAGAGCATGGGTTAATCCCTCTGCTCTTTTACTAATATATATTTAATTTAGCAAAAAAAAGTGTTAAACTGACTATAGATAGCAAATTGTTAAATTTATTTACGTCTTTACTTAATTACCCTTACTTATATATATTTATAATAATAATTTTTTTGCTAAATTATATTTAATTTTGTTAAAATGACCCGCTATATTTATATTAATATACTAACCAAAACATTGACAATTTAATAAAAAACTAATTATAAACAACTAATCAATTTCTATTTTTTGGGAAAACTTGTTACCATTTTTTTTCCAATAATTAATGGATTTTTTTCATGTAAAACACATTTTCTAATAAATTTTTTCTTACTAAAATTTCTCTTTTAAAAAAAACAGTACGAGCAATTTTATTTAATAATATAAAATAATATAACATAATTAATAATAACAAACCAATTTTTTTTTCCAGCTAAAATACGTTACCTTTTCTATTTTTTCTAACTAAATCCTCTTCTTTTCTAATAATATTACGGGTAGTTCTTTTTAATAAAACATTTTCTTTTTATATTTATTCTATATAAAATTTCACTTTTTCTAAAAACAAAATGGGAAATTCTTTTAATAATATAAAATGATTATACAATAATTACTAGTAAATAACTAATTAACTTCTTTAAGCAAAACACGTTACATTTTCTATTTTTTCCAATCAAACTTCTTCTTTTCCAATAATATCGCGGATAGCTTCTTTTAATAAAAGAAGAAAATGATATTATAATTTAGTAATAACTAAACGAATAATTAATCGATTACCTTTTTCATCTAAAACATATCACCTTTTCTATATTTTTTAACTAAAATCACTCATTTTCTAAAAGTATCATGGACAATATATATACAAATCTATACTATTATATTAAAGTCGAAAAATTAAAAGTTTGTCTGTTTGGCTATCCTAATTATTAAAATAAATAATAATGTTATTATATTATAAAAATAACAACTTAAAAAACAAAAAACTAATTACTAAAGTTAACGTAATTATTTTCCGATTAAAATTCCTCCACCCACATTAAGCTTCTTCTTCTTGGACTCTTTCTTCCTCCAACAACTCAATTACCCAACTTCTTCAAAAATTTCAATTCTAATTAAAATACGTTATCTTTTAATTTAAAACTAATCTTGCAATCATTAATATACACAAAAAAATATCACACTATATATTCAAATCATTATTTTTAGTAATAATTAAGAATCGTTAGATATAATAATAAGATATATTATATGATTAAATTACCTTATTAAAAATTCAAGGTCCGAACCCGTCAATGACATTTTTAATTTAGAATTTTACAATATAAATTTAAACCATGTATATCATTATTAAAATTTATATTAAAATAAATTGAAAATAATTATTGAAACTAAAGATTTTATAAAAATATAATTGCAAGGTTAAATAAAATTTATACATATCGAAAGAAACCCGTGCGAGGTTATCCTAATTATTAAAATAAATAATAATGTTATTATATTATAAAAACAACACTCAAAAAGTAAAAAAGCTAATTAATAATGTTAACGTATAATCCGATTAAAATTCCTTCACCCGCATTAAACTTCTTCTTGGACTCTTTCTTCTGCTCAGCTTCAACAATTCAATTACCCACCTTCTCTAAAGATTTTACTTCTAATTAAAACACATTATCATTTAATTCAAAACTAATATTGCAATCATTAATATATACAAAAAAAATTCACACTATATATTCAAAACGTTATTTTTAGTAATAAATAGGAATCGTTAAATTTAATAATAAGATATATTATATGATTAAATTACTTTTCTAAAAATTCAAGGTTCGAACCCGTCAATGACATTTTTTATTTAGAATTTTACAATATAAATTTTAAACCATGTATATCATTATTAAAATTTATTTTCAAATAAATTAAAAAAATTATTGAAAATAATAATTTTATAAAAATATAATTGTAAGGTTAAAGAAAATTTATAACAAATCAAAGGAAACCAGTGCAAAACACGGGTTATAAGCTAGTGTCTTGTATAATTATTAAAATGTAACATTCAAAAAATTTAAGTTCACGAAATTCATATCTTATAAATTTGAATTCAAATTAAAATACAAAGAATCATATAATATTAAAGAAAATATGCGGATCCCACGGGATCTAAACAATTAAAACCAAAATATTTAAATTCTTTTTTTTTTTTTTGATGTTTGGTTGGTCATTCTTGAAAATGCACACCTAGAGGGGAGGGGTGAATAGGAGTTATAACTAACAATGACCAAATTTTATTTTACCAAGTAACTCGACTGTTTGAAACCAAAACAGTCTAGGATGCTGTCAGGCAGCATACTGGATTAACTAGATACGCGAAATTAATATACTGGCAGCTAGCTAAGTTATGCAGTGCAGTAAATGTAAATTGCAGTAAATAAAGAACACACATCAATTTTAGCCGGGTTCGACCCCAATCTCCTAATGGTCTACGTCCTGGTCCTCTACCAACTCGGTAAAGGAATATATTATTGATCTCAAATAATTACAATTACACGATACAATAATATATCTCTCTGATTCTCCCAGTCATTGATTGCAGCTTGCTGAAATGCCTTTTTCCTTGAACACAGTTCTCTAAGTTCTTTACTACTCCAAGTATAAACTCTTCTAGCTATCTAGTTCCTGTACTTATGTTCCCAAGCCAGCCAATCTAGCAACTACCAACTCATAAGTTGAATAATACAAGATTAATTGAATTACAATCGAAACTATGAACTCTATCAAAGATATAAATCGATATGTATATATATAGAGCTCAAGTGTATAGAGAATATATTAAATCAGTTCGAAATTAGTACTTGTGTTTCTTTTGAAAGTTGTTCAACAACCTAGAATGGAAAAATCACAAGCCTATTTATATTAAATGATAGATCTGAATTAAACCTTCAACACTAACGGTCTTGACACTAGGTCTCACGAATTTGTTGCAAGCGTAATTCAAATCTAACGTTTAAAAAATCTACCGTTTATAAAACAACGTATAGAAACAGATTTGTAGAACATATGATGTTTAAAGAATAAGAATGTTGGAAGTATGACCATCTGAAGATAAAACAGTCAGAAGAATAGAGTTTGTTAAAGAAAGAAAACGTTTGAAAAACAAACTTCTAATTAGTAGGAATAAAAACAAGTAATACGTAAATATATATAAGTAAAACGATTTTTAAAAAAATGTTGAGCCCTTATATATATACGTTTTATATAACAGATAGAGTCCTTACAAACTCTAAGTCCTGAAAGATATCCACTAAAATAAGTCTTTTGAAAATTCTGGACTCTGGACTCAAAATACTTGCCAGCTTGCTGTCTGCATACAACACAAACTCTGCTAGCTTACTGCTTAGCCCTGTTTTGCTTAGAAATAAAATAATTATAAAATCCTGCAAAACAATATTAGTCCAATATGCACTAAAAAGTTTGCTAGCTAAGTGTGATCATCAAAACTTTAGGGTTTCAATCTCCCCATTTTTTATGATTACACAACAATTTTAGGAGAAATTTAAACTCCCCCTAAATCAAATAAACCTGTAGCAAATATTAATAACAAATATCCAACAAACCAACTTAATATTAAACACAACCAAAATATCAGGAAAAAACACAAAGGCTAGTTCAACCAACCACTTAAACATAACGGATAATAAGTTCAGAAACCACATAAACCAGCAAGTTCAGAACCATAAACACAAAACACAAACCTAGTTCCTAGAATTTTCTCCCCCTTAATCATTAAAAAGAAGAAAATTAAGACTCGGTAGTTTCATCATTCTCCTCAGCCATCTGATTCACCTCAGCAGTGTCACCATCCAAATCATGAACTGTACTAGCAGGCTGAGCATCCTGAACACCAGCTTCACGAGCCACGACATCTGAAAACACTTGAAAATCTCGAACTGGAGAGACATTAACAGAAAAGACACTTGCTTTGGACTTGTACACTGGAGTCTTTGGACCAAAAACCAATTCTCGAAGAAACTTCATTTCATCAGCCATGTCATCAATCCTGCGATTAAGCTTGGACAAAGCTACTCGAACATCCTTCATAAACACAATCATTTGATCTGCAAAGCAACCCAAAGGGACTTTAGTAGCAGATGAAGTAGTTGGGGGAGGTGGAGGATCTAAACGAATGATAGTACCATCTACCTCAACCTTCAAATGAGATTGTTGTAACTCTTGAAATCCAAAAAATCCTTTGCGACCTCCTTATCATCATCCTTAAGTTCCACTCCATACCAGTCAAATACACGAGTTAAGAGCAGGCCATAGGGTAAGCTTGGAGAGGTATGAGGTTCAAAAACATCCATCATATTCTAAAGAATTAACTCAGAAAGATGAAATGGTCTCTCAGTCAATAACATAGCAATCAAAGACACATCCTGACCAGCAAAGTTGGAAGGACTACCAGTTCTTGGATTAATATTATCAATACAAAGGTTGAAAAGCAAATGAGCCATAGGTGTCACCATTGCAGTAGTAGGAGCAACATACTCAACTAAACCAGGTAAATCACGAAGTACTTTCAATTGATCTAAAGCACCAAAAGCATCCAATTCAATATGCCCTTTCTTCGTAATAACAGATACAAACGATGGATTATCACTACCAAGAATCGAATTCAACACAGGAACAGTCAACATTAATTTTTTATTCTTCCCTTTTGAACTCTTAGAAGCCATAGGAGTGTTCTTCTTAGCACAACGAGTGGACCTCATTATTCGGTAAAAGAAAATGGCCACACCGAGAGAGAGATTATAAAGATTAAGAACTAAGGAGTAAACCCTAGATCTAAGATTGGGAGGAGAATACAAAAGGTGTAGGAGTCGGAAGTGAATAGACTCAATTAGATCTCTTTTTAAAATTAAAAGGGGAGTTGTTTTAGGATAACATTTAGATACTACCCAACCCCGAATAAAACTAAACATATCTAATGATGTGCTAAGAATAAAGATTTAAATTGTAAGCGCACAATTTCATCGTTTTAATACTTGAGATATCGATCCACAGAGACTTATTATTTTCGCGAACCTTAAATTTTAATTTAATCGAATTAGAACGAATTTGGATTTTGGAAAATTTGAATTTTTACCATTTAATTACTAGAGGAAAATCTAGTTTACACTAATTAATTAAAACTAAATTATTCTAAATTATTTAAAACTAAACTTAATTATTAAAAACTTTTTATTTACAAAAATTTTTAAAGAAAATTCGACATGTATTGTTTGTAAATGGGACTAGCCAAACTCACAACCAACGATCCAACGCAGCACCATTCAGATAATTAAAAACAGACAGACCGTTCGTAAAATAAACAAAATAGAACTCGGACATTACCAACAGCAAAACAAAAATAAAATTCAAAAACCCCGCAACAGCAACATTACGAACCAAGCTACAATCTAAACCAACAAATGACAAAAGAAAAAAAAACTTGGAACATTACAGACTCGGAAATCATCAAACAAACTTGGATAACAATTAACTCGACATTTTACAATCAAAAACTCAGTCCAAAACCCAGATACTTAAAGCAAAAATACAGAAAAGAAAAAAAGAAAACTCAGTAACGAACTCAGCAGCTAACTCGGTTATACACGCAAAAAGAAACTTAGCTAAATGACTCAGTACAACTCAATTAAACAGACTCAACCGAGTCACGACTCGGTTGTACTAACTCGCAAAACAGAGACAGAAACCAGCACCAACAAACTGCATACTCAATTTGACAAACTGAAATTTCAACGAGAACATGAACACCGAAATTAACTCAGCTACGAAAAAACAATAGTAATGAAAAAGAATCTAGCAACTGAACTGCTAACTACAAACTCAGAAAACAAAAACGGAACTCAGAAACAAGAAACGACGACTTAAATTGAAAGGCATATGACACAGCCTATTTGTAGTTCGAGGACTCAACTCAACTTAAGCTTAGATTGTAATAAGTAAATAACTTTAACTGTCACAGGAATCTCAGAAGATACTATCTGTCAGAAGAAAAACTGTAAAGTCAATCTATAGTTTTGATGTTTTACACTGGAAGAAGCTCGGATTGCTGATCAAGCCTCAGTATAGCATCAAAGAAGTGGATTTATTTCTAAGACAGAGATTTCTACAGTGACAGGTTCAGACATAATACAATGGAGTACAAGAAGGAGAAAGAGATGAGAAGAAAAATGAATCACATTTTTAATGTGAAAATTAAAGGACAGTCATTGAAGTTAGTCGTTCATGAACCAGACCGTGCATGGAACGTCAACAGAATATTCAGTGGTATTCCTTTATTACTTTCAGTGATTCAGAAAAGAATTAAGACAATCCAAGGATATATAATTATTCTTCTTTAATTAATTTAAATCAAGTAGTCAATTTAATTAATAAATTAATTCATCAAGAATTAATTCATAAATTAAATTAATTATTAAATTAATTAAATCTGAATAATTATTATTTAAGTAAGTTTAAATTGAAATGATTATTTATTAATCAGTTTAATTTAAAACTGAAAAAATGAACTAGCAAGACAATCTGTGATTGTCTTGCCGATTGTCTTGAAGAAGGAGTTCAGAAAAACAAGACAATCACTGATTGTCTTGAAGAAGGAAATCAGTAAAGCAAGACAATCTATGATTGTCTTGCCGATTGTCTTGGTGATGATTATACTCAACAGCTTTAAAAAAGGAGAATAAAAATTTGATTTGATTGTCTTGACGATTGTCTTGACAGTTCAAATCAGATTGTCTTGATAATGATCAAAAAGAAAAAGCTTCCGACAGATTGATAATTATTGATAAAGTAAGACAAATATTTCAGAAATTGATTGTCTTGCCGATTGTCTTGGAAGAACCTGATTGTCTTGCAGATTGTATTGCCTATTGTCTTGGCAGTACAAAATTGATTGTCTTTGAAGAACAGTTTGTCTTGCCGATTGTCTTGACAGTTAGAATTGAAGAAAAAGAGGCAGTAGACATTATATCAAGAGACACAGGCGACACAGATCAAAGACAGACAAGAATATTACATTCAATCAAAGGCAATTTTCTCTCTTCTCTCTCATCAAGAACACAACTTGCAAGAGCTGGAAAAAATCATAGAAAATCAAGTTCATCTTATTTTTAATATCTGATCCGATAGAACTTGATTACTTGATACTCTTGTACTATTAGCGAGTTTTTACTCCTAATCTATATCTTGATTTTTATTAACAAATCTAGAAAAAATCATGTCAAATTTTCTAATTTGTTTTTATTAACTAGATATAATTTCTGTACTGTATTTGTAACAAACCCCTCAAGTTAATATAATTTTATATTCAACTTGAATTTTGTTTCATTTAATTCCGCTCAAATTTGTCAAAAAATAAATTAAATTTATCCGGAAAAATTTCGATTAAACAGTACTGTTTGTATTCAACCCCCCTTCTACAAACATATTGGAACTAACAATTGGTATCAGAGCCTATTGATTGATATACAAATCAAGATCCTAATTTTATTCCGTCAAAAATCTATCTCGAATTTTTAACTCACTTAAAAATTCATTATGTCGTCAAAAGGCATTGTTAAGATTCCCATGTTTAACAAGGACAATTATGCAATGTGGAAAAATAAAATGGAGTTGTTTCTTGATGTCGCAAATTCTAAATATTTGGGTGTTCTACAGAACGGACCTATAATTCCAAAAGAATATGTAACTGAATCTATCGTTGGAGGAATTGTTGTAACACCTGCATCATCTTTTCCAAAGCCTGCTGCTTCTCTTACTCCTGATGAAAAGGAGGACGCAGGACTAGATAAGAATTTGAGACTTATTCTAATAGATTCCCTGGATGCTATGATGTACAGTCATGTGATGAATTGTAAAACTGCAAAGCACATGTGGGAAACTATTGAGACTATCAATGAAGGAACTGATGAAGTCAGGGAAAACAGAATTCAGATTTTAACCTCTGAGTATGAACACTTTAGAGCTAGCCCTAATGAAGGCATTCAGGAAGTGTTTGAAAGGTATAACAAAATAATCAACAACTTGCAAGTTCATGGCAAGCAATATACACAGAAGGAGATTAATATGAAGTTTTTGTTGACGATGCCCACTCATCTTGAACATAGGATAACGGTCATCAGAGAATCAAGAGATTTGAATAAGATTGCTCTTGAAAAGTTGTTTTGTGTTCTGCAAACCTATGAACTGGAATAAGTACAGCAGGGGGAGGTCTCTGGTAAAGGAAGAGTGCCAAGTTCATCTACAGCTCTTGTAGTTGAGGCACCTAAGGAAGTGGAAGCTAAGGTTGTTCTACCTTACAGCTCAGACAAGGAAAAGACTGAAGTAGAACTTGGTCAGACACCACCTACTCAGGATGGTGGAGACTTTTACTCATTGGAAGAGCTAGATCAACTGGAAGATGAATCACTGGCATTGATGGTAAGGCAATTTGGCAACTTTAGATTCAGAAGAAATCCAAAGTACAGGTTCAAGTCAAATAACAGATTCCAGAGAGGAGGCTCTTCTTCCTCTAGTAACAGGGGAGGATACAAAACTGGATTTGTTGACAGAAGCAAGATTCGTTGCTTCAACTGTAATGAATTGGGGCACTTTGCCACTGAATGTCAGAAACCAAAGCAAACTCAAAGAAGAGACTTTGCTGCTGAGAAGAAGAAACCTGGAAAAACCTATGTTGCGGCTGGTAAGAGTTGGGATGACACGGACAGCAAAGATGAAGAATATGGAAATCTTGCGCTGGTGGAAAATGATGAAGCATCTGATCATCATAACAAATCGGTAATTATTACTGACACTGAATTGATTCGTAGTCTATATAATTCCTTAGATAATGCACAAACTGGATATAATAGACTAGATATGCTAAGCACTAAACTTGGCAATGGAGTGTCAGAATTGAAAAAGGTGCATATTAATCAAGATCAACAAAGAGATGAAATAACAATGCTTCATAAAAAGGAGAAATCTATTCTAGAAGTTGTAGGCAAACAAATGGCTAGAATTACTGAACTTGAAACACAGGTCAGGGCTTGTTGTAATTCTGTTAAAGTTTCCAAAGAGTTTTTTAACAAACAATCCGTAGAACGAACAGCAGGTATAGGGTATGGTTACAATGAAGCTGTTGGATCACTGGGCATAAATTCCCCTAACCTTGTTAGTGCTAAAGAAAGGGGAATACCACATGTGCTCAAGAATGTTAAAGAACCTCTATTTAAACAATCTGATGCTGGACCACCAGATATTCTTTCTATGGTTATCCAGGAAGAAATGAGAAATGAGGACAGTGCAAATGGCACAGTCTTGGTTCAGGCTAAATCTGTTAAGGACGCTAATCCAAAGAATGTTTCATCCAAGAAAGATGTCACAGTCTTTGTTAAGGCTAAATCTGTTAAGGACGCTAATCCAAATAATGTTTCATCCAAGAAAGATGTACCTAAAGTGCCAGTCAAGGTTGTTGAAACAACTAGTTCTTCTAAGACTGGATTAGGTGGTAATAAGTTGAAGCAGAAAAATAACATGTCTAACATGAGTACCATGCCTATCATTGATTCTAATCATAAAGCATGTGGTGTTGTCAATTGTATGTCTTGTGCTTTTAACAGTATGCGTGCTTATTTTAATGGTAGTTATGCATGTGATAAACAGACTGCTCCTCGACAGCATATGAACAGGAACAATAATGTTCGATCAAAGACTGCCTTTCCTCCTCAAGTTAGGAGAGAGACATTTGTACCTAAGACTAAACAAAGGGTTACCAAGAATGTTTACCAGGTTAAATGTCCAGTCAATGACACAAGTGTTATTGCTGCTAAAGAAACATGGATACCCAAGATAAAACAAAAGATTTTCAAATCTGTTTATAAGGTTAAATGTTTATTGATTAAGAATGTTGTTTTGCCTGATAAAGGCCAATACTTTAAATCCGCAGGACCCAATCAAATTTGGGTTCTGAAGAAGGTTTAATCCGTTTGTCATTGCAGGGTGTTGTACAGGTTGATCGTGTAACCTGGATCTTGGACAGTGGATGTTCAAGGCATATGACTGGAGACAGAACCCTGTTGACAAATGTGGTGGAGAAGGCCGGCCCAGTAGTTACCTTTGGAGATAACAGCAAAGGTAGAACTGATGGATATGGCAGACTTGAAGCTGGAAATGTTATCATTGAAGAAGTGTCCTTTGTAAAAGGACTTTAGCATAATTTGCTCAGCATCAGTCAATTCTGTGACAAGGGATTTGAAGTCTACTTTAACAAAAAGAATTGTTTGATTTCACACAAAAGAAGTGAACAACCATCTCTGACGGGAGTCAGAAAAGGAAACTTGTATGTAGCCAATATGAACACTGGAAGCACTGAAGAAATCAATTGTTTCTATTCTAAAGCATCCACAGATGAAAGCTGGCTATGGCACAAGAAACTTTCTCACCTGAATTTCAAAACAATGAATTATTTGGTTAAGAGGGAAATGATGAGAGGTTTACCCCCTATGGAATTCACACAGGAAGGACTATGTGATGCCTGTCAAAAAGGCAAACTAAAAAGGGCAACTCATAGGAGCACTGATATATCTTCAATAACTGATCCTTTACAGTTACTTCACATGGATCTATTTGGTCCAGTGAATGTGATGTCTATGTCAAAGAAAAGATATGCTCTTGTGATTGTTGATGATTTTTCAAAGTACACATGGGTCTTGTTCCTGAATTCTAAAGATGAGACTCCACAACTGGTGATTGATCACATCAAGTTAATTGAGTTGGATTCCAAGTATCCAGTGAGGGCTATAAGGTCAGACAATGGAACTGAATTCAAGAATGCAGTTCTGAATGACTTTTGTACTGAAAAACGTATAACCAGACAATACTCAGCTCCAAGAACTCCTCAGCAAAATGGGGTAGTTGAAAGAAAGAATAGAACCTTGATTGAAGCTGCACGTACTATGTTAAGTGAATCAAGGCTTCCATTGTATTTTAGGGATGAAGTTGTCAACACTGCTTGTTATACTCAGAATCGAACTCTTATCAACAAAGACTTGATGAAAACACCCTATGAAGCCATGAATGAAAAGAAACCAACACTCAAATACTTTCATGTATTTGGAGCAAAATGCTTTGTACTTAAAGAAGGAGACGATCAAGGTGGAAAATTTGAAGCCAAAGCACATAAAGCAATTTTTGTTGGTTATGAAAGAAGAGCTTATAAGGTGTATTTGATTGAACATCAGAAGATGACGGAAAGTGTCAATGTAACATTTGATGACACTAAACTCCCTAGTATCCAAACTGAAGATTCATCTGAAAAGCTATCTTTTGAAGATATGACAGATCTAGATTCAGATGGTGATAGTCCACCTGATGTTTTTGCTGATGCTAATGACAACAATGTCAATGATGAGTTCAATCAGAATAATGGTGGTGAAAATAATGATAATATTGAAAACACCACTCATACTTCTGAACAATCATCTAATCATCCTGGCAACAACTCAGGGGGAGTTAGTGAAGGATCAACAAGTCATACTCAACAACACAATTCAAATCAAGGCAAATCATCAAGAACTAATCTACCCAGACAAACTGTTTGGAATAGAGCTCATCCTTTTGAGTTAATTATTGGTGATCCAGATGTTGGAGTAAAGACTAAAAGAGCTTATCAGAATCAATGCAATTATTCAGGGTTTCTATCTGAAATGGAACCTAAGAAAACTGAAGAAGCTCTTTCTGATCCTGATTGGGTGATTGCTATGCAAGATGAACTCAATCAATTCAAACAACAAGAAGTATGGAAGCTGGTACCCAGACCTTCAAATAGAACAGTGGTTGGCACTAAATGGGTATTCAGAAACAAACTTGGTGAAGATGGCACAGTAACAAGAAATAAAGCAGGACTGGTAGCAAATGGTTATTCACAAGCTGAAGGCATTGACTATGATGAAACCTATGCTCCAGTGGCAAGACTCGATGCCATTAGAATATTCTTGGCATTCGCAGCATTCTCAAAATTTAATGTTTATCAAATGAATGTAAAGAGTGCTTTTTAAATGGTAAGCTGGATGAAGAGGTCTATGTAGAACAGCCCCCTGGCTTTAAAGATCCAGATCTTTTGGACTATGTCTACTTCCTTTTCAAGGCTATCTATGGCCTCAAGCAAGCACCAAGAAAATGGTATGACACTCTTTCTGAATTTTTACTTGAAAATGGCTTTGTTAGAGGTGTCATAGACAAAATTTTCTTCACTAAGAAACATAAAAATGATACAATACTAGTCCAAGTCTATGTGGACGATATAATATTTGGGTCTACTAATGATCTTCTGTGCAAGAAATTTGCTAAGTTAATGCAGGGTAAATTTGAAATGAGCATGATGGGAGAACTGAAATTCTTTCTTGGATTGCAAATAAGTCAAAGGACAGATGGAATATTTATCTGTCAATCCAAGTATATCAAAGAGCTCCTCAAGAAATATCAAATGGAGGACTCATCTTCAGCTAAGACATCATCCTCTACAGCTGTCAAGTTTGGAGCTTGTGAAAATTCTGCCAAGGTTGATGTCACAAGTTACAGAGGTATGATAGGCTCATTACTTTACCTTACTGCAAGTAGACCAGATATTATGTATGCTACATGCTTGTGTGCAAGGTTCCAAGCGGATCCTAGAGATGTTCATCTCATTACTGTAAAACGAATCTTAAGATATCTTAAGGGTATGCCTAATTTAGGTATCTGGTACCCTAAAGAATCTGGTTTTAATCTTGTTGGATACACAGATTCAGATTATGCAGGAAGTGTTGTAGATAGAAAAAGCACCTCTGGGAGTTGTCAATTCCTAGGTGGTAGGCTAGTTTCCTGGTACAGCAAGAAACAACAAACAGTTTCCAACTCAACAGCTGAAGCTGAATACATAGCTGCTGGAAGCTGTTGTGCACAAATCTTGTGGATTAGGAATCAGCTGAAGGACTATGGTTTTGTATTAACAAATATTCCAATTTTGTGTGATAATACAAGTGCCATAGCAATCTCCAATAATCCTGTGCAGCATACTAGGACCAAGCACATAGACATCAGGTATCATTTTATAAGAGAGCATGTCATGAATGGTATTGTGGAATTGTTATTTGTACCCACAGAAGAACAAACAGTAGATATTTTTACTAAGTCTCTTGACGAATCCACATTCTCCAGAATTGTTGGTGAACTGGGTATGTTGAACAGTCCTAGTAATTAAGCTTGTTAATATCTGAGGTTTACTCTTTAATAATTTGCAAGTGATTTTGTTATTTTTAATTTTAATCACTTGCATAATTATTTTATCAACTTTTTATTGCTTGTGATTGCTAAGTCAACATGTTTATAATAACTTCTTTATTACTTCTTGTGTTTTGAAATATTTGTGATATTTTAATGAATCATATTCTCTCTTTAAATAATTTTCTATTAGAAAGTTATTTATTAGAAAATATTTAGATTCATTAATTTATTATAAATGTTCTTGTAAATTTATTTAATATTTTATTAAATGTTTTGTAGTGTTTGTCCTTTTGTTATTTATATTTGTTGTCGTAAAAAGGTTAATCCATGTGTTTGCTAAATATTTATTTGTGGTAGTTTTAGTGATAAATAAGGTTGTATTTTAATTGGATTAATTCTGTACATAAATTTGTATATTATTAGTATATGTATTATGTCAAGACAGTAGTCAAGACAATCCTTCGATTGTCTTTGTAATTGTATTTTTTGTTTTTCAAAATTAGCAGATTTTTATAAATATATATATATGTTAGTGTTTTTTCCAGTGTCGATTGTCTTGTAAGTGTTTTTCGGGTATCAAGACAATCGCCAAGACAATCCACAGATTGTCTTGGCAGGTTATTTTGTAAATAATAAAATGTTGTACGTTTTTTTGTTTTGTTATAAATATGTTAATATTAGTTCAAGACAAACGATTGTCTTGATAGTTTTTGAACTACCAAGACAATCGGCAAGACAATCTCCTGATTGTCTTGTAGAGTTATTTCAGTACATAAAAAAAAACGCAGTCAAGACAATCCAAACATCAGCTTTCTTTCTCTCTCGTGTTTTGACACAGAGCACAAATTCATTTATACATACACGATACACACACTCCCTTAGTCGAAACTCTGCTCAATTTTCTTCAACAAAACTGAAATCTGAGACCGGATTCGTGTAGATCGTTCGATTTCCTGTCTATTGAACCGAATATTAAAGGATTTGGTTAAGTTTCTGAAAACTTAATTTTTCAAAAAACTCAATCGAGTTTTCACTATTTTTGGTGTTTAAAATTTTATCTGTGAAATCTAAAAATAGATTGAGACTCCCAGTGATTAGGAGAACATCATACTAATTTTTGGGATTTTTCTAACAACTTTGGATTAATTCAAATTTTTAATTAATTTTAATTAATTATTAATTCTGAAAATTTTCGAATTGTATTAATTTTCCCAAAATTAAAGTGTGTTTTTGTGTTAAAAAATGGCTGATAATTTTGAGATAATGAAGCATAATTTGGTTGGATATATTAATCCGAACGATTGTCCCCATGATCGATTTAAGCCTTGGATACGTTTTCTAAATGATGATTCGATTATCCGAACTGCTATTTCGATGGAAGCCCCAATTAAAATAGGACCACTAAGATTGATGTGCACAGAAGCTGTGGTGTCTGAAGATTTGACCTTATTTTCTTTTGACTTTGATGGAACACACCACATTGTGACTGAATCAACCCTTAGTACTGTACTGGGCCTTCCGGTGGATAATTTTGATCCTTTTCCAACCAGTGAACAACTGTATCAATTTTTCAGTGATATTAATTATCGTGGAGTAATTGATATGAAAAATTTGAGCAAAAAGAACCTGGTTCAACAATGGGATGCATTTTTCGACACAATCTCCAAGGTATTTGCTAATACAGCCAGAGGTAATTTTCATTTACTTACCTCTATGTTACAAACTATTGGTTATGCTGTTGCTAACAACCGTAGAATCAATATTGGTAATTTACTTTGGAATACTATTGTTAGTAGAATTGTTAAGGCCAGAAGGGATTTTGATGTGGGTAATAAAGTTTTATGTTATTATCCTAGATTCTTAACTTTGATATTTAATCATCTTGTTCCTGTTGGTCAACAAGCAATCTTTAGGAATGACAATCCTATGGTATCAGGCAGGCAAACCAAGAAAATATTCACTAGCCTACACACACATAAGAAATTACCAAATGTGCCAGTGTATGTTACACCATACTTGTTTACCTTCATAGATTTACCTGTCATTCCCCGACTTGTAAATGCACCTGAACCTGAACCTGAAAATGTACCTGTCCCTGAACTTCACCCTCAAATGGAACAATCCATTCCTTCAGGTACAACTACTGCATCAACGGAGCAGGTATTGCATTCTATCTATCAAACTGTTTCTGGAGCCCAAGTGGCTGATAGGTCAGACCAAGAGGTTGTAGAACCACAGCCTCTATCCCAGGTCTTAGAGCCAAACACTGTGTCTACTCAAATCTCTAAACCTAAATCCAGAAGCAAACAGTTAGCTAAAAAAGCTGTTAGAAGAAGTGACAATTTGAGTGATCCCACAGCTCTGCCTCCACCAAAGAAGAGAAGAAACCTACTACTTGAGGCATCTGTTAGCCCATCCATTTCCTCCCAAAAGGACTTGGACATTGAAATGGCCGATGAACTGTTACTAATTTCATCCTCTCAACAGGATGAAATTATTGAAATTCGCCAAAGGGCCGTGGCACCTTGTACAGAGTCAAGCACACCTCTATTACTCACAATGGGGGAAGACATTACCTTAGAATCCGATGTTGTTAAGGACACTAAGCAAGGAGTGCACGATAGGATTATTACTGAGACAGTGCCTACCATTGTTACGGTAGAAGAGCCTTCACAGGCTTCAGAGGGAAATCTTGACTCTTTGCCATTTATAATAGAGTCATCATCTCCCCTCCCAGGAGGAACATTCCTGGCTCCCTCAAGGGATTCTTCACTCGCAGATTTATCTGGAGAAAGTGAAGGGCAACTTGGTCATCCTATCACTAAAGAAATTCAGTTATCAAATCCAGATGAATTAATAGATATGACTGAGGATTGGGAATTGCGAACTCCCATTGCACCACCACTGACCTCTTTAGAAAAGGCTAGGGTGATTTCTATTGCAGGTACAGCTCAAGGAAAGGAGCTAGTATTGAGTGATGTGAGGACCACCATAAATTTGAGTGAAACACATGCACGAAAGGAGAGTGATATATCCTTGAGTGAACATCAGGTGAGCGCACACACTGACACAAACACTTTGTCTCTTATGGCTCAAATAAAAGATCTGCAAAAGAAATTGATGGAAATTCTATTGACAGACTCTCTAATATGGTGGATGAACTTCAAGTGGAAATGCATGTAACTGCTCAATCATATTCAACAACCTTTGCGAAGCTTGAAGAAAAATATGATTACATGTTTGAAGGACTTGACCATCTATACAACATTGTTAAACCTACTCATCATATCACACCATAACAAAGAGCATATTTTGAAGGCTATGATGGTGATAATGAAGGGGGTAATAATGATAATAGAGAGCTTGATAGTCAAAGAAAGTCTGTAGAGGATTCCTCAACTAAGGGGGAGAAGAAGTCAGGAGAGAAGTCTGGAGGAGCTGGAGGAAGTAAATCTGGAGGTCAGTCAACTCAAGGGAGGCATAAGGAGAAGTCTACAAAGGGAAAAGAAAAAGCTCATGATCAGGATGAGTCAGATTTTGATTTTGATCTCAAGAATAGCAAGTTTGAAGTATAGCAATTAAATGACATTGAAGAAGATCTTTCAAACTGGCAAGATGATCCTGAATTTGAGAAGGAACTTCTAGAGGAGAAAGCTGATCGTCAGATGAGACAAGCTAAGCTTGAGAAGACCAGACAGGTAGTGGATAAAAGGTTGAAGCTGAAGCAAGCTGAAGATGCAGAGAAACAAATGCTACATGCAATCAATGTACAAGAAAGGAAAAGAGATATTCAGTTGAAGATTGGTCCAAAGTGGGAGAAAGCAAGAGAAATTTTTGATTCTATTCAAAACACTACTAATGATGATGAACGTTTTCTCAAACTACTTCAACAGTTTCAAGAGACCAATCCAAATTACTTGCAATATATGGATGCATTGATGCTGGAAATCTCGAGGATAGTAGCTGGGTTTGACAGATGTGCAGATCAGCTGATAATTCAGATTGACTATCGTACAATGGGTTCTCTCTATGTGTCACTTCAAATCTTTCAACAGAGAAGCTTGATTGAACTGTGGATTATGTCTCTAAAGGTAAAAAGGTTTTCTGAACTGAATATTTTACTTCATGAAAGACTTTTAGAGTTTGCTCAAAGGAATAGTCCACAAGTTATTCAAACTCCACATCATGTTAAGTTTCTCAAGGGCAATACACTACATTCTTGCTTCCTTGATTCTAAGTTGATGAAATTATATACTGCATCTCATCTGGTCTGGTTAGAACATATGCTAAGGACTACAGGATTCGAAGATAAAGAAAGTATCTTTGTTGCTGACATTATCCGATCATATGCTTTAACTGGCTTTGAAAAGAAATATTACATTCTTCGGAATCGGCTATGGGGCAACCTTGGACTTTTGCCTAAGAAACCTAAAGGCCTTGTGTCAGATTATGAACGTGTACTTGACAAAGATTTGATCAAAACCTTGGATGATCAAGAACGATTTGACACAGAGAATATCAGAAGATTTCTAGAACAAGAAGATGAAGTTGAATCTGGAGAGATAAGGGAGGAAGATACTTCTAAGTGAAGACCAACTCTACATGTGATATCTTTAGGGCTTAGATAGGACAAGATAGAAAATTGTATTATATGATCAGTCTAGAGGATCATCTATCTTGTATTTATCTTTTATGTTTGAATCTGGACAATGTTAAATATAAACCAGAACCTTTCTTTTATTTACTTTGTATTTAAAGTTTTATCTTTTACTAAGTTAAGTTGAGTTAGTTGAGTAATCCTCCAGGTATTTGTTTGTTATTTTCTAACAAACAAATAGGGGGAGATTGAAAGGCATATGACACAGCCTATTTGTAGTTCGAGGACTCAACTTAACTTAAGCTTAGATTGTAATAAGTAAATAACTTTAACTGTCACAGGAATCTCAGAAGATACTATCTGTCAGAAGAAAAACCGTGAAGTCAATCTATAGTTTTGATGTTTTACACTAGAAGAAGCTCAGATTGCTGATCAAGCCTCAGTATAGCATTAAAGAAGTGGATTTATTTCTAAGACAGAGATTTCTAGAGTGACAGGATCAGACAGAATACAGTGGAGTACAAGAAGGAGAAAAAGATGAGAAGAAAAATGAATCACATTTTTAATGTGAAAATTAAAGGACAGTCATTGAAGTTAGTCGTTCATGAACCAGACCGTGCATGGAACGTCAACAGAATATTCAGTGGTATTCCTTTATTACTTTCAGTGATTCAGAAAAGAATTAAGACAATCCAAGGATATATAATTATTCTTCTTTGATTAATTTAAATCAAGTAGTCAATTTAATTAATAAATTAATTCATTAAGAATTAATTCATTAATTAAATTAATTATTAAATTAATTAAATCTGAATAATTATTATTTAAGTAAGTTTAAATTGAAATGATTATTTATTAATCAGTTTAATTTAAAACTGAAAAAATGAACTAGCAAGACAATCTGTGATTGTCTTGCCGATTGTCTTGAAGAAGGAGTTCAGAAAAACAAGACAATCACTGATTGTCTTGAAGAAGGAAATCAGTAAAGCAAGACAATCTCTGATTGTCTTGCCGATTGTCTTGGTGATGATTATACTCAACAGCTTTAAAAAAGGAGAATAAAAATTTGATTTGATTGTCTTGACGATTGTCTTGACAGTTCAAATCAGATTGTCTTGATAATGATCAAAAAGAAAAAGCTTCCGGCAGATTGATAATTATTGATAAAGCAAGACAAATATCTCAGAAATTGATTGTCTTGCCGATTGTCTTGGAAGAACCTGATTGTCTTGCAGATTGTATTGCCTATTGTCTTGGCAGTACAAAATTGATTGTCTTGGAAGAACAGTTTGTCTTGCCGATTGTCTTGACAGTTATAATTGAAGAAAAAGAGGGAGTAGACATTATATCAAGAGACACAGGCGACACAGATCAAAGACAGACAAGAATATTACATTCAATCAAAGGCAATTTTCTCTCTTCTCTCTCATCAAGAACACAACTTGCAGGAGCTGGAAAAATTCATAGAAAATCAAGTTCATCTTATTTTTAATATCTGATCCGATAGAACTTGATTACTTGATACTCTTGTACTATTAGCGAGTTTTTACTCCTAATCTATATCTTGATTTTTATTAACAAATCTAGAAAAATTCATGTCGAATTTTCTAATTTGTTTTTATTAACTAGATATAATTTCTGTACTGTATTTGTAACAAACCCCTCAAGTTAATATAATTTTATATTCAACTTGAATTTTGTTTCATTTAATTCTGCTCAAATTTGTCAAAATATAAATTAAATTTATCCGCACAAATTTCGATTAAACAGTACTGTTTGTATTCAACCCCCCTTCTACAAACATATTGGACCTAACATAAATCACAGTCAAATTGATCTCAGAACTCAACAAATGCAGTAAACGAACAAACAAAACTAAACATAAAAAAAACTCGAACAACTCAGACAGCAAACAAACTCAGCAATTCGGAAACAACAGTAAAGTTTAGAACAAAACAGAAAAGGGAGGAGTTTGGACTGAAAAGAAAAGGCAAGGGGGTTGATTTTGCATCGAAGAAAATCGAGAGATAGGGGGAGAGAGGACTGCTGGGTTCGAGGAAAAGAAAAACATAAACAGGGGAGTTGGGGTGTTTATGAAGAAGAAGAAAAGAAATTTACACAGAGAGGGAGAAAGGGGAAATAGGTTTTGAAATTAAACGAAAAGAAAACAGGGGACTACTTATGCTTCGAATAAAACCAAATAAAGAACAGAAAATGAGTATTTAAAGTCAAACAAATCTTTATGTGTTTTTTTTTAATTTCTAAACTAAAGGAAATTAAGAACGAAATTAAAAACTAAATTATTCTAAAATATAAAACATAAAAATTTAGATCTACAATTAAAAATTATGAAACCCACAATAAAATGGAGATTTAAAGGGGCATAACCAAAATTACCAACTAAGAACAAGAAAATAAAAATCGTTACTTTCAACCCCAAGTGGTTAGCATTTCGCTACTTTGTCCACTAATCGGATTTACGAAAATAACGAAAATGAGACAACATAAATGAGAGAGCAAGACGAGAAAATAAAGGAAACTTGAAATTGCATTAAACTTAAAATGAAATGTTTACAAAAATTAAAACTACAAAACAAGAAAAGGAATGAAAATTATGCTACTCTAAAACTACCCTAAATTCTAGATTGTTAAATACAAGGGGGGTAAGGGGTTTTTATAGGATAAGAATTAGGGTCTAGGGATGTGTTGGGTGAATCTCCATTATACACCTTCTAATGTGGTGGAGAAATCCTAGCCATCCAATTGTTGAGTGGATCTTGGCCATACACTTATTTAGTGTGTTGGGATAATCTCCACCTTCCATGTGTCTTGAAAGATTCCTTTTCCTCCAAGCTCCTAATTCTTTTTCCTTTTTTCATTTAAGTCCTTTTTCTTCCTCTTTTTCCCTTCCTTGCTCTTTATTTCTTTATTTTGCCATTTCTTTATTTATTCACGAATTTCCTGAAATGCAACAAAATAAATTATTAAAATACAAGTTCAAGCAATAAATAGGTAATAAAAATATGAAAAAATATGCATTTATCAAATGCCCCATACCTATCTTTTTCTCGTTCTCGAGTAAAACAAAAACAAAAAGATATCTAAGAGAAGTCCTATGCTCCTTTTTGTAGGTGTCACGGGTAATTTTAGGTTTACCAACCCGTTAAACTCGTAGACGATCTCTACAAGAGGAGTGTTGTCTTCTAAGGGCTTACAGAAGATATACCCATAAAATCTTTGAGATAATCAGCAAGTATCCAACTTTCCTCTTTCAATCTAGCTTTCATTGGTGTCAATAAAACAATTTTGTAGGAAAATACATGCCTTAAAGATTATTCTAATAATAGCCAAGTTATAGGTTCCCATAATCCACATGAGTAGACTCAAAAAGTTTACAAAAAATCCCAAGGTGTGTAGTGAATTTAAGGCCTTTGATGGATAAAGTGCCTACGAACATTTTCTCTTTTTCAACCAATATTGAACTGACCCAATCTCTATTAAAACAAGTATCTAGCCAAACTTCACGTTCTTAGTAGTTAGACCGACCGTGCAATGGTTGAGGTCCCAAAAGAATTTTGCATCGATATCCATTTAGCGAGCTTTAGGTCAACAATCCCAGACCACGAAGGACCTTAGGTTGCTAGGCACAAAGTCCCCTCGGACTTACTTACTCGGGTTATCAATGAGCCCAACCTAGCCGATTTACCTACTAAGAATTTATTAGAACTTAAGACTTTATTAGTACTAATGGTTGAAATAATCGTTCAATGATTGAGGTCCCAAAAGACTTATGCACTAATACCCATGTAACAAGCGTTTTTTCAGCAATCCCAAACCACAAAGGGCTTTAGGTTACTAGGCACAAAGTCCCCTCAGACTTAATTGCTCGAGTACTAATGAGCCCAATCTAGCCATTCCTTCCCTTAGCACTCTACAACTACAAATATTTATTGACTCTTTTTTTTTCTTTTTTTTCTTTTTCTACTTTTTTTTGGACACTATATGTACAATTTATCGCAAAGGTTTGATTCGACATTGTTTTAGCATGTGGGTTCTCTCTCAGGTATCGAATAACACCCCTATACAATCTTTCCATCAAAGGTCTTGTGCAAATGTGCCGTCTTGGACTTTTAAGCAAAAATTTGTTCGACACAGGTTTCATGAGGAAAACCTTATTTGACTACATTCAAATCATCTAAAGGCATTATACATATAATTTTCGAAAAATTGTTAACACCAACTAGTTCTAAAATTTAAAGAGTGGGAAGGACAACTAAGCTAAAATATCTCTATTTTTGGATTTTTAAATTTTTTAAATTTTTTTGGATTTTTCAATTTTATGTATTTACACTAAAAACCTCCCCCATACCTAAATCATGCATTGTCCTCAATGTATGCAAATGCAAGAGAAATGAGTAATGGAGAATGAGGAGATAATACTTGACAAGGGATGACGGAGATGAACGAAAATAAAAAACAACTAATTAACACTACTCACGCACACTTATACTCCCCCATACCTGAATTACACGAGGGGAGGCAAAGGAATAAAATCGAATTAGCCGATGCCGGTAGGAAAATTGGGGTTAAGTTTTGAGACAGAATCAAGACATTTTTGAAAATTCTGATTAGAAAAGACTTTCTCAAGCAACATGGAATCATTCAACCTTATAGAACAAGTGCCACTAATGTTCTCCCTAAACCAACTTAAGGCTTCTTCATTTTTGTTAAGCAAATTAGAGACAATGAAAGTTTGGTCATGGGGTGAATCACAAGAATGACATAAGATAAGGGTCCATCGTTTCCTAAGGGCTATTGATCAAATTCGGGATGATACAAAGTGGAGTCAAATGCAGGAGGTGTTCCCACGAGACTATTAACAATGGTACTAGGTTTGACATGGTCATTATCATATTTAGCTTCCCATTTAGAACAAGTGTGATTCAAGTCTCCTAACAACTCATCGAATGTAGGTGGCTTACCAATGGGAGTTTTAACAACGGCCTCAACACTAACATCCTCGGGTGGTGTCTCCCACTTAGAACAAATGTTATACAACTCTCTCAACATCTCTTCCAAGGTCATATCCCTAAACGACTCATGAAGCTCTCGATTGGTTTTATGATTTATTTGAAAATCCTCAACAAGAAGAGACTCAATCTCACTATCCTCAAGGTTTGACCAATTAACAATGTCATCAACAAGATTAACCCTTAGCGTTTGTTCATAAAGCTCATTGGGTTCTTTACCGACATTAAAGATGTTAAGGTTAATTGTCATATTACCAAAAGTGAGTTTCATTGAACCATCCCTACAATTAATCAAGGCATTGGATGTAGCAAGAAAAGGTCGTCCTAGAATGATCGGGATTTAGTTCTTAGGATTTGTGATGGGTTGAGTCTCGAGGACAACAAAATCATCCGGAAAAATGAAATCACCAACCTTAATTAAGACATCTTCAATTATTCCCTTAGGCATTTTGACAGAACGATCAGCTAGTTGAAGTGTCATGTTCATCTTTTTAAGTTCGCCTAAACCCAGGGCTTGATAGATCGAAAATGGAAGGAGATTCATACTAGCACCTAAGTCAAGAAAAGCTTTATCCACAAATGTATTGCCTATGACACATGAAATTGTAGGACAACCGGGGTCCTTATATTTCATGGGAATTTGATTCGAAAGAATTGAACTAATATGAGAGGTCAAGAAGGCTTTCTTAGGGACGTGGGTGGATCGCTTATGAGTACACAAATCTTTTAGACACTTAGCATAAGAGGGAATTTGTTGAATGACATCTAAAAGAGGAATATTGACCTCGACTTGCTTAAATACTTCCAAAATCTTGTCTACTTGAGCCGATTGTTTGTTCGAAATGAGTCTTTGAGGATAAGGAGCTTTTGGCTTAAAGACTCATTCACAAGGTTCTTCGGGAATGGATTTTGAAAGTGGAATGACAAATGAAGACTCGTTAGGTGAAGGAGGTTTGCAAGATGAAGAAGGTTCACTAGATGATGATGATTTATAAGAAGATTCTGGTGACTCGGGAGTCGGGATTTGTGTGGAATGTTCAAGGCTAGGGTTCGGTTCATTATCTGACTCTTTTTCTTCGGGAGACTCGACACCTACTTGATTATCAACTTTGTTTCCCGACATTAGAGAAATGATAGCATTAACATTTTCGGGAGGTCTTTGGTTGAGGGGGAATTTAGGGTTGACCTCAGGTTGACTCGGGAACTTGTTCTTCTCTCGCTCACACATGGCGTTAGCTAATTGACTCACTTGAACCTCTAACTTAGATATGGCTTGAGTACTAGCATTCAAAATTTGCCTATCTTGAGTCATGGTTTACATGAAGGTTTGTTGAGATTGAGCCAAATTAGTTGTTGATTTTAAAAGCGCATCAAGACTCTTTTCCAAGGAATTAATTCTCGGGTTTGGAAAAGGAACTTGGTTTGGAGTTGAGTAAGAGTTTTGATTGGGCTTTTGAAAATAAGGTGGCGGAGATTGATAGTTTTGGACTTGGTTCCACGAGAAATTTGGGTGATTCTTCCAACCAGGATTGTAAGTAGGAGCAAAAGGATCATTTCTAGGGGTTGGTTGAAACACTGCATTGACTTGATCACAACCGGGAAAGTTTGGAAAGCCTTGATTATAATTAGAGCACATAGACACTTGTGAGGGGGCGTTACTAGTTTCTATGGCTTCGAGTCTTCTAGTTAGAGTAGCTAATTTGGCATCGGTTGTAATCGAATTTACAATCGAATGCAAACCCCTAGATGTACTAGATGACTCGTTTGACTTATTAGGTTCCCTAGTAGACTCCCACATGGTCTTCTCAGCTAATTCTTCGAAAAATGCCCACCCTTCATCCTCATCTTTCTCCATGAATTTACCTTGGCACATAGACTCTAACAACGCGGTTGTCGGACTATCTAAGGCCTCGTAAACGATCTTACAAAGTCTCCATTTTTCTATTCCGTGGTGGGGGCATTGTGATAAAAGATTTTTAAAACGATCAAAATATTTCCAAAAAGACTCGTTTTCCTTTTGGTGAAATTGGTTTATCTCGTTTGTAATTCTCGTAGTCTTATGGTTTGAAAAATATTTCTTAAGAAAAATTATCACAAATCCCTCCCACGTGGAAATAGAATTAACCGGTAGGCTATACAACCATTTTTTAGCATTTTCTTTAAGCACGAAATTAATGAGCCTAAGCCTAATTGAGTCCTCGGTTAATTGTTGGAGTTTTTGTAAGGAACAAACTTCCTCGAATTCATGAAGAAAAAGATACGGGTCCTCACCATCACTCCCGGTAAATTTAGGTAACATACTAATGTGGTGAGCTTTAATCTCGAAATTATTACCATTAACAGGAGGAAGAGTGATACACAAGGGTTGGGCAGAACGGGTGGGATAGCAACGGTCCTTAAGAGACATGGCCATGGTTACTACTGGTTCAGAATAAACCACGAAAGGAAACACGTAGCAAATAAGTGCGAAAAATTTAAACACACAAAAGAAAGGGTGAAAAATCAAAAGAAAAATTCTAAACCTAGGGTTCCTTAATAAAATAAACTAGACCTTGCTCGTAACTTTAAGGACCACCAAAAATTCGGTAAATCTAGAATTATCCAAACCGATTTGGCCAGGTATGTGTAAGCATTGCCAAGAGGCTAAACACCAGCCTAGATACCAAATCCTAATTAGCCAGGTAAGCTTTCGCTTGCCTAGACACCAAAAAGTTGGAATAATTAAAGATTACGTCCTTTTTTAGGTACCTTCCTAATTGAGCGTGAAAATCCTAGGGGCCATGTCTAATTTAATTTTATTAAGGCTTGGGGCATGCAAATAATGGATTAAGTTGTTGTGGGCCAAGGAAAGAGTGATGAAATCCCTTCCCTTATCTTATGAGTGGTTTTGCCCTTAAGATTTATTTACAAATGAATGCAATAAACAACGAGATATAAAAAAAAATAAACATTTATGGATGCTTTAAACTACGTGCTCTAAACTAAAGAAAAGAAGAATTTAACGTACCTTTGGGTCCTCCAGCGATCACCACAATTATAAGGTACGAAAAATTAAAAACAAGAAAATAAAAATCCAGATGATGTGCCCTAAGTGATTAAATCCATGATGCAACAATTATGTTATTTCTAACTAATTTTTTTGGATTTTAAATTTTCAATTTTTTGTGCCTTTTGATTTTTTGATTTTTTTTTTTTGTGATTTTCTAAAATAATAAAAATGCGAAAAGAGTGAAATACGGGTTACCGAAGCACGCTTCCAAAAATTTCCATTTTCTTCAAGTTTCGAGAGGAGATTCCCGAAATTTCCAACATTCCTAAAAAAAATGAGACAAAAATAAGACAAGTAAAACTAATCCGAAAAATTAAAAATCAAGGCGCGAAAAGTAATTAGTCCACGGTAGCGGCGCCAAAAAACTTGATGTGCTAAGAATAAAGATTTAAATTGCAAGCGCACAATTTCATCGTTTTAATACTTGAGATATCGATCCACAGAGACTTATTATTTTCGCGAACCTTAAATTTTAATTTAATCGAATTAGAACGAATTTGGATTTTGGAAAATTTGGATTTTTACCATTTAATTATTAGAGGAAAATCTAGTTTAGACTAATTAATTAAAACTAAATTATTCTAAATTATTTAAAAATAAACTTAATTATTAAAAAATTTTATTTACAAAAATTTTTAAAGAAAATTCGACATGTATTGTTTGTAAATGAGACTATCCAAAATCACAACCAACGATCCAACTCAGCACCATTCAGATCATTAAAAACAGACGGACCATTCGTAAAATAAACAAAATAAAACTCAGACATTACCAACAGCAAAACAAAAATAAAATTCAAAAACCCCGCAACAGCAACATTACGAACCAAGCTACAATCTAAACCAAAAAACGACAAAAGAAAAAAAAAATTGGAACATTACAGACTCTGCAATCATCAAACAAACTCGGATAACAATTAACTCGACATTTTACAATCAAAAACTCAGTCCAAAACCCAGATACTTAAAGCAAAAATGTAGAAAAGAAAAAAAGAAAACTCAGTAACGAACTCAGCAGCTAACTCGGTTATACACGCAAAAAGAAACTCAACTAAATGACTCAGTACAACTCAATTAAATAGACTCAACCGAGTCACGACTCGATTGTACTAATTCACAAAACAGAGACGAAAACCAGCACCAAAAAACTGCATACTCAATTTGACAAACTAAAATTTCAATGAGAACACGAACACCGAAATTAACTCAGCTGCGAAAAACAATAGTAACGAAAAAAATCCAGCAAATGAACTACGAACTACAAACTCAGAAAACAAAAACGGAACTAAGAAACAAGAAACAATGACTTAAATCACAGTCAAATTGAACTCAGAACTCAACAAATGCAGTAAACGAACAAAACAAAACTAAACATAAAAGAAAACTCGAACAACTCAGACAGCAAACAAACTCAGCAATTCGGAAACAACAGTAAAGTTTAGAACAAAATAGAAAACGGAGGAGTTTGGACTGAAAAAAAAAAAGGGAAGGGGGTTGATTTTGCATCGAAGGAAATCGAGAGACGGGGGGAGAGAGGACTGCTGGGTTCGAGGCAAATAAAAACATAAACAGGGGAGTTGGGGTGTTTATGAAGAAGAAAAAAAGAAATTTACACAGAGAGGGAGAAAGGGGAAATGGGTTTTGAAATTAAACGAAAAGAAAACAGGGGACTAATTATGCTTCGAATAAAACCAAATAAATAGCATAAAATGAGTATTTAAAGTAAAACAAATCTTTTTTTGTTTTTTTTAATTTCTAAACTAAAGGAAATTAAGCACGAAATTAAAAACTAAATTATTCTAACATATAAAACATAAAAATTTAGATCTACAATTAAAAATTATGAAACCCACAATAAAATGGAGATTTAAAGGGGCATAACCAAAATTAGCAACTAAGAACAAGAAAATAAAAATCGTTAGTTACAAAGATTAACTCAATTTTACCCTTTGCAACATTGTCTCTCAAGAAGTGATGTCGAACATCAATATGCTTTGTTCAAGAGTGATTCACCGGATTCTTTGATATGTTGATAGTGCTAGTATTGTCACAATATATATGAACTTTGCCACATTTAATCCCAAAGTCTCGAAGTGTTTGTATCATCCATTGTATTTGAGAGCAACAGCTACCAGCTACTAAGTACTCCCCCTCAGCCGTGGATAATGTAACAGAAGTTTGCTTCTTTCTTTGCCAAGTGACCAAACTTTGTCCTAAAAATGCACAAACACCACTTGTACTCTTGCGATCAGTTTGACAACCTGCATAATCTGCATCACTATACCCAACAAGATCAAATGCATTTGTGAAGGGATAAAATAATCCAAGAGTAACAATTCCACTTAAATATTTAAATATTCTTTTAATAGTATTCAAGTGAGACTCTTTAGGTTTAGCTTGAAATCTAGCACATACACATACACTATACATAATGTCTGGTCTAGAGGCTGTAAGATATAATAAACTACCAATCATACCTCTATACTTTTGAACATCTACATCTTTACCTTGTTCATCTGTTGTTAGCTTGTTGGCAGAACTCATAGGTGTAGATTTTGCCTTTATATTCTAATAACCAAACTTCTTGAGAAAATTTTTGATGTACTTGGATTGATGCATATAAATTCCATCTAGAGTTTGCTTGATTTGGAGCCCCAAGAAGTAATTGAGCTCACCCATCATACTTATGTCAAATTCACTATGCATACACTTAGAAATCCACTTGCACATATCATCATTAGTAGATCCAAAAATAATATCATCCACATATACTTGCACAACTAGAATATCAGTACCATTAAACTTATTAAACAATGCGGGATCGATTTTACCTCGAATGAAACCATTCTTGATCAAAAACTTACTTAGCCTTTCATACCATGAGCTAGGAGCTTGCCGAAGTCCATCTAATGCCTTCTTCAACTTGAAAACATAATTAGGAAATTGCTCACTCTCAAAACTAGGAGGTTGCTTGACATATACATCTTCCTTCAAGTAACCATTAAGAAATTCATTTTTCACATCCATTTGATGTAGCTTGATCTGCTTGAAGCATGCAAATGAAAGTAGCATCCTTATTGACTCTAGTCTTGTAACCAAGGCATAAGTTTCATCAAAATCAATTCCTTCTTGTTGATTGTATCCTTGTGCAACAAGTGTTCACAATTTTCTGCGCAAGTATACGCAGTCAAAAGTAATACGGATAAATAGGGATCGTTCCCACGAAGACTCGGTGAAATATGTAAATGTGCCTATTCAACAATGTATGTCTAAATTATAATAGCTTGGTGAAGTAACAAAATTGGGTTTTTTTCTGGATTATTTCTACTAAAAACTTACTAAGGTGATTTTACTTATATGAGAAAAACACAGGGTTCCAACTTCATGAGTTGTTTCATCTAGATTAACTGTCAAGACTTAATGCACTTTGATTATTAAGGTAGCTAGTGGGAACACGAATGAAGTACAAGTTATCTTTCAATAAACTCACACCAATCCATAAAATCATCTACAATTAAGATAGAAGTTTTACGGGCATCAATTACGTCCAAATCATTATACGTCTATGAGATTAGGTGACATAATCAATTTAATCACAAGTTCCACTATCAACTACATAGGGGAGTAAGGTTCTTTCGAATCTAAACTACCGATATGCGGAGAAACCGTCATAAGCCTATTCTAACATGGTAAGCCCTAATCTCTAAATCCACTTTCGCATTCATTAGAGATTGACAAAATAGATGTTAGCTACGCATCTATATAAATTCACACAACCACGTCAGGCAACCTTATTTTCAATCACAAGCATATGTTGTCAAAACTATCAACTACTAGAATCCACAAAACACTCCATTAGAACCCCATGAAAGTGTTTAGTTCATGATTGAACTTAGCACCATCATGGGTTCAATTGATAACATAATTAAAACAAAGAATTGAAGACAATTAATGATTGAAAATAGAATACTTGATAAAAACCCAATAGAAAACAAGGTATTAAGTTGAAGATTCAAAAAATAAACAATATAGAAAACCCTAGATCTTGAACTTGAGTGTGATTCTTCCTTGCCGTCACCTTGGAAGTTGTTTCCCCTCTTGACCTCTCTACTGTGTTACAATGATATGATATGTATTTCTATGTGATGATATGATTTTACAATGATATAATGTGTTTTTATAGGTCCTAAAAGTTTTATCCAGCAAGGAAATACCTAAATTACATAACAAATTCGAAATAGGAAAGAATTGTAGAGTTTTTAGGAGAAAATTCGGAATGGACAGAATACTCCCGAGGCCGCATCCTGAGATCTGAGGCCGCGGCCTCAAGCCAAATCTGCCCTCCCGAGGCCGCATCCTGAGATCTGAGGCCGCGGCCTCAAGCCAAATCCGCCCGCGGTTTTTCAGCATGCTATTTCCTTCGTTTTTCCTTCGTTTTGCCTCCGTTTCCTTTCGTTCTTTTTCTCAAAGCTTCCATACTTCAATTCCTTGCCTTGGAACCTTCATGGTGGCTCACAACAAGACTCCATTGTTCATTCTTAAGCTCGAATTCATCTCCAGAATTGACGGAAATTGCAACCTTATTCAACATTCTTACAATCCTGCACACTTAACAAAACACATCAAAACTACAACAAACTTGAGGCCAAGTGAATCAATTTAAGCCGATATGGAATGCTCCAAGTGGATATAAAATCCACTTATCAACAAGCCTTGCTTTGTTCCGAGTAATCGTACCACATTCATCAACTTTGTTCTTGAAAACCCATTTAGTACCAATGATTAAAGCATCTTTAGGTGGCTCTACAAGTTCCCAAACATCACATCTTTCAAATTGATTAAGTTCCTTTTACATTGCCATGATCCAATTCTCATCTTGAAGTGCTTCATTGACATTCTTTGGTTCTTCTTGAGCTAAAAAGGCAGCAAATGCACAAAAGTTAGCTTGGCCTTTCCTTGTCTTGGTGCCTTCTTATTTGTCACCAATAATCAACTCTAGAGGATGGTTCTTCATTGTCCTTGTTGACTTTGGCAAAGAATTTTGAGCTATGACTTCCTTATTGACTCTAATTCTCTTAGATGGTGGAGAAACTTCATCTCCATCATAGAGTGGCATCTTGTCTTGTGATCTCTGTCTTCTAGGACCTTCCAAGGTAAGCTTTGACAACCTATCAATTGTTTCATCTACTGGAGAAGAGGTTTCAGCTTGCTTATCAGTAGCTGAATTTGACTCAGGTTCCTTGGCAGCTTGCTGAGTTGCTGTATTTAGCTTTAGTAGTTCGATGTCATTATCTGTACCTACAATTTCTTCCTCATCTCTTGACAGATCAACATTAGATTCTTGAAATGAAACATCAATTGACTCTTTAACAATATGTTTATAGATATTATAGACTCTATAAGAACGACTTGTTAAAGAATAACCTAAAAATATTGTTTTATAAGATTTAGCATCAAATTTACCATCTCTATCAATAGTTTTGAGTACAAAGCACCTGGATCCAAAAACCTTGAAGTACCCTATATTTGGCTTCTTGTCCCTCAGTAGACAGCAATTCATAAGGAGTCTTGTTGAGAATAGGCCTGATCAGCACTCTGTTAAGAACATAGCTTGCTGTATTGACTAATTTTGCCCAGAAACTCCTTGGCAGCTTACTCTCTTGTAACAATGTCCTAGCTGTTTCCTGTAAAGACCCGTTCTTTCGTTCCACAACTCCATTTTGTTGTGGGGTTCTTAGAGCAGAGAATTCATGAGAAATTCCTCTATCGTCACAATATGAGATAAAGTCCTTTGGAAATTCACCACCTCGATCACTCCTTATACCTACAAGTCTTGTCTTAATTAGCTTCTCAAATTCACTGAAAGCACAATCTTTAGTACGAAGAAACAATACCCATGTATATCGAGAATGATCATCTATGATAACGAATGCATATTGTTTACCTCCAATGCTCTTATATGCTTCCGGACCAAATAAATCTAAATATAGAAGCTCTAAAGGTTTAGAAGTTGACACCACATTCTTTGACTTATGTGGAGTCCTGATTTGTTTGCCTAATTGACAAGCCGAACAGGTTTCCTTCGTAACATACTTCAATTTGGGCAATCCTCTAACCAGCTTCTTTACAAACAGCTTAATGAGTAGGTCCATGGGAGCATGTCCAAGCATTCTATGCCAAATTTCTGGATTTGTATTAACTGTAGCTAAACAAAAAGATGAATCATGCATCTCAAAGTCCAAAACATAGATATTTCCTTCCCTTCTAGCAACTAGGGGGACTTTGTTAGTGCCAACATAATAGTATATTTCTCTTTATCAAAATTAACAATATGTCCATCATCATATAACTGACTTATACTAAGAAAATTATATTTAATACCTTGAACATATTGTACTTTATTAATAGAGATGACACTATTACCAATTGTTCCTTTGGCAAGAATTTGGAGTGTTTTAATATCACCAATTGTGACACTTCCATCCTTTTTCTTCTTGAGATTAAGGAACTGTGATTTGTCTTGTACATTCGCTATCCAAAATCCATTGATTTGATTTCACCTTGACAACAAGACATACCTACAAAACAAATGAAAAATAACTCAACGTTTTGGTACCCATATTTGTTTGGGTCCAGCATGGTTAGTTGATAGAACATATAGAACATTTAAATCAGATTTCTTGATCCACATTTGGACCACTTTAGGAGCTTGATTTCTGGTTCTTGCAGTTCTGTCAGCTTGCCGCCTCTAAGTTGTCTATCTGTTCCAGCTTGCTGTCTTAGCATTCTGAACTGTGCAGTTGTTTGCCAAATGACCTTCATTTCCACATTTGTAGCAGATTCTCCATGGCACAGCATAGTCATAAGGAATACCATGTTTGTCATCATACTTTAGACTAGATGTTGAAGCACTTCCAAGTCCCTCTCTTTCCAATGGAACCTTAGTTTGCTTCATCATGGATTTGAGTGTCTTCTCTCCTTGAAAAAACTCTCCCATTCCTTTCTGAAGGTTCTTGATTTCTGCTTCCAACTCTTTGATTCTTTCTGCTTGTTGAGATACTTCTAATGAACATGTTTCCTTTGTATTCAATGCTTCCAAGCTTGCATTTTTAGCATCAATTATTGTTTTTAGCTCACTGAGTTCCTTCATTAGAACATCATTCCTCTTGAGAAGTACTTTGTTGATCCCTTCAAACTGAGATACCTTATCTTTAAGATCAGCAAGAATTTGAGCATGATTACTAGTTGGAGTCTTCTTGGCCATTAGATCAGCAATGATCTTTCTAAATTGAGCATTCTTCTTCTCAAGTTCATTATTTTCATTATTTAACTCCATGAACTCCACAATAGATTTATTACTATGATCCTGCATGGTTAGTTCATCTAGTATGAGAAGGAATATCAGAACTCAAAGAATTTACCTCATTATTATTATCATCCGAATCCGAGACATCACTTCCACAAGGCCATCGTGATTGGTTCCTTGAGCATTATTCTCATCATCAAGACCAACAAGAGATAGGTTCACCATCTCATCATTTGATTCATCATCAGAAGTTGAATCCTCATCATCACTCCATGTCAAAAGTGCCGTAGCTTTCTTTTTGTCCTTTGAGGTAGCTTGCTGCTTTTGCTTGTTCTTCAGCTTTTAGCAATCCCTTTTGTAATGTCCTTTCTTGCCATATTAAAAACATGCTTCCTCCTTGACATCTTTCTTTGTTCCAGAAGTCTTGCTTTTCTCCTTCTTTAGCTTGTTTATCTTGTCCAGCATTTTCTTGATTTTTGAAGACAAAAGTGCCAATTCTTCAACAGAATCAGATTCTGCCTCAGAGTCGCTTGCTGCTACTGGAGTGTAAAGCCAGATTCTTCATCTTTTCAACAGGAGCCTTGACTAATTCTACCTTGATGTCATTGATCTTGCTTTCAAACTGCTCTAACTCAGCAAACACGGCCAAATGATCCATAGTATCAATGGTGGGAGATGATTGAACTTTAGCTTCGAAAATGAATGAAACTGCACTTAGAACTTTCATGTTGATTTCATCTTGAGGAAAAGTCTTTCCAAGTCTCTTCAGTGTGTTGATAGTAACTTGAAACCTTGCTTGACCTTCTTTAATGGTTTTTCCATCCCCGAGCTTGAAATTTCCAAAATCATTCATGAGCTTGCTAAGTTTCACCTTCCTTAGAGATTTTGAACCTTCATGATAAGTCTCCAAAGCATCCCACATATCCTTAGCTGTTTTGAGTGAAGATACTTTGTCATGTTCTCCTTGGTCCAAAGCATTCATGAGAGAATTCCTTGCTTCTCCATTGTATCCAATTTTGATTACTTCGTCAGGAGTGAGATCATCAACATCTTTGGATTTGCCATCTTTGTCAAGAAATTCATAGTTTCCCTTTTGAACAACCCTTAGAACCAGAGGTTTCTTGGATAGATAAGTCTCCATTCGGCCTTTCCACCAGTTATAATTCTCTGAACCAGTGAGAAGAGGAGCCCTATAATCAGACTTAGCTTCAAGGTAATTGTCAGCCATTTGATCGATACTTTTCCTATTATAAAAGTGTCAGTATACCAAAGCTCTGATACCAAATGAAAATGCATACCTAGAGGGGAGGGGTGAATAGGTGTTATGACTAACAATGACCAAATTTTATTTTACCAAGTATACTCGACTGTTTGAAACCAAAACAGTCTAGAATGCTGTCAGGCAGCTTACTGGATTAACACTATATGTGAAATTAATATACTGGCAGCTAGCTAAGTTATGCAGTGCAGTAAATGTAAAGTGCAACAAATAGATAACATACATCAATTTTAGCCAGGTTCGACCCTTATCTCCTAATGGTCTACGTCCTGGTCCTCTACCAACTCGGTAAAGGAATATATTATTGATCTCAAATAATTACAATTACATGATACAATAATATATCTCCCTGATTCTCCCAGTCACTAATTGCAGCTTGCTAAAATGCCTTGTTCCTTGAACACAGCTCTCTAAGTTCTATACTACTCCAAGTATAAACTCTTCTAGCTATCTAGTTCCTGAACCTATGTTTCCAAAGCCAGTCAATCCAGTAACTACCAACTTACAAGTTGAACAATACAAGATTAATTGAATTACAATCGAAACTATGAACTCTATCAAAGATATAAATCGATATGTATATATATAGAGCTCAAGTGTATAGAGAACATATCAAATCAGTTCGAAATTAGTACTTGTGTTTCCTTTGAAAGTTGTTCAACAACCTAGAATGGAAAAATCACAAGCCTATTTATATTAAACGATATATCTGAATTAAATATTCAACATTAACGGTCTTGACACTAGGTCTCACGAATTTGTTGCAAGCGTAATTCAAATCTAACGTTTAAAAAGTCTACCATTTATAAAACAACGTTTAGAAACAGATTTGTAGAAGAGATGATGTTTAAAGAATAAGAACGTTAGAAGTATGACCATCTGAAGATAAAACAGCCAGAAGAATAGAGTTTGTTAGAGAGAAAACGTTTGAAAAATAAACTCCTAATTAGTAGGAATAAAAACAAGTAACACGTAAATATATATAAGTACAACGGTTTTTAAAAAAACGTTGAGCCCATATATATATATATATATATATATATATATATATATATATATATATATATAGCAGATAGAGTCCTTACAAACTCTAAGTCCTGAAAGATATCCACTTAAATAAATCTCCTTGAAATTTTGGACTCTGGACTCAAAACACTTGCCAGCTTGCTTTATGCAAACAACACAAACTCTGCCAGCTTACTGCTTAGCTCTATTTTGCTTAGAAATAAAATAATTATAAAATCCTGCAAAACAATATTAGTCAAATATGCAATAACCAATTTGCTAGCTAATTATGATCATCAAAACTTTAGGGTTTCAATTCTTTCTAATATAATAAATTAATAATATTATAATTACTAATTAATCAATGATCAATTTCACCTCAAACACTTCATCTTTTTTTTTTTAAATGTAAAATCCATCCTTTTATAGAAACACTACGAATAATTCTATTTAATAAAACTAAATAATAAAATATTATTGAACGATTACCTTTTTCAGCTATTAGGTGCATCTAATATTTAAAAATATCACGGATAATATATACGTGTATATATATAATTATTATAAAATCATATTATTTAAAATTTTAAAACCTATAAAATTCACGTCTAAAAATTTCAATTCAAATTAAATAAAAATTTCATACAATATTAAAAAAAAATTGAGCATCGCACTAAGCTAGTATAAGTAAAAATGTGGATTAAGGCTCTATTTGAGATTGATGTTAAAAAGTGTTGTGCTATTGAAAAAGTGCTAGTAAAAAAAGTGCTTTTGCGAAAATTAGATAACTGTTTGGTAATATTTTTTATTTATGCATGTTTTGTGTATAATTAATTGGGATTGATATGCCTGAGGATGACCTCAGGTAGAACACCTGAGGTTAAAAGATTTTTAATACAAAAATAAGGATATTTAGGTAAATTACTGAGAAAAGTTTGATATTTACAAAAATGCCCCTGCGGGATCCACTTGTTTTATAGCCTTTTTGTATTATAACCTCAAGAGAAATTCCTAAGGACAACCTCAGGCCCAGTTTTCTCTAATTAGTTAAAAATAATATTTTTGGTGATATTTGATATTAAAATCAGTAGCTACTTCCCGCAAAATGTAAAATACAGTTTTTGAAAAGCATGGGAGACAAAGCAATGTAGGACAAAAGCAATTTTCAAAAAAGTTGTTTTTAAAGTTTACCAAATAGTTTTTCTTATCTAACTTTTAGAAATAATTTCTTGTTCTATCTACAACAGCACTACCAAACGGGATCTAACTAAACAACTACTCCCTTCGTCCCTCTCATTTGTTTACAATTGAGTTGGGTATGGACATTAAGAAAAAGTTTAAATTAGTGAAAAAAAGTAGGAAAAATGAGTAAAGTGATAAAACTAATCAATATTTTATGTAATAAAGTGATTTTAGTGGAGGAAAGTAGTGGGTGTATTAATTTTTATATTATAAAACTTTACTAAGTAGGTAAATTTTGGAATATAAAATAGTGAAAGAAACTTCCAAAATGAAAAGTATAAAGAAATGAGAGTAAGAGAGTATGACACAATTCCGGTATTCCGTGCAAAAGATTCTTAGGATATCACGGTCCAAATCCTTATTTTTCCGGATAAGGTATCTTTTTTTTATTACAACTTGCTTTATCTTTATTAGTGCTAGCTTTATTAGTGCATGCTAACTCTATACTCAACTTTATATTAGTATACATTTTCTTTTTTGTTAGTGCTTATTCATGTTCTGTCTCACTATCTTTTTCTAGCTTTCAAAGAAATGCCATGATTGGTTAAATGAGAAACCAAAGACTCAATGGAGTAGAAGTGCCTTTAGAATGATTCCTAAGTCAGACCAGTTTGTTAATAATCAGTGTGAGGTCTTTAACAGCACAATTGGAAAATATAGGGACCTCCCTATTCTGTCAATGCTTCAAACTATCCGCATTGATGTCATGAAAAGGATACAAAAAAGAAGGGATAGGATGCTTAATAGTTATGCCTTGAACCCTGTTTACCCTAATGCCATGAGAAGACTAAATAAGTAAGTCAATTCTCAGTTTTGTTTCAATATTTAATTCTTAATATGCATGACTCATTGTGTTAATTTCATGTCGTAGGGTTGTTGATCAAATGAAGGGTTGTCATGTCATATGGTCTGGGGGTGCCAAGTACTTGGTTACAATGACTGATGGGGGGTATCAAATGGTCGTTGACTTAGAGGCAAAAAAGTGTTCATGCAGGAAGTGGGAGCTATCAGGTATACCCTGTTACCATGCGTGTGCTTGCATTGCATGGTCTAAGAAAAAGTATGAGGAGTACATCCATGATTGCTACTCAAAGGATACTTTCCTTGCCACCTACAACCACATTCTTGAGCCTATTTGTGGTGAAAAATAATGGGATGCAACAAACTACCCTAAGCCACTACCACCAGTGTTGAAGGTGCAAACAGGAAGGCCCAAAAAATCATGGAACAAGACAAATTATACAACTGCCCCTGGTTCAACAAGGTTGAAGAGAGTTAATACCAAAGTGAAGTGCAGCTATTGTACTGAAACTTCTCACAACATTAGGACTTGCCCAGCTAAGGTATTTTATTCTTTTCCATGTGCTTAACACTATAATGTTTATGCATCACAAACTCTTTTCATAGGTCTATTCTTTTTTCTCTTTATAGGCACATGACAGAGCCAATGGGTGTGAGAAGCAAATGAATGTCAAATCTAAGAAGCCAAAGAAAGCTGAGTTTGAAAGTGGAAAAGAGGGGAGTGCATCAAAGACAACAACACTTGGAGAAGGTAGTCAGGGAGGGGTCTTCACCAACTCAAATCCTCTTCAACCAACAAACACTCCTCATGGCATACAACCACTTGGTACTGAAACTAAAGGGAAAGCCACATTTACTAGTTTGAGGAATCTGGAGCTAGCTAGGAGAAAAAGGGAAAGTAGGCTTAAGCAAAAGCCTGTTTGGAAGTGTTAAATTATGTTGATGGATGTTTGGTACTTTTGGTCTGTGTAATGCACTTTTGGTCTGTATAATGCACTTTGGTCTGTATGCCTAGAATATGTAAATGTCTAGAAAATGCAAGTTGGATGAACCTTGAATTTAACAATTTTGCTGTAATGGAATGCTTTTTATTTACCAATGCTTTTTATTTACCAATGCTTTTTATTTATCAATCTTATGTTCATTGAACTTTAATTTATTAATAACTATTGAGACAATCATGTCATTATGGTCAATTACTTAACCAAAGAGGCAGTATAGAGATAATTGACAATTGACCCTAATTCATAAGCAAACAGACAATACAGACCAACAACAATACAAGCATTTTCCTTACAACCTAAACAGAGCATAAGAGTCCTAGATCAAACAAAACAAGCCTTCACTCATCAACAGAATCATAGTCATCGTCCTCAAATATGGTGTCATTCCTGTTTGTGTTCGAAGCCATATTCATCATCAAATTAACAAGCGCATACAGCCCAATAATAGCTACAAACTGCTGCTTAGTCCTCAATTGATTTATCTCAGCTTGATGCCTCTCTTTGATACGAACCATTCTGCGCCTATACTTTTCCGCCCTCTCCATCTGACACGCCTGCAACTCCGTAATAATCTCTAACGTGCGAGGTCCAAGAGGTTCCTCATTAATCCAATCTTCATAGCCGCAAGTATTGTTCGGACATGCCCTGTATCTCCTACCCACATTTGGCCCAAACCATTGAGTCTTTATTACACTCATCCGATCACAGTAGCAAGCAAGGTCCAAGATGGCATCAATTTCATCATCCGTACGAGCTCTGCTTGCCATTTTCTGTTTGGGGAGAAGTTTAATTAGGGTTTGTAGAAGAAAATGTATGTAAAGCTAAGTGTTCTGTGTATATAGACCTGGTAAATCGGATAATCGGATCAGTTTCGGATTGGATCCATTTCGGATCGGATCAATTTTCGGTTTTGATATATTTTAATACAATTCGGATCGGATCAGATCTAATTCGGTTCGGGTCTAGTATCGGTTTTACAAAATTTTAATCAGCTTTGGTTCGGTTCAGATCTATTTTCGGATCGGGTCGCTTTCAGATTAAAATCGGATAAATTTCAGATTAAGATCAGATAAAATTCGGTTCAGATCTTTTCGGACTGGATTTTGTAGGATATAAAAAATTTGATTTCAATTATGTTGTATCAATTTTGAATTATCATTGAAACTAAATAAATGTCATTAGTAAGTTTGTAAAAGTATAGTTATAACGCGAAAATAAATACTCAATTATCAATTGAGTAATATAAAACTTGATTGTTTTTTGAGTATTTAATATTTAATATTATTTTTTCTAGTCTCTATATAAAATAACATTTTTGCTAAATGTATAATATTATAATTTTAGCAAAATAATATTTACTATATTATACATTATCCATTTATTTTTAAAATATGAGTTATATTCACCTTTATTTTCACTTCTCACAAAATTAAAAGCAAATTTCGTTTTTAAAATTTTGTCATTATGGAATACACACTATACCATTTATAATTTAATTATATATACATGCAATATTGCTCGATGTTTCCAGCAAAAGACAAAAAATATATAATACTATTTGTTTATTTTTAAAAATTACTGATTTACATATATTAATTCAACTTTCAAGCATATTAAATTATACGTGACAATTTTTAATCTAAATTTTTTTTTTTTGTCTTTTAAAGTTTTTTAAGTGGTTAGGATTTTTTTTGGTGGTTGAAAATGAACAAATTATTATAATTAATAAGTCTCATTTAATCATTTATATTACTAAAAGGATTTTATTTCTTAATCATTTAAAAAAATCAATTAGTTGAGAAAGAGAATTGTGGAATAATTTTTAAATTTTTTATTTAATAAAAAAATGATCAAAAATTATTTATTAGGTTTTTATTTTGTTTGACACACTAAAAGAAAACCAGCTAAAAATGACTGACCTTAAATTCGACCGGATTTGGTTGAATTTAAGGTCAACTTCAACTTTTATTTAGTGAGTACTAAATTCAACCGAATTCAGTCGAACTTATATTCGTTCATTTTTGTGCGCTCGTTTATAACTTTAAATATGACTAAATATTCAATTCGGTCATTCTGGTCGTATTTATATATTTGACTACATTCAGTCGAATCTATAAATTCGACCGATATTTATTGAATTTGGGGTCGGTCGAATTTAACATATTTGGACGGAAATATGCTGCCTATTTTTGTTCAAAATATTCAAATATATTTTCGACCGACTTAAGTTGTTTTTGATAAATTTGAGCGATTTCGGTTGAATTTAAATTTTTAGAAAATTTTAAAAATTAATAATTAATTATATAAAGATATTTATACATAATCCAAAAAATGTAAACATACAATTATAACGTTTATTACAAGTTAGAATTTAACTTATTTAAAAATTATCAAGAAATGTTAAATATAATAAGAAAACTTAGAATTTTCAGTTATTTAAAAGTTTCAGAAAAATAGAATAAATGTCTACTAATTTTTAAAAAATATAAAAAAAATATTTGTGTTTTAGGATGACATATTACATGTCATAAAAAAATTTGGAAGAGCAATTATGAATAGAAAAAATAATTCTTCTCAACTTGGTACATATACGAGAGAGTGAGGGAGAATATGAGTGGTTTATTTTAAAAAATCATACAAGATTAATTTGAAATTTTCAAAAAAAAATGTATAATACTAAAATCATTAGATATTATCATCCATACGGTTGGATCTTCGAAAAATATTTTTAAAAAAATATAAACAACAATATGGGACAAAGTACTGGTTAGTAGTATTAGTCAAATCAATACTTGACTACTAATTTTACCATCCAAATTCATTTTTTATTTTTTAAAATTTTTGAAATATCACTAATTTAGATATATATTGATATTCATACAATTGGATTCTAGATAAATATTTTTAAAAAAATAGAAACAACAATCTGGGACAAAGTACTAGTTAGTAGTACTAGTCAAATCTAAAGTTGACTACTAATTTCACTATCCAAATTAATTTTTTAATTTTTAAAATTTTGGAAATATCACTAAATTAGATATATATTGACATCTGTACAGTTGGATCGTCGATAAATATTTTTAAAAAAATAGAAACAACAATTTGGGACAAAGTACTAGTTAGTAGTACTAATCAAATCAATAGTTGACTAGGTAATATTTGGAGTTTAATTCAATTTGAAAGTTTGATGGAGTTTTTGATGATTTTGAGCCTGCAAGGTTGTATATCGATATTTGTTTATGCTTAGGTATTAATTTCATAATTTTTTGGGTACTTTTTATTTCGTCGAAAAATTATTGAGGTTGCCAGAATCCGCTATTATAATTTCTTTTTAATTTTCTATATTAACTATTGTATATATCGTCGCATGCTCTTATATATATATATATATATATATATATATATATATATATATATATATATTAAATTGAGATTTTTTCAGATTTATTTTGACTCGTCGGAAAATGTTTGGTTGATCGGAATCTGGGTTTTAGTAGTCGTATGTAAATTATGTTTTGGTGAATATTTAGATCGCGAGTTTTTATGATACATATTTTATTGTCAAATTTTTCTGGGCTCATTTGGAGGTAGCCGGATTTTGGTTCCGGTGGTCGGATTCTGGGCGGAAGCTGATTTTTTTTTTATTTTGGTTTTTTAAAATTGACCTAATTCGGTCATTTTTAGTATTTTGACTAGATTCAGTTGAATTTATAATTTTGACCAGATTCGGTAGGAATAAAAACAACCGGATGTAATCGAAAATAGTCCGTCGAAAATAAACAGTCGAAAATAGTCGGTCTAAATTATCTAAATTCGATCACGATATTAATTTCAACCAAGCTAAAAACGACCGGAAAAAGAACGGTCGAATTTATATAAATTCAACCATTTGCGGTCGAATTTAGCTAAATTCAACCGTTTGATTTTGGTCGAATTTAACCGGTTTTCTTGTAGTGACAAGAATCTTGACGGGATGTGGTGATACACCATATTAGAAATGAGTATTTTTTGAAAACCCTTTATTTAATAATGAGCAATAGTTAGAGAAAATTACCAAAATAATCATATTTGAGCATGTCTGGCCCTATTTACCGATCTAATACGGCGTTTCGTGTGAAGTATCAGTGACTAATACGGCGTTTGGTGTGCCGTATCAGTAGCTAATATGGCGTTTGGTGTGCCGTATCAGCATTGATACTTCACACGAAACGCCGTATCAATGCTGATACTCTTACAGGCCCCGCCAGGGGTACTAAACTTTTAATCTAATACGTTACACCAAACGCCGTATCTCGATGTTGCGGCACATGAAACGCCGTATCAGATGATGATACGGCACACGAAACACCGTATTTGAAGGATACGGTGCACGCAATACCGTATCCCGTCGGTATTTAGGGCCAACTTTTCCAGAATCAGTAATTTTGGCAAATTTATCCCAAAAATGATTATTTTGGGCCTTCACCCCAATAGTTATTAGTTATTTATTAGTTATTACCTTATTTTATGTAAAAAAAAATATATATTTAATTACAATTCACAAACATACTAATTACTAAACATGTGTATCCAGGAGATGTGAAGGTTCAACATATGTAGATGTACAGTATATTTAATACCTATTTTCTAGAATAAATAATATCATTCGTTTTTTTATAGGTGTTTTTAGTTTCCAATTTAGAACGGATATAGTACTTTGAGTCATATTCTGTTCAGATAATATTTTTTTTTGATTTGATCGGTTTGGGATCATAATTGAATCAAGTATTTCGGATTATTATCGGTTAGATATTTGGTCCGGATAATTTTTGGATCGGATGAGATCGGTTTTCGAACAATAATCGGATTTGACTATATCGGATCGGTTTTCGGTTCAGATTGTTTCGGATTTGGTTAAATTTCGGTTAATCTAATTCAGATATAAAATCGGATCTCGGTTCCATGAATTTCGGATCGGTTCTTCGGATCCAGATCCAAATTGCCAGGTCTATGTGTATATATAACAAAGAAAAGCCCGCCTCTGAAAGCCCGCATAATTCTGCCTATGGAAAAGACTGATTTGCCCCTGAAGATCTAACGCCGTTTGCAAGAGATAGACGGCGTTACACGAAGTATAAGTAAATCCATTTTTCAGTATAGCACGTGGTAGTTTTAGAAAGGTAGTATTGCAAGTGGTGTCTTCGTCAAAGTTTAGGTACACAAAGTGCACTTTACTCTGCGATTGATCAAGTACTAGACCCGACCCTATAGAAGTATCCATACTATTATATTAAAGCCGAAACATTTAAAGTTTTGGTTATGGTTTGGTTATCCTATTTATTAAACTAAATAATAACATAATATAATTAATGGTAATTAACTGATTGGTTTTTTCACATTTAATTTTAGTTGAATATATTGCCTTTTATAAATACCTAAAAAATCAATTGTATCATATTTTTCAATCATTAATATTTTCTTTCTAATTAAAACATGTTACCATTTTGATTTAAAAACTATTATATTAAACCAAAACATTGAAAGTTTTTGTTTTCGGTTTGGTTATCCTATTTATTAAAATAAATAATAACATAATATAATTAATGGTAATTAACCGATTGACTTTTTCACATTTACTTTTAGTTGAATATATTTTCTTTTATAAACACCTAAAAAATCAATCGTATCATATCTTTCAATCATTAATATTTTTTTTCTAATTAAAACATGTTACCATTTTGATTTAAAACTAATCTTATAATCATTAATATATAATTAATGTTAATTAACGATTGCCTTTTTCACATTTACTTTTAGTTGAATATATTGCCTTTTATAAACATCTAAAAAATCAATCGTATCATATCTTTCAACCATTAATATTTTTTCTAATTAAAACATATTACCATTTTGATTTAAAACTAATCTTATAATCATTAATATATAGGCCTTTTTTGATAAATATATATAAAAAAGTAAATTTTTGCAATTTTACTTTTGTTAAGAAAAGGTATTTGCAATTTTACTAAACTAAGTTTCAAAATTGCAAAAATACTACAAATTAGGGCACCCCTTCCTCCCTGCCCGCCCTACCCAACATTTCCAACCACATTCAACACTTTTTTTTAAGGTGGGGTGCTATTTTGGTTGCAACTGAATGCAACCACATTCAACCACATTCAACACTTTTTTTTGGCGGGATGCTATTTTGGTGGATTTGGGTTGCATGGCCCCGCAGGGCAACCACATTCAACTTTTTTTTAAAGAAATGGTGGGGTGATTTTGGTGGATTTGGGATGTATGGCCCCGCAGGGGCAATATTCAACTGAATGCAACCACATGCAACTAAATTTCTGATTTCAAGTTCCATTTTTCAGTTGTCATTTTCGACCTCATTTTTGAACTCTTATATATATATAAGATTTAAAAAATGAGGTCGAAAATGACAACTGAAAAATGGAACTTGAAATCAGCAACTGAATGCAACTAATTGCAATTGAATGCAACCACATGCAACTAAATTTCTGATTTCAAGTTCCATTTTTCAGTTGTCATTTTCGACCTAGTTCAAAAATGAGGTCGAAAATGACAACTGAAAAATGGAACTTGAAATCAGCAACTGAATACAACCACATGCAACTAAATTTGCAACTACATCCAACTTTTTCAGTTGCATTCAGTTGAATATTGCCCCTGGCGGGGCCTTGCAACCCAAATCCACCAAAATCACGCCACCATTCAGTTGAATATTGCCCCTGGCGGGGTCTTGCAACCTAAATCCACCAAAATCACCCCACCTTTAAAAAAAAAGTTGAATGTGGTTGCATTCAGTTGAATATTGCCCCTGGCGGGGCCTTGCAACCCAAATTCACCAAAATCACCCGACCTTAAAGAAAAGAGTTGAATGTGGGTGCATTCAGTTGAATGTGGTTGCATTCAGTTTAATGTGGTTGCATTCAGTTGCAACCAAAATAGCACCCTACCTTAAAAAAAAAGTGTTGAATGTGGTTGAAAATGCTGGGCAGCCCGGGCGGGGGGGAAGGGTTGACCTAATTTGTAGTATTTTTGCAATTTTGAAACTTAGTTTAGTAAAATTGCAATTAATTAAAGGAGATAGTATTTTTGCAAATAGAAACTTTAAATCTAGTATTTTTGATAAATACCCTAATATATACCCGAAAATATCATACCATATTTTTTAATTATTAATAAAATACATTAAAAATCCGTATACATTGTTTATAATAGGGAAACGTTAGTATAATCCGTAAACATGAGTATATTAAATTATATTAAAATGAAAAATATTAAAAATAATGATTATATAAAAACATAATTGTAATATTAAATAAAATTTATAACATAATAAAAGAAATCCGTGCATCGCACGAGCATTGAAAGTTTGTCGGTTCGATTTTCAGTATGGTCATCCTAATTATTAAAATAAATAGTAAAATAATATAATTAGTGATAAAGTCGATTGCCTTTTTTTAATTAAAAGAGATTTGATTTTAATTGATTAATGATATTAGCTTTTATAAATACCTAAAATATCGTATCTTCCAATCAATAATATTTCTTTCTAAATAAAACACGTTAACTTTTATTTTAAAATATAATCTTACAATAATTAATATATACCCAAAAATATAAAACTATATCATCTAATCCCAAACAAAATATAATAAAAATTTGTATACAACGAATAATGACCATTAGATTTTTAATAAAAAATCAGAACCGTTAGATCTAATGATTAGATATACTATATGTTTAAATTAATTTACTAAAATTGCAAGGTTCGAATTCTGTCAATGAATTTTTTTTTTTTAAAATTTTATAATATAAGTTTTAAACCACATAAATTTGCAATCATTAATGTATATCCAAAAATATTACACCATTTTGCCGTTAGATTTTTAGTAATTAATAAAAACTGTTAGATGTAATTATAAGGTATATTTTATGATTAAAGTACTTTACTAAAAATTCAAGTTTCGGATCCCTTCAACAACATATTTAACTTCAAATTCTATAATATAAATTTTAAATTATGCATATCATTAACTAAATTTATATTAAATTATATTAAAATTATATTAAAATAATTTTTACAAAATAATGATTAAATAAAACATAATTATAACATAAAATAAAATTTATAATATATTAAAAGAAATCCGTACCATACACGGGTTATAAGCTAGTACAAATATTATGATCCGAATCCCAAAATATCATTTTCCCAAAATATTATGTTCGCACCACTATCCCTAATTCCCTATTTTTAGCGAACTTAAATGCCCAACTGGAAATCAAAAGAGTGAATTAATCCCAGTATTCGTAAATACAGGGACGCCCAATTTGTGGGTAAAGAAATAAAGGAATGATGACAAATTGTTCGACTGCGAAACCCATTTTGTCACATTCAATCGGAATTCAACAACTTGCAGAATCTCGTCAATTTAAGGTATCCAATCGAATTCAAAGTGAGTTTTGTGTTCTGTTTGTTTATTATGTTCTTTTCAGAATAATCAAGCTTGGGTAACCTAACTGTTGCTCACCCAGTATATGTTTTAAAGCTTTGCATTTCGCTTAAAAATATCAAAGTGAAAATATGTTATCTAAACATTATTTTTATTGTGGAAAATGCGATACTCAAAGTTTGAACACGACAAGAGTTTATGCAATTCTCCAGTCCTAGTTGCGATCCGGTCATTGACACAAATGTGACATATACAACTAATTTACGCATATTGACTTACCATGTTGCGTGGGGGTTTGCTTTGTCTTAACGAGGGATGTAATATAGCCCTCATCAAGTTTATCAAGTTTTAATAGGTGTATCGGAGTATATTGTAACCAAGTATCGTGTCACTAATGTGACCATGATTCAGGATTGTAGGAGTTAATTTATTGATATGTGGTTGCATATTGGCTTTGATAATTAATATATTTTGCCATTGCAAGTATTATTTTATTCTGGATTCTGGATATTTTAATTTTTGTAAAAGTGTTTTTTATTAAAAATATTTTAGACATCTCTGGACTGAATTTTAGGCATGATGAATTGGTATTCCATCAGACAAATTTGGAAAATACAATTTTTTTTTGAGATTTTTTGTTTTTTTGGTAATCTGAATTTTTGTGGGCATTTTCTGAAAACTATTTTAAATAACTATAGATATATATGGGCATCTTATAGAAAAATGTTTTTTTAGGTTAATATAATATTTTTATATATGTTGGTAAGTTGTCAAATGACCATGGGAAACTTAATATTTTTGTGACTTTTTTGGAAAAATATTTGGGTAACTTCAAAATTGTGGGAAGAGCGTTAAATTATCATTAATATATTGTAAATTATTAGGTTCGCATGTCATACTGTTTTCAGTGAATATTAATACTTCTGAGAATGTAGGGACCAGTCCCCCCCCCCCCCTAAAAAAGGGGTAGTTTGTAACACCACAAGCTCGCATGGAAACTTTGGGGCAATTAGTTTGGGATATAATCGCTTTAAGTATGACTACCAAGTACACCAACAAATCATGATCTTTTTGGGGCTTTGGTGGGCTTGCAGATTATTTAGGCTAGTGCATTTCGGACTTGTGATGAATTTTATTTTCTGTATGGACCCCAACTTAGATTAAACTCAGGATTAGTCCCCGCTGTTCACAGAACGTGGTCTGTCGCTCAACCCTTCTTATGCACAGGTCACACTGTCTCTGGACATAACTAATTCACTAATAAGGCTAATTTTCTCCAGATGTTTTGCATTAAAAAAGGCATCATGTTTTGTAAATGGAAACTACATCTTAGTTATCACCCATTTGTACCTCGATTCGTCATAAAGAGCCTTTTTTTTTCACTTGCTCTGTGATTTTTTAACCTAGTACACCAAAACCTCAAGTTAGGAAGACAACCTAAATTTTATTAGCAACCAATATCTTGAGATTTCTTTTTAAATCATCAGAGCTTGATAGCAACGCAATCTCTGGTAGTGCCTATGGCTCGTATTATGAATTTTTTTTTTTTAATTTTAGTGGCATCAGGTATTGCCTCAAATTTCAATTTCATCATTTTAAGTGTCGACAACTTGATCCAATCTCTCAACATATTATATTGCTGAATTTAAAGTTTAATTATCTTTAGAACATGTACTTAATTTATTCGATGATGCTACTGGTTATTGCTTTCTATCCGCGTCTGTTGTAATTATGTGCAAGCTATGTGTCATTTTGGACATCCAAGCTTTTAACTATTTATATTTACAGTCACGGATTAATCCTTTTACTGCCATTCTAATGTTATTGGTGTGTTGTATATTATTTGTATTATTCTAACCCCCAAGGTAATCTTGATAATTTTGTTTCACTTCTATTTGCCACAATGCAGGCGTGGTTCTTGGATCAATTTGGAGTGCTTCATGATGGGAAACAAGCTTATCCTGGTGCAGTTTCAACATGTATGTTTTTACTTGTTTGTTATCTTCATAAGCTTGTTTAAGTGTTCCTTTTGCCTTGGTTATTGATTGAGTTTACAAATAGTGCTATATGTTCTAATGTTTGTTATATTAGTAAGAAAATTGGCTGGCTCTGGTGCAAAGATGGTGATTATTAGCAATTCTTCTAGACGTGCATCAACAACGATGGAAAAAATAGGGAACCTGGGTTTTGATCCATCTCTGTTTGTTGGAGCAATCACGAGTGGAGAATTAACCTATCAATACCTTCAAAGGTTGAGTACTGAACCTTGAAAATGGTGGATATATATATATATATATATATATATATATATATATATATATATATATTTGTTGCTAACATGGATACAGTTATTTCATTTAACTGTGATATCCATCACTTGGTAATCCACATATCACAATCAAAGAACTCGTTGGAATTCTGTACAAGTTAAATAAAAAAGATGTTTATAGTTTTTTTACTTCAAAAAAGTTTAATCAACTTTTTTGTTATAAAAATAGTTTAATATGTTTAATGTGATACTGAATGTCTGCGATAGTGGTAACATTTTATTAACAAGTTATCACAACTTTACTAAACATCTTTTAAGTTTAGGTAATTATGTTGAGCAAAAGTATTGTATGATTTTACGAAATTTGCTGATGGGGCACTTTTTGTGAGAAGAGAGGGTATATTAAAATATTATTTTACCCGGTGTATGTCCCTTTACTGTTCTATGATCTAGAGTATTTGATTAATTATATGAGTTATGAAGAGGGTAGTCTAACACCCTAATGATGCTGCCTAACAGATCTAGGCCGTGGAATCACCACCACCCTAGTGAATAGTCTCACAATTGATATCTTGAAGTGTAATTCTGTAGGGCTCTTTTGAAGGGGTTGTCAAAGATGCAAACACCTTGCAAATAGCCAGTCGCAAGTTAAGCATGGAAAAAAGCACTCCGATTGGCTACATACCAAATACTTTGAATGACTCTCTAAGGTGGAGAGAATCGAATTGGGCAATAGTGTTAATATGTGTTATAGCATTATTCATATACTTTCAAACCATGTTATACAGGGTCTGCTCTGGTAGTTTCTACATTTTATACTTTGGCGACTCCTAAGATTCCATCCAACTCACAAAGATGCAGCAATTTCATTTTTGATTTGAAAAATGTTCACAAGAGGAAATTTGTTCTAAAAGTTAATCCTCAGTTATCCAGATTGCCCTTCCAACATAAGTTTTTAATACGGGATAATTAATTTATTCGTCCCTCAATTATATGTCGTTTTTGGTTTAGATCCCTCTACTAAAAAAAATACTTTCACTATTTTAACTTTTAAAATTTCTGATTCATGTCCTTCCGTCTGATTTTGACTAACGTCCGTTAGTCTTTTGTTGACTTGGAAACTTAAAAAAAATGTAATGATACATGGCATCTTATGTGTGAAATTACATACTCACATATACACATATATTCTATACACATACCCACTCTTCCTCTTCTTCTTCCTCTTCCTCTTCCCGCCACCATCATATCCTGCCACGCATCGTTCGGCCAAAATCGGTGACGTCATCGGCTACACCCTCCCCTTTATCATCCGATCACAAACTTGCCAAAATTTTCTAATTTTCTTCCTAAATTAAACACAAATTCAAATTTTTAGAAAATAAAAACAATAAAACAAACAGAAATAATTGTACATACACACACAACCACTGCAATCGTTCATCATCGGATCGGTAATTAGGGTTATTATCAATCTCTTTTCTCTCTATGTCTCTCACTATCACTATCCGAATTAAAGTTGTTTTATTTAGTAAAATTAGGGTTAATATGTTTATTTTGAGGTTATAAATTTGAAGGTTTTGTGGATTGGTAGTTTTATATGTGTCTATATAAGTCTCGTATGCATAAGAGAGTGATGCGTGTATGTATTGGTATGTATATATACGTATATGAGAGAGGGAGAAGAGGGAGTTTGAGGTGCCACATATATTGCCACATAGTTATACATTTCATTTCTTTTTTTTTTTTTTTTTTTTTTTAACTTTCCACCTCAACAAAGACTAACTGACGTTAATCAAAATTAGATAGAAGGACAGGAATCATAAATTTCGTAGGTTAAAGTATCGAAATTATTTCTTTTTTAGTACAAGGACCTGGACCAAAAACAGCATATAGTTGAAGGACGAATGAATTAATTATCCCTTTTTAATACTTGTGGTCCAACACTAAACTCTTTTTGGACCAACTACTATCTGATAATTCATTTCAACTTGTGCATCCTGATTGCCTTTTGAACATGAATTTTTAATAATACTAGCTTATAACCCGTGCAAAGCACGGATTAGTTTTAATTTTTTATAATTTGTTTATAGTTTAGTATAATAATATTATAAATATTAATTGTAATATGTTATTGTAAGAATTGGAACCTTACATATATAATAATTTTTAGTACTAAATATAAATTACTATGTTGGCGGGAATCGAACCTTAGAGCTCTGTATATAACAACTTTTAGTATTGTTGTATCTAACGGTCATGATTTATTTGAGTTGAATATCTAACGGTTGTGAATGTGGGATAACCAAAAATGAGAGGATAACCAAAAATAGGGGTTAACCAAACTACAAATTATACCCCATTTCGCTTATTATAGTATAGTATAGATAGTATAGATTGGTCCAACACTTGAACTCTTTTCGGACCAACTACTATGTGATAATTCATTTCAACTTGTGTATCCTACTCTTTTTGTAACAAACAATATGTGGAATCATCCTTTACTATTGCATTTCATCTTTTCTTTTCATATTCAAGCTTATATAACTTTCTTTCCCACATATCCACAAAACATCTTGTAGGATTCTATTTCGTTGTATCAAAAGGAACCTGAAATTTTTTTTTTTGCCAAATTTTCTTACCGGGGTTATTATTATTATTTGGCTCAATCACAGGGTCCAACACTTAAACTCTTTTTGGACCAACTACTATCTGATAATTCATTTCAACTTGTGCATCCTGATTGCCCTTTGAACATGAATTTTTAATAATATTGGTCCAACACTTATCAACTTGTGTATCCTACTCTTTTTGTAACAAACAATATGTGGAATCATTTCTTTACTAATTGCATTTCATCTTTTCTTTTCATATTCAAGCTTATATAACTTTCTTTCCCACAGATCCACAAAACATCTTGTAGGATTCTATTTCGTTGTATCAAAAGGAACCTGATTTCTTTTTTGCCAAATTTTCTTACCAGAACCACTCTCTGGGGTTATTATTATTATTTGGCTCAATCACAGGGTCCATTCTTTAAGAACTATGGTGAAAATATGCTAGCTGTAGTTGCCACCTTATAAATCTAATATGCTATGAATATATAGAAGCTCATACGGTATCTTTTAAAATATACGCTATAAGTAATTTAGTGTGGTGCCATCAAGCATAAGATTGAAATTAACTTTGCATCAAACAGAAAATAAATCTGTATCTTGCAATCTCGGCCGCACTCTTGCATCCAAAAGACTATACCTGTGCTAAAAGTTTAGAAACACTCTCTATCTGCCTAAGTTATTTGAAAAATCCTCAATAATTTCTATCCTACAATCCAGGCATTGTTATATAGATGGAGGAAGCAATGAAACTACTCTTATTTTTTGGTAATAAACTACTCTTTAATGCGTGGAAAACAGATTATATAGACAAACATCTCATGTTGTCATTAATCCCTGTCACTGCTTTAAAAGGAATTGCTTGGACCCTCACAGTTGTTGCTATGATCAAAACAACTCTTCAGAATTCAGATATTGCTTTAATAGTAGTCTTTTCTCCACATCATTATTTTCAAAGTTTTTATTCATTCCTAGGTATGTTTTACAAAATTTTTTGCTTTCTTATCTGCAGTCATTCACGAAACAACTTTTGTTCGGAATGTATAGCTTAAAATTTTGTACAACTTTGTAATTTTTATACTCATATTAACAATTCTCAGATTTACAGGCTTCAATGTTATATACCAGCTTACCGTTTCAGTTGTGCGTCTTGTCTTTACAAGATTGATCCGATACAACTAACCTCATTTCACATTTTGCCTAAACATATATGGGCAAAACTTTATTCTTACTCTGCTTTGATATATATCTTTTTTACATTGACTAGCATATACTATATATGAATTTGGAAATCAAGAACTGTGTTATGGAACTTATACTTACAGGAGAGATGATGTTTGGTTTGCTGCACTAGGACGGTCCTGTATTCACATGACATGGAATGACCGCGGTGCTATATCCCTTGAGGTATCTTAATTTTTTTTTTTTTTTTACATCTATGGTCTACCTTTTCCTTTTTAATTTATATACTCCCCTGTTTCTTTATGATTGTATGTTTTTTCGTACCTTTTGTTTTCTTGATCTACAAAATGACTTTACATACACAATGTTGTTATACTTATGTATGTAATTATTTGAGAAGCTGTGGTTGAAATTTTCTCTAGAACAGTGAATTTATGGACATTGCTATTTAGGCTATAATGTAAACAGCAAAAAAATTGTCTCAAAACATTTCACTAACGAAAAGCCACTTAGTTTTGTCTTCAAGTGCATTTGATAGTTTGGAGTCCAATTAAGAAGTAGTGCATTTTCTGAAATCTAGGAATGCTTTTGGTTGCCCATTTTTTATTACGAGTTTGATCACACACTGGTTTTAAATGGATTCGTTATGCCATCTGTTTAGTGTAAGTTTCAAGAATAGCCTATCTATGAACTATTCTCTTGTTTGTTCCTCCGGTAATCTCTAATATTTCTATTAATTAAGTTGATAATACATGTTGGAATTGTATCCATAGGGCTTAGGGTTAGAGGTTGTGGAGAAAGTTAAAGATGCTGATTTTATATTGGCACATGGAACTGAAGCTTTGGGGCTTTCCTCTGGAGAAGCGATGCCAGTGAAGCTCGAGGATCTTGAAAAAATATTGGAGCAGTCAGCGAGTAAAAAAATACCGATGGTAGTGGCAAATCCAGATTTTGTTACGGTCGAGGCTAGAGCTTTACGCATAATGCCAGGTAAAGTTTTTTTTTTTTTTTTTTTTTTTATGTGTATGTAAAGTTTTGCTATTGCACAAAAAGGATGTCTTTGTCAATGGAAAGGTGCAGTTTTACAAGAAAAAGTATTATAAATGTATGGAAAATAATCAAAATTGACACACTAGTAATTTTCTCCTTAATTAATAAAAGTTGATGTTGTCCAATCTATTTGCAGTCTATTCACTTTGGCACATTAACATTTTACTAAAAAGTGTCATTGTAATACATTTTCTATAGTAACCTCTGTATCTATATATTTATAAATATACCTTTGCAGTGTCTTTATCCCGAATCTAATTCCAGAACTTTGAGTTTTTGTCTTGGCATGTGTATGTTATCACTTGAAACGGATTTAGCCATGTTAATATGCAACATAAGTGGCAACTTTTTCCCTTGTGCGCTGGGGTTGAATCTCACATCCATCCTCTATTGTTTTCAATTTGTTCTCAACCTCATTATTGCTAGTCATGTACTTCTTATATGCGGGTTCAAGTTTACAAAAGGAGTAGCTTTGATTATTCAATTTAAGAACATTTTAAGAATAATATTTTTTCGAATCTTTAATGTAGGAGGGTATGAAGATAAGTGTGCCATGTACTATATCTCATCTATGCCTTTCAGCATGATACCATCTAGTCACGTGGTTCTTGTAGTTTTCTTACATTAGTTTAAATCTACTTTGTAGTTTTGCTAGGTGTACTACATAAATTATCTAAAAGCAGTAACCAAATATCATATGGGCAATTACCACATTTTATCAGCTATTCAGCTTTTATGTATATCTAGTGGTGTTAAGGGAGTTTTCCTAGGCGTGAGGTGCATTGAGGAGGTGGCTTAAGGACACGCATGCCTCACTTGCGACTTGCGAAGGCACGAAGTGGATGAGAGGCTCACCTTATCAAGGTGAAGCCCGATTTGACCTATTTTAATATAAAAAAAGTAATTCAGGGAAGCCTAGTACTCCTAACTCATATGGTTGTAATAACGTACTCTATCCTTCGTTTTTCTTCTTCTTACGCGAAGTTCTTATTCTTTTCCATGGGTGACCTCTTCTTTTTTATGTTTGTTCGGTTGATGACAATTATTTATAAGAACATGGTATATAAACAAAATTTATAAGTTAGTTTATGATATAATATATTGCAAGGCTGCTTTATATATATATATATATATATATATATATATATATATATATATATATATATATATATAGGTTTATAACCCGTGCGATGCACTGGTTTTCTTTATTTTTTTGTGACTTTCGATTTATGTTTTAGTAGTTTATTAATTTTTTTATCTTGTTTTTAATTTGTTATTTAATATCATTAGAATTATTTATATTGTTGGTTATATTAACTAGCGTTTTATCGTGTGACGCGCCGACCCATAATTATTATTACAATAATAATAATAATGTTCGAAATTTAAAAATTTAAACACAAAAGTACATATTCCCCATTAATACAAATTGTATTAATACCTGAATTTAGGTATAAAAAAATAAAAAATGTCATTTAATTATAAAAACTATATTATTTTATGTTTATCAATTAAGTTACTTATAGTTAATCATATTCTAACGAAATTGTGCATGGTTGGTCTATTTGTTAGATTGATATTTATTAATAAATTCTTAAGGGGTGTACTTTTAAAGTAAAAATTTCAAGGCATATTAGAACCTAAACTATTATGAGATATAAGATCTAACCATAATCCCATAATTTTTAAAGTACTGTTAATTTGGACCGCTTATTTTAAATCTTATAGAGATAAGCGATAAGCGATATATACATTTATTTTTCTTTCATCTTTTTTGACGAACTCGTGAAAAAATGAATTTTAATCGACACTTCCCTCATTTTTATCTCTTTCTTTTTCTTTCCCCCATTTCTTCATATCTATTTATATTGTCACGGTTTTATCAACTCTCCACCATTGCATGTTTATTCGATGTTGTTGCCAGTGACGGATCTAGGGGTCCATAGGGGTTCCTGCCCCCTAAGAATGGTAGAAAATAGCAAGTACTATATAGTTTGTACCATTTACTTCTGTTCAGTTGTTGAATTCATGTATAATTTTACCTGAAAGCCTATTTTCAACTCGCGAGTACTAAATCTCATTTCTTCATTTGTTATCATGTTTACTCTTTCTCTTACTGTTCTTTTTAGTGTTTTCTTAAAAATTTTCTATACAGGTTTTTTACATGCTTTTAATAATATAAACACTTCTAACTATTATTCAATCATTACAATTATTTTATGAATAACATGGTGAAATGAGTTAAATTTTAAACCCCTTTTTTTAGTTTAAGAGATTAAAAATAAATATTTTTTTAATTATTATATGAATCACCCTTCCCCTAAAATTATCTTTTGCGCTCGTCACCGATTGTAGCCTTTCGATTCATCTTCTTCGTCTCTATATTCATTTCTAGATAACAATAATTTCACCATGTTTGTGATTTCATCAAAGTTGTGGTGAATTGTACAGAATTTTTGTTAAGTTTTATGGTGATTTTAGCTTGTATTTGGTGATCTGTAGATAGTGGTGGCTTGTAAATATATGACAGTGGTGGTGACTAGTGATTATGGTAGAGAGGGTGGTGATAAGTGGTGGTAATGTGGTATGATTGTGGTGATTTCAATATGTGGGGATGATTTGTAGGCGGTTGTTGGAGGTGAAGGCCGGAGGTTTTGACAATTTGGTTTTGGTGAATTTTGTTTTATTGTGGTTATTTCTATTTAAATCTGATGATTTAGATATTATATTGAGTGGGCGGATGGGGTTGTTAGAGATTGCGGAGATGGTGGCAATGTGACCATACGAATACATTGGTTTTGGTTTAATTTGAAAATTTCGGAATGATGTTGGTGGTCATAGTTGTTGGTTTCGGGTGGCAATTGCTAGAGGTCGGAGATTGTGGTTGAAGTAAAAGTAAGATGGTGGTGAAAGATGAAGATGTAGGTAAGAATAAATAAGATTTTATTTTTAAAGTCATCTAAATATAAAAGGTGAAGATGAATAAAATCTTCAAATGAAACAAAATAGGTAAACATATGGTAAGTAAAAATGAATGATTTATCAGTTTAATTTTCACAATTTTCTCAACAGATGCAGAGCTGTAATCTCTCCCTCTCTCAAAACATAAAATGTTAGAGAATTTGTCTGTTTATGCCATGTAACATATCTTTATTTATTTGTTTGAGTGGTTACATTTGTTGATTGCATGTTGTTCATGTTGCTTCGACGATGATGATCCATCGTTTTAATTTTATATTTCTCTCAAAAGATGCACAACTGGATTCAGTCTTGAACCATTAAATGTTGAAGATTTTCTCCTTTTGCTTTGTAACATATCTTTCTTTATATTTTGGATGGTTACATGTGTTGATTCCATACGATGATGACCAAATTTTAGGATTGTGAATTGTGATCGGTTTGTAGAATTTGTATGACAAATGTTAAAATTAGATCATAATAGGTTGAATGTATATCGGTTCAATTATTTCGAGTGATTATTATTTTACAGTTGTGCTACGTTACTTTCGCATTATTTATATCTTTAATCATTCAACTATTATAAAGAACTAGCTTTATAACCCGTGCGAGGCACGGGCATATTCTAGATTAACGTGTTATTATGTTTTGAGATGTAACTTTTTCAAATTTGTATCGAGACTTGACGTATTAATGGATACTGTTCGTAAGAGATGTACATTATCGAGTATGGACAAAGGTTTATTAGTAGATTTCGTATTAACGGCATATCCTATTTATATATAAAATTTTGTAAATTTTACAACAGTAAATAATTCTCAAATATTTTTTCCAAAACCAACTTTATAATCCACACGAGACACAAACATGTTATAAACTCACATGTTAAATTATGCACATGTTTTGAAAGTGAAATATATGTTGTGTTGTGAGATGCAATTTCTTCATATTTTTTTTAGTCGAGACTTACTTTACAAATGAATACTATTCGTAAAATATGTAAGTTGGAAGTCCTTTGAAATTTTGAATTGGGACAATTTTTTATCATTAATATAATATAGGAGGGGTTATTTAGTAATTTTCATGATGATTGAATTGTCTCACGATATATTAATAATGAGTTTTATAATATAATCAAAACTGATGTATAGCATAGTGGTAAAAATATAATATAGAAGGGGTAATTTAGTAATTTCATGATGATTAAATTGTCTCGATATATTAATGAGTTTTATAATATAATCAAAACTGATGTCTAGCATAGTGGTAAAAAATCTCATTTTTAAGTTAGAGGTCAAGGGTTCAATTCCCATTAGGAAGAATTTTTTTATGATTATTAAATTGTCTCATAATATATTAACAATGAGTTTTATAATATAAGCAAAATTGATGTCTAGCATTATGGTAAGAAATTTCACTATAAGTTAGAGGTCAAGGGTTCAATTACCATTAGAAACAATTTTTTTATCATTAATATAATATAAAAAGGGTAATTTAGTAATTTCATTCTGAATAAATTATCTCATGAATCCCCTATGCTATTAATAATATAATAGATTATTTTTAAATAAAATGTTAGAATATTCTTGTTATAAGATTAATTTCAATATTTTTAGTTGGTTTAGTCTAATTTTATTATTATTTTTTCTTACTTTTAAAATTTATACAAAAAAAATTGTTGAACACTCATGTAGAATTTTGAAGTATATTGCTATGTGAAAGTAATGATATTTTAGTTTTGAAAATTGTTTAATAAAATAGAAAATTTAATAACATTTTTTAATTTAACAATTGAAAGTAACTTGTGTATTATATATAAGATTACAAACGAACCGAATCGAATTCGAACGATACTTTATCGAACTCGAGCAATTTTGTATGCAAACGGAACAATATTTGAAATATTATCAAACAATTTTATTTTATTTGAACTCGAATTCGATAACATATCATGCTGAAGTTATTGAGTTCGAATTCGAAGCGAGCCATACTAAAAAATTAATCTTAAAGTTTAATTTTTTACAACCTTAATCATAAATGTACTAAATTTTTTATCATAAAATTCGAACTTGAGTCTTTAACGAATTGATTAGTGTTCAGTCATAATATTATTAAACATATTGTGTTGTTCGAACTCGAGTTCGATTATATATCAAATCGAACTTATCGAGTTCGAACCAAGTTGGACCAGAAAAACTTATTGAACAATTTTAAAAAATATATTCACTAAAATAAATAAATAGTTATTTACTATTTATAAAAAAGTAAATCCATATAATAAGATAAAAGAGTAATATCAAAATTAGTATACTCTTTATAAAAATAGAATATTATAATAAAAAATACTCTTTATAGTAATAAAGAGTATATACTATTTATTATTTATTTAATGAGTATATTTATTTATTATGAACTTTAGATTAAAAGAGTGAATGATCGATAAGTATTTACGAAAATTGCTTATATAGTATATAAAAGTATAATTTTGATTAACTTTAAATTAAAAATGAAATAATTTGTAAATATCTTATCATTTAAAAAGTGTTCATTCTAAATATGCTAAATCAAGTAATTATTATATTTAGAATTAGATCTGTTAAGTAATCATGATTAGTGAATTAGTAAATTAGGATAAAATGATATTATTGGGCCAAATTTTAGTGATAAATTATGATTGCCTCTAATATATATTTAAGAAAATAAATCCATAATATATTATAATATAACTATGATTGATTTTGATTGAAAAGAGTGGTTGATTAATATGTATTAATATATATATAAAAATGAAAATATATAATATGTTTAATATTTTTTGATGTAAAACAATATGTAATATATGAATATGTTTAATTAAATTATTACTATATTCAAATTAAAATTATTACCTAACCATGGTTTGTAAATTAGGATAAGAATGGTAAATAAGGAAATCGTTTAATATAATTTGATTGGTCTAAAATTTAGGAGTGACATCTGATGGTTCTAAATTAATTCATAATTTTTTGATTGGTTAACTATATGTTAACTAGACTTTGGTAGACTCAAGAAGTATTATAATAAGAGAGTAGGGAACCTAAGATATATCTCAGGTAAGTTCCCTGAGATAGTATAATTTTATATGTAAATATGTGTGGGCATTTTAGTAAAATGAAGATTTGTTTAAAATTTTATTAATTAGCCCTGCGGGTCCAATAAATTCTAAAATGTATCTCAGGAAAGTTCCCTGAGAAGGGTCCTTTTTCTCTTATAATAAAGGATTAATTTAAATGATAAATTATTGGATTATCTTTAGTCTGGTTTTAGTATAATAGTTAGATGTATGTAGCGTTTGTGTAAAAATGTACGAGTTAACTGTATAAATCTATAATTTGGTTAGTGTTTGTATATAATTTATGTGCAAATTCTTAGAACACCGTAGATTGATGCTTTGATTGGGAATTTTAAGTTTGCGAGCTTGATATGACCTAAATTATGTATTACCATCCTAAATTACGTATACTGATTGACTATGAATTATACCTATAATCGGTTATTATAATAGAAGTATAGATGTGAATTTGGCTTTCAAAGTTTTGCCATAGTTCATCAATAGAAAATACTTAGCGACTACAAAATCTTAGATAGAACTTTGACAAGAAGATGGTTAATAATATTTTCAACTCTGTATGTTCTAATTTGGTTTTTTTTATTCTCTTTCTTTTTGGCATACTATATTGTTGGTAGATTTTTTACATGTTTAAAGGTAATTAATTTCGTAATTTTGTACCGTTCATCAAGTTTCTAAGGTATACTTTCTTTGTGAAATTATGTTTGGTTGAGAAATAATTCCTTAATACGTTTCATTGGGTATTTACAATCTTTCTATAATACGTATATAAAAAGTATATTAATTTATTGCAACTATTGCACCTCTCTTTGAGGAGGTTAGTATATTAATTATGCGTGCCTAGTTTGTAGAGGAATCTTTGCACCTTAGTGTGCCTCTCACAAAAAATGATATTGTATATGTTTGCTTTCTTTTCTATGTTCACTTGCTACATGCAATTATAACTATGCATCTGTATAAGAGGTTAATTGATAAGTCGTATATTTGTAGGTACATTGGCGGACAAATATGAAAAACTTGGTGGTGAAGTAAAGTGGATGGGCAAGCCTGGGGAGGTAATTTAATGATATGAATAAAAGTTCTGCCTAGTTCTGTTTTGCACACACTTGCTATAATCATTGCCAGATGAGTCATCATGTCATTGAACTATTAAGCTATACTATATTTGTTATATAATTTAGAGTAAAGTGCACTTTGTGTACCTGAAATTTGCCGAAGACACCACTTGCAATATATTTTAGAAATTAGCATTTACAAAACTGAACAAACACTTTACTTAAACTTCGTGTACTACCGTCCATCTGCTACTAACTCCGTTAAATCATCAGGGATAAAATTGTATTATTCCATCTACACTTTCACTCACATCCGAAACCCTAACAGGCGTATTCTCGATCGACAACAAAGCCCTTCGTTGTCGTGAGGAGGTTTCGTAACATTAACAAGAGAGTTCGAAGACTTGATTAAGCTTCTTGGGCTTGAATTAATGCAGTTGCAGGACTAGTAGACATTGTTTGGTTTGGCGAATGTGACTGTGAAGATGGGTATGACGCCGTTCTTGAATTAAAACTCCAGCTACCTAAATCTAACCCACCGGAATTCAAAACGCCGCCGTTTGGACTTGCATTTGGTGAAAAAAACTCCTCTTCTTGATCTTGATCTTCTTCCTCTTCAAGCTCTTTGTTCTTGTAGTATAATTGTTCTCCGGAGGGGTTTTGTTTAGGTAATGGTGGTAATGTCCAAACAGTTTGGACATAGGACATTGTTGGAAAATTATGGACACTAGTGACATTAGTAGTAATTGTAGTCTTGGTAGAGGTCGTACTTGTTCCGGGATCTAGGTGACTATTAATTGCCCTCTCCCTCCCTAGTCCCTCCTTCCCTCTCGCTTTTCTCCATTTTTCTCACCCACCTAGACCAGTTACAATATAATGCAACTACATTCAACTTCGCAATCTTGGTGATTGGGCGTCCTTGAATTTGATGTAGAGACAAAGATAAGATATACAAGTTGTGATATTTTTCCTTTTTGGTTTTGACGTTTATTATCATTGTAAAATTATGAGAAATTTTATGTTCATTGTCTGTTAAGTAATGGTTGAGGTAAAATATTCATCATGGAGAGCTTATACCTTTTTCGCTGTTGTGTATGACTATGTAAATCGCAGGAAATCTCGTCCCTTACATTTACATTTTCTTTTGGTATTCAAAATCACCGTTAGTAATTTTATCATCCAGTTTTACTCAGTACACCTCTTGCTATCTTCTAAATGGTGGCATGTTAGCTCCCAGGGATTATAATTCTAGGTCTACAATTCCGTACAACAAACATAGCCGTAGAGTCTTAGACCGTAGTTAGGAGTGGACATGTTATGTGGTGGTATGTTGTCTAACCAAAAACAGCCGGATGTGTTTACAAATCAGTGAAGTTTGAACATTGCAAGTTCTTGCAGCCTTCAAGCTGGTGGTACCGATAAAAGAAAAACATCTTTAAAAATGTAAGCTGCAAAGACCTGACCCGGTGTTCCAACTTCCAAATAACATAATAATTTAAATATAATCATGATATTACCAAGTCAGCATATAAATTATGTACTCAATTTAATCTCTCCAGAGATTGGGGGAGAGAGAGATTGGAAGAAAGGTTGGTGAAGGATTTTTGTAATAGATGGGAAAAGACACTTTTACCCCTGATGATTTAACGTAGTTAGTAACAAATAGACGGTAGTACATGAAGTTTAAGTAAAGTGTTTGTTCAGTATTGCAAATGGTAGTTTCTAAAATATAGTATTGCAAGTGGTGTCTTCGGCAAAGTTCAGGTACACAAAAGGCACTTTACTCAATAAACTATGTAAACTATACTATATGTGTGATACAGTATATATATTATTAGGATCTTGCTCAAATGAGAACCCGTGAGAACTGAGATCTAATCTCAATCACACAATTTCAATACTAAATTTAAATCTCAACCACACACGTTGAAATTAGATCTAAAATTTCTTTATCATCCTTATCATAATCCTACGACCACATCCTTTAACCTCCCTCCTTCACCAACCACCACCAATCTCCGACCATCGCCACCAGCAACGTCCGACCGCCTACACCACCACTCCCTCCTCCACCAACCTCCAGCAACCTCCGACCGCCACCAGCACCAGCGTCCGACCACCAATACAAACTCCGACCGCCACCTCATCAATTCCGGCGAATCTCTCTCTCAGATACTTTACAACCAAACTCCGGGAAATATCAAATCTGTAAAAAGTTAGCTTCTGTACCTGGATTAAAATCCCGCAAGTGGTGATTTTTGTTGAAAATCTGGTGATTTTCATGTTTTTTTTTGCTACTTTTTATTGATTTTTGAGTTGTATTCAGTGATTATGTAAAATAGAGATGGTTTGTAGCCGGAGATGATGGTGGAATTGAAAATTCGAAGGAGAAGCTGGTGATTTTTGTTTACCGGTGGTAATTTTATTCTGAATAGTGGTGATTTTAATGATGGCGGTGGTGATTACTGGTGGGTGCCGAAGATGGGGGTCGCCGGAAATGGCGATCGCCGATGGCCAATGGTGGTGGATGGGTGAAGATGTAGTGTTGAAATATGAATTTTTTTTAAAATGAATGAATGGTGGGAGATGAGTGTAAGCTATGAAAATGAATGGATGAGATTAGATCTCATATCTCACAATAGTTGAGGGTTCTCATTTGAGCAAGACCCTAAAAAAATGTTATGTACCTCTCAGTTTGTTTGTTTTTGTTAACTGTTTATATATGTTGGCGTTTTCATGTTGCAGATGTCTTTTTTTTTTCAATTTTTTCTTGAATGAATGACCATATTTTGACACATTTATATATTTAAGGTAATATACATATATTTTGTTTTAGTATTATTAGCTCAGATACCGTGCGATGCTCGGATTTTTTTGGATATTATAAATTTTTTTATTTAATTTGATCGAAATTTTTGAGATATGAATTCCGCAGACTTAAAATTTTTTAAATGATGTGAATTAATAATAAAAATTATGTATATGTTGCATGTGATATTTTTAGAAAATGAGAAATTTTAGTTAGAAAATATAGAAAAGATTATACGTTTTAGGTGAAAAAGGTAATCTGTTAATTATTAGTATTTATATTATTATTATCAATTTATTTTAGGGCTTTTTTCATAAATACCCTTGCCTAAAAATCTTTTTGCAAAAATACATTTTTTAAAAAATATGATATTATGATATTATTATTCTATTTTATTAAACACAATTATGGACCGAAAATCAAAACTTTCAATATTTCAGCTTTAATATATTATTACTAGCTTATAAACTGTGCAATGCACGGGCTTATTTTGATATGTAATAAATTTTGTTTTATGTTACAATTATATTTTTGTAAAATCATTATTTTCAATAATTAGTTTGATTTTAATTCAAAAAAATTATATGAATTTAATTATTGTTATGCATGGTTTGAAATTTATATTATGAAATTTAAATTAAATATGTCGTTGACGGAATTTGAATTTTGAATCTTTAGGAAAGTATCTAACGGTTGTTATTTATTACTGAAGATCTAACTATCATCATTCGTTGTATATAGATTTTTATTATATATTGTTATTAGTGATAAGAAGATATGGTGTGATATTTTTTGGTATATATTATTGATTGCAAGAATATGTTTTAAATTTAAAGGTGACTTGTTTTCATTAGAAAACAATTATTAGTGATCGGAAGATGCGATATTTTTGGTGTTTATAAAGGGTAATATTTTTAAATTACAAGTAAACGTCCTTTAATTAAAAAAAGCAATCACCTAATTACCATTAATTACAATATTTTATTTAATAATTAGGATAACTGTACCGAAAATCAAACACCAAAACTTTCAGTGTTTCAGCTTTAACATAATAGCATAGATAGATTTATATTATTAGATAGAGCTGTGTTCTCATAACCGGACCGGGCATCGAACCGGAAGCCCTACTGGTTACTGGTTCGATTGGTTCAACTGGCTCAACCAGTGGTTCATCCGGTGTGAGTCATAATTATGTAATATATAATTATATATATATATTTAATTATAAATATAATTATATAAATAAATATATATATTACAAGGAGAAAGATTAGCAGTTATAGACATGAATTTGTTAGCACGGATGATGGATCATAGCCTAAGAATACTATGGGTTTAGTATTCAGTAGTAAAGTCTTAAATTTAAAGCCCAACATACTTAAATAAACTAAACTGAACAATATTTCAAAAAAAAAAAAGAAGAAGCTAAACTGAAAAAAACCGGCGGCCGGTCCGGTTTTTACCGGTTTTTGACCGGTTCTGAACAGGAAAACCGGAGGACTGGTTTTAGGGGTGAACCGAACCGGACCTGCCACCGGTTAACGGTCCGATCGGTCGAACCGGCCGGTCCGGTTTTCAAAACACAGAGATAGAGATTAATATATGATAATTTTGCTTTAACATAATAGCATAGATAGATTTATATTATTAGATAGAGATGAATATATTATAATGTTGTGGAATAAAAACTAGGTTATTAAAGTGCGGCTAGGGTTTGATTGTATTTAATACTAAGGTGTGTGAGCTTCGTGCTTTTAATGGCTGCTCTTGTGCTCGTGGCTGAATCTGTCTTCACAAGATACCTACGTACTTTGATGAATGTCAAAGATCAAGCCAAAAAACGTAGTTCTGAGAATGAGGGGTCAGGCCCTTTATATAGGCTGAGAAGCCTAAGAATTATGGTAGGATTCGGAGACTTGGTGGGCAAGTCACCTCGTTGAGGAAAGTTCTAGACTCCTTCCTTGTAGGAATCAATTTCCAAGTTGAATTGAATGCCTTGGAGGCTAAGTCTAACAAGAGTAGTATCCTTATTTGACTCTTATTTGCTGAGCTGTTTATTACCCTTAATATTAATTACGAAATTAATATTAAAAATAGGGTTTGGACCTTGTTGGTGGGCCCCACGTTTGGACCATACTGGGTCTAATTAATGCCATATTAAGTGTGTCTCTAGGGCTTATTTTTAGCCCATATCAGTTGCCCCCCAACTTCTAGGAAAACTGATCAGGTTTTCCTTGAAGTTTTAACGGCCTTTTTTGAGACTCGGGTCAGGGTTCATAATTATACACTAGTGTTTCACGAATATCGTCTTTTGTAAAGTGTGGAGCGAAATACACATTTACGACGATTTGCCTTGTTCGAGGCTTGAGCAATTTTCTAATAACCTTGGTTACTGAATCTTGCCTTTTTCATATGAAGGAATCATCCATAGTACTTCCCGTATCATATTTTTTTTTTTGGAGTTGTACAGTACCCACAGGTATTTTCAAAAAATTCGACCAGGATTCATTTATTTCGACCAAGATTTTCGACCAGGAATTCGATCAGGATTCTGGTCGAATTAAGGCCTTCGTGAATCCCTGGTCGACAGGTTTTTCGACCAGGATTCCTGGTCATTTCGACCAGGATTCTGGTCGAAGTATGCGTTCAGTTATTCTCTGCTCGAAGACTTTTTCGACCAAGATTCCTGATCATTTCGACCAGGATTCTGGTCTAATTTAGTGTCAAAATATATCTTGGTCGACAGCCTTTTCGACCAGGATTCCTAGTCATTTCGACCAGGATTCTGGTCGAAGTAAGCATCTAAATATATTTTTGATTGAAGGCTTTTTCGACCAGGATTCTAGGTCATTTCGACCAGGATTCTGATCGAATTAAGCGTCAAAATTTCTTCTTGTCGAACATATTTTCGATCAGGATTCTTGGTCATTTCGACCAGGAATCTGATCAAATTAAGCGTCAAAATTTCTTCTCGTCGAATACACTTTCGATCAGGATTCTTGGTCATTTCGACCAGGAATCTGATCGAATTAAGCGTCAAAATTTCTTCTCGTCGAATGTATTTTCGACTAGAATTTGTGATCTATTCGACTAAAATTCTGATCGATATCCAGGCCTTCTTGGCTAGTGGGCCTGCTTTATTGAGTCTCATGTTTTGTTGGGCCTATGGGCCTAAGTGAGTTTTGACCTAGCCCAATTCCAGAAGCTTCGATGATTTCCATAATATTTTCCAAAATATTTCTGATTTTTCTTGCAAAATATCTTAGATATTTTTTGTGGAACATTCCAGAATTGGGCCTTTTCAAATTGGGCCGACTTCACGGGCCTTTAGCAGGTCAATTCTATCATTTTGACCGGTCATTGTAGGTTTTTTGACCGTTTGCAAGTATTTCAACTGGTTATAGAATTCTATAAAAGAGTGAGAGTGGAGAGTTCACTTCTCACACTCTCATTTCTACTCCACACTTCTCTCACTTTTAGCTAGTAATTTTCTCTCAAGTCTCCGTCGAAGTTTTCTCGGCCAATTCCGGCCTTATTCTCCGATCGTCTTCTCCGTTTTAAGTCGAGGATCTCAAGCTGTCATCAATGACAGACAAAGCTCAAGCTCGCCTTATGAAAATGAACTCAGCCTCTTCCAAAGGTACCATCAAAATTCGTTCTCCTTACACATCTCTTTTAGATATGTTAAATGAACGAGCAGACGAGTATCCCTCCTTAGCCGAGTTAGATGCGTTTGATTGTTGTAATACATATCACGATTTTGATGAAATCGTTAAATATAACAAGTTATATAAAATTAGAAAACCTTATAAACTTGTCCCAGCTGGGCCAGTGACAGGCCGTGTCATTGGAGGCCCAATGCTTTGTGTATCTATAGGGAGTGCTTAATAGCGGGGCTCCGTTTCCCATTTCATGAGTTCATCCCCCGCCTTTTAGCTGACATTCATTGCAGCCCTTGTCAACTACCCCCAAACGCATGGAGAATAATCCTGTGTTTTATGGTTTTGTGCCTAAGGCAAAACCTTCCTTTATTTGTTGTCCTTTTTCGCAAAATTTTCCAAATTTACAGCAGCCCTGCTATATATTCTGGCTGGGTATATATCAAACTTCGTCCCAAAGTCCCCCTATCTTTAATGGTAAATCAGTACCAGACAACAACCCTGGCTGGAAGAAAGAGTTTGCTTATCTTGAGTGGGAGGGTGGTGACTGGGATACCCTCTTGAGAAAAACCTTTTCGAAGGTTTCAGATGGGAATGCTAAGGGGATCACCCTTAGTACCGAGGATCAAGCTGCTTTTGACACCTTAACCAAAGGCGATGGTATGTCTATAACCTGCCAAAGCCTCATAAATGAAGAATCTCTGAGGGCAGTAGGCCTCTCACAAGTTTCTGAACGGGGTAACTTTCTTTCCTGTCTTAGTTTTTTTTTTCTATTATCATGCTTGACTTATTCAATTGTGTTCCCATTTATGTCATTTCAGTTGCAAAGATGCTTGTGGAAGCTTCCCCTGATCCTGATAACGAAACTTCCAGGATGGTCCGGGCAAAGAGGAATGCCGATCCTCGAGAGAAAGGAACTGAGCCCGGGTTCTTACGTGCTCACAAGGTCCAAAAAGTGGACCTTAGATTTGGTGATATAGCCGACTTGGAGGGGAGCTCTCAAGTAAACGTCCAATCTGCTATTTTTAGGCCCTCCTGGGGCTTCAGGAAGCGGGACTCTGTCGTGGGATCGACCAAGCATGCCATGGGCTGGTCATTGAATTCTATCACCCCACCAGACTACAAAGATTTAGTCATGAACGGAGGTATTGGGGAGTCAGAAGCACTCGGCTCTCAAGCTCTAGCTGCTGTAAGTCTCAAACTTTATTTTTCCAAAACTTTTATATTCTTTGTTTTATTCTTGTGTTACCACTCTGTTGTTTTTGTATAGGCTAACGTCCATTTCCAGAGCTTACTCCACCAAGCCAAGGCTTGGAAGGAAAAGGCCAAGGGATTTGAGACTGAGTCCCAGAAGAGGAGTCTGCACATCCATCAGCTAGAGGAGCAGCTGAAAAAGGAGGAGTTGGTTGGTGCTCAGGCAGAGCTGGTGTCATTGAAGGACGACAAGGAAAAGCTGATTGATGACTACTTGGAATCAGCTGAGTATAAGAGTCTTATGGATCAGCATGATGAGATGCTTTTTCCTAGTCAGTTTACTGAGGGGTGGAACAAGGATCTTGAGGCTGTTCTGAGGAGCCATCCTGGCTTATTCCAGCTTTCGGACTTTGTGAGCCCCCATCTTCCTACCACATTATTAGTTGATGAGCCAGGTTCCAGTGAAGAGCTATTCGGGGAGGATGATGCTCTGGTCAAGGAGCATGCTACTACTTCAGTCTTGGATCCTAAACTTCCTCTGGTTCGGTCCAGTCCTGCTAATTCTGCCGCGGATGGATCCACTACAGCCACCAGCTCCGAGGATGGTTCTCATGCTAAGGAGGTCCCTAAGGCCTCTTAAGCTTTATTTATTTATCTTTCGCTTATCAGAACTCTTGGCTTTTGCAATTTAACTCAATAGCCTTCGGGCTTTTATTATGTAACCTTTTAACTTAACTATTTATGTAGTTAGTTTCTTTTGTGTTCATTTTCTCGCCTTTGCTTATAGTTTGTTAAGCTTTAGAATTTTTCGGGTACTTGGCCCCTTGGCTGGTACTAAACTCATAAGCTGGTTCAACATTTGTCTTTCGTGTTTATATTAATAAAAGAAGTAACTCGGAAGAAAAGCCAAACAAACTTTATTGAGCAGTCGAAGAATGTTGATAAAATGGGTTCAACCCTTACATAGATAATATGTCTCCTACTCGGGGCATTAGGCCCTGAAATGGTTTCATCGAACCTTATTTCTACTTCTCCTATTAAATAGATAAAAAGCTAAGTCCTTACAAGGATAGCTTAAACATAATAAATCTTCAGGTTCAAAGCATGCCAGGTACGTGGCACCTCGTTTCCTTCCAATGTCTCTAACTTTTAGGATCCTCGTCCCAGTGTCTTCTTGACTCGATAAGGCCCTTCCCAATTGGGGGCTAGCTTTCCCTTCTGACCAACTCCAGAGGCCTCTATCTTCCTTAGAACCAAGTCGCCTTGTCGAAAGAATCTCTCTTTAACCCTTTGGTTGTAATGGAAAGATGCTCTCTTCTGATGTTCTGCATTTCTGGCATTTGCTTCATCCCTGACCTCGTCAATCAGATCAAGGGCTAGTCTCATGCCTTCTTCGTTAGTCTCCGGTTCATATGCCTCAACTCGGGGTGATCCATGCATAATTTCAAGGGGCACAACTGCCTCGGCTCCATAAGCCAACAGAAACGGGGTTGCTTCAGTTGTCACTTTACAAGTGGTGCGATACGCCCAAAGTATAGGCAGTAACTCATCCACCCAAGTGTTTCTTGAGCGTTCGACCCTCTTCTTCAGTCCATCAAGGATAATTCGATTAGCTACCTCTGCCTGTCCATTAGCTTGCGAATGTGCTACTGAAGTAAAACGAAGATCAATAGCATTTTCCTCGCAGTATTTCTTAAACTCTTCATTGTTGAACTGTGTCCCATTATCTGTCATAAGGATTCGGGGAATTTCAAAGCTACAAATGACGTTCTCCCAAAAGAACTGGGCAACATGCTTGGTGGTTATCTTGGCTAGAGGTTTAGCCTCAATCCACTTGGTGAAGTAGTCGATGGCCACTATCAAAAACTTTCTTTGCGCCGAAGCTACAGAAAATGGACCAAGGATGTCCATTCCCCACATTGCAAACGGAATAGGAGAGTTAATCGAAGTTAACATCTCAGGCGGCTGCCTTACAATCGGGGCATGTTTCTGGCACCTATCACACTTCTTGACATAATTTTGTGCATCGGCTAGCATCTCTGGCCAATAAAATCCCAGACCGGTGATCTTATGAGCTAGGGCTCTGCCCCCCAGGTGTTGCCCACAGATACCTTCATGAACTTCTTTCAACGCTTGGGGCCTTAAACACTTCAAATACGGGATGACAAACGATCTCTTGTAAAGGATGCCTTCGATCAAGGCATATCTTATTGCTCTTACTGACAACCTTCGTGCCTCCAAGGCATTGTCCCCCAGTCTCGAGGTGAGCTTTGGTAGGATCTATCCAACAGCTTCCTAAATTAATCGGTGCTACCAACTTATGGTTGATGATTGGGGTCTTCAAGACCTGGAAGTAAACACTCCCCGCGTAGTTCTCTATCTCAGAAGAAGCGAACTTGGACAAGGCATCGGCCTTAACGTTCTCTTCTCTTGGAATGTGCTCCACATAACACTCATCAAACTGGGTCATAACACCCTTCACAATTCTCAAATACTTTGCCATGGTTTCATCCTTGGCTTCGAACTGGCCATTCACTTGTGATACTACAAGCCTTGAATCTCCACAGACTTTGAGGTTCTTGACCCTCATGATTCTGGCCAAGCCTAAACCAGCTATCAATGCCTCATACTCAGCTTCATTGTTTGTGGTAGGAAAGTCCAACTTCAAAGCATACTCAACTATGAACCCATCGGGGCTTTGCAAAACTAAACCTGCACCACTAGATTTTGTTTTTGATGCTCCATCAAAATAGAGCACCCAATACTCCTTCAGGTCAGGTACAAGTTCCTCATCCTTATCCTCTTTTCCAGGGGTAGTTACCATCTCCTGCCCCCCGACTTCTTGGTTGTTAATGGTGCATTCAACCACGAAGTCAGCCAATGCCTGAGCCTTAATGGCTCTTCGAGGTTTATACGTGATGTCAAATTCTCCAAGTTCAATTGCCCACTTGATTAGCCTTCCACTAGCCTTTGGGCTATGCAATATGTTCCTCAACTGTTGGTCCGTCAGGACTTCAATCTTATTTGTCTGGAAGTACGGCCGTAGCTTCCTCGGGGCTGTTATCAATGCCAAGGCAAACTTCTCAATGGGAGAGTAATTCAACTCAGCCCCGTGCAACACCTTGCTCACATAATAGATAGGTTTCTGGACCTTTTTCTCTTCTCGAATGAGAACGGCACTCAACGCTTGTTCAGATACCGCCAGGTATAGATAAAGAGTCTCGTCGGGACTAGGTTTGGCCAGCAACGGGGCTTCAGCCATGTACTTCTTCAGTTGTTCAAAGGCCTCCTGGCTCTCAGGGGTCCACTCAAAGTTTTTCACTTTCTTCAATGCCTGAAAGAATGGCAAACATTTGTCACCAGACTTGGAGATAAATCTTCCCAGTGCTGCAACTCGGCCGGTTAACTTCTGTACATCTCTTATAGAACGGGGTGGTTCCATGTCCAAGATCGCTTTGATCTTATCAGGGTTGGCCTCTATGCCTCTCTTCGAAACCATCAATCCCAAAAATTTTCCTGATCCAACTCCAAAAGCACACTTTGCTGGATTTAACATCATCTTGTGGTACCTCAGCACTTCGAATGCCTCTCTGAGGTGTTTGATATGGTCTGCCTTGAACAGGCTCTTGACTAACATGTCAGCAACATAGACCTCCATGGTTTTTCCAATCAGATGGGCGAATATCTTATTCACCAGTCGTTGATAGGTAGCTTCTGCATTCTTTAGACCAAAAGCCATAACAAGGTAGCAGAAAACACCAAAGTCAGTTATGAAAGATACCTTTGGGATGTCATCCTTGCGCATCTTAATCTGATTGTAGCCGCTGAAACCATCCATGAAGCTCAACATCTCATGTCCAGCTGTGGCATCTATCAACATGTCTATCCTCGGCAAGGGAAAATAATCCTTCGGACATGCATCATTCAAATCAGTGAAGTCTATACACATCCTCCACTTCCCATTTGCTTTCTTGACCATCACAGGGTTAGCCAACCATTCGGGAAACTGAATTTCTTCAACAAATCCAGCTTCTAAGAGCTTATCAACTTCTTGCTTAATGGCCTCTTGCCTTTCAGGAGCAAAGTTCCTCTTCTTCTGCTGTATTGTCTTCCGGTTTGGGTCGACATTCAATCTGTGAGTTATAAGTTGGGGAACAATCCCTGGCATATCAACCGCTGTCCAAGCAAACACATCACTATTTTCTTGTAAGAATGCTATCAATTTGCCCTTCAAGGGTTCCTTCAGAGAAGCTCCTACATAAGTAACTTTTTCAGGGTTGCCCAACTCTAGAGGTATGGGGACCAAGTCCTTTGCTGGTCTTCCTCGGTGTTCATCATCACCGCGGACATCCATGTCTTCAATCGGGAGTACCTGCCCCCCGGCTCCATCAGCTCTCAAAGCAGCCACATAGCAACTTCTGGTCATTTTCTGATCTCCTTTCTGTTCTCCAACACCATTCCTGGTTGGAAATTTGACCTTCATGTGATAGGTAGAGGCAACAGCCTTGAACGCATGAAGTCCGGTCCTTCCCAAGATTGCATTGTATGTCGAGGTAGCCTTGATCACCAGAAAATTCAGCATCTGAGTGGCTTCCTTAGGTTCTTGCCCGATTGTCACGGGCAGCTGAATAGTCCCTTCAACCTTGGACTCAACTCCGTTAAATCCGTAGATAGGCATGTGGGTCGGGGTCAATTGAGAGTCAGTGTACCCCATCTTTACAAAAGCGTCATGAAACAAGATATCAACAGAAGCTCCATTGTCTATCAAGACCCGCTTAACCTCTGAGTTTCCAATTACAGGAGTTATGATCAACGGGTCGTCATGGGGGAACTTCACCCCTTCAAGGTCTGAATCATCAAATCCAATTGCTATTTCAGTCCTAGCACGCTTCGGGGACTCTCCCACGATGTGCATCACTTCTCTGGCATACGCCTTTCGAGAGTTTCGTGTTGTGCCTGCTGCTGTCGGGCCTCCCCATATCATGTTGATAACTAGTCCTCGGGGCTGTGGGTTACGATCACGATCGTTATCCCTCCTATCATTGTCTCTCCTATCATAATCCCTTTTCTGGGTTCCACGATCTTCACCCTTGGTGAACTTTGTTTAACTTTCCCTTCCGGATCAAAAATTCAATCTCGTCCTTTAACTGTCTACAGTCATCCGTATCATGTCCCACATCCCTGTGGAACCTACAATACATATCCTTGTTTCTCTTTTCGGGGTCACCCCTGAGTGGCTTCGGCCACCGAAAGTCTTTATCCTTCTCAATATCTAACAAAATCTGACTCCTAGGAGCGTTCAACCTTGCATAATCAGAAAATCTCGGTCCCAAACCCTTCTTTGGTAGTGACTCAGAGTCCTTGCTAGTCCAGGGATACTTGTCCCTAGCGTCGTACTCTTGCTCTTGCTTTCGTTTCTTTGAGTCGTTGGAACCCTTGCCATTGCCTCCTGCGGTTTCTTCTTCATGCTGTCCTCAGCCTTGATATACTTATCGGCCCTTCGTTGGAGTTCGGCCATGTTTTCAGGAGGATGTTTTGCCAAAGACCTTTTAAAGAAGAGATCAGTGGTTCCGTGTTCCAGGGCTACCATGGCCACCTTATTTTCCAGATCAGTGATATTCAACGTCTCTTTGGTGAATCGCTTGAGATAATCCCTCAAATTCTCATTCTTCCCCTGCACCACATACATGAGGGATGCAGAACTTTTTTCATGAACTTTCCCACTAATGAACTGGCTGACAAAGGCAGCACTCAATTCCTTAAAAGAGCCAATCGAGTTTGCAGGTAGGCGGCTATACCACCTTTGAGCCATGCCCGACAGGGTTTGAGGGAACGCCCTACACTTTAAGGCGTCACTCGCAGGCTGCAGCAGCAGTGCGTTCGAGAATGTCCTGACATGGTTTACGGGATCACCCGTTCCATCATAAGCCTTGATCGTCGGCATCTTGAACTTCTTTGAAAACGAGCATTCATCACCTCCTCAGTAAACGGGGGTGTGGGATCATCAAGATCTCCTAGTGGCATCAGATCTTTGAGGTCACCCTTGGGGGTTTCCACCCTTGTTCTTCTAGTTGGGGCATCAGCTCTTTTCTGTCTCGTTGAAGACCTCTCCAAGTCGATAATGGGAATCCTCTCTGTAGTTGGAGGAGGCTGAGTTTGATTTAATCTAGCTTGTTCTCTCACCATATCATCCTTCAACTTTAAGATCTCAGCCTCATAAGCCTTGATCCTCTCAGTAGTTGTCAAGGGGGGTCCATCATGGATACTTCGTGTCCTCCTTAGAGGTTCCTTGCTAGCACGTCGCCTCCTCGGGGCTTCATCTCGATCATCATCCTCAGATGATAATGAATCATCAGTATAGGGACCAGAGTAGTCGTCACACTCTCGATCTCGGATCTGTAAGGCATGACCGCTTGGTCCAGGTTCCCTTTGTCGAGGGGGATAATTAGGCAGCCCACACATCGGGTTGGTATTCAAGGGGAGATCCGTAGTATGGATCTGTACCCCCGGGGGTAGCGTACGATTAACGTTACCAAGAGGAGAAACCACCATCTGAAGAGGGTTAGTTTCTTGGCTTTGATGGACTACCACCGGTAGAGTTCCCTCGACATGGGGAGTCGTCCCTGGGGGTTGAGAGACTAGAGGTTGAATGATCGCCCCTGTTGATGGGGGTAATTGTCTTTCTTCAGTATTGATAAGCGGATCAGAAGTGGCAGGTGGAGCAGAGCTAAGGGGTATGGTCTCAGTCGAGGTTGATGTTGTTCTTCGTGTTTGAACCATGGTTGATGTTGTCTTCCTGCCAAATGTTGTGGAATAAAAACTAGGTTATTAAATTGCGGCTAGGGTTTGATTGTATTAATACTAAGGTGTGTGAGCTTCGTACTTTTAATGGCTGCTCTTGTGCTCGTGGCTGAATCTGCCTTCACAAGATGCCTACGTACTTTGATGAATGTGAAAGATCAAGCCAAAAAACGTAGTTCTGAGAATGAGGGGTCGGGCCCTTTATATAGGCTGAGAAGCCTAAGAATTATGGTAGGATTCGGAGACTTGGTGGGCAAGTCACCTCCTTGAGGAAAGTTCTAGACTCCTTCCTTGTAGGAATCAGTTTCCAAGTTGAATTGGATGTCTTGGAGGCTAAGTCTAACAAGAGTAGTATCCTTATTTGACTCTTATTTGCCGAGCTGTTTATTACCCTTAATATTAATTACGAAATTAATATTAAAAATAGGGTTTGGACCTTGTTGGTGGGCCCCACGTTTGGACCATACTGGGTCTAATTAATGCCATATTAAGTGTGTCTCTAGGGCTTATTTTTAGCCCATATCAGATAATTTTTTAGAAACTAATACAAGTCAAAAATTCAAGATTATTTTTCATAAAGTTATTAATATGTTCTTCCCCTTCAAAAATATTTGTACAAAATCTAATAAATAATTAAAACTAATAAAAAATATGTATTGGTGTGAAAGAAAATAAAATCCAAGTCCAATAAAATGTACTCCCTCAATCCCTCTCATTTCTTTACATTTTTTTTTTGGAATGTCCCTCTCAGTTCTTTACATTCCAAAACTTACCCAAAATAGTAATGTTTTATACTCCCTCCGTCCCATTTTAATTGGCTTATTTGACTTTTGCACACATATTAAGGAAAAATAAATTTTATCTCTACTTTAACTATAATACCCTTGTAATTGCATTAATGTATTAGGTGGAAAGAAGGAGCTCTTACATTAAATAATATAAATAATAGATTACCAATGCATGATTAATAGGGGTATATATGGAACTTAAATCTACATTAAAGGAAAGAAGACAAGTTTTTGGGACAAACTAATATAGTAACCAAGACAAATAAATTGGGACGGAGGGAGTAATATAAAAAATAACTACTCCCATTACTTTCCTCCACTAAACTCACTTTATTACATAAAATATTGATTGATTTCACCACTTTACTAACTTTTCTTATTTTCTCCACTACTTTATACTTTTTCTTAACCTACGAAGGGAGTAATAATTAATAAATTAATCAATAAAAGTTTAAATTTGCATCACTGAAAATGAAAAAAAATATTCTATCTACTTTTTGTATCTAATTTTTTTAATTGGAGGCCGCAGTGATATCCTTGGTGCCAGGCCTGCCTGTAATTTGTACCTATTTCCATGGTTGTGCATTTATTGCTCAATCTAGCATGTTTTTAAGTAAGCTAGACATATCTACTTCGTAAGAAGGAAATGCCAATTGCCAAACACCTAACACATAAAAACTACATGCTTACAGGCCTAAGTTTTTTTATGCTTACATTAAGCTGCCATGCACATGTAAGAACTTTCTTGCTTTTTATCTTTTAAAGCTCAAATACTATCTAATAAAGCATGTCATGTGTCTGTGCACATTTACTATGAAAAATTGTTGAATGCATCATGCTCTTCCAACATGACAAAATGTGTAAATTTTTGGCTTTTCTAATATGTATTGCAACTCAGTAACCCGAAACATGGAAAAGAAGATTCTCTATCTCGTGCCAGCCTATTAATACCTGCAATTGCATGTTATCTACCTAACTGATTAATACTAATTGAATAGCCGACAAGTCCTGTTTATTTACACAGTCATTGATAATTACCAGATTATCTACAAAGCAGCTATGACAATGGCTGGTGTGGATGCTAGTGACTGTGTTGCCGTGGGGGACTCTCTTCACCATGACATAAAAGGTGCAAATATTGCTGGGATCAAGTCTGCTTTCGTTACTGGTGGAATTCATGCTACTGAACTAGGACTTGTTGAATTTGGAGAAGTTGCGAATCATTCTTCTGTGGATGCGCTTACACTCAAATATGATGCTTATCCATCGTATGTATTGCCATCATTTTCCTGGTAGTGCACGAAGAACAAGTAAATTACTCAGAAGAAGAAAAATTACCCATAAAAAAAGAAAGAAAATGGTGCAAGACATTATGAATTGACTAATATCCATGATGAAGTTTCGATGGGAAAAAAAACTAAGTATATGGAGATTGAATCTAATTATTTGAAAACTGATGTCCATTACAACTGTATGTAAAAGATTTAATATTTCATGCACTAAAACTGCTCGACAGGGTTGCACAGTGCACTCGGCTCTTAAAGCAACTGGGTACAGATATTTGGTAGAACTAGAATTTAGATATTCGATTACAAAATACCGAACAGGAAAATAAGCTGAAAGTCCAAAACATATTCAAGTGCACTTGATCCAGCACAATATCACCAATTGACATCTAATATAGCCTAGTAAGACATTACATGTTAGAAAGCATTGTTTTTAACATCATGCTATACAATGATATATATTCAAGTTTTGAATTTTCTCAAGCACCTACAAGAAATCATTATGCATATAAGACATTTTACGTCAAGGATACATACATATGACACATGAAAAATTAAATCCACATGATGCGTACTTATCCTAATTAACATGTTGTATTGACAAGGTAATCAATTTTTTAAAATTTTTTTTTTAAATTTTTTGAGTATTTTATTATTACTTGAAAAATGTAAATTTTCCTCAATGAATTACATAAATATATTTATAAGTAAACGGTTGCTAAAATAAAATTAAAAATAATTATACAAAAAAGGTTAAAAATATTTCCCCCATGCTTTAGCATGAAGTGCCATCGAAAAAAGAAATCAATGTTTAAGGTCTCTGTTGCTGAAATTGATGGGCTTCAAGTCTCTTTATAAAAATCAGCTTTTAAAAATATTCACAAATGGCATATTGGTGCAGTGGTTGGCACTATGCTCTTGCAATCAGTATGTTGTGGGTTCATCATCCCCCATTAGCTGCAGCATTTCTAATATATTTTGTAAAAGGGCAATCTACAAGCATCTGACATGGGAGCTGATTGAGTGTTGATTGGACGCTGACTTGGAAAATGTGCATAGTGTTGACCTGGAGCAGACTGGACGATGAAAGTATGTCATTACAGCCGACATGGCGCCAACTGGTGTGCTAATTAGATGCGAATTGTACAATCCAGGTAGACAAGATGTGGGTTCTAACCATGCGACAAGTGTATGCAACATGACTATGACTAAACGCTGACTCTGGACGCTGACTGGAGGTTTGCATGACAATGGACTTGGAGCCTGATGACGAGATGCCTTGTGGAAGCTGATTGTCCTACTAATGACGTGGACATAGGAGCTGGTCACTTGATACATAGAAAACTTGATACAAATCTGTTATAAAAAACAGACATAGTTGCACCGGCAACTGATACGCTTGCACCGTGGTGTCATAACAGAGACTTACTAATAACTCTCACGGCTGACTATTGGCTCCAATCACTGTTCAGGCATTGCCTCCAACTGAGTTGGGAGCCTGCAAAACAATGCTTGCCCGGGGGTTGTGGATGTCAAGCACCTTCGGTTTGAGAATCAGTGATCGGAATAATAATAATCAGGCAAGTAGTAGTTAATCGAGAGTGTTTATGTGAGTGTCATGATTTACGTGTGTGTGAAAATGTGACTAGAGGGTGGTATTTATGGGCCAACCCTTGCAGACCTGCGGTACACATGGCGGCCACTGTAGCCACAGTGCTAGGCATGGCCTTTACCTCAACAGTTGTTGCTTTATTCTTTTTGCAGCTCTATAGTTGAGCAGTTGGTACTTTGCTCTACAGTTGCCTGTCCTTTCTGCATGGTGTTAGGTGTCCTTTGGGATGTCTACTTTTACTTTGCTTCACCTGCTACTACTCAAAAGGACGCTTTTTGTGCATGCGCACATATATAATAATAGGATGCTGTGATAGTATATTTAAAACATGGATGTCTCCAAAATGGAGTGTAAACAATGCTAAGTGCTTGACCAATCCCTGCGGTGGCGACCACGACCGCTCCGCCAAGGATGGTCGCGACCAGCGGACACGCGTCAGGCCGGGCGGTGGCGGTTATACGGTATACTATCATTGCCCCCCACTCTTCCTATCCACTTTAGTGATTAGGGGGAGGAGAGAAATAAGAGAAAATACTTGTTGATGGTTGAAGGGTTTGCTTGGTGCTTGAGCTGCGTCGGGCTGAAGGAGGGTTTTTTGGTTGCCCCCCAAGTGTTGGCAGCCCACACTTAGGGGTTAGAATAGATTTGGATGCAATAAAAGTTTATGGTTGCCCCCCAAGTGTTGGCGGCCAACACTTAGGAGTTAGAAAAAATTTGGATGCAATAAAAATTTATGGTTGCCCCCCAAGTGTTGGCAGCCAGACTTAGGAGTTAGAAAAAATTTGGATGCAATAAAAACTTATGGTTGGTTGTAGGTTACTAGTAGATGCGGAGTATGCTTGACGGCAGTTGCCTATTGTAATAGGACTCGGGGAATTGGTATGCGCAAGGCAATTATGAAATTACGAGTGTTGAATAATATAAATGGATGGAATGAATTTTGCGAAAGAAAAAAAATAGAAATATTAACTAATGTAATGTATGATAATGTTTTTTGAAATATTTGTTTTGTGTTTTTTTTGAAAATCCTTAAAAAAAAGGAGGGAAATATGCATAGGAGACTTGGTTAGTTGGAATCGTTGTTTTTTATACTGACATTAAATGTTACTGTGGTAACGAGAGGTAATTAAATGAGGCCTTTGAATTTACCTTGGAGCTCGAAAGGGTTGCGGTTGAACGAGGCTGACCAGCGTTGGGACTATGCGGCATTTAATGCAACCGTTCCGCTACCCTGGTTACTATGGCTATAAAAGCTTGTGTTTAGCTGTAAAAAATAGTATCCGTCTTCTTTTGTTCGTGTGACTTTTGCCTGTGGAAACCATTTACCGCCTTTTGTTAGTTCTTTGTGTCTTCAAGGTTATCTATTTTCCTTTGTTTTGACTGCGATTTATCATATGTGATGGTTTTTCTGACGGTGTATTTTTGTTTTTTCAGATGTCTTTGGAGAAGATAAACTACACTTTGAACGGGAGACCTGTTTGCGAGCTGGACAGGGACGATCAAAGAGAAATTGCAGAAAGCGATCCGGAGTTGTTTGTAGAAATACGGTTCTGTATCATGGACGTAGTCATCTACGGTGCTGGTGGTGGATATCGAGAAGATGGAAGCCGTGGCGGTGGTGATGGTGGAAGTGAGAGCCCTCGTGAATCTGTGGGGTCGAATTAGGGCTTTTTGTTTTTGATGTTGTTTGGAAGTTTTCTCTTTCGAAAAAGTTGTAATGAACCTGTGATTGGCTAGCCTGTTTAGGGTTTTATGTTATGAATCTGGAAATATTGGTTTTGAATTTTTTTTTTCGTTTGTGCTTCGATGGTTTGGTTGTTTGATCTGTGTGGATTATGTGTTCAAAATGTACATATATGTTATAATGAATAGGAATTGGAATATCTGATAAGACGCTACGAGCAAAACTGGGTGATCAGCCCACGTCAGAGCTCCGAACCCGTATATCCAATACGTGTTCTCAAATATAAGGGGATCCCAGGCACACATTGGCCTATTATGATAATATAATAATTTGGACCGGCGCCTCGGTCAAAATAAATTCCATCCAATTCCATTAGGGTCAAATAAAAATCTGTCAAGTTCAATTCATCTCAATGAAACGAGAATATCATTGTTATATCAAGTTTCTGATCAACAAGAATAGGATTCTAGGATTTCAAATAATTGTCAAGGCAAAGTGAAGAAAGTTAATCATTTTGGGTTCTTAGGAGTTGGGATTCTGTTTAGTATAACTTGGTTAAGTCAAGAAAGGTTAATCAAGAATCAATAAATGTTTTAAGGTGGACAAGAGTTCATCGTACAAGAGAGTATTTAAATAGTTGATTCGAAAATTCAAGAAAAACATGAATTGGTTCTAAGTAACATGGTCATCGTAATTGAAGTGAAAGGATGTAGTTACGAATCTAGTTAAGTAAATGAGTTGCAAAGTTTTGGTATTGGTTAACAAGTCAAATTAGGTTCAGGGGTTATACATAATCAATCATAAGGTACACAAAGGTAATAAAGTCAAAAGGGCATAATACTAGCTTGAAACAATTTAACGATTCAATATCTCATGGCATTCATCATATGGTAACAACAAGGTTAGGGTAGTACACTTGCCTTACTACACGAGATTGCACTTAATCCGCTTCCTCTTCGATTGGTTCCTTGTCAGGTCTCCTACTAGGATCTATAACAAAATAATCAATCTCTTATTTTTCCCCTTATTGCTTACATGCCACTAGACAACTTATGATTCTAACGTCCCAACGAATACCACCATACTCATATATATATATATATATATATATATATATATATATATATATATATATATATATATATATATATATATCAAGTCACATAACATATAATGTATCATAGAGTAGCACCATAATGTTATCACGATTAACATTAGAAATGTGCCTTGGGTTTTTAAAAATTGTTTTTATAAATCTTTGGAAATTTCGGCGACATTTCCTTTGTATAATCGTCATACCATACCGAAGTACAACCGGTCAAATCAATCAAACTATATATGTGACATATGCAATCCAACAATAATCACTTATAACTTATAACAAGACAATCCCATAACTAAATCACCATGATAACAAAGATGCACCTTTAGATATACTATCTTACTTAGAAAATTTCAAGTAACAATTAATTCAAGTAACATTCATATTCTCAAGCAATTAATCCTCAAGCAACTCACAAACTTCACCAAAATCTCTCCTCTCCTCCTTCCTCCTTCCTCTCGACCTCTCTCTCAATCCCTCTCGGTCTCTCTCCCTCTCGGCTTCTCCCTCTCCCTCTCGGTTTCTCCCACTCCCTCTCTTCTCCCTCGGCCTCTCTCTTCTCATCTCTCTCCCTCGGCTCCTCTCTCTCTTTCTCAATCTCTCTCTCTCGGCCTCTCTCTCCAACAACATCATCACACACAAAACCCTCCTACTTCAAATTAAGCAAGCACATAACAATTACTTACAACACATATATACTTGAAATTTTTTTATTTCAAATACCCACCATTGCTAACTCCTAATTCACACATACAACATCTAATTCAAAAAATAACTTTAACCCATCAATTTTCATACCTCATAACATCAAAATCATAAACCCTTATAATTTATAAGCTACTAACGAAAATCAATTAACAATACACACCTATATACATCTTAATAATCCATAAAAATTCAAACCCATCATAAAACTTAACTTAGAAACTTATAAAAACTTACATGCAATCATGTAGCACATAGAAATTACACATAATCATCAATTTAAGCCATGCATTTAAACCTTCGGCTCCCTATTCGGTCATGGCCGAAGTTAGGGTTCTCCGGAGAGCCCGAAATTCGTGGATCTCTACTACGGAGTATCACCCAATCACGATTACACACAAAACTCACATTGATTCTTTAATTTTCGAAAAACCCTAGCTTGAAAAGTGAAAAAAAAAATGAAATCCAAAGACATAGGGTTATAAAGGATTACAAGAGGAGTTTTTTTCTTACTTGGGTTTAGAGATTTAATGGAGATTTTACCTTGAACCAAGCTTAAGCTCTAATGGAAGATGAGAGAGTTAGAGAGAATGGGAGAGACAGAGACACGGGAGAAAGAGACCGGGGGGGGGGGTTTGGTCGTGTAAAAAGAAAAAGAAAAGGGGTGGGTGGGTTTTGTATAGTCACATACACATCACACAATTAAATCATATTTTAATGATACACCTTTGATTAAATAAAAGACTATAAAATCCTAATTACAAAATATTTTGGATTTAAAAAATAATTTATTGGCACATATATTTAAAACATAAAATTCTCTTCCTCAAGATATTTTTAAAACATTTTTAAAATCGTTTTATAAAAAGATTTGGATTTTACAAGTTTTAATATTTTGAAAGAATAATAAATAGAAAAATCATTATAAGATACTTTAATTCAAAAATATTTTGAACTTTTATTTTTAAAAAAAATCTCTAAATACATAAAGACAATAAAACAAGAAATTTCATGATTTTTATTAACTTCAATAATTTTACAAAAATGTTTAAGCGAATTAAGAAAATCTCATTTTCACATTTTAAAGATATGCAAAATTTAATATAAATTCACATCAACACATCTAGAAAATACACACATTACACACATCCACAATTATTTAATCATATAATGACTCACCAAGTAAAGCACATAATAATATTTTTACTACCAAATAATATAATTTACAGAGTACGAAATTCCTAGATATTACATCTCATTTATGTATAGGTATATGTATAGATGTCTGTGTTTGTATGGTTTGGGATGTTGGGGATTTCCCAATGGGTTAGCGGTAGGTATCCCAAAGGTCGTTGAAGTCAATGAGGAAGGTCTCAAGTGCTAGCGGCTGCACTTGAGAGTGAAATTTGAGGAGATTTGATTGGCCCCCAAGTGCTAGCGGTTGCACTTGGGAGTTAGGGAAAATTTAGAAGAAATTTGGTTGCCCCCCAAGTGCTAGCGCTTGCACTTGGGAGTTGGAAAAGATTGAGAAGAAATCTGGTTGTCCCCCAAGTGCTAGCGGCTGTACTTGGGAGTTAGAGAAATTCGAAAGAATTTGATTGCCTCCCAAGTGCTTGCGGCTGCACTTGGGAGTTGGAGACGTTTGAAAGGAATTTGATTGCTTTCCAAGTGCTAGCGGCTGCACTTGGGAGTTAGAGAAGTTTTTGTTGAGGTGGGGTGCTATGTGGTGAGCTGTGTTTGGTGTTATTTGTATGTTTGTAAATAAAGACAGAAATGTATGTCAAAATAAATGATGGAATTTGAATTAATTGTATAATTGGCAGAGAATAAACAAGCGTGAATAAATGATGGAATTTGAAATAAATTGGAGGAATAGTATTTAATGTGGTGAGGAGAGATAAGTAGTATGCCTTATAGGTTTGCAGTGCTGTTGCTTGTGATGTGAAAAGAGGCACGACTTTTTGTGTATTTGAAATAATTTGAAATTTGGAAGGGGTGTGTAGTACAACGTAGGGTGTACGTGTGCAATGTTCACCAGGACGGTTGCTGTGCCCGGGCCAATGAGGTTGTGCCACGTAACAAGGGGAGTTAATTCTCCTCAGTAATCGCACCCGTCTATAAAAGGAGGAGGAGGGCAGTTTCTTTTGTTTATTTTCTTTTTCTCTTTTCTTCCTACCTTTTTCCCCCCTTTCCTTCTCTCTTTGTTCGGAAATTGACATATTTGTGCTCCGGTTGTCGAAAAAATTCATCTGTATTCTGTATTCTTGCTTGATGGCGGTGAGTGTTTTCATTATTTTCTTTTGCATGTGCCTTTTTCGTCCCCATTGTGTTGAGTAGTTTCTTGCTTTTGTAATTTTTGTTTGTTTTGCGTCGGTAGGAGTTTTCTGGGTTGGTTAATCAGTGTCCTGTGCTTTTCTATGGGGTAGTTGTTTGTGGGTGTTTGTTTAGTACATGTGTGGCTACTTTGTGTTTTGGTTTTCGCTGTTATTATTGTGGCAGTTGGGTTTTTTGAAGTTTTTCTGGGGTAATTGTGTTTAAATTGAAGTATGTTCTTGGTTTGTATGAGTGTATGTATATAACAGTGGTGGATAAGTGGGTCTTTGATTTTAGGGTTTTTTGTGTTTTTGTTTGTGGAATATGTATCGTTAGTCAACGATATTAGTAGTTGTCAAAACCAGTATTCTTGCTTGTTCGGAAACGTTATTGACTGCGTGTCGATTGTGTAACCATTTTTCTTGCGTTTGTACTTGTAGCCAAATAGAGAACTCCTTCCTTACTACTGCTTCCGGAGAGAAAATCGTGATGGTGACCGGAGAGGGTAAATGGGATGATTGGGAGCATTGGACATTTCCCGCTGTCCCTAATAGGGAGAAGCATCAGTACTTCTGGACGTATGAAAGTTTGTACAGGAGTCTGGATGTGCCACTTCCCAGTTTCGACAAAGCGGCCATGGATGCGAAGTTTGTCGGGTTCAAGCACTTGAACCAAGATAGTACGTTTAAGGATGATGAGTGGGGTGATTACCTCAGTCGCATGTTCCGTATTGAAGGTGGCTATACCTGGTGACCTACCGTTGCTGGAGAGAGGTTGTACGATCGGCCTGCGGATGGATATACATTCATCCCCGTTTCAAACCTGAAGGCGGGTCTCCGCTTTGGAGTACATAAATTTTTTGTTGGAGAGAGATTGTACGACCGGCCTACAGATGGATATAAGTTGTGATGTATAGAATAAAATAACATTACACTTTTTGTAATACCCTGATCTAATAAAGGGTTTAGCATTTGGTTAAGGATAAATCAAATATCCAAGAATTGCAGAACTATGAATAGTACTCGATCAGAGACTACAAGTCACGGACTACGAGTTTCAGGTACTATGGACAGACCCTGACTATGTCGAAGTTGCAGAATTGGAAAGTGCTATACTATATGATCTTGTATTCACATAATGGAAATAAATGTGCATGAAGAAAAGAATCAAACTATTGGAGGAAACTATCAACTGGACAACAGAACATTACCATGTATTAATTGTTACTTTCTGTTATTAGTTGATAGGAAGCATTATAAATACTCTCTCTCTCTATATCATTGTAATAGGTGTGAGATTTGTGAACATCGTGAGCATACGAGTGAACAAACAGAGAGAGGTTTGTATTGAGAGTAGCTGTTAAAGGTGTTGTACACGTTTGGTAGAGTTTGTATTTGATCTTATTAATACAAACAGTTTTATTCATTCGTTTATTATTGTTATTTAGTTGAGTGAAAATCAGATATGATCACTTATACTTGTATTCAACCCCCCTTCTACAAGTATATTCGAGTTAATAATTGGTATAAGAGTAGGTTGATTACGTTAAATCAAAAAGATTCTGCAATCATGTCTGGTTACAAGGATGGAAATACTAAGATCCCTATGCTCAAGAGAAACGAGTATACTCATTGGGAAGTGAAGATGTTGCATCATCTCAAGGCAGAAGACCCTGATTATCTTGATAGGATAAGAGATGGTCCTCTTGTTCCAACGAAGCTGTATCCTCAAGAAACTGTTGAAGGAAAAGTTACTCCAGAGTATACAGGAGAGAAGCCAAAAGTGAGTTTACTATTCGACAGTCTTGACTCTGTTCTCACTAACTATGTTCTCTCTTGTAAGACTACTAAGGATATGTTGGACAACCTGAAGGTTTACTATGAAGGAACTAAACCTATCAGGAAGAATATGAGGGCACTTCTCATACAACAGTATGAGTATTTTGAATCCAAGTCTGGTGAGTCACTAATTGATACCTTTGATAGGTTTACAAAACTCATCAATGAGATGGCCATGCATGGCTAGTATTATGATTTGGAGGATATTAATGCAAAGTTTAAGAAAGCCTTGCCTGACTTTTACAATGAAAAGATATCTTCCATTGAAGAAGCTAATGATTTGGATGAACTAGAATTAGAGGCAGTTTATGGAAAATTGAGGGCTTCTGAACTTGATAGGCAGTAAAAGAAGAGCAGAAGTGAAGGAAAGATGAAAATTGTTGCACTTACTACTTAAACTGAAATAGAGAAGCCTTCAGAAGAATGGCTGATTGAGCCAGCTGTGAAGATCACAAGGAAGAAGAAAAGCAAAGATGATTCTGAGTCAAAGACTACTGATATAGACTCTGACAACAGTGATTCTAAATCAGATATGCAAGAACTCTTTTCTATGTTTGCTAAAGCTTTCAAGAAAGGAAGATTCACCAGGAGAAGATTTAGCTACAGATCGTTAACAAAAAAAGAAGTGAAGAAAGGTGACAAAGGCATGAGTACAATCATCAAGCTTGATAAAGCAAAGATCAAGTGCTTTAACTGCAACGAGCTTGGACACTTTGCTAGTGAGTGTAAGAAGCTTAGGAATTCTGGAAAGGGCAATGCACTCATGGTCTCACAGAAGGATTGGGCAGACTCCAGTGATTCTGAAGATGAATTGGATTATGACAACATTGCCTTGATGGCAAGTGTTTCACACAAACCTGATTTTCCTAAGAAAACTTCTTCATCTTATGGTAAGGTATCAATTTACTCTCTTGATTCATTTGATAGCCTAGATTCTGATGATATTAAAACTATCCATGCCGAGTTTAAGAATCTTATGACTAATTTCAGAATTCTTACTAGTGAAAGAGATGATATTAAGATTAAGAATGATGAATTAGTTGATAGGAACAATTTTCTAGAATCTGAGTTAGTTCAAATGGAACTGTATAGATTAAATTATGAAAAGGGTAAACATAATTACGGCATTATTCTTGAGGCTTATGACTTTGTTAGAAAAGAACTAGAGGAAGAGAGAGATAGGTTTAAATCATGGAACACCTCTTGTAAAAAGACTCATGACATTATTAACAATCAGATTCCTGGTAAGGTTAATGGCTTAGGTTTTGACAAGGCTAGGAATGAAAATGATGTAGCCATTATCGTTGATGATAGAAAAGTAGAAGCTAGCACATCTAAATCTGAAGGTAAGAAGATAGTTTCTGAACCTAAGCATGTTAAGTTTGTTGATTCTAATGGCACCCCAGTTGTACACAAAAGAATTAACAACAATTATTCAGATAACAAAGTGTTAGATAAACCTAAGAATGTCAACATAGGCTTTTTATCTAAGTATCAGTTGAAACAGAGACTTGAAAGTCTTTAAGAGTCTAACAAGGTGAAGAAAAATAGGAATGGTAAAGAAGGTATTAAAAAAGAGAATAATTACAAGAATATCCCTGATGCACCTAGGATGAAATGCTATAAATGCGGTAATCACAATCATTTGGCCCTAGACTGTAATCAGAAACCTTCTTGGAAAACTGAGTCTAGATTTCCCAAGACTCAAAAAATTCAATACCAACCACAAAATGCTTGTTATCACCGTGGTAGTTTACTCCATTCCATTTATATGTGTAGATATTATCATGAACTGTATTATAACTATTATTCCTTGAAATCTGAAACTCCTAGTCACAAACAGTTTGTGAAATCAGAGTTTAAAGTTGACTCTGAAACAGGTAGCTTAAAAGTAAAATCTTCAAAGTCTGTTGTTTCTAAATCTAGTAAGAAAAGATCTAATCTAAGTTGGGTCCCAAAAATTTCTAACTAGTCACTTTTTGTTTGCAGGGGAACAGGAAAGATGCATTCAATTATCTTGGATAGTGGATGCTCTGGACATATGACAGGAAAGAAGTCCCTGCTTACAAACTTTGAGAAGAAAGCTGGCCCAGTAATATCTATTGGAGATCGCAACAAAGGAGAAACTCTGGGATATGACTCAATTGTTTTGGGGAATGTCATCATTAAAAATGTAGCACTGGTTGAAGGCTTGAAACATACACATTTAAGCATAAGTCAACTAGGTGACAAAGGCTACCAATTGTTATGCCATATTTTTGGCATGTCTAATAATCTCCCAAATTTTTAATCTTTATTAATTATTAATTCAGATTAATAATTATTGCTTAATGCCTAAGTGTTATCCTCTCTCTGAAATGAGGAAATAATTAATCTCAATCAATCAATAACGAAAAATATCTCCAAACGATATTCTTCAAATCAGGAAGATATCACAACGTCAAGATTAAATCAGTTAAAATCAGTAATTATCACATTAACTAAGTTTATCCCTAAAGTTTCTTAGGGATAGACACAATTGCACAAAACTGCGTAGGCTTGATCCAATATAAATTGGTACGCAGGCATCTTGGCAATGGGATCTGATACACGAGACAAATCGAGACACCTGCCGAGTCCATCCCCTCTTTTTTTTTACAAACCGTAATCCCCTAAAAACAGTCACATTCATACAAATTCGCTCTATTATTCCAGAAAACCTCAGCACACCTCTGATTTTGTGTTGTTACGAAATTCCTCCAACAGCATCGGTGATAGCTTTGCTATCAGTTCTATTCAGACGCTTGTTTCAAATCAGAAAACACATATTGTTTACGAAAATCGAACACTGGACACAGATTTCACCAAATCTGCACAGCGTATACAGAAAATCGTATCGTATACAATCCCAATATCAAGAACAAACATATATTATGTATATATCAGTATACATATAGATTATATAATCATCATATGATCATTTCAATCATCATTAACATACAGTTTATACATATATATCAAAATCAACGCATCATACATGACAATCATCAAACATGATCGTATATATATCAAAACTCTAACATATAACCGAATTAAAACATTTTTGCAAGTCGCTTTGATACCATTGAAGGATTTCGTGCACATAAACGCAACGGAATTAAATGGAAAAAAAAATTAAATCGAAACCCTGCCACAGGATCCATGCAAAAACAAAAGATTTAATTCAGAGTTAGATGATTACCTTAAAGAAGCTTTATGAATGGATGACAATTAGAGATCCTTGCTACTTGAATCACCATGCATCCCACTCGCGCGATCTATGTTCTACCGGTATCCACACGAACGCTTGATCTTCGAAGGAGCGATGTACTAGCATCTGAAAACTGCTTCTCTCTCTATCTTCTTTCTTTCTCTCTCAAGAACGGGTAGGGTTTTATAAAACTTATATCCCTATTTAAAATCAGTCATAAAGAGATATATATAGAGGGAGAAGAGAATTAGTTTTCTAATTATAATCCAATTATAATTAATTCTAATCCAAAATTCCAATTTATTATTTAATTACGTCGCACTTAATTAATTAATACCTAATTTCAGGATTAGTTTAAGTAATTCCGTTTTTCTATTTAATTAATTAATTAATTAATTCATACTCCCTCCGTCCCTCCAAATTCTTTACATTGTGTTTGGGCACGGAGACCAAGAATAATGGGTGTGATATTGTTAAAATAAATGAAGTAGTGGGTGTAATATTGATTTTATTGTTAAAATAAGTGAAGTAGCGGGTGTAATAGTGTAAAGTGTTGAAAAAGTGAAGTGAAGTAGCGGGTGTAATAGTGTAAAAGTTACTATTTTTAGTAATGTAAAGAATTGGTGGGACGTCCCAAAAAGAAAAGTGTAAAGAAATGAGAGGGATAGAGGGAGTACTTAATTAATATTATAAATAGAATAAATTACTTAATTAATTTAAATTCATAATTTAAATTATTTCTCCTTCGAGCATTCTTTTTGTGTGACCTTGTAGGTTATTATTACGTGGCTATTATTACGTTGGCAACAATTTTAATATCTAATTAAAATTGTAAACAATGAGCGGCATCTAGTAATACATCATTGCTACCCAAGTAATAATAATTAAATCGGTGATTCGATTAAGCCTTTCGTGAATAATGTTCCATGTAATATAATATCTTTAACCATGATATTATTATAGATTAAACTCGAGGCAGGTAATATGTCATCCTCTTCATAATTTAATCTTAATTTTCTTGATCGGTGAGTAGACTATTAAATCAAATCAATATTTGAGCACGACCGTGCATTTCATAGTCTCACTCAAACAAGAGGCCAATAATATCACTCCTATAACTATGAGGGTTAAATCCCATCTAGAACATTCATATTTCTCATATGATTCATAATATACCCAATGTCCACTTTTATCATTACCCGGTCAAAGGTAACTTTTAATGTAATCAAAGTATATTAATTCTCGTATAGAAATATAATGATTTCAGGTCTAAGGATCATTACACCATTATCACTGTGATAATTACTTATGACACTGATAACATGTAGAATCTCACGGTGGGTCAATCCAGTGCCATGTACCCTTACATGCACCTATGTTTTGACTTTAGTATCACCATACCTATGACCAATGATATTTGGTCATCAGTCAACAAACATACTAGTCTCTATGTATTATTATTGTCCTTTAATAATAATACTCGACTAGGGATATTTAGGAATAAAGATACTACTCATACAATCTCATTTTCATGTCACATAATTAAAGATATATATAGTGCGTATCATAATTCCAAGGACTTTTATTATGCTAACATTTATAACGCAGTAAATAAAGACATAATAAATAAATTAATAATAATCAACAAAACATAATTCCTATTAATGAAATGGTTTTCCCTAAAACATAAAAGTATTGTCTCTAGGGCACAAATACTAACAATCTCGCACTTGCACTAGAGCCAATAACCCATGTATCCGATACATATGGAACTAGTGTGACTTTCATGCTTCTGCTGCGACAAAGCCTTAGTCAGTGTGTCTGCAATATTATTATGCACTTTACATATATGTATATCTCCTTGATCATTAATCTTATTAATAAGGTGATATCACCTGAGTACCGTTGCTTCGCAAGAATCGATGTACTCAGCCTCCATTGTAGAATCATCTACTGTCCTTGTTGTGAACTATTCCAGCTTACATCACCTTTCTTTAGACAAAATAAAAACTAGACTAAGACATAGAATCGTCTTGTCTGTCTGGAAACCAGCATTAGTGTAACCTCTTACATCTAGCTTCTCATCTCTTCCATATACCAAGAATGAGTCTTTAGTCATCTTCAGGTACTTGAGAATATTCTTGACAACTGTCTAGTGACCCTCACCTGGATTAGAGTAGTATCTACTCGTCATATCATTGCATACATTATAGAACCAATTGCCAAAGCATATGGTACTTTACTCATATGGTCCTTATCATCTGATGATTTAGGACAGTTTTCTTTTGAGATCGCTATCCCAAGAGACATTGGGACATAACCCCTCTTTGCCTCTTGCATCCCAAAATGATGCAATACTTTGTCAATGTATGTACTCTAACTTAAGTCGATTAATATTTTAGGTCTATCTCTATAGATCCTGATCCCTAGGATATAGGTAGCATCGCCTACGTCTTTTATCGAGAAACTTTTTCCTAACCAAGTCTTCACAGCCTGTAGAGAAGGAATGTCATTCCTTATTAGTAATATGTCACCTACATATTATACTAGGAATGCCACATGGCTCCCACTAACCTTCTTGTAAACACACAACTCATCTTCATTTTGTATGAAGCCAAACTCCTTGACTGTTTCATCAAAACGAATGTTCCATCTCCTCGAGGCTTGCTTCAATCCATAAATGGATTGTCGTAACTTACAGACCATCTTGGAAAACCTTGGATCGACAAAACCCTCAGGTTGTGTCATGTACACATCCTCTTCTAAGCTCCCATTCAAGAAAGTGCTCTTGACATCCATTTTCCAGATTTCATAGTCATACTAAGCTGCTATCGCAAACAAAATCCTGATGGATTTGACCATAGCCACTAGAGAGAAAGTTTCATCATAGTCAATACCATGAATCTGTTTAAAACCTTTCACCACTAGTCTTGCTTTTAGGTCTATAAATTACCATCCATGTCAATTTTCTTCTTGAAAACCCATTTGCACTCTATGGGTTTTACCCATTAAGGTGGTTCAACCAAAGTCTATACTTGGTTTTCATACATGGCATCCATCTCAGATTTCATGGCCTCCAGCCATCTTTTAGAATCTGGACTATTCATATCATCCTTGTAGGTGAGAGGCTCATCGTCGTCTACAAGCATTACATCGCCACTTTGAGTCAGGAGAAATCCATAATATCTCTCTGGCTCATTTCGAATCCTACTAGATCTACGAACAACCTGTGTTTATTGAGCAGTGTTGTTCTGAACACTTTCAGTCACATCTCGCTCATGTTCCAATTCTGGTTCAACATTATCTTGTGGTTCTCGATCCTCATCGAGATCTATTATCCTCCCACTATTTTTCTTAGAAAGTAGTTCTCTCTCTAGAAGAACAGCCGTTCGAGAAACAAACACTTTGTTCTCGGAAGGTTTATATAAGTAATACCCTTTTGTTTCAATTGGGTATCCCACAAAATTACATTTGTCTAATTTTGGTCCTAGCTTGTCGGAGACCAAATGTTTCACAAACGCTTCACATCCCCATAATTTCATAAATGACACGCTATTATGTTTCTTAGTCCATATCTCATATGGTGTCTTCTGAACCAATTTTGAAGGAACTCAGTTTAGTGTTTGTGCAGCCGTCTCTAGGGCATAACCCCAGAAACTGATTGGAAGATCCACTTGACTCATCATCGATCGTACCATCTCCAACAAGGTGCGATTTCTCCTATCCGAAATGCCATTTCACTATGGTGTTCCAAGTAGGACTGCAAACGAGCCGAGTTGATCGAGTTTTTACCGAGTCGAGTTAGAGTTTTTTTGTATCGAGTCGAGCTTGAACTTGATTATCTTAACGAGCTTTTTTTTCTTGCCAAACTTGAGTTCTTTTATGTCTGAGCCGAGTCGAGTCGATAACGAGCTTATCGAGCCGAGTCGAGCTCGTGTCGAGGCCGAGTCGAGTTCGAGTTTTTTGATTTTTTTTTTTGGCTTATTTTTAAATTTTAGACTTGTAGGATCACTTGTAAATTGTACATTATAATCGTTGGCAGTAGTTATAGGAAAAGAAACACATGACAAGATAAGAATGAGAAAAGAATAAAAATTACGTAGGGAAAAATAAAGGTGTTTGTTTATGTAAAACAGAGAAAATAAAAGAGAGCTTCAGTTATATTAGAACAAGGAACATACAAGGTATTTATATGCTAATAAACAGAAAACCTTATTGTGTTGCTAAAATAATAAAAACTAAAAACTAAAATTGAAACAATAAAAACATATTATTTATTTATTTTTATTGTATTGCTTAACGAGTTCGAGTTGAGTATCGAGTCGAACCGAGTTCGAGTCGAGTATCGAGTCGAGTCAGACAACCAAAAACCTCGGCTCGACTCGATAAGCTTATCGAACAAATTTTGGTGATCGAACTCGAGTTCGTTAACGAACCGAGCCGAGTCGATCGAGTTTTTACCGAGTCGAGTCGAGTTCGAGCTCAGCTCGGTTCGTTTACAGCTCTAGTTCCAGGAGTAGTGAGTTATGATACAATACCACACTCCTTTTAGGTAATTCAAGGCTTAGATCGTAAAGATTTAATACCTTCACCAATTTGCTTATCTACTTCAGCCTTGTATTCTTTGAATTTTTTCAAAAGATTCGAATGTGATCTTCAAAAGATACATATATACGTATCTACTGAAATCATCAGTAAACATAATGAAGTAGTAAAAACCACCTTTTGCCATCAAATGCATAGGACCACATACATCACTATGTATTAGTTCTATCGTTTGGTGACCCTTTCACCATATCCGATAAAAGGGACTTTTGTCATTTTTCCAAACAAACCAAGATTCGTATTCTTTGTATGATTCATAATCAAACTTATCCAACAATCCATCCTTATGAAACTTGGAAATAAGTCTCTCATTAATATGGCCTAAACGACAATGCCAAAAGTAATGTTTGCTTTGAGTCATTTTAGAACATATAAATTGTTAACAAATTGTGCAACATTATTTAACCTTATCATTAAAATGGAATAAAACAATTGTTATTCAATTTAAATGAAAAATCTTTCTTCTCCATACAAGAAAGAAATATAATGTCTCTGTACTTACAGGCACGTAGTTACAATTATCAAGTTCTAAATTAGCCTTGTAGGCAAAATTAAGTAACGAGTTCCATCGACTAGAGCAACAACCTTTGCTCCAATTCTAACTCGATACCTGAAGCTTGACCCTCACCGGTCTTCTTCTTCAGATCTTCCAAATAACCATGATAGTTTAACTTCCAGTCATCCGATTTTCCACAGAAGCGACAATCGTCTTCTTTAGCAACACCTCATTTAGGCCTCAAAGCCTGTTCGGGATTGGACTTTAATTTGGCCATAGAATTAGATCCAAATCTGCTTCTTCCTTTCCAATTTCCTTTCTCTTTTCACATTCCTACATTTACCATCATTATGGGAGTAGTCCATGAACTTATCATGTTGCTTACAGCAGTCCTCAACGCGCTCCACAACTCAGTGGGTGTAATGTCTATCTCATATATTTCATTGTTCATAACAAACTGAGAATAGTTATTGTTCAAAGATTGCATGATCAAATCAATCTGACTTTCTAGACCAATCTTGAAACCCAAAATGCCAAGGTATTCTATATACCCTATCATCTTTAGAACGTGTGGTCCAGTCGGATCTCACTCTCCCTACTTGTAACTTTATAATGCCCTGTTATTTTGAATCTAACTTGATGAGCCTCTCCTTAAACATCCTTTGAAAGTGCTCAATCATTTCATAAGCATCTAAATGCTCATGTTGCTTCTTAATCCCGACACTCATAGTTAAAAGCAAAAGTTATGAAACATCGAGTGCTTAATTAATTTGCTTCCGATAAGCATTTTGTTTAGCACATGTTACATTCTCAGCTAAAAAGAGCAAGGGAAGAGTTTTGAATGACATCTTTGTTCCTGAGGACGATCCTCAAGCTTCTATATCTATCTAGGAAATTATTTCATGTCAGTTTGTCCTTCTCAAGGACTATCGCATGGAGAAGTTGTTTATGTTATTTGTCATTTGATATCTACAATATTTCAAAATGCATAAATTTATCTAGATGCAGATTTATTAATTATTGTTTAATTGATTATGGTATATCATAATATACCTCCCACTATTTTTATCAAATTAATAGCCCTACCTATCAATTCAGAAAAGTTTCCCTAAACCTTTCTAGTGAGCCAAGATCCATGTTTCATCACTTTTAAGGTCAACTTTGGCTTTTCTCCTTAAAAAGATTATTTAGGTAGACAACATTTGTCAATTATATCACATATAACTCTTGGATAGTTTGGTAGAACATTATTTGCTCCTATTTATCCAATAAATCTTACCAAACTCTATGCCTCTAAGTGCACAATCCTATTGTGGTCACTTAGTTAAGTCGAACCCAATGGCCTAACAGTTAAGTATCACTAATTTACTCCATCGCGCCTTACCACGATAAACGAGGGTACTTCGCTTTGGCGAACCCACCCTTTGTCGATCTAGGTCTTGACGAGTGTTTCCCATTTGGAAGGCATCTTAAACTTAATCCTTTTTCTTTAGGGTTTTTAATTAAAACGACCATGATCCCATCATAAAGAGATTCCCAATTTTTTCTTGAATTAAATACTTCAAATCAATATTCATCAATGGTTTGATTTCCCGGTAGTTGGAGAAGACACCAGTGGTCTCACTTAATACCCAACTTCCTTACAGGTTCAGTAACCCATTGTTGACAAAATCTCCCCATATTAGAATAAAGAAAATTCATACTTAATTTCGTGTTTCGTAAACACAAGAATCTTATGATCGTTTGTTAATTTTAAAATCTTGAATCGTTACAAATTTTATCTTTCTTAAGAAAACATGTCATGGGTGTCGTATCTAATACATACATGATTAATTTAATTAAACATGCATCTTTATCTCTACACATACATATCATCACATGCAATCATAATATATATGTAAAGTGGGTAAAGTAAATGTGTTTGGTTATGGCCCATCCTATCTGATCTTTCCAAGCTAATGAAAAGATCAAGGTCAATCTATGGTGGTAAAATAAAATACAATACTTATACATGTCTTCTTCCTTGAACTGCCTCCTTGGATTGCTTCCATGGAATGCATTATCAGATTGCTTCCTTGCTTGTCTTCTTTTACATTACATTTAATAATTGAAAACAAGGCTATTCTAATGAACTTACAGAAATAACTCGATTTACATTCGAGATTTTACTTTACAAGAAATAAACGACATGCAAGTCGTATTTAGAAACCAAACCATAAACAAAAACCACTATCCTATAGGTCTCAAGGCCATAACCATCCACCATGCTCAAGTAACAATTAAAGAACATGTCATATTATTTAATCATATTAAACCATATCATATTTCAGATGATCCAATCAAAGAAATCATATAACGCAAAAATCAGAAAATCAGAATCAAATTCTGAAAAGAATAAATCGTCGTTTTGAGGCACTAAACGGCGTCAAACGCCTTAGAGACGCATCGTTCCCAGTCAAAAAACGCATATCGTTTGCGAAAATCAGACACTGGACACAAATTTCACCAAATCTGCACAGCGTATACAGAAATCGTATCGTATACAATCTCATATCAAGAACAAACATATATCATGTATATATCAGTATACATACAGATTATATAATCATCAAATGATCATCTCAATCATCATTAACATAAAGTTTATACATATATATCAAAATCAATGCATCATACATGACAATCATCAAACATGATCGTATATATATCAAAACTGTAACATATAACCGAATAAAACGTTTTTACAAGTAGCTCTGATACCATTGAAGGGTTTCGTCCACATAAACATAGCGGAATTAAATGCAAAAAAATAAAAAAAGAAACCCTACCGCACGATCCATGAAAAAACAAAAGATTTAATTCGGAGTTAGATGATTACCTTAAAGAAACTTTATGAACGAATGACAATTAGAGATCCTTGCTACTTGAATCACCACGCATCCCGCTCACGCGATCTATGCTCTACCGGTATCCACACTAATGCTTGATCTTCGAAGGAGTGACGTACTAGCATCTGAAAACTGTTTCTCTCTCTATCTTCTTTCTTTCTCCCAAGAACGGCTAGGGTTTTATAAAACTTGTATCCCTATTTAAAATCAGCCATGAAGATATATATATATATATATATATATATATATATATATATATAAGAAAATTAGTTTTCTAATCATAATCCAATTATAATTAATTCTAATCCGAAATTCCAATTATTATTTAATTAAGTCGTACTTAATTAATTAATAACTAATTTTAGGGTTAGTTTAAGTAATTCCATTTTTCTATTTATTTAATTAATTAAGTCATACTTAATTAATATTATAAATAGAATAAATTACTTAATTAATTTAAATTCGTATATGAAATATATGTGACATCATGTTTGCATGCTTATATGATGATGTATATGTGAAATGTGAGTCTGTGTATTTTTATTTGAAATTTTTATGATTAAAATCTATTTAAATTGTGCATTATTGATCTTTGAATTTTTTTATGAAATAATCGGAGTTATTAAAATTCACGAGATCTTTTGTGTTATTATCTTTATGATATTATTTAATTTTTTAAATTATTGGGAGAATTAATTTGGGTGTTTTCGTATTTTAAAATGATTTTAAGAGTTTTATTTTGTTTAAAGGATCAAAACTTGTAAAATTCAAATTTAATTCGTTTTTGATCCTAAAAATATTTTAAAGATATGCGGGCGATCGTAATTTTATACTCTCGATTTTAAAAATTAATTGAGATTTTTTTCCAACTTTTACCTATTTAATATCTATTTCGTAAAGTGGTTTAAATTGTTTTTTTTTTCAGAAATCGAATTTGTAAATGCTTAAAATATTTTTATTTCCCCAAATCCCTTATAACCCCAAATCCCTAAACTCAATTTCGTTTTCTCGAGCTCTGTTTCAGTCGATTTTTCTTTCAATCTCTAGAACAATCTCTTCTCCGTTTCTCTCGGTAAAGCTCTCGAAATATCTCTCAACTTCTCTCTTGCTTTTTGTGGAGCACCTCTCCCCAATTCATCCCCTATTGCTGTGCTTGCTGGTGTGTATTGAGTAGTGAGATCGTGTATATATATATATATATATATATATAATATGCATGTGTGTGTTTTTGGAGAGGGGTGTTGTTGCGTATACGACAACAGCTGTGCTTCTTGTGTGTGCGTGTGGGTTCTATTTTCCTCTGTTCTCCCCTCAGCTTCCTCTAATCTTCCCTGTGAATTGTTTTCCCTTGTGCGTGTGTGTGGCAATGGTGTGTATATATGTTGTTCGAATGTGTGTGTGTGTGTAGTGTGTGTGTGGGTTAACGGTGAGTGAGTGTGTGACCATGTGTATGTGCTGAGTATTTAGTGTGCGTGTGCAGTTCTTATAATTTCATTTAGTGGGTGTAGTTGAAGTTATGGTTTGGTCTTGATGCTTCTTGATTGTTTTGGTTGTGACTGAGTATATGAACTGTTTGTGTATATGTGTAGACGAATTGTTGTATTGAAAAATCCTTGCTGCAAGTTTGATTATACTACTGTTGTAATTCGACTATGGTGGTTTGGTATTTCGAATTTTTGATGATTTAATCAGTGCTGTGTTTGACTGCTTCTGTGAAGATTGTTGTTTGGTTGTGTCGGCTGAGTCCGACCGGTAGTACGCCCGTACAAAGGAGACGCTGTCCAATTTTTGTAAAAATTATACTTTTTAAAATCCTTATTGTACATTCCTCAAGTGTATATATATATATATATATATACACACACTACTAGTTGAAATAGCATTTGAGCTATATGAATTGCTAAGTTGCTAGGTTATGAAAATTTTGTTAATTTGGAGGTTATGAATTGTTAATTGTAATTTGCTCGTGTTAAGGATTATTAAGTGGAATCTGGTAATGTACTAATTTGTATGTGATTGTATTTGAATCGTAAATTGATCTCAGACTGTTTAGTAGTGCAGTAAATTGCATGTTGTATTTAGAGCAATAATTACTATTGTTAAATCATTATTACGGATATTAATTTGATCTTTAAGGATAAAGGGAGCTATAAATGCATTCTAGTCAGATGGTGAGTTTTTTAAGTATGTCTGTATATGTGAAGCGGGTAGTAAAAAGTTTATAAAGAATGTATGATAGTACTATTGTGAAGGTTATAAGATGGTATTGAATTAATTGTAAAGCAAAAGATGTCATGATTTCTGATTGGGTTGATTATATTTCGACAGGTTAGACGATTTTTAAATGAGGTGCTATCCAATTTTTGTTAGAATTATTTTGTAAATTATATACTAATTTGGTAAGAATTATTTGTAAACCGATATGATGTATGTATTAATGGATATAAAAGTAAGTTAATATTATGAGCTAAGTGTTATGTGATTTATGTTGTTATATACTACTATTTTAAGAATATGATCAGTGTGTGCTTTATGTGTTAAGTTGTAGAGCGTAATAGGACACGATTGGGTAGAATAAAATTAGACAGTTAAGGTTATACGCGTATTGAAGTAGTACTTTACCTGTATGTAGGTACGCATAGGAGGCTAGCTAAGAGCCAGCGCATGTGTAGATGGAATGTAGGGGAAGGAGATAATTATCGGGACTGACAAGTGATAAAGGGAAAATGGATGTGTGATCGAAGAAAGGTCAAGTAGAGATGGATGTAAAGTGATAAGGAGTTAAAGTATTGGAAATGGAAACCTTGTGTATTTACAATCTCTCACTTATTGTTCAAGTGAAGTGAATTTCTCATGTATTAGTTATAGTTTCTTTCAAATTCTTTCTTGCCAACAACTATACTCTTCATCGTTGTTCAACTAATGTGAACCTGTTCTATAATTATATGATGTTCCGCTCAAATCTTTTTGCTAGTGTCTATACCCTTTATTTTTATTCCAGTGACATTCTTCTTCTATTAATTTACAAACATTCATTCTTAAATTAATTTGTCATTGTTTGCTGTCCTCGCCTATCGTTCAGGTGTTGATTTCTTTTAAAATTAAATTATCTCAAAATTCCATGTCTTTATTAATATTCTTCAAAGAATGTTTTCTTCAATTTGATGTAAATTAATTCGAGGTTTATACTGTCGTTGAGGCATGTGTTGCTCAGTGACAGTTAAAATCGAGAATGAATTGAGATCTTCTTAATTATTCAACTCATTATTTCCAGGCCGGTTCTGGCAGCTAAAGCTTATGAGTGCTTAGCCGACAGGAGTGAGATCTTTAGTAATTGAGAATTTCTTAAATCTTATTTTGAATTTCAAATTTTCTCTATTCCATGATTTCCTTATAATTGTCGTTCAATTCCTAGAATCTTAATAATTGCTTCTGTAATGCCCTGACTTCCCAATACTGAAAATATACTTTTATAATAAAATACTCAATTATTGGAATTAATTAGATAAAATAGACTTTGATACCGGGGTATTTTAGAAAATTTCGGCATGAAGTATTCGTAATTCGGACTATCCACCTGTAATTCGAACCAAACCAAATTTCATTCAAATACCAAACAAATAATTACAACTTTTAAGATAAACCAACACAAGTTCAACTTGTCCTAACCGATCAGGTGAACCATACTGCAACGCCCTCCCGGTTAGGGGTCAAGAACAGGGCATCAGTATACAAAACTAAATGCATATACCCTGATAACAAAATAATAAGACATAATATAGCAACCCCACAACTAACCCGGATCTCTAACAGGTAGTGGTATGAAACAAGCAACTACGAACTAAGTTATTACATTACAATACCAAATCTTTTATCAAAAGTTTAATACATCCCACAAATATAAATACAACTATCTGGCAATATTTCTACAAGTCTTGACTGTTTCTCAAAAGTCCAACCTACTACCAGCTTAAAACTAGTGTGCCTAGGGTTCACAACATGCACTTTTCCTGATATAGCTCTTAAGACGTATCCTCTTCTTTCTTAACAGAAAAAAGGTTAGAAACAATAGCAAGAAGTGAGCCAAATGCTCAGCAAGTGACATAATGGAGATAAAGAATCCACAACTGAATACTGAATACAACAATATAAAGGTACCAAAGGTAATTCAGGATATTCTGATTTGGTTCACAATCTCAAAGGTAAGCCTGTCTGGCAGTAAAATATTCTGTTCATGACATTTTAAAATCATTCCTTGAAAATTTCTAAAATCTGTCCATTTGAGAAAGAAAACAATCAATTCTCTTTTTAAATAAATTTCATTTTTAAAACATTTAAATTTTGATTGGAGGTTTCTCCCGACTTCGGACAATACAGGTGATCAGCCACGTAAAGTCCCCATACCGGACACTAGGTCCCTCTGGACATAAAATTGGGTTCAAAATAAAGTAACACATTGGCCTTTAAAGGTGCTGGACTGGTCCCAGCAGAACTACAACACAAAAATAAAAAGTGCTGGACCGGCGTCACCCGACTTCTTACGCTGCTCCAATCAGAAGGAATCCGTAGAAAACATTTTTGACGGAATCCCTCACAATAAAACCTTTAAAACATTTCAATTTTCAGTCCTTAAACTCACTAATAACAAATCAGCCCAGCTTAAGGAATTTTAAAACATTTTCAAATAAATAAGCCTTTTAAATTTGCATTTATAAAAGACTAAGGGTCAGGGAAGCATTTAGGAGTACTTGCATAAGGTTCACAAGATAGGGTTCAAGTATGATTCAAAGGTATTTAATAATAAGTGTTGTCAAGTTCATAAAAATATAAGCAGGGGATGTGAAAGAAATATTTAATTAACTCTGGTTGGTTTCAGAAAACAGGATTTAATAAAAAGGGTCATGAGCTAATGAGGAATAAAATAAATGTTAAGGTTTAGAATTAAGGTTCCAGGGATTATAAGTAGGGTTTTATTTGTGTGGTTTAGGAAATAAGCGTAAAGAAAAAGGTTTATGACAGAGCAAGGCATGAATTATAAATTAAGGTTATTGTTTAACAAAAATTAGTGTGATAGTAGGGAACAGAAGTTTAAACAATTATTCATGGCATCAATGATAAGGTACGAGGGTTTAAGTAATCAATTCTTAAGAATAAATAACAGGATACAGGGGTTTAACAAAAATTTATAAGGATAAGCAATAAGGTACAAGTATTAAATCACAATTCATAAGCAGTTCAAGAAATCCGAACTTCAACATAAGGTTCGAGTCACTTGCCTTAACAAAGTGCTTTTACTCTAATCACTTAGTTCCACAAGTCCTCAGCCTTTGCCTTTCCTTTACCCCTTGAGTCTACGTCCTTCGAATCTACACATAAAAACACTACTTCAGAATTCTATACAATACTTGACGTTCCTCTACGAACATATAATCTTAATCTACCCTTGCGATAATCCCTAAATTTATTGACTTTAATCATATAATATCAACCATAGGCCACTGACATACATATTTAATTAGAACTAATAAACATTTAACAGGTAATCACATAAATAAAATGTAATTCAAATACCACTCCAAATTAGAACATATATATATATATATATATATATTTAATGAAGTTAGGATGCCATGTTTATTCTCTCATAAATAAATCAGTTTTAAGCCATGTTAATTAATTAGATCTTAATATTGTTAAAGAGCATCTTAGTTAATTTAGACAATTAAAACCCAAATTTGATATTTGTCTTAGCAGTGAATAGAGATCATACATTGTTGCATAGGTGCATATTCTAAAATTTACCAGTCTCTGTGGGAATGAACTCAACTTTATTCTATATTACTTGTGACCACGTACGCTTGCGTGATTTAATGCGAACAAGTTTTTGATGTGATAAGTGGATTTTATATCCACTTGGAACGCTTCGTTTCGGCTTAAATTGGTAACTTGACCTCAAGTATGTCATGTTTTTGATTCGTTTTTTGTGAGATTGTGCAGGATTACTATCTTGTATTGTTGAGGTACAAATTGCATATTTCATGGTTGATTCAAGTGCAAGAAGTGATAGAATTGATTAGCAAAAGAAACGGATGAGAAAGCAGAGGAGAAACGAAGAAAACAAGCAAAATGAAGAAAAATCAGCAATCCGGCAGCAGCCAGGCACGCGGGTGCGCGGTCCAAGCGCGCGGGTGCACGGTAGAAGTGTCCTGGCGTGCGGGTGCGCGGAGATAGCGTGCAGGTGCGCGGTTGACGGCTTGAAAAATCCTGATTCTAGTTGATATCGAATTTTTATGGAATTTCTTGCTGTCCAAGACTTCCGTGGCCTATATAAACATAATCCATCATCATAAAACGTACCAACTATCAATACAACACAGAGAGAGAGCCGAGAGACGGAGATTCAGACTTGGAGAAGGATTCCTACGTTCATGACAAGATTAGGAGATCTAGATCTAATTTTGTATTCTTCTAATTAGGCGATACTCTTGGATTTCGGATTTGTTTTCTTACCTCTATTACTCTAGCACTATTATTTTCTTTCAAACCTTGTTCATTATCATGTTATCACTAGATCCCATGATGACGAGCCGTTCGATTATGAACTAATCGTTGTCATGGGATTCTAACGGATTTATCTATGTAGTTTAGTAGTTTGTTTGCTTTAAATATTTGTGTGTGATGAATTCTTGATATCCTCGTATGGTTGTGCTTAATGTTTTTAGATGCGTAGCTAACCTCTACATTGTTAATCTTTATTGAAGCAACAGTGGATCTAGAGATTTAGAACTTGCCATGCTAGCATAGGTTTATGAATGTTTTGACATCATGATTCGTAGTGTAATTTTAGCCATCTTACGCTGCCCTATTTGATCTTGATGGATAACTTGTGCTTAAACCGCTATGCTTTCAAATCTTATAGACATATAGGGTCTAAACATAATTGGTGTCTACCCAACTTCTATCTCTTTTGTGGATGTTTGAGTAGTTTGGTATACGTATACTGACAGGTAGCCTATACTTGATTTGTGTTGTCCGATCAGTTATCAAAACCATCACATGCATTGATTAAAGGCATTAACTCTAAGCGAAGTATTTAATGAAGTTTAGATCCCATGTTTATTCTCTCATAAGTAAATCAGTTTTAAGCCACGTTAATTAATTAGATCTTAATATTGTTAAAGAGCATCTTAGTTAATTTAGATAATTAAAACCGAAATTTGATATTTGTCTTAGAAGTGAATAGAGATCATACATTGTTGCATAGGTGCATATTCTAAAATTTACCAGTCTCTGTGGGAACGAACTCAACTTTATTCTATATTTTATGTCATGGTTTCATATCCACTTAGAACGCTTCGTATCAGCTTAAATTGATTGACTTGACCTCAAGTATGTGGTGTTTTTTATGTGCTTGCATTGAGTTTTGCAGAACTAATAGTTGGAGGCATTGGTAGTGTTTAATGACATAATTGTGGTGGAATTTAGCTTGGGAGTAGGAGGCTAGAAGTAGGCCAGAGATACGTCAAGAAAAGAAGTATCAAGGAAATATAATAAAGGAGGGATTGGAGTTTAAATAGCAAGAGTTGGAGGATAATTTGATTAAAATTTGGATTTTCCGGGTAGGTTGCGCAGTCTCCACTGTTTTGGCCACGTCTGGAGTTCTACAAGTCCGTTTGAGGCCCGTAAGCAGTAATTGGAAATCTTGGAAGAAGACGAATCTATTTGTAGCAAAATTTCTAGTCTAGGAGGGCGCGGGCACACTCGATGGCCGCGCGGGCGTGCTTGTTCGGCTGCTGAAATTCCTCATTCAAGTTTAAGTTAGATTTTTTATGTTTTCTTGCCGTCCAAGATGCATGGGCTATAAATACACATGCTACCATCATAAGATGGACGTTTTTACAGAGAGGGAGATGAGAGAGACTTAGAGAAGGATTCCTAACGCTCGTGACAAGCAACGGAGATCTAGATCTACTTTATCTTTTGTATTCTTCTATTAGGCGATACTTAAATCTTTGTTTTTGGATTTGTTTTCTAAACCTTGTGACTCTAGCACTATTATTTTTATTCAGACCTTGTTTATTATCATGTTATCACTCGATCCCATGATAACGAGCCGTTCGATTATGAACTAATCGTTGTCATGGGATTCTAACGGATTTATTTACGGAGTTTAGTAGTTTGATTGCTTTAAAGATTTGTGTGTGGTGAATTATCGATATCCTCGTATGGTTGTACTTAATATTTTTAGATGCGTAGCTAACATCTAAATTGTTTATCTTTATTGAAGCGATAGTGGATATAAAGATTAAAACTTGCCATGCTAGCATAGGTTTATGAATGTTTTGACATCATGATTCGTAGTGTAATTTTAACCATCTTACACTGCCATATGTGATCTCTATGGATAACTTGTTCTTAAACCGTTATGTTTTCAAATCTTATAGACATATAGGGTTTAAACATAATTGGTGTCTACCCAGCTTCTATCTCTTTTTTGGATGTTTTAGTAGTTTGGTATACGTATACAGGCAGGTAGCGTGTACTTGATTCGTGTTGTCCGATCAGTTATCAAAACCATCACATGCATTGATTAAAGGCATCAACACTAAGCGAAGTATTTAACGAAGTTAGGATCCCATGTTTATTCTCTCATAAGTAAATCAGTTTTAAGCCACGTTAATTAATTAGATCTTAATATTGTTAAAGAGCATCTTAGTTAATTTAGATAATTAAAACCCAAATTTGATATTTGTCTTAGCAGTGAATAGAGATCATACATTGTTGTATAGGTGCATATTCTAAATTTTACCAGTCTCTGTGGGAACGAACTCAACTTTATTCTATATTACTTTTGACCACGTACGCTTGCGTGATTTAGTGCAAACAAGTGGATATAAAATCCACTTATCACACCCCCAAACTTAAATCGATGCTTGTCCTCAAGCATAAACAGACTCGATACACACTAATGCAATGCATGAATGCAACTAATATGAAAATGCAACGATCGCCTCAGACTAACCAAAACCAATCAGCAAGCAAATATCTCAAAGAATGCAAAAAGTCCAAATAGAGCTTGACTAAATCCCCGTATATTAACAATACATGAACATAAATGTGGGTGTGCGCGATGCTCATCAGATATACTGCTAACACTAGATCAAAATCATACCTATTCTTCGCCAAGATAATCACAGGTTTATAAATAGAATGAACGGTAAACACTTCATAACTTAAAAACACCTCCATCATCATTTGAGTTAGACAGAAATTCATACTTTATTACTAAACAACTATGACACATAATACTATACACAACACGCATGCTTATTTAACCGTGCAATGGATGAGGCCCCGAAAGACTTATACAATAATACCCATGTAGCGAGCGTTAGGTTAGTGGATCCCAGACCGGAAAAGCCTTAGGTCACTAGGCACAAAGTCCCCTAGAACTTAATTGCTCGAGTATTAAAGAGCTCACTCTGGTTAATTCTGCATTTACACATTCACATAACTCTCTTTTTTTTTTCTTTCTTTTTTTTTTCTTTAAACACAACTAACTTGGAATGAGTGCATTTCGCTCCATCTCATCCAACCCTATACTACTCATAATTATGAGCGGCTACTAGCCTTTTTGACACAACTAACTTTTAGTAACAATTAGCATGAAATCCCTGGTTTCCCCCAAACTTATACTTTAGTGCTCTTACACTATCAAGGGAATAATGAACATTCAACGATTAGTTCATAATCGAACGGCTTGTCATCATGGGATCTAGTGATAACATGATTTTTAACAAGGTATGAATAATAATAATAATAATAATAATAATACTAGAGTAATAAGGTTTAGAAAATAAATCCAAAATAACGAGGATCCAAAGTATTGCCTAATAGAAGAATACAAAAGATGAAGTAGATCTAGATTTCCGTTGCTTGTCACGAGCGTTGGGAGTCCTTCTCCAAGTCTCTCTTGTCTCCTTTGTCGCTACCGGGGACTCGGTGTTTATTATAGTTTATGTGCTTGTCATCAGTGGTCGTTAAAGTTCACTGACTCGGATTATTTTCTTACTTAGTTTGTTTTGTTCTGTTTGTTTCAGGACTTGAGCGTGTATGCGAACACGTTCTTAGTCGTTGTAGTATAGTGGTAAGTATTCCCGCCTGTCACGCGGGTGACCCGGGTTCGTTCCCCGGAAGCGGCGCCAAAAACTTGTTCACACAAAATCATGCAAGCGTACGCGGTCACAAGTAATATAAGATAAAGTTAAGTTCGTTCCCACAGTGACTGGTATATTTCCGAATATGCACCTATGCAACAATGTTTGATTATTATTCACTGCTAAGATAATAACAAATTTGAGTTTTAATTATCTAAATTAACTAAGATGCTCTTTAACAATATTAAGATCTAATTAACTAACGTAACTTAAAACTGATTTACTTATGAGAGAATAAACATGGGATCCTAACTTCATTAAATACTTCGCTTAGAGTTGATGCCTTTAATAATTGCATGTGATGGTTATGATAACTGATCGGATAACACGAAACAAGTATAGGCTACCTGTTAGTATACGAATACCAAACTACTCAAACATCCACAAAAGAGATAGAAGTTGGGTAGACACCAATTATGTTTAGACCCTATATGTCTATAAGATGTGAAAACATAACGGTTTAAGAGCAAGTTATCCATTTAGATCACATAGGGCAGCGTAAGATGGTTAAAATTACACTACGAATCATGATGACAAAACATTCATAAACCTATGCTAGCATGGCAAGTTCTAATCTTTAGATCCACTATCGCTTCAATAAAGATAAACAATTTAAATGTTAGCTACGCATTTAAAAACATTAAGCACAACCATACGAGGATATCAAGAATTCATCACACACAAATCATTAAAGCAAACAAACTACTAAACTACATAGATAAATCCGTTAGAATCCTATGACAACGATTAGTATGATTTGAGGATTAGTAGTAGTAGAGTCATTGTTCATGTAGAAATCATATTGCATGTGTAGTAGTAGGTTCATTCAAATTATTGCATGACTTGTTCATGTAGAGCATATTTGTTTGCATAGTTGTTTATTTATTCTATGTGAGTCCATTTAGTTGCATTTGCATATCATATTTCATGATCCCGTAGGATTGGCTATTTCTGTTTGGTAGGTCGATGTTGATTTGAGTGTGGTAATGATGAATAGAGGGTTGATTTAAGTGCCTAGGAATTGACTTGCATGTTTCAGAAACAAAATCTTTACACAGTCTCATCGTTTGCTTTTGGGCTAGATCAGATTATGCTTATTTGGTTGTTTGAGAGTTAATCACTTGTTTATATTTAGAATGTTCTTTATTCCCTTGATAGCGTAGGAACACTGATAGGTCCATAATTAATCATATTTTTAATACCTATTTTATGTCCGCTTTTGTAATTTTATTAATTAATAAATTGTTTTATTTTGTTTTGTAGGAAAATAAATAAAAACAAATTTCAAGCAGGAAAAGGTGCAAAAAGGGAAAGGAGGTGGAAAATACTTGAAGTCAAGGAAATTGGAGGAAAAATTGATTACTTATCGGAGAAGAAAAGGAAATTGAAGAAATTATATTCAAGATTGGATTGTAATCAAAGGGGTCAAACCCAATATTTTCCCCTATATATATGGCCTTATCTCTTGTAGTTTAAAGACCAAATTTAGACACCTAGTTAGTTTATTTCCTGCATTACTCTATTTCTTTCTGTTAATTAACATATTAATTTCCTGTTCAATTCTTTTACTTTTGTTTCGTTCATGTTTCGTTGTTTATTCATTATCTTTCTCTTGTTTGCCGATTAGTTAACTGCCATCTAGTATTAGTTTTAAGTTTAAGTTGATTAACTTTGTTTCCTGCCTGTCCACGTGATCTAAGTTATGATATTATTATTATTATATTAATAACTTTGTTTAATCATGCCTTCTATATATAATTGTTTCGTTTATTATCTAAATATGAGTAGCTAATTTTCTTACCCTAGGATGAAGATGAAGTTAATTTAATTGCTCTTGATTTCTTCTCGTTTCTATTAATTGATTCTCATAATTTTTCTTGGTGCTTAATTGTTCAATTGACAAAGTGATTTTGATATATTATTGTTACCGGATTTATTTTTCATAGCCTATGCTTGCTCCTTGAAGTTTTGATAGGTTATTGTTAGATAACAAGTTTCATAGTATATGCTTGTCTCGTTAATTGATATACCTTATTTGTGAAGGAAAGAGAATTGGTTTTAGGGCGAGTTGATATTAATTGTGATTGATTAATGGATTCGGATTCCTAGGTTTTCCATATTATTTGATAATCTTTGCTAATTAGGTTAATTAAAACTCATCTCAAACCTATTTGTCTAGTTCGCCTGATTTAATTATTAGGGTTTTGAAAATTCGTAGTCTCTGTGGTTCGCCTGATTTAATTATTAGGGTTTTGAAAATTCGTAGTCTCTGTGGATCGACCTGTAATTGCTACAACTAAACACTGTGCGCTTGCAGTTATTTCATAGTGGTAAGTTTTTGGCGCCGCTGCCGGGGACTATTGGTATTTTTCACTCCTTGATATTAATTCTTCGGATTAGTTTCTTGTTTTCTTTTGTTTGTTTTTTTTAGGGAATAGTGAAGCGGAGAAAAGCTTGGACAAGAAGATCGCTGGAAGGCCTCGCTGTCTCTTTTGAAATTTTTGAAAGCGCTTCTCGGTATTCCGTATCACCTCTCTCTATTTTTTCTTTATTATTAAAAAAACACAAAAAAATTAAATATTAAAAAAAACCCAAAAATATTAGTTAGTTATTTGTTTGTTAAAAACCAATTTGCTGCATCATTTATTCTCTCACATAGGCTCACATCATCTAGATTTCTTTATTGTATTTATTGCTTTCCATCCTATATAACTGTGGTGATTGCTGGAGGAAAGAGGTACGTACAATTTAGAATAGAACACATAGTGTAGTGAATCCATAAGTGTTTACTTTCTTGTTCTTTGTGTGTTGCATCACTCAATCACCCACCCAATTACAAGATAAGGTGAGGGATTTCATCACCCTTTCCTTGGCCCACAAATCACTAATTCCTTCATCTTGCATTCCCCTTTCCTTAATAAAACTAAGTAGACGTTAGCCCCTAGGATTTCGCGTTCAATTAGGAAGAGAATCTAGGAGGAACAAATCACAAAATATTCTTTCGTTTGGTGTCTAGGCAAGCGTGACGCTTACCTGGCTAATTTGGATTGGTGTCTAGAAAGGTGTTTAGCCTCTTAGCAATGCTTGCACCTGCCTGGCTAGTCAGGACGAATGCTTTTTGAGTTGTGACTTTTAGTAGTATCTTATTGTTAGGAGCAAGGTCTAGATTTTTCTTAGGATAATATAGATTTTTCTTTTTGATTTTCCAATAGTAGTCATGTCTATTGCATCTGTAGGAGTTCATTTGATAGATGAGGTTGTTTCGTGGTCGAATCTTGAGGATAGTTCAATTGAGTCTTTGCTTGATGAAGATGTTTTGTTAGAGTATGAGAGTAATAAAGAACTTCATGTGCTTTATAGAAATTTTTCTTCTGATGAGATGTTAGATGAATTGAATGCCATTTGTTCTAAGCATGAAACCCAACTTGAGGATATTTCTTTTGATCCTAAGTCCGTTGTTAAGACTTCTGTTGGTGAGCCACCCAATTTCGTTTCTAATCTGTCTTTTTCCACTCTTGATCAGTCTTTGGAAGTTGATAATGAAACTTATCATGTTTTTTCTAGTAACTTAGTTCATAACCAAGAATTTCATATAATCAATTTGCTTAAACAACATAAAGAAGCATCTAATTGGTCTATGAATGATGTTAGTGGTATGAGTTTTATTCTGGTATATGATCATATTTCTCTAGTGGATAATGGTGTTTTTGTGGGTGTGTTTCACATGTTTGATGATTGTGTTACATGTGTTGTTTTTCCTCGATCTGGTATTGGTTAATATATCTGTTTTTGTAATATGTCTCCCATGACTAAGTTTAGGTATGGGGGAGCAAATGTGTGTATGTGTGTGTGTGTGTTTATTTTATGTGTGTGAGTTTTTGTGTGTGTGTGTGTTATAAGTAATAATGTTTCTCCGTCTTGCCCTTATCAGGTATTCTCGTCCTTTTACTTTGTCATTTTTCTCTCATTTGCATACATTGAGGACAATGCATGATTTAGGTATGGGGGAGGGATTTAGTATTATTATTATTATTATTAAAAAAAACCTGCCAACAATGATAATGTTGCAGAAAATCTCCAATTCTGAGAAAATGAACTAATTCTGGAGCATTGACGTGCCAGAAGACATAACATTTGCGATGATCAGTCGCATGTTATGCTCCACACTTTTGTTCTCTACATGTAGAAGGAAGCACCGACGGATTTACTTGTCTACCGCCCTCTGGAACCCCCCGGCCAATGGTTGGGCCATTGCTGGACCGACGCCACTCGGCCACTTACGCGGCTCCTAGTTCAAATAACATCCATGACTCTGAAACGTAAAGTTCGTCCCCCTTTCCCCAAGTATAATACTTGTTAATAAGACTCCACAAAGTAGTCGTATCTAGTTGGAAAGGAAAATTCACCAATATTTCCCAAGTTACTGCTTGTTAATAGATACCAACTTGTTCCAAAAATCTTACCCCTCGAATGATGAGAAGGTACACAAAGATTCAATAAGCAAATAGGAACCAAGTTGCGAGTGAAAAGAATAATTTTGATGAATTTATGACCGGGAAGTCAACAAGATAAATAGCATTTCTCAAGTAAGGTTACCTTATAATTTGAAAGTTAGATTTGAATGAAGAATGGAATTTTGAGAACCTTTCTTGATATAAGTATTAATAATAATATGACTCCGAAATAATTTCCATAATAATCAAAGGTTGAAGATAATATTTGAAGAAGATAAAACAATAATGAAGTTATTCCAAAGTATTGATTAAATATTCAGAGAATATTTATTGAATATGAAATATTTAAAGAATATTTATAAATATGAAAGAATATTTTTAATCGAAGTATTTCTCAAAATAATTCTCGAATGAATATAAAGAAAATATTTATTGAATAAATAAAATACTTAAATGAATATTCGAAATAATATTCGTTTAATCAATAAGACTTGAAGTAATATTTGAAACAATATTCGATAAATGAATCGACTTTAAATGAATATTGAAAAATAATATTCATTGAATAGATAACGTTCAAATAAATATTTGAAGTAATGATCGCTAAATAAATAATCTCTAACGAATATTCAGAATAATATCCGTTAACCAAATAATGGAACAATATTTTCTTAAATATTTTCCTCCGAAAGTAATCACGATATATCAAGAAATACTGACTCCCGGTCTATATTCAACTATTAAGATTCATATGCCCTTCTCTAAGGGTCTTAGCAATATCCAGCTTATACTGATATATCACATCTAGTCTATAAGCCAACAATAAATCAAGGAACAAGTATAACAATATAACTTGAAAATAGGCATGCATGCAATGGCATATGTATAACAACAATCATATATATAATATCACAACAACAGTTCCAAGTATTGGAAACTTGCCTGGTAGTCGGGTGGAGGTAGTGTGTCCTGGGTCAGCTCGGTGATCTATAAATAATCAGAATATTCGAGATTAATCACTTAACGTTGTTTAAAAAGCTAAGTATAAACTTAACTTAGGTTAAAACACGTTTTCGAATTATCTCGTTATGCACTCTTTTTCTGTACTCTTATTAACCTCGTTTTGACCCGACATTTGTATTACGGCTCGTCATTACACTTACACTTGGTATATACTTAAGTCATGTAAGTGCTAAGGTAGGTTGTTTATGAACCAAGATTATACCTCGAGTTTTATCGCCCGTTTTCTAAGTGTTTTACCAAAGTTATAACCAAGTGTGCTTTTAGGGGTTCGTTCGCGTTTAACCTTGATTCAAACATTTTTATAAAATTGAAAAATGATCCGTTTGACACGAGGTTCTCTCCTACACCTTCGTTATGATCTCTAATATTTAATTACCATGATTCATCACCAGCTTACATATTTTACCGAGGTTCAATTTTAATAACGAACTCGTACTTACGGTTTCAAACGACTTTTAGTAAATCGACCATAATTCCTAAACCGTAAGTCTGTTTGTTTCGATTCTTTTGCCAAAACGATCTATGACTCGGGAACTAGAAGGCCATGTCATATAATCAACCAGGTCAGGAAATTATACCAACTGTTATGAACGGATTCTTAAGGACTAACGAAAATCGGGCATTACAATGGCTATAAATCGAACGTTTCCAAATTTACCACAATCAAACCAAGCCACACCGGGCATACTATACATCTCATACACATAATATGCATCTCAACAAGTCCAAAAAGGCCTCTTTACCAACATGTTCATTATTTCTTAAATCACTAAATCAATCTCATAATCATGCTAGTTATAACACCATAATCATAACTTAACTAACAATCACCAAGAACATCCATAAACTTAAAGTTAGAGCTAGGGTTGTGATGAGATATACCTTCATTGGAGAGTGCTAGAGCCTTACTAAGCCTTGATCTAGTACTTGTGTGGCCTAAGCTAGATTAGATCAATCAAAAGAAACCAAGAAATCAATGTTAGTTCATGAAGAACACTATTCATCCTCACCTTGGATAATTTATTTGAAAATGGAAAACATGGAGATTGGAGCTAAGATTTCTAGGAGATTACTCTTATGAAATATAGGACTTACCATAAAAGTTTCAAGATCAAACAATGGTGGAAGGATGATTTTGGTTCTTGAATTATGGTCTTGGCCGAGAGGAATAAATGAGAGAGAGTTGGTGTTTGCTTGCTTGGTTTTTGATCTAATCTTGTATTATTGCTAAGTCTTGGATAATATCCTGTGTAAAGTCACTTTATTAAAGTTATCATGTCATGGATGATGTCTTCCAAGTGGACAAGTGTTGGTTTTAGTGGATTGATGATGAAATGAGCTAAGTAGTTGGTTTTGATTCTAAGTGTGCTAGTTACTTAAGTAACTACTTGGTTGCTAGATATTTTCTACTAGCACATGCATGTATCTTGATCCCCTGCTTGTTTCTTTGTCCAGTTATTGCTCAATTCGCTAATCGTTCGGAGGAATATCTCAAGATTTCTAATTAGGGTTTTATCGAAAACTGTATTATTATTTATACTATCGTTCTCCATTCTCTTTAGTAATTCTTGAACCTATATTCCTTAAATCCTTTCAATAATTCCTTAAGTCTTTCAGTATCCAGGGAAATCTCGGGGAAAATAAAAGTGCTATTTTTCAGAATCCGATAACTTTTACATACACTATTTTTCCCCTTGGATCATTAATACAAATTCATAAATCCGTTCCGGGTACTTCTATATAGTGTCTTCTAATAATATTCCTATTTCCACCAAAAATACTATTCATCACTTATTCTCTCTTTATTCCTTATAATTAGAAAAATGTCCTTGCGCTTTCCCGAGCGTTCCTTAACCCTTTTACGGAACCACTGGACTAATAACATATATCGATTGGATGACATGAGAATAACTCTCCTATTTGGAATTAAAATATTTTACTTATCCAGGTGATAGATTATTCTTATCTAAGTCGTCAACCAATAGCATTCTTCAAGACATATGAACATTTGAATCCAAATCCATTCCTTTTTCATTCATTAGAATTACTGTTACATCGTAGTTGTAACCACTATTCATATTTACATTAATACATAATCAAAGTTTTAATTCTACCAAAAATCTGGGTTCTTACAGTCTCCCCTCCTTAATAGGATTCCGTCCCGGAATCAGTTTAAAATTAAATGGGGGTACTTTTCTTGCATCACGCTTTCTATCTCCCAGGTTGATTCTTCCACATTGTGGTTCTGCCACAAGACTCTAACTAGCTGAATGACCTTGTTTCGGAGCACTTGTTCTTTTCGGTCTATAATTTCCACAGGCTGCTCCACATAGGTTAAATCTGGTTTCATGTCCACGTGCTCATATTGAACTATATGCTTGGCATCCGGATTATATTTCCTCAACATCGAAACATGGAACACATTAAACCTCAACATCCCCAATACGTCTTCAGATCTCAAAGGGTCCAATGTATCTAGGGCTCAGTTTTCCCTTCTTCCCAAATCTCATTAAACCTTTCCAGGGAGATACCTTTAAAAACACTAGGTCTCCAACTTCATATTCCTTGCCTCTTCGAGCTAAGTCAGCATATCTCTTTTGTCGATCTTGGACTGCTACCAGCCGTCCTCTGATTAGATCTACTGCATCTTTAGTCCGTTGGACCACTTCGGGTCAGAGCATCTTTCGCTCTCCAACTTCATCCCAATACAAGGGAGATCGGCATTTCCTTCCATAAAGGGCCTCGTAAGGTGGCATTCCTATGCTTGAATGGAAACTATTGTTGTAGGAGAACTCAATCAATGGCAAGTGATCATCCCAATTTCCTTTAAAGTCTAAAGCACAGACTCTCAACATATCCTCCAGTGTCTGAATGGTCCTTTCACTTTGCCCGTCTATCTGGGGGTGGTGGGCTGTGCTTATGTTCAGCCGGGTTCCTACACATTCTTGAAAGCTTCTCCAAAACCTGGAGTTAAATCTAGGATCTCGATCGGATACTATGGCGACTGGGACTCCATGTCGCACCACTATCTCTTTTAAGTAGATCTCTACTAGTCGGTCGACCGTATACCTTTCATTGATTGGGAGAAAGTGAGCTGACTTTGTTAGTCGGTCTATAATTACCCATAAGGCGTCATGATTAGCTTTGGTCCTTAGTAAGCCTACTACGAAATCCATGGCTATATGTTCCCATTTCCATTCGGGAATCTTTAAGGGGTGCAAAAGTCCACTGGGTCTCTGGTGCTCTGCTTTCACTCTTTGGCAGGTCAAGCATCTGCGTACCCACTCTGCTACGTCCTTTTTCATGTTCGGCCACCAGTAGTACTCTTTCAAATCTCTATACATTTTGGTACTACCGGGGGTGCATTGAGTACCTTGAGTTGTGTGCCTCATATAAAATCTCGTCCTTGAGCTCCTGCACATTTGGAATCCATATCCTATATGTGTACCTCATGATTCCTTCTTTGTCTCTTTCACACTTAATTTCTTCTCCAATCATTATCTCTTCCATGGAATTCTCTTCTTCCTCCATTATCCGTTCTTGACATAGTCTAATCTTTTCTAACAATGGGGGTTGGATTCGAATTTCCATTAACCTTTCTTGACCATCTCCGGGTATCTTGACCTCGATCTCCAAGTTTTCGAAATCCCTCACCAATTCTTCTTCTAAGGTTATCATTTTGAGTTTCTCTTTCCTACTGAGGGCGTCAGCCACCACATTGGCTTTACCCGGGTGATAACGAATCTCACAATCATAATCTTTGATTAATTCCATCCATCTTCTCTGGCGCATATTAAGCTCTTTCTGAGTGAAAATGCACTTGAGGCTCTTATGGTCAGTGTAAATCTCGCACTTCTCTCCATACAAGTAGTGCCTCCAAATCTTTAAAGCGAAAACTATTGCTGCTAATTCTAGATCATGAGTGGGATATCAGATCTCATATTCCTTTAGCTGCCTTGATGCATACGCGATTACCTTACCGTTCTACATAAGCACGCATCCTAATCCTTTATGCGAAGCATCACTGTAAATTACAAAATCTCCTTTTCCATCGGGCAATGCCAATACTGGGCCCGTTACCAACCTCTTCTTCAGCTCTTGGAAAATCTTCTCGCATTTTCCAGTCCATTCAAATTTCTCAGTTTTACGGGTAAGTCGAGTTAACGGGGCTGCGATTTTCGCAAAATCTTGAACAAATCTTCTATAATACCCTGCCAATCCGATGAAACTCCATACCTCTGTTGGAGTGGTTGGCCGTTCCCAGTTTGAAACTGCCTCTATCTTGGAGGGGTCAACCAACACTCTTTCTCTATTTATCACGTGCCCTAATAATTGCACTTCATTTTTCCAGAACTCACACTTCGAAAATTTGGCATACAGCTGTTCTTTCCTGAGTATTTCTAAGGCTATCCTCAAATGTTCGGCGTGTTCTACCTTTGTCTTTGAGTAGATAAGAATATCATCGATGAATACTATCACAAACTTGTCCAAATACTCCTTGAACACCCTATTCATTAAATCCATGAATGCTGCTGGGGCATTGGTCAGTCCAAATGTAAGAACTCAAATTTTTGGTAGGAATTAAAACTTTTATTATGTAACGGAGTATAAGTGTAGCAGTGGTGTAATGAATGAATATTGAATGGATTTGGATTCGAATTTTATATGCCATGAACAATGCAATTGGTTGACGATATATATAAGAATAATCTATCGTCGAAAGAATAAACTATGGTATTCCAAGAAAGGAAATATTCTCATGTCATCCAAGTCAATGTCTGTTATAGGTTAAGTGATTTCGTAAAAGGATTAAGGAACGTTCGGGAAAGCGCGATAACATTTTTATAATTATAAGGAATAAAGAGAGAATAAGTGATGAATAGTGTTTTTGATGGAAATTGGAATATTATTAGATGACACTATATAGAAGCACCCGGAACGGATTTCTGAGTTCGTATTAACGATCCAAGGGGAAAAAAAGTGTATGTAAAGGTTATCGGATTCTGAAAAGTAGCACTTTTATTTTCCCCGAGATTTCCCTGGACACTGAAGGACTTAAGGATTTATTGAAAATATTTAGGGAATTTGGAGTCAAGAATTATTAAAGAGAATTGAGAATGATAGTATAAATATTAAGAAGATTTTCGGTAAAACTCTAACAAAGAATCCTTGAGATATTCCTTCGAACGATCAATGAAATTGAGCAATAAATAGACAAAAGAGCAAGCAAAGGATCAAGGTGCATGCATGTGCTAGTGGATAAGAGCAAGTAACCATGTTAGTTACAAGAGGAACTAACAACAATTAGAGATCAACTAGTACTTAGCTTCATCATCTCATCAAACCACAAAAACACCAACACTTGTCCATCCAAAACACATCATCCATGACCACACCACTTTAATAAAGTAGCTTTATGATAGAAAATATCTAAAGGCATCACAATAATGCAAGGATGAGAGCAAAAGAAGCCAAGCAACTCCATTTCTCTCTATTTTCTCTCAACCTGCCCAACAGAAACAATACTCAAAGAAAAATTCATATCTCCATTTCTATCCATGATTAAATCACCAAATTTTAACCATAGCTTCTTCAGTCCATGGGCAAGGTTCGTTCAAAATTCCATGGCAATCCAAGTAGTATAGCCTAGCTAAATCCCTTCCCCAATTTGAAGGAGCCAAACTGCCTGTTCTTGACAATTTCTGTCCAGCGGGAAAAATTGGTTCAAAACCATAGCTACCAAGCTTCAAATCTCATGATCTATATCGTAAAATAAAGTTTATGAAGAGCCCAGGATGTGGTAAAAATTTGAGAGCTAAACTCTTATTTTTCGATTTTCTATGATTTTTACAAGTTTAGAGTGAATAGTAACTTTCAAGAACTAACTTTAGTTTTCTTGTTTCTTTTGATGATATAAGCTATATTAAGGTGTTCTAAGGTCTAGATCAAGGCTTGTTAGACTCATATACACACCAAGGAAGGTATATCTCTTAAGAAATCCTAGAACTTATTTTTAGTTTTTGAGATTATTGGATTAGTTTTGATGATGATGTTGTTTTAAGCATATAAGCATGATTATATAGTTGATTTAGTTGATTTAGCCATATAATGATTATGATGATAAAGTGATACGTTCTTGGACATTTTAAGATTATAATCATGTGTATAAGATGTATGTATGCCCGGTGTGGCTTGGTGATTGATGTAAGAATTTTGGAACATTCGATTTATAGCCATCGTAATGCCGAAATTTCGTTAACCTTTGAAATTCGTGCATTAATGTAGCCATAAATCACTGATATTGATAAGTATATGACAAATCCTCGTAGATCTCGAGTCATAGATCGTTTTGGCGAAAGAATCGAAACAAACGGACTTATGGTTTAGGAATTATGGCCGATTTACTAAAAGTGGTTCGAAACCGTAAGTGCGAGTTCGTAACTGCAATTGAACCCCCTTAACATGAATAATTTGGTTGCGAATCTTGGTAATTAAATATTAGAGATCATAAGGAAGGTGTGAGAGAAAACTCATGTCAAACGGATCGTTTTCCGATTTTATAAAAATGTTTGAATCGAAGTTAAGCGCGAATGAACCCTTAAAAGTATACTTGGTTATGACTTTGTAAAATCACTTAGATAACGACCGATAAATCTCGAGATATAATCTTGGTTAGTGAACGATCGACTCTAGAACTTATATGACTCAAGTACCTATCAAGTGTAAGATTAATGACATACCTGGATAGCAAGCAAGTGTCGGGTCATAACGGTGTTAATGTGCGATAACTTGAAAACGTGCTTTAGCTTAAGTAAAGTATTTACTTGGAATTTCAAAGTGATAGGTGATTAACCCGGGATAATTTTGGTTATTTATAGATTGCCGAACCACCCCGAGTCATACCACTAGCATAGCGGGAGTACCAGGCAAGTTTCCAATACTTTGGAACTGTTGTTGTGATAATATATGTGATTGATTGATGTTATACATATGCCATAGCATGCATGCCTACTTCCAAATTTATATTGTGATACTTGTTCCCTGAGTTGATGTTGGCTTATAAGTTAGGTACGAGATATACTAATTATAAGCCGGATATTGCTAAGACCCTTAGTGATGGGCATATGATCGCATTCTTTTAATATAGTCCGGGAGTCGGTATTTTGTATTATAGAGATAGTCGTGGAAACCCGGAGGTATTCCAGTGACAGATTATTTGAGGAATGTTATTTATGAACATTGTTTATATTTCCATAAGTATTAATTACTTGGAAATTATTCGAGGAATGTTATTTGAGTATAATCTCAGTCGAGAAATACTATTTGAATATTCATTTAAGACTTGATTCAATTATTGTATATTCATTTGAGGATATTGATTTAGATGAATATTATGTTTAAATATTCATTTGAATTTCATTATATAATGAATATTATCTTAAATATTCATTTGAGCTTTATTTCCTTAATAAGTATTATCTTGAATATTCATTTAAGATTGATTCATTTATCTGATAATATTTTGAATATTTATTCGAGGAATTATTTATTTCGTGAATATTTTATATATTCATTCGAGGGTTAATTATGAGAGATATTTTATATTAAGAATATTCTGGAAATATCTATGGTTTAAATATTCTTTGAATATTTATTTAATTCCTTTAACTAATTTTAAAAATGATCTATTTCATTCAAATATTATCTTCAACCTTCTAATATTATGTAAAATATTTCTGAGTCTTATTATGATTATTTTTATCAAGGAAAGGTTTCCAAAACTCCATTTTTCATTTAAAACTATCTTCCAAATTATAAAGGAACCTTACTTGAGAGCTGTTATTTATTTTGTTGACTGCCCGGTCATAAATCTTTCTGAAACTATTCTTTCACTCGCAACTTGGTTGCTATTCATCAATTGAATCCTTGTATTACCTCCTCATCATTCGAGGGGTAAGATTGTTGGAACAAGTCGATATACATTAACAAGAAGTAGCTTGGGAAATATTGGTGAATTTTCCTTTCCAACTAGATACGACTACTTTGTGGAGTCCTATCAACAAGTATTACACTTGGGGAAAGGGGGACGAGCTTTACATTTTTGAGTCATGGATTCATTCGAACTAGGAGTATTTGTATAATGTGTAAGAGGTTGTGGGACAGTCCATCATTGAAACTGGTATAAGAGGCTGTGGGACAGTCCATCCTGGAAATAGGGTCCGAGTAACGCCGGTCCCGTCTAAGCCCAAAGGTGGCCAGGGAGATCCGGCGTATGGTGGTGTCCATATGTTCTTCCTTCTACCGATAGAGAAAAAAAGTTTGAGATGCACGACCGATCATCGTAAGGTGGTGTCATCCGGCGCGACATACTCCAGCATTGGTTCAACATCCAAATCTATTTATTTTCTACAACATGGAGTGTCACTCGTGTTGACAGGGTTTGAAAACTGTTCAGAATTAAAAGTACTCTGAAATACCCCATAACTTCATCTTTTACATTATATTGGCACTATGTTCGTTAATGCATGGGATATGATTTTCAAATATATTTCAGAAATGTTATATATTATTGTTCAGTTACAACTATTTTTGGTGGGCTATTTCTCACCCTTGCTCTATTTATTATATCACAACAACAGCTAGATCTGATGGCCAGCACAAGGCGCACTTGGTGCAAGCAGGGACAGCAGTCATAAGGTTGCCCACTGATGTCATGGTCGGCATTGCTGAGGTAGGAGCAACCAGTAGGCTAGAATGTCAGCTTTTGGGTTCATCAGACTTATTATATATATGACATATGTAAATGGATGGCAAAGAGTATGTAAGTTATATTGTAATTCTTTTGGGTTGTAAGAACTCAAAACTTGTGATTAATAATATTTGTTAGTTACTCTAATTTCATCTCTGGGACTATAACGGGTGTGTTTTATGTTATTGTTTTGGGTCACAAGGTTGCAATTTAGTTTATGTTGGTTTTATGGATGGATATTGAGTCCGTAACGACCAGATCCCCGACCCCAGATCTGGGGCTATTACAGAAATGGTATCAGAGCTCGAGTTATATATCCCAGAGATGATGCGATGTTATAATAATAAATTCATTAAGATAATAAGAACTCTTGCCAAGTTCACCTAAAACCCTTACGGGAACTTATAAGTATCATGATAGTAATTTAGCTCGATATCGTATCGATGAGTAAGGCGACAGACCTTGAGGCTTACGAGCAGTAGCACGATGGTGCTTTATTATATACTGACGATCGGCTTGAGGATTCGATAGAGTACCTACTGAGAACCAGGAGGAGGTTCCAGCTATGGAGGAGAATCCTGCTAAGGATAAAGAATTTACCCTTGAGGAAATAAGGGCTGCAGCCAGAGAGACTGTAAGAATTAAGGTATAGTGCTCAAAGAAGTGAGCGTAAAGAACTGAGATATTATTAAGAGAACTAGAGATGCATATTTGATTCAAAGCCGGACGACCGGATGTAGTACCTGCAAGTAAGATGGATTGGAAGAATTACTTGAAATCTTATATGAGGATAGATAAGAATCCTTAGAGACTCTTAGATTAATGAGAAAAGTGTTAGAATGATGCATGATTATCAAAGACATCGCTATAGGACGGGGAGCAGAGTCTCTAGGAGTAGTTGAGATAGAGACATCAAGTGCCATATCATTGATGAATGGATTAGTATGAATATTGCCAATAGTAATTCGCCATGAGAAGGCAGATTTTATAGGTTATAATCTATAAGGTCGAACTAAGATTGATGAGGTGGTTTTATTCAGGGAAATGTTCATTTTATGAATAGATTAGCTTAGAAAGTAAAAACATTGGGAAGTGATGGCATGATTGGATAAAGATATATAAGGAAGTAGTAAGCGAGATGATGATCTCAGAACCTACAAGAGGAAAAGACCAGTGAGTCTATGATAAACTCGTAATAAGACTACTGTCAAGGATTAATTATAGGGTTATTTCAACTCAGTGAAATGATGAACCAAAAACATTAGATGCATGTGATTCAGAGGAATATTAAATTCTTTCTTTTCCTTAAATGGATTATAGTAGTTTCATTAAGTCTATTCCGACGCTGAATCATAAATGGATCAAGTAATACGATCAGTGGTTAAGAATTGAGTGAGATTTTAAGGATGAAACCTGAAAGGGCAAGTGTATGCCAGGTTCTCGGAAGTTCTGGAAAAAAATGGGATTTGGTTATTAGGACATGTGATCAATAGTGAGTAGTGTTGGTTGACCCCGCCAAGTTAAAGGCAGTTCAATTTAGAGAGGCCAACCACACCAACAAAGGCGAGAAATTTCATAAGATTCCCAAGGTATTACCAAAGATTTGTTCAGGACTTTACAAAGATTGCAGTTCCGTAACCCGACTTATTTATAAGACTAAGAAGTTTGAAAGGACAAGAAAATGTGAGAAAATCTTCCTAGAGCTAAAGATGAAATCGGTGACGACACAAGCGGGGCATTGCCAAGGAAGAATAATTATGGATGCATTCGAATAGCACGGTTCACCAGATTCGGATGGCCTTGGGAGTGCCGATTTTATGGAACGACTAACTCCGACGGTAGTGTTTCTTCTGAGATTAGTGGTTAGGTAGATTGACCTTTAGTAGTATCGACTATTAGGACGTATATGTATCTGGAATATGTGGCATGTTTCGGTTGAAACTTTTGATTTCCCTACTATGGGGTGTATATATTTGGTTTCCTTCCAGTGGTTAAACTTCCAACCTTATGTCAATCATTCTGTTGTTATAACTGCTTATGATTCTACCCGCTTGGGTATTCGTAGAACTGTTGTTGAGACTTTGAAATTGACCTTGTTAGTGTTACCAGTAGGTGGATAGACTGACAAAAATTTCCCTGATTCTGGAAAGAAATTCAATAAATTTTGGCAAACCTTGTCTTTCTGATTATTAGAGAACATCACTGAAGACAGGGAAAACTGGAGTGAACCCTGTGGATTGGGTAAGGTAGCAGCTATATGGGTTGATGGACAGACCCTGATTATTACAATTGACTGAAGAGATAAAACGGTGAAGTTGAGATTGGACGATAAGAAAGGCAATATATTGGAGGACCAAAACGGAATGAGAATTCTGGGATTGACTTAAATAAAAAGGCTATTATGCCAAAGGTGTTAAGCTTATGTAGCACGTGGGATTGATAAGATAAATTGAAGAGATAAAAATAAGGGGAAGGTGACCGGAGACTGTACTGAGAAGTCGATTAAGATGTATATGGAGTAAAAATTTTGAAAAGATCAGGAAGTATCAAAGAAAAGGGATGAACAAAGAGTGGCAGTACTCGAGTTAAGTAACTATGCTACCCTGGTACCTAAGATTTGCTGTGTAAAGGAAAGCAGTGAACAAATACGTTTAAGCGTAACCTGTCCCGAATAATTATCTTCGCTGTGGACGAAAGAGGCACTATGCCGGCAATTGCTAGAAAAGTAATGCTATTAGCTAACCCCTGAACTCACATATTTTAGTAAGGCCAATTGGGGCCATGTCGCAAAGGATTATAAAGTGACCAGACTAGCGATGTAAGGACAATGCGGGGTTGCTTCTAACCAAGCGCCAACTGCGAGAACTTTTGATATAAAGTGCAGTGATTAAGGAATATATGATTGACCAGCTTATGAACTAGAAAGAGAATTATGGTGAATTGGGATACATGATGATAGGATTTTATAAATACCAAGGATGTGTTATGACTGAGGAAAGTGATCAATGAAGGTTTATGAAGATTGATAGAGGTGGTGCAGTATGATGCATAAAGGTTATATGAAACTTAGTATCCTTAAGAAAAGTACTAGGTACTAAGAGATTCACATTGAACTCGACCAATATCTTAGAACATCCTTGCTACCATTACCAAAATTCTGTAGAAAGGATAAATATCCATAAGCGGTCTTTTGAAGGCCATGTAGACTGACATCCGTTTGAAAGAAAAGGCTAGCATTAAGCTACCTATAGATTATCAAGATAAGAATGATTGAAAACAGACCTTATTAAGGATATAGGAATTGATTGTCAATTGAAGGATGTAAGTATTTCTTGAAAATAGAATTGAGGATAGAATATCCATAAAATTAAGACGAACCCAGGGAATGCACAAAGAATGGCATTACCCCTAATAAAGACATTGTGAGTTCAGAAGATATAAGTTGGATTGGCTAAGGCAACCATAACCTTTAAGGAATTATTGAAGGAAGTTTCGGAAAGTACATAGACAGAATTGTTAGAGGATTGATTAATGGTATTTTAATATACCTGTACCCAGAAAATACAGGAGGAATGATGAGAATGACCCAAGGGATTTTACCAGGAAAAAAGATAATATTCTGAGTTTCAAAATGGAAGTTTGGTAGGGGATGTATGGCATAATAATAATAATAATAATAATAATAATAATAATAATAATAATAATAATAATAATAATAATAATAATAATAATAATGCCAGATGAGGCATGTGTGAGACCATGAAGAGTATGGATTGAACCAATAATGGCTGAGATTATCCTAAATCAAGAAAGAATTAAGAGAAGAAATATCCTAGGTATGATTGGAAGTAACTGTGATAAAGTTCACACGGCAAGGTGGAAGCAATGATTTATGGAAAAAGACTGATATATATTTCCCTCCTTTAGCGGAGTTAAGGAAGAATACTTTCACCAACATGGATGGGAATGAGGTAGAAATTTTGAGTTAGAATAAATCCAGAGAACATTGATTACAAGAAATGATTATTATCAGGAAAGTCCAATGAGGTGGCCGACACTCTAAGTATAGAAGAGTAACTACAAATGCTCATACCAAAGAAACAGAATGATATTTGGAAGGACCTTGAAGGTCATATCGGAGTGGAGGAATTTACATTCCTTCTGATGATTGTGCAAGAATCGACGGTAATAATAGTTTAAGTAAAGATTCGATCCCTGATGACGTCTTAATCATATTACATACCTTAGAAGGTCCCATTTTGAGGTAAACCAGGACCATGATACGAAATTGATTAAGTAAACCGCTAAGTTTCCAGTCTTCTACTGAAGATATATGATTAACAATTTCATCAACCTGGCATAGCTGCGGTGATTGAAGCTCTTCTGTAATTTTATCTGCTTCATTAATATCTACATCAAGTTCAGGAAGTATTCCTTATGAATAAGAAATAGTGATTAGTTCGTCTTCCTAGAGAATTTTTGGATATAATGATTTTGAAACCCGTCTGATTAACTATTAAAGCACTACGTAAACAACAAACGATGGTGCTGCTACTGATAAGCTAAATGGCATGTTGATGAATGGACTACATTAATATAGTGGTGATTCTTCTAAGAAAGTAGATGACAACGCAAAGATAAGGATAGTGCTGCTACTGATAAGCTAAATGGCATGTTGATGAATGACAAGCAAGTTTATGTTAGTGTATTTCTACGCAAACAAGATAGAGAATATGAGGTTGGAGATTCATGATGCTAAAGGTATTCCCGTAGAAAGAATTAATGAGACTTGGAGAGAAGGGTAGTTGAGCCCGAGATTTATTGGGCCATCTGAGAGTTTAAAAGTGTTTGGAAGGTGGCATTCTAGCCAGCTTTACCCCCCCAAAGCTTATAGCATGGTCGTAACATGTTTCATGTGGCAAGGCTACACCAGTAAAACGCAGATGCTCGACAGATGATAAGAGTACCGGCAGGTAGATATACGACCTGGTCTGACTTATGAAGAACAACCTGTGGAAAATCACGAATAGAAAAGAACAAGTGATGAGAAACAAGTTTGGAAGAAGTAGATTATATTGGATCTAAGTTAAATAAATTGGCCAGATTCATTTCGGAGGGTTTAAATTGGAGTAATGTGATGATTATAGAGTAAATGTGACGGGATACCAATAAGAAGGTGCCAAGTGCAAAAGATGTCTCAATAAAGAGATTGCGATGGAGGTAAATAACAGAAGTGAATAAGAATCAGACAATAAGACAGATGTGATTTATAAAGAAAGGATTGGAAGGTAATTAAGGAACATGAAGCAGAGAGCGTTTTGAATGAAGTGAGGGATGGGTTCCTTAACGAACTCTTGAGGTGCTAACCTGATAATGTTAGTACTATAGTTATGAAAGAACTAGTAGCGTGGCGTGGAAGGGCAGTAACAATGATGTCAAACGAGAATTTAAGATTTGACCTGAGAAGTTGAAGGATTTCCAAAGGTGAGTGTTGCTAAGATTAAACAAGAATATAGATCCATAGAATGATGGACAGAGCAGCAAGGATATATTGATACGTGAAATTACGATAAAGTAGTAGTTGATACAATTACGGTCATTCTTCTTCTCTAATGAACCTCTATTGTTCAGAGGTAAATTCTAATTATGATATTTTGTAATCATGATTTTTTTTTATAATCCTTTGAAATTCTTTTCTTTTCTTCTCTCTTATTCATCTTCTTTTTGAATTGAGAAGGACAACCCTTTAAGGGGGGGAGGTACTGCTACGTGACTATCTATCTGTGTGATAGAAGTCTAAGTGGAATACCATAACTTGTTTAATTGCTTGTCAAGTACTAAAGGCTGGCCACCTTCTGTACTAACTATGCAATAGAACAAATGTTCATTGATCATAGTGATCTCTCAATAAATTCTTCCACTTCTATATATTGATCGAGATTGCGAAGATAAAAGCAACCAGGAAAGGCGTAGTACGAGTAAAGTTATCTCCGAATTCGGAGCACGATAGTAATACCAAAGTCACTACAGACACCAATAAGGGTAATAGTATACGACTAAGTAAGAGCAGAACCCGGATAGTGTGTTGAGCAAAATAAAAAAAATAGCAAAGTTGACGAAAAAGGATAAAGGATGTATTTTAGCACTAGTGAGATGTGCTGTGAAAATATTGGAATGATTAAGGATTGATCGGGGAACTGGAAAGCGAAATGACAAACAAACACCCAATTGTTTTCTAGCCGATTCCAGGACGGAATCCTTTTAAGGAGGGGAGACTGTAAGAACCCAAATTTTTGGTAGGAATTAAAACTTTTATTATGTAACAGAGTATAAGTGTAGCGGTGGTGTAATGAATGAATATTGAATGGATTTGGATTCGAATTTTTATATGCCATGAACAATGCAATTGGTTGACGATATAGATAAGAATAACCTATCGTCGAAAGAATAAACTATGGTATTCCAAGAAAGGAAATATTCTCATGTCATCCAAGTCAATGTCTGTTATAAGTTAAGTGATTCCGTAAAAGGATTAAGGAACACTCGGGAAAGCGCGAGAACATTTTTATAATTATAAGGAATAAAGAGAGAATAAGTGATGAATAGTGTTTTTGGTGGAAATTGGAATATTATTAGACGACACTATATAGATGTTGGGTTCCGAGGCAGAAAACGCAGCGGAAAAACGTAAATAAAACAATAATTTCGGAACCCAAACGCAGGATCCATGTATAATTACGAACTGATTATGGAGATAATGAATCGTACCTATTACAAACGTTACTTTCACGAACTCAACGGAGATCTTAGCTTGTAATCACCACACAGCCCTTTAAGTCAAGATCTGTGTCCCTAAATCTTCCACACGAACACACCGATCGTCCAACGATCAACAGAGATGGTACTAGCCAAGAAACGCCTCTCTCTCTCTCTCTCTCTCTCTCTCTCTCTCTCTCTCTCTCTCTCTCTCTCTCTCTCTCTCTCTCTCTCTCTCTCTATCTATCTAGCCTCTCTAAGATGTAGAGCAGCTAGGGTTTAGGTGAAAAACGAGTTTGCCAAAGTTAACCTAAACCAACACATCTCAATGTATTTATAAAGAGAGATTTGGGCTTAAAACCCTAAAACGTTTTGGGCTTCACTAAACCCAATCTGTTTTGGTTTTAATTAAATTCGAATTATATATATATTGCAATTAATCAAGTCCCACTTAATTAATTCAATAAATTCGAATTAATAACTATTTAAATCCATAATTTAAATAAAGCTCTGTTTTATATGTTCTTATTGTGTAACCCTTTAGGTTATTATTACGTTGGCAATAATTTTAATATCTAATAATAAAATTATAAACAATGAGCGGTATCTAGTAATACATCATTGCTACCCAAGTAATAATAATAATTGGTGATCCAATTTAAACCTTTTGTGACTAATGTTTCCGTGTAATATAATCCCTTTAACCAAATATTATAGATTAAACTCGAGGCATGTATTTAGTCATCCTCTTCAACATTTAATCCGGGTTTACTTGATCCATGAGTAGACTATTTAAAAAAAATCATTATTTGAGCACTGCCATGCATTTTATAGTCTCACTCAATCAAGAGGCCAATAATATCTCTCCTAATCATAGGAGGGTTAAATCCTTTATCTATCATTCATATTTCTCATACGACTCATGATATACCCGATGTCCACTTTTATCATCACCCGGTCAAAGGTAACTTTTAATGTAGTCAAAGTATATTAATCCTCGTATAGAAATATAATGATCTCAAGTCAAAGGATCATGACACCATTATCACTGTGAGTCTTTCTGATGACTTTATTAAACATGAAGAATCTCACTGTGGGTTTGTCCAGTACCATGTACTCCTACATGTACCTATGTATTGACTTTAGTATCTCCATACTTATAACCAATGAGATGTGGTTATCTGTCAAACAACATACTAGTCTATTTGTGTATTATTATTGTCCTATAATAATAATACTTGACCAGGGACCTTTTTAAGAATATGATATATTATATAATCTCAAGTTCAAGTCATGTACTTAAACTATATAATGTGTATCATGATTCTAAGGACATTTATTATGCTAACAAATATATCGCAATAATTAAAGTCATAATAAATACGTTTATTGAATGATCAAATGACATAAAGGTTTATTTAAAGAAACAATATATTGCCTCTAGGGCACCTACACTAACAATAGAAGCACCCGGAACGGATTTCTGAGTTCGTATTAACGATCCAAGGGGAAAAAGAGTGTATGTAAAAGTTATCGGAGTCTGAAAAATAGCACTTTTATTTTCCCCGAGATTTCCCTGGACACTGAAGGACTTAAGGATTTATTGAAAATATTTAAGGAATTTAGAGTCAAGAATTATTAAAGAGAATTGAGAATGATAGTATAAATATTAAGAAGATTTCCGGTAAAACCCTAACAAAGAATCCTTGAGATATTCCTTCGAACGATCAATGAAATTGAGCAATAAACGTACAAAAGAGCAAGCATAGGATCAAGGTGCATGCATGTGCTAGTGGATAAGAGCAAGTAACCATGTTAGTTACAAGAGGAAATAACAACAATTAGAGATCAACTAGTACTTAGCTTCATCATCTCATCAAACCACAAAAACACCAACACTTGTCCATCCAAAACACAGCATCCATGACCACACCACTTTAATAAAGTAGATTTATACTATAAAATATCTAAAGGCATCACAATAATGCAAGGATGAGAGCAAAAGAAGCCAAGCAACTCCATTTCTCTCCATTTTCTCTCAAACTGCCCAACAAAAACAATACTCAAAGAAAAATTCATATCTCCATTTCTATCCATGATTAAATCACCAAATTTTAACCATAGCTTCTCCACTCCATGGGCAAGGTTCGTTCAAAATTCCATGGCAATCCAAGTAGTATATCCTAGTTAAATCTCTCCCCCAAGTTGAAGGAGCCAAACTGCCTGCTCTTGACAGTTTCTGTCCAGCGGGAAAAACTGGTTCAAAACCATAGCTACCAAGCTTCAAATATCATGATCTATAGCTTAAAACAAATCTTATGAAGATCCCAAGATGTGGTAAAAATTTGAGAGCTAAACTCTTATTTTTCCATTTTCAATGACTTTTACAATTTTAGGGTGAATAGTAACTTTCAAGAACTAACTTTAGTTTTCTTGTTTCTATTGATGATATAAGCTAAATTAAGGTGTTCTAAGGACTAGATCAAGGCTTGTTAGACTCATATACACACCAAGGAAGGTATATCTCTTAAGAAACCCTAGAACTTATTTTGAGTTTTTTGTGATTATTGGATTAGTTTTGATGATGATGTTGTTTTAAGCATATAAGCGTGATTATATAGTTGATTTAGTTGATTTAGCCATATAATGATTATGATGATAAAGTGAGATGTTCTTGGACATTTTAAGATGAGAATCATGTGTATAAGATGTATGTATGCCTGGTGTGGCTTGGTGATTGATGTAAGAATTTTGGAACGTTCAATTTATAGCTGTCGTAATGCCAAAATTTCGTTAACCCTTGAAATTCGTGCATAGAAGTAGCCATAAGTCACTGATCTTGATAAGTATATGACACATCCTTGTAGATCTCGAGTCATAGATCGTTTTGGCGAAAGATTCGAAACAAACGGACTTACGGTTTAGGAATTATGGCCGATTTACTAAAAGTGGTTCGAAACCGTAAGTGCGAGTTCGTAACTACAATTGAACCCCCTTAACATGAATAATTTGGTTGCAAATCTTGGTAATTAAATATTAGAGATTATAAGGAAGGCGTAAGAGAAAACCTCATGTCAAACGGATCATTTTCGATTTTATAAAAATGTTTGAATCGAAGTTAAGCGCGAATGAACCCTTAAAAGTATACTTGGTTATGACTTTGTAAAATCACTTAGATAACGACAGATAAATCTTGAGATATAATCTTGGTTAGTAAACGATAGACCCTAAAAATTATATGACTCAAGTACCTATCAAATGTAAGATTAATGACATACCTGGATAGCAAGCAAGTGTCGGGTCATAACGGTGTTAATGAGCGATAACTTGAAAACGTGCTTTAGCTTAAGTAAAGTATTTACTTGGCATTTCAAAGTGATAGGTGATTAACCCTGGATAATTTTGGTTATTTATAGATTGTCGGACCACCCCGAGTCATACCACTAGCATAGCGGGAGTACCAGGCAAGTTTCCAATACTTTAGAACTGTTGTTGTGATAATATATATGATTGATTGATGTTATACATATGCCATAGCATGCATGCCTACTTCCAAATTTATATTGTGATACTTGTTCCCTGAGTTGATGTTGGCTTATAAGTTAGGTACGAGATATACTAATTATAAGCCAAATATTGCTAAGACCCTTAGTGAAGGGCATATGATCTCATTCTTTTAATATAGACCGGGAGTCGGTATTTTGTATTATAAAGATAGTCGTGGAAACCCGGAGGGATTCCAGTGACAGATTATTTGAGGAATGTTATTTATGAACATTGTTTATATTTCCGTAAGTATTACTTAGAAATTATTCGAGGAATGTTATTTGAGTATAATCTCAGTCGAGAAATACTATTTGAATATTATTTTTGAATATTGAATATTGGTGAATTTTCCTTTCCAACTAGATACGACTACTTTGTGAAGTCATATCAACAAGTATTACACTTGGTGAAAGGGGGATGAGCTTTACATTTCTGAGTCATGGATTCATTCGAACTAGGAGTATTTGTATAATTGTAAGAGGCTGTGAGATAGTCCATCATTGAAACTGGTATAAGAGGTTGTGGGACAGTCCATCCTGGAAATAGGGTCCGAGTGGCGCCGGTCCCGACTAAACCCAAAGATGGCTAGGGAGATCCGGCATATGGTGGTTCGCATATGTTCTTCCTTCTACCGGTAGAGAAACAAAGTTTGAGATGCACGACCTACGACTGATCATCGTAAGGTGGTGTCATCCGACGCGACATACTCCAGCATTGGTTCAACATCCAAATCTATTTATTTTCTACAACATGGAGTGTCACTCGTGTTGACAGGGTTTGAAAACTGTTCAGAACTAAAAGTACTCTGAAATACCCCATAACTTCATCTTTTATATTATATTGACACTATGTTCGTTAATGCATGGCATATTATTTTCAAAGATATTTCAGAACTGTTATATATTATTGTTCCGTCACAACTATTTTTGGTGGGCTATTTCTTACCCTTGCTTTATTTATTATATCACAGCAATAGCTAGATCTGATGGCCAGCACAAGGCGCACTCGGTGCAAGCAGGGACAACAGTCATAGGGTTGCCCACTGATGTCATGGTCGGCATTGCTGAGGTAGAAGCAACCAGTAGGCTAGACTGTCAACTTTTTGGTTCATCAGACTTATTATATATATGACATATGTAAATGGATGGCAAAGAGTATGTAAGTTATATTGTAATTCTTTTGGGTTGTAAGAACTCAAAACTTGTGATTAATAATATTTGTTAGTTACTCTGATTTCATCTCTGGGACTATAACGGGTGTGTTTTATGTTATTGTTTTGGGTCACAAGGTTGCAATTTAGTTTATGTAGGTTTTGTGGATGGATATTGAGTCCGTAACGATCAGATCCCCGTCCCCAGATCTGGGGCTGTTACACCAAATGACATCACCAAGAACTCATAATGTCCATATCTGGTACGGAATGCAGTCTTTGGGATATCTTCGGGTTTAATCTTCAGTTGGTGATATCCTGTTCTCAGGTCAATCTTAGAGAAGTATTCAGCACCCTTTAATTGGTCAAACAAATCATCTATTCTAGGTAGCGGGTACTTATTCTTTATGGTTAACTTGTTCAACTCTCGATAGTCGATGCATAACCTCATACTCAAATCCTTCTTCTTAATGAACAATACAGGTGCGCCCCAAGGCGACACACTGGGTCTTATCATACCCTTATCCAACAATTCCTATAACTGCTTAGCTAGTTTTTTCATTTCAACTGGGGCTAATCGGTACAGGGCCTTCAAAACTGGCGCCGTCCCCGGGGCTAACTCGGTAGCAAACTCAATTACCCTATCAGGTGGTAATCCGGGAAGAACTTGTGGAAACACATCTTCGAGCTCATTAACTACCGGAATGTCTTGTATCTTGGGCGTTTCCTTCTGGGTATCTATAACATAAGCTAAATAGGTTTCATTCCCTTTTCGCAACAATCTCTTGGTCTGCGCCATGGTTAGAATATTCTGGGTCTTTCGTATCCCTCGAAACACTACTTCCTTCTTTCCTGGGGTTTTCAACTTAACCTTTTTCCCTTTACAATCTATCTGAGCGTTATTGCGGGACAACTAATCCATTCCCAAAATGACATCAAATTCCCCTAGCTTAAAAGGAATCAAATATACGTAGAAAGATCGTCCTCCTATTTCTAATTTGCAACCGGGGTGAATCTGATTAACTGGAACGACTTCCTGGTTGGCTATTTCTACTTGTAAAGAATCCTTTAGCGGTTGGGTTTTAAGTTTCAATTTACTAGCAAAATCCATATATATAAAAGACTTAGTTGCTCCGGAATCAAATAAGACATTTGCGCTAACTGAATTGAGAGAAAAGGTACCTGATATTACGTTCGTGTTCCTCACGGCATCTTGCACTGTCATGTTAAAAGTTCTAGCAGTTAGTGGCCTATTGGAGGCAACTTTGCTTGCCCTTGATGCCGCTGGCTTGTTCATTGGGCAATCCTTCCTCATGTGACCTTGCCGTCCGCACTAGAAACAAGCTGCACCTTTGCTGGCAATGGGAGTAACTGTGGTACAACTGGTGGAATAGTGACCCACTCGTCCACATTTGAAGCAAGTTACCATTCTCTGGTTGCACTCTCCAGAATGCCTCCTCCCGCAAGTTGCACAAACAGGTAATGGAGGTCTGGAAAGGTGGGAACGGGACACTCCTACTTGCTGGCCGCCCTGGCTCACACTTGCACTCACAGATGGTTTAAACCCTACGCTCCTCCCAGGTAGGGAAACTGCTCCTCGGTTAAACTTGGTTGGGGGTTTTCCCCCTGCGGATCCTCAGCCCATGCTTACATGTCTTCTCTTTATTCCCCCTTTCTCGCTCTCTCTCTCTGTATCTGATCACTTCCGGCTTCCACAATGGTTGCTTTCTGCACTAAGGTGGCATAATCATTAATCTCTAAAACTGCCACTCAGTTTTGGATCCATTGTTTCAACCCTTGTTGAAACCTCTTAGCTTTCTTTTCCTCCGTGTCCACAAATTTCGGTAGAAATGTTGACAGTTTGGTAAATTTGGCTTCATAGTCAGTCACCGACAAGTTATTCTGCTTCAGCTCTAAAAACTTAAGCTCCATCTGGGTTTTCATGAAACTTGGAAAGTACTTCTCTAAGAACAATTGCTTAAACCTCTCCCACGTTACTATAGCATCAGTTTCCATATTCTTCTTAGCCTCCCACCAATAATTGGCCTCTCCCTTCAGAAGGTAAGTGGCAAAAACAGTCTTTTGTGCCTCTTCGATGCTCAGAATCTCGAAGGACTTTTCCATTTCCTTAATCCAGGCTCTTGCCTCAACTGGGTCAGCTGATCTGTGGAATTTTGGGGGATTAAGGGACTTAAAGGCCCTGAAAGAGTTTGTCACGGTGCTGTTGTTTCCCTGGGATGGTTGGGGGTAACGGTTCAAATTTTGCCTAAGCAGATCCATAAACTTACCCATGGGGTCCCAATCTTGGTTCTCCCCTTCCTGTTCAACCTCAATTTCTTCTTCTTCTACTTCTTCTTCAAATTCTCCCGTGAAAAAGGTTTCGTCTGCTGTCCCATAATGGGAATCCTCTTGCACATTATAATCCTCATCTTGCGCTTCATCATATTCGGGATTTTCCCTATGTTGATTGTGACTTTCTTGATCGGTAGACTCACGGGGGTTAGCCCTAGTTCCCATCCTTCGTGGAGGCATCTTACTGAAAATTTGGACAATTACACATTAGGCTAATTCACTTGTTTTAAAGGATTCTTCCTAGCGAAAAAATCGTTACATATGGATTTAGGATCCCACAGTTCTATATCTCATGGCAACTTAATCGAAATAGTACGTGTAGAAAGTAATCTAATAAACTCATGATCGCGTCATAACAAAACCGAAATGACTGAAAGGAAACAAATATATACAAGGTACTGAAAGGTACATCATCCGAGTTACAACGATAGTTTAAAAAGTACAACCATCCTAACAACAACAAGTCAAAATTGAAATACATGGTCTATCCGTCTAGTCAATAAAAGGGAAACTAAATACAATGAAACTATCCCACAAAAGTCGGCACTACTATGTCCGTACATGACTAGAAAACTAGACTACTACATCACCGTCTCTGAAATCAGTCACCAGTGGAACCCAAAGCCCTGACCCTCATCATAGCAATGCGGAAGATCTCCTCAACATCAATCCTGGATACCATGCGATGTCCATTGGTAGGTAAAGTCTGGACCCTCATCCGGGCCCTCAGCTCAATACGGGTCACTGCCCTATGTATCTCTCGAGCTCTAGCACGCCTCCCACCGCCCTGGCATCCCAACCTAGCAAGTCTCTCAGCCGCGAGCTCCGCCCTGGACTCTGCTAACCTGGCCTCAGCCACTGCTAAATCTGTAGAAAGTCTGCTTGCAATCCAGTTATGCACACATGCTGGGATCCCCCCTATCGGGATATGGGGTGGGGTAGATGGCTCTGCTGGAGGTGCGTCCTCTACCTGCTGCGGATCGGGGGTCAGCTCCTCAAACTCCTCAGAAAATGGGCTCACAGGTAGTGGTAGTGGGGTAGGGGCTCTCTCAACAGAGAAGGGTGGCACACGAAGTCCTGAACTCCCCACAGCATCATCCACTGGCTCATCAACATCTCCCTCAGTACCCTCATCCACAGTCTGTCCAATAATAGTAGCCACAACCTGCTCAGTAGTCATCTCCGTGTCCTCCTCCATCACCCTGATATCATCTATAAGCTGTGTCTCCTCGGGATCATCCTCATCCTCAGACTCAACAACCTCAGTATCTGCATCAGCCCGGACCTCCTCAGGGTCCGCCTCCTCCTCACACTCAACAATCTTTGTATCTCCATCCTCGTCACCCAGACGCTCATAATAAGGATCTCTGGTCCTAAACAACTCATCAGAATCAACTACCACTCTATCCTCGGTGGCCTGAATCGCCTCATCCTGTTGTCTCTCAAACTCCTCTGGATCGGAGAGGTCGCTCGCCTACACAAAATGAACTATGTTACTATCATGATACTTAAAAAGTTCCCGTAAGGGTTTTAGGTGAACTTGGCAAGAGTTCTTAATATCTTAGTGAATTTATTATTATTATATAACGTCGTATCATCTCTTGGGATATATAACTCTCACTCTGATACCATTTCTATAACACCCCCAGATCCGGGGTCAGGGATCTGGTCGTTACGATCTCCATTCCCATAAATAAGACTTGACTTGAGTCCAAAATAAATAAGTAGCATGCTGTGACCCCGAAATAATATCCACTCACGCACACATCAGTTATAGTCCCAGAGATGAAATTGAAATAAGTCTGCTAATTATAGAATCCACGAATAAAAGTTATTACAACCCAAAAGGATAACATCATAAGTTTAAAAGTTCTTGCCGTTGGTTAGGATTAATTATACATATAATTAAACTGGTAAACCAAAAGCTGCCGATCAATGCTACCTCAGCAATGGCAGCAATGATATCAGCGGGTAGTCCTCGAGCTGGGGTAACCTGCTTGCGCCGAGTGCACCTTACGCGGGCCATCAGTCCTAGCTGTTTTTGTGACATAATAAATAAGCAAGGGTGAGCAATAGCCCACCAACAATAATATAACTGAACAGTGATGATATATAATAGTTCAAATATCTCTGAAACCATATGCCATGCATTAACGAAGATAGTGCCAGTACAATATGAATGATGAAGTTACAAGGTAACTTAACATATATAATCCGTGGAAATATCTGCTATGTCAAAGGTAAGCAAGATATTATCACTTATCAAAAAAGAGGAACTTGCAGTAAAAATATTGCAATTCCAGTTTCAAACACTTTTCAACCCTGCCAACAATGATAATGTTGCAGAAAATCTCCAATTATGAGAAAATGAACTAATCTTGGAGAATTGACGCGCAAGAAGACATAACATTTGCGATGATCAGTCGCATGTTATGCTCCCCACTTTTTGTTCTCTACATGTAGAAGGAAGCACCGACGGATTTACTTGTCTACCGCCCTCTAGAACCCCCCGGCCAACGGTTGGGCCATTGCTGGACCGGCGCCACTCGGCCACTTACGCGGCTCCTAGTTCGAATAAGATCCATGACTCTGAAACGTAAAGTTCGTCCATCTTTCCCCAAGTATAATACTTGTTGATAAGACTCCACAAAGTAGTCTTATCTAGTTGGAAAGGAAAATTCACCAATATTTCCCAAGCTACTTCTTGTTAATGGATACCAACTTGTTCCAACAATCTTACCCCTCGAATGATGAGAAGGTAGACAAAGATTCAATAAGCAAATAGCAACCAAGTTGCGAGTGAAAAGAATAATTTCGAAGGATTTATGACCAGGAAGTCAACAAGATAAATAACATTTCTCAAGTAAGGTTCCCTTATAATTTGAAAGTTAGATTTGAATGAAGAATGGAATTTTGAGAACCTTTCTTAATATAAGTATTAATAATAATATGACTCCGAAATAATTTCCATAATAATCGAAGGTCGAAGATAATATTTGAAGAAGATAAAACAATAATGAAGCTATTCCAAAGTATTGAATAAATATTCAGAGAATATTTATTGAATCAGAAATATTTAAAGAATATTTATAAATATGAAAGAATATTTTTAATCGAAGTATTTCTCAAAATAATTCTCGAATGAATATAAAGAAAATATTTATTGAATAAATAAAATACTTAAATGAATATTCGAAATAATATTCGTTTAATCAATAAGAGTAGAAGTAATATTTGAAATAATATTCGATAAATGAATCGACTTTAAATAAATATTGAAAAATAATATTCATTGAATAAATAACGTTCAAATAAATATTTAAAGTATTGATCGCTAAATAAATAATCTCAGACGAATATTTAGAATAATATCTGTTAACCAAATAATGGAACAATATTTACTTAAATATTTTCCTCCGAAAGTAATCACGATATATCAAGAAATACTGACTCCCGGCTATATTCAACGAATAATATTCATATGTCCTTCTCTAAGGGTCTTAGCAATATCCGGCTTATACTGATATATCACATCTAGTCTATAAGCCAACAATAAATCAAGGAACAAGTATAACAATATTACTTGAAAATAGGCATGCATGCAATGGCATATGTATAACAACAATCATATATATAATATCACAACAACAGTTCCAAGTATTGGAAACTTGCCTGGTAGTCGGGTGGAGGTAGTGTGTCCTAGGTCAGCTCGGTGATCTATAAATAATCAGAATATTCGAGATTAATCACTTAACGTTGTTTAAAAAGCTAAGTATAAACTTAACTTAGGTTAAAACACGTTTTCGAATTGTCTCGTTATGCACCCTTTTTGTGTACTCTTATTAACCTCGTTTTGACCCGACATTTGTTCGTTATTACGGCTCGTCGTTACACTTACACTTATGGCTCGTCATTACACTTACACTTGGTATATAATCTTGGTTGTTTATGAACAACCAAGATTATAACTCGAGTTTTATCGCCCGTTTTCTAAGTGTTTTCCCAAAGTTATAACCAAGTGTGCTTTTAGGGGTTCGTTCGCGTTTAACCTTGATTCAAACATTTTTATAAAATTGAAAAACGATCCGTTTGACACGAAGTTTCCTCCTACACCTTCCTTACGATCTCTAATATTTAATTACCATGATTCGTAACTAGCTTACATATTTTACCAAGGTTCAATTTTAATAACGAACTCGTGCTTACGGTTTCGAATGACTTTTAGTAAATTGACCATAATTCCTAAACCGTAAGTCCGTTTGTTTCAATTCTTTTGCCAAAACGATCTATGACTCGAGAACTATAAGTGCATATCATATAATCTACCAGGTCAGGAACTTATACCAACTGTTATGAACGGATTCTTAAGGTCTAACAAAAATCGGGCATTACGACGGCTATAAATCGAACATTTCCAAATTTACCACAATCAAACCAAGCCACACCGGGCATACTATACATCTCATACACATAATATGCATCTCAACAAGTTCAAAACAGGCCTCTTTACCAACATGTTCATTATTTCTTAAATCACTAAATCAATCTCATAATCATTCTAGTTATAACACCATAATCATAACTTAACTAACAGTCACCAAGAACATCCATAAACTTAAAGTAAGAAGAGCTAGGGTTGTGATGAGATATACCTTCCTTGGAGAGTGCTAGGGCCTTACCAAGCCTTGATCTAGTCCTTGTGTGGACTAAGCTAGGTTAGATCAATCAAAAGAAACCTAGAAATCAATGTTAGTTCATGAAGAACACTATTCATCCTCACCTTGGATGATTTATTTGAAAATGGAAAACATGGCGATTGTAGCTAAGATTTCTAGGAGATTACTTTTATGAAATATAGGACTTACCATAAAAGTTTCAAGATCAAACAATGGTGGGAAGGATGATTTTGGTTCTTGAATTATGGTCTTGGCCGAGAGGAATAAAAGAGAGAGAGTTGGTGTTTGCTTGATTGGTTTTTGATCTAATCTTGTATTATTGCTAAGTCTTGGATAATATCTTGTGTAAAGTCACTTTATTAAAGTGATCATGTCATGGATGATGTCTTCCAAGTGGACAAGTGTTGGTTTTAGTGGATTGATGATGAAATGAGCTAAGTACTTGGTTTTGATTCTAAGTGTGCTAGTTACTTAAGTAACTACTTGGTTGCTAGATATTTTCTACTAGCACATGCATGTATCTTGATCCCCTGCTTGTTTCTTTGTCCGGTTATTGCTCAATTCACTAACCGTTTGGAGGAATATCTCAAGATTTCTAATTAAGGTTTTACCGAAAACCGTCTTAATATTTATACTATCATTCTCCATTCTCTTTAGTAATTCTTGAACCTATATTTCTTAAATCCTTTCAATAATTCTTTAAGTCTTTCAGTATCCCTGGAAATCTTGGGGAAAATAAAAGTGTTATTTTTCAGAATTCGATAACTTTTACATACACTCTTTTTCCCCTTGGATCATTAATACGAATTCAGAAATCCGTTTCGGGTACTTCTATATAGTGTGGTCTAATAATATTCCTATTTCCACCAAAAACAATATTCATCACTTATTCTCTCTTTATTCCTTATAATTAGAAAAATGTCCTTGCGCTTTTCTGAGCGTTCCTTAACCCGTTTACGGAACCACTGGACTAGTAACAGATATCGATTTGGATGACATGAGAATAACTCTCCTATTTGGAATTAACATATCTTACTTATCCAGGAGATAGATTATTCTTATCTAAGTTGTCAACCAATAGCATTCTTCAAGACATATGAACATTTGAATCCAAATCCATTCCTTTTTCATTCATTAGAACAACTGTTACATCATAGTTGTAACCACTATTCATATTTACATTAATACATAATCAAAGTTTTAATTCTACCAAAAATCTGGGTTCTTACAGGTGATCTCGTTTCGATTGACCAATGCCCCAGCAGCTTTCATGGATTTGATGAATAAGGTGTTCAAGGAATATTTGGATAAGTTCGTTATAGTTTTCATTGATGATATTCTTATCTACTCAAAGATAGAGGCAGAACACACCGAACATTTGAGGATAGCCTTAGAGATACTCAGGAAAGAGTAGTTGTATGCCAAATTCTCGAAGTGTGAGTTCTGGCAAAATGAGGTGCAGTTCTTAGGACATGTGATTAATAGGGAAGGAGTGTTGGTTGACCAATCCAAGATAGAGGCAATTTCAAACTGGGAACGACCAAATACATCAACAGAGGTAAGAAGTTTCATCGGATTGGCAGGGTATTATAGAAGATTTGTTCAAGATTTTGCAAAGATCGCAGCCCCGTTAACTCGACTTACCCGTAAGACTGAGAAGTTCGAATGGACTGAAAAATGTGAGAATAGTTTCCAAGAGCTAAAGAAGAGATTGGTTGTAAGAACCCCAAATTTTGGATATAATTAAAAATTTTTATTAAGTAATGATAAAATGAGGACCAATGATTCCGACAACAAGGTCACCAGCTCTAATGAATGGTGGTTTCAAAGAACAATGATTGTAATGAATGGATATTGCTTTGGACAATGAACCTGATGCATTGGTATATTGTCAGAATAGAGTAATTCGATGGTTGAGGACCTAGATAAGAATAATCTACCATCCAGGAAGGAGCTAATGGATCCTTGAAGGGAAATGAGTACGTGCATAGTGTTTCCCATACGTGCATAGTGTTTTCCGTACGTGCATAGTGTTTCCCGTACGTGCATAGTGTTTCCTGTACGTGCATAGTAATTTGGTGGACGAATAGTGATTTGGTAAGTTGGAAAACTTTTCACGCCACCCTATGTACGGGACGTGATATGGATGTTTCGAAGTCATATTAGTAATACGCGGAGGAAATAAGTGAATGCAGAGACGATCGGAATTCAGAAATTCCAAATTCTTTTTCGGTATAATATTTGACCGGACAGTGGATTAAATATTATTATAATCCAAGAATTGAGATATTAACTTTGAGGATTTGATATTTTGGGATGTTATTATATTTGATTTAAGAATGAAGGTAGGAAACCACTGAAGCAGTGAAACAAGCGTTCTAGAAACCACTAAAACGTTATAACGAGATTAATCAATAAAGCGAACGAATCCTAGATTACGGATTAAGTTCGTATTGAGATTAAATATCCTACATGGTCATCACAAGGTGTAAGAACCCAGATTTTGGGTGGAATTAAAACTTTTATGTATTTAATGATGTAAGAACGAATAGTGGTTATGGCTACAATCTAATAATTGATATTTGGAAAGAATGAATGGAATTCGACTTTATTATTTCTATATCTTGAAGAATGCTAAAGGGTGACAACATAGGTAAGAATAATCTATCTTCTAAGGGAATAAGATATGGCAATTTCAAGCAGGAGAATATTCTCATGTCATCCAGATCGGTAACGATTAATCCAGTAGTTCCGTAAAAAGGTTAAGGAACGATCGAAAGAGAATACGGACAATTGTACCACCCTAAGAGAACAAGTAAAGAATACAGAATGAATAGTGTTTTGGTGGGAGTATATAATAATATGAGACGACACTATATAGAAGCATTCGGAACGGATTTCCGAGTTCGTATTAGTGATCCAGGGGGAAAATAAGTGTATGTAAAAGCTGTCGGATTCTGAAAAACCGCACTTTTATTTTCTCCGAGAGTTCCCTGGACACTGATAGCCTTAAATATTTAACGAATGGATTTAAGGAATATAAATTGGAAAGTTAGAATAAAAGATGGAGAATGAAAGTATTAATATTAAAAAGGATTCCCGGTAAACCCTAATTAGAAATCCGTGAAATATTCCTACGAACGATCAATCGAAACAGGCAATAACCGGACACAGAAACAAGCAGCGGAAGCAAGAGTCTTGTGCAAGCTACTAGTATAAAATATCTAGTAACTAAACTAGAATCAAGGAACTAGCACCTTAGAGGAAGAACTAAGTACTTAGCAAAGTAACTACCTAGTTAAACTCTAAACCACCATAAAACCAACACTTGTCTTGCCATTTCATCATCCAACACCTCATCACTTTAATAAAGTGACTTTATACAAGATATTATCTTGATAATAGATGAGAGTGGATGAGATTAAAACAAAAGAAACCAAGCAACTCTCCCCCCCCTTGAAAATTCCATTCGGCCAACACATTAATTCCAAAATAAAACCCCTCTTCCCACCATCTCTTGATCTTGTAAATATTATGGTGAGTCTTATATTTCCTAAAAGTGATCCCCTAAAAATTTCAAAGCCAAACTCTCTTGTTTCCATTTTCAAATAATTCATCAAAGAGGAGGATGAATAGTGGTTTTATGAACTAATCTTGTTTTTTTCTTGTTTTTCATGGTGGATTTAGCTAGCTTAGGATCATCCAAGGATAGATCAAGGCATAGGAAGGTTATACTACTCTCTAAGGAAGGTATAAATCATTTCAAACCCTAAGCTTTACTTTGAGTTTATGCATGATTCATGGTGATTTTGGATTAAGTGATATTAGTAGTATTTTACCACCATGTTAGCATGATTTTGTGGTTACATTAGCTTTATGATGATATATTGATGAAGCATGATATTCTTGAGCTTTTAAGAGATGATTATTAACTGTAGTAATTGATTAGATGCCCGGTGTGGCTTGGTTGTTGCGTAATGAATTTTAGAACGCTCGATTCGTAGCCGTCGTAATGCCCGATTTTCATTAACACTAAGAAACCGTACTGGTCAGTAGCAATAACTCTCTGTTCTTGGCAAGTTAATGAACCCTACTGATAGATTTTTGAACATAGATCACTTTGGCGAAAGAATCGAAGCATTTCGATTTACGGTTTAGGAATTATGACCAAATTACTAAAAGTAGTTCGAATCCGTAAACGAAAGTTCGTAACTGAAATTGAACCCTCGTAAACTATGTAACGTCATGGAAAATCTTGGTAAATAAATACTAGAGGTAAAAAGGAAGGTGTGAAAGAAAACCGTATGTCAAAAGGATCATTTTTCGATTTATTAAAAATGTTCGAGTCGAGGTTAAACGCGAACGAACCCCTAAAAGACGACTCTTTTATAACTTCGGTAAAACACTTAGAAAACGGGCGATAAAACTCGGAGTATAATATTGGTTCGTAACGATCGACCTTAGAACTCATATGACTTAAGTATGTCCCAAGTATAAGTACAGTGACATGTCGTATTAACGAACGAATGTCGGGTCGGATCAGTGATAAAAAGGAATCCACTAAAAGGGGTATAACGAGATAACTCGAGAACGTGTTTCGAATTAAGTGAAACTTAACTTTTAATATGTTAAGTGATTAATCCCGAATGCCTTGGATATTTATAGATCACCAAGCTGAACCAGGACCCGCTACCACTACCCCTTACCGTACTCGACTACCAGGCAAGTTTCAATTCCCTTCTTTTAGGCTGTTGTTGTGATTGAATAAATATATATATATATATATGTTTTCTGTTATACATATGCCATAGCATGCATGCCTACTTTCAAGTTATATCATTATGCTTGTTCCCTGATTGTTATTGGCTTATAAATTAGATAGCTATCGTATCAATTATAAGCCGGTTATTGTAAGACCCTCAGAGAAGGGTGTATACATCTTATTCATCAAATATAGACCGGGAGTCAATATTTCTTGACATATCAAGATTACCTCGAAAGAAAATATCTAAGTAAATATTTTCCATTATTCGGGCGACGAATAGTATTTGAATATTCGTTCGAGATTATTTATTTTAACGATCCTTACTTCAAATAATTATTTGAACGTAACTATTCGACGAATAATATTTATTTTAATATTCATTCAAAGTCGAATTAATTATCGATTATTATTTCGAATATCCTTCTAAAGATGAGACTATTAAATGAATATTATTTGGATATTCATTTAGAATATTATTTTATTGAATAAATATTACTTGATATTCATTTAGAATATTATTCATTAAATGAATATTACTTTTTGAATATTCATTTAAATTCCTAATTAATTATGAATATTGTCTTAAATATTCCTTTCAGGTCCTATTAATTAATGAATATTATTTTGAATATTCATTTAAATATTTATTTATTCAATAAATATTCTCCTGATATTTCTTCATGGATTATTTTGGAAAATACTCGGATGAAAGATATTCTTTCATATTCCTAAATATTCTTTAAATATTTTTAACTCAATAAATATTCTCTGAATATTTATTCCATACTTAGAATAACCTCAATAAGTTTTATCTTCTTCGATTATTACAAAAAAAATATTTCGGAGACATATTATTATTAATCTTATATCAAGAAAGGTTCTCAGACATCATTCTTCTTGAGTCTATCTCCCTAATAATAAGGGAACCTTACTTGGAAAATGTTATTTATCTTGTCGACTTCCCGGTCATAAAGTATTCTCTTCACTCGCAACTCGGGTGCTGTTGACTTATTAAGTCGTTGTTTACCTTCTCATCTTTCGAGGGGTAAGATTGTTGGAACAAGTTGATATTCGATACCAAGCCACAGCTTGGAAGTTATTGGTGAATTTTCCTTTCCAACTAGATACGACTACCTTGTAGAGTCTTATCAACAAGTATTATACTTGGGGAAAGGGGGACGAACGTTACATTCAGAATCATGAATTCTATTTGAACTAGGAGTCGTGTAAGAGGCCGAGTAGCGCCGGTCCATCCCCTTTGGCCCAACCGTTGGCCGGGGAGAGCTAGTAAGGCGGTAGACAAGTAAAGCCGTTAGTTCTTCCTTCTACCGGTAGTAAATCTAAATTGAGTTGTACGATCTCGACTGATCATCAAGATTGGAACAGCGGGCACGGTGAATACTCCATCATTGGTTCATCATCCAAACTTATTTATTTCCTGCAACATGATTATTGTTGGCAGAGCTGGAAAAGTGTTCATAACTGGAATTGCAACCTTTTCATGCAAGTTCCTCTTCTTAATAACAATGAGAATATCTCGCTTACTTTTGATGTAGCGGATATTTCTACAAACAAATACTTTAAGTTACCTTGTAACTTCATCGTTCATATTATACTGGCATCATTTCCGTAAATGCATGGCATATGGTTTGAAAGATACTTTTGAACTGTTATACATTATCGTTCAGTTATATATTATTTTTGGTGGGCTATTGCTCACCCTTGCTTTATTATTATATCACAACAACAGCTAGACCAGATGACTCGCACAAGGCGCACTCGACGCGGGCGAGGACGATGAGACTACCAGAGCTGAAGAAGAAGCTATTGGTAGGATATAGTTATTCTTTCAATACCAAGAATATGGTCTAGTATGACTTATGTAAATGGAAGGCAAAGAGTATGTATTTATATTGAAATTCTTTTGGATTGTAAGAACTCATAATGTGATTAATAAAAATTTGATTGTTACTCTGATTTTATCTCTGGGACTATAACGGGTGTGTTTTATATTGTTGTGTTGGGTCATAGAGACGTAATTTATTTCATGTTAAGGAAAGTTCAATTGTTGTGGACAGAATTGGAAACCGTAACCACCGGATCCCGGACCCCGGATCTGGGGGATGTTACAGAAGTGGTATTAGAGCGTACGTTATAAACCCCAGAGATGAGGTGACGTTAAAACAATAAATTCAATAAGATAATAAGAACTCTTGCCAAGTTCATGGTCGGACTACTTAATGTAGTGATGACATATAAAACCCTTATGGGAACTCGTAAGTATCATGATAGTAACTTAACTCGATATCGTATCGACGAGTAAGGCGACAGACCTTGAGGCATACGAGCAGTAGCGCGATGATGCTTTATATGCTGAAGATCAGCGAGTAATTCGATGGAGTACCCTACTGGAGACCCGGAAGAGGTTCCAGTAGATAAGGAAAATCCTGTTAGGATAAGGAGCTTACCCATGGGTAATGAGGGTCGCAGCCAGAATGACTGTGATGATTAAGATATGGTGCTCAGAAAAGTGAGTATAAAGAACCGAGATATTATTAAGAGATCTGAAGATGCATGTTGAATTCATAGCCGGACTACCAGATGTAGTACCAGCAAGAAAGAAGGATTGGAAGAATTACTTGAGATCTTATACGGAAATAGATGAGAATCCTTAGAGATTTTCATCTTAACAAAGAAAGAGCTAGAGGGATGTATGATTATCAAAGACAGCGATATAGGACGAGGAGTAGAGTCCCTAGGAATAGTTGAGAATGAGGCAGTAAGTGCCATATCATTTGATAAATGAATCAGTATGAATATTGTCAGTAATAATTCGCCACGAGAAGGCAGATGTCATAGGTTATAATTTACGAAACCAAAGTGAGGTTAATGAGGTGGTTTTATTCAGGGAAATGTTCATGAATGAATCAGTAGAAAGTAAAGACATTGGGAAGTGACAGCATGATTGGGTAAAGTTATATAAGGAAGTAGTAAGCAAGACAATGATCTCAGAACCTACCGGAAGATAAGACCAGTGAGTCAAGATGAACTCGTAATGAGACTACTGCCAAAGACTAAGTATAGAGTTAATTCAACTCAGTTAAATGATGAACCAGAAACGTTAGATGCATGTGATTCAGAGGAATATTAAATTCCTTCTTCTCTTTGAATGGATTATAGTAGTTACCTTAAGTTTACTCCGACACGGAATTATAATAGAACAAGTAATACGATCAGCAGTTAAAGAGAAAAATGTGAGAAAATCTTCCTGGAGCTAAAAGGTGAAATTGGTAATGACCAAGAGCTGGCATTGCTTAATGGAAAAAGGAGACTTTGTGCTTCCAACGACGCTTCGCATAAAGGGTTAGGTAGACCGACATTTGGTAGTATTGAATATCAGGACGTATAGGTATCAGGACGTTGTGACAGGTTTCAGTTTGAAACTATTGATTCCCTTCTAAGGGATGGATATAATTGATTCCTCTCCAGTGGGTAAACTTCCAATCTGATGATGATTATTTCGTTAACTATGACTGCTTATGATTCCACCTGCTTGGAGGTTTATAGAACTATTCTTCAGGTTTCGAAACTGGTCTCCTTAATGTTACCAGTGGGTAGATTGATCAAAATTTCCCTGAGTCTGGAAAGGAATTCGGTGAATTTTGGCAAACCTTGTCTTTCTGATTATCAGAGAATGTCATGGAAGAGAGTAGAAACTGGAGCAAACCCTGTGATTTTGGTAAGGATGCTGTAAAATGGGTTAGTAAACGGACCCTGAGCATTACAATCGACGGTAGTGATAAAATGATGAAGTGAGATTGGACGAAAACAGGAAATGTAAGTAAGAAACCAGCCGGACTGAGAAATTCCAGGATTGACTTAAATGAAAAGGCTGTTATGCCAGGAATGGTAAGCTTGTGTGGCACGCGGGATTGATAAGAATAGTTGAAAAGATAAAAGTGGAGGAAAGGTGACCGGAGACGGTGCCGAGTAGTCGATTAAGACTTATATGGAGTAAAGTTTTGGAAAGGTAGAAAGGTATCAAAGAAGAAGGCACTATACCGGCAATTGCTAGAAAAGTAATGCTATTAGCCAACCCCTAAAATCATATATTTTTATTTTAGTGTGGCCAGTTGAGGCCAAGTCACAACGGACTATAAAGTGACTAGACCAGCAATGAAAAGACAAAGCAGGGTTGCTTCTAAGTAAGCACCGACTGCAAGGGCTTCTGATATAAAGGAAATATTAATGAGATCGTAGGAGTCTTCTACTAAACCCTTTGCAACCCATGTTTTGATGGGGAATTTACTAGACCTTTTTGGGATGGGGTAACCCGTACTAAAGTGACTCATGTGTATATGGTTGTCCAAGATTACGAGTAAAATGGAAGTATAGTGACTTGAGTTGTATGATGTTAGGGTATCATGAATACCATGAACATATTACGACTAAGGGAAGTAAACAACGAAGGTTTATGAAGAGAGTATAGAAATGGTCAGAGATGGATCAGTATGCTGTAGAAATTTTGTCTAAGGCAAGTACATTTGAGAAGAACGATAAGTACTAAGAGATTCATGTTGAACTCGACCAATATCTTCCAAAACATCCTTGCTGCCATTACCAAGTTCTGTAAGAGAGGAGATAGGCATACGTTGCCTTTTTGGAAGGCCAAATAGGTTGACAACTATCTGAAAGAAGAGGGTGGCATTAAGCCACCGATCGATTATCAAATGAGAATGATTGAAAAGAGACCTTTATTAAGGATACATGATCTGATTGCCAATTATAAGATGCAAGAATTCCTTGGCAGTTGAATTAAGGATAGGATATCCATAAAAATTAAGACAAACCCTGGGGAATGCACAAGGGGTAGCATTAACCCTAATAACGACATTATGACTTCAGATGATATGAGTTGGACTTGCTAAGGCAACAATGACCGGTAAGGATTATTAAAAAAAAAGAGTTCTGGAAAGAACATAGATAGAATTATTAGAGTATTGATCAATGACATTTTGATATACCCTGTACCCAGAAAATACAGGAGGAAGGATGAGGATGACCTATGAAACCTTACAAGGAAAAAGGTAATATTCCGAACTTCAAAATGGAAGTTTGGTAAGGAATGTATGACGTAGTAACAATAATGCCAGATGAGGCATGTATGAAACCCTGAGGAAGTATGGGTTGAACCTATAAAGGTTGAGATTATCCTAAGATAAGGAAAGAACTAAGAAGAGAAGTATCCTAAGTAGGATTGGGAATAAACGTGATAAAGTTCCCACGGGTAGGTGAAAGCAATGACTTATGGAGAAAGACTGATAAATATATTTTTCTCCATCAGCAGAGCTTAAGGGAGAATGCTTTCACCCAACAATGATGGGAATGAGGTAGAAATGTTTGAATTGGAATATATCCAGAGAACAAGGATTACCAGAAATTATTATTATCAGGAAAGGCCAATGAGGTGGCCGACAGTCTAAGTATAAAGGAATAATTATAAATGTTCATACCGAAGAAACAAAATGATATTTGGAAAGACCTTGAAGGTCATATTGAAGTGGAGGAAGTTACATTCCTTTTGATGATTGTGCAAGAATCGAAGGAAATAATAGTTTAAGTAAAGATTCGATTCCTGATGAAGTCTTAAGCATATTACGTACCTTAGAAGGTCCCGTTTTGAGGCAAACCAGGACCATGGTACAAAATTGATGAAGTAAACCGTTAAGTTTCCAGTCTTTTATGGAAGATGCATAAGTGATAGTTTCATCAGCCGGACCTAGCTGCGATACTTGAAACTCTTCTGCAATACTTCATGTTATATCTACATCAAGTTCAGGAAGTGTTCCTTATGGATAAGGAATAGTGATTACTGTGTCTCCCTAAGGGATTTGAAACCCGTAGGGTTAACTATTAATGCACTACGTAAACAACAAGCGATGGTGATTCTTCTAAGAAAGTAGATGACAATATAAAGATAAAGAAAGTGCTGCCATTGATTAACTAAAAGGCATGTTGATGAATGACGAACAAGTTTATTTTAGTGTACTTCTGCGTAAACAAGATAGAGAATATGAGGTTGATGATTCATGATGTTAAAGATATTCCCATGGAAAGAATTAATGAGACTTGGAGGGAAGGGCGGTTGAGCCCGAGACTTATTGGGCCTCCTGAGAGTTTAAAGTGTTCGGACGGCGGTATTCGAGCCAGCCTTACCCCCAAAACTTATAGCACGGTCATAACGGGTTTTCATGTGGCCAGGCTACGCCAGTAAAATGCAGATGTTCAACAGATGATAGGAGTACGAGCATGTAGATATACGACTTGGTCTGACTTACGAAAGACAACCTGTGGAAAACCACGGATAGAAAAGAACAAGTGATGAGAAACATGGTTGGCAGAAGTAGATTATATGAATCTAAGTTAAAGGGATCGGGCCAGATTCATTTCGGAAAGTTTAAATTGGAATAACGTGATGATTATAGAATAAATGTGACGGAATACCGATAAGGAGGTACCAAGTGCAAAAAGGTGTCTCAATAAAGAGGTGAAGGTGAAAGTAAATAATAGAAATGAGTAAGAATCAGATAATAAGAAGGATGTGATTGATAAAGAAAAGGCTGGGAAAACAACTATGGAATGAGAAGCAAGGAATGTTATGAATGGGTTTTCTAATGAATTCTCAGGATGACAACCTGATAGTGTCAATATTATAGTTATGAAAAAGCTAGTAACATGATATGGGATGTCAGTAAGAATGATGTCAAGTGAGAAATCTAAGATTTAACCTGAAAGGTTGAAGGATTTCCCGAATGTGAGTATCGCTAAGATTGGACAAGAGTAATTGTCCATAGAATAATGGACAAAGCAGCAAGATATGTTAACACCTGAGATTGCGATCAAATAGTATTGGATATAATTATGATTAATTTCTTCTTTGATAAACCTCTATAGTTTAGAGGTAAATTCTGAGTATGATATTCTACAATCATGAAAGCTTTCTATAATCCTTTAGAACTCTTTTCTCTTCTTCTCTCTTATTCATCTTCTTTCTGAATTGAGAAGAACAACCCTTTTAGGAGGGGAGGTACTGCTACGTGACTATCTGTCTATGTGATAGAAGTCTAAGTGGAATACCATGACTTGTTTAATTGCTTGTCAAGTACTAAAGGCTGGCCCCCTTCTGTACTAACTATGCAATATAACAAATGTTCAATTGATCATAGTGATCTCTCAATAAATCTTTCCACTTCTCTATATTGATCGAGATTGCGAAGATTAAAGCAATCAGAAAATGCACAGTACGAGCGAGGTTACATCCGAATTCGTAGGGTGATAGTGATACCAATGTTACTGCAGGTATCAATAAGGATAAGACTGAGTAAGAGTATAACCCGGATAGTGAGTTGCACGAAAAGTAGCAACGTTGATGGAAAAAGGATACAGTATGGATTGTAGCACTAGAAGATGTGCTGAAGAAGGGTAGAACGACACCGGGAAGCTAAAAAGTGAACGACAGGCAAACGACTCTTTGCTTCCTACCTGATTCCGGGACGGAATCCTTTTAAGGAATCCTATTAACTTTGAGGATTTGATATTTTGGGATGTTATTATATGTGATTTAAGAATGAAGGTAGGAAACCATTGAGGCAGTGAAACAAGCGTTCTAGAAACCGCTAAAACGTTATAACGAGATTAATCAATAAAGCGAACGAATCCTAGATTACGGATTAAGTTCGTATCGAGATTAAATATCCTACATGGTCATCACGAGGTGTAAGAACCCAGATTTTGGGTGGAATTAAAACTTTTATGTATTTAATGATGTAAGAACGAATAGTGGTTATGGCTACAATGTAATAATTGATATTTGGAAAGAATGAATGGAATTCGACTTTATTATTTCTATGTCTTGAAGAATGCTAAAGGGTGACAACATAGGTAAGAATAATCTATCTTCTAAGGGAATAAGATATGGCAATTTCAAGCAGGAGAATATTCTCATGTCATCCAGATCGGTAACGATTAATCCAGTAGTTCCGTAAAAAGGTTAAGGAACGATCGAAAGAGAATACGAACAATTGTACCACCCTAAGAGAACAAGTAAAGAATACAGAATGAATAGTGTTTTGGTGGGAGTATATAATAATATGAGACGACACTATATAGAAGCATTCGGAACTGATTTCCGAGTTCGTATTAGTGATCCAGGGGGAAAATAAGTGTATGTAAAAGCTGTCGGATTCTGAAAAACCGCACTTTTATTTTCTCCGAGAGTTCCCTGGACACTGATAGCCTTAAATATTTAACGAATGGATTTAAGGAATATAAATTGGAAAGTTAGAATAAAAGATGGAGAATGAAAGTATTAATATTAAAAAGGATTCCCGGTAAACCCTAATTAGAAATCCGTGAAATATTCCTACGAACGATCAATCGAAACGGGCAATAACCGGACACAGAAACAAGCAGAGGAAGCAAGAGTCTTGTGCAAGGTACTAGTATAAAATATCTAGTAACTAAACTAGAATCAAGGAACTAGCACCTTAGAGGAAGAACTAAGTACTTAGCAAAGTAACTACCTAGTTAAGCTCTAAACCACCATAAAGCCAACACTTGTCTTGCCATTTCATCATCCAACACCTCATCACTTTAATAAAGTGACTTTATACAAGATATTATCTTGATAATAGATGAGAGTGGATGAGATTAAAACAAAAGAAACCAAGCAACTCTCCCCCCCCTTGAAAATTCCATTCGGCCAACACATTAATTCCAAAATCAAAACCCCTCTTCCCACCATCTCTTGATCTTGTAAAAATTATGGTGAGTCTTACATTTCCTAAAAGTGATCCCCTAAAAATTTCAAAGCCAAACTCTCTTGTTTCCATTTTCAAATAATTCATCAAAGAGGAGAATGAATAGTGGTTTTATGAACTAATCTTGTTTTTTTCTTGTTTTTCATGGTGGATTTAGCTAGCTTAGGATCATCCAAGGATAGATCAAGGCATAGGAAGGTTATACTACTCTCTAAGGAAGGTATAAATCATTTCAAACCCTAAGCTTTACTTTGAGTTTATGCATGATTCATGGTGATTTTGGATTAAGTGATATTAGTAGTATTTTACCACCATGTTAGCATGATTTTGTGGTTAGATTAGCTTTATGATGATATATTGATGAAGCATGATATTCTTGAGCTTTTAAGAGATGATTATTAATTGTAGTAATTGATTAGATGCCTGGTGTGGCTTGGTTGTTGCGTAATGAATTTTAGAACGCTCGATTCGTAGCCGTCGTAATGCCCGATTTTCATTAACACTAAGAAACCGAACTGGTCAGTAGCCATAACTCTCTGTTCTTGGCAAGTTAATGAACCCTACTGATAGATTTTTGAACATAGATCACTTTGGCGAAAGAATCGAAGCATTTCGATTTACGGTTTAGGAATTATGACCAAATTACTAAAAGTAGTTCGAATGCGTAAACGAAAGTTCGTAACTGAAATTGAACCCTCGTAAACTATGTAACGTCATGGCGAATCTTGGTAAATAAATACTAGAGGTAAAAAGGAAGGTGTGAAAGAAAACCGTATGTCAAAAGGATCATTTTTCGATTTATTAAAAATGTTCGAGTCGTGGTTAAACGCGAACGAACCCCTAAAAGACGACTCTTTTATAACTTCGGTAAAACACTTAGAAAACGGGCGATAAAACTCGGAGTATAATATTGGTTCGTAACGATCGACCTTAGAACTCATATGACTTAAGTATGTCCCAAGTATAAGTACAGTGACATGTCATATTAACGAACGAATGTCGGGTCGGATCAGTGATAAAAAGGAATCCACTAAAAGGGGTATAACGAGATAACTCGAGAACGTGTTTCGAATTAAGTATAACTTAACTTTTAATATGTTAAGTGATTAATCCCGAATGCCTTGGCTATTTATAGATCACCAAGCTGAACCGGGACCCGCTACCACTACCCCTTACCGTACTCGACTACCAGGTAAGTTTCAATTCCCTTCTTTTAGGCTGTTGTTGTGATTGAATATATATATATATATATATATATATATATATATATATATATATATATATATATATATGTTTTCTGTTATACATATGCCATAGCATGCATGCCTACTTTCAAGTTATATATATATATATATATATATATATATATATATATATATATATATATATATATGTTTTCTGTTATACATATGCCATAGCATGCATGCCTACTTTCAAGTTATATCATTATGCTTGTTCCCTGATTGTTATTGGCTTATAAATTAGATAGCTATCGTATCAATTATAAGCCGGTTATTGTAAGACCCTCAGAGAAGGGTGTATACATCTTATTCATCAAATATAGACCGGGAGTCAATATTTCTTGACATATCAAGATTACCTCGAAAGAAAATATCTAAGTAAATATTTTCCATTATTCGGGCGACGAATAGTATTTGAATATTCGTTCGAGATTATTTTTTTAACGATCCTTACTTCAAATAATTATTTGAACGTAACTATTCGACGAATAATATTTATTTTAATATTCATTCAGAGTCGAATTAATTATCGATTATTATTTCGAATATCGTTCTAAAGATGAGACTATTAAATGAATATTATTTGGATATTCATTTAGAATATTATTTTATTGAATAAATATTACTTGATATTCATTTAGAATATTATTCATTAAATGAATATTACTTTTTGAATATTCATTTAAATTCCTAAGTAATTATGAATATTGTATTAAATATTCCTTTCAGGTCCTATTAATTAATGAATATTATTTTGAATATTCATTTAAATATTTATTTATTCAATAAATATTCTCCTGATATTTCTTCATGGATTATTTTGGAACATACTCGGATGAAAGATATTCTTTCATATTCCTAAATATTCTTTAAATATTTTTAACTCAATAAATATTCCCTGAATATTTATTCCATACTTAGAATAACCTCAATAAGTTTTATCTTCTTCGATTATTACAAAAAAAATATTTCGGAGACATATTATTATTAATCTTATATCAAGAAAGGTTCTCAGACATCATTCTTCTTGAGTCTATCTCCCTAAAAATAAGGGAACCTTACTTGGAAAATGTTATTTATCTTGTCGACTTCCCGGTCATAAAGTATTCTCTTCACTCGCAACTCGGGTGCTGTTGACTTATTAAGTCGTTGTTTACCTTCTCATCTTTCGAGGGGTAAGATTGTTGGAACAAGTTGATATTCGATACCAAGCCACAGCTTGGAAGTTATTGGTGAATTTTCCTTTCCAACTAGATACGACTACCTTGTAGAGTCTTATCAACAAGTATTATACTTGGGGAAAGGGGACGAACGTTACATTCAGAATCATGAATTCTATTTGAACTAGGAGTCGTGTAAGAGGCCGAGTAGCGCCGGTCCATCCCCTTTGGCCCAACCGTTGGCCGGGGAGAGCTAGTAAGGCGGTAGACAAGTAAAGCCGTCAGTTCTTCCTTCTACCGGTAGTAAATCTAAATTGAGCTGTACGATCTCGACTGATCATCAAGATTGGAACAGCGGGCGCGGTGAATACTCCATCATTGGTTCATCATCCAAACTTATTTATTTCCTGCAACATGATTACTGTTGGCAGAGCTGGAAAAGTGTTCATAACTGGAATTGCAACCTTTTCATGCAAGTTCCTCTTCTTAATAACAATGAGAATATCTCGCTTACTTTTGATGTAGCAGATATTTCTACAAACAAATACTTTAAGTTACCTTGTAACTTCATCGTTCATATTATACTGGCATCATTTCCGTAAATGCATGGCATATGGTTTGAAAGATACTTTTGAACTGTTATACATTATCGTTCAGTTATATTATTGTTGGTGGGCTATTGCTCACCGTTGCTTTATTATTATATCACAACAACAGCTAGACCAGATGACTCGCACAAGGCGTACTCGACGCGGGCGAGGACGATGAGACTACCAGAGCTGAAGAAGAAGCTATTGGTAGGATATAGTTATTCTTTCAGTACCAAGAATATGGTCTAGTATGACTTATGTAAATGGAAGGCAAAGAGTATGTATTTATATTGAAATTCTTTTGGATTGTAAGAACTCATAATGTGATTAATAAAAATTTGATTGTTACTCTGATTTCATCTCTGGGACTATAACGGGTGTGTTTTATATTGTTGTGTTGGGTCATAGAGACGTAATTTATTTCATGTTAAGGAAAGTTCAATTGTTGTGGACAGAATTGGAAACCGTAACCACCGGATCCCGGACCCCGGATCTGGGGGATGTTACATTGGTGACGGCCTCTGTGTTGGCGTTGCTTGATGGAAAAGGAGATTTTGTGATTTACAGTGACGCTTCGCATAAAGGATTAGGGTGCGTGCTTATGCAGGACGGTAAGGTAATCGCGTACGCGTCAAGAAAGCTGAAGGAATATGAGATTCGATATCCCACTCATGATCTAGAATTGGCAGCCATAGTTTTCGCTTTGAAGATTTGGAGGCACTACTTGTACGGAGAGAAGTGCCAGATTTATACTGACCATAAGAGCCTCAAGTACATCTTTACCCAGAAAGAGCTTAACATGCACCATAGAAGATGGTTAGAGCTAATCAAGGATTACGATTGTGAGATTCGTTATCACTCGGGCAACGCCAATGTAGTGGCTGACGCCCTTAGTAGGAAAGAGAAACTCAAAATGATAACCTCAGAAGAAGAGTTGGTGATAGAATTCGAGAAGTTGGAAATCGAGGTCAGGCTACTAGGAGATGGTCAAGAGAGGTTGATGGAAATTAGAATCCAACCCCCATTGTTGGAAAAGATTAGGCTATGCCAAGAACGGATGATGGAAGAAGAAAAGAACTCGAAGGAAGAGATAATGACCGGGGAAGAAATTAAGTGTGAAAGAGATAAAGAAGGGATCATGAGATACGCATCAAGGATATAGATCCCAAATGTGCAAGATCTAAAGGACAAAATTATATATGAGGGACATAACTCAAGGTACTTAGTGCACCCCGGTAGCACCAAGATGTACAAGGATTTGAAAGAATATTACTGGTGGCCTAACATGAAAAAGGACGTAGCGGAGTGGCTAAGCAAATGCTTGACCAGCCAACGGGTTAAAGCGGAACACCAGCGACCCAGTGGACTTTTACACCCCTTAGAGATTCCCGAATGGAAATGAGAACACATAGCCGTGGATTTCGTAGTAGGTTTACCAAGGACCAAAGCCAATCATGATGCCATATGGGTAATCATAAACCGACTAACGAAGTCAGCCCACTTTCTTCCGATCAATGAACGGTACACGGTCGACAGACTCGTAGATATCTACTTAAAGGAGATAGTGGCGCGACATGGAGTCCTAGTCGCCATAGTATCCGATCGAGATCCCAGATTTAACTCCAGATTTTGGAGGAGTTTTCAAGAATGTGTAGGAACCAGGCTAAACATGAGTACCACCTATCACCCCCAGACAGACGGGCAAAGTGAAAGGACCATCCAAACGCTAGAGGATATGTTGAGAGTTTGTGCTATAGACTTTAAAGGAAATTGGGATGATCACTTACCATTGATTGAATTTTCCTACAATAATAACTTTCATTAAAGCATAGGAATGTTGCCTTACGAAGCCTTTTATGGAAGAAAGTGCCGATCTCCCTTATATTGGGATGAAGTTGGAGAACGAAAGATGCTCGGGCCCGAAGTGGTCCAACGGACTAAAGATGCAGTAGATCTAATCAGAGGATGGCTGGTGGCATCTGAAGATCGACAGAAGAAATATGCTGATTTGGCTCGGAAAGGCAAGGAATATGAAGTAGGAGACCTAGTTTTTTAAAGGTATCTCCTTGGAAAGGTTTAATGAGGTTTGGGAAGAAAGGAAAACTGAGTCCTAGATACATTGGACTGTTTGAAATCTTAAGACGCATCGGGGAACTAGCTTACGAACTAGCACTACCCCCAAACCTGCAACAAGTGCACAACGTGTTTCATGTTTCGATGTTGAGAAAATACAATCCGGATAAGCATATCGTGGAATATGAGCACGTAGACATGCAACCAGACCTAACCTATGTGGTGCAGCCTATGGAAATCATAGATCGAAAAGAACAAGTGCTCTGAAACAAGGTCATCAAGTTAGTCAGAGTCTTGTGGCAGAACCACAATGTAGAAGAATCAACTTGGGAGCTAGAAAGCGCGATGCTAGAGAAATATCCCCATTTGTTTTCAAACTGATTCCGGGACGGAATCCTTTTAAGGAGGGGAGACTGTAAGAACCCAGATTTTTGGAAGAATTAAAACTTTTATTATATAATGGTGTATGAATGAATAGTGGTGATGATCACATTGTATCACTGGTTGTAATAAACGAATATTTTAATGGATGTGGGTTCTGGTGTTTATATGCTATGAATGATATAATAGGTTTACAAAATTATATAAGAATAATCTATCGTCCAAAGAATAAGCTATGGTATTCCAAGAAAAAAAAAGGGATTCTCATGTCATCCAAATCGATATCTAATAAAAGTCAAGTAGCTCCGCAAAGGAAATTGAGAAAGTTCAAGAAAGCACCAGAACACTTTTTAAGTACAAGGAATAAAGAGAGAATAAATGATGAATAGTGTTTTTGGTGGATTTTGGAATATTATCTGACGACCCTATATAGAAGTATTCGGAGTGGATTTCTGAGTTCGTATTGATGATCTATGGGCAAAATAAATGTATGTAAGTGATATCAGATTCTGAAAAATAGCAATTTTATTTTCCCGAGATTTCCCTAGATACTGAAGGATCTAAGGATATAATATTGATTTAAGGAATTGTGCCCCAGTAAAGCAATGGAATGCTACATATAAGTTGTAACGTATAGATTTTATTAACGACACACAAAGGAAATCAATTGGTGGAAAAAGAAAGATACAAGTGACTTACATACAAGTCAACTAACAAAAGAGTGGAGTAAATGCAATTGTACAAAAAGGGAATGCATAATGTGGTGCCAACAAGTGGTCAAGTAGATTGGTACCACTTGGTCCAATAGATTGCTAACAACACAAAAGAGAAGTTGCATCCAAATATAAATAGACATTACATGTATCAAGTCATTATACATAGCAAAAATACAAACAAAACTCTCAAGAGGTAGACAAGGCTTAGTAAGTTCTTAGACAAGGCTTAGTAAGTTCTTAGACAAGGCTTAGTAAGTTCTCAAGAACTAACTTTGGTTTTCTTGATTTCTTTGGATGATCTAAGCTATATAAAGGTTATACAAGAGGTAGACAAGGCTTAGTAAGTTCTTAGACACTCCAAGGAAGGTATGACACTTGAAACCCTTGTATGAATCTTGAGTTTTAATGGAGTTTTAGTGGTTATATGCATGTATAAGACCTTAGAGATATGATTGGGCTTTGATAAATGTTAAAATGGTTTAGATGAACGGAAAGCCAGTGCTTGGCCGTAGTTCAATGTTAAATAACATGTATATGTGATTTGGAGTGGAAACCATGATTATTGAAGGATTGCAATTTTGGAAATATCCGAGTTATTTCCGTCGTAATACCGAAATTTTGTTAGATCTTAAAAACCATGCATGACAGTAGCTATAGGTCACTGATCTTGATGAGTATATGACCTGCCCTTGTAGATCTCGAGTCATAGATCGTTTTGGCATGAAAATCGAGACAAGTGGACTTACAGTTTAGGAGATATGGCCGATTTAGTAAAAGTGGTTCGAAAATGTAAGTGTGAGTTCGTAACTGCAATTAAACCCCTTTAACATGAGTAATTCAGTTGCAAATATTAATAATCAAATATTAGAGATCATAAGGAAGGTATGAGAGAAGACCTTATGTCAAAAGGATTGTTTTTCGATTTTATAAAAATGTTCGAATCGAGGTTAAGTGCAAAGAAACCCCCTTTGAGGTACACTTAGTTATAACTTGGAAAAACCACTTAGAAAACGGACAATAAATCTTGAGGTATAATCTTTTCAAGTAAACGACCAACCCTAGAACTTATACAACTTAAGTACCTATCAATTGTAAGTATAATGACATGCCTTGATAACGAGTAAGTGTCGGATCACAACGGTGTTAATAAGAGTTAACTTGAAAATGTTTTAGTTTAGTAAAGTACATACTTAGCTTTTCAAAGTGGTAGGTGATTAACCTTGAATAATTTTGGTTATTTATAGATCACCGGACCGACCCGAGACACGTTACCCCTACATCACTTCCAGGCAAGTTTTCAAACCTTTTTGCTAAACTATTGTTGTGAGTAAAATATGATTTCTGCTATATATGTTCATAGCATGCATATCTGTTTTCGAAAGTATATTGTGATACTTGATTTATGATGATTTGATATGGGATTATACGCTAGATACGAAATATTAGGTATAAACCGAGTTTTGTAAAAGCCCTTAGTATAGGGCGTATGATTCATATTCTTTAATATAGACCGGGAGTCGGTATTTCCATATTTCTGGAGATTATTTTCTGATAAAATATAGAATAAATATTATTCATTTATTATTTATTAAATGAATATTACTTTTGAATATTCATTTAAGGATTATCTATTTAATGAATATTATTTTAAATATTCATTTAAATATTATTTATTTATTTTATATTATTATGAAATATTCACTTAAGGATTTGTTTATTGAATAGTATGTTATATTCTCTCGAGGGTATTTATGAGCAGTTATTTTGCCTAAAAATAATATTTGAATACTTATGATTCGATAAATATTATTTGAATGTTTATTAATTACTTTTAAATTGGTTTTAAAAATGGCTTATTTTATTTAAAATCTATCTTTAACCATCAATAATTATGAAGAACATTTCTGAGCTTTATTAAAATTATTTTTAAATCAAGGGAGGTTCCCAAACTCTGTTTTCCATTTAAATCTATCCTCTAAGGAGATTTAAGTGCTCGCTCAAACTTCCAAAATATAGGGAACCTTACTTGTGAGAATGTTATTTATCATGCTTGACTGGCCGGTCATAAACTTTTGAAAGTACTATTTTCATTCGCAACTTTGGTTGCTATACATCAAAATGAGTCTTTGTTACTTCCTCTACACTCGAGGAGTAAGACTGATGGAACAAGTTATAATCCATTAATGAGCAATAGCTCGGGAAATATTGGTGAATTTTTCTTTCTAATTAGATACGACTACTTTGTGGAGTCCTATCAACAAGTATTATACTTGGGGAAAGGAGGACGAACTTTACGTTTCAGAGTCATGGATTCTATTCAAACTAGGAGTCATATAAGGGGCTGAGTAGCACCGGTCCAAGGCCCAACCGTTGGTCAGGGAGTTACTAGAGAGACGGTAGACAAGTAAATCCGTCAATTCTTCCTTCTACCGGTAGTAAAACCATATCTGTGTTGTACAACTACGACTGTGTTAGTGTAGGTACCCTAGAGGCAATACATTGTTTCTTTTAATAAACCTTTATGTCATTTGATCATACAATAAACGTATTTATTATTACTTTAATTACTCCGATATATTTGTTAGCATAATAAATGTCCTTAGAATCATGATACACATTGTATAGTTTAAGTACATGACTTGAACTTGAGATTATATAATATATCATATTCTTAAAGGTCCCTAGTCGAGTATTATTAGATAGGACAATAATAATACATAGATAGACTAGTATGTTGTTTGACAGATAACCACATCTCATTGGTTATGAGTATGGAGATTCTAAAGTCAATACATGGGTACATGTAGGAGTACATGGTACTGGACAGACCCACAGTGAGATTCTTCATGTTTAATAAAGTCATAAGAAAGACTTACAGTGATAATGGTGTAATGATCCTTTGACTTGAGATCATTATATTTCTATACGAGGATTAATATACTTTGACTACATTAAAAGTTACCTTTGATCAGGTGATGATAAAAGTGGACATCGGGTACACAGAAACATTAATCACAAAAGGTTTTATCGAATCACGATTTAATTATTGTTTAATTGGGTAGCGATGATGTATTACTAGATACCGCTCATTGTTTATAATTTTATCGGAGAATAAAATTATTGCCAATTAAATAATAGCCTATAGGGTCACACACATTGAGCACTTAAAGGAATAGTTAATTTAAATTATGGATTTAAATTAATTGATGATTATTTGAATTTTATTATATTAATTAAGTGAGACTTAATTAATTGAGATAATATAAATTCAAATTAGAGGAGTATTTCTGCCCATAATAATTAAGTATGACTTAGTTATTAATTAAATAATAGAAATTTGTTTTATTATTTAGTCCTATACCTACAAGGGTTGGGGTTTTGCTGTTATGGGCCTATTAATCAGTTATTATAAATAGATAATGATAGGTTAAGAGGCCATTACGTTTTTGAGAAAAACCCTAGAGGAGGTAGCAGTGAAAGAGGCAGAAACATATAACTCGAATCATCAAGAGGGAGGCTAGTACGTCCATTCCGTAGTCAAGTTCGTGGGACGTTCTTTAAGGTGCTCGTGTGGATACCATAGAGGTGTTTTCCGAGAGTTAGACACAAATCGTGAAAGCTAGGATCTCCGTTGAGTTCATGAAAGTCAAGATCTTAATAGGTCTAATTCGTTATCTCCATAATCTGCCCAGAATTATACATGGATCCTGTGTTTGGGTTTCAAAATTTTGTTTTATTTACGTATATCCGCTACGTTTTATGCCTCGAAACCCAACAATGGCATCAGAGCTACGTGTATAAGGGGCTGATTTGGTTACGTGTTTACTATATTTTTACGAGTATGCATGTTTGATGAATCTGCCATGATACAGTTATATTATATGGATGATATAATGAATCTGTATATAATCTTATATGATGATGCTAGTATGTTTAGAATCTGCCATGACTCATCTGAATGTGATCTGTTATGCTATGTATATTGATACATGTTTCTGGTAACTGGGATTTGGGTCGTGTGTATATTGATACATGCTTCTGGAATTGTATTCTGATACATGATTTTTCTTGTATTCTGATACATGATTTTGTGTATATTCGATCCGCGGTTTAGGGTTTCGTTTTAATTTGTGCTTAGGACATATGCTTTATTTATTTATTATTCATGATTGGATCATGAAAGGTAATAAATAGTATGTCATCTTTATATGATCTTACATGTTCTTTAATGGTTACTTGAGCATGGTGCATGGTTATGGCCTTTAGACCCTAGTTGTAATGGTTTATTCTTTTGGTTTGTAATAAATATGACTTGCATGTCGTTTTCTATTTGTAATTATTTATCTTGAATGTAACTCGAGTTCTTTTGTAAGTTCATTAGTATAGTTAGTATTGTAGCATCCAAGAAGGACAAGGGGAACAAAGAGGCATTCCATGGAGGATAAGGAGTCAATGGAAGCAATATAGAAGACATATGTAATAGTTATTTTTACCCCATAGATTGACCTTGATCTTTTCATTAGCTTGAAAAGATCACATAGGATTGGGCCATAACCATTGCACGTTTACTTTACGCACTTTACATATGATGTATGGATTGTATGTGTAGAGTAGAAGATGCATGCTTTAATTAGATTAATGATGTATGCATGTATTAGACACGTCACCCATGCCATGCTTGCCATGTTAAACAAGATAAAATCTGTAACGATTCAAGATTTTAAAATTAACAAACGATCATGAGATTCTTGTGTTTATAAAATATGGATTTTTAAAACACGGAATTAAATATGGATTTTTGATATCTAAAATTGGGATTTTCTGACAAAAGCGAATATGCGTACTCGTAAGGTTAATGGGTATTAAGTGTGACCACTGGGATCCTCCATCTACCTGGGAAATGAACAATTTAATATGTCAATTTGAAATATTTGGTTCAAGGAAAATCGAGGATCTCTTTATGATGTGATCATGATCGTTATAAATTTCCTAAACCCCTTAACAAAATATTAAGTTTTAATCAGATGCTTTCCAATGAATGAACACTCATCGAATCCTAGATCGATAAAGGGAAGGGCTGTCAGTGGCAGGGGACTCCGCCTGTCTATCGTGGTGAGATGCGGCGAATATAAACGATTATATTCGGCCGTTGTATCATTGGGTCTAACTTAACTGAGTCGTCATAATAAGGTGAAAATAAACAGTTATATTCAACTATTATGAACTTAGAAGCATAGAGTTTGGTCAAAAATCTATTAAATAGATAAGATCAATCATTGTTCATAAAACTATCCAAGAATTATATATGATATAATTGACAACTGTTGTCTACTTAAATAATCATGTTTTATGGACTACCAGTGGTTGACTTAGGACATGACAAAATATGGATCTTGGCTCACTAGAAAGATTTATGGGATATTCTTTCCGAATTAATAGTAAGGGCTATTTATTTGATAAAAATAGTGGGAGATATATTACGAATATATCATAATCATTTGAACATAATAATTTATAACTCAGACAATCTAATGTTTATTTTGTGCTTTTATCATTGTAGATACTAAGTAATGGCAAACAACACAAACACATTATCTGTACGATTAGTCCTTGAGAAGGATAAGCTGACAGGAGGAAACAACTTCCTAGACTGGCAGAGGAATTTGAGGATTATCCTCAGGCAGGAGCGCAAGCTTCATGTCATTGATATCCCTCCGCCAGGTCCCCTTCCTGAGGGCGCTACTGTTGAGGAACGAGCGGCCCACACAAAGGATGAGAATGATGCAAATGATGTTGCATGTCTTATGTTGGCAACTATGAGTGCTGAGCTTCAAAGACAGCATGTGCATATGGATGCATATACTATCAATGAGCACTTGCAAAGCATGTTTGCAAGCCAAACTTGACAAGAAAGGTTCAACACGAGTGAGTCACTCTTTAATTGCAAACAAGGGGCAAGTGAACCAGTTGGCCCACATGTTCTGAAGATGATTGGTTACATTGAGTACCTTGAAACTTTGGGTTTCCCGATTGGTCCGAAAACTGATATTGACCTAATCATGAATTCTTTGAACAACAAATTTACTCAGTTTGTTGTGAACTACAATATGAATGAATTTTACAAAACACCTACTGAATTGTTGCATATGTTGAGAACATATGAGACCAACACGAAGACAGCTGAAACTGCTCCCATACTGATGGTGGGTAATAAAGGTAAGGCCAAGGGGAAAGGCAAGTGGAAGGGTAAGAAGAAGACTGGATCTGATTCTACACCCAAGCCAAAGTCAGGTCCCAAACAGGCTTTAAAGCCTAAAGGTGGTGTTGCTAAAGGTGAATGTCACTACTGTAAGAAAACTGGTCACTGGAAGAGAAACTGTTCAGTTTACTTGGAGGATCTGAAGAAAATTAAGGCTGTTCAGATTTCTGGATCAGGTATTTATGTTATAGAAGTCAATCTATCTATTTCTACATTGGGTATTGGATACTGGATGTGCTTCTCACATTTGTATAAATGTACAGGAAATGCAGAGAAGTAGGAATTTGGCTAAGGGAGAAGTGGACCTACGAGTAGGCAATGGAGCAAGAGTTGCTGCTTTAGCTGTAGGGACTTATTATTTATCTTTGCCCTCTGGGCTTGTTTTCGAACTAGAAGACTATTTTTACGTGCCTGCGATTCGCAGAAACATTATTTCTGTTTCTTGTTTGGACAAGAAAGGTTTTTCGTTTACAATAAAGAACAACAGTTGCTCTTTTGCTTTGAATGATTTGACCTATGGTGTTGCGTGTTTGTTTAATGGTTTATATGTTCTTGATTTAGATAATCCTGTCTGTAATATAGAAAACAAACGACTTAAAGTCAATGACTCAAATTAAACATACCTCTGGCATTGTCGTCTAGGCCATATAAATGAGAAACACATATCCAAATTACATAAGGATGAATACTTGGATAAGTTTGATTTTGAATCATACCAAGAATGCGAATCTTGTTTGCTTGGTAAGATGACTAAAGCCCCTTTCACTGGTAAGGGTCAAAGGGCCACTGAACGTCTAGAGCTAATACATAGTGATGTATGTGGCCCAATGCGTGTGATGGCTAGAGGAGGCTACTACTACTTCATAACATTTACTGATGATTTCAGTAGATATGGATATGTATATCTTATGAAGAATAAATCCGATTCTTTTGAAAAGTTCAAAGAATACAAGGCTGAAGTAGAGAAGCAAATTGGTGGAGGAGTATTAAGATCTTACGATCCGATCGTGGGGGTGAATACTTAAGCACCGAATTTAAAGAGTATTTAAAAGAGTGTTGTATTGTATCACAACTCACTCCGCCAGGTACACCTCAATGAAATGGAGTTTCAGAGAGGAGAAATCGCAACCTTGTTGGACATGGTACGATCGATGATGAGTCATGCAGATCTTCCAATTAGTTTCTGGGGTTACGTTCTAGAAATAGCGACTTTCACACTTAATCGTGTTCCTACTAAGAAGGTTCAAAAGACTCCATATGAGATATGGGAGGAGAAACGGTCAGGCATGAGCTTTATGAATGTTTGGGGATGCAAGGCGTTTGTGAAACGTCAAGTATCTAACAAGCTTGGACCTAAATCCGAAGAGTGTAATTTTGTGGGATACCCTAATGAAACAAAGGCGTATTATTTTTATAGTCCTTCTGAGCAGAAAGTGTTTATTGCTCGAGATGTTGTCTTCATGGAAAGAGATTTTGTTTCCAAAAGAAACAGTGGGAGAACTATAGATCTCGATGAAGATCGAGAACCACAAAATAGTATTGAACCTGAAGTGGACAAGAGCAGGATAATGATAATGCTCAACAAACACAGGTTGTTCGTAGAACTGGTAGAATTCACCATGAGCCATAGAGATATGGATTTCTCTTGACTCAATGTGGTGATTTGATGGTCATAGATGAAGATGAGCCTCTCACATACCAAGATGCTATAAATAGTCCAGAATCTAATAGATGGCTTGAAGCCATGAAATCCGAGATGGATTCCATGTACGAAAACCAAGTATGGATTTTGTTGATCCACCTGAAGGGGTAAAACCCGTAGGGTGCAAATGGGTTTTCAAGAAGAAAATTGACATGGATGGAAATTTTCAGACCTATAAAGCATGGCTGGTTGCAAAAGGTTTCAAACAAATTCATGGTATTGACTATGATGAAACTTTCTCACCAGTGGCTTTGGTCAAATCCATAAGGATTTTGCTTGCCATTGCAGCATTCCATGATTATGAAATCTAGCAAATGGATGTCAAAACAGCCTTCCTTAATGGAAGCCTTGAAGAGGATGTGTATATGACACAACCTGAAGGTTTTGTCGTAATGTGTATATGACATAATGTAATGCATGCATGGCTAATATGTTCGAGTCGAGGTTGTAAACATTTATAGAAAGGAGGAAGTGATATTTGAAGACTGAATTACTATCTTATGTTTGACTACAGAATTAGACGCGCGGATTCGATATCGACGGATGAGACTCGTTGCAACCGCAAGAACGTCATACCCAAGAATGATTGGAAAAGAAGATAGTGAGGCTATAAGACAGAAAAAGAAGATAGATGTATTACTTCGGCTTTACGTAATAGCTAAGGAGTGGAGGCAAGTTTACTATACCTCACTTATTGTTCAAGTGATGTGGAACCTTCTGTGTTATTTATTTGTTCTTTCAAAATCCTTTCTTGCAAACAATTATACTATTCATATTTATTCTGAATAATGTGAACCTGTTCTGTTAATTATACGATATTCCATTCAAATCATTTTGCTAGTGCCTATATGTGACGCCCCCAAATCTGAGGTCAAAGATTCAGGTCGTCACGCCACCATTCAACCATATCATACCTGTATTAACTTTACAACTCAACAATACATCCATTCATACCTCAATCTTACACACAATCAAGTTAGAGTCTCAGAAACGATAATCAAAAGTGCCACTAAATATTACAATTCATTTGTACAAATCAGAGTCTTACGCAATTCCACTTATACAACTACACTTGAAGACAAGTCTTACTATTACAGTTGAAAACCTATCAGACTCACTCTGCAGTATTTATCAGGAACTAAATCATCTCCGGGGTAAATCTTCTACTCCTCTTCTGCTGTCACGGAGTTAACCGACCAAATTCTTCCCTTTCTGAAAAGTTTTATAAAGCAAGAATGAGCTACATAATGCTCAGCAAGTTCACCATTTTGCAAAATAATAATGTGGTTTATTTCAAAAACATTCCCAACTATATGGGTATATATCTCAGATTTCAAAACATAATTGGACAATGTATATGTCCGAGTTTGAATAAAACATCTATACTCACTAAGGAGCTTTAAGAATAACATATGAATCCTTTATAAGGTTCCCATTTCAATATATCTCAAGTTTGAAAAATATATACATATGAGTATATCATTTTCGGCAAAACACTCTACGATTAACATACTGTACAAGGAATACATCATTGCAAACCTCTTTCCTTCCATTAGCTTAGAAGGTTTCTCATATAAAACATTTCATTCTTTGAAACAATTGCAAGAGTGCACTAACACGTGCCAATCTTTATAGAAAATCTTGCAGTTCTAGATACTACACGATGTCAATATTTTCTCATCAAAAACCACACTATCAGCAACTTGGCACTTAGGCCCAAGAAGCAGTGTTTGAGTATTTTTCCAAAGTGGAGGATGGGACTGGAAGAAAACATAAAAACCTGACAAGGATTGACGATGATCAGTCGCCACATCCAAGTCCAATAATCCGCGGGTCTTCTCTACAGGTAGAAGGATAGAAACTACATCCGTAACTATCCCTGGGTGAAAACTACATCCGTAATCACCCTCGATGAAAACTACATCCGTAATCATCCTTCGGTAACACCTGGGCCGGAATAATAATTGATGGACCACCTGGCTCACGGTCGCTTACACATCCCGGGAATCGTTCGTCAACGGTTCCCACACCTGCCAGAGTCCCTTTTTCTTTTTCTTTTGAAAGCTTGATTTTGATTGGAAACAGAGTAATTGAGGTCCGACATCAGTCGACCGATGATTCTTGAAATCATACAAGAAGCGGAACCTGACCGGGGGTTTTCGAAAGTGTTTTGAGTTCGAAAGAGTTCGAGTTTGAAAGTATTAAATGTATCTTGGATTGACTTTGTCTTTAAATAATGAACAATAATTAATAAATAATATTTTAATATTTAATATTAATAATTAATAAAATAATTATTCGATAAAATAAACTTTTAATCCAAGATAGGGTTTCGAGTATTTACGAAGATATAACAATAGTTACTTGAGTATACGATACTACCCGAATGACCCTTCGGGTTTTCGCAATCTAGTACGATATAATAATATACCGCTCCCCGGTCAATAGTATATACGGACCGCTACGACCTCTATTGCTAGAGTCGTTGTCCGAAGAAAATATTTCAATCTAAGTTAAGGGGTATAAGCATATATGTACTTATACAATCTCAATTGCATCAATACTTCGATAACCATAGCATTTGATATAATTGAAAACTACAAACACAACAGTGGAAGTCCTTGTATATGGATAAGTTTTGAAAAGTAAACTTGCCTTGGTTTGGTTGGGGTGGTCGAGCGTGCGGAGTCGAACGATCTATACATAAGCAATAACCGCTCGTTAGTACCTTAACAATATCTCTTTAATTACGGGGTTTTAGGGGGTATGAAATTAACTTAAGGACTTCGTCTTATGACACTCTAGCCCCACTATAGGTTCATGTCATCACTCGATTACGCTCGTCACTTATTCGACTTAATTTAGTTACCACATTCGAATCATAACCATTACCCCTAGAATTATGTTCCACTAACGACTTTTTCCCTTGCGCAAAATTTACTCTAGCATTTTTATAAAATCCAAAAATTCATATATTGATCCAATTCTTTTTGGGTGATCTTCACCACTGCATTCCCTAACTTCTCAAATTTTTCCATGATCCCATATATATTTTTAGGGGTTTAAACAAGGTTCACAAGGGGGTCACTCAGTGCAGTCCGGAATCCAGAATCACAATTCACTCCTCCGGCCATAACTTAAAATATATACATCACCTATCCATGAACCTTACATTTCCAGAAACTACATTCAATTATCTTTCCAACAATATATGGTAGGACATCAGGGGACAAAATTAGGGGGTTCAAAACCGGGTTACAAGACAGGTCAATGCTCCTGGAAAAACTCAGCAAGCATATACTACTTAGATCAACCATTTATCACAATTCCACAACACAACCAACACTTAATTCACTTAGTTCATGGTTCATAACACTCATGGAGATATATATACTATCCATAATCATAAAAGTCACAATCTCAACATCAAAACTCAAGATCCATGTCATCCATTACTTATACAACCAAGATTAACTCATATATACCTGGATCTACTACCAAACATTATAAACACTACATAACCAAAAGGGTTTGTGATTTTTATACCTTCTTGAGCACCTAGGAGCCTTGGATAAGCTTTACACAACTCAATAACACCTTGAATGGTCTCCTACAACCCTTACAATCCAAGATCTAAAAGATAAATCAAACGTGGTTACTATTCACAATATCTATTATAATTAATATCTTGAAATTGGATGGATGGAATGGCTTGAAACTCTTAACATACCTTGCTTAGATGTTGTAGAGGGCCTAGTAATTATATCTTGATTTATGACTGGTGGGAAATGGGGGAGGAAGAATTTTCTTCTTCCTTTTTATGCTAGGCCGAGAGCTTTCTTCTTCCAAGGGGGGAGAGCTTTTGGTTTTTGTGTTGTTTGGTGAATAATTGATAAAGTAAGGTTGGGTGATACATAATGTGTATGTATAGCAAGGTACTAGCATAGGTATGGTCACATGTACTACTTGTCTCCCCTTTTTGAAAAGCAAGTAACTAGTTACTATTCCTCTTCCATTTTGTTAACTAGTTTGCTTATTCTTAACCACTTGGTTGCATGGGACTTGCATGCAATACTACTCCTTGTATCATTATTCTTTCACCAATGCTTGTCATTTAATCATTAATTCGTATCGTATCTTAATTAATCTCTCGTAATAATATTTCGTCGCGTAGAGATTTCCCCTATAATTCCTTAAGTACTTAATTCTGTAAATTCCTCGAATGTCCATAATTCCTCGTCATAATCCTTAATAAATCTTCTAATACTATAATCATTCTCAAATCCCAAGTTTTATAAATCTTACTAACAATAAAACTCTTGCCCTCAACAATCTTCTCTTTTATCTTACATAGAGAATGTACAACATAATTTCTCAGACAATCAATTCCATTAAACAACAGGGATGACTAGAAAGGTTCCAAATTGACAATGCCACATGATATTAAATAAAAGAAAATATTACCAAAAATTTGGGTTCTTACAGCCTCCCCTCCTTAAAAGGATTCCGTCCCGGAATCAGGTTGAAAACAGTTGGGGGTGCTTTTCACGCATCACGCTCTCTAGTTTCCGTGTTGACCTTTCGACATTCTGGTTCCTCCACAAAACTCTCACTAGTTTGACAACCTTGTTCCTCAGCACCTGTTCTTTTCTATCCATGATTTCTACGGGTTGCTCCACATATGCTAAGTCTGGTTGCATATCCACTGGATCATATTCTATCACGTGTCGGAAGTCGGTATGGTAGGGTCGTAGCATGGACACATGGAACACATTATGTACTTGCTGCCAGCTCGGGGGTAAAGCCAATTCATAGGCTAACTTTCCAACTCGTTTCAAGATCTTAAAAGGTCCAATAAATCTTGGGCTTAGCTTCCCTTTCTTACCAAATCTCATCAATCCCTTCCACGGTGATACCTTCAACATCACAAACTCTCCTACCTCATATTCCTTGTCTTTGCGGGTCTGGTCCGCATACTTCTTCTGTCTGTCATGGGCCGCTACCAGCCGTCCTCTTATGGGCTCGATAGTTTCTCTTGTCTGTTGGACCAGTTCAGGCCCTAAAATCTTCCGCTCTCCAACTTCTTCCCAACACAAGGGAGACCGACATCTTCGTCCGTATAAAGCTTCATATGGGGGCATTCCTATACTCGCATGGTAACTGTTGTTGTAGGAAAATTCGATCAACGACAAGTGGTCATCCCAACTTCCCTTAAAATCGATGGCACATACTCTCAGCATGTCCTCTATGGTCTGGATGGTTCTCTCACTCTGTCCGCCTGATTGGGGGTGGTATGCAGTACTCATGTTTAACTTGGTCCCCACACAATCCTGAAAACCCCTCCAGAACCTGGAGTTGAACCTTGGGTCTCTATCAGATACAATGCTCACAGGACCCCATGCCTTACCACGATCTTCTTAGATATCTCATAAAATTTGACCATTCGAAATAATGGGTTTCGTGAAAAACTAATGACTTTTACATACACTTGTCTGTACCGTAAAGACGTAATATCAATTCGAAATCTTCGTTTGATAATTCGTACATATCGTGGTTGCAAAAATTTCTCATCCACCCATAAAATTACTATTCGTCCAGGTTTCGAATATTCCCGAAAGTTAGGGTTAATGCAATCTCCTCTCCTTAAAAGGATTCTATCTTAAGAACCTAAGGATAATAGTTGTGGATACAATTCCAACCTTACCTTTTCCAACTCTCAGGTTGACACTTCAACCCTATTGTTCTCTCCCTTCGTCTCACCAACGCCTTAATGTTGTTCCTCAACGCATACTCTCCTCGACCTGTATTCCTTATCGGTTGTTCTATGATTGAAAATTTCTATCCCACTACTTACACGTTCCTCTTCTACCTTGTTCATATTATCCGTGTTGAGTTCCTGTATCGTTGGCCCGTGAATACTTTGTGGTCGTGTTTTGTAATCCGAGACAACGTCAATACGCACGGTATTCCTCATATTCCTTCGCTTGATTAGCAGGCATGTGTTGCCTCCCGTCAGCCGTTACCACTTGCTATGGATACTGTATAGTCTTCGGTATACGTCGAACCAGTTCAGCTACTATGTCCCTCGTTCATTGACTTCTTCGTAACGCAAGAGAAGCGAAACTTCTCCATTCGCAGTACGCTCTACAGGAGACGTCCTTACGTTCGCATGGCGATGATCGTGGTAACAACATTCATTTCATGGATAAGTTTTTATTCTCGACTGCCCCATGAAACCTAAGGCACGACACTAAATATGAATTCGATCATCTGGACAATTCTTCTTCCCTGTCCGTCAGCCACAGATCAAATTAGTACATACGCTCAATCTCTTTGTTAAATATACTTGAAAGCACCTTCAATATTCGAAGTTTAACCTTAAGTCTTTATCTGACGTAATCGCTGCAGAAGGTTTATATTGTACCACCATCTCTTCCGTATATAAATCAATAATCTTCTAAATGGAAGGTCTCTCGTAGTTAAATCACTTGGTCCAACAATTATAAATCAACTAGGGCCATCTCTTGGCTCGGTCTTTGGCGACCTACTTATGAAACTCATTACAATTCTGTCCACGTTCAAGATTTTCTACAGGCGGAATTAATCCACTATATCTCTATCATTCTGCTTTTGGCATGTCACGTTTGTACTTAATTGTTTGCCAATACCATTCTTCATTTCAGTTTACCAAACATTCCCCTAATTCTCTGTACATCTTTGTCCTTCCCATAATTTAGTCATTTTCCTCTAACATTATTCTTTATTGTATATACTCTATTTTCTTGGTCAATACTGACTGAATTCCAATTTCGAATAATCCCTTCTATAGGTATCGGCCACCACACTGGCCTTTCCTGGGAAATAACAAATTTCTCCATTATACTCCCAACTCTTTTTCGTCACCTTCTCTTTCTTATGTTCAGTCCTAATATGAAGATATACTTATGGCACTTGTGGAAAACTTTCACACTTTTCTCATAAGGTTAACGTCTCAGTTTTATGCGTGAACGCCATCATGACTAATCCCATACTCACGGTTAGTGCTATCTCATAACCTTTATGTTGTTTAGAAGTATAGGCTATCATCCTTTTTCTACTGCATCAGCACACCTCTTAAACTCTCGAAAGACGCATCATCGTGACTCTCAAAGTCCTCTTTTTATCATCAAGTATAGCTAACAACGAGGTTGTTGCTAATATCTCATTTCATCCCAAAACTTTGTTCATTAATCCATAAAGGCTTCTGACTCATTAGTCCATTCAAACGATACTACCACAATTTTATAACGTTTATATTAGTGTGAAATGCCAACTTTGGCACAGTACAGAGGTCGATCTTGAGTTGGTAAAACCTTCTCTTCAACCTTATCTTTGAAAAACAACTACTCATTTTAACTAGTCAACAATTCCTCCATTTCCGATAAGGGTATCAGTTCTCGATGGTATATGTAAGATGTCATACGCTCGTCCTCCTTCACAACTGGCGCCAATCAGCCTGAGGCCTGCATGCGGCTGCGATTCCCAATAAACTTGATTAGGTGGTAATCTCGAAGGATCATTGGCATATCTCCATGCATCCATTCGCTATTAGGGGCCTGTTAAACTATATGTCTCTCTATGTGCATCAATCCCTTTAAGCTAAGTAAAGCTTCTCATTCTTGCCACGATATTTCTTCCTTTCTCGTCCATCTCCCTTCCATGTCAGTTTCCTCCAGGGATATGTTTTACATCGCAATCGATTTGCATTTCCTGGATCAGGAAAAGGCTTGGTAGCTCTAGAATTCATTAATATAACATCCTGACAACGGTTGGTAGGAGCGTGCTCCCAACCACCTCATCATTTCTTATAACTTTCCCCACACCAATATTAAAGGTCTTGTGGTATGCCCTGACATGTTATCTCTACTTCAATAATTACTCGGCATAACGCTCTGGCTGCACAATTACAACATTTGGTTTTTTTTTTTATCTCATATTGGTGTAACGGTTCGCAATTGTACCTCCCGTTCACCTTAGAGTAATCACTTTGAAAGGAATGGTTTCAAAATAACAAGGTCCAATAGATAATCTTAATAAGAATTCCACATTGGATGTTCCAAGAATGTTGATGGTTCCAAATACTAGGAGTCTCGATTTTTGGAGATGTAAGGATGGACAGAAAGAATACAACAAGGTTTATTCCTTCCCGTCCTGATAATTCTGTAATATGACACCATAGAGAATGTTGCACAAGGGCAATGATTGTTGGGTACAAAAGTCATAAAGACGGTCTTTATACAATTCTTACATCGGGTGGATATTTTTCCTCCTGAATAATAAGAGGAAATCTAAAGTCGCATTGATGAAGGTCAGCCAATAGAAAGCAATTCTACTCCATGATAATTAAAGAATGAAGTAGTTTGTCACTCAAGTAATCAATGGTTTCAAATGAATTCTCATTGTATGAAATGAAAGAATAAAATATTCAAGTGATATAGAGTCTGATACGAAGATGGGTAGAATTCGAGTTGAGTGGGCGACCTCATTAGGTCTCAATCAAGTTATTCGTCAAAAATTTCATCATCATGCTTTACCACATGCAAAATGCATTGCAGAATGAATTAAATTGGGAGTTGGACCAGTGAAACAATAACTAGTCCTTTTCAAGAAACACTAGCGACTAGCTAGACAAAATTTGCTAGTTCACCTGTTTGAGACATCACCACCAGCTAGGACAATTAGCTAGGTGTTCTTCACAACATTACAATTTTGAGTAGTTGGAACGATCAACTAGTCATTCATATTGACATAACGACTAGCCAGTTTCAATTGGATAGAACGAAATTTCAACTTCGTAGCCACTGAAGAAACTTTAGGCTTCTCGGACAACGAATGAAAATAAGAAGTTATTAAGTTTAAAAAAAAAGAAAACTATAAAATTTGAAGAGAATGTTCTAGGTTTCGGAACAATCGATAACCTCTCATCAAATATTACTTATCAGTGAAACGGTCCACCCAAGGGTGCCTCCGTACACCTGCTTTATCAGATCCGACAATAGAATTAAATTCGGAATACCAATATCAAGATGATATCCTTACTATGATTTCAATGTACGGTGTACAATCTCATCTTGAATAGAAGAAAAGAATTCATGAGGGATGTCTGGACATTAGATCATCCATGTCCGAAGTAATTTGTTGAATATTTATGAGCTCAACTGAAGAGTGCAAGTATGAAAGAAGCAATCAAATATCGATATTCGTTAAGTAGTATTCATCGATTAATTAATGAAATATTTGTGGGACATTCCTTGGATAATTGAAAGAGAGTGTAAATAGTCCTGAGCAGAATTAATTATAAACTTCAAATAGAATGCTCGGGCTCAATTAAGATACTTTGGACGAGTCCCGGTTTAGAGAAAGTATATCACTGGTTGTTATTCCACAAGTTTGAAGTAGAAAGCTAGGAGGGTTACCTGATATAAGCTAATCGAGGTAACATGGTTAGTGAACATTTTAAAATGAAGTAGTGCACCAGCCGGTAGTTATCAAAATAAGTTAATAATCATTCGTGCATCTCATTATCACCACTATGAGGGTAACTCCATCTCTTCGTCTTCGTAATACAAGACACCAACTAGTGCATCTCTCAATCATCATCATAAAGTCATTAATCGAGTTAGGGTTTCACCAATATATCTGTCATTTCCGTGCTTTATCTTGAAGACCAAGCTTCACATCATTCCGGGGACACCTGCTAAGTCTATAGGGTCCTACTTCATGCCTTCCGACATGAATCACAAGTGGCCAGTTCCCTCTGGGAACAGATCAAAGAGATCCCTCAGGGATCTCAATGCAGTCCATAGGTTCGGTGGCGGGTGTGTGTATGTGAACATATACCAAAATATTGAGGTCTACAATATGTATATACGTAGTCCCCGCTAACATCTCTATCAAAGGATCCCACTCTAGACCCGCTGGTCTTTTCTTTTGGTGGACTCTGAGATCACTGTATCGCTCGTTGCAACCATATTCAACTTCTCTTGAGTCCATTTGTTAATCCCACTTGTTTGTTCTCTAAGTTGAACTACCATGCTCTAGCGTTCGAATCATGCATTATCTAGCACGCTCGTCTTATGATAACATTCTCGTATAACACATGTAAAATTCGCCATCAAGGGTAATGGAATCCACAACGACATAGTGACCAACCTTCAGGTAAACCCGTTACTTATTGAAAATCGGGTCTTATAACCAAAGTAAAAGACTTTCATTACTCCAAGTACTAAGTACCCTTAATTATGTAGGGAAGTCCAAACTACTTGATTCTTAAAATACCGCCTCCTAAACTCTGGAGGACTATGGGCCACAGAATTTATGCCAGCCTAGTCATCCGATCATATTGGCAATATCGCCTCTACATCAGCTGCTCTTGAGATTTCGCTCTGCTTCCTATATCATCACCAACGATAGGTCATGTACGACTCTCAAACCTCTATTCATCATTCTGAAGGTCTATAAGGATTCTATCGACCCTATTATAATACCTTCAGTCAACACTCCAGTCCATTCTACTCACCGGTACCTCTTCCGGTAGTCTAATAATAAGTTCACTACGATCTCTTATGTCATTCTCCTACTTAGACTCAACTCTCAACACTCTCGTTTCTAAGTACTGTAACTTATTGCTCTGATACCATTTCTGTGACGCCCCCAAATCTGAGGTCAAAGATTCAGGTCGTCACGCCACCATTCAACCATATCATACCTGTATTAACTTTACAACTCAACAATACATCCATTCATACCTCAATCTTACACACAATCAAGTTAGAGTCTCAGAAACGATAATCAAAAGTGCCACTAAATATTACAATTCATTTGTACAAATCAGAGTCTTACGCAATTCCACTTATACAACTACACTTGAAGACAAGTCTTACTATTACAGTTGAAAACCTATCAGACTCACTCTGCAGTATTTATCAGGAACTAAATCATCTCTGGGGTAAATCTTCTACTCCTCTTCTGCTGTCACGGAGTTAACCGACCAAATTCTTCCCTTTCTGAAAAGTTTTATAAAGCAAGAATGAGCTACATAATGCTCAGCAAGTTCACCATTTTGCAAAATAAGAATGTGGTTTATTTCGAAAATATTCCCAACTATATGGGTATATATCTCAGATTTCAAAACATAATTGGACAATGTATATGTCCGAGTTTGAATAAAACATCTATACTCACTAAGGAGCTTTAAGAATAACATATGAACCCTTTATAAGTTTCCCATTTCAATATATCTCAAGTTTGAAAAATATATACATATGAGTATATCATTTTCGGCAAAACGCTCTACGATTAACATACTGTACAAGGAATACATCATTGCAAACCTCTTTCCTTCCATTAGCTTAGAAGGTTTCTCATACAAAACATTTCATTCTTTGAAACAATTGCAAGAGTGCACTAACACGTGTCAATCTTTATAGAAAATCTTGCAGTTCTAGATACTACACGATGTCAATATTTTCTCATCAAAAACCACACTATCAGCAACTTGGCACTTAGGCCCAAGAAGCAGTGTTTGAGTATTTTTCCAAAGTGGAGGATGGGACTGGAAGAAAACATAAAAACCTGACAAGGATTGACGATGATCAGTCGCCACATCCAAGTCCAATAATCCGCGGGTCTTCTCTACCGGTAGAAGGATAGAAACTACATCCGTAACTATCCCTGGGTGAAAACTACATCCGTAATCACCCTCGATGAAAACTACATCCGTAATCATCCTTCGGCAACACCTGGGCCGGAATAATAATTGATGGACCGCCTGGCTCACGGTCGCTTACACATCCCGGGAATCGTTCGTCAACGGTTCCCACACCTGCCAGAGTCCCTTTTTCTTTTTCTTTTGAAAGCTTGATTTTGATTGAAAACAGATTAATTGAGGTCCGACATCAGTCGATCGATGATTCTTGAAATAGTACAAGAAGCGGAACCTGACCGGGGGTTTTCGAAAATGTTTTGAGTTCGAAAGAGTTCGAGTTTGAAAGTATTAAATGTATCTTGGATTGACTTTGTCTTTAAATAATGAACAATAATTAATAAATAATATTTTAAGATTTAATATTAATAATTAATAAAATAATTATTCGATAAAATAAACTTTTAATCCAAGATAGGGTTTCGAGTATTTACGAAGATATAACAATAGTTACTTGAGTATACGATACTACCCGAATGACCCTTCGGGTTTTCGCAATCTAGATACGATATAATAATATACCGCTCCCCGGTCAATAGTATATACGGACCGCTACGACCTCTATTGCTAGAGTCGTTGTCCAAAGAAAACATTTCAATCTAAGTTCAAGGGGTATAAGCATATATGTACTTATACAATCTCAATTGCATCAATACTTCGATAACCATAGCATTTGATATAATTGAAAACTACAAACACAACAGTGGAAGTCCTTGTATATGGATAAGTTTTGAAAAGTAAACTTGCCTTGGTTTGGAAGATTGGGTTTTGATGAACTAAGAAACAAATTATCAAAACTAATAATTACTTAACTAATGATAATTAAAATCGAATTACTTATGCAAGAGAAAACATGGGATCCTAACTCATTAAATACTTCGCTTAGATCTGATGCCTTTAATCACTATATGCAATCGTTATGATATCTGATCGGATAACACGAAACAAGAACACGCTACCTGTCAGCATACGTATACCAAACTACCCATACATCCACAAAAGAGATAGAAGATGAATATACACCAATTATGCTTAGACCCTATACGTCTATAGAATTTGAAAACATAACGGTTGAGGAACAAGTTATCCATATTGATCACATAGGGCAACATAATATATTTCTATTTATGCTACAAATTATGATGATAAACATACATAATCCTATGCTAGCATGGCCAGTTCTAAACCTCAAGATCCACTTTCACTTCACAAGAGATTAAAAGAATAGATGTTCGCGACGCATCTAACAATTAAGCATAACCATACGAGGATATCAGATATACGTCACACACAGATCTTTAAGCATCAAGATACTAAACTACATAATTAAATCCGTTAGAATCCCATGACAACGATTAGTTCATAATTGAACTGCTCGTCACCACTCGTCACCATGGGAATTGATGAAAACATGATAATAAACAAGATATGAAAGAACGTTGTAATAATATTAAAAGAACAAAGTTAAGAAAACAAATCTAGAATCCAGAATAACGCCTGAGAAAGAATACAAAAGATGTAGTAGAACTAGATCCGTTGCTTGTCACGAGCTTGAATCTTTCTCCACTTTTCACCGTTACAAATCTACTTATGATATGTAACGATCCAAATTACAATGCTAAGATGTGTTTTTATAGCCCTAGAAGTCTTGCACAGCAAGAAAATATCCTAAAATACAATTAGAATTCGATTCTGGTGCAAGAACATGCCTAAAAATACGATTACAACTCAAATTAGGGCAAAATAGTCAAATTTCAGCAAAACTGGCCGAACTAGGGCGCAACCTGCGCAGCTAGGGCGTAGCCTGCGCAGTCAATCCCTGTCCAAGGGCACAGTCTACGCACCTAGGGCGCAGTCTGCCCACTAGATTTCTGGAAAATTTCTGTTTTCTGCTGTTTCGCTTCGTTTCGCTTCGTTTTGACTCCAAACGCTTCCGTTCTTTTTGCATTAGCCTCCTTCTTCAATTCTCTATCTAAAGGATCACTATGGTGGCCTTCAACAAGATTCCATTCTTCACTCGAAAGCTCCAATGCAATTCAAAAATTGACGAAAACGTAAACCCTAATCGACAAACTTGTAATCCTAATTAAGCAAAATACATCAAAACTACAACAAACTTGAGTCCAAGACACTCAATTTAAGCCGATATGGAACGTTCCAAGTGGATATAAAATCCACTTATCAAAAGGGTTTTTAGATTTTTCTCAGGAGAGTATGAAGGGTTCAAGTTTAAAGAGATAGTGGAAAGTCTCAGCGTGTTAAATAGAGGTGGAAGACTAACGAGGACATGAAACGCTTCGTATTCTGGTTTTTATCGGTATCATTTTTTTTTATTATGATATTTGATTTCTTAAATTAAATATTTTATTGCCATTAACACAATTGTATTTCTTGAATAAAAGTACAAGCACGTGTGTTTCACTCAAAGATACATATAGATACACATTGTAAATCGTGTCATGTGCAGTTATCATCACTCTCTCACGTAAATCAGTCCACTACTTATGTTTTTAAAAATCAGTGACTGACATCTGTTTTTGAGAAATATTCTGTTTTGTCTAAAATCAATTTAGTCTTCTAACTTGATTCATTATTCTCAAACGATCAGTATTTCATTTTCTTTTTCTCTCTGTGCGAACATAAACCCTAATTTTAAAAATCTCAAATTCCCACACATTCTCAACTATAATGGATTCTTCATCATTCATAAACAGTAAGGTTGTTATTAATGGCATCAGGAACTGTCGAATGATTTTCATATCATTCAGGATTTCTTGGCCACAAGTCCAATCAATTATGCTTTAACACAACCTTCCAAAGTTCCTTTCAAGTGTGTTATGCAGGTTTGGACCACTGCTGTCTTTGGCCAATGTGCACCTTCAGGAAAGCCTAATCTGACCTTTGAATATAATGGTGTTACATATCATGTGACTCCAGAAGTTGTCGTCGAAGCTCTACAATTACCATCTCTCAATGGTAAATTCCCAGCAAGTATTTCTGATACTACTCTTCTGGAATTTGCTACAAGTCTGGTATACAATGGACAACCAAAGAAGTTTGGTGATTTTTACAGAACAAAGCTCAGGAAAGAATGGAACTTCTTCTTTGATTCAATCAGTAGATGCTTCCTAACAAAGTTTCCAACTTTGATGCATTACCTTCTGCTTCTGTTCACATTAGGTATTCTCTAATTCATGAAACTTTATTTGATTATGGATCTTTCATTCTGAAAGCATTAAGTGCTAGAAAAGCAGATAAATGTGGTTATATTTTATTAGATTCTTTCAATTAATATTCTCTCACTTATATGTCCAAATGTTGAATTTGAAGATGATACAGTTTTGCCTATTTTTAAAATTTCTGAAAATAATGTCAAAGCCCTGAATAAATGTGATAAGGTAAATGGCTTTGAAGGCAATGCTTTCATTCCTAATGAGGTCAGGCTTTTTTTTGACAAAGAGAATGTCTACTCATTATGGATCAATTACTGATGGTCTTGGATCAATTTCTGGTGCTATGAGACAGGATTCCACACATCTTGTTTCTGACCAAAGCACACAACCCAAACACTCATCCAAACAGTCAACCACCTCTTGTGTCTCTCAAAAGGCATTAGTTGAAAAATCAAAGAAATCAGCTAGATCTGATGTGTCTTGAAGGCAATCAGGATAAAAGGATTTCTCCACTCCAACCCTCACTCAAATGAAGTCACATGGGGGTGAAAAAGGGGTCCTGGTTTTGGAGAAACCTGTTGTTAATGTTTCTGAGTCTTTAATTGAATCTAGAGTGTATAAAGAAACAAAGGAGAAGAGAAAATTTTGTCAACGAGTAAGTTCTGATTTTGATTCTGGTGATGATCAAGTACCTTTATTAGTCATGTTGAAGAAAAAGGAAGTTACTACTGTTGATACTGAAGAAATGGCTATTTCTGAAAAGCCAAAGAAAAGAAGAAAGATAATCAACAAGAGCAAATTTTTCATTCCTATGGAGATACAGAATCTTACTGGTGATATAGAGAATATTCCTGATGTCTCTACCAATCCTGATGGATCGTCAGTTCATACTACAATTATCACTTCTAACATTTCTACTCCTGATACTTCACCTACGAAGACTTTTGACATTTCTGATTCTCCAGTGCTTCCTTCTCAAAAATGAAGAATAGTTGAGATGTCAGTGGAGTTAGTGAATGCTATTGCTGCTCAGCTTGGTTTAGAACCAACACCACTTCAAAAGAAACATGCTGAAGCAAGGGTTTTTCATAGAGAGAAGAAACAGAGGATCATTTCACCTCTGAAAGGATTCAGCCCACAAGAACCTGAACTTCAAAGGATTTCAGTAGCTACTGCAGATCCAATCACACAAGAACCACCCACTCGAAGTGTGGGTGCAGACATTCCTGAAGGAATAGTCCCACAAGAACCACTTTCTCAAAGGGAAGGTGAAGACAAGAACATTCCTGCCCCACAAGAACCATCTTCTCAAAGTGAAGATGCAGGCAAGCTCACATCAGCATAGGAGTTTCCTAACACTGTTCAAGGGATTCCTGAAATTGAATTTGACTTAGCTCAAAGTCTGGCAGATAAAGATGCTCGTGATTTGTACATTGCTGAATGTGATGAGGTACTTAAAGATACTGCATTTGAGGGAAGCACACAAAACCTTTGACTCAAAGTGTTGAAGCAGCTTCATAACCTCAGACTACACAAGAACCATTGGTAGCACATACTGATGCAAGTCATTCTCTAGTTGCAGATGTCCATCCTGATGAAAGTATTTCTAATCCAAATATTCCACTGCTCATTGAACCAATTTCTTCAAGACCAATGGAATCTATTTCAACTTCATCAGGTAACACTTATATCTCTACTTCTTTTACTACTGATAGTATGATTATAGATAGACCTGATACAAGAGATACCTCTATTTGTATGACTTCAGTCCACTCCTCTCAGCCCTCTCTTATTTCTTTGAATTTGTTGAGCTAGAACTTTTCTTGTGAGAATGAGAGTGAACAATTAGAGAAAAAGAAGAGTGAAGAGAGGCAGTCTCCTGAATTGGAAAAAGGAGAGGTAGAACAGAGTGAGAAGTTTCAAACTTCTAGTGAGGTAGCAGTTACTATTGAAAACAACTTAGGCAAAATAGTGAGAAGTGATGAGATCACTTTAAAAGAACAGAGAGATTTAGGAACTATTTCTGCTCTAAATGCAGGTTCTCAGAATATTTCAGCTTCTTCTTCTGCTGATTTGAAATTAAAGGGTATTCTGAATCCTGATGATAATCAAAATGATGATGTTCCTGATGCTATTGATAGTGATAGCTCAGATGATGATGATGATGATGAGGATGATCCTGAGACAACACAGCTCAAAAAGGCCATTCATGCTAGTCTTGGTGCCACTCTTCGATCTTCCAGCAAATTTATGGCATCTGTTAGTAAAACTACAGAGGGTTCAGTTGCACATAAAAGAGGCTTGATACATCCTGAGATCATTCATGATACTTGCACTGGAGAGAATGCTGAACGTGTTAGCAGTTATGAATGGGACAGCAGCTGGGCTAGTCCTACAGAAACTATTTCTTTTGAAAATGCACAAGGTCATACTCACTCTATTGCTAGAACTTTGACTGATAATTTCCCTCTACGAAATGTTGTGAAGATGTCTACTATTCTTTCAAAAGGTCTTCATACTGAAATTGCTTCTGTACCTGCGCATACTCGAGCTGAGGTACTGGCCAAACTTGAATTATCTGCTACTGGTTCTCAGGTTCAGATTCTGACCAAAGAGGTTGAGAAAACTAATAAGAGACTTAATTCTCTTGAAAGTATAGTTGACAACATTGAAGCCTCTCTCCAACTTATTCTATCTTTATTGACTGATCCTGATGTCAAAAAGGGGGAGAAGGTAGTCAAAACAAAATGCACACCTAATTCGGTTGTAAGAAAATATGATGATACTTCTGGAAATGATGGTGGTGCTCAGAAACGTGGAGCAGGAACCTCTGATGCTGCATTGGTAACAAGGAGAAGTCAGTCTAAAACTCAAACCAAGCATTTAACTCATGTTTCCAGAACTGGACAGAGAACAGTAAGGACAATGGTGCAATCTAAAGTCTTGACAGAAGAACAATTTCTACCTAGTCAAAATCAAACACTTCCAACAATTCCTGAAGAAGATGAAGATTTGTTTATTACTGAGATACAAGATGCTTCACATCTCTTCAAAAAAATTACTTTTAAGGCATGTGAGAGTGAGATTGTGTATCACAATGATATTAAAGTTCAACAATATCATGCTAGGAAGGCACTTGCCTTGACTTCTGAAGAGAATCTTGACATGAGCACTGAAGAGATCTTAGAAGAACAAAAGAGGATTCTTGAGGAAATTACCAAACAGAAAGATACTCCTGCTGCAGGTAGAGGCAGAGGCAAAGGAAGAAAGCCTGTTCAGACAAGTTCAAGACAGACAAGGTCTAGTGGAATCACAATAGAGGAGATAACTGAAGATCCTCGGAAAGCTAAAAAAAAGAAAACTCCACTATCTCTTGAAATGACTCCAGACAACATATTCAATGTACCTGAAGAAATTGAAGAGGAAAATCAATTGACAGCAAGGAGGAGTAAAGTTGCTGTGAAGGTACAGAATGTTGCTGTTGAAATAGGTCAAATTGCTATTCCTGACAAAGTTCAAGTTGCTGTTTCTGATCCTGATGAAGCTGAAATTTTGAAAGAATTTGAAGTCATCATTCTTACTGTTGTCGTTGAATTTCATAATCTAGAAGTTGATGAAGAGACTTTAAGGATTGATCAAGAAAGATTCAGAAGATTTGAAAAAGAAAAAGAGATCAGAGAAAAAGCAAGAGATACTGAAATTATAGCAACTAAGAACTATGAAGAGGTTATAAAAGGGTGTAGCAGGATGCTGTGGTATGGTCGAAATAGACCTGTTCCAGAACATCAACAGAATTATAAATTAGACAAGAAGAAGAAAGGTAAGAAATGGAAGAAGATCAGTGATTGGAGTTACAAAGGACCAACTATTTTTAAACCTGGTAGACTAACAAATGAACCTCCATTGATTGTTTTTACAACATAAACTGAACAACATTCTTTAGTTGACAAGATTGGTGATGAGTTAACTGTTGATGATTTATGGAAGCTAGAAGCTGTTGTAATTATTGCTGATTGTCATGATAGTGCCAAGAAAGTGGAAAGATTGTTGTACTTCATGAAAGATAAAAGTATAAAAAAGCTAGCTATCCATAAGGTGTTATGCAAATCTACAAAGGAACTGAAATATGTCTTTTATCGGCTCAAGAGTAAAAGAATCAAAGTGAAAGAGATTGAAGTCTAAAAGAACTGGTCTAGTATGATTCTCAGAACCATCAGACAGAGGTATTTAGATGGAGAATCAAGGTATGATGGCAACTACACTCCCATGTACTTAAATACAAAGGGGCAAGAAGTTGAAATGCAAAGGGGAACTACTTTTAAAGAAGTAATCCTTGGTGTGAAACAATTGTCTTTTAATCCTGATGGGGAGGAATTTGCATACATACAGTTAGGTGATTTAGAATTACCTAGAAACTCAATTCAGAACATCAGGGCTGCTATCTATCAGATTAATGAGGAAGTTGAAGAGCTCAAAGGTCTAAAAAAGAAACTGATTCAAATTCTTGAAAGCAAAGAAGAAGAGTTACTATCAAACTTCTTGAAGATGAATCTTTTCTATCAAAGAATTTCTGAAACTAAACCTGATGATTTTTAAAACATTTTGTTTTGAGTTTTTGACATCATTGAATCGAGGAATTTGTGCTTTATTTCACAAAGTACAAATTGGGGGAGATTGTTAGATATTGATTCAAGTGATGTCAAGATCTGGACTACTACTGGTCTGGTACTGATGTTGACGTCATCAGTAATACGATGTCAGTATTACATTGCTATCAGATTGGAAGCTGATCAGGATTACGTAAAGATTTACATCATTCCAGAGATCAAGGAAGATTGATATATCGGTTCCTAAATTATAGCAAAGCAGCTATTATGCAAGATATGTACTAAGAGTCGTATGTAATTGATTTAGTATATCCTGTAATTGATAGTGCAGCTGTGTATGTTATATAAACACAGTTTAGGTTTTACTTATTGTAATCGGTTACACGAGTTATTCTGTAACCTAGCAGCTCTCAAGAACATTAGAATTTCTTGATAGAGTTTGTAACAGTTTTATATCAGAGTTAATAAAGCTGTTATTTATTCATACTTGTGTTATCATTTCTGTTTAAGTCGAAAATCTTATACAATTGTATTCAACCCCCCTTATACAATTGTTAATCACTCGGTAACAATATATATATATATATATATATATATATATATATATATATATATATATATATATATATATATATATATATATATATATATATATATATATATATAGAGAGAGAGAGAGAGAGAGAAAGAGAGAGAGAGAGAGAGAGTTGCACTCCATAACAAACACCTTATTTAACAAACAATAAAGAACACCTTAAATCTAATATATCCAATTCCCCTGGCGGGGCCACCCAATACAAAAAGTTGTTATTTCTTTACCCTCTATCCATCTAGCAAATTTTTTTAAAAAAAGTTACTGTTCATGATGACGTCATCAGTGACGTCATCATGAATAGTGAATTTTTGAATTTTTTTTTTGCAGGATGGATAGAGGGTAAAAAAATAACAACTTTTTGTATTGGGTGCCCCTAGCGGGGCCAATGGATCTATTAGATTTAAGTTGTTATTTATTGTTTGTTATATAAGGGTATTTTGCATGGAGCAACGGCTTATATATATATATATATATATATATATATATATATATATATATATATATATATATATATAGTTGCACTACATGAAGAACACTTCTAAACCACATTTTTAATGCATCCACACACAATTAAAATGCACCTTCACACACACTAATCCAACCCATTTTTTTTAAAAAAAAAATAATTATTCGGATGAATAGTGCCTACTGACGTGGCATGCCACATCAACAGGTGGTCCCCCTTTTGCTGATGTGGTAGTGCCACGTGGCAGGTGTTGATGTGGCATGCCACGTCAGCAGGCACTATTCATCCCGAATATTTTTTTTGAAAATCTAGTATGTGAGGGTGCATTTTAATTGTGTGGGTGCCCCTGGCAGGGCCATTAGATCATAATTGATTCAATGATTTAGTTCTTTATTGTTTTTTATATAAGGGTGTTCTTTTTGGAGCACTGGCCTATATATATATATATGAAAGTGTTCAAATGAGAACTTAGTCCCCAAAGCATATCACCAAAAATCCAGCAGAATCACCAAATCGTTAAAATTAATAAAAAAATAAAAAATAATTTAGTGCTTACATCAGCATGATGACATCACTACTGACATCAGCATGCTGACATGGTGGAAATTTTCCCGGCAAAAAATTTTTCTCCAAAAAAAAAATTTCCTGCCAAAAAAAATAAAAAAAATGTTTGGGCACGTTTTTTTCTACAAAAAAATGGTGATCTGACAGGTTTTCCCTCCAAAAAATGGTGACCACAAATCATTTAGAATAGCATTTTCCCTAAACACAACAGTTAACCTTTAGGGTTCAACAGTTCCATTTTGATTTTAGAAATATTCAGAATGACGAATAAACCGTATACGGACTTAGGGTTTAGGGTTGTTTACAACCCTAACCCCTAGAAACCCTAACCCCTAGACCCTAAACCTAACTTATCCTGATTTTTAAAAAATCGGGGCCCCGATTTTTTAAAAATCAGGCCGCCGGACTTAGTAAAAAACAAAATTTGAATTTTAAAAATTTCCCGCCAAAAAATGGTGATTTGGCAAATTTTCCCTCCAAAAAATGGTGATTTGGCAAAAAATTTCACCGAAAATTTGGTGATTTGGCAAAATTTCCAGCCAAAAAATGGTGATTTGGCAAAAAAAAAATTCCCCGCCAAAAAAAAAGTTTTTGCCCAAAAAAAATTGATTGTGGGCCCCACTGCCACGTCATCATGCTGACGTCAGCAATGACGTTGGAAATATTTTTTTGTGATTTGGTGATTCTGCTGGATTTTGATAATTTGCTTTACGGACTAAATTCTCATTCTAAAAGGTTCTCATTAGATTATATATGGTAGTAGATAAGCTGGGGGGTCCCTAGCCCCTCCTAGGTTGGGAAAATTTAAAAAAAAAAAATTGAAAAATCTATATATGCTCTAACATTTACTTGTCCCTGGCCCCTCCTAGGTTGGGGAAATTTAAAAAAAAAAAATTTGAAAAATCTATATATGCTCTAACATTTACTTGTCCCTGACCCCTCCTAGATGGTTTTTTTGTCTTCTTTTATATCCATTTTTGTATGATTTAGTGGAAAATATCCATTTTTTAATTATTTAGTGAAAAAAAATTTCAAAATTTTTTAAGAAATTTTGGACCCCTTGCATTATGCTCTAGGTCCGTCACTGTAGATAAGTATATGTAGTAGATATGTTTCTTTATTTCTAGGAAATTTACTCGCCCTCTAAGTTTAGTTATTCACTTATATCCGGTGATCTCCTTGTTAACAATTGTAAACTTTATATTAATTATGAATTGATTATTATTGGATAAATCAGTGAATTTCTTTGTCACTGTAACGAATCACTGTGGAGATATGTTTTATCCTTTGCTTAGACCCTTTTCTTTAACCTTATCCTCCATCACTATGCAAAGGACATCGAACCCTAAAATCTGTCACAAGGACTGTTTAATTAACTGTCTTACTAAAAGCATGTTTACCACGTAATTTATTGTGAAATTTCTGATTTTTTTCATATACCAGCACTAGTACTTCTGGGCACTCCAAAATTTGAACCAAATAATCTGTGTTTTTTTACGTGGTGTACAACAATATGATGATAAAATCCCATCTAACTCAGTGAATGAGCCTAGATGCTTAGGTGGTAAATGCATAGCTGGCGGCATGCACGTGAACCACAATTGTGGGATCCTATCCAAATCACTATATTGAAAGATGGAAAAATTTCTCCTTTTTCCCTCTCTTCAAACTGAAGAAAAACCGTAGGATGATCATAGCTCCCATATTTTAGGTATATACTTTTAACTAAAATCGGGTACACCAATATACATAATCAAAAAAGAACCTTGTAATGAAAAGTGCGTGTTTTAAAGACCCTAAAATGACTAATATGCCTGTTTGACTACCTTTTTTTCTGGACTTGTAAGTTGAAAAGCAACTACTAGGTACTCCTTGCACTGAATTTCGACCTATAAGTCAAAAAATAATATTAGCCAAACGGCCGTTATGTCATATGTCTTATCATATCAAAATATGATAACTCACAGCCCTCAGGTCCCCTACTTATATTCAAGTACTTAAACTTGTGTACCGGCAAGAAATCCTTTTAGAATTATTGCCCCTTAAATAGATGAAATAAGTTGGTATTGGAATTGTAAAACATATGATGCAGATTTAGATGCATACAGCTGACTGTCGAATTTATCTATTTTATAAGAAAAAGAAGCTCTTTATCACCATTGCATTATTTAATGCTTATTGCTCATCGGATTACACTGCTGCTATTGATGTATGGTCGGTGGGTTGCATTTTCATGGAATTGATGGATAGAAAGCCCTGGTTTCCAGGAAGGGATCATGTACACCAGCTAAGATTGCTTCTGGAGGTAATGTTTCTTGTCTGCTGATAAGTCTAAAAAAGGTTATAGTCGCGTCCTCCACTTTGTGATAATAAGCCCGACATAATTCATTTTACATTATGGTATTTTCACTTCTATGGTTGCATTATAATTTTTATTGAATTGCACACCTACAAGCTGTTGGAATTCGGGCATAATAACGCAACGGAAATAACGTAAATAACAATTAAAAACGAATTCCAAAGCCCGGATCCATGTATAAAATGATGATCATGGTATAAAAATTCTCAAGAACAAGATTGTACCTTGTTTAAGCTTTCCAATGGATGACAAATGGAGATCCTAGCTTGTTGATTTGAGAGCTAAAATTATAACTCCTCCACCGGTATCCACACTTGAATGCTTGCTTGAATCGTCGAACGATTTCGCCACGGAAATTGGTACTAGCCAAAATAAATAAACCGATGTGTTCTTGACAAATCTTGAATTTCTCCCTTGTCTCTTGGATGTGTATAAACTGAAATTTTCAGTTGTGTTACCTCAATAAGACTAGCCAACCCTTGGCTTATAAAGAGAAATAAAGAAAAATGGACCATTAAACAATTAGGCCATTTTTATTTAAACAAATCTTATTTATTTAAATAAATTAATTAAGTCATACTTAATTAATCAAATAAGTCAAGAAAATACATCTTCAAATTTTATCTTTAACTAATCAAGTCTCACTTAATTAATTTTATAAAATTCGAATTATTATTTATTATTAATTTAAAATCATAATTTAAATTATTATTAATTTAAATTCATGAAATAAATTAATATCCCTTTTAAACATTCTTTGTGTGTGACCCTGTAGGTTATTATTTAATTGACAACAATTTTATTCTCTAATAAAATTGTAAACAATAAGCGGCGTCTAGTAACACATTATTGCTACCCAATTAAACAATAATTAAATCAACGATTCAATCAACCTTTTATGACTAATGTTCCATGTAATATAATCCCTTTAAATCATGATATTATAGATTAAACTCGAGGCATGTAATGTGTCATCCTCTTCATAATTTAATCTTCATTTTCTTGATCGATGAGTAGACTATTTAATCAAATCAACATTTGAGCATGGCCATGCATTTCATAGTCTCACTCAAACAAGAGGCCGATAATATCACTCCTTTATCAGGAGATTTAAATCCCATCTAGATCGTTCATATTTCTCACATGATTCATAATATATCCGATATTCACCTTTATCATTATCCGGCTAAAGATAACTTTTGACGAATTCAAAATATATTAATTCTCATGTAGAATTATAACGACTTCAGGTCTAAGGATCATTACACCATTATCACTGTGAGAATACATATGACACATTTATTATTTACCATGATGTATCTCATTGTGGGTCTGTCCAGTACCCTGTACTCGTACAGTTACCTATGCATTGCTTTTAGTATCTTCATACTTATGACCAATGAGATGTGGTCATCTTGTCAATAAACATACTAGCCTTAATGTATTATCATTGTCCTAAGTAATAATAATACTCGGCTAGGGACATTTAAGAATATGATACAATCATTATATAATCTCATGTTCAAGTCACATACTTGCAACTACATAATTTGTATCAAGATTCTAAGGACATTTATTATACTTTATTTATTTCGCAGTAAATAAAACCAATAATAAATATATATATCAAATATATAAAATCACTCAAACACAAATACAATTGATTGTATTGACTCTAGGGCACCAATACTAACAATCTCCCACTTGCACTAGAGCCAATCACCCATGTATCGAATACCCATGCTACTAGTGTGACATTCATGCTTCTGCTGCGATAGAGCCTTAGTCAGCGGGTCTGCAATATTATCATCAGTATGCACTTTACATATGTGAATATCTCCTCTATCATTTATCTCTCGAATAAGGTGATATCTCCGAAGTATATGCTTTGTTCTGCTGTGAGCTCTCGGCTCCTTGGCTTGTGCTATAGCTCCATTATTATCGCAGTAAAGATCTATGGGATCTGCGATCGATGGAACTACACCAAGTACTGTAATGAACTTCCGTATCCATACAGCCTCCTTGGCTGCTTCACATGCCGCAATATACTCGGATTCCATTGTAGAATCAGCTACTATGTCTTGCTTCGAACTTTTCCAGCTTACAGCACCTCCATTTAGGCAAAACACAAATCCAGACTGAGACACAGAGTCATCTCTGTCAGTCTGGAAACTAGCATCCGTGTAACCCTTTACCGTTAGCTTCTCCTCTCCTCCATACACCAAGAATGAATCTTTAGTCCTTTTCAAGTACTTAAGAATATTCTTGACCGCCGTCCAGTGACCTTCACCTGGATTAGACTGGTATCTGCTCGTCATGCTCAAAGCATACGAGACATCCGGACGAGTACATATCATTGCATACATGATAGATCCAATTGCTGAAGCATATGGAATCATACTCATGCGGTCCTTATCATCCAATGATTTAGGACCATTCTCTTTTGAGATCGTTATCCCATGAGATATGGGGACATATCCCCTTTTTGCATCTTGCATTCCAAAACGATGCAAAATCTTGTCAATATATGTACTCTGGCTTAAGCCGATTAATCTTCTTGATCTATCTCTATAGATCCTGATCCCTAATATATAGGTAGCCTCGCCCAAGTCTTTCATAGAAAAACTTTGTCCTAACCAAGTCTTTACAGCCTGTAGAGAAGGAATGTCATTCCCCATTATTAATATATCATCGACATATAATACTAGGAATGCCACATGGCTCCCACTAAACCTTTTGTAAACACATGGTTTATCCTCGTTCTGAATAAAGCCAAAACCTTTGACTATTTCATTAAACCGGATGTTCCATCTCCGAGAGGCCTGCTTCAATCCATAAATGGATCTATGCAGCTTACATACCTTTCCGGCATCCTTTGGATTTCCAAAACCTTCAGGTTGTGTCATGTACACATCCTCTTCAAGGCTCCCATTAAAGAAGGCTGTTTTGACATCCATCTGCCATATTTCGTAATCATAGTAAGCCGCTATTGCAAGCAAAATTCTGATGGATTTTATCATTGCTACTGGTGAAAAGGTTTCATCATAGTCAATACCATGAATTTGTTTGAAACCTTTTGCAACCAGTCGAGTTTTATAGGTCTGTACTTTACCTTCCATGTCGATTTTCTTCTTGAAAATCCATTTGCACTCTATAGGTTTTACCCCTTCAGGTGGATCAACCAAAGTCCATACTTGGTTTTCATACATGGAATCCATCTCAGAATTCATGGCTTCTTGCCATCTCTCAGAGTCTGGTGAGTTCATAGCATCTTGGTAGGTGAGAGGCTCATCTTGGTCTATGAGCATCACTTCGTCATTTTGAGTTAAGAGAAATCCATAATTCCTCTTTGACTCATGGCGAATCCTACTAGATCTACGAACAACCTGTGTTTCTTGAGCAATGTTATCTTGTATTTCTTGCTCATGCTCCACCTCTGGTTCAACGTTATCAAGTGGTTCTCGATCTTCATCGAGATCTATTTTCCTCCCACTATCTTTTCTAGAGACTAGCTCTCTTTCTAAGAATACAGCAGTTCGAGCAACAATTACTTTGTTCTCCGAGGGACTATAGAAAGAATAACCCTTCGTTTCATTTGGGTATCCCACAAAATTACATTTTTCAGATTTCGGTCCAAGCTTGTCTGATGTTAGGCGTTTCACAAATGCTTCACATCCCCATACTTTCATAAAGGACATGCTTTGCCGTTTCTCTGTCCATATCTCATATGGAGTTTGTTGAACCGTTTTAGTAGGAACACGGTTTAGTGTATATGCAGCCGTTTCCAGGGCATAACCCCAGAAACTAATTGGAAGATCTGCTTGACTCATCATAGATTGCACCATGTCCAACAAGGTACGATTCCTCCTTTCAGAAACCCCATTCCATTGTGGTGTTCCAGGAGGAGTTAGTTGTGATACAATACCACACTCCCTCAAATAGTTCTTAAACTCATGGCTTAAGTATTCACCTCCTCGATCAGATCTTAGAGTTTTTATGCTTTCGCCAGTTTGCTTTTCTGCTTCTGCCTTATACTCTTTGAACTTTTCAAATGCTTCGGATTTGTTCTTCAAAAGATACACATATCCATATCTACTGAAATCGTCAGTAAACGTAATGAAGTAGAAATAGCCACCCCTTGCCATCGATCTCATAGGACCACATACATCGCTATGTATTAGTTCTAGTCGTACGGTGGCCCTCTTACCCTGTCCGGTAAAAGGAGCTTTAGTCATCTTGCCTAGTAAACAAGCCTCGCATTCATCATATGATTCAAAATCAAACTGATCCAAGAAACCATCTTGATGTAACTTGGAAATGCGTTTCTCGTTTATATGGCCTAGACGACAGTGCCAAAGGTATGTTTGATTTGAGTCATTAGTCTTAAGTCGTTTGTTATTTACATTCAAGATAGGAGTATCTAAATTAAGAACATACAAACCGTTAAATAATTGTGCAACACCATAGGTAATGTCATTAAAACCAAAAGAGCAACCATTGTCTTTAAAGGTAAATGAAAAACCTTTCTTGTCCAAACAAGAAACAGAAATAATGTTTCTACAAATATAAGGCACATACAAACAGTTTTCAAGTTCTAATATAAGCCCAGTGGGCAACGATAAATGGTAAGTCCCTACAGCCAAAGCAGCAACCTTTGCTCCATTTCCAACTCGTAGGTCTACCTCTCCCTTAGCCAGTGCCCTACTCCTTTGCAGTTCCTGCACATTTATACAAATGTGAGAACCACATCCGGTATCCAATACCCAAGATGTAGAAGTAGACAAATTGACTTCTATTACATAAATACCTGAAGCAGAAGTCTGGCCAGCAGCCTTCTTCTTCTTAAGTTCTTCCAAATATGCATGACAGTTTCTCCTCCAATGTCCCGGTTTACCACAGTGGTGACAATCACCCTTTTCAACACCTCCTTTAGGCTTGGTAGCCTTCTTGGGAGCAGAATTAGGATTGGCAACAGATTTGGACACATTCCTCTTCTTATTGCCCTTCCACTTTCTTTTCCCCTTGGCACCTCCTTTGTTCACCATCAGCATGGGAGTAGGAGATTCCTTCTGAATGTTGGTTTCAGCAGTTCTTAACATGCCCAACAATTCAGTGGGTGTCTTATCTATCTCATTCATGTTGTAGTTCATAACGAATTGAGAAAAGTTCTTGTTAAGTGATTGTAAGATCAAATCTATTTGAGCCTCCGGACCAATCGGGAAGCCCAAAGTACTTAGTTGTTCAATGTACCCAATCATCTTAAGAACGTGTGGTCCAACCGGGTCTCGCTCTCCCTGTTTGCAAGCATACAAAACCTTGCTCGTATCATATGTCTCCTGGCGAGCTTGTCCCTCAAACATGCTTTTGAGGTGCTCAATTATTTCAAAAGCATTCATCAATTCATGTTGCTTTTGAATTTCAGGAGCCATGCATGCAAGCATAAGGCATGAGACATCAGTTGAGTCATCCAAATGCTTCTGATAAGCATTTTGCTCGGCACGTGTGGCTCCAGCAGGAAGAGGATTTGGGTGAGGAACTTCAATGGCATACAGCTTTCGCTCCAGCCTGAGGACAATCCTCAAGTTCCTAAACCAATCTAGGAAGTTTGTCCCTGTCAGCTTTTCCTTTTCTAGGACTGATCGTATCGAAAAGTGATTTGTGTTGTTTGCCATTTATTATCTACAATTTTGTAAAAGCGCATAAAATGAGTTAGTTTGCATGTTTCGTAAAACCAATTATGTTCAAGTTGATTTATAGCATATTCGTAATATACCTCCCACTATTTTTATCAAATTAACAGCCCTTACTATCAATTCGGAAAATGGTTCCCATAAAACCTTTCTTAGTGAGCCAAGATCCATATTTCATCATATTTTAAGTCAGCTTTGGCTTTCCTCTTAAACATGATTATTTAGGTAGACCGTTATGTCAATTATATCGTATATAACTCTTGGATAGCTTAGTGAACAACATATTGCTCCGATCTATTTAATAGATTTCACTAAACTCTATGCTTATAAGTTCATAATCCTATTATGACGACATATTTAAGTTGAACCCAACAATAACAATTTAAGTAAGCTTGTTTACTTAATCACATCTCACCACGATAAAAGAGAAGCCCTTGCTTTGGCAAATCCACTCCTCAATGATCTAGGATTTAATGAGTGTTATTTGTTGGAAAGCATCTGTTTAACTTAATATTTCTTAAGGGATTTTTAGAAAAATTTAACGATCTTGATCGTCTGTTTAAATCTTAAATCGTTACAGATTTTATCTTGTTTAAACATGGCATATGTGTCGTATCTAATACATACATTCTAAAATATCCATACATCCATACATCCATTCATATATCTAATATATCCATGCATCATATGTAAAGTGCAGTTACGCAAAATTAAACGTGCAATGGTTATGGCCCGATCCTATGCGATCTTTTCGAGCTAATGAAAAGATCAAGGTCAATCTATGGTTGTAATAACTAATTATTACAAAATTCTTCATTGCTTCCAAAGCCTCCATTGATTGCCTCCAAGCTCGTTTTGAAATACATTACAAAAGAACTCGAGTTGCATTCGAGATTTAATAATTACAAGAATAACGACATGCAAGTCGTATTTAATTATTACAGACCATAAATAAAATTACAACATTTATTCTACGGGTCTTTAGGCCATAACCAATGCACCATGCTCATATAACAATTATAGACATCAAATTAATCATGATCACATCGATTAATATTTAACTCCTCAATTTAAATACCTAATTATTTAAAAAGGAATTAAATAAATAAATCAAATTTAATTAATTAAATTCGAATTAATATAATTAAACTAATTACAATTTTAATCCGAATAAAAAAAATTAAATTGAAATTAATTAATCAAAATTCGAATTTAATAATAATATTCAAATTCATAATTTAAATATATTATTAAAATTCGAAATTGAATTAATTAATAAAATTTTGAATTAATAATAATTTTTAAATCCATGATTTAAATATTCAATTATTAAAACTTTAATCATTAAAAGCATTAAGAATCTAATGATTAGTACCAATAAGTCTAACATGACAACTAATTGTATTATTAAAGCAAAAGCAAAAGCAAAAGCAAAAATAAAAAAAAATTAGAATGAAATAAAACTAATAAAAGCACAGCACGCCACTCTGTTCCACTACTGAAACCACTCAGACGCGCATGTGAAACATGCGCCCCACCTGCTGCTACTGATAATGCGCATTCCTGTAATGCGCAAGACATGTAATATTCTGCTGATGCGCATTACAGTAATGCGCAACCCATGAATATTCTTGATAACACGCATTCCCGAAATGCGTTACACCTATTACACCAGTTTTTCCCAGAAATTGCAGAAAGTCCAGAAACAATGCAGAATGAAATTTTTTTCAGTTTATATCAATTCTAAAATTATCCTAATGATGTGTTTACCATATCTAACATATAGTACATCATTCAAAACATGTTATAACAATTTATAACATCATACAAACAATCATAACAATTTATAAAATCTTTTGTATGTTAAAATGAAGCATGGCAAAAATTCATAAAATTCATGTATGATTCATTTTCAAGAACACAACACCAAATCATCCTTTTATACATGTAGCTCTGATACCATTGTTGGAATTCGAGCATAATAACGCAACGGAAATAACGTAAATAACAATTAAAAACGAATTCCAAAGCCCGGATCCATGTATAAAATGATGATCATGGTATAAAAATTCTCAAGAACAAGATTGTACCTTGTTTAAGCTTTCCAATGGATGACAAATGGAGATCCTAGCTTGTTGATTTGAGAGCTAAAATTATAACTCTTCCACCGGTATCCACACTTGAATGCTTGCTTGAATCGTCGAACGATTTCGCCACGGAAATTGGTACTAGCCAAAATAAATAAACCGATGTGTTCTTGACAAATCTTGAATTTCTCCCTTGTCTCTTGGATGTGTATAAACTGAAATTTTCAGTTGTGTTACCTCAATAAGACTAGCCAACCCTTGGCTTATAAAGAGAAATAAAGAAAAATGGACCATTAAACAATTAGGCCATTTTTATTTAAACAAATCTTATTTATTTAAATAAATAAATTAAGTCATACTTAATTAATCAAATAAGTCAAGAAAATACATCTTCAAATTTTATCTTTAACTAATCAAGTCTCACTTAATTAATTTTATAAAATTCGAATTATTATTTATTATTAATTTAAAATCATAATTTAAATTATTATTAATTTAAATTCATGAAATAAATTAATATCCCTTTTAAACATTCTTTGTGTGTGACCCTGTAGGTTATTATTTAATTGACAACAATTTTATTCTCTAATAAAATTGTAAACAATAAGCGGCGTCTAGTAACACATTATTGCTACCCAATTAAACAATAATTAAATCAACGATTCAATCAACCTTTTATGACTAATGTTCCATGTAATATAATCCCTTTAAATCATGATATTATAGATTAAACTCGAGGCATGTAATGTGTCATCCTCTTCATAATTTAATCTTCATTTTCTTGATCGATGAGTAGACTATTTAATCAAATCAACATTTGAGCATGGCCATGCATTTCATAGTCTCACTCAAACAAGAGGCCGATAATATAACTCCTTTATCAGGAGATTAAAATCCCATCTAGATCGTTCATATTTCTCACATGATTCATAATATATCCGATATTCACCTTTATCATTATCCGGCTAAAGATAACTTTTGACGAATTCAAAATATATTAATTCTCATGTAGAATTATAACGACTTCAGGTCTAAGGATCATTACACCATTATCACTGTGAGAATACATATGACACATTTATTATTTACCAAGATGTATCTCATTGTGGGTCTGTCCAGTACCCTGTACTCGTACAGTTACCTATGCATTGCTTTTAGTATCTTCATACTTATGACCAATGAGATGTGGTCATCTTGTCAATAAACATACTAGCCTTAATGTATTATCATTGTCCTAAGTAATAATAATACTCGGCTAGGGACATTTAAGAATATGATACAATCATTATATAATCTCATGTTCAAGTCACATACTTGCAACTACATAATTTGTATCAAGATTCTAAGGACATTTATTATACTTTATTTATTTCGCAGTAAATAAAGCCAATAATAAATATATATATCAAATATATAAAATCACTCAAACACAAATACAATTGATTGTATTGACTCTAGGGCACCAATACTAACACAAGCAACATCCAGAAAAAATATACATAATACTCTAAAGTATCAGAGAAATAACAATATATGTTTTCTTTGTGGATTTAAATGATTTTTATTATGGATATGTTTCTTTGCTAGAATTATGTTTGGCTGTAGGACTTAGACCTCGCAATTTGGTACACACAAACAAGACCCGGAAATTACGAGTATGTGCGGGTGTATTCACCTGGGATTTTGAAGGATTTTGAGGAATTTTAGAAATCTACGGGTATTCAATTTGGAATTTTTTAAATCCATTAAAATCTTGAGGTATTCAATTTGGATTTCATAATGTCATTTAAAATCTGAGGGTATTCAATTAGGATTTCAAAAATCTTTTAAAATCTGGGTGTATTTAATCTGGATTTAAAACAATCCATTTAAATCTGATGGTATTCAGAAATCCATGGATTTTTTAGATTTATTAAAATGGTGGATTTTGGTGGATTTACTAGTTGTTTTTATAAGTTTTGAAATCTTGCAAAAATCAATGAGATTTTGATGAATTTCATAAAAAACATTTCAATTGATGAATTTCTTAAAAAACATTTCAAATCTCAATGACTCTACATCAATTTTACAAGATTCTTTGTAGAGTCTTTGTAGAATTTAAACAATCCGTGAATTTAAAAATATCATTAAAATCCATGGATTATCAGAAATCCATTTAAATCTCAGTTGAATACATGTGATATGGCTTTTGATTTTAGGTACACTACATGACACAAAATAAATGCATTTAATAATTATACTTTTATATAAAAAATGTATATGTAGATATTTATATTTATATATAAGATTAATGTTTTAACAAGTTTTATAGAGTTATATGTGAATTTATATATGTAAATATAATTATGTTATCCATATTTCTTAACAGGGTTGTCACGTGGACGACTAGTCGACAAAGAAGAAAAAGTCGAGCCCCGACTAATGTTTCTGTCGTCCATGGATATTTACCCGGGATCCGACTCGATATCCGGCCCATACCCGACCCAAATGTTAAAATTAGGTTTTAGTTGTAAAACTTACGGGTTTTCAAAAATTAGATCCAATAACATGACGAAGCGGCGATTAAAACTTGAGGGAAGCAGTGGCAATTTAACTCCATCGATTCCTACGATGACGGAGCCAGCGAAGCTCCGGCAAACTCCGGCGAAACTCTTCACTTCCGGTAAGCTCCTTCCTCCTTTCTCCGTTCTCCTTCCTCTTTTGTTCTTCTTCTTCCTTTCTTCTTTTCTTCTTCTTCTTCTTCTTCTTTCTTTTTTTCATCTTCTTCGCTGTGTACTTGTGCGTATATAATATATACGTGTGTATATATTATATATTGTATATGCATTTTTGTCAATTTTTTTTCAAAAATTAAGTTTTATTTTGTATTTTAATTAATTATTTTCAAAAATTGAGTTTTTTTTTTGTTTTTCATTATTTATTTTTTGTAAAATGAATTACTTTGAAGTTTTATTATTTTCTTTCAATTTTTTTTGTTTTTCATAGTTAATTAAATATTTTCAGCTTTTTTTCCTTCATTTTTAAGAAATATTCTTCTTCAATTTTTAAATTTTAAGAATCAAATTGCAAACTTTGATTTTTGATTTGATAATCAGATTACACAGACCATTCTTTATATTTTTACAATCAAAATATAAACACTGCTTCTTCACAGTTCACTGCATAAAAATGAACTTCTTTTCACTGCTTCACTGCTTCTCACTGCTTCTTCATAGTTCACTGCATAAAAACGAACTTCACAATTGATGCATGATTGTGTTTGTTTAGTTGATTTCACTCTTTAATTATGTTTTTATTTGCTTAGAGATGTTTGACTTGCATACTTGAACTTATTATCTATTAGTTTTTATTTGAATTATGAAATTGAAGTATGTTTACCTATATTATGTATTATAATTACTCTAAATAGGGTATTGTCGACTTTTTACGACTAGTCGGGCGACTTGTCGACTAATCAGTTCCACGGTACTAAGGCTCCACTTGTCGACTTGTGACTTAACAACCATGTTTCTTAAAGAATACTTGAAATATAATATTTTTGATATTTATTTAATTAGAATATCTTATATAAGAATTTAAATACAATATTCACGAAAACACGAAAGTGAAAGAATCCACCTCGAATCGTACAATGGTTTCACATTTAATTTCACAAAACACGAAAGTATACGACACGACATGATTGCCATGAATATTGTAATGAAAGAACGTTGTAATAATATTAAAAGAACAAAGTTAAGAAAACAAATCTAGAATCCAGAATAACGCCTGAGAAAGTATACAAAAGATGTAGTAGAACTAGATCCGTTGCTTGTCACGAGCTTGAATCTTTCTCCACTTTTCACCGTTACAAATCTACTTATGATATGTAACGATCCAAATTACAATGCTAAGATGTGTTTTTATAGCCCTAGAAGTCTTGCACAGCAAGAAAATATCCTAAAATACAATTAGAATTCGATTCTGGTGCAAGAACATGCCTAAAAATACGATTACAACTCAAATTAGGGCAAAATAGTCAAATTTCAGCAAAACTGGCCGAACTAGGGCGCAACCTGCGCAGCTAGGGCGTAGCCTGCACAGTCAATCCCTGTCAAGGGCACAGTCTACGCACCTAGGGCGCAGTCTGCCCACTAGATTTCTGGAAAATTTCTGTTTTCTGCTGTTTCGCTTCGTTTCGCTTCGTTTTGACTCCAAACGCTTCCGTTCTTTTTGCATTAGCTTCCTTATTCAATTCTCTATCTAAAGGATCACTATGGTGGCCTTCAACAAGATTCCATTCTTCACTCGAAAGCTCCAATGCAATTCCAAAATTGACGAAAACGTAAACCCTAATCGACAAACTTGTAATCCTAATTAAGCAAAATACATCAAAACTACAACAAACTTGAGTCCAAGACACTCAATTTAAACCGATATGGAACGTTCCAAGTGGATATAAAATCCACTTATCAAAAGGGTTTTTAGATTTTTCTCAGGAGAGTATGAAGGGTTCAAGTTTAAAGAGATAGTGGACAAGTCTCAGCGTGTTAAATAGAGGTGGAAGACTAACGAGGACATGAAACGCTTCGTATTCTGGTTTTTATCGGTATCATTTTTTTTATTATGATATTTGATTTCTTAAATTAAATATTTTATTGCCATTAACACAATTGTATTTCTTGAATAAAAGTACAAGCACGTGTGTTTCACTCAAAGATACATATAGATACACATTGTAAATCGTGTCATGTGCAGTTATCATCACTCTCTCACGTAAATCAGTCCACTACTTATGTTTTTAAAAATCAGTGACTGACATCTGTTTTTGAGAAATATTCTGTTTTGTCTAAAATCAATTTAGTCTTCTAACTTGATTCATTATTCTCAAACGATCAGTATTTCATTTTCTTTTTCTCTCTGTGCGAACATAAACCCTAATTTTAAAAATCTCAAATTCCCACACATTCTCAACTATAATGGATTCTTCATCATTCATAAACAGTAAGGTTGTTATTAATGGCATCACTTTTGCTCCTAACAACTATGTTGCTGTTCTTGAGCATCAGGAACTGTCGAATGATTTTCATATCATTCAGGATTTCTTGGCCACAAGTCCAATCAATTATGCTTTAACACAACCTTCCAAAGTTCCTTTCAAGTGTGTTATGCAGGTTTGGACCACTGCTGTCTTTGGCCAATGTGCACCTTCAGGAAAGCCTAATCTGACCTTTGAATATAATGGTGCTACATATCATGTGACTCCAGAAGTTGTCGTCGAAGCTCTACAATTACCATCTCTCAATGGTAAATCCCCAGCAAGTATTTCTGATACTACTCTTCTGGAATTTGCTACAAGTCTGGTATACAATGGACAACCAAAGAAGTTTGGTGATTTTTACAGAACAAAGCTCAGGAAAGAATGGATCTTCTTCTTTGATTCAATCAGTAGATGCTTCCTGAACAAAGTTTCCAACTTTGATGCATTACCTTCTGCTTCTGTTCACATTAGGTATTCTCTAATTCATGAAACTTTATTTGATTATGGATCTTTCATTCTGAAAGCATTAAGTGCTAGAAAAGCAGATAAATGTGGTTATGTCTATTTTATTAGATTCTTTCAATTAATATTCTCTCACTTATATGTCCAAATGTTGAATTTGAAGATGATACAGTTTTGCCTATTTTTAAAATTTCTGAAAATAATGTCAAAGCCCTGAATAAATGTGATAAGGTAAATGGCTTTGAAGGCAATGCTTTCATTCCTAATGAGGTCAGGCTTTTTTTGACAAAGAGAATGTCTACTCATTATGGATCAATTACTGATGGTCTTGGATCAATTTCTGGTGCTATGAGACAGGATTCCACACATCTTGTTTCTGACCAAAGCACACAACCCAAACACTCATCCAAACAGTCAACCACCTCTTGTGTCTCAAAAGGCATCAGTTGAAAAATCAAAGAAATCAGCTAGATCTGATGTGTCTTGAAGGCAATCAGGATAAAAGGATTTCTCCACTCCAACCCTCACTCAAATGAAGTCACATGGGGGTGAAAAAGGGGTCCTGGTTTTGGAGAAACCTGTTGTTAATGTTGCTGAGTCTTTAATTGAATCTAGAGTGTATAAAGAAACAAAGGAGAAGAGAAAATTTTGTCAACGAGTAAGTTCTGATTTTGATTCTGGTGATGATCAAGTACCTTTATTAGTCATGTTGAAGAAAAAGGAAGTTACTACTGTTGATACTGAAGAAATGGCTATTTCTGAAAAGCCAAAGAAAAGAAGAAAGATAATCAACAAGAGCAAATTTTTCATTCCTATGGAGATACAGAATCTTACTGGTGATATAGAGAATATTCCTGATGTCTCTACCAATCCTGATGGATCGTCAGTTCATACTACAATTATCACTTCTAACATTTCTACTCCTGATACTTCACCTACGAAGACTTTTGACATTTCTGATTCTCCAGTGCTTCCTTCTCAAAAATGAAGAATAGTTGAGATGTCAGTGGAGTTAGTGAATGCTATTGCTGCTCAGCTTGGTTTAGAACCAACACCACTTCAAAAGAAACATGCTGAAGCAAGGGTTTTTCATAGAGAGAAGAAACAGAGGATCATTTCACCTCTGAAAGGATCCAGCCCACAAGAACCTAAACTTCAAAGGATTTCAGTAGCTACTGCAGATCCAATCACACAAGAACCACCCACTCAAAGTGTGGGTGCAGACATTTCTGAAGGAATAGTCCCACAAGAACCACTTTCTCAAAGGGAAGGTGAAGACAAGAACATTCCTGCCCCACAAGAACCATCTTCTCAAAGTGAAGATGCAGGCAAGCTCACATCAACACAGGAGTTTCCTAACACTGTTCAAGGGATTCCTGAAATTGAATTTGACTTAGCTCAAAGTCTGGCAGATAAAGATGCTCGTGATTTGTACATTGCTGAATGTGATGAGGTACTTAAAGATACTGCATTTGAGGGAAGCACACAAGAACCTTTGACTCAAAGTGTTGAAGCAGCTTCATAACCTTAGACTACACAAGAACCATTGGTAGCACATACTGATGCAAGTCATTCTCTAGTTGCAGATATCTATCTTGATGAAAGTATTTCTAATCCAAATATTCCACTGCTCATTGAACCAATTTCTTCAAGACCAATGGAATCTATTTCAACTTCATCAGGTAACACTTCTATCTCTACTTCTTTTACTACTGATAGTATGATTATAGATAGACCTGATACAAGAGATACCTCTATTTGTATGACTTCAGTCCACTCCTCTCAGCCCTCTCTTATTTCTTTGAATTTGTTGAGCTAGAACTTTTCTTGTGAGAATGAGAGTGAACAATTAGAGAAAAAGAAGAGGAAGAGAGGCAGTCTCCTGAATTGGAAAAAGGAGAGGTAGAACAGAGTGAGAAGTTTCAAACTTCTAGTGAGGTAGCAGTTACTATTGAAAACAACTTAGGCAAAATAGTGAGAAGTGATGAGATCACTTTAAAAGAACAGAGAGATTTAGGAACTATTTCTGCTCTAAATGCAGGTTCTCAGAATATTTCAGCTTCTTCTTCTGCTGATTTGAAATTAAAGGGTATTCTGAATCCTGATGATAATCAAAATGATGATGTTCCTGATGCTATTGATAGTGATAGCTCAGATGATGATGATGATGATGAGGATGATCCTGAGACAACACAGCTCAAAAAGGCCATTCATGCTAGTCTTGGTGCCACTCTTGGATCTTCCAGCAAATTTATGGCATCTATTAGTAAAACTACAGAGGGTTCAGTTGCACATAAAAGAGGCTTGATACATCCTGAGATCATTCATGATACTTGCACTGGAGAGAATGCTGAACGTGTTAGCAGTTATGAATGGGACAGCAGCTGGGCTAGTCCTAGAGAAACTATTTCTTTTGAAAATGCACAAGGTCATACTCACTCTATTGCTAGAACTTTGACTGATAATTTCCCTCTACGAAATGTTGTGAAGATGTCTACTATTCTTTCAAAAGGTCTTCATACTGAAATTGCTTCTGTAAAGGATTTTCATGCGCATACTCGAGCTGAGTTACTGGCCAAACTTGAATTATCTGCTACTGGTTCTCAGGTTCAGATTCTGACCAAAGAGGTTGAGAAAACTAATAAGAGACTTAATTCTCTTGAAAGTATAGTTGACAACATTGAAGCCTCTCTCCAACTTATTCTATCTTTATTGACTGATCCTGATGTCAAAAAGGGGGAGAAGGTAGTCAAAACAAAATGCACACCTAATTCGGTTGTAAGAAAAGATGATGATACTTCTGGAAATGATGGTGGTGCTCAGAAACGTGGAGCGGAACCTCTGATGCTGCATTGGTAACAAGGAGAAGTCAGTCTAAAACTCAAACCAAGCAGTTAACTCATGTTTCCAGAACTGGACAGAGAACAGTAAGGACAATGGTGCAATCTAAAGTCTTGACAGAAGAACAATTTCTACCTAGTCAAAATCAAACACTTCCAACAATTCCTGAAGAAGATGAAGATTTGTTTATTACTGAGATACAAGATGCTTCACATCTCTTCAAAAAAATTACTTTTAAGGCATGTGAGAGTGAGATTGTGTATCACAATGATATTAAAGTTCAACAATATCATGCTAGGAAGGCACTTGCCTTGACTTCTGAAGAGAATCTTGACATGAGCACTGAAGAGATCTTAGAAGAACAAAAGAGGATTCTTGAGGAAATTACCAAACAGAAAGATACTCTTGCTGCAGGTAGAGGCAGAGGCAAAGGAAGAAAGCCTGTTCAGACAAGTTCAAGACAGACAAGGTCTAGTGGAATCACAATAGAGGAGATAACTGAAGATCCTCGGAAAGCTAAAAAAAAAAAGAAAACTCCACTATTTCTTGAAATGACTCCAGACAACATATTCAATGTACCTGAAGAAATTGGAAATGTACCTGAAGAAATTGAAGAGGAAAATCAATTGACAGCAAGGAGGAGTAAAGTTGCTGTGAAGGTACAGAATGTTGCTGTTGAAATAGGTCAAATTGCTATTCCTGACAAAGTTTAAGTTGCTGTTTCTGATCCTGATGAAGCTGAAATTTTGAAAGAATTTGAAGTCATCATTCTTACTGTTGTCGTTGAATTTCATAATCTAGAGTTGATGAAGAGACTTTAAGGATTGATCAAGAAAGATTCAGAAGATTTGAAAAAGAAAAAGAGATCAGAGAAAAAGCAAGAGATACTGAAATTATAGCAACTAAGAACTATGAAGAGGTTATAAAAGGGTGTAGCAGGATGCTGTGGTATGGTCGAAATAGACCTATTCCAGAACATCAACAGAATTATAAATTAGACAAGAAGAAGAAAGGTAAGAAATGGAAGAAGATCAGTGATTGGAGTTACAAAGGACTAACTATTTTTAAACCTGGTAGACTAACAAATGAACCTCCATTGATTGTTTTTACAACATAAACTGAACAACATTCTTTAGTTGACAAGATTGGTGATGAGTTAACTGTTGATGATTTATGGAAGCTAGAAGCTGTTGTAATTATTGCTGATTGTCATGATAGTGCCAAGAAAGTGGAAAGATTGTTGTACTTCATGAAAGATAAAAGTATCAAAAAGCTAGCTATCCATAAGGTGTTATGCAAATCTACAAAGGAACTGAAATATGTCTTTTATCGGCTCAAGAGTAAAAGAATCAAAGTGAAAGAGATTGAAGTCTACAAGAACTGGTCTAGTATGATTCTCAGAACCATCAGACAGAAGTATTTAGATGGAGAATCAAGGTATGATGGCAACTACACTCCCATGTACTTAAATACAAAGGGGCAAGAAGTTGAAATGCATAGGGGAACTACTTTTAAAGAAGTAATCCTTGGTGTGGAACAATTGTCTTTTAATCCTGATGGGGAGGAATTTGCATACATACAATTAGGTGATTTAGAATTACCTAGAAACTCAATTCAGAACATCAGGGCTGCTATCTATCAGATCAATGAGGAAGTTGAAGAGCTCAAAGGTCTGAAAAAGAAACTGATTCAAATTCTTGAAAGCAGAGAAGAAGAGTTACTATCAATCTTCTTGAAGATGAATCTTTTCTATCAAAGAATTTCTGAAACTAAACCTGATGATTTTTAAAACATTTTGTTTTGAGTTTTTGACATCATTGAATCGAGGAATTTGTGCTTTATTTCACAAAGTACAAATTGGGGGAGATTGTTAGATATTGATTCAAGTGAAGTCAGGATCTGGACTACTACTGGTCAGGTACTGATGTTGACGTCATCAGTAATACGATGTCAGTATTACGTTGCTATCAGATTGGAAGCTGATCAGGATTACGTAAAGATTTACATCATTCCAGAGATCAAGGAAGATTGATATATCGGTTCCTAAATTATAGGAAAGCAGCTATTATGCAAGATATGTATTAAGAGTCGTATGTAATTGATTTAGTATATCCTGTAATTGATAGTGCAGCTGTGTATGTTATATAAACACAGTTTAGGTTTTACTTATTGTAATCGGTTACACGAGTTATTCTGTAACCTAGCAGCTCTCAAGAACATTAGAATTTCTTGATAGAGTTTGTAACAGTTTTATATCAGAGTTAATAAAGCTGTTATTTATTCATACTTGTGTTATCATTTCTGTTTAAGTCGAAAATCTTATACAATTGTATTCAACCCCCCTTATACAATTGTTAATCACTAGGTAACAATATATATATATATATATATATATATATATATATATATATATATATATATATATATATATATATAGAGAGAGAGAGAGAGAGAGAGAGTTGCACTCCATAACAAACACCTTATATAACAAACAATAAAGAACACCTTAAATCTAATAGATCCAATTCCCCTGGCGGGGCCACCCAATACAAAAAGTTGTTATTTCTTTACCCTCAATCCATCGAGCAAAATTTTTTTAAAAAAAGTTACTGTTCATGATGACGTCATCAGTGACGTCATCATGAATAGTGAATTTTTGAATTTGTTTTTGCTGGATGGATAGAGGGTAAAAAATAACAACTTTTTGTATTGGGTGCCCCTAGCGGGGCCAATTGATCTATTAGATCTAAGGTGTTCTTTATTGTTTGTTATATAATGGTATTTTGCATGGAGCAACGGCTTATATATATATATATAATATATATATATATATATAGTTGCACTACATGAAGAACACCTTATATAAAGAACACTTCTAAACCACATTTTTAATGCATCCACACACAATTAAAATGCACCTTCACACACACTAATCCAACCCATTTTTTTTAAAAAATAATAATTATTCGGATGAATAGTGCCTACTGACGTGGCATGCCACATCAACAGGTGGTCCCCCTTTTGCTGATGTGACAGTGCCACGTGGCAGTTGTTGACGTGGCATGCCACGTCAGCAGGCACTATTAATCCCGAATATTTTTTTTGAAAATCTAGTATGTGAGGGTGCATTTTAATTGTGTGGGTGCCCCTGGCAGGGCCATTAGATCATAATTGATTTAATGATTTAGTTCTTTATTGTTTTTTATATAAGGGTGTTCTTTATGGAGCACTGGCCTATATATATATATATATATATATATATATGAAAGTGCTCAAATGAGAACTTAGTCCCCAAAGCATATCACCAAGAATCCAGCAGAATCACCAAATCGTTAAAATTAATAAAAAAATAAAAAATAATTTAGTGCTTACATCAGCATGATGACATCACTACTGACATCAGCATGCCGACATGGTGGAAATTTTCCCGGCAAAAAATTTTTCTCCAAAAAAAAAAATTTCCTGCCAAAAAAATAAAAAAAAATGTTTGGGCACGTTTTTTTCTACCAAAAAAATGGTGATCTGACAGGTTTTCCCTCCAAAAAATGGTGACCACAAATCATTTAGAACAGCATTTTCCCTAAACACAACAGTTAACCTTTAGGGTTCAACAGTTCCATTTTGATTTTAGAAATATTCAGAATGACGAATAAACCGTATACGGACTTAGGGTTTAGGGTTGTTTACAACCCTAACCCCTAGAAACCCTAACCCCTAGACCCTAAACCTAACTTGTCCTGATTTTTAAAAAATCGGGGCTGACCCCCGATTTTTTTAAAATCAGGCCACCGGACTTAGTAAAAAACAAAATTTGAATTTTAAAAATTTCCCGCCAAAAAATGGTGATTTGGCAAATTTCCCCCCCAAAAAATGGTGATTTGGCAAAAAATTTCGCCGAAAATTTGGTGATTTGGCAAAATTTCCAGCCAAAAAATGGTGATTTGGCAAAAAAAAAATTCCCCGCCAAAAAAAAAAGTTTTTGCCCAAAAAAATTTGATTGTGGGCCCCACTGCCACGTCATCATGCTGACGTCAGCAGTGACGTTGGAAATATTTTTTTGTAATTTGGTGATTCTGCTGGATTTTGATAATTTGCTTTACGGACTAAATTCTCATTCTAAAAGGTTCTCATTAGATTATATATGGTAGTAGATAAGCTGGGGGGTCCCTAGCCCCTCTTAGGTTGGGAAAATTTAAAAAAAAAAAATTGAAAAATCTATATATGCTCTAACATTTACTTGTCCCTGGCCCCTCCTAGGTTGGGGAAATTTAAAAAAAAAAATTTGAAAAATCTATATATGCTCTAACATTTACTTGTCCCTGACCCCTCCTAGATGGTTTTTTTGTCTTCTTTTATATCCATTTTTGTATGATTTAGTGGAAAATATCCATTTTTTAATTATTTAGTGAAAAAAAATTTCAAAATTTTTTAAGAAATTTTGGACCCCTTACATTATGCTCTAGGTCCGTCACTGTAGATAAGTATATGTAGTAGATATGTTTCTTTATTTCTAGGAAATTTACTCGCCCACTAAGTTTTGTTATTCACTTATATCCGGTGATCTCCTTGTTAACAATTGTAAACTTTATATTAATTATGAATTGATTATTATTGGATAAATCAGTGAATTTATTTGTCACTGTAACGAATCACTGTGGAGATATGTTTTATCCTTTGCTTAGACCCTTTTCTTTAACCTTATCCTCCATCACTATGCAAAGGACATCGAACCCTAAAATCTGTCACAAGGACTGTTTAATTAACTGTCTTACTGAAAGCATGTTTACCACGTAATTTATTGTGAAATTTCTGATTTTTTTCATATACCAGCACTAGTACTTCTGGGCACTCCAAAATTTGAACCAAATAATCTGTGTTTTTTTACGTGGTGTACAACAATATGATGATAAAATCCCATCTAACTCAGTGAATGAGCCTAGATGCTTAGGTGGTAAATGCATAGCTGGCGGCATGCACGTGAACCACAATTGTGGGATCCTATCCAAATCACTATATTGAAAGATGGAAAAATTTCTCCTTTTTCCCTCTCTTCAAACTGAAGAAAAATTGTAGGATGGTCATAGCTCCCATATTTTAGGTATATATTTTTAACTAAAATCGGGTACACCAATATACATAATCAAAAAAGAACCTTGTAATGAAAAGTGCGTGTTTTAAAGACCCTAAAATGACTAATATGCCTGTTTGACTACCTTTTTTTCTGGACTTGTAAGTTGAAAAGCAACTACTAGGTACTCCTTGCACTGAATTTCGACCTATAAGTCAAAAAATAATATTAGCCAAACGGCCGTTATGTCATATGTGTTATCATATCAAAATATGATAACTCACAGCACTCAGGTCCCCTACTTATATTCAAGTACTTAAACTTGTGTACCGGCAAGAAATCCTTTTAGAATTATTGCCCCTTAAATAGATGAAATAAGTTGGTATTGGAATTATTAAACATATGATGCAGATTTAGATGCATACAGCTGACTGTCGAATTTATCTATTTTATAAGAAAAAGAAGCTCTTTATCACCATTGCATTATTTAATGCTTATTGCTCATCGGATTACACTGCTGCTATTGATGTATGGTCGGTGGGTTGCATTTTCATGGAATTGATGGATAGAAAGCCCTGGTTTCCAGGAAGGGATCATGTACACCAGCTAAGATTGCTTCTGGAGGTGATGTTTCTTGTCTGCTGATAAGTCTAAAAAAATTTATAGTCGCGTCCTCCACTTTGTGATAATAAGCCCGACATAATTCATTTTACATTATGGTATTTTCACTTCTATGGTTGCATTATAATTTTTATTGAATTGCACACCTACAAGCAACATCCAGAAAAAATATACATAATACTCTAAAGTATCAGAGAAATAACAATATATGTTTTCTTTGTGGATTTAAATGATTTTTATTATGGATATGTTTCTTTGCTAGAATTATGTTTGGCTGTAGGACTTAGACCTCGCAATTTCGTACACACAAACAAGACCCGGAAATTACGAGTGTGTGCGGGTGTATTCAACTGGGATTTTGAAGGATTTTGAGGAATTTTAGAAATCTACGGGTATTCAATTTGGAATTTTTTAAATCCATTAAAATCTTGAGGTATTCAATTTGGATTTCATAATGTCATTTAAAGTCTGAGGGTATTCAATTAGGATTTCAAAAAAAAATTTAAAATCTGGGTGTATTTAATCTGGATTTAAAACAATCCATTTAAATCTGATGGTATTCAGAAATCCATGGATTTTTTAGATTTATTAAAATGGTGGATTTTGGTGGATTTACTAATTGTTTTTATAAGTTTTGAAATCTTGCAAAAATCAATGAGATTTTGATGAATTTCATAAAAAACATTTCAATTGATGAATTTCTTAAAAAACATTTCAAATCTCAATGACTCTACATCAATTTTACAAGATTCTTTGTAGAGTCTTTGTAGAATTTAAACAATCCGTGAATTTAAAAATATCATTAAAATCCATGGATTATCAGAAATCCATTTAAATCTCAGTTGAATACATGTGATATGGCTTTTGATTTTAGGTACACTACATGACACAAAATAAATGCATTTAATAATTATACTTTTATATAAAATTTGTATATGTAGATATTTATATTTATATATAAGATTAATGTTTTAACAAGTTTTATAGAGTTATATGTGAATTTATATATGTAAATATAATTATGTTATCCATATTTCTTAACAGGGTTGACACGTGGACGACTAGTCGACAAAGAAGAAAAAGTCGAGCCCCGACTAATGTTTCTGTCGTCCATGGATATTTACCCGGGATCCGACTCGATATCCGGCCCATACCCGACCCAAATGTTAAAATTAGGTTTTAGTTGTAAAACTTACGGGTTTTCAAAAATTAGATCCAATAACATGACGAAGCGGCGATTAAAACTTGAGGGAAGCAGTGGCAATTTAAGTCCATCGATTCCTACGATGACGGAGCCGGCGAAGCTCCGGCAAACTCCGGCGAAACTCTTCACTTCCGGTAAGCTCCTTCCTCCTTTCTCCGTTCTCCTTCCTCTTTTGTTCTTCTTCTTCCTTTCTTCTTTTCTTCTTCTTCTTCTTCTTTCTTTTTTTCATCTTCTTCGCTGTGTACTTGTGCGTATATAATATATACGTGTGTATATATTATATATTGTATATGTATTTTTGTCAATTTCTTTTCAAAAATGAAGTTTTATTTTGTATTTTAATTAATTATTTTCAAAAATTGAGTTTTTTTTGTTTTTCATTATTTATTTTTTGTAAAATGAATTACTTTGAAATTTTATTATTTTCTTTCAATTTTTTTTGTTTTTCATAGTTAATTAAATATTTTCAGCTTTTTTTTCCTTCATTTTTAAGAAATATTCTTCTTCAATTTTTAAATTTTAAGAATCAAATTGCAAACTGTAAGAACCCCAAATTTTGGATATAATTAAAACTTTTTATTAAGTAAGGATAAAACGAGGAACAATGATTCCGACAACAAGGTCACCAGCTCTAATGAATGGTGGTTTCAAAGAACAATGATTGTAATGAATGGATATTGCTTTGGACAATGATCCTGATGCATTGGTATATTGTCAGAATAGAGTAATTCGATGGTTGAGGACCTCGATAAGAATAATCTACCATCCAGGAAGGAGCTAATGGATCCTTGAAGGGAAATGAGTACGTGCATAGTGTTTCCCGTACGTGCAAAGTGTTTCCCGTACGTGCATAGTCTTTCCTGTACGTGCATAGTAATTTGGTGGATGAATAGTGATTTTGTAAGTTGGAAAACTTTTCACGCCACCCTATGTACGGGACGTGATATGGATGTTTCGAAGTCATATTAGTAATACGCGGAGGAAATAAGTGAATGCAGAGACGATCGGAATTCAGAAATTCCAAATTCTTTTTCGGTATAATATTTGACCGGACAGTGGATTAAATATTATTATAATCCAAGAATTGAGATATTAACTTTGAGGATTTGATATTTTGGGATGTTATTATATTTGATTTAAGAATGAAGGTACTGAGGAGTGGTTATGGCTACAATGTAATAATTGATATTTTGAAAGAATGAATGGAATTCGACTTTATTATTTCTATGTCTTGAAGAATGCTAAAGGGTAACAACATAGGTAAGAATAATCTATCTTCTAAGGGAATAAGATATGGCACTTTCAAGCAGGAGAATATTCTCATGTCATCCAGATCGGTAACGATTAATCCAGTAGTTCCGTAAAAAGGATAAGGAACGATCGAAAGAGAATACGGACAATTGTACCACCCTAAGAGAACAAGTAAAGAATATAGAATGAATAGTGTTTTGGTGGGAGTATATAATAATATGAGATGACACTATATAGAAGCATTCGGGACGGATTTCCGAGTTCGTATTAGTGATCCAGGGGGAAAATAAGTGTATGTAAAAGCTGTCGGATTCTGAAAACCGCACTTTTATTTTCTCCGAGAGTTCCCTGGACACTGATAGCCTTAAGCATTTAACGAATGGATTTAAGGAATATAAATTGGAAAGTTAGAATGAAAGATGGAGAATGAAAGTATTGATATTAAAAAGGATTCCCGGTAAACCCTAATTAGAAATCCGTGAAATATTCCTACGAACGATCAATCGAAACGGGCAATAACCGGACACAGAAACAAGCAGAGGAAGCAAGAGTCTTGTGTAAGCTACTAGAATAAATATCTAGCAACCAAGTGGCTTAAAGTAACTAGCATACTTGGAGATGGAAGTAGTACTTAGATATCAAACCAATACTTAGCATGAAAACCATTCAAAATGCAACACATGTCTCTTGATTGCATCATGGATGACCTAGGCACTTTAATAAAGCTACTTTAGCAAGATATTATCCAAGGCAACACAATAATACAAGGAAAAGATCAAGAACAATCAAGCAACTCTCTCCCCCTCCAAAACATTCCATTCGACTTCCTCCCTAAATTCCAAATCCAAAGTCCAAGCTTCCACCATTGTTTGATCTCCAACTTTTTATGGTAAGTCCTATAATTCATAAAAGTGATACCCTAGAAATCTTGGCTTCAAACTCCATGTTTTCCATTTTCAAATAAATCATCCAAGCCTAGGGTGAATAGTGATTTTAAAAAACTAACTTTGATTTCTTGTAATTCTTCAAAAAAAAAAAAAAAAAAAAAAAAAAACTTTGATTTCTTGTTTTGTTTGGATGATCCAAGCTTTGTTAAGGTAATCTAAGGACTAGACAAGGCTTACCAAGTGTTATTCACTCTCCAAGGAAGGTAACAAGCTCCAAAAACCCTTGGTACCATTTTGAGATTTTATGAGTTTTATGGATGATTTAGTGTTAGTATGCTATGTTATGCTTAGATCTATGTTATTAGTTGATTATGGTTGTTGTTTGGATTGTGATCCATGAGATGGTTGAGATGAGTTGTTGATAGACTAGTCATGATGATTATCATGCGTTTGTGTGGTTGGATTGATCTTTGTTAGATCGAGATAAAGTGTAAAAACTTTGGAAAACGCGTAAACATAGCCGTTATAATGCCCGATTTTACAATATCATGTTTTGTATGCCATTTTTCACAACAAGACCCTACTGACCAGAAACTTTTCTGCCATTTTAGGATAGCTTATGTTATTAACTTCGTTTTGATATAAAGATCACGTGAAACGGACTTACGGTTTAATAGTTACGGCCGGTTTACTAAAAGTATTTCGAAACCGTAATCGAGAATTCGTAACTGAATTTGAACCCTCGTAAAATATGTAAAGTCATGGCGAATCTTGGAAAATAAATACTAGAGGTAAAAAGTAAGGTGTGAAAGAAAACCGTATGTCAAAAGGATCATTTTTCGATTTATTAAAAATGTTCGAGTCGAGGTTAAACGCGAACGAACCCCTAAAAGACGACTCTTTTATAACTTCGGTAAAACACTTAGAAAACGGGCGATAAAACTCGGAGTATAGTATTGGTTCGTAACGATCGACTTTAGAACTCATATGACTTAAGTATGTCCCAAGTATAAGTACAATGACATGTCGTATTAACGAACGAATGTCGGGTCGGATCAGTGATAAAAGTAATCCACTAAAAGGGGTATAACGAGATAACTCGAGAACGTGTTTCGAATTAAGTATAACTTAACTTTTAATATGTTAAGTGATTAATCCCGAATGCCTTGGCTATTTATAGATCACCAAGCTGAACCGGGACCCGCTACCACTACCCCTTACCGTACTCGACTACCAGGCAAGTTTCAATTCCCTTCTTTTAGGCAGTTGTTGTGATTGAATAAATATATATATATGATTGCTGATATACATATGCCATTGCATGCATGCCTACTTTCAAGTTGAATTGATATACTTGTTCCCTGAATGTTATTGTTGGCTTATAAGCTAGATAGTTATATATCAGTTATAAGCCGGTTATTGTAAGACCCTCATAGAAGGGCGTATACATCTTATTAATCAAAAATAGACCGGGAGTCAATATTCCTTGATATATCGAGATTACCTCGGAGGAAAATATTTAAGTAAATATTTTCTATTATTTGGGTGACGAATATTATTTGAATATTCGTTCGAGACTAATTATTTTAACGATCCTTACTTCAAATAATTATTTGAACAAATAATATTTCTCAATATTTATTCAGAGTCGAATTGATTATCGACTATTATTTCGAATATTCTTCTAAAGATGAGACTATTAAATGAATATTATTTGGATATTCTTTTAGAATATTATTTTATTAAATAAATATTACTTTTGAATATTCATTTAAGATATTAAATACTTGATGGATATTATTTTAATATTCATCTGAAGCTTGATTTAATTATCGAATATTATCTCGAATATTCCTTAAGGCTTGGATTACTAAATGAATATTACTTGATATTCATTTAGGATATTATTCATTAAATGAATATTACTTTTGAATATTCATTTAAATTCCTAATTAATTATGAATATTACCTTAAATATTCTTTTCAGGTCTTATTAATTAATGAATATTGTTTTGAATATTCATTTAAATATTTATTTATTCAATAAATATTCTCCTGATATTTCTTCAGGGATTATTTTGAGAAATACTCTGATTAAAGATATTCTTTCATATTCCCAAATATTCTTTAAATATTTTAACTCATTAAATATTCTCTGAATATTTATTCCATACAATCTCGATAAGATTTATCTTCTTCGATTATTACAGAAAATATCTCGGAGTCATATTATTATTAATCTTATATCAAGAAAGGTTCTCAGACATCATTCTTCTTTGAGTCTATCTCCTTAATAATAAGGGAACCTTACTTGGAAAATGTTATTTATCTTGTCGACTTCCCGGTCATAAAGTATTCCCTTCACCCGCAACTCGGGTGCTGTTGACTTATTAAGTCGTTGCTTACCTTCTCATCTTTCGAGGGGTAAGATTACTGGAACAAGTTGATATCCGTTACCAAGTAATAGCTTGGGAGTTATTGGTAAATTTTCCTTTCCAACAAGATACGACTACTTTGTGGAGTCTTATCAACAAGTATTATACTTGGGGAAAGGGGGACGAACGTTACATTCAGAATCATGAATTCTATTTGAACTAGGAGTCGTGTAAGAGGCCGAGTAGCGCCGGTCCATCCCCTTTGGCCCAACCGTTGGCCGGGGAGAGCTAGTAAGGCGGTATACAAGTAAAGCCGTCAGTTCTTCCTTCTACCGGTAGTAAATCTAAATTGAGCTGTACGATCTCGACTGATCATCAAGATTGGAACAGCGGGCGCGGTGAATACTCCATCATTGGTTCATCATCCAAATTTATTTATTTCCTGCAACATGATTACTGTTGGCAGAGTTGGAAAAGGGTCATAACTGGAATTGCAACCTTTTCTTGCAAGTTCCTCTTCTTAATAACAATAAGAATATCTCGCTTACTTTGATGTAGCAGATATTTCTACAAACAAATACTTCAAGTTACCTTGTAACTTCATCGTTCATATTATACTGGCATCATTTCCGTAAATACATGGCATATGGTTTGAAAGATACTTTTGAACTGTTATACCTTATCATTCAGTTATATATTATTGTTGGTGGGCTATTGCTCACCCTTGCTTTATTATTATATCACAACAACAGCTAGACCAGATGACTCGCACAAGGCGCACTCGACGCGGGCGAGGACGATGAGACTACCAGAGCTGAAGAAGAAGCTATTGGTAGGGTATATTTATTCTTTCAGTACCAAGAATATGGTCTAGTATGACTTATGTAAATGGATGGCAAAGAGTATGTATTTATATTGAAATTCTTTTGGATTGTAAGAACTCATAATGTGATTAATAAAATTTTGATTGTTACTCTGATTTCATCTCTGGGACTATAACGGGTGTGTTTTATATTGTTGTGTTGGGTTATAGAGACGTAATTTATTTTATGTTAAGGAAAGTTCAATTGTTGTGGACAGAATTGGAAACCGTAACCACCGGATCCCGGACCCCGGATCTGGGGGTGTTACAGAAGTGGTATCAGAGCGTACGTTATAAACCCCAGAAATGAGGTGACGTTAAAACAATAAATTCAATAAGATAATAAGAACTCTTGCCAAGTTCATAGTCGGACTACTTAATGTAGTGATGACATATAAAACCCTTATGGGAACTCGTAAGTATAATGATAGTAACTTAGCTCGATATCGTATCGACGAGTAAGGCGACTGACCTTGAGGCATACGAGCAACAGCGCGATGATGCTTTATATGCTGAAGATCAGCGGGTAATTCGATGTAATACCCTACTGGAGACCCGGAAGAGGTTCCAGCAGGTAAGGAAAATCCTGTTAGGATAAGGAGCTTACCCTTGGGTAATGAGGGTCGCAGCCAGAATGACTGTGATGATTAAGATATGGTGCTCAGAAAAGTGAGTATAAAGAACCGAGATATTATTAAGAGATCTGAAGATGCATGTTGAATTCATAGCCGGACTACCAGATGTAGTACCAGCAAGAAAGAAGGATTGGAAGAATTACTTGAGATCTTATACGGAAATAGATGAGAATCCTTAGAGATTTTCATCTTAACAAAGAAAGAGCTAGAGGGATGTATGATTATCAAAGACAGCGACATAGGACGAGGAGCAGAGTCCCTAGGAATAGTTGAGAATGAGGCAGTAAGTGCCATATCATTTGATAAATGAATCAGTATGAATATTGTCAGTAATAATTTGCCACGAGAAGGAAGATGTCATAGGTTATAATTTACGAAATCAAAGTGAGGTTAATGAGGTGCTTTTATTCAGGGAAATGTTCATGAATGAATCAGTAGAAAGTAAAGACATTGGGAAGTGACATCATGATTGGGTAAAATTATATAAGGAAGTAGTAAGCAAGACAATGATCTCAGAACCTACCGGAAGATAAGACCAGTGAGTCAAGATGAACTCGTAATGAGACTACTGCCAGAGACTGAGTATAGAGTTAATTCAACTCAGTTAAATGATGAACCAGAAACGTTAGATGCATGTGATTCAGAGGAATATTAAATTCCTTCTTCTCTTTGAATGGATTATAGTAGTACCTTAAGTTTATTCCGATGCGGAATTATAATAGATCAAGTAATACGATCAGCAGTTAAAGAGAAAAATGTGAGAAAATCTTCCTGGAGCTAAAAGGTGAAATTGGTAATGACCAAGAGCTGGCATTGCTTAATGGAAAAAGGAGACTTTGTGCTTCCAACGACGCTTCGCATAAAGGGTTAGGTAGACCGACATTTGGTAGTATTGAATATCAGGACGTATAGGTATCAGGATATTGTGACAGGTTTCAGTTTGAAACGGTTGATTCCCTTCTAAGGGATGGATTTAATTGATTCCTCTCCAGTGGGTAAACTTCCAATCTGATGATGATTATTTCGTTAACTATGACTGCTTATGATTCCACCTGCTTGGAGGTTCATAGAACTATTCTTCAGGTTTCGAAACTGGTCTCCTTAATGTTACCAGTAGGTGGGTAGATTGATCAAAATTTCCCTGAGTCTGGAAAGGAATTCGGTGAATTTTGGCAAACCTTGTCTCTCTGATTATCAGAGAATGTCATGGAAGAGAGTAGAAACTGGAGCAAACCCTGTGATTTGGGTAAGGATGCTGTAATATGGGTTAGTAAACGGACCCTGAGCATTACAATCGACGGTAGTGATAAAATGATGAAGTGAGATTGGACGAAAACAGGAAATGTAAGTAAGAAATTAGCCGGACGGAGAAACTCCATGATTGACTTAAGTGAAAAGGCTGTTATGCCCGGAATGGTAAGCTTGCGTGGCACGCGGGATTGATAAGAACAGTTGAAAAGATAAAAAAAAAAAAAAAAAAAAAGAGGAAAGGCGACCGGAGACGGCGTTGAGTAGCCGATTAAGACTTATATGAAGTAAAGTTTTGGAAAGGTAGAAAGGTATCAAAGAAGAAGGCACTATGCCGGCAATTGCTAGAAAAGTAATGCTAATTAGCCAACCCTTAAAATCATATATTTTTATTTTAGTATGGCCAGTTGAGGCCAAGTCACAACGGACTATAAAGTGACTAGACCAGCAATGAAAAGACAAAGTAGGGTTGCTTATAAGTAAGCACCGACTGCAAGGGCTTCTGATATAAAGGAAATAGTAATGAGATCGTAGGAATCTTCTACTAAACCCTTTGCAACCCATGTTTTGATGGGGAATTTACTAGACCTTTTTGGGATGGGGTAACCCGTGCTAAAGTGACTCATGTGTATATGGTTGTCCAAGATTACGAGAAAAATGGAAGTATATGTATGATGTTAGGGTATCATGAATACCATGAACATATTACGACTAAGGGAAGTAAACAACGAAGGTTTATGAAGAGAGTATGGAAATGGTCAGAGATGGATCAGTATGCTGTAGAAATTTTGTCTAAGGCAAGTACATTTGAGAAGAACGATAAGTACTAAGAGATTCACGTTGAACTCGACCAATGTCTTCCAAAACATCCTTGCTACCATTACCAAGTTCTGTAAGAGAGCAGATAGGCATACGTTGCCTTTTGGAAGGCCAAATAGGCTGACAACTATCTGAAAGAAGAGGGTGGCATTAAGCCACCGATCGATTATCAAATGAGAATGATTGAAAAGAGACCTTTATTAAGGGTACATGATCTGATTGCCAATTATAAGATGCAAGAATTCCTTGGCAGTTGAATTAAGGATAGGATATCCTTAAATTAAGACAAACCCTGGGGAATGCACAAGGGGTGGCATTAACCATAATAAAGACATTATGACTTCAGATGATATGAGCTGGACTTGCTAAGGCAACAATGACCGGTAAGGATTATTAAAAAGAGTTCTGGAAAGAACATAGATAGAATTATTAGAGTATTGATCAATGACATTTTGATATACCCGGTACCCAGAAAATACCGGAGGAATGATAAGGATGGCCTATGAAACCTTACAAGGAAAAAGGTAATATTCCGAACTTCAAAATGGAAGTTTGGTAAGGAATGTATGACATCGTAACAATAATGCCAGATGAGGCATGTATGAAACCCTGAGGAAGTATGGGTTGAACCTATAAAGGTTGAGATTATACTAAGATAAAGAAAGAACTAAGAAAAGAAGTATCCTAAGTAGGATTGGGAATAAACGTGATAAAGTTCCCACGGGTAGGTGGAAGCAATGACTTATGGAAATGACTGATAGTTATATTTTCTCCTTCAGCAGAGCTTAAGGGAGAATGCTTTAACCCAACAGTGATGGGAATGAGGTAGAAAACCTTGAGTTGGAATGTTCCCAGAGAACATGGGTTACAAGAAATCATTATCATCAAGAAAGGCCAATGAGGTGGCCGACAATCTAAGTATAAAGGAATAATTACAAATGTTCATACCGAAGAAACAGGATGATATTTGGAAGGACCTTGAAGGTCATATCGGAATGGAGGAATTTACATTCCTTCTGATGACTGTGCAAGAATTGACAGTAATAATAGTTTAAGTAAAGATTCGATTCCTGATGGAGTCTTAAGCATATTACGTACCTTAGAAGGTCCCGTTTTGAGGCAAACCAGGACCATGGTACAAAATTGATGAAGTAAACCGTTAAGTTTCCAGTCTTTTATGGAAGATGCATAAGTGATAGTTTCATCAACTTGACCTAGCTGCGATGCTTGAAACTCTTCTGCAATTCTATCTGCTTCATGTTATATCTACATCAAGTTCAGGAAGTGTTCCTTATGGATAAGGAATAATGATTACTTTGTCTCCCTAAGGGATTTGAAACCCGTAGGGTTAGCTATTAACGCACTACGTAAACAACAAGCGATGGTGATTCTTCTAAGAAAGTAGATGACAACGTAAAGATAAAGAAAGTGCTGCTATTGATCAGCTAAATGGCATGTTGATGAATGACAAGCAAGTTTGTGTTAGTGTACTTCTGCACAAACAAGATAGAGAATATGAGGTTGATAATTCTTGATGCTAAACGTATTCCCGTAGAAAGAATTAATGAGACTTGGAGGGAAGGGCGGTTGAGCCCGAGACTTATTGGGCCACCTGAGAGTTTAAAAGTGTTCGGACGGCGGTATTCGAGCCAGCCTTACCCCCAAAACTTGTAGCACGGTCATAACGGGTTTTCATGTGGCCAGGCTACGCCAGTAAACTGCAGATGCTCGATAGATGATAAGAGCATGAGCCGGTAGATATACGACCTGGTCTGACTTACGAAAGACAACCTGTGGAAAACCACGGATAGAAAAGAACAAGTGATGGGAAACAAGGTTGGCAGAAGTAGATTATATGAATCTAAGTTAAAGGGATCGGGCCAGATTCATTTCGGAAAGTTTACATTGGAATAACGTGATGATTATAGAATAAATGTGACGGAATACCGATAAAGAGGTACCAAGTGCAAAAAGGTGTCTCAATAAAGAGGTGAAGGTGAAAGTAAATAATAGAAATGAGTAAGAATCAGATAATAAGAAGAATAAGATTAATAAAAATTTGATTGTTACTCTGATTTCATCTCTGGGACTATAACGGGTGTGTTTTATATTGTTGTGTTGGGTTATAGAGACGTAATTTATTTTATGTTAAGGAAAGTTCAATTGTTGTGGACAGAATTGGAAACCGTAACCACCGGATCCCGGACCCCGGATCTGGGGGTGTTACAGAAGTGGTATCAGAGCAACTATGGAAAAGGCTGGGAAAAGAAAAGGCTGGGAAAGCAACTATGGAATGAGAAGCAAGGAATGTTATGAATGGGTTTTCTAATGAATTCTCAGGATGACAACCTGATAGTGTCAATATTATAGTTATGAAAAAGCTAGTAACATGATATGGAATGTCAGTAATAATGATGTCAAGTGAGAAATCTAAGATTTAACCTGAAAGGTTGAAGGATTTCCCGAATGTGAGTATCGCTAAGATTGAACAAGAGTATTTGTCCATAGAATAATGGACAAAGCAGCAAGATATGTTGACACGTGAGATTGCGATCAAATAGTATTAGATATCATTATGATTAATTTCTTCTTTGATAAACCTCTATAGTTCAGAGGTAAATTCTGAGTATGATATTCTACAATCATGAAAGCTTTCTATAATCCTTTAGAACTCTTTTCTCTTCTTCTCTCTTATTCATCTTCTTCATGAATTGAGAAGAACAACCCTTTTAGGAGGGGAGGTACTGCTACGTGACTATATGTCTATGTGATAGAAGTCTAAGTGGAATGCCATGACTTGTTTAATTGCTTGTCAAGTACTAAAGGCTGGCCCCCTTCTGTACTAACTATGCAATATAACAAATGTTCAATTGATCATAGTGATCTCTCAATCAATCTTTCCACTTCTCTATATTGATCGAGATTGCGAAGATTAAAGCAATCAGGAAATGCACAGTACGAGGGAGGTTACCTCCGAATTCGTAGGGTGATAGTGATACCAATGTTACTGCAGGTATCAATAAGGATAAGACTAAGTAAGAGTATAACCCGGATAGTGAGTTGTACGAAAAGTAGCAACGTTGATGGAAAAAAAGATACAGTATGGATTGTAGCACTAGAAGATGTGCTGAGGAAGGGTAGAACGACTAAGAATTGACCGGGAAGCTAAAAAGGGAACGACAGGCAAACGACTCTTTGCTTCCTACCTGATTCCGGGACGGAATCCTTTTAAGGAGGGGAGACTGTAAGAACCCCAAATTTTGGATATAATTAAAACTTTTTATTAAGTAAGGATAAAACGAGGAACAATGATTCCGACAACAAGGTCACCAGCTCTAATGAATGGTGGTTTCAAAGAACAATGATTGTAATGAATGGATATTGCTTTGGACAATGATCCTGATGCATTGGTATATTGTCAGAATAGAGTAATTCAATGGTTGAGGACCTAGATAAGAATAATCTACCATCCAGGAAGGAGCTAATGGATCCTTGAAGGGAAATGAGTACGTGCATAGTGTTTCCCGTACGTGCAAAGTGTTTCCCGTACGTGCATAGTCTTTCCTGTACGTGCATAGTAATTTGGTGGATGAATAGTGATTTTGTAAGTTGGAAAACTTTTCACGCCACCCTATGTACGGGACGTGATATGGATGTTTCGAAGTCATATTAGTAATACGCGGAGGAAATAAGTGAATGCAGAGACGATCGGAATTCAGAAATTCCAAATTCTTTTTCGGTATAATATTTGACCGGACAGTGGATTAAATATTATTATAATCCAAGAATTGAGATATTAACTTTGAGGATTTGATATTTTGGGATGTTATTATATTTGATTTAAGAATGAAGGTAGGAAACCACTGAGGAGTGGTTATGGCTACAATGTAATAATTGATATTTGGAAAGAATGAATGGAATTCGACTTTATTATTTCTATGTCTTGAAGAATGCTAAAGGGTAACAACATAGGTAAGAATAATCTATCTTCTAAGGGAATAAGATATGGCACTTTCAAGCAGGAGAATATTCTCATGTCATCCAGATCGGTAACGATTAATCCAGTAGTTCCGTAAAAAGGATAAGGAACGATCGAAAGAGAATACGGACAATTGTACCACCCTAAGAGAACAAGTAAAGAATACAGAATGAATAGTGTTTTGGTGGGAGTATATAATAATATGAGACGACACTATATAGAAGCATTCGGGACGGATTTCCGAGTTCGTATTAGTGATCCAGGGGGAAAATAATTGTATGTAAAAGCTGTCGGATTCTGAAAACCGCACTTTTATTTTCTCCGAGAGTTCCCCGGACACTGATAGCCTTAAGTATTTAACGAATGGATTTAAGGAATATAAATTGGAAAGTTAGAATGAAAGATGGAGAATGAAAGTATTGATATTAAAAAGGATTCCCGGTAAACCCTAATTAGAAATCCGTGAAATATTCCTACGAACGATCAATCGAAACGGGCAATAACCGGACACAGAAACAAGCAGAGGAAGCAAGAGTCTTATGTAAGCTACTAGAATAAATATCTAGCAACCAAGTGGCTTAAAGTAACTAGCATACTTGGAGATGGAAGTAGTACTTAGATATCAAACCAATACTTAGCATGAAAACCATTCAAAATGCAACACATGTCTCTTGATTGCATCATGGATGACCTAGGCACTTTAATAAAGCTACTTTAGCAAGATATTATCCAAGGCAACACAATAATACAAGGAAAAGATCAAGAACAAGCAAGCAACTCTCTCCCCCTCCAAAACATTCCATTCGACTTCCTCCCTAAATTCCAAATCCAAAGTCCAAGCTTCCACCATTGTTTGATCTCCAAATTTTTATGGTAAGTCCTATAATTCATAAAAGTGATACCCTAGAAATCTTGGCTTCAAAATCCATGTTTTCCATTTTCAAATAAATCATCCAAGCCAAGGGTGAATAGTGATTTTAAGAAACTAACTTTGATTTCTTGTTTTGTTTGGATGATCCAAGCTTTGTTAAGGTAATCTAAGGACTAGACAAGGCTTACCAAGTGTTATTCACTCTCCAAGGAAGGTAACAAGCTCCAAAAACCCTTGGTACCATTTTGAGATTTTATGAGTTTTATGGATGATTTAGTGTTAGTATGCTATGTTATGCTTAGATCTATGTTATTAGTTGATTATGGTTGTTGTTTGGATTGTGATCCATGAGATGGTTGAGATGAGTTGTTGATAGACTAGTCATGATGATTATCATGCGTTTGTGTGGTTGGATTGATCTTTGTTAGATCGAGATAAAGTGTAAAAACTTTGGAAAACGCGTAAACATAGCCGTTATAATGCCCGATTTTACAATATCATGTTTTGTATGCCATTTTTCACAACAAGACCCTACTGACCAGAAACTTTTCTGCCATTTTAGGATAGCTTATGTTATAAGCTTCGTTTTGATATAAAGATCACGTGAAACGGACTTACGGTTTAGGAGTTACGGCCGGTTTACTAAAAGTATTTCGAAACTGTAACCGAGAATTCGTAACTGAATTTGAACCCTCGTAAAATATGTAAAGTCATGGCGAATCTTGGAAAATAAATACTAGAGGTAAAAAGGAAGGTGTGAAAGGAAACCGTATGTCAAAAGGATCATTTTTCGATTTATTAAAAATGTTCGAGTCGAGGTTAAACGCGAACGAACCCCTAAAAGACGACTCTTTTATAACTTCGGTAAAATACTTAGAAAACGGGCGATAAAACTCGGAGTATAGTATTGGTTCGTAACGATCGACTTTAGAACTCATATGACTTAAGTATGTCCCAAGTATAAGTACAATGACATGTCGTATTAACGAACGAATGTCGGGTCGGATCAGTGATAAAAGTAATCCACTAAAAGGGGTATAACGAGATAACTCGAGAACGTGTTTCGAATTAAGTATAACTTAACTTTTAATATGTTAAGTGATTAATCCCGAATGCCTTGGCTATTTATAGATCACCAAGCTGAACCGGGACCCGCTACCACTACCCCTTACCGTACTCGACTACCAGGCAAGTTTCAATTCCCTTCTTTTAGGCTGTTGTTGTGATTGAATAAATATATATATATATATATATATGATTGCTGATATACATATGCCATTGCATGCATGCCTACTTTCAAGTTGAATTGATATACTTGTTCCCTGAATGTTATTGTTGGCTTATAAGCTAGATAGTTATATATCAGTTATAAGCCGGTTATTGTAAGACCCTCATAGAAGGGCGTATACATCTTATTAATCAAAAATAGACCAGGAGTCAATATTCCTTGATATATCGAGATTACCTCGGAGGAAAATATTTAAGTAAATATTTTATATTATTTGGGCGACGAATATTATTTGAATATTCGTTCGAGACTAATTATTTTAACGATCCTTACTTCAAATAATTATTTGAACAAATAATATTTCTCAATATTCATTCAGAGTCGAATTGATTATCGACTATTATTTCGAATATTATTCTAAAGATGAGACTATTAAATGAATATTATTTGGATATTCTTTTAGAATATTATTTTATTAAATAAATATTACTTTTGAATATTCATTTAAGATATTAAATACTTGATGGATATTATTTTAATATTCATCTGAAGCTTGATTTAATTATCGAATATTATCTCGAATATTCCTTAAGGCTTGGATTACTAAATGAATATTACTTGATATTCATTTAGGATATTATTAATTAAATGAATATTACTTTTGAATATTCATTTAAATTCCTAATTAATTATGAATATTACCTTAAATATTCTTTTCAGGTCTTATTAATTAATGAATATTGTTTTGAATATTCATTTAAATATTTATTTATTCAATAAATATTCTCCTGATATTTCTTCAGGGATTATTTTGAGAAATACTCTGATAAAAGATATTCTTTCATATTCCCAAATATTCTTTAAATATTTTAACTCATTAAATATTCTCTGAATATTTATTCCATACTTAGAATAATCTCGATAAGATTTATCTTCTTCGATTATTACAGAAAATATCTCGGAGTCATATTATTATTAATCTTATATCAAGAAAGGTTCTCAGACATCATTCTTCTTTGAGTCTATCTCCTTAATAATAAGGGAACCTTACTTGGAAAATGTTATTTATCTTGTCGACTTCCCGGTCATAAAGTATTCCCTTCACCCGCAACTCGGGTGCTGTTGACTTATTAAGTCGTTGCTTACCTTCTCATCTTTCGAGGGGTAAGATTACTGGAACAAGTTGATATCCGTTACCAAGTAATAGCTTGGGAGTTATTGGTAAATTTTCCTTTCCAACAAGATACGACTACTTTGTGGAGTCTTATCAACAAGTATTATACCTGGGGAAAGGGGGACGAACGTTACATTCAGAATCATGAATTCTATTTGAACTAGGAGTCGTGTAAGAGGCCGAGTAGCGCCGGTCCATCCCCTTTGGCCCAACCGTTGGCCGGGGAGAGCTAGTAAGGCGGTATACAAGTAAAGCCGTCAGTTCTTCCTTCTACCGGTAGTAAATCTAAATTGAGCTGTACGATCTCGACTGATCATCAAGATTGGAACAGCGGGCGCGGTGAATACTCCATCATTGGTTCATCATCCAAATTTATTTATTTCCTGCAACATGATTACTGTTGGCAGAGTTGGAAAAGGGTCATAACTGGAATTGCAACCTTTTCTTGCAAGTTCCTCTTCTTAATAACAATAAGAATATCTCGCTTACTTTGATGTAGCAGATATTTCTACAAACAAATACTTCAAGTTACCTTGTAACTTCATCGTTCATATTATACTGGCATCATTTCCGTAAATGCATGGCATATGGTTTGAAAGATACTTTTGAAATGTTATACCTTATCATTCAGTTATATATTATTGTTGGTGGGCTATTGCTCACCCTTGCTTTATTATTATATCACAACAACAGCTAGACCAGATGACTCGCACAAGGCGCACTCGACGCGGGCGAGGACGATGAGACTACCAGAGCTGAAGAAGAAGCTATTGGTAGGGTATATTTATTCTTTCAGTACCAAGAATATGGTCTAGTATGACTTATGTAAATGGATGGCAAAGAGTATGTATTTATATTGAAATTCTTTTTTTTTTGCTTAAAAGGTTTTTGTATTAAAAAGAAAAGATATACAGGATGAGTTTAAGACTCAAGTCGGGGCATACCCCTTGCCAAAAACGGACTAGACAAAACTAAAGCCTACAAATGATCAAAACTATTTTAGCTTTAAATCCAAGCTCTAAGAGAGTTGTGCTCTTCACTCTCTTTTAGGAACCATGTCGAGGCTTGTAGTCTTGCCTTGATGATCTGAATACAATGAAATGCCAGCTGAGATGGATTGGAGATTTCTTCTGAGTGGAATCGATTGTTCCTTTCTCTCCACATATAATACGCCCCTACTTGGAATATAAGAACCCGAATGGTGTCAAATATGTCACTGGTTTGCAAACCTCTCAATTCTGCTTGCCACAAATTCCATTATGAGGGAAGAGACAAGCATTTACCATAGGTTATTTGCCGAAACACACGCTGAGTAAAAGGACATTCCAGGAAGATGTGAGAGCTAGTTTCCGTGCCATTTATGCAAAAGTAGCAGCTATCATTCTGCACAGTGCCATATTCTTTCAATTTGGAGAGAGTGTGGACTCTCTCATGCTGAATTAACCAGTGATGACATGAGAATCTGGGAACAAATAACTTGTTCCAAACGCTCACAGCCCATGGAACTACATTGCCTCTGTTTCTAATTGCTTGCCAAAGGTTCGAAATTTTTAGAGATTTAGCTAGAATGCCATCCCAACGGATCCCATCTTGTTTGTTTAGATTGTAAGGGAGGTTATGCTCGAAATTTTGTCTCCAAACCAGCATTTGGTGATAATTAGAGGGCGGCAGGACCCATCCTGTGGTCGATAAGACTGAAGAGACTTTCAAAGCCCCATGAAGACCAGTTTGAGAGATGATAGGATCAGTAGTAGAGGTGCATATAGGTGTGCCATTATACCAAGGGTCGAACCAGAAAGATGTATTACAACCATCTCCAATGTCGTAGGTAACATGCTGAATAGCAGTGTCACGCATGTCTAAAACCTTTCTCACTATCCACGAGCATTTACTCGGTTTTTTCACAACCCAGAAGGAGGAATCTTTGATCAGAGATTTACGAAACCAATCCACCCATAAGGAAGTTGAAAGAGGGTTTATTATCGCAATCAGGTGCTTAAGGATGTGACCCTTGTTCCACTCGTGAGCATTCTTTAACCCCAGGCCACCCTCATCCTTAGGCAGAGTGATTGTGCTCCAGGCAACCTTTGCTTTTGAGTTACTACTCGAGTTCCCATTCCAAAGAAATCGGGAGAGGAGGGATTGGATGTGGTTTAAAATACTTTTGGGAAGGAGGAAATGAGCACACCAATATGAGTAAATAGCATGTAGAACTGAGATAATCAGTTGTAGCCGACCTGCGAAAGATAGAAATTTTGAAGTCCAGGAGTCAATTCTACTAGTAATCCTTGCAATAAGTGGCTGGCAATCAGATTTTGAAAGCTTCTGAGTGATAAGAGGGACTCCTAGGAATTTTGCTGGCAAAGATCCCACTGCAATACCAAAATTATCATAGATCCAAGCTTGTAGCCCATGAGGTGGGTTTGATAGATGGCAAGTACTTTTTTGAGGGTTTGCTTTGAGTCCAGAGAAGCTATAAAATCTATTAAGGGTTCCCATGAGAGGAGCAATTGACTGTTTTTCACCCTTGCAGAAAAGAACAAGGTCATCAGCAAAACAGAGGTGATTGAGTTCGATGATATCGAACTTGTGATGATACTTGAACTCTGTGGTCTCTTTGACATTACTCAGGAATTCCGAGAGCACATCCATGATTAAGACAAACAGGAGAGGCGACAGCGGATCTCCTTGGCGAATGCCTCTAGACGCTGCAAAGTACCCTTCCACTTCGCCATTAATTTTTACACTGAATCGTGTAGTTGAAATGCAAGCTCTAATCCAGTTGACAAAATGAAGAGGATAACCCCGAAGAATTAAAACATCAATTATAAATTGCCAGTGACAGGAGTCAAAAGCTTTATGCAAATCCATCTTGAAAGTGGCTTTAGACTGACCAGATGAAGGATTATAACCGTGAAGAACCTGTTGAGCCATTAAAATGTTGTCTGATATACTCCGGCCCTTAACGAAAGCAGCTTGTGCTTTATCCACAAGGGTAGGAAGCGTGTGGCTTAATCTCTTGGCAATGAGTTTGGACAGGCATTTATAGATCGTATTGCAGCAAGATATCGGTCTGAAATCCTTGAAAGTAGAAGGGCAGTTGGACTTGGGGATGAGAGCCAGAGTGGTTGCTATTGAAATTCTTTTGGATTGTAAGAACTCATAATGTGATTAATAAAAATTTGATTGTTACTCTGATTTCATCTCTGGGACTATAACGGGTGTGTTTTATATTGTTGTGTTTGGTTATAGAGACGTAATTTATTTTATGTTAAGGAAAGTTCAATTGTTGTGGACAGAATTGGAAACCGTAACCACCGGATCCCGGACCCCGGATCTGGGGGTGTTACACAAACTTTGATTTTTGATTTGATAATCAGATTACACAGACCATTCTTTATATTTTTACAATCAAAATATAAACACTGCTTCTTCACAGTTCACTGCATAAAAATGAACTTCTTTTCACTGCTTCACTGCTTCTCACTGCTTCTTTATAGTTCACTGCATAAAAACGAACTTCACAATTGATGCATGATTGTGTTTGTTTAGTTGATTTCACTCTTTAATTATGTTTTTATTTGCTTAGAGATGTTTGACTTGCATACTTGAACTTATTATCTATTAATTTTTATTTGAATTATGAAATTGAAGTATGTTTACCTATATTATGTATTATAATTACTCTAAATAGGGTATTGTCAACTTTTTACGACTAGTCGGGCGACTTGTCGACTAATCAGTTCCACGGTACTAAGGCTCCACTTGTCGACTTGTGACTTAACAACCATGTTTCTTAAAGCATACTTGAAATATAATATTTTTGATATTTATTTAATTATAATATCTTATATAAGAATTTAAATACAATATTCACGAAAACACGAAAGTGCAAGAATCCACCTCGAATCGTACAATGGTTTCACATTTAATTTCACAAAACACGAAAGTATACGACACGACATGATTGCCATGAATATTGTAATTAATCCTAGGGCTAACAACGTGTCAGATCTGTTCGGATTTTGGGGAAATCCAAATCCAAACTCGAGATTTTTGTCCAAATCTAAACAAAAAAACCACAAAAACTAAAACCTAAACCTGGTCCAATAGATTTCGAATTGAATTCAGGTTTTCTTGAAATCCGAAAATTAGAAGGAAACAACTGAAATCCAAACTTGAAATCGGAAAATTAGGTATATTTGTTATTTATAAGATATATAATATGATATATGATTTTATAACATATAATATATTACAATGTAATATCTTATAAATGCCGTGTAACATATAACATTTGTATTGAGGAAGGATTAAATGGTAATGGGTTTTGGGTTAGGTAACTGGGTAACTAAATCACTAAATCCATATCATTGAATTTTGTGGGTGTATTATAGATAACATGCAACTCAGTTATAGGAAGCATAGACAAATAGTAATCACGGTTGATATGGGTGAAAAATAATCCCTAAAGACATAATTAATACAATATTTATTGGCTCATAAATAAGGCCCGAAACCCTAGTTGGGCATTAAATTCGTAATTAATGATTAAGCCCAAAGAACAGCCCAAACCGGGGACGCCCGGTATAAGTTTGTTTCTAACATGGGCCTGATCCACAAACCGGGAACGTTCTGGAAACAAGGAACGTTCTAGAATATCCCTGGGATAAGATGTAGCCTCCAAGGCACCTAATTCGACATGAAAACTAACTCCCACAAGGAAGGAGTCAAAACCTTCCTCAATAACGGTGACTTATCCACCAAGTCTCCAAACCCTATTACGATTCTAAGGCTCCTACAGCCTATATAATGGGCCAGACCCCTCATCTTACAACTACGTCTTGGCTTGATTCTCAATAACGAGATACGTAGGCATCTTGTGAGGACCGGAATTAGGTCAAGAAAATGCAAGCACGGCCATTAAAGCACGAAGCTCACAAACCCTAGCCGCAATTTAATAACCCTAATTTTTATTCCACAACATTTGGCGCCGTCTGTGGGAAGACAACATCAACCATGGTTCAAACACGAAGGACACCAGTCTCAACCGAGGCTACCACCGTCACCTCTCTTCCACCCGTCGTTACTGAACAAGGGTATGTACCCCCATCAACGGAGACAACCACTCAACCTATAGGGACGACTCCCCATGCTGAGAGAACTCTACCCGTGGTTTTCCATCCAAACCCGGAGACCAACCCTCTTCAGATGGCGGTCTCTCCCCTTGTTAATCGTTCACTACCTCCGGGGGTACAGATCTCCACCACAGATCTCCCTAGAAGTACGAATCTGGCATATGGTTTGCCTAACTACCCCCCGAATACTCGAGGTGCTGGGCCAAGTGGCTGAGCCCTGCAGATACCTGAACTGTATCACCCTCCTTACATTAGAGGCTTGGGCCCTGATCAAGGATATTATCACTACTATAGTCCTTATACTGATGATTCTTCATCTGAGGATGACGATCGAGATCAAGCCCTGAGGAGGCGACATCTAATCAAGGAGCCTATAAGGCATACTCGACGAATCCATGATGGACCCCCAATGACAGCTGCTGAGAGAATCAAGGCTTATGAGGCCGAGATTCAAAAGCTGAAGGAAGACATAGCAAGAGAGCAACTAGGACAGAATCAGAGTCAGAATCAGAATTGGCCTCCTTTAACTTTGGGAGAGATTCCCTTTGTTAATCTGGAAAGGCCTTCAAGGAGGCAAAGAAGGGCTGATGTCCCAACGGAAAGAGCTACGTGGGCAGAGGCCCCAAGGGGTGATCCCAAAGATTTGATGCCACTTGGAGACCCTGACGATCCCACACCTCCATTCACTGAGGAGGTGATGAATGCTCACGTCTCCAGAAAGTTTAAGATGCCTACAATAAAGGCCTATGATGGAACGGGCGATCCCTCAAACCATGTGAGGACGTTTTCAAATGCATTACTATTACAACCCGCTAGCGACGCTCTCTAGTGTAGGGCGTTCCCTCAAACCCTTGCAGGCATGGCTCAATGATGGTATAGTCGTTTGCCCGTAAACTCGATTGGCTCTTTCAAGGAATTGAGCACAGCTTTCATATCTCATGAAAAAGTCCACGAGAAAAGCTCTGCATATCTCATGCAAGTGAAACAAGGAAAGAATGAAAACCTAAGGGATTATCTCGAGCGCTTCATCAAGGAGACTTTGAATGTCCCCGATTATGATAGCCTTGGAGAATGGAACAACGAACACCGTCTTTCAGATGTCGTTGGCAAAGCATCCCCCTGAAAGCATGACCGAGCTCCAAATTGTAAGCAAGTATATAAAAGCTGAAGAAAGTATGAGGAAAACAGAGGTCTCCACCCACGGTGGAGGAAACGGGAACTCCAAGAAGTGAAAGCAAGACCAAGAGTACGATGACCAGGAGTATGACGCTAGGGACAAGTATCCCCGAACTAGCGAGGATTCCGACTCTACCTCTAAGAACCAAGGACCAAGGTTCACTGAGTATGCAAGGTTGAATACTCCTAGGAGTCGAATCTTGTTAGACATTGAGAAGGATAAGGATTTCCGATGACCGAAGCCACTCAGGGGTGATCCCGCAAAGAGAAACAGGAATCAGTATTGCAGATTCCACAGAGATGTGGGGCATGACACTGATGATTGTAAGCAACTCAAAGATGAGATCGAGTTTTTGATTCGTAGAGGGAAACTGAACCACTTCACTAATTAAGGGTGAAGATCGTGGTAATCAAAGAAGAGATTATAATATAAGGGATGACGATCAAGATCGCAACCCACAACCCCGAGGTCCAGAAATCAACATGATCTCAGGAGGCCCGACTGCGGCCGGGACAACAAAGAACTCTCGGAAGGCTTATGCCCGAGAGGTGATGCATATTGTCGGAGAAGCACCAAAGCGTGCAAGAACCGAGGTAACAATCGAATTTGATGGTTCAGACCTTGAAGGGGTGAATTTCCCCTACGATGACCCGCTGGTCATAACTCCTATGATTGGAAACTCAGAGGTGAAGTGAGTCTTGATAGACAATAGAGCTTTTGTCGACATTCTGTTTCATGATGCGTTTGTGAAGATGGGGTACAATGATTCTCAGTTGACCCCCAATAATATGCCTATATATGGATTTAAAGGAGTAGAATCCAAAATTGAGGGAACTATTCAGTTGCCCATCACGATCGGACAGAAGCCAATGGAGACCACGCAGATGCTGAACTTTTTGGTTATCAAAGCATCTTTTACCCCAAGCAGGAAGTGAACTTCAGAATAAGAATGAGGAGACCAGAAGGAGTAATGGGTGCTCTATTTTGATGGAGCATCAAAACCAAAATCAAGCAATGCAGGTGATAAGTGGATTTTATATCCACTTGGAACATTCCATATCGGCTTAAGTTTGTGGTATTTTTGATGTGTTTTGCTTAATTGTGCAGGTTTGCAAGAATGTCGATTAGGGATGAATTTTCCATTGTTTGGAGTTGATTTATGATATGGAATGAAGAATGGCGTCTTAATATCAACTACTAAGAGGGTTATGATTCAAGGAATTGAAGACGGGAAGTTCGTGCAAAAAGAACGGAAGAAAACGGCTCAAAAACGAAGAAAATGGAGGAAAATCAGCCTTAGGCAGAAATTATGTGCGCCTGAAGCACACAGATGTGCGCCTGGAGCGCATGGATCAGAAATTTTGTGCGCCTGGAGCACACAAATGGGCGCCTGGAGCGCATAAAGTCGTTGGAAAAATCCTGGAATGTCCGTTTTGCCCCTATTTCGAATTCTAGTTGTATTTTTGGTTCCCAAACCTAATTATAATGGTATTGTAGGTTGTTTTACTTGTTGGCATTAGGTCTATAAAAAACACATCTTAGCCTTGTAATTTAGGAGAATTATCATTGTAACACAGTAGAGAGGTCAAGAACAAGAGGGGAAACAACTTCCAAGGTGACGGCAAGGAAGAATCACACTCAAGTTCAAGATCTAGGGTTTTCTATATTGTTTATTTTCTGAATCTTCAACTTAGTACTTTGTTATCTATTGGATTTTTATTAAGTATTCTATTCTCAATCATTAATTGTTTTTAGTTCTTTGTTTTAATTATGTTATCAATTGAACCCATGATGGTGCTAAGTTCAATTATGAACTAAACACTCTCATGGGGTCCTAATGGAGTGTTTTGTGGATTCTAGTAGTTGATAGTTTTGACAACATACGTTTGTGATTGAAAATAAGGTTCCCTGACGTGGTTGTGTTAATTTATATAGATGCGTAGCTAACATCTATTTTCTCAATCTCTAATGAATGCGAAAGTGGATTTAGAGATTAGGGCTTGCCATGTTAGCATAGGCTTATGACGGCTTCTCCGCATATCGGTAGTATAGATTCGAAAAACATTACTCCCCTATGTAGTTGATAATGGAACTTATGATTAAATTGATTATGTCACCCAATCTCATAGACATATAGTGATTTGGATGTAATTGATACCCGTAAAACTTCTATTTTAATTATAGATGATTAATGGATTGGTATGAGTTTATTGAAAGATAGCTTGTACTTCCTTCGTGTTCCCACTAGCTACCTTAATAATCACAGTGCATTGAGTCTTGACAGTTAATCTAGATGAAACAACTCATGAAGTTGGAACCCTGTGTTTCTCTCATATAAGTAAAATCTCCTTAGTAAGTTTTTAGTAGTATAATCTAGTTAAAACAACACAAAAATTGTTACTACACCAAGCAATTGTAATTTAACCATACATTGTTGAATAGGCACATTTACATAATTCACCGAGTCTTCGTGGGAACGATCCCTATTTATCCATATTACTCTTGACTGCGTATACTTGCGTAGTTTTTAGTGAACAAGTTTTTGGTGCCGCTGCCGGGGACTTCGGTGTTAATTTAGTTTATGTGTTTGACATCAGTGGTAGTTAAGTTTTATTGACTTGGATAATCCTCTCATCTATTCGAGTGTCTTGATTGTGTGTTTCAGGTATTTGATCAGTTTATGCTAACACGTTCTAAAGCTAAACAAGCAAAAAAGGAAGCAGAAGCTTTAAGTATGGGAGACGCACCAGCACCACCAACAGTACCAAAGGCTTTAATGGACTACTCTCAGCCAAAAATTAATGATATTCAGTCGAGCATCATCAGGCCAGCCATTGCAGCCAATACTTTCGAGATCAAACCAGGCACTATTCAAATGATATAGAACTCAGTGCAGTTTGGGGGAGCTCCAACTGAAGATCCCAACATGCACATCCGGAATTTCATTGAGATTTGCGACACCTTCAGATTTAACAATGTGTCGGAGGATGCTATTAAGTTGAGGCTCTTCCCATTTTCTCTCAGGGACAAAGCCAAGGGTTGGCTGCACTCTCTACCAGCAGGCTCTATAACTACTTGGGCTGATCTTGCTCAAAAGTTTCTCACCAAGTTCTTTCCTATGGCTAAAACTGCAGCAATCAGGAATGCTCTAACTCAATTCTCTCAGCATTCCGGTGAATCTTTGTGCGAAGCTTGGGAGAGGTACAAGGAGATGCTGAGAAAATGTCCTCATCATGGTATGCCTGACTGGATGGTAATTAATTGTTTCTACAATGGGCTTGGATGGCAATCTAGATCGAATGTGGACGCAACTTCTGGCGGAGCTCTGTGGGCTAAGAGCTATGAGGCCGCTTATGAACTGATTGAGATGATGGCAGTGAATGAGTATCAGAATCCTACTCAGAGAATGCCACAGCAAAAGGTGGCAGGAATTCTGGATGTCGATAAGGCTACTTCTTTGGCTGCTCAACTAGAAGCACTGAACTTGAAGGTAGACTCTTTGGCGAACCAAGGGGTACATCAAATTGCAAGTGTCTGTGAACTTTGTGCGGGCGCTCATGAGACCAACAAATGTGCAATTTCTAATGAGTCGGTTCAATTTGTGAGGAATTTTCAAAGACAGCAACAGCCAGCTCCTAACACTTACCATCCCAGCAATCGGAACCATCCAAATTTCAGCTGGAACAACAACCAAGGTGGTTTACAGCAGTCAAATCAGCCGTATCAAGAGTCTCAGAATCAGTAGTTGGTTGTGAGGCCATTTAATCCTTCCGGGTTTCAACAGCAGCAAGGGCAACAGTTTCAACAGCAGTATGCCCCGAGGCAATTTCAACCACCAGGATTTCAGCAGCAACCTTATGGGAATTCTTGGTAATCATCTTCTAATGAAAAATCAGAACTAGAAGAATTAAGATTGATGTGCAAGAGCCAGGCCGTTTCTATCAAGACTTTAGAAAATCAGATGGGGCAACTTGCAAATTCTTTGTTGAGCAGACCACAGGGAACTCTTCCCAGTGATACGGAAGCAAACCCAGGGCGGAAAAACAACAAGGAGCAGATTAAAGCCATAACTCTACGGTCCAGTAAGGTCACGGAAAGCACTACACTTGAGAAAGAAGAAAAAAATATGCCAGAAAAGGAAGAAGAGAAAGAGGATTTGGGAGGTTCAGTTGACAAGGGTAAAAATTCAGATTCAAACAATGGAGAAGAGGAAAGCGTACTAACTCCTAAAAAATCAGCCCCTGAGAAAAAAGATGTGAAGAATCAGGCGTTCCCACCTCCACCATATCCTCAGAGATTGCGGAAACAGAAGCTGGCTAAGCAATTCGGTAAATTTCTTGAGGTATTTAAAAAGCTGCATATTAACATACCTTTTGTAGAAGCTCTGGAGCAGATGCCGAGTTATGCTAAGTTCATGAAGGGTATTCTATCGAGAAAGCTGAAATTGGAGGAGTATGAAACAGTTGCTTTGACGGAGGAATGCAGTGCTGTTCTGCAACAGAAATTGGCTCCGAAACTGAAGGACCCTGGAAGCTTCACTGTACCATGTACTATTGGTAATCTGTCATTCGATAAATGCTTATGTGACTTGGGAGAAAGCATAAATTTGATGCCTCTATCTGCTTTTGTGCAACTTGGTCTTCCAGAGCCGAGACCGACCAACATCTCTTTACAGCTAGCAGATCGTTCGATCACTTACCCGAGAGGCATAATCGAAGATGTCTTGGTAAAGGTGGATAAACTTATCTTTCCGGCTGATTTTGTCATTCTGGACTTCGAGGAAGATAAGAAAATTCCAATAATCTTGGGAAGACCCTTTCTAGCCACAGGCCGAACACTGATCGATGTTCAGAAAGGAGAGCTTACTATGCGAGTGAATGAGCACAATGTTACTTTTAACGTGTTCAAGGCAATGAACTTTCCAACAGAAGAAGAGGAGTGCTTCCGAGTTAACATGGTTGAAACGTCTATAAAAAGAGAAATAGAGCATCTGCTAATTTCCGACCCCTTGCAACGAGTTTTGAATGGGGATTTTGACGAGGAAAATGGGGAAGAAGTAGAGCAAATTCTGACGTTGAATTCAGCTCCTTGGAAGAGGAGGACGGAGGTACCAATTGAGTCTCTGGGTTTAGAAGCTCTTAAAAAGTCACAAGTGAGGCTCAAGCCATCCATTGAAGAAGCTCCTTCTCTCGAGCTCAAACCATTGCTAGACCACTTGAGGTATGTTTATTTAGGTGTTTTATCTACTTTTCCTGTTATTATTGCGGCTAACCTGACAGGTAGTGATGAAGAGAAATTGTTGCGGATTCTAAAGGAGTTCAAATCAGCTATTGGATGGATACAGATATTAAGGGAATCAGCCCTTCCTTCTGCATGCACAAGATTTTTCTTGAGGAAGGCAGCAAACCGTCTGTTGAGCAACAAAAAAGACTCAATCCCATCATGAAAGAAGTGGTCAAGAAGGAGATTCTTAAATGGTTAGATGCAGGGATTATCTACCCTATTTCAGATAGCTCTTGGGTGAGTCCTGTGCAATGTGTGCCTAAGAAAGGAGGCATGATAGTGGTAACAAATGAAAAGAATGAACTCATTCCTACTCGGACAGTCATGGGGTGGCGAGTGTGTATGGATTATCGGAAGCTCAATAAGGCCACTAGGAAATATCACTTCCCTCTTCCCTTCATTGATCAGATGTTGGATAGATTGGCCGGACATGAGTATTATTGTCTTCTTGAAGGGTATTCGGGCTATAATTAGATTTGCATTTCCCCGAAAGATCAGGAAAAAACCACTTTTACTTGCCCATTTGGCACTTTTGATTTTCGACGGGTTTCTTTTGGTCTGTGTGGCGCACCAGCCACTTTTCATAGATGCATGATGGCCATATTCTCAGACTTGATCGGGACTAATGTGGAGGTATTCATGGACGAATTCTCAGTGTTTGGTACTTCTTATGATGAGGCTCTATCTAATTTGAGTCTAGTGCTGAAAAGATGCGTTGAGACCAATCTGGTTCTCTACTGGGAAAAATGCCTTTTCATGGTACAAGAAGGGATCATTCTCGGGCACAAAGTGTCTAAGTGAGGTCTTGAAGTGGATAGGGCTAAATTGGAGACAATTGAGAATCTTCCTCCCCCGATCTCAGTTAGAGGAGTTCGCAGTTTTCTGGGACATGCTGGCTTCTATAGGCGGTTCATAAAAGATTTCTCAAAAATCTCCAAGCCATTATGTAATTTACTGGAAAAAGACATCCTCTTCAAATTTGATGAGGAGTGTTTGGCTGCGTTCGAACTCTTGAAAAAGAAGTTGACAACCGCTCCGGTCATTACGGCTCCCAATAGGGAAGAGCCATTCGAGCTCATGTGTGATGCTAGTGATTATGCCATGGGGGCAGTTCTAGGCCAACGGAAGGTGAATGTATTTCATGTGGTTTACTATGCTAGTAAAACCCTGAATGATGCGCAGCTGAACTACACAACCACAGAGAAGGACTTTTTGGCAGTGGTCTATGGTTTTGAGAAGTTCCGATCTTACTTCCTTGGCACTAAGGTGATGGTCTATACTGATCATGCAGCCATCAGATATCTACTTGCAAAGAAAGATGCAAAGCCTAGGCTGATCCGTTGGGTTCTATTGTTGCAAGAGTTCGATGTGGAAATCAAGGATAGGAAGGGCACGGAAAATCAAGTGGCCGATCATCTATCTCGGCTAGAGGATCATGGTAAGGATGCCAAGGATAAGTCTCTCATCAATGAGTCCTTCCCAGATGAGCAATTATTTGCGGTGCAAGGTGAAGTGCCATGGTTTGCCTATTATGTGAATTATCTGGTGAGCAACATCATTCCATCAGAATTCACCTATGCACAAAAGAAGAAATTTCTCCATGATGTGAAGTGGTATCACTGGGATGAGCCATTCTTATTTAGACAAGGAGCGGATCGAATGATCAGGAGATGCATTCCGTACAGCGAAACGGAGGGAGTTTTGAGAGATTGTCATTCCACTACTTATGGTGGTCATTATGGAGGTGAGAAAACAGCAGCTCGAGTACTTCAAGTCGGATTCTTTTGGCCTACGCTATTTAAAGATGCTTATCAGTTTGTGTTAAAATGCGATCGATGTCAACGTGTGGGTAATATCTCTAAGAGGAATGAAATGCCTCTTAATATGCTTTTTGAAGTGGAGATTTTCGACGTGTAGGGTATAGACTTCATGGGACCGTTTGTCTCGTCATGTAATAATCAATATATCTTGCTAGCCGTGGATTATGTTTCTAAATAGGTCGAGGTGAAGGCTCTACCGACCAACGATACTAAAGTGGTACTGAACTTTTTGCAGAAGAACATATTCACGCGTTTTGGGACTCCGCGAGCTATAATCAGTGATGAGGGGACACATTTTTGCAATCGTCAATTTAGAGCGCTAATGGCGAAATATAATGTGACACATCGTGTCGCTACTGCTTTCCACCCCCAAACCAATGAGCAGGCAGAGGTCTCGAACAGAGAAATCAAGCGAATTTTAGAGAAACTGTTGAATCCATCGAGGAAGGATTGGTCAGTGAAGCTGGATTTGGCCGTGTGGGCCTATAGAACCGCGTATAAGACACCCTTGGGAATGTCTCCCTTTCAGTTGGTGTATGGTAAGGCGTGCCATTTGCCTGCCGAGCTAGAGCACAAGGCATTTTGGGCCTTACAGAAATTGAACTTCGATATGAAAGCTGCGGGTGAAAAATGTCTACTTCAACTTAATGAACTTGAGGAGTTTCGTGCACAAGCTTACGAGAATAACAAAATGTATAAGGAGAAGGTCAAGAGGTGGCATGACAGAAGGTTGGTGCACAAGACCTTTGCACCAGGTGAATCAGTTTTATTGTTCAATTCTCATCTTAAACTCTTTCCAAGGAAGCTCAAGTCAAGATGGTCGGGACCGTTTGTAGTGAAGACAGTGTTCCCGCATGGTGCTGTTGAGGTTTATGAAAAGTCACCTGATCAATCTTTTAAGGTTAACGGACAGAGGTTAAAACACTACTTTGGTGGAACGGTGAACCGTGAAGCGGTCGTCACCGCCCTCGCCACTACGTGATTCAGCGAAGAATGTCAAGCTAATGACATTAAACGAGCGCTTCTTGGGAGGCAACCCAAGCCTTGATTGTATATCTTGTATATGTTCTTTTCTTTTTAAAAAAAAATGAACAGTGACTTTGTGTTATGTTGTTCATGGTGCTGGCACTAGTGGTCAGGGAGCGGCTGCTCCGCCACGTGCACCAAGAGTTGATAGAGCTGAGAGTTCGAGAGCAGCTTCACATCAGGGTATGGTGGATATGGCAGTTCTGGATAATTACTTTCGTGGCATGACTCGTAGGTTGGATTCTATGACTAGGAGGATGGATGCTATGCATGTTAGCAGCCGACAGTATTCCGAGGACATGGTCGTTGCTTTGGATGCAGCTTTTCAGTCACCAGGTACAGCAGTACAGTGGCCTATTTTTGGAGCGCGGACTCAGTATCCACCAGATTCACCCGAGGAGGGTGATGACTCTGATGAGTAGGTATGTTTCCTACTATCCCTCGTATTTACTTTCATTCAATGAGGGCATTGAATATTTTAAGTTTGGGGGTGATTTGGGGGATTAGTAGTTGTATTTGTTGTTATATTATGTGTGCATATAGGATATCATGCTTTGCATATTAGTAGTAGTTCATGCATGTATGTTTGTATTATCTACGTTTGTTTCATGTAGGACATTTTGTTTTGTTTTTATTTTTCGTAAACCATGTGAGTTCATTTTAGTTGCATTTTCATGGCATGCATATTTAATGATCCCTTAGGACGAGCCGATTCTGATTGATAGGTAGATGTTTAATTGAGTGTGCTGATGATGAGTAGAGGGCTGATTTATAGTTCTTAGGAATTGACTTGCATGTTACGGCGACAAAATTTTTACACAAACTCGTTGGGTGCTTTTGGGCTAGGTTAGGGTCATGCTTGTTTGGATGTTTTGAGATTTAATCACCTGATTATATTTAGAATTTTCGTTATTCCCTTGATAGCGTAGGAGCATTAAAGTCTAAGTTTGGGGGAAACCAGGGATTTCATGCTAATAATTGTTAATAATGGTTAGGTGTCAAATGGCTAGTAGCCGGCTCATATTTATATGAGTAGTCTAGGGTTGGAATTGAGAATTCTCATTCAAGATGGCATATATGAAAAAAAAAAAAAAGAGAAAAGAAGAAAAAAAAAAAAGTCAAAAGTGTCAATTGTTTATATGCAAAATTAACCAGAGTGAGCTCTTTAATACTCGAGTAATTAAGTCCGAGGAGACTTAGTCCTAGTAACCTAAAGCCCTTGTGGTTTGGGATTGCTGACCTAACACTCGCAACATGGGTATTATTGTATAAGCCTTTAGGGGTCTCATTCATTGCACGGTTAAATAAGCATGCTTGTATATATGTGTCGTAGTAGTTAGTAATAAAACATGAATTCCTGGCTAACTTGAATAAGGATGGAGGTGTTCCTAGGTTATGAAGTGTCTACAGTTTATTCTATTTATAAACCCGTGATTGTCTTGGCGAAGGATATGTATGATTTTTGACCTAGTTTTGGAAGTATTTCTGATGAGTATTGCACACACGCACGTTTCTGTCATGTACTGTTAGTATACGGGGACTTAGTCGAGCTTTGCTTGGATTTATTCGCATTCTTTGAGATATGTGCTTGTTTGTTGGTTTTGGTGAGTTTGAAGGGGATCTTTGCATTTTTCATATTAGTTGCATTCATGCATTGCATTGCATTAGGTTAAATGGATTTTGTGGGTACATTCGCTATAGGCCCTCACGAGACCTTACTCGTCCACTAGGGCTGCCTAGGGGTTTAAAGGGCTTGTTGCATATGCCAAATGCAACCGTGATCACCTACGGAAGTGGTACTAGTTAGTTAGTTAGTTATTGTTTATGCTTGAGGACAAGCATCGGTTTAAGTTTGGGGGTGTGATAAGTGTATTTTATATCCACTTGGAACATTCCATATCGGCTTAAATTGGTGAACTTGGACTCAAGTTTGTGGTATTTTTGATGTGTTTTGCTTAATTGTGCAGGTTTGCAAGAATGTCGATTAGGGATGAATTTTCCGTTGTTTGGAGTTGATTTATGATATGGAATGAAGAATTGCGTCTTAATATCAACTACCAAGAGGGTTATGATTCAAGGAATTGAAGACGGGAAGTTCGTGCAAAAAGAACGGAAGAAAACGGCTCAAAAACGAAGAAAATGGAGGAAAATCAGCCTTGGGCAGAAATTATGTGCGCCTGGAGCGCATGGATCAGAAATTTTGTGCGCCTGGAGCACACAAATGGGCGCCTGGAGCGCATAAAGTCGCTGGAAAAATCCTGTAATGTTCGTTTTGCCCCTCTTTCGAATTCTAGTTGTATTTTTGGTTCCCAAACCTAATTCTAATGGTATTGTAGGTTGTTTTACTTGTTGGCAAGATAATTAGGTCTATAAAAAACACATCTTAGCCTTGTAATTTAGGAGAATTATCATTGTAACACAGTAGAGAGGTCAAGAAAAAGAGGGGAAACAACTTCCAAGGTGACGGCAAGGAAGAATCACACTCAAGTTCAAGATCTAGGGTTTTCTATATTGTTTATTTTCTGAATCTTCAACTTAGTACTTTGTTATCTATTGGATTTTTATTAAGTATTCTATTCTCAATCATTAATTGTTTTCAGTTCTTTGTTTTAATTATGCTATCAATTTAACCCATGATGGTGCTAAGTTCAATCATGAACTAAACACTCTCATGGGGTTCTAATGGAGTGTTTTGTGGATTCTAGTAGTTGATAGTTTTGACAACATATGCTTGTGATTGAAAATAAGGTTGCCTGACGTGGTTGTGTTAATTTATATAGATGCGTAGCTAATATTCGAAAGTGGATTTAGAGATTAGGGCTTGCCATGTTAGCATAGGCTTATGACGGCTTCTCCGCATATCGGTAGTATAGATTCGAAAGAACATTACTCCCCTATGTAGTTGATAGTGGAACTTATGATTAAATTGATTATGTCACCCAATCTCATAGACGTATAGTGATTTGGATGTAATTGATGCCTGTAAAACTTCTATCTTAATTGTAGATGATTTATGGATTGGTATGAGTTTATTGAAAGATAGCTTGTACTTCCTTCGTGTTCCCACTAGCTACCTTAATAATCACAGTGCATTGAGTCTTGACAGTTAATCTAGATGAAACAACTCATGAAGTTGGAACCCTGTGTTTCTCTCATATCAGTAAAATCTCCTTAGTAAGTTTTTAGTAGTATAATCTAGTTAAAACAACACAAAAATTGTTACTACACCAAGCAATTGTAATTTAACCATACATTGTTGAATAGGCACATTCACATAATTCACCGAGTCTTCGTGGGAACGATCCCTATTTATCCATATTACTCTTGACTGCGTATACTTGCGTAGTTTTTAGCGAACAGCAGGCCTAGTCATGCAAAGCCCCGATGGGTTCAAACTATCTTAGTAGGACTTAGCTTCATATTTATCTAGTAGAAGTAGAAATAAGGTTCGATGAAACCATTGCAGAGCATGTTGCTCCGAATAGGAGAGTAGTACCCTATGTAAGGGTTGAACCTATTTCAAGTTATTAATGCAAGTTTGCTTTTCGTTCTATGATTTTATGTGCCAAACACCTGATGTGTGTAAGTCAAAGATGACCAAGTACCAAAAATAAAAGAATACGCGAATGGAAACAAACAAACGCATAAATAAAAACCCTGAATGGTCGAGAATTAGGTTACAGTACAACCAAATAAGAGTTTAAGTCCTTGAAGGACCCTAAATAAAAGACAAGTTGATTAAAAAGCCACATCTGGCAATCAAAGCCATGCAAGGCTGTGGAGGCTAAGGACTAGCTACTCTTCAATATTCAATTTTTAAGCACTTGGGTTGAGAATCCAAGGACGAAGACCAACATAGAACATTGCATTCCAGTCCTAAGATTAAGGGATATAAGAATATCATTGAACAAGGATTTAGAAGTTCAAGCAAGTTTTCGTCTCAGAAGTTTAAAAGGCAAGAAGCCCACGAGATTGTATTTCTCGAAATCTAAATCGAGGAATCAACCTTAGATCCTTGACCTAGAATCAAGAAAAACGAGAAGCAAAGATAGGTTTGAAAACCCTGAAATCAGGACAAAGGTTTGAGACAATCCATGAAAGTCATGAAGTCAAATAAGGGATCCTAGAGAACTTTAGTTTGATATCAATCCAAAAGAAAGGTTTTGAATACTTGGTAGTCGAAATATGAACACCAATGTTGAACATGTGAACATCAACCTCGAATCCTCGGTGGAAAACACGAGATATTAGCCATGAAATGGAGATTGAAAACCTCTTGGGGAAGGTTCAAGACCTCATGAAGGCCAAGATTAGGTATGAAGGCCAAGATTAGGTATGAAGGCCAAACTTGAGGGGGTCATGAACCTCCAATCATGATCAAAAGGTTGAAACTTCAAGTCAAAACTTGAAAACCAATATAAAGTTTTGGATTCTCGATCCAGATCGCCAATGTTGAACATCTGAACACCAGCGTTGAACACTTGAATATTAACCCTGAAATGGAGATTAAAAACCTCTTAGGGAAGGTTCAAGACCTCATGGGGCCGACCAGAAGCTAATAAGGCCTTCAGCCAACCTTAAGGAGCCGACCAGAGGCTCTAGAGGGGCTTCAGCCGACCAGAAACCTTCTAGTCTTGGACCGACAGCTCTGATATATGTTTTGGTGGTTTAAAATACCCAAAACTTGGCTTGAAACCATGTGATGGTAGTCCAATATGCTCTCTTTCATTAAACTCTAAACTTCAAGGTTAGAGTTTAAAGAATTCCTTGATTTGAAAACCTTTGATTTTGAACATCGACGTTCAACACTCGAACAGCCCCAAGGCCGAGCACATGCCAACCGAGAGGCCGCCCGAGAAGCCCCAGGAACCTAGACAAGCATTATAGCCATGATGGCCAACCGATTTGAGAAAGGTTATTTTAAAAACTCTAGGTTGACATCAACCCAAGATGAGGAGTCTACAAGAGCCATTTACCAAAGGCTAATAAGGAATATTTTTGCACCCTTGACAGGGAAGACCATGGAGGTCTACGTGGATGACATGTTAGCCAAGAGGCTATTCAAGGCATACCATATTAAGAAACTCAAAGAGGCATTTGAAGTGATAAGGCACCACAAGATGATGTTGAATCCAGCCAAGTGTACTTTTGGCGTGGGATCTGGAAATCTTTTGGGTCTGATGGTTTCGAAGCGAGGCACAGAAGCCAACCCTGATAAGATCAAGGCAATCCTAGATATGGAATCATCATGTTCCATAAAGGGCATACGGAAATTGACTGGAAGAATTACAGCCTTAGGGAGATTCATCTCCAAGTCTGGAAACAAGTGTTTGGCTTTCTTTCAAACATCAAAGAGAGTAAAGGATTTTGAGTGGACTACGGAAATCCAAGAGGCCTTTGAGCAGCTGAAGCCCCGTTGTTGGCCAAATCTAGTCCCGGAGACACCCTTTATTTATACTTGGCAATATCTAAGCAAGCATTGAGGGTTGTGCTCATTAAAGAAAAAACTAAGGTTCACAAACCCATCTACTATGTTAGCAAGGTGCTCCATGAAGCCGAATTGAACTACTGCGCTATAAAGAAGTTTGTTTTAGCCATGACCATAGCCTCAAGAAAATTAAGACCTCTTTTAGTCACAAAAAGTCGAAGTCTTGACAGACCAACCATTTAGAAACATCATGCACAACCCGAAGGCTAGTAGGAGATTGATTATATGGGCAATAGAACTCGGATAATTTGATATCGCGTACAATCCTCGAATTGCAATTAAGCCACAGGCACTTGCGGACTTCGTGGTTGAATGTACCATTGACAACCAAGAAGTCGGGGCAGGAAGGCACAACACCCTAGCAAGGGCAAGATGAGACACCCTAAGAGGGAGGGAAAGATGAAGTTCAGAAGGAATATTGGGTGACCCTAGCAAGGGCAAGATGAGACACCCCAAGAGAGAGAGAAAGGTGAAGTTCAGAAGGAATATTGGGTGACCTATTTTGATGGGGCATCAAAAACAAAAACAAGTAGAGCTCGTTTAGTTCTACTGACCATTGATAGCTCACGATTGAATATGCCTTGAAGTTGAATTTATCAACAACCAATAACGAGGTAGAGTATGAAGCCTTAATAGCCGGACTAGGCTTGGCTCTAGCCATGAGGGCCAAATCTGTGGAGACTCAAGGCTGGTGATAGCCCAAGAGAATGGAGATTTTGAAGCCAAAGATGAAACGATGATGAAATACCAGAGGATTATAAAATCACAGTTGATATGGTTCGAGGAATGCCTCCTTGTATAACGACCGATGCCTTGTCTAAATTCACCTCGTCTGAAATCAAGAATTACACTAGAAGTGTCTACTATCAGGTCTTGGAGACCCCCACTATAGAGCACAAGTTGTTGGCATCCATCGACGTTGGAAGTTGCTGGATAGATCCCCATCAAAGCTCATCTTGAGACTGGTTGGCTCCCTGATAATGCCTTGGAGGCACGGAAACTATCAATGAGAGCATTGAGATATGTATTGATCTAAGCCTTGATGGCTACCAAGGCTGTAGGCCTCCACTCGAGCTAGTCGTTTGAATTCAAGGTCTCGAATCAAGGATTCAGCAAATGGGTCGAAGCCCTGATGGTCTCTCAAACATACGCACAGATGCTAGATATACCCATGAAAAAACTATTTTGGCTCTAAAAGTGCCTTAAACGATGTTTTTTGGGGTCGAAAAGTGGGGCCAATAGAGCTCTGAAAGACCTTCGATTTGATATATCGTGGGTCTCATTCGGAGTAACGAGTCAAAAGTTACGGATGATTTTGTGCATACGATGCTTTTTCAACAAAATTCAAACCAAGGCAAGGTCCTATGAACATATGAAGAAGGTTGGAATCAAAATCAAGGGTAAAAAACCAACCAAAATATCCTAGACTTGAAGTCAGGTGTTGAAAACAAGGGAATTCCTTGAATAAGCAACTAAGAAACAAGGACCTCTGTGATAAGGGGGGCAAGGCCAAGGTTGTTTGAAACACCCTATTGTAAGTATGCAAGGATGTCTGCAAGCTAAGGGTCATAGTTTAACCCAAGAGTTCAAGAACAAGTTAAGACCCAGAAGGTCCTGAAATCTAAGAAGTAGGTTGTTTGAGATCAAGGATCACAAAACCAACCATGGTGTTTTAAACTCACTCTAGAAACAAGGAGGGGAGTTCAAAACAAGATTTGGCTTTGGTCAAAGTCAAGGTCAAAAGTCAAAGTCAAAGGTCAAAGTCAAATAGTCAAAATTTCGCAAAATTCAAAAAAAAAAATTTGGAGGGGGCCAGGCGACCAGGGGTGGCCGACCAGGCACCCTTGTCCAAATGGCCGACCAGGCCTAGCCAACCAGAAGAGATGGGAGGAAAAATGGGTCCAGGTGTTTAAATGGGTCCAAGTGTTGCGAACACCTGGACCCCTAGCTGATTCGTTTGGCCCCAGAACGCTAAAAAATGCTCTGTTTGAGCTCAAATTTGAGATTCAAGAACCTTATAAGGTCCTCTACAAGCCTATGTATGTTCCCAAGTGATTTCAAGAAGTTGAAAAAATGACCTTGTTTGAAACAAGGTCTGGTTTGAAAACCAGCTTAAAATGAGGCATTTGCCTCCAAAACGTTCAAAAAGGCATGTTTTCAAGTGATTCTTCTTCATACCAGGAGATTATAAGAATCCCTATCATATAAGCTCAACTTCAAAATTTGGGTTTAGGAATGTCAGGGGTGTTCAAAACCAGGAGGGTGTTCGAAACCAGGAAGGTGTTCAAAACCAGGAGGGTAAAACACCTTACCTTTTATATTTTATCTAATTAAAATTTCTTCTTTTCTAAAAAAACTACAGGCAGTTTTATTAAATAAAATAAAATAATTTTTTTTTGTCAGAAAAAAATTAAGTTATAGTATTATAATTAATAATAACAACCAATTAACTTTTTAGTAAAAACACATTACCCTTTTGAGAAAACCGGGCCTGAGGTTGTCCTCAGGGATTTCTCCTGAGGTTATAATACAAAAAGGCTATAAAACAAGTAGGCCCCACAGAGGCATTTTTGTAAATATCAAACTTTTCTCAGTAATTTACCTAGTACCCTTATTTTTGTATTAAAAATATTTTTACCTCAGGGTTCTACCTGAGGCCATCCTCAGGCACATCAATCCCTTACCCTTTTATATTTTTTCTAATTAAAACCTATCATTTTTCAATAATTTCAGGGGCATTTTTATTTAAATGAAATAAAAATATTATAATAGCTTAATCGATTACCTTTTTTTTAATTAGATAAAACATTTCATGTTTTCTATATTTTCAAAGTAAAGTCCCCCCTTTTCTAAATATATAATAAGTAACATATATATAATTATTACCAAAACTTATCATTTAAAATTTTAAGCCTACAAAATTCCTCTCTTAAAATTTTCAATTCAAATTAGAAAAAGTTTTTATTATATTAAAGAAAAACCGTGCATTGTATTGGTTTTAAACTACAATATAATAAGTAAACTTGAGATCTTTTGTAGTTTGTAGTTTTGATTAACGAACAAAAGAACAGCCGTTAGATCTTCTCAAGTAGATGGGAATTGTTTGATTAAAGAGTATTTAATTTTTTAATATTCAAAATACTAACAAAGATTTTAGGTTCGAATCCCATCAATTACATATTAAAATTAAAAATATTGTTAAGTTCTAAAGATACAAGCAAAAGACATTGTTATTGCTATTTTGTTGAAACTATGTTTCATTTAATATAAAAAAAAGATTGTGCATTGCAGGGGTTATAAGTGTTGAGTATTGAACACACACGAGAATACAGAGGGGGGTGAATGGATCCTCAAACTTTTCTTCTTCTGATAAGTGTTTTAGGTGAAGGTTTTTTTAACTTGGTTCGAATCTGGTTGTGTAACAGAGTGTGTTTGTGTTTAACAGATTATGTAAGTGCGGAATATAAACACAAGAACACGATATCACTTTAATCTAATATTGTATTAGATAAAGATCTGCTACAATCTGTGAATACAAATGTTAGTATTCTCATCTTCTTTCTCAGAGAGATATTACAAGTAAAAACTATAGATCACTCTGTTTGATACTTGCTAAAGAAGTAGGGTTGTTCACTTATATCACGTGAACAACTTGCTTACAACAAATAAGGTAGCAAACAAATTTGCTTTTTAATGTGTCTATCCTATTTGAGTAAACATCCAAACTGTTACGGATTTGACTTCTTAGAACTCTGTTCAGATCCACTTCTTTAGCTCTTTTTCTTTTGTACTATCTCTCCAAGCTTCTTTGTAGGCTTTCCAACGTGCTTTACAGTATGTGGTCCATAAAGCGTCTTGGCTTGTTGCAGGTCTCTGACTTGTACCATTCTTCAGTATTTTGTCTCCAAGATTGTATTCGAGAAGTAACTCTGTTGGTGATTCGAGAACTAGACTTGGCTTAATCGATAACTCTGAGTTCTCGAATACTGTTGAACTGACATATCGAATCACTTCTCGAATAAGTCTTTTCTTCAGGAATCCTTGAGATATCGAATAGAGCATTTTACTTATCGAATCCCTGAGATATCGAACAGCTTCTTTAGTCCTTGAGATATCGAATAGAGCATTGACTTGTTGACTTTTAGAGAACTCGAATGATGCTTTGACTTGTTGACTTCTTGAGTTCTCGAATAGAGTATTAGACATGTCGAATCTCTGAGTTCTCGAATGAGGCTTTGACTAGTTGACCTCCAGAGATATCGAACAGTGTCTTTTGAGATATCGAATCCCTGACTTCTCGAATGCTAGACTTCTCGAATATAATAAACATACTTCTCGAATTGGTACTTAGGCAAATATTCATTCTCCAAATTCCCACTGTGTTTATTTTGACAGTCTTGATCTTCAAGCTTGAGGCATGATCCTTAGAACTTCTTTCAAGCATTATTCTCTGACTGTAATTACAGTTACACAGGTAGAATTTGATGCCTGTTATAAGTACTACAGCAAGTAGAAACTCTACAACTACAGGTTCCCTCAGTTAAGAGGTCATGTAGGTAATGCAAAGCATTACAGACAATTAGACTTGTTATTAGATGTATACAGGCATGCCTCTGTGACTAAAAATCTCCCCCTAATTGTGAGTAAGACCCTTAGTCACAATTTCATGTATGATAACAAGCCTATCATACAAAAAGGTAAAACTTGAAAAGTACAGGTATGTAACTTGATTGAAAATACAAAGAGAACCTTACAAGTTATGAAGAATTACTAGCCATATCTATTTGGATTCATCTCTTGAGCTTTGGCTTGCAGATTCTCATTTTTCTTCTTTTCTTCAGCTTCTTTATCTTTCTTCTTTGCATTTTCTTCCATAGCAAGAACAATGTCTTCTATGGCAGTGAGTTCCTCAATTAGAGGAGAGCCTGATAGATCTTTAAGAACTTCATTCAGCTGTTTCTCAGAGTAGGAACTGATGTAGTCCATTCTAATCTTCACAGTTCTTCCATATTTCTTGTATTCAATAATGTAAGGATTATACTAGACTCTACATAGACCCATGGCTCTTAACTCATCAGCCATAGCTTTCATAGCAGCAAACTCTCCTCTCTTTTCTTTAACAACTCCTCACTTTTCTTTTTCCGTTCTGCCTGGTGATCTCTCTTCATCTTTACAAAGTCAATCAACTCCAGCTTCCATACTCTTTCCACTCTATCTTTAGAATCCAACATAGCAATAATCCTTTCTATACCATCTAGCTTGCCCCAATGCTGACATGTCCCTTGCTTGAATTTCTTCTGTCTTCCATCAGTGTATTTAACTTCAAGGCAGTTATCAACAATGGCAACATGGTAGATTCTTTGAGCCCATAGGAATTGTAGTTGGTCTTCATCAAAGTCTTCATCTAGTGGTTGGAGTTTTAATCCTGGAATGATAGTTAGGGCCCTTGATTTAGATGGCTTCACTTTTCTTGCAGCATGCTTGAATTTAATCTTTTAATTTCAATGCTTGGCAGAAACTTATAACCTTTGCTTGTAGACCACTGTAGTATACCATTAGCAGCGTGCTTTTGGAAACATACAGATGGTTTCTTGATTTGTATCTTCTTCTCTTCTTGAGGTGGCAAAATAGTTGTAGAAGCCATAGATGTAGATTTAGATAGGTCATTACTAACTGTATTCACCCTAGACTTGGAGTCTTGTGTTGTGGTGAGATTACTGCTAGCAATGCCTATAGCTTGCTATTTTCCATTCTTCCTCTCATAGACTTTGCCTTGGTCATCATCTCCTTTCTTATCCTTGCTATCCTTCTTCTTCTTTTTGTACTCATCACCCTTATCACTCCTGTGATGACTTCTTCTTCCATCACCTTTGTCTTCATTCTCATCATCCTTATCCCTCCTATTTTTGGCCATTTATGGAATTGCACCAGTAGCAATGAATGTTCTGAGAATATGTAGTGCCTTTATTTCTTCAGCAGTTCTTATCCCCTTCTTCTTCTGTAGTTGATCAACAATATCAATGATGAGTCTGTCGTTCTGAAGAGTAAGATGACTAGGAATGACCAGTTGCTTGACATCTTGAATTTTGGTACCAGACTGGTAAAGAATGGTTCTTGGATTAGTGCACACTTTAGGTAGTCTAGCCTGTTGCTCATTCCTTAAGTCATTGTACAGACTTCTGTTATTCTCATTGACATTTCTCTTCTCAATCAGTTTGATTAGGGCATCTACCTCTGTGAACTTTAGAGCTTGTAGAGTTTTGTAGTTTATATGCCATATCTTAGATTTTGAAATCATCAGTATTTCCTTGAGCCATGAGCTGTTGACCTTCTTGGGTATCAAAATGAAATATTCAATCTGATCCTTCAAACTCCTCAGATAGAGTAAAGTGTCACCAGCCTGTTCCTTTAGGGATTTCAGAAACTCCAAGAATGCTTCATCATGATAGACATTTGAGTTAGCAATTTCTTGTAGCTTGGCCTCAGTAATCAGCTTCACTTCTACAGGCTTGGCTCTTTAAGTCTTGGGGATTTGAGGCTTGTCAGATGGCATACACCCTGCAACTACAGTAGTAGTGATGGATTTCTTCTGGCCACATGGAGTAGTGACATGCACAGTTGGTAAAGTAACCACTGGCAGAGAGGATGGAGGTTCATCAATCTTGGCTTTCCCTTTTTCCTTGAACATGAGGTGTAGTCCTTGTTTTTGACTTACCACCCTCCTTAATAATTATGCCTTTCTCCTTAGGTCTCTCCTCTCTAGGCTTTTCCCCCTGTGATTTTGAGCTCCTTACAGTCCTCCTCTCCCCCTTAGGCTTGTTGTCAGGCACAGAGGCTTTAGCAGGGGCCTTTGGATAAGAGAAGGTGGGGTTGACATAATCTCCAGGTAGAGGGAGTCCCATATGCTACAACATAGCAGACAACATCTGTTGTTGATTAAGAAGAACCTCAGCTGTAGAGGTAGCTTGAGTGTCCAACTTTTCATGGAGGAGTGCAACAGTGCCTGTGAGCTGAGCATTTGATTGTTTGAGTGAGCTCACTTCCTTTTCTAGAGTATCCACCTTGGTGAATAGCTCAGCAGCTTTAAAACCAGAGAGAGATTGTTCCTTGAGCCTCATCACTTCAAACTTGGACATATTGTGCACAGGGACTTTAGTCACCAACTTATCTCCATACTTATTTGCAAAGAGGGTTCTCATCATAGCATTGGCATCAGTAGTCTGACCAGAGAGATTCTGAACTTGAGTTGCTAGATTTCTGATAGTACCATGAAGCAAAGCTAAGCCATTGTCCATCTTGATGCAGGTAGAGTTGCAGTCTTTTATGGTTTTGAGAACAGGATCTATAGTTGGAAACTGGGCAACAAATTCTCTCTTGATTTCTCCCACTGTCTTGGCTGTTTCATCACATACTTTGTTGACTTCTGTCTTAACACCCTTGCCAAGATAGTGTGCAGCCTTGAGGAATCCCTTGTAAGAATCATTCATGGCTTCATACACCTCACCAGGAGTAAGAGATTTAGCATTTGAACCTAGTGAGGTGAGATACTCCTCTCTTAGATATTTGAGGGCTTCATTGAGAGTAATATCATACTTCCCTTGCAGCCAGGCATCTATATTCCCATCTCTCTCAGCCTCATCTGCTATTTTCTCCTTTTGCATCTCCACATCTTCCTTATGGCATAGCAGAATGGCTTCATAATCAGAATTTGAAATGTTGGAGGTGACAAGATGTTGAGCTCTTTTTACAAACTCAGGAATCTGATCCATAACTAAGCTTTGAAGTGCTTCAACCGTCAATTGTGGTGGAACAGACCCTGATCCTGAAGCACTGTCATATTGCACAGGCTTCAGCCATTGTGACATAAAGTCAGAGCTAGAGCTAGGCAACTTCTGCAATCGGATGGAATGACTCTACTACTGGTGTCTTCACAGAAGTGGGATGATTTACACCAATAGTTGACACAGGCACAAAGTCTCTAGTGAATCCTCTATGTTTTTTATGGTGTCATTAGGATATGCTCCAGCTAGCATTTCCTCACCATCTAAATGTGGTTCCTGGGTGGTGAGCAAAGTGTCATGCACTAAGTCACTTTAGTCCATTGGCTCACCAAGAGAGGAAAATTCTTGGTGATTAATTCCTTGCTCCTCAATTGCTTGAGTTGCAGGATCCAAAGAAATTTGAGTGTGGGACTCTGGAAGAGTAGTGTCTTTTAGAATGGATTTTGGCAACTCCCCCTGAGAAATAGAGGGAGTTTCAATATTGATGTGCTATCCACTCTGTGTTGTGCCGGCCTTATCACTCCCATGTGCTGACTTATTACAGGATTGTGCATTAGGGAGGATGCTTGATTCTATAAATGCATCCTGTTGAGAGGATACATCTAGTGAACTGTGTGCCCCTGATTTTACAACTTCACCCATTTGTGTGACTGAAGAGGTGGTTTGCTTAACTTTCTTCTTCTTTGGTCTGTGTAAAGGTGACTCAGGTGCGTCACTTTCCAAACCTAGCTCTATAGCCAAGGCTGCTTCAGTTAAGATTTTTAGAGGTTCAGAAGCAACCTGTTTTCTCTTCTTCTCCTTTTTACTAACACCACCCTGTTGAGAGGATAATGTAGGTGGCTCTGTGTTTGGTAGAGTGTTTTTTTGATGGGGTTGGTTAGCAGGCCTTGGGTTAGCATCTTGTTCTACTTGCTTAGGCCTAGCTAACTCAGATTTAGAGGTAAATATTGGCATGTTGTGGGGGTAAGTCCTAAATAAACTCTCCATATGGGGAGTTGTTTTAAGTCTTACATCCACATCATTCCTAGTCTCCAAGATACCAAAAATGAGTTTGGTCATGGATTTCAGATAGCCTATTCTATTTCTATTCATCCCAGGCAATTCAATCAGTTTATTATCTACAAAATTGAGAGTAGATTGAATAAAACGAGGGAAGAAGATTTCATTACCTCTCTTGGTTGAGTTCTTACCAAGTCTCCCATACAGCTCCTGCATTATGATTAGTCCAACATTAATCCTTTTCCCATATGCTAGGGCATAGCCTATTTGTTGAACAGGTGTACTGATTTGGTCAAAGCTAGACTTCCTTGATGTGAAGACTTGGAGAAGAATGGCAAAGACCCTCCATTCTTTTCTCAAGAACTTCCTATTCAAATTTCCAAGTTTGATTTTATCTGAGTAGTTGATAAAATCAAAGAAGTCCTCCAATTCAGCATTAGTGGCTAGTGGGTCATACACTCCTTGTTGTACCCCAGTGCTTGATTCATGTCTGCAGTAATGATGGTGATCTCCTTGTCCTGAATCTTGCAGTAGACTACGTATGAGGTTATAGCATTCTCAAGAGCAATGACCTCCACAGTAGCAGTCCTCCAGAATTGTTCTAGCAAATCTAGATACAGTGTTGGGTTGGCTGAAAGTGCATCCTTGATGTAGGACTCAGACATCCAATGAACAAAGCACTTGAAATTAGCATTGGGTGCTTCCACATCACTAGTAATAGCAATGAAGTTGGTGTGGGTAGGAATTGTGAGTTGGGTATTTGCCATTGTTACACAGAGAGACGAGAGAAGAGAATGAAGGTTGAAGAAGAAATTTAGCTTTTGAGGTTAGGGTTTTCAGAGGTTTTAGAACTTTAGATGCTTGAGAAATCGAGTGAAATGAAACGAATAGATGTAAAGCTGTATAAGTATGAAGTACTTGAATTGTCGATTAGATATATGTTTTGTATCGACAAGTCAGTCATTCGAGAAGTAGAAATCAACTATTCGATAAGTCAATAAAGGCTTAATCGATATCTCAAGAAGTTTGTAACTCACAACTGGCTATTATCTAACTTAGAAATAATTCCAAATTAAATAAAATATGTTTTTATGAGTGATTTAAAATTCTGAATAAAAATCCAAAACGGTTAAGATTCAGCGAAAATTCAGCCTTTTCAAATGATTCGACAACTCAAATGTTCTATTCGAGAACTCAGTCATTAGAGAACTCAAATGTTCTATTCGAGAACTCAGTCATTAGAGAACTCAAATGTCCTATTCGAGAAGTCAAGCAAGTCTCTGTTCGATTTCTCCAAAATGTACTATTCGAGGACTCAAGAGTGTTCCAAATAGACTTGTTAGAGAAGTCAACCATAGACAGGAAAGTCATTCGAGAAGTCTTACTTATCGAGCTACACTTTTCACTCATAAAAGTTAATTTTCACTATCTTTTCAAAATTCACCAGAATTATTCAAATGAAGAATATTCTAACAAATTAAATAGTGATAGTCTTAAAATTTCATAGAAATTTCAAGCTAATTCAAATATGATTTTCAACATATGCAACAGATTTGAAATATTTATAAATCATATTTCGGCCAACACTTACTTCAAAAATATTGAGAATTTAGATAAAGTAAGTGTTTACTGCTGCAACAATCTAGTTGATATTTTCACTTAGCCAGATTCTGAAGAATTCAGCATTCCAATCTCACTAACCAACCTTGTGAAGGTGGCTTCATCCAATGGCTTAGTGAATATATCAACTAATTGTTTATCTGTAAGAACATAATGCAACTCAATGGTTCCATTATTTGCATGCTCCCTAATGAAATGATATCTGATGTCAATGTGCTTTGTCCTAGAATGATTTACAGGATTGGCAACTATAGAGATTGCACTTGTGTTGTCACACATGATTGGAATTCTTTCCAACACAAGTCCATAATCTCTAAGCTGATTTCTAATCCAAAGCATTTGAGCACAGCAACTTCCAGCAGCTATGTATTCAGCCTCAGCTGTGGAAGTTGACACAGATTGTTGTTTCTTGCTGTACCAAGAGACTAACCTTTGTCCAAGAAACTAGCAGCTACCTGAGGTGCTTTTCCTATCCACTCTGCATCAAGCATAATCAGCATCAGAATAACCAACCAGATTGAACCCTGTGTCCTTAGGATACCATAAGCCCAAGTTTGGAGTGCCCTTCAGATATCTAAAGATCCTTTTTATAGCAATCAAATGTGACTCCTTTGGATTTGATTGAAACCTTGCACACAGACATGTAGCAAACATGATGTCTGGCCTACTTGCAGTAAGATAGAGTAGAGAACCAACCATGCCTCTGTAGACTGAGATATCTACTCTCTTGACTTTGACATCTTCATCCAATTTGGCGGCAGTGGCCATGGGTGTCTTTGCAGGTGAGCAGTCTTCTAAGTCAAACTTCTTTAATAAATCCTTGATGTACTTGGCTTGACTGATGAAGATACCATCCTTCCTCTGACTAACTTGCAATCCAAGAAAGAATGTTAACTCTCCCATCATACTCATCTCATATCTGCTTTGCATGAGCTTAGAGAATTTCTCACACAGCTTCTCATTTGTAGAGCCAAATATGATATCATCCACATAGATCTGAACTAGGATAATATCATTACCATGCTTCTTGTAAAATAGTGTCTTGTCAAATGTGCCTCTAATGAATTGATTTTCAAGAAGGAACTGTGATAAAGTGTCATACCATGCCCTTGGAGCCTGCTTAAGTCCATACAATGCCTTAAGCAATCTGTAGACAAATTCTGGGAAATGTGGATCCTCAAAGCCAGGTGGTTGTTGCACATAAACTTCTTCTTCCAACTCCCCATTCAGAAATGCACTCTTGACATCCATTTGATAGACTTTAAAGTTTGAATGAGCAGCAAATGCCAAGAAGATTCTGATGGCTTCCAATCTAGCAACAGGAGCAAATGTCTTATCATAGTCAATCCCTTCCTGTTGAGAGTATCCTTTTGCAACCAACCTTGCTTTATTTCTTATTATTACACCATCTTCATCCATCTTATTCTTCAGAACCCATTTTGTTCCAACAATGGTTTTGTTCTTTGGTGCAGGCACAAGTTCCCATACTTTGTTTCTTTCAAATTGATTCATCTCCTCTTGCATAGAAATAATCCAATCTGGATCCAACAGTGCATCATCAAGTTTCTTAGGCTTAATCTGAGATAGAAAGCAACCATAGAGACACTCATTTTGAGTTTCTCTCCTAGTTCTCACTCCTGCATTTGGATCTCCAATAATTTGCTCTACAGTGTGTGACCTATCCCATTTCCTTGAGTGCTTAGTTTGATTTCTCAACCTTGATGTTGCTTCATCCTTCAAGACATGATCACTTTCATTTTCTCCCCCTGTGAAGTTGCTACTACTCACATGTGTGTCTTGGATGCTAGTATCTTCACTGTTCGTTGGATTAGATTCTTCTCTTGCTTCATCATTCACTTGAGTTAGTTGAACTAGAGTTTCAACTTCAGTTTCAATCTCTTCATCAGAATCATCTAGATTATCAAACTTTAGTGGATCTCTATCTTCATCGTTAGCTTCTTCTAATCCAGGTAGTTTGCTGTCATCAAATGTCACATTTGTGCTTTCCATAACTTTCTTTTGACTGATGACATAAATCTTGTATGCAATTCTCTCCATAGAATAGCCAAGAAACATTCCTTTAAATGCCTTTACATCAAACTTCCCAACATATTCTGAATTGTCTTTCAACACAAAGCATTTCCTTCCAAAACTATGAACATACTTTAGAGTAGGCTTCTTTCCAGTAATCAAATTGTAAGGTGTCTTTCCAGTGTTTTTGTTGATGAGGGTTCTGTTCTGGATGTAACATGCAGTGCTCACAGCCTCAACCCAAAAACATGTAGGCATCTTTGCATCAAGGAACATTGTTCTAGCAGCCTCAATTAGAATTCTGTTCTTTCTCTCAACTACTCCATTTTGTTGTGGAGTCCTTGGAGCTGAGAACTGTTGAGAAATGCCATTCTCTTTGCAAAATGCTTCAAGTAAGGCATTTCTGAACTCTGTTCCATTATCACTTCTCAATGCAATCACACTTGCATTGTTGGCTTTTGCTTCCTTATCAACTTTCTTTATGTGCTCAATGATTACTTGGGGAGCCTCATCCTTTGATGCTAGAAATTCCACCCATATATACCTTGTGTAGTCATCAACCATCACTAGGGCATACTTCTTTCTTGAGAGTGACATAATATTGATAGGCCCAAACAAATCCATATGAATTAATTGCAGGGGCTTGGTGATTGATGTCACTGTCTTTGACTTGTGGATTGACCTTTTCATCTTTCCTTTTTGGCAAGCCTCACACACTCCTTCTTGACAGAATTCAAGTGTGGGCATTCCACTCACTAACTCTCTTTTGACTAGAGAATTAATGGCCTTGAAGTTCAGGTGTGATAACTTCTTGTGCCATAGCCAACAATCTTCATTTGATGCTTTTGAGTAGAAGCAACAAACTTTGTCCTTGTTTGCAGAGTCCATATTGGCTACAAACAGACTTCCTTTTCTTACTTCAGAAAGAACAAAATCACCAGTCTTCTTGTGGGTGATCAAACATTCATCTTTGTCAAAATTTACCTTGAATCCTCTATCAGTAAATTGACCAACACTTAGCAGATTATGCTTGAGACCCTTGACTAGTGCTACATCTTCAATGATGATATTACCAACTTTTAACTTGCCATATCACCAGTCATGTGATTTGAGCATCCACTATCCAAAATCCACACGACCTTCTTTTCACTCTCTTTGCCCTGCAAACACAAAGGTATTACTTCTTCTTTGGTACCCAAACAAGTTTGGGTCCACTTGGCTTAAAAACAGATTTATCAAAAACAGCATGCTCATCAACTTTCTTAGGACTGGTCTTCTTGTCACTGTTAGAAGTCTTAGAATCTAAATTCTTAGACATAGGTGACAGAGGTACCTTCCTTACTTGAGGAGGAATTGAAGACTCTGGCCTTGTGTAGTGTGTGTGAATGTTGTGACTGATGCAACCATCCATGAATTGTCTTCTCAAATTAAAACAGCTAGTCATAACATTCATGTTGCATGGCATACAGTCAAGTTTATCACAGAAAGGTGAATCTCTATGTCTTAAAGGCACAGAGCAATCATAGAAAGGCTTAGCTACACTACCAGTTGGTTTCTTGCATGCATGAGTTAAGTGATTAGTGCTAAAGTAGTTTTGACAAACTTTCCTAGGGGCATTTGGCAAATAAGCATAATTATTATTCTTGTTTATCCATAGCTTGTCATTTCTGTTTTGTTTCTTATTAGCCACTTTCTTCTCAGATTCATTTTTCCAAGCTGAAACAAACTTCACAAACTTCTCAGGTCTAGGTCTACCTCCTACTAGCTTCTTGGCTTTTGCCTTGACACTCTCACTCTTAGAGGATGCTGGTTGTTCACTAGACTGTGCCTCATCCTCATCATTCAACATTTGCTTAATGAGTAAGGCATCCTCATCAATTTCAAATGTTGGTTCTTTAAAAATTGGAGACTCAACCTTTTTCAAAATGTGAGGCACTTCATCCTGAACAACTATGTCATCTTCAATGACAGCATAGCCTTTCCTCTGTTTAAGAGTGCCATAGTCAAGTCCAATGGCAGCCTTGGGTTTAGCTTGGTTTTTCTCATGGTAGGACTGCAGTAGACTAGAGGAGTTCTTAAAGTCTTTGAGTTGAATTCATTCTCAGCTAGTTCATCCCTAAGAGCCTTCTCAACCTGACTAGCACATAGAACCTTATTCTGCAAATATTCAACTTCTTTCTTAAGGTTATCTACCTGCATAGCAGTTAGCTCAAGTTCCTCATTCTTCTTGTTTAACAATTCATTTTTAGCAGACAGTTTGGTGATCTCTTCATTAGCAGTAGTCATACTAGTATGAATATTAAACATTTCAATAGATAGTTGTTCAACCATGCATTTATACTCAGAAACAGACATATCTATGGTAGTGAGAGATGGTACCTGAGAGTCAGACATAGATTGTTCATCCTTGGAATCAGCCATCAAGGCATAGTTGCAGAATTCTTGCTCCTCTCCATCACTATCAGAGTCAACCCAACACTTCCCTTCAGCTATGTAGGCCTTGCCTTGTGTTTGCTTTTTCAAAAGGGCCTCATACTTAGCTTCAAGCTCTAGAAACTCCTTATCCTTCTTTTTAGGCTTCTTGCATTCACTAGCAAAATGCCCTAGGTCATTGCATCTATAACACCTTACAGATGACCTATCCACATGGCTGGTTTTGAATTTATTCTTGTTTGATTTCACATGTGCCTTCCTCTTGTTGAATGAATGGTTTCGGGGTCTAGGTTTGAAGGGTTTGTTCCTCTTGAATCTGATGTTTGGAAATTTTCTGGCCATGAAAGCATATGAAGTGTTTTCCATGCCATCTAGCTCTTCAAGAGTATAGAACTCTTCTTCTTCCTTCTCCTCAACAGGTTCAGTCACTTCACCTTCATTTTCTTCATCATCTACTATCTCTTCTATCCTCGGCTGACTTATAGATGCTTCTAGGTCTTGAACAGATTTGCTGACAATCAAGGCACATGATGTGTTTACCATTCTGCCTTGGTTGGCTTGGATAGCCCTCTTCTGAAGCAACTCAAGCTCATGAGTCTTTAAAACCCAATAGAGCACATCATATGTGACTTTGTTTAAATCTCTTTCTCTTAGAGAAATGACCCTTTGCTCTAGATGGTTTGGTGAAGACAATAGAAACTTCATGTTCAACTCCTTGGTGCTGTACACCTTCCCATTCATCTATAGCTCAGTCACCAGCTTGTGAAATCTTTCAAACATGTCAGTAATGCTTTCCTTGGTCTGAGCCATGAAAGCTTCATACTGTGTGACCAGTATCTGTTTCTTGTTTTCTCTAACCTCCTCTGTTCTTTCACATAACAGCTCAATATGATCCCACATCTCCTTTGCTATTTTGCAAGAGGCTATGTTAGCAAACATTGGCAGTTCCATAGAATCTATGATTAATAACATGAGATGACTGTCGAGAGCAACCATCTCCTATTCTGTCTCTGTCCAATTGGATGGTTCTTTAGCCACATAAGATCTTGGAATGGTTATAGTTCCAACAGTCTTTTCAGGAATCTCTTGTTGTGGAACAAAGGGACCATTCTTGAGTATCTCAGGATACAGAGGGTTAGCAGCTTTGATGAACAACAACATTTTAATCTTCCAGAGGTTGTAATTCTCTTTGTCGAACTTAGGGACCTTCACTGTTCCTGTAGTCTTTGGTGTATTCATGATCTTTTTCTGTTTTTAAATAAACAGCCTCCTCTGATACCACTTGTTGAGTATTGAACACACACGAGAATACAGAGGGGGGGGTGAATGGATTCTCAAACTTTTTTTTTATAAGTGTTTTAGGTGAAGGTTGTTTTAACTTGGTTTGAATCTGGTTGTGTAACAGAGTGTGTGTTTGTGTTTAATAGATTATGTAAGTGCGCAATATAATCACTTTAATCTAATATTGTATTAGATAAAGATCTGCTACAATCTGTGAATACAAATGTTAGTATTCTCAGCTTCTTTCTCAGAGAGATATTACATGTAAAAACTCTAGATCACTCTGTTTGATACTTGCTAAAGAATTAGGTTGTTCACTTATATCACGTGAACAACTTGCTTACAACAAATAAGGTAGCAAACAAATTTGCTTTTTAATGTGTCTATCCTTTTTGAATAAACATCCAAACTGTTACGGATTTAACTTCTTAGAACTCTGATCAGATCCACTTCTTTAGCTCTTTGTCTCTTGTACTATCTCTCCAAGCTTCTTTGTAGGATTTCCAACGTGCTTTACATTATGTGGTCCATAAAGAGTCTTGGCTTGTTGTAGGTCTCTGACTTGTATAATTCTTCAGTATTTTGTCTCCAAGATTGTATTCGAGAAGTAACTCTGTTGGTGATTCGAGAACTAGACTTGGCTTAATCGATAACTCGGAGTTCTCGAATATTGTCGAATCACTTCTCGAATAAGTCTTTTCTTCAGGAATCCTTGAGATATCGAATAGAGCATTTTACTTATCGAATCCCTGAGATATCGAATAGCTTCTTTAGTCCTTGAGATATCGAATAGAGCATTGACTTGTTAACTCTTAGAGAACTCGAATGATGCTTTGACTTGTTGACTTCTAGAGTTCTCGAATAGAGTGAATAGAGTATTACACATGTCGAATCTCTGAGTTCTCGAATGAGGCTTTGACTAGTTGACCTCCAGAGATATCGAACAGTGTCTTTTGAGATATCGAATCCCTGACTTCTCGAATATAACAAACATACTTCTCGAATTGGTACTTAGGCAAATATTCATTCTCCAAATTCCCACTTTGTTTATTTTGACAGTCTTGATCTTCAAGCTTGAGGCATGATCCTTGGAACTTCTTTCAAGCATTATTCTCTGACTTTAATTACAGTTACACAAGTAGAATTTGATGCATGTTATAAGTACTACAGCAAGTAGAAAATATACAACAGAGGTCATGTAGGTAATGCAAAGCATTACAGACAATTAAGCTTGTTATTAGATGTATACAGGCATGCCTCTGTGACTAACAATTAGCTTGTATTATTAAGGCCGAAACATCAAAACTTTGGTAGTCGGGCGGTAGTCGATAGTTTGGGCCGGAATTTATGTACTTTAATAACTTAAACATCATAACAATAATTTCAATTGGGTTCTGAATTTAATTTTAACCCAGAAAAAGAAATACCCAATGAATATAAAAGAGAAGACCGTGCAATGCACGGGGTTATAAGCTTGTATTATTAAGTCAAAGCATTAAAACTTTGGTAGTCGGTAGTTTGCGCTTGACTTTATGCACTTTGATAACTCAAACATCAGAACATTAATTTCGATTGAGTTTTGAATTAGATTTCAACCCAAAAAAAAGAACTACCCAATACTAAAATTTAAGTATTGAACTAGGGCTTTATTACTTAGTTTTTGTTACTTGGGCTCAAAATAGAATATAAACACATATTTAGATCCTTATTTTTTTAGCAATCTTTTTTAAGAGTGTTATTATTTAAAACTTATTGCTAAGTACCTAACTATTTTATAAACCTATTCTAGTTAAATCCCATATAACTATTTTATTTAAACACATCTCTAAACCTAATTAATATAAAACTTATTTCAATGAATTTCAGTCATTTAAGAATTTATTATAATTAATTTTTTTTAAACAAAATTAAATATTAAAATATTAAAAGTGACCTGTGCATTGCAAAATACATCTATCTGGAACAAAGGCATATATATATATATATATATATATATATATATATATATATATATATATATATAGGGTTTGATTCAAATGAGAACCACTATCTAAAAGAGAACCGGCGAACCATTGGGTCCTAATGCAGAACCTATTTTGTTTCGTAATAAAAATATAGTGTTCTGCTACTGAATTTCAAAGTTATGCACATGAAATAAAAATTTCTACAACTGAACTTGCTTCTTCTACAAAAATCTACAACCGAACTTATTATAGTGATCTTATTATATTATGTGGTAGAATTTATATGAATTATGAAATATTATTCATAGTAAGGAGAATAAATTGTTAGTTTTTGAATAGGTTTTCGCGTTTTGTTAGATATAAAAAAAATCACTAGATTTCGTAAAAAATCACCAGAATTCAACAAAAATCACCAGATTTCGTAAAAAAAATACCAGAATTCAACAAAAATCACCTGAATTTGTAAAAAAAATCACCAGTATGACGTTAGCATGACGTCAGAATTTTTCCAGATTTTTTTCAAAAAAATTTATATTTATAACATCATCAGGGGGTGGGGTTAGTGTGTGTGAGGGTGTAGGTTATTAGTGTGGGTGCCCCTAGCGGAGCCATTAGATTATATTAAAATGAAAATGAAGGGATGAGATTAGATCTCATATCTAATAGGATTCTTGCTCCATTGAGAACCCTCTTAGTATGAGAACTATGAGAACCCACGTCATGATAATGTCATAAATATAATTTAAAATTATTTTTTTTTGAAAAAAATCTGGGAAAATAAATTCTGACATCTTGTTGAGGTCATACTGGTATTTTTTGCAAAATCTGGTGATTTTTTACAAAATCTAGTGATTTTTTATAGCGATTTTTTTCTTTTTTCTCCTAAATATATACGATTTATTCATCGTTTCGAATATTTTTAAAACCCAAAATGGAAACGTTGAACCCCAAAGATTAACCATTGAAACCCCGAGGGAATACAGATAAAATTTTAAAAATTTAATTAAAAAACTGAATCTGACGGCCTATTTTTTAATGCCTTAGGGTCAAGGGTTTAGGGATGTAAATAACCCTAAACCCTAAGTTCGCATACCGTTTATTCATCGTTCTGAATATTTCTAAAACCCAAAAATAGAAACGTTGAACCCCAAAGGTTAATTATTAAACCCCTAAGATTAATAAATTTATTGTGGTATAAATTATTAATGGATGTAGTATAATATACAGACCACTAATAGTGATTTTATTATATTGTGTGGTAGAATTTATATGAATTATGTAATAATATTCATAGTAAGGAGAATAAATTGGTAGTTTTTGAATAGGTTTTCGCGTTTTATTAGATATAAAAAAAATCACCATATTTCGTAAAAATTCACCAGAATTCAACAAAAATACCAGATTTCGTAAAAAATCACCAGATTTCAACAAAAATCACCCGATTTTGTAAAAAATCACCAATAAGATGTCAGCATGATGTCAGAATTTTTTTTCCAGATTTTCTTCCAAAAAAAATATTCAATTTTTTTAAAAAATATATTTATTTATGACATCATGATAACGTCATCAGGGGGTGGGGTTAGTGTGTGTGAGGGTGTAGGTTATTACTGTGGGTGCCCTTAGCGGGGCCATTAGATTAGTTTAAAATGAAGGGATGATATTAGATCTCATATCTCACCAAAATAAGAGGTTCTCACTATATATATATATATATATATATATATATATATATATATATAGGATTTTTTTCTAATATGTCCCATTTTAACTAGTCAATTATGAATATGTCCCTTGTTTATTTGTAATTATAAATATATCCCATTTTTCTATTATGTCCCATTTTTTATTGTAACCTTGATTAAGTCACTAACTATATAATCTTAAAAGACTTTTTTGTCCTATTTTTTTTTTAGCAAAAGCAGCATTTTGTTAACTTAAATCAGCATACATAATGGAAAGCAAATTTGTTGGGATCACATCCCCAACCAGAATACGACCAGGATTTGAACAAGCTGAACGAGCCAACCAATTGGCCCTATGATCATAATCGCTTGAGCTGCAACGAGACAATCTGACTGGATCAAAATCTGAGGAACCGCCCTATGATCGAAAGCAGCCGCACCACTATAAATCCAGTTAAGAACTTCTTTGATACCATAAGCTTCTGCCAAATGCACTTGAACTTGACCTTCCCTACTTGCAGCCTCAGCCTCCACCAGAATTCCTCAATGATCTCTAGCAATCCATCCGAAACCATGTTTATTTTTTGCGCCAAAAATTGAAGCATCGCAATTAATCTTGATATTTCCCATCCCTGGTTTAGTCCACTGTTCTTCTGGCCTTCTATCATTTACATCAGCTTCTCGATGAGATAACTCATTCGACTGAACAACCGTCCAGTTATCAAGCAGAGAAATTGCTCTACTAACCACTCTTGACACATTTACATGTTTTTTTATTCCATACCAAGTCATTTCTAGCTCCCCAAATACTCCAAAAAAACCGCGAAAATCCGAGAAATAACATCACCATCTAACCTGCTCCACAGATTTTCAAACCAGCTCTGAAAATTTAACCACCCATCTAGAGGAGAGTCTCTCATTACTTTTGATATACATGACTTTTCGAATGGACACTCAACCAAACTATGGAAAACTACTTAAATGATCATTGAACCAACAGCTTCGAAGGATTGACTAGATCTCCTTGAGGTAGAGTTAGATCTCTTGAAGAAGAAACAAATAGAATTAAATGAGCAATGGGAACATGAGAAAACCATCATGACACGCTTGCACTACGGGGCCAGAGTTCGGAGGAGGTGGTGGTGGCAGCGGTGTTCGTTGGAGATGAAAGGTGCCCCTGCGGGGCCAAAGCTTGGAGGAGCAGGACAGAAGGTGATTGTAGCTGTGGTTGGTGGGTGAAAGAGAAGGGATGTATTATGGTATTATGGTCTTAATATACATAAAATATATTTATAATTATATGTATATAAGTTATATATGAGTTAAATTTAACCATGGGACATAATTATAATTATTCTATAAAAAGGGATATATTCATAATTGACTAAGTTAATTTGGTACATATCAAACTAATTCCCATATATATAAGCAAGTGATCAAGTAGAAAGCAAAACTAAAATAAAAACTAGAAACTAATCTTAGCCCTTAGATCTATCTAATTTAATGACCCCGCTTGGGGCACCACACACAAATCCAATACACCCTCACATACACAATTCCAACTAACCCCCTCCGTTTTAATTTAATTTTTCCCGTCAATCGGTGAGTTTCTTTGAAATCCGACTTCATTGTATTTTTCTCCATCTTCTAACTTCCGACGCGATTTAGAAATTTTTTTACCTAGTTTCTAGTTTACGAATGGTTTCCATTAGAGTAAGACCTTATATATATATATATACATATATATATATATATATATATATATATAGGGAGCTACTCTAGTGATAACCTCTTAGAATGAGAACTTAGTCCCTAAAGCAAATCACCAAAATTCAGCAGAATCACCAAATCACAAAAAATATTATTTTCCACTGCCACGTCATTGCTGACGTTAGCATGACATCACTGCTGACATCAGTATGACATCACTACTGACATCAGCATGATGACGTGACATTGGGGCCCACAAAATTTTTGTATTTTGGGTAAAAAAAATTTGTGGGGGAAAAAAAATTTTGCGGGAATATTTTCCAAATCACCAAATTTTTGGCGAGGAAATTTTCCAAATCACCAAACTTTTGGCGGGAATTTTTGCTAAATCACCAAATTTTTGGTGGAAAAATTTCCAAAATCACCATTTTTTGGCGGGACATTTTTAAAATTCAAATTTTGTTTTTTACTAAGTCCGACGGCCTGATTTTTAAAAAATTGGGGGCCAGCCCCGATTTTTTAAAAATCCAATTTTTTAAAAATCAGGATAAGTTAGTGTTTAGGGTCTAGGGTTTAGGTACAACCCTAGACCCTAAGTCCGTATATGGTTTATTCGTCATTCTGAATATTTCTAAAACCCAAAATGGAACTGTTGAACCCTAAAGGTTAATTGTTGTGTTTAGGAAAAACACTAATATAAGTGATTTGTGGATCACCATTTTTTGGTGGGAGGGAAACCCTGCCAAAGCACCATTTTTTTGGTGGGAAAAAACATGCCCAAAAAAAATTATTACTTTTATTTGTGGGAATTTTGTTTTTGGGAAAAAAATTTTGGCAGGAAAATTTCTACCACGTCAGCATGCTAATATCAGCAGTGACGTCATCATGCTGATGTAAGCACTAACATAATTTTTAATTTTTTTATTAATTTTAACGATTTGGTGATTTTGTTGGATTTTGGTGGATTTTGGTGATTTGCTTTGGGGACTAATTTCTCATTTAAAGAGGTGGTTCTCATTTGAGCACTTGCCTATATATATATAAAGGCTAGTGATCAAATAGAAACCAAAATTAAAATAGAAACTAGAAACTAATCTTAGCCCTTAGATCTATCTAATCTAATGGCCCCGCTAGGGGCGCCACACACAAATCCAATACACCCTCACACACACAATCCAACTAATCCCCTTCACCTTTAATTTAATTTTTACCATAAATTGGATTTTTTTTTCAAATTCGACTTCACTGTATTTTTTTTCATCTCACAACGATCAATTTGCATACCCTATGTGCTATATTCAGACGCGATTTAGAATTTTTTTTTATTTAGTTTGTAGTTTCTCTTTGCATACCATATGTGATATATATATAGCTTTTGCAGAAATACAAACCACTCTTTTAAAATTAGAACTACAAACCAACACTAAATATATAATATTCCATCTATTCTAAGGGCCCTGCAAGGGGCACCTGCACAAAAAATGTCCTAAATTAACTCACCAACGTCCAGCAAAAAAAATCACTGTTCACGCTGACGTCACTACCAAGTCAGCACAGTGAACAATGACTTTTATTTTTACTTAATAGAGGGTAGATTATTATACATTTTTTGTATTGGGGTACCCCTATTTTGGTCATTAGATTAGCATGTTGGATTGAAATTTGGTTTTTAGGTTTGTATTCTAAGGAGGTTTGTATTGGAGTATCCTCATATATATATATATATATATATATATATATATATATATATATATATATATATATAATATCGGGTTCGCATCAGTTTAGAAGTGAGTGCCGGGTTCCGGGTTCCGGGTCGGGTATCGGTTCCTTAGAATAAAAATTCCAGATCCAGATCAGGTTAAAAAGGCTGTTGGTCCCGGAGTATATTGCAGAAGGGGGGGTTGAATGCAATATAGATAATTCCAAATCTTTACCTCAACAACAATGATAAAGATTATAAACTATCTATACAAGAAATGCAAACACAAGTAGTAACTCAAGATATTCTCACAAAATAAATGTTTTATTTATTTTGCAAAGTGTTGCTACAACCTCGAGAAAAAGTATTTTCTCAGGCTTCGACTTCTTGAATCGATTACAGAAAAAATGAAAGATATTTCTCTAAAAAGATTAATTTTCTCTAACATCTCTGTCACATGGGTTGTGGAGCCGCTGTCATTTTCAAGTGGTAGCTCCTTACAAATTGCACACCCATGTGACTTTCCCAAAATGCTATACAAACATATTATCATTAAGCATAAAGCAATCTAGGTTCTTTCTAAAACTAGCTAAAACAATTCTAGTAGATGTAGACTTGTCATACTCTTGAATTGTCGAACTTCGTCTTGTGATCTTTCAAGCTTCTGTCGTAGTCTTGCAGGTCTGCTACAATCTTTGACAAGATGCAGCAAATCTGTTTCTTGAACATCTAAACTGTCATGGGTTTGACTGAGATAAATCCCCAATTCAAATATTCCATTGAGACAGTAACCTTTGACGCCAAGTTTGCTATCATGAGAATGTTCCTTCGATGACAGTATGAGTCCCCGCCAATGATATTGTCAGGACTTTCAAACTTGCTGTCAAAGTGTGAGAATGTTGTTGTCTTCATGCTTCCGCCAATGTTGCTGTCAGATGAAACTTGTTGTCATGACTTTGAAACATGTTGTCTTCTTGTAACCTTACTGTCAATGTTGTGACAGTAACATTTATTCTTTCTGTCTCTTCCTTATGTATAACTTGAGGCTTGAACAAATGTATGAACTTCTTCCAAGAGATACAATTATTACATGACAGTGGTTTATTCGATTACAAGGACACACTATGGTTGTGACAGTATGTTCTACTTAGTCTATACAAATAAAACTAAGTACTAGTTAAGTTGTCTCTAAGCTATCACCCATAAATCCTAACAATCTCCACCAATTTGTTTTTATGGACAATAACAACAAATTTACAATTAAAGCATTCTGACAAATTAACTAACATAGATCATAATAGTTAAAACACCATGTCTGATGAATGTTAAAGAATCTAGAATACAACATTGATGTTCTAACTGTAAATCAATTACTCCTTTATATTGAGCAAATAAGAAATTTTAATTAGCTTGATTTGAGCAGTCCTCAGTTGTCTAGATTCTTCCCTCTCTTTTGAGAGCTTCTTGTTTTGCCTTCTTAAGGTCTTCTACTAAAGCCTTTTCTTCAAGAGTTTTAGCATCATCTTCAATGTCTTCAATGTACCCATGAATCACTCGAGAAGAAAACACTTTAGCATCTTTCAGGTCAAACCAAGTTTTGAAGTCATAGGTATAGTTTCTGAACTTTAAGATGCCTTTGATGACCTTGAATCTCCTTGCAGGGAAAGCATTAAGGGATACTCTCCTTTTTCTGTCTAGTTATGGATCTTCATCTCTTCTTTGGTCAAAGATAACTTCAAGTTCCCAAGCACATAGCATTTTAAGCTTGTGAGATGATCCAACAACTTTCCAGTAGAGATTCTTCAAGATACTGGTCCTCAGTTTGTGAAGACTATCTACATAGATTTCTTCTTTTCCATCTATAATTTTGAGAGGATCTTCCAGTACACAGGGCTGATAATCTGCTTTCTCACTGTTCATTTTGTTGACCTTCTTGCAACTTTCTTTCAGTTGAGCTTCTAGATCTTCAGCAGTTTGTTATTGCAGACTTGGGTGGTTTGTCAGCATTTTTGAATTTTTCTTCAGTAGTCCTAAATGCTTCTGCTGCTTCATCACTTTTGCAGGTGTATAAGATGACGTTCTTTCTGCCCAGTCATACTTACACGCAACCTCTAATTCATCTGAGCTTATAGTCAAGTTGGCATCATCAATTTCCATCCAGTCACCATGTTTCACATAGAATTCAGCATATCTTTCAGCATAGTATTTCTGGATGTGTTCCATGGCTGGTTTAGGGACATTGCCATGACTCACCATAAGCTCCACCATCCTCGCCAACATAAAGAAATCAATTCCGCGTGTTACTACTTCAGATGTCATTTTGAGGCTATACCTGTCCACCATATATGATCCTTTGATCATATTAAAATCCTTGTCAACATACATCATTCTACTTCCATCTATATTCCAGATGGTGTATTTGGTTGCATGTTGCTTACTTTTATCCAAATCCAAAGAGACGGATTTCATGTCCCTTTCAACATTTGCTTTATGACATTCGAAGTTGTTCATCATTTCTCTTTTCTGAATAACAGTCTTATCAACCACTACTCCATGCTTCTTTGTCTTAGCTGCAGCTTTTGTCTTCCCCTTTGTAGCAATTGAGCGCCAGGCTCTTGCTTTTGTTTTTGTCCTTTTAGGTTTGAATGCCTTGGCATCCTTGTCCTTGACAGCATCTTCATTCAAGCTCTTGATATTGTCTTTTTCAACTGTGTCCTTCATGACAGTATTTTCATTTGAGCTCCTGACAGTGTCTTTTTTAATAGCATCCTTTTCAGCATTAAAGTAGTCAACAGCAAACCTTAAAATATTTGCTTCCAAGGCTTCAAGAATGTCTATCTCCCCTTCATCTTTAGCATCAGCATCTTTCTTGTCAGTTTTGGGAGTTTCTTCTTTTGTTTTCTCCTGAGTTTGACTTCCAGCAATCTCAGCAGTTGCTTTGGCACCATTTCCAGGTGCACCAAATCCTCCACTACCATCAGGTTCATCTTTAACATCATCAAGGGTGTCATCAAATGTGCAGCTTCCACCTCTTTCACTTCTTTTGGAATTTGCTTCAGAAATTTTCTTTATCTGAGAGCTAAGATTCTCACCTCTCTTTACCAAAAGTTTGTGAATGTCCTTGACAACCTTGACTTTTTATTTGGTAACTCTGGATTTTAGAATGTGTCTCAGTACTATCATAACTGAGTCAGTTTTCAACTTTGTTTCTCCATCCAAATGTAGAAAACCAATTTTCTTTACTCCTGCACTTGTGGTCATCCTGTAGCAAACACCATATGGATTGTCAATCACTTCTGGGAGTTTGTCTTCAACAAGCCTCTTGATCTGTGGCAACAGACTTTCAATAAAGGTTATTGAATTGGCCTTCACTTTTGTTGCTAAGGAATTTAGTATTCTTGCTTGCAAGCTTTACAGTAGTTGCATTGTGATGAATATTGAAATGCCAGTTTTCAGATATACATCAATTGCCCATCTTTTCTCCAAGTTAACTTTCACATAGATACTTATTATTTTATCCTTCTGTATTGTTGACAGTTTGTTGTAAACTCCTCATGCTTCTGTGATTGAGTTATCCACCAACATACTGAAGTCTTCATCCTTGTTGTTCAAAGTACTCTCCATGTGGCTAACCATCATTATTCCTGCATCATCTGAGCTGTACTCACTTCCATCCGACCAGGTGGTTCAAGTTGTCAAATTTATGTACTCAGGCATTTTATCTTTGCCTTTACCCAGTCTGTTTTGCTCTTCTTCTTCTCTCCATAGTTTTTCCAGTGGAGTTTCCATGATTTCTGAAGTTGGCTCCTTAATTTTCAGAGGAGGCAGTATTGGTCTTACATCTTGACTCCATGATTTAACCCTTACTTCTTGACTCCCCCTTGCTTGTTGCTTCCCCTTGTTTCTCCTTCTCTACCACTTTGTCTGAGGTATTTGGATCTACCAGTCTATTCTGATCTACAACTTTCTCCCCCTTAGTTAAGTTGACAGCACTAAGAGCAGCAGAGAATGATAGCAGAGTCTGTTGAATCTCAGCAAAACCAGTAGCTACCATCGTGGACGGATTGTCAATTTTAGCTTCCATAGATGCACATCTGTCCTCAAGGGATTTCAACCTTGAATCAGCTTGTTTAGAAGGGCCATCAGATATTAAACTTTTTGAAGGCAAAGGAAAAGATTGGGGCAAGGAGGTTGTGGGGGTTCTCACACTCTCATTGTTTTTCTGAGTGATCTCATCACTTCTCACAGTTGAACACTCAAGGCCTAGAGCCTGTTTGCTGGGGTTTCCTCTTTTTCACTCTGGACATGCTCAAGTCCCTCTCCTTTTGCCAGCTCATTTGGCTGCCTCTCATGTTTATGCTCACCTCTCTTTTCTTTTATATCTCTTTTCTTTTTCACACCCTCACTCAACCTAGATGCATGGGTATGAGCAGTACTAACATGCATTAAAAGAGAAGGTTTAGATTTTACCTTTTTGAAAGAGGATATTGGCACATGATCATCATCAGAAGCATCTTCAACAATGGCTGCGTCTTGATCAAGCTGTGTAGAGGTGACAGCATCTGTATCCAAAAGATTACTGTCAGCAAGTGGGGTGACAGCAACTTTGGTTATGTCCTTGACAACAGATGAGGCTGTGACAACAACTTCCTGAGGGTAAGTTGCTTTCGGGAGATCAATCATGATGCTGGCTGTTTCAATATCTGGCAGAATTCCATCATGATCTAACTCAGTGTTTGAGAGAGTGGTGTCCATCACAGTTTGAGCAATGGCTTCTTGTGGACCACTTGATGGGGGTTCATCCATGATAGAAGATGGATGATCAAAACCTGAAGGGTTGGTACTGTCCCCTTCTCTAGGTTATTGAGAAGAAACAACTGATGGATTAGAGAATAAAGAAGGTGACGGTATAGAAGAGAGTATTGACTGTTCCACAGGGTAACTTGTGGAACATCAATAGTGTAACGCCCCGACTTCCCAATACTGAAAATATACTTTTTATAATAAAATAGACTTTGATACAGGGAAATTTTTGAAAATTCTGGCATGAAGTATTCGTAAATCGGACTATCCACCTGTAATCCAACCCAAACCAAATTCCCGTTTAAAAAATACAAATAAAACTTAACTCACCAACGATTCCTCTCCGAGGATCGATTCCAGGTTATGGTATGAAACAAGAATCTAATCAATACAAATTATTACAACCTCTGTCTCTGATATAAAACAAATTACTATACTATCTAATTCGTAGCTCAATCCCAATCTGTGCTTACCCGCTCTAGCTCCAAAATCTATCCTGTATAGAATGCCTCATCGCTCTCAAGTTAGGTAAAACAAAACAAGAGTGAGCCAAAGAACACTCAGCAAGTTAATAGTATTGTGAAACAACAATATCTCGATAATTCATTGATGAACAATATCAATGATCAATTAATTTCAAGGAAAGAATTTAATTTCCATCATAGGATAAACTTTCCATTTTCTTCAAATCATCTTTCATGAAAACATTTCTTTTCTTAAAACCATTTCATCATTAAAACATACTTTCCATAAACTCTTTTTAAAATCATTTAAGTTGATTGGAGTTTTCCCCCGACTCCGGACAAGACGGGTGATCAGCCACGTAAAGTCCCCAACCCGGACACTCGTTTTGTCTGGACATAAATTGGGTTCCCAATTAGGCAACACATTGGCCTTTAAAAGGAGCTGGACTGGTCCCACCAGAACTACAGCACAAAAATAAAACATGCTGGACCGGCGTCACCCGGCCTCTTACGCCTCCAATCTGAAGGAATCCGTAGAAAACATTTTAACGGAATCCCCCAAAATAAAATCTTTAAAACCTTTAAAACATTTCACTTTTAAGTCCTTTATACTCACTGATAACAGATCAGCCCAGTATAAGGAATTTTAGAAACATCTTTAATTAATAGCCCATTTTAATGAGCAACAATAAAAGATTTAGGGACAGTGAAGCATTCGATATAAGGAATCATAAACAACAAAGCAGTAAGATTAAACTAAGCAGGGTATAGTTCAGCACAACAGAATCATATATCAACAAGGAACATGATAAATTAAATAACTGAGCAATTATTTAGATTCTATAAATGGAACAACAATTATAAAGAAAACAGGAAATAAGGAAAATTCGAAGTTCAACAGAAGATTTAAATTACTGCACTGGCTAACCAATTATTTCAAGGATTATCAATTTATGAAATTATGCTGTAAAGTTTGAACAACCAAAATAGATGTGAATAGATTAAAATGAAGATTTAAGAAATTCTAAATTACTCAAGGTCTCTCACTCCTGTCGGCTAAGCACTCATAGGCTTTAGCTGCCAGAACCGGCATGACAATAATGAGTTTGAATAATTAGGAAGATCTCAATTCATTCTCGGTTTTAACCGTCACTGAGCAACACATGCCTCAACAACAGTATAAACCTCGAATTATTTTACAATAATTTGAAGAAAAACATTCTTTGAAGAATATTAGTAAAGACGAGGAATATTGAAATAAATAAATTTTAAAAGAATTCAACACCTGAACAATAGGTGAGGAAAATGAACAATAACAGAATAATTTGAGAATGCGTGTTTGCAAATTAATAGAAGAAAGAATGTCGCTAGAATAAAAATGAAAGGTATATGCACTAGCAAAATGATTTGAAAGGAACATCGTATAATTAACAGGACAGGTTTACATTATTCATAATAAATATGAAGAGTAAAATGGCTAGCAAAAAGTGATTTCGAAAGAAAAAATAAATAACACAAAAAGGTTTCACATCACTTGAACAATAAGTGAGGTATAGTAAACTTGCCTCAATACACAGGGTTTCCATTTCCAATACTTTAACTCCTTATCACTTTACATCCGTCTCTACTTGACCTTTCTTCGATCACACATCCATTTTCCCTTTATCACTTGTCAATACCGATAATTCTTTCCTTCCTCTACATTCCATCTACACATGCATTGGCTCTTAGCTGGCCTCCTATGCATACCTATATACAGGTAAAGTACTACTTCATTACACTTATAATCTTAACCGTCCAAATCTGTTCTACCCAAACGTGTCCTATACGTTTTACAATTTATCACATATATAGCACAAAATAATACGTATAATCACCAAATCATGTAAACACATAGCATGTAATATCAATTTACAAATATATCTCTTTAATATGTACATCAAATTAGTCTACGATAATCTTAATCAAATTACTATACAAGTCACAAAATAATCATAACAAAAAAATCGGACAGCACCTCTAAAGTATGGTTTAACATGTTGGAAATACAATCGACATAATCTAAATCAAAGCATCCTTTGCTTCAGAATAACATACAATCATCTCCGGCCACTAAGATACATTACTTATTACCTTCTGGCCATCCACACTCTTAACACTTAATATACATCTTCGCACCATGCACAATCAGAATCACAATACATATATTACAATATTCAATTACAACCTCAACCCAACACTGGTTATTTGAAGGCCTCGAATTTAATCCCTGGCACATAACAGGTGCCCTTATACGATTTACAATCAATTATAATTCGAAAAGAATATCCCATTTGAAATTAATTAATTCAAAATTAAATTAACAGTTTAAACTAAGATCGTAAGTCCATATAAACATTTAAAATCAAACTTGTACTTGTTTATTCTACCAAATAAATCTCACAATTAATATTTAAATAATCAATACTATTCAAACTAGAAATTTCAGCCAACTAGGTATTAAACAATTCGAATTACTATTTCTCCAAAATCAATTAATACAATTAATTAGCAACTTTACACAACCAACAAACCATCGGCAGTTTATAAACTCCGATAACTAGTTTAAAACTCGAATACTATCAAATTTAAACTGAAAACTTCGAATAAACATATTACACATTAACGATCAGTCAAACTCAACAATGATCAATCCTTTTATAAACGGAACCCAACAGAAAATTTACATAACAACTTAGAACCAAAATTCATCTTGAAAATTTAGAATTAAACCAAACAAAAAATTGAAATACAGTTCGGCTTTACTGTACACATATAACATTCGAACCAAACAAATTTTCGAGTTCATAACCAAATATCAGCCAATTTCATCAAAATAATCGAACAACCATAACAAAACAATCACGGGAACACAACCTAAACAAAAGCACAGTGACCAATTTGAGCTTGGAACTAAGAACCCACTCACACGAACACAGCCAAAGTTTCACGCCCGGCAAGAATCAAAACACGCACCCACATTTTAACATATACATACACGACCACAGGCTTAACACACACAACGACACTCGGTAACACAACTTAGCAACGATTTGTTTGAAATCGAACGAATTCAGAGAAGATAAAGGGGGGTTTTGCAGGGGAGAAATACGGGGAAAACCAGAGCTTAGCCCGCACTTTACCAGAAAAGGGAAGAACGAACTGAGGAGAGGCTTAATCCTCCGAACCCATCACATACTCATAAACACACACACACACACACACACACCTGATTTGTATATACACACACATGCCTCATATATATCTATATACGGGTGAGGAGAAATAAGAAGGAGAGAGAGAGAGAGACCAACCAAGAGTGAGGGAGAGAGATCGTGAGAAAGAAAAACGAGGGGGAGAGAGTGAAGATTTGAGAGAAGTCGAGAGAGAGTCGAGAGATTAGAACAAGAGAACACTCCCAAAGAATCTGGATAGCTCTGGTTTAACAAATAAGAACAACAGAGAAAAAATTAAGATTTTACAATTCTGAATTCTATTTTAAAAAAACATTTTAAACAACTTTCAAAAATCAAAATTAGATGGAAAAATGATGGAAAATAAAACTTTTCATTTTTAAAATAGAGAGTATAAAATTACGAACACACCCATATTTTTAAAATATTTTTAGGATCAAAAACGAATTAAATATGAATTTTACAAGTTTTGATCCTTTAAATACATTAAACTCTTAAAATCATTTTAAAATATGTAAATACCCAAAATAATCCTCCCAATAATTTTAAAAACAAAATAATATCATAAAAATAATAACACAAAAGATTTCGTGATTTTTATCAACTCCAATGATTTTGTAAAAATCCAAGAAGATCAATAATGCATATTTAAATAGATTTTAATCATAAAAATTCAAATAAAAATTATACGGACTAGCACGTCACACATACATCACCATATAAACATGTAAATATGATGTCACGTATATTTTATCTAAAAAAAAAAATTCACACCCTATAATTCACATTTAATATTAAATAATTAAATAATAATAATAACAAATACGATATTTTCTAGGGCGTTATAAATAGTAGGAGCTTGATCCTCACTGTGCCCTATTTCCATGTGTGTTTCTACAAGTGTGGACTTCTCATGAGTGAGTTCATGAGTTTGTGCAGACTCTTTACAAGATGCCCTGGGAGACAGGCCAATTTCAATAGATACTCCTTGTTGAGAAGAAGCATCTAGGGATGTGTTTGATTCCCTTTTATCCTCCACAGCCTTTTGTGAGACTGTGGGGTGGCTGACATTGGCTTTGGCCCTCTTAGCTCTCATCTTCTTAGGCTCAAGAGGAACCAATGTGGGTTCACTTTCACTAACATCCATATCTACTGCATCAAGTGCAGTTTCTTGTTCAACACTCTTAGAATTACCTTCAACACCAGTTTCCAAGGGTCTTTTCTTGGATTCTTGCAGGGCTATTTTGGTGGCTTTTGGTAGTCTATATGTTATGACTCGTATAAATTGAGTAGAATGAGGGTTGACTGAATTTGGGCTTAATTCAGCTTCATTCTCAAGAGAGAAAATAGTATACCCAGAGGGCAGTGGAAAATCAAGGTAGGGCACTTGATCAACCATGTGTTGTGTAAAACAGAGTGGAATATGTGCATTTAAATTCTATGAATTGAGTGTAGTGTGTGTATTTCTTTTCAAAACATTGCACCCCATTGTGAGAGATGCATTTTCATCAATTTCACATAAAGAATTTATACACATCATAAGAAATCGAGGATAGATATGTACCTTTTTGCCTAGGGCAGATTTGAACTGTCCCATGAGCAGCTTTCCAACATCCACTTTGTAATAACCCTAACTTTATCAATGCTACAGTGATCACATGAATAGTAAAATTTGAGGATTTAGGAAAATGGTATGTAGGTACTCTATATTGGAGATGGAAAATGAATAAACAGAAACCATATTAGTGTTGTACATTGAAAATAAGTGACTCGAAATGACGATAGATTCCAGAAATTCCTGAATATGGATTTTTAGGATTTTGATTTCGAATAAGCTTCTTTTTGACATTAGGGAGCATAGAAACCCTATAAGAATTATATATTGAGGGATTAGTAAATTTAGATTAAACCAAGGGATTATTAAGTTAAGAGAATACCAAAGGAAATTGGATTCGTAAATGATTTCGAAAATCACAGAGATAATGAGGTACATTAATATTTACCACATTAATATTTACCACAATTAGACGAGTATGGAGACTAAGTAACCAAGGTTAGTAAGTGATAAAGATATTTACCACATTAATATTTATAAGGTTATTAGTAAATACTTAAGGTTAGAAGAACAAGCTTACAAAACACTCATCCATGACATCACACCTTACATCATCTTCCACTAACTCAAAATTTAGGACAAATTAGTCATTTAACCATGGATTTTCTACTAAACTCTAGAACTCTTGATGGATTAGGATGAGATGAGATAAGGTTAGCAAGCAAACACAAAAATCTCTCCACTTCTCCACCTTTTCTTCCATTCGGGTTTTTGTAGAAAAAAAGAAAAAAAAAATTTCAAAACCCTAGCTTTCTTCAATAACAATTCAAGGGAAAAATCATGGAGCTTCTTGGAGGTTAGAAAGGATCATCTACAAAGTTTCATAGCAAACCAACATCATTTTCCAAGGTAATAAAATCATGGAAGTTACTAGAAAAGATGGTGAATAGTGTTTTCAAGTGTTAACTTTGTTTTAATGGTTTCTTTAGTTGATTCAAGTTAATCTAAGGTTGTTAAGGAGTGCCCAAGGTTTATTAAGGATCTTTAAAGCTTCAAGAAGGTATAACTACTCTTGCCCTTTGGTATTTATGGTGGAAATTGAGTTGATTAGTAGTTAAGTAGTGTTAATGTCTAGTTTATGATGATCATGTGTTATAAATGATTTTTTATGATATGGAAATTGTGTGTTGTGGACTTGTAACCATGTTTGGGATGTAGACCACATGGTGTAGGTGATGGTGTATAAGGTGGATGATTGATTTGGAGGAGTTTGATTTTGGAAAGTATGAAATTATAGCCGTTATAATGTCCGTTTTTCGTTAGAACTACAAACTGCCCTGTTTGGTGACCCCTGTATTCGTACGGTACCTCACTGCCTAGGTGACCAATTGACCATGAAATGATAGAGCTTTGTTCATAGATCGTTTTGATATAAGGTACGTTAAAATCTGACGTACGGTTTAAGAGAAAAGTCAGTTTTAGTGAAAGACGTTCGGAAACCGAGAAAATGTAATTGTGTTAACTTTGAGGCTATAACTACCATACTTAGACATTTTTAAAAATTATGAAACTTTGAGATATTGTAGTAAGGTAGTCAAAGAGTTGTTACCAGTTGACCTTGTGGTAAAATTCGAAATCCATATTTTCTGAGAATTTTTACAGTTAAGTATGGTCGATGGTGAAAACCCCAGAAACTTCGATTGAGGTTATAAATGGTTAAGTTCTCGAACCTTTGGGGTAATAGTGATACGTTAAACATATATTAAAGTGTCAAGGGTAATGTTAAACAAGAGTGTAGTGAGTAAGAGATGTGGTATTCTAACGACGGTCCTTTTGTGTTTATAGAAACTCCGGAAGAGGGTCGAGCCATACCGTCAGGATACCGAAACCGAGGCAAGATTTCTTCTATCCTTACCTTGGAAAACTATTTTTATTTTCAAAGTAAATGATTTCATGGAATATATATGTTATTCTTTGTTTGCTATATTGCTAAGAATTATTTCCCTGATATTGGAATTAAAGAGAAATGGATATAAATTATGAAATATGAATGTGGATATGATTATGAATGGAGCGAATATGCTTTATGGTAAAGAGAGGTGAAAGAGAATGGTATCAGTTGTTATCTAGGGTTATATGGTTTATAATACTATATTAAAAATATTCTTTTTGAGTATCAGTGGTTTAATAAATATTATTTGATTATCATGCATTACTCTTAAAATAGACAGAATATTTTATGAATATAAAAGTATATTTGATTCCTGAATATGAAAGAGATGTCTGGATCATAATCAAAGCATTATGTTATATATATATTTTATAGAAGTAATGTGCGAGAATGGAAATGATATGAGTGAATGATATGTGGAAATGAAAGCGAGAAAATGGAAATGTGGAATGATATTTTAAAAAGGGAATAATGATGTGATAAAAAGGGTGATTGCAACAGACTTGCGTAAGTGGCTGTGTCAGGGCTGTGTGCGACACAGTCCAGCATTTATTATTTTTATTACGGCACGAAGATGCCAAGGGAGGATGTTAGCAGGTGGCCTTCCTCCAGGGATGATCTTCATTCCCTCTACCGATAGTAAAAAGAGAGCAGGTACGATTAGGCGACTGATCATCGTCCTAACGTATCAGGCGACAGCAGATATCCCCAAGGTTTTTGAAAAGAAAGTGTAGACAATGGTTTTCAGATTTCTATACTGAAAACAGAATAACGATATGAGATGATGGAATTATGGTTACAGATGAAGAAAAACTGATATTATATTATTTTAGATTTCTTCCTTATAATAGTAAGTGGATTATGTATTATTAATAAAGAGTTTTATTCTTCCTTAAGGATTTTAATTGTTTTCTGCTATTATATATACATATACATATATGTATACCTGTTCACATTCTAAATTCTAGGTTACAATATTATCTTGCTGAGCTATTATAGCTCACTCTTGCTACTTATGTATATAGCAGCTAGGTCCCATGCCGATACTACGCACTACACCCCGCAAGAGGGTAAGGGAAAGGCGACCTTTTGAGCGAGTGCTAGCGACCATCCCCGAGGTAGTGACAAGCCAAGGGGGCTTAGTAGATTTATGTAAATTAAGTGTGTAAGTTTGTAATAAACTTTTGATTGTTGAAATGCTTCCTGTAGAAGTATTATTCAACAATATACTTAGTAGAATTCTGGGTTTGTAATAACTGTTAACTTTAAACTTTTAATATTGTGAATGTTTTTCTATGAGCATATGACTGGTGTGTGTGTGTGTATTAGTGTGGGGTCAATTGCTTAATTATTTAATATATAAAAAAAACTCAAGAGATATTGATATTGAATGGAAATTGGACCGTGATGACCTGGATCCTTGACCCCGGATCTAGGGGCGTCACAGATGGTATCAGAGCTAAGAGTCATAATGCTCAAGAACAAAAGTGATAATAATAAATGTATCAGTTATAATACAAATTGTGAACTTCCATCAAGTTCAGGGGTGGTATATCGCAGGTAGTATTTACTTTAAGCATATATTATAATTTTATAGACTGTTACTAATAGAATTTTATGTTTTATTATAGGGGGCGGAGATGGGTGAGCCGAGTCAGGACCCCCAGTGGCTAGGGATGTCAGAGCAGGAGCTATTAGATCTTCAGCTGGCCGGGGTAGAGGTCCCCGAGTATGCAGTTGAGGACCTCAGGGAGAGACGCCGGGCGGCGGCCAGAGAGAGATTTGAGAGAGAGGAGGCAGAGGAGCAGAGACGGAGAGATGCTGTGGCCATAGTGCCATATATGGGTAGACCTTCTACAGGATCTGATGAGGCAGGTCCTTCCAGAGTGAGATGGGAGATTCTGGAGGAGGAGAGGTCGTTACGTAAGAGGCCTAGATTGTCAGTTATAGTTGAGGAGGAGGAGGAGATTGAGTGGACCGATATCCATATGATACCTACCCCTGCCTTGCCTATTCCAGTACCATCACCAGTCCCATCTCCCTCACCGAGTCCTGGCCCTCTAGAGGATCCAGTTGAGCCATTCACTCCGCCCGGACATTTTATCTTCTCAGAGGATGAGATAGAGGGAGATCCATCTGAGGATGCAGATACCGAGTCTATTCCTCCATCCCCACCATTTGCGCCTCCACCACCTCCACCTGTTCAGGCACCTGCCCCAGCTGTTGTGCCCCCTCAGGAGGCACCCTTACCGACAGGTGACTCACTACCAGCCATTCTGTTGACGGAGTACTTTGCCCTACAGGGTCAGTTGGAGGAGTCCCGCCGAGTGATAGACACACTGATGCAGAGGTCAGAGAGAGGGAGAGGAGGCATCATTCCTGATGGTATATCTTTTGGATTAGTGAGTGTTGAGCTGCGGGCCCTGAGTGACATTAGGAGGTTGTTAGCTGATAGAGGAGATCCAGAGTGGAGGGCTGCGATAGTGGATACAGTCACGTCTATGGTAGTCCAGATCCGGGACATTATTAGGGCAGGACTGTGAGTCGGGATAGTAGTCTACGTCACTAATCAGACTAGTCATCTTACTGATGTCTTTTTGGGGGATTAGTTTAGTTGGTTGCTGTTTTAATCCTAGTCTGATTGGAAGACAGTTAGTAGCACTTTTGTTGTAGCAGATTAGTATGTACAGTTATGTTTGTAGGTTTCGAACCATGTACCCTATGATGTAAAATATTAGTAGTAAAAGACGATGTACCCAAGTTGTAAAATATTTATGTAAATTAATGAAGTTTGTGCATTTCTATCTAAATTGTTGCTGCATTTTTAATAATAAATGTTGAGACTCAAAGACATTGATGTATAAAAGGTGATTGACTTAATGAAAAGGCTATCGTGTTAAGGGCGATACACTTACCTACTAAAGTTATAATATAACTAGATGCAAATCGCGTGATAAGAATATTGTGATGTGCAAATGAGTTAATTAATGATATAATTGTGTATATAGAAATGATGTATATTGTAACCCAAATTCGGGTAATTAATAAGGACTATTGTTATGTACAGAACTATGCCGCCTAGACGTGATAGTAGAGCGAATGCAAGGGAAAATGAGATAGACGAAAGAAGTCGAAATATAGAAGGTACTAGACTGAACGAAAATGCTCATAATGAAGAAAATCATGAAGAAGAAGAAGAGGAATCAACTGGCCAACAAAGGAATCCGGGAGGTGATCCCTTTGCCCAATTCATGGACTTATTAAGGCAGAATTTATCGAATCCACAGAATCCTCAACGACCACCTGTTCTCCCCAATCAGGCAGCTAATTCCTTTCGTGCCTTTAAGTCATTAAAGCCCCCAGAATTTGAGGGAACCACTAACCCAGTAGTAGCCAGGGCATGGCTAAAAGAAATGGAGAAAGCTTCCGAAATACTGAGGATAGAGGAAGATCAGAAAACAGTCTTTGCAGCCTATCTCTTAAAGGGAGAGGCAAATTACTGGTGGGAAGCTAAGAAGAACCTAGAAGAAGCGGGAGTGATAACCTGGGAGCGTTTCACTAGGGTGTTCCTAGAAAAGTATTCTCCTAGGTATTTAGAAAACCAAATGGAAATAAAGTTTCTGGAGTTAAAACAGGATAACCTAACAGTGGCAGAGTATGAAACTAAATTTACAGAACTGTCGAGGTTTGTTCCCGAGTTTGTACGTACTGAAGAACAACGAGCGAAAAGGTTTCAACAAGGATTGAAACCCTGGTTACGAACGAGAGTGGCACCATTTGAGTTGACTGATTATGCTGCAGTGGTTCAAAAGGCATCTATTATAGAGGCCGAGAGTGAACAAGCTCAAATAGGTCGAGAGAATAAGAAAAGAAGATTTGAGGGCCCGAAAGGAGGTTCAAGTGAGGGAAACTACTTTAACAAAGGAGGTAGAGGACAAAAATCTCAATTTGTGGGAAAGTCGGGGGGTAACAAGACTACTAGTGAGACGGTAAATCAGGGTGGTAAATCGTTAGGAACATTTCAGTCCAATCAATCACGACCACCATTACCAGATTGTGACACGTGTGGTAAGAAGCATATAGGAGTCTGTAGGGTGCTGGGAGTAACTTGTTTTAAGTGTGGACAAAAAGGACACTACCTTAACCAGTGCCCATCAACTGATACAAACCCTAAAAGAGATGTTAAGTGTTACCAGTGTGGGAAATTAGGACACATTGCCAGAGATTGTCGTTCCGGTGGGTCATACGCGCCAGGTCAGAGTGTGACTGCTTCAAATAGGCCTACTGCTAGAGTGTACAACATGACCTTAGGGGAAGCGTTGACGAAACCAGATGCGGATACAGGTACTTGTTTTTCGATTTAAATTTTGTGTGTAAGTCTTTGGTTAAGGATCGACTTAATCAATTAATGGAATAAATAAGTTAATAATATAGATAAGGAAAATCAGTATCTGTTAAGGGCTAGGAAACGTTATGAAAAGAAAAGTAGGAGTGTTTTGGGAAAACACAAGCTCGTTGAGACGAACAGGAAATATATATTATAGGTAGTATTTTCTTACAATCGTTTTAAAGAATATTATTAGAGCTTATTTTCTGGAAAATTTTACAGAGGTGAGATATAGGAATATTGAGGTGTTAATATTTATGTCATGATAGAGATCAGAAGATGGTCAAACCGTAAGTGAGATACACTACAATTCAGAAAAGGTCAATGTGGTGGCGGATATCTTCGTCGAAAGTGGAAGGAGAGACGAGAGAACATGGAATGACTGGAAACAGGAGGAGATTTGTGAGGAAAAACAGTAAAAGTACTGCTATTGATAAACTAAATGGCATGTTGATGAATGACAAGGAAGTTATGTTGGTGTATTTCTGCGCAAACAAGATAGAGATATTATGAAAGGAAAAGGATAGAGGAAATAGGGTGGAAGTTAGAAGGTGTGAATGAAAAAGATACCCATGGACATTTTCAACATGATTCCGGGACGGAATCCTTTTAAGGGGGGAAGACTGTAATAACCCTAACTTTAGCAATGCTACAGTGATCACATGAATAGTAAAATTTGAGGATTTAGGGAAATGGTATGTAGGTACTCTATATTGGAGATGCAAAATGAATAAACAGAAACCATATTAGTGTTGTACATTGAAAATAAGTGACTCGAAATGACGATAGATTCCAGAAATTCCTGAATATGGATTTTTAGGATTTTGATTTCGAATAAGCTTCTTTTTGACATTAGGGAGCATAGAAACCCTATAAGAATTATATATTGAGGGATTAGTAAATTTAGATTAAACCAAGGGATTATTAAGTTAAGAGAATACCAAAGGAAATTGGATTCGTAAATGATTTCGAAAATCACAGAGATAATGAGGTACATTCGAAACGAACCACAATTAGACGAGTATGGAGACTAAGTAACCAAGGTTAGTAAGTGATAAAGATATTTACCACATTAATATTTATAAGGTTATTAGTAAATACTTAAGGTTAGAAGAACAAGCTTACAAAACACTCATCCATGACATCACACCTTACATCATCTTCCACTAACTCAAAATTTAGGACAAATTAGTCATTTAACCATGGATTTTCTACTAAACTCTAGAACTCTTGATGGATTATGATGTTATGAGATAAGGTTAGCAAGCAAACACAAAAATCTCTCCACTTCTCCACCTTTTCTTCCATTCGGGTTTTTGTAGAAAAAAAGAAAAAAAGAAAAAAAAAATTCAAAACCCAAGCTCTCTTCAATAACAATTCAAGGGAAAAATCATGGAGCTTCTTGGAGGTTAGGAAGGATCATCTACAAAGTTTTATAGCAAACCAACATCATTTGCCAAGGTAATAAAATCATGGAAGTTACTAGAAAAGATGATGAATAGTGTTTTCAAGTGTTAACTTTGTTTTAATGGTTTCTTTAGTTGATTCAAGTTAATCTAAGGTTCTTAAGGAGTGCCCAAGGTTTATTAAGGATCTTTAAAGCTTCAAGAAGGTATAACTACTCTTGCCCTTTGGTATTTATGGTGGAAATTGAGTTGATTAGTAGTTAAGTAGTGTTAATGTCTAGTTTATGATGATCATGTGTTATAAATGGTTTGTTTTGATATGGAAATTGTGTGTTGTGGACTTGTAACCATGGTTGGGATGTAGACCACATGGTGTAGGTGATGGTGTATAAGGTGGATGATTGATTTGGTGGAGTTTGATTTTGGAAAGTATGAAATTATAGCCGTTATAATGTCCGTTTTTCGTTAGAACTACAAACTGCCCTGTTTGGTGACCCCTGTATTCGTACGGTACCTCACTGCCTAGGTGACCAATTGACCATGAAATGATAGAGCTTAGTTCATAGATCGTTTTGATATAAGGTACGTTAAAATCTGACGTACGGTTTAAGAGAAAAGTCAATTTTAGTGAAAGACGTTCGGAAACCGAGAAAATGTAATTGTGTTAACTTTGAGGCTATAACTACCATACTTAGACATTTTTAAAAATTATGAAACTTTGAGATATTGTAGTAAGGTAGTCAAAGAGTTGTTACCAGTTGACCTTGTGGTAAAATTTGAAATCCATATTTTCTGAGAATTTTTACAGTTAAGTATGGTCGATAGGGGAAATGGTGAAAACCCCAGAAACTTCGATTGAGGTTATAAATGGTTAAGTTCTCGTACCTTTGGGGTAATAGTGATACGTTAAACATATATTAAAGTGTCAAGGGTAATGTTATACAAGAGTGTAGTGAGTAAGAGATGTGGTATTCTAACGACGGTCCTTTTGTGTTTATAGAAACTCCGGAAGAGGGACGAGCCATACCGTCAGGATACCGAAACCGAGGCAAGATTTCTTCTATCCTTACCTTGGAAAACTATTTTTATTTTCAAAGTAAATGATTTCATGGAATATATATGTTATTCTATGTTTGCTATATTGGTAAGAATTATTTCCCTGATATTGGAATTAAAGATAAATGGATATAAATTATGAAATATGAATGTGGATATGATTATGAATGGAGCGAATATGCTTTATGGTAAAGAGAGGTGAAAGAGAATGGTATCAGTTGTTATCTAGGGTTATATGGTTTATAATACTATATTAAAAATATTCTTTTTGAGTATCAGTGGTTTAATAAATATTATTTGATTATCATGCATTACTCTTAAAATAGACAGAATATTTTATGAATATAAAAGTATATTTGATTCCTGAATATGAAAGAGATGTCTGGATCATAATCAAAGCATTATGTTATATATATATTTTATAGAAGTAATGTGCGAGAATGGAAATGATATGAGTGAATGATATGTGGAAATGAAAGCGAGAAAATGGAAATGTGGAATGATATTTTAAAAAGGGAATAATGATGTGATAAAAACGGGGATTGCAACAGACTTGCGTAAGTGGCTGTGTTAGGGCTGTGTGCGACACAGTCCAGCATTTATTATTTTTATTACGGCACGAAGATGCCAAGGGAGGATGTTAGCAGGTGGCCTTCCTCCAGGGATGATCTTCATTCCCTCTACCGATAGTAAAAAGAGAGCAGGTACGATTAGGCGACTGATCATCGTCCTAACGTATCAGGCGACAGCAGATATCCCCAATGTTTTTGAAAAGAAAGTGTAGACAATGGTTTTCAGATTTCTATACTGAAAACAGAATAATGATATGAGATGATGGAATTATGGTTACAGATGAAAAAAAACTGATATTATATTATTTTAGATTTCTTCCTTATAATAGTAAGTGGATGATGTATTATTAAATAAGAGTTTTATTCTTCCTTAAGGATTTTAATTGTTTTCTGCTATTATATATACATATACATATATGTATACCTGTTCACATTCTAAATTCTAGGTTACAATATTATCTTGCTGAGCTATTATAGCTCACTCTTGCTACTTATGTATATAGCAGCTAGGTCCCATGCCGATACTACGCACTACACCCCGCAAGAGGGTAAGGGAAAGGCGACCTTTTGAGCGAGTGCTGGCGACCATCCCCGAGGTAGTGACAAGCGAAGGGGCTTAGTAGATTTATGTAAATTAAGTGTGTAAGTTTGTAATAAACTTTTGATTGTTGAAATGCTTCCTGTAGAAGTATTATTCAACAATGTACTTAGTAGAATTCTGGGTTTGTAATAACTGTTAACTTTAAACTTTTAATATTGTGAATGTTGTTCTATGAGCATATGACTGGTGTGTGTGTGTGTGTGTGTGTGTGTATTAGTGTGGGGTCAATTGCTTAATTATTAAATATAAAAAAAAACTAAAGAATTATTGATATTGAATGGAAATTGGACCGTGATGACCTGGATCCTTGACCCCGGATCTAGGGGCGTCACACACTTTGTACCCAAGAACAAGAGAGTGAGTGAGTTTCTTGATGTAGGTAGGGATACAATTCCACCCAGAGGTCTTTGTTGAGAAAACCTTCACCATTGCATCAATAATCATGCTCCACTCTTTTCTTAGATATTTCCTGTCCATTTCTCCAGTTGGGTACCAGCTTGAAGTTCCTTCTTCAAGAATAGGGGCAGAATACCCAATTTTCAAGAAGAACTTCTTTAGGGATTCATCACTTGCAAGATCTTGGTATGATTCATTTTCTTGCAGTCCAATTCCTAGAGCTTCATTGATGCCCTTGATTGTGAGAATGTAGGTAGTGTTATTGATTTCAAAATTTATGGACTCACTACCAACATCTCCTTGAACAGAGGCTGTTTTCCAAAATTGTTCAAGTCTGTCTAGGTCCAAGGAAGGTGTCGAAGTAATAGCATGACCTAGATAGGACTTGTTCATGGAGGATACAAGTCCTTTGAATCCTTCACCAGCATCTTCAGCAGTGAGGATGCCAGCAAAGTTTGTTTGAGAAGATGATTGTTTGGGAGCCATTTTTGTGCTTTGGGTTTCGAGAAAAATATTGTTATACTTTTGAGAGATTTATGTAAGGCCTTATGTGTTTGTGTGTTTGACAATTGCTTATATGAGAGTAGCAAATGTTTTACTAAAGAGGGAAAAGTAACTTTGTCTTAACCCATTAAATGTTCACGTGGTGTAGTGGGTAGTTACTTTTTTGTGGCTGTAAATCATGAAAGTAAAAAATCCCAATTTCAACATTCCACTAACTCTTGACAGTAACCTGTGCGCTGGAACAAATTGTTAGTAACCTTGAGGTGGTGATAGTATGTTTCGCTTGACAGTAACATTGGCGCGAGAACATGCTGTCACCATTAACTAATTTATAGACAATTATCTTTTAAAAAAAATCTCATGACAGCACCTTTCCTTGTTGACGGCAAGTTGTGCGGAAATTCCAAACGTCATGGGTTTTAAATGATTTTTGTCTATTACTTAATTAAAATTACCAATTAGCATTTTAATCGATTAAAACGCATACTTGTTTCAGGCACACATACACACATTCACATATACACACATGCATACATGCATTAACTCAACAGATATCCATGGTAGGAGAATAAAGTAAAGAAACAAGCATCAACGCTGAAGAAGATGAAACGACGAACTTTTCATTAAAAAAACATTACAAAACAACTTCATGTTTCATCATCTGAAACAAGTTCATACAACAACTTCTCCTGCTATCCCTTGTGCCTCAAGAAGAGCCTCGACGAAGTCGAGTAACTCTTCCAGGCTGCCATTTCTCCTTCAGCCTCCTTTTCATTCTCCGCTTCTTCTTCCTCTAGTGCTGTATCCATCAAATCGAACAGCTTTTCAATCTCCTCCTCGTGACCGGGCTCGGACCAAATCTTGGGTTTGCAGTCCATTTGCTCTCTTATTCTCTCTCCTTAGTGTGTTATGAGTAATATAAAGGAAAATAGTGGTTTGGTCTCGGTCTTACTTATAGCACACGAGGAGACGCTACAGTTTCCCACACGCTTCCTTTTAATAAAGTAATTAACTTTAAAATAAAAGGACTGACAATTAACCCTGGTCATTTCAAATGACAAGACTAATCATCCCTGGCACGCGTGTAATTTAAGTTAAGGTCACGTGACTACTCATTACATAAGTTAAAATACACATGTAATTTAAATTTAGAATAGTCATAGAAGACATACTGTTAATAACAAGTAGCACATAAGATGGTAACTTCTCATGACAACAACATTGAAGGCTACTATCACGAGCTGCAATTTAACACATTGAAAATGTAAAAACTAGTAAGTTAACATACCAGATTTAGCATTCCCAATTCACTTACCAACCTGTTGAAGGTTGCTTCATCCAATGGCTTGGTGAAAATGTCTACAAGTTGCTTTTTCGTAGGAATGTAGAATAGCTTCACAGTTCCCTTTTCAACATGTTCCCTTATGAAATGATGCCTTATATCAATGTGCTTTGTCCTGGAATGTTGAACTGGATTGTCTGAGATGGCTATAGCACTAATGTTATCATTGTAGATAAGAATGTTTGATAACTCTAAACCATAATCCAAAAGCTGATTCTTCATCCAAAGAATTTGAGCACAACAACTTCTAGCTGTAATGTATTCAGCTTTTGCTGTTGAGGTAGATACATAATGCTTCTTCTTGCTAAACCATGACACTAATTTTCCACCAAGAAATTGACAGCTGCCTGTTGTGCTTTTTCTGTCAATTTTATAGCCAGCATAGTCTGAATTGGAATATCCAACTAGATCAAATCCAGTGTCTTTAGGATACCAAGGGCCTAAATTTGGAGTGCCTTTCAAGTATCTAAAGATTCTCTTGATAGCAATCAAGTGTGACTCTTTTGGATCAGCTTGAAAACTTGCACAGAGACATGTAGCAAACATTATGTCTGGTCTGCTAGCAGTTAGATATAGCAGTGATCCAACCACGTCTCTACAAGTACTAGAGTCCACTTTCTTTCCTTTAGGATCTAGATCCAGTTTGGTTGCAGTAGAGATAGGTGTCTTTGCAGGTGATGCATCTTCCAAGTTGAACTTCTTGAGCAGTTCCTTGACATATTTTGCTTGACAAATGAAGATGTCAACACACTTTTGATAAATCTGCAGGCCAAGAAAGAATGATAGTTCTCCCATCATACTCATCTCATATTTTTTTTGTCAGGAATACTCATCTCATATTTGTTCCTTATAAGTGATGAAAATTTCTCACACAGCTTTTCATTTGTAGAACCAAAGATTATGTCATCAACATAGATCTGTACCAGAATAATGTCCTTGCGATGACGTTTGTAGAATAGTGTTTTATCTACAGCACCTCTTAAAAATTGATTCTCCAACAGAAAGGTAGAGAGTGTATCATACTAAGCTCTAGAGGCTTGCTTTAAACCATAAAGTGCCTTGAACAGCTTGTAGACAAAGTCATACAACTCAGAATCTTCAAATCCAGGTGGTTGTTCAACATACACTTCCTCATCTAGCTCTTCATTAAGAAAGGTACTTTTGACATCCATTTGAAATACCTTGAAATTGCAGTGTGCAGCATAGGGTAGAAATATTCTGATAGCTTCAAGTCTAGAAATAGGTGCAAATGTCTCATCATAATCTATTCCCTCCTGTTGACAGTATTCTTTGGCCACTAGCCTTGCTTTGTTTCTTGTCACATTTTCACTTTCATCCAGCTTGTTTCTGAAGACCCATTTTGTGTCAACAACTGATTTCCCTTTAGGTCTTGGTACTAGTTTCCATACATTGTTTCTTTCAAATTGGTTGAGCTCCTCTTGCATAGCTATCACCCAATCAGAATCCAACAATTCTTCATCAATTGTCGTTGGCTCAATATGTGATAGAAAATAGGAGAGCATGCTGTCAGGAGAGACATTTCTTCTAGTCCTTACTCCAGTGGAAGGATTGCCAATGATTAAATCAGAGGTGTGATCCTTGTTCCATTTAGTGGATCTGGGCAATCTTTTGTTTTGTTCTGCTTGATCAGTTCCTTCTTGAGGAATTGATTCTTCCACATTGTTGTCTTCTCCATGTTCTTCAAGATCTCCAAAGTCACCATCAGCTTCATGATTAGATGTAATTGTTTGTGACTGAGATGTAGCTTTATTAACATCATTTGTGTTGACAGCATCTCCTCCAACTCAAGATTTTGAGTACAAGATGGTTCTTCAGTAACAATTTCTTCTTTTTCCAAGTATCCTTGATTCTCAAATCTCAGAGGCTGCATCTGACCATCTTCTTGCAGTCCTGGAAATTTGGTTTCATCAAATGTGACATTCACACTTTCTTCAATGACTTTGTGTTCTATGACATAGACTCTATAGGCAGTCCTTTCTAATCCATATCCCATGAAAATGCCTTCATGTGCTTTAGCATCAAACTTTCCTTTTCTTTCATGGTACTCTATCATCATGAAACACTTGCTTCCAAATATATTAAAGTATTTGACAATAGGTTTCTTTCCAGTCAACAGATAGTAAGGAGTGTTCCCATGAGTCTTGTTGATTAAGGTTCTATTCTGTGTGTAACAAGCTGTGTTGATAGCTTCTGCCCAGAAATATGTTGGTGATTTGGCATCATTCAACATAGTTCTTGCAGCTTCAATGAGAGTCCTGTTCTTTCTTTCTAATACACCATCTTGCTGTGGTGTCCTGGTAGCAGAGAATTGTTGAACAATTCCTTCATCTTTACAGAAGTTTCCAAGAGTAGCATTTCTGAACTCAGTTCCATTCTCACTCCTTGGAATTTGAACTTTTGCATTAGCAGTTCTATCAAGAACCCCGATATGATCAATGATCTCCTGAGCAGCTTCATCCTTTGATTCTAGGAACTTTACCCAGGTGTACCTAGAATAGTCATCCACCATGACTAAGGCATATCTCTTTCTTGCTAATGATTGCACATTAACTGGTCCAAAGAGATCCATATGAATCAGTCTGAGTGATTCAGTGTTGGTGTTTAGTTTTTTTGACTTGTGCACAGATCTTCTCAATTTTCCCATTTGACAGTCCTCACACAATCCTTCTTGACAGAATTCTTGTTGAGGTAGTCCTCTCACCAGATCATTCTTTATTAGTATATTCATGGTCTTGAAATTGATGTGGGAGAGCTTTTGTGCCAAAGCATACTGTCACCAACTGTTGCCTTAGTGTAGAAACAGTAAACCTTGTCTTTCTTAGCAGAGTTCAAGTCTGCCACAAACAAGCTTCCTTTTCTGACTCCTTTCAGAAAAAGGCTTCCATCCTTCTTGTGATAGATATTGCAGACCATCATATCAAAATAAATCTTAAATCTTTTGTCACTAAATTGGCTGACACTGAGCAGCTTGTGCTTCAATCCATCCACAAGAGCAATATCTTCAATGACAACATTTCCAATTTACAAACAACCATATCCCACAGTGTAACCTTTGCTGTTGTCTCCAAAAGTTATGATTGGGCCAGCTTTCTCAACATAATGTGATAGCAGGGCTTTATCACCTGTCATTTGTCTAGAGCATCCACTATCGATGATCCACATGACTTGTTTCTTTTTCTTGCCCTGCAAAACAGATGATATTTAATTTGCATCTGCTACCCAATCCTTATTGGGTCATGCAGTTACAGCATCACATTTTATATCATCGTTAATCACATTTGAATCAACACTTGAATCATCCTGTTTGACTTCTTTTGCTACCCACTCAGTTTTAGAATCAGACTTGGTCTTTTTCTCAGTGGAAGCTGCCTTTTTACCAACATTGGCAGGCTCAGAAGTCTCAACAGTTTGCATATAGGAGCATGTTTCCATAGATAGAATAGGCAGATTAAAACATGTACTCATGGTAGTGATTTTGCATGGCATGCAGTCAATGTTACTACAAACATTCATTGTTCTTTGAATAATGGGAGTTCTGTGTAAGTTACCTTTAACCTTGGTTGCATTAACCTTGTTCTCATTCGGTTTCTTACAAACATGTGTTAAGTGTTGGGAGGATCCACAATTATTGTAAAGCTTCCTAGGGGCATTCTTGACATAAGCATAGCCATTTTTCTTATCGATTCCTAACTTGCCATTCCTATTGTTAGGCTTGTAAGCATATGTGCTGACAGTATGTCCTAAAGTTATTGTCCAGTTACCTTTGACAGTACCTTTCATACCTGCTATCTTGACAGTAGGTTTGGAAGTTGCTGTCCTAGGTACTCTCTTGATAGTATCTTTGAAAGTTTTTGTCTTATCCTTGTTGACAGCTTCTTTGGAACATTCTGTCTGATTGCTTGGTAAAGTTTTAGTTATGGGGATTTTGATAGTTTCTTTCCTTTCAGTAGATGTGTTTTCAATACACTCATCTTAATCACGAAGCTCTTGTTTGATGAGCAAGGAATTCTCATCAAAATTAGCTTGAACAGTTTTGAAAATGGGTTTACAAACTCTCTTGAAAATATGAGGTTTGACAGCATCACCATCTGAATAATCATCAATCACAGTTGCCTTACCAGGCCTCCTACCATAGTCGAAACCTATTCCAACCTTTTGGTTCTCAGTGTGATTCTCATGATATTCCTGAACTAACTTAGAAGAATTTCTAAAGGCATTAAGCTTAAATTCATTTTCAGCAATTTGATTTCTTAGGAATTCTTTTATCTCCTTAGCACAGACAATATCATTTTTTAGTCTATCATTTTCTTGAGCTAGAGAATCCAATGGACTGGTTTTAAGCAAGAGCATTTCATTCTCAGATTTGAATGTTTCATTCTGTTCAGTTAACTTTACAATTTCTTCATTAAGTTAACTTTACAATTTCTTCATTAGCAGCAGATAAACTAACATGAATGTTAAACATCTCAGCACTTAATTCTTCAATAGTTTGCTTATACTCAGTTTTAGACATATCAAGTAAAATGAGAGATGGTTGATGTGCTAGAAATATGGTAATTAAAATCGCAAGCGCACGATCATCGTTTTAGTATTTATGATTCGGTCCACAGGGAATAATATTTATTTCGCGATCCTTAATTTTTAACTTAGGCGAATTAGAACAATTTGGGGTTTTGGTAAAATTTGGATTTTTTTTGCTATTTAATTCCTAAAAGATAATTAAATTAATTTTTTTTAAAGACAATTAAATTATTATACTATTTTTCAACTAATTAATTAAAAATGAAAAGAATCAAAATTAAAATTATTCTAAAATACCTAAATTCAAAATTAACCTAAATTTTATTTCTAAAACTCTTTTTTTTTTCTTTTTAATCCAAAATAAAATTTATTTACAGAAAATTCAGAAAAATGGGACATGATGTAATCGTAAAACAACCTAATAGGAACACACAACTCGGACACAATTCTTTTGGAAACAACAGATCATTCGACTCAGCAATTTAAATAACTCAGACAAAATTGCGAATTAACGCAGCAGTATAGCAAATCGAATTTGGACTCGGAAATAGACTCAGTGAATACAATCCAATGACTCAGGACACAACTGCAGCAATTACTTATTGAACATACTCGAACAACCGCTCAGAACCGGAAACAAAACTCTGAAAACTTGGACTCGACGACTCAAGAAAACAACTCGCAGAAGATGGACTCAACATACTCGCAATGAACTCCACAAAACAACAAATCAAACCGTAAACAAGCGACAAACGAATACATTAATTAATAGCAAATAAAAAATGAATGATTCGAACACTCATCTCTACTCAAACTTCACAACTAAACTTAGCAGAAAACCAGAACCAACATTTAGAACAACTCACTAAAACGAACACTAAAACAAACAAACAGCAACTACCCAGTGAACACAGCATAGCAAAAAAAAAATTGAACTCACAAAATTTTAACTCAATCTGCAAAAACCAACAGAAATCAATGAACTTATTACGAACAACAAAACGGAACAAAACAAATACAAACAACATCGAACAATACAGTATAAACCGAAGGCTCCACCATTTTAAAAGACAAAAACGAACTCACTACAACAAAACTAAGGAAAAGGAAACTCGCGAATCAACTGAATACAAAACAAATCGGTATATTCCATAAGTCAGCAAATTCGAAAATCAATAATAAACTCAGTACAGAACAGAGCTACAAACGAAACTCAACCCGAGAAAACGCTCACAGACTCGTGGACTCGAACCAGAACCTCAAACTCAGAAAAATGTAACAAAAACACAAAACTCAACTATGTCATATTCTAATGATTACAACTCAAAGTCGAAGAACTCGGAATACACAGAAAACGCAGCTCAACCATCGTAGCAACTGCTTGTAGAAATCGAAGTGAGAGAAGCAGGGAAAGGGTGTTTGTTCGACTAATATAGAGAGGAAAGAAAAGAAGGAGGGAAGAGGGGAGGGGAGATAGAACGCGCGAGAGAGAAAGAGTCGATTGGGGTTATGGTGATTTAACCGGAGAAAAACGAAAAGAAGAAGGGAAGGGGAGAGATGTTTTTGGTTTGTAAAATGAAGAAGAAGAAACAAAAGAGAGATATTTAACTGGGCAAGAAAAACAGGGGAGATTTTAATCAAAAAGAAAGAGAAACAAGTAGCCTAGCTTCGAATTAATACAATAAAATCGAAATGATACGAACTGAAAAATAAGAAAAATACGTATAAAAATAAATTGTTTACAAGAATTACGAACAAAATTTACAACTACTAATTTTGGGAGTGTTCTACTACTAATCCTAATTCTAAGTTGTCTTTTACAAGAGAAAATGAATGGTATTTATAGGAAATTATGTGGGATTTTTGGGTTGGTGTGGATTAATCCCCACCATGCATTTTTGTTTGGTGTGGTTCAATCCTAGCCATCCATTCAGTTTTGCACCAAACCCCCTTCTCTTTCCTTTTCTTCTATTTTGGTCCTTCTTCTTCTTCTTTTTCTCTTTCTTGACCTTTATTTCTTTATTTTGCAATTTCTTCAATTTTTCTTGAATTTCCTGAAATTCAACAAAATAATTTATTAAAATACGAATTCAAACAATAAATAGGTAATAAAAATATGCAAAAATATGCACTTATCAATGGTACCTGATTTGAGGAGCTTGATGCTTCATCATCAGATCTAGCCATGAGAGCTAGATTCACAAATTCTTCTTCTTCCTCATCATCAGAGTCATCCCAACATTTTCCTTCAGCCATATAAGGTTTTCCTTGATTTCTTTTAAACTGACTTCCAGATCCTTTCCCCATTCTTTGTTTCTGTTTTGGCCTTCTGCACTCTGTGGCAAAATGACCTATCTCATTGCAGTTGTAACATTTGAACTTTGACCTATCCACCATTCTTGTCTTGTATCCTCCTCTTGTGGCACCACTAGCAGCTTTTGAAGAGTTTCCCTTGTTGAACCTAGATGTCTGACCCTGTGGCTTATATGGCTTATCTCTTCTGAACTTTATAATTTTAAATATTTTAGCCATATATGCAATGGTTGGATTATCCATGCTTTCAATCTCTTCTAATGAATAGAAGTCTTCATCTTCAACATCTTGGAGCTGTAGAACCACTTTCTCCTCATCATCAAACACCTCCTCAATCTTCAGAGATGGTACTTGTGTTGGTTGTGAACTTTGTGAGGGTTCACTTGGCAGAGAAACAAGTGGCTCTTGAGCTACAAGGGCACCAGACATGTTTGCCATCTTTCCTTTGGCTCTAGTTTGAATAGCTCTCTTTTGAAAGAGTTCAAGTTCATATGACTTAAGTACACCATAAAGAGTCTCAAGAGAAACATCATTCAAGTTTCTCCCTTCTCTTATGGCAGTGATTTTGTGCTCAAGGTGCTCAGGAAGAGTGAGGAGAAACTTGACATTAATCTCCTTTTTGTCATAGAACTTTCCATAAATTTGTAACTCAGCTATTAGCTTACTAAATCTTTCAAACATGTGAGTGAGCTCTTCACCAGGCTTGGCCATAAAAGCTTCACATTGTGATACAAGAATTTGTCTCTTTGGTTTTCTCTGACCTCTTCACTTCCTTCACACAGCAACTCTATCTTGTTCCACATCTCTTTAGCAGATGAGCATCCCATAACATTTCCACACATGGCTTTGTCCAGTGTGAGAGAGTCAAGCAAGATGAGTTGTAAGTAGTCATCCAAGGCTACCTTTTCTTTCTCAGACTCTGTGTATTCTGAGGGTCTCTTAGCAACCCATTGAGCTGGAATTACTTCACCATTCACAGTGGCAGTAGCTACTTCCTTCTTCGGAATGAAGGGGCCATTCTCGAGAATTCCCAAATACAGTGGATGTGCAGCTTTGATAAATAACAAGATTTTTCTTTTCCAAAAATTGTAGTTCTCTTTATCAAATACTGGAATCTTGATAGCACTTGACTTCTGTATACTCGTCATGATCTCAGATTAGGATATCAATCTGTTTGTTCTGATACCAGTTGTTGGTCTTGGAGTATATTGCAGAAGGGGGGGGTTGAATGCAATATAGATAATTCCAAATCTTTACCTCAGCAATAATGATAAAGATTGTAAACTATCTATACAAGAAATGCAAACACAAGTAGTAACTCAAGATATTCTCATAAATTAAATGTTTTATTTATTTTACAAAGTGTTGCTACAACCTCGAGAAAAAGTATTTTCTCAAGCTTCGACTTCTTGAATCGATTACAGAAATAATGAGAGATGTTTCTCTATAAAGACTAATTTTCTCTAACATCTCTGTCACATGGATTGTGGAGCCGCTGTCATTTTCAAGTGGCAGCTCCTTACAAATTGCACACGCATGTGACTTTCTCAAAATGCTATACAAACAGATTATCATTAAACATAAAGCAATCTGGGTTCTTTCTAAAACTAGCTAAAACAATTCTAGTAGATGCAGACTTGTCATACTCTTGAATTGTCGAGCTTCGTCTTGTGATCTCTCAAGCTTCTGTCGTAGTCTTGCAGGTCTGCTACAATCTTTGACAAGATGCAGCAAATCTATTTCTTGAACATCTAAACTGTCACGGGTTTGACTGAGATAAATCCATAATTCAAATATTCCATTGAGGCTTGAACAAATGTATGAATTTCTTCCAAGAGATACAATTATTACATGACAGTGGTTTATTCGATTACAAGGACACACTATGGCTGTAACAGTATGTTCTACTTAGTCTATACAAATAAAACTAAGTACTAGTTAAGTTGTCTCTAAGCTATCACCCATAAATCTTAACAAAGACAAATTTTAATTCAATCCAGATCCAAATCAGGTTAAAAATATGCATTTAAATTCAAGTCTGAATCTAAAATTCTGGTTTTTTAAAAACCCAATCAAGTTGAAACAAATTAAGTATACCATCCCTAAATAATCCGGATAAACAATATATACCATAAAATTAATTTTGTAATTAAAAAACGTATTTATATCTTAATAATTAAATAGATTAATTAACAAGTAATTTAATTTTTTTTGTGTTCAACATCATTCTCCTCACCTTTAAAAAAACTCGGCTACAAGTTTTATCACTACAAGAAAAACACGATCCTACAACACATTTTCACCGTTGTCTGAGCTCCATTTTTTTCGTTGTCTATCCGGCAGTTGTCTGTTTGAAAGCAGACAACGGTTATTTACCCGATGCGTAGAAGACGGTAACACAACACTTTTAAATTGTTGTTAAAAATTAAGTAACACAACCATTACACAGCCGTTGTCCAACAGCTTTCAAGACAACGCACCATTTTTTGAACGCCGTTGTATAACACCTAAAAACAACAACGCTATGTTTAAAAACCATTGTCTGAAATGAAGTCAGTCAAGTGTTTTAAAAATAAAAATTGTTGTTATTCGAGGGTTAAGACAATGGTTCCTTAAATAGAAAGAGTTGAAAGAACTCTAACACTACAACATATAAATATGTTTTCCATTGTGAAGAGTCTCTATATACAATGGTTTTCACTACTAGAAAAAAGCTAAGAGACATCGGTTTCTGGTCGATGTCTGAACGTCTTTTTGACATTGGTTCCTGTGCATTATTCCGTTGTCTAAACATATATTGGACATCGATTCTTTAATAAAAATTGGTTGTCTATACATGACATTGATTTTGTTTTAAAAAACTAATGTTTTTACTAATATTTCACATCAATTTATTGCACTCTTTACACACTATAATTACCAAAACTAAATCACACTAGAAAGTAAGTAAAACTGATTTTTTCATTAACGAAATAAATCCAACATTCTTACATCATTGAGTAAAACTAAAGTGGCTTGCTTTACATGAGCCTATATACAAAAACCAAACTTGCATTACATTATCTGAAAACCAAACAACTACAGCTAGCAAAACAATGTTGAAAACAAGCCAAAAAGTAATGTATCCATGTATCCTGAGTATCATTGTTCTCTTTCTATGTCAATTTAACCCAAAAATTTAACCTTCACATATGGACCTTGTGGAAGTAGAGCTGCTCGTATCTCTCACCATAATAGCCTCCTCTGTTTGAAATTTTCTGATAATTTCAATTAACTGGGACCCTTGTATTACCAATCTGCAAGTAATCACAAGATGTTAATTCGTACATGAAATAATCTAAAAATGCCATAGACTATATATTGGATATGCACAAAACATATAAGATCCAGAAAGGCAAATACCATTACGAGGAGATCGGCTTCCAGAGAACTCTGATGAAATAATACCAGACAGAGAATCATAGCCCTGCAGGTATACCTTGCTATTAACTAAATGAAAAAAAGGATCATCATATAGAAAAAAAAGACCAATGCAGATCAAGTGCAAGAGAGATGGCTTGCCTAATCTAGCTTCCACTAGTATTGCAGAGGCACTTTCATACAGAACTGGTTGCGAAGACGGCACAAATTCCACAACATTGACAGCTAGTTCATGCCATGGAAGCAGTAGCCTTTGATGCTAAGGAAGTAAAACTGATTTGCTTCTGTGAGATTGTAAACATCGCGGCTACCCCTTGTAATATTTTTGATGAAGCCTTTGTCACTACAATGCTGATAGCTTATTTGGTTCACCTCCAGGACATTGTATATGTGCTTGTCAAATCCAAAATCTAAAGGGTATTGACAATAGTAATTATGAAATCCAAGAAGCAACATTAAGAATTTGAATCACTTGAAACCTTATCAGTTAACATCATTAAACATGTTTTCCATCGAAGTTTTTTTATTGCAGATTCAAAACATTTCAATCAAATCGTAGCTAACAAACACTTGTCCTTTTCTCTTATTGAATTATAAATCAAACCAAGCATCGTATCAAATAATTTATAACGAAAAACAGCTTCATGTGGATTTTGTACTGTAATAAAATGAACAAGTATCACGCCACAAATTGTGGCCAACAATAAAATCATGTATGTATTAGCTCAAAAAACAAAGACCATTGTAATTATGAATGAATGAAGGCAAACAAGTTAGATACAAAGAGAGTGAGATAATTACAGAGCCGGTCACCTACCTAGAAAGTCTGATTCATTGCCCATTCGGTGTAGTTTACATTTTGAGTCCACCCACGTTTCCATATACTTCGGATAACAGGTATCTTCAAGTTTTCAACCTCAATTAAACTAATTCAAATAGGGTCAATTTTATCAGAACCCTAAAATTGACATTTGGGGAAAACAAGAGATTAATACAAAGCAAGTTGCAGTTAGCAAGTAAAGCGATGATAAACAGAGTGAAAAAGAGAGTGAAAAGAGATCAAAATTAGGGTTCTTAACGGAGTTGAGGTGAGATGAGAGAGACATGGGTGAGGTAGAGAGAAAGAGGAGAGAAAGAGGGGGTGAGGTTTTGTTTAATTTTTTAGACAGTTAGAGAACACCCAAATCCATATACTGAAACTCTAACAGTTAGGGATGAAGTACCTTAACAAAATTTCGAAATCAGAAGCCCTAGATTAAAATCTCCAAATGTAAAGCCCTAAAATCACCTGTAAAATCAAAATAATTACATATAATTCAAGAGTAATTAATCGAAGCCAAGAAAAATTGTAATGGATTACCAAGAAATCAAGTGTAATCGAGCTTTTAATTGGATGTAATTGAGTGAAATCAAGTGGGTTTAGAGCAGTAGTGGTTAATCGATTGAGTTTAGAAAGGGGAAGGCGGAGAGTGTTTGGTGAAAATAAAGGGGGGAAAGAGGGAGAATGAGAGAGGGAGAGACAGATATTGAGGGAGAGACAGACAGAGAGATTGAAGGAGATAGAGATTGACAATATTCAGTCGTTAACAAGTTTAAAATATGTGGACAAGAGAATGTTTGGGGGAGATAAGGGGGAGAGGGGGAAATGAAATGCTCAAAATTTTGGGATGGGGGGAATTTATCCGCCTTTAACATTTTCTGTTTTTCAATGTACTGTTTTATTTCATTTTTTAATTTTTAAAATAATTGGTAAAAATTATGATTTTCTTTTAATTTAGAAGAATTTATTTGATTTCAATTTTACAATTTTAAATATTACATAAATGTATATACTCATTTTTTAATACAGAATTATTCCAAAATTTGACTAGTTTGACCAAATAGTACTTTTGATAGCTGACCATTAAAATATCAAACAAGAATAATTTGATATTTTCTAATTTTTTTTTCACATCACTAAATTCAATATATAATATCATCTGTACGGTTGGATCATCGAAAAAAGATTTTAAAAAAATGGAGTACGTTCAATCGGGACGAGACTAGTTGGAAGGAGTAGTAGTACTTTTGGAGGATTTATATTATAAACTCATATGAGATTAATTTTAAATATTTTTTTTACACATCACTAAAATCAATATATAACATCATCTGTACGGTTGGATCATAAAAAAAAGATTTTAAAAAAATAGATTATGTTCAGTCGGGACAAGACTAGTTAGAAGAAGTAGTACTTTTGGTGAGTTTGATTATAACTCATACAAGAATAATTTTAAATATTTGAATTTTGTTTGCACATCAATATATTCAATATATATTATAATCCATACGGTTGGATCGTCGAAAAAAGAATTTAATACGGAGTTATTCCAAAATTGGACTAGTTTGACCAAAATAGTACTTTTGATAGTTGACCATTAAAATATCAAACAAGAATAGTTTGATATTTTCTAAACATTTTTTCACATCACTATATTCAATATATAATATCATCCGTACGGTTGGATCATCGAAAAAAGATTTTAAAAAAATAGAGTGCGTTCAATCGGGACGGGACTAGTTAGAAAGAGTAGTACTTTTGGAGTATTTATATTATAAACTCATACGAGAATAATTTTAATTTTTTTTTGCACATCAATATATTCAGTATATATCATTATCCGTACGGTTGGATCATAGAAAAAAGATTTTAAAAAAATAGATTATGTTGAGTCGGGACGAGACTAGTTGGAAGAAGTAGTAATTTTGGTGAGCTTTTATTATAAACTCATACAAGAATAATTTTAAATATTTTAATTTTTTTTGCACATCAATATATTCAATATAGATTATCATCCATACGGTTGTATCGCCGAGAAACGAATTTAATACGGAGTTATTCCAAAATTAGACTAGTTTGACTAAATAGGACTTTTGATAGTTGACCATTAAAATATCAAACAAGAATAATTTGATATTTTCTATTTTTTTTCACATCACTATAATCAATATATAATATCATCCGTACGGTTGGATTATCGAAAAAAGATTTTAAAAAAATAGAGTACGTTCAATCGGGACGAGACTAGTTAGAAGGAGTAGTACTTTTGGAGTATTTATATTATAAACTCATACGAGAATAATTTTAAATATTTTAATTTTTTTTGCACATCACTAAAATCAATATATAACATCATCCGTACGGTTGGATCATAGAAAAAAGATTTTAAAAAAATAGATTATGTTCACTCGGGACGAGACAAGTTGGAAGTAGTACATTTGGTGAGCTTTTATTATAAACTCATACAAGAATAATTTTAAATATTTTAATTTTTTTTGCACATCACTAAAATCAATATATAACATCATCCGTACGGTTGGATCATAGAAAAAAGATTTTTAAAAAATAGATTATGTTCAGTCGGGACGAGACTAGTTAGAAGAAGTAGTACTTTTGGTGAGTTTTTGTTATAAACTCATACAAGAATAATTTTAAATATTTTAATTTTTTTTGCACATCAATATATTCAATATATATTATCATCTGTACGGTTGGATCGTTAAAAAAAAGAATTTAATACGGAGTTATTCCAAAATTAGACTAGTTTGACCAAATCGTACTTTTGATAGTTGACCATTAAAATATCAAACAAGAATAATTTGATATTTTCTAAAGTTTTTTTCACATCACTATATTCAATATATAATATCATCTGTACGGTTGGATCATCGAAAAAAGATTTTAAAAAAATAGAGTACGTTCAATCGGGACGAGACTAGTTAGAAGGAGTAGTACTTTTGGAGTATTTATATTATAAACTCATACGAGAATAATTTTAAATATTTTAATTTTTTTTGCACATCACTAAAATCAATATATAACATCATCCGTACGGTTGGATCATAGAAAAAAGATTTTAAAAAAATAGATTATGTTCAGTCGGGACGAGACAAGTTGGAAGTAGTACATTTGGTGAGCTTTTATTATAAACTCATACAAGAATAATTTTAAATATTTTAATTTTTTTTGCACATCACTAAAATCAATATATAACATCATCCGTACGGTTGGATCATAGAAAAAAGATTTTTAAAAAATAGATTATGTTCAGTCGGGACGAGACTAGTTAGAAGAAGTAGTACTTTTGGTGAGTTTTTGTTATAAACTCATACAAGAATAATTTTAAATATTTTAATTTTTTTTGCACATCAATATATTCAATATATATTATCATCCGTACGGTTGGATCGTTAAAAAAAAGAATTTAATACGGAGTTATTCCAAAATTAGACTAGTTTGACCAAATCGTACTTTTGATAGTTGACCATTAAAATATCAAACAAGAATAATTTGATATTTTCTAATTTTTTTTTCACATCACTATATTCAATATATAATATCATCTGTACGGTTGGATCATCGAAAAAAGATTTTAAAAAAATAGAGTACGTTCAATCGAGACGAGACTAGTTAGAAGGAGTAGTACTTTTGGAGTATTTATATTATTAACTCATACGCGAATAATTATAAATATTTTCATTTTTTTTTGCGCATCAATATATTCAATATATAACATCATCCGTACGGTTGGATCATAGAAAAAAGATTTTTAAAAAATAGATTATGTTTAGTCGGGACGAGACTAGTTATAGTGATCAGTAGTACTTTTGGGATGTTTATGTTTGATAAGTGGATTTTATATCCACTGGGAATGCCTCCGTTCGGCTTAAATTGATTGTTTTGGACTCAAGTTGTTGTAGTTTTGATGTGTTTTGCTGAGTTGTGCAGATTTACGAGAATGTTGATTAAAGTTGATGCTTCTATCGTTTTTGGAGAATTAATTAATTAAAATTTGGATTTTTGAGAAGGGCTGTGCACTTTATACTGTTTGGGCCATATCTGGAGTTCTAGAAGTCCGTTTTCAGCCCATTTACAGTCCACACGAAGCTTGAGAGATTTTCTACAATATGGGATAGGTTTCACACGACCAGGCCGCGTGTGGTGGGCCCAGGAAGCACGACTAGCAGATAGATGGGAGCAGACAAATTACTGTTTTGCCCTCTTCTAGTTCTAATTGTATTTTAGGCAATTTTTAATACCTGAATTGAATTCTAATTGTAATAGAAGGTAATATCTTGCTGGGCAAGATTTGTAGAGCCTATTTAAACACATCTTACCATTGTAAATCATAACAATTGATAGCTGTAAATCGTATCAAGGTGCTTTCGATCTTCAATTCTTTCTTCAATATTATGTTTTCATTCATTATCATTATTATTATGTTTTCTTTATTAAATATGCGTAACTAATTCTCTAATCTGAGGATTGGGTAGTATTCCTTGGTATTCATGCATGCTTGATTATGTGATTTTCTGCCTGGCTGATTTGTTAATGAGATCTTAACACAATTAGGGGAGTCATGAACCTTTGATTGTATTCTAGGGATTGTAATAAGCTTGGGAGAGAAGTTGCAATCTTAGTACATGATTTAACAGACATAATTTGAATATTAGATCGGGAGATTAATAGGAGAGTTGTGAGACATATAATTCTTGGCATATAACAGTTTATAGGTATACTTTGATTGTATCACGGGAGTGTCAATTACGGTGTAGCTGTAAGCACTATATTGTAGCCCGGGAGGGTGCAGTATAACTTTAGAAGAATTGTTTTCAGCAAGGTAGGAACACAGATATCACATTAATATTGAGCATGTATTGAAACCAGGTGAAGAACCCCAGTTCTTAGATTGTTTTCCAACATATTTGAATCTCAGTTTAAAATCAATTCTTAGCGTTTATAATTAGTTCTTGGTTAATTTAGTTAAAACACAAACCCAAAGATTTTTCTCACACACTTCTAGACGTAAAGAGATAAGATACTTGAACTTGATATTACATTCAGTCCTTCCCTGCGAACGAACAACAAAAATACTACTAACAAATTGGCGCCGCTGCCGGGGAAGGCAGTATAGTTGAGTTTAGGTTAATTGTTTCTTATTGTTTAGATTTTAATTGGTTCCACAAGTTGTTTTGTTGGTGATTTTCAGGTGTATGCTACGTTCATCTTGCGCTAGAAAATTGGAATTTGACCTTGAAATCGAGCGTACTTTGAGATAGCTAAGAAAAGATAAAGCTAAGATGGGAGATCCAGAACCTCGACCAGCTGTTAATGTTGATCAGTCTTCTATTTGGGACCATGAGACACCGAATCCAGCCAATTGCATGTACAAAACTCCAGAGATTGGTGCAGCTCAGTTCCATATTAATCCGAGCTTAATTCAGATGATCAGCAATCAGGCTTTTGAAGGAGACATTGAATTAGAAGACCCACACAGACACCTAGAGCGTTTTGTGCAGATGTGTGGCTCATTCAGAATCACTGGTGTTACAAGTGATCAGATTCGTCTCCATATGTTTCCCTACTCTATTAAGGGAAGAGCTTTGGAATGGTTTCAGCAACTTCCAAACACTTCGGTTGCTACATGGGAGAGTCTTTCTACGGCATTCTTGTCCAAATACTATCCCTCTGACAAGACGCAATAGTTGAGGACTATGATTATGAGTTTTAAAGCACAACCGGGTGAAGGTCTATATCAGGCATGGGAGAGATTCAAGGCACTATTGAGGAAGTGTCCACATCATGGCTTAGAAGATTGGCAGGTCATTAGTACTTTTTATGGGGCCATGAATGCAGATATTCGTTTGAGTTTGGATGTGGCTGCTAGTGGAAATTTCAAGAAGGCACCAACTACACAGGCTAAAGCACTTCTTGAGGAATTAGCATCTAATAATTATTCATGGGCACCTAGTGGGACGAGCTCAGCAAAAGTAGCACAAGAATCTGAGATGATCAACATGCTGGCTCAAAAGTTGGATACTCTAACTCAGGAGGTGCGAGGACAAAAGGTAAATGTGAATGCTATTTCTTCACCTATGGAAGGGTATCATGATTATGGTGCTAGTCAGAACTCGTATGCTCCACAATTTCCAGAAGAAGCATCTTTTATTCAAGGAAGACAGCCTTGGCCTGTGCAGAATAATTCTTACTACAATCCGAATCAAAGGCCAAACAATAATCTTTCTTACAGCAATAATCATGCAGCTAATCCTTCCTATGCATTTCCTAGGCAGAATCAACCTCCTGGTTTTCAGTCACGACCACCATATCAAGCACAGCAGCAGTATCAACCTCCGCCAAAGAAAGAACCAGCTGAGTGGGAGGTTGCACTAAATAAGATTATGCAAGGGACTTCTGGGGCATTGGCTAATATGGAATCAAGAATAGATCAGATGGCATCATCTCAAAAGATGCTAGAAACACAGATTGGACAGATTGCTTCAAAGATGGGTGTTCGTGAGCAAGGATCACTTCCTAGTCAACCCGACCAGACTGGTAAAGAGCAATGCAAAGCAATTACTTTGAGGAGCGGAAGAGAGTTGCCCGAGGTTGAGATTCTTAAGCCTAAGGAGAGTGATACTGAGAAAGAGGATAAGCCAGTGGAGATTGCTGCAGACACGTCAAAAAAAGAAGATGAGAAGAAGAAGGAAGAAGATTCAGAAAAGCCATATGTTCCTCCACCACCTTATGTTCCTCCTATTCCATTTCCACAAAGACTTCACAACAGGCATTTAGAGAAGCAGTACGAGAAGTTCTTGACTATGTTCCGGCAGTTGCATGTTAATATTCCGTTGGCTGAAGCTTTGAATCAGATGCCACTTTATGCTAAATTTCTTAAGGAGATGTTGACAAAGAAGAGGAAACTTGAAGATGCAGAGACTATTACTCTTAATGCTGAATGCAGTGCAGTCATCCAAAAGGCCATTCCTCAGAAATTGAAAGATCCGGGAAGCTTCTCTCTGCCTTGCACTATGGGAAAGATGGAAAACATGAAAGCCTTGTGCGACTTAGGGGCAAGTGTGAGTTTGATGCCATATTCAATCTGCAAAAGGCTTGGTCTTGGAGAACTTAAAAAGACACGGATTTCACTTCAGTTGGCGGATCGTTCTGTTAAGTATCCATTGGGAGTTATTGAAGACGTGGTTGTTAAAGTGGATAAATTTGTCATACCTTGTGATTTTGTGGTGTTAGAGATGGATGAAGATGTCGAGATACCCATTATCTTGGGACGGCCATTCTTGGCTACTGCTGGCACTACAATCGATGTTAAAGCTGGAAAATTGACATTGAATGTTGGCGAGGACAAAGTGGAATTTGATCTGAACAAAGCAATGAAGATGCCTCCTTTTGGAGCAACTGGTTTTACCGTTGACATAGTTGATGAAATTGTGCAGCTCGAAAATGAACACTTCGTGGGAGCAGAACGGGTGTTAGATGATAAGGAAGAAGAAATTTTTGTTCAACCGGTTGAGTCGGAGAAGCACCTTAGAGGTGTGAAGAAGAAAAAGAAGAAGATTTGGTCATTTGGTAGTAAAATCAGGTTGAAGTCTGTTGGAAAAGAATTGTGGAAAGCAAGCAACCAAGATGTCAACGTTCGTATGAATGGTCTATCTGTTGAGGACGGTTCAGTTATTCTTTTGAAACCGCCATGAGTTGAGGAAGTAATGTCAAGCTATTGACGTTAAAGAAGCGCTTCTTGGGAGGCAACCCAAGTGATGTAGTATTTGTGTGAAAAAAAAAAATGAGTGTTGTTAGTGTGTGAAAAAAAAAAAAAAAAAAATTACAAAAACTATCACAAAAACAGTAGCAGACAGCGCATCATGCGCCATCCGCGCGCACCTGCGCGTGTGTAACGCAGGACAGAGCCGCGCATCATGCGCCAAGGCCGCGCAGGAGCGCCTTGTAACGCAGTGCCTAGCTGCGCATCTGGCGCCAAGGCCGCGCAGGACGCGCACATCCCACCTGCGCAACAGCATCATTTCCGCGCCTCATGCGCCCTGCTCTCCTGCACTGTACGTTTTTTTTGCTTAAAATCTCAATTTCTTTCACTTCTTTTATTCATTATCATATCCTATATCCTAAATCATATCAAAATCTTAAACCTATCATCTCCAACTCCTATTCTAACCTAAATTCAAATCCTAAACACTATCATTCCTAAATCCCATTCTATTTTAAATTCAATCCTAACCAACCCCAATCCTATACTACATATAATTTCATCTTTATTACTTACATCTCCTATATATATATATATACATACACCCATACACCCACAAACACTTCTATATTATCCCAAATTCTTAACTTTCATCCATTCAAAGTTCAAGGGGGAATTAAATTCGAATTTTTTTTTTGGGATTCATCTAGCAAGTTCACCTCTTTGATTCAATTGGGTAATATTCTATCTTATCTTTTATTTGAATTTGTGAATTTTGCGAGCTAGGGTTCTTGGTGTATAATTTGGGGGTTCTTTATTTGGTGAATTGTTTGGAGATTATTGTGCCTTGCTTGATATTGGTTGATTATGGCTCCTAAAAGGCAACGAATAATGGGTGGTAGTAGTAGTGCTCGTCCATCTTCGGATGAGAATGATGTTGTGGGAGATGGAGTGGAAAAATTTGTGAATGAGAATGCCAAAACGGAGTATGGTAGGTTAGTTTCGAAGGGGGTCATTCAGGAAAGAAGGCTTGTGCCATATAAGTTTGAGGAGATGGTTGCGATGATTAGTGAGCGGGGTTGGACGTTTTTTTGTGAATTTGCTAATGATGCATCGTTGGATGTGGTTAGGGAATTCTATGCTAATGCTTCGATAGCAAGGAATAATTCCACGGTTGTGAGGGGTCGGAAGGTGGATTATTCGCCTCGTGCTATTCGTAATTTGATTAGGCAACCTCCTAAGCCTAAAGATGCTACGGATTGGGGACAAAAGTCTAAGGATGATGTTGATCTTGATGCACTCATTGGTGAGTTATGTGTTCCGGGAACGAAGTGGAAATGTAAGTTAGGTACGGAGATAAAACGTATTTTCCCGGCTTCGTCATTGTCTGGTTTTGCAAAGGCATGGTTCTTTTTCATCAGTTCTAATATAATTCCGTCAAACCATGTTTCTGATGTTACTGTTGATCGAGCTATCTTGCTATGGGGTATTCTCAAAGGTGAGTATGTTGACCTTGGGTACCATATTAATCAAAATATTCTTCGGTTTTTGGGAAGCAATTCATCAGCTAGTATTCCATATGCTTCTATTATCTCGTACTTGTGTGACGCATCGAAAGTCAAATGGTATCAAGGTGAGCCCGTGCATAAACCTATGGCTTCTATTAAGGATGCTACTATTGATCGGTTGAGGTTGAAGGAGTGGCCGGGCGGCACTCCTAATCCTAGGGGATTAGGTTTTGTTGTTGATGGTGATAGTGGTCAGAGAGCAGGCGCTCCGCCACCTGTTCAAAGGGCACCGGAAGTGGCTAGGGCAGGATCTTCGCAGAGTACTATGGATATGTCCGTTTTTGAATCATATTTTCGTCGAATGACTAGGCGGTTGGATGTTATGCATGCGAGCAGTCGCCAGTATTCTGAGGACATGGGCATAGCTTTGGAGGCAAAGTTTCAGTCACCTAGTACTCCTGTTCAGTGGCCTATATTTGGAGCTCGGACTCCGTACCCTCCACCGGATTCTTCTGATGAGGATGATGAGGATGACGAGGGTGACGACAGCGAGGACGAGTAGGTATGTTTTCTACTATCCCTTGTATTTACTTCCATTCAATGCGGACATTGAATCTTTCAAGTTTGGGGGTGTTTTGAGGGATTAGTAGTTGTTGTTGTATATATGTGTTCATGTAGGATTTCATGTTTTGCATATTAGTAGTAGTAATTCATGCATGTATGTTCGTATTATCTACGTTTGTTTCATGTAGGACATTCTGTTTTTATTTCTGTATACCATGTGAGTTCATTTTAGTTACATTTTCATGGCATGCATTTTTCATGATCCTTTAAGACGAGCTAATTCTGATTGGTAGGTAGGTGTCTAATTGAGTGTGGTAATGATGAATAGAGGGTTGATTTATAGTTTCTATGAAATTGACTTATGTGTTTCGGAAACAAAACTAATTACACAGACTCATTGGGTACTTTTGGGCTAGGTTGAGGTCATGCTTGTTTGGATGTTTTGAGATTTAATCACCTGATTATATTTAGAATTTTCGTTATTCCCTTGATGGCGTAGGAGCACTAAAGTCTAAGTTTGGGGGAAAACAGGAATTTTATGCTAGTTGTTTAGTGTTAATGGCTAGGTGTCAAATGGCTAGTAGCCAGCTCATATTTTATGAGTAGTCTAGGGTTGGAAATGAGAAAGGCTCATTCCAGATCGCAGAAAACAAAAAAAAAAAGAAAAAAAAAAGAAAGAGAAAAAAAAAAGAAAAAAAAATCAATAAATTGTTTATATGCAAAATTAACCAGGGTGAGCTCTTTAATACTTGAGTAATTAAGTCTGAGGGGACTTAGTCCTAGTAACCTAAAGCCCTTTGTGGTTTGGGATTGCTGACCTAACACTCGCTACATGGGTATTATTGTATAATCCTTTCGGGGTCTCATCCATTGCACGGTTAAATAAGCATGATTGTATATATGTGTCGTAGTAGTTGGTAATAAAGCATGAATTTCTGTCTACCTTGGATAAGGATGGAGGTGTTTCTAGGTTATGAAGTGTCTACAGTCTATTCTATTTATAAACCTGTGATTGTCTTGGCGAAGGATATGTATGATTTTTGACCTAGTTTTGGGAGTATTTCTGATGAGCATTGCACACACGCACGTTTCTGTTCATGTATTGTTAGTATACGGGAACTTGGTCGAGCTCTATTTGGATTTAGTTGCATTCTTTGAGATATTTGCTTGTTAGTTGGTTTTGGTTAGTTTGAAGGGGATCGTTGCATTTTCATATTAGTTGCATTCATGCATTGCATTGCATTAGGTTAAATGGATTTTGTGGGTACATTCGCTATAGGCCCTCACGAGACCTTACTCGTCCACTGGGGCTGCCTAGGGGTTTAAAGGGCTTGTTGCATATGCCAAATGCAACCGTGATCACCTACGGAAGTGGTACTAGTTAGTTAGTTAGTTGTAATTGTTTATGCTTGAGGACAAACATCAGTTTAAGTTTGGGGGTTTGATAAGTGGATTTTATATCCACTGGGAATGCCTCCGTTCGGCTTAAATTGATTGTTTTGGACTCAAGTTGTTGTAGTTTTGATGTGTTTTGCTGAGTTGTGCAGATTTACGAGAATGTTGATTAAAGTTGATGCTTCTATCGTTTTTGGAGAATTAATTAATTAAAATTCGGATTTTTGAGAAGGGTTGCGCACTTTATACTGTTTGGGCCATATCTGGAGTTCTAGAAGTCCGTTTTCAGCCCATTTACAGTCCACGCGAAGCTTGAGAGATTTTCTACAATATGGGATAGGTTTCACACGACCAGGCCGCGTGTGGTGAGCCCAGGAAGCACGACTAGCAGATAGATGGGAGCAGACAAATTACTGTTTTGCCCTCTTCTAGTTCTAATTGTATTTTAGGCAATTTTTAATACCTGAATTGAATTCTAATTGTAATAGAAGGTAATATCTTGCTGGGCAAGATTTGTAGAGCCTATTTAAACACATCTTACCATTGTAAATCATAACAATTGATAGCTGTAAATCGTATCAAGGTACTTTCGATCTTCAATTCTTTCTTCAATATTATGTTTTCATTCATTATCATTATTATTATGTTTTCTTTATTAAATATGCGTAACTAATTCTCTAATCTGAGGATTGGGTAGTATTCCTTGGTATTCATGCATGCTTGATTATGTGATTTTCTGCCTGGCTGATTTGTTAATGAGATCTTAACACAATTAGGGGAGTCATGAACCTTTGATTGTATTCTAGGGATTGTAATAAGCTTGGGAGAGAAGTTGCAATCTTAGTACATGATTTAACAGACATAATTTGAATATTAGATCGGGAGATTAATAGGAGAGTTGTGAGACATATAATTCTTGGCATATAACAGTTTATAGGTATACTTTGATTGTATCACGGGAGTGTCAATTACGGTGTAGCTGTAAGCACTATATTGTAGCCCGGGAGGGTGCAGTATAACTTTAGAAGAATTGTTTTCAGCAAGGTAGGAACACAGATATCACATTAATATTGAGCATGTATTGAAACCAGGTGAAGAACCCCAGTTCTTAGATTGTTTTCCAACATATTTGAATCTCAGTTTAAAATCAATTCTTAGCGTTTATAATTAGTTCTTGGTTAATTTAGTTAAAACACAAATCCAAAGATTTTTCTCACACACTTCTAGACGTAAAGAGATAAGATACTTGAACTTGATATTACATTCAGTCCTTCCCTGCGAACGAACAACAAAAATACTACTAACAATGTTATAAAATCATAAAAGATTAATTTGAGATTTTTAGATTTTTGGACACGTCACTAAAATCATTAGATATTATCATCCGTATGGTCGGGTTTGATCGTCGAAATGGACTTCATCTTCGCATTCGTTGTGAATATTAAAATATAAACTGTTAGTCAACGGTTTAGACGAACAAACCATTGTGTGACGCCAAAGAGTACAAGTGTTATTTTCTGAAAGGCTTGTATGAATGTATTGAAGACAACAGTTTAATATACAATCCCGTTGTCTAAACATATTTATTTTTTCCTTAATCTAGCGGCTAATATCTCATCTTATTTCTATCAAGGGCTCTTATTTCGCCACCTCAGCAATCCAGGTGAAAAATTTTTCCACCAATCACGTGTTGTCACACAGACAACGGGATATTAATAAAAACTGCTGTTGTGCTTAACTATCACACAACATTTTTTTTATCAGAAAACCGTTGTGTAAATGTTTTAAAATTTCCCACCAAATCCAATTGAAATTTTTCATTATTTCCCACCAAATTGAATTCAAATTATTTCATTATTTCCCACCAAAAATTTCATTATTTCCCACCCAATTCAATTCAAATTTTTCGGTAGTTCAGATAACAGTTTCATAAAACCATTGTCTGATGTTCCATACAATAACACTTCCAATAAACTGTTGTCTAACTTACACCACGGCTTTGTCTAAAAGCGTTGTCTGAAGATAATATGAAGTTGTCTACATACAACAGTGCTACACACTTGTATGAAAAGGTTCACACATCACATATATTCTAGAATTGTTGTCTGATTTTATCAGAGCATACCGCTCAGACAATGGTTGCAAAACTGTTGTCATAGAAAGACTCCGACAACACTTTTACGAGGACAAAACATTCACCGTTATTTATTTTTTCAGGACAACGATTATTTGTTTAACTGTTGTGTGAAAGGTGTTGTCTGATTGAGTTTTTCTTGTAGTGTATAGTGATAAAAGAAATTAACAATCCTCGAACAAGACTTCATATAAGTTGGATATGAATTGTTGAAAGCCATCGAGATATATTATCATGATATTGGACTTTGTAAAACCATTTCTGAATAATAAAATCATAGTGCTGCACGAGATACATTAGGATAGTGCTGCACAAGATATATTATTAAGAATATTTGACTTCATGAAACCATTCTGGAATAATGAAATCATAATGATGCACCTTATCTTCTAGTGATTTCGAAGCCATTTATAACCATCTTAAATTGTTATTTTTATCTTCAATAGGAATAGGTTCAACAACCATTTGATTGTTAACAAAATCCTCATATAGTCATATACAATAGAGTCATATTGCTTTTTTGCAGGATTGTGCTCATGAGTATTTTTTGTCTCTTTTATCTCCTATGGAGCAATCAAATCTTGCATGTTGCATTTCATTCTTTCTAGCCCACGAGCAATATATATCAAGTAGTACTAGTCTTTGATATTCCGCTTCCAATTTTGCAATTATCTCATCATACCATTGGCTTTCTTCATAAAATCTAAAGTTATATGGACTATATGGAAGAGACAATGATAGAATATCAAATATAACATTACGTTGCTTCTTCGCGCATGATGTTTTAAAATCAACCATGGTCGGTGTTTTTTGTGGTGACATTTTTGTCCAAGAAAATCGAAGTACAGGGATGTTCTGAATAATTATTGGGTTTTGGAAGCCCTCAAGACAGTGGCTGCTAGCGGGTGATGGATGTTGGTGGCTGCTAGGGGTTTATGGTGTTTGGGTGGAGGAACGGGGGCTCTTGATACAACTTGATGTAAGATATATGTGGAAAAAGGATTATCGATCTTCGCATAGAATTGTTGGAGTCATAAATAAACCCTAGGATTTATCGGCATAAAACTAACTTAAATTATAGTGTCAAATCGTATCCCTGCTCAAGTCTTAGTGATCACTGTATTTAGTTCCTTAAGTTTTTGCTAGCATTAAAAGTTGGTATATGATGCAAGACAAATTTGAAGAACTATGATTTATAAAAATAGAATACTGAAAAATAGGTTGGCCAGATTAACTGAAAAAATGGTTGTGCTCCAGCTCACTCATCCACCCCAAGGCTTTTCTGACCGCGGAAGAGAAAAAATCTTATGAATCGCAACCCATAAACAAAGAGGAGACGAATTCAATAATTTTATTTATCAAATCTTCTATAATCTGTGAGGATTACCATAATGTAACATAATGTAATGGGCTTCGGTCCAAAATTTTGGGCCTCTTTTATATAAGCTACACATTTGGAAATTTACTAGCCTGACCTATAGCACATAAATGAATTCCTCTATTTTCCTTTACACTAAACCTATAAAAATAGTTTCGTCAAAAAAAAAAAAAACCTATAAAAATAGTAATCAAATATAAAAAAAAAATTCTCCTCTCTGATCACTTCCGTTCCTGTCAGTGTTCTTGTCTTTCATACCATACATATTGCTTTTGTAGTGATTGCCTACACATTGTTTTTCAGACGTACAATATTTTGATGGGAGATCAATCCTGGGATGGATAGTGATAGGCTTATAATCGACCGGATGCAGTCCCGGAATTATAATCTTAACTGATGAACATGGCCTATACTCTGTAGACTACTTTGAACTTGGGTTATGTAGCTAAGCAACTGCCTATCATGTATACAGTCTAGATGTTTTATTTGTTCAATATAATGGATACGTACAAACGAGTAAGACGATGTTTACTGAGTCTAATTTATAATTTTTTTAAGATGTTACAAGAATTTGCAGTTGACTTCACTGGTTTTGCTTCATTCTGACTTTGCATGTATATGGATTAATTTCACAAGGATGAAATTATTTATTACTTCCTCCCGCTTAACTTCAGCTTCAGTCACATGATAATATCATTAGGATATTGGCATGTGCGAATCATGTAATAATTTAACATAGGTGCTATGTTGTGCTATGCTACTTTGACACTTGATGTATTTAGATGATCCAAGAGTGATTATATTGTAAGATATGATTGACTTTTATAAACATATTTATAGCTGATTGGTACTCCTAGAGTGTCATTCAATTCTTATTCAAATAATTATTTAAGTATGTATATATTACTTTGACACTTTTTGCTGTTGCAGCTGATTGGCACCCCATCAGAGGCTGAACTGGGGTTTCCAAATGAAAATGTGAAACGTTACATTCGACAACTTCCTCATTACCATCGGCAGTCGCTCATTGAAAAATTTCCAAATGTCCACCCTTCTGCCATTGATCTCATTGAGAAAATGTTGACATTTGATCCTAGACAGAGACTGACAGGTTTGCAACATCTAGCTGCAGCAAATAATTTGATGCTAGTGATTGTTATGCCTGAATTTGGCATGAGTCCTAAACAGGACTAATGGGCTAGAATATTGGTACATCACTCATAATGGGCCTGAGAATGAAGAATGGGTCACTAAAGTCCACCATCAAGAGTCAATTCAATATATTACTAAACTGCAAGATGAGTTTGCCAATGAGCCTTAAGTGGGGGTCGCATTCTATAAAGTCTAGCGAGGCCTAGATTATACTCGTTATGAAGGCTCACGCTCAAACCCAACGAGGTCGTGTGAGTACGATTATCTCCATATAGCGTGGAACCACCTCGCATGACTAAGCCAAGTGAGGTCGCATGCGAGGCCGCGTAGTTTCTCCATTAGCCTCGCCAGTGGGGCCATTCGATTCAAGTATCATGCTGGCCATAGGTAACCTTGATTGGGCCATGGGTCATGAACATGATTAATGACCAAATTAAATAAGCCCAAGAAGATGTCTAGTGGATTTGGGCCAAGTCGAGCCCATAAAAGTCCTAGCCCGTCTGGGTAACTTCTTCTCCAAGAGAACTACGTATGGCTTGATCCCTATAAATAGGGTACGTAGGCATCTTGTTATGGATGATTTTGACAGCTCACCCCTGAAATATCGACAAACAAGAATAGCCACAAACAGTTACAAATCACCTCCATGTTCTTCGGGTTCTTGGCAGAATATCCGTATTTTGCTCCATAATTCCAATAACCTCTAAAATATTGTTATACAATATTCTCCCTATAACATCTGGCGCTAGAAGGAGGGGCTAGTCATTAACTTGGGAGAAAGATGACTAAATTGAACAAGAAGAAGAACGGTGGTAATAATGGGGAAACCCCGGGGTCGCATAAGGTACTGAAGGACGACCCCCCAAGGGACGATTCCCCAAAGGACGACCCACATAGGTGCGAGCCTGAGGTTGAGTTTGAAAATACAGAAACGCCAGTCAACAATCAGGGGGTACTAGGCAGTGAAGTTATGTCTTTTCTGAAGGAGATCAGTAATACGGTGGCATTCGTACAGGAAAGGATGGCTAAGGTGGAGAAGCGATATAGCTCCCGAGGTGCGAAGAGGAATGCAAGAACAGGCCCCCAAGCCTATAAGGAGGAAGAGAGTAAAGGCCCCACCAAGAAGCTCATTGGTGATTTTGACGATGTAGTCACTGATCAAACGAACCCTGATTGGAGCGAGGAGGAGGATACCATGGGGAAAAAGAGGGGTCACAAAACAAGGCCACCTCATCTGAAGGAAGAACAGTTAGTGTCTTTGACCGCCTTGGAAAGAAGCTAACTGAGCATGATCTTCGCCTTAAGTTGGAGAAAATTATTGCTGATAAGGGTAAAAGAAAGAAAGAGGAACGATCCTATGGCTCTCATCGACCCCTGTCTCCTCGAGATCGTGAGCGGTCCCATCGTCGCGATGACAGACCCCTATCTCAACACCGAGATCATGAGCGGTCCCATCGTCACGATGACAGACCACCGTCTCATCGAGATCGCGAGAGGTCCCATCATCAACGCAAGCCGGAATCAAAAGATGAGCAGGAAGAGTCTAGTGCTCCGAAGAAGACTCAATCTCATCATGGTAGTACTAGTGGAGGACCGAAAAAGGATGAGAAGGAAGTTAAGGTAGGGGACTATAAGCTAGAGGAGTTGAAAAAGGCCTTGGATGCAATGAATACTGAGTAAGGAATCTTCAGCACTATGGGCTCATCCTCGCCCTTCACTCATGAAATTCGGACCGCTCCTCTCCCCGCTGTGTATCGAGGCCACCACTCAAATATGGCCTATAACGGATACACTGACCCAGCAGAGTTTGTCATTCGGTTCAATAACAAGATGGATGTGTACCAGGTCTCGTAGTTGGCTAGATGCACGTTGTTCGTGGCCTCGTTGAGGGGAAGTGCCCAGCAATGGTTCTCAAAGCTCGGGGCACTTGTCACTATAGATTCTTGGGAGCAGTTTGTGGACATCTTCAATAAGAATTCCAATCTGCAATGCTTTATGGACCCCCTGTGTTCACTCTGGCAAACATAAAGGAAAAGGAAGGAGAGAGCCTACAAGGCTATTTCAAGAGGTTTAATGCTGAGGTCCCAAGAGTGCGAAGAGCAAATGACGAGGCCGTTAAAAATGTTCTCATCGCTAGACTGAGAGAAGGAACGAAGCTCTGGAAGAAGTTTCAAGCCTCTACACCTAATATCCTTGAAGAACTTTATAAAGAGGCTGAGCCCTTCAACCGAGTTGAAAAGTCAATGGAAAGTTGAGGAAGAGTAATAAGGATGGTGGTAGTACAAGCAAAGGTAAGGGAATGAAGAGGAAGGACTCTCGAAGCCCCAGGCGAAGACAGGATCGTAGCCCGAGCCCGAAAAGAAGGGATCGCGATCCCCCAAGACGATTCCCACCTCGGGTTCGTCCAGCTAGAGATGAAGACAAATTCACCCCCCTGGTGGCTTCTGTTGATCATATCTATGCTGTCAATGCTAACAAGGGGATGTTCACAAAACCTCCTGCCATGGGTGCACAAGGAACATGGAATACTAAGAAATATTGTGATTTTCATGAACAAATGGGGCATGATACCGCAGACTGTTGGCACCTTAAAGAGCAAATTGATCGTTTAATTCGAGAAGGAAAGTTAACTGAGTGGGTTGTTCGGGAAGTAAAGAAACATCAAGGAAACTCTGGCAAATCAGGATTGGAATATAACGATGTTCCTCCTGTCGGACAGAATGCGGAGCCTCGTAAGGAGAGGGAGGAACGAGCCAACAGTATTCATGTAATCATCGGAGGCCCCCATATTGGAGGAGATAGCAACAAAGCTAGAGAGAGGTACGCTCGTGAGGCCAGAGAGCGACCCCTCACTAATATACATCATCTACAGGAGAGACCCACAAAGCTCTTTAAAGAGGAGGACACAAACATCATATTTATAGAAGAAGATGCGAAGTGGGTACATCATCCTCATTCCGATGCTCTAGTGGTTCGAGTTCGCATTGGATCCCAGAATATCTACAGAGTTCTAGTTGACAATGGGAGTGCCGTGAATTTTTTGATGTATGATGTTTATAAGAAGATGGGATATGTGGACAAGGAACTTATCCCTACATTAGGGCATATGTACGGGTTCACTGGGGCTTCGTTAAGTGTGAAAGGACTCATCAAGCTCCCCATCACTTTAGGGGACGAGCCCTGCATCACCACCCAAGTAGCTGACTTCATGGTCGTAGATCAACCATCGGCCTATAATGCTATAGTGGGGAGGCCAATTCTGAAGGAAATGAGGGTGGTAACCTCCATCTATAATCTCTCAATGAAGTTCCCCACCCCGCAAGGTGTGGGTTGTGTTAGGGAAATTCAACATGAATCTTGGGAGTGCTACAACAAGGCCTTTAAGTCAGCAGAAAGGGGAAGTAGATCTATTTCAGATAAGATAGAGTGCGAGGAAGAAGAAAGGGCTCACAAAACGGCCTCGCTACCCTCAACTGGTTGCAATATAATATCTATTGAGGAATTACCAGATGACTACTTTGACAACTTGGGTATATAAGTAGAGCCAGTACCAGGGGCCATTATGATGGAGGCCTCATAACCAGTATTGGTTCTTCAAGAAGGAATAGTTTAAGAGGCTAGCGATGACGAGGAAAGCCCAGAGCAGGCCGCTGTGCGGGCCCGCAAGGGGAAGTGGGTTCGTAAGGAGACATCAACATTGATAGATTTACCAAATGGAATCACTCGAGAGACAACAGTTGTAACTGAATATGGCCATTTCGGGGCAACACTTACCTCTGTGGTTGTGGCCTCTAGGCAGGATGAAGCGGAATCCAGCAGGGCTCGTGATGTTGAAAATGATCTAGATCCTCATATCCCTGAGCATATGGAGCGAGCCGGAGCTGTAGAAGACACGATCTCAATCCTTGTTGATGCAAAGGATCCCACTAAGGTGTTGAAAGTCGTGTCGCAGCTGAACCCTGATCTTAGGGGGAGGCTCATGGAATTCCTTAAAGCTAATTTGGATTTATTCGCGTGGTCTCATGAAGACATGATTGGGATTGATCCTAATATAATGTGCCACAGGTTAAATCTTGATCCCAATAAAAAAGGAGTAAGGCAAAAAAAGAAGGCCTATAAGCGGAGAGCGAGCCGAGGCTCTCAAAGAAGAGGTGGACAGGCTTCTTGAGGTTGGGCTCGTAAGGGAATCATTCTACCCTAATTGGCTCGCAAACCCTGTCCTAGTGAAGAAGCCAAACGGCAAGTGGAGGACATGTATAGACTTTACTGATCTTAACAAGAACTACCCCAAAGATAGTTTTCCGCTTCCAAGGATTGATCAGTTAGTGGATACAACAGCGGGGCATGCACTGCTAAGCTTCATGGATGCTTATTCTGGGTACAATGTGGGTATGGCCTTGATCAGGAACACACCTCATTCATTACAGACAGAGGCCTCTATTGTTCTATTGGAATGCCCTTTGGTCTCCTTTATGCTGGGGCTACTTATCAAAGGCTCGTTAACATGATGTTTGAAAAGCAAATTGGGAAGACAATGGAGGTATACGTGGATGATATGCTTGTAAAGTCTAAGAAAGCTGGGGATCATATAGCCCACCTCGCAGAAATGTTAGACATATTAAGGAAGTACAGAATGAAGCTTAACCCCCAAAAGTGCATTTTTGGGGTTGAATCTGGGAAATTTTTGGGCTTTATTGTTAACCACATAGGAATTGAGGCCAATCCAGCCAAAATAAAGGCCCTAATGGAGATGAGGTCGCCTAGAAGTGTCAAGGAAGTTCAAAGTTTAACTGGAAGGATAGCAGCCCTCAATCGGTTTATTTCTAAGTCATCAGACAAGTGTCATGAGTTCTTCAAAGCAATCAAGAATGTGGGCAAAAATTTTGAATGGACCCCCGAAAGCGAGGAGGCTTTCCAAAGGATAAAGGAGCATTTGGGCTCGCCACCTCTGCTTTTTAAACCCAAGGAAGGAGAGGTCCTTATTGTTTACCTGGCTATTTCAGAGCATGTTGTTAGTGCTGTCCTCATTCGCGAGGAGGAGAGGGTTCAGTACCCTGTTTATTATGTCAGTAATAGGTTGTTTAGATGCGGAGACCCGTTACACTAACATGGAGAAGTTAGTCTATGCTTTGATATTGACTTCGTGGAAATTGAGGCCCTATTTTCAAGCTCACAGCATTCAGGTTCGCACTGCCTATCCTTTGAGGCAGGTGATGCACAAGCCCGAGGCCTCAGGAAGAATTAAATGGACCATAGAACTGAATCAATTTGATATTGAATACAATCCTCGAGGAGCTATAAAGGGACAAGCCTTAGCAGATTTTATATTGGAATTCCCTCCCCAATCTGAGGGAGATGCCTGGGCTCTAGTTGTGATCCCAGAGGTAGTTGGCTCCGAGGTCAAAAAAGAAAATTCAACCTCATGGTGGGAGCTATACGTTGATGGGGCATCTAACAAAGAAGGAGTCGGGGCCAGGATGGAACTCGTTACCCCTAAGGGTCGCAAGATAAGCAGTGTTGTTCACTTCGCATTTGAGGCCTCCAACAATGCAGCTGAATACGAGGCCCTCATCATTGGCCCCAAACTTGCAATGGAAATGAAGGTGGAGAACCTCACAGCCTATTGCGATTCTATGCTGGTGACATACCAACTTTATTATGGCTGGCAAGCTAGAGGTGAGCAGATTGAGTTATATCTGTGATGTGCACAAAGGCTGATTAAGAAGTTTAACGAGGTCAAGGTGGTTCATATCAGAAGAGAGAAGAATCAGGGAGCAGATGCCCTCGCGTAGCTGGGATCGCGTCGCGAGTCCACCTAACTTGGGGTTATTCCCTTAGAGATCCAGACAAAGCCTAGTGTACCAGAGGAGTTTATTATGGAAGTAGCAAACCCAGGGTCGACTTGGATGACCCCAATATGGGAGTATGTGAAAAATGGAGTTCTACCACAGGATAAGAAGGAAGCAAGGAAGATCAAATACCAGGCTGCTCGCTATGTTGTTTATGACGAGGTCCTGTATGAAGAGGGTTCAACACACCACTTTTGAGGTATGTGGATGGTGAAGAGTACAACTATACCCTAAGGGAGGTCCACGAGGGCATATGTGGCAATCACTCGGGGGGTAGTTCCCTAGCACAAAAAATTCTGCGGCAAGGGTATTTTTGGCCTACATTGAAAAAGGATGCTTTCGAGTTTGCTAGGAGGGGTGACAAATGTCAAAGAAATGCCAATTTCAGTAATGCTCCAGTTGTACATCTCACTTCGCTCATGAGCCCGTGGCCCTTCTCCATATGGGGGATTGATCTTATTGGCGAGCTCCCCAAAGCCAAGGGAGGGGTTAAGTATGTAGTTGTGGCCGTGGACTATTTCACCAAATGGGCGGAGGCCGAGGCTTTAGCCACTATCACGGCCAAAAAATTGAAGGACTTCGTGTACAGGGCAATTGTGTGTCGCTATGGGATCCCATATCAATTCATCTCAGATAATGGGAAGCAGTTCGATAGCAAGGAGATGAAAGAATTTTGTGAGAATTTGGGAATCAAGAAGAGTTTCTCTACTGTGAGCCATCCTCAAACAAATGGCCAAACTGAGGCCATAAACAAGATAATTAAGAATACATTGAAGGCTAGGTTGGAAGAAATTAAGGGAAGTTGGCCCGAGGAGTTGCCTAAATTCTTGTGGTCATACAACACGACCTTAAGATCTACCACAGGAGAGACCCCGTTTTCACAAACATATGGTTGCGAGGCCATGGTTCCAGTTGAGGTGGGCTCGGGTTCGTTTAGAAGGGAGCATTTTGACCCCGAGGCAATAAGGTCAACCACAGACTTTATCTAGATATAATTGAAGAGTCTAGAAGCGAGGCTCAGTTAAGGCTCGCGGCCTATCAAAGAAGAGTTGCGAGGTACTACAATGGGAAGGTCTGTGTACCACATCTTCGTGTGGGGGACTTCGTGCTTAGAAGGGTGATGCCTAACACTAAGGTCCCTGCTCATGGGGTTTTTGGAGCGAATTGGGAAGGGCCCTACAAAATATATGATGTCATCAATGAAGGAACCTACTATCTCACAGATATGAAGGACAAGGTTATTCCGTGAGCCTGGAATGCCGAACACTTGAGGAAGTACTATCAGTAGAGGCCTCGCTCTTGGTAGTCTCTATCTATTACTACTTAGCATGAATAAATTCATACAAAGTACTGGGGGGTAGTGATCATATAGACACCTCCTCTTTATGATATAATGAAAAGAAAAAAAAATTTGGGCCTCGTCCCTAGTATTTATATATGAAGTTTGTTCTCCAAAGTATTGTGTAATTGTTACTGTTTTGTTAGCATTTTAAAATTTTCAGGACTAGGCCAGCACAGCGAATGCGAGGCCGAACCCCTCTCAGGTCAATGATGACGCGAGCGTACACTCACTGCGACCTGAGGGAATGTCTTCAAAGTTTAGTTAATGAAAAACATATCTACTCAAAGAAGTTCAAAGTAAAAGAAGTCAAGGGGCGACCTCAATCTCGGGATTGTGTTTGCGACCTCGCAAGGAAAGCATCGCATATCAAGATTCCAAATGGGATGAGGCACACCTTGAAGTTTATAATCAAATCTAAAAGTTACAAGAAAAAGGAAAGCTACAAATTCAATTACAAAGGAAGCTTCGCAGCTGCGAGGCTAATCTACTTAGCAATATTTCAAATACACAAAGGATGGAAGCAATAATGACTACAGACAGTTAAAGCAGACACAAGATATTTTATGAAGAAATAAAAACAAGTAATTTGCAAGATGTTATAGCAATTATCAAAATTCCAACAGTTACCGGGTCGCCATGTGAGCCTAAATCATTTGGCAAGTTAGCAAAACAGTTATCAAGACAAAAGAATATTACAAATTGCGAGGCATTCAAAGGGTGCCCGCATCCCTAATTCGATAATCAGAGTTAAAGAGAAAAATAGAAGTTCATCATGCGACATTCCCATTAGGGTTTGTCTTATTGGCCTCACTTGCGAGCCTAGCTACCTCTGCTGCATCTTCCTCTTCAATCTCCATGCGGAGGGTCTCAGCGAAGTCGGCATTTCCTGGGCCTAGCCTCTCCCAGTCGAACTCAGGGATCTTTCTGATAAATCCCTTCATAAATTCGACCTGGGCAGCCTCCACCACAGCATCATGGTCGACTTTGGCAGCAGCGAGCTCCTTCTTCAACTTATTCAACTCCTCTTCATGTTTCTTCTTGAGCTCTTCCTCGTGGTGCTCCATTTCCTTCAGGGATTTGTTAAAGGAAGATTTCTCATTATTACTTTTAAGCTAGGAACGAAGGCTGGCTGTCTCAGTGTCCAAAGCCCGCTTGTGCGCCTCCATCAGAGATTTCTTGTCTTCTTCCAGCTTGAATTTAAGAACTTTAACATCTCTTTCCAGCCTCGTGTTGGCGGATAGCACAATCTTCAACTACTTAAGATGTGAAGCCTGACGGATAAATGCTTCGACCAAACATTTAGAAACAGACTCAGCGTTCTCTGCTAGTTCGGCCCCAATCCAGTTCGTGCACTCCTCTTCAGTTGCATGGGCATACCCATGCTTTGCATATAAGTGGTGGACAGGAGTAGCAGTGGCTGGAGGCTTAGGGACAGGAAGCACGGGTCCGTCTTTTTTGGATTTCTTTGAAATATGCTCCTCGGGGTTGCCCTGGATTTGCTGTTGAGGAGTTTCAACGCTTGTTGTCAATGGAGGAGGAGGGAAGAGTTCAGTAGTTTTTGGTTTTTGAGGGACAGCAGCAGGCTTCACTACGGGGACGGCCCCACTTTTCTGGAGAAATGGAGGTCTGCGACCACTCCTGTTCGATATACGTGCAAAATGGAGGTAAAATGCAGTTAGAAATTGTGATATAGAAGGGAACAAGGGATGTAAATGCGAAGACAGTAAAGATGGAAATTAAAGCATAAAAAAGAACTAAAATGTTAGCAAGGTTGAAGCAGTTGTCGCTTTGCAAATAAAAGTACCCTCACTCTCTATAGCTACAACTTGAGAGGATAAAGCTTCCTCTCGTGTCTTCCTCTTATGCGAGGCCTTCTTCGCATTTGAAGGTCCCGCTTTCGGAGACAATCCGACTCCTTCCTTAAGGAAGCCACATTCGATCAAGTTCTCAAGGGAGAGGAGGGTTCGGATGTCTCGAGCCTCGCGAGGAGTCTTCAACACATCGTCGACCCGCGTTTTCTCTTCACATTTCAAGACTGTGCGGACTTGACCAACTGCGATCTCATGATAGTTGAGTCAATTTAATATAGAAAAACTAAGAGTAAATTGCACTTTGCACCCGTTATCTTTGAGTGTTTTTCCGATTTGGTCTTACATTATAAACTTGACACTTGCATCCTATACTTCATGTTTCGCTTCACTTTTCACTTTTTCCGTTAACAATTTCTAACTCCGTTAAGTTTGAATTTTTTTCCAAAATTTGACAAGGGTATTTTCGGTATTTAAAAAATTGTTTTTCAAAAAAAATTAAAAAAATTAAAAAAATTCAGAAAATTATATTTGTTTTAAAAAAGTTATTTTCAGTTTTTAAAATTATTTAAACACAAATTAGTTTTTAAAAAAATATTTGTTTTAAATTATTTTTAAAAAAATTATGTTTTTAAACAAATATAATTTTCTGATTTTTTTTTTCATTTTTTCTGAAAAATAATTTTCTAAATACCGTAAATACCCCTATCAAATTTTGAAGAAAAATTCAAATTTAATGGAGTTAAAAATTGTTAACGAAAAAAGTGTAAAGTGAAACGAAACATGAAGTATGGGATGTAAAGTGCCTAAGTTCATCGAAAAAACACCCAAAGATAAGGGGTGCATAGTGCAATTTACTCAAAAACTAATTATATATGATTTAGATCATTGACATGCAGTTTTTCATACTTCAATGTAAATAAACTTTTTAGTTTACGTGTTAAAATACGAAATAATTTTTATGCTAGATCCAACATTTTTCATCTATTTATTTTAGGCTTAATGACCTTTTGGTCCTTCAAGTTTGGACCATTATACCCATAAATCCTTAAATTTTAATAGTGTTCCCTTTCGCCCCTCGGATATCAGAAATGTTCCTTTTTGACACAAATCGTTTTCTTTGGATTTAAAAGGCGACGGTTTTGTGTCAAAAAGACGAAGATTTGGTGACAAAAAGGAACATTTCTGATACCCGAGGGGCGAAAAGGAACGCTTTTAAACTTTAAGGGTTTATGGGTATAACGGTCCAAACTTGAAGGGCCAAAAGGTCATTAAGCCTTTATTTTAAGATCTAACGGTTCTAATTTATTTTGTCGTTGCTAGTCGCAGAGACATGCTTGTAACCATATGATAACAAGCCTACTTGATCATTGTAAAACTTTATATTACTTAATGACCCCTTAGCTAGGGAACCCTCTAGTTAGTTTTATGTCTTATAAAATGTACTTAGTATAGGCATCAAACTTTATCTTTGTGTTGTACAAAAGTCACATAATAATGCTTGAAAGAAGATCTATGGATCATGCCTCAAGAATGAAGAATAAGGCTGAAGAAATAAAACACAGTTGGAGTTTGAATAATGAAAATTTGCCTAAGTACACATTCCAGAAGTAATTTGTTTTGTTCGATAACTCAAGGATTCGATATGTTAAAGACAATGTTCGATATCTCAAGAAGTCAACAAGTCAAAGCTTAATTCGACTTCTCAAGATTTCGACATGTCAAAAAACTCTATTCGAGAACTCAAGTATCAACAAGTCAATGTTTCATTCGAGTTCTCAAGGAGTCAATCAAGCCAAAGTCATATTCGAATCAAGCACTTGGTCATTTCTCAAATGTGATTTTAGAAGACAATTAACTGAAGATTCTCAAGTAAGAAAATCTACACAAACCAAGGTACATGTAGTAGTCAAATTATTACAAAGTGTACCTGGCAAAGTCTACAAAAAAGAATAGAGAGAAATTCAAGGAAAAGCAGCTGAAGAAGTGGATCTGGACAGAGCAAAACAAAGTCATATCACATGATGCCCGGACTTGCACCAAAGTAGTATAGACAAGTTGGAAAAGAAAATTTGGCTGTTACTATTTGTAAATGTTGACTGTGTACATGTTTTATAAGTGCACAGCTTCACTTCCTTAGCTGTTAAGTTTTTCAATTGTAAACCCATTTGTGATATCTCTCTGAAAAAAATGAAGCTGAGAATACTCTTTTGTATTCACAGTTTGTAGCATACTTGAATCTAATACAATATTAGATAAAAGTGAGTCGGTCTATTCATATTTCAGCATTTCACTTTTGTTTAACATACACACTCAGCTAAAATCACATAAACAGATTTAGACAAAGTTCTTAATCGAAAAAAATTAGAAAAGTTTGAAAATACATTCATCCCCCCTCTGTATTTTTTTATTATGTATTTCATACTCAACAAGTGGTACAGAGCAGGTTGTTAATCAAAACAGCAAAAGATTAGCATGAATACACCAAAGACAACAGGAACAGTGAAGGTACTAAAGTTTGACAAATGAAACAACAGCCTCTGAAAGATGAAGATGATGTTGTTCATCAAAGCTGCTAACCCTATGTACCCTGATATCCTCAAGAATGGTCCCTTTGTTTCACAACAAGAAATACCTAAAAAGACTGTTTAAACTACCATAATTCCAAAGTCTTATGTGGCCAAAGATCCATCTTTATATACAGACACTAAAAGGGAGAAGGTTGCTATTGACAACCATCTCATCCTCATTATCATTAATTCTATGAAACTTTCAATGTTTGCAAACATTTCATCTTGCACATCTACAAAAGAGATATGGGATCATATTGAGATATTATGTGAAGGGACTGAGGAGGTTAGAGAAAACATAAAACAGATACTTGTCTCACAGTATGAAGCTTTCATGGCTCAACCCAAAGAAAGCATCACTGAAATATTTGAAAGATTTCACAGGCTTGTGGCTGAGTTGCAAATAAATGGAAAAATCTACAGCACAAGGAACTTAACATAAAGTTCTTGCTCTCAGTACCAAATCACCTTGAGCAACTATCTCCATAGGAGAGAGAGAGATCTGAACAAAATATCATATGATGTGCTATATGGTGTGCTGAAAACTCATGAACTTGAGTTGTTGCAGAAAAGGGCTATTCAATCCAACCAAGGCAAAATGGTTAACACCTCATGTGCCTTGATTGTGAATAAGTCAATCCAGGATCTTGAAGCTTCTACAAGCCAACTAAGGATTGAAGAGATATTTGATGAAGAGCATGAGGCTGAAGTGACTGAGATTGTTGAGGAGCATGTTGATGATGAGTTCTACACTCTGGAGGAGCTGGATGCAATAGAGAACCCATTATTTGCCTTCATGGCTAGAAAGTTTCTAAAGATCGGATTTAAGAGAAAACAGCCATTCAAGGCAAGGACTCTGAACAAAACATTCAACAAAGGCAAAGCACCTGTGAAACCAAACAAGAATAAATTTAAATCTGGCTATGTGGATAGGTCATTGATCAGATGCTATCAATGCAATGACATAGGGCATTTTGCTAATGAATGAAAGAAATCAAAGAAGAAGGATGAAGCCCTCCTTAAAAAGTAAACACCAGGCAAAGCCTACATAGCTAAAGGGAAGTGCTGGGATGACACTGAGAGTGATGAAGAAAGTGAAGAATTCTACAACTATGCCTTGATGGCCAATTCCAAGGAAGGTGAATCTTCAAGTAGCTCTCAGGTACCATCTCTCACTACCATTGACATGTCTGTTTCCGAATATAAGCAAGTTGTAGAACAACTCAGTATTGAAATGTTTAATATTCATCCTAGTATGACTTTTGCTAATGAAGAAATTGCTAGATTTTCTACTGAGATTGAATTATTAAATAAGAGAAATAATGAAATTATTAAGTCAAGTAGAACAGGCTCTTAGAGAGGAAATTACTGAAAATGAACTTAAGATTAGAGCCTTTAAAAATTCATCTAGCATAATGCAAACTTATCATGACAAACATAGAGAGAATGCTAAGGTAGTTATTGGTTTTGAATATGACACACTCAAGAAGAGGAAAGGCTGTGTTGTTATTATTGATGACAAGGTTGTTCATGAGAATGTACCTCATGTTTTGAAAAATGCAAAGGCACCTATTTTTAAAGAGACGTCATTTAGCATAGATGAAGAAGCCTTGCTCATCAAACAAATCGTAAATGATGAAGATGGAGCACAAGACAATGAACAGCTTGCACCCTCAAAGAGTGGGAGTGTCAAAGTTGAAACCAAAAAGTCTGTTGAAGACGGACCAAAACCTGTTAAGGATGTTCCTGCAAAATCTGTTAAAAGTGAATCAGTTAAGAATGTGGCTAAAAAGAAACAAAACAGAAATGGCAAACTAGGGACAAATAAGAACAATAATTGTGCTTATGTGCCTAATGCCCCTAGGATGACTTGTCAAAACTGTTTAGTACTAATCATTTAACTCATGCTTATAAAAAACCAGTTCGTAGTGTACCTAAGACATTCTATGATTGTTCAATGCCCTTAGGACACAGAGATGCTCCTTTTTTTGATGAATGCATGCCATATAACATGAATCTAATGACTAGTTGCTTTAATCTGAGATGATAATTCATTGATGGTTGCATAAGTCACAATGTTCACACACACTACACACGGCCAAAGTCTTCAAGTCCTCCTAAAGTTAAGAGGGAGGGTACCTCTATCACCCAAGTCTCAGAAGTCAAATTTAAAGACTTCCAATAGTGACAAGAAGACAAGTCCTCAACAGGTTAGTTTTTGATAAAACTATTTCTAAGCCAGGTGGACCCAAATTTATTTTGGGTACCAAAAAAGAAGTAATGCATTTGTGTTTCCTGGACAAAGAAAAGGAAAAGAAAGTCATTTAGGTGTTGGACAGTGGATGCTCAAACCACATGACTGGTGATATGGCCCTGCTATCATAGTATGAAGAGAAGGCTAACCCTATGGTTACTTTTAGAGAAGATAGCATTGGTAACATATTGAGATATAGCAAACTGGAAGTTAGTAATGTCATCATTGAAGATGGAGCACTGGTTAGTGGGCTCAAGCACAATCTGCTAAGTGTTGGTCAGTTTACTGATAGAGGATTCAAGGGTCATTTTGACAAAGATGAGTGTTTGATTACTCAAAAGAAGACTGATGAACTTGCTCTGACTGGAGTGAGAAAAGGAAGCCCGTTTGTAGCCAACTTGGATTTTACAAACAATGATAAAATTTGTTGCTTTTACACAATGGCATCAAATACAGACTGTTGGTTATGGCATAAGAAGTTGTCACATTTGAACATCAAGGCAATTAACTCTTTGGTTAAAATAGAGTTAGTGAGAGGCATGCCCACACTTGAATTCTCTCAAGAAGGAGTGTATGAGGCTTGTCAAAAAGGAAAGATAAAAAGATCAAGCCATAAGTCAAAGATAGTTGATTCACATGGATTTGTTTGGGCCTGTCAACTTTATATCACTTTCAAGAAAGAAATATGTCTTGTTGATGGTTGATGATTTTCAAGGTATACATGGGTGAAATTTTTGGCATCAAAGGATGAGGCACCAAAAGTAATCATCGAGCACATTAAGAAAGTTGATAAAAAATCAAAGACCAATAATGCAAGTGTGACTGTATTGAGAAGTGATAATGGAACAGAGTTCAGAAATGCCATGCTTAAGGCATTTTGCAAAGAGAATGGCATTTCACAACATTTCACAGCTTCAAGAACTCCACAACGAAATGGAGTTGTCGAAAGAAAGGACAAGACTCTAGTTGAAGCTGCTAGAACAATGTTGCTTGATACAAAAATGCCTACATTTTTTTAGCTGAGGCTTTAAGCACTGCATGCTCTATTCAAAATAGAACCCTCATCAAAAAAAACAATAGCAAGACACCTTACAATTTGTTGACTGGAAAGAAGCCCACAATTAAGCATGTCCATTCTTTTGGAAGTAAATGCTTTGTGTTAAAAGATAATTCAGAACATGTTGGGAAATTTGATGCAAAGGCATTTGAAGGAATTTTTCTTGGCTATTCTATATGGAGAGAACTGCTTATAAAGTTTATGTTATCAATCAGAAGAAAGTTATGGAAAGTGCTGATGTGACTTTTGATAACAACAAACTACCAGGACTTGTAGAAGGCAATGATGAAGACAGAGATCCTCAAAGATTTGAAAACATGAGTTACAGTGATGACCTGAAGTTAAGGTTGCTGCTCAACAAACTCTAGTGAATGATAATGCAAATGAAGAATTTGTACCAATAATCAGTGAAGAACCTAGAATTCAAGAAACACTTGTGAATGAGAGCACTTTCACAGGGGGGCAAATGAAGATAGACATAACTTGAATGATGAAGCTACATTAACTTTGAGAAATGAAACTGAGCATACAAGAAAATGGGATAGATCACACACTGTAGAGCAAATTACTGGAGATCCAAATACAGGAGTAAAAATAAGAATAGAAACTCAAAATGAGTATCTTTTTGGTTGCTTTCTATCTCAAGCTGAACTTGAGAAAGTTGATGAAGCGCTATTGGATACTGATTGGATTATTGCTATGCAAGAAGAGTTGAATCAATTTGAAAGAAACAATATTTTGGATTTGGTACATGCACCAAAGGATAGAACAATTGTTGGAGTTAGATGTGTTGGTGTATACTGAAAATATTTATTTAAAGCATATACATTTATTTCTGGCCTATTTTATTAAGAATCATTTAAATGTTTACATGTTGTCTAAATATTATATATTGTGAATAATCTAGTATCAAATGGGATACAGAATATTAGATTATTAAATATGGTTTATGTAATATAATATGGTTCACAGCACAGGTGGTGTTAGACAATCCACTGGAATGGCTGTAGTATTATTTAGATTAGTTTATATTGACTAATAAATAATACTAGTATACTTTGTGTATATTGAACAGGATCAAATTTAGAATTGTTCCCTTATACTGATTAAGAAGGTAAACTAAGATTCTATGTTATTATTAATGCTTAGGTTCTTAATCCAGATATAGTAATTGACACGTGTATATTATTTACATGCTTTGATTTTTATATGAAATAATTCTTTTGATTTATTTCATTATATTTTGGGTGATGAAATAATATATATGGTGAATATTATTTATTGAAGGAATCCATGTCCTGATAATATTCGGGTTAATGATGTCCCCTTGAAAGCTCAAAAAGATTTAATTATGTGAAACCCTGCAGGTGGATTTATTCCGGCATAATTAAATAAAGGTTGAGTGGATGATCAAGGATAAAAGATATTAATTAAATGAATTATCAGTAATTTATTTAATTAATGGACATGCAATATTTTAAACATGGGGAATTTAATAAGCAAATAATATTGGAACTTAATTAATTAATTAAATTACGGTATTAGGAAAGGTAGTGCAAATATTAATTCTTTAGTGGAATGAATTAATATTTAATTACATTGGGCTATGCCCAAGATGTAATTAGAAGGCCCAACCTAATTGTCCATGATCCCTATTGTAGCATTATATATATTCTTTTTCTCTTCTTGCTGGGGGTTGGTCGAAAAAATTTTGTAGCCACCCAGGAGCAAGAAGAGAGGTTAACTTGAGAAGACGAAGGCCACACTTCGCTCAAGGGAATTTGGGAATACAATAGAAGAGCGTGGAATCAACCGTTAACAAGGTGATTTTTCTATTCGTACTCGTTAATTTATTGTATCAAAAATCGCAGTGCCAAGATCTGATTGTTCCAACAATTGGTATCAAGAGCCTGGTTCAATGGTTCTGCGATTTTTGATACGATGTCCATGTCGTAATTATATATGCATGTATATAGTGGTAGGCTTGTATATTCTATTTTGCAGGTTGTTATCCACTATTATGGCCATGTATATTTTAATTATGTGTTTGGATCCCACGTGGTTTAATCGTGGTTAATTTTTGTTTTGGTTTCCACGTGGTTTATCGTGGTTGTAAAACACGAGGGTTGATCGTGTTAGAATAGATTTTACAAATTAGTTTTGTATTAGATCTATTTTTTTATGTAATTGTTTGATGGATTTTGTATAATCCGGATATTTTGTAACAATTATGTGCGATCGGAAATCAAAACGGAGATCAAAATTATTCCACTGCGCTAGCTGTTGGTGGCTGCTGGTGTTAATATTCAGAACTGAATTCGGTAGAACATTAGCAGAAAATTATCATGGTACTGTAGCAAACCGGTACTGTAGTAGTTACTGTAGCAAACCGGTTACTGTAGCGCACCCGGTACTGTAGCAGTTACTGTAGCAAGCCGGGTACTGTAGCAAACCGGGTACTGTAGCAAACCGGCGGCTGTTGCAGTTTGCAGATTTGTAGAAAATTTTCTAGGCCTGCTGAAATTGTTTAATGGGCCATAATAGTGGATTTAATTATTGTTTTAATTTTTAATTCCGCTATTTAATTTTAATTATTGCATTAAATAATTATTATGTTTGTTGTTAATTATGTGTGTAATTTTTTATTACATATTTAACATAATTAGGACGACATGGACATTAATTTTATTTATTGCTTTAATTTTATGATGCATGCTGCTATGTTATGTGTTCTTTGTATTGTTATTTTTATAACATGTAGACCTCGAAAAAATAACATAGGGCGATGCATCTAGATAAAATTCCTCAATTTTAAATAAAAATTCTAAGTGGGTGAGGGAATTAATTAGGAATTAAATCCCATGGTCTCCATTATTGTTTGTATGTAATTTAACACCGAGACGAATATAAATTATATACATGCCACCCATCGTGGCGTATGATTTATGGTGTCAGGTAGTGTTATGGATATTACTAGGACAAACTTCCTAAATTAATTACGAATATTGAAAGGTATACATGCCACACAACGTGGCATACCAAGTTTCATAGAATTCGATTAATTAGAAGGGTACCACTGATTGAATATAGATTTTTGATATTGAGAGAAAGGATGATTCTGTCTAGAAAGGGGTCTTAAGTGACGCCTCTTGACAATGCTCCCCCCGATCTGGGAATTATCCTATTATCGATTATTGATTTGAAATATTTAATGGTGGCATCCGGTCTTATTGCTATTAATTTAAGATTTGATAATGGTATACACTTAGCTATGAAAGGTAATATATAGTCCACCCAAACGTGGCGTATTATTTAGTAATAGGACCGAAGTAATATTTAAACGAATTAAGTGGTATATATGTCACCCATCGTGGCGTACCAGATACTTATGGTGCTTAAATATTAGTGCATTAATTTTAATTAATTGTTAGAGGAAACCAATAGGATTTAAGATTTATGCAACTATCTGATTATGTGTTACATGTATGATTCTCAGGATTAGATCAATATGGGCTTTAATCCACTATTCACCATACTTAAGGATAACAAACTCACTGGACCGAACTATATTGAATGGAAACGTAATTTGGACATAGTGTTGACTGCTGAGGAGTAAAAATTTTGTACTTATGAACCCAAGCCAGATCAGCCTGCTGAAGATGCTCCTGAAAGTGAGAAGGAGTATTATAAGCGGTGGGTTAAGGCTGATGAGATGTCGCGATGTTACATTCTGGCGCAATGTCAGGTGTTTTGCAGCATCAGCATCAGGCTATGCCCACTGCTTCAGATATTCTCTTTAATCTCAAGGAACTTTTTGGAGAACAGAATAGGGCTGCTAGGCAAGTAGCAATGAAGGCTTTAATGAACACTCAGATGGCTGAAGGAATTAAGGGATCATGTTCTCAGGATGATGTCTCATCTGAATGAGATGGAGATCCTTGGTGCTGATATTGATGGGGAAACCCAGATCGATATCATCCTTATGAGTCTGCCCAAAAGTTTTGAGCAGTTCCGCTTGAATTACACCATGAACAAAAGGATGTATAGTCTCGCGGAACTTCTGACAGAACTTCAGACAGCTGAAGGACACTTTAAGCAGAATGTTCAAGTGAATGTGGCTGAGAAAGTTTCTTCCTCTAAGCCGAAAGGCAAGAAGAAGAAAAAGGTTCTGACACAGAAAGCTGGAAAGGTTGCTAATTCAGTGGGAGTTCAAGGTGCTGTGAAAAAGCCTAAGGGCAAGTGCTTCATGTGCAAGTAGTCAGGTCACTGGAAACAGGATTGTCCTCTTCCTAAGAAGACAAACAATACTGGTATGTCTCTTTCTCTAGTTACAGAAACATATATAGCAGCTATATCTACGAGCACTTGGTGTGTAGATACAGGAGCCACTGGCCATGTTTGTAACTCTATGCAGGGGTTCCAGCAATCCAGAATGCTTAGAGATGGCGAGATATATGTGTTCATGGGAGATGCTACGAAAGTAGCAGTAGTTGCAGTTGGAATAATTACATTATCTTTTGGCGATGATAGGATTTTGGTTTTGAACAATTGTCTTTATGTACCTTCATTTAGAAGGAATTTAATTTCGGTTTCTAAACTTGCCATGGATGGTTATAATGTTTGTTTGGATCGTAATGTTTCTATTATGATGAATAAACGAGTTATATGTTCTGGTACATTGCAAGACAATTTATATATTATTAATCATGTCCAACCAATGCTGCAACAAAAGGAAACTAATAACATTCTTTCTAGCTCAAATAAAAGAAAGAAACCTTCTGAATTGAACCAAACATATCTTTGGCACTTAAGATTAGGTCATATTAACTTGAGGAGGATTCAAAGACTGGTAGTAGATGGGCCATTAGGCTCGTTGGCAGTGGAGCCATTTCCAGTTTGCGAATGCTGCTTGGAAGGTAAGATGACTAATAGGCCTTTTAAATCAAAGGGGAATAGAGCCAAAGAAGTGTTAGAATTGGTTCATACTGATTTATGTGGACCTATGAGTATCCAAGCAAGAGGAGGTTATGAGTATTTTGTCACTTTTATTGACGATTATTCTAGATATGGGTACATTTATTTGTTGCGCCGTAAGTCTGAGTGCTTTGAAAAATTCAAAGAGTACAAAGCAAGTGCGGAGAAGCGACATCTTGGAAAATGTATCAAGTCACTACGATCAGATCGTGGTGGCGAATACTTGCTTGGAGAATTTAGGGAATATTTATCAGAAAATGGGATTGCATCCCAGTTGTCTGCACCTGGCACACCTCAGCAGAATGGTGTAGCAGAGAGAAGGAATCGGACTCTTTTAGAGAGTGTTAGATCGATGATGAGTTATTCAGATTTACCCAAGTCGTTCTGGGGATATGCTAAAGAAACAGCGGCTTACCTTCTAAACTTGGTACCTTCTAAGTCGGTTCCCAAGACTCCAATAGAATTGTGGACTGGTAGCAAACCAAGTCTAAGACATATTCGGATTTGGGGTTGTCCAGCACATGTGCTGAACAAGAACGCGACCAAGTTAGAATCTCATACAGAAGTAAGGCTGTTTGTAGGCTATCCCATGGGAACGAAAGGTTATTCATTTTATAGTCTTAGGGATCGAGATATCATTGTTAGCACCAATGCTAGATTCTTAGAAGAAGACTATATAATGAACCACAAACCCATGAGTAGTATCGTTTTAGAGGAACTAGTGGGAGGGACAGATAATCCCCAAGTGCCAATAGTACAAGTAGATCAACCACAAGAAAATGCAAAACCTGCCACTAATACCACACCGGTGCTTCATCGTAGTGGGAGGGTTGTTCAACAACCTGATAGATTCATGTTTTTGGGAGAGTCCTCGGACTTGGTCTCTGGTGAACATGATGAGGATCTCAGGACATATGAAGAAGCAATTCTAGATAAAGATGCAGATCTTTGGCAAAAGGCAATGGAATCTGAGATGGAATCTATGTATTCTAATCAAGTTTGGGAGCTCGTGGAACCACCCAAAGGTGTAAAACCCATTGGATATATGTGGATCTACAAGAAGAAAAGAGGATCTGACAAAAAGGTGAAAGCCTGGAAAGCTCGACTTGTTGCGAAAGGGTATACTCAGAAAGAAGGGATCGATTATGAGGAAACCTTTTCGCCGGTTGTTATGCTTAAGTCGATCCGGATTCTTTTATCTATAGCAGCTCATCTCGATTATGAGATTTGGCAAATGGATGTCAAGACAGCTTTCCTTAATGGAAGTCTTGAGGAAACCATCTATATGCAACAACCAAAAGGATTCATTATGGAAGGCCAAGAGCATCTTGTTTGTAAGCTTAAGAGGTCTATTTATGGACTAAAACAAGCTTCTAGGGACTGGAATATTCATTTTGATCAGGCAGTCCAGTCATATGGATTTGATCAAAGTCCAAGCGAATCATGTGTGTATAAGAGAAGTGAGGGTAATGCAGTGGTTTTTCTAGTACTATATGTAGATGACATTTTACTCATTGGAAACAATGTTAAGATGTTGTCATCAGTAAATGCATGGTTGTTCAAACAATTTGAAATGAAGGACTTAGGTGAAGCGGCATACATCCTTGGGATCAAAGTAATAAGGGGTCGCAAGAAAAGGATGTTGGCTTTATCTCAAGAGCCCTACATTGATGAAGTATTAGCTCGTTTTAACATGCAGAACTCCAAGAAAGGTTTTCTACCTTTTAAGCATGGAGTGGCTCTATCCAAGGAGCAGTGTCCTTCGACACCTAAGGATATAGAGAGCATAAAAGCAGTTCCTTATGCTTCGGCATGTGGAATCTTAATGTATGCTATGTTATGTACGAGGCCTGACATCTGCTTTGCTGTAGGCATGGTTAGTAGATATCAGTCGAACCCAGGTCAGGAACATTGGAGTGCAGTAAAAACTATACTCAAGTACCTGAGAAGGACTAAGGAGTATATGTTAATTTACAAGGCCTCAGATCTATTTCCTTTGGGATATACTGATTCAGATTTTCAATCAGATAGGGATAAGAGGAAATCAACCTCGGGATATGTTTTTACTTTGGGAGGTGGAGCCGTTATATGGAGGAGTGTAAAGCAGAAATGCATTGCAGACTCTACCATGGAAGCCGAGTACGTGGCGGCCTCTGAGGCTGCAAAGGAGGTTGTATGGTTCAGGAACTTTCTTTTGGACTTTGATGTGGTACCTAATTTGCCTAGGAGCTTGACAGTGTATTGTGATAACACTGGTGCTGTGGCAAATTCGAAGGAACCGCGAGATCACAAAGCAGCTAAACATATTGAACGTAAGTATCATCTCATACGAGGAATCGTAAAGCGAGGAGATATAGTTGTGGCTCACATATCATCAGAAGACAACCGGGCAGATCCTTTCACAAAGAGCTTGCCAGCCAAAGTTTTTGACAGGCATGTGGAAGCGATAGGAGTCAGATGGATAGACACATAGTTTTTGTGTAATAGTGGATTAAATAAACACTGATATACTCATAGAATATTTTGAGTATAAGTGGGAGATTGTTGGTGTATACTGAAAATATTTATTTGAAGTATATACATTTATTTCTGGCCTATTTTATTAAGAATCATTTAAATGTTTACATGTTGTCTAAATATTATATATTGTGAATAATCTACTATCAAATGGGATACAGAATATTAGATTATTAAATATGGTTTATGTAATATAATATGGTTCACAGCACAGGTGGTGTTAGACAATCCACTGGAATGGCTGTAGTATTATTTAGATTAGTTTATATTGACTAATAAATAATACTAGTATACTTTGTGTATATTGAACAGGATCAAATTTAGAATTGTTCCCTTATACTGATTAAGAAGGTGAACTAAGATTTTATGTTATTATTAATGCTTAGGTTCTTAATCCAGATATAGTAATTGACACGTGTATATTATTTACATGCTTTGATTTATATATGAAATAATTCTTTTGATTTATTTCATTATATTTTGGGTGATGAAATAATATATATGGTGAATATTATTTATTGAAGGAATCCATGTCCTGATAATATTCGGGTTAATGATGCCCCCTTGAAAACTCAAAAAGATTTAATTATATGAAACCCTGCAGGTGGATTTATTCCGGCATAATTAAATAAAGGTTGAGTGGATGATCAAGGATAAAAGATATTAATTAAATGAATTATCAGTAATTTATTTAATTAATGGACATGCGATATTTTAAACATGGGGAATTTAATAAGCAAATAATATTGGAACCGAATTAATTAATTAAATTACGGTATTAGGAAAGGTAGTGCAAATATTAATTCTTTAGTGGAATGAATTAATATTTAATTACATTGGGCTATGCCCAAGATGTAATTAGAAGGCCCAACCTAATTGTCCATGATCCCTATTGTAGCCCTATATATATTCTTATTCTCTTCTTGCTAGGGGTTGGTCGGAAAACTTTTGTAGCCACCCAGGAGCAAGAAGAGAGGTTAACTTGAGAAGACGAAGGCCACACTTCGCTCAAGGGAATTTGGAAATACAATAGAAGAGCGTGGAATCAACCGTTAACAAGGTGATTTTTCTATTCGTACTCGTTAATTTATTGTATCAAAAATCGCAGTGCCAAGATCTGATTGTTCCAACAAGATGGGTGCTTAGAAACAAAGTGGAAGAAAATGGTGTTGTGATAAGAAACAAAGCAAGGTTGGTTGCAAAAGTTTATTCTCAAGAAGAAGGGATTGACTATGATAAGACTATTGCACTTGTTGCAAGGTTAGAAGCCATCAGAATTTTCTTGGCATTTACTACACATTCAAATTTCAAGGTTTATCAGATGGATGTCAAGAGTGCATTTCTAAATGGAGAGCTAGAAAAGGAGGTATATGTGCAACAGCCACCTGAGTTTGAGGATCCATACTTCCCAGATTTTGTTTACAGATTGCTTAAGGCACTTTCTGGACTTAAGCAAGCTCCAAGGGCATGGTATGACATATTGTCACAATTCTTGCTGGAAAATCAATTCACTAGAGGCACAATAGACAAAACACTATTTTACAAGCAACATGGTAACGACATTATCCTTGTTTAGATCTATGTGGATGATATCATTTTTGGCTCTTTTTGAGACATACATGTCTAAAGATGATGATAACAAATACCACAAGCCAGAAAATGAATCAAGAAATCGAAGCTGATGAATAAATCAGGAAGCTAACTGAAATGCAGATCAACTAAAGCTACATCGTATGAATGGAACTTTGCAAACAGTTAGGAAATATTTCTGCAACAAGCCATGAGATGTTATAATCAAGTATCTGTAATTAGAAGAGATTTTTATACCCATACAAGTAAATTCGAGAAGTCAAGAAAAGAGAGAGTTCGAGAAGTCAGACCATTGTCATATCTCTATTTGAGTTATCTCAGACATGGTGGATTCGAGAATTCTACAGAAAGGGCTATTCGAGAAGTCAGGCTACTAAGAAGTCTCTATTCGAGAAGTCTACAAGGCAGCCATTCGAGAAGTCATTCAAGAACTCGATAAGTTACTTATTCGAGAAGTACTCATTCGAGAATTCAAGATATATCTATTCGAGAACTCAGCCTGAATATTCTAAAGTTCTCGAATGGAACATATCGAATGAAGAACAGACCAAGAATTACTTTGCAACCCGTGACTTATAGACAGTGATCAATTACACAGAGGATGTTATGAGTAGGGAGTCAAATTGTAGATATTCGAAGGCTTAAACTCTTCCAAGTGAAAGGTGAAATCAGTCACTGTTTATCTGACTTCAAGGGTAACAATAAGAGTGGAAGCAATCTCCAACATGATTACATTACTACTGAAAAATTCAAAGGATATCTTGATGAATGCATAAGGATCAGCTGGTTTGCCTAGGAAGTTCAAGCACAGCTCAATAAGCAGAGTACCCGCAGCTGTGTATTTCTACACAGGGTATTTTCTTCAAATACAACTCTCGGGTGGACCACTCAAACTCCACCTGAAATTTTTATATCGTGTGTTTATTTACTTTGTTTACTATCTGTTCTTTATAAACTGTCTAAGACCTCGTTAATTCGAAAAGAATTTAGTTAAGATTGTTGAGATTATATTCAACCCCCCCTTCTTCAATCTCGTGGTGTATAACTTGGAAATAACAGCTATACTAATGAGAAACTATGTGAAAGATTCTCAAAGCTCATACAAAGCAGATATGATGAGCATGATGGGAGAGTTTACATTTTTTCTTGGATTGCAAGTTAGTCAAAAAGAGGATGGTATTTTCATCAGTCAAACTAAGCACATCAAGGATTTATTGAAGAATTTTGATCTTGAAGATTGCTCACCTGCAAAGACTCCCATGGCCACTGCAACCAAACTTGATGAAGATGCTAATGGCAAAAAGGTGAATATTTCAGTCTACAGAGGTGTGGTTGGTTCTCTACTCTATCTTACTGCAAGTAGGCTAGACATCATGTTTGCAACATGTCAGTGTGTAAGGTTTCAGTCAAATTCAAAGGAGTCACACATGATTGCTATCAAGAGGATTTTTAGATATTTAAAGGGCACTCCAAACTTGGGTTTTTGGTATGCTAAGGACACAGGGTTCAATCTAGTTGGTTATTCTAATGCTGATTATGTTGGATGCAGAGTGAATAGAAAAAGCACTCCAGGTAGCTGCCAGTTTCTTGGACAAAGGTTAGTATCTTGGTATTGCAAGAAACAACAATCTATGTCAACTTCCACAGTTGAGGCTGAATATATAGCTGCTGGAAGTTGTTTTGCTCAAGTGGTTTGGATTAGAAATCAACTAAGAGATTATGGACTTGTGTTGGAAAAGATTCATATCATGTGTGACAACACAAATGCAAACTCTATAGTTGTAAATCCTATTAATCATTCTTAAACAAATCATATTGACATCAGATATCATTTCATTAGGGAACATGCATCAAAATGAACCATTGAGTTGCATTATGTTCCTATAGATAAACAATTAGCTGATATATTCACTAAGCTATTAGATGAAGCCACCTTCACCAGGTACAAGTGAGATTGGAATGCTGAATTCTTTAGATTCTGGCTAAGTGAAAATATCAACCAAATTGTGCGATAGTAAACATTTATTTTATTTAAATGCTCAATATTTTGAAGCAAATGTTGACTGAAACATGATTTATAAATATTTCTGAAATCTGTTACATATGATGAAAAATCATATTTTATCAACTTGAAATTTTTGTGAAATTTTGAGAAAATCACTATTTAATTTATTGGAATATTCATCAATAAATAATTATGGTAAATTTTAAAAGATAGTAAAAATTGAGTTTTTATGAGTGAAACTATATTTCGATAAGTCAGACTTCTCTATTGATTCATTTAGGTTCTTTCTTAACATCTCGAATAAGTCTTTTTAAAGTACTCTTGAGTTCTAAAATTAAGTCTTTATTAGATATCGAATGAGAACTAGCTTGACTTCTCGATCTATACTATTTTAGTTCTCGAATGTCTGAGTTCTCTAATAATGTAAGTTGAGATATCGAATCATTTGAAAAGGCTGAAATTTCGCTGAATTTCAACCATTTTTGGATTTTTCCTTGAAATTTTAATTCGTTCATAAATACAAATTTTATTCAATTTAGAATTATTCTTAAATTGAGTAAATTGCGAGCTATGAGTTTCTACCCACTTGAGATATCGAACATGTCATATTTGACTGATTGAATAGTACTTTTTCACTTCTCGAATGCCTGACTTGTCGATACAAAACATTTATCTATTCGAGAATTCTAGTGTCACATATATACAACCTTGTAAACTATTCAATTCATTTCTAATCGATTTCTCAAGCACCTCTCTCTAAAAAAAACCCTCTAACACCCTAATTGCAAATTCTGAATTTCTTCTTCAACTTTCATTCTTTTCTTCTCTAATTTTGTAACAATGGCTTCACCTTCAAATACTCGCTACACAATACGCACAAACACCAACTACATCGCTATTGCTAATGATGTAGAGGCCACAAACCCCAATTACAAATACTTTATTCGTATGATGTCTGAATCTTAAATCAAGGAGGCTTTGTTTGCTAAACCCACACTGTATCTAGACATTCTAGAACAGTTCTAGGGGTCTGTTATCGCAGTGACTGTTGCTCTTGAAGATGGCTCACTGACATATCTTATCACTGCAAAATTCAAGAGGTGGACATCTCAAACACCACATAAGTTATGAGCAAAGCACTGGGATTGTATCAAGAGGTATATGATCCATTGATGAGTGACCAGACACTTGAATAATTCTTTGAATTTATCAAATACACTGGAACCATAAAGGTTAGAAGCATTGAGAAGAAGCATCTCCGTAAGGAATGGAGCTATGTGTTTGGAACTTTGCTGTAAATGTTCACCTATAGAAAGTCAAGTTTTGATCATCTTAGTGCCTCTATTCAACAAATTGGGTACTCATTTCCTCATGGCACTAAGATTGATGTTAGGAAGCTGATAATGCAAGAACTGTGTGGAAGGCTTGGTAAGAACACAACTAAGTGAGGTAATGACATCTTTCTCCCTCGTTCATACACTTTGTACTTAATTATAAGCATGATAATTTAATTAAGTTTCCTAGCATGAACAAAAATAGAGTAGGCTATTCTAAATTTATGTCCAAAATCATTTTTGGAAACTTGGATTATAGAAATGAGGTGGATGTAAGACTTGTATATCCTGAATATTTGGAAAATCTATTCAAGTCTTACCCCCTCACACAGCCAACATGTTTCTCTAAATCTGAGTTAGCTAAGGCCAAGCTTGAAGGTGCACAAACAAAAGTTAACCAAGACCCTTCAAACCAACACCAATAGCCAAACACCACCTCAAACATTGAGCCAATGGCATCATCCTCTCAAAAGGGTGATATAAGTAAAAAGGAGAAGAAGAGAAAGCAACCTGTAGCTGAACCTCTTAAGGTGCTATCTGAAGCAGCCTTAGCTTTAGAATTAGAAAGTGAGGAATCTGAATCACCTCTCCAAAGGCCAAAGAAGAAAAAGAGCAAACAAACCATCTCTTCAGTCACTCAAATGGTTGAAGTTGTAAAATCAGGGGCAAACTTATTATAGGTGCATTCTCTCAACAGAATGCATCTATTGAAACAAGCATTTTCCCCAATGCAAATCCCTGTATAGAGTCATCACCTGGGAGCCATAAGGATGTCACTACACTTAGTGGAGAGCACATCACACTTGAAACTCCTCTTTTTCTCAGGGGGAGTTGCCAAAATCTAATCTAGAACACACTCTTCTTACAGAAACTATAGCTAATATTCTTTGCAACCTGCAACTCAAGAAATTGAGGAGCAAGGTCATGGTCATCAAGGATTTTCTTCCCTTGATAAGCCAATCATTTCAAGTGAAATTTTCCACCCAGGAACCACATTCAGTTGGTGAGGGAGTGTATGATTGGGCACATCCTGATGACACCAACACAAACACGGAGGCTTCACTAATTTTCACTAGAGACTCTGTGCCAAATTCTCCAATTTCTCATGTAGAATTGGAAGTGCCTTTACAAGCCCATAATGATAATGTTGTAATTCATCCCATTACTGTGGATAGAACATTAAAATCTAGAGCAATTCCAATGCTGGGTTCTGAGAACCAAGAGTCACTACATTTCGTTGTAGAAGTTTCATCTGCAACTGAAGAGCCTAGCTCAGCTCTGACTTGGCTCAGGCCACTTTTTCACAATGGTTGGGGCCTGTGCAACATGATAGAGCCTCAGGATCATCATCTGGTTCACCATAATTAACGGTTGAAGCACTTCATAGCTTAAATATGGATCAGATTGATGAGTTCTCAAAGATGGCACAACACTTGTTCACCTCAAACCTGCCCAATGCAACCTATGATATAATGCCATAGAAAATTCGTAATTATAAATATTATTATTTAATATTAAATGTGAAATATATGGTGTGAAAATTTGTTAGGTTAAATATATGTGACATCATGTTTACATGTTTATATGATGATGTATATGTGAAATGTGAGTCTGTGTATTTTTATTTGAATTTTTATGATTAAAAATCTATTTAAATATGTATAATTGATCTTCTGAGTTTTTTTATAAAATCATCGGGATTATTAAAAATCACGAAATCTTTTGTAATATTATCTTTGTATATTTAATTAGTTTTTAAAATTATTGGGTGTATTAATTTGGGTGTTTTGGTATTTTAAAATGATTTTAAGAGTTTTATTGTATTTAAAGGATCAAAACTTGTAATATTCATATTAAATTCATTCTTGATCCTAAAAATATTTTAAAAATATGGGAGCGGTTTTAATTTCATAATATTTATTTTAAAAATTTTTAAATTTAATTTTCATCAATTTTCTGTTAATTTGAATTTAAAAGTGATTTAAGGTGCTTAATAGTTGATTTTTAGAATTATTAAAATAGTATATTACCCTTCCTTTTTCCCCCAAATTGTCAGATCCCTAATTTTTCCTCTATTCTCTATTTTTCAGTCGGTTCTCTCTCAACCTCTCTTGAATCTCTCTCACAATCTCTCTCTCAACTCTCGTTCTTTCCCATCTCTTTCTTCTAATCTCTCTTCGATTTCTTCCCTCAATCTCTTGTTAATATCTCTCTCACTCCCTCGCCCGTTGTGTACTGCGTGTATAGCTGCTGTGTGTATGTGTGTGAACTGTTGGGCTTGTGCGAGTGGTGTTGTTTCGCTATGATCCTGTGGCTGTGTCTGCCAATAGCGTGTGTATGTGAAGAGTTATGTGCGTGCATGTAAATCACAGGTGGGTGTGTGGGCGTGTTTCCATTAAATCAACATACTAAGTCCTGTTCTTTCTTGGTTTTGTTCGAATTTAATGCTAACAGCACTGTTATGATTTGTTTGGGTTGGTAATTGTGTGTGTGGATTCACGGCAGTGTGTGTGTGCGCGAATTACTCTATGTGTGTAGCTACATTGCGTGTGTGTGTGTGTGTGTTGTATGATGTGTAAGGGTGAATTAGAGTTAGAATGTGTACGTGGGTATATGCCAATGATGTTTATGACCTAGTGGTTCGATTGTAACCTTGCTGTTGTTTGTGTTCGATTGTATTGGTTGTGCAGATTGGGTTTCGACTTTTTAATGTTTAACTGTGGTTTGAAAATGAAATTAACCATAAAATATCAATTATAGTTGTATTGCTATCGGATAAATTTTATTGTTGTATGTCAAAAGATTTATGTACGAATAATAAATTGTATTTTTAACGATTATTGTTAATTGTTTGTCGGCTGTGTTCCGACGGGAAGTGTGCTCGTACAAAGAGGATGCCGTCAAAATTTTCTAAGAATTTGTAAAGTTTTTAATAATAGTAATTTACACTTTCCTAGAGTATAAGATGTATATTATTAGTGGAGTAATATTCAGTTTGTGTAAATTGTTTGATTTTTTTTTAAATATTTACATGGATTTGCGATCTGAGTTTCAATTGTTAATTTAATTTTGAGTTAACAACTATAAATGGTATGTGTCTATGAGTTGTATTTAAATTGTAAATCATATAAGGATACTTGTATTTATGTAGAATTATAACTTGATTTTGTGGAATAATGGTTTAAAGTGGCTGAAGTTCAAATGTTATAATTTGATAAGTGTAACTAGTTACTTTAATAAGTGTTAATTGATTTATGGATATGTTATGCAACAGTAATTTGTTTAATGTGTTTATATCAATAATTATGATTGCTATTACGAGTATTAGCTGGATTTTGAGTATCGAGTGAAATGTATTTACGGTGAATTCGATTGTGAACGGTGCGAGAATGTATATAAAGTACTAAGTGTGCAGATGGTCAGAAGGATTGTAAACGATGTATGTTAGTACGATTGTAATAGATATGAGAACGTATTGAGTTAGTTGTATGGATGCAAAAAATGTTTTGATTTCTTAATTGGTTGAATGTACTCTGACAGGTTAGGTAATATTGTAAAGGAGGTGCTGTCCAATTTTAATAGAATTATTTTATTATTTATAGAGTATTTTGATAAAGATTTCTGGTGTGCAAAGGATATAAGTGCGTTATGAAATATTAGTGTAAGATAATAATACGTGCTAAGTGCTTATATGATTCTGTGATTATATATTACTATTTTAAGAATATGATAAGTATGCACTATATGTGCTAAGTGTCAGACGTTATAGGACATGATTGGGTAGAAAAAAATTAGATAGTTACGGTTATATGCATACTGAAGTAGTACTTTACTTTTATATAGGTACCAGTGAGAGGCTAAATCAGAGCCAATGTATGTAAGGATGGAAATGCTGAGGAACGAGACAATTATCGGAGTTGACGAGTGTGCACGAGTAGGGGTTGACAAGTGATAAAAGAAAGACGGACGTGTGATAGAATAAAGATCAATGTATAAAGAATTGGAGACTGATGTAAAGTGAGTAAAGAATTGAGATATTGGAATTGGAAACTTCATGTATTGAGGCAAGTTTACTATCCCTCACTTATTGTTCAAGTGATGTGAAACCTTTTGTGTTATTTATTTTGAATAATGTGAACTTGTTCTGTTAATTATACGATGTTTCTTTCACATCATTTTGCTAGTGCCTATACCCTTCATCTTTATTTTCAGTGATTTTCTTCTATTAAATTACAAACATTCATCCTCAAATTATTCTGTCATTGTTTATTACCCCACCTGTCGTTCAGGTGTTGATTATTATAAAATTAATTTATTTCAATATTCCTCGTCTATACTAATATTCTTCAAAGTACGTTTTCATTCAAATTGATGTAAACTAATTCAAGGTTTATACTGTTGTTGAGGCATGTGTTGCTCAGTGACGGTTAAAACCGAGAATGAATTGAGATCTTCTTAATTATTCAAAATCATTATTGTTATGCCAGTTCTGGCAGCTAAAGCCTATGAGTGCTTAGCCGACAATAGTGAGACCTTGGGTAATTGAGAATTTCTTAAATCTTCATTTTAAACTATTCAAATCTATTATGTTTATTCAAACTTTACAACGTAATTTCATCAATTGATAATCTTTGAAATGAGTGGATTTAGCTAGTGCAGTAACTTAAATCTTTTGTTGAACTTTGAATTTTCTTTATTCCCTGCTTTTTTATAATTGATGTTCCATTTCTAGCACCTGAATAATTGCTCTGTTCCTTATTTGATTTACGTTTCCTTGTTGATATATGATTCTGTTTTGCTAAACTATACCCTGCTTAGTTAAATCTTATTGCTTTGTTGTCTATGATTCCTTATATCAATTGCTTCCCTGATTCTCAATCTTTTATTGCTGCTCATTAAAATGGCTTAATTAATTAAAGATGTTTTTAAAATTCCTTATACTGGGCTGATCTGTTATCAGTGAGTATAAAGGACTTAAAAGAGAAATGTTTTAAAGATTTGATTGTGGGGGATTCCGTCAAAATGTTTTCTAAGGATTCCTTCAAATTGGACGCGTAAGAGGCCGGGTGACGCCGGTCCAGCATTTTTTTTAGCGTAAGAGGCTGGGGGAGTGCCCAGTCCAGCATTTGAAAGGCCAATGTGTTGCCTAATTGGGAACCCAATTTCAAGGTCCAGTGGGACTTCGTGTCCGGTATGGAGATTTTACGTGGCTGATCACCCGTATTGTCCGTTGTCGTGGAAAAACTCCAATCAACTTAAATATTTTTAAAAGGTTTTATGAAAAGTATGTTAAATGATAGAACTGTTTTAAAGAAATGAATGTTTTGATGAAAAGTTATGATTTACAGGAAAATGGAAAGTTTTATTCTACGATAGAAATTGAGTTATTCCCTCGAGATAGTTTGATCATTGATATTATTCATCAATGAAATATTAATAAATTGTTGTTTCACTATACTTTGCACTTGCTGAGCATTGTTGGCTCACTCTTACTCTATTTTCCCTAACCTGTCAACTAGGATTAAGGATGGATGCCTACGCCTTGCAAATGATATGAGAGCGAGGAGGCAATCTATACAGGATAAATTTCGAAGTCAGAGCGGGTAAGCACAGATTGAGATTAAGCTAAGGAATAGATGGTATAGTGGTTTGTATTCAGAGCCGTGATAGGAGTTGTAATAATTTGTATAATATAGATTCTTTTTTCATACCATAACCTGGAATCGATCCTCGGTGAGGAATCGTTGGTGTATTAAGTTTTATTATTCTGGTATTTGTAATTGTTATTGGTTGAGTGGCACTCTATCCGGGTTACCGGATATAGGGGCATTACATATGAAGCCAATCTTCTCTACCACAAAGAAGATTTGGAGAAGTAAAGAGAAAAGATTGTCAATGAAGTAGAAAAAGATGGCAATGTGGATGCATGGTTGAATCATGCTGGGAGAGCTAACTTGGAGGATGCACTAAAATATCTAATGGAGGAGTATTTGGTGTCTCTAGGCTCAACTACAAAGACTCTCTCACCTACAGAAGTGTTTTGATGTTATAAATGATGTTTATAAGGGAAATCTTAAGGCTGCTCACTATCTTGGTAAGGGAGTCAAATCTGGAATATCCAACATTAGTGATGAGACAACCAAGTCAGTAAGTGAACTCAAGTCAAAATTCACCATTGAGTTTCCTAAAGTGGATTCAGTTGTCAAGGATGTGTGGGAGTGCAAGAAAATATGCAATAGTTTAGATGTGAGGATGGCTACCATGACAGATGGCTTCACCAATCTTGCAACTTAAGTGACAGACTACTCAAATAAATGAAACCAATTTAATGGTCAATGTCATGTGGAGAAATCAATATGGTGATAAGCTGCTTGGTGAAGTGCCAGTTCACAAGATGAACAAATATGAAGTGGAGAGGCTCCAAGAACAATCACTCTCTTCCTTCAAGGCTGTACACTTGTTGCATAAAGTGGACAGTTTAGAGAAAGAAGTGAGTTCTTTAAAATCCGATAACTCTGAGCTCAAGCAGTCTGTGGATCTTCTCAACACTGAGTTGGACACTCAAGCCAGTACAAATACTGAGGTGCTCTTGGTTCAACAACAGATGCTTAACTCCATGATGAAACATATGGGGCTTCTTCTTCCTTTAGATGCAAATCCATCTCAACATTCTACTCATCAAGCTCCAGTTCCAACTCCAAAGGTCAAAGCTAAGGCCTTTGTGTCTAACACCAAGCCTAAAGGGGAGAACCCTACAGTCAAATCAAAGGCCAAGGAAAAAACTTAAATTAAGACAACTCTGACTGAAGAAAGCATCAGGCCAATCACTCTACAAACTGTGCATACAACCAATGAAGCTTGTCAAAAGACCCAAATCACAATAACAGTGGTGCCAAGTACAATTCCAACTGAGGCCAATGCTCAACCACTACCATCAAGAACTGAAGATACTAAGCTTGTGGAAGCAAGTGTAGTTACTGAGGCCAAAGTACAAGAGGTTGCAAATTCAAATGTGTATCATGATGTAGCCTTCTTGGAGTTTCTGAAAGTCTCAAAGGCAAATGTTGGAGGAGACACTTTGAAGTATCTTAGAAGCCTTAAAGATCAGATTCTTTGCTTCATTATGGTTCCAAGGATAGTCAAGCAAGCATATCTCAAGGAAATCATGATGGTGACCAAATCCAAGACATGGCATCCTCATATGATACTTTGAAGAATCTAAAGTTCAGTGAGATTGATGTAATTCTGCAACTGATTGAAAAGAATGGTGAAAACAACAAGAGTCTTTATGATGATCTCAGAAATGAGCAGCCACTAAGGCTACCTGAAGTAAGCACAATTCCATGAACCATAGTCTATCAGTCTAGCACAAGAACTGAAGATGTTGCTCAATTGGCCATCCCTGGAAATCAAACTCCCAACAACAAAAGACTAATTCATACTGTCATTGATCAAATTAAAAAGAAGAAAGGTTTCAGATCAGTTGAAGAGTTCGAGGCAATTCAGATTTTGCAATCATCATTGCAACTGGTTCTGTTCTAGAGCTAGCAAGACATAGAAGCGATAAGGATGTTGATCAAGATGAAGACAAGAGTGGTAGGAACAGAAGATACCACAAGAATGATAAGGGTAGTGAAATTAAGAAGAAGAAAGATGATAGGAGTGATAAGGGTGGAAATAAGAAAGATGATGACAAACAAGGAGCATGTGTACACATGGAAGAGTGGAAGACAACAAGCCTTAAACATTGCTGATAGCACTCTTACCACAACACAAGACTCAATATCTAGGGTGGATGCTATTAGTGGTGATTTAGCAAAATCAAGATACATGGCTTCTGCAACTGTCTTGCCACTGAGAACCAAGAAAACTCACAACAGAAAATCATTTGTATGTCTCCAAAAGTAAACTGCTAATGATGTACTACAATGGACTAAAGACAAGGGATACAAGCTACTTCCAAGTGATGAGATACTAAAACTAAAAATCAAGACTGTAGCCAAAAGGCCAAGCAAGAAGAAAGCACAAACAACTCAGGCTCTCATAACTGCAATTAGACTAGACTTGCTACCTCTAGATGAGGATTATGACAGAGATACATTGACATTTCTACAAGCTCAAAGAATCAACCATGTTGCTATAGTTGATATATGCCTAGAGGATAAGTATTCTGATGGAAGAGAGAAGGAGTTCATGCAAGGTGTTTGGCAGCACTATTATTTACAGAGTGACTTGGAGAGAATCATGGCATTGCTAAATTATGAAGAGAGAGTGGAGAGAAGCTGGAAGATAAAAATTGCTCAATTCTTGAAAATGCACAGAGACTACATGGCTAAATTGAGAAAGCAGCATGAGGAAAGAATGATAAAGAAAGAGAAGGAGTTGGCTACACTTGAAGCAAAGGTAAATTAACTGAGAGCAAAGGGGTTGTGCAGAGTCAAATTCAATGCCTTTATTGTGGAGTATAGGAAGAGAAATGGAGTAAATGTGAAAATTGGAATGGAATTTGTCAACTCTTACCCTGAAGCCAAGCTGAGAGAAGTAATTGAAGATCTGAAAGACTCCCCTCTAATTGAAGAACTCACTTCCGTGCAAGATATTGTACTAGCAAAGATATGATGATTGTCTAGGAAGAGCTCAAAGGATGGATGCAAAGGACACTGGATGACTGTCAGTCTTAAATCAATTATTAAATTGTTCTTTCTGCACTTGTATTCAAATTTTAACCAAGTTCATACATGTACTGCTCTAATTGTATCTTTTATGCATGTTAGGCTTGTTATCAGACATGAAATTCTGACTAATGGTCTTACTCACAATAGGGGAGATTGTTAGTCATAGAAGCATGTTTGTAACCATATATTAACAAGCCTACTTGATCATAGTAATAATTTGTATTACTTACATGACCCCTTAGCTGGAGAACCCTCTAGTTATATTTCTCTCTTATAAAATGTACTTAGTATAGGCATCAAACTTTATCTGCATGCTGTACAAAAGTCACATAATAATGCTTGAAAGAAGATCTATTAATCATGCCTCAAGAATGAAGAACAAGGCTGAAGAAATAAACACATTTGGAGTTTGAAGAATGAAAATTTGCCTAAGTACACATTCGAAAAGTAATTTGTTCTGTTCAAGAAGTCAAGGATTCGATAACTCAAGGATTCGATATATCAAATACATTGTTCGATATCTCAAGAAGTCAACAAGTTAAAACTTAATTCGACTTCTCAAGATTTTGACATGTCAAACGACTCTATTCGAGAACTTAAGAAGTCAATAAGTCAATGTTCCATTCGAGTTCTCAAGGAGTCAATCAAGCCAAATCCATATCCGATATCTCAAGGATTTAGAAGCCATTCGACATCTCAAGGTTCCATAAGTCAAGAAGTTATTCGATATCTCAAGGATTCCAGAAGTAAAGGCTCATTTGAGAAGTAATTCGATATCTCTAAAAAGGCTTGTTCGAGAACTCAAAGTTGTCTAGCCATTCAAAGTAGTTCTCGAATCAAGCACTTAGTCATTTCTCGAATGTGTTTTTAGAAGAAAAATTACTAAAGATTCTAAAGTTAGAAAATCTACACAAACCAAGGTACCTTTAGTAGTCAAATTATTGCAGAGTGTACTTGGCAAAGTCTACAAAGAAGCTTACAGAGAAATTCAAGAAAAAGCAACTGACGAAGTGGATCTGGTCAGAGCAAAACAGAGACATATTACATGATACCCAGACTTCCACCAAAGTAGTATAGACAAGTTAGAAAAGAAAATTTGTTTGTTACTAGTTTTGTAAAAGTTGATTGTGCACATGTTCAATAACTACATAGCTTCACTTCTTTATCTGTTAAGTTTTTCAATTGTAAACACATTTGTAATATCTCTCGAAGAAAAACGAAGCTCGGAATACTCTCTTGTATTCACAGTTTGTAGCATACTTGAATCTAATAAAATTTTAGATTAAAGTGAGTTTGTGTATTCATATTTCCACATTTCACATTTGTTTAACATACATACTCAGCTACAATCACATAAACAGATTCAAACAAAGTTCTTAATCGAAAGAAAATCAGAAAAGTTTGAAAATACATTCACCCCCTGTATTTTCTTATTGTGTATTTCATATTCAACAGTCGTACTGAGGACCAGACTACATTCCTCTTACACTTATTACTAAAATTGTATTTGGTTGTTTGAACAACTATCTTCAAATAACAAGAAGATTATTTTGATAATCAAAACGAAATATAACTAGATTTCTAAATCAAATAGAATTTTCAATGTAAAATATCATCAATTTCATCTCTCTTTTGTTTCTTGGTAGTTTCAATTGGTGAAAATTTATTAAATCATCACTAAATTAAAGATTTTTTTAAATTTTATGTGGGCTGTAAAATCGTCCAAATGAAGTTTTAAAATTCGAGATAAAACACATAATAAATTAAATGTGTAAAATCTAAATTTGATATGTAAACTAATAACAAATAAGCATAAGAAAAGTTAATATAATATTAGATATTAGAAATAGAGCCGTGCATTGCAGAGGTTATAAGCTAGTTATATCCTATTATATAATAAGAGTAAGAGGGATAATAAGCGAGTACTACCATAGGTCAAGGCTTCAACTCTCTCAATGTATATAACCCATCTCTCTCCCTCTCTCAGAAACCTAGAATCTCTCTCTTTCTCTCTCTCTATTTGCTGTTTCACAGGCACTAATCAATCTGTATACACACAACTACTTGGTGATCCTACAGCGATTACGCTCTTAGTTCCCATTATTATTATTATACTAACAAACATGTATGTATATATTCCACTTTTTAAAAGTCCTCCACCACTAGTACCAAAACATGGTCGATGTTGGCTTCGAATAGTTGTATGGTGGACGAGAGATGTTGTACAGGGTTAGCAACCAAAAGGCCCAAAACATATGCATTTAAATTATTGACAAATTTTAGACTAGATCGGCAGTAGTGTGTGTTTTTGAGTCAGGTAAATGGACATGTGGTGCTCTTTGGAGGGGAAGAAACAGCAGGTTGGTGGTTTTCGTCGACTGGACGACATCTCATTATGATTGGTCGGCAGGTTAGTTCGATCCGTCTCTTTGACATCTTCAATCATTTTAACGGTAAGAATCATGTGAATTGACCCCACGATGAGGTATGAGAATTTTAATTTTAAAAATTCAATTGTTAAAATATTGATTGAATGTGTTATTTTGTGATACAAATAAGATTATATGAATAGATGTGGTTAGGTAGTGATAGACTACTATTTGAGCCGGACGGTTTATTTTGGATGACATTGTTTTTATTGAAGTTATTCAAATTGTGTTATAATTTCTGTTCATATTAACTGCTTGATTTTACGTATCGCTTGCATCACGTAGTAGAGCTGATGATCTGTGTTATTATAAACGTGTTTGTTCGTAATTGGGACTTGGGAGTCTGTTTCAGTGAACTCTGAATTGGTGAACTTGGTTCTGACTCAGTGAGTCACCGGTTGAGAGATCTGTTCTTGGTGTATTTGTTTGATTAAATCATACGTAATTTCCGAGTTGACTGGGTGACTATTTTATTGGTTTAATTTGGTTCGTTAAAGTTACAAATTGGTCATGTCAAAATTTTCCGAATGTTTTTTACGTTTTGTCTGTAAATTAAAGGTAGTTTAAATTGATTTTTTTGTTTGTGATTAGTTGTAGCATTTATGTGATTAATTGATAGCATTTATATGATTAGTTTGTAACGTTGATTTTGTTCCATGATTTAGGATGGATGAATTTGCTATTAAATGTAACCTTAATGGGATTTATTGTGTTAGTTTTAATTAGGCGTTTTGTTTTAATTTTTTGCTTTATCTTTGGTTGTGATGTTTAGTTAAAATAGACAATAGGTTTTTTGTGTTTGACTAGCAATTTTAGTAATTGATATCTTTATTGGTTTTAATAGTTATTTTGTTTTTTAATGTAGTCATTAAATTTTCAATTTCCTTTTCTAATAGAGGAATTAATTTAATTGGTAGTTTCAATTTGTAATTACACTTTATTGTGTACCATGAATAATTTATTCATTGGAGGCCATGATTGATGGCATATATACCTTTTATGGAGTTTATTTGTGTCATAAATGGTGGCTCGTATATTTTTTGTGGAATATTTTTTGTGTCATGATTGATGGAGTCCTAGGTGACTAATCAAAGGTTCCCGAATCTTTGAATTAGATATATACAACTATTTTAATTTTAATTAAGTAATAATAAATTAAGTATCTAACCAAAGGGATCCCCTTTGGTTTAGATTTCTATGCTTGATACTAAATCATATTTTTGTTCATATATTTATGTTGATAATATTTATAAAATATTTGGTAATAATGTTGTGGACTAATTTTCGTTTGTTGATTTTATTCATTTTTCGCAGGGGTAGTCTGGTTGGACGAGTATAATAACAAGATAGATGGGGTGATTTGTAGTAATGGAATAACCAAGATGAGACGGAAAATAAAGTAAGGATGTGACAAAAACTGATGAAAACGGAGAATTACAAAAGCAACTACTAATTCTATTTATTTCTTGGAAATTTGTAAAACAATGTACTTTATATTTTGAGGGCACTCTTTTTTCCCTCTTGAGTTTTTTTCTCACAGGGTTTTGCTCTTGAGGGTTTTTAACGAGACCTTTTTATTATGGGGTTTTTTTTCAGACTTGAAGGTTTTATTGTCTAAATGTCCGGGAGCAACATGCGTGCTCTTCGGTTAGATGATAAATTTTCTTGATCGAATAAATTCCCTTGTAATATTATTGTATTTCGATACAATTCATGAATGAGAAATTCACCTTTACAAAAAAAAAGGCTTCAACTCTCTCTAACAACATAATTAAATTTAATATTTATAACTCTAAACATATTAATAAAACATACGATAAAATTCATTTTTCAACATAATTAAATTTAATATTTATAACTCTAAATATACTAATAAAACATATGATAAAATTCACTTTTCAAAATTCTTTAATCATCTATTAAATTTAATATTAGAAACTCATTAATCATCTATTAAATTAATATTAGATCATTAATCATATATTATACGCCAAAATTTAGTTTACAAGATTGCATTGAAAAATTGCGAGTACATAAGTACAAAGCAGCCCTCATCTCGTCTGTAGAAAACTACTACGCCCTGGCTTTCGGGAAACAATCTAAAATAAAACATATGATAAAATTCACTTTTCAAAACTCATTAGTTATCTATTAAATTTAATATTAGAACATCATTAATCATCTATTAATTTTGATATTAGTACACGCCAAAAATTTAATTTACAAAATAGCAATGAAAAATTGCGAGTATATAAGCACGGAGCAGCCCTCATCTCTTCTATAGAAGACTACTACGTCCTGGTTTTCGGAAAACAATTCAAATCAAACCTGACTTTAACTATTAAATAGTTTCGCTTCAAAACAAAAATTCAAGTTTGTCTTCCGTACTTCATATGTGCATATAATTTACGTTAATATTGAAAAAAAATCAGGTAATAAAAGTCAAAAAAACAACTTATTATTAGTTACAAATTTAATTTTTTTACAAAATCTGTACTATCTATATTATAATATAACTAGCATTCTACCAGTGCTATGCACCGATCGATAAATTGTAAATTAATGTAAATATATTATTTTATTTTTTATTTAGAAAAATATATAATTTTATTGGAATGTTAATTAACGTAAGTATAAAATTACTTATCCGTGAATTCATACCAAGTGAATTAATATTAATATTATGAACCAAACATCAAAACAAATACAACCCCCGTTAAAAAGTAAAACATCCCTCTTTATTGTTTTTTTTTAAATTTAGCTTTCATGTTATTTATTTCTTTGTTAGAGAATATTTCTACGTATCATGTTAACAAATTTTTCACCCATATTCTGAGAATTCGGTATATTTACTTATAAATATCGAATCCTTAAAGTATTTATTAGATTAATTTATTGAAAATATTTGTATGGTCGTGGTTAATTTTTCAATTGCATATTAAAAATGTGTAAAAACTTAATCCTCACGACTCCAATAAATCATTAGAGTGTCTATCAAAAAAAGGTTGCATGTTTCAGCGATATGAGAAGGATATCTACTGTGCAAGATATATGAAACGATCGTAGTTATAACAATAGAAACTTTCATCTAATCTTGTTTGCTATGTGATTGTTAAATATCATTTTTACAAATTATATGTCCTTTTATTAATGAATTGATTTACCATAAAAAAATTATCAACTAACCAAACAAATTCAATATATCGCGCTCTTGGAGTAACATATAATTGTTAGATTTTATGGTTATTGCCCTTAGCTTATTTGTAAAGACAACTTAAAATGTGCATTTTCAGTTTGGAGGTTTGTATTTTGGTTTTTTTTATTCTTTTCTAGTAAAACATGGAATAATAAATTTTAGTTTTCTTTTATTCTGAAAATAAGATATATGAAAATGAGTATCACCTATCTTTTTTTAATTTGACTAACTTGTGAAAATAGGCTATTGTCCATAAAATTGAAATCAAGTATGTAATATATAAACACATAATCAAATTGCTACATATGTGTCCTTGTAATTCTGATTTTGGGTTAAATAACATGAAATTCATTTTTATTTAACAGTGAGTATATTTTTCCCACATATATAAGAAGAAATAGCTAATGTAGACCTGACAAATCATTTTGTATTGAGGGGACATAAAAACACACACCCACGCAGGTCAGCCTTGCAGGAAACAAGAGCAAGTGGAGCACAACGGCCACATAGAAGACAAGAACAAGTGGAAGACATAAACATATAAAACACTACAACCTGTCTTATCTTATGATAGTGCACATGCAACGTTACTTTGAGTGCTATGTATTTAAGAGAGGTTAACCTCCATTCTGGGATTATCAGTTTCAATATAACCTCTTTATGGTATCAGAGCTAAGCACTCAAAGAAATCAAACACAATTTCATGGCCACTTCCTCTACGCAAACATCCCTCACCATTCAGAGCTTCCACCAATGCTCAAGCCTAGCGACCCTGAAGCTGAGCAAATCAAATCTACTACTATGGAAATCACAGGTCGTACCCTTGATCAGAAGCCTTGGAGTGCTCAATCACATTGAAGGATTAGACATTCCAACGCAAGTGATCTCGAAGGAAGGAAAGGAACTGATCAATCCTGACTACGAAAAATGGGTCAACAACGATGGCCTACTAACCACATGGCTTCTCGGCACCATATCAGAAGAAGTGCTACTGGATCTAGAAGACACGTCCTCAGCTCAAAGAGTGTGGCAATCCATCGAAAACACCCTACTGCCACAATCGAAAGAAAAGGAAATCCTCATCACAGATTCACTCATGTCTCTCACAAAAGGGAACATGAGCCTTGAACAATACCTACGAACTTTCAAAAGTCTAAGCGACAACCTTGCAGCAATCGGAAAGCCTTTAGATGAGACCATCAAAGTGTTTCATCTTGCAAGAGGCCTAGGAGCACGCTACAACGACTTCAGAATGGCAATGTTGGCCAAGCCCCCATATCCCTCGTACAATCAGTTCATTTTGTCCTTGCAGACACATGAGCAAGCTCTACTACTGGAAGACACAAACAATAACACGCCTGATCAGTACCAAGCCTTTTACAACAGTCGGCGTGGCAGGGGTGGAAGGTTTAACTCTAGCGGTCGGGGATTCAACCCAGCAGCAAACCAGAGTGGCTTTGGATATGTACCAAGACAAAATGACTCCAAACAATACTACCATCAAAATCAAACCAGGCGAAGGAATGAGGAAGAACAAGGTGAGAAACACCAAAAGAAAGAAGACAGCTTCAACAGCATAAGTTGCCAAATCTGTGGAAAAAGAAGGCACACAGCTATCAAGTGTTGGAGCCGATTCGACCACTCTGTGCAACTCGAAGAACAGCTGAATGAAGCACTTGCAGCGATGCGCATTCACGAGGACATAGACCCCACGCTCTACGCAGACTCGGGAGCTACTAAGCACGTAATGAACAGCACGGGTAAGATCGATAAACTCTCGAAATATTATGGTAATGATTCTCTGTACGTTGGAGATGGAAACAGCCTAAAAATATCCCACATTGGCGAAGGAAAGATACAAACTAAAAATGGTAATCTCAAACTAACGGACATATTAATAGTCCCAGAAATCAAGAAAAACCTATTATCGGTTGGACAATTAACTAAAGATAATGCTTGCCAAATCGTATTTAGCCCTAATGATTTCTTTGTGAAGGATGCCCAGGGCAGAGTCATAGCTGAAGGCTTCAAGAAGGGAGGCTTGTATGCTCTGCAGGAAACACAGGACATGGTTCTCACAGCAATTTCCAACAAATCACCTTCATCAATCTGGCATCAGCGGCTAGGACACGCCAACTCACGTACTTTGCAGTTTTTGAACAATAAGAATCTCATTAATGTATCCAAATGGAACAAACAAGGAACCATCTGTCCTTTCTGTCAGATGGGAAAAAATTGCAAGCTTCCTTTTAATGTTTCAACAACATCTACATCGAATCCTCTTGAGAAATTACACTGTGATTTATGGGGACCGGCACCAATCGCTTCATGCCAAAATTACAAATATTACGCTGTCATTATCGACGACTTCTCCAGATACACCTGGATCATCCCACTAAAATGCAAATCAGACTTTCACAAAGAATTCATCAAATTACAAAAACTCCTCGAGAATAGGTTCGAAAGAAAAATAAAATGTTTCCAAAGCGACGGAGGAGGCGAATTCAGCTCAAACCTCTTCGAAACACACCTTCAAGACAGTGGCATCCACCATCAATATTCATGTCCTCATACGCCAGAACCGAACGGAGTCGCAGAGCGAAAGCACCGTCACATTACAGAAACGGGACTTACGCTTCTCTTCCAATCCAAACTGCCCATGAAGTACTGGGTCGATGCATTCCTAACAGCAGTATTCATAATCAACAGGCTACCCACCAGCAACCTTCTCATGAGTTCCCCACTCCACAAATTGTTTTCCACTAACGTTGATTACAGCTATCTCTGAAGCTTTGGATGTAGATGCTTCCCTCATTTACGAAGTTATGCAAAAAACAAGTTCTCAAAGAAAACATATCCATGTGTATTCATTGGATACAGCCCCATGCACAAAGGATATAGATGTTTAGATCCAGAAACCAACCGAGTATACATCTCAAGGCATGTGGTGAAAACGAACGAGTCTTCCCATTCGACAAAACGACTTCAGTCGTTCAAGAGCATGAACCAATAGAGACAGCCATGTACCAAGATCAAGAAGGTTGGCTGAAAAAGAAACCACGATTCGAAAATCACACAGGAGCTCCCGAAACTATTGACACCATTGAAGAGAACCACACACTCATTAACCACGATGATACCTTCGACATAACCATGATCCCACAAACACGCGAGTTCACAGTCGAGCCAGTTAACTTAAGCGAAGATGATACAAGCGAGTCAAGCATCAATAACGAAGACGTAACAAACGAGGATGACACCCAACACGACAATGCTTCAGATCATCAATACACACCTGATAATGACCAAACCAGGACTGAGCTGGACACAAGTAACCACGACATTGAAGAACAAATAACAGCTACTCACAACAATGAAAACGGGAGCAGCATGGTGACCCGTAGAAAACTGGCTCTAAACCCAGAGCTAGATCCAACCTTGGCTCAAGAAACCATGCAGATCAGAGAGAAAAGACGTAGCAGGTTTCGAGCTTTTACTTGCAGCAATGATGAACCAACCTCCTAGAAAAAGGCCATCGTAAACGACGAATGGAAACGAGCAATGGAAGAAGAAATGGAGGCTCTACACGAGAATCACACGTGGACATTAGTCCCTCGACCACCTCTATCCAACGTAGTTGGATCAAAATGGACTTTCAGAAAGAAACTCAAGCCGGACGGAACATTGGACAAGTACAAGGCCAGATTAGTTGCACAAGGGTTTACACAAATCCTCGGACAAGATTACAATGAAACATTCAGTCCGGTCATTCGCATCGTTCTCGCCCTTTCAGTTAATCAAGGATGGCCAATTCGACAATTGGACATGAAGAACGCATTCTTGCACGGATCTCTAAACAAAATTATCTACATGGACCAGCCCCCCGGTTTCAAAGATAAGACGTTTCCCCACTTCGTTTGCCAGCTTCGCAAATCCATATACGGTCTAAGACAAGCATCCAGGGTTTGGTTCGATACTCTGACATCCTTTTTGATGAGTCTGGGGTTTTCCTGCAGTAAGGCTGACCCCTCTCTGTTTTTCTTGCACCACAATACCTTCACCATCATAATTCTAATCTACATGGACGACATAATAGTCACAGGGAACACGCCAACCCAGATACAATGGCTCATCAACGAGCTAGGACGAGAGTTTGCCATCAAGGACTTAGGTCGACTTAGCTATTTTCTGGGTATGGAAATACGGTACAACGATAACGGATTAACCTTGTCTCAAACCAAATATGCGAAGGAGTTAATCGACAAAACTGGATTACAGAACTGTTCCAACTTTGCCACACCAATGGCAATAAAAGCACAATTGTCAAGTCACGACTTGCAACCATTTGACACCGCAACTTACAGAAGCCTTGCGGGTGGCCTTCTCTACCTCACTCACACACGGCCGGACATAACTCACGCTGTAAACAAGATATGTCAAAAGGTGCAAAACCCCACAAATGGCGATTTCAAAGCAATCAAAAGAATTCTACGATACGTCAAAGGCACTATCGACTACGGGATTCACTTTTCCACTCAAAGCTCACTCAACCTATATGGATTTTGTGATGCCGATTGGGGTGGCTGCACCACCACTCGAAGAAGCACATCTGGGTACTGCATATACCTAGGTAGCAACTGCATCTCATGGGCCTCTAAAAGACAACCAACGGTGTCCAGGTCAAGCGCCGAAGCAGAATACCGAGCCCTTGCCATATCCACGGCCGAAATCACATGGATTTCGTTCGTTCTTCGTGACCTTCGAGTGGCTCTACCGCAAGCTCCCCAACTGTTTTCGGACAACATAAGTGCCCTCCACATGACCATTAATCCAGTCTTTCACTCTCGTTCAAAACACATCGAAATCGACTATCATTTCGTACGAGAGAAAGTAGCTTTGGGATCTCTAATCACCCGATTCGTTAGATCTTTCCAACAACTGGCCGATATTCTCACAAAACCTCTATCCAAAGAAAGTTTCAAGCGACTTCGCGACAAGCTCGGAGTTCGGACCACTTCAACTCCTACCTCCAGCTTGAAGAAGGGTATTGAGGGGACATAAAAACACACACCCACGCAGGTCAGCCTTGCAGGAAACAAGAGCAAGTGGAGCACAACGGCCACATAGAAGACAAGAACAAGTGGAAGACATAAACATATAAAACACTACAACCTGTCTTATCTTATGATAGTGCACATGCAACGTTACTTTGAGTGCTATGTATTTAAGAGAGGTTAACCTCCATTCTGGGATTATCAGTTTCAATATAACCTCTTTATTTTGTACATTCATGTCATGTACATTAGGGTCTTGAACGAAAATGACATGATATTAAATCGTGTACCCGAAATTAGAACACAAAATGTTTAACATTACAACAAATAAACTTAATTTTCAAATCCACTAAAAATCGAATAAAACGATACAACTTCTCAAAATCCAATATCTTACAATTGATAAATTAAAAATACACCTGCTGGAAAAATAAGAAAAACAAAGACCGGCAGTGAGCGAAAGGCTCATATATGGACATAAAATGAATCACAAGCTGAACAAATCAAATAGCTGAATAAGTTAAGAATAAAAATGATTATCTGAATAAAAGAACAGTGAGACATAGCGAATGAGATAATAGAAGGTAGATACTCAACTCACAATATAAAAATAAACGCTTTCAAATCAAAATAAACTTACACTAATAAATAATCATATCACTTACGCATAATTAACACATTATAACCAAAGACATAACCGATAAAATATAATCTAACTCTTACACATACACATACACTTACAAATAATATCCAAAATAATTAATCTTACCACTTACACATAATAATCAGCAAAATTATTATCAAAAACAAAACTTTACTTACTGACATGGGAGATAATCTTACAGGATGTCCTACATTTTCGGTCATCCAGAATATGTAGTCATCAAAACTTACAGGGGCTTGCATAGCACAAAGCAAATGCTAGCCAAAATCTTACAGGGGCTTGCACGGCAAAAAGCACAATGCTACCCAAATGGCCAAACATACACAATAGTCATGACTATACGTGTCCCATAACATCGACGACACACCCATACTATTTAAATACACCGCATAGGAGGTGCCAAGCACGAGATTCTCTCCACTCATGACGGAGTCTTACAATATCTCCCAAATCATAATAAAATCATAAATAACTTACTCGAAAAAGAAATGATCTCACAATGCCTCCGAAATCATACGAACATCACAAACAACAGATAACACATACTCAAATATCACACACCAAAATATTGTACAAAGTAGACGATTGAATATAAATTTCTAGAACCTGACCAGTCTCAAAGAATATCAATTTACTCTATAAATATGAACTCAAATGAAAAGGTATGAAACACGAAAGTCGTAGAGGATTCCGAGGCCTTTCCAGATAGGTAAGGCTCGTTAAAAACGGAGAAGTAACGAATTCAGAAACAATGAAAATGCAGACTGGCAGAACAGAATCAGGCACTGATCACAGTAGTAATTCGATATTTAACACATCGAAATCACATAATTTGCTAATGGAACGTAAACGCAAAATGCAGATATCGAAACGAGCTTTCCAGAATGGTATCGCTCATAGTTTCTGAACAAATTTTCAATTTATTATGAATTTTAGAAGTTCGGACATCAGAACTGAAATCAACCCACCACATTACATAAACGGTAGATTTTGACATACTTACAAGCAGAATATCAGAAAACATAAGGAACGAAAAACAAAGATAATCAAATTATCTTTCCAACGAGTCTAAATTCATAACTTTCCGACAAATAATCAGATATGAATTTAACAAAAAGAAAAATCAGGAATGCTATATACGAATTGGGAACAACAATGTGAAGATGAGAAAAGTATAATTGAAATCCGTACCTTAAACCTTAATGATTGCTATTTGCTACTAATCCTCAATAAACTCAATCCATCCGATTCAAAGAACCCTAATTGATAGCAAAAGAATCAATATTATAAACCCTAATCTCATAAACGTATATGTATATATCGAAGAGTCTAATCTTACCGTAAACTTCACAAATCTGCTTCTAAACCTTGCGATTGCTCTAGTTTTCTTCTTCTCCTCTTCTTCCTCCCCAAATCAGAAAAATAACGTAAGTTTCTATTTCTCCAAACCCTCACTCTTGTTCTCTTTTTTTTTCTCTCTCCCCCCTACTAACAAAGTAACGTATGTTTTCTTTAATCTCTAATCTTTCTATTTTTTTTTTAAAACTAATAATCTCTTACAACAATATTCTAACCGTAAAAGAAAATTTGACTCCTACATAAACAATTATTAGTAATCACCCACTAATATTATAAAACACTAAATATAAAATAATTTAAGTAAATTAAAAATATATCGGGATGTTAGATTCTTCCCTCCTAATAGAAATTTCGTCCTCGAAATTTGTCCTATGTACCACTAACTTTGATTGACCACATGTAGTTCATAATAGGCTCCTTGCTGATGTTGTGTTTGACAGCATTATCGTACGTTGAATTCTATTGCAGCTTCTTACGTCCCACTATGCAATCTCTGACGTCGTACTAAATTATCTCACACGCATAACAAGCTCTAGAATTTATGAAACATAATTTCCCTAACTAACTATAACAAAAGTCTTGCATCAGTCCCTTGTCAAATTCCTCGCAAGTGACCTCCATTACCATTACGTCTCAACGGATTCCTCTCATCGCTAACTTTTGAAAGCCCTTCAAAAATATCAATTTCTACCATTATTTCGAAAATAAGACAACTCACCCTTATAAAAAAACGTTATCAAACAGTTCTTCATCATGAAACGATTGTACTCGAAATCACTATAGGCTGTCGGTGAATCCTCGTGGCTCCTTGCTATTACGTGGTTCTATATTATTATACGGACATGACACACAAAAGATAGATGATTTCAGCAGTCACGAATAGATATCAAAGGAACACAAAACGAATTATACATCTTACTGTCTACCCATACTCACAGGTCTAGTCTAAAGGCAAGTCTATATATCGATGAAACTCAATCTTAAAACTACTTAAATCTCACAATCGAGCCTAAAGGCAAGTCTACAGAATCTTAAAACACTAGCTCTGATACCAACTTTAACATCCCAACAAATAAACTTAATTTTGAAATCCACTAAAAATCGAATAAAATGATACAACTTCTCACAATCCAATATCTTACAATTGATAAATTAAAAATACACCTAAAATCTCCAAATATCGCAACTCGCACTCTTCCCAATAAGTAACGCACCTAAATAAGATCACCTGCCGGAAGAAATAAGAAAAACAAAGACCAGCAGTGAGCGAAAGGCTCATATACGGACATAAAACGAATCACAAGCTGAACAAATCAAATAGCTGAACAAGTTAAGAATAAAAATGATTATCTGAATAAAAGAACAATGAGACATAGCGAATGAGATAATAGAAAGTAGATACTCAACTCACAATATAAAAATAAACGCTTTCAAATCAAAATAAACTTACACTAACAAATAATCATATCACTTACGCATAATTAACACATTATAACCAAAGACATAACCGATAAAATATAATCTAACTCTTACACATACACATACAATTACAAATAATATCCAAAATAATTAATCTTACCACTTACACATAATAATCAGCAAAATTATTATCAAAAACAAAACTTTACTTACTGACATGGGAGATAATCTTACAGGATGTCCTACATTTTCGGTCATCCAGAATATGTAGTCATCAAAACTTACAGGGGCTTGCATAGCACAAAGCAAATGCTACCCAAAATCTTACAGGGGCTTGCACGGCAAAAAGCACAATGCTACCCAAATGGCCAAACATACACAATAGTCATGACTATACGTGTCCCATAACATCGACGACACGCCCATACTATTTAAATACACCGCATAGGAGGTGCCAAGCACGAGATTCTCTCCACTCATGACGGAGTCTTACAATATCTCCCAAATCATAATAAAATCATAAATAACTTACTCGAAAAAGAAATGATCTCACAATGCCTCCGAAATCATACGAACATCACAAACAACAGATAACACATACTCAAATATCACACACCAAAATATTGTACAAAGTAGACGATTGAATATAAATTTCTAGAACCTGACCAGTCTCAAAGAATATCAATTTACTCTATAAATATGAACTCAAATGAAAAGGTATGAAACACGAAAGTCGTAGAGGATTCCGAGGCCTTTCCAGATAGGTAAGGCTCGTTAAAAACGGAGAAGTAACGAATTCAGAAACAATGAAAATGCAGACTGGCAGAACAGAATCAGGCACTGATCACAGTAGTAATTCGATATTTAACACATCGAAATCACATAATTTGCTAATGGAACGTAAACGCAAAATGCAGATATCGAAACGAGCTTTCCAGAATGGTATCGCTCATAGTTCTGAACAAGTTTTCAATTTATTATGAATTTTAGAAGTTCGGACATCAGAACTGAAATCAACCCACCACATTACATAAACGGTAGATTTTGACATACTTACAAGCAGAATATTAGAAAACATAAGGAACGAAAAACAAAGATAATCAAATTATCTTTCCAACGAGTCTAAATTCATAACTTTCCGACAAATAATCAGATATGAATTTAACAAAAAGAAAAATCAGGAATGCTATATACGAATTGGGAACAACAATGTGAAGATGAGAAAAGTATAATTGAAATCCGTACCTTAAACCTTAATGATTGCTATTTGCTACTAATCCTCAATAAACTCAATCCATCCGATTCAAAGAACCCTAATTGATAGCAAAAGAATCAATATTATAAACCCTAATCTCATAAACGTATATGTATATATCGAAGAGTCTAATCTTACCGTAAACTTCACAAATCTTCTTCTAAACCTTGCGATTGCTCTAGTTTTCTTCTTCTCCTCTTCTTCCTCCCCAAATCAGAAAAATAACGTAAGTTTCTCTTTCTCCAAACCCTCACTCTTGTTCTCTTTTTTTTTCTCTCTCCCCCCTACTAACAAAGTAACGTATGTTTTCTTTAATCTCTAATCTTTCTATTTTTTTTTTAAAACTAATAATCTCTTACAACAATATTCTAACCGTAAAAGAAAATTTGACTCCTACATAAACAATTATTAGTAATCACCCACTAATATTATAAAACACTAAATATAAAATAATTTAAGTAAATTAAAAATATATAGGGATGTTAGATTCTTCCCTCCTAATAGAAATTTCGTCCTCGAAATTTGTCCTATGTACCACTAACTTTGATTGACCACATGTAGTTCATAATAGGCTCCTTGCTGATGTTGTGTTTGACAGCATTATCGTACGTTGAATTCTATTGCAGCTTCTTACGTCCCACTATGCAATCTCTGACGTCGTACTAAATTATCTCACACGCATAACAAGCTCTAGAATTTATGAAACATAATTTCCCTAACTAACTATAACAAAAGTCTTGCATCAGTCCCTTGTCAAATTCCTCGCAAGTGACCTCCATTACCATTACGTCTCAACGGATTCCTCTCATCGCTAACTTTTGAAAGCCCTTCAAAAATATCAATTTCTACCATTATTTCGAAAATAAGACAACTCACCCTTATAAAAAAACGTTATCAAACAGTTCTTCATCATGAAACGATTGTACTCGAAATCACTATAGGCTGTCGGTGAATCCTCGTGGCTCCTTGCTATTACGTGGTTCTATATTATTATACGGACATGACACACAAGAGATAGATGATTTCAGCAGTCACGAATAGATATCAAAGGAACACAAAACGAATTATACATCTTACTGTCTACCCATACTCACAGGTCTAGTCTAAAGGCAAGTCTATATATCGATGAAACTCAATCTTAAAACTACTTAAATCTCACAATCGAGCCTAAAGGCAAGTCTACAGAATCTTAAAACACTAGCTCTGATACCAACTTTAACATCCCAACAAATAAACTTAATTTTGAAATCCACTAAAAATCGAATAAAATGATACAACTTCTCACAATCCAATATCTTACAATTGATAAATTAAAAATACACCTAAAATCTCCAAATATCGCAACTCGCACTCTTCCCAATAAGTAACGCACCTAAATAAGATCACCTGCCGGAAGAAATAAGAAAAACAAAGACCAGCAGTGAGCGAAAGGCTCATATACGGACATAAAACGAATCACAAGCTGAACAAATCAAATAGCTGAACAAGTTAAGAATAAAAATGATTATCTGAATAAAAGATAAATGAGACATAGCGAATGAGATAATAGAAAGTAGATACTCAACTCACAATATAAAAATAAACGCTTTCAAATCAAAATAAACTTACACTAACAAATAATCATATCACTTACGCATAATTAACACATTATAACCAAAGACATAACCGATAAAATATAATCTAGCTCTTACACATACACATACACTTACAAATAATATCCAAAATAATTAATCTTACCACTTACACATAATAATCAGCAAAATTATTATCAAAAACAAAACTTTACTTACTGACATGGGAGATAATCTTACAGGATGTCCTACATTTTCGGTCATCCAGAATATGTAGTCATCAAAACTTACAGGGGCTTGCATAGCACAAAGCAAATGCTACCCAAAATCTTACAGGGGCTTGCACGGCAAAAAGCACAATGCTACCCAAATGGCCAAACATACACAATAGTCATGACTATACGTGTCCCATAACATCGACGACACGCCCATACTATTTAAATACACCGCATAGGAGGTGCCAAGCACGAGATTCTCTCCACTCATGACGGAGTCTTACAATATCTCCCAAATCATAATAAAATCATAAATAACTTACTCGAAAAAGAAATGATCTCACAATGCCTCCGAAATCATACGAACATCACAAACAACAGATAACACATACTCAAATATCACACACCAAAATATTGTACAAAGTAGACGATTGAATATAAATTTCTAGAACCTGACCAGTCTCAAAGAATATCAATTTACTCTATAAATATGAACTAAAATGAAAAGGTATGAAACACGAAAGTCGTAGAGGATTCCGAGGCCTTTCCAGATAGGTAAGGCTCGTTAAAAACGGAGAAGTAACGAATTCAGAAACAATGAAAATGCAGACTGGCAGAACAGAATCAGGCACTGATCACAGTAGTAATTCGATATTTAACACATCGAAATCACATAATTTGCTAAAGGAACGTAAACGCAAAATGCAGATATCGAAACGAGCTTTCCAGAATGGTATCGCTCATAGTTTTTGAACAAATTTTCAATTTATTATGAATTTTCGAAGTTCGGACATCAGAACTGAAATCAACCCACCACATTACATAAACGGTAGATTTTGACATACTTACAAGCAGAATATCAGAAAACATAAGAAACGAAAAACAAAGATAATCAAATTATCTTTCCAACGAGTCTAAATTCATAACTTTACGACAAATAATCAGATATGAATTTAACAAAAAGAAAAATCAGGAATGCTATATACGAATTGGGAACAACAATGTGAAGATGAGAAAAGTATAATTGAAATCCGTACCTTAAACCTTAATGATTTCTATTTGCTACTAATCCTCAATAAACTCAATCCATCCGATTCAAAGAACCCTAATTGATAGCAAAAGAATCAATATTATAAACCCTAATCTCATAAACGTATATGTATATATCGAAGAGTCTAATCTTACCGTAAACTTCACAAATCTTCTTCTAAACCTTGCGATTGCTCTAGTTTTCTTCTTCTCCTCTTCTTCCTCCCCAAATCAGAAAAATAACGTAAGTTTCTCTTTCTCCAAACCCTCACTCTTGTTCTTTTTTTTTTCTCTCTCCCCCCCTAATAACAAAGTAACGTATGTTTTCTTTAATCTCTAATCTTTCTATTTTTTTTTTAAACTAATAATCTCTTACAACAATATTCTAACCGTAAAAGAAAATTTGACTCCTACATAAACAATTATTAGTAATCACCCACTAATATTATAAAACACTAAATATAAAATAATTTAAGTAAATTAAAAATATATCGGGATGTTAGATTCTTCCCTCCTAATAGAAATTTCGTCCTCGAAATTTGTCCTATGTACCACTAACTTTGATTGACCACATGTAGTTCATAATAGGCTCCTTGCTGATGTTGTGTTTGACAGCATTATCGTACGTTGAATTCTATTGCAGCTTCTTACGTCCCACTATGCAATCTCTGACGTCGTACTAAATTATCTCACACGCATAACAAGCTCTAGAATTTATGAAACATAATTTCCCTAACTAACTATAACAAAAGTCTTGCATCAGTCCCTTGTCAAATTCCTCGCAAGTGACCTCCATTACCATTACGTCTCAACGGATTCCTCCCATCGCTAACTTTTGAAAGCCCTTCAAAAATATCACTTTCTACCATTATTTCGAAAATAAGACGACTCACCCTTATAAAAAAACGTTATCAAACAGTTCTTCATCATGAAACGATTGTACTCGAAATCACTATAGGCTATCGGTGAATCCTCGTGGCTCCTTGCTATTACGTGGTTCTATATTATTATACGGATATGACACACAAGAGATAGATGATTTCAGCAGTCACGAATAGATATCAAAGGAACACAAAACGAATTATACATCTTACTGTCTACCCATACTCACAGGTCTAGTCTAAAGGCAAGCCTATATATCGATGAAACTCAATCTTAAAACTACCTAAATCTCACAATCGAGCCTAAAGGCAAGTCTACAGAATCTTAAAACACTAGCTCTGATACCAACTTTAACATCCCAACAAATAAACTTAATTTTGAAATCCACTAAAAATCGAATAAAATGATACAACTTCTCACAATCCAATATCTTACAATTGATAAATTAAAAATACACCTAAAATCTCCAAATATCGCAACTCGCACTCTTCCCAATAAGTAACGCACCTAAATAAGATCACCTGCCGAAAGAAATAAGAAAAACAAAGACCGGCAGTGAGCGAAAGGCTCATATACGGACATAAAACGAATCACAAGCTGAACAAATCAAATAGCTGAACAAGTTAAGAATAAAAATGATTATCTGAATAAAAGAACAATGAGACATAGCGAATGAGATAATAGAAAGTAGATACTCAACTCACAATATAAAAATAAACGCTTTCAAATCAAAATAAACTTACACTAACAAATAATCATATCACTTACGCATAATTAACACATTATAACCAAAGACATAATCGATAAAATATAATCTAACTCTTACACATACACATACACTTACAAATAATATCCAAAATAATTAATCTTACCACTTACACATAATAATCAACAAAATTATTATCAAAAACAAAACTTTACTTACTGACATGGGAGATAATCTTACAGGATGTCCTACATTTTCGGTCATCCAGAATATGTAGTCATCAAAACTTACAGGGGCTTGCATAGCACAAAGCAAATGCTACCCAAAATCTTACAGGGGCTTGCACGGCAAAAAGCACAATGCTACCCAAATGGCCAAACATACACAATAGTCATGACTATACGTGTCCCATAACATCGACGACACGCCCATACTATTTAAATACACCGCATAGGAGGTGCCAAGCACGAGATTCTCTCCACTCATGACGGAGTCTTACAATATTTCCCAAATCATAATAAAATCATAAATAACTTACTCGAAAAAGAAATGATCTCACAATGTCTCTGAAATCATACGTACATCACAAACAACCGATAACACATACTCAAATATCACACACCAAAATATTGTACAAAGTAGACGATTGAATATAAATTTCTAGAACCTGACTAGTCTCAAAGAATATCAATTTACTCTATAAATATGAACTCAAATGAAAAAGTATAAAACACGAAAGTCGTAGAGGATTCCGAGGCCATTCCAGATAGGTAAGGCTCGTTAAAAACGGAGAAGTAACGAATTCAGAAACAATGAAAATGTAGACTGGCAGAACAGAATCAGGCACTGATCACAGTAGTAATTCGATATTTAACACATCGAAATCACATAATTTGCTAATGGAACGTAAACGCAAAATGCAGATATCGAAACGAGCTTTCCAGAATGGTATCGCTCATAGTTTTTGAACAAATTTTCAATTTATTATGAATTTTCGAAGTTCGGACATCAGAACTGAAATCAACCCACCACATTACATAAACTGTAGATTTTGACATACTTACAAGCAGAATATCAGAAAACATAAGGAACGAAAAACAAAGATAATCAAATTATCTTTCCAACGAGTCTAAATTCATAACTTTACGACAAATAATCAGATATGAATTTAACAAAAAGAAAAATCAGGAATGCTATATACGAATTGGGAACAACAATGTGAAGATGAGAAAAGTATAATTGAAATCCGTACCTTAAACCTTAATGATTGTTATTGTGACGCCCCTAGATTCGGGGTCAAGGATCCAGGTCATCACGGTCCAATTTCCGATCAATATCAATATCTCTTTAGTCTTTTTTTTTAACACTTATGCAATTGACCCCACACTAATACACACACACACCAGTCATATGCTCATAGAACAACATCCACAATATTTAAAAGTTTAAAATTAACAGTTATTACAAGCCCAGAATTTTACTAAGTACATTGTTGAACAAAGCTTCTACAGGAAGCATTTCAACAACCAAAGTTTATTACAACTTACACACTTAATTTACATAAGTATACTAAGCCCCTTTCGCTTGTCACTACCTCGGGGATAGTCGCCAACACTCGCTCAAATGGTCGCCTTTCCCTTACCCTCTTGCGGGGTGTGGTACGTAGTATCGGCATGGGACCTAACTGTTATATACATAAATAGCAAGAGTGAGCTATAATAGCTTAGCAAGATAATACTGTAACTAGAATTTAAAATGTGAACAGGTATACATATATGTATATGCATATATAATAGCAGAAAACAATTAAAATCCTTAAGGAAGAATAAAGCTCTTATTTAATAATACATCATCCACTTACTATTATAAGAAAGAAATCTAAAATAATATAATATCAGTTTTTCTTCATCTGTAACCATAATTCCATCATCTCATGTCATTATTCTGTTTTCAGTATAGAAATCTGAAAACCATTGTCTACACCTTCTTTTCAAAAATATTGGGGATATCTGCTGTCGCCTGATACGTTAGGACGATGATCAGTCGTCTAATCGTACCTGCTCTCTTTTTACTACCGGTAGAAGGAATGAAGATCATCCCTGGAGGAAGGCCACCTGCTAACATCCTCCCTTGGCATCTTCGTGCCGTAATAAAAATAATAAATGCTGGACTGTGTCGCACACAGCCCTGACACAGCCACTTACGCAAGTCTGTTGCAATCCCCCTTTTTATCACATCATTATTCCCTTTTTAAAATATCATTCCACATTTCCATTTTCTCGCTTTCATTTCCACATATCATTCACTCATATCATTCCCATTCTCGCACATTACTTCTATAAAATATATATATAACATAAAGCTTTGATTATGATCCAGACATCTCTTTCATATTCAGGAATCAATATACTTTTATATTCATAAAATATTCCGTCTATTTTAAGAGTAATGCATGATAATCAAATAAGGTTTATTAAACCACTGATACTCAAAAAGAACATTTTTAATATAGTATTATTAACCATATAACCCTAGATAACAACTGATACCATTCTCTTAATCATAAGGCATGTTCACATCATGCATAATCATCTCTATACATATCCATCTCATACTCATATCCATATTCATATACATTTTCGTATATCTTTCTTTTCAATATCAATACTCAAGGAAGACAATTTCTTCACAATATAGTAATAATAGAATCACATATATATTCCATGAAATCAAGTTTCTTTGTGAAGATAAGTAGTTTTACAAGTAAGGATAGAAGAAATCTTGCCTCGGTTTCGGTATCCTGACAGTATGGTTCGTTCCTCTTCCGGAGTTTCTATAAACACAAAAAGGACCGTCGTTAGAATACCACTTCTCTTACTCGCTACACTCTTGCATAACATTACCTTTGAAACTTTAATATATGTTTAACGTATTACTATTACCCCAAAGGTTCAAGAACTTAGCCATTTAAAACCTTAATCGAAGTTTCAGGGGTTTTCACCATTTCCCCTAACGATCACACTTAACTGTAAAAATCCTCAGAAAATATGGATTTCGAATTTTACCACAAGGTCAACTGGTAACAACTCTTTGACTACCTTACTACACTATCCCAAAGTTTCATAATTTTTAAAAATGTTTAAGTATGGTAGTCATTGCCTCAAAGTTGACACAACTACGTTTTCTCGGTTTCTGAACCGCTTTCACTAAAACTGACTTTTCTCCTAAACCGTACGTCAGATTTTAACGTACCTTATATCAAAACGATCAATGAACTAAGCTCTATCATTACATGGTCAATTGGTAACCTAGGCAGTAGGGTACCGTACGGATACAGGGGTCACAAAACAGGGCAGATTTCTTCCTAACGAAAATCGGGCATTATAACGGCTATATTTTCATACTTTCCATAAATCCAACTCCTCCAAATCAATTATCAAACAAAATAATCATCACCTACACCATGTGGTCTTCATTACCAGCCATGGTTACACGTCCACAACACACAATTTCCACATCAAAACAAACCATTTATAATACATACTCATTATAAACTAAACATTAACATCACTTAACTACTAACCAACATAATTTCCACCATAAATACAAAGAGGGCAAGAGTAGTTATACCTTCTTGAAGCTCTAACAACACTTAACAAGCCTTGGGTAATCCTTAACAACCTTACAATAGCTTGAATCAACTAAAGGAAACCATAAAAACAAGTTAACACTTAGAAAACACTATTCATCATCTTTTCTAACAACTTCCATGATTTTATTACCTTGGCAAATGATGTTGGTTTGCTATGAAACTTTGTATATGATCCTTCCTAACCTCCAAGAAGCTCCGTGATTTTTCCCTTGAATTGTTATTGAAGAGAGCTAGGGTTTTGGGTTTTTATTTTTTTTCTCTCTTTTTTCTCTATTTGGCCGATTGTAGTAATGAAGAGGATGGGGAGAGATTTTTGTGTTTCTTTGATAATTATCTTGCTTAATCTTGTATTCTAGATTGTCTTGGAAGCTTTGGTTGATATTTTCCTAGGCAATTGACTAATTTACCCTTAATTTTGAGTTAGTGGAATGTGAGGTCATTAGTGATGTCATTAGGATGATCTAATATTCTCATTTCCTTATTTTCTAAGTATTAGGCTAATAATCTTGGATAATCATAATGTGGTATGCATCCTTGTTATATTATTAATCTTGGTTGTTTGGTTTCCATACTCGTCTAATTGTGGTTCGTTTCGAGTATACCTCATTATCTCAGTGGTTTTCGAAATCATTTACAAATCCAATTTCCTTTGGTATTCTCTTAACTTAATAATCCCTTGGTTTAATTTAAATTCACTAATCCCTCAATATATAATTCTTATAGTGTTTCCATGCTCCTTAATGTCAAATAGAAGCTTATTCGAAATCAAAATCCTAAAAATCCATATTCAGGAATTTCTAGAATCTATCGTCGTTTCGAGTCACTTATTTTCAATGTACAACACTAATATGTTTTCTGTTTATTCATTTTCCATCTTCAATATAGAGTACCTACATACCATTTCCCTAAATCCTCAAATTTTACTATTCATGTGATCACTGTAGCATTGCTAAAGTTAGGGTTATTACAGTTATTTGCTACTAATCCTCAATAAACTCAATCCATCCGATTCAAAGAACCCTAATTGATAGCAAAAGAATCAATATTATAAACCCTAATCTCGTAAACGTATATGTATATATCGAAGAGTCTAATCTTACCGTAAACTTCACAAATCTTCTTCTAAACCTTTCGATTGCTCTAGTTTTCTTCTTCTCCTCTTCTTCCTCCCCAAATCAGAAAAATAACGTAAATTTCTCTTTCTCCAAACCCTCACTCTTGTTCTTTTTTTTCTCTCTCTCTCCCCCTAATAACAAAGTAACGTATGTTTTCTTTAATCTCTAATCTTTCTATTTTTTTTTAAAAACTAATAATCTCTTACAACAATATTCTAACCGTAAAAGAAAATTTGACTCATACATAAACAATTATTAGTAATCACCCACTAATATTATAAAACACTAAATATAAAATAATTTAAGTAAATTAAAAATATATCGGGATGTTACATTCTTCCTTCCTAATAGAAATTTCGTCCTCGAAATTTGTCCTATGTACCACTAACTTTGATTGACCACATGTAGTTCATAATAGGCTCCTTGCTGATGTTGTGTTTGACAGCATTATCGTACGTTAACATCCCAACTCTGATACCAACTTTAACATCCCAACAAATAAACTTAATTTTGAAATCCACTAAAAATCGAATAAAATGATACAACTTCTCACAATCCAATATCTTACAATTGATAAATTAAAAATACACCTAAAATCTCCAAATATCGCAACTCGCACTCTTCCCAATAAGTAACGTACCTAAATAAGATCACCTACGGGAAGAAATAAGAAAAACAAAGACCGGCAGTGAGCGAAAGGCTCATATACGGACATAAAACGAATCACGAGCTGAACAAATCAAATATCTTAACAAGTTAAGAATAAAAATGATTATCTGAATAAAAGAACAATGAGACATAGCGAATGAGATAATAGAAAGTAGATACTCAACTCACAATATAAAAATAAACGCTTTAAAATCAAAATAAACTTACACTAACAAATAATCATATCAGTTACGCATAATTAACACATTATAACCAAAGACATAACCGATAAAATATAATCTAACTCTTACACATACACATACACTTACAAATAATATCCAAAATAATTAATCTTACCACTTACACATAATAATCAGCAAAATTATTATCAAAAACAAAACTTTACTTACTGACATGGGAGATAATCTTACAGGATGTCCTACATTTTCGGTCATCCAGAATATGTAGTCATCAAAACTTACAGGGGCTTGCATAGCACAAAGCAAATGCTACTCAAAATCTTACAGGGGCTTGACGGCAAAAAGCACAATGCTACCCAAATGGCCAAACATACACAATAGTCATGACTATACGTGTCCCATAACATCGACGACACACCCATACTATTTAAATACACCGCATAGAAAGTGCCAAGCACGAGATTCTCTCCACTCATGACGGAGTCTTACAATATCTCCCAAATCATAATAAAATCATAAATAACTTACTCGAAAAAGAAATGATCTCACAATGTCTCCAAAATCATACGTACATCACAAACAACAGATAACACATACTCAAATATCACACACCAAAATATTGTACAATGTAGACGATTGAATATAAATTTCTAGAACCTGACCAGTCTCAAAGAATATCAATTTACTCTATAAAGATGAACTCAAATGAGAAAGTATAAAACACGAAAGTCGCAGAGGATTCCGAGACCTTTCCAGATAGGTAAGGCTCGTTAAAAATGGAGAAGTAACGAATTCAGAAACAATGAAAATGCAGACTGGCAGAACAGAATCAGGCACTGATCACAGTAGTAATTCGATATTTAACACATCGAAATCACATAATTTGTCAGCGGAATATGAATACAAAACACAGATGTCGAAACGAGCTTTCCAGAATGGTATCGCTCATATTTTTTGAACAAATATTCAATTTACTATGAATTTACGAAGTTTCAACACAATAACACAATTTAACCCACCAGATTACAAAAAGGCAGATTTGGCCAACATACAAGCAGAATTTCACAAAACACAAAGAACGAAAGTTGTAGAGAATTCAAATATCTTTCCGGGAGATCAAGAATCAACACAATCCGTTGAATAACGAATTTTGTACGAATTTACCAAGAACTCAGGACAAAGTATAATTCAAAATAACGAAAATTGAACAACAATGCGAATAGAAAAGAGGAATCATGATATCCGTACCTTAAACATTAATGATTGCTATTTGCTACTAATCCTCAATAAACTCAATCCATCCGATCCAAAGAACCCTAATTGATAGCAAAAGAATCAATATTATAAACCCTAATCTCATAAACGTATATGTATATATCGAAGAGTCTAATCTTACCGTAAACTTCACAAATCTTCTTCTAAACCTTGCGATTGCTCTAGTTTTCTTCTTCTCCTCTTCTTCCTCCCCAAATCAGAAAAATAACGTAAGTTTCTCTTTCTCCAAACCCTCACTCTTGTTCTTTTTTTTTTCTCTCTCTCCCCCTAATAACAAAGTAACGTATGTTTTCTTTAATCTCTAGTCTTTCTATTTTTTAAAAAAAACTAATAATCTCTTACAACAATATTCTAACCGTAAAAGAAAATTTGACTCCTACATAAACAATTAGTAGTAATCACCCACTAATATTATAAAACACTAAATATAAAATAATTTAAATAAATTAAAAATATATCGGGATGTTACATTCTTCCCTCCTAATAGAAATTTTGTCCTCGAAATTTGTCCTATGTACCACTAACTTTGATTGACCACATGTAGTTCATAATAGGCTCCTTGCTGATGTTGTGTTTGACAGCATTATCGTACGTTGAATTCTATTGCAGCTTCTTACGTCCCACTTTGCAATCTCTGACGTCGTACTAAATTATCTCACATGCATAACAAGCTCTAGAATGTATGAAACATAATTTCCCTAACTAACTATAACAAAAGTCTTGCATCAGTCCCTTGTCAAATTCCTCGCAAGTGACATCCATTACCATTACGTGTCAACGGATTCCTCCCATCGCTAACTTTTGAAAGCCCTTCAAAAATATAAATTTCTACCATTATTTCCAAAATAAGACGACTCACCCTTATAAAAAAACGTTATCAAACAGTTCTTCATCATGAAACGATTGTACTCGAAATCACTATAGGCTATCGGTGAATCCTCGTGGCTCCTCGCTATTACGTGGTTCTATATTATTATACGGATATGACACACAAGAGATAGATGATTTTAGCAGTCACGAATAGATATCAAAGGAACACAAAACGAATTATACATCTTACTGTCTACCCATACTCACAGGTCTAGTCTAAAGGCAAGTCTATATATCGATGAAACTCAATCTTAAAACTACCTAAATCTCACAATCGAGCCTAAAGGCAAGTCTACAGAATCTTAAAACACTAGCTCTGATACCAACTTTAACATCCCAACAAACGAACTTAATTTTCAAATCCACTAAAAATCGAATAAAATTATACAACTTCTCAAAATCCAATATCTTACAACTGATAAATTAAAAATACACCTAAAATCTCCAAATATCGCAACTCGCACTCTTCCCAATAAGTAGCGCACCTAAATAAGATCACCTGCCAGAAGAAGTAAGAAAAACAAAGACCGGCAGTGAGCGAAAGGCTTATATACGGAAATAAAAAGAATCACAAGCTGAACAAATCAAATAGCTGGATAAGTTAAGAATAAAAATGATTATCTGAATAAAAGAACAATGAGACATAGCGAATGAGATAATAGAAAGTAGATACTTAAATCACAATATAAAAATAAACCCTTTCAAATCAAAATAAACTTACACTAACAAATAATCATATCACTTACGCATAATTAACACATTATAACCAAAGACATAACCGATAAAATATAATCTAACTCTTACACATACACATACACTTACAAATAATATCCAAAATAATTAATCTTACCACTTACACATAATAATCAGCAAAATTATTATAAAAAAAAAAAACTTTACTTACTGACATGGGAGATAATCTTACAGGATGTCCTACATTTTCGGTCATCCAGAATATGTAGTCATCAAAACTTACAGGGGCTTGCATAGCACAAATCAAATGCTACCCAAAATCTTACAGGGGCTTGCACGGCAAAAAGCACAATGTTACCCAAATGGCCAAACATACACAATAGTCATGACTATACGTGTCCCATAACATCGGCGACACGCCCATACTATTTAAATACACCGCATAGGAGGTGCCAAGCACGAGATTCTCTCCACTCATGATGGAGTCTTACAATATCTCGCAAATCATAATAAAATCATAAATAACTTACTCGAAAAAGAAATGATCTCATAATGCCTCCGAAATCATACGAACATCACAAACAACAGATAACACATACTCAAATATCACACACCAAAATATTGTACAAAGTAGACGATTGAATATAAATTTTTAGAACCTGACCAGTCTCAAAGAATATCAATTTACTCTATAAAGATGAACTCAAAAGAAAAAGTATGATACACGACAGTCGCAGAGGATTCCGAGACCTTTCCAGAATGGTAAGGCTCGTTAAAAATGGAGAAGTAACGAATTCAGAAACAATGAAAATGCAGACTGGCAGAACAGAATCAAGCACTGATCACAGTAGTAATTCGATATTTAACACATCGAAATCACATAATTGGTCAGCGGAATATGAATACAAAACACAGATGTCGAAACGAGCTTTCCAGAATGGTATCGCTCATATTTTTTGAACAAATATTCAATTTACTATGAATTTACGAAGTTTCAACACAATAACACAATTTAACCCATCAGATTACAAAAAGGCAGATTTGGCCAACATACATGCAGAATTTCACAAAATACAAAGAACGAAAGTTGTAGAGAATTCAAATATCTTTCCGGGATATCAAGAATCAACACAATCCGATGAATAACGAATTTTGTACGAATTTAACAAGAATTCAGGACAAGGTATAATTTCAAATAACGAAAATTGAACAACAATGCGAATAGAAAAGAGGAATCAAGATATCCGTACCTTAAACCTTAATGATTGCTATTTGCTACTAATCCTCAATAAACTCAATCCATCCGATCCAAAGAACCCTAATTGATAGCAAAAGAATCAATATTATAAACCCTAATCTCATAAACATATATGTATATATCGAAGAGTCTAATCTTACCGTAAACTTCACAAATCTTCTTCTAAACCTTGCGATTGCTCTAGTTTTCTTCTTCTCCTCTTCTTCCTCCCCAAATCAGAAAAATAACGTAAGTTTCTCTTTCTCCAAACCCTCACTCTTGTTCTTTTTTTTGTCTCTCTCCCCCTAATAACAAAGTAACGTATGTTTTCTTTAATCTCTAATCTTTCTATTTTTTAAAAAAAACTAATAATCTCTTACAACAATATTCTAACCGTAAAAGAAAATTTGACACCTACATAAACAATTATTAGTAATCACCGACTAATATTATAAAACACTAAATATAAAATAATTTAACTAAATTAAAAATATATCGGGATGTTACAAAATGACACTAAATTACACAAATTTTTTCGTGTACACAAAATGAAATGAAATACGCGAATAGAAAAAATATAACAATTATATGAAATATTACTACATATCCAGGTTATGTGAATATGTAATTATATGTCTTAGAACAACATTGAGATGTTACAAAACAAAACTAAGAGTAGGGTGTAAAGTCTCCCAAACAAAATGAAACCCTCCTTTTTATTTTTTCTTATTTCTCGTTAACAAATATCTCTCTTTGTGTAGAATATTTCTACCAAGTTATTTTGTTTTCTTAGCCATTTTTTATGCTTTATTGATATAAAAAAATATAGTCAACCAACCAAGCAAATTCAATATATGCTCTTAGGTTATGATATGTGAATTGATACTATTACTTTAATTCAAGAATACAAAATTCAAAAAAGCACCCTTTTATTAAAAACAATATATAATTTTAAATGTATCAATCTTTTTATTTATCATTATTAATAATTTTTATAACAAAAACCGTAGCTGCTGCTCTCTCTCTCTCTCCACCTTTCCCAAAAGATGATAAACTAAAATTTAGGAGCTGATATTAGTTTTTTAAGTTTTTTTTAAAAAAATTATATTGATTTTCTTTATTTTTCAATAAAAATATCATTGAGAGTCTAGTACCCCATTGCCCGTTGGTGTATATTATCTACGAAAATATTAGATTTTGTACTAACTCCTTGTAAATGATAAGGCTTATTTTCTTTTTCTTGATTTTACTTTGGCTTTCACTAAATATCTCTCTTTATTGAGAGCCTAATATCCTGTTCATGAATTTTGTCTACCCATATATTAGATTTTGTTATATTAGTTCATTGATTTGGATAGTATAGAATCACAGTTCTGGTTGGTTGTTTGAATACGTTATATGTCAAATCAGATATACATATTCCTCACGTTTATAACAAATAATTGGTAGAGATGTACCATAATTGAAGATTTGTTCAATGATTGGATAAAGGAAATTAGTGATATAATTTACTATGTTTTTGTTCAATTTTAATTATTTTTGTAGATGTTGTATGTTCTTTTATGGATGATTTTTACAGGTTTGATTATTTTTGTGTATGACATATGTCCTTTTATTGATGAATTAATTATCAATAAATAAATAGTGATGTATAAGAAATTTGTCCTAAATTGACCAATTTATTATGAAAATATTCACTAACAATATTTTTATTGACTCTATATTATTTATTAAATTTTAATTTGATAATTTATTCACAAAATAAAAAGTACTATTTAAGAGTATATTTAATATTTTGAATAATTCAAATATATTGCCAGGTCAATTATTTTTTCCATTAATTATTGCATAGTTAAAAATTTTCATAATTAAAATGTTAAAAGATGATTGGTTTAAAATTAATTCTAATATTTTAATTGGTTGATTAGCTTTTTTTATGACTGAAATATTTAATACTTTACATAACTTAAATTTTGGATGTGTATTCAGAATAGTGCGGTAAATAGTTTTATATTGTTAATAATTTTTAATTCATAATTTAATTGTACCTTATGATTTTGAATTGATATTTTATATTTAAATTTAATTTAACTACGATTAATAAATTAGAATAAGCATGGTAAATAATAATAATTTTGTATATGATTGATTAATTTAAAGTTTAGAAGTAAATTCTGATTGTCTCTAATATAATTTTAATTTTTTGATTGGTAATTTCTACACCAAAAAATAATAATACTCTTATAACGTATATTTAATAATTAAAATAATTAAAATATATGTAATGTTCGTTTATGTAAATTTACTAATTATTTTATTAACAAATTGTGAATAAATATATTTTTGAACCTTTTAAAAAATCGAGTTAGATATGGATTTTACCCAAGCTATTTAAAATTTGTTCAAATCCAATTTTGTAGTGTTGGCTTATATGCATTTATTATTTAATTTTATTGACAAATTATGAATAAATATATTTTTGAGCTTATAAAAAAATATCAAAATTTTGAAGGTATGGATTTTATCCAAGTTATTTAAAATCTAATATACCTTTTAAAAAATCGAGTTAGATATGGATTTTATCCAAGCTATTTTAAATTTGTTGAAATCCGATTTTGTAGTGTTAGCTTATATGCATTTATTATTTAATTTTATTGACAAATTATGAATAAATATATTTTCGAGTTAATAAAAAATATCAAAATTTTGAAGGTATGGATTTTATCGAAGTTATTTAAAATCTGATTTTAAATCCAATTTCTTCAGATTTTTAGTTAAGTTGGATTATAATTATTTAACATCGATCAAAATTGTACAATATATATTATAAAAATTATATGATAATATGATTGTGATTGACTTTATATTAAAAGAGTGGTTGATTAATGAATGATTAATTATGAAATTTAATTTAAAATATATAATAGTATATCGTGATTGATTTCAAATTAAAATTATGACTTTCTAGTAAATATTTTTTTGATTTAAAAAATATGTATTTATGGATATGTTTAATAAAATCAATATTGTATTTAATTTCGTTTATATGAATTTATTAATTATTTTATTAACAAATTATGAATAAATATATTTTTGAACCTTTTAGAAAATCGAGTTTTTGATGATATGGATTTTATCCAAGTTATTTACAATTTGTTCAAATCCGATTTTGTAGTGTTGGCTTATGCATTTATTAATTAATTTTATTAACAAATTATGAATAAATATATTTTGAGCTTATGAAAAAATCAAATTTTTGAAGGTATTGATTTTATCCAAGTTATTTAAAATCTGATTTCAAATCCGATCTTAACAGATTTTTAGTTGAGTTAGATTATAATTATTTAATATCTTATAATTGTACAATATATATTATAAAAACCAATTTATAATGTATAATATATAATATGATTGTGACTGGCTTTATATTAAAAGAGTGGTTGATTAATGAATGATTAATTAAGAAATTTAATTTAAAATATATAGTGGTATATCGTGATTGATTTCAAATTGAATAATAAATATTTTTTGATTTAAAAAATAGGTATTTATGGATATGTTTAATAAAATCATTATTGTATTTAAATTAGAAGTGTTAACTAACCACGGTTAAAGAGGTAGGGTGAGATTGTAAATAAGGACAGGTCTAAATTCTAGGAATTAGTTTTGATTGGTCCTAAAATAATTTCTCGATTCTTATTGGTTAACTGGCGTGTGGTAGACTCAGGTATTACTAAAAGTTGTTATATACAGATCTAAGGTTCGAATCCCGTCAACAACATTTTAATTTAAAATTAAAAGATGTTACATAGAAAGGTTGAAGATTCGATTGCCGCCAACAACATATTAATTTAGATTTAATACTAAATATTATTATGTATAAAGGAGAAATATTTATAATATTATGTAACTACAATATAGGTAAATTAAAAAAAAAAAAAAAAAAGTAATCCATGCTTTGCACGGGCTATAAGCTAGTATTATATAATAAAAATAAAAAGGATTATAAAGAAGTACTACCATTGATCAAGAGATCGATTGTTACTAATTACATAATAATATAATAATTAAATTTTACATTAAAGTAAAAGTTAAGGAATTTTATAAAACTTACTTGATTAAAAGTTTGATTCTTATCAACAACATATTTCATATGTCAAGTCTAATGCTCATTAATGACATGTTCAATATGATATCCACACTTCAAATTTGAACCCTTCTACAAAAATTTAGGATCGATTTATATAGATCAAAATCTATTAGAACTTGAAATCAAAAGTTTGTGCCGAACTCAATATGCACGGGATAGTATATCTGGCCTAGAGCTGTAAACGAACCGAGCTGAGCTCGGGATCGACTCGACTCGACTCGGTAAAAACCCGACTCGGCTCGGTTCGTTAACGAACTCGATTTCGGCAAGAAAAAAAACTCGTTAAGCTTAACGAGTCGAGTCGAGTTTTTTGGTTGTTCGACTCGACTCGACTTGGTAATCGACTCGACTCGGTACTCGACTCGACTCGGTAATCGGTAGGAAATACAAAAAAAATAAAAAATAAATATATTTTTATTGTTTTAGTTTTTAGTTTTTAATGTTTTAATTTTAGTTTTTATTTATTAAATTAATATTAATATATGTATGTATATATATATATATATATTTACACACACATAGAAGACAAGACCAAATTTCACTTACACGTAAGCCACACATGACATAAGATTTATGCCGTACGATTACTGGAAACATAATACACTGTAGACGACTAGCGGTTTATAAACACCCATTTCCTGATTATTTCGCGATTTCCACACCATTTTGTATTGTAAAAATGAAATAGAACATTAAAAATGATATATTATTCATGTGATGTAAAATCATACTGAACTTTAGTACAAAAAGTTGGAAACAGTAAAGCTCAAATGGAAAGGTTATGTAAATCCTTTGGAGGACAACTCCCAATATCACGTAATGCGTTTGAATTAAAGTTCATACCTTAACGGGAAGTTCATCAACTGGAAAATTAAACTCCTCTCCCCACATAGGGTTTCGTGAGCCAGGAACCATTGAACTACATTACAATGAGTGAAAATATATTTGTTATAGTCAGAAAGCACAATCATAATTCATAGCTGAATGTAACCTAATCTTAAGACTTGCTATAGATAAATGAAGGAAAGGGGAAACAAAATACATGTGCAAAAGAAAAAACAAGTTATCAAGCAGTGACAATGAAGCGATTACAATAATTTACTATATCAATGACTACAATAGCCAAGAAGGGGGAAATTTTGAAACACGTCTCACTGTAACTTTTTTAGTTAATTGGACAAACACTTTGCATCTAGGGAGGTTAAACCGTTAATCACTAGGTAAACAAAAGGAAAGGGGGTGATTGTTGGATAAACTAATCTCATAGAAGTTTGAAGAGTGCATTAAAAATGGTTCATAGAATCAAGTAGATGTATCTGATCATGTATCTATTATTATCATTCATGTATTTGGTTTATATTCTCCTATTATATAAGGAGGTAAAGATTGATCAATAAGATAACAGAAATTTAAGCCTCTTGTTTCCTTATTTGTGTACCACACCTCACATACTGAAATATATACATAAACCCTATACACCTAATAACAACAGATTGGTATTGGAGCCTTAACCAAACCCGAGCCTACAATCAGAGTTTATATAAAACAACCATCAGAGTTTACAACCATCAGAGTTTACGATCAGAGTTTAGGTCATATCAGAGTTTACAAACATGAATAATTCTTTTGCTGTTCCAAAACTTACCAAAGAAAACTATGGCCACTGGTGTCTACGAATGAAAGCATTGCTTGGTTCACAGGAGGCATGAGAAATCATTGACAAAGGATACGATGAACCAGAGAATGAAGGAGCTTTAAATCAGGGTCAGAAAAACGCTCTTGCCAAGTTACGAAAACAAGATCAACAAGCTCTGTCTATCATACATATGGGCCTTGATGAAGGCATGTTTGAGAAGGTTGCATCTGCAACAAAAGCAAAGGAGGCCTGGGAGATTTTGCAGAACAATTTTAAAGGTGTTGACAAAGTAAAAAAGGTACGATTACAAACTCTACGTGGTGAATTTGAGTCTTTACATATGAAAGATATGGAATCAGTCCCGGATTACTTCACGAGGGTTTCCTCTGTTGTGAATCAAATGAAGAATTATGGAGAAAAAATTGAAGATGCACGGGTAAATGAGAAGATATTAAGATCTTTAAATACAAAACTGCAACTTGTTGGAATTACTATTGAAGAGTCAAATGATGTAGAGACCATGACTGTTGATAAACTGATGGGATCTATGCAAGCATATTCAGAAAGATTATTAAAGAAGGAGGAGACAGAATCTCAAGTATTGAAAACTGATGTCTCAGTTGAAGACAAAGATAAAGTACTATATACACAATACAGTAGAGGAAGAGGACGTGGACGTACAAGACAAAGTTTTACTCGAGGCAGAGGACGAGGTCCTGTGAGCAACAGATTTGAAGAAAAAATGCAGATAAATGAACAAAATTGGCGTGGCCAAGGACGTGGTCGTGATCGTGGCAGAGGTGGAAGATCATATTCTGGAAGAGGAAGCAGATCTGTAGAATGTTACAATTGTGGAAAATTTGGACACTTTGCCAAAGATTGCTGGTTTAACAAGAAGGTTGAGGAAAATGCAAATCTAGTCGAAACAAAGGAACAACAAAATGAAGGTGTTCTACTAATGGCCTGCAAAGGTATGATTCCTGAAGATGAAGTTTTGTGGTATCTTGATAGTGGGGCCAGCAACCATATGTCTGGTCTCAAGCATCTCTTTACTGATTTAAAGGAAATAAATAATGGAGTTGTGTCATTCGGAGATTCATCGAAGATAGAAGTGAAAGGAAAGGGTGAAATATGTTTTACTAAAAAGGATGGCAAACAAGGAAGAATTGAAGATGTATACTATGTTCCTGACATGAAGAATAATATTCTGAGTCTTGGACAGCTACTCGAAAAAGGTTACTCAATCTTTATGGGTGACAAAGTCATGATATTAAAGGACAAAAATGGCAGGACAATTGCTAAAACTGAAATGTCTCAAAATCGAATGTTCAAGTTGAATCTGAAGAACATACATGAGAAATGCTTACAAGCAAAGTCAGAGGATAAAGCAACTTTATGGCACAAAAGACTTGGACACTTACACTATGGTGGTCTGAAGGAGTTGGCAAACAAAGGGATGGTTCATGGAATACCAAGCATGGATCATACAGGCAGTTTTTGTGAAGAATGTGTGCTGGCAAAACAAACAAGGAGTTCATTCCAGAAAAAGGCAACTTATCGTGCTTCAAAGCCTCTCGAGTTGGTGCATACAGATATATGTGGTCCTATCACACCTGGATCATATGGTTCCAAGAGGTATTTCATCACTTTCATTGATGATTATTCTCGAAGAACATGGGTTTATTTCTTAAATGAAAAATCTGAGGCATTAAAAGTATTCAAGAAATTCAAAGTGTTGGTTGAAAAGAAGGCAGGAATACAAATCATGGGATTGCGTTCTGATAGAGGAGGAGAATATACATCAAAGGCTTTTACGGAATACTGTGAAGAACATGGCATTAAAAGGTTCTTAACAGCCCCCTATTCACCACAGCAGAATGGCGTGGCTGAACGGAAAAATCGAACAATCTTAGACATGGTTCGATCAATGTTAAAGAGCATGGAATTACCAAAAGAATCCTGGGCGGAAGCAGTACAATGTGCAGTTTATATTCAGAATCGATGTCCACATTCAAACTTGGGGGATGAAACTCCTCAAGAATTATGGAGTGGAAAGAAGCCTACTGTTTCACACTTGAAAGTTTTTGGGAGTGTGGCATATTCACATGTTCTTGATCAAAGGAGAACAAAGTTGGATGATAAGAGCAAGAAATATATTTTTATTGGCTATGATGAGAAAACAAAAGCCTACAGAATACTTGATCCAGTTGCTATGAAGGTTGTTGTGAGTCGAGATGTAAAGATACAAGAAGATGATGCATGGAGTTGGAGTAAAGCACATGAAAAAGAAAAAACAGAAGATGATATTCAGATTTCTAAGATTTCAGTAACAAATTCTGATGCTGAAAATGAAGAATCAGATGAGGATGAGCCCAGGAATCCTAGAACTCGAAGTTTACAAGATATATATGAACATGGTGAAGTACACTTAGTATGTTTGGTGGCTGATGCAGAAAGCATAGACTTTGGAGAAGCAGTAAAAGATAAGATGTGGAAAGATGCAATGGATGATGAAATCAAAGCTATTGAAAAGAACAAAACTTGGGAAATGGTGAAACTTCCAGAAGGATGTAAATCCATCGATGTTAAATGGGTTTATAAGAAGAAACTGAATGCTCAAGGAGAAGTTGAAAGATATAAGGCGAGGTTGGTAGCAAAGGGCTATCGACAGAAGGCTGGAATAGACTATGATGAGGTTTTCGCACCTGTAGCAAGGATGGAGACAATAAGGTTGTTAATCTCTCAAGCAGCTCAAAACAAATGGCCTATTTACCAGATGGACGTAAAATCAGCTTTCTTAAATGGAATGCTCGAAGAAGAAGTATACGTGAACCAGCCACCTGGATATGCAAAACCAGGTAAAGAAGGAATGGTGTTGAGATTGTTTAAAGCACTATATGGTTTAAAACAGGCGCCACGAGCTTGGAACACTCGAATTGATGCCTACTTTAAGAAGAATGGATTTGTTCAATGTCCTTATGAGGCTGCTCTCTATGTCAAAGAAAAACAAGGTAAATTACTATTTGTTGCACTTTATGTTGATGATCTTATTTTTATGGGCAACAATGAAGAGATGATTAAGGAATTTAAGAAGGAGATGACTCAAGAATTCGAGATGACTGACTTGGGCTTGATGAGATATTTTCTTGGCATTGAGGTGAAGCAAGAAAAGTCAGGCATTTTTATTTCTCAAGAAGCATATGCAAACAATATTTTGAAGAAATTCAGGATGGAGCACTGCAATCCAGTAGTAACTCCGATGGAACAGGGCGTCAAACTCTCTAAATTTGAGGGAGGAAAGTCAGTAGAAGCAAATTTATATCAGAGTTTGGTTGGAAGCTTGAGGTATCTTACTTGCACAAGACCTGACATTGCTTATAGTGTTGGGATTGTAAGTAGATTCATGGAGGATCCAAAACAGTCACATTGGAAGGCAATAAAAAGAATTCTGAGATATATTCAAGGAACAAAGTCACTGGGATTGTTTTATTCCAGAACTGAAGACTATAAATTGATGGGATATTCTGATAGTGATTGGTGTGGAGACGTGGATGAACGAAAAAGCACATCTGGTTACTTGTTTTTTATGGGAGACACTGCATTTACATGGTATTCTAAGAAGCAGCCGATAGTGGCATTATCAACATGTGAAGGCAGCCTCTCACTGTGTTTGTCATGCCATTTGGTTAAGAAGGTTACTTAGTGAAATGAGAATCCCACAACAGAGATCAACTGAAGTTTGCATTGACAACAAGTCTGCAATTGAGCTTGCCAAGAATCCAGTACATCATGAAAGGAGCAAACACATAGATGTTCGTTTTCATTTTTATCCGGGAGCATGTAAAGGAGAAGAATGTAAATTTAAGTCATGTTGCTAGTCGTGACCAGGTTGCAGATGTGCTCACTAAACCAATGTCCAAAACTTTGCTAGATACTTACAAAAGGATGATGGGAATGAAGGATCGAAAGGAATTAGTTTAAGGGAGGAATATGTTGGATAAACTAATCTCATAGAAGTTTGAAGAGTGCATTAAAAATGGTTCATAGAATCAAGGAGATGTATCTGATCATGTATCTATTATTATCATTCATGTATTTGGTTTATATTCTCCTATTATATAAGGAGGTAAAGATTGATCAATAAGATAACAGAAATTTAAGCCTCTTGTTTCCTTATTTCTGTACCACACCTCACATACTGAAATATATACATAAACCCTATACACCTAATAACAACAGTGATGTAACATACTAAAATTGAATACTAGTGCTAGTAGCTCCTGACTATTTATAATTAGCCGTGTGACACAAAATAGAGAGATGCTAACTAGTCTATATTATTGAATTATAAACATAAAATCAAAGACATGACATGCAAGATCTATATATATATATATATTCAATTTCGATAATGTATGCCATCATGATACTAATTATAGAAAATAACAAATTTGACATTGAATAAATCATAATATATCTATATCGAAATAATGAAAACCATACTTATAAATATTCTATAATTAGGAAGCATCCAATTTTACAAAGAATTAGGCAAAGTAGAGGCACATATTATCATATAACTAATTATAAGAATAAAATTATACAATCCAATTAACAATAATGCAAACATTGTTAAAACTCTACATGCTAGCATATATCAGACTTTTTTAAAAAAAAATAAAGGATAGCTTCCTCGGTTCTGTTTTGTACTCCTACTGCAGAAAATTAACAAACCAATCCCATAATCGAAACACATGTTATAAGAAACTAAAGCTTCTTACTATAAACTAATAATTAAAATAAACACCATTGGCCTTGTAACCAAACACATGTAATACGCAAATAATATTTAATACACAAAACTTGATACTTGGCCCAGCAGACTCACACATACTCATCATTAAAGTATACATGGATATTGATAAATTAATAAATGAACTCATTGTATATAAATAATAAAGGACCAGGATATATACCTTCGTTGTTCACAACCTTTTTAATAGACAGAACCATTATCTTTCAATTTCTATACGCTGCCGCGAAAATGTGCCAGAAATTCGGTATATACAACTGCGTTTCCATTAAATTGGCTCAGATTATTGAGCCATCCTATTGCTGCCGCGGCTCCTCTTCACAATTAGGGTTATTCTAATATGGAACAGACGTATATTATCTATATATAGGCACACGACACCGACTCCTTTTCTAATTAGTAATTTTATTAAATAACCAATTCTCTTTTTAATGAATTATTATTATTATTATTATTATTATTATTATTATTATTATTATTATTATTATTATTATTATTATTATTATTATTATTATTATTATTATTATTATTATTATTAAAATTCACGTATATTACATATATAACCCCTTAAAAAAAAGATTCCGTCCCCGGAATCAAACGAAACTAACACTCGTACCTGAATCGAATAGATGCGGATATCTCTCGCGAATAGATTCTTCTAATTCCCAAGTAGCCTCTCTCTCAGAATGATTTTTCCACAAAACTTTAACAAACGGAATCGTATTCTTCCTCAAAACTCGCTCCTCTCGAGCTAAGATTGCTTCTGCTTCCTCCTCACAAGAAAGATCCTCTCTAATCTTATGTCTATGTGAAACAGATGATACTTATAACCCCTCAAAACTGACACATGAAACACATTATGCACATGCGATAACTGTGGTGGCAACGCAACTCTGTAAGACACTTCCCCCACTTTCTCTATAATGTCAAACGGGCCAACATATCTCGAACTAAGCTTCCCTTTCATACCAAACCGCTTAACACCCTTGCAAGGAGACACCTTCAAGAACACATGATCCCCAGGTTCAAATCCACCAAACTTCCTATGTTGATCTGCATAACTCTTTTGACGCGACCGAGCTTCCTTCAAGCTTGCCTTAGCCTTCTCCACCTTCTCATTAGTGACTCTAACTAGTTCTGGTCCTTCAATGACTTTTTCACCAACTTCATCCCAACAAGATGGTGCCCTACACCTCCTACCATACAAAGCCTCAAATGGTAGCATACCAATACTCGCGTGCCAGCTATTATTGTACGCGAACTCAACAAGATACAAATACTTATCCCAATCACCTGTCCACTCCAAATCACAAGCCCTCAACATATCCTCCAAGGTCTGAATCGTCCTCTCTGACTGTCCATCGGTCTGCGGATGATAAGCAGTGCTAAAATTAAGTCTCGTACCCCAAGCTTGCTGAAATCCCTTCCAAAAACGTGATGTAAACCTCGTATCCCTGTCAGAAACTATCGACACAGGCACACCATGAAGTCTAACAATATCCCTCTGAAAAATCTCTGCCAACTCATGAACAGGAGTTGTCTCTCTAATAGGCAAGAAATGAGCAGACTTAGTAAGTCTATCAACCACCACCCATATAACATCATTCTTTCTAAGGGTCCTCGGCAAATGAGTCACAAAATCCATAGTAATGTTCTCCCACTTCCAAACTGGAATATCCAATTGCTGTAACAATCCACTAGGCCTCTGATGATCTATCTTCACCTGTTGACATATAAAACATTTTCCCACAAACTCTGCTATGTCTCCCTTCATTCCACTCCACCAAAAGTGCTTCTTCAAATCTCTATACATCTTGGTGGAACCTGGATGAATAAAGAATGAAGAGCTATGGGCCTCAGTCAAAATCTCTTCACGAATCGCCACATTCGCAGGCACACACAATTTCCTACCCAACCATATCACACCCTCGTCATCAACACGAAAATATTTTTGCTTACCTTCTGCCACCTTTGATCTAATACCTTCCAATCCTGTATCATTCTTCTGAGCTTCCTTAACCCTTGAAACCAGATTTGGTTCCACTCTCAAACTTGCAATGCTACCATCTGATCCTCTAACATACAGCTCAATACCAAAGCGCTCCATGTCTGAAATAAGATGCGGCTGAGTAATGAGAGATGCAACACTCCCCAAGTTCTTCCTACTAAGAGCGTCTGCCACAACATTCGCCTTCCCTGGATGGTACTGGATATTAGCATCATAATCCTTAAGAAGTTCAAGCCATCTTCGCTGCCTCATGTTAAGCTCCTTCTGAGTAAAGATGTACTTAAGACTCTTATGATCAGTGAAGATATCACAAGTCTCTCCATACAGATAATGCCTCCAAATCTTCAAAGCAAAGACCACTGCTGCTAGCTCCAAGTCATGAGTAGGATAATTTACCTCATAAGGTTTAAGCTACCTAGAAGCGTAAGAAATCACTTTCCCATGCTGCATAAGAACACACCCCAATCCTCTCTTAGAAGCATCACTATAAACCTGAAATCCTCCACTCCCTGAAGGCAACACAAGTATGGGAGCCGACACCAACCTCTTCTTCAACTCTTGGAAACTCTGCTCACGATCATCATTCCACTCGAACTTAACACCCTTCCTCATCAGTTGAGTCAATGGCAAAGCTATGGATGAGAAACCTTCCACAAAGCGCCTGTAGTAACCTGCCAAACCCAAGAAACTCCTCACCTCTGTCACATTGCTAGGTCTCGGCCAATTAGTGATAGCCTCGACTTTCGCAGGATCCAACTCAATCCCTCTAGAAGACACAATATGCCCTAAAAATGCCACCTGCTCCAACCAGAACTCACATTTTGAAAATTTTGCAAATAACTTCTTCTCCCTCAAGATCTCAAGCACAATACGTAAATGTTCCTCATGCTCCTCCCTGCTCCTCGAGTAAATCAATATATCATCAATGAAGACCACAACAAACTTATCCAAGTAATCATGAAAGACCCGATTCATCAAATCCATAAACACCGCTGGTGCATTCGTCAAGCCAAAGGACATCACAAGAAACTCATAATGACCATAACGAGTACGAAATGCAGTCTTCGGAATATCTCCCTCCCTTACTCGTAACTGGTGGTAACCCGATCTCAAATCTATCTTCGAAAAGAATATCGCCCCTTGTAACTGATCAAACAGGTCATCAATGCGTGGCAAAGGATACCTGTTTCTGATAGTCACCTTATTCAACTCCCTGTAATCGATGCACAATCTCATAGAACCGTCCTTCTTCTTCACAAACAACACTGGAGCACCCCATGGAGATACACTTGGCCTGATAAATCCTCTATCCAACATCTCTTGCAACTGCACTTTCAATTCCTGCAACTCTAGTGGTGCCATTCTGTATGGCGCCTTAGAAATAGGCTCTGCCCCTGTAACAAGTTTAATAGTAAACTCCACTTCTCTCTGTGGTGGCAAACCTGGTAGTTCATCGGGAAACACATCTGCAAATTCATTAACAATTGGATAATCCTCGATGCGAGGCTCATCCTTAGAAGTATCCTTCACAAAAGCAAGATAGCCATCACAACCCTTAGACAAAAGTTTACTCGCCTTTAGAGCTGAAATCATTTTAACCTCTCCTTTCGGTTGAGAACCCTGGTATACAAATTCTGGTTTATCTGCATCTCCAAAGATCACCCTTTTCCCCTGACAGTCAATTGTAGCTCGATGTTCACTCAACCAATCCATACCCAGAATAATGTCAAAGTCATGCATCTCCATCGGAAGCAAGTTAACCTTACAATTTCTCTCCCCAACAGCTATCGGACACTCTCGGTACACATCAGAAATAATAACAGAATTCCCCATCGGGGTAGCAATAGACATACGAGGATATAGTAATGAAGGTACAACACCAAGATGACGAACAAACGATAAAGACACAACAGAATGAGTCGAACCAGTATCAAATAACACATAAGCATCACGTCCACCAACAAGAAGTGTTCCTGAGACGGTACCTGAATTAGCTGCTGCCTGATTAGCAGTCAATGCAAACACTCTGCCTGAAGTATTCTGCTGACTGCCACTACCACTACCACCTGCTCCTCCACCAGTATTACGTGACGCTGTACAATCCTTTGCCCTATGTGACATGCTACCACACAAGAAACAAGCCCCGGTCTGTTTATAACAAGCTCTCCCCGGATGATGTCCACCACAAGTAGCACAAGGAGCCACTGGAATCATATTGGGGTTGCCCCCATAAACTGAATAACGACTCTGCCCCTGTTGAGGACCCTGCCACTGCCTAGGCTGCTGCTGCTGCTGCTGAAATCTCTGATTCTGATTCTGTTTCTGACCACCATACTGATTCTGACCATAAGCGGACTGAGTCTTCATATTCTGATATCTTCCACGCCACTGTCCCTGCTGACTACCCTGACCTCCATTCCACTGCCTACCCTGTACAAAACTCTGATCATCTCTATTCCATTTGCGATCATTCTGGAACCTGTAAGCTCTATACTCAGTGCGCTCCTTCTCAATATCCTTAGCTGCATCTGCCACCTCAGCCACATTAGGAAACCTTAGTGAAATGATACCACCTCTCAGATTAGGTCTCAACCCCCATTTAAATTTCTCAGCCTGCTGTGCAGCAGTCCCTGCAACTGTCCCAGCAAATCCAGCCAACCTGATAAATCTCGCCATATAGTCAGTAATGCTCTCATCAAAATTCTGCGAAATAGAATGAAACTCCCTCAAGTAACCCTCTCTATCTGCATTAGAAAAGTACTGCTCATAGAACACCTCCTTGAATCCCTGCCATACTAATGTCTCTGTAAATTCCTCTCCTCTAGTAGCTTTCACTCCTCTCCACCACCTCTGAGCATCCCCCTCCAACTTGTACACAGCTAACTTGACCTTCTGAAGCTCATCACAACCCAAGGCATCAAAAATCTTCTCAAGATGAACAATCCAATTTTCAGCATCAATAGGAGTCGAAGCTGAATGAAAAGAATCTGGTTTCTGTTTAGAAAACCTCTCCAACCATGCAAATGGCTCCAACTGATTACCCTGGCCATCCTGATTTCCCTGACCATTCTGATTTCCCTGACCATTCTGATTGCCTTGGCCATTCTGATTGCCCTGACCATTCTGATTATTCTGATTATTCATATTTGCCATAGCTTGTTGTATACCGTTTGCCACTGCTTGTCCTAACATATTAGCTAGCTGAGCGGGGCTAACATTCAGGGTAGTTTGATTTTGATTTTTCTTAGGAGGCATCTACAATATAAGATTAGCAAACGAATGAAGATCACAAGAATAGATAATCAGAAGCAATTAAAAATAGATGTCGAAAGAGTAAAGCAAGATGATATGAATTTGAAACAGAATACCCATCCTAACGTCTACCCAAACTCACAGGTCAACCTAAATAGGTTTTCTACAAGAAAGAACCTAAGCTCTGATGCCATCTTTGTAACACCCCCCTTCCTAAAATGGGAGGAGATATTACTAATAGTCCATAAACCTGCAATAGAGCACTAAAATAATTCTCTAAATAACAATTAAACAGTCTAATAATCTCCACAATTTAAATAAACCTCCAAATTACAGTTCAAACCAATAAATACGAAAACCACAATTCTCTAAATAAATAATCAAGTGTAAATAATTCTAGAAGTCCATAAATCCTAAGCAACGAAATAATGGGTAGCGCTCCATCACACAGTCCCAGATCCCCCTAAGCACCTGCCAGAAAAAGAATACGGCATGAGCCAAACGCCCAGTACGGATTTGGATTACAATTTATAAAACAGAAAAACAGATATGAATATTTGACAATTATAATAAAACATTTATTTTAAAATATGCATGGCTGAAGCAACGAGGGGTTAGGATATTTCATACCGAGATCAGAACAGAACAGAACAGATACAGATACACACATCATAGGGTACCTAATGTGTGCAACAAATCGGATAACGCGTACGGCATATACAACGTCACCGTCAAAACAAATCACAAATCATAAAATCTGGGTGCACCCACGTATCCTGAAACAAATATCAAAATGCGCCAAAGCTCGCCACCTGAGCTATCAGAAGGATACGCCGTGACCAATCACACTGCCACGGAAGTGTCATGTCACCGGTGCCGCAATGACATGGCTGTAGTACCCCTACAGCTGGTTAACTCGGTATACCCTATATCACTAAGGGTTCAAATAAAATATTTCGCAAAATCTTTAAAATCACAATAACAGATATTTGAACATTTCCAACAAATATATAATTTGCAAAATTTCAGAAAGTCGCAAAAACAGATATTTAAACATTTTCAAAACATATATAAAAATCACTTTCCAAAATAAAAGAGGTCAAAACATTTTTCAAAATCAACACAGTCAAAACAATTAAAAATAAGCGAATAGATTTAAGGACAAAACCGATTTAATATAATTAATTCTAAGATGAGTAGCGTTGAATGAAAAGGAGAGAGAATCCGTACCTCGAAAATAATAACTAAAATAATAATGAAACTCGCAAACGATCCTCTAAACTCCCAGCCCGTGACCTAATTACAAAGTAAATAATTTATTATTAACATTCGTTTCTTTCCATGGTATTCACCTTATTAACCCAATATACTTGACCAGCAAGCCTAGTTAGTCAGTCTTGATTTATTAATAATACACAGGTCCTAGTAAATAACATACTAAAATTGAATACTAGTGCTAGTAGCTCCTGACTATTTATAATTAGCCGTGTGACACAAAATAGAGAGATGCTAACTAGTCTATATTATTGAATTATAAACATAAAATCAAAGACATGACATGCAAGATCTATATATATATATTCAATTTCGATAATGTATGCCATCATGATACTAATTATAGAAAATAACAAATTTGACATTGAATAAATCATAATATATCTATATCGAAATAATGAAAACCATACTTATAAATATTCTATAATTAGGAAGCATCCAATTTTACAAAGAATTAGGCAAAGTAGAGGCACATATTATCATATAACTAATTATAAGAATAAAATTATACAATCCAATTAACAATAATGCAAACATTGTTAAAACTCTACATGCTAGCATATATCAGACTTTTTTTTAAAAAAAATAAAGGATAGCTTCCTCGGTTCTGTTTTGTACTCCTACTGCAGAAAATTAACAAACCAATCCCATAATCAAAACACATGTTATAAGAAACTAAAGCTTCTTACTATAAACTAATAATTAAAATAAACACCATTGGCCTTGTAACCAAACACATGTAATACGCAAATAATATTTAATACACAAAACTTGATACTTGGCCAAGCAGACTCACACATACTCATCATTAAAGTATACATGGATATTGATAAATTAATAAATGAACTCATTGTATATAAATAATAAAGGACCAGGATATATACCTTCGTTGTTCACAACCTTTTTAATAGACTCTCTCCCTCTCCTTTCTCTCCTATTGCTGCCGCGGCTCCTCTTCACAATTAGGGTTATTCTAATATGGAACAGACGTATATTTATCTATATATAGGCACACGACACCGACTCCTTTTCTAATTAGTAATTTTATTAAATAACCAATTCTCTTTTTAATGAATTATTATTATTATTATTATTATTATTACTATTATTATTATTATTATTATTATTATTATTATTATTATTATTATTATTATTAAAATTCACGTATATTACACTTGTACTTTTGGAAAATGAGAAAAAGGTAAAAGGGGAAATGAAAGTTGAGCATATTAAAGAAGCTGCTACAAAGTATCCAATTGAGGAGGTTAAACAAGTTACAGAATATCCAATTGAGGAGGTTAGACTAGTCGAACATACAGAGGTTGTTAGTAAGGAGCAAGTGGAAGAAACCAAGCCACAACCTGATTGCTTTCAAAATATTCAGGATCATAAAGTAGTTAATGATAATATTGAGGTTGAGCATATCGACTTCATCATTCCAGAGTACTTGCCTAAGCCTTCTTCGCTTGTTAGTCAATTTTCGAAGTCCTTTGCATCTAAGTCATTCTTCTTCAAGTGGAAACACTTTTTCTTTGTTCCAGCCCAGTCTTGCTTGGTTCTTGACTTCTAAAAAACTCGTGGTCGAGTTTTCTCCAACAAGGGGAGAATGATGAGTAACGGGATTGAAGACTTTTTATATATGTTAGTAATAGGTTTATTTGTATTTAGTTTAGAGATAATTAAAATTATTTGTTTATATGTTTTATATGTGGGGTTAGAAATTTATTATTTAAGTAGTTTATTTATAATAAAGCCCAATTGTTTACGGGCCTTAGTCATTAGGTTTAATATTAGGGTTTAAATATTCTATATAAGTGATGTAATCCCCCACATATTACTTAGATTTGATTATACATTTTTCTTGGGAATAATATTATTGATTATTCTTGGGATTCGTATAATTCATGACTTATTATCTGTTTTATTATTGATTTAATATTCTGTCCCACATCAATGAGCAGAGTTAATATTTAACATTTTGTGGCTCGGAAGCACAGGCTTGAAACTTAGTTATGCCATAAGGCGGTATGACTAGAAGAGAGCTCTTGCTAATAATGTTAGCCCAAACTTGGTGCATGGGATTGACGAATCTAACTTCATCCAGGTTAACCTTAAGTCGATGCAGGTGACTCTTGTTATCAATGATTTATATAGGAAAAACATGCTATGGATGGTAAAAAATGTGACAATATTAGAATTATCATATAATAAACATATGCATGAATAGTCAAAATAAAAAACTAAAATGCATGTACAATTGACATATTGTTGGACAAACTCAATTTCATAGATCGAGAATTCCAAACTCAATTTCATAGATCAAGAATTCCGAAAATGCACTTGTTGAAGAAAAATACTTTAATTAAGTATTCATCGAAGGAAACCTCCAATAAATACTGGGAACACGTTGATACGAGATATAAGTCTGATTTATGGGTATCGGTCCATATTAAATAGGTCCAATAACGAGGAGACTCCACTATAACTAGGTGACCTACTCATAAAGATTGTGAGTATTGTTCTAACTAGAACTATATACGAAAAAAGTTGTGGATCCTAATAGAATTACGTTGACTTGATTCTTTCGAGATTCTCTCTTAGAATAACCTCTTAAGCGCAGTCTAAAAACTCCAATCTCCTCCATTAATCATCATGGAAATCTATTAAAAGCAATATTCGTTTTTATGATGCCCATACGTGATAAGAATCAGTAGCAACAATAATGTAATATATTTTTATATAGGGCTGCTTGCTCATTTCTTTCATTATTAAATGTAAATTAGAAAAATGAAAAATATTTATAAGAAGAGAGAGAGAGAGAGAGAAGGGGGGGGGGTAAATACCTTGTGGTTATCGAGGGGGAGGGGGAGGGAATTATGGAAAGAAGTGAAAGTAAAGAAATAGTAAACGGCGAGCACAAAAGCAGCGGCGGCAACTGTTACTTTAACCTCCCATAAAGACGGCATCAAATATTTAACTGCACTTGAGATCATCATCATCATCATCATCATCATCATCATCATCATCATCATCATCTCACCCTATATATGTATATATATCAAAACCACTTGCCTTGCCTGTTGTTTGTTGACGTTAAACCCTTCTGATCTACGGAACAAGAAGAAGACTATACCACCATTATCCCCTTATTATAGTATGATCATTATGTTTTTATGTATGTATGTCCTATTTTATATACACACAGAGAGGGAGAGGGAGAGGGAGGAGCGAACGACAGTCAAACGAGGAGGCTGACCTGTTTGAGAAACTACACACCGTCAAACATTTTTTTACGACAGGAATATTATTTTTTTTTTTAATGGATTGATGTGCCTAAGGATGATCTCAGAGAATCATGAGGTTAAAAGATTTTTAATAAAAAAATAAGGATATTTAGGTAAATTATTGAAAAAAGTATATTTACAAAATGTCCCTGCGGGGCCCACTTGTTTTATAACTTTTTTGTATTATAATCTCAGGAGAAATCCTTGAGGACAACCTCAGGCCCAGTTTTTTTTTTTTTTTAAAATGCGACCATAAATATGGATGGATTACTATTTCATATATGGGTAATAAATATTTATGCATATTACCCATTTCTCAAAAGAGTAATAGGACATATTATTAGAATCTGTTACGCATTTCATATCTAGGTAATAGGTATTTATGTATATTACCCATTGGTGGCTGAGATTGATAGGGTTAGTGGCGGTTGCTTCAGAGCTCTCGACTTTCAACCCCTCAATCAGCCTACGTACCCCTGTATTTATAGGGGATCAAGCCATACGTAGTTCTTGGAGAGCAAGAAACCAAAATGGGCTTGGATTGTCGGTCCATCTTCCGGAATGTTCCACTATGAGGCCTAACCACAAAGGCCTAAGGCTCGTCCAAGATCTCAAGACTTCACGGATAAGGAAACTTCCCCCGTCGAGGACTAGTCCTTTCCGCTACCAGCTATTTCTTGATTTCAAGGACGCAGGTATTGCCATGGCTTACCCCAAGTGTGGAGCGCATTCTTGTCCCCCTAAATTCAACCTCTCTAAGCGCGAAATATTCTAGAGAAGACCGAAAGTATAACGCCCAAGAAAAATTCGTATTTGTAAATATTATTATTTAATATTAAATGTGGATTATAGGGTGTGATTTTTTAGGTAAATATATGTGACTTCGTGTTTACATATTTATATGGTGATTTCTGTGTGCCGAATAAGTCCGTGTATTTTATTTGTATTTTGGTGATTAAAATATATTTTATTTACGCATTATTGGTCTTCGAAAAATTTTATAAAATCATCAGAGTATGTAAAAATTCTGAAATCTTTTATGTTATCCTTTTTATAATACTAAATAGTTTTTAAAATTATTGGAATAATTAATTTGAGTGTTTAAGTATTTTAAAATGATTTTGAGAGTTTTATTTCATTTAAAGGATCTTATCTTGAAAAATCCATATTTAATTCAATTTTGATCCTAAAATTATTTTAAAAATATGAGGATGTTTGTCATCTCATAAATTTTACTTCAGAAATTTAACATATTTTTTTACAAAATCTCTGTTTTATTTTGATTTTTAAAAAGATTAGTTTTTTTCTATTAAATTTCAGCTTGTGGGAAATTATTTGATAGCATCTGGTTTTGTTTGTAAGAGGCAGCAGCTTCTTTTTTCTTTTTTTTTTTTTCTCTTGGAGATAATTCTTGACTCTGCTGTGGCAACCTCTCTCCCTCATATCTCTCGAACTTTCTTTGCAACCTCTCTCTCTTTCTAATCTCTTGACACTCTCTCCAGCTCTCTCTCTCTAATCCCTCCCTCTAACCTCTCAACCTCTCTTCAATTCTCTCTCTCTCATTTTCCAATCACTAAATTTCTCTCTTCTATTTTCCACTACAAAGAACCGCGGCTGTGTGTGTATAAATAGTCGGTTCCTTGTGTTTAAATCTGAGTTTTTTTCTTCAATGTTTCGGTCCTTGAGGGTAGGGATGTTGAAAATCGTATTATGTGAGCGCAAATGGGGTGCGTATGTCCTGTTGTATGTGTGTATTCTTGCGTTTTAGTGGGAAACTGATTCCCATGTTAATATTTGTATATATGTGAACATTCAATTTTGGGGTTAGCTGTGTAATGGGTACTAGTTTAATTATGGTATAAAGGATGTATGGGTGATTAAAATGTGTTGTATGTTAAGTTTTTAGTTAAGACATTGATATGCTTATGCGTACTTTGTGTTGAAATTTTTAAGTGTGGTATGGTCTCAAGTGAGGAACGAGTACGAGGAAAGTAATTGTTATGGATTATATATGTTTGCCATGGGATGTGTTAGTTATGCAGTCGAGGTGAAGCTTGGGGGTACGAAGTTGTGGATGTGCGATTGTGTGTGGCGATGTCGTGTCCGTGTAGCTGCAGTGCCGAGTGAAGAGGGAAAAGGAGGCAAGAGTGTGTGAGTTATGTTCGGGGTATATAATTGGGCTGGTATGATTATATTTGAGTGGGTGTGTGCTATATAACATGGTGGTGTATGTGGGTGTCATGCGTGGAGAAGGAAAAGAAACGTGACAAGAGGAGGCAGTTGGGTGAGGTGTAGGGGTGCCGTGGTTGGTGTCGTTAGGCAGTGAAGCCGAGGAAAGAAAAAAACAGAGAATGAGAAAGAAGTAAGGAAATGAGACAAAGGGTAGATAGTGGAGATGGTAATCGGAAGTAGTGAGGGTGTTGAAATTGTTATATGGGGAAATATGCGTGAAGCTTGGTAAGTTGTTGTTGGGGTTGTAATTGCTACAATTGTACAAATGTTAGATGTGTTATAATGGAATCATATATGTTACTTGGAAATATTGTTGTAGTAATGACTCGTTTTCAAGCATTATTGGTTAACATTTGGTAATCATAAGTATTAGCATTGTGGAGCATTTCATAAGCGGTTTGGTTGGTTAAATTTTATGAATTGAATAAACCTGTATGTTGAATTCACGGGTAATAATTAGTTTGATAATATGATGGTGTGATTCGGTTTATGCGTTAGGAGTAAGAATTCAAGTGTTTGCGTATGAATTGTGATTGTGTATTGTATCGAAGCCCCTATATTTGGTTGTTAATTTGATTAATAATATTTCTGACAGGTTAGGGCATGTTTTAGAGGAGGTGCTGTCCAATTTTTATTAGAATTATTTTATAATTGTTATAGTAATTTGATAAAAATTATGTGTAAACTGATGTGATATACGTAGTAGAAGATATAAGCGTAAGATAATAATACGTGCTTAGTGCTTATGTGATTATGTGATTATATGTTATTATTTTGAGAATATGATTGGTATGAGCTATATACATGGTAAGTTGTAAAGCGTATAGGACACGTTTGGGTAGAACAGAGATAGACGATTAAGGTTACAACATACTGAAGTAGTACTTTGCCTGTATATAGTACGAATCGGAGGCCGGCTAAGAGCCAGTGCACGTGTAGATGGAATTTTGAGAAACGAGATAATTACCGAAGTTGTCAAGCATAAAAGCAGATTGACTGACAAATATAGAGGAAAGACGTTTGTATAGCCGAGCAGAGGCCAATGTATAAAGAAGTAGAAACAGATGTAAAGTGAATGAGTTAATGTGTTGGAATTGGAAACTGCGTATATTGAGGCAAGTTTACTATTCCCCACTTATTGTTCAAGTGATATGAAACCTTTTGTATTATTTATTGTTCTTTCGAAATTCCTTCTTGCAAGCAATTATATTCTTCATATTTATTCTAAATAATGTGAACCTGTTCTGTTGATTTTACGATATTTCTTTTAAACCATGTTTGCTAGTGCCCATACCCTTTATTTTATTTTATTTTACTTTCAGTGACATTCTTCTTCTATTAATTTACAAACACTCATTCTCAAAATTATTTTGTCAATGTTTATTCTCTTCACCTATTGTTCAGGTGTTGATTCTTTTAAAAATAATTTTATATAAATATTTCCCGTCATTATTAATATTCTTCAAAGAGCGTTTTCTTCAAATTATTGTAAACTAATTCGAGGTTTATACTGTTGTTGAGGCATGTGTTGCTCAGTGACGGTTAAAACCAAGAATGAATTGAGATCTTCTTAATTATTTAAACTCATATTTGTCATGCCGGTTGAAGCCTATACGTGCTTAGCTGACATGAGTGAGACCTTAAGTAATTGAGAATTTCTTAAATCTTCGTTTTAAACTATTCGAATCTCTCATGTTAGTTTAAACTTGGTAACGGATTTTCACCAATGGACCCCTTTAGGAGACGTTTTCTTCAACCTGTCCTACAATTTTATTGTCTTGGAGTTATTTTACAAATGATCATTTTAAAACTACTTAATTCGCTTATGTTGATTCAACTTGACAATGTGTTGGTAAATTTATTAAATGCTTAGCACTTGACTATACCCTTGCTTTATCTTATAATTACAATTGTTGTTATTCATGTTGCAAGTAAATTGTTTCACTCAAATGAACCATGTTTTTCGTCATTTGATCATTATATTAATTCGATTTGTCGTTGATATTATTGCTCTTAAATTTTCAGTAAATATGAATAGCTGTTTATCATATTCCCATTCAATAGTGCTGAAATTGTTGTCCCTGTTTCACTGATATATTATGGAATAATACCCTTCTCTATATCGAACTTTTCGATATCTAGGTCAGAATTTTACTAGACCTCATTTCTTCTTGAGATTTGAGTTGTTAACTTGGAACGTGAATTTCCAGGGTGCTTGGCTGGTCGAGGTGGTCGATTGTTCCGACACCTGACGTTCAGATTATAGGATTGGACTGTTGTTTTTTTTATAAAATGTGGACCGTAAAGGGTCGGACCAGATTCGTGGTCAGAAGTTATTAAGGCCAATGTGTGCCGTGGATCCATTAAAGGACATTGCTGTGTGCGTTTGTCCGGGGTTAGTGCGTGACTGATCAGCAGCCTAACCTTATTGTTTTTATTAATAAAATACAAAATAGTCCAATTCTATTCCATTTCCTGAATTAAATAAAATGTTATATCTTTAAAGTTCTTGAGCTTCTGTAATTGTGAATTATTCCTTTGAGATAAGTTGGTCAGTGATATGTTCACCAATGAATCATTGTAGTATTATTGTTTCACTATACTGTTCGCTTGCTGTGCATTCTTTGGCTCACTCTTGCTTCATTTTCTCTAATCTTTCAGTTAGGAATAAGGGTGGATGTCTACATCGTACGAGTCATATGAGAGCAATGAGGCAGCCTTTATAGGATAGATCTCGAAGCTAAAGCGGGTAAGCACGGAATGGAGTTAAGCTACAGATTAAACGGTATAGTTATTGAAATCAGAATAGTAGAAGAAATTGTAATAATAAGTATGGTTTAGATTCTTGTTTCATACCATAACCTGGAATTGATCCTCGGTGAGGAATCGCTGGTGTATTAAGTTTTAATTGTAATTGTTAATTGGAATTTGGTTTGGGTTGAAATACATGTGGATAGTCCGATTTACGAATACTTCATGCCGGAATTTTCTAAAATTCCCCTGTATCAAAGTCTGTTTTATTATAAAAAGTGTATTTTCAGTATTGGGAAGTCGGGGCGTTACAGGTTGGTATCAGAGCGACAGGTTATGGTCACTGAAACAAGTTAGGATAATTAAGTATAGGTATTTAAGTGGGACGTTAGATAGAACGATTTAGGATAAGATTCGCCTTAGGTTATTAGGACAACGGTTTCGACGTTAGTTAGTATTTCGACATATCGCGCGATCCAGAATTCGATTCATTCGAAGGTACGACTTTGGACGAGGTAGTTGATTCGGCGCCGCCTACGTTAAATAGACGATCGGAGTTACCAGCTTGGAGGATGTCACGTGTAGACCTTCGTGTATGTTCTAGAATTTCTTTTGCGACTTTAGTTACCCCGCGAGTGATATAGAAAGTGCGAAAGGATTGAAAACAAGATGTGAAATGCGATTACTGGCATGGGTTAGAGGAATGGAGTGGTTATTCATTACTAGCAGTTGATTTCATTTAGTTTATTGATTAAGGAGATTCGATTCAACCTTTCTTTCTGTTTCTTCTTATCTTGATAATACCCCATCACCTTTGATAATCAACTATATTTCAATTGATGACGACTTTTTCAGATTCACTTAAATACATTTCTATTTTTCAAAGATACCTCTATTTTCCAGGGGATAACTTGATTCAACATTATGCATATAAATTATTGAGACCCTTGAATTCTTTCTAATTTCCCCGAATAATTGCTATTCCTTATTCAACATTGTATATCTATAAACTTTTTGAAACTTTTGAATTCTTTTTATTTCTCTTTGAATACTTAACCTTATTTATTCTGACTGGGAAGAACAACCCTATGTATATAGGGGATCCAGGGACATCTATCTATGTGATAGAAGTCTGGTGGGACGCCACTGATTGTGTTTGTCATGAAAGTACTGAAGGCTGGCCACCTTTTTGTACTATGGCAGTTGACCTAAGTGACAAATGCAACCTGAAAATAGTTCAATGATCATATTGATCTCTCGGTTAAATTCTTTTACAAAAATTCCTATCAAACAAAACTTATCTTATATTCATACATGTTAACACCTGTCATTTCATTACTTCCATTTTGTTATAACCCTTATGATTCCTAAAGTTACTAGTGGTGGAAAGTAGTAAAAATAGAAACGATGAAATTCTAAGTGGTCCGAGATACAATTATGTCAAGGAAGAATTGGTTTGTCTGGTTTGAGAATTGATGCTAAAACAGGGATTGAATATCCAGTTAGATTACTCCTTGGATTGACAACACACATACAAGATTCGATAAAATGGAGGACTGTGTATGGATAAGGAGCAGATAAAAAGGAGACGAGATTATTAACTCTATTTAAATTGGAAGTGGAGTGATGATGGGTTTAGTTGGTTGTGAGAGTTATGTTGAGGAAAGATTGTTGAGGGACAGTAGTTTATTGTATATTTTACTTTGGATATAGTAGAAGGGATATTATGAGATTTTAAATGATTTAAGACCAATTGCCGGGTATGCATTTTAGAATTGAAGCGGAAAAACTTGAGCGAAGAAAAGTAGAGCTAGGCAATTTGTATTAAGAATTTCAACAGGAAATTTGCAGGAATTGTGTTAGCAAAGGATGTGAGATTTGTCTAGAAAGGAAGGTAAGATTTCAAGAGGAAGCCTACTTTAATTGTACTAAGATTAAGATGAAAAGATGTAATTGTAAGCAGAAAGAACAGTATGGTGAGAAGTGACAGAATTAGAAACTAGAAGTTCATTATGATTATGAATGACGATATGAAGAATATGAAGGTGATGGCAGTTAAAAGAGCTGAGTGTGAGTTGAGATTGGATTGTATAATTAACTATAAAGTACAGGCATGGTGTGAGGATAAAAAGGTGAAATTATGATTTTCGAGAGAAATATAAGTTGTGTTTCGAGGTCGGAAGCGGACAAAGGAAGTTTTAATGGTCATGCAGACCAAGAGATTATTATGACAAAATTTTAAGGTTATCTTATATATGTGAGAGATACCAGTAAGGAGATGATTAGAGTGAAGCAAATTACAGTGTTTAAACTTTCTCGGACGTATGTATTGATGAATTGCTAGGATTTTTCCCAGACAGAGATATAAAGTCGATTAATTATTTATTTCCAGGTATGTCACGAGTTTCAAGAATTCAAGATCGGAAGACATCTCAAGAAATTCAAGGATATAAGAAGAGTATACATAAGATTTCTAAGTACGGGCATTGGAATTGGAAGAAGTAAAATTTCCAGGAGATGACGAAAGGATCAAAATGAAATTCGGGAGGACGAAGCGGTAATGAATCGGGAAAGGCCTAAGACGCCCGCAGAGATCGAAAATTTTAAAGGACCAGCTAGGAATTACCGAAGGTCGTCAAAGGTTGTACCAAGATCGCTACAGCAGTAGACACGCTTACCAAGAAGGAAATGGAATAGTTCAAGGAAATGAGTGTTGGACTCGTATTTTATTTCGTTTATTAAGTTATCGATAAATGTTGGAGTTATTACGTGCAGAGTCTAAATTTGAGGATTTTTTTTTGAGTATGTAGAGTAATGTTTCGGAAGTTGATTTTTCGCGGACTTGAGATAGTGAAGTTTAAATGGGTTTTGAAGGTTATAAGTTAATTATTGGTGAAGTATACTTGGGTTTACGTATGTTAAGTCGGGTTTCGATATTAGTGGAGTTTTTAGAGCTCAATTGGATTGAAAGTTTGATTTTGAATGGTATTGAGGGGCGATGACCCCATGATAGTTTATATTGCAAATAAGGTATATATGTTTCAAGGTAAATGGTCAGTAGTTCGAAATTGTTACTAGTAAAACAATGGGATTAAGGATGGATGGAAGTTTTCCAATTATTCCCTTCGCGAGTAACATTGTACGTTGAAAGTGGAGTAAGAGTGATTGGGGGATTTCTTGATATTCTTTTTTCTCAAAATTTTATCTGAGGCAGTATGGTTATGAGTAGGAGCGTGGGAGTGGTATCAATTGTTCTAGTCTCGTGGATGTTGTTTTAAAGATTTAATTATTTACCTATTTATGGCAAGTCAAGACGGATTTCTTCGCTTATATGTTGCTGCAAATCAAGACAGGTTTTGTTTTAGTACTGTATATGAATGAATTTTTTTTATGGATGATTTGGGTTAGTACTTGAGGCGTTGTGTACAGGGCATAGTCCATTATACGAATTGGACATGTCCGATTTTCGGTAGGAAAGGATCGTCACGTACGAGTGATAAGTATCTAGATTTTACGAGATATGTAAACGAAAGGTTTAAGATTATGTTAGAATTTACGGGCTTATAGGACGAGCCTAGCGGAATATGAATCGATATAAAGGAGTTCTAGAATGGAAGAAATGACTTGGAAATTGAAAGAGGAATGTTTGAGAATACCGTCATATGTTTTCTTACGGTCGATTCTGAGGACAGAATCCTATTAAGGGGGGAAGGATATAACGCCCAAGAAAAATTCGTATTTGTAAATATTATTATTTAATATTAAATGTGGATTATAGGATGTGATTTTTTAGGTAAATATATGTGACTTCGTGTTTACATATTTATATGGTGATTTATGTGTGCCGAATAAGTCCGTGTATTTTATTTGTATTTTGGTGATTAAAATATATTTTATTTACGAAATTTTATAAAATCATCGGAGTATGTAAAAATTCTGAAATCTTTTATGTTATCCTTTTTATAATACTAAATAGTTTTTAAAATTATTGGAATAATTAATTTGAGTGTTTAAGTATTTTAAAATGATTTTGAGAGTTTTATTTCATTTAAAGGATCTTATCTTGAAAAATCCATATTTAATTCAATTTTGATCCTAAAATTATTTTAAAAATATGAGGATGTTTGTAATCTCATAAATTTTACTTCAGAAATTTTAACATATTTTTCTACAAATTCTCTGTTTTATTTTGATTTTTAAAATGATTTAGATTAGTTTTTTTCTATTAGATTTCAGCTTGTGGGAAATTATTTGATAGCATCTGGTTTTGTTTGTAAGAGGCAACAGCTTTTTTTTTTCTCTTCGAGATAATTCTTGACTCTGCTGTGGCAACCTCTCTCCCTCATATCTCTCGAACTTTCTTTGCAACCTCTCTCTCTTTCTAATCTCTTGACACTCTCTCCAGCTCCCTCTCTCTAATCCCTCCCTCTAACCTCTCAACCTCTCTTCAATTCTCTCTCTCTCATTTTCCAATCACTAAATTTCTCTCTTCTATTTTCCACTACAAAGAACCGCGGCTGTGTGTGTATAAATAGTCGGATCCTTGTGTTTAAATCTGAGTTTTTTTCTTCAATGTTTCGGTCCTTGAGGGTAGGGATGTTGAAAATCGTATTATGTGAGTGCAAATGGGGTGCGTATGTCCTGTTGTATGTGTGTATTCTTGCGTTTTAGTGGGAAACTGATTCCCATGTTAATATTTTGTATATATGTGAACATTCAATTTTGGGGTTAGCTGTGTAATGGGTATTAGTTTAATTATGGTATAAAGGATGTATGGGTGATTAAAATGTGTTGTATGTTAAGTTTTTAGTTAAGACATTGATATGCTTATGCGTACTTTGTGTTGAAATTTTTAAGTGTGGTATGGTCTCAAGTGAGGAACGAGTACGAGGAAAGGAATTGTTGTGGATTATATATGTTTGCCATGGGATGTGTTAGTTATGCAGTCGAGGTGAAGCTTGGGGGTACCAAGTTGTGGATGTGCGATTGTGTGTGGCGATGTCGTGTCCGTGTAGCTGCAGTGCCGAGTGAAGAGGGAAAAGGAGGCAAGAGTGTGTGAGTTATGTTCGGGGTATATAATTGGGCTGGTATGAATATATTTGAGTGGGTGTGTGCTATATAACAGGGTGGTGTATGTGGGTGTCATGCGTGGAGAAGGAAAAGAAACGTGACAAGAGGAGGCAGTTGGGTGAGGTGTAGGGGTGCCGTGGTTGGTGTCGTTAGGCAGTGAAGCCGAGGAAAGAAAAAAAAAAGAGAATGAGAAAGAAGTAAGGAAATGAGACAAAGGGTAGATAGTGGAGATGGTAATTGGAAGTAGTGAGGGTGTTGAAATTGTTATATGGGGAAATATGCGTGAAGCTTGGTAAGTTGTTGTTGGGGTTGTAATTGCTACAATTGTACAAATGTTAGATGTGTTATAATGGAATCATATATGTTACTTGGAAATATTGTTGTAGTAATGACTCGTTTTCAAGCATTATTGGTTAACATTTGGTAATCATAAGTATTAGCATTGTGGAGCATTTCATAAGCGGTTTGGTTGGTTAAATTTTATGAATTGAATAAACCTGTATGTTGAATTCACGGGTAATAATTAGTTTGATAATATGATGGTGTGATTCGGTTTATGCGTTAGGAGTAAGAATTCAAGTGTTTGCGTATGAATTGTGATTGTGTATTGTATCGAAGCCAGGGATATTTGGTTGTTAATTTGATTAATAATATTTCTGACAGGTTAGGGCATGTTTTAGAGGAGGTGCTGTCCAATTTTTATTAGAATTATTTTATAATTGTTATAGTAATTTGATAAAAATTATGTGTAAACTGATGTGATATACGTAGTAGAAGATATAAGTGTAAGATAATAATGCGTGCTCAGTGCTTATGTGATTATGTGATTATATGTTATTATTTTGAGAATATGATTGGTATGAGCTACATACATGGTAAGTTGTAAAGCGTGTAGGACACGTTTGGGTAGAACAGAGATAGACGATTAAGGTTACAAGCGTACTGAAGTAGTACTTTGCCTGTATATAGGTACGAATCGGAGGTCGGCTAAGAGCCAGTGCACGTGTAGATGGAATTTTGAGAAACGAGATAATTACCGAAGTTGTCAAGCATAAAAGCAGATTGACTGACAAATATAGAGGAAAGACGTTTGTATAGCCGAGCAGAGGCCAATGTATAAAGAAGTAGAAACGGATGTAAAGTGAATGAGTTCATGTGTTGGAATTGGAAACTGCGTATATTGAGGCAAGTTTACTATTCCTCACTTATTGTTCAAGTGATGTGAAACCTTTTGTATTATTTATTGTTCTTTCGAAATTCCTTCTTGCAAGCAATTATATTCTTCATATTTATTCCAAATAATGTGAACCTGTTCTTTTGATTTTACGATATTTCTTTTAAACCATGTTTGCTAGTGCCCATACCCTTTATTTTATTTTATTTTACTTTCAGTGACATTCTTTCATCTATTAATTTACAAACACTCATTCTCAAAATTATTCTGTCATTGTTTATTCTCTTCACCTATTGTTCAGGTGTTGATTCTTTTAAAAATTATTTTATATAAATATTTCCCGTCATTATTAATATTCTTCAAAGAGCGTTTTCTTCAAATTATTGTAAACTAATTCGAGGTTTACACTGTTGTTGAGGCATGTGTTGCTCAGTGACGGTTAAAACCAAGAATGAATTGAGATATTCTTAATTATTTAAACTCATATTTGTCATGCCGGTTGAAGCCTATACGTGCTTAGCTGACATGAGTGAGACCTTAAGTAATTGAGAATTTCTTAAATCTTCGTTTTAAACTATTCGAATCTCTCATGTTAGTTTAAACTTGGTAACGGATTTTCACCAATGGACCCCTTTAGGAGACGTTTTCTTCAACCTGTCCTACAATTTTATTGTCTTGGAGTTATTTTACAAATGATCATTTTAAAACTACTTAATTCGCTTATGTTGATTCAACTTGACAATGTGTTGGTAAATTTATTAAATGCTTAGCACTTGACTATACCCTTGCTTTATCTTATAATTACAATTGTTGTTATTCATGTTGCAAGTAAATCGTTTCACTCAAATGAACCATGTTTTTCGTCATTTGATCATTATATTAATTCGATTTGTCGTTGATATTATTGCTCTTAAATTTTCAGTAAATATGAATAGCTGTTTATCATATTCCCATTCAATAGTGCTGAAATTGTTGTCCCTGTTTCACTGATATATTATGGAATAATACCCTTCTCTATATCGAACTTGTCGATATCTAGGTCAGATTTTACTAGACCTCATTTCTTCTTGAGATTTGAGTTGTTAACCTGGAACGTGAGTTTCCAGGGTGCTTGGCTGGTCGAGGTGGTCGATTGTTCCGACACCTGACGTTCAGTTTATAGGATTGGACTGTTGTTTTTTTTTTAAAAATGTGGACCGTAAAGGGTCGGACCAGATTCGTGGTCAGAAGTTATTAAGGCCAATGTGTGCCGTGGATCCATTAAAGGACATTTCTGTGTGCGTTTGTCCGGGGTTAGTGCGTGACTAATCAGCAGCCTAACCTTATTGTTTTTATTAATAAAATGCAAAATAGTCCAATTCTATTCCATTTCCTGAATTAAATAAAATGTTATATCTTTAAAGTTCTTGAGCTTCTGTAATTGTGAATTATTCCTTTGAGATAAGTTGGTCAGTGATATGTTCACCAATGAATCATTGTAGTATTATTGTTTCACTATACTGTTCGCTTGCTGAGCATTCTTTGGCTCACTCTTGCTTCATTTTCTCTAATCTTTCAGTTAGGAATAAGGGTGGATGTCTACATCGTATGACATATGAGAGCAATGAGGAAGCCTTTACAGGATAGATCTCGAAGCTAAAGCGGGTAAGCACGGAATGGAGTTAAGCTACAGATTAAACGGTATAGTTATTGAAATCAGAATAGTAGAAGAAATTGTAATAATAAGTATGGTTTAGATTCTTGTTTCATACTACCTGGAATCGATCCTCGGTGAGGAATCGCTGGTGTATTAAGTTTTAATTGTAATTGTTAATTAGAATTTGGTTTGGGTTGAAATACAGGTGGATAGTTCGATTTACGAATACTTCATGCCGGAATTTTCTAAAATTCCCCTGTATCAAAGTCTATTTTATTATAAAAAGTGTATTTTCAGTATTGGGAAGTCGGGGCATTACAGAAAGGGTCCGGATGACTCTAGAATATAGTGGAACAGAAGGTGCTCGAGAATTCAAGAAGAATCTAGAAGATGGCGAACGTGGTGGAGCCTCATGGAATCTTTCGGAACCTTCAGTAGCTTGAGAGCTTTCTAGAGAAATCCTAGATGTTATGTATATACTTGTATAATCTAGATATGGTAGGATCTAGAATAATCTTGTATAGGCTTGATAGTGGAATAATCTAGAAACATGTGGGATGTACATGTTCTAGAATTCTCTCCAAGTGGTGGAGGAGCCTATAAAAGGGTGAGACCCCTCATTTGGAGAGGCATAGAGAGAAAGTGATAGCGATAGAGAGCAAAGTAAGAGCATTCAAAGAGGGGAGCTTGTGAGGGTTGGGTGCCAGACTTTGTAACTAGCAAGGGGCTAGTGTGGGACAAGGGGTTTCATTCTCTTTGTAATAGTGGTTGAAAGTCATATGTTTACCCTATTTTGTAAACATCGAGGATTCAACTCAACTTGAACAAGAATGTAATAGTAAATAGTACATGTACTGTCACAGGGATCTCAAATGTATAATTGTCAAGAGAAAGAAGACAAAGTCAATCTACCGTTTTGAGTTATACTACACTTGAAGAAGTTCATTCAGTTGATCAAGCGTCAGTGGAGTAATCAAGACAGTGGGTTCTATTTATAGTGACAAGAGGCTCTATAGTGGCAGAATACAGATTATAAAGGTTTGAAAAAGAATGAAGAAAAGGAAGACATGAACCACAGTTTTAAAGTTAATATATGAAGAACAGTCATTGCGGTTAGTCACTCATGAACCAGACCGTGCATCGAGTGTCAACATTAAACAGTGGTTGTTCGTCATTAACTTTAGTGGTTCAAGCTATCAAGACTGGTATGTGTGAAAATTATTGTGCAAGCAACAGAAGTGCTAAATTAATTAACCACAAGGATTTTACTATCAAGTGGACTGGCTACGAGGAAAAAGAATTATCATAAAGAAATTCTAAGTGATATATTCTTAATGCTGAAACCCCGGTTAGAATTGTTGTATTTTTTTCTAAGCAAAATGAGTCCGGTTTCAGATCCTCAAGAGACCGTAGATTACACCTGGACTGGTTATGAGAAAATAGAATTATCATAATAGAATGGATAGTGATATATTCTTAAAGCTGGAATCCCTGTTGGAATTGATTTATTTTATTAAGCAAAAGGAGTCCGGTTCCAGACCCTCAGAAGACCGCAGCTTAGACTAAGAAAGTAAGCTATTAAGACACTTGCTGCATGTCTTATTGGTATATGAAATTCAAAAAAGAGGTAGAAGATTTATAAAAGATCAAGCCGCCAGACTTCACTCAGTATCTTCAAATATTTTTATTTTCTCTACACATAGATAGACACGGAGAGAGAAAAAGAGACCAAGAGAAATAGTTCCTATGATACAATTAAATTCTTATAAATTATTTCTAAGCTATATTGTTAAATCTAAACCGATAGAAATAGTTTACTTGTAACCTTGGAACTATCTATCGAATTTTTACTCCTAGAACTTATCTCTCGAATAGCTTTTTAGCATTCGATTTTTTTTTTTTACAAATATAGAAAAGTTCATGTCGAATTTTCTATAGAATTTGTAATAATTAGTTTGGTCATCAAACCTTGTAATTTGTACCCGTGTATTTAGACACACCCCTCCAAGTTTAATATAATTTTATATTCAACTTGAAATATTGGTGTTCGTTTTATTCCGCATCGAATTGTTTAAAAATTAATATACACCCAAAGAACAATTTCGATAAAACGGTATAGTTTGTATTCAACCCCCCTTCTACAAGCTATTTTGGACCTAATAAATTGGTATCAGAGCCTTTTGATTGACGCACAAATCAAGATCCTTATTTTTGTGGTCCACCAATTGGTTTTCGAGTTTGTTGACCCATACAGAAATCAAATCCGGTATTAGACCAAAAAGTCAACTCCTCTATTTTCGAATTTATTTAACCTTCAAAAATATTCATTTTTGAGATTTTTTTATTGTTAAATAATTTGAACTTATATTCAAATTTTTTAATTCTTGAATTGATTAATTCTTGGAAATTTTGATTTTTAAACAACTTGAATTTATTTTCAAATTGTTTAATTTTCAAAAATTTTAATTATTGATAATTTCGAATTTTAATTAACTTGAATTTATTTTTAGATTTTTTAACTCTAAAAATTTTCATTTCTTGAGATTTTTGATTCTTAATTAATTTGACTTTAATTTCGAATTTTTTAATTCTTGAAGTTTTCAATACTTGGAGTATTTGATTTTTAAACAACTTGAATTTATTTTCAAATTGTCTAATTCTCAAAATTTTCAATTCTCGAGAATTTTGAATTTTAATTAATTTGAACTTATTTTCAGATTTTTAATTCTAAAAAATTATCAAGTTTTTGAAGTTTTTGAATTTTAAATAATTTGAATTTATTCTAAGCCAATGGTTCTCAAAGATTGTTAGACTGAAGATTCCTCCGGGTTGTAAAGATGATTTGAATCTTTTGAAGAAAATGCATTTTTCAATGAAATTAATTTCTACCTACTGAAGAAAACTTTGTGGAAGCTCCTCAAAGTTATATCCATAGAATTCACTGGTTTTTCAGAAGCAGGAATGGAAGAGGTTTTAGTGGATAGAATTTTCTCGAAGATTTGAATTAACTCTATTGATTCTGTGATATACAAACACTCAGTGGATTACTCTAATGTAACATCTACTACACTTAGTGGATTGTATCAAGAAATATTTTTCAAGAAATCAACAGAGATTTTAGAACAATGGAATCAAGGAAGTTTTAGAATAAACTAGACTGCAAACATCTCAGTCAGGAATTAATGATGGAACCTCAGAACATACAGGGAGAGTTAATAATTCAGAAAGAGTATTAATGCTACATCCAGGGATCAGGCCTATCTACTCCAAGCCAGAAACTCTTCAAGTTATAGTTCAACTCAAGAGGTGGTTACAAGACTGAGATGGTGGAAAGAACAAGACATTATAGTTGCAGTTATGAAAAGCTTTATGTGATAAGTAACTATCAAGGTGTGCAACATGGTACAGAATTCTGACAGACAAGGATGAATAGGGATTCATTAAATGAGATGAAACAGAAGCATCAGCGCAGAACTTATCTTGCTGAAGGAAAGAGTTGGGATGGATCAGATGATGATGAGAAGAGCATAATTAATATCTTGCCTTCACAGCAATCTCTAAAGATGATTCACCTCATATGTCTCAGGTATCAATTCTTCGAACTAGTGTAATATGTGATTCTCAGAAATTCAAAGCATGTTAAGATCTTAGCTTTTAATTATTATATCTTTGGTTAGAAGATCTTAATATGTGTTTGAATATTTGTTGAATTTAATTAATTGCAATAGTGAGTTAGAATTGTTCTTAGACAATATCTTTTAATTCTTAAATGATATATGTCAAGCATATAAGACCTCTGCTTAAGCTAGTTCAGGATCCCCAGTAGAACAAGATTTGCTTATTCATTCTGAATTGTTTATTAAGGTTTAAAAAGTTTAAAAGATGGAATAATTACCTAGGGTGTCAGTAGAACATCAATTCATTTGTAAAACTGACTTAGGTAATAGAGACTATATAATATCATATAACAATAGGAATGGATTGGATAGAATTAGTGATTCATTATTAATTCTTCTATTCCATGCATGTTTAGAAAATTATTGAATATCTATAAATCTACTTGCTACCTGTTACACTAGTGTACATAGGTTAAAGTAGATAGTACTAAATTTTCTAAAATGCATAACATGCCTAATTTGCATAATTCTTATCTACAATGTTTAAATGCTGAATGTATGCCATGTATTCTTATTATCATGCCTGCTTATTTCAAATGTCATAAATGCATCCCCTAGTATTTGCATTGATTATAGAAAAAGCATGTTTAAGAATAATAATAAGCAACAGACTGCTAGTCCTCCTTATGTTAGGAAGGAACCATTATTCTCCTTGCTCAATGACTATTTTGTCAATGACATTAAAAAGGAGAAATGGTCAGTCAAAGATAAGATGCATGTTAAGGTTAAAACTATTGTTAACTCTGATAAAAGAGAAATCTCTAATCCATCTAGACCCAATTAAATAATTTGGGTACCAAGAACTTTTTATCAATGTATGAATGTAGGGCTTAACAGGTTAATCGATTATGCATTATTATTGATTTATTCAAAGCATATCATCGAAGAAAGAACCCTGCTATCAAATGTGAATGTGAAGACAATCCAAGTGGTTTTCCCTTGGAGACAACAGCAAGGGTATGACCCAGGGTCATGGCTATTCAATAGCTAGGAATGTTGTCAGTAATAAAGCATCTTTAGAAGATGAAGAGCTTACTATTCGAGGATTAAGGAAAGAGAACTTATCTGTAGCTGACATGGAATCTCAGTCAAAGGTGAAGTCAACAAGGTTTAATCTAAAGCTTCATCAGACAAGAGTTCAGCTATGACATAAGGAGCTCTCTCACCTGAATGTCAAATCAAGAGATTCTTTCCTGGAAATCGAATTAGTAAATGAGACTGTCTCATCTGGAATTAAAGCAAAATGAAATAATGAGGCATATCATAAGGGGAAGTCAAAGAAGCATCACACAGAAGTTCTACATCAATGAAAAATATACCTTAGTGGTGATGACTGATGACTGATGGCTTCTCTCAACAAACAAGTTGTTGTTCAGACAATCTGAAGACAAGACACCACTAATGGTGGTTGATCACATCTAGAAGATTGGCAGGAAGCAAAACTGACTATGACAACTTGGAGACTAGATTACAGGACCTATCAATTAGTGTTCTGGATGATTTCAGCACCTTCAAGAGTAATAATACTGAAGCAGTTAATAGTTTGCTACTGACATGACTAAACCCTGATCAGTAAGAAATATAGGAAGACCCCACAAGTTATGAAGGAAATTGTTTTGCAATGATAAATGAAAGTGAGCATCCTGGAAATCAGCTAATGCTCAAGAGGATAATTTCCTTGGTTACTCAATGGAGTCAACAGCCTACAGGGTGATTGTTTTTAATCAACAGAAGGTGATTGAAAGTCTTATTGATGTTCAACAACTTCTAGCTCCCAGCTGTCAATGGTGATGATTATTCAAATCCAAGCAATGTCAAACATGGAGAATCTTCATGTAAACCCAACAACAGCTTAGGGGGAGCAACAGAAGGATCAACTAGTCAACTCAACACCACATTGAAAATTAAAGGACACTATGAGAACATGTCTGCCAAGACAAAGAGTGTTGACTCAATTAATTCTTTGTCCTAGTTCTTAGTGGTCCTAATGGTGGAAGTAAAAGAATAGCAGATCTTTAAGTACCAATTTCTTTAGTTTTCTTTTAGAAGAAACTAAGAAAGCTTCAAAGGATCTGAAAGATCCAGATTGAGTGATTGCAATGCAAGATGATCTCAATCAGTACAAAAGGCAGATTGAAGGGAAGCTGGTATCCAGACCAAACAACAAGGATGCAATTGGTACAAGGATAACCAGAAGTCTACTTGGATGATGTCAAGGCATTGTTATGAGGGACAAGGCCAAACTGGATGCTAAGTTACAATTTGATCAAATGGTATATCTGACAAGAAGCACCAGTGACAAGACTTGAGGATACCAGGCACCTGTTACACATTCAAGATTATAATGGACATCTGGAACTACTGAATCCGGATGCTAGAGGAATGTGAACAAGTGCACTCCTACTTGGTGAGATAATGGAAGATCTCTATAGGTTAGTATGAACTGGTATCATCACTCAAGCAACCATGGAAGACATGGTATGACATCCTAACTATAATTTAACGTTTGGTATCAATCTTTAACAGTTGGTATTTTTTAACAATTGGTGTCATATTTATAGAACTCTCTACATCTTTAGGCACAAACATAAATGATATATATGTGCAATGATATCTTGATTATATCATATGTTGGTCTACTAACTATTAATTGGTATCAAGATATTTGCATTTTTGATGTTGGTAAAGTTGTAATTCTTTTGATTTACTTTGTTAAGCCAAAAGAATGATGACAATAAAAGTAAGTCAAGGATCTTTTGTTTCTGTTCAGAAGATTCTAGACCGGTCAAGACTCTCTACCAACACACCACTATAGCTGGCTTTTGACCTATTAGTTTGGACCTAACAAGTTGGTAATCAAAAATCTTAAGTTGGACCCAAATCTGACGAAATGGTACCCTAGAGATATTTGACCCAACAAGTTCAGGATCTACTAATTAGGACCTAATCAGGCTATAGAAGAATCATCAGCTCATTATCTTATTCAATTGATAATAGATCACTTACACACATATTATATTCTCAATATGCAAATGTACAAGGCCCCAAGTGGAACATAGAGAATCTATTCTTGAAGTTATTACACTTGATTTTCAGATGTCTTAAGTTGGACCCAAATCTGCGGAGATGGTACCCTAGAGACATCAGTTCTGACATGTTTTGCTGCATAGAGACAGATCAAATGAGTTGTACGAAAGCAGGAGAACACAAGGAATCAAATTCATCTCCAACAACTTTGTGGAACACTCAAGGACTAAGCATCTTGCATAAGGTATCAATTATTTCGAGAGCATATCTTTAATTAAGATTAACTTGTAGACATGTTTGCTAAATTAATTTTTCAAGATTGGTTTGTATACTTGGGATTTTATTAATGCTATATGATTTGTATATCCCATCTGTTAAGTAATTCTTAAGTAAGCTCACAAGTATTCAATTGTCCGTATTGAAAGGACTTGTGAACTTATTTACATCCAGACCTTACGCTGAGAATTATCTGTTGAATGATTGCCATGTGTATAATTGCAATATATTTCAGTGGTGATTATTTAAGGATAATTTAAATACTTAAATGCTAAAATCTAACTCATAGAGATTTAGTATTTATTTATTTAATTATTTACATTGATTAATATGAGTTATAGAACCTGAAGCAATTCAATTTAGTATTTGCTCTGTACCTCATATATCAAAATAAATCTGTATCATAACTAATTTTGACCTATCCGTCTTGGTCTTCAATTAGTTGTGAGATGTTAATTCTAGTGAATTTATCAATGCTCCATTTTCAGAAATTCACTATAATTAATATCATGGTTCTAACAATTGGTTGTATTGAAGTTTTGACTTATATTAGTTAATGATATTAAGTTAGAATTCTATTTACTAACTAATTGTGAGATGTATTGGTATGAGTGAAATTACTTAGAACTTCTCTAAGTAATCTATGTTGTATCTTTTGAAATTCACTCATACTAATATACAAGGTGTTAAAATTTTCTAAGTGAAAATTTACTTGGAATAATTTTTATGCTTATTTGCTAGTTTTTAATCACTTTGATATTAAATGGTATATACAATGGTTCAAGTTGTATTGGACTTAGAATATCTTTTCTAATATTGCAGACAAGACAGCTTTGGTAATCGAGTCTTATTTATTGAACCAAGTTTGTCTATAACTAGCAGTTGTTAGGAGTTAACAATTGTTATTATCGAGGAGTTGCCTTGAAGTCATAAGTTTGAAATGTTACATCTAACGAAATTATGCATTTCTTGTCAACCAGTTCTTAATACTTATGAATGTCAGTGAATGATAGTCATAAGTAGTTAGATACTAATATTCATTCTGTCAATTGGTATTCAATGTAACAATTCAATCTTCATTGAATTGAATTTATCTAATAATTGGTATCATTGAATATTTAGTATTTAACAGTGATTATTTTTATCTTAGTTAAATTATGACTTGAAGCAATTCAATGGTTTATTTGCTCATAATTTAATCCCGGTAGAGTAATCACAAACACAATTACTTGCATTTTAAAGTGTTTGACAAATACTAACAGTTGATATCAAATAGTAAAATATTTGTTTACTAACAATTGATGGTTGCTCTGATACTTTATTGCAAACTAATTGTGATATATATATATATATATATTAGCTCTGATGATATTACTTAGAATTTATTCTAAGTAAACAGTGTCTTTTCTATGAATCATTAGTGTTAGTATATATTAAGGTGTTAAACTTTCTAAGTAAGTGAGACTTAAAGTTACATTCGGTCTCCTATCATATTTTGAAGTGGTGAGAATTTTCAAAATTGAAATCTCTAATTTTGGTTATACACCACTTTATATACATGATAGTTCTTAGAATATTTTTACATCCATCAGACGATTACTTAGTTTATGTTGTGCTAAGTAATGCAGCGCCAAGTGAAAGACATTGGTTATCTGTACTTATGTACTTGGTAATCTTTGTTACCTAAACTACATTCAGTGCTTGTGTGAGTCTTTTCACTAACTTTTGTGTTAAAGTTCTCTATACATTATAAGCACTTAAAGAAAATCTTTCTTTCTTAATTACTGCAAAGTCAAGAGTTTGTGTCTTTTAAAAATAAAACGACCTAGTTTTCATTAAAAGACATGATAATACATTATTTTATGCATAAATACAAACTCTTGCACATTAACAGTTTTTAAAAGAAAACTCAATCTGTCTACAGTTGTGATTGCTTATATTGTAAAACTTTTTGAAGTCACAACTGTACATCATTTCTCTCACATGATATAATGCATATGTTCTCACTCAATGTTCTGGTATGTTGTAAATGCATTCTATCTCTATATTGCTCTACTGCTATGTGATGCACGTTCAGCTCCTAGTGGAAGTTTTCTCACATCGAAAGTCATGAGGTTGTAAACCCAACAACTTCTATCCCGGACTATAAATCCAAATATAAAAACATCCTAACTTACCCCCTGAAGTGGAAGTAACCTATTAGACTAGAGGTCAATAAGGGAATAACTGTACTTGTTACAGCAAATAAGGATGGGAGGGATAGTAAATCCACAGCTCTACCTCTTAAGGAGAATAGTCGTATACAACTTGAGGTATTTGTAAGCTCGCCTACATTCTCCCAAAAGGATGCAGAGCTGAAAATGGCACTAAAATAGTCTCTAGATTCATTCTCACAAAAGGATGAGTCTATTGAAATTCTCCTGTCAGCCAGGGCATCAGTTGGTAAGTCACTACCTCATACACAAAACTAAAATACTTCATATGCACAAAGTGAAATTGCACACACTAAGGACGAATTGACAGAAACAACTAATACTCCGACCATATTACGGTTAGGATTATAGGTTGAAGGTTCCTTAAAGAACCAAGAGTCTTCACAGACCTCGAGAGAAGGCTTTGATCATATATCCAAAATCAACATGATCATTGTCTAACTCCCCAGAGGGAACATCTCTGGATCCTGCGGGTAACGGGTCCGACATAGGCGCGGATCGGTAACTTGTTTACTATGATTTAGATTCACCTGATGAGTTAAAGAAGGAGATGTCATCACAGACATTAGAAGGAAACATGATCTTAATTCTAAGTTTTGATTTCACTGTTTACCTTCTCAGAATTCAAATCTGAAACCCACAAAAAGGGAAAATTTTTATCAACTTGTAGATTATGACTCAGATTCGTCTGACGAGTCCAACAAGGATCGGGGATTTGCGAAACCCCATTGCACCACCAGTGACCTCTCTAGAAGGGGCTATGGTGAATTTTCCTTGCAGGTACACATGGATGTTGGAGCTATGAGAGATAAGAGTGATACACTAGTGAGCAAGAGTGTAAACACTTGAGAGATGAGAGAAGGGATCACTAATTTTAAGTGATATGAGTGGAGAGATGAGTTAAACACTTGTGAGGTACACGAAATAGAATCACACACTCACAGTGAGGAAGAAAGATAAACACCAAATCCCATTCCCAATTCCCCAAACAAAGTTCACTTACAAGAGTTGGGAGATATAAGGAAATTGTCGGGAGATTTGGTTGTCTGGATGATCAATAGTGAGGCCATTCTATAATATCTAAAGGGCAAAGTTGATCAGTCTACATACTTCTATTCTGGAAGTCTTCATGAAAATTCTTCAACACAAGCAAAGCTTCTTTTCCTTATTACAGCAGACAATGGTATATGTATGAAGAATCTGTTGTACTAAAGGTAAGAGGTGAGTTATAATTGAATATTTTGTATCATCTAATTTAATTGGATGTTTGCTATAATTGAATGTTTGGAGGATTACTCAACTAAGGGGGAAAGATATATTGAAGAAGATATACTCAAAGATTACCTTAGTAAGAGATACTCAACTAAGGGGGAGAGTATAAGATTACCTTAGTGAGGGGGAGATTTTCTATCTAAGGGGAAGAGATATGAAAAAGGATAAACCTTAGAAAGGGGGAGTATTCACCTTGTCAAGGGGAGATAGAAATATTCGCCTTGTCAGGGGAGATGAAAAGTATTCACCGTTATAAGGAGTAGACATATCACCTTGGGTAGGGAGACATAAGGAATGAGAGAAGTATGAAATGACAAAGAAGAATTCTTCAGTATATGGTTGACAAGTCATATTCTTTACCACTGAAGAATTTCCAAGTATCTGCTGATAATGTTTAATGTTAGATGTAAAGGGTTATCAGGCAGATATGTCAAGAAATGAAGATGAGTTACTTAACGAAGATCAGTTCAGTGTCAGAGGAACAATCATCTATCATTTCATCTACTGAGATTCTGGAAATGTTATATCTAAACCAGAAATTTTTTTAATGTATTATTTACTATAGTTCTTTAATGCTTTATCTTCTTCTTGTTTTTAGTTGAGTTATCCTCTAGGAATTTGTATGTTAATGTTTAACAAACAAATAGGGGGAGATTGAAAGTCATATGTTTACCATATTTTGTAAACATCGAGGATTCAACTCAACTTAAACAAGAATGTAATAGTAAATAGTACATGTACTATCACAAGGATCTCAAATGTATAATTGTCAAGAGAAAGAAGACAAAGTCAATCTACCGTTTCGAGTTATACTACACTTGAAGAAGTTCATTCAGTTGATCAAGCGTCAGTGGAGTAATCAAGACAGTGGGTTCTATTTATAGTGACAAGAGGCTCCTCCAGTGGCAGAATACAGATTATAAAGGTTTGAAAAAGAGTGAAGAAAAGGAAGACATGAAACACAGTTTTAAAGTCAATATATGAAGAACAGTCATTGCGGTTAGTCACTTATGAACCAGACCAGGCATCGAGTGTCAACATTAAATAGTGGTTGTTCGTCATTAACTTCAGTGGTTCAATCTATCAAGACTGGTATGTGGGAAAATCATTGTGTAAGCAACAAAAGTGCTAAATTAATTAACCACAAGGATTTTACTATCAAGTGGACTGGCTACGAGGAAAAAGAATTATCATAAAGAAATTCAAAGTGATATATTCTTAATGTTGAAACCCCGGTTAGAATTGTTGTATTTTTTGCTAAGCAAAATGAGTCTGGTTTCAGATCCTTAAGAGACCGTAGATTACACCTGGACGGGTTATGAGAAAATAGAATTATCACAATAGAATGGAAAGTGATATATTCTTAAAGCTGGAATCCCGGTTGGAATTGATATATTTTTTGTTAAGCAAAAGGAGTCCGGTTCCAGACCCTCAGCAGACCGCAGCTTAGACTAAGAAAGGAAGCTATTAAGACACTTGTTGCATGTCTTATTGGTATATGAAATTCAGAAAAGAGGCAGAAGATTTATAAAAGATCAAGCCGCCAGACTTCACTCAGCATCTTCAAATCTTTTTATTTTCTCTACACACAGATAGACACAGAGAGAGAAAAAGAGACCAAGAGAAATAGTTCCTGTTATGCAATTAAATTCTTGTAAATTATTTCTAAGCTGTATTGTTAAATCTAAACCGATAGAAATAGTTTACTTGTAATGTTGGAACTATCTAGCGAGTTTTTACTCCTAGAACTTATCTCTCGAATAGCTTTTTAGCATTCGATCTTTTTATTACAAATATAGAAAAGTTCATGTTGGATTTTCTATAGAATTTGTAATAATTAGTTTGGTCATCAAACCTTGTAATTTGTACCCGTGTATTTAGACACACCCCTCCAAGTTTAATATAATTTTATATTCAACTTGAAATATTGGTGTTCGTTTTATTCCGCATCGAATTGTTTAAAAATTAATATACACCCAATGAACAATTTCGATAAAACGGTATAGTTTGTATTTCAACCCCCCTTTTACAAACTATTTTGGACCTAATAGTGGTTTACTAATAAAGAAGGGTCTTTGTTAGTAAAGTTTGTGGGTTCTATATTTTATTACTTGTTTATCCGCTGCACAAGTGTAGGTGACACTTGGGGAGCACCCACCAAATAGCAGGACAAGTGATCCAGAACTTTTGGGTGCAAAGTGCAGGATTACACCGAAGTTCCCCAATGAGAGCACGCCCATTGAATACAGGAACATGTGTTGTGGAATAAAAATGATTGTTTGTATGTATTTAATGCTAGGGTTCGTGAGTTTCGTGCTTTAATGGCTGTTCTTGCGTTCGAGACTAAATGGTCCTCACAAGATGCATACGTATCTCTGTATTGCTAGAGAATCAAGCCAACGTAGTTCTGAGAATGAGGGGTCAGGCCCTTATATAGGCTGTGGGAGCCTTAGAATTACGGTAGCATTCAGAGACTTGGTGGGCAAGCCACCTCCTTGAGGAAGGTTCTAGACTCCTTCCTTGTAGGAATCAGTTTCCATGTTGAATTGGGTGCCTTGGAGGCTACTCCCAGCGATATTGTTTCCTTGTTTGACTCTTATTGCTGAGCTGTTTATCTACTCCAATATTAATTACGAATTTAATATTGTAATTAGGGATTTGGGCCCCACTAATGGGGCCCACATTTGGACCATGCTAGGTCTAATTAATGCAACATTAAATATGTCTTTAGGGCTTTACTTTTAGCCCATATCATTTGCCCCCCAACTTCTAGGAAAACTAATCAGGTTTTCCTTGAAGTTTTAACTATCTTTTTCGAGACTTGGGTCAGGGTTTATCGTTTGTACACTAGTGTTTCACGAGTATCGTCTTTTGTGTAAAGCGTGGAGCGATCGACGCATTTACGACGATGTTAAATGACACTAAACTTCGTTAAACAATGCTACACGATGCTAATCAGCCCTAAACAGCGCTAATCAGTACTAAATGGTGCTAATCGGTGCTAATCGGTACTAAACGGCACTAAACAACGCTAATCTTTTATTTTTGCTTCGTACAAATTTTCACGTTCAACACGTTAGGGTTGAAGTTAAGCATTAACTCGAGGACACGGACTGAAAATCAATCTTAGTCTGCTGAAAAGCTTGAGGACTCAAATCGAAAACTAGTCTCGGTCGGCTGGAGCATCAGGGGAGACCACGATCGGCTCCTCGTGGTCGACCAGAGCACCATGCGTAGGTCAGTCAGCCAATGGGGGTCGGTCGACGGCCCGTGCGTGCCTTGATCGGCCATTCGTGGTCGGTTGACGGCTCGTTCGTGCCTCGATCGGCCATCCGTGGTCCGCTGATGCTTCGGGCATGCCTCGGTCGGCCATTCGTGGTCGGCTGATGGTTCTCTCGGAGCTCAGTCGGCTGACGACGATCGGCCATCTTCAGTTGGTAAAGTATTGAAAATCAGTCTTAGAACGTTGATATTAAAACCTCAACGTTGAACACTGAATCACAACTTATTAATTTGGTCATTCATGACTTTTAGGGGGATTACTCCTAAACTTAGATTAGCATAGCTAATCCCGTGCTTAAGGCTAACTTCTTCACTTAGCGTAATTAGCTTATGAAAATCATCTGCTTGTAACTTCACTAGATACATTTACCGTTTCTTCCCTGACTCATAAAAATTATAACAATTTTTTCGTATAAAATGGATAGTTTTTGTCCTTTTTCATCTATAAACGATAGATGACATGTAAACGCGAATCAAGCTATGTTTCAACCTGATGTAACAGGTCATGCCTCTTCTATAAAAGAGGGGAAGTAGCTTTCATTTCATTTCACTTCTTCACTTCTAAAAGTTTTGAAGTTCTTAAGCTCTGTGATTTTCAAGCTCCAGTTGAAGTTTGAGATCAAGTTTCAAGTTCAAGATCAAGTTTCAAGTTCAAGATCAAGATGTCAGAACAACTGTTCCCCCTGTCTCTATGATGGAAGCAATGGCTAAAAGGAGCAAGATGAGGACCGCCAAGGGTATGGAACAAATAAAACCCCCTTCATATGTTGAACATCGGTTTGAATCCTTACTAGATCTATTAAAAATTATGGGGGAAACATTCCCTAGCAACTCGAGTTTAGATGCCTTCCATAGTCCTTGTAAGTTGAAGGAGTATGATGTCAAGAAGATCAGAAAGACATACAGTTTTCCAAATGCTATCAAGGTTCGTCTTCCAAGCCCAACCGACAGAACCAGTAACTGGCATCCCGAGAGGATCTGTGTCAACCGGAATGCCCTTGAAGCTGGGCTCAGATTCTCGGTCGATCCTTTTATTATCAGATTGCTTGCTGAGCTTCAAGTCCACCCTTGTTAGCTGTATCCCAACGCATGGAGGTTTATCAATATCTTCATTATAAGATGCCAGGAGTTGGGCATCCCATTGAGTACTACAATGTTCAGGAGTATTTTCTTGATCAAGAACTCTTCTGATTGCAAGAAAGGGTGGATTAGTCTTCAGCATCGATCAAAGCTTCCATATATGGTGAACTCTTTTTCTTTTTCAGATTCTCACCACTCCTAAGAGAGGGAGTTTGTAATCCTTGAATGGGAAGGTGGCGATTGGGGTAACTTCTTTGTGAAGAGGTTTGGATCTATGGAAGATAGTTCGCACTTCGTGTGTGAACTTAGTGATTCAGAATTACTAAACCAAGATATGTTCCTCGCGGATGATGGTCGCACCCATTACAAGACTTTCCTAAACAAAAAGAAACTTATTGAAGCTAGCGTCAGATTTCTTTCTTTTGAGGGTAATTTTCTTTATTAGCTATTTTGAACTCTGTTTTGTTCTTATTCTGATATTTTTCCTCTTTGCATTTCAGCTGCTGAGGAGTTGGACAACCGTCCCGAGAATCAGCCAACCGTGACTAAGAGAATGAAGAAGAAGGCTGAGGCATTGCTGAATCCTACAAGACCTCCTGTTCCTCACTTCTTAGAGAGCTGCTCCCATGTGGGAAAAGGTCCCGAAATGCTGACGGGGATGTCTGGACCCCCTTCATTCCATCCTGGGGGATCTGCGAACAAGACTCTGTCCTGGGAGATCCTCATCTAGCCTTGGATTGGTCCAAGCTTTGAATCACTCTTCCCAATCTTGTGACTTTGAATGCGGGCGACAAAATGGAAGAATCTGAGCTCATGGGAGCTCAAGCTATGTATCAGGTATGTCACTCCCTCTTGTGGGTTCATTGTTCTTACTAATCTTGACTTTATAAATGCCTTATCTGTTATCAGCTTCCCTATTGCAGGCCAATGCTTATTTTCAGGCTGTTTCTCGTCAAGGCCGGGCCTTTAGAGATGAGAATGTAACTTTGAAGAGTGACCATGCAAGGTTTAACGAAGAAACCCTAGACTTGGAATCCAGGGTTGTTCGTGCTGAGGCAGATGCTTTATCCTATCAAAAGCAACTTGGTTCTCTGACCAGAAAGAAAGCATCCGATGTTGATAAGGTGATCGAGGCCTATCATAGGTTAGAAGATTTTCTCAAGTTCATGGATGACCATGACGACGAGGTACAATCCTTTAATATGTCCGTTGGTTGGGACAAGGCTATCAATGCTGTGAGCTACAGGCATCCTTCTGTTGTTATCCCGACGGACTTTCCTTGCCCTGACTGGGCTGCTGGTGGTGGAAATCGAGTTGACCATGCTTCTGTTTCAGGAACCAAGGCTGTTCCTCAGACATCGGGCTCTGGTTCTCGAGAAGGCCCTCGACACTTCAAGAGACCTGCCCAGGTTGTTAGCCAGGATTAATCTTCCTCCAGCTCTCGCGGGAAGAAGCCCATGCCAGCGAGGAGGGATGGGATGATTCGTCAACCAATCCCGGGCAGGAGGAGGCTTCGAAATGAAGCAAGCCCTCCTTCTAGCTCCTCCTCCTCCGAAGAAGAAGAAGAAGAAGGGAAGAGGTCGAGAGGACTGAGGCACAGCCGACAGTAGTGGTAGCCGAAGTTGATAGCGGCTCTGATGATGATTCGGACGAGGAGGGTTCTACCGAAGAAGAGAGTTCTGAAGATGCTCCACAGGAGTAGGTGGCCTTGCATGGCCTTGTTAGCCGCTTGTGGCGTTATCTTTCGTTAATGTCCTTCGGGACTTATCTTTTATTTAGGTCTGTAACTTAAACTTTAACCTTAGCCCTTTGGGGCACTTTTATTTATGCTTTTTTTCCCTTTATTCGTATGTTCTTTTACTTTCGGTACTTGGTCATTCTAGACTTACACTCAACATGTGCTTGGTACATAATTAAAATCACAGAATCATAGAATGGAAAACTGTTGTGGAATAAAAACTAGGTTGAAATTATTGCGGCTAGGGTTTGTGTATTTAATGCTAAGGTTCGTGAGCTTCGTGCTTTAATGGCTGCTTCTGCGTTCGAGACTAACCGGTCCTCACAGAATGCCTACGTATCTCTGTATTAGAGAATCAAGCCAATAAAACATAGTTCTGAGAATGAGGGGTCTGGCCCTTTATATAGGCTGAGAAGCCTTTAGAAGTATGGTAGGAGTCGGAGACTTGGTGGACAAGTCTTCCTTGAGGAAGGTTCTAGTCTCCATCCTTGTAGGAATCAGTTTCCATGTTGAAATATGTATCTTGGAGGCTAACTCAGGCAGGAGTAATATCCTTGTTTGACTCTTATTTGCTGAGCTGTTTATTACCCTTAATATTAATTACGAAATTAATATTATAATTGGGGTTTTGGGCCCAGCTGGTGGGCCCCACGTTTGGACTATTCTTGGCCTAATTAATGCCACATTAAATGTGTCTTTAGGGCTTATTTTCAGCCCATATCATTTGCCCCCCAACTTCTAGGAAAATTGATCAGGTTTTCCTTGAAGTTCTACTTGTCTTATTCGAGACTCGGGTCAGGGTTTATCTTTGATATCGTTTTGATGTAAAGCGTGGAGCGACCGACGCGTTTACAACGATGTTAGATTGTGCCAGTAGCATTGAACGGTGCTAAACGGCACTAAACGACACTAAACGGTGCTAAACAGCCTTAAACAACGTTTAAACGATGTTAAACGACGCTAAACGGCGATAAACGGTGCTAAACGGCACTAAACGACACTAAACGGTGCTAAACAGCCTTAAACGACGTTTAAACGATGTTAAACGACGCTAAACGGCGATAAACGGTGCTAAACGGCACTAAACGACACTAAACGGTGCTAAACAGCCTTAAACGACGTTTAAACGATGTTAAACGACGCTAAACGGCGATAAACGATGCTAAACGGCACTAAACGACACTAAACAGTGCTAAACAGCCTTAAACGACGTTTAAACGATGTTAAACGACGCTAAACGGCGATAAACGGTGCTAAACGGCACTAAACGACACTAAATGGTGCTAAACGGCACTACACGGCGCTAAACGGCGCTAAACGACACTAGTTTTGAGAATATTAGATTGTGCATCGAGCGTAAAATTATTTTTCCACGTTTCTGGAATTTTCGAGAGATTTTTTTTTTTTAAAAAAAAAAATTGCAGGCCAAATTCGAGCTCAATTTCGAGCTCAAACTGCCTCCAGATCGCAGCCATTTTTCTTGTTTCCTAAGTCAATTTCGACCTGGGAATTTCGAGGAGAAATCAGTGTATTTTCGAGCTCAATTTCGAGCTCAAACGGGGGCCAGGTCGTGGCTGTTTTACAGGTTTTTTAGTTCATTTTCGAACTAATTCATACGACCTCATTCGGTATGGAAACGACCTCGAGTTTTCACCCAGGTCGTGACCTTCTCCCCGGCTTTTCTAGTCATTTTCGACCTCGTGCTGGCGACCTCAAACCAAGGGGAAACGACCTCAAAGTGGTTCCAGGTCGCACAGATTTTTCACACTTTCTAGTATAATTACGACCAGAATTTACCAATCTCATTGTAGTATAAATCCGACCTCAACACAACACATAGACGACCTCAAGTTAGGCCTAGGTCATGTGGGTTTTTCATATTTTTCAATTCAAATTCGAGCTGGAGTTTGCGATCTCAAACCACGCCTCAAATGGACATGTTTTAGTTGATTTTCTGGTTATGTGAATGAGCTCAAAATCCTATTGCAAAGCGAGGTCGTAGGTGCCGACCTCATACCACCTTCTTTCGGGTCTTTCCTTGGGTTTGGACTGTAACAGTGGGCCTTTCCAAACCTTTTGGGCCTTAACTTATTTGCTGAGACCTTGGTTTTAAGGTTATTATCAACCCTTGATTCCCTTGATTCTCATTCTAAGATGTAGGAATGATGAAGTCCCTTAGTTCTTGCCCCCCTTGCTTCATACGGAGGAGGCCTTACTTTTCAGTTGATCGTTCAGGGAGTTCACTTGCTCCTCAGCGTTTGACTTTAAGTCCGGTGTGTCTTGGCTGGTTGTTAACCTTCTTTTCTTGATTCTAGGTTTCTAACCTTCTTCTTATGCTCACAGGACCTTGCTTTCGTTTATATTCGATTGAAGGCTCTTGATTCAAGTCCTTAAACTTCAAATGACAAATTCGATTGGAGGCAGACAGCCTTTTTGGCCATCAAGGCTAAAATTTTGTGTCGGGATTTGAGATTCAAGATTTTAAGTAAGGAATGACAAAGGACCTCTCATCTCAACACTCTCACTAACTGTTTCTATGCCTTCAAGGCATTATCAGGGAGCCAACTAGTCTCAAGATGAGCTCGAAGAGGGTCTATCCTTCAGCTTACATCAACTGGTGCTACCAATTTTGATTCGATGGTGGGGTTTTCAGGACCTGGAAGCAAAAGCTCTCTGCATAATTCTTTATCTCAGAAGAGCCATACTTAGACTGGGCTTCGGCCTTAATGTTCTTTTCTCTCTTGGGATATACTCAACATGGCATTTATCGAGCGGGGCTATCACGGCTTTCACAATCCTCAAGTATTTGGCCATACTCTTTTCTCTAGCCTCAAACTCTCCATTGACTTGTGAGACTAGCAGATTTGAGTCTCCACAAACTTTCAGGTTCTTCACCCTCAGGGCTCTCGTCAATCCAAGACTGGCCATCAGAGCTTCATACTCCGCCTTATTGTAGGTTATTTGGAAGTCCAACTTTAAGGCATACTCAAGTGTGAACGCATCATGGCTTTGCAGAACTAAACCTGCACCACTGGTTTTTGTTTTTGATGCCCCATGAAAATAGAGCTTTTTGTTTTTGATGCCCCATCAAAATAGAGCATCCAATATTCCTTCTTCTCTTCCAGGGGTTTCTCACCTTGCTGACCTTCCTGGTCTATTACCTCCTGCCCCCCGACTTCTTGGTTGTCAATGGTATATTCAACCACGAAGTCAGCTAGATCCTGAGCTTTGATGGCTGTCCTAGGTGTGACGCCCCGGAAACCCGGTGCCACTAGAAATAATAGAATAATAAATAAAGACTAACACGACCCCACAAGGTAGGACCGTCAACAGTTCATGGCATCAAAACAATACTACTTAAACAAAAGTTATTACAATATCTTATGCTATCAGTACATCTTCGAGAAGAGGATTCCTGATAACCAAATGTCTAGATGATATTACAACGTGAATTCGGATTTAAATTCTTCAACTAGTTATTACATAACTTAACAACTAAAAGTACGGCACACCTGGATGGGAAACACAGGGTATCTATACCGTCCTGAAGTCTGCTTACGGGTGGTTTGGTAAGTACGAGCCATCTGAAAAGTAAAGTAGTTTTGCAAGAGTGAGCGAAGACGCTCAGCAAGTATATGAAAATATTTAACACTATATATACACCAATTCCTGTAAAAGAAATGATATATCCATAGCAACAGAGTTTAAATTTTTGTAACAGTATCTTTTATTAAAGCAACAATATTTCCTGCCAAAACTTAAATTTTTCCCTTAAGTAATATGTGGAATATCAACAGTTGCAAGAGTTAAGCCGATGATCAGTCCTGCTTAACCCAAAAACCATGCACACATGATGTACAGGCTATAAAAATATGGATCCTGATGGCACTTATTGCTATTGGCCTTAAGATGACACTGATTGGCATTGGTACATCTCAAATAAAAGCTGGACCTGCAACCGGCCTCTTACGCTAAACATATTCACATATTAAAACAAAACATTTTGTCTAGAGATCAAGGGATAAGCATCTCTATAATTTCATTCCTAACATATATCGTAGGAACAACATTTCAAAATAATTGGGTAGTAACACCACCAAATCAATATAATCTTTTAAACAGGTTAAACACATGCTCAATAATAAATTTCACATGCTCTAACAGAAATGGAAGTAGTAAAAAAAATCGATTGAATTACTTAACAGGTTTTCGTAAAATTTACGAGTTTTTAAGTAAAACATTCCGCTTAAAAAAAATTTAATTAAAGACATATTCTGAATAAAGGAGTATGGATAGGGAAACTTTCCTTAAGAGTAGAATCTAGACGTGTAACTCAGGGAGATCCAAAGCTAGCTACCCTTCGTGTCTACTAGATCCTATCAGTAAAGAATATAACGTTTAGATCACTAAAGTTGATATACTAAAAATTTAATTATCCTAACACATATCATATAATGTTATACAAATTTAATTGACTCGATTTAATCATAATAACACATAGCAGGTATCAATTAAAATAATTTAATTCAACTATAAACAGTTATTTGACTCGAAAAACAATAATTGGTTCGACATTTATAAATGTCTTTAATAAAAAAATAATTAACAAATATTATCAATGTACTATAATACGTGTCTAATTGATAGAATAATTTTTAAGAAAATTTTTGAATTTTATTAGGGCCGTAAATAAATTTTTATACCATTTTTAACTGAAATTTAGATTTTAGGATTAATCTCCTAATTTAAAATAATATAATTAATTATTCATAAATTATGAAATTTTTATTTAAGATAAAGTAAATTTTTATCTAATTTATAAATAAATTTTAAATACTACTTAAGATAAATAAAGTGATTAAAATCTGAATTTTAATTCAAATTCTAATTAATTTTCATTTAAATTAATCAAAAAATAAATCAATTCCTATTTAAACTAACTTAAAATAAAATAAATAATTTTCGTAAATTTTATTTAAAGTAAAGTAAAATATTTACTTTTAATAAATAAATAATTAAAATTATTTTTGAAATTAAATTTAAATAAATTATTAATTAAATAAATATTTTTCGAAATAAATAAATAATAAATAAATAAAATTTCGAATTAAATAAATAACAAATATTAATCATTTAAATAATTAAATAACTCAAATAATAATTAAATAATTAAATAAAAGTATTTTTCTAATTTTTAGAAAAATAAAATATTAAAAATAAAATTTTAACCCAAAAACACTATTCATCTTCTTCCCCACCTGGGAAAGAAGATCAAACGCACTACTGTTCATCGTCTTCCTCATGAAGAACACGAAGAACACGATGAATGCTCCTCGCCGGCAATGGCGGTTTCCGACGCCGGCCGCCGTCCGCCGCCGCCGCCGACCAATTTTCCGGCAACACTTACGTAGCCCAGAAAATTCCCAGAAAAACCTATTTCGACTCTAATTCACGTTTTAAACACAATGGCAATGCCAGTTTTTACCAAAAACGTACCGAACAAGTTTTCCGGCGAAAATAAATTTTACGACGAAAATTAAAACTCCACAGAAAAATCTGGAAAAATTATATAACAAACTATAACTTACAATCAACCTAACCAGCAATTCAGAATCATAAAATACCCAAGAACTCGCCGGAAATAAAATTCACAAAAACCGACCGAAATTTTCCGGCGATCCAAATCATGATCAATTCTAACACTTTTATACATGATTCGACTCTAAACAATGTCCTAAGCATGATTCTAACATTCATACAATCAAACAATCACTCAAACAGAAATTCGATCAAAAATTTTAAAAATGGGTTTTTAAAAATCAACATCATCCGATCATGGTTTTATACGTTTGATAGCTTAAATTGATGCTGTGATTACCAGGAATTCATATATGGAATTGCATGCAAGATTGGACTAGTTTCTAGAAATCAAAATTTTTAAAAATCTTCACAGTGTGTGTATGTGTGTGTAAACGTGTGTGTGCGTGTGTTAGTGTGTGTGTGTTTAGAGAATTAAGAAAAATAATTGCTAAAAAGAAAGAAAAACGTACCTTGGTTACTAATTAACGAATCAACTTTAGCTATTTATACTTTTTAAAAATTACTACCCGCAATTTATATATTTGTTTCGTAAAATCTATTTATACGATAGAAAAAAAATATATCTATAACGAATCTTTCGTGTCGTTTAAAAGAATTTCAAAATTCGATACTTTGTAACTCAAAAATTTAAGAAACGAATGAAACATACTAGCACGTATCGTTTATTTATTTAAAATAATAAACTTATATTAAAATAGTAATCAAATCATACCTCTTTGAAAAGAAATCGTATCTACAATAATTTTAATAATACGTACAATTTAAACAATTAAACACATAACATTTAATATTACACATAATTTCTAATTTAACGATGGAAATGCATCAAACTGGAACCTATTATTATTATAACTTCTTATTCAACTAATATATCCGCTTCTAATATTACGAATGTTACACTAGGCTTGTACTTAACATCGAATTCTCCTACTTTGATTGCCCACTGCCTTCCATTGGCTTTCGGGCTATGCAATATGTTTCTTCAGCGGGTGTTCCATCAGGACTTCAACGTTTGTCTTTATCCAGGGTCCTTCAAGGACTTAAACTCTTATCTGCTGTAACCTAACTCTACCATTGGGGTATGCATTCGTTTGTTTTCATTCGTGTATTCTTTTATTTTCGGTACTTGGTCTTCTTTGACTCACACATCAGGTGCTTGGCACTAAATAAAATCAGGTGTATATCTCTTAAGCAAAGATACATGGAAAATGTTGTGGATATGGCGCATGGATGGGGGTAATGCCAACTCATAAGCAACTCTTCCCACGCGTCCTAAAATCTCAAATGGTCCAACAAATTTGGGGCTAAGTTTTCCCTTTTTCCCGAATCTGGATAAACCTTTCCAAGGTGATACTTTCAGCAGCACTGGCTCTCCTATCTGAAATTCTATATCCTTCCTTTTTAAATCTGCATATTTTCTTTGTCTGTTCTGAGCAGCTTGGATCCTTTTTCGAATAAGCTCTATTGATTCTTTAGTTTGCTGAATTATCTCCGGACCCAAAATTTTTCGTTCACCAACTTCATCCCAATATACCGGAGATCGACAACGTCTTCCATACAAAGCTTCATAGGGAGGCATGCCAATACTTGCGTGATAACTATTATTGTACGAGAATTCTACCAAAGGTAAATGGTCATCCCAATTTCCTTCAAAATCCACTGCACACACCCGAAGCATATCTTCAATTGTTTGAATGGTTCTTTCGCTCTGTCCATCTGTCTGAGGATGATATGCAGTGCTCATGTTTAACTTGGTTCCTAAACTTTCTTGAAATTTTCTCCAAAATCTTGAGTTAAACCTTGGGTCTCGATCTGACACGATTGATACTGGAACTCCATGACGCATTACAATTTCTTTGAGATAAAGTTTGACCAATTTATCCATTGAAAACCTTTCATTGATTGGAAGAAAATGCGCTGATTTCGTTAATCGATCTACGACAACCCAAATTGCATCGTGGTTTGCTCTTGTCTTTGGTAGACCTACTACAAAATCCATGGCAATCTGTTCCCATTTCCATTCGGGAATTTCCAATGGTTGTAACAAACCACTGGGTCTCTGATGTTCTGCTTTTACTCTTTGACATGTATATCACTTACTGACCCATTCTGCTACTTCCCTTTTCATATCCGGCCACCAATAATTTTCTTTTAAATCTCGATACATCTTCGTACTTCCGGGGTGAATTGAAAACTTTGAATTATGTGCTTCATGTAAAATCTCATCTTTCAATTCCTGTACGTTTGGCACCCAAATCCTCGAGGAAAAACGTAAGATTCCTTTATCATCCTTTTGGCTACTCAATTCCTCTCCTGTTAGACTTTCAGTATTCTGGTTCATCACTTCTTCTTGACATTTCCTAATCTTTTCCAACAACTCTGGTTGAAACGTCATCGTATATAACATCTCATTGGCTGAATCAGGCATTCGTATATCAATTTCCATTTTCTCAAATTCCACTTGTAACTTTTCTTGTATCGTTAGCAAATTCAGTCTTTCTTTCCGGCTCAATGCATCCGCTACAACATTAGCCTTCCCTGGATGATAGTTGATACTGCAATCATAATCTTTGATCAATTCTAGCCATCTTCGTTGTCTCATGTTTAACTCTTTTTGAGTAAATATATATTTTAAGCTCTTGTGGTCTGTGAAAATCTCGCACTTCTCTCCATATAAATAATGTCTCCAAAGCTTGAGTGCAAAAACTATCGCAGCTAACTCCAAATCATGTGTTGGGTATTTTTGCTCGTGTTCTTTCAACTGCCTTGAAGCATACGCAATCACCTTCCCATGTTGCATTAATACACACCCCAATCCTCGTTGAGATGCGTCACTGTAGATCACAAAATTCCCTTGTTCATCTGGTAATGCTAAAACTGGAGCAGTTACCAATCTCTTTTTCAGTTCCTGAAAACTTTCTTCACATTTCTCATTCCATTCAAACTTCTGATTCTTCCGGGTAAGTTTAGTCAAAGGAGTAGCTATCTTAGCAAAATCTTTCACAAATCTTCTATAATAACCTGCCAATCCCATGAAACTTCTTACCTCAGTTGGTGTCCTTGGTCTCTCCCAATTCGTCACTGCTTCAATCTTAGTTGGATCTACTTTAATTCCATCTTTACCAACTACATGTCCAAGAAACTGTACTTCTCTTAACCAAAATTCGCATTTCGAAAACTTTGCATATAATCTTTCTTTCCTTAGAATCTCTAGTGCAATCCTTAAATGTTGTGCGTGATCTTCTGCTGTCCGTGAATAGATCAAGATGTCATCAATAAATACTATCACGCATTTGTCCAAATATTTCTTGAACACTCTATTCATCAAATCCATAAAAGCTGCGGGCGCATTTGTTAAACCAAAAGCCATTACTAGAAACTCATAATGTCCATATCTTGTTCTAAATGCCGTCTTAGGAATATCTTCCATCTTCACTTTTAATTGGTGGTAGCCTGAACGTAAATCAACCTTTGAAAAGTACTTGGCACCCTTCAATTGATCAAACAAATCATCAATCCTCGGTAAAGGATATCTATTCTTGATAGTTAATTTGTTCAATTCCCTATAATCAATGCATAGCCTCATGCTACCATCCTTCTTCTTTACGAACAACACTGGTGCACCCCACGGGGATGTACTGGGTCTGATTACTCCTTTTTCCAACAGATCTGACAGTTGTATGGCCAACTCTTTAAGTTCTACTGGTGCCATCCGATACGGAGCTTTCGAAACTGGTTCTGTGCCAGGAGCTAAATCAATGCTGAACTCTATTTCTCTGTCTGGAGGCAATCCTGGAAGTTCATCTGGAAACACATCTTGGAATTCGTTCACCACTTGAATTTCTTCTATCTTAGGAGCCAAATAAGCCTCACATCCTTTACGCATCAGTTTCTTAGCTTGCATTATAGTTAAAAATTCCTTGTGTTGTAATTTTCCTTGGAAAATAACTTCTACGCCCTCTGGGGTTTGCAACGTTACTCTCTTCTTCTTACAATCTATCTGGGCATTATAAGATGCTAGCCAGTCCATTCCTAGGATTACGTCAAATTCTCCTAACTCAAAAGGTATTAAATCGGCAGAAAATGAATATCCTAGTATATCTATGGCGCATCGAGGACAAACTTGATTTACTAACACTTTATGTTGATCAGCTGTTTCTATCATTAAAATCTCATCCAAAAATTCAACTTTCCATTTCGTTTTAAACAAAAATTCCTTAGACACAAAAGATTTACTTGCACCAGAATCAAATAAAACTTTAGCATCCACTGTATTGACAGGAAATGTACCTGTGACTACATCCTTGCTTTTACCGGTATCTTTCCTTGACATGTTGTATGTCCTTGCAGTCCGCTGTTGGTTTGCTTTCATCATATTGTTTGCTGCCACAGGAACCTTGCAATCCTTTGTAATATGTCCAGTCTTTCCACACTTAAAGCACTTATTTCCCACCTTCTGACCACTGCACTCATTTGCAAAATGTCCCTTATCTCCACACTTATAACATGTAATGTTGACCTTGCACTTTCCTGGAGCATGATTCTGATTACAATCCCTGCATCTTGATAATGGTGGTCTCTGCTGATTATTATTCTGGAAATGACTTCCTTGAGTATTCTGGGGAACATTCCTTGTTTCTGGCTTCTTATAATTCATATTCCTTCCTTGCTGAAATCCTGGTTTCCTATTAGGAGCTGTCTGATGATTTCTTGCATAATGACTTGTAGTCTCAGTAACCTCAAACTTCCTCTTAAGCCCATCCTTCTCTCTCTGTTGTGCATTACTTTCTCCTTCGGCGATCATGGCCTTCTGTACTATTCCTGCATAAGTAGTCAGTTCCAATATTGCCAATTTTCCTCTTATCCAAGCTTTCAGTCCTTGCTGGAATCTCATTGCCCTCTTTTCATCCGTATTCACATACTCTGGCACAAATCTGGATAATTCTGTGAATCTGGTCTCATACTCTGCTACACTCTTATCACCTTGCTTCAATTCTAAGAACTCCAACTCCATCCTACTTTTCATATAACGAGGATAGTATTTCTCCAAAAACAACTCTGTAAATCTTTCCCACGTAATATTCTCCTCTTCTTCCAAAGCCTTAACTGAATCCCACCAGTAATTTGCTTCATTCTTCAAAAAGTAACTGTCTTCTGATTTTCTTCTACCTTTACTAGCTCAAATGCTTTCTCTATCTCTTTCAGCCAAGTCATGGCCTCAATCGGATCATCTGAACCCTTGAACTCTGGCGGCTTAACAGATTGAAATGATTTGAAGGTAACAGCGGGATTTACATGATGTTGTTGTTGCTGAAGTTGTAATTGCATTTGCTGCTGCTGCTGAGCAATTGTATCATTCTGCTGCTGCATCATATCCATCATTCGAGCTAAAACTGGATCCATCTGACTATTGCTATTTCCAGCAGTAGTAGTATTTTTCTTTGGAGGCATTGTTCTGATAATAAACAAACAAATTTTTATTTATTTTTGTAAATTTTGTTTGTTATTATAAGATTTGCAAACAAAGAAATCTAGATACTGAAACTAGAAATAAAACTAATCCATAACTGAGAAAGTATATCCACTAAACCAAAAGCTTATATAACATAAGAACATTCTCGATAATCCATGGTTTCCACAAAACAACATCTAAGTCAACAAGATGGCCCAACCAACAGCAGATACAAACATCTGATATACAATCCAAAAGACTGACCCGTAAGGTCTAACTATATAACATGGCATCAACTACATCAAAATACAACATACTGCCTATACATATACTAGAGAAACATCTAAGTCCAAAAGATCAGGATCTAAGTAATCACTCTTGGGGAGCACGGGAACTGGCCTCAGCAGGGTCCAACATCTGCATCAACTCTCTATTCTGACCAAGCAGGAAATCTCTTTCCTTAGCCATATCAGTAAAAACATGATATGGAACAGGAGCGGGTCCTCTCATCTCAGGAGGTGACACAGAACAAGCAGAGGGGGCTGAAGCAACTGGCGATACAAAAGATGTGGGAATCGCCCTCAAGGGTACTGGCATAAGAACAGGAGCTGGTATGATAGCTAAAGGTCCATAAGTGGTATCTATCTCAGGAGAAACTGGAACTGGGTACTCTGGCTCAACTGGAACTGACACTGGGTGCTCAGACTCATCACTAATCTCCATGGAAGGATCATCCTCCTCTCCAGGGGTCTCCATCTCAAACTCAGTATCACTCTCAACATCAATGATCTCAATCTCTCCCTCAGAGTCACTCGATATCTCAATAATCTCAACACTTGATAGAGACTCTGTCGATCCACCAGAACTCGAACTGCCACTAGGTGTCTCAGGAAACTGCAATTACATAATATCCATAAGTTCTAATTAGTAGCTTATCATAATAATATTAATTAGTTAAGATTGACTCCAGCAATCTCAACTCAAACCCGTTGTGAGTTTGATTAATCGTGACTACACTATCTATATCTGTCTATCCTTATCTTATATTCAATTTTCCTATTATTGTTTTTATTTGCCAAAACTGTTGCTCTGATACCAACTTGTGACGCCCCGGAAACCCGGTGCCACTAGAAATAATAGAATAATAAATAAAGACTAACACGACCCCACAAGGTAGGACCGTCAACAGTTCATGGCATCAAAACAATACTACTTAAACAAAAGTTATTACAATATCTTATGCTATCAGTACATCTTCGAGAAGAGGATTCCTGATAACCAAATGTCTAGATGATATTACAACGTGAATTCGGATTTAAATTCTTCAACTAGTTATTACATAACTTAACAACTAAAAGTACGGCACACCTGGATGGGAAACACAGGGTATCTATACCGTCCTGAAGTCTGCTTACGGGTGGTTTGGTAAGTACGAGCCATCTGAAAAGTAAAGTAGTTTTGCAAGAGTGAGCGAAGACGCTCAGCAAGTATATGAAAATATTTAACACTATATATACACCAATTCCTGTAAAAGAAATGATATATCCATAGCAACAGAGTTTAAATTTTTGTAACAGTATCTTTTATTAAAGCAACAATATTTCCTGCCAAAACTTAAATTTTTCCCTTAAGTAATATGTGGAATATCAACAGTTGCAAGAGTTAAGCCGATGATCAGTCCTGCTTAACCCAAAAACCATGCACACATGATGTACAGGCTATAAAAATATGGATCCTGATGGCACTTATTGCTATTGGCCTTAGGCATGTTGGTCGGGGTCAACTGACAATCAGTGTATCCCATCTTGACAAATGCGTCATGAAATAGAATATCAACAGAAGCTCCATTGTCTATCAAGACTCGCTTCACCTCCGAGTTTCCAATCACAGGGGTTATGACCAACGGGTCATAATGGGGGAACTTCACCCGTTCGAGCTCTGAGTTATCAAAACCAATCGCTATTTCAATCCTAGCACGTTTCGGGGCCTCTCCCACGATGTGCATCACTTCTCTGGAATATGCCTTTCGAGAGTTTCGAGTTGTGCCGGCCGTTGTCGGGCCTCCCCAAATCATGTTGATAATTGGCCCTCGGGGCTGTGGGTTTTGATCACGATCATTGTCCCTTCTGTCATTATCTCTCCTATCATAATCCCTTCTCTGGGTTCCACGATCTTCACCCTTCGTGAACTTGATTAGCTTTCCTTTCCAGATCAAGAATTCAATCTCGTCCTTCAACTGCCTACAATCATCTGTATCATGTCCCACATCTCTGTGGAACCTACAGTACTGATCCTTGTTTCTCTTTGTGGGGTCACCCCTGAGTGGCATCAGCCATCGAAAATCCTTATCCTTCTTGATATCTAATAAGATCTAGGTCCTAGGAGCATTTAACCTTGCATAATCAGAAAATCTTGGTCCCAAACTCTTCTTTGGTGGTGACTTAGAGTCCTTTCTAGTCCGGGGATACTTGTCCCTAGCGTCATACTCTTGCTCTTGCTTTCGCTTCTTTCAGTCATTGGTACCCTTTCCATTACCTACTGCGGCCTCTTTCTTCATGTTATCCTCAACTTTGATATACTTATCAGCCCTTCGCTGGAGTTCAGCCATATTCTCAAGGGGATGCTTTGCCAAAGACCTTTTGAAGAATAGATCAGTGGTTCCATGCTCTAGGGCTACCATTGCCACCTTATTCTCCAAGTCAGTAATATTTATGGTCTCCTTAGTGAATCGCTTGAGGTAATCCCTTAGATTTTCATTCTTTCCCTGCACCACATATATAAAGGATGCAAAGCTTTTCTCATGAACTCTCCCGCTAATGAATTGGCTAACAAAAGCATCACTCAACTCTTTAAAAGAGCCAATCGAATTCGCAGGTAACCAGCTATACCATCTTTGAGCCATGCCCGACAGGGTTTGGGGGAACGCCCTACACTTTAAAGCATTGCTTGCAGGATGCAACATCAGTTCATTTGTGAACGTCCTGACGTGATTTGCGGGATCTACTGTTCCATCATAAGCCTTGATTGTCGACATCTTGAACTTCTTTGAAATACGAGCATTCATCACCTCCTTAGTAAACGGGGGTGTGGGATCATCAGGATCTCCAAGTGGTATCAGATCTTTGGGGTTACCCCTGGGGGTTTCCACCCTTGTTGTTATTCCAGTTAGGACATCAGCCCTTTCTGTCTCCTTGAAGACCTCTCCAAGTCGATAATGGGAATCCTCCCTGTGGTTGGAGGAGGCTGAGTTTGATTCAATCTAGCTTGTTCTCTCGCCATATCATCCTTCAACTTTATGATCTCTTGATCCTCTCAGCAGTTGTCAAGGGGGGTCCATCATGGACAGTTTGAGTCCTCCTTCGAGGTTCTCTGCTAGCATGTCGCCTCCTTGGGGGCTCATCACGATCGTTATTCTCAGATGATGATGAATTGTCAGTATAAGGACCATAGTAGTCATCATATTCTCGATCTCGGATCTGTAAGGCATGACCGCTTGGTCTAGGGTCCCTTTGTTGAGAGGGATAATTGGGCAGACCATACATCGGGTTGGTATTCACGGGGAGATCCGTAGTGTGGATCTGTACTCCCGGTGGTAGCGGATGAGTGGGATTAACAAGAGGAGAGACCACCATTTGAAGAGGGTCGGTTTCTTGACTTGGATGGACGACCATAGGTAACGTACTCTCAGCATGGGGAATCGTTCCTATAAGTTGAGAAACTTGAGGTTGGGTGATCACCCCTTTTGTTGGGGGCACTTGTTCAGTGACGTGCGGAGCAGAGCGGAGGGGTATGGCCTCGGTAGAGGTCGGTGCTGTTCTTCGTGTTTGAACCATGGTTGATGTTCATTTCCCACAGATGGCACCAAATGTTGTGGAATAAAAATGAGGGTTTGTATGTATTTAATGCTAGGGTTCGTGAGCTTCGTGCTTTAATGGTTGTTTTTGCGTTTGAGACTAAACGGTCCTCACAAGATGCCTACGTTTCTCTGTATTGCTAGAGAATGAAGCCAACGTAGTTCTGAGAATGAGGGGTCAGGCCCTTATATCGGCTGCGGGAGCCTTAGAATTATGGTAGGATTCGGAGACTTGGTGGGCAAGCCACCTCCTTGAGGAAGGTTCTAGACTTCTTCCTTGTAGGAAACAGTTTCCATGTTGAATTGGGTGCCTTAGAGGCTACTCCTAGTGATATTGTTTCCTTGTTTGACTCTTATTGCTGAGCTGTTTATCTCCTCCAATATTAATTACGAATTTAATATTGTAATTAGGGGTTTGGGCCCCACATTTGGACCATGTTGGGTCTAATTAATGCTACATTAAATATGTCTTTAGGGCTTTACTTTTAGCCCATATCAACAGGGCTCCAAAGCACACACCAAAAGTCCCCATCTTTCCACCTTAGGGCGCACCCTATATGTCTAAGAAGGGTGTTTAAATCCAGGCAAACCCTTGGGGGCCTTCTACGACGGACATCCCCCTCCTAAGATACGACAGGAGGGAATTCTTCAATAGAACTTGGAAAACCAGCCTCAGTAGAAATCTTCAACATGTTTCCATCATTTTAGGGCGCGTCCTCCTTGTAGGAAAGAAGAGGGCGTGGCCTGACTCCTCTACTTGCCTAAACCCTAATTTAATCCTGAAAATCCCCAAATTGAACCCGGATATGACCCGAATCCATTTTAGAATACCCAAAACGAATTTTGGCTATAACAACTACCCCCCAATTCCATATGAAATCAAAGATAAAATATGGAATTTTGGATGAGAACTTCAAATCGTCTTTTACAAACCCCCCATGGCGTGTGTTAGTGTATACTGAAAGTATTTATTTGAAGTATATACATTTATTTCTAGCCAGTTTTATTGAGAATCATTTAAATGTTTACATGTTGTCTAATATTATATGTTGTGGACAATCTAGTATCAAATGGGATACAAAATATTAGATTGTTAAATACGGTTTATATAATATAATAAGGTTCACAGCACAGGTGGTATTAGACAATCCACTGGTATGGCTGTAGTATTATTTAGAATAGTTTATATTGACTATTAAATAATACTAGTATACTTTGTGTATATTGAACATGATCAAATTTAGAATTGTTCCCTTATACTGATTAAGAAGGTGAACTAAGATTCTATGCTATTATTAATGCTTAGGTTCTTAATCCGGATATAGTAATTGACACGTGTATATTATTTACATGCTTTGATTTATATATGAAATAATTCTTTTGAATTATATCAATATATTTTGGGTGATGGAATTATATACACGGTGAATATTATTTATAGAAGGAATCCATGTCCTGATAATATTCGGGTTAATGATGTCCCCTTGAAAGCTCACAAAAGATTTAATTATGTGAAACCCTGCAGGTGGATTTATTTCGGCATAATTAAATAAATGTTGAGTGGATGATAAAGGATAAAAGATATTAATTAAATGAATTATCAGTAACTTCTCCGCTGATGGTAACTTCTCCGCTGATGGTGTCATCTAGCTCCGTAAATAATTTCTTGTGACCGCACATGTGGTTGCTGGCACCGGAATCAAGATACCAAATATTCTTCTTGCCTTCTTCATCTCCTTTGTAAGTGAGGAACATAGCAGACCCCACATCTTTATCTTCTTTTGCTGCTGCAAAATGACTTCGTTCTTCTACCTTCGGTGATCTACACTCATAACTGAAGTGACCATATTTGTTACAATTATAACATTGTAATTGAGAATTATCACCTCGTTGTTGGAATCCGCCTCTTCCTCGACCTCTGAAATTTTGACCATGACCAGATGGTTGATAACCTTGAGAATTCTGGCCTCTGTTGAAAGATTGTCTTCCACGTCCTTGTCCACCTTGGTAGCAACCTCTATAGCTACCTCTGCCATGTGAAGAACTGCTATTGCCAGAACTGTCACCGATGGATACTTTACTTTGAAAACGAAATGAAAAGAAATGGCAAAAGTCTCGATGATGTTCGGGTCATGGAAAAGCTCCTTCGCTCGCTAACAAGAAAATTTGATTATGTTGTTACTGCTATCGAGGAGTCGAAAGATTTGTCCACAATTTCTATTGATGAGCTAGTTGGTTCACTTCAGGCGCATGAGCAGTGGATGAACCAATATGATGATGCAAGCCATTTCGAAAAGGCGTTGCAAAGTAAAGTATCCATCGGTAACAGTTCTGGCAGTAGCAGTTCTTCACATGGCAGAGGTGGCTATAGAGGTGGCTACCAAGGTGGACAAGGACGTGGAAGACAATCTTTCAACAGAGGCCAGAATTCTCAAGGTTATCAACCATCTGGTCATGGTCAAAATTTCAGAGGTCGAGGAAGAGGTGGATTCCAACAACGAGGTGATAAGTCTCAATTACAATGTTATAATTGAAATAAATGTGGTCACTTCAGTTACGAGTGTAGATCACCAAAGGTAGAAGAATGAAGTCATTTTGTAGCAGCAAAAGAAGATAAAGATGTGGGGTCTGCTATGTTCCTCACTTACAAAGGAGATGAAGAAGGAAAGAAGAATATTTGGTATCTTGATTCCAGTGCCAGCAACCATATGTGCGGTCACAAGGAATTATTTACGGAGCTAGACGACACCATCAGCGGAGAAGTTACTTTTGGTGACTCGTCAAACCCAGGTGAGGAACATTGGAGTGCAGTAAAAACTATACTAAAGTACCTGAGAAGGACTAAGGAGTATATGTTAATTTACAAGGACTCAGATCTGTTTCCTTTGGGATATACTGATTCAGATTTTCAATCAGATAGGGATAGGAGGAAATCAACCTCGGGATATGTTTTTAATTTGGGAGGTGGAGCCGTTATATGGAGGAGTGTAAAGTATAAATGGATTGCAGAATCCACCATGGAAGCCGAGTACGTGGCGGCCTCTAGGGATGGGCATTCATCCCGGCCCGCCCGATCCCGATCCGATCCCCGCCCCGCTTGGGGCGGGGACAATTTTCAAAAAAAATCGGGGAGCGGGCCGGGGCCGGAATTTTATGTCTCCCCGGCCCGATCCCCGACCCCCGCCCCGATTCGTCCCCGACTCGATTTCACCACATTAATATATATATATATATATATATATATATATATATAATATATATATATATATATATATATATATATAATCATATATTAATATATACGAATTTCCAATACTTTATATTAGAAATAAAATGATATTTTAATCTTATATTTTTTTCTTTCTAGTAGTTAAATAACTTCATTTCCATGTTATTTATAATTGTTTATTTAATTAATATTTTTTTATCTTTATTTAGTGCTTAAAAAATTGTTTCAAACTCACTAGTTAGTGTTTAAAATTGTTTACAATGTTATTTTTTGTTTAAAATGAAATTCCCCAATTCCCCGCGGGGATCCTCGTTACCCGTTCGGGCCGGGGACGGGGAATAAAAAATAATCCCCGATGGGGATCGGGCCGGGGACGGGGATCGGGTTTAAATTCGGGGATGGGGGCGGGGATAGCACTCCCCGGCCCCGAAGTGCCCCGATGCCCATCCCTAGCGGCCTCTGAGGCTGCAAAAGAGGCTGTATGGTTCAGGAACTTCCTTTTGGACTTGGATGTGGTACCTAATTTGCCTAGGAGTTTGACAGTGTATTGTGATAACACTGGTGCTGTGGCAAATTCGAAGGAACCGCGAGATCACAAAATAGCTAAATATATTGAACGTAAGTATCATCTCATACGAGGAATCGTAAAGTGAGAAGATATAGTTGTGGCTCACATATCATCAAAAGACAACCGGACAGATCCTTTCACGAAGAGCTTGCCAGCCAAGGTTTTTTATAGGCATGTGGAAACGATAGGAGTCAGATGGATGGACACATAGTTTTTTTTGTAATAGTGGATTAAATAAACACTGATACACTCATAGAATATTTTGAGTATAAGTGGGAGATTGTTAGTGTATATTGAAAATATTTATTTGAAGTATATACATTTATTTCTGGCCAGTTTTGTTGAGAATCATTTAAATGTTTACATGCTGTCTAATATTATATATTGTGGACAATCTAGTATCAAATGGGATACAGAATATTAGATTGTTAAATACGGTTTATATAATATAATAAGGTTCGTAGCACAGGTGGTATTGGACAATCCACTGGTATGGCTGTAGTATTATTTAGAATAGTTTATATTGACTATTAAATAATACTAGGATACTTTGTGTATATTGAAAAGGATCAAATTTAGAATTGTTCCCTTATACTGATTAAGAAGGTGAACTAAGATTCTATGCTATTATTAATGCTTAGGTTCTTAATCCGGATAAAGTAATTGACATGTGTGATTAATTACATGCTTTGATTTATATATGAAATAATTCTTTTGAATTATATCAATTTATTGTGGGTGATGGAATTATATACATGGTGAATATTATTTATAGAAGGAATCCATGTCCTGATAATATACGGGTTAATGATGTCCCCTTGAAAGCTCAAAAAGATTTAATTATGGGAAACCCTGCAGGTGGATTTATTCCGGCATAATGAAATAAAGGTTGAGTGGATGATCAAGGATAAAAGATATTAATTAAATGAATTATCAGTAATTAATTTAATTAATGGACATGCGATATTTTAAACATGGGGAATTTAATCAGCAAATAATAAAGGAGCCGATTTAATTAATTAAACAAATTACCGGAATTTGGTGGGTGGCGCAATATTAATTATTTGGTGGAATTAATTAATATTAATGATAAAGGGCTTGGCCCAAGTTATCATTAGAAGGCCCGATCCAATTTACTCCTTGATCCCTATTGTAGCCTATAAATACTCATTATGTCTCCAAGAATAATGGTTCTGAATTCTAGAGCTTGGAGGCTGAACCTTGAAGGAACGAAGGCCACACTTCGTTCAAGGGAGTAAGGGAATACCATAGAAGATAATGGATTTGAATCGCTTGCGCCGTAGCGATTAAGGTAAATCTTCTAACCTCCTTTGTTATCACTAAACGGGTTAAACACAAATCACTATGATCCAAAGGTACCAACAGGCGCGCCCTAACATGAAGGCGCGTCCTTTGAATTCTAAACGACTTCACAGCTGTCATCCATTGTGTTTTCCTATCCTCTATAAATACCCCTTCTCTCTTATTTTACTCTTTTTACTTTCTCTCTCTTCGAACAATTTCTTTTCCACAAATCTCGTTCTTCAACTTGAAAGGTACATTTCTATGTCTTTATTTCACGTTTTAACGGTATAAACTGTTGTATTTGACGATTTGACTGTTCATGTTCGTCTCTGTTCTTCATTTTTCCAATGTATGTATACATGTATGTATTACCATTTGATTTTACTTTACTGCAATTCTTCTCCCACATAATGTTTCTGAAAAAATATCACTGTTAATCAACCTTAGCTTGTAATTCCAAGGGCGCGCCTCCTACACAGGGCGCGCCTTGAATTCCTCTGACACCACGATTTAGTCGCATTTAGAAATCAATTCTTCATGACCTTTCTAGAACACGCCTTTGGTTTCAAAGAAAGACGTGTAGAAAAAATTCTCCTGCTTATTCCTTTCTTGGGCGCGCCCTTAGTGCTTTTATTTTAATTTTGCAGCTGGAGGGCGCGCCTTCTCCATTCCATCCTTTTAAGGAGTTTAATAGATGCATTAGAATTTAGTCCCCTATACCAGCTCCTCTTCCTCCAAATCATTACAGGCCTCTTTTCTCGTTTGTTTCTTCAGAAGATCAGGCGCGCCTTATTGAAGATTTTGATGATGAAAGAATGAGTTTCTCAAGTGAAGATTCCCTCGATAATATTCCTTTAAGTCATCGTCTTAAACACAAGAAAATTCATCAATCTTCCAAAGAATCCCAGTCTCCACCGAGTGCGAGCAATCCTTTCGCATCTCAAAATTCTATAGATGACAGTGAATTTATTCCTGATTCTCCTAGCTCAATGGATATGCATCCCTTAGATTCTTACACTTCCTCCGAGGGCGCGCCCTCATCTTCTTCATATCTTAGGAATACTCCAGAACCTGTGTCTCCCCCTTCATCTCCTATCCCTTTTGAACACGGGGAGGTTCTCGAAGAGGAAATTGATATCGAGTGGGGAAGAAACGAAGACATGCCTGAAAAAGAGAAGAATCAGTATAGAAAAAACGTGGCAAGCTAGCCTGTGTGGGAATCACATCCATTGCTACAGATGAAGAAGTAGAATGGTCCATGAAGTACTATGGTCAGGAAGGTCTTTGGGCGATCCCTCACCCTCATCATATTCCTCATATTTTCAACTACGGGGGAAGTTTCAGAATTCCAAGGATGGTTTTAAGTCCAAGGCTTGTAGCTCTTGGTGTAGGCGCGCCTTTGCACCCATATCTTCAACAAATATTAGAATGGTATGATATAGCACCCATCCAACTTTCCCCTAGCAGCTACAAACTTGTACTAGCCTTGTTTATTCTCTATCACGATCTCAGATTTGAAGCTCCCTCTATGCCTGAGGTTAGCTACTTCTTCAGTATTCGGCAATCCAATATTGGTTACTATTACTTAGTAATCAAAAAACCTCACAACAATAAAGGTTTTTCTGAAGGGAGAATCACCCACATTAAGCGATGGAAGGAACCCTACTTCTTTATCTGGGATGTCCCTCGAGTTCGCTTATAATTCAACACAAATCCTCGTAAGTGAGGGCGCGCCCTGAACCTAATTCTTTATTCTTTCTTTCCCCGTTCTTTATTATTGTTCTTGACTAACCTTAGGTCTAAAACAGATAGACGAGTTCCAAAGACAATCCAGGGCGCGGCTTCATCTAGGGCGAAAGCCGTCCTTAAGGTTGCAACAGAAAGGTTCAACCTTCAAACTTTGATCATAGAAGAGAATCTAAATAGAGTTGGAATTCTATCAGATAGAGTCGGCTCTATCTGCAAATTCAGAAGATTCAAAAATGGCATTCCTGTACCGACTTCTTCTTCTAGTAGTGAAAATGAAAATTCTGATTCTGAGCAGGATGAAGTTATAAAATTATAGATTATGGCGCGCCCTAACCTTTTAGTCTTGCATTTGTTACCTTTATCTTTTACTTGGTATACTGCACCTTTTTCTGTATATTTTGTATGAGGGTGCGGCCTAATATTATTTCCTTGTGCAGATATGGCTCCTACGATTCCAAGTGGCTTTGGCGCCACAAAGAAAAGTGATGACAAGGTGGGTACTTCTGATCCCAGGGCGCGCCATGTGCAGAAAAAAGACAACAGCAAAAAGGATGTAACCCCTTCTATTGAGACCTTAAAAAGGAATGCTGGGTTCTTAAGGAACCTGTTGTTGAGATGAACAAGAGGTAGAGGACTGAGGGCACGCCCTCGTATGTGGAAACTCTTATTGGTCCAACATCAGCCTTGTTCATTGGGATCGATCAGGTCCAAGCCTGGCAGAATCTAAATGTTGAGGACGAGGTCCATTACATAATTCAGGCTTCGTCTCAATTACTGATAAAGAGAAACTTCATCTCAACAAGCTTGAAGCTGAAAACAGAAAATATTCAAAGTTGATCGTGTAAAACGACAACATGTGGAAGAAAGACTTGGATGCTGTGAAGGCTGACAACTCCGTTCTTAAGGATGAGCTGAAAGAATCATTCGATCACCGTCAACTCCTTTGTTACAAGAATGATCAGTTAGAGAAAGAAATGGAAGATTTGAAAACACAGCTGGATTCCTTAGAAATCGAAAAGGCTGGCTACGTTAAAGAGAAACAACGTATAGATGATGAGTCTTTTCAAAAATGCTTCGACTTCTACTTGTTGGGCTTCCTGGCAAATGATCCTGATTATGACTGGGAGAAGAAATCTGGTGCAAAGAGCGCTGTGGATATAGCTGAATTCAAAGTTAAAAATGCTAATGCCATTAAGGCAAAAAGAATCGAGTTGGGGCTGGAAAAGGACCCAGAGGGCGCGCCCTCGACTGAAGACATACCTCAAACTCACCCCCAAGATTCTCAGAATTCTCCACCTGAAGCCAATCCTGCCCAAGACTCAACTCTTAAAGTAGTCACTCCTCTCACCATTGTTCGTCCAATTAACACTCAGGACGCGTCCTCTACAGCTTCTAAGGGCGCGCCCTAGAGTTGTCATTCTTCACCTACTATCATTTGAAACTTTGCTTTGAATTTAATCAAATTTTAAGGTGTGGGTCCTTTGTAAAACCCTGCATGTTGTACTTAAGTATCCTGCATGTTTTTGCTAACTTTGAAAAGATTGAATTATGTTGTTTTGACTTTTATATGTTGTCTTGAAATTATGTTTTCTTAAATTTCCATGTTAAGTATGATTTTTGCTACTTTAGAATTTTCTTGCTTCTCGTATAATTTCTTGACCACCGAGGACGCGCCTTGTCATAAAGGCGTGGCTTCTTTGAGTCTTCAAATTTCTTATAAACAAATTGTGAATTTTTTGAAGACTTTCTTGTAAAAATTTCTTTTGACTCATGTAAAAATGCTGTCAAATTTCTTCTATGCAAGTTGAGGGCGCGCCCTGCTATATTAGGACACGGCCACTTGATTAAATTTCTTCAATCCTTGAAAAATTCAATAGCAAACAATCTTCTGAAAATGTTCTTTAACCTTCAAGTCAAATCTTCCAAAAACTCAAGTCTCGACAAAGCAAAGGAAGGTGTACATACACTACCCCCAGCTATGGAGAACAATTATTGAAAAGTGTGAAAAAAACAAGCAAGTCTCGACTAAAACTAAGGAAGGCGTATATGCACTACCCCCCTAGACTAGGAGAACAATTATTGATACTAGTCTATAACTTATATATAAGCCTTCCTAAAATAGGGGGCCGAAGCCGCACCCTACTGGTAGTAATTCTTCAAATGTTCCGCATTCCATGCTCTTGGGATTGTGGTGCCACCCAAGTCTTCCAGATGATACGTGTCTTCCCAGATAATAGACCTGATCTTGTAAGGTCCTTCCCAATTTGGACCAAAAATACCATGAGCAGCAACTCTTGTATTTGGCATGACTTTTCGAAGAACCAAGTCGCCCACTTTGAAAGGATGAGTCTTCACCTTTCTGTTGTAGTACCTTGCAACCCTTTGTTGATAAGTCGCCAACCGTAACTATGAGTTTGCCCTTATCTCTTCCAGGAAATCGAGACTTATACTTTGGTTCACCATATTTGCCTCTTCATCATAGAAATCTCTCCGAAACGACCCTGCTCCAATTTCAACCGGAACCATCGCCTCACATCCATAAGACAACACAAAGGGAGATTCCCCAGTTTAGTCCTTGGAGTTGTTTTATATGACCACAAAACCAAGGGAAGCTTCTCAGGCCAATTCCCCTTACTTTCTTCCAACTTTGTCTTCAAAGTATGTTTTATGATTTTTATTAATAGCCTCCGTCTATCCATTGCTTTGAGGATCATACATATCTGCAAATTCCTTCTTGATTCCCAAGTCATCACACAACTTCCGTAACTCCTTTCTATCGAACGGCTTTCCATTATCTGATATGAGTTTATAGGGAATCCCAAACCTGCACACAATGGAGTTGAACACAAAATCCCTGATTTTATATGCTGTGATTGTGGCCAAGGGCATTGCCTCTGCCCACTTGGTGAAGTAATCTACAGCAACAGCAGCATACTTAACTCCTCCCTTAGCTTTAGGGAGTTCTCCAATGAGATCTATTCCCCACATAGCAAACGGCCACAGACTCATCATGGAGGTCAGAGTAGTAACAGGGCTCGTAGAGTAGTTGACAAACATCTGACATTTATCGCACGCCATAACAAACTCATAGGCATCCTTCTTCATGGTAGGCCAATAATAACCCTGTCTCAACACCTTCATTGCAAACGACCCATCCCCGAGTGATTGCCACAAATCCCTTCATGCACCTCCCTAAGGATGTAGTTACATTCATCTCGATCTATGCACTTAGGAAGTGGTTGGTTGAAACCCCTTTTATATAGAATTCCATCATATTCTACAAATCTTGTTGCTTGATACTGAAGATGCCTTGCTTCAAGCTTCTCACTTGGAAGTAACCCTCCACGAATATATTCTTAAATAGGAGTCATCTAAGTAACTTGTGGAGTCGACTCTATCTCCATGACTTCCACCTCTGGAATACTCGGTACTTCTTGAATCTTCAGAGGAACAGTTCTCAGCAACATAGCATCTTTCTGGGATCCCAACTTGGCTAAGACATATGCACTGCAATTTTCATCCAGGGGAATACATTCCAATCTTACTTCATAAAACTTCTGAATTAACCGATGTGCACATTTCATGTAAAGCTTTGTCCTTGGACCTCTACACTGAAATCCACCCTTGGTTTGCCTAACTACTAACTCAGAATCACTTGATATGATCAAATTTGCTACTTTCATCTCCAAAGCCATCTTCAGCCCATTAATCAAAGCTTCAAACTTCGCATCATTGTTAGTTGCCTCAAACTTAAAGTGAATAGCACTCATAAGCTGGCTTCCTTCCGGAGTTACCAGAATTATACCTGCACCAGCTCCTCCATTGTTCACAGCTCCATCTACATGCAACTCTACCAAGGCTGGGGAACCTCTTCAAGAGGGCACGCCCTCTTGTTTGAGACATCAGGCTCCACCAGCACAAGTGATCATTCTTCATTTTCTAAGTCAAATTCTAAGATGAAATCTTCCAAAGCCTGACCCTTGATAGCAGTTCTTGGTGTATATTCCAAATCAAACTGGCCCAATTCAATTTCCCACTTTAACATTCTTCCAGAAGCCTTAGGTTTATGAAGAATACCTCTAAATAGATAAGCAGTACGAACTTCAATCTTATGAGCTTGAAAGTAGGGACGAAGCTTCCTCGATGCTAGGATTAGGGCGTAAACCAACTTCTCCATGCTAGTGTATCGAGTTTCCGCATCAAGCAAATGCTTGCTCATATAGTAAATCGGGGATTGCTGATAAATCTCCTCTCTTGCCAAGTACAGTATCAAGGTTTCTCCCTCCACGGGTTTGGCCAAGAGTGGAGGGTTTCCCAACTGCTCTTTAATTTTCTGAAAAGCTTCCTCACATTCAGGAGTCCATACAAAATCTTTGGCTGCTCCCTTGATTGCCTTGAAGAATTCTCTACATCTATCCGAGGACTTTGACATAAAACGATTCAAATCTGCTATTCTTCCCACCAAGCTTTGAACTTGATTCACAGTAGAGGGTGATTTCATGTCTAGAAATGCCTTGATCTTTGCTGGATTTGCCTCAATTCTGCGATGATTGACGATAAATCCCAAGAACTTTCCAGATTCCACCCCAAACACACATTTTTGGGGATTCAATTCCATTCTGAACTTCCTCAAGATTTCAAACATCCGCTCCAAATGTTTTACATGGTCTTCTGCCCTCAAGGACTTAACAAGCATATCATCCACGTATACCTCCATGGTTTTTCCGATTAAGTCCTTGAACATCATATTCACCAACCTCTGATAAGTTGCTCCAACATTGATCAAACCAAATGGCATTCTAATGTAACAATACAACCCTCTATCCGTGATGAAAGAAGTATGTTCTTGATCAGGTTCATACATGGGAATTTGGTTGTAGCCTGAATAAGCATCCATGAAATTCAGGAGGGCGTGGCCGACTTTAGCATCCACCAACTGATCAATCCTCAGAAGTGGAAAGCTATACTTAGGGCAAGCCTTGTTCAGATCGGTGAAATCCACAAATGTCATCCATTTTCCATTAGGCTTCTTGACAAGAACCGGATTAGCCAACCAATCTGGATAATATGACTCCTTGATTAATCCAATATCTAGTAGTCTATCAACCTCTTCTTTTAATGCTATAGCTCTTTCTCCACTTACAGGTTGACGTTTCCTGACGTATACCTTTCCTGCTAGGATCTATATTCAGACGATAACACATAACCTTCGGATCAATCCCCACCATATCGGCATGACTCCAAGCAAAGACATCAAGATTATTCAAGAGAAAGTTGGTGAGCATTCCTCTCAACTTGGAATTCAACTGAGACCCAATTTTCAAGACTTTACTCGAATCTTTCTCATCTACCAAAATTGAAATTGTATCCTCTGCAGGACCAGTCTTCTCAACCGGCCGTTGTGTTCTTGGATCAAAATCAAAATCAAAGCTTCGAGGATCTTCAATACGTGTCATATTTGGAGGGCGCGTCTTCTTTAAGAGGGAAGTCTTCCTCAACAAGGGTATGCACTAAACCTTCAAGCAACATTCGCCTACCCTCAATCTGCTCATCTCTAAGATTGATGGAGATAACAACCTCTGAGTCTTCCTCGATTTCTTCTAGAATTCCCTCCTGTAAATCACTGAGTATGTGACACCCCTAGATCCGGGGTCAGGGATCCAGGTCATCACGGTCCAATTTCCATTTAAACATATTATACTCTTGATACTTAATTAATTTAATGACATTATATACACACACTATTGACCCCACACTTATAACAACATACACCAGTCATATGCTCAGAGAACAACATCCATTGTGACGCCCCCAGATCCGGGGTCGGAGATCTAGGCGCTCACGGTCCATTTTCCATTAATAACATACCTGTTCTTGCACATAATATATATAACACAGCCATCGACCCCAAAATAAACTCACACCACACACACACAGGTTAGAGCCTCAGAAACGTCACACATTGATTAAACAGTAATAAAATTATCAGAGTTATTACAGACCGAATTAAATAGTATTTATGCTACCAGCAACACTTCGATATGAAGCGAAGTTGGCGGCTTGAAAGTTTGTTACGATACACTGCCTTGCACAGGTCATACTGATAAATAAAACGAACTAACAAAAGATGCCAACCAATCCGGCTAATGGGGCCTACCGGTGGAATCTCCAGTGCTGGCTCGGGTCTAGTCACCTACTTTCGAGCAGTCTGTCTGGGTCTTGCCATTTCGCTTAGCTGTTGTGTTTGTAAAATTTGAAAACAAGCAAGAGTGAGCAACTATAGCTCAGCAAGAAATATATGTATAAGGTAAGCAATATAACATTTCATATGGTTGGCAGTTATTAAACTTGTTTGTATCAATCAGATATAAAATCACTTGTCATAGTTGATAAATCTCGAAGGTGCAACAATATGTGCCCTCGTTTTCAAATAAACTTGCAGTTCTAGATACTACATTGAGTCAACATCTTTCTCATCAAAATAGAACACTATCAGCAACTCGGCACAAAAGCCTAAGAAGCAATGTCAAAGCATTTTTCCAAAATGGAGGAATGGGACTTAAAGAAAACATAAAACCTGACAAGGATTGACGATGATCAGTCGCCACATCCAAGTCCAATAATCCGCGGGTCTTCTCTACCGGTAGAAGGATAAAAACTACATCCGTAACTATCCCTCGAGTGAAAACTACATCCGTAATCATCCTTCGGCAACACCTGGGCCGGAATAATAATTGATGGACCTCCTGGCTCACGGCCGCTTACACATCCCGGGAATCGTTCGTCAACGGTTCCCACACCTGCCAGAGTCCCATTTTCTTTTCTTTTAAAACTTGATTTTGATTGAAAACAGAGTAATTGAGGTCCGACATCAGTCGACCGATGATTCTTGAAATCATACAAGAAGCAGAATCTGACCGGGGGTTTTCGAAAATGTTTTGAGTTCGAATGAGTTCTAGTTTGAAAGTATTAAAATGTATCTTGGATTAACTTTGTCTTTAAATGATGAACAGTAATTAATAAATAATATTTTAAGATTTAATATTAATAATTAATAAAATAATTAATCGATAAAATAAACTTTTAATCCCAAGATAGGGTTTCGAGTATTTATGAAGATATGAACATAATATTTGAGTATACTCCCCGAATGACCCTTCGGGTTTTTGCAATCTAGATACGATATAATAATATACCGCTCCCCGGTCAATAGTATATACGGACCGCTACGACCTCTATTGCTAGAGTCGTTGTCCGAAGAAAACATTTCAATCTAAGTTCAAGGGGTACAAGCATATATGTACTTATACAATCTCAATTGCATTAATACTTCGATAAACATAGCATTTGATATAATTGAAAACTACAAACACAACAGTGAAAGTCCTTGTATATGGATAAGTTTTGAAAAGTAAACTTGCCTTGGTTTGGTTGGGGTGGTCGAGCGTGCGGATTCGAACGATCTATACATAAGCAATAATCGTTCGTTAGTACCTTAACAATATCTCTTTAATTACGGGGTTTAAGGGGGTACGAAATTAACTCAACGACTTCGTCTTATGACTCTCTAGCCCCACTATAGGTTCATGTCATCACTCGATTATGCTCGTCACTTAATCGACTTAATTTAGTTACCACTTTCGAATCATAACCACTAACCCTAGAATTTTGCTCCACTAATCGACTTTTTCCATTGCGCGAATTTTACTCTAGCATTTTTATAAAATCCAAAAATTCATATTTTAATCCAATTCCTTTTGGGTGGTCTTCACCACTGCATTCCCTACATTCTCAAATTTTTCCATGATCCCACATATATTTTTAGGGGTTTAAACAAGGTTCACAAGGGGGTCACTTAGTGCAGTCCATAATCCAGAAACACAATTCACTCCTCCGGCCATAACTTAAAATCTATACATCACCTAGCCATGAACCTTACATTTCCAGAAACTACATTCAATTATATTTCCAACAATATATGGTAGGACATCAGGGGACAACATTTGAGGGGTCAAAATCGTGTTACAATACAGGTCAATGTTCCTGGACAAAACTCAGCAAGCACAAACTACTTAGATCAACCATTTTTCACACTTCCACAACACAATCAACACTTAATACACTTAGATCATGGTTCATAACACTCATGGAGATATATATATTATCCATAGTCATAAAAGTCACAATCTCAACATCAAAACTCTAGATCCATGCTATCCAATACATATACAACCAAGATTAGCTCACAAACACATGGATCTACTACCATACTTTATAAATAATACATAACCATGAGGGTTTGAGATTTTTATACCTTCTTGAGCACCTAGAGGCCTTGGATAAGCTTTCCACAACTCAACAACACCTTAAATGGTCTCCTATAACACTTACAATCCAAGATCTAAAAGAAAATTCAACATGGTTACTATTCACCCAAGCTTTAACAATTTGTAACTTGAAATTGGGTGGATGAAATGGATTGAAATTGCTAACATACCTTGTCTAGATACTGTAGATGACCTAGGAATTATGTGGTGATTTATGAGTGATGGAAGAGGGGGGAGAAGAATTTTTCTTCTCTCCTTTCCTTCTTGGCCGAGAGCAATACAAAGGGGGGGGGTTTGTGTTTTGTGTTTTGTGTTGTGTTTGTGAATAATGCATAAAGTTATGTTAGGTTGGGTGATACATATCATATATGTATAGGTAAGTACTAGCAAGCATGGCTCCTTGTACTTCTTGTCCCCTTTTTTGAAAAAGCAAGTAACTAGGTACTATTCATCTTCCAATGGCTAACTAGTTTGCTTGATTTCTAACTACTTGGTTGCATGGGACTTGCATGCAATACTACTCCTTGTATTATTATTCTTCCACCAATGCTTGTTATTTAATCTTTAATTCGTATCGTATCTTAATTAATCTCTCGTAATAATATTTTGTCGCGTAGAGATTTCCCCTATAATTCCTTAAGTACTTAATTGTGTAAATCCCTCGAATATCCATAATTCCTCGTCATAATTCTTAATAAATCCTTTAATACTCTAACCATTCTCGAATCCCAAGTTTTATAAATCTTACTAACAATAAGACTCCTGCCTTCACAATCTTCCTTTTTATCTTACATAATAAATGCAATAACGCAGTTTTTCAGACAATCAATTCTATTAATCAACAGGGATGACTAGAAAGGTTCCATAATGATAATGTCACAAGATATTAAATAAAAGGAATATTACCAAAAATTGGGGTTCTTACATCCATCATTAAAAACAGTTAATGTAAAGTTATTATTACAAACCGAGAATATTTAAGTAGCATTGTTGAAAATACTTCTGCAGGAAGCATATCAACAACCAAAATATATTACAACAGACTTTTGATTAACTTACACACGTCTACTCATACCCATATATATATATATATATATATATCTATATATATATGTAGGCTACCTCAGGAATAGGCGACAGATCCCTATCATATATCCCCGCCCTTACCCGCTTCCGGGGTGTGGTGCGACGTATCGGCGGCATCTGCTATAGCTGTGATATAAACATAGGCAAGAGTGAGCTAAAATAGCTCAGCAAGATAAAGTTTTAAATCCTGTTTGAAGTAAAACAATTTATAAAAGCTTTGGAAGTGTTGGTTGTTCATTTAACAAAGTTGTTTCAATAAAGAATAACCGATGAAGTTACAAAGTAAAGTATGGAAAACATTTTTAGAAATATATATTTTGTTTGCGCAGCAATACACCAACATAAACTTGCTTGTTATTCATTATAAAGATATAATATCAGTTTCTCTTCTAATTCCTTGATACCATTCATTGTTCCATACCATTTCATTCTTTTCCAACATAATAGTGCAATGAAATTTTTAGCAATTATTTAAGAGTTTAGGGGATCTTCATCATTACTAGATACGACAGGACGATGATCAGTCGCCCTATAATGTTCTTCCTGTTTACTACTACTAGAAGGAATGACCCTCTCCGGTAATCATTCCTGGAGGAAAGTTCTCCACAATCCCCCCCTCAGCAACGCATGGGCCGAAATAAAATATTGCAAGCTGGACTGCATTGAACTCAGCCCAAAGATAGAATCCCCATTATCGAAGTTCTTATTCCATTTATTCCGAAAAAATTTCCTTTTTATAATACCATTTACCAAATTACCCCTTTTTATCCACAAAGTACCTCGCATTATTGGTATTCATAAATAATTTCAAAAATAAAAAACATGTCCATTGCATCGCAATAATATGTAATCATGTGTACATATATACATTTTCAACAAAACCATTTCCTGGAATTTTATAACTTAATAGAGTAAAGATAAAAGAACTCTTGCCTGGAAGGGTCGTAGGGGTAACGTGTCTCCGATCAGTCCGGTGATCTATAAACAATCCCAAAATTATTCAAGGTTAATCATTTAACATTTTTGAAAAGCTAAGTATATACTTTACTTAGGTTAAACTCATTTTCAAGTTAACTCATTGGACAACCCCCTAATCATAACTCTTTATTATCATCATTATAATTCAACACTGGCTCAATATCAAGGCATTGCATGGTACTTATGCTTGGGGTACTTAAGTCATATAAGTTCTAGTGTCGATCATTTACTATAAAAGATTACACCTCGCGAGTTATTTGTAAGAACCCAGATTTTTGGTAGGAATTAAAACTTTTATTATGTAATGGAATATAAGTGTGGCAGTGGTTCCGATGAATGGATATTTAATGGATATGGGTTCCAATGTTTATATGCCATGAAGAATGCAATAGGTTGCCAACTTAGATTAGAATAATCTATCTCCTGGAAAGAAAGATATAGTAAATTCCAAAGAGGAAGATTATTCTCATGTCATCCAAATCGATATCTGTTATAAGTCCAGTGGTTCCGTAAAAGGGTTAAGGAATGCTCAAAAGAGAACAAGGACCTTATTTCTAATTATAAGGAATAAAGAAAGAATAAGTGATGAATATCGTTTTGGTGGAATTAAGAATATTATTAGACGACATTATATAGAAGTACCCGGAACGGATTTCTGAGTTCGTATTAATGATCCAAGGGGAAAAAGAGTTTATGTAAAAGCTGTCGGATTCTGAGAAATAGCACTTTTATTTTTCCCGAGATTTCCCTGGACACTGAAAGACTTAAGGAATTATTGAAGGGATGTAAGGAAAATAGGTTCAAGAATTATTAAAGAGAATGGAGGATGATAGTATAAATATTAAGACGGATTCCGGTAAAACCCTAACTAGAAACGAATGAGTTATTCCTCCGAACGATCAAAGAATTGAGCAATAACCGGACAAAGAAATAAGCAGGGAATCAAGATACATGCATGTAGTGGTGGAAAATATCTAGCAAACCAAGTGATGACTCATGCAACTAGCATACTTAGAGATGAAACTAGTACTTAGCAAAGCAAACTACTTAGTAAGCCTTAACACTTCATCTACACCACAAGATACAACACTTGTCCAAGATGATGCATACAATGACATGATCACTTTATTAAAAGCTACTTTATTCAAGATATTATCAATACACATCACAATAATGCATTGGATGAGACCAAACAAGAACAAAGCAAGCAAAACTCCCCCCGCTTTTTTCTTTTCATCCATTCGGCCTTGCTCTTAATTCCAAATCCAAAGTCCAAGCTCCCACCATCATTTGATCTTGTAATTTTTAAGGTGAGTCCTATATTTCAATAAAGTAATCTCCTCAAAATTTTAGCTTCAAACTCCTTTGTTTCCATTTTCAAAAAAATAAGAAAGAGGAGGGTGAATAGTGTTTTCATGAAAACTAATCTTTGATTTTCTTGTTTTCATGGTTGATCTAGCAAGCTTAAGGCAATCCAAGGTCCATACCATGCTTTGTAAGGATAGTTTACACTCTCAAGGAGGTATACCACTCTTGAAACCCTAGATCTACTTTAAGGATATGCTTGTTCTTGATGGATTTGAGCTTTGTTAGGATGTTAGTATGATTATAAGCATGTTAGCATGATTTGTAGTTGGTTTAATCATGTGATGATTATGATGGTAAAGTAGATGTTCTTGGACAGATTTGAGATGAGAAATATGTGTATAAGTTGTGTTGATGCCCGGTGTGGCCTGGTTGTGTTGTTATGATTTTTGGAACGTCCGATTTATAGCAGTCATAATGCCGAATTTTTGTTAACACTTAGAAACCGAGCATGACAGTAAATATAAATTCCTGACCTCAGTAATATTATGACATGTCCTTGTAGATCTCGAGCAATAGATCGTTTTGGCGCAAGAATCGAAACATTCCGACTTACGGTTTAGGAGTTATGATCAAATTACTAAAATTGGTTCGGAACCGTAAGTAAAAGTTTATAACTTCAATTGAACCCTCGTAAAACATGTTATTCAGTGGCGAAAATCTTAGTAAATAAATACTAGGGGTCATAAGGAAGGTATGAAAGAAAACCACATGTCAAACGGATCGTTTTTCGATTTTATAAAAATGTTTGAATCGAAGTTAAACGCGAACGAACCCCTAAAAGCGTACTTGGTTATAACTTTGGTAAAACACTTAGAAAACGGATGATAAAACTCGAGGTATAATCTCGGTTCATAATCGATTGACTTTAGAACTTATAGGACTTAAGTATATACCGAGTGTGGGTATGATGACATGTCATAATAACGAACAAATGTCGGATCGTATCGGTGATAAAAAGAGTTACACTAAAAAGTGTATAACGAGATAATTCGAAAACGTGTTTCGATTTAAGTGAAGTTTATAATTAGACTTTTAAAAGGTCTTAAGTGGTTAATCTCGAATGTTCTGATTGTTTATAGATCATCGAGCAGACCCAGGACACGCTATCTCCACCCACACCCGATTACCAGGCAAGTTTCCAATACCTTGGAACTGTTGTTGTGATAATATGTATATCTGTTGTTTCTGATACATATGCCATAGCATGCATGCCTATTGTCAAATTATATTATGATACCTGTTCCCTGAATTGATATTGGCTTATAGACTAGATACGAATTATCAGTTATAAGCCAGATTGTTTTGGTAAGACCCTTAGCGAAGGGCATACGATATTCATTCTTAAATATAGACCGGGAGTCGGTATTTTGAGATATAGATAGTCGTGGAAACCCGGAAGGATTCCAACGGCAGATTATTATTTATCTCGAGGAATGTTATTATTAAACATTATTTATATTTCCATAAAGTATCAATTACTTGGAAATCTTTCGAAGAATGTTATTTGAGTATTGTCTCAGTCGAGAAATATTAGGTGAATGTTATTTTTGAATGTTCACTTAGAGTTTGATTATTTAATGAATAATTACTTTGATATTCATGAGAATTTTATTTATTAAATGAATATCACTTTCGAATATTCATTTAAGGTTTTATGTACTTGATGAATATTATTTTAAAATATTCGTTGGAAGTTCTATTTACTCAAGGGATATTATTTCGAATATTCCTTTAAAGTTTTGATTACTAAATGAATATTAATTGCATATTCATTTAGAAGATTATTTATTAAATGAATATTATTTTCAAATATTCATTTAAGGTTTGACTTATTTATTGAATATTATTTTAAATATTTATTGGAGTTTAATTATTTATTGAATATTAATTTGAATATTCATTTAAGGAGGGGTTTATTTAGTAAATAATTCTATATATTCATTCGAGGATTACTTACGAGCGATATTATGATTTAATAATATTTCGTAATTATTATTGAGTTAATAAATATTCTTGGAATATTTATTTAATTCTTTTAAATTCTTTTTAAAATAATTTATATTATTCGAAGATTATCTTTCACCTTCAGATATTATGTAAAATATTTCGGAGTCTTTTTACGACTATTTTATCAAGGAAAGGTTCCCAACTCTTTATTTTTTTTCGTTTAAATCTATCTTAAAAGGATTTAAATGCTCGCTCAAACTTCCATATTATAGGGAAACCTACTTGAGCAATGTTATTTATCTTGTTGACTTCCCGGTCATAAATCTTGTAAAACTATTCTTTTCACTCGCAACTTGGTTGCTGTTTTTTAATTGAATCTTTGAGTAACCTTCTCATCATTCGAGGGGTAAGATTATTGGAACAAGATGGTATCCTCTAACAAGCAGCAGCTTGGGAGATATGATGTTGAATTTTCCTTTCAACTAGATACGACTACTTTGTGGAAGAATCAACAAGTATCATACTTGGGAATAGGGGAAAGAACTTTACGTTCAGAGTCATGAACTTCTTTTCGAACGTGGAGTCGTGTAAGAGGCCGAGTAGCGTCAGTCCATCCCATTGGCCCAACCATTGGCCGGGGAGATCTAACAGGGCGGTGGACAAGTAAATCCGTCAGTTCTTCCTTCTACCGGTAGTAAATCTAAATTGAGCTGTACAATCTGCGACTGATCATCGTAAGGATTGGAACAACGGGCGCGGTGAATATTCCAGCATTAGTTCATCATTCAAATTCATTTATTTTCTGCAACATTATCATTGTTGGCAGTATTTGAAAGATTATTTATAATTGGAATTGCAATATTTTCCTGCAAGTTCCTCTTTTATGATAAATGATAATATCTTGCTTATCTTTGACATAGCAGATATTCCCACCTATATATGCATTTTGAGTTACCTTGTAACTTCATCGTTTATGTTATACTGGCATCATTTTCGTAAATGCATGGCATATGGTTTGAAAGATACTTTTGAACTGTTATATATTATCGTTCAGTTATACATTATTGTTGGTGGGCTATTGCTCACCCTTGCTTTATTATTATATCACAACAACAGCTAGACCAGATGACTCGCACAAGGTGCACTCGACGCTGGCGAGGACGATGAGACTACCAGAGCTGAAGAAGAAGCTATTGGTAGGATAGATTCATTCTTTCAGTACCAAGTATATGGCTAGTATGACTTATGTAAATGGATGGAAAAGAGTATGTATTTATATTGTAATTCTTTTGGGTTGTAAGAACTCAAAATGTGATTAATAAAATTTGATTGTTACTCTGATTTCATCTCTGGGACTATAACGGGTGTGTTTTATATTGTTGTGTTGGGTCATAAAGATGTAATTTATTTTATGTTGAAGTAAGTCCAAGTATTGTGGACAGAATTGGAGACCGTAACGACAAGATCCCGGACCCCGGATCTGGGGGTGTTACGGAAATGGTATCAGAGCGTACGTTATAAACCCCAGAGATGAGGCGACGTTAAAACAATAAATTCACTAAGATAATAAGAACTCCTGCCAGGTTCGTAGTTGGACTACATAATGTAGTGCTGACATATAAAACCCTTATGGGAACTCTTAAGTATCATGATAGTAACTTAGCTCGAGATCGTATCGACGAGTAAGGCGACATACCTTGAGGCATACGAGCCAGCGTGATGATGCTTTATATGCTGAAGATCAGCGGGTAAATTCGATGGAGTACCCTACTGGAGACCCGGAAGAGGTTCCAGCAAATAAGGAAAATCCTGTTAGGATAAGGAGCTTACCCTTGAGGAATGAGGGCTGCAGCTAGAAAGATTGTGATGATTAAGATATGGTGCTCAGAAAAGTGAGCATAAAGAACTGAGATATTATTAAGAGATCTGAAGATGCATATTGAATTCATAGCCGGACTACCAGATGTAGTACCAGCAAGTAAGACGGATTGAAAGGATTACTTGAGAACTCATATGGGGATAGGCGAGAATCCTTAGAGACCTTCAGATCAGTGAGAAAAGAGTTAGAATAATGCGTGATTATCAAAGACATCGATATAGGACGAGGAGCAGAGTCCCCAAGAATAGTTGAGAAGGAGGAAGTAAGTGCCATATCATTTGATAAATGAATTAGTATGAATATTGTCAGTAATAATTCGCCATGAGAAGGCAGATGTCATAGGTTATAATTTATTGAACCAAATTGAGGTTAATGAGGTGGTTTTATTCAGGGAAATGTTCATTTTATGAATGAATCAGTTAGAAAGTAAAGACATTGGGAAGTGACAGCATGATTTGATAAAGTTATATAAGGAAGTAGCAAGCAAGACAATGGTCTCAGAACCTACCGGAAGATAAGACCAGTGAGTCAAGATGAACTCGTAATGAGACTACTGTAAGAGACTAAGTATAGGGTTATTTCAACTTAGTGAAATGATGAGCCAGAAACGTTAGATGCATGTGATTCAGAGGAATATTAAATTCTTTCTTTGAATGAATTATAGTAGTTACCTTAAGTTTACTCCGATGCGGAATTATAATGGATCAAGTAATACGATCAGCAGGTAAAGAGAAAAATGTGAGAAAATCTTCCTGGAGCTAAAAGATGAAATTGGTAATGAACAAGAGTTCACATTGCTTAATGGAAAAAGGAGACTTTGTGCTTCCAACGACGCTTCGCATAAAGGATTAGGATGTATTCTTGCGCAGCACGACAAAGTACTTGCGGATGCATTCAGGTAGCACGGTTCACCAGGTTCGGATGGCCTTAGTAGTGCCAATTTTGTGGAACAACCAACTCCAACGGTAATGTTCTTTCTGAGACTAGTGGTTAGGTACACTGACATTTGGTAATATTGAATATCAGGACGTATAGGTATCAGGACGTTGTGACAGGTTTCAATTTGAAACTATTGATTTCCTTCGAAGGGATGTATATAATTGGTTCCTCTCCAGTGGTTAAACTTCCAATCCGATGACGATTATTTTGTTAACTATGACTGCTTATAGTTCTACCTGCTTGGAGGTTCATAGAACTATTCTTCAGGTTTCGAAACTGGTCTCCTTAATGTTACCAGTAGGTGGATAGATTGACCAAAATTTCCCTGATTCTGGAAAGAACTTCAACGAATTTTGGCAAACCTTATCTTTCTGATTATCAAAGAACGTCATGGAAGAAAGTAGAAACTGGGGCGAACCCCGTGAATTGGGTAAGGTAGCCACTATATGGGTTGGTGGACAGACCCCGATTATCGCGATTGATTGTAGAAATATAATGATGAAGTGAGATTGGACGGAAACAGGAAATGTAAGTAAGAAACCAGCCGGACTGAGAAATTCCGGGATTGACTTAAATGAAAAGGCTGTTATGCCAGGAGTGGTAAGCTTGTGGGGTACGTAGGATTGATAAGAATAGTTGAAAAGACAAAAGTGGAGGAAAGGTGACCGGAGACGGTGCCGAGTAGTCGATTAAGACTTATATGGAGTAAAGTTTTGGAAAGGTAGAAAGGTATCAAAGAAGAAGGCACTATGCCGGCAATTGCTAGAAAAGTAATGCTATTAGCCAACCCCTAAAATCATATATTTTTATTTTAGTGTGGCCAGCTGAGGCCAAGTCACAAAGGATTATCAAGTGACTAGACCAGCAATGAAAGGACAAAGCAGGGTTGCTTTTAAGTAAGCACCGACTGCAAGGGCTTCTGATATAAAGGAAACATTAATGAGATCGTAGGAATCTTCTACTGAACCCTTTGCAACCCATGATTAAGAATTTACTAGACTTTTTTTGAAATGGGGTCACCCGTACTAAAGTGATTCATGTGTATATCATTGTCCAAGATTACGAGTAAAAATAGAAGTATAGTGACTTGAGATGTATGATGTTAGGATATTATGAATACCATGAATATATTATGACGGAGGAAAGTAAACAATGAAGGTTTATGAAGAGAGTATAGAAATGGTCAGAGATTGATCAGTATGCTGTAGAAATTTTGCCTAAGGTAAGTAACTTTGAGAAGAACGATAAGTACTAAGAGATTCACGTTGAACTCGACCAATATCTTCCAAAACATCCTTGCTACCATTACCAAGTTCTGTAAGAGCGTAGATAGACATACGTTGTCTTTTGGAAGGTCAAATAAGTTGACAACTATCTGAAAGAAGAGGTTAGCATTAAGCTACCGATCGATTATCAAATGAGAACAATTGAAAAGAGACCCTTATTAAGGATACATGATTTGATTGCCAATTATAGGATGCAAGAATTCCTTGGTAGTTGAATTAAGGATAGAATATCCATAAATTAAGACAAACCCTGGGGAATGCACAAGGGGTGGCCTTAACCTTAATAAAGACATTGTGAATTCAGATGATATGAGTTGGATTTGCTAAGGCAACAATGACCTGTAAGGATTATTAAAAAGAGTTCTGGAAAGAACATAGATAGAATTATTAGAGTATTGATCAATGACGTTTTGATATACCCTGTACCTAGAAAATACAGGAGGAATGATGAGGACGACCTAAGAAACCTTACAAGGAAAAAGTTAACATTCTGAGTTTCAAAATAGAAGCTTGGTAGAGAATGTAAGACACGATAACAATCATGCCAGATGAGGCATGTATGAAACCATGATGAGGTATGGATGGAACCAAAGAAGGTTGAGATTATCTTAGAACAAGAAAGAACTAAGAGAACAAATATCCTAGGTATGGTTGAGAGTAACTTTGATAAAGTTCCCACGGGAAGGTGGAAGCAATGACTTATGGAAAAAGACTGACAGATATTTTTTTTTCTCCTTCAGCAGAGCTTAGGGAGAATACTTTCACCCAACAGTGATGGGAATGAGGTAGAAAATTTTAAGTTGGAATAGATCCAGAGAACATTGATTACAAGAAATTATTATTATCAGAAAAGGCCAATGAGGTGGCCGACACTCTAAGTATAGAGGAATAATTGCAAATGTGCATGCCGAGGGAACAGAATGTTATCTGGAAGGACCTTGAAGGTCATACCGGAGTGGAGGAATTTATATTCCTTCTGATGACTGTGCAAGAATCGACGGTAATAATAAGTTTAAGTAAATATTCGATTCCCGATATCGTCTTAAGCAAACTACACACCTTAGAAGGTCCCGTTTTGAGGCAAACCAGGACAATGATACAAAATTGACGAAGTAAGCCATTAAGTTTCCAGTCTTTTATGGAAGATGCATGAGTGATAGTTTCATCAACCGGACCTTGCTGCGATGCTTGAAACTCTTCTGCAATTTTATCTACTTCATGTAATATCTACATCAAGTTCAGGAAGTGTTCCTTATGGATAAGGAATAGTGATTACTTTGTCTCCCTAAAGGATTTGAAACCCGTATGGTTAGTTATTAATGCACTACGTAAACAACAAGCGATGGTGATTCTTCTAAGAAAGTAGATGACAACGTAAAGATAAAGAAAGTGCTGCTATTGATAAGCTAAATGGTATGTTGATGAATGACAAGCAAGTTTGTGTTAGTGTACTTCTGCGCAAACAAGATAGAGAATATGTGGTTGATGATTAATGATGCTAAATGTATTCCCGTAGAAAGAATTAATGAGACTTATTGGGCCACCTTAGAGTTTAAAAGTGTTCGGAAGGTGGCATTCGAGCCAGCTCTACCCTCAAAACTTATAGCATGATCGTAACGTGTTTCATGTGGCAAGGCTACGCCAGTAAAATGCAGATGCTCGATAGATGATAAGAGTACGAGCAGGTAGATATACCACCTGGTCTGACTTACGAAGAACAACCTGTGGAAAATCACGGGTAGAAAAGAACAAGTGATGAGAAACAAGTTTGGCAGAAGAAGATTATATTGGATATAAGTTAAAGAAATCGGCCAGATTCATTTCGGAGGGTTTAAATTGGAATAATGTGATGATTATAGAGTAAATGTGACGGGATACCAATAAGAAGGTGCCAAGTGCAAAAGATGTCTCAATAAAGAGATGAAGGTGGAAGTAAATAACAGAAGTAAATAAGAATCAGATAATAAAAAGGATGTGATTGATAAAGAAAAGACTGGGAAAGTAACTATGGAATGTGAAGCAAGGAATGTTATGAATGGATTAATAAATGGGTTTTCTGATGAATTCTCAGGATGACAACCTGACAGTGTTAGTATTGTGAATATGATAGAGTTAGTAGTGTGGCATGGGATGTCAGTAACAATGATGTCAAGCGAGAAACCTAAGATTTAACCTAAAAGGGTGAAGGAATTTTCTGAAGTGAGCGTTGCTAAGATTAAACAAGAGTATAGGTCCATAGAATAATGGACAAAGCAGCAAGATATGTTGACACGTGAGATTGGGATCAAATAGTATTGGATATAATTATGATTATTTTCTTCTTTGATGAACCTCTATAGTTCAGAGGTAAATTCTAAGTATGATATTTTACAATCATGAAAACTTTCTATAATCCTTTATAATTCTTTTCTTTTCTTCTCTCTTATTCATCTTCTTTATGAATTGAGAAGAACAACCCTTTAAGGAGGGGAGGTACTGTTACGTGACTATCTGTCTGTGTGATAAAAGTCTAAGTGGAATACCATAACTTTTTTAATTGCTTGTCAAGTACTAAAGGCTGGCCCCCTTCTGTACTAACTATGCAATATAACAAATGTTCATTGATCATAGTGATCTCTCAATAAATCTTTCCACTTCTCTATGTTGATCGAGATTTCGAAGATTAAGGCGATCAGGAAATGCATAGTGTGAGGTAAGAGCATAACCCAGATAATGTGTTGTACGAAAAGTATCAAAGTTGGTGGAAAAAGGATAAAGTACGTATTGTAGCACCAATAGATGTGCTGAGAAAGGGTAGAACGACTAAGAATCGACCGGGAAGCTAAAAGGTGAAACGACAGACAAACGACTCTTGTTTCCTACCTGATTCCGGGACGGAATCCTTTTAAGGAGGGGAGACTGTAAGAACCCTGATTTTTGGTAGGAATTAAAACTTTTATTATGTAATGGAATATAAGTGTGGCAGTGGTTCCGATGAATGGATATTTAATGGATATGGGTTCCAATGTTTATATGCCATGAAGAATGAAATAGGTTGCCAACTTAGATTAGAATAATCTATCTCCTGGAAAGAAATATATAGTAAATTCCAAAGAGGAAGATTATTCTCATGTCATCCAAATCGATATCTGTTATAAGTCCAGTGGTTCCGTAACAGGGTTAAGGAATGCTCAAAAGAGAACAAGGACCTTATTTCTAATTATAAGGAATAAAGAAAGAATAAGTGATGAATAGTGTTTTGGTGGAATTAAGAATATTATTAGACGACATTATATAGAAGTACCCGGAACGGATTTCTGAGTTCGTATTAATGATCCAAGGGGAAAAAGAGTGTATGTAAAAGCTGTCGGATTCTGAAAAATAGCACTTTTATTTTTCCCGAGATTTCCCTGGACACTGAAAGACTTAAGGAATTATTGAAGGGATTTAAGGAAAATAGGTTCAAGAATTATTAAAGAGAATGGAGGATGATAGTATAAATATTAAGACGGATTCCGGTAAAACCCTAACTAGAAACGAATGAGTTATTCCTCCGAACGATCAAAGAATTGAGCAATAACCGGACAAAGAAACAAGCATGGAATCAAGATACATGCATGTAGTGGTGGAAAATAAATAGAAAACCAAGTGATGACTCATGCAACTAGCATACTTAGAGATGAAACTAGTACTTAGCAAAGCAAACTACTTAGTAAGCCTTAACACTTCATCTACACCACAAGATATAACACTTGTCCAAGATGATGCATACAATGACATGATCACTTTATTAAAAGCTACTTTATTCAAGATATTATCAATACACATCACAATAATTCATTGGATGAGACCAAACAAGAACAAAGCAAGCAAAACTCTCCCCCTTTTTTCTTTTCATCCATTCAGCCTTGCTCTTAATTCCAAATCCAAAGTCCAAGCTCCCACAATCATTTGATCTTGTAATTTTTAAGGTGAGTCCTATATTTCAATAAAGTAATCTCCTCAAAATTTTAGCTTCAAACTCCTTTGTTTCCATTTTCAAAAAAATCAAGAAAGAGGAGGGTGAATAGTGTTTTCATGAAAACTAATCTTTGATTTTCTTGTTTTCATGGTTGATCTAGCAAGCTTAAAGCAATCCAAGGTCCATACCAAGCTTTGTAAGGATAGTTCACACTCTCAAGGAGGTATACCACTCTTGAAACCCTATATCTACTTTAAGGATATGCTTGTTCTTGATGGATTTGAGCTTTGTTAGGATGTTAGTATGATTATAAGCATGTTAGCATGATTTGTAGTTGGTTTAATCATGTGATGATTATGATGGTAAAGTAGATGTTCTTGGACATATTTGAGATGAGAAATATGTGTATAAGTTGTGTTGATGCCCGGTGTGGCTTGGTTGTGTTGTTATGATTTTTGGAACGTCCGATTTATAGCCGTCGTAATGCCGAATTTTTGTTAACACTTAGAAACTGAGCATGACAGTAAATATTAGTTCCTGAACTAGGTAATATTATGAGATGTCCTTGTAGATCTAAAGCCATAGATCGTTTTGGCGCAAGAATCGAAACATTCTGACTTACGGTTTAGGAGTTATGGTCAAATTACTAAAATTGGTTCGGAACCGTAAGTAAAAGTTCGTAACTTCAATTGAACCCTCGTAAAACATGTTATTCAGTGGCGAATCTTGGTAAATAAATACTAGGGGTCATAAGGAAGGCATGAAAGAAAACCACATGTCAAAGGGATCATTTTCCGATTTTATAAAAATGTTTGAATCGAAGTTAAACGTGAACGAACCCCTAAAAGCGTACTTGGTTATAACTTTGGTAAAACACTTCGAAAACGGACGATAAAACTCGAGGTATAATCTCTGTTCGTAATCGATTGACTTTAGAACTTATACGACTTAAGTATATACCGAGTGTGGGTATGATGACATGTCGTAATAACGAACAAATGTCGTTTCGTATTGGTGATAAAAAGAGTTACACTAAAAAGTGTATAACGAGATAATTCGAAAATGTGTTTTGATTTTGTAAGAACCCAAATTTTGGGTAAAATTAAAACTTTTATTTATTTAATGATGTAAGAATGAATAGTGGTTACGGCTACGATGTAATAGTTGATATTTTGAAGAAATGAATGGAATTCAACTTTATTGTTTATATGTCTTGGAGAATGCTAATGGTTGACAACATAGGTAAGAATAATCTATCTCCTAGGGGAATAAGATATGGCAATTCCAAGCAGGAGAATATTTTCATGTCATCCAAATCGATAACGATTAATCCAGTGGTTCCGTAAAAAAGGGTAAGGAACGATCGAAAGAAAATACGAACAATTGTACAACCCTAAGAGAATAAGTAAAGAATAAAGAATGAATAGTGTTTTGGTGGAAGTAAGAATAATATGAGACGACACTATATAGAAGTATTCGGAACGGATTTCCGAGTTCGTAATCAAGGGGGAAAATAAGTGTATTTAAAAGCTGTCGGATTCTGAAAAACCGCACTTTTATTTTCTCCGAGAGTTCCCTGGACACTCATAGCCTTAAGTATTTAACGAATGGATTTAAGGAATATAAATTGGAAAGTTAGAAAGAAAGATGGAGAATGATAGTATTAATATTAGAAAGATTAGAAATCCGTGGAATATTCCTACGAGCGATCAATCGAAACGAGCAATAGCCGGACATAGAATCAAGCAGATAAAGCAAGATACATGCATGTGCAAGTGATAATATCTAGCTACCAAGTGGCTCCAAGTAACTAGCACACTTAAGAAAGGAAGTAGTACTTAGAAATCTAACCATTACTTAGCTTTCCACCACTTAAAACATAACACATGCTTTGCCAAATACCTCATCCATTACATCACACTCCACTAACACAACCAAGATGAGATATTATCTACCAAAAGTCACTTTATGCATAATTGAGCAAAACAAATCAAGAAAACAAGCAAACTCTCTCCATTCCTTTCTTTCTTCATCTATTCGGCCTTTTGGCTAATTCCAAGACCAAAGATCAACTTCCAACCATCATTTGATCTTGTAATTTTTACGGTGAGTCCTATATTTCACAAAACTAATCTCCTAGAAATTTCAAGCTCAAATTCCTTTGTTTCCATTTTCAAAAAAATCAAAAAAGAGGAGGGTGAATAGTGTTCTTATGAACTAACCTTTGATTTTTATGTTTCTTTTGATTGATCTAGCTAGCTTAAGGTCACATAAGGATAGATCAAGGCTTGATAAGGCTATATCACTCTCTAAGGAAGGTAACAAGCTCAAAAACCCTTGGTATCATTTTGAGATTTTATGAGTTTTATGGATGATTTAGTGTTAGTATGCCATGTAATGCTTAGATCTATGTGATTATGGTTGTTATTTGGATTGTGATCCATGAGATGGTTGAGATAATATGTTGTTAGAATATTCATGATGTTGTCATGTGTTAGAATGGATGGGGTGTAGTGCTTGAATGATTCACGGTGATGTGAAAACTTTGGAAATCGTATAAACATAGCCGTCGTAATGCCGAATTTTCGTTAATCTTTAAAAACCGAGCATCACAGTAGCTTGAACTCACTGTCCAGCCTTGTATTTTGCCATGATAAGATAGATAATGTTCCAAGCTTCGTTTTGATATAAAGAACGTGTGAAACGGACTTACGGTTTAGAATTTACGGTCGATTTACTAAAAGTAGTTCGAAACCATAAACGAGAATTCGTAACTGAAATTGAACCCTCGTAAAATACGTAAGTTAGTGGAGAATCTTGGTAATTAAATACTAGAGGTAAAAAGGAAGGTGTGAGAGAAAACCTCATGTGAATCGGATCGTTTTTCGATTTTATAAAAATGTTCGAATCTAGGTTAAACGCGAACGAACCCCTTAAAAGTATAACTTTGGCTATAACTTAGAAAACGAGCGATAAAACTCGACATATAATCTTGGTTCGTAATCGATCGAATTTAGAACTTATACGACTTAAGTATATACTAAGTGTGAGTACGATGACATGTCTTAATGACGAACAAATGTCAAATCGTATCGGTAATAAAAAGAGTTACACTAAAAAGGGGTATAACGAAATAATTCGAAAACATGTTTCGACTTAAGTTGATACTTAACCTTTTAAAAAGTGTTAAGTGATTAATCTCGAATCTCTTGACTATTTATAGATCGTCGAGCTGACCCGGGATACCTTACCACTACCCCTACTCGTACTCAATTCCCAGGCAAGTTTCAACTTTCCCTTTTTAGGCTGTTGTTGTGATAATATATGCTCTCTGTTATACATATGCCATAGTATGCATGCCTACTTTCAAGTCATATTTATATACTTGTTCCCTGATTGTTCTTTGGCTTATAAGTAGATAGATAATATATCGATTATAAGCCGGATGTCGTTAAGACCCTTAGAGAAGGGCATACGAATCTTATTTATTGAAACCGGGAGTAAGTACTTCTTGATATATCGTAATTATTTTCGAGGGAAATATTTAAGTAAATAATTTCCATTATTTGGTTGACGAATATTATTTGAATATTCGTCCGAGATTATTTAATTAACGATCATTACTTCAAATATTTATTTGAACGTTATCTATTCAATGAATATTATTTTTCAATATTCATTCAAAGACGAACCATTTATCGAATATTATTTCAAATATTTCTATAAAACATTCGATTATTAAATAAATATCATTCGGACATTCATTTAGAACATCATGTATTAAAGGAATATTATTCTCGAATATTCCTTTAAGGTTTAATTTATTAAATGAATATCACTTGGATATTCATTTAAATTATTAATTATTATATGAATACTATTTTTTAATATTAATTTGAAGTCTTATTTATTTAACGAATATTATTCCAAACAGTCCTTTCAAACTTAATTATTAAATGAATATTATTTAATATTCATTTAAATAATTATTTATTCAATAAATATTGTATTTATATTCCTTCAAGGATTATTTTGAGAAATACTCTGATTAAAAATATTCTTTCATTCAATAAATGCTTCTGACTCAATAAATATTCTATAAATATTTATTCAATACTTGGAAACAACTTCAATGTTGTTTATTATTCTCCAAATATTATTTTCGACCTTCGATCATTCTGAAAATTCCTCGGAGTCATACGATTAAAATTATATTAAGAAAGGTCCTCTAGATTCCATTCTTCACTCGAATCTATCTCTTAAATTATAAGGGAACCTTACTTGAAAAAGGTTCTTTATCTTGTTGACGTCATAGTTTATTCTTTCCACTCGTAACTTGGTTGCTACAGACTCATTAAGTCTGTGTGTACCTTCTCATCATTCGAGGGGTAAGATCGTTGGAACAAGTTGATATCCATTAACAAGCAAGAGCTTGGCAAATGTTAATGAATTTTCCTTTCCAACTAGATACGACTACTTTGTGGAGTCTTGTCAACAAGTATTTCACTTGGGGAAGGGAGGATAAACTATACGTTTCAATGCTATGGATTTACTCGAACTAGGAGTCGTGTGTAAGAGGCCGAGTCGCGCGGTCCATCACAAGGCCTAATCATTGGCCAGGGAGTTACTATTAAAGGCCATTGACAAGTGGAGCCATCAGTTCTTCCTTCTACCGGTAGTAAACTATATTGGGTTGTACCATCCCCGACTGATCATCAGGGAGTGGAACAGCTGGCGCGTGATAACTCCAATATTGGTTCATCTCCCAAATTGGGAATTCCCTGCAACACGTATCAAAGATACTTCTTCTTTCAGGTTGATGGTGTCTTCCGCAACACGTATCGAAGAGACTTCTTTCAGGTTTTAGAAATTCGAAAAATGTTAATAACTGGAACTGCAATATTTTCCTTGCAAGTCCCTCTTAATATGATAAATAATGATATCTTGCTTTTTTTGACTTAGCAGATATTTCCACAAAATAAACGCTTTAAGTTACCTTGTAACTTCATCGTTCATATTATACTGGCACAAACTTCGTCAATGCATGGCATATGGAAATAATGATACTTTGAACTGTTATATACTATCACTGTCCTGTTATATATTTTATTGGTGGGCTATTGCTCACCCTTGCTTATTTATCATGTCACAACAACAGCTAGGACAGATGGCTCACGTCAGGCGCACTCGGCGCAAGCGGGTTACCCGACCCACCGGGCTCCCCGCTGAGATGCTAGCCGCCATTGCTGAGGTAGCATAGTTAGACAGCTTTTGTTTCTTGTTTAACTCTATAGGTATAATTAATGTAATCAACGGCAAACTTTTAAACTTATGATGTTATCCTTTTGGATTGTAATAACTTTTATTCCTAAACCCTTTTATGTAAGACTTATTTCAATTTCATCTTTGGGACTATAACTGTGTGTGTGTGAGTAGATATTATTGTAGGGTCATAGCATGCTACTTATTGATTTTGGACTCAAGTCAAGTTTTATGTATGAGTTATGAGATCGTAACGACCCGATCCTTGACCCCGAATTTGGGGGTGTTACAGAGATGGTATCAGAGCGAGAGTTATATATCCCAAGAGATGATACGACGTTATATAATAATGAATTCATTAATATAATAAGAACCCTTGCTAGGTTCACCTAAAACCCTTACGGGAACTTTTTAAGTATCATGATAGTAACATAGTTCGTCTTGTGCAGGCGAGCGACATGTCGGCCCAGGAGGCAGCTGCAAGATAGCATGATGAGGACATGTTCCGGACTAGGGACCCGTATTATGAGCACTTGCCTGATGAGGATACAGACCCTGAGGAGGAGGACTCTGAGGAGGTCCAGGTTGATGCTGATACTGATGTGATTGAGTCTGAGGAGGAGGACCCTGAGGAGGTCCAGGTTGATACTGATACAGATGTTGTGGAGACTGAGGGGGAGGAGGACCCGGAGGGGATCCAGACAGGACAGGACGCAGAGTTAGTTGCTGAGGATGAGGATTATTGGGTTGTATCTGAGATTAGGACCATGGAGGAGGATACTGATGTGACTACTGAGCAGGTCATGGCTGCTGTTGTTGGACAGGCTGTAGATGAGGATGAGCCAATGGAGGATGTAGTAGGGAGTTTCGGACTACGAGTGCCACCCCTCTCTATTGAGAGAGCCCCTACCCCACCACCACTACCTGTGAGCCCATTCCCCGATGAGTTTGAGGAGCTTACCCCAGAGCCCCAGCAGACAGAGACTGTAGCTCTAGCTGAGCCATCCACCCCACCTCATGTCCCGATAGGAGGAGTCCCAGTATGTGTTCACAACTTGATTGTGAACGGGCTTTATAAAGAGTTGTCAGTGGCGGATGCCAGGTTGGCAGAGTCTAGGAGGGAGCTAGCAGCAGAGAGAGCTGCCCGGATGAGGTTGCAGGGCCGGAGGACTATCAATGATAGGGTTGGGTATAGGGCTGTGATCGGCATCGAGCTGAGGGCTCGGATGAGGGTGCGACAGTTGCCTACTGATGGGCATGGTAGGGTAGACAGAGCAGATGCCGAGGAGATTTTCCGCATCGCCATGGGGAGGGTTCGGATGATGTTTCGTCGTGGTGGCTGATTTCAGATGTAGTGATGCAGTAGTCTAGTTGTCTAGTCATGTACGGACGTAGTAGTGCCGGCTTTTGTAGGGATGGTTTCATTGTACTTATTTTCCCTTTTTGCAGACTAGACAGATAGACGGCATATTTCACTTTTGACTTGTTGTTGTAGTTAGGATGGTTGTACTTTAAACTATAGTTGTAACTCGGATGTTGTACCTTTTCGGTACCTGGTATATATTTGTTTCCCTTTCAGTTATTTCAATCTTGTTGGGATGTGATCACGAGTTTATTAGCATATGTACTGTTTTCGATTAAGTTGCCATGAGATATAAAACTGTGGGATCCTAAATCCAATCATGTAACGAATTATGCAAGGAAAAATCCTTTAAAACAGGTAAGTGAACCTAATGTAAAATTTTCCAAATTTTAAGTAAAATGCCTCCAAGACGAATTGGCACTAGGGCTAACCCCCGTGAATCTACTGACCAAGAGAGTCACACCCAACATGAGGAAAACCATGAAAGTAGTGAAGAACAAGATCAGGACTATAATGAGCAAGAAGATTCCCAGTATGGAGCAGAGGATGAACCCATGTACTCTGAAGACTTTGAGGGGGAAATAGAGGGTGGAGAAACTGAAGTGGAGCAGGAAGGGGAGAACCAGGGCGGAGACCCCATGGGTCAGTTTATGGATCTACTTAGGCAGAATTTGAACCAATACCCCCAACCACATCCATGAAACAACACTTCAGTGGCAAATTCCTTTAGAGCCTTTAAGTCCCTTAAGCCCCCAGAGTTCCACGGATCGGCTGATCCCGTTGAGGCGAGGGCCTGGATCAAGGAAATGGAAAAATCTTTCGAGATTCTGAGTATCAATGAGGCTCAGAAGACTGTTTTTGCTACTTACCTACTAAAGGGAGAGGCCAATTATTGATGGGAAGCCAAGAAGAACATGGAGACTGATGCTGTTGTAACCTGGGAAAGGTTCAAACAATTATTCCTGGAGAAGTACTTCCCGAAGATCATGAAAACTCAGATGGAACTTAAGTTTTTGGAACTGAAACAGAACAATATGTCAGTAGCTGACTATGAGGCCAAATTTACTGAGCTGTCGAGATTTGTGCCAGAATTTGTGGATATCGAAGAAAAGAAAGCTAACAGGTTTCAACAAGGGTTGAAACAGTGGATCCAGAATAGAGTGGCGGTTTTAGAAATTACAGATTATGCCACCTTGCTGCAAAAGGCCACCATTGTGGAAGCTGGAAACGATCAGATGCAGAAAGAGAAAGAAAAGGGGGGATTAAAGAGAAAACATGTTAGTATGGGTGGAGGGTCCGCAGGAGGAAAGCCCCCGAACAAGTTTAATCAAGGAGCAGTCTCTCTACCTAACAGGGGTATGGGATTCAAACCACCTGTGAGCATGAGTATGAGCCAGGGCAGCCAGCATACAGGAGTGTCCCATTCCCATCACTCTAGACCTTCCTTGCCAGCATGTGCAACGTGTGGGAAAAAACATCCCGGAGTGTGCAACCAGAAACAGCCAACCTGTTATAAGTGTGGATGAGTGGGCCACTACTCTTAACACCTGCACTACGGTTGTCCCTAGTACCAACAAAAGCACTACTTGTTTCCAGTGCGGACAGCCAGGGCACATGAGGAAGGACTGCCCAATTGAACAAATCAGCAGCATCAGGGGCAAGCAGGGCTGCCTCAAATAGGCCACCAACTGCTAGGACTTTTAATATGTCAGTACCAGATGCCGTGAGGGACACGGATGTGATAGCAGGTACATTTTCTCTCAATTCAGTTAGTGCAAATGTCTTATTTGATTCAGGAGCAACTGAGTCTTTTATATCTAGAGATTTTACGCATAAATTGAAACTTAAAACCCAGTAACTAAGAGATTCCTTACAAGTAGAGATAGCTAATCAGGAAATCGTACCGGTTAATCAAATTCACCCCGATTGTAAACTAGAAATAGGAGGACGATCCTTCTATGTCGATTTAATTCCTTTTAAGCTAGGGGAATTTGATGTCATTTTGGGTATGGATTGGTTGTCTCGCAATAATGCGCAGATAGATTGTAAAGGGAAAAAGGTTAAGTTGAAAACCCCAGGGAAGAAAGAAATAGTGTTTAAGGGGATGAGACAGACCCAGAAAATTCTGACCATGGCGCAAACCAAGAGATTGTTACGAAAAGGGAACGAGGCTTACTTAGCTTACGTTATAGACACTCAGAAGGAAGAGCCAAGCTTGCAAGACATTCCGGTAGTTAGTGAGTTCGAGGACGTGTTCCCACAAGATCTTCCCGGACTACCACCTGATAGGGTAATTGAGTTTGCCATCGAGTTAGCCCCGGGGACGGTGCCGGTTTCGAAGGCCCCGTACCGATTAGCCCCAGTAGAAATGAAGGAGCTAGCTAAACAGTTACAAGAATTGTTGGATAAGGGCATGATAAGGCCAAGTGTGTCGCCTTGGGGCGCACCAGTGTTGTTCGTTAAGAAAAAGGATGGGAGTATGAGGTTATGCATCGATTACAGAGAGTTGAACAAGCTAACCATAAAGAATAAGTATCCACTACCCAGGATAGACGATTTGTTTGACCAGCTAAGAGGCGCTGAATACTTCTCCAAAATTGACGTGAGAACGGGATATCACCAACTGAAGATTAAACCTGAAGATATCCTGAAGACTGCATTCCGTACTAGATATGGACATTATGAGTTCTTGGTGATGTCGTTTGGATTGACCAACGCCCCAGCAGCCTTTATGGACTTAATGAATAGAGTGTTCAAAGAATATTTTGACCAATTCGTGATAGTCTTCATTGATGATATTCTCATCTACTCAAAGACAGAGGCAGAACACGCTGAACATTTAAGGATAACTTTAGAAATACTCAGGAAGGAGCAGTTATATGCCATGTTCTCCAAGTGTGAATTTTGGAAAAATGAAGTACAATTCTTAGGGCACGTGATCAATAGAGAAGGAGTGTTGGTTGACCCCTCCAAGATAGAAGCAGTTTCAAACTGGGAACGGCCAACTACTCCAACCGAGGTGAGGAGTTTCATCGGACTGGCCGGATATTACAGAAGATTTGTCAAAGACTTTGCGAAAATCGCGGCTCCATTAACTCGACTTACCCGTAAAACCGAGAAATTTGAGTGGACTGAAAAATGCGAGAAGAGTTTCCAAGAGTTAAAAAAGAGGTTGGTGACAGCCCCAGTGCTGGCATTACCTGATGGAAAAGGAGATTTCGTGATTTACAGTGATGCTTCGCATAAAGGACTGGGATGCGTGCTTATGCAGCACGACAAGGTAATAGCATATGCGTCTAGGCAATTGAAGCATTATGAGGTCAGATATCCCACGCATGATCTAGAACTAGCGGCCATAGTCTTCACTCTAAAGATTTGGAGACACTACTTGTATGGGGAAAAGTGCGAGATTTACACCGACCATAAGAGCCTCAAGTACATTTTCACTCAGAAAGAGCTTAACATGCGCCAGAGGAGATGGTTAGAGTTAATCAAGGATTACGATTGTGAAATTCGTTATCACCCGGGCAAAGCCAATGTGGTGGCTGATGCCCTTAGTAGGAAAGAGAAACTCAAGATGATAACTTCAGAGGAAGAGTTAGTGAAAGATTTTGAGAAGCTGGAAATTGAGATTAAGTTACCTGGAGAGGGCCAAGAAAAGTTGATGGAAATTAGAATCCAACCTCCATTGTTAGAAAAGATTAGACTATGCCAGGAACGGATGATGGAGGAAGAAGAGAACTCCACGGAAGAGATAATGACCGGGGAAGAAATCAAGTGTGAAAGAGACAAGGAAGGGATCATGAGGTACACGTACATGATATGGATCCCAAACGTTCAGGAACTCAAGGATGAGATTTTAAATGAGGCACACAACTCAAGATACTCAGTGCACCCCGGTAGCACCAAAATGTATAGGGATTTGAAGGAGTACTACTGGTGGCCCAATATGAAAAAGGAAGTAGCAGAGTGGGTAAGCAGATGCTTGACCTGCCAGCGAGTGAAAGTAGAGCACCAGAAGCCCAGCGGACTTCTACACCCCTTAGAGATTCCAGAATAGAAATGGGAACACATAGCCATGGATTTCGTAGTAGGTTTACCAAGGATCAAGGCTAATCATGACGCCATATGGGTGATTGTAGATCGACTGACGAAGTCAGCTCACTTTCTCCCGATCAACGAAAGGTACACGGTCGACAGACTAGTGGATATCTACTTAAAAGAGATAGTGGCGCGACATGGAGTCCCAGTCGCAATAGTATCCGATCGAGATCCTAGATTTAACTCCAGGTTTTGGAAAAGTTTTCAAGAATGTGTAGGGACCCGGCTGAACATGAGCACCTCCTACCACCCCCAAACAGATGGGCAAAGTGAAAGGACCATCCAAACGCTAGAGGATATGTTGAGAGTCTGCACGATAGACTTCAAAGGAAATTGGGATGATCACTTGCCATTGATCCAGTTTTCCTATAATAACAGTTTCCATTCAAGTATAGGAATGCCACCTTATGAGGCCCTTTACGGGAGAAAATGTCGATCTTCCTTGTATTGGGATGAAGTTGGAGTGCGAAAGATGCTCGGGCCCGAAGTGGTCCAACGAACTAAGGATGCAATAGATCTAATCAGAGGACGGTTGGTAGCAGCCCAGGATCGACAAAAGAAATATGCCGACTTAGCTCGAAAAGGCAAAGAATACGAAGTAGGAGACCTAGTGTTCTTAAAAGTGTCACCTTGGAAAGGTTTAATGAGATTTGGAAAGAAAGGGAAGCTGAGTCCCAGATACATTGGACCATTTGAGATCTTAAGACGGATTGGGGAACTAGCTTATGAACTGGCCCCCAAATCTACAGCAGGTGCACAACGTGTTCCATGTTTCGATGTTGAGGAAGTATAACCCGGATGCCAAGCACATTGTAGAGTATGAGCAAGTGGACATCCAACCAGACTTGACCTATGTAGAGCAACCCGTGGAAATTATAGACCGGAAAGAACAAGTGCTCCGAAACAAGGTCATTCAGCTAGTCAGAGTTTTGTGGCAGAACCACAATGTAGAAGAATCAACTTGGGAGCTTGAAAGCGCAATGCAAGAGAAGTACCCCCATCTGTTTTCAAACTGATTCCGGGACGGAATCCTTTTAAGGAGGGGAGACTGTAAGAACCCAGATTTTTGGTAAAATTAAAACTTTTATTTATTTAATGATGTAAGAATGAATAGTGGTTACGGCTACGATGTAATAGTTGATATTTGAAGAAATGAATGGAATTCGACTTTATTGTTTATATGTCTTGGAGAATGCTAATGGTTGACAATAATCTATCTCCTAGGGGAATAAGATATGGCAATTCCAAGCAGGAGAATATTCTCATGTCATCCAAATCGATAACGATTAATCCAGTGGTTCCGTAAAAAAGGTTAAGGAACGATCGAAGAGAATACGAACAATTGTACAACCCTAAGAGAATAAGTAAAGAATAAAGAATGAATAGTGTTTTGGTGGAAGTAAGAATAATATGAGACGACACTATATAGAAGTATTCGGAACGGATTTCCGAGTTCGTATTAGTGATCCAGGGGAAAATAAATGTATGTAAAAGCTGTCGGATTCTGAAAAACCGCACTTTTATTTTCTCCGAGAGTTCCCTGGACACTGATAGCCTTAAGTATTTAACGAATGGATTTAAGGAATATAAATTGGAAAGTTAGAAAGAAAGATGGAGAATGATAGTATTAATATTAGAAAGATTCCCGGTAAACCCTAATTAGAAATCCGTGGAATATTCCTACGAGCGATCAATCGAAACGAGCAATAACCGGACATAGAATCAAGAAGATAAAGCAAGATACATGCATGTGCAAGTGATAATATCTAGCAACCTAGTGGCTCCAAGTAACTAGCACACTTAAGAAAGGAAGTAGTACTTAGAAATCTAACCATTACTTAGCTTTCCACCACTTAAAACATAACACATGCTTTGCCAAATACCTCATCCATTACATCACATTCCAATAACACAACCAAGATGAGATATTATCTACCAAAAGTCACTTTATGCATAATTGAGCAAAACAAATCAAGAAAACAAGCAAACTCTCTCCATTCCTTTCTTTCTTCATCCATTCGGCCTTTTGGCTAATTCCAAGACCAAAGATTGACTTCCAACCATCATTTGATCTTGTAATTTTTAAGGTGAGTCCTATATTTCACAAAACTAATCTCCTAGAAATTTCAAACTCAAATTCCTTTGTTTCCATTTTTAAAAAAATCAAAAAAGAGGAGGGTGAATAGTGTTCTTATGAACTAACCTTTGATTTTTATGTTTCTTTTGATTGATCTAGCTAGCTTAAGGTCACATAAGGATAGATCAAGGCTTGATAAGGCTATATCACTCTCTAAAGAAGGTAACAAGCTCAAAAACCCTTGGTATCATTTTGAGATTTTATGAGTTTTATGGATGATTTAGTGTTAGTATACCATGTAATGCTTATATCTATGTTATTAGTTGATTATGGTTGTTATTTGGATTGTGATCCATGAGATGGTTGAGATAAGATGTTGTTAGAATATTCATGATGTTGTCATCTGTTAGAATGGATGGGGTGTAGTGCTTGAATGATTCACGGTGATGTGAAAACTTTGGAAATCGTGTAAACATAGCCGTCATAATGCCGAATTTTCGTTAATCTTTAAAAACCGAGCATCACAGTAGCTTGAACTACTGTCCAGCCTTGTATTTTGCCATGATAAGATAGATAATGTTCCAAGCTTCGTTTTGATATAAAGAACGTGTGAAACGGACTTACGGTTTAGAATTTACGGCCGATTTACTAAAAGTAGTTCGAAACCGTAAACGAGAATTCGTAACTGAAATTGAACCCTCGTAAAATGCGTAAGTCAGTGGCGAATCTTGGTAATTAAATACTAGAGGTAAAAAGGAAGGTGTGAGAGAAAACCTCATGTGAATCGGATCGTTTTTCGATTTTATAAAAATGTTCGAATCTAGGTTAAACGTGAACGAACCCCTTAAAAGTATAACTTTGGTTATAACTTAGAAAACGAGCGATAAAACTCGAGATGTAATCTTGGTTCGTAATCGATCGAATTTAAAACTTATATGACTTAAGTATACACTAAGTGTGAGTACGATGACATGTCTTAATGACGAACAAATGTCAAATCGTATCGGTAATAAAAAGAGTTGCACTAAAAAGGGGTATAACGAAATAATTCGAAAACATGTTTCGACTTAAGTTGATACTTAACCTTTTAATAAGTGTTAAGTGATTAATCTCGAATCTCTTGACTATTTATAGATCGTCGAGCTGACCCGGGATACCTTACCACTACCCCTACTCGTACTCAATTACAAGGCAAGTTTCAACTTTCCCTTTTTAGGCTGTTGTTGTGATAATATATGCTTTCTGTTATACATATGCCATAGCATGCATGCCTACTTTCAAGTCATATTGATATACTTGTTCCCTGATTGTTCTTTGGCTTATAAGTAGATAAATAATATATCGATTATAAGCCGGATGTCGTTAAGACCCTTAGAGAAGGGCATACGAATCTTATTTATTGAATATAGACCGGGAGTCAGTACTTCTTGATATATCGTAATTATTTTCGAGGGAAATATTTAAGTAAATAATTTCCATTATTTGGTTGACGAATATTATTTGAATATTCGTCCGAGATTATTTAATTAACGATCATTACTTCAAATATTTATTTGAACGTTATCTATTCAATGAATATTATTTTTCAATATTCATTCAAAGACGAACCATTTATCGAATATTCTTTCAAATATTTCTATAAAACATTCGATTATTAAATAAATATCATTCGGACATTCATTTAGAACATCATGTATTAAGGGAATATTATTCTCGAATATTCCTTTAAGGTTTAATTTATTAAATGAATATCACTTGGATATTCATTTAAATTATTAATTATTATATGAATACTATTTTTGAATATTAATTTGAAGTCTTATTTATTTAACGAATATTATTCCAAACAGTCCTTTCAAACTTAATTATTAAATGAATATTATTTTAATATTCATTTAAGTAATTATTTATTCAATAAATATTGTATTAATATTCCTTCAAGGATTATTTTGAGAAATACTCTGATTAAAAATATTCTTTCATTCAATAAATGCTTCCGACTCAATAAATATTCTATAAATATTTATTCAATACTTGGAAACAACTTCAATGTTGTTTATTATTCTTCAAATATTATTTTCGACCTTCGATCATTCTGAAAATTCCTCGGAGTCATACGATTAAAATTATATTAAGAAAGGTCCTCTAGATTCCATTCTTCACTCGAATCTATCTCTTAAATTATAAGGGAACCTTACTTGAAAAAGGTTCTTTATCTTGTTGACTTCCCGGTCATAGTTTATCCTTTTCACTCACAAGTTGGTTGCTACGGACTCATTAAGTCTGTGTGAACCTTCTCATCATTCGAGGGGTAAGATCGTTGGAACAAGTTGATATCCATTAACAAGCAAGAGCTTGGGAAATGTTAGTGAATTTTCCTTTCCAACTAGATACGACTACTTTGTGGAGTATTGTCAACAAGTATTTCACTTGGGGAAGGGAGGATAAACTATACGTTTCAATGTTGTGGATTTACTCGAACTAAGAGTCGTGTGTAAGAGGCCGAGTCCCGCGGTCCATCACAAGGCCTAATCATTGGCCAGGGAGTTACTATTAAAGGCCATTGACAAGTGGAGCAGTCAGTTCTTCCTTCTACCGGTAGTAAACTATATTGGGCTGTACCATCCCCGACTGATCATCAGGGAGTGGAACAGCTGGCGCGTGATAACTCCAATATTGGTTCATCTCCCAAATTGGGAATTCCCTGCAACATGTATTGAAGATACTTCTTTCAGGTTGACGGTGTCTTCCGCAACACGTATCGAAGAGACTTCTTTCAGGTTGTAGAAATTCGAAAAATGTTAATAACTGGAACTGCAATATTTTCCTTGCAAGTCCCTCTTAATATGATAAATAATGATATCTTTCTTATTTTGACTTAGCAGATATTTCCACAAAATAAACGCTTTCCTTGTAACTTCATCATTCATATTATACTGGCACAAACTTCGTTAATGCATGGCATATGGAAATAATGATACTTCGAACTGTTATATACTATCACTGTCCTGTTATATATTTTATTGGTGGGCTATTGCTCACCCTTGCTTATTTATCATGTCACAACAACAGCTAGGACAGATGGCTCGCGTCAGGCGCACTCGGCGCAAGCGGGTTACCCGACCCACCGGGCTCCCCGCTGAGATGCTAGCCGCCATTGCTGAGGTAGCATAGTTAGACATCTTTTGTTTCCTGTTTAACTATAGGTATAATTAATGTAATCAACGACAAACTTTTAAACTTATGATGTTATCCTTTTGGATTGTAATAACTTTTATTCGTAAACCCTTTTATGTAAGACTTATTTCAATTTCATCTTTGGGACTATAACTCTGTGTGTGTGAGTGGATATTATTGTAGGGTCATAGCATGCTTCTTATTGATTTTGGACTCAAGTCAAGTTTTATGTATGAGTTATGAGATCGTAACGACCCGATCCCTAACCCCGGATCTGGGGGTGTTACAGATTTAAGTGAAGTTTATACTTAGACTTTTAAAAGGTGTTAAGTGGTTAATCTCGAATGTTCTGATTGTTTATAGATCATCGAGCAGACCCAGGACACGCTATCTCCACCCACACCCGATTACCAGGCAAATTTCCAATACATTGGAACTGTTGTTGTGATAATATGTATATCTGTTGTTTCTGATACATTCATGCCTATTGTCAAATTATATTATGATACCTGTTCCCTGAATTGATATTGGCTTATAGACTAGGTACGAATTATCAGTTATAAGTCGGATTGTTTTGGTAAGACCCTTAGCTTAGGGCATACGATATTCATTCTTAAATATAGACCAAGAGTCGGTATTTTGAGATACAGATAGTCGTGGAAACCCGGAGGGATTCCAACGACATATTATTATTTATCTTGAGGAATGTTATTATTAAACATTATTTATATTTCTATAAAGTATCAATTACTTGGAAATCTTTCGAAGAATGTTATTTGAGTATTGTCTTAGTCGAGAAATATTAGGTGAATATTATTTTTGAATGTTCACTTAGAGTTTGATTATTTAATGAATAATTACTTTGATATTCATGGGAATTTTATTTATTAAATGAATATTACTTTCGAATATTCATTTAAGGTTTTATGTACTTGATGAATATTATTTTAAAATATTCATTGGAAGTTCTATTTACTCAAGGGATATTATTTCGAATATTCTTTTAAAGTTTTGATTACTAAATGAATATTAATTGGATATTCATTTAGAAGATTATTTATTAAATGAATATTATTTTCAAATATTCATTTAAGGTTTGACTTATTTATTGAATATTATTTTAAATATTTATTGGAGTTTAATTATTTAATGAATATTATTTTGAATATTCATTTAAAGAGGGGTTTATTTAGTAAATAATTCTATATATTCATTCGAGGATTACTTACGAGCGATATTATGATTTAATAATATTCCGTAATTATTATTGAGTTAATAAATATTCTTGGAATATTTATTTAATTCTTTTAAATTCTTTTTAAAATGATTTATATTATTCGAAGATTATCTTTCACCTTCAGATACTATGTAAAATATTTCGGAGTCTTTTTACGACTATTTTATCAAGGAAAGGTTCCCAACTCTTTATTTTTTTTCGTTTAAATATATCTTAAAAGTATTTAAATGCTCGCTCAAACATCCATATTATAGGGAAACCTACTTGAGCAATGTTATTTATCTTGTTGACTTCCCGGTCATAAATCTTGTAAAACTATTCTTTTCGCTCGTAACTTGGTTGCTATTTATCAATTGAATCTTTGAATAACCTTCTCATCATTCGAGGGGTAACATTATTGGAACAAGTGGTATCCTCTAACAAGCAGCAGCTTGGGAGATATGATGTTGAATTTTCCTTTCCAACTAGATACGACTACTTTGTGGAGTCTTATCAACAAGTATCATACTTGGGGAAAGGGGGACGAACTTTACGTTCAGAGTCGTGAACTTCTTTTCGAACTTGGAGTCGTGTAAGAGGCCGAGTAGTGCCGGTCCATCCCATTGGCCCAACCGTTGGCCGGGGAGATCTAACAGGGCGGTAGATAAGTAAATCCGTCAGTTCTTCCTTCTACCGGTAGTAAATCTAAATTGAGCTGTACAATCTGCGACTGATCATCGTAAGGATTGTAACAGCGGGCGCGGTGAATACTCCAGCATTAGTTCATCATTCAAATTCATTTATTTTCTGCAACATTATCATTGTTGGCAGTATTTGAAAGATTATTTATAATTGGAATTGCAATATTTTCCTGCAAGTTCCTCTTTTATGATAAATGATAATATCTGGCTTATACATAGCAGATATTCCCACCTATATATGCATTTTGAGTTACCTTGTAACTTCATCGTTTATGTTATACTGGCATCATTTCCGTAAATGCATGGCATATGGTTTGAAAGATACTTTTGAATTGTTATATATTATCGTTCAGTTATACATTATTGTTGGTGGGCTATTGCTCACCCTTGCTTTCTTATTATATCACAACAACAGCTAGACCAGATGACTCGCACAAGGCGCACTCGACGCTGGCGAGGACGCTGAGCCTACCAGAGCTGAAGAAGAAGCTATTGGTAGGATAGATTCATTCTTTCAGTACCAAGTATATGGGCTAGTATGACTTATGTAAATGGATGGCAAAAAGTATGTATTTATATTGTAATTCTTTTGGGTTGTAAGAACTCAAAATGTGATTAATAAAATGTAATAACCCTGATTTTTGTACTAATGTAGAAAAGACCCGGATGAATAGTAACTTTGGTGTGTAAGAAAAACAAATCCCACCCATAATTATGTAATGGAAATTTGAGGATGATTAATTCATATTAAAATTATATAAGCAAAATGAGTGTATGTAAAAGCCGTCAAAAATTAGTAAATCACACTTCGTAAGAAATTACGATTTTTGAGAAAGCGATAAATACGAAAGCCGTGACATGGCCAAGGACTTTATAAACATGAGAATATTATGGAATAAGAATTAAGAAGATATTGGAGAAATGAGAACCACTTGAAGAGATTTTATTAAGAACATTTTTAAGGAGTGGTATAACATTGCATGGAAAATTAAGTAATAAACTTGGAAAATAACCAAGGGCAATACCCATGCAAAATCCATGCAAATTACATGCAAGGTGGTTGATTTAGCTAGTAACCAAGCCAAGGAACTAGGTAACTAGTAGTTGGTAGCATGGTTAGAAAACCAAGTACTAGTTAGAAACAAACCAACTAGTTAGGAAACATAGTTAGCATAAAAGATGGATCACCAAGCAAATTGTGTAGGCTTTTTAGACTTGGAAAATCTTGACCAACTAGCCATAGCCTTTATACATATAAGATATTAGCACATTATTGTAGTTAAAAGAAAAAGCAAAGCAAGTAGCAAACACCACTTCTCTCTTCTTTTTTTCTGCATTCTGCTGAGCAACAGAACAAGGAGGAGAAAATAATTTTTTTCCTTGCCTTCCACTATCTCAAATATTCCCAAATTAAATCCCAAGGTTCTTCAGAGTACTAGTGAGGTACGTTTTAATTTTCATAATATTATATGAATCCTAACATACCTAGAAAAATTGTCAAAGTTGCTTGGTGAATAGTGATCTTATGAAATCTTGTTTTTGGATCTTAAAGATTAAGCCATATATTGATCAACCAAGGAGTTTGAGAAGGATTTCAAGCCTTGTTGAGATACTTTGAACTTCAAGGAAGGTATAATTTCTTAACCCTAGTAGCCATTGCAAGGTTTTAAGCTTGGTTTGATGAGATCTAAAAGTTCTAGTGATAAAAATGTTGGATCAAGTTTGATTATTGGAAAATCTTGGATATTGATGAAAATTGTTGTGATGAAAAATTTTGTTATGTTATATGAAGTCATGAGAGTAGATAAAATTTGAGTTTGGTATATTTGTAATGATATTGAAGTGGGTGGAAATTTTGGAAGTTGTATGTCTTGTAATAAGTGGTTTTGACAAATCTGCAAATACCCCTGTTTCAAGCTGTGATTCGGAACCCTAAATCTACTCCCCTGGAAACCTACCTTATATGCTTGGAAAGGTCTTGATTTGTAGTTTTTAGAAATGTAAAGTTTAATTTCAAGGGATTTGTAGATTTTGAGTTATGGACGATTTAGTGAGATGTGTTCTGATTAGGGAGTTGCAGAGAATTGTCCCCTTGTAAATAATTTTTGGACCCTTAAAATCGGTGTTGAACCTATGGTAAAAATTGAGTAGCAATTTCTTACAGTGGAGTAGATGACATAAAAAGAATTAGGTGAAAATTTGAATTTTCCAATTTTATAAAAATCGTAGAGTACAAACTGCGCAGTAGGAAATCCCTGCAGGAAAGAGTATGGTTTAAGGGCTTGGTTAAGGAAAGATACAATTTTTCCAATTGTATCTGTTCTGATCTCGGTATGAAATATCCTAACCCCTCGTTGCTTCAGCCATGCATATTTTTAAAATAAATGTTTTATTATAACTGTCAAATATTCATATCTGTTTTTCTGTTTTATAAACTGTATTCCAAATCCGTACTGGGCGATTGGCTCATGCCGTATTCTTTTTCTGGCAGGTGCTTAGGGGGATCTGGGACTGTGTGATGGAGTGCTACCCATTATCTTGTTGCTTAGGATTTATGGACTTCTAGAATTATTTAGATTGGATTATTTATTTACAGATTTTGGTTTTTCGTATTTATTGGTTCTAAATAACTGTTTAACGTTATTTAGATACTATTTTAGTGCTCTGTTTGCAGGTTTATGGATTTTAAGTAATATCTCCTCCCATTTTAGGAAGGGGGTGTTACAAAGATGGCATCAGAGCTTAGGTTCTTTCTTTTAGAAAACCTATTTAGGTTGACCTGTGAGTTTGGGTAGACGTTAGGATGGGTATTCTGTTTAAAATTCATATCATCTTGCTTTACTCTTTCGATATCTATTTTTAACTGCTTCTGATTATCTATTCTTGTGATCTTCATTCGTTTGTTAATCTGATATTGTAGATGCCTCCTAAGAAAAATCAAAATCAAACTACCTTGAATGTTAGCCCGGCTCAGCTAGGTAATATGTTAGGACAAGCAATGGCGAACGGTATACAACAAGCAATGGCGAACGGTATACAACAAGCTATGGCAAATATGAATAATCAGAATAATCAGAATGGTCAGGGTAATCAGAATGGCCAAGGCAATCAGAATGGTCAGGGAAATCAGAATAATCAGAATGGTCAGGGCAATCAGAATGGCCAGGGTAATCAGTTAGAGCCATTTGCATGGTTGGAGAGGTTTTCTAAGCAGAAACCGGATTCTTTTCATTCAGCGCCGACCCCTATAGATGCTGAAAACTGGATTGTACATCTTGAGAAGATTTTTGATGCCTTGGGTTGTGATGAGGTTCAGAAGGTCAGGTTAGCTGTGTATAAGTTGGAGGGGGATGCTCAGAGGTGGTGGAGAGGAGTGAAAGCTACTAGAGGAGAGGAATTTACAGAGACATTGGTATGGCAGGGATTCAAGGAGGTGTTCTATGAGCAGTACTTTTCTAATGCAGACAGAGAGGGTTACTTGAGGGAGTTTCATTCTATTGCGCAGAATTTTTATGAGAGCATTACTGACTATATGGCGAGGTTCATCAGGTTGGCTGGATTTGCTGGGACAGTTGCAGGGACTGCTGCACAGCAGGTTGAGAAATTTAAATGGGGGTTGAGGCCTAATCTGAGGGGTGGTATCATTTCACTGAGGTTTCCTAATGTGGCTGAGGTTGCAGATGCAGCTAAGGATATTGAGAAGGAGCGCACAGAGTATAGAGCTTACAGGTTCCAGAATGATCGCAAGCGGAATAGAGATGATCAGAGTTTTGTACAGGGTAAGCAGTGGAATGGAGGTCAGGGTACTCAGCAGGGACAGTGGCGTGGAAGACATCAGAATATGAGGACTCAGTCAGCTTATGGTCAGAATCAGTATGGTGGTCAGAAACATAATCAGAATCAGCGATTTCAGCAGCAGCAGCATAGGCAGTGGCAGGGTCGTCAACAGGGGCAGAGTCGTTATTCAGTTTATGGGGGCAACCCCAATATGATTCCAGTGGCTCCTTGTGCTACATGTGGTGGACATCATCCAGGGAGAGCTTGTTATAAACAGACCGGGGCTTGTTTCTTGTGTGGTAGCATGTCACATAGGGCAAAGGATTGTACCGCGTCACGTAACAGTGGTGGAGGAGCAGGTGGTAGTGGTAGTGGCAGTCAGCAGAATACTTCAGGCAGAGTGTTTGCATTGACTGCTAATCAGGCAGCAGCTAATTCAGGTACCGTCTCAGGAACACTTCTTGTTGGTAGACGTGATGCTTATGTGTTATTTGATACTGGTTCGACTCATTCTGTAGTATCTTTATTGTTTGTTCGTCATCTTGGTGTTGAACCTTCATTACTATATCCTCGTATGTCTATTGCTACCCCGATGGGGAATTCTGTTATTATTTCTGATGTGTACCGAGAGTGCCCGATAGCTGTTGGGGAGAGAAATTGTAAGGTTAACTTGCTTCCAATGGAGATGCATGACTTTGACATTATTCTGGGTATGGATTTGTTGAGTGAGCATCGAGCTACAATTGACTGTCAGGTGAAGAGGGTGATCTTTGGAGATGCAGATAAACCAGAATTTGTATACCAGGGTTCTCAACCGAAAGGAGAGATTAAAATGATTTCAGCTCTAAAGGGGTAAACTTTTGTCTAAGGGTTGTGATGGCTATCTTGCTTTTGTGAAGGATACGTCTAAGGATGAGCCTCACATCGAGGATTATCCAGTTGTTAATGAGTTTACAGATGTGTTTCCCGATGAGCTACCAGGTTTGCCACCACAGAGAGAAGTGGAGTTTACTATTGAACTTGTTCCAGGTGCAGAGCCTATTTCTAAGGCACCATACAGAATGGCACCACTAGAGTTGCAGGAATTGAAAGTGCAGTTGCAAGAGTTGTTGGATAGAGGATTTATCAGGCCAAGTGTATCTCCATGGGGTGCTCCGGTGTTGTTTGTGAAGAAGAAGGACGGTTCTATGAGGTTGTGCATCGACTACAGGGAGTTGAATAAGGTGACTATCAGAAACAGATATCCTTTGCCACGCATTGATGACCTGTTTGATCAGTTACAAGGGGCGATATTCTTTTCGAAGATAGATTTGAGATCAAGTTATCACCAATTGCGAGTGAGGGAAGAAGATATTCCGAAGACTGCATTTCGTACTCGTTATGGTCATTATGAGTTTCTCGTGATGTCCTTTGGGTTGACGAATGCACCAGCGGTGTTTATGGATTTGATGAACCGGGTCTTTCATGATTACTTGGATAAGTTTGTTGTGGTCTTCATTGATGATATCTTGATATACTCGAGGAGCAGGGAGGAGCATGAGGAACATTTACGTATTGTGCTTGAGATCTTGAGGGAGAAGAAGTTATTTGCAAAATTTTCAAAATGTGAGTTCTGGTTGGAGCAGGTGGCATTTTTGGGGCATATTGTGTCTTCTAGAGGGATTGAGTTGGATCCTGCGAAAGTCGAGGCTATCACTAACTGGCCGAGACCTAGCAATGTGACAGAGGTGAGGAGTTTCTTGGGTTTGGCAGGTTACTACAGGCGCTTTGTGGAAGGTTTCTGATCCATAGCCTTGCCATTGACTCAACTGATGAGGAAGGGTGTTAAGTTCGAGTGGAATGATGACCGTGAGCAGAGTTTCCAAGAGTTAAAGAAGAGGTTGGTGTCAGCTCCTATACTTGTGTTGCCATCAGGGAGTGGAGGATTTCAGGTTTATAGTGATGCTTCTAAGAGGGGATTGGGGTGTGTTCTTATGCAGCATGGGAAGGTGATTTCGTACGCTTCTAGGCAGCTTAAACCTTATGAGGTAAATTACCCTACTCATGACTTAGAGTTAGCAGCAGTGGTCTTTGCTTTGAAGATTTGGAGGCATTATCTGTATGGAGAGACTTGTGATATCTTCACTGATCATAAGAGTCTTAAGTACATTTTTACTCAGAAGGAGCTTAACATGAGGCAGCGAAGATGGCTTGAACTTCTTAAGGATTATGATGCTAATATTCAGTACCATCCAGGGAAGGCGAATGTTGTGGCAGACGCTCTTAGTAGGAAGAACTTGGGGAGTGTTGCATCTCTCATTACTCAGCCGCATCTTATTTCAGACATGGAGCGGTTTGGTATTGAGCTGTATGTTAGGGGATCAGATGGTGGCATTGCGAGTTTGAGAGTGGAACCAAATCTGGTTTCAAGGGTTAAGGAATCTCAAAAGAATGATACAGGATTGGAAGTTATTAGATCAGAGGTGGCAGAAGGTAAACAGAAATATTTTCGTGTTGATGATGAGGGTGTGATATGGTTGGGTAGTAAATTGTGTGTGCCCGCGGATGTGGCGATTCGTGAAGAGATTTTGACTGAGGCTCATAGTTCTTCATTCTCTATTCATCCAGGTTCCACCAAGATGTATAGAGATTTGAAGAAGCACTTTTGGTGGAGTGGAATGAAGGGAGACATAGCAGAGTTTGTGGGAAAATGTCTCATATGTCAACAGGTGAAGATAGATCATCAGAGGCCTAGTGGATTGTTGCAGTAGTTGGATATTCCAGTTTGGAAGTGGGAGAACATTACTATGGATTTTGTGACTCATTTGCCGAGGACCTTTAAAAAGAATGATGTTATATGGGTGGTGGTTGATAGACTTACTAAGTCTGCTCATTTCTTGCCTATTAGAGAGACTACTCCTGTTCATGAGTTGGCAGAGATTTTTCAGCGGGATATTGTTAGACTTCATGGTGTGCCTGTGTCGATAGTTTCTGACAGGGATACGAGGTTTACATCACGTTTTTGGAAGGGATTTCAGCAAGCTTGGGGTACGAGACTTAATTTTAGTACTGCTTATCATCATCCGTAGACTGATGGACAGTCAGAGAGGACGATTCAGACATTGGAGGATATGCTGAGGGCTTGTGCTTTGGAGTGGACAGGTGATTGGGATAAGTATTTGTATCTTGTTGAGTTTGCGTACAATAATAGCTGGCACGCGAGTATTGGTATGCCACCATTTGAAGCTTTGTATGGTAGGAGGTGTAGGGCACCATCATGTTGGGATGAGGTTGGTGAGAGAGTCATTGAAGGACCAGAACTAGTTAGAGTTACTAATGAGAAGGTAGAGAAGGTTAAGGCAAGCTTGAAAGAAGCTCGGTCACGTCAAAAGAGTTATGCAGATCAACATAGAAAGTTTGGTGGATTTGAACCAGGTGATTATGTGTTCTTGAAGGTGTCTCCTTGCAGGGGAGTTAAGCGCTTTGGTATGAAAGGAAAGCTTAGTCCGAGATATGTTGGCCCGTTTGACATTATAGAGAAAGTGGGAGAAGTGTCTTATAGAGTTGCGTTGCCACCACAGTTATCGCATGTGCATAATGTGTTTCATGTTTCGGTTTTGAGGGGCTATAAGTATCATCCGTTACACATAGTTCAATACCCGCTACATAAGATTAGAGAGGATCTTTCCTTTGAGGAAGATGCAGAGGCTATCTTAGCTCGAGAGGAGCGGGTTTTGAGGAAGAATACCATTCCATTTGTGAAAGTTTTGTGGAAAAATCATTCTGAGAGAGAGGCTACTTGGGAACTAGAAGAGTCTATTCGTGAGAGATATCCGCACTTATTCGAATCAGGTACGATTTTAGTTTTCGTTTGATTCCGGGGACGGAATCCTTTTTAAGGGGGTATATATGTAATATATATGATTTTTAGATATTTTAATAATAATAATAATAATAATAATAATAATAATAATAATAATAACAATAATAATTAGAATTAGAATTAGAATTTGAGTCGGTGGTTAATAAATAAATATATTAATAAAGGAATGATGGAAAAGGTGTTTAATTAAATATTAAAGTTTTAATAATTTTAGGATACGTAAAACATTATATAAACAGAGACGTCTTCACGTTTTAGACATATTATTAAGTCAACCCTAAAAGTAGTAGTAACAAACAAACTTTGCTGAGTGGCCGCAGTCGAGGAAGAAAGACACCGGGGAGAGGTTTTGTTTTGGGTACTACACTAAGGTATACTTTTATCTAATGTATGCTCTTATCATTATTGTGATTTAAGTCTATGTAATAGTTTGTCAATCATATTGTCGGGTCATGAAACCAATTACTCAATGACAAATCACATAATTAATTTACAAGATCAGTCAATCGTATAATATTAATAAAATATTATGAATAGAGCGTGAACTTTGGTACTTGTTTTGAATAGGTAGATCATGTTTTGATTTCATGTACATGATAAATAGGTTCTTCTTATATTAAATTATTAATTCTTTTCCTGTACAAGTTATTTGTTTCGTGGTGTGAATTAAGTAGCACTAGTACGGGTATGAGCCAAGATTGATTGATGTTATGTTTAGTATGAAAAAAAACAAAAAAAAAACAAAAAAAAAATAAAAAAAAAAAACAAAAAAAAATCGTGTGATATAGAATTGATACAGGGGCTAGTAATTGCTAATTAAGGATTTCATGTACTGGTAATAGATAATTGATGCATGCTTCTGTTACACTTTAACTATTTAATTTATATTATTATTCAATTAGTTAAAGATTAGCCACTAGGTGTATAATCCATTACTTTAGTTGATTAGTTATAAATTATTATTTTTTTTAGTATAGCCAAATCATGCTTTTGTTTTGTCCTGTACGTGTGTGCAAAGAATCAGAAATGGCATGTCATATAAACTCAAACAAAGGTTAATTAGTTTACAAGAGTAATCGTGTACTAAGTTAAATAATAATAAATGTTAATAATTATACTTTGTTAAAAAGATATATAATTTAATCATAGTTTATATTTATATAGGTTGGGGATCGAGAGTTTAGCGAATCGTTGCGAGTATCGTTAGTATTTGATATCGTTATTTTCGAGGTACGGATTCTCCCTCCTTTTTATTCAGCGCTATTCATGCTAGGATTAATTATATTAAATTTGTTTTGCTTCCAAATCTATTCACTTGGATTTTGATCATTTTTTTTATTCGTTGACTTTGTAAATGGTTTTAAAATCTGTTTTGAAATATTTAAATATCTGTTTCTGCGACTTTCTGAAATTTTGCAAATTATTTAATTGTTGGAAATGTTTTAAATATTTGTTTATTGTGATTTCGAAGATTTTGCGAGGTATTATATTTGAACCCTTAGCGATATAGGGTATACCGAGTTAACCAGCTGTAGGGGTACTACAGCCATGTCATTGCGGCACCAGTGACATGACACTTCCGTGGCAGTGTGATTGGTCACGGCGTATCCTTCTGATAGCTCAAGTGGCGAGCTTTTGCGCATTTTGATATTTGTTTCAGGATACGTGGGTGCACCCAGATTTTGATTTGATTTGTGATTTGATTTGGCGGTGACGTTGTATATGCCGTACACGTTATCCGATTTGTTGCACACATTAGGTACCCTATGATGTGTGTATCTGTTCTGATCTCGGTATGAAATATCCTAACCCCTCGTTGCTTCAGCCATGCATATTTTTAAAATAAATGTTTTATTATAACTGTCAAATATTCATATCTGTTTTTCTGTTTTATAAATTGTATTCCAAATCCGTACTGGGCGATTGGCTCATGCCGTATTCTTTTTCTGGCAGGTGCTTAGGGGGATCTGGGACTCTGTGATGGAGTGCTACCCATTATCTTGTTGCTTAGGATTTATGGACTTCTAGAATTATTTAGATTGGATTATTTATTTACAGATTTTGGTTTTTCGTATTTATTGGTTTGAATTGAAATTTTGGAGGTTAATACTATTCGAAGATTATTAGACTGTTTAACGTTATTTAGATACTATTTTAGTGCTCTGTTTGCAGGTTTATAGATTTTAAGTAATATCTCCTCCCATTTTAGGAAGGGGGTGTTACAGTTCATATGTTATTCTTAAAGCTCCTTAGTGAGTATAGATGTTTTATTCAAACTCGGACATATATATATTGTCCAATTATGTTTTGAAATCTTAGATATATACCCATATAGTTGGGAATGTTTTCGAAATAAACCACATTATTATTTTTCAAAATGGTGAACTTGCTGAGCATTATGTAGCTCATTCTTGCTTTATAAAAACTTTTCAGAAAGAGAAGAATTTGGCCGATTAACTCTGCACCAGCAGAAGAGGAGTAGAAGATTTACCCCGGAGATGATTTAGTTCCTGATAAACACTACAGAGTAAGTCTGATAGGTTTTCAACTGTAATAGTAAGACTTGTCTTCAAGTGTAATATTGTTTTCAAGTGTAATATTGTTTTCAAGTGTAGTTGTATAAGTGGAAGTGCATAAGATTCTGGATTGTACAGATGAATTGTAATATTTAGTGTTACTTTTGATTATCGTTTCTGAGGCTCTAACTTGTTTGTGCGTAAGATTAAGGTCTGGATGGATGTATTGTTGAGTTGTAAAGTTAATACAGGTATGATATGGTTGGATGGTGATGTGACGACTTGAATCTTTGACCTCGGATTTGGGGGCGTCACAGAAATGGTATCAAAGCGATAAGTTACAGTACTCAGAAACGAGAGTGTTGAGAGTTAAGTCTAAGTAGGAGAATGACATAAGAGATCGTAGTAAACTTATTATTGGACTTCCGGAAGAGGTACCGGTGAGTAGAATGGACTGGAGTGTTTACTGGAGGTATTATACTAGGGTTGATAGAATCCTTAGACTTCAGAATGATGAATAGAGGTTTGAGAGTCGTACATGACATATCATAGGTAATGATATAGGAAGCAGAGCGCAATCTCAAGAGCAGCTGAGGTAGAGGCGATATTGCCAATATGATCGGATGACTAGGCTGGCATAAATTTTGTGGCCCATAGTCCTCCACAGTTTAGGAGACGGCATTTTAAGAATCAAGAAGTTTAGACTTCCCTACATAATTAAGGGTACTTAGTACTTGGAATAATGAAAGTCTTTTAATTTGGCTATAAGATCCGATTTTCGATAAGTAACGGGTTTACCTCAAAGTTGGTCACTATGTCGTTGTCGATTTCATTACCCTTGATGGCGAATTTTACATGTGTTATACGAGAATGTTATCATAAGACGAGCGTGCTAGATAATTCCACACATGATTCGGACGCTAGAGCATGGCAGTTCAACTTAGAGAACAAACAAGTAGAATTAACAAAGGGACTCAAGAGAAGTTGAATATGGTTGCAACGAGCGATACAGTGATCTCCGAGTCTACCAAAAGAAAAGACCAGCGGGTCTAGAGTGGGATCCTTTGATAGAGATGTTATCAGGGACTACGTATATATGTATTGTAGACCTCAATATTTTTGGTATATGTTCACATACACACACCCGCCACTGAACCTATGGACTGCACTGAGATCCCTGAGAGATCTCTTTGATCTGTTCCCAGGGGGAACTGGCCACTTGTGATTCATGTCGGAAGGCATGAAATAGGACCCTATGGACTTAGCAGGTGTCCCCGAAATGATGTGAAGCTTGGTCTTCAAGATAAAGCACGGAAATGACAGATATATTTGTGAAACCCCAACTCGATAAATGACTTTAAGATGATGATTGAGAGACGCACTAGTTGGTGTCTTGTATTACGAAGACGAAGAGATGGAGTTACCCTCATAATGGTGATAATGAGATGCACGAATGATCATTAACTTATTTTGGTAACTACCGGTAGGTGCACTACTTCATTTTAAACTGTTCACTAACCCTGTTACCTCGATTAGTTTATATCAGGTAACCCTTCTAGCTTTCTACTTCATACTTGTGGAATAGCAACCAGTGAGATACTTTCCCTAAAGCAGGACTTATCCGAAGTAATTTTATTTGATCCATGAACATTCTATTCAAAAATTCATGATGATCTTGTTCGGCTCAGGCCTATTTACACTTTCTTTCAATTATCCAAGGAAGGTTCAACAAATATTTCCTTAATTAATCGATGAATATTATTTAACGAATATTGACATTTGATTGCTTCTTTCATACTTGCACTATTCATTTGAGCTCATAAATATTTAACAAATTACTGAGGACATGGATGATCTAATGTCCAGACATCCTTCATGAATTCTTTTCTACTATTCGAGATGAGATTGTACATCGTACATTGAAATCATAGTAAGGATATCATTTTATATCGGTATTCTAAATTTAATTCTATTGTAGGATCTGATAAAGCATGTATACGGAAGCACCCTTGGGTGGACCGTTTCACTGGAAAGTAATATTTGATGAGAGGTTATCGATTGTTCCGATACCTAGAACATTCTCTTCAGATTTTATAGTTTTCTTTTTTCAAACTTAATAACTTCTTATTTCCATTCGTTGTCCGAGTAGCCTAAAGTTTCTTCAGTGGCTACGGTGTTGAAATTTCGTTCTAGCTAATCGAAACCGGCTAGTTGATATGTCAATATGAATGACTAGTTGATTGTTCTGACTAGTCACCAATGTGTCATTATGAAGAACATTTAGCTAACTGTCCTAGCCAGTGGTGATGTCTCAAACAGGTGGACTAGCAAATTTTGTCTAGCTAGTTGCTAGTGTTTCTTGAAAAGGACTAGTTATTGTTTCACTGGTTGTGACGCCCGGTCAAGGATCCAGGTCATCACGGTCCAATTTCCATTCAATATCAATATCTCTTGAGTTTTTTTTTTATATTTAATAATTAAGAAATTGACCCCACACTAATACACACACACACACCAGTCATATGCTCATAGAACAACATTCACAATATTAAAAGTTTAAAGTTAACAGTTATTACAAGCCCAGAATTTTACTAAGTACATTGTTGAACAAAGCTTCTACAGGAAGCATTTCAATAACCAAAGTTTATTACAACTTACACACTTAATTTATATAAGTATACTAAGCCCCTTTCGCTTGTCACTACCTCGGGGATAGTCGCCAACACTCGCTCAAAAGGTCGCCTTTCCCTTACCCTCTTGCGGGGTGTGGTACGTAGTATCGGCATGGGACCTAGCTGTTACATACATAAATAGCAAGAGTGAGCTATAATAGCTCAGCAAGATAATACTGTAACTAGAATTTAAAATGTGAACAGGTATACATATATGTATATGCATATATAATAGCAGAAAACAATTAAAATCCTTAAGGAAGAATAAAGCTCTTATTTAATAATACATCATCCACTTACTATTATCAGTAAGAAATTCTAAACTAATATAATATCAGTTTTTCTTCATCTGTAACCATAATTCCATCATCTCATATCATTATTCTGTTTCTAGTATAGAAATCTGAAATCATATAATATCAGTTTTTCTTCATCTATAACCATAATTCCATCATCTCATATCATTATTCTGTTTCCAGTGTAGAAATCTGAAAACCATTGTCTACACTTTCTTTCCCAAAAACATTGGGGATATCTGCTGTCGCCTGATACGTTAGGACGATGATCAGTCGCCTAATCGTACCTGCTCTCTTTTTACTACCGGTAGAGGGAATGAAGATCATCCCTGGAGGAAGGCCACCTGCTAACATCCTCCCTTGGCATCTTCGTGCCGTAATAAAAATAATAAGTGCTGGACTGTGTCGCACACAGCCCTGACACAGCCACTTACGCAAGTCTGTTGCAATCCCCCTTTTTATCACATCATTATTCCCTTTTTTAAAATATCATTCCACATATCCATTTTCTCGCTTTCATTTCCACACATCATTCACTCATATTATTTCCATTCTCGCACATTACTTCTATAAAATATATATATAACATAATGCTTTGATTACGATTCAGACATCTCTTTCATCTTCAAGAATCAAAAATACTTTTATATTCATGAAATATTCCGTCTATTTTAAGAGTAATGCATGATAATCAATTAATATTTATTAAACCACTAATACTCAAAAGAATATTTTTAATATAGTATTATAAACCATATAACCCTAAATAAAACAACTGATACCATACTTTTATTTACTTTAGATAACAGCTGATATCATTCTCTTTCACCTCTCTTTACCATAAAGCATATTCGCTCCATTCATAATCATATCCACATTCATATTTCATAATTTATATCCATTTCTCTTTAATTCCAATATCAGGGAAATAATTCTTAGCAATATAGCCAACATAGAATAACATATATATTCCATGAAATCATTTACTTTGAAATAAAATAGTATTCCAAGGTAAGGATAGAAGAAATCTTGCCTCGGTTTCGGGATCCTGACAGTATGGCTCGTTCCTCTTCCGGAGTTTCTATAAACACAAAAGGACCGTCGTTAGAATACCACTTCTCTTACTCACTACACTCTTGTATAACATTACCTTTGAAACTTTAATATATGTTTAACGTATTACTATTACCCCAAAGGTTCAAGAACTTAGCCATTTAAAACCTTAATCGAAGTTTCAGGGGTTTTCACCATTTCCCCTAACGATCACATTTAACTGTAAAAATTCTCAGAAAATATGGATTTCGAATTTTACCACAAGGTCAACTGGTAACCACTCTTTGACTACCTTACTACACTATCCCAAAGTTTCATAATTTTTAAAAATGTTTAAGTATGGTAGTGATTGCCTCAAAGTTGACACAACTACGTTTTCTCGGTTTCTGAACCGCTTTCACTAAAACTGACTTTTCTCCTAAACCGTACGTCAGATTTTAACGTACCTTATATCAAAACGATCTATGAACTAAGCTCTATCATTACATGGTCAATTGGTAACCTAGGCAGTAGGGAACCGTACGGATACAGGGGTCACAAAACAGGGCAGATTTCTTCCTAACGAAAATCGGGCATTATAACGGCTATATTTACATACTTTCCATAATCCAACTCCTCCAAATCAATTATCAAACACAATAATCATCCCCTACACCATGTGGTCTTCATTACCAGCCATGGTTACAAGTCCACAACACACAATTTCCACATCAAAACAAACCATTTATAACACATACTCATTATAAACTAAACATTAATATCACTTAACTACTAACCAACTTAATTTCCACCATAAATACAAAGAGGGCAAGAGTAGTTATACCTTCTTGAAGCTCTAACAACACTTAACAAGCCTTGGGTAATCCTTAACAACCTTACAATAGCTTGAATCAACTAAAGGAAACCATAAAAACAAGTTAACACTTAGAAAACACTATTCATCATCTTTTCTAGTAACTTGAATGATTTTATTACCTTGGTAAATGATGTTGGTTTGCTATGAAACTTTGTATATGATCCTTCCTAACCTCCAAGAACACCCATGATTTATCCCTTGATTTAATATTGAAGAGAGCTAGGGTTTTGATTTTTGTTTCCCTTTTTTTTTATAAAACCCGAATGGAAGTATTGGAATGAGGGAGAGTTTCTTTTGCTTGTTTTGATCCTATCTCATCTTGTCATCTAATCTTTAGAGTTCTAGAGTTTAGTAGAAAAATCCCATGGTTTAAAGACTAATTTGCCCTTAATTTGTGTTAGTGGAGTGTGACATCACTAATGGTGTCATTAAGATGACCTAATATTCTCATTTCTTGTTTTTCTAAGTATTATGTTATTAATCTTGGATAATACTAATGTGGTATGCATCCTTGTGAGATTACTAATCTTGGTTGCTTGGTCTCCATACTCGTCTAATTGTGGTTCGTTTCGAGTATCCCTCATTATCTCAGTGGTTTTCGAAATCATTTACGAATCCAATTTCCTTTGGTATTCTTTTAACTTAATAATCCCTTGGTTTAATCTAAATTCACTAATCCCCCAATATATAATTCTTATAGTGTTTCCATGCTCCTTAATGTCAAATAGAAGCTTATTCGAAATCAAAATCCTAAAAATCCATATTCAGGAATTTCTGGAATCTATCGTCGTTTCGAATCACTTATTTTCAATGTACAGCACTAACATGGTTTCTGTTTATTCATTTTCCATCTCCAATATAGAGTACCTACATACTATTTCCCTAAATCCTCAAATTTTACTATTCATGTGATCACTGTAGCATTGCTAAAGTTAGGGTTATTACAGTCTTCCCCCTTAAAAGGATTCCGTCCCGGAATCATGTTGGAAATGTCTATAGGTATCTTTTTCATTCACACCTTCTAACTTCCACCCTATTTCCTCTATCCTTTTCCTTTCATAATATCTCTATCTTGTTTGCGCAGAAATACACCAACATAACTTCCTTGTCATTCATCAACATGCCATTTAGTTTATCAATAGCAGTACTTTTACTGTCTTTTCCTCACAAATTCCATCATGTTTCCAGTTATTCCATGTTATTTCGTCTCTCCTTCCACTTTCGACGAAGATATCCGCCACCACATTGGCCTTTTCTGAATGGTAGCGTATCTCACTTTTGGTTTGACCATCTTCTGATCTCTATCATGACATAAATGTTAACACCTCAATATTCCTATATCTCATCTCTGTAAAATTTTCCAGAAAATAAGCTCTAATAATATTCCTTAAAACAATTGTAGAAAATACTACCTATAATATATATTTCCTTTTCGTCTCAACGAGCTTGTGTTTTCCAAAAACACTCCTACTTTTCTTTTCATAGCGTTTCCTAGCCCTTAACAGATACTGATTTTCCATATCTATATTATTAACTTATTTATTCCATTAATTGATTAGGTCGATCCTTAACCAAAGACTTACACACAAAATTTAAATCAAAAAAAAAACAAGTACCTGTATCCGCATCTGGTTTCGTCAACGCTTCCCCTAAGGTCATGTTGTACACTCTAGCAGTAGGCCTATTTGAAGCAGTCACACTCTGTCCTTGCGCGTATGACCCACCGGAACGGCAATCTCTAGCAATGTGTCCTAATTTCCCACACTGGTAACACTTAACATCTCTTTTAGGGTTTGTATCAGTTGATGGGCACTGGTTAAGGTAGTGTCCTTTTTGTCCACACTTAAAACAAGTTACTCCCAGCACCCTACAGACTCCTATATGCTTCTTACCACACGTGTCACAATCTGGTAATGGTGGTCGTGATTGATTGGACTGAAATGTTCCTGAAGATTTACCACCCTGATTCACCGTCTCACTAGTAGTCTTGGTACCCCCCGACTTTCCCACAAATTGAGATTTTTGTCCTCTACCTCCTTTGTTAAAGTAGCTTCCCTCACTTGAACCTCCTTTCGGACCCTCAAATCTTCTTTTCTTATTCTCTCGACCTATTTGAGCCTGTTCACTCTCGGCCTCTATAATTGATGCCTTTTGAACCACTGCAGCATAATCAGTCAACTCAAATGGGGCCACTCTCGTTCGTAACCAGGGTTTCAATCCTTGTTGAAACCTTTTCGCTCGTTGTTCTTCAGTACGCACAAACTCGGGAACAAACCTAGACAGTTCTGTAAATTTAGTTTCATACTCTGCCACTATTAGGTTATCCTGTTTTAACTCCAGAAACTTTAATTCCATTTGGTTTTCTAAATACCTAGGAGAATACTTTTCTAGGAACACCCTAGTGAAACGCTCCCAGGTTATCACTCCCGCTTCTTCTAGGTTCTTCTTAGCTTCCCACCAGTAATTTGCCTCTCCCTTTAAGAGATAGGCTGCAAAGACTGTTTTCTGATCTTCCTCTATCCTCAGTATTTCGAAAGCTTTCTCCATTTCTTTTAGCCATGCCCTGGCTACTACTGGGTTAGTGGTTCCCTCAAATTCTGGGGGCTTTAATGACTTAAAGGCACGAAAGGAATTAGCTGCCTGATTGGGGAGAACAGGTGGTTGTTGGGGATTCTGTGGATTAGCCAAATTCTGCCTTAATAAGTCCATAAATTGGGTAAAGGGATCACCTCCCGGATTCCTTTGTTGGCCAGTTGATTCCTCTTCTCCTTCTTCATGATTTTCTTCATTATGAGCATTTTCGTTCAGTCTAGTACCTTCTATATTTCGACTTCTTTCGTCTCTCTCATTTTCCCTTGCATTCGCTCTACTATCACGTCTAGGCGGCATAGTTCTGTTCATAACAATAGTCCTTATTAATTACCCGAATTTGGGTTACAATATACATCATTTCTATATACACAAATTATATCATTAATTAACCCATTTGCACATCACAATATCTTTATCACGCGATTTGCATCTAGTTATATCATAACTTTAGTAGGTGAGTGTATCGCCCTTAACACGATAGCCTTTTCATTAAGTCAATCACCTTTTATACATCAATATTTTTGAGTCTCAACATTTATTATAAAAAAATGCAGCAAAAATTTAGATAGAAATGCACAAACTTCATTAATTTACATAAATATTTTACAACTTGGGTACATGGTTCGAAACCTACAAACATACTGTACATACTAATCTGGTACAACAAAAGTGCTACTAACTGTCCTCCAATCAGACTGGGATTAAAACAGCAACCAACTAAACTAATCCCCCAAAAAGACATCAGTAAGATGACTAGTCTGATTAGTGACGTAGACTACTATCCCGACTCACAGTCCTGCCCTAATAATGTCCCGGATCTAGACTACCATAGACGTGACTGTATCCACTATCGCAGCCCTCCACTCTGGGTCTCCTCTATCAGCTAACAACCTCCTAATGTCACTCAGGGCCCGCAGCTCAACACTCACTAGTCCCAAAGATATACCATCAGGAATGTTGCCTCCTCTCCCTCTCTCTGACCTCTGCATCAGTGTGTCTATCACTCGACGGGACTCCTCCAACTGACCCTGAAGGGCAAAGTACTCCGTCAACAGAATGGCTGGTAGTGAGTCACCTGTCGGTAAGGGTGCCTCCTGAGGGGGCACAACAGCTGGGGCAGGTGCCTGTACAGGTGGAGGTGGTGGAGGTGCAAATGGTGGGGATGGAGGAATAGACTCGATATCTGCATCCTCAGATGGATCTCCCTCTATCTCATCCTCTGAGAAGATAAAATGTCCGGGCGGAGTGAATGGCTCAACTGGATCCTCTAGAGGGCCAGGACTCAGTAAGGGAGATGGGACTGGTGATGGTACTGGAACAGGCAAGGCAGGGGTAGGTATCATATGGATATCAGTCCACTCAATCTCCTCAGCTATAACTGACAATCTAGGCCTCTTACGTAACGGCCTCTCCTCCACCGGAATCTCCCATCTCACTCTGGAAGGACCTGCCTCATCAGATCCTGTAGAAGGTCTACCCATATATGGCACTATGGCCACAGCATCTCTCCGTCTCTGCTCTTCTGCCTCCTCTCTCTCAAATCTCTCTCTGGCCGCCGCCCGGCGTCTCTCCCTGAGGTCCTCAACTGCATACTCGGGGACCTCTACCCCGGCCAACTGAAGATCTAGGAGCTCCTACTCTGACATCCCTTGCCACTGGGGGTCCTGACTCGGCTCACCCATCTCCGCCCCCTATAATAAAAACATAAATTCTATTAGTAACAGTCTATAAAATTATAATATATGCTTAAAGTAAATACTACCTGCGATATACCACCCCTGAACTTGATGGAAGTTCACAATTTATATTATAACTGATACATTTATTATTATCACTTTTGTTCTTGACCATTATGACTCTTAGCTCTGATACCATCTGTGACGCCCCTAGATCCGGGGTCAAGGATCCAGGTTATCACGGTCCAATTTCCATTCAATATCATATCTCTTGAGTTTTTTTTTTATATTTAATAATTAAGAAATTGACCCCACACTAATACACACACACACACACCAGTCATATGCTCATAGAACAACATTCACAATATTAAAAGTTTAAAGTTAACAGTTATTACAAGCCCAGAATTTTACTAAGTACATTGTTGAACAAAGCTTCTACAGGAAGCATTTCAATAACCAAAGTTTATTACATCTTACACACTTAATTTACATAAGTATATTAAGCCCCTTTCGCTTGTCACTACCTCGGGGATAGTCGCCAACACTCGCTCAAAAGGTCATCTTTCCCTTACCCTCTTGCGGGGTGTGGTACGTAGTATCAGCATGGGACCTAGCTGTTATATACATAAATAGCAAGAGTGAGCTATATAATAGCTCAGCAAGATAATACTGTAACTAGAATTTAAAATGTGAACAGGTATACATATATGTATATGCATATATAATAGCAGAAAACAATTAAAATCCTTAAGGAAGAATAAAGTTCTTATTTAATAATACATCATCCACTTACTATTATCAGTAAGAAATTCTAAAATAATATAATATCAGTTTTTCTTCATCTGTAACCATAATTCCATCATCTCATATCATTATTCTGTTTCTAGTATAGAAATCTGAAATCATATAATATCAGTTTTTCTTCATCTGTAACCATAATTCCATCATCTCATATCATTATTCTGTTTCCAGTGTAGAAATCTGAAAACCATTGTCTACACTTTCTTTCCCAAAAACATTAGGGATATCTGCTGTCGCCTGATACGTTAGGACGATGATCAGTCGCCTAATCGTACCTGCTCTCTTTTTACTACCGGTAGAGGGAATGAAGATCATCCCTGGAGGAAGGCCACCTGCTAACATCCTCCCTTGGCATCTTTGTGCCGTAATAAAAATAATAAGTGCTGGACTGTGTCGCACACAGCCCTGACACAGCCACTTACGCAAGTCTGTTGCAATCCCCCTTTTTATCACATCATTATTCCCTTTTTTAAAATATCATTCCACATATCCATTTTCTCGCTTTCATTTCCACACATCATTCACTCATATCATTTCCATTCTCGCACATTACTTCTATAAAATATATATATAACATAATGCTTTGATTACGATTCAGACATCTCTTTCATCTTCAGGAATCAAATATACTTTTATATTCATGAAATATTCCGTCTATTTTAAGAGTAATGCATGATAATCAAATAATATTTATTAAACCACTGATACTCAAAAGAATATTTTTAATATAGTATTATAAACCATATAACCCTAGATAACAACTGATACCATACTTTTATTTACTTTAGATAACAGCTGATATCATTCTATTTCACCTCTCTTTACCATAAAGCATATTCGCTCCATTCATAATCATATCCACATTCATATTTCATAATTTATATCCATTTCTCTTTAATTCCAATATCAGGGAAATAATTCTTAGCAATATAGCCAACATAGAATAACATATATATTCCATGAAATCATTTACTTTGAAATAAAATAGTTTTCCAAGGTAAGGATAGAAGAAATCTTGCCTCGGTTTCGGGATCCTGACAGTATGGCTCGTTCCTCTTCCGGAGTTTCTATAAACACAAAAGGACCGTCGTTAGAATACCACTTCTCTTACTCACTACACTCTTGTATAACATTACCTTTGAAACTTTAATATATGTTTAACGTATTACTATTACTCCAAAGGTTCAAGAACTTAGCCATTTAAAACCTTAATCGAAGTTTCAGGGGTTTTCACCATTTCCCCTAACGATCACACTTAACTGTAAAAATTCTCAGAAAATATGGATTTCGAATTTTACCACAAGGTCAACTGGTAACCACTCTTTGACTACCTTACTACACTATCCCAAAGTTTCATAATTTTTAAAAATGTTTAAGTATGGTAGTGATTGCCTCAAAGTTGACACAACTACGTTTTCTCGGTTTCTGAACCGCTTTCACTAAAACTGACTTTTCTCCTAAACCGTACGTCAGATTTTAACGTACATATCAAAACGATCTATGAACTAAGCTCTATCATTACATGGTCAATTGGTAACCTAGGCAGTAGGGAACCGTACGGATACAGGGGTCACAAAACAGGGGAGATTTCTTCCTAACGAAAATCGGGCATTATAACGGCTATATTTTCATACTTTCCATAATCCAACTCCTCCAAATCAATTATCAAACACAATAATCATCACCTACACCATGTGGTCTTCATTACCAGCCATGGTTACAAGTCCACAACACACAATTTCCACATCAAAACAAACCATTTATAACACATACTCATTATAAACTAAACATTAATATCACTTAACTACTAACCAACTTAATTTCCACCATAAATACAAAGAGGGCAAGAGTAGTTATACCTTCTTGAAGCTCTAACAACACTTAACAAGCCTTGGGTAATCCTTAACAACCTTACAATAGCTTGAATCAACTAAAGGAAACCATAAAAACAAGTTAACACTTAGAAAACACTATTCATCATCTTTTCTAGTAACTTGAATGATTTTATTACCTTGGTAAATGATGTTGGTTTGCTATGAAACTTTGTATATGATCCTTCCTAACCTCCAAGAACACCCATGATTTATCCCTTGATTTAATATTGAAGAGAGCTAGGGTTTTGATTTTTGTTTCCCTTTTTTTTTTTATAAAACCCGAATGGAAGTATTGGAATGGGGGAGAGTTTCTTTTGCTTGTTTTGATCCTATCTCATCTTGTCATCTAATCTTTAGAGTTCTAGAGTTATTAGAAAAATCCCATGGTTTAAAGACTAATTTGCCCTTAATTTGTGTTAGTGGAGTGTGACATCACTAATGGTGTCATTAAGATGACCTAATATTCTCATTTCTTGTTTTTCTAAGTATTATGTTATTAATCTTGGATAATACTAATGTGGTATGCATCCTTGTGAGATTACTAATCTTGGTTGCTTGGTCTCCATACTCGTCTAATTGTGGTTCGTTTCGAGTATCCCTCATTATCTCAGTGGTTTTCGAAATCATTTACGAATCCAATTTCCTTTGGTATTCTTTTAACTTAATAATCCCTTGGTTTAATCTAAATTCACTAATCCCCCAATATATAATTCTTATAGTGTTTCCATGCTCCTTAATGTCAAATAGAAGCTTATTCGAAATCAAAATCCTAAAAATCCATATTCAGGAATTTCTGGAATCTATCGTCGTTTCGAATCACTTATTTTCAATGTACAACACTAACATGGTTTCTGTTTATTCATTTTCCATCTCCAATATAGAGTACCTACATACCATTTCCCTAAATCCTCAAATTTTTATATTCATGTGATCGCTGTAGCATTGCTAAAGTTAAGGTTATTACCTGGTCCAACTCCCAATTTAATTTATTCAGCAATTCTGCCATGCATTTTTCCTACGGTAAAGCATGATGATGAAAGTTCGATGAATAACTTGATTGAGACCTAGTGAGGTCGCCCACTCGACTTGAACTCTTACCCATCTTCGTATAAGACTTTATATCGAATATTTTATTCTTTCATTCATACAATGAAAATTCATTTGAAACCATTGATTATTTGGATGACAAACTACTTCATTCTTTAATTGTCATGGAGTAGAATTACTTTCTATTGGCTGACCTTCATCAATGCGACTTTAGATTTCCTCTTATTATTCAGGAGGAAAAGTATCCACCCGATGTAAGAATTGTATAAAGACCGTCTTTATGACTTTTGTATCCAACAATCATTGCCCTCGTGCAACATTCTCTATGATATCATATTACAGAATTATCAGGACCTGAAGGAATAAACCTTGTTGTACTCTTTCTGTCTATCCTTACATCTCCGAAAATCGAGACTCCTAGTATTTTGAACCATCAACATTCTTGGAACATCCAATGTGGAATTCTTATTGAAATTATCTATTGGACCTTGTTATTTTGAAACCATTCCTTTCAAAGTGATTACTCTAAGGTGAACGGGAGGTACAATTATGAATCGTTACATCAATATGAGATCAAAAAACCAAATGTTGTAATTGTGCAGCCAGAGCATTATGCCGAGTAATTATTTAAAGTAGGAGTAACATGTCGGGGCATACCACAAGGACCTTTAATATTAGTGTAAGGGAGGTTATAAGAAATGATGAGGTGGTTGGGAGTACGCTCCTACCAACCGTTGTCAGGATGTTATATTAATGAATTCTGGAGTTACTAATCCTTTTCCTGATCCAAGAAATGCAAATCGATTGCGATGTAAAACATATCCTTAAAGGAAACTAACATGGAAGTGAGATGGACAAGAAAGGAAGAAATATCGTGGCAAGAATATGAAGCTTTATTTAGCTTAAAGGGATTGATGCACATAGAGAGACATAAAGTTTAACAGGCCCCTAATAGCAAATGGATGCATGGATATATGCCAATGATCCTTCAAAATTACCACCTAATCAAGTTTATTGGGAATCGCAGTAGCATGCAGGCCTCAGGCTGATTGGCGCCAATGGTGAAAGAGGACGAGCGTATGACATCTTACATATACCATCAAGAACTGATACCCTTATCGGAAATGGAGGAATTGTTGACTAATTAAAATGCGTAGTTGTTTTTCAAAGATAAGGTTAAAAAGCGGGTTTCACCAACTCAAGATCGACCTCTGTACTGTGCCCAAGTTGGCATTTCACACTAATATAAACGTTATAAAATTATGGTAGTATCATTTGAGTGGACTAATGAGTCAGAAGCATTTATGGATTAATGAACAAAGTTTTGGAATGAAATGAGATATGAGCAACAACCTCGTTGTTAGCTATACTTGATGATAAAAAGAGGACTTTGAGGGTCACGATGATGCGTCTTTCGAGAGTTTAAGAGGTGTGCTGATGCAGTAGAAAAAGGATGATAGCCTATACTTCTAAACAACATAAAGGTTACGAGATAGCACTAACCATGAGTCGGGGATTAGTCATGATAGTGTTCACGCATAAAACTGAGACGTTAACTTTATGAGAAAAGTGTGAAAATTTTTCCACAAATGCCATAAGTATATCTTCATATTAGAACTAAACATAATAAAGAGAAGGTGACGAAAGGGAGCAGGGAGTATAATGGAGAAATCTGTTATTACCCAGGAAAGGCCAGTGTGGTGGCCGATACCTATAGAATGGATTATTCGAAATTGGAATTCAGTCAGTATTGACCGAGAAAATAGAGTATATACAATAAAGAATAATGTTAGAGGAAAATGACTAAATTATGGGGAGGGACAAAGATGTACAGAGAATTAAGAGAATGTTTGGCAAACGGATGTGAAAATGGTATTGGCAAACTATTAAGTACAAACGCAACATGTCAAAAACAAAATGATAGAGATCTAGTGGATTAATTCCGCCTGTAGAAAATCTTGAACGTGGACAGAATTATAATGAACTTCATGAGTAGGTCGCCGAAGACCGAGCCAAGAGATGGCCCTAGTTGATTTATAATTGCTGGACCAAGTGATTTACCTACGAGAGACTTTCCATTTAGGAGATTATCGATTTATATACGGAAGAGATGGTGGTGCAATATAAAACTTCTGCAGTGATTACGTTAGATAGAGACTTAAGGTTAAACTTCGAATATTGAAGGTGCTTTCAAGTATAATTAATAAAAAGATTGAGCGTATGTACTAATTTGATCTGTGGCTGAGGACAGGGAAGAAGAATTATCCAGACGATCGAATTTATATTTAGTGTCGTGCCTTAGATTTCACGGGGCAGTCAAGAATAAAAACTTATCCATGAAATGAATGTTGTTATCACGATCGTCACCATGCGAACGTAAGGACGTCTCTTGTAAAGCGTACTACGAAAGAAGAAGTTTCGCTTTTCTTGCGTTACGAAGAAGTCAATGAACGAGGGATATAGTAGCGGAACTGGTTCGACGTATACCGAAGACTATACAGTATCCATAGCAAGTGGTAACGGCTGACGGGAGGCAACACATGCGTGCTAATCAAGCCAAGGAATATGAGGAATACCGTGCGTATTAACGTTGTCTCAGATTATAAAACACGACCACAAAGTATTCACGGGCTAACGATACAAGGCCTCAACATGGATACTATGAACAAGGTAGAGGAGGAACGTATAAGTAGTGGGATAGAAATTTTCATTCATAGAACAACCGATAAGGAATACAGGTCGAGGAGAGTATGCGTTGAGAAACAACATTAAAGCGTTGGTGAGACCAAGGGAGAGAACAATAGGGTTGAAGTGTCAACCTGAGAGTTGGATAGGGTAAGGTTGGGATTGTATCCACAACTATTATCCTTAGGTTCTTAAGATAGAATCCTTTTAAGGAGATGAGACTGCAATAACCCTAATTTTTGTGAATATTCGAAACTTGGATGAATAGTAATTTTATAGGTGGATAAGAAAATTTCGCAATCACGATATGTACGAATTATTAAATGAAGATTTCGAATTGATATTACGTCCTTACGGTACAGACGAGTGTAGGTAAAAGTCATTAGTTTATTTTACGAAACCCATTATTTCGAATGGTCAAATTTTATGAGATATTAAAGGAGTATGAGTTGGGAAACTTCGTGATGCTAAAGGTATCCCCTGGAAAGGATTGATGCGGTTTGTTAAGAAAGAGAAGCTAAGTATGAGGTTTATTGGACCTTTTGAGATTTTGAGGCGTATTGGGAAGTTAGCCTACGAGTTAGCCTTGCTCCAAGCTTACAACAAATTCATAATGTGCTTCATATGTCTATGTTACGACCCTACCACACCGACTATCGGCATGTGATAGAGTACAACCAAGTGGACCTATGACCCGACTTGACCTATAAGGAGCAACCCGTGGAAATCATGGATAGAGAAGGAGCAAGTGCTAAGGAACAAGGTGGTCAGACTAGTCAGAGTATTGTGGCAGAATCACAACGTAGAAGAATCAACTTGGGAATTGGAAAGTGAGATGCAAGAGAAGTACCCCCACCTATTCTCGACCTGATTCCGGGACGGAATCCTTTTAAGGGGGGAGACTGTAATAACCCTGATTTTTGTACTACTGTAGAAAAGACCCGGATGAATAGCAACTTCGGTGTGTAAGAAAAACAAATCCCACCCATAATTATGTAATGGAAATTTGAGGATGATTAATTCATATTAAAATTATATAAGCAAAATGAGTGTATGTAAAAGCCGTCAAAAATTAGTAAATTACACTTCGTAAGAAATTACGATTTTTGAGAAAGCGATAAATACGAAAGCCGTGACATGGCCAAGGACTTTATAAACATGAGAATATTATGGAATAAGAATTAAGAAGATATTGGAGAAATGAGAACCACTTGAAGAGATTTTATTAAGAACATTTTTAAGGAGTGGTATAACATTGCATGGAAAATTAAGTAATAAACTTGGAAAATAACCAAGGGCAATACCCATGCAAAATCCATGCAAATTACATGCAAGGTGGTTGATTTAGCTAGTAACCAAGTCAAGGAACTAGGTAACTAGTAGTTGGTAGCATGGTTAGAAAACCAAGTACTAGTTAGAAACAAACCAACTAGTTAGGAAACATAGTTAGCATAAAAGATGGATCACCAAGCAAATTGAGTAGGCTTTTTAGACTTGGAAAATCTTGACCAACTAGCCATAGCCTTTATACATATAAGATATTAGCACATTATTGTAGTTAAAAGAAAAAGCAAAGCAAGTAGCAAACACCACTTCTCTCTTCTTTTTTCTGCATTCTGCTGAGCAACAGAACAAGGAGGAGAAAATAATTTTTTTCCTTGCCTTCCACCATCTCAAATATTCCTAAATTAAATCCCAAGGTTCTTCAGAGTACTAGTGAGGTAAGTTTTAATTTTTATAATATTATATGAATCCTAACATACCTGGAAAAATTGTCAAAGTTGCTTGGTGAATAGTGATCTTATGAAATCTTGTTTTTGGATCTTAAAGATTAAGCCATATATTGATCAACCAAGGAGTTTGAGAAGGATTTCAAGCCTTGTTGAGATACTTTGAACTTCAAGGAAGGTATAATTTCTTAACCCTAGTAGCCATTGCAAGATTTTAAGCTTAGTTTGATGAGATCTAAAAGTTCTAGTGATAAAAATGTTGGATCAAGTTTGATTATTGGAAAATCTTGGATATTGATGAAAATTGTTGTGATGAAAAATTTTGTTATGTTATATGAAGTCATGAGAGTAGATAAAATTTGAGTTTGGTATATTTGTGATGATATTGAAGTGGGTGGAAATTTTGGAAGTTGTATGTCTTGTAATAAGTGGTTTTGACAAATCTGTAAATACCCCTGTTTCAAGCTGTGATTCGGAACCCTAAATCTACTCCCCTGGAAACCTACCTTATATGCTTAGAAAGGTCTTGGTCTGTAGGTTTTAGAAATGTAAAGTTTAATTCCAAGGGATTTGTAGATTTTGAGTTATGGACGATTTAGTGAGATGTGTTCTGAGTAGGGAGTTGCAGAGAATTGTCCCCTTGTAAATAATTTTTGGACCCTTAAAATCGGTGTTGAACCTATGGTAAAAATTGAGTAGGAAGTTCTTACAGTGGAGTAGATGCCATAAAAAGAATTAGGTGAAAATTTGAATTTTCCAATTTTATAAAAATCGTAGAGTACAAACTGCGCAGTAGGAAATCCCTGCAGGACAGAGTATGGTTTAAGGGCTTGGTTAAGGACCTTAGAAAAATCCGTGGGATGTGTGAAAATTATATTTACACCACATTGCAGTGAAGAAAGTATAAGAAAAAGAATTTTGTAAAAAGGATTATTTTTTTGATTTTATAAAAATGTTAGAGCGAAGTCCGCGCGAGTGAAAAATCACCTAGGAGGTTAGTTTAACGTAGTTTTAAGAGTACTCACTTGTGTTTCAAGTTTGAGGAATGGATTCGAGTCGAATGGGTAACGAATGTGATAAAGTGATGACATGGTCATATGGGAGGGTTAGTGGTCACAAATTGGAGTCTTTAAGTTGGTCTTACATCCTTTAAAACCTTACGATTAAGCAGTGTTGTTAAGGTACTAACGTACGAATATTGATCATGTATAGATCTTCGTTCCACGTCGCGAGCTCGACCACCCCACCCTACCAAGGCAAGTTTACTTTTCAAAACTTATATATAAGGATTTTTACTGTATTGTTTGTGGCTTTCAAATGTATTATATGCTTACGCTTTATGAGGTTATGTTGAAGTTTGAGATATATGCACATATGTGTTTGTACACCCTTGAACTTAGAATGAAAATGTTTCCTTCGGACAACGACTCTAGCAATAGAGGTCGTAGCGGTCCAAATATGCTATTGACCGGGGAGCGGTATATTATTGTATCGTGATTAAATTGCGAAAACCCGAAAGGTCATTCGGGAAGTATCGTATACTTAAGTATTTATTAGTTTTACATTATTATAAATACTCAAAAATATCTATCTTGGATTAAAAGATTATTTTAATTAAATAATTATTTTATTAATTGTTTATATTAAATCTCAAAATGTCATTTATTAATTATTGTTCATTACTTTAAAGACAAAACTAATCCAAGATACCTTCATCGTTTTCAAACTCGAACTCTTTCGAACCCAAAACATTTTCGAAAATCCCCGGTCAGGTTTTGATTCTTGTACACTTTTCAAGAATTATCGGTCGACTGAGGTCGAACTTCAACTACTCGAATTTTCTATCAAAAATGATTTTTGACAAGAAAGAAAAAAAAGGGGACTCTGGCAGGTGTGGGAATCGTTGACGAACGATTCCCGGGATGTGTAAGCGGCCGTGAGCCAGGCGGTCCATCAATTATTATTCCGGCCCAGGTGTTGCCGAAGGATGATTACGGATGTAGTTTTCATCGAGGGTGATTACGGATGTAGTTTTCACCCGAGGATAGTTACGGATGTAGTTTCTATCCTTCTACCGGTAGAGAAGACCCGCGGATTATTGGACTTGGATGTGGCGACTGATCATCGTCAATCCCTGTCAGGTTTTATGTTTTCTTCAAGTCCCATCCTCCACTTTGGAAAAATACACAGACACTGCTTCTTGGGCCTAAGTGCCAAGTTGCCGATAGTGTGGTTTTTGATAAGAAAAATATTGACATCGTGCAGTATCTAGAACTGCAAGATTTTCTATAAAGATTGGCACGTGTTAGAGCACTCTTGCAATTATTTCAAAGAATGAAATGTTTTTGAATGAGAAACCTTCTAAGCTAATGGAAGGAAAGAGGTTTGCAATGATGTATTCCCTGTACAGTATGTTAACCATAGAGTGTTTTGCCGAAAATGATATGCTCATATGTATATATTTTCAAACTTGAGATATATTGAAATGGGGACCTTATAAAGGGTTCATATGTTATTCTTAAAGCTCCTTAGTGAGTATAGATGTTTTATTCAAACTCGGACATATATATTGTCCAATTATGTTTTGAAATCTGAGATATATACCCATATAGTTGGGAATGTTTTCGAAATAAACCACATTATTATTTTTCAAAATGGTGAACTTGCTGAGCATTATGTAGCTCATTCTTGCTTTATAAAAACTTTTCAAAAAGAGAAGAATTTGGCCGATTAACTCTGCACCAGCAGAAGAGGAGTAGAAGATTTACCTCGGAGGATAAACACTATAGAGTAAGTCTGATAGGTTTTCAACTGTAATAGTAAGACTTGTCTTGAAGTGTAGTTGTATAAGTGGAAGTGCATAAGATTCTGGATTGTACAGATGAATTGTAATATTTAGTGTTACTTTTGATTATCGTTTCTGAGGCTCTAACTTGTTTGTGCGTAAGATTAAGGTCTGGATGGATGTATTGTTGAGTTGTAAAGTTAATACAGGTATGATATGGTTGGATGGTGATGTGACGACTTGAATCTTTGACCTCGGATTTGGGGGCGTCACAGAAATGGTATCAGACCGATAAGTCCTCTTTCACCATTGGCGTTTAGTAATTCGTGGCAATCAGCCTGAGGCCTGCATGCTACTGCGATTCCCAATAAACTTGATTAGGTGGTAATCTCGAAGGATCATTGGCATATATCCATGCATCCATTTGCTATTAGGGGCCTGTTAAACTTTATGTCTCTTTATGTGCATCAATCCCTTTAAGCTAAATAAAGCTTCACATTCTTGCCACGATATTTCTTCCTTTCTTGTCCATCTCACTTCCATGTTAGTTTCCTCTAAGGATATGTTTTACATCGCAATCGATTTGCATTTCTTGGATCAGGAAAAGGATTAGTAACTCCAGAATTCATTAATATAACATCCTGACAACGGTTGGTAATTCGGTCATAACTCCAAAACCGTAAGTCCATTTGTTTCGATTCTTGTTAAGGTCAGAGGTTATTTATCTCGGGTATGCTCTGTTTTAAAGGTTAATGAAATTTCTGCATTACGACAGCTGTAAATCGGATATTTCCAAAATCAAATCTTTCCATTAACCAAGGTTTCCACTCCAAATCACCCATACATGTTATTTACCTTTGAACTAAGGCCAAGCACTGCCTTTCCGTTCATATAAACTACTTTAGCAATTATCAATACCCAATTATAGTTTTCATGCTTTAAACATACATAATAGCACTAAAACTGAAACAATTCTCATAATCCATCAAGGGTTTCAAGTATTATACCTTTGTTTCAAGCTTTATAAGGCTAATATACTCTTACAATCCTTGAACCTTGCTTATAATATCCTTTAGAAGTCATAAAACAACAATCAAAAGAAAAGAAAATTGGTAAGTTACTATTCATCATCACTTTCAACAAACTTTTGAACAAGCTAACCTTAAAGAATGATGCTAAGGTTTTGAATATACCTTCTCCTAATCTCAAGCTTTGTTTTAAGCTCTAGATTGTAGCAAGAAAATGGTGGCAAGTCCTTCCCCCCCTTTTTCTTCTTCCTTGGCCGAGAGTGACAAAGAGAGAATGGTGTTTGTTTTTCTTTTCTTTAGTTTGTATTATTATCTCTTAATACATGTATTATTGATTTTAATTTAAATATTGGATGCATCCTCTTGCTTGTATGTTTTCTAATTGTCATTTGTCCAAGTGTCATCCCCACATTATGCATCCCCCTTTTTGTACAATTACAACTAAACCATCCTTCTATTTGTTGACTTGCACTTAAGTCACTTAATTCCTCCTTTTTCCACCAATTTGATTCTCTTTGTAACTCGTTAATAAAATCAATACGTTACGACTTATAAGTAACATTCCATTGCTTTAATGTGACACAATTCCTTAACTCCATATTATATCCCTTGATCCTTTTGTATCTAGGAAATTTTCGGGTAAAATAAAAGTGTTATTCTTCAAATTTCAATATCATTTACATACACTTATTCTATCCACGGATCATCAATACGAACTCAGAAATCCGTTCCGGGTACTTCTATATAGTATCGTCTAATAATATTCTAGTTTCCACCAAAAACACTATTCATCACTTATTTTCTTTTATTCCTTATATATTGTAAAAATGTCATTGTCCCCTCTCGAGCGTTCCTTAACTCTTTCTCGGAACCACTGAACTAATAATAGATATTGATTTGGATGACATGAGAATATTCTTCCTCCTTGGAATTACCATATCTTACTTCCCTGGGAGATAGATTATTCTTACTTAAGTTGTCAGTCCGTTGCATGGTTCATGGCATATAAGCAATTGAATCCAAATCCATTCCATAATCATTCATTATGACCACCGTTACACTGATACTCCATTACATAATAAAAGTTTTTAATTCCTCCAAAAATCTAGGTTCTTACAGTCTCCCCCCCTTAAAAGGATTCCGTCCCGGGATCAGTTTGAAAATAGATGGGGGTACCTTTCCAGCATTTCGCTCTCTAGTTCCCAAGTCGATTCTTCCACATTATGGTTCTGCCACAAAACTCTGACTAGCTTGACAACCTTGTTTCGGAGCACTTGTTCTTTTCGATCTATGATTTCCAGAGGTTGCTCTACATAGGTCAAGTCTGGTTGCATGTCCACTTGCTCATACTCTACAATATGCTTGGCATCCGGGTTATACTTTCTCAGCATCGAAACATCGAACACATTATGCACCTGCTGTAGATTCGGGGGCAATGCCAGTTCATAAGCTAGTTCCCCAATCCGTCTTAAGATCTCAAAGGGTCCAATGTATCTGGGACTCAGCTTTCCTTTCTTTCCAAATCTGATTAAACCTTTCCAAGGTAACACCTTTAAGAACACTAGGTCTCCCACTTCGTATTCTTTGCCTTTCCGAGCTAAGTCGGCATATTTCTTTTGTCAATCCTGGGCTGCTACCAGCTGTCCTCTGATTAGATCTACTGCATCTTTAGTTCGTTGGACCACTTCGGGCCCGAGCATCTTTCGCTCCCCAACTTCATCCCAATACAAGGGAGATCGATATTTCCTTCCATAAAGGGCCTCATAAGGTGGCATTCCTATACTTGAATGAAAACTATTATTGTAGGAAAACTCAATCAATGGCAAGTGATCATCCCAATTTCCTTTAAAGTCTATAGCACAGACTCTCAACATATCCTCTAACGTTTGGATGGTCCTTTCACTTTGCCCATCTGTCTGGGGGTGGTAGGTTGTGCTCATGTTCAGTCGGGTTCCTACACTTTCTTGAAAGCTTCTCCAAAACCTGGAGTTAAATCTAGGATCTCAATCAGATACTATTGCGATTGGGACTCCATGTACCTTTCATTGATCGGGAGAAAGTGAGCTAACTTCGTCAGTCGATCTACAATTACCCATATGGCGTCATGATTAGCCTTGGTCCTTGGTAAACCTACTACGAAATCCATGGCTATGTGTTCCCATTTCCATTCTGGAATCTCTAAGGGGTGTAGAAATCCGCTGGGCCTTTGATGCTCTGCTTTCACTCGCTGGCAGGTCAAGCATCTGCTTGCCCACTCTGCTACGTCCTTTTTCATATTGGGCCACCAGTAGTACTCCTTCAGATCTCTATACATCTTAGTACTACCGGGGTGTACTGAGTATCTTGAGTTGTGTGCCTCATATAAAATCTCGTCCTTGAGGTCCTGAACATTTGGGATCCATATCCTCCATGCATACCTCATGATCCCTTCTTTATCTCTTTCACACTTAACTTCTTCTGCAGTCATTATCTCATCCTTCGAGTTCTTTTCCTCCTCCATTATTCGTTCTTGGCATAGTCTAATCTTTTCTAATAATGGGGGTTGAATTCGAATTTCCATCAACCTTTCTTGACCATCTCCTGGTATCCTTACCTCGATTTCCAACTTCTCGAAGTCTTTTATCAACTCTTTCTCTAAAGTCATCATCTTTAACTTCTCTTTCCTGCTATGGGCATCAGCCACCATATTGGCCTTACCCTGGTGATAACGGATCTCACAATCATAATCTTTGATCAATTCTAGCCATCTTCTCTGGTGCATGTTAAGCTCCTTCTGGGTGAAGATATACTTAAGGCTCTTATGGTCATTGTAAATAATGTCCCCAGATTTTCAATGCGAATACTATGGTAGCTAACGCTAGGTCATGGGTAGGGTACTTTAACTCATACTCCTTCAATTGTCTCGACGCATATGCAACCACCTTGCCGTGTTGCATAAGTACACAACCTAAGCCCTTATGGGATGCATCACTGAAAATTACAAAGTTCCCTTTTTCATCTGGTAAGGTTAATACTGGAGTTGTCATTAATCTTTTCTTTAGCTCCTGGAAACTCTCCTCACAATTATCCGTCCACACGAACTTCTCAGTTTTACGAGTGAGTCGGGTTAATGGTGCCGCTATCTTGGCAAAATCCTGACTATAATATCCAGCCAATCCCATAAAACTCCTTACTTCCGTTGGAGTCTTTGGTCTTTCCCAATTTGAAATTGCTTCTACCTTCGCGGGATCAACTAACACTCCTTCCTTACTTATCACGTGTCCTAGAAACTGGACTTCTCGCAACCATAATTCACACTTCGAAAATTTAGCGTACAACCGCTCTTGCCTCAAGGTTTCTAAGACTATCCTCAAATGCTCCTCATGTTCTTTCTGAGTCCTTGAATAAACCAATATATCATCAATGAAGACTATAACAAACTTATCCAGATATTTCTTGAAGATCCTATTCATTAAGTCCATGAAAGCTGCTGGCGCATTAGTTAAGCCGAAAGACATTACAAAGAACTCATAATGCCCATAACGTCTGCGGAATGCCGTCTTGGGAATATCCTCCGGTTTAATCTTTAGTTGGTGATATCCGGATCTTAAGTCTATTTTCGAAAAGTACTCGGCACCCTTCAATTGGTCGAACAAATCATCTATCCTCGGTAATGGATATTTATTCTTGATCGTCAACTTGTTCAGCTCTCTACAATCTATGCACAGCCTCATACTCCCGTCCTTCTTCTTAACAAATAAAACAGGTGCTCCCCACGGAGATACACTAGGTCGAATAAAGCCCTTATCAAGAAGTTCTTGCAATTGAGAGGCTAATTCCTTTAGCTCAATCGGGGCTAGCCTATACGGGGCTTTTGAAACTGGTGCTGCTCCTGGCACCAAGTCTATAGCAAACTCTATCTCCCTATCAGGTGGCAATCTAGGAAGATCTTCTGGGAATACATCCGCAAACTCATTAACTATAGGAATCCTACTTAAGTCAGGTGCTTTCTTAGTGGCATCTATCACATAAGATAAGTACGACTCACATCCATGGTGTATCAATCTTTTAGCTTGTATGCTAGTCAGAAATTGTTTACTTTGTCTTTGCCCTTTGAACACCAACTCTTTACCTTCAGGTAACCTTATTCTTACTTTCTTTCCCTTGCAGTCAATATTAGCTTCGTTCTTTGATAACCAATGCATTCCTAAGATAACATCAAACTCTCCTAATTTCAGAGGAATCAAATCTACTTGAAGTTGACATCTTTCGAATTCTAGGTCACAGTTTGGATATACTTGTTTAACTGGAATGACTTCTTGATTAGCTATCTCTACCTGTAAGGGTTCTTGTAATAATTCTGCTTTAAGTTTCAGTTTACTAGCAAAGTCTTGAGATATAAAAGATTTGGTCGCCCCCGAGTCGAATAGAACATTTGCACTTAAAGAGTTGAGTTGGAGCGTACCTGCAATCACATCTGGATGCCTCACCGCGTCCCTCAATGTCATATTAAATGTTCTGGTAGTAGGAGGTCTATTCGAAGCACTACCACTTTGCCTTATTGCAGAAGAACCACCAGAACGGCAATCTCTAGCCATGTGTCCCAATTTTCCACATTGAAAACATTTGAGGTCTCTCTTGGCATTGGTGTTAGTTTCTTGACATTTGTCAGAATAGTGCCCTTTCTGTCCACACTTGTAACAAGTTATTCCTGGTAGTCTATAGATGCCCGTGTGCTTCTTACCACAAGTATTACAATCAGGTAGAGGTGGCCTTGATTGATTAGGCTGGGATGCTCCCGATGGTTTACTTCCCTGATTGACTGTCTCACCTTGACTTCTACTAAATCCTGGATTCCTTGCGATTTGAGACCCCTGTCCTTTACTGAATTTGCTAGGAAAATTCCTTCCACTTGAACTTCCTTTCTTACTTTCAATTTTCCTTTTCCTATTCTCTCGGTCTCTTTGTACTTGTTCGCTTCCTGCCTCTATTATCGATGCCTTCTGAACTATTGCGGCATAATCAGTTAATTCGAAGGCTGCCACCCGAGTCTGTATCCATGGTTTCAACCCTAACTGAAATCTTCTTGCTCGCTTCTCTTCGGAATTTACGAACTCCGGTACAAACCTAGACAGTTCCGTAAACTTAGATTCATATTCAGCCACTGATAGATTATTCTGCTTTAGCTCCATGAATTTTATCTCCATTTGGTTTTCCTGGTATTTAGGTTAATACTTGTCTAGAAACATCCTGGTAAATCTCTCCCAAGTTATTACTCCTGCTCCTTCTAAGTTCCTTTTTGCCTCCCACCAATAATTAGCTTCTCCTTTTAGGAGATAGGCAGCAAAGATCGTTTTTTGTGCTTCATCTACATTCAGTATTTCAAAAGCTTTCTCCATTTCTTTCAACCATACCCTGGCTGCAAATGGATCGGTAGTTCCTTCAAATTCAGGGGGTTTCAATGACTTAAAAACACGGAATGAATTGGCTACAGGATTTGGTGGAACTGGTGGTGGTTGGGGGTTCTAATGCATAACTAAATTCTGCCTCAATAAGTCCATAAATTGATTTAAGGGATCTCCTCCCTGGTCCCCTTCTTGATCAGCAAATTCACATTCTTCTTCTTCATAATCTGATTCATCAATAGCCCTTTCATTTTGTCTAATATTCTCTACGGTATGGCTGCCTTGGTCCGCAGCATTTGGATTTGATTTTGTATTTCTTCTAGGCGGCATGATTCTGAAAATAACAATATTCTCCATTAATTACCCAAATTGGGGCACAATATTCATTATTCCCATATTCCATAATATATCACTAATAGATGTTAATGCCAAAATTTCAGGGGGGGAAGAGAGTCGTTTCTCTCTCTAGATTTCAACCTTAGCCGCCATAAAAAACAGCCATCTCTAAACATTTATCTCATCAGATCTATATATTTCCTTCTCAAATTCACCTTCCCCTTCTAATCTCACACCTAAATCACCATATTTCTTATATAATATATTAATTTTCGTATTTTTTCTCTCAACCTCTGAATGTTTTCAAAGGTTTTTATGGGTCTTGGTCCACTTGGGTTTCTGGGCTCAGGGGATGAGTTATTGGGTCTTATTGTTTGTGGCAAATCTGATCTATTTTATATAGATGGGTTTTCAAAGAAATGGGTTTCCTCATTTGAGTTGAATGTGGAAATCGTTGCTGTTAGTCATGTTGACCTTGGAGGCAAGGTTCTCGTGGTTCAAGAGGGAGCAGGTGTTGCTCTTTCGAGGTACAGACGGGATGGGTCCTTAGACATCTTCACAACCATTATACGGAAATGGGTGATGAAAGAAGTGAGATTTGTCTCTAGTTTTTTACCATGTGTTTTTCTTGAAAGAAACTCTTATAGTCGATGTGCCTGCCATGTGTTTGGTTTTTTGTCAAAGAGAAATGTTGGCACTGATTTGTATAAGGAGAAGCAGAAATCTACAACAAAGCAAGATAGTTGGGCCTTGTTAACCAACTTTAGGGCTGTTAAGATTTGTTTCACTGATTTGTTATGGCTTTTGATGAAATGGCCTAATGGGTGCCTTGAAGGGGTTCTGAATGGAGTGGGTGATTTGATTACCCAAGGTTTGTGGTTCATTTGTGATGATATTAACAATGATTTTGGGTATCATGTATGCAGAATGATTAGCCCAGGAAGCGACATATGCGCTCTTAACATCTGGTGCAGGACTGGTGCTCGCGTTATAGAGGATGTGGAGGACACTGTAGGCGTTGGTATCCTTGGGACTTTTGCTTATGATAGAAATGTTGTCCAAGGTAGGGAAGCTGGAAGGAGTCTATTTGAACAGGTTGCTCATGAGTTCTTGTTCGAGAGTGTTCAAAGTGATGTTGTCCTCATCTCTTACGGTTTGGATCTGGTTATGCAATGGTATGTCTTCACTGATTATTGCAATGTGCTGCGTTTTGATGTAATTTCTGTTATAATAATTGATGCTATATGGAGAATTTGCTTTCTCTGGTTTGATGGGTTTGCTGTCTTTGAGATTGTTTCCATGAATCTTGTTAAAGAATGGCTGGATAATAGTACTATTTCCAGAACGAACAATGGTTTCGTATCTCATGGTGTCCACCAAGTGTTTTTTCTTCGACACATTTCAATGGCTGCTGTATTGGTGTTGGATATACATTCCAAGGTGGTTAAAAGAGACAATAGATTGAGAATGGCGAGACCCATGACAGGTTATGAGAACAAGCGCATAGCGGGTGGTCTGATCATGATCATTGATGTTCAAGGGGAAAAGAAGTTTAGCCCGAATAGGTACCACTCTGGTCTAATGATAAGGAATGATGGGAAGTATGACATGGTTGTCGTGGGGTCTTGTTGCAATTTTGTGATAGGTATTGTGAAGGAAGTATTGAGGGGGTGCTTGCTGCCTCTAGCAATGGGGTCAATAATGCTGCTACAGGGTTGCTTAGGCTACTGGCATGTGCACAGGGGATGTCCTGTTATCAAATTATTGGCATTGATATGATTTGTATTTAATCTAGCCTCCTAGAAGGTTTCTAAGTTGACTTGATTAGTTTATCGAGTATGTTTTCTTGTTCTCTGATGTAATGGTTGGATGTTGATTTCGCGGGGTATGCCCCTAGAATTGTATCAGTTGTTCCTTTTGGTATAAATTTTTAATTAGCAAAAAAAAAAAAATATATCACTAATTAACAAATTTATATACCGCCATTTTAATTAACAACAAGGTATAAGATGACTTAAACAGAATATAAGTAAACTGCACTGGTTAAGATAAATACATCACAACCTGCGAATAACATTTTCATTACCATATATGCTTCATAATGTACATAGTTTAAGCCTCAAAAGATACCGATACATGCTGATTCTGATACAACAAAAGTACTATCAACAGTCCTTTAATCAAACTAGGATTAATACAGTAAACATACTAGACTAATTCTCCAAAATGACACCACTAAGGTGACTATAGTCTGATCAGTGACTGAGAACTACGGACTACAGATCATGGCAATCCTGCTCTGATAATATCCCTCAGCTGAATCATCGCAGACGTAATAACCTGGTCTACCTCATCTCTCCACTCTGGTGCCCCTCTCCCTGCCGTCAACTCCCTAATGCGAACAAGTGACCGCATCTCTACACTGATCAGCCCTACAAATATCCCCTCTGGAATCTGGGCTGCCCTGCCCGTAGGTCCAGCCAATCTCTACAACAACATATCCACCATACGGCGGGACTCTGACAACTGTCCCTCCAAAAGCTGATAATCTGGCAATAGAGTAACATGAATAGCATCTCCTACTGGTGGGTGGGCCTCTGGTACGGGTGCCTCTACAGGTGAAGGTGGAGCTACAGGTGGGGGTGGATCATCAAAGGGGACTGTATCTGCCTCTGAATCCTCCGAATGATCTGAATCCTCCAAAGGGTCTACCTCCTCCTCAGGGTCGTCCAATGGGTCTGGACTCGGTGCCGGTGATGGCACTGGAGCAGGTGGAACAGGAATCATCTGAATATCTCTAAACACCGGCTGCTCCTCTACCTCAGTCTCAATCCTAGGTCGTCTAGCTGGTGGAACGTCCTCCTCCGGAATCTCTGGCCTCACCCTAGAGAGACCTGCCTCACCCGACCCGACTGCTGGTCTCTGACCCCTCACATATGGCACTACTGCTATAGCCTCCAAATACTGATGTCTATGTCCGACCCGGACTCTCCTCCTCAAACCTGCTACGACATGCGAGGGAATCTCAATACTGCGCTCCTCTAAATGTATAGCCTCCTCCTCTGTAATCCCTCGCCACCCATCATGACTCGCCTCACCAGTCCGCTCCTCCTCCTATAATAAAACATAACTCTTATTAGTAATAATATATAAAATCTTAATCCCTACTTAGGGTCAGTACTATATCCGATAGACCGACCTTGAACTCGATATGAGTGCACGCATTTTATCATATATATATTCATATATCTTTACCTTATTAACACTCTTGTTCTTGAGCAGTATGACCCTGAGCTCTGATACCATTTCTGTGACACCCCTAGATCCGGGGTCAGGGATCCAGGTCATCACGGTCCAATTTCCATTTAAACATATTATACTCTTGATACTTAATTAATTTAATGACATTATATACACACATTATTGACCCCACACTTATAACAACATACACCAGTCATATGCTTAGAGAACAGCATCCATCACTAAAAATAGTTAATGTAAAGTTATTATTACAAACCGAGAATATTTAAGAAGCATTGTTGAAAATACTTCTGCAGGAAGCATATCAACAACCAAAATATATTACAACAGACTTTTGATTAACTTACACACGTCATCCCTATCATATATCCCCGCCCTTATCCGCTTCCGGGGTGTGGTGCGACGTATCGACGACATCTGCTAAAGCTGTGATATAAACATAGGCAAGAGTGAGCTAAAATAGCTCAGCAAGATAAAGTTTTAAATCCTGTTTGAAGTAAAACAATTTATAAAAGCTTTGGAAGTGTTGGTTGTTCATTTAACAAAGTTGTTTCAATAAAGAATAACCGTTGAAGTTACAAAGTAAAGTAGGGAAAACATTTTCAGAAATATCTATATTTTATTTGCGCAGCAATACACCAACATAAACTTGCTTGTTATTCATTATAAAGATATAATATCAGTTTCTCTTCTAATTCCTTGATACCATTCATTGTTCCATACCATTTCATTCTTTTCCAACATAATAGTGCAATGAAATTTTCAGCAATTATTTAAGAGTTTAGGGGATCTTCATCATTGCCAGATACGACAGGACGATGATCAGTCGCCCTATACGTACATGTTCCTGTTTACTACTAGTAGAAGGAATGACCCTCTCCGGTAATCATCCCTGGAGGAAAGTTCTCCACAATCTCCCCCTCGGCAACACATGGGCCAGAATAAAATATTGCAAGCTGGACTGCATTGAACTCAGCCCAAAGATAGAATCCCCATTTTCGAAGTTCTTATTCCATTTATTCCGAAAAAATTTCCTTTTTATAATACCATTTACGAAATTACCCCTTTTTATCCACTAAATACCTCGCATTATTGGTATTCATAAATAATTTCAAAAATCAGAAACATGTCCATTGCATCGCAATAATATGTAATCATGTGTACATATACATTTTCAACAAAACCATTTCCTGGAATTTTATAACTTAATAGAGTAAAGATAAAAGAACTCTTGCCTAGAAGGGTCGTAGGGGTAACGTGTCTCCGATCAGTCCGGTGATCTATAAACAATCCCAAAATTATTCAAGGTTAATCACTTAACATTTTTGAAAAACTAAGTATATACTTTACTTAGGTTAAACTCATTTTCAAGTTAACTCATTGGACATCCCCCTAATCATAACTCTTTATTATCATCATTATAATTCAACACTGGCTCAATATCAAGGCATTGCATGGTACTAATGCTTGGGGTACTTAAGTCATATAAGTTCTAGTGTCGATCGTTTACTATAAAAGATTACACCTCGCGAGTTATTGACCGTTTTCTAAGTGATTTCCCAATGTTATTACTAAGTACGTTCTTAAAGGATCCGTTCGCACTTAACTTAGATTCGAACATTTTTATAAAATTGAAAAACGATCCAATTGACATGGGTTTTCTCTCACACCTTCCTTATGGTATCTAGTATTTAACTACCATGATTCGCAATCAAATTATACATATTAAGGGGGTTCAATTCCGGTTAGGAACTCGTACTTACGGTTTTGAACCACTTTTAGTTATTCGGTCATAACTCCTAAACCGTAAGTCCGTTTGTTTCGATTCTTTTGCCAAAACGATCTATGACTCGAGAACTACAAGGATAGGTCAGGTTCTTGTTAAGGTCAGAGGTTATTTATCTTGGGTATGCTCTGTTTTAAAGGTTAATGAAATTACGGCATTACGACGGTTGTAAATCGGATATTTCCAAAATCAAATCTTTCCATTAACCATGGTTTCCACTCCAAATCACCCATACATGTTATTTACCTTTGAACTAAGGCCAAGCACTGCCTTTCCGTTCATATAAACTACTTTAGCAATTATCAATACCCAATCATAGTTTTCATGCTTTAAACATACATAATAGCACTAAAACTGAAACAATTCTCATAATCCATCAAGGGTTTCAAGTATTATACCTTTGTTTCAAGCTTTATAAGGCTAATATACTCTTACAATCCTTGAACCTTGCTTATAATATCCTTTAGAAGTCATAAAACAACAATCAAAAGAAAAGAAAATTGGTAAGTTACTATTCATCATCACTTTCAACAAACTTTTGAACAAGCTAACCTTAAAGAATGATGCTAAGGTTTTGAATATACCTTCTCCTAATCTCAAGCTTTGTTTTAAGCTCTAGAATGTAGCAAGAAAATGGTGGCAAGTCCTTCCCCCCCTTTTTCTTCTTCCTTGGCCGAGAGTGACAAAGAGAGAATGGTGTTTGTTTTTCTTTTCTTTAGTTTGTATTATTATCTCTTAATACATGTATTATTCATTTTAATCTAAATATTGGATGCATCCTCTTGCTTGTATGTTGTCTAATTGTCATTTGTCCAAGTGTCATCACCACATTATGCATCCCCCTTTTTGTACAATTAAAACTAAACCATCCTTTTATTTGTTGACTTGCACTTAAGTCACTTAATTCCTCCTTTTTCCACCAATTTGATTCTCTTTGTAACTCATTAATAAAATCAATACGTTACGACTTATAAGTAACATTCCATTGCTTTAATGTGACACAATTCCTTAACTCCATATTATATCCCTTGATCCTTTTGTATCTAGGAAATTTTCGGGTAAAATAAAAGTGCTATTCTTCAAATTTCAATATCATTTACATACACTTATTCTATCCATGGATCATCAATACGAACTCAGAAATCCGTTCCGGGTACTTCTATATAGTATCGTCTAATAATATTCTAGTTTCCACCAAAAACACTATTCATCACTTATTTTCTTTTATTCCTTATATACTGTAAAAATGTCCTTGTCCCCTCTCGAGCGTTCCTTAACTCTTTCTCGGAACCAGTGAACTAATAATAGATATTGATTTGGATGACATGAGAATATTCTTCCTCCTTGGAATTACCATATCTTACTTCCCTGGGAGATAGATTATTCTTACTTAAGTTGTCAGTCCGTTGCATGGTTCACGGCATATAAGCAATTGAATCCAAATCCATTCCATAATCATTCATTATGACCACCATTACACTGATACTCCATTACATAATAAAAGTTTTTAATTCTTCCAAAAAACTAGGTTCTTATAGAGTACTGGAGTGTTTTCTCTCTGCCACTCCTCAGGGCACGCCCTGCAAGGAGGCGCTTCCTCTTCTGGTTCTTGGACTAGATAATGAACTTTAACTTCGCTCGGGATGATATTCATGATCCCTGAACTACTTTCACTCAGGGCGCGCCCTCCATCTTGCTATCTCTTGAACCCTTTGATTGCCTTGTGATAGCAATCCCTTGAGTTATGCTGGGATCCTCTTGTTGTTCCCACACCATTTGGTGTAGGAAATTTCATTGTAAGATGATAGATGAAAGTCACAATTTTCATTTCCTTCAACAGGGGGCGCCCTACCAAAGCGTTGTGTGAAGATTCCTGATCCAAGATCATAAAGTCCATCATTTGAGTCACAGAAAGAGCTCTTTTCCTAAGACTTACTAGGAACTTGATAGCTCCCATGACTTTCACAGATTCACCCAAAAAAACCATAAATCCATCTGTTATTCGGAATCATGTCCTTACCCAAATGTCCCAACTTCTTGTAAGTATTGTAGTATAGAATATTCATCGAGCTTCCATTGTCAACAAAAACCTGATGTACGTTCTTGGAACCAATCTGGATTGCCACTACTAGAGCATCATTATGAGGGTGGTACACCCATTTGGCTTCTTCCTTAGTGAAAGTTATATCTACACATTCTCCCTTGAACAATTTGGGCGGCCTTAACTCCAAGCTATTCACATTTGTAAGAGGCCTGTATCTTGCTTCTCTAGCATACCTCTCAAAAGCATATTTGCTATTACCCCCTAAGTGATGTCCTCCAAAAATGGTGTGGATATTCCCTTCTTTAACAAACTTTTTCTCCTCAGGCTTATCTTCATCGCGGAGGGCGCGCCCTCCGTCTCTTCTGTCAGGATTTTCCATATGCTTCTTTACTTCTCTGACAATCCATTCAGTCAAGTATCCTTCTTTGATTAAATCTTCAATTTCATCTCTCAACCGATGACACTCATGAGTATTGTGTCCTGAAGACTCGTGATACTCACAGTACTTCTTCTTATCTTTGCTTTGCCAAGAAGATAGAGGCTCCAGCTTTCTGAACAGTCCTTTGTTTTTATTTACCTCAAGATGTGCTCAACAGAGGCTGCCAAAGGAGTATGATTATTTGGCTTTCTATCACAGGTATAAGTATCTGGAGGACCCCAATTCTTTCCAACTTCAGTGGAATTTACTTTATTAGTTCCAGCTCCAGCTCGATAAACAGGGCTTACAGATCTATCCTTCCTCATGTTAACTCTTCCTTTAGAGTTTCCTTGCGTGTCTGTCTTTCGATTATCCGCCAAGTATTGCTCTACTATCTCGAAGGACTCATCTTGTGCAAACACATCACCCAAAGTAGGTGGATCTCTTCCTTGAAGATGTTTCCAGAAATCACTTCCTACCGACATTCCAGCTATCAAGAAATTATTGAATGTTTCATCAGTTGCTCCTCTGACCAAGGTAGACTCCGATTCGAATCACTTGAAATAAGATTTCAAACTTTCTCCTTCCTTTTGCTTGATTTTGGCCAAGGTCGTGACCGGAGGAGCATACTTTACTGTTGGCTGAAACTTAGTCAGGAATAGAGTTCTCATTACTTCCCAAGAGGTGATTACTCCTGGCCCAAGCTTTTGAAACCATTGCTGAGCACTCTCTCTGAAAGTTGCTGCCAACATTCGGCATCTTGCTAGATTGGTTACCTGGTATACATCCATCTCAATATCAAACCGTCCCAAGAATTTCACAGGGTCTGCGTTTCCATTAAAGTGCAGATCATTAGTCATAGATCTATACCTAGCAGGCAGTTGTGCCTCCCTGACTTCTGTTGAAAATGGGGAGGAGGTTTGGGTCGTAGCAGATATCTTACCTCCGTCCAAGTGAACAAGGAACTTCTTCAAGTCATCCACATTAAAAGTTCCAACTCCCGGTATATTTTAAACATTTGGTTGAGCTCCTGGTTGAGTACCTCCCGGGGGCGGAGGCGGAATTGTTGTTTGAGCACCTCCAGGATTCTCAGCATGAGGTTGTACAACTACATCTCTTTGAGTTTGATTCTGATTAGGGTGATTCCCCCGAGATTGTGGATTTCCCTGAGGCTGTGGATTTCCCTGTGAGCCTCCTTGATGCTGTTCTCTTGAGATAGGGCACACCCTTGATCTCGCCTCAATAGAAGTACTTGAATTGACCAAGAAAATTTGAGGGGATCTTCCACCAGAGGGCGCGCCCTCTCTACTACGAGGTCGCCTATCTCCTCGATATATCTCCATCCTCCTATCACCGTTGTCACGGCTATTCCTTCTTCCAGTATTACCATAAAGAGGAGCTTGGTCATATCCAAAGGGGATCGACCTATGAACCTCCTACTTTCTTGCACTTGCTCTACAGAATTCAATCTCGCCCCGAAGTTATTTATGGCAGTTCCCATAGCATACAACTACTCCAATATCTCCGTTGCTAACAAGAACAGGCGGTTGTCCACCGGCGGCTGGAGTTCTACGAGGATGTTGAACAGCAGGGACTTTCTCCGGAACGTATTCATCATGATTAGTTTGATCTTCAGAATATTAGCCATCTTCTCCATAAGAACCTCCATCTTGATTATGAGACCTCTTTTCCTCCTAAGATTCAGATCTTGATTGGCTCCCCTCCTACTGGCGCCAATTTGTTGACGGAGGAATATGGTGTTAGTCACAGAGACATGCCTGTACACATCTAATAACAAGCCTAATTGTTTGTAATGCTTTGCATTACTTACATGACCTCTTAACTGAGGGAACCTCTAGTTGTAGAGCTTCTACTTGTATTTAGTACCTGCAATAGGCAACAAAATTCTATCTGTGTAAACTGTAAATTAAATCATGAAATAATGCTTGAAAGAAGATCCAGAGATCATGCCTCAAGCTTGGAGAACAAGGCTGTAAAAATAAACACAATTGGAGTTTGAAGATTGAAGATTTGCCTAAGTACTAATTCGAGAAGTCTAGCATTCGAGAAGTCAGGGATTCGATATCTCAAAAGACACTGTTTGATATCTCAAAGAGTCAACAAGTAAAAGCTATATTCGATATCTCAAGGACTTGAGAAGCTATTTGACATCTCAAGGATTCCAGAAATTGAAAGCTCTATTCGACGAGTCAAGGATTCCTGTAGAAAAGGCTAATTCGAGAAGTGATTCGATATGTCACTTATACAGTATTCGAGAACTCAAGAGTTATCTATCAAGTCAGTTGTAGTTCTCGAATTAGTCTCTTGGTTACTTCTCGAATGTAGTCTTGGAGACAAAATACTGAAGATTGTACAAGTCAGAAACCTGCAGCAAGCCAAAAAATTTTAGGACCACAATACTGAAAAGTGCTTTTCGAAAGTCTACAAGGAGCTTAGAGAGTTGTTATAGGGGACAAGCTGCTAAAGAAGTGGATCTTAGCAAGTTAAAGAAAGTCAAATTACAAGTTGCTTGGATGTTTACTCGAATAGGGATAGACAAATTAGAAAGTAATTTTGCTTGTCACTACATTTGTAGTAAGTAGGTTGTTCACATGTTATAGTGAACAACCTCACTTCTCTAGCAGTTAAGAACTAGAAAAAGAAGTTTTTCACACATTCATAGATAACATCTCTCTGAGAAAAATGAAGCTGAGAATACTAACATTTGTATTCCTAGATTGTAGCAAGATCTTGATATAATAAAATATTAGATTAAAGTGAGTATTGTGTTCTTGTGCTTCTTATTTCCGCATTCATACTCTGCTAAACACACAACACATACCTTGCTACACAATCACCATAAAACAGATTCAAAACAAACCTCTTAGAATTTATATTCGAAAAAAAGTTTGAGAATACATTCACCACCCCTCTGTATTCTCTTGTGTGTATTCCATACTCAATAAGTGCTATCAGAGCAGGCTGTTGATCAAAACAGAAAAAGATATGAATACCCCAAAGACAACAGGAACGGTGAAGGTCCCTAAGTTTGACAAATAAAATTTCAATCTCTGGAAAATAAAGTTGTTGTTATTCATCAAAGCCTCAAACCCTCTATATCCTGAGATTCTCAAGAATGGTCCCTTTGTTCCACAATAGGAGATTGCTGAAAAGACTATTGGAACAGTAACCATTCCAAGATCATATGTGGCCAAAGATCCATCCAAATGGACAGATACAGAAAAGGAGAAGGTTGCCCTGGATAGTCATCTTATGCTGTTGATCATAGATTCCATGGACATGTCAATGTTTGCAAACATTGCTTCTTGTACTACTGCTAAAGAGATGTGGGATCATATTCAGCTTCTCTGTGAAGGGACAGAGAAGGTCAAAGAAAATAGAAAATAGATACTGGGCACACAGTATGAAGCTTTCATGGCACAGTCCAAAGAAAGCATCACTGACATGTTTGAGAGATTTCACAAGTTGGTTACTGAGTTACAGATGAATGGAAAAGTCTACAGCACCAAGGTGCTTAATATGAAGTTTCTACTCTCTTCACCAAACCACCTAGAGCAGAGGGTCATTTCTCTAAGAGAAAGAGATTTGAACAAAGTCACATATGATGTTCTTTATGGTGTGTTAAAGACTCATGAGCTTGAGCTGTTACAGAAGAGGGCTATTCAAGTAAATCAAGGTAAAATGATAAACATATCATGTGCCTTGATTTTGAATAAATTCTTCAAGAACTTGAAACCTTTACAAGCCAATTGAGAATTGAAGAGATAGTGGATGAAGAACCAGTAGTGGAGCTGCCTGAGATTGTTGTTGAGGAACAAGAAGAAGAAGAGGATGAGTTCTACACTCTTGAGGAGCTAGATGGCATGGAAAACACCTCATATGCTTTCATGGCCAGAAAATTTCCTAACATCAGATTTAAGAGAAATCAACCTTTCAAACCTAGACCTCAGAATCATTCATTCAACAAGAGTAAAGCACCTGTAAAGTCAAACAAGGATAAATTCAAAACCGGCTATGTGGATATCAGATTTTGCCATTGAATGCAAGAAGCCTAAAAAGAAGGATAAAGAGTTTCTAGAGCTTGAAGCTAAATATGAGGCCCTTCTCAAGAAGCAAACACCAGGCAAGCCTACATAGTTGAAGGGAAGTGCTGGGATGATACTGATAGTGATGGAGAAGAGCAAGAATTTTGCAACTATGCCTTGATGGCTGATTCCAAGGAAGAGACATCTCCATCTGAACCTCAGGTACCATCTCTCACTACCATAGACATGTCTGTTTCTGAATACAAGGATATGATTGAACAACTATCTGTTGAAATGTTTAATATTCATACTAGTATGACTACTGCTAATGAAGAGATTATTAGATTGTCTGCTAAGAATGAAGTATTAAACAAAAGAAATGAGGAATTAGAGCTAGCTTCCATGCAAGTAGAGAACCTTAAGAAAGACATTGAATATCTAGAGAATAAGGTTTCCTGTGCTAGGCAACTTGAAAAAGCTCTTAGGGATGAATTAGCTAAAAATGAGTTTAAACTACAGACCTTTAAGAACTCCTCCAGTCTATTGCAGTCCTATGATGAAAAACATCAGGAAAATGCAAAGACTGTTATTGGTTTTGACTATGACACTCTCAAAAAGAGGAAAGGCTATGCTATCATTGAAGATGATGAGGCTGTTCATGAGAGAGTGCCTCATGTTCTGAAAAGAGTTGAGACACCTATCTTTAAACAATCAACACTTGAAATTGATGAGGAAGCCTTACTCATTAAGCAAATGTTGGTTGATGAGGATGAAGCACAATCAAGTGAACAACCAACATCCTCTAAGAATGAGAATGTCAAAGTGAAGACCAAGAAGCATGTAGGAGATGGACCTAGAACTGAAAAATCTGTTAAGTTTGAATCAGCTAAAAAGAATGAATCTGTGAAGAATGTGGCTAAGAAGAAACAAAATAGAAATGTCAATAATGCCCCTAGGAAAACATGCCAAAACTGTTTTAGTACTAATCATTTAACTCATGCTTGTAAGAAGCCTGTAGGTAATGTGCCTAAACCTTTCTATGATTGCTCTGTGCCTTTAAGACATAGAGATTCTCCATTTTGTGATAAATTTGACTGTATGCCATGCAACGTGAATGTTATGACTAGTTGTTTCAGTTTGAGAAGACAATTCATTGATGGTTGTATCAGTCACAATTCTCACACACACTACACAAGGGCAAAGTCTTCAAGTCCTCCTACAGCTAGGAAGGTACCACTGTCACCTAAGTCTAAGAACTCAAGTTCTAAGACTGCTAGTGACAAGAAGACTAGTCCTAAGAAAATTGATAAGCATGCTGTTTATGATAAAACTATTTCTAAGCCAGGTGGACTCAAACTTGTTTGGGTACCAAAGAAGAAGTAATACATTTGTGTTTGCAGGGCAAAGTGAAAGAAAAGAAAGTCATTTAGGTGTTGGACAGTAGATGCTCAAACCACATGACTAGTGATATGGCCCTGCTATCACAGTATGAAGAAAAGGCTAGCCCTATGGTTACTTTGGAGATGACAACATTGGTAACATATTGGGATATGGCAAACTGAAAGTTGGTAATGTCATCATTGAAGATGTAGCACTGGTCAGAGGGCTCAAGCATAATCTACTGAGTGTTAGTCAGTTTACTGATAGAGGTTTTAAAGTGGATTTTGACAAGGATGAATGTTTGATCACTCACAAGAAGACTGGTGAACTTGCTCTATCTGGAGTAAGAAAAGGAAGCCTGTTTGTAGCCAATATGGATTCTGCAAACAAGGATAAAATTTGTTGCTTTTACTCAAAGGCATCAAATGAAGATTGCTGGCTGTGGCATAAGAAGCTATCACACCTGAACTTCAAAGCCATTAATTCTCTAGTCAAAAGAGAGTTAGTGAGAGGCATGCCCATACTTGAATTCTATCAAGAAGGAGTGTGTGAGGCTTGTCAAAAGGGAAAAATGAAAAGGTCAAGCCATAAGTCAAAGACAGTGACATTAATAACCAAGCCCCTGCAACTAGTTCATATGGATTTGCTTGGGCCTGTCAACATTATGTCACTTGCAAGAAAGAAGTATGCCTTGGTAATGGTTGATGACTTTACAATGTATACATGGGTGGAAATTTTAGCATCAAAGGATGAGGCTCCACAAGTAATCATTATGCACATAAGGAAAGTTGATAAAGAAGCAAAGGCCAATAATGCAAGTGTGATTGCATTAAGAAGTGACAATGGAACAGAGTTCAGAAATTCCATACTTGAGGCATTCTACAAAGAGAATGGCATTTCACAACAATTCTTAGCTCCAAGGACTCCACAACAAAATGGAGTTGTTGAGAGAAAGAATAGAACTCTGATTGAGACTGCTAGAACAATGTTACTTGATGCCTACATGTTTTTAGGCTGAGGCTGTGAACACTGCATGCTATATCCAGAATAGAACCCTCATCAACAAAAACACTGGGAAGACACCTTACAATTTGATGACTGGAAAGAAACCCTCTCTTAAGCATATTCATGCTTTTGGAAGCAAATGTTTTGTGTTGAAGGATAATTCAGAATATGTTGGAAAATTTTATGCAAAGGCATTTGAAGGAATATTTCTTGGCTATTCATTGGAGAGAACAGCTTACAAAGTTTATGTCATCAGTCAAAAGAAAGTTATGGAAATCACAGATGTGACATTTGATGAAAGCAAGCTACCTAGTCTAGAAGAAGCCAATGATGAAGATAGAGATCCATTAAGATTTGAAAATATGGATAATTCTGATGTGGAGATTGAAACTGAAGTTGAAGCTACAGCTCAACAAACTCCAGTGAATGATGAAGTAAGAGAAGAGTTTGTGCCAATCAACAGTGAAGATACAAGCATCCAAGACACACCTGTGAGTGAGAGCACTTTCACAGGGGGAGGAAATGAATTTGATCACAACTTGGATGATGAAGCAACATCAAGGTTGAGAAATCAAACTGAGCATTCAAGGAAATGGGATAGATCACATACTGCAGAGCAAATTATTGGAGATCCAAATGCAGGAGTAAGAACAAGGAGAGCAACTCAGAACGAGTGTCGCTTTGGTTGTTTTCTATCTCAAGTTGAACCTAAAAAACTTGATGATGCACTGTTGGATCCAGATTGGATTATTGCTATGCAAGAGGAGCTAAATCAATTTGAAAGAAACAAAGTATGGGAGCTTGTGCCTGCGCCAAAGGATAGAACCACTGTTGGAACAAAATGGGTTCTGAAGAATAAGATGGATGAAAATGGTGTGGTTGTAAGGAACAAGGCTAGGCTGGTCGCAAAAGGTTACTCTCAACAGGAAGGCATTGACTATGATGAGACCTTTGCCCCTGTTGCTAGATTGGAGGCCATCAGAATTTTCTTGGTATTTGCTGCACATTCAAACTTCAAAGTCTATCAAATGGATGTCAAGAGTGCATTTCTGAATGGAGAGTTGGAAGAAGTATATGTGTAACAACCTCCTGGCTTTGAGGATCCACATTTCCCAAACTTTGTCTACAGATTGCTTAAGGCATTGTATGGAATTAAGCAGGCTCCAAGAGCATGGTATGACACTCTATCACAATTGCTTCTTGAAAATTAGTTCACTAGAGGCACATTGGACAAGACACTGTTTTACAAGAAGCATGGTAATGATATTATCCTAGTTCAAATCTATGTGGATGATATCATATTTGGCTCTACTAATGAGAAAATGTGTGGAAAGTTTTCTAAGGTCATGCAAAGTAGATATGAGATGAGCATGATGGGAGAGTTGACATTCTTTCTTGGATTGCAAGTTAGTCAAAGGAAAGATGGTATCTTTATCAGTCAAACCAAGTACATCAAAGATCTGTTGAAGAAGTTTGAATTGGAAGATAGCTCACCTGCAAAAACACCCATGGCCACTACCACTAAATTAGATGAAGATGCTAAGGGCAAGAAAGTATATATCTCAGTCTACAGAGGCATGGTTGGTTCTCTACTCTATCTCACTGCAAGTAGGCCAGACATCATGTTTGCTACATGTCTGTGTGCAAGGTTTCAATCAAATCCAAAGGAATCACATATGATTGAGCTCGTCCTGCAAGGAGCGAAGACAAATTTATCCCTCTGGTCGCCCCAATTGATCACATCTACGCTGAAAGATTACTGTTTTGCCCTTTTTCTAATTCTAATTATATTTTGGGCGGGTTTTAGTTCCTTAATCGAATTCTAATTGTAATAGAAGGTAATTTCTTGCTGGGCAAGAATCAAAAGCCTATTTAAACACATCTTAGCATTGTAATTAGGGGAGTTTTTTTTATTGTATCATAGCTTAGATCTGCAAGGGAGAAAAGGAGAGAAGGATTCAACGCTCGTGACAAGCAACGGATCTAGATCTACTTCATCTTTTGTGTTATTCTGGATTCTAGATTTGTTTTCTTAACTCTTTGTTTATTAATATAATTACTTCTTTTATTCATATCTTGTTATCATGTTTTCATCAAATCCCATAACGATGAACGGTTCAATTATGAGCTAATCGTTGTCATGGGATTCTAACGGATTTATCTATGTAGCTTAGTAGTTTGCATGCTTTAAAGATTTATGTGTGGTGAATTCTTGATATCCTCGTATGGTTGTGTTTCATGTATTTAGATGCGTCGCGAACATCTAATTTGTTAATCTCTTGCGAAACGAGAGTGGATCTTGAGATTTAGAACTTGCCATGCTAGCATAGGATAGGTTGATGTTTTAACATCATGATTTGTGGCGTAAATAGAGATATTATGCTACCCTATGTGATCTATGTGGATAACTTGTGCTTAAACCTCTATGTTTTCAAATTCTATAGAGATATAGGGTCTAAACATAATAGGTGTGAACTCATCTTCTATCTCTTTTGTGGATGCATGCGTAGTTTGGTATTAGTATACCGAGAGGTAGCTTTTACTTGTTTCGTGTTATCCGATCAGATATCAAAACCATCACATGTATTGATTAAAGGCTGCGACTCTAAGTGAAGTAGATAATGAAGTTAGGATTCCATGTTTATTCTCATATAAGTAAATCAGTTTTAGATCTCATTAGCTAGTTAATTCTTAATTCCTTAATTCGCATCTTAGTTTAATTTAGTTAATTAAAACCTCAATTTATTTATTGTCTTAGCAGTGAATTAAGATCATACATTGTTGAATAGGCACATTAGCTGAAAAGAACTTAACCAGATCTCAGTGGAACGAACTTAATTGTATTACTTGTGACCACGTATACTTGCGTGATATTGTGTAAACAACAACCAGCTAACCCAGGGCCTGCTAACCAATCCTCTCAACCACACACTCAACTAAACACTGTGCCAACTGCATCATCCTCTCAACAGGGTGTTGTTAGTAAAAAGGAGAAGAAGAGGAAACAAATAGTTGCTGAACCTTTAAATATCTTATCTGAAGCAGCTTTGGCTGTAGAATTAGGTTTAGAAAGTGAGGAAACTGAGTCACCCTTACAGAGGCCAAAGAAGAAGAAAGCAAAGAAAACCACCTCTTCAGTCACACAAATGGCTGAAGTTGTAAAATCAGGGGCACACAAGTCACTAGATGTACTCTCTCAACAAGGTGCATCTATAGAATCAAGCATTCTCCCCAATGCACCTTCTTGTAATGAGTCAGCACTTGGGAGTGATAAGGCTGGCACAACACTGAGTGGAGAGCACATCATAATTGAAACTCCTCCTATATCTCAGGGGGAGTTGCCAAAATCTGTTCCAAATGACACTTCTCTTCCAGAATCTACAACAGAAATTTCTTTGCATCCTACAACTCAAGTAATTGAGGAGGAGCAAGGCATCGATCATCAAGAATTTCCTACTCTTGATTAGGCAATGGACTCAAGTGACTTAGTGCAAGACACTTTGTTCACCACCCAGGACCCACATTCAGATGGTGAGGGAATGCATGCTGGGGCATCTCCTAATGACATCATCAATAAAATAGAGGATTCACTAGTTTTTACTAGAGACTCTGTGCCTGTGTCAACTACTGTTGTAACCCATCCCACTCCTGTGGAGACAACAGTAGTAGAGTCATTCCATCCAGTTAAAGAAGTAGCATATGTAATTGAGGGATCTAGGTTGCCTAGTTTTAGCTCTGACTATGTGACAGAATGGCTGAAGCCTGTGCAACATGATAGTGCTTCATGATCAGGGTCTGTTCCACCAGAATTGATGGTTGAAGCTTTTCAAAGCTTGATTGTGGATCTGATTCCTGAGTTCACTAAGATTGCTCAAAATCTCCTCACCTCAAATATGCCAAATGCAGACTATGAAGCTATTTTACTCTGCCACAAACAAGATGTTGAGCAACAGCAAGAGGAGATAGCAGATGAAGTTGAAAGAGATGGTAATGTCAGCATGGTTGCAAGGGTATGGCAGCATCTCTCTCAGGGAAGCTGTTCAATATATAAGGGAGGAATATATCACTTCACTAGGGTCAAATGCTAAATCTCTAACTCCTGGTTATATGAGGCCGTCAATGATGTTTATAAAGGAAGCTTGATGGATGTTCACTACTTAAGCAAGGGAGTTAAATCTGAAATTGAAGAAGTTTGCAAAGCCACAACGAAAGTAGTGAGAGAGCTTCAAAGTCAATTTACTAGAGAATTTCCCTCTCTAGATTCTGTTCTCAGAAACATCAAGGAATGCAAAGCCACTTGCATTAAAGTGAATGATAGCCTCCCCTTGATGAAATCTTCCATCACCAATATCTCTACTCAAATGGACAGACTCAGAGAACAGACAACTACTGCAAATGCTACTATTAACATTCTATTTGCCAATCAATATGGAGATAAAGCAGTTACTGATGTCCATGTTCATGACATGACAAAGTATGAGGTAGAAAGGCTTAAGTAACAATCATTATCTGGTTTCAAGGCCACGGAGTTGTTCACTAAGGTGGATAGCTTGGAGAAGGAAGTGAGCTCTCTCAAAGAATATAATTCTGAGCTACAAAAATCTGTCAATCTACTAAATGAAAAGTTTGACACTCAATCCACCACCACAGCTAATGTTCTCCTTAATCAGCAATAGATTCTGTCTGCAATGATGAAGCATATAGGACTACATCTACCTGAAGACTCTGTCAAGCCTCCAACCTCTTCTTCAAACCCAAGGGCCCCATCAAAGACCCCTGTGCCTGAGAACAAGCCTAAGGGGGAGAAGAAGATAACCTCAAAATCCTCAAAATCTAAGGTGGTATAGAAAGGTATTGTCATCTCTGATAATCCAAATTCTTCAAAATCTACTACTCCTCAAGTTCATGTCCAAGGCAAAGTCAAATCTAAAGCCACAAAGACTCAAACCTCTAAACCTACCAAGCCTATAACTTCTCTACCAACTGTGCACATCACTACTCCAAGTGGTTTGCAGTAATCAATTACCTCTACAATGGTGGCAGGATCTATGCCAACTGATCAAGCTAACCTCTCCAGACATGAAGAAGATCAACCAGTTGAAGTAAGTGTAGTCACAGAGGCCAAGCTGATAGAAGTAGCAAATTTAAAGACTTATCATGATGCTGCCTTCTTGAAGTTTCTGCAAGCCTCAAAGGCAAAGGTTGGAGGAGATACATTACTGTACAGGAGGAGTCTCAAGGAACAAATCAAGTACTTGACAGTGATCCCAAGGAAGCTAAATCAAATCTTTCTCAAGGAGATTGTGATGGTGACCAATGGCAAAATATGGCATCTATCTTATGACACCTTGAAGGTCTTAAAATTCACTGAGATTGATGCTATCTTGGAGCTAATTGAGAAGGTAGGAGAAAACAACAAGTGCCTATACACTGATCTAAGGAATGGACAACATGATAGACTGCCTGAAGTGTGTACTTTTCCAAGAACCATTCTCTATCAGTCTGGTACAAAAATTGAAGATGTCATTCAGCTGATCATTCCCAAAGATCTCACTCCTCTGAATCACAGGTTTATCATTGCTATTATTGATCAACTACAAAAGAAGAATGGACTAAGAACTGCTGAAGAGTTGGAGGCATTAAGGATTCTCAGAACCTTCATAGCAACTGGCATTGTCCCAGAAATGGCTAAAGCAAGGAGAGATAAGGATGATGATGATAGTGAAGATAAGAGTGATAGGAGAGGAAGACATCACATGAGTGATAAGGATGATAAAGAACAGAAGAAGAAAGATGACAACAGCAAGAAGGGAGATGATGGCAAAGATGGAGGAAAAGTCTATAAAAGAAAGAGTGGAAAACAGCAAGCCCTAGGCATTACTAACAGTAACCTCACCACAACACAAGACTCTATGTCTAGGGTGAATGTAGTTAGTAATGACCTACCAAAATCTACATCCATGGCTTCTGCAACTGTTTTGCCATCTCAAGAAAAGAAGATTCAAATCAAGAAACCATCAGTATGTCTCCAAAAGCAATCTACTAATGGTGTACTACAATGGTCAAGAAACAAAGGCTTTAAAATTCTTCCTAGTGACAGAATGCAAAAGCTAAAAATCAAATCTATGGCCAGAAAGGCAAGGAAGATGAAGACATCTGAATCTCAATCCATCACAATAGTACCCGGACTAAACTTGCCACCCCTAGATGAAGACTATGATGAAGAACAACTGCAATTTCTAAGGGCTCAAAGAATCTATCATGTTGCCATTGTTGATGATTGTCTTGAATTTAAATATACTGATGGGAGAGAGAAGAAGTTCAAACAAGGGATGTGTCAGTATTGGGGTAAACTATATGATATTGAAAGGATAATTGCAATGTTGAACTCTGAAGACAAGGTGGAAAGAATGTGGAAGCTAGAATTGGTAGACTTTGTCAAAATGAAGAGAGATCATCAGGCAATGTAGAAAAAGGAGAGTGAAGAATTGCTGAAGAAAAAGATGGAGGAGCTAGATGCACTTGAAGCCAAAGTAGAAGAGCTAAGGGCAAAAGGATTGTGCAGAGTCTAGTTCAATCCCTATGTTGTGAAATATAGGAGGAGAAATGGTGATAATGTAAATATCAGAATGGACCTGGTCAATCATTACCCTGCAAACATACTGAATCCAATACTCGAAGATTTTAAGGATTCACCTATGATTGAAGAGCTAAATGCTATGGTGGATATCTTGGATGCAATGAAAGAAAACAAAAGGAAGGCAGAAGAGAAACAACAGGAAAAGCTGAATGAATATCTGGCTAAGACTCAAGGGAAAAATGCTAAAGGGACTGGATAATCTTCAACTGTAAGAATGTCTACTTCTTATATTCAAGATTAAATTAATTTCATACTTGTACTGTTCAAAGTCTTATCTTTATGTATGTTAGGCTTGTTATCAGACATGAAATTTTGACTAAGGGTCTTACTCACAATTTTAGGGAGATTGTTAGTCACAGAGACATGCCTGTACACATATTATAACAAGCCTAATTGTTTGTAATTCTTTGCATTACTTACATGACCTATTAACTGAGGGAACCTCTAGTTGTAGAGTTTCTACTTGTATTTAGTACCTACAATAGGCAACAAAATTCTATCTGTGTAAACTATAAATTAAGTCATGAAATAATGCTTGAAGAAGATCCAGAGATCATGCCTCAAGCTTAGAGAACAAGGCTGTAAAAATAAATACAGTTGGAGTTTGAAGATTGAAGATTTGCCTAAGTACTAATTCGAGAAGTACTTTGTTCTATTCGAGAAGTCTAGCATTTGAGAAGTCAGGGATTCGATATCTCAAAAGACACTGTTCGATATCTCAAAGAGTCAACAAGTCAAAGCTATATTCGATATCTCAAGGACTTGAGAAGCTATTCGACATCGCAAGGATTCCAGAAATTGAAAGCTCTATTCGACAAGTCAAGGATTCCTGTAGAAAAGGCTAATTCGAGAAGTGATTCGATATGTCACTTATACAGTATTCGAGAACTCAAGAGTTATCTATCAAGTTAATTCTAGTTCTCGAATCAGTCTCTTGGTTACTTCTTGAATGCAGTCTTAGAGACAAAATACTGAAGATTGTACAAGTCATATACCTACAGCAAGCCAAAACAATTTCAGGACCATAATACTGAAAAGTGCTTTTGGAAAGTCTACAAGGAGCTTAGAGAGTTGTTACAGGGGACAAGCTGCTAAAGAAGTGGATCTGAGCAGGTTAAAGAAAGTCAAATTACAAGTTGCTTAGATGTTTCATCGAATAGGGATAGATAAATTAGAAAGTAATTTTGTCTGTCACTACATTTGTAGTAAGTAGGTTGTTCAAATGTTCTATAAGTGAACAACCTCACTTACCTAGCAGTTAAGAACTAAAAAAAAAGAAGTTTTTCATACATTCATAGATAACATCTCTCTGAGAAAAACGAAGCTGAGAATACTAACATTTGTATTCCCAGATTGTAGCAAAATCTTGATCTAATAAAATATTTGATTAAAGTGAGTATTGTGTTCTTGTGCTTCTTATTTCCGCATTCATACTCTGCTAAACACACAACACATACCTTGCTACACAATCACCATAAAACAGATTCAAAACAAACGTCTTAGAATTTATATTCGAAGAAAAGTTTGAGAATACATTCACCCCCCCTCTGTATTCTCTTGCGTGTATTCCATACTCAACATATGGGAACAACAAAATTCGAGGTACGTTACCAGAAACAAGATCTAAGATGGTGGTTCTTTACTGGAAAAAGTGGTAGTGCGCGGTGGCTTGTGGTTGCTGATTGTAATTGGTGGCTGAGATTCATAGGGTTAGTGGTGGCTGCTTCAGAGCTCTCGACTTCCAACCCCTCAATCAGCCTACGTACCCCGGTATTTATACGGGATCAAGCCATACATAGTTCTTATAGAGCAAGAAACCCAAATGGGCTTGGATTGTCGGTCCAGCTTCCGGGATGTTCCAATATGAGGCCTAACCATAAAGGCCCAAGGCTCGTCCAAGATCTTAAGACTTCAAGGATAAGGAAACTTCCCCTGTTGAGGACTAGTCCTTTCCGCTACCAGCTATTTCTAGATTTCAAGGACGCAGGTATAGCCATGGTTTACCCCAAGTGTGGAGCGCATCCTTGTCCCCCGATTGAGAAGCACCCACCAGATAGCAGGACAAGTGATCCGGAGCTTTTGGGTGCAAAGTGCAGGATTACCCCGAAGTTCCCCAATGAGAGCGTGCCCATTGAATACAGGATCAAGGCTCCAAAGCACACACCAAAAGTCCCCATCTTTCCACCTTAGGGCATGCCCTATGTGTCTGAAAAGGGTCCTTAAATCCGGGCAAACCCCTGGAGGCCTTCTACGACGGACATCCCCCTCCAGAGATACGACAGGAGGGAATTCTTCAATAGAACTTGGAAAACTAGTCTCAGTAGAAATCTTCAACATGTTTCCATCATCTTAGGGCGCGCCCTCCTTGTAGGAAGGAAGAGGGCACGGCTTGACTCCTCTTCTTGCCTAAACCCTAATTTAATCCTGAAAATCCCCAAATTGAACCCGTATCTGACCCGAATCCATTTTAAAATACCCAAACCGAATTTTGGCTATAACAATAGGGTTTTTTTTGTTATGCATTTGCTAAATGCGTAATAGGATTTTTTTTTGTTATGCATTTGACAAATACGTAACAGGTTGGTAGTTTTGGCCACCTATTCCGCAAATTGTTATTTTGGTAAAAAAAATGTGGTAAAAATGTCATTATTTATTTTTTTACCCATGAAAGTTTTTGTTTTTGATTTTTGATTTTTGATTCTTTTTTAATTAATAAATAATAAAATTAATTGGAATCGATCGACTGTCTTTTTTATTTAAAACATGTTATCGCTTAATTAAACGATATTATCTTTTATAAACACATAAAAATATTTTTTTACTATATATTCAAATCATTTATATATCTTTTTTTTATTTTAACACGTTATCTTTTAATTTAAAAGATATTATTCTTTATAAATTTACCTAAAAAAATTTATTATATTATTATCTTCCAATCATTGGTATATACCTAAATATATGAAATAATGACCTAATTACCTAAAAAATGAATATACAATGCCCGAAATATCCTGTTGGGAGGGTGCTGTATACTCATGATCGACGCATGGCCGATATGCGTATATATATTTTACCTTTTTTTTTGTAACAAGCATATTTAGGTAATTTGGTCTTTGTCGGGGTCAGCATGTATATTTATTTATTTTTATTTTTCATGTACATTTACTTAAACTCTGTTATGACCAGATTTCTGGCAGGTCTCCTTCAGCTGGACCTACAAGAGAAGAATGCGAGGGATTAGCCTCCCAATTTACCTCCGGTGTGAGAATAAGTCAGTCGGTTTTTGGTATAAGGTATGATAGAACGTAAAAGAAGTTTAAATTGTGAGTAAGTGAAGTGAATTATGGAACCTAATTAACCTATATTCTCTTTTTCCCTTCCCCTTCGTGCAGAGATCGTGGGGAAATCCTTTGGAGGTGGTGATCGTGCATCCTGGCGGGTCACGATATGTCTTTCACAGGGGTGGGCATTCGTTCATTGTTGGACCTCGACCATTCGGTATGAGCATTGGGCTTAATTGTGAGCCCAAATAGGTGTAGGGCTGATGGACCTCCAACATGTCCCTGGGCTTCGATCGGGCTGTGCGCGTATGACGACCCCTACCTCGGTCCATCTTCGGTTCTGCCTAAGCCCATTCATTCTCCAACAGTCGACCGTCAAGAGGCATCTTTGGACAGCTCCATGTTAATGGGAGAGAGTTGTCCCCAATTGGGCCCCATACACAGATCCCAACGCAAATCTTAGCCGTGAATTTCAAAAGGCTTTTATCACAACCATCTAATCAATTGAACCGCCACACCATCTCTTTTTTTATTCTTACATATATAAGACACCATCACTGTATTTTCATTTCTTTACTTTTCTTCTCCAACATTTGCTCAATTTAACCTTCAAGCCATCACAAGAGCAACAGCGGCCACAATTGGTTCGATAGGTTCTCATCCAGATTCGCCAAGTCCACCCATTCCACTCGAAGTTTATCTTAACAGCAGTAATTTTTCTTCTTTTATTTTTCATTCATTCGAGAATATGGTAGTTTACCCATTTATTTACGTACCTTGTATGTTGATTTTGTATGTTTCGTTGTCCCACACACTATCGCCGCATGTATAAGCGGGTGCACGCAAGTAGTAATATGAGTACTTTAAGGGTATTTTTGGATATGGTTTAGGTGTTTACACTAGGTTGTGTTGGTATTTGAGTGTGCAAGTGAAACGGTTTATATAGGTAGGGTTTAAATTTCAGTTTCCTGGGACAAAGTGGTTGAAGTTTGCCCCCAGTGGTGATGAACATTCTTTGGGATGTTTGAAACCTATGGAACAATCTTCGGCCTCCCTTGTCCTTGTACAATAGCTTTAGATTCCCGACCAATCCTAGCCCTCTATACTCGGCTCTTAGTCTAAATAGGTTTTTCCCACTGTCTTCTTATTCCTCCGAGTACACGGCTAACTCCTTCTGCTCGAACGCATGATATGGATTTGTCTGATGTCGTGGTGACTTTCGAATATTCGGCCATGGCGCACTTTGGCAACGAAGAATGATTCACGACCACAAACTTGGTCTCTTTGCTAATCGAGGAGCAGGTCGCGGGCATGTGTGCCAATTACGACATACCCAAACGATGGGGGATGTACCGTACCGATGAAACAAACCTTATTTATCATACCCCTACCGTAGATAAGCCGTACGGAATGTTCGAGGTGGGCGTCTCCGAACGAGCATTCTATTGTGGCCTTAGGTTTCCCCTCCTTCCAATCATTAGGCAATTTTTAAGCCGTACCAAGATAGCCTTAGGGCAATTAGACCCGAACAGATTCATTCACTTCAACACTTTCCAAGATTGTTGTGTGAAGGCAAAGGTCGAACCCAGACTGTCCCTGTTTTACCATCATTTTGACTTTAAAAAGAACAGCAAGTCTGCGGGATTCCACACTGTGGCCCGAAGGTCCGTTAAGGCGGACTGGGCCGCCACGAATTCTAGCAACAGAAGGATGGACGACCACTGGTTCTTTGTTAGCGATCCCAAGTTAGACAAATGTTTCGTATGGAGGGAGGTTGATCCCAACACCATACATGCTCCGGAGATGAGCGATTAAGATTACGCAGATTACTATAAGATAAGCCGACCGATGATTCCTTCCCAAATTCCTTTATCTATGAGCCAAGATAAAGAGTGGCTCAAGTCCTTATGGGGTAGCGATAAATTTGCTTCATTCGTTTGGTCAATTTTTAGGTATTTGTTTTATTTTATAACTTGGTTTTCTTTCTTCGATTGCAGTGTCTACCAAGGCGGATATGGCTAGGAGGATAGCGGAAGGGCCGCTAAGAAGAAGGCTGAACAGCTGGCCAAGCTACAACAAATCATTTTTAATAATCAGATGTATTATTATAATTAAGAATTAAATTAAAACAATTTTAAAAATTCATAATAAATAATTTACACATCAGAAAATTATGAAAAAAATATCCAGACGATCCACAACAATTGTAGAACCCAAATCTGTGGTCAAATATCAAAGCAAAATTTATTTCGAATTAATTCATAATTAAATCAAAATAAACTCGTAAAATTCATAATAAATTCATACATCATGATTAAATTATGAAAATTTACAGATAATTCTATATGCATACAAGCTACAACTCTGATACCATTGATGGAATTTTATGCATATAGGGAAGCGTAAATAAAAATTTATAATGTATATATCGCATATATATCGTATACGATTCATCGATAAAGATGTGGGATCGATTACTAACCTTATTAGCAATCCAAGGATGAAGAATATGGCCTCTTAGCAGCTGCTCCTCAATGTGTGAAGCACTTCACAAGTATCCACCAAGAGAGAGATGTGATTGAGGGAAGAAGAAGGTTTGAGAGAAAATAGGGTTGCCTCCTTCTGAAATCTTACGTAAAAAGATTAGAGGCTAATAGGGTTTATACATTATATTTATAGGCAAAAATCTTAGTTGATATTTTTCCTATAATTATTAATCCTATTAATTAATTAATCTCATTAATCAATTAATTAATAATTAAAACTCTTTTAATCATTAATTATTTTTCTAAACTCTTTAGAAAATAATTCTCTCACTTGATTTAATTTCTTAAATTAAATCCTTAATTAATAATATTAAGAACACTTCTTAATTAATTTATAATCAATTAAATCTTATTTAATCAATTATAAAAATTGATAATAAATTATTTATTTCACAAATAAATAATACTAGCCATTATTAATTAATTCCTCCACCAATAAATCAGTCTCTTTTATTGTGTGACCCTGTAGGTTCGATATTAAGCCTGTAGTAGAAATAAATAATAATAAAACTATTTTATTATTATTTATATGAATTCTTCTAATTAATTAAATATAATTAATTAAATAATTAATCTTATTTATTCTACATCGTGAGGGATACTTCTCAGCATATCGCGAATATCCGGATAATATGAATTCACTGCTTAGAATACCTAGAACCTAGTCAGTGAATAGTTACCGTACAATCAATTCCTTCCACCCTACAATATCCCGATTAAATACAAGGCATGGAACTCGTGTCAAGCCTATCAAATTTAATCATATGATTCCTTATTCATAATGCATAGTTCATATTAATTCAAATTAGAAACTCCTTTCTAATTTCATTCACTCTGGCCAGAGATTCCTGAACTAGCATAATAAGAATAGCATATGATATTCTCTTCTTTTACTGGAAGGGGTAGATCCTTTATTGACCGTTAACTATATCCATACACAAATCCCTATGCCCATAATAGACCTAATAGGTGTCCTTGAGACCGAGGACTAAACCAAAGCATAGTTCATTATATACAAGATTACTCTAACGATCTCAAGTCTAAGGACACTTGTACAACTATCACTTAGTGAACAACTATCGACACGTGAGTAAACTCCATTAGTTGCTCCATTGATCGAGTCATGTTCAGTGAACTTATTCCATAATAAGCACCTACATACTAGCTATAGTGTCACTACACAAATGCCTATGAGAACAGACATCCTTCCTAGGAAGCTAGTGTATGTACTGATCTTTACGGATTGACTAACTTCCAATTAGTTATCCTTTGATCAGGAACAGTTTAAGTCAAGTGTTATCATCTTCTAGATATCATTATTATAATCTCATTATAATTCTACAAGCTTTACTCTAAACTATGGAACATCTGATTTAATACACTTTAAGATAAAGGCCGTATAAAGACAAATATGTCTTTCACTAATAATCATAAAACCTACTAAGATTACAAGAAATTTTATCCTAACTCATCATCCATGATTGGATTTAGGACACTTGTTTTTCACGTGCTCCTACGGAAGCGAAGGAAGTGGCTGGTGACTTCCTATGGGCAATGATTTTGCCGGCCGACCGTCCGACATATGATTCTGTCAGGGCAGTGTCGGCCTGCTCAAAGCTCTTAGGCCACCTAACCATGGTAATGCTTCTGACTTCATACATTGTCTGCATTTTATTTGTTTGCCTTTGACTCCCTTTTTTTTCCTTTTCTTGGCTTTCTGGCTGCTCCTTGGGCTACCGCCCTCGAGGAGAAAGTGAAGAACATGGACGCTGAGCTGAGGAGCGTGGATGCTCTAAATAAAGAGGTCAGGGAGCTCAAGCAGAAAGCTAACAATTGGAGATCGATCATAATACGATCCGGATCGAGCGGGATAATCTAAAGAGTTTGTCTGATAATAGGACCGAACATCTCAAGAAAGCACGCAGGGCCGAGAAGAAGGCCACCAAACTGCTTACTTTTTAGATGGATCGGGGCTTCACGGCTCGCTTTGAGGATGTCGTGAAAAGGGCGCATGAGGTCGGTCTGGACTACAAGCTAATTCTAGGCGATGAGATCGAGGACCCCATCACCCGGCCCCCAGAGCCTGATCTACCCTTGGTCGTTAGTTCGGATCCTGAATCTGAGCTTTCTGACTGAAATTTCAAACAATGTATTTGAGCCTTCGGGCTATATGTTTGTAATTTTTGGTGATGTATTGGCCTTCGGGCTTTAACTCTTTGTTGCCTTCGGGCTTCTTTATTTTGTTATTCATCTTCAGCTTTCATTTAATTTATTGCTTTAGCATAGTTTGCTTGCTGGTTTTTATGCGTCTTTGAATAATTACTTGCCTTCGTATAATAATTGTTTATATTTGTGCTTCTTCGGCCCGTGTTTTTGCCTTGGCACAATTGCATTTTCTTTTGTGCATCTTCGGCTTCATTTGCCTTAGGACAATTTTTGTTCCTATTTGGATGCATTATCGGCCTTACCCTAGCTTAATTGTGCATCTTCGGTCCCCAGTATTTGAGAGATTTGTAAATAATTAAGGTCCTCTTTGGTATGTTATAAAAAATATGTTCCTCTCGGCCTTAATTATGTCAAAGTAACTTAAATACTGAAAACAATTATAAGGACTCGTGTTTTATCCGGTCGGCCCCAAACATGGGTCCGTTAAGACTATGTAATATACTTTATGTAATAGCCCTAGATCCAGGGTCGGGGATCCGGTCGTCACGGTCTCCATTTCCATCCATAATATCAATATAAGTAAATTACAACCTTGTGACCCCAAAACAACATAAAACACGCTCGTTATAGTCCCAGAGATGAAATTAGAGTAACCAACAACTATTATTAATCACAAGTTTTGTGTTCTTATAACCCAAAATAATTACATACTCTTTGCCATCCATTTACATATGTCATATAAGTAAATACATCTGATAAACCAAAAGCTGACAGTCTAGCCTACTGGTTGCTTCTTCCTCAGCAATGTCGTCCCTGACATCAGTAGGCAACCCTATGACTGCTGTCCCTGCTTGCACCGAGTGCGCCTTGCGCTGGCCATCAGATCTAGCTGTTGTTGTGATATAATAAATAAAGCAAGGGTGAGCAATAGCCCACCAAAAATAATATGTAACTGAACAATAATATATAACAGTTCTGAAATATCTTTGAAATTATATGCCATGCATTAACGAACATAGTACCAGTATAAGGTAAACGATGAAGTTACAAGGTAACTCAACATATATAATCCATGGAAATATCTGCTATGTCAAAGATAAGCAAGATATTATCATTTATCATAAAAGAGGAACTTGTAGGAAAAATATTGCAATTCTAGTTTCAAACATTTTTCAACCCTGCCAACAATGATAATGTTGCAGAAAATTTCCAACTTTGAGAAAATGAACTAATCCTGGAGCATTGACGTGCCAGAAGGTATAACATTTACGATGATCAGTCACATGTTATGCTCCCCACTTTTGTTCTCTACATGTAGCAAGCACCGACGGATTTACTTGTCTACAGCCCTCTGGAACCCCCCGGCCAACGGTTGGGCCATTGTTGGACCGGCGCCGCTCGGCCACTTACGCGGCTCCTAGTTCGAATAACATCCACGACTCTGAAACGTAAAGTTCGTCCCCCTTTCCCCAAGTTAATACTTGTTGATAAGATTCCACAAAGTAGTCGTATCTAGTTGGAAAGGAAAATTCACCAATATTTCCCAAGCTACTGCTTGTTAATGGATACCAACTTGTTCCAACAATCTTACCCCTCGAATGATGAGAAGGTACACAAAGATTCAATAAGCAAATAGCAACCAAGTTGCGAGTGAAAAGAATAATTTCGAAGGATTTATGACCGGGAAGTCAACAAGATAAATAACATTTCTCAAGTAAGGTTCCCTTATAATTTCAAAGTTAGATTTGAATAAAGAATGGAATTTTGAGAACCTTTCTTGATACAACTATTAATAATAAGACTCCGAAATAATTTACATAATATTCGAAGGTCGAAGATAATATTTGAATGAAGTAAATCATTTTTTAAACGAGTTAGAAGAATTAAATAAGTATTCCAAAGAATATTTATTAAGTTAAAAATATTGAAGGAATAATCTTAATATAAAATATCACTAAGAATAATCCTCGAATAAATATTCACAAATAATATTCATTAAATAATGAATATTTAAATTAATAATACTTATCAAATAAATAAAACTCGAATGAATATTCGAAATAATATTTAGATAATGATCAGATGAATATTTGAAATAATATTCAATAAATAAATAATGAATAAATTCCAAAGGAATAATCGAGATAATATTCGATAAATGAATCAACTTTAAATGAATATTAGAAATAATATTCATTGACTACATAAAGTTCGAATGAATATTTGAAATAATATTTATTGAATAAATAATGGAGAAATATTAACTTAAATATTCTCTCCGAAATAATCAAGATATATCAAGAAATACTGACTCCCGGTCTATATTCGAAGAATGAGACTCAAATGCCCTTTCCTAAGGGTCTTAGCAATATCCAGCTTATAACCGATACGTTATCTATCTAGCTTATAAGCTAACAATAAATCAGGGAACAAGGATCATAATATAACTTGAAAGTAGGCATGCATGCTATGGTATATGTATCAGAAAACAGCAGATATATATATATATATATATATATATATATATATATATATATATATATATATATATATATATATATTATCACAACAACAGTTCCAAAGTATTTTGGAAACTTGCCTGGTACTCCCGTTATGCTAGTGGTATGACTCGGGGTGGTCCGGCAATCTATAAATAACCAAAATTATCCCGGGTTAATCACCTATCACTCTGAAATGCCAAGTAAATACTTTACTTAAGCTAAAGCACGTTTTCAAGTTATCGCTCATTAACACCGTTATGACCCGACACTTGCTTGCTATCAAGGTATGTCATTAATCTTACACTTGATAGGTACTTGAGTCATATAAGTTCTAGGGTCGATCGTTTACTAACCAATATTATATCTCGAGATTTATCGAACGTTATCTAAGTGACTTTACAAAGTTATAACCAAGTATCCTTTTTAGGGGTTCGTTCACACTTAACCTTGATTCGAACATTTTTATAAAATCGAAAAATAATCCGTTTGACATGAGGTTTTCTCTCACACCTTCCTTATGATCTCTAATATTTAATTACTAAGATTTTTCACTGAATTAATCACGTTAAGGAGGTTCGATTTCAATTACGAACTCGCACTTACGGTTTCAAACCACTTTTAGTAAATCGACCATAATTCCTAAACCGTAAGTCCGTTTGTTTCGATTCTTGTGCCAAAACAATCTATGACTCGAGATCTATAAGGACATGTCATAAAATCATTAAAGTCAGAAAATTATCCTAACTGTTATGCACGAATATTAAGGGTTTAACGAAATTTCGGCCTTACGACGGCTATAAATCGAACGTTTCCAAATTTCGTTTCAACAAACCAAGCCACACCGGGCGTACCAAACATATTACATACATAATACTAATCTCATAAGTCCAGGAACATAATATTATATCATCATATTCATCACATCTCTTAGATCAAACAAACTAACTACATAATCATGCTTACATGCTTGCTATAACTCCATAATCATAACTAATCCAAAAACTATCAAGAACATCCATAAAACTCAAAGTAAGATCTAGGGTTTAGGTGAGATATACCTTCCTTGGAGAGTGTATAAGCCTTAATAAACCTTGTATAGCGCTTAGAACACTTTAACCAAGATTATATCATCCAAAGAAACAATAAAACTAAAACTAGTTCTTGAAAGTTACCATTCATCTGTTCAAAGAACTGCAAAAACGAGGTCCTTAACTTGCTTTTCTAGATGAGGGTCCTAAAGAGGAGTTGTAGAGAATCTCAATACCTTTCCAAAAAGCTAAATAAGACCAAATTTCATTGAGAAATGAAGGAGATATGGCCGTTTGAAAATCGTTACAGAAACTGTCAAGAATCTGGACAGTTTGGCTTCTTCACTTGGGGAGGAGATTTGACTAGGCTATACTCATTATATTGCCATGAAATTTTGAACGAATATTTCCCTTGGAGTGGAGAAGATATGGTTAAAATTTGGTGATTTTTAAAGCTCTAGATCTTGAGATATGAATTTTTCTTTCATGGGTGTTCTTACTGGGCAGTTTAAAGAAAATGGAGAGATGGAGTTTCTTGGCTTGTTTCTTGATCTAATCTCTTCAATTATTGTGTTGTATGGATAATATCTAGCTTAAAGCCACTTTATTAAAGTGATTAGGTCATGGGTGATGCAATTGCAAGGGACAAGTGTTGCATTCTTATGGTTTTTAAGCTAAGTACTTGGTTTGCTTGCTAATTGTTCTAGTTCCCTTGAAACTAGCTTGGTTACCTGCTCTTATCCTCTTTCACATGCATGCACCTTGGCTTTCTGCTTTCTATTTTGTCCGGTTATTTCTTAATTCGTTGATCGTTCGGAGGAATATCTCGAAGATTTCTAGCTAGGGTTGCACCGGAAACCGTCTTAATATTTATACTATCATTCTCCATTCTCTTTAATAATTCTTTAACCTATATTCCTTAAATCCTTTCAATAATTCCTTAAGTCTTTCAGTGTCCAGGGAAATCTTGGGGAAAATAAAAGTGCTATTTTTCAGAATCCGATAACTTTTACATACACTCTTTTTCCCCTTGGATCGTTAATACGAACTCAGAAATCCGTTCCGGGTACTTCTATATAGTGTCGTCTAATAATATTTCTAACTCCACCAAAACACTATTCATCACTCATTCTTTCTTTATTCCTTATAATTAGAAATAAGGTCCTTGTTCTCTTTTGAGCATTTCTTAACCTTTTTACGGAAGCACTGGACTTATAACAGATATCGATTTGGATGACATGAGAATAATCTTGCTCTTTGGAATTTACTATATCTTTCTTTCCAGGAGATAGATTATTCTAACCTAAGTGGAGGTTACTTCGGAGGTAACCTCACTCGCACTATGCATTTCCTGATCGCTTTAATCCTCGCAATCTCGATCAATATAGAGAAGTGAAGAGATTTATATGAGAGATCACTATGATCAATGAACATTTGTTATATTGCATAGTTAGTAGAGAAGGGGGCCAGCCTTTATTACTTGACAAGCAATTAAACAAGTTATGGTATTCCACTTAGACTTCTATCACACAGTCACGTAGCAGTACCTCCCCTCCTTAAAGGGTTGTTCTTCTCAATTCAAAAAGTAGATGAATAAGAGAGAAGAAAAGAAAAGAATTTCAAAGAATTATAGAAAGTTTCCATGATTGCAAAATATCGTACTTAGAATTTGTAAGAACCCAGATTTTTGGTAGGAATTAAAACTTTTTTTTATGAATTGGAGTACGAATGAATAGTGGTTGCGAATACAATGTATCAGTGGTTTAATGAAGGAATATGAATGGATTTTGATTCAAATGTTTATATGCCATGAGCAATGCTATTGGTTGACAACCTAGATAAGAATAATCTATCGTCGAGGAAGTAAGATATGATATACAAACCGAGGAAGTATTCTCATGTCATCCAAATCGATATCTAGGATAAGTTAAGTAACTCCGTAAAAGGATTAAGGAACGCTCGGGAGAGCGCGAGAACATTTTTCTGATTATAAGGATTAAAGAGAAAATGAGTGATGAATAGTGTTTTTGGGGGAAATTGGAATATTATTAGGCGACACTATACAGAAGTATTCAGAACGGATTTCTGAGTTCGTATCGATGATCAGTGGACGAAATAAGTGTATGTAAACGATATTAGATTCAGAAAAATAGCACTTTTATTTTCTCCGAGATTTCCCTGGACACTGAAAGATTTAAGGATTTATTTAAGAGATTTAAGGGATTTAAATTCAAGGATATTAAAGGAGGATTAAGGATATTAGTGTAACGATATCATATTCAGAAAAATAGCACTTTTATTTTCTCCGAGATTTCCCTGGACACTGAAGGATTTAAGGATTTATTAAGATTTAAGGGATTTAAATTCAAGGATATTAAAGGAGGATTAAGGATATTAGTGTAAATATTAAGAAGGTTTCCGGTAAAACATTAATGAAATTCCTCCGAACGATTAATGAAATTGAGTAATAAACGGACAAAAGAGCAAGTAGAGGAATAAGATGCATGCATGTGCAAGTAGAAAATATCTAGTAACTAGTAGTTACAAAGGTAACTAGCTCCATTAGAAACCAAACCATCTAGTTAGCACATTACACCATCTTATCTTACATAACAAGATTTGCTAGTGGAAGATGAGGCATTGGATGAGCCAAACACTTTATTAAAGCTACTTTATGTAGATATTATCCATACAAACACAATAATGCAAAGTAGATGAGATTAGATCAAGAAACAAAGCAAAGAAACTCCATTCTCTCCCCTTCTATCAAACTGCCTAGCAGAGCACTCTTATAGAAGAAAATTCATATCTCCATTTCTATCCATGATAAAATCACCAAATTTTAACCCAAGCCTCTTCACTCCATGGGAAATATTCAATCCAAATTTCATAGCAATCCAAGTAGTATATCCTAGGCAAATCACCTCCCCAAGTTGAAGAAGCAAACTGCCCAGAATTCGTATCAGCTTCTGTACTGATTTTCAAAAGGCCATATCTCCTTCATTACTCAATGGAATTTGGTGTTCTTTAGCTTGTTGGAAATCTGTTAAGATCCTCTACAACTCTCCTTTAGAAGTCTTGATCAGAAAACCTCGGTAAAGCCCTCGTGTTTCACGATCTTTCAACTAGGTTATAGAAGCTCCGAAAAACTCTAATTATATTCTTGATGATTCTTGTTAGTTTAAGGTTTTTAAGGCTATACAAGGACTAGATCAAGCTTATTAAGGCTAGCACCCTCTCCAAGGAAGGTATAACCCTCATAACCCTAGATCTTGTTTTGAGTTTTAAGCATGCTCTTGGTGTTTTAAGATTAGTTATGATATTAGTGTTATTATAAACATCTTAACATGATTTTGTAGTTGGTTTAATCATATGATGATTATGATGGTGAAGTGTAATATTTCTGGACTTAGTGAGATGTATAACATGTGTATAAGATGTATGGATGCCCGGTGTGGCTTGGTTGTTGAAACGGAATTTGGAAACGTCCGATTTATAGCCGTTGTAATGCCCGATTTTCGTTAGACCTTAATAATTCATGCATAACAGTTAGGTTACGTTTCTGACCTTAATGGATACATGACCTACCCTTGTAGATATCGAGTAATAGATCGTTTTGGCGCAAAAATTGAAGCATTTGGACTTACGGTTTAGGAGATATGATTAAATTACTAAAAGTGGTTCAGAACCGTAAGTGCGAGTTCGTAACTGAAATTGAATCCTCTTAACTTGAGTAATCCATTTACAAATCTTGGTAATTAAATATTAGAGACGTTAAGGAAGGTGTGAGAGAAGACCTCATGTCAAAAAAATCATTTTCCGATTTTATAAAAATGTTCAAATCGAGGTTAAGTACGAACGAACCCCTTAAAAAGTACGATTGGTTATAACTTTGGAAGACCACTTGGAAAACGATCGATAAATCTCGAGGTATAATCTTTCGACCTTAGAACTTACATGGCTTAAGTACCTACCAAGTGTAAGTAAAAGGACATGCCTTAATAACGGACAAGTATCGGATCATATTGGTGTTAATAAGAGTTACACTAGCGAGTGCATAACGAGATAACTTGGAAACGTGCTTTAGCTTAAGTAGAGTATTTACTTGGTGTTTCAAAGCGTTAAGTGATTAACCTCAAATATTTTGATTATGTACAGATCACCGAACCACCCCGAGTCATGCCACTAGCATAAGCAGGAGTACCAGGCAAGTCTTCAATCAATTTGAAGTTGTTGTTGTGATATATGATTGATTTTGTTATACATATGCCCTAGCATGCCTGTCTGTTTTCAATATATATTGTGATAAATGTTTTGCACTCTGGTAATTGGTTTATAAGCTAGATATGATATATTAGTTATAAGCCGGATTTTGTTAAGACCCTTAGTGAAGGGCATATGATCTTCATTCTTCAAATATAGACCGGGAGTCAGTATTTTGTAATATATAAATAGTCATGGAAACCCGGAGGGATTCCAGCGACAGATTATTATTTCGAGGACTGTTATTCGATTATGAATCTTTTGAGGAATGTTATTTGATTATTACCTCAGTGGAGGAATATTTAATGAATATTATTTCAAATATTCATTTACAGTTTTATCTATTTAATGAATATTATTTTAATATTCATTTAGAATATCATTTATTTAATGAATATTATTTTAAATATTCATTGGGGTTTATTTAGTTAATGAATATTATTTTGAATATTCATTAGAGACATTTATTTGACGAATATTATTTTCGAATATTCAATTGAGTTATTTGTTTAATGAATATTATTTGGAATATTCATTTGATCTTTATTTATTCAATGAATATTCTCTTGAATATTCATTTAAGGTTAATTTATTTATTGTATATTATTCCAAATATTTATTCGAGGATTTATTTATTTAATAAATAATTTCCGTATAATCATTCGAGGATTATTTATGAGTAATATTTTTATACCAAAAATATTCTTTAAATACTTATGATATAATAAATATTCTTGGAATATTTAGTTGATCATTTTAAATTAGTTTTAAATCATCATCTTATTCGAAATATTATCTTTGACCTTCAAATATTATGTAAAATATTTCTGAGATTTATTATGATTATTTTTATCAAGGTAAGGTTCTGAAGACCCTATTTTTCCGTTTAAGTCTATCTTATAGGAAGACTTAAACACTCACTCAGAACTTCCAAAATATAAGAGAACCTTGCTTGAGAGCTGTTATTTCGTTGACTGCCCGGTCATATACTTGTAAAATAATTCTTTTCACTCGCAACTTGGTTGCTAACCATCAAATTGAGTGTGTTTGTTACTTCCTCATCGTTCGAGGGGTAAGATTATTGGAACAAGTCAATGTGCATTAACAAGCATCAGTTTTGGAAATATTGGTGAATTTTCCTTTCCAACTAGATACGACTACTTTGTGGAGTCTTATCAACAAGTATTATACTTGGGGAAAGGGGGACGAACTTTACATTTCAGAGTCATGGATTTACTCGAACTAGGAGTATTTGTGTAATGTGTAAGAGGCTGTGGGACAGTCCATCATTAAAATTGGTATAAGAGGCTGTGGGACAGTTTATCCTGGAAATAGGTTCCAGGTGGCGCCGGTCCCAGCTATGCCCAACTGTTGGCTAGGGAGATCCGGCGTACGTTCTTCCTTCTACATGTAGAGAAACAAATCTTGAGATGCACAACCTACGACTGATCATCGTAAGGTGGTGTCATCTGGCGCGACAATACTCCCGCATTAGTTCATAATCCAAATCTATTTATATTCTGCAACATTCTCAATGTTGGTAGGGTTGAAAAGTGTTCAAAACTGGAATTGCAATATTTTTTTCCTGCAAGTTCCTCTTTTATAATAAATGATAATATCTTGCTTATCTTTTGCTTAGCAGATATTTTTGCAGCATATATATTTTGAGTTACCTTGTAACTTCATCATTTACTTTATACTTGCACTATCTTCGTTAATGCATGGCATATGGTTTCAACGATATTGCTGACTTGTTATATATTATTGTTGTTCAGTTATATATTATTCGGTGGGCTATTGCTCACCCTTGTTTTATTATTATATCACAACAACAGCTAGAGCAAATGGCCGTACAGGATGCACTCGGTGCAAGAGTATGGGAGCCGTCAGGGAATTACCGCTGATGTCCTAGCCGCCATTGCTGAGGTAGAAGCACCTATTAGGCTAGACTAGCAGTTTTTGTTTATCAGACTTATTCATACGTATGATTTATGTAAACGGATGGCAAAGAGTATGTAATAGTTTATTTGTAAGAACTCAAACTTGTGGTTAATAAAATTTGTTATTTACTCTGATTTCATCTCTGGGACTATAACGGGTGCGTTTTACTTTGTTAATTGGGTCACAAGGTTGTAATTTAAGTTTATGTTGGTTTTGTGGATGGATTGAGACCGTGACGACCGGATCCCTGACCCTGGATCTGGGGCTGTTACAGAAATGTTATCAGAGCGTTACGTTATAAACCCCAGAGATGGCGTGACGTTAAAACGATAAATTCACTAAGATAATAAGAACTCTTGCCAAGTTCATAGTCGGACTACTTAATTTAGTACTGACATATAAAACCCTTATGGGAACTCTTAAATATCATGATAGTAACTTAGCTCGATATCGTATCGACGAGTAAGGCGACAGACCTTGAGGCTTATGAGCAGCAGCACAAGGATGCTTTATTATATGTTGGAGATCGGCTTGTTGATTTGATAAGAATACCCTATTGGGAACCCGGAGGAGGTTCCAGCTAAGGAGGAGAATCCTGTTAAGGGTAAGGAGTTTACCCTTGAGGAAATGAGGGCTGCAGCTAGAAAGACTACACTACGCCATAAACCCACATACGCAACCCTTTTTACAAAGCGTTGCACAGAAAGCGTTTCGTTAGATAGAAATATTGGGACTTTTGCAACTGAGCTGAACTGGTGTTGCGTTAGATATAATTTAGTGTTGCGTATTACCCAAAGTGTTTAACATCATGCAACACTAACTGCTGGTGTTTCGTTAGATATTTTTTACCCAAAGCGTTGCATTAGATACCAGTAGTGTTGCATTTGCTGTTTGAAGTGTTGCATTAGATATATATATATATATATATATTTTAAAAAAATATGACGTGGCAGGTGTGGGTCCCACCACTCCTGACGTGGCAGTGTGGGCCCCACAAGGGTGACGTGGCAGGAGGCCCACCATGCTGACATGGAAATTGTGGGACCCACAATTGCTGACGTGGCAGAAGTGGGACCCACCTATGCTGACGTGGCATTTGCTTACGTGGCAGAAGCGTTGCATTAGATATCAGTAGTGTTGCATTTTCTCTTTGAAGTGTTGCATTAGATATATATATATATATATATATACATATTTTAAAAAAATATGACGTGCCAGGTGTGGGTCCCACCACTGCTGACGTGGCAGTGTGGGCCCCACAAGGGTGACGTGGCAGGAGGCCCATCATGCTGACGTGGCAATTGTGGGACCCATAATTGCTGTCGTAGCAGAAGTGGGACCCACCTATGCTGACGTGGCATTTGCTGATGTGGCAGAAGCGTTGCATTAGATACCAGTAGTGTTGCATTTGCTGTTTGAAGTGTTGCATTAGATATTTATTTTATTTTATTAACTAGTCTTGTCTCGAATGATGAATCTATTTTTTTGACGTTCCAATCGCACGGATGTCAAGATATAACGATTTTAGTGATGTGGTAATTTTTCAAAAAATCTCCTATATTTATTTGGTTTGGTTTTATAACGGTTAAACTTGTCAAAGTTGACCTTCCTTTTAACTAGTCTTGTCCCGAATGATGAATCTATTTTTTTTAAATTATTTTTTCGACGTTCCAATCGCACGGATGTCAAGATATAACGATTTTAGTGATGTGGTAATTTTTCAAAAAATTTCCTATATTTATTTGGTTTGGTTTTATAACGGTCAAACCGGTCAAAGTCGACCTTCCTTTTAACTAGTCTTGTCCCGAATGATGAATCTATTTTTTTAAATTATTTTTTCGACGTTCCAATCGCACGGATGTCAAGATATAACGATTTTAGTGATGTGGTAATTTTTCAAAAAATTTCCTATATTTATTTGGTTTGGTTTTATAACGGTTAAACCGGTCAAAGTCGACCTTCCTTTTAACTAGTCTTGTCCCGAATGATAAATCTATTTTTTTAAATTATTTTTTCGACGTTCCAATCGCACGGATGTGGAGATATAATGATTTTAGTGATATGGTAATTTTTCAAAAAATTTCCTATATTTATTTGGTTTGGTTTTATAACGGTCAAACCGGTCAAAGTGGACCTTCCTTTTAACTAGTCTTGTCCCGAATGATGAATCTATTTTTTTAAATTATTTTTTCGACGTTCCAATCGCACGGATGTCAAGATATAACGATTTTAGTGATGTGGTAATTTTGCAAAAAATTTCCTATATTTATTTGGTTTGGTTTTATAACGGTCAAACCGGTCAAAGTCGACCTTCCTTTTAACTAGTCTTGTCCCGAATGATGAATCTATTTTTTTAAATTATTTTTTCGACGTTCCAATCGCACGGATGTCAAGATATAACGATTTTAGTGATGTGATAATTTTTCAAAAAATTTCCTATATTTATTTGGTTTGGTTTTATAACGGTCAAACCGGTCAAAGTCGACCATCCTTTTAACTAGTCTTGTCCCGAATGATGAATCTATTATAAAACAAAGTAGACAATTCTTTTAACTTGTCTTACCCCGAATGAATCTAGTGTTTTTAATAATTATAATTTGACTTGAATATATTTTTTTAAAAAAATCAATTAAATCAAATTTTGATAAATTTTTTACTTTCAAATTTTGATACATAAAATATTATAAATTTAAGTATCTATATATGTACATAACATATTTTTTTATTTTAGAAATAAAATTAAATTATAATCTATTACTTAGTTTTAAAACTGATATAAATATAAATTTAATATAAATACATATAATGTTAAATTTTATTATAAATATTTAATATAAATACATATTATAATTTTTAATAAAATTTTTAAATAACAAATTAAGTTTATAATATTTTAAGATAAATAAATCAATTGTAAAGACAATTCGTTCGTCTATATATTTTTTGGTGAAAAGGTCAGAAAAAAATGGCGGATAACTTCCCCCCAAATGAAAATTTTCTAATCCTCTTTTCCCCCCAAACCATTCTAACTTTCCCCCAAAAACATCTGCTCTACTCATCTTCTCTCTGCACGACTCGGACTCTACTAGTTTTCCTCTATCTAGACAAGCACTTTATTCTGATTACAAGCAGCTTCATTTTACATGGGCTTTAAACAGGACCCGATCCCTCGATTTACGAGCTTAAAAATCCCTAAATTCTCTAATTCACCTATACATACACATTCTTATACACATATCTTAATCCATACACTCTCATTCACTTTAGCTTCAATCAATTCACCTCATAATCATTCATATATAAACATACAGGTATGTGCGATTGTGTTTAATTGTAATTTACACTTGTAATTTATAAAGCCTCCCCTGTTTATTTCTGATGCATGTACAAAGTTTCTGTTTAGTGTTCACGGAGAGCTTCAATAATTTAGAAGCTTCAATAATTTAGAAGCTGAAATGGATTATGTACAAAATGGATTCATGTTTAATTGTAGTTCTAGTACGGCTGTAGTGTTGATATATATTGATTAATCTTTTAATTGGCAGATCCACAACAATGGAGTATATAAAGCATATTTTGGAGTTGGGAGATACTATAGTTGAGCTATTATCTGAGGCTCTTGGCCTTAAAGCTGACCACCTTAAAGCCATGGACTGTGCTAAAGGCTACCTCTCAGTAGCTGGCCATTACTATTCAGCATGTCCGGAGCCAGAGCTTACTAGGGGAATTAGCAAGCACAGTGATGCTACTTTCTTTACTGTTCTTCTACAAGATCATATCGGGGGACTCCAGGTATTGCATGGAGATAAATGGGCTGATGTTGAACCAATTGCTGGGGGGCTGGTAGTAAATATTGGTGACTTGCTCCAGGTAAATCCCAAAGTTATTACTTAAACTAAGCAGCCTTCCTAGCTAACACCTAAAGATTTGGACTCAAATCTTAAATTTGAGTGATGGATGTATTAAGACATAGGTACCATAGTTTACTTTGTTCTTGGAACCAAGTAACTAACCAAATTTATATGGCTATTTCAAATTCATGAAAAAGATTGTATCAAATGACAAGTTTAAAAGTGTGATTCATAGAGCGTTGGTGAACAGAGATAGTGCTGAATCACATGGAGCACCATAAGCTGAGTGGTATTGTTCATTTTGCTGGACTATCTAATGTCTACGATCTAAGCTTCTTCAGTGAGATCAGAACAATTGAGTAGGTCTTCTCTTTCTTTCTTAACTCCTTGTTAGAATTATGTACATGTCATGACTCCAAAACTACTTCTTTTCGTTATAAAGTTTCATCGCATGTTCTGAATTTATATAATCCTATTCTGTATAGAAAGTTAGTAGGGATGCAGGTGTACATATATATTCCAAAAATTCACCAACCCCCGGGACAAGTTAAACGCTTAAAAATAAATTTTTGCGAATGTTTAGCTGACAGTTGGTAAATTTCTTAACCATAAGCTAACCACCATTCAAGTGGCACATGGTACATCAGATCGTTTTGTAATTACTATGCTAATATTATTTGTGCAATGCAGGGTTTTCGGAACATGGCCAATGGCACTTGTATCAGCTAATAGGAAAAGGGTGACAATCGAAGGACCTGTATGTAACTCTGCAGAAGTTATAGGATGGCAATTGAGAAGGATGAATAATGATAATAATAATAATAATGCAACAGAAGAAGATGCTAAATCTCCACTTCACATTTCTAGCTTTGCATTCAACAGCTTCATCCTCTAGGATCCAGAGAGATGGGGTCGCGTTTCTTCAGTTCAAGACACGTCACAGGTATGTACATCACATATTATAGAAGTAGTCTTTGTATTATCATTAACCAAAATTAGTACTAAATAATTATAAACTACTCTTGGTAAAGTGCTACCTTAATGTAACTTAATTGATACGATTCTCAAACCTAACAAAAGTGTAAGGCATCTCTATAATAGTATACGAACGAAGGAGTCATAGAAAATTCAGAAATCTATTGGTTTGCATGGAATATACTATATTAGGTACTAAAGCTGACTTTTAAACTGAAAATGTGTAATTGTATAGATGGCTAGATGCCTTAGTAATCAATATTTATTTGGTACAGGTTTGGCCAACCTCCTTTAACTTTGTGAACCAACAAGACAAAGTCATTATCTTTTAATAGTCTTCATTATTCACTAAGCACTATAAGATCATTAATATGACATATTCTCCCTTCAAATATGAAATCCAAAAGCAATTTGACACTGTATTTGTAAGCTGATGTGCAAGATAAAACTATAGTAAAGTAAAAAGGCAAACTCATTCTTTCTGAAAGGCCAATTGCAAGATGCTCAGAATTAAACGATACTTGAAGGTACAAAGAACAAAACGGTATTCATCATGGTGGTTTATCGGACATTTCTGATGCATGTACAAAGTTTCTGGAAGTAAATAAGGAGAATACACTAATTTCTTCTTCTTACAGGTTGGGTTAACAGATTTGCTAATGCCGGTGATACTTCTGTAGAAATAGCTGGAAACACGGTTATTCTGGTAAAAGTCTGCAACACTCCTGCTGACTAGTCGTATCCTTTAGATCCATCTTATTTTTTTTATGTAATTAATCAAAGGCACACATGCTAACTTAGCTTTAATTCACTGTTAACTTCAAAATAATACGTGATGCAGATTTTTTAATTTTTCTGCTTTAAAGGATTGGATACTGTTCCTATCCTGAACAATAACATTTTGTCTACATATTTGGCTGGGTTCTGCTTTTCTGGAAATTTTGGCTGGCGGTCCTGCACTGATTGAACAAACTACACACCTGACTGCTTTTGGAGCTCTGGACTGTGGTATTGTGGCTCTGGACTGTTGAGTTATGTTTGCTCAGTTTCGAGACCTGATGCTTCTTTTTTTTTTTTTGATGTACGCTGTTCTAATATTTTTGATATTCAGAAGTATTGATTTTAGGAGGCATACGTTATATCTTCTGAATAGATGTTCACATTTGTGCTTGTCCCTACTTACTTAATCTTGTCATGAAGCTGCTGCACACTAATCCACACTAACTCTGATTTGTCAAACACAGTAACACACAACTAGAAATACAAGTGTTAGTTTAAGATGCAACTCTATTGTTTAAGATGCAACTATGAATTTTTAATAAACTGCTGTCTACACATAACACATGCGTGCCTGAGTACAGAGACACATGCGTGCAGAGACAGACAGTCGGACACTGAACAGCTCAACTAAGAGCAGTAAGTTATGTGCATGTGCGTGTGTTTGTGTTTGACATAATGTGTTTGGTTCAGATACTTGGAAAAGCATTAGGTGGAGGAGTGATACCCGTAAGTGCAGTTTTACTTCAGATACTTAGATTTGAGTGACAACACTTAATTATGCCTGTTTGCTTCAGTTTTACTTCCACTGAAACTCCTGGTACGTACTTTTCGCATCTCTTAATCACCATCCATTTCGGTCATATGTGCAAGATTAAGATATGTAATGAAATTAATCACTCTTTATAAATGTAAAGATTTGGCTAGTTGTATTAAGTGATAAACACTTTCGTACTAACACCTTAAGGTTTTTGCAGAGTTTAACTATATTTAACATAATAATTTGGTTGTTTTTACTATTACTAACATTTGATCTGTAATTCCTTTCTTTTTGTTGTTTAGCAGCATAAATCAGTGCATCACTTTTGGTCATATGCTCAGAACGATGCAGTTGTTGTCTTCCCTGCTCCAGTACTTCCATCCAAGGCAGAATGTCGCTCTTCCAGGATGTTGTAATGCCATTTTGAATGAACAAACAAGTATAGGTCTTTGTAAATTATAGTTTGTAACATGTATAAGTTAGACTGAATATGGTTGGTACTTGGCATAAAGGTAAACTGTAGCCATCTCCCAGTACTTTTGTTGGCTGAATCATTGTGCTTGGTTTTTGGACATTTAGTTATTTTGGATTGGACAGGTTGGTATTATGTATGAACAAAGTAGTCATTTCAAATTTTTTATAAAAAACCGTTGCATTTGATGTCTATTGGATGTTGCAGTAGCATAGTTTTAATGTTGCAAAAAAAAAAGAATGGTGTTGCATTTGAAAAGAATGGTGTTGCTTAAAAAAAAATTTAGTGTTGCATTAGACTCAAATAGTGTTGCGTTAGATAGTGGACCCCACTGTTGACATGGCATGTGGGCCCTATTGCTAACGTGGCATGTGGGTTCCCACTGCTGACGTGGCATGTGGGCCTATTTCTGACGTGGCATGCGGGCCCCAGTGCTGACGTGGCACCTTGGTGGGGCCCATTGATGACGTGGCATGCCCCACACATTTATGACGTGGCACTTGTGGGCCCCACTAATGACATATCAGCATGCTGACGTGGCACCTTGCTTACATGTCAGCATGCTGATGTGGCACCTTGCTTACATGTCAGCATGCTAACATGGCTGGAAAATCTTATGCAACCCCATGTAGTGTTGCGTTAGCATGCTTTTGGTGTTGCATAAGGCCTCTTATGCAATACTTTCGTGGTGTTGCAATAGCTTGAAAAAAGCGTTGCATTAGGGGTCTTACGCAACGCCGGTATTGGCAACGCCCCTCTGGTGTTGCGTAAGACGTTACGCAACGCTTTTCAGGTCTTTTGCAACTTTATTTGGGGGTTGCGTATGTGCGTTTATGGCGTAGTGCTATAAGAGTTAAGGTATAGTGCTCAGAGAAGTGAGTGTAAAGAACTGAGGTATTATTAAAATAACTAAAGATGCAATGTTGGATTCATAGCCGGAATACCGAATGTAGTACCAGCAAGTAAGACGGATTGGAAGAATAACTTGAGATCTTATATGAGAATAGATAAAAATCCTTATAGACTTTCAGATTAATGAGAAAAGAGTTGGAATGATGCAAGACATCGATATAGAATGGAGAACAGAGTCTCCAGGTGCATTTGAGATGAAGGCAGCAAGTGCCATATCATTGGATAAAAGGATTAGTGTAAATATTGTCAATAGTAATTCGCCCTGAGAGGGCAGATTTCATAAGCTATAAATTATGAAGCCAAATTGAGATTGATAAGGTAGTTTATTCAAGGAAATGTTCATTTTATGAAGGGATCAGCTTAGAAAGTAAGGACATTAAGGGAAGGCATGATTGGATAAAGTTAAAGGATAATGGAAAATGTTTTAAGGATAAAACCTAAAGGAGCAAGTGTCTACCAACTTCTCGAGGCATGAATTCTGGCAAGATGAAGTCCAACTATTAGGACATGCGATCAATAGTGAGTAGCGTTGGTTGACCCCACCAAGTTAAAGGCAGCTTCAAATAGATAAAGATCAACCACACCAACAAAGGTGAGAAATTTCATAGGATTCACAAGGTATTACCAAAGATTTGTTCAGAATTTTACAAGGATTGCAGTCCTGTAACCCGACTTATTTATAAGACTAAGAAGTGTGAATGGACAGAAAAATATGAGAAAATCTCCCTGGAGCTAAAGATGAAATTGGTGATGACCCAGCATTGGTGTTGCCTAATGGAAGAAGGAAGACTTGGTGAGATAGTATGATGTATCTCGTACAGGTTTAGGTGGTGCGCTTATGCAGCACGACAGAATAATTGCGTATGCATTCGGACAGCGCGGTTCACCAGATTCGGATGGCCTTGGCAGTGCCAATTTTGTGGAGAAATTAACTCCGATGGTAGTGTTCCTTTTGAGACTAGTGGTTAAGTAGATTGACATGTGATAGTATCGACTATTAGGACGTATATATTTGGTTCCTTTCCAGCGGTTAAACTTCCAATTTTACGTCGAACATTCCGTTATTATAACTGCTTACGATTCTACCTGCTTGGATGTTCATAAGAACTATTCTTCAGGTTTCGAAATTGATCTTCGTAGTGTTACCCGTGTGTGGTTAAATTGACCAAAATTCCCTGATTCTGGAAAGAAATCCAACAAATTTTGGCAACCCTTGTATTTCTGATTATCAGAAAACGTCACTAAAGAAAGTAGAAACTGAAGCGAACCCGGTGGATTCGGTAAGATTGCCGCTTATTGGGTTGGTGGACAGACCTGATTATTACAACTGATTATAGAGATAAAATGATGAAGTTGAGATTGGACGGTAAAAAGGGGAAATGTACTTAAGAACCAAAACAGACCGAGAAATTCCGGGATTGACTTAAATGAAAAGGCTATTATGTCAAGAGTGTTAAGCGTATACAGCACGTGGGATTGTTAAGAGAAGTTGAAAAGAGAAAAATAAAGGAAAGGTGACCGGAGGCGGTACCGAGAGGTCGATTAAGACTTATATGGAGTAAAATTTTTAAGATCAGAAACGGTATCGAGGAATAAGGATGAACGAGGAGTGACTATGCTACTCTGGTACTTAAGAATTGCTGTGAAGGGGAAGCAGTGAACAAATACAGTTAGGAGCACGCGGGAAAAAGCATATGGATAAGTGTAACCTGTCCCAGATAATTATCTACGCTATGAACAAAAGAGGCACAATGCCAGCAATTGCTAGAAAAGTAATGCTATTAGCTAACCCCTAAATGCACATATTTAGTGTGGCCAGTGGGGGCCATGTCACAAAGGATTATAAAGTGATTAGATCAGCGATGTAAGGACAAAGCGGGGTTGCTTCTAACCAAGCGCCGACCGTGAGGACTTTTAATATAAAGATAACACTTACGAGATCGTAGGTATCTCTCTACTGAAACCTTTGCTACCCATGTTTTAATCAATTTGAGAATTACTAGATCTTTTGAGGGATAGTATGGCTTGTACTGAAGTGATTCAGTTGGATAGGATTTTATAAAGACCAAGGATGTGTTATGACTGAGGAAAATGATCAATGAAGGATTATGAACATTTCCAGAGATGGTACAGCATGATGCATAAAGGTTATCCGCAACTTAGTATCTTTAAGAAGAGTAATAAGTACTAATAGATTCACATTGAACACGACCAATATTCTCCAGAACATCCTTGCTACCATTACCAAGTTCTGTAAGAAGAGCAGATACACATACGTTGTCTTTTGGAAGGTCATGTAGACTGACATCCGTTTGAGAGAAAAAGGGAGCATTAAGCTACAGATAGATTATCAAGATAGAGAATATGAGATTGGAGATTCATGATGTTAAAAGTATCCCCGCGGGAGGGATTAATGAGATGTGGAGAGACAAGTCTGTCAGAAATAGATTATATTGAATCTAAGTTTGAGAAATCGTCAAGGTTTAGTTTCGGAGGGTTTAATTTGGAATGACATGGTGTTTGAAATAAAAGATAATGCCATGATGGTGCATAAAGTGATTATAGTAGAAATGAAAACCAAGTGATTGATAGAAATGAATAAAAAGTTGAGGATCAATGAGGGAGTTAGATATGCGAACTCATGACAAACCCCAGTAATGAAGCTAGAAAGGTATGAAATCAACCTGGTGAAGGTTGTTGGTCACAACGGAAAATTGAAATTGAAGGTATGGGTGACACACGGATTGATTTCCTTTAAGTTGAGAAAAAAAAAATTTCATGGAAATTTGGAATAGATTGATTGAGTGACAAGGAGACTCGTGGATCGAAAAAGTGAGAATTTAGATGGTTGAACAGAGGAAATTTTAACCCCAAGCATGTGATAATTATTGAGGGAATGTGACGGGATACCAATAAGAAAGTGCCAAGTACAAAGGACGTCTTGATAATGAGATAACAGTGGAGGTAAATAACAGAGGTGAATGAGAATCAGATAATAAGAAGGATGTGATTTATGAAGAAAAGATTGGAAAGTAATTATGGAACATGAAGCAAGGAATGCTATGAATGGACTGATGAATGGATTCTCTGAGGAACTCTCGGAATGACAACCTGATAGTGTTAAGTATTACGAATATGAACGAGCTAGTAGCGTGACGTGGACTGTCAGAAACCATGATGTCAAACGAAAAATTTAAGGCTAACCTGGGAGGTGTTGATAAGATTGAACAAGAGTATGTGGGCGCGTGAGATTACGATAAAGTGGTATTTGATACGATTGCAATTATTTCTCTTCTCTGATGAACCTCTATTGTTCAGAGGTAAGTTCTAAGTATGATATTTTGCAATCATAAAAATTTTCTATAATTCTTTAAAATTCATTTTCTTTTCTTCTCTCTTATTCATCTTCTTTATGAATTGAGAAGAACAACCCTTTAAGGAGGGGAGGTACAACTACGTGACTATCTGTCTGTGTGATAGAAGTCTAAGTAGAATACCATAACTTGTTTAATTGCTTGTCAAGTAATAAAGGCTGGCCACCTTCTGTACTAACTATGCAATATAACAAATGTTCATTGATCATAGTGATCTCTCAATAAATCTTTCCACTTCTCTATATTGATCGAGATTGCGAAGATTAAAGCGATCAAAAGAATGCATAGTACGAGTAAGGTTATCTCCGAATTCGCAGCGTATTAGTGATACCGAAGTCACTACCGATACCAATAAAGGTAATAGTATAGGACTACATAAGAGCATAACTCGGATAGTGTGCTTGTACGAAAAATAGCCAAGTTTATGAAAAAGGATGAAGGGAGGATTGTAGCACTAGTGAGATGTGCTGTGAAAGGATTGGAATGATTAAAGACTGAACGAGGAACCGGAAAGTAAAGTGATAGACAAGTAACCCTTTGATTCTACCTGATTCCGGGACAGAATCCTTTTAAGGAGGGGAGACTGTAAGAACCCAAATTTTTGGTAGGAATTAAAACTTTTTTTATGAATTGGAGTATGAATGAATAGTGGTTGCGAATACAATGTATCAGTGGTTTAATGAATGAATATGAATGGATTTTGATTCAAATGTTTATATGCCATGAGCAATGCTATTGGTTGACAACCTAGATAAGAATAATCTATCGTCGAGGAAGTAAGATATGATATACAAACCGAGGAAGTATTCTCATGTCATCCAAATCGATATCTAGGAAAAGTTAAGTAACTCCGTAAAAGGATTAAGGAATGCTCGGGAGAGCGCGAGAACATTTTTTTGATTATAATGATTAAAGAGAAAATAAGTGATGAATGGTGCTTTTGGGGGAAATTGGAATATTATTAGGCGACACTATACAGAAGTATGCAGAACGGATTTCTGAGTTCGTATCGATGATCAGTGGACGAAATAAGTGTATGTAAACGATATCAGATTCAGAAAAATAGCACTTTTATTTTCTCCAAGATTTCCCTGGACACTGAAGGATTTAAGGATTTATTTAAGGGATTTAAGGGATTTAAATTCAAGGATATTAAAGGAGGATTAAGGATATTAGTGTAAATATTAAGAAGGTTTCCGGTAAAACCTTAACGAGAAATATTTGAGATATTCCTCCGAACGATTAATGAAATTGAGTAATAAACGGACAAAAGAGCAAGCAGAAGAGTAAGATGCATGCATGTGCAAGTAGAAAATATCTAGTAACTAGTAGTTACAAAGGTAACTAGCTCCATTAGAAACCAAACCATCTAGTTAGCACATTACACCATCTTATCTTACATAACAAGATTTGCTAGTGGAAGATGATGCATTGGATGAGTCAGGCACTTTATTAAAGCTACTTTATGTAGATATTATCCATACAAACACAATAATGCAAAGTAGATGAGATTAGATCAAGAAACAAAGCAAAGAAACTCTATTCTCTCCCCTTCTATCAAACTGCCCAGCAGAGCACTCTTATAGAAGAAAATTCATATCTCCATTTCTATCCATGATAAAATCACCAAATTTTAACCCAAGTCTCTTCACTCCATGGGCAATATTCGCTCCAAATTTTATATCAATCCAAGTAGCATAGCCTAGGCAAATAACCTCCCCAAGTTGAAGAAGCAAACTTCCCAGAATTCGTATCAGCTTCTGTACTGATTTTCAAAAGGCCATATCTCCTTCATTACTAAATGGAATTTGGTGTTCTTTAGCTTGTTGGAAAGCTGTTAAGATCCATGGAATTTGGTGTTCTACAACTCTCCTTTAGAAGTCTTGATCAGAAAACCTCGGTAAGGCCCTCGTGTTTCACGATCTTTCAGCTGGGTTATAGAAGCTCCGAAAAACTCTAATTATATTCTTGATGATTCTTGTTAGTTTAAGGTTGTTAAGGCTATACAAGGACTAGATCAAGCTTAGTAAGGCTAGCACCCTCTCCAAGGAAGGTATAACCCTCATAACCCTAGATCTTGTTTTGAGTTTTAAGCAGGCTCTTGGTGTTTTAAGATTGGTTATGATATTAGTGTTATTATAAACATGTTAACATGATTTTGTAGTTGGTTTAATCATATGATGATTATGATGGTGAAGTATAACATTTCTAGACTTAGTGAGATGTATAACATGTGTATAAGATGTATGGATGGGTGTGGCTTGGTTGTTGAATCGAAATTTGGAAACGTCCGATTTATAGCCGTCGTAATGCCCGATTTTCGTTAGACCTTAATAATTCATGCATAACAGTTTTGTTATGTTTCTGACCTTAATGGATACATGACCTATCCTTGTAGATCTCGAGTCATAGATCGTTTTGGCACAAAAATCGAAGCATTTGGACTTACTGTTTAGGAGATCTGATTAAATTACTAGAAGTAGTTCGGAACCGTAAGTGCAAGTTCGTAACTGAAATTGAATACTCTTAACATGAGTAATCTGTTTACAAATCTTGGTAATTAAATATTAGAGACGTTAAGGAAGGTGTGAGAGAAGACCTCATGTCAAAAGAATCATTTTCCGATTTTATAAAAATGTTCAAATCGAGGTTAAGTACGAACGAACCCCTTAAAAAGTACGATTGGTTATAACTTTGGAAGACCACTTGGAAAACGATCAATAAATCTCGAGGTATAATCTTTCGACCTTAGAACTTACATGGCTTAAGTACCTACCAAGTGTAAGTAATAGGACATGCCTTATTAACAGACAAGTATCAGATCATATTGGTGTTAATAAGAGTTACACTAGCGAGTGCATAACGAGATAACTTGGAAACGTGGTTTAGCTTAAGTAAAGTATTTACTTGGCGTTTCAAAGCGTTAAGTAATTAACCTCGAATATTTTGATTATGTATAGATCACCGGACCACCCCGAGTCATGCCACTAGCATAAGCAGGAGTACTAGGCAAGTCTTCAATCAATTTGAAGCTGTTGCTGTGATAATATATATGATTGATTTTGTTATACATATGCCCTAGCATGCCTGCCTGTTTTAAAAGTATATTGTGATAAATGTTTTGCACTCTCGTAATTTGCTTATAAGCTAGATATGATATATTAGTTATAAGCCGGATTTTGTTAAGACCCTTAGTGAAGGACATATGTCTTCATTCTTAAAATATAGACCGGGAGTTAGTATTTTGTAATATATATCATGGAAACCCGGAGGGATTCCAGCGACAGATTATTATTTCGAGGACTGTTATTCGATTATGAATCTTTCGAGGAATGTTATTTGATTATTACCTCAGTGGAGGAATATTTAATGAATATTATTTCAAATATTCATTTAGAGTTTTATCTATTTAATGAATATTATTTTAAATATTCATTGGGGTTTATTTAGTTAATGAATATTATTTTAAATATTCATTAGAGACATTTATTTGACGAATATTATTTTCAAATATTCAATTGAGTTATTTGTTTAATGAATATTATTTGGAATATTCATTTGATCTTTATTTATTCAATGAATATTATCTTGAATATTCATTTAATGTTGATTTATTTATTGGATATTATTCCAAATATTTATTCGAGGATTTACTTATTTAATAAATAATTTCCGTATAATCATTCGAGGATTATTTATGAGTAATATTTTTATACCAAAAATATTCTTTAAATACTTATGATATAATAAATATTCTTGGAATATTTAGTTGATCCTTTTAAATTAGTTTTAAATCATCATCTTATTCGAAATATTATCTTTGACCTTCAAATATTATGTAAAATATTTCTGAGATTTATTATGATTATTTTTATCAAGGAAAGGTTCTCAAGACCCTATTTTTCCGTTTAATTCTATCTTATAGGAAGACTTAAACACTCGCTCAGAACTTCCAAAATATAAGAGAACCTTGCTTGAGAGCTGCTATTTCATTGACTGCCCGATCATATACTTGTTAAACTATTCCTTTCACTCGGAACTTGGTTGCTAACCATCTAATTGAGTGTGTTTGTTACTTCTCATCATTCGAGGGGTAAGATTATTGGAACAAGTCAATGTCCATTAACAAGCATCAGCTTGGGAAATATTGGTAAATTTTCCTTTCCAACTAGATACGACTACTTTGTGGAGTCTTATCAACAAGTATTATACTTGGGGAAAGGGGGATGAGCTTTACGTTTCAGAGTCATGGATTTATTCGAACTAGGAGTATTTATGTAAGAGGCTGTGGGACAGTCCATCATTAAAAATCTATGTAAGAGGCTGTGGGACAGTCCATCAGTAAAACTGGTGTAAGAGGCTGTGGGATAGTCCATCCTGGAAATAGGGTCCGAGTGGCACCGGTCCCAACTATGCCCAACCGTTGGCTAGGTAGATCTGGCGTACGTTCTTCCTTCTACATGTAGAGAAACAAATCTTGAGATGCACAACCTACGACTGATCATCGTAAGGTGGTGTCATCTGGTGCGACAATACTCCCGCATTAGTTCATAATCCAAATCTATTTATTTTCTGCAACATTCTCAATGTTGGCAGGGTTGAAAAGTGTTCGAAACTGGAATTGCAATATTTTTTTTCCTGAAAGTTCCTCTTTTTTAATAAATGATAATATCTTGCTTATCTTTTGCTTAGCAGATATTTTCGCAGCATATATATTTTGAGTTACCTTGTAACTTCATCATTTACTTTATACTGGCACTATCTTCGTTAATGCATGGCATATGGTTTCAACGATATTGTTTGACTTGTTATATATTATTGTTGTTCAGTTATATATTATTCGGTGGGCTATTGCTCACCCTTGCTTTATTATTATATCACAACAACAGCTAGAACAAATGGCTGTACAGGATGCACTCGGTGCAAGAGTATGGGAGCCGTCAGGGAATTACCGCTGATGTCCTTGCCACCATTGCTGAGGTAGAAGCAACTATTAGGCTAGACTAGCAGTTTTTGTTTGTCAGACTTATTTATACATATGATTTATGTAAATGGATGGCAAAGAGTATGTAATAGTTTATTTGTAAGAACTCAAACATGTGGTTAATAAAATTTGTTATTTACTCTGATTTCATCTCTGTGACTATAACGGGTGCGTTTTACGTTGTTGATTGGGTCACAAGGTTGTAATTTAAGTTTATGTTGGTTTTATGGATGGATTGAGACCGTGGCGACCGGATCCCTGACCCTGGATCTGGGGCTGTTAGAGAGTTGACCTCTGAACTATAGAGGTGCATGAGAGAAGAAAAATAATCTTATTCGTATCAAATACTACTTTATCGTAGTCTCACGTGTCAACATGTCCTCACTGCTCCGTCCATCATTCTATGGACCTATACTCTTGTTTAATCTTACAAACACTCACTTTAGAAAATTCCTTCAACCTTTCAGGTTAAATCTTAGGTTTCTCGCTTGACATCATTGTTTTCTCCAAGTGTGAGTTTTGGAAAAATGAGGTACAATTCTTAGGGCACGTGATTAATAGAGAAGGAGTGTTGGTTGACCCCTCCAAGATAGAAGCAGTTTCAAACTGGGAACGGCCAACTACTCCAACCGAGGTGAGGAGTTTCATTGGACTGGTCGGATATTACAGGAGATTTGTCCAAGACTTTGCGAAAATCGCAGCTCCATTAACTCGACTTACCCGTAAAACCGAGAAATTTGAATGGACTGAGAAATGCGAGAAGAGTTTCCAAGAGTTAAAGAAGAGGCTAGTAACAGCCCCAGTGCTGGCATTACCTGATGGAAAAGGAGATTTCGTGATTTACAGTGATGCTTCGCATAAAGGACTGGGATGCGTGCTTATGCAGCACGGCAAGGTAATAGCGTATGCGTCTAGGCAATTGAAGGATTATGAAGTCAGATATCCCACGCATGATCTAGAACTAGCAGCCATAGTCTTCGCTTTAAAGATTTGGAGACACTACCTGTATGGGGAAAAATGCGAGATTTACACTAACCATAAGAGCCTCAAGTACATTTTCACTCAGAAAGAGCTTAACATGCGCCAGAGGAGATGGTTAGAGTTAATCAAGGATTACGACTGTGAAATTCGCTATCACCCGGGCAAAGCCAATGTGGTGGCTGACGCCCTTAGTAGGAAAGAGAAGCTCAAGATGATAACTTCAGAAAAAGAGCTAGTGAAAAGTCTTGAGAAGCTGGAAATTGAGATTAAGTTACCTGGAGAGGACCAAGAAAAGTTGATGGAAATTAGAATCCAACCTCCATTGTTAGAAAAGATTAGACGGTGCCAGGAGCGGATGATGGAGGAAGAAGAGAACTCCACGGAAGAGATAATGACCGGGGAGGAAATTAAGTGTGAAAGAGACAAGGAGGGGATCATGAGGTACACGTACAGGATATGGATCCCAAATGTTCAGGAACTCAAGAATGAGATTTTAAATGAGGCACACAACTCAAGATACTCAGTGCACCCCGGTAGCACCAAAATGCATAGGGATTTGAAGGAGTATTACTGGTGGCCCAATATGAAAAAGGACGTAGCAGGGTGGGTAAGCAGATGCTTGACCTGCCAACGAGTGAAAGCAGAGCACCAGAAACCCAGCGGACTTCTACATCCCTTAGAGATTCCAGAATGGAAATGGGAACACATAGCCATGGATTTCGTAGTAGGTTTACCAAGGACCAAGGCTAATCATGACGCCATATGGGTAATTGTAGATCGACTGACGAAATCGGCTCACTTTCTCCCGATCAACGAAAGGTACACGGTCGACAGACTAGTGGACATCTACTTAAAAGAGATAGTGGCGCGACATGGAGTCCCAGTCGCAATAGTATCCGACCGAGATCCTAGATTTAACTCCAGGTTTTGGAGAAGTTTTCAAGAATGCGTAGGGACCCGGCTGAACATGAGCACAGCCTACCACCCCCAGACAGATGGGCAAAGTGAGAGGACCATCCAAACGCTAGAGGATATGTTGAGAGTCTGCACGATAGACTTCAAAGGAAATTGGGATGATCACTTGCCATTGATTGAGTTCTCCTACAATAACAGTTATCATTCAAGCATTGGGATGCCACCTTATGAGGCCCTTTATGGAAGAAAATGTCGATCTCCCTTGTATTGGGATGAAGTTGGAGAGCGAAAGATGCTCGGGCCCGAAGTGGTCCAACGAACTAAAGATGCAGTAGATCTAATCAGAGGACGGTTGGTAGCAGCCCAGGATCGACAAAAGAAATATGCCGACTTAGCTCGGAAAGGCAAGGAATACGAAGTAGGGGACCTAGTGTTCTTGAAAGTGTCACCTTGGAAACGTTTAATGAGATTTAGGAAGAAGGGAAAGCTGAGTCCCAGATACATTGGACCATTTGAGATCTTGAGATGGATTGGGGAACTAGCTTATGAGCTCGCATTGCCCCCGAATCTACAGCAGGTGCACAATGTGTTCCATGTTTCGATGCTGAGGAAGTATAATCCGGATGCTAAGCATATTGTAGAGTATGAGCAAGTGGACATGCAACCAGACTTGACCTATGTGGAGCAAAGGAAATCATAGACCGGAAAGAACAAGTGCTCCGAAACAAGGTCATTCAGCTAGTCAGAGTTTTGTGGCAGAACCACAATGTAGAAGAATCCACCTGGGAACTTGAAAGCGCAATGCAAGAGAAGTACCCCCACTTGTTTTCAAACTGATTCCGGGACGGAATCCTTTTAAGGAGGGGAGATTGTAAGAACCCAGATTTTGGGTGGAATTAAAACTTTTATGTATTTAATGATGTAAGAACGAATAGTGGTTATGGCTACAATGTAATAATTGATATTTGGAAAGAATGAATGGAATTCGACTTTATTATTTCTATGTCTTGAAGAATGCTAAAGGGTGACAACATAGGTAAGAATAATCTATCTTCTAAGGGAATAAGATATGGCAACTTCAAGCAAGAGAATACTCTCATGTCATCCAGATCGATAACGATTAATCCAGTAGTTCCGTAAAAAGGTTAAGGAACGATCGAAAGAGAATACGGACAATTATACAACCCTAAGAGAACAAGTAAAGAATACAGAATGAATAGTGTTTTGGTGGGAGTATATAATAATATGAGACGACACTATATAGAAGCATTCGGAACGGATTTCCGAGTTCGTATTAGTGATCCAGGGGGAAAATAAGTGTATGTAAAAGCTGTCGGATTCTGAAAAACCGCACTTTTATTTTCTCCGAGAGTTCCCTGGACACTGATAGCCTTAAGTATTTAACGAATGGATTTAAGGAATATAAATTGGAAAGTTAGAATGAAAGATGGAGAATGATAGTATTAATATTAAAAAGGATTCCCGGTAAACCCTAATTAGAAATCCGTGAAATATTCCTACGAACGATCAATCGAAACGGGCAATAACCGGACACAGAAACAAGCAGAGGAAGCAAGAGTCTTGTGCAAGCTACTAGTATAAAATATCTAGTAACTAAACTAGAATCAAGGAACTAGCACCTTAGAGGAAGAACTAAGTACTTAGCAAAGTAACTACCTAGTTAAGCTCTAAACCACCATAAAACCAACACTTGTCTTGCCATTTCATCATCCAACACCTCATCACTTTAATAAAGTGACTTTATACAAGATATTATCTTGATAATAGATGAGAGTGGATGAGATTAAATCATAGAAAACAAAAGAAACCAAGCAACTCTCTCCCCCCCCCCTTTTTTCCATTCCATTCGGCCAACAGTTTAATTCCAAATCCAAACTCAACCTTCCCACCATTGTTTGCTCTTGAAATTTTAAGGTGAGACTTATATTTCATAAAACTTATCTCCTCAAAATCTTAGCACCAAACTCCTTTGTTTCCATTTTCAAAAAAATCAAACAAGAGGAGGGTGAATAGTGTTCATCATGTACTAACTTGGTTTTCTTGATTTTTCATGGTGGATCTAGCAAGCTTAATCACTCCTAAGGACCATACAAGGCTTAGTAAGGCTATATCACTATCTGAGGAAGGTATAAAGCTCTTGAAACCCTAACCCTTGTTTGAGATTTAAGTATGTTTATGATAGATATAGCTTAGTTATGGTTATGTTAAGATTATAAGCATGATTATGTATGGATCTTGGATAAATGATGAAAATAGTTAGATGAACAGAAAGGCATTGATTGGCCTCAGTTCATGTATATAAATCATGTATATGTTGTTTGGAATGGATACCATGTTTATGGGAAGATTCGAAATTGGTAGATATTCGATTTACAGCCGTTATAATGCCCGATTTTACAATACCATGTTTTGTATGCCATTTTCCATGTCAAAACCCTACTGTTCAGAGACTTTATCTGCCATGATAGGATAGGTAATGTTCTAAGCTTCGTTTTTATATAAAGATCACGTGAAACAGACTTACGGTTTAGGATTTATGACCAAATTACTAAAAGTAGTTCGAATCCGTAAACGAAAGTTCGTAACTGAAATTGAACCCTCGTAAACTATGTAACGTCATGGAGAATCTTGGTAAATAAATACTAGAGGTAAAAAGGAAGGTGTAAAAGAAAACCGTATGTCAAAAGGATCATTTTTCGATTTATTAAAAATGTTCGAGTCAAGGTTAAACGCGAACGAACCCCTAAAAGACGACTCTTTTATAACTTCGGTAAAACACTTAGAAAACGGGCGATAAAACTCGGAGTATCATATTGGTTCGTAACGATCAACCTTAGAACTCGTATGACTTAAGTATGTCCCAAGTATAAGTACAGTGACATGTCGTATTAACGAACGAATGTCGGGTCGGATCAGTGATAAAAAGGAATCCACTAAAAGGGATATAACGAGATAACTCGAGAACGTGTTTCGATTTAAGTATAACTTAACTTTTAATATGTTAAGTGATTAATCCCGAATGCCTTGGCTATTTATAGATCACCAAGCTGAACCGGGACCCGCTACCACTACCCCTTACCGTACTCGACTACCAGGCAAGTTTCAATTCCCTTCTTTTAGGCTGTTGTTGTGATTGAATAAATATATAAATATGTTTTCTGTTATACATATGCCATAGCATGCATGCCTACTTTCAAGTTATATCATTATGCTTATTCCCTGATTGCTATTGGCTTATAAATTAGATAGCTATCGTATCAACTATAAGCCGGTTATTGTAAGACCCTCATAGAAGGGCGTATACATCTTATTCATCAAACACAGACCGGGAGTCAATATTTCTTGATATATCGAGATTACCTCGGAGGAAAATATTTAAGTAAATATTTTCCATTATTCGGGCGACGAATATTATTTGAATATTCGTTCGAGATTATTTATTTAACGATCCTTACTTCAAATAATTATTTGAACGTAACTATTCGACGAATAATATTTATTTTAATATTCATTCAGAGTCGAATTAATTATCCATTATTATTTCGAATATTCTTTTAAAGATGAGACTATTAAATGAATATTATTTGGATATTCATTTAGAATATTATTTTATTGAATAAATTTTACTTTTGAATATTCATTTAGGATATTAATTACTTGATGAATATTATTTTAATATTCATCTGAAGCTTGATTTATTTATCGAATATTATCATGAATATTCCTTTAAAGCTTGGATTACTAAATGAATATTACTTGATATTCATTTAGAATATTATTCATTAAATGAATATTACTTTTTGAATATTCATTTAAATTCCTAATTAATTATGAATATTGTCTTAAATATTCCTTTCAGGTCTTATTAATTAATGAATATTATATTGAATATTCATTTGAATATTTAATTATGCAATAAATATTCTCTCGATATTTCTTCAAGAATTATTTGAGAAATACTCTGATTAAAGATATTCTTTCATATTCCTAAATATTCTGTAAAATATTTTAATTCAATAAATATTCTCTGAATATTTATTCCATACTTAGAATAACCTCGATAAGGTTTATCTTCTTCGATTATTACAGAAAATATCTCGGAGTCATATTATTATTAATCTTATATCAAGAAAGGTTCTCAGACATCATTCTTCTTTGAGTCTACCTCCCTAATAATAAGGGAACCTTACTTGGAAAATGTTATTTATCTTGTCGACTTCCCGGTCATAAAGTATTCTCTCCACTCGCAACTCGGATGCTATTGACTTATTAAGTCATTGTTTACCTTCTCATCTTTCGAGGGGTAAGATGTTGTGGAACAAGTTGATATCCGTTACCAAGTAATAGCTTGGGAGTTATTGGTAAATTTTCCTTTCCAACTAGATACGACTACTTTGTGGAGTCTTATCAACAAGTATTATACTTGGGGAAAGGGGGACGAACGTTACATTCAGAACCATGAATTCTATTTGAACTAGGAGTCGTGTAAGAGGCCGAGTAGCGCCGGTCCATCCCCTTTGGCCCAACCGTTGGCCGGGGAGAGCTAGTAAGGCGGTATACAAGTAAGGCCGTCAGTTCTTCCTTCTACCGGTAGTAAATCTAAATTGAGCTGTACGATCTCGACTGATCATCAAGATTGGAACAGCGGGCGCGGTGAATACTCCATCATTGGTTCATCATCCAAACTTATTTATTTCCTGCAACATGATTATTGTTGGCAGAGCTGGAAAAGTGTTCATAACTGGAATTGCAACCTTTTCATGCAAGTTCCTCTTCTTAATAACAATGAGAATATCTCGCTTACTTTTGATGTAGCAGATATTTCTATAAACAAATACTTTAAGTTACCTTGTAACTTCATCGTTCATATTATACTGGCATCAATTCCGTAAATGCATGGCATATGGTTTAAAAGATACTTTTGAACTGTTTTAGATTATCGTGCAGTTATATATTATTGTTGGTGGGCGTTCGCTCACCCTTACTTTGTTCACATTATGTCACAACAACAGCTAGGACAGATGGCTCGCGTTAGGCGCACTCGGCGCAAGCAGGTTACCCGACCCACCGGACTACCCGCTGAGATGCTAGCCGCCATTGCTGAGGTAGCATAGTTAGACAGCTTTTGTTTCCTGTTTAACTATATGTATAATTAATGTAATTAACGGCAAAACTTTTAAACCTATGATGTTATCCTTTTGGGATTGTAATAACTTTTATTCGTAACCCTTTAATGTAAGACTTATTTCAATTTCATCTCTGGGACTATAACTGTTGCGTGTGTGAGTGGTAATTATTGTGGGGTCACAGCATGTGATTTATTTATTGTGGACTCAAGTCAAGTATTGTGAATGGATGTAAGACCGTAACCACCAGATCCCTGACCCCGGATCTGGGGGTGTTACACTGAAGGACTATGGTTTTGTATTAACAAATATTCCAATTTTGTGTGATAATACAAGTGCCATAGCAATCTCCAACAATCCTGTGCAGCATACTAGGACCAAGCACATAGACATCAGGTATCATTTTATAAGAGAGCATGTCATGAATGGTACTGTGGAATTGTTATTTGTACCCACAGAAGAACAAACAGCAGATATTTTTACTAAGTCTCTTGACGAATCCACATTCACCAAAATTGTTGGTGAATTGGGTATGTTGAACAGTCCTAGTAATTAAGCTTGTTAATATCTGAGGTTTACTCTTTAATAATTTGCAAGTGATTTTGTTATTATTTTTAATTTTAATCACTTGCATAATTATTTTATCAACTTTTTATTGCTTGTGATTGCTAAAAATCTTTGTCAACATGTTTATAATAACTTCTTTATTACTTCTTGTGTTTTGAAATATTTGTGATATTTTAATGAATCATATTCTCTCTTTAAATAATTTTCTATTAGAAAGTTATTTATTAGAAAATATTTAGATTCATTAATTTATTATAAATGTTCTTGTAAATTTATTTAATATTTTATTAAATGTTTTGTAGTGTTTGTCCTTTTGTTATTTATATTTGTTGTCGTAAAAAGGTTAATCCATGTGTTTGCTAAATATTTATTTGTGGTAGTTTTAGTGATAAATAAGGTTGTATTTTAATTGGATTAATTCTGTACATAAATTTGTATGTTATTAGTATATGTATTATGTCAAGATAATAGTCAAGACAATCCTTCGATTGTCTTGGTAATTGTATTTTTTGTTTTTCAAAATTACCAGATTTTTATAAATATATATGTTAGTGTTTTTACCAGTGTCGATTGTCTTGTAAGTGTTTTTCGGGTATCAAGACAATCGCCAAGACAATCCACAGATTGTCTTGGCAAGTTATTTTGTATATAATAAAATGTTGTATGTTTTTTTTTGTTTTTTTTTCTTGTTTTGTTATAAATATGTTAATATTAGTTCAAGACAAACGATTGTCTTGATAGTTTTTGAACTACCAAGACAATCGGCAAGACAATCTCCTGATTGTCTTGTAGAGTCATTTCAGTCCTTAAAATTTACGTTTTTTTATATATTTATCAGTAAGACAAACGATTGTCTTGATAGTTTTTGAACTACCAAGACAATCGGCAAGACAATCGCCCGATTGTCTTGGAGAGTCATTTAAGTACATAAAAAAAAAATAGTCAACACAATCCAAACATCAGCTTTCTTTCTCTCTCGTGTTTTGACACAGAGAACAAATACATATATATACACGATACACACAATCCTTAATCGAAACTCTGCTCTATTTTCTTCAACCAAACTGAAATCTGAGACCGGATTCGTGTAGATCGTTCGATTTCCTGTCTATTGAACCGAATATCAAAGGATTTGGTTAAGTTTTGAAAAATCAATTTTTCAAAAATTTCAATCGGGTTTTCACTATTTTGGGTGTTTTAGATTTTATCTGTTAAATCTAAAAATAGATTGAGATTCCCAGTGATTAGGAGAACATTATACTAATTTTTGGGATTTTTCTGACAACTTTAAATTAATTCAAATTTTTAATTAATATTAATTAATTATTAATTCTGAAAATTTTCGAATTGTATTAATTTTCCCAAAATTAAAGTGTGTTTTTATGTTAAAAAAAATGGCTGATAATTTTGAGATAATGAAGCATAATTTGGTTGGGTATTTTAATCCGAACGGTTGTCCCCATGATCGATTTAACCCTTGGATACGTTTTCTAAATGATGATTCGATTATCCGAACTGCTATTTCGATGGAAGCACCAATTAAAATAGGACCACCAAGATTGATTTGCACAGAAGCTGTGGTGTCTGAAGATTTGACCTCATTTTCTTTTGACTTTGATGGAACACACCACATTGTGACTGAATCAACCCTTACTACTGTATTGGGCCTTCCGGTGGATAATTTTGATCCTTTTCCAACCAGTGAACAATTGTATCAATTTTTCAGTGATATTAATTATCGTGGAGTAATTGATATGAACAATTTGAGCAAAAAGAACCTGGTTCAACAATGGGATGCATTCTTCGACACAATCTCCAAGGTATTTGCTAATACAGCCAGAGGTAATTTTCATTTACTTACCTCTATGTTACAAACTATTGGTTATGCTGTTGCTAACAACCGTAGAATCAATATTGGCAATTTACTTTGGAATACTATTGTTAGTAGAATTTTTTTTTTTTGCTAATTAAAAAATTTATACCAAAAGCGAAGAAATTACATCTCTAGGGGCATACCCCGCGATTAATATCCAGCTTAAGGAACAACAAAGAAACGTTCGACAGAAATAAAAGCTTAAAACAAGTTCCAAGAACATCCACATTAAACATAAGACCTCAACGGCCTTAAACTGTCACAGCATAGACATCTCAGGTCTAGCCCTCTTTAGTCTTCTTTAGCCTTCACCAGCTGCCTTACCCTTGCTCTTTCCACGATGGTTTCGTGCCTCTGCATCACATTGGACAATTTCCTCAGTAATCTTCCCCATAGCAGTCCCAGCCTTACGCTGCTTTACGTTCAACACCAGCTTGAAGTCCAGGTCCTCATATCTCTCCTCGTCCTCATCCTCATCCATCATTATACCAAATCCATCAGCAAACCCCAAGAGCATTCCTAGGTGATGCATGTGTCCGCGCATGGAAGCTTTAGCGGTCTTTTTAAACCCCTTCAAAGCCAACGGTTTGGCAGTTCCATTCATGACCTCAACCACCTTTACCAGCTCATACTTCACAGTAAGCGAGTCCATAGGACCCCCAGAACGCCCTTGCGCACTAACCTCCTCAAGGTTCTCATCTTGATCAAAGTCCATTTCAATACCAGATTCGGTTTTTAAGTCAACCCCTGCATTAATTTCCTCCACCACAGTATTGGCCAGAAGACCATGGCCATCCATCTCTAGATCAGCTAGGAAGTTCATAAGTGTTATTAGCATTTCATGCTGAGCCTCATCACCTACATACCTGATAGCATTTTGTCCCTTATTACCAACAGAGATAATAAATATCTTCAAACTGTCCCCATCCAACCCCTGAGTAGCAGCCACAATCGTTTTACCATTACCCCCCAGATTGATGTCCCCTAGAAGGTCAGCCTCTCTCAACTCCTCCTTCATACCCCTAAAAAGATCCCCCATCCCCTAAAAGGGCAGGAGGGGGAAGTTTCCTTCTCCGAATGAAGGAACTCAACTGATTAATACAACGAAGAGCTCGTGCACAGTCATCCATCATCCTAAAAACAGGGAGAGAGCAAATCATTAGAATAACTGACAGCTCTCATCGGAACCTTCCCCCAAAAAGTAGGAACCTCATGCCCATTTCTCACAATACAATCCCTCAAAATCATGATAACTTTCAAAGCTACATTAAGTCTGTCCGTTTTAATTTCCCTCGCCCTCTGACTGTCATCCATAGAAGGCCTCGCACACATAGGCATATCAGAAATATGGCCAACAACATTATCAAAGTCAGGAGTCTTACCTGGCTCTCTTCTTTCCAGCAGCTGTTGATTCCTCTTGTTAGACCCCACATCCTCCACCGCAGCATCCAAGGCAGAGGGCCCAATTTCTGGTTGGGACCATTCATCAAACACGTCCTGGGCATCCCCGACGTTTCCATTAAAAATTTTCTTTAGAAAACCCCTGTTCCCACGAGTCCTCATCCATCGTGGTGTGGAGCCCCTTATTGGGCAAGAGTTCACTACCATCCTTATCTGAGGCCCCGAAACAAACATCATCCGTAACCGGATCTACTTCCAGATGGCTTACACCATCCACCCCATGGTTAGAGAAACCCACCAATTCTTTGAACACAGAACCAGCAATAAGAAAGGGACTTTGAGCCCCATCAATCAGGCCAAATTCAAGAGGAGCTCCATCCTGGTCAACAGGACCCCCCGAAGGATCAACACCATGGATAAACCCATCCATAATAAGGGGTGAAGATTTAAATCTAGGAAAGAAATATGGTGTTTAAGGTGAGGGATTAGAGAAGGAAGGTGGATATAGGAAGGAAATATAAAGATCTGATGAAATAAGTGTTTAGAGATGGCTGGAATAAAAGGCGGCTAAGGTTAACGCTAGAGAGAAAACGAAGCGACTCTCATTAGCTAAAACATTCATTTCTTTTTATTGTTAGTAGAATTGTTAAGGCCAGAAGGGATTTTGATGTGGGTAATAAAGTTTTATGTTATTATCCTAGATTATTAACTTTGATATTTAATCATCTTGTTCCTGTTGGTCAACAAGCAATCTTTAGGAATGACAATCCTATGGTATCAGGCAGGCAAACCAAGAAAATATTCACTAGCCTACACACACATGAGAAATTATCAAATGTGCCAGTGTATGTTACACCATACTTGTCTACCTTCATAGATTTACCTGTCATTCCCCGACTTGTAAATGCACCTGAACCTGAACCTGAAAATGTACCTGTCCCTGAACTTCACCCTCAATTGGAACAATACATTCCTTCAGGTACAGCTACTGCATCAACGGAGCAGGTATTGCATTCTATCTCTCAAACTGTTTCTGGAGCCCAAGTGGCTGATAGGTTAGACCAAGAGGTTGTAGAACCACAGCCTCTATCCCAGGTCTTAGAGCCAAACACTGTGTCTACTCAAATCTCTAAACCTAAATCCAGAACCAAACAGTTAGCTAAAAAAGCTGTTAGAAGAAGTGATAATTTGAGTGATCCCACAGCTCTGCCTCCACCAAAGAAAAGAAGAAACCTACTACTTGAGGCATCTGTTAGCCCATCCATTTCCTCCCAATAGGACTTGGACATTGAAATGGCCGATGAACTGTTACTAATTTCATCCTCTCAACAGGATGAAATTATTGAAATTCGCCAAAGGGCCGTGGCACCTTGTACAGATTCAAGAACACCTCTATTACTCACAATGGGGGAAGACATTACCTTAGAATCCGATGTTGTTAAGGACACTGAGGAAGGAGTGCACGATAGGATTATTACTGAGACAGTGCCTACCATTGTTACGGTAGAAGAGCCTTCACAGGCTTCAGAGGGAAATCTTGACTCTTTGCCATTTATAATAGAGTCATCATCTCCCCTCCCAGGAGGAACATTCCTGGTTCCCTCAAGGGATTCTTCACTCACAGATTTATCTGGAGAAAGTGAAGGGCAACTTGGTCATCCTATCACTGAAGAAATTCAGTTATGAAATCCAAATGAATTAATAGAGATGACTGAGGATTGGGTATTGCACCACCACTGACCTCTCTAGAAGAGGCTAGGGTGATTTCTATTGCAGGTACAGCTCAAGGAAAGGAGCTAGTGTTGAGTGATGTGAGGACCACCATAAATTTGAGTGAAACACATGCACGAAAGGAGAGTGACATATCCTTGAGTGAACATCAGGTGAGCGCACACACTGACACAAACACTTTGTCTCTTATGGCTCAAATACAAGATCTGCAAAAGAAATTGATGGAAACTGAGGCTGAAAAACAATTTTTCAAAGCACAAGTGGATGAACGGTCTTCTTCTTCCACCTCTGTCAATAATCAGCTCATGTTTATTCGTGACGATGTTCAGAACATAAAGACCACACTCACTCCAGCAATCAATACATTGATGCAATCCAACTCTCAGGCATCTACAGAAAGATCAGATATCCTAAATGCTATTGAAAGACTCTCTAATAGGGTGGATGAACTTCAAGTGGAAATGCATGTAACTGCTCAATCATATTCAACAACCTTTGCGAAACTTGAAGAAAAATATGATTACATGTTTGAAGGACTTGACCATCTATACAACATTGTTAAACCTACTCATCATATCACACCAGAACAAAGAGCATATTTTGAAGACTATGATGGTGATAATGGAGGGGGTAATGATGAAAATAGAGAGCTTGACAGTCAAAGAAAGTCTGTAGAGGATTCCTCAACTAAGGGGGAGAAGAAGTCAGGAGATAAGTCTGGAGGAGCTGGAGGAAGTAAGTCTGGAGGTCAGTCTGGAGGTTAGTCAACTCAAGGGAGGCATAAGGAGAAGTCTGCAAAGGGAAAAGAAAAAGCTCATGATCAGGATGAGTCAGATTTTGATTTTGATCTCAAGAATAGCAAGTTTGAAGTACAGCAATTAAATGACATTGAAGAAGATCTTTCAAACTGGCAAGATGATCCTGAATTTGAGAAGGAACTTCAAGAGGAGAAAGCTGATCATCAGATGAGACAAGCTAAGCTTGAGAAGACCAGACAGGTAGTGGATAAAAGGTTGAAGCTGAAGCAAGCTGAAGATGCAGAGAAACAAAAGCTACATGCAATCAGTGTACAAGAAAGGAAAAGAGATATTCAGTTGAAGATTGGTCCAAAGTGGGAGAAAGCAAGAGAACTTTTTGATTCTATTCAAAACAATGCTAATGATGATGAATGTTTTCTCAAACTACTTCAACAGTTTCAAGAGACCAATCCAAATTACTTGCAATATATGGATGCATTGATGCTGGAAATCGCGAGGATAGTAGCTGGGTTTGACAGATGTGCAGATCAGCTGATAATTCAGATTGACTCTCGTACAATGGGTTCTCTCTATGTGTCACTCCAAATCTTTCAACAGAGAAGCTTGATTGAACTGTGGATTATGTCTCTAAAGGTAAAAAGGTTTTCTGAACTGAATATTTTACTTCATGAAAGACTTTTAGAGTTTGCTCAAAGGAATAGTCCACAAGTTATTCAAACTCCACATCATGTTAAGTTTCTCAAGGGTAATACACTACATTCTTGCTTCCTTGATTCTAAGTCGATGAAATTATATATTGCATCTCATCTGGTCTGGTTAAAACATATGCTAAGGACTACAGGATTCTAAGATAAAGAAAGTATCTTTGTTGCTGACATTATCCGATCATATGCTTTAACTGGCTTTGAAAAGAAATATTACATTCTTCGGAATCGGCTATGGGGCAACCTTGGACTTTTGCCTAATAAACCTAAAGGCCTTGTGTCAGATTATGAACGTGTACTTGACAAAGATTTGATCAAAACCTTGGATGATCAAGAACGATTTGACACAGAGAATATCAGAAGATTTCTAGAACAAGAAGATGAAGTTGAATCTGGAGAGATAAGGGAGGAAGATACTTCTAAGTGAAGACCAGCTATACATGTGATATCTTTAGGGCTTAGATAGGACAAGATAGAAAATTGTATTATATGATCAGTCTAGAGGATCATCTATCTTGTATTTTATCTTTTATGTTTGAATCTGGACAATGTTAAATATAAACCAGAACCTTTCTTTTATTTACTTTGTATTTAAAGTTTTATCTTTTACTAAGTTAAGTTGAGTTAGTTGAGTAATCCTCTAGGTATTTGCTTGTTATTTTCTAACAAACAAATAGGGGGAGATTGAAAGGCATATGACACAGCCTATTTGTAGTTCGAGGACTCAACTCAACTTAAGCTTAGATTGTAATAAGTAAATAACATTAACTGTCACAAGAATCTCAGAAGATACTATCTGTCAGAAGAAAAACCGTAAAGTCAATCTATAGTTTTGATGTTTTACACTGGAAGAAGCTCAGATTGCTAATCAAGCCTCAGTATAGCATCAAAGAAGTGGATTTATTTCTAAGACAGAGATTTCTAGAGTGACAGGTTCAGACAGAATACAGTGGAGTACAAGAAGGAGAAAGAGATGAGAAGAAAAATGAATCACATTTTTAATGTGAAAATTAAAGGACAGTCATTGCAGTTAGTCGTTCATGAACCAGACCGTGCATTGAACGTAAACAGAATATTCAGTGGTATTCCTTTATTACTTTCAGTGATTCAGAAAAGAATTAAGACAATCCAAGGATATATATTTATTCTTCTTTAATTAATTTAAATCAAGTAGTCAATTTAATTAATAAATTAATTCATCAAGAATTAATTATTTAATTAAATTAATTATTAAATTAATTAAATCTGAATAATTATTATTTAAGTAAGTTTAAATTGAAATGATTATTTATTAATCAGTTTAATTTAAAACTGAAAAAATGAACTAGCAAGACAATCTGTGATTGTCTTGCTGATTGTCTTGAAGAAGTAGTTCAGAAAAACAAGACAATCACTGATTGTCTTGAAGAAGGAAATCAGTAAAGCAAGACAATCTTTGATTGTCTTGCCGATTGTCTTGGTGATGATTATACTCGACAACTTTAAAAAAGGAGAATAAAAATCTGATTTGATTGTCTTGACGATTGTCTTGACAGTTCAAATCAGATTGTCTTGATAATGATCAAAAAGAAAAAGCTTCTGACAGATTGATAATTATTGATAAAGCAAGACAAATATCTCAGAAATTGATTGTCTTGCCGATTGTCTTGGAAGAACCTGATTGTCTTACCGATTGTATTGCTTATTGTCTTGGCAGTACAAAATTGATTGTCTTGGAAGAACAGTTTGTCATGCCGATTGTATTGACAGTTGTAATTTAAAGAAAAAGAGGCAGTAGACAATATATGAAGACACAGGCGACACATATCAACATAGACAAGAATATTACATTCAAACAAAGGCAATTTTCTCTCTTCTCTCTCATCAAGAACACAACCTGCAGGAGCTGGAAAAATTCATAGAAAATTAAGTTCATCTTATTTTTAATATCTGATCCGATAGAACTTGATTACTTGATACTCTTGTACTATTAGCGAGTTTTTACTCCTAATCTATATCTTTATTTTTATTAACAAATCTAGAAAAATTCATGTCGAATTTTCTAATTTGTTTTTATTAACTAGATATAATTTCTGTTCTGTATTTGTAACAAACCCCTCAAGTTAATATAATTTTATATTCCACTTGAATTTTGTTTCATTTAATTCCGCTCAAATTTGTCAAAATATAAATTAAATTTATCCGGACAAATTTCGATTAAACAGTACTGTTTGTATTCAACCCCCCCTTATACAAACATATTGGACCTAACAATATGCCATAGCATGCATGCCTGTTTTCAAAGTATGTTGTGATACTTGTTCCCTGACTCTAAATTGGCTTATAAGCTAGATATGATATGTTAGTTATTAGCCGTATTGTGTTAAGACCCTTAGCGAAGGGTATATGATCTCATTCTTTTAATAAAGACCGGGAGTCTGTATTTTGTAATATAGAGATAGTCATGGAAACCCGGAGGGATTCCATTGACGGATTATTTGAGGGATGTTATTTACGACCATTATTTATATTTCCATAAACTATTAATTATTTGGAAATCATTCGAGGAATGTTATTTGAGTATTATCTTAGTCGAGAAATACTATCGAATAATATTTTCGAATATTCATTTAAGATTTGATTTACTTAATGCATATTACTTTTGAATATTCATTTAAGGTTGGATTTATTTAATGAATATTATTTATTGAATATTCATTTAAGTATTTATTCATTTAATGAATATTATTTTGAATATTCATTTGAACTTTATTTATTTAATGAATATTATCGTTAATACTCGTTTGAGGTATTGACTTAGATGAATATTATTTGGAATATTCGTTTGATCTTTATTTATTTAGTGAATATCTTCTTGAATATCCATTTAAGGTTGATTTATTTATTGGATATTAATCCAAATATTTATTCGAGGAATTACTTAGTTAATAAATAAATTCCCTACATTCATTCGAAGCTTACTTTGAACAATAATCTATTCTAAGAATATTCTTTAAATATTATGAGATGACAAATATTCCTTTATTATTTATCAAATTCTTGCTAACTAAGCTTTAAAATACATTACTTCGTTCAAATATTATTTTGATCTTCAAATATTATGAAAAATATTTCTGAGCTATATAATGATTATTTTTATCAAGGGAGGTTCCCACTACTTTATTTTTCCATTCAAATCCATCCTATAGGAGGATTTAAATGCTCGCTCAAAACTTTCAAATATAAGGGAACCTACTTGAGAGCTGTTATTTATTTTGTTCGACTGCCCGGTCATAAATCTTTTGATATTATTCTTTTCACTCGCAACTCAGTTGCTGTTGTTTATCTATTGAATCGTTGTGTTACCTCCTCATCGTTCGAGGGGAAATATTGTTGGAACAAGTCGATATCCATTAACGAGCATCAGCTCGGGAAATATTGGTGAATTTTCCTTTCCAATTAGATATGACTACTTTGTGGAGTCCTATCAACAAGTATTATACTTGGGGAAAGGGGGAGGAACTTTACGTTTCAGAGTCATGGATTTATTCGAACTAGGAGCCGCGTAAGTGGCCGAGTGGCGCCGGTCCTGCAATGTCCCAACCATTGGCCGGGGAGTTCCAGAGGGCGGTTGACAAGTAAATCCATCGGTGCTTCCTTCTACATGTAGAGAACAATGATGGGGAGCATAACTGGCGACTGATCATCGTAAATGTTATGGCTCCTGGCGCGTCAATGCTCCGGGATGGGTTCATCTTTCAAAGTTAGAAATTTTCTGCAACATTCTCTATGTTGGCAGGGTTGAAAAGTGTTCAAAACAGGAATTGCATTATTTCTTGCAAGTTCCTCGTTGTGATATATGATGACATCTTGTTCACATTTTTCCACATCAGATACTTCTATAGAAAGTATATGTTGGGTTACCTTGTAACTTCATCGTTTACATTATACTGGCATTATGTTCATTAAATGCATGGCATATGGTTTCAATACTCGTTTGAACTATTATATATATTGTTGTCCAGTTATATTATTTTGGTGGGCTTTGGCTCACCCTTGCTTTATTATTTATATCACAACAACAGATAGAGCAGATGGTCCATAACCTAAGGACGATGTGGCTACCATTACGGAGCAGAGAGCCAGGGGTAGACTAATCTTCAGCTTCTGAGTACCAGTTATATTTATTTATATGACTTGTAAATGTATGGCAAAGAGTTTGTAAATTGAATGTTATTCTTTTTAGTTGTAAGAACTCAATCCAGTGATTAATAAAATACGATAGATTACTCTGATTTCATCTCTGGGACTATAAATGTTTGTGTGGTGTGATATTATTGTGGGGTCATAATGTGCAGTTTATTTATTTTGATTCAAGTTCAAGTATTATTGTTGGAGTTGAGACCGTAACGACCAGATCCCCGACCCCGGATCTGGGGGTGTTACAAATATGATAGACGCCTGGGCCTTCTGCCATTGCCCGAGAACACTCCTAGCTGACTCGACTACCATCTGGGGGGTCTGATATTTATTACTCCACACCACTGCATTTCTATGATTCATATTACTCCAAGATATTATAGCCAAGACCTCTATATCCTTACTTGACCAAGTATTTAGGATAGTTAGCAAACCTTGAGAAACCAGCCTACCTTCAAACATATGCATACTAAAATTCACCTCCTCCCAACATTGAGTAGAGAACGGATGATAAGTGCATATTTTTGCATATTTTGATTACCTATTTATTTCGTGAACTCGTATTTTAATAATTTATTTTGTTGCATTTCAGGAAATTCGTGAATAAATAAAGAAATGGCAAAATAAAGAAATAAAGAGCAAGGAAGGAAAAAAGGGGAAGAAAAAGGACTTAAATGAAAAAAAGGAAAAAGAATTAGGAGCTTGGAGGAAAAAGAATCTTTCAAGACACATGGAAGGTGGAGATCATCCCAACACATCAAATAAGTGTATGGCTAAGATCCACTCAACAAAGCTTATGGAGGAAGGAAACAATTGGATGATTAGGATTTCTCCACCACATTAGAAGGTGTATGGTGGAGATTCACCCAACACACCCCTAAACCCTAATTCCTATAAATACCCCCTCACCCCCTTGTATTGAGAACCTAGATTTTAGTGTAGTTTTAGGGTAGTATAAATTTCTTTCCTTTCTTGTTTTATAGTTCTAAATTTTGTAAACACTCCTTTTAAATTTTAATGCAATTTCAAGTTTTCTTTATTTTCTCATCTTGCTTTCTCGTTTATGTTGCATCGCTTTCGTTATTTTCGTAAATCCGATTAGTGGACAAAGTAGTGAAATGCTAACCACTTGGGGTTGAAAGTAACGATTTTTATTTTCTTGTTCTTAGTTAATAATTGTAGTTGAGCCCACTTAAATCTCCATTTTATTGTGGGTTTCGTAATTTTTAATTGTAGATCTAATTTTATGTTTTATGTGTAGTGTAATAAAAAAACCCAAAAAAAAAATTTAGTTTTGTAAAATTTCATTTCGAATTTTCTGTTTTTATATATTTCTCTGTTTTATGTTTAATTCGAAGCATTTTAGCCCCCTGTTTTTAGCTGTTCCTTTTTCTTTTTACCCTTTTTCCCTTTCTAAGTCATTACAAAGACACATTTAACAAACCCATCTCTTTCACTTCTTCTTTTGCTTCGAATAAACACATAAAAATTGTTCTTCTCCCCTTTTCCATTTTTTTTCTTGCGAACTAAACTGTTGCAAATGCCACACCTATCCTCTGTTTCTCTTGTTTTATTTGCTTTCTTGTTTTCACTGGGTTTAAAGTTGCTGAGTCGAGATTTTTTTGCTCGGTTTAGCTGAGTTGTACTGAGTCAACTGGTGTTATTCGATGTTTGTTAATTTCAGTGAGATTGCAGTTTGGTTCTTGTTTGTTTTCGATTTTCGATGAGCTGTTGACGGTTCTTCTATTTTGCTGAGTCTCCGAGTTGATATTTGCTGAGTTGACTCGGTTCTTTAGTTCTGTTCGATGTTGGTTTTGAATCATTGTTGAATATCTTTCGGATTTTTTGGGTTGCTGTAGTTTGTAAGTAGTCGAGATGAGGTCGTGAGTTTTTGGTTTTGTCGTTTGTTGGTTTTACGTGAGTTGAATCGCTGAGTTGACCGAGTCAGTCATTTACTGTAGATTTTGATGAGTTTACTGCAGAATCAGTCGTTTGTTTTCCTGTTGCTGCGTTTCTCTGTTTCCCCGAGTCAGTTTTGAGTTTTAAGTTGCTGTCCGAGTTACTGTTGTTTGTGTTGTTTTCTTTTGAATCGCTGAGTTTTGCATTTTGTTTTCGGGGTTTTGTATTTGTTCTATTTTTCTATTCGCTGAGTCTGAATATTGTTTCGATTTTTGCAGTGAGTTTTGTTGATTGTTTTTAATTTTCTTTAAATTGTTGTTGGTTTTGTTTTTGTCGAATTATGGATTTGTAGCTAGTTAGTTTTCGTACACCTCATGTTCTTTTCATTTTTAATTAATTAGCTTAAAATAGATTTCCTAGTTCCAAATTTTCCAAATCCCAAACTTGTTCTAGTTCGATTGAATTAAAAGTTAAGGTACGCGAAAAATATATAGTCTCTGTGGATCGATATCTCAAGTATTAAAATGATGAAACTGTGCACTTGCAATTTAAATCTTTATTTTTTTGCACATCAATTTTTGGCGCCGCTGCCGGGACTAAATTATTTTTCGCGCCTTGATTTTTAATTTTTCGGATTAGTTTACTTGTCTTATTTTTGTCTCGTTTTTTTTAGGAAAGTTGGAAATTTCGGAATCTCCTCTCGAAGCTTGGAAAAAATGGAATTTTTGGAAGCGTGCTTTGGTACCCCGTATTTCTCTCTTTTCGCCTTTTTATTATTTTAGAAAATCACAAAAAAATCAAAAAAATCAAAAAAATCACAAAATCACAAAAAAATTGAAAATTTAAAATCCAAAAAAATTAGTTAGGAATTACATAATTGTTGCATCATGCATTTAATCACTTAGGGCACATCATGCAAGATTTTATTTTTTGTTTTTAATTTTTCGTACCTTATAATTATGGTGATCGCTGAAGGACCCAAAGGTGCGTTAAATTCTTTCTTTTCTTTAGATTAGAGCACGTAGTTTAAAGCATCCATAAATGTTTATAGTTTTTTATATCTCGTTGTTTGTTGCATTCATTTGTAAATAAATCTTAAGGGTAAAACCACTCACAAGATAAGGGAAGGGATTTCATCACTCTTTCCTTGGCCCAAAAACAATTAATTCTTCATTTTTGCATACCCAAGCCTTAATAAAATTAAATTAGATATGGCCCCTAGGATTTTCGCGCTCAATTAGGAAGGTACCTAAAAAAGGACGTAATCTTTAATTATTCTGACTTTTTGGTGTCTAGGCAAGCGAAAGCTTACCTAGCCAATTAAGATTTGGAGTCTATGCCGGTGTTTAGCCTCTTGGCAATGCTTGCACTTATCTGGCAAAATCGGTCCGAATAATTCTTGATTTACCGAATTTTTGGTGGTCCTTAAAGTTAGGAGCAATGTCTAGTTTATTTTATTTAAGGAACCCTAGATATAGGATTTTTCTTTTAATTTTTCACCCTTTCTTTTTGTGTGTTTTAATTTTTCGCACTTATTTGCTACGTGTTTCCTTTCGTGGTTTATGCGAACTACTTGGTTTAGGGATAATTCTGCTAGACTAGTGAGATCAATTGAGATTTCTTCATCATCTAAATTTGAGTCTTTAGAAAATTCCAAACCAATAGTAACCATGGCCATGTCTCTTAAGGACCGTTGTTATCCCACCCGTTCTGCCCAACCCTCGTGTATCACTCTTCCTCCCGTTAATGGTAATAATTTTGAGATTAAAGCTCACCACATTAGTATGTTACCTAAATTTACCGAGAGTGATGGTGAGGACCCGTATCTTTTGCTTCATGAATTCGAGGAAGTTTGTGCCTTACAAAAACTCCAACATTTAACCGAGGACTCAATTAGGCTTAGGCTCATTAATTTTGCTCTTAAAGAAAATGCTAAAAAATGGTTATATAGCCTACCGGTTAATTCTATTTCCACGTGGGAGGGATTTGTGGTAATTTTTCTAAAAAAATATTTTCCTAATCACAAGACTACAAGGATTACAAATGAGATAAATCAATTTTGATCGTTTTAAAAATCTTTTATCACAATACCCCCATCACGGAATAGAAAAATGGGGACTTTGTAAGATTGTCTACGAGGCCTTAGACAGTCCAACAACCACTTTGTTAGAGTCTATGTGCCAAGGTAAATTCATGGAAAAAGATGAGGACGAAGGGTGGGCATTTTTCAAAGAATTAGCCGAGAAGACCATGTTGTGGGAGTCTACTGGGGAACCTAATAAGTCGAACGAGTCGTCTAGCTTATATAGGGGTTTGCATTCGATTGGAAATTCTATTGCAACCGATGTCAAATAAGCTACTCTAACTAGAAGATTCGAAGCCCTAGAAACTAGTAACGCCCCCTCACAAGTGTCTATGTGCTCTAATTATAATCAAGGTTTTCCAAACTTTCCCGGTTGCAATCAAGTCCATGTGGTGTTTCAACCAACCCGTAAGAATGACCCGTTTGCACCGACATACAATCCCGATTGGAAGAATCACCCGAATCTCGTGGAACCAAGGCAAAAACTACCAATCTCCGCCACCTTCTTTTCAAAAGCCAAACTCTTACCCAACTCCCAACCAAGGTCATTATCCAAACGCGACTCAAAATCACGGTCCTTATCCAACTCAAGCACCCGCCCACCCTCCCGGCTTTCATGAGTCGGATAAGAGAATTAATTCTTTGGAAAAGACTATTGATGTGCTTTTGAAATCAACAACTAATTTGGCTCAATCTCAATAAACCTTCATGCAAACCATGACTCAAGATAGGCAAATTTTGAATGCTAGTACTCAAGCCATATCTAAGTTAGAGGTTCAAGTGAGTCAATTAGCCAATGCTATGTGTGAGCGAGAGAAGAACAAGTTCCCGAATCAACCCGAAGTCAACCCTAAATTTCCTCTCAACCAAAGACCTCCCGAAAATGTTAATGCTATCATTTCTTTAAGGTCGGGGAATCAAGTTGATAATCAAGTAGGTGTCAAGTCTCCCGAAGAAAGAGAGTCAGATGATGAACCGAACCCTAGCCTTGATCACTCCACACAAATCCCCGACTCCCGAGTCACCAGAATCTTCTCAAAAATCATCATCATTTAGTGAACCTTCTTCATCTTGCAAACTTCCTTCACCTAACGAGTCTTCATTTGTCATACCACTTTCGAAATCCATTCCCGAAAAACCTAGTTAACGTGTCTTTATTCCAAAAGCTCTTTATCCTCAAAGACTCATTTCTAATAAGCAAGTGAAGGTCAACATTCATCTTTTAGATGCCATTCAACAAATTCCTTCTTATGCTAAGTGTCTAAAATATTTGTGTACTCATGAGCGGTCCACTCATGTTCCTAAAAAAGCCTTCACTATGCCATAGATGACTTTACACAACATTTTTGCATGGTGTTGCCGTCTGAAAAAGTGATGCCGTAGCTATTTTAATCCTTACCTATTAAAACACCAAGTATTTGTGTTAGCTTAGACATGAAAAGTGTTAGCGTAGATGTTTTATAATGTATTATACTATTATGTATTTATTTTTCTTTTTTTATTTTATATTATAATGTTGACTCGGCAATGCTGACTGTGCACCGACGTGGCAGTGGGCCTCACACTACTGACTGGACTTTGCTGATGTGGCATGCTGAAGTGGCATGGTGCCCCACCCTGCTGTTGTGGCAGGTGGGCCCCACCACTGCTAACGTGGTAGGTGGGACCCACACCTGCTGATGTGGCATGCTGACGTGGCAGGTGGGACCCACCCTGCTGACGTAGCATGTTGACATGGCAGCTGATGTGGCAGTGGGTCCCATTCCTTGCTAACGTGGTAGTTGACTGGTCAGGTGGTTGGCTTCTGACGTGGCAGTGGGGTCCACAAGGCTAATTTTTTATTTTTTTTTAAAATTAAAAATAATTCACACAATAAATAACATTTTACATAAAACAATAAAAAAATTGTGAAAGGAATTTATTTGCTATATCAAAAACATTAATAGAAATGAAAATGATAATTTTTTTGAATAATCTGAAATTGAAATATTTTGTTAAGAAAAAGTTTTCAAAAATAAAATTTAATGAAATTTTAATTTGGACAAAAAACTTGCGTATAAAAGAAAAGAAAAAAGACAAACAGCTGGTGAAAATTCAATGAGCGGCAATTTATACCGCCTAAAATTTGGACAATAATTGTCTTAGTCAAAGAATAGGGCATACACACTGTTATACTCACGCAGCCGCACTCTTAGAAAAGGCAGCTGCGAATTATGGATTCAGTTAGGGGAGGTTGGAATTATGGTCTCAAAACTCATTTACGTTCGATTAGAGCTTCAAGACCTTATACCAGAGTCAGATTAGAGCTTCAAGACCTCATACCGGAGTTGGATTAGGGCTTGCGAATTTAGATATCCTTCTTCCCAACTTTAATTTGCTGTTAGTTTTGTTAATTTGTTGTTAGTTTTGTTAATTTCTGTTGTTAATTTTGTGTATATGTATATGCATGTGATTCTTGTGCTGATTCTTGTGTTTCTCTTTCACTCTCTCTCCCCCTCTACATCTATCTCCCTCTCTGCATCTATCTCCTGTATGTATGTCAAAGAATTTGGTGGAACGCCTATCAGCTCTCGGAACCCGAGTAGTAGAAATGGCCGGGCAAGAAGGTCCAACAATCACGAAAATAAAGAGAAGAAATGCCACTCAGCATGGTAAGTTTTAGACACCTTGGGTTGTGTTAGAGATATGTTAACAATGTTCAGTGTTTGGTACGAAGTATTGTCAGTTTTGCACTTAATGGCAGGATTGCTATTCTCACAAGCTAACTTGCTACTTCTTCCCAGAACATCAAGTGATGGACATCAGCCAAAAGTTTCTGAAGGTGGGTGATTATTGTACTATCTTAATGCCTTGAAAGCGTAAGTGCTAATAACTGCTCTAGTGTACTTGAATTTCCTTCATCCACATCTATTACAGAAGTGTGAATCTATATTAATACTCATAAAGTAGATCTTTTTGGCTTCTGAAAATTCTCCAAGTAATTTTAATATCTGATGATGTAGAGACAGAAAAGTAGTAAATAATTGGTTTGTGTTCCACCTCAGTCGTTACTCCATTAGTTTATATGCCTGATTGTCTTTAAGATTACATTTTTTTTTAAAAAATATATGAGGAACTTATGATTGTCCATTTGATACTTTAATTGACCAGCAAATATCTATCCATAAAAATGTTAAGACAACCATATCTTCCTTTTGTCAAGGATATCTAAATGTTGTCTTTAGCACATAAGCAATCTTGGTCATTGAACGAATGCATAAAGCAATATATTAAACTGATGTGCATGTGTGTGATTCCTCTGTGCATCGAAACTACAAAGACTCATAGAGAACAATTTATCATATCTATGTTATGCACATTAGACTTATACAGGTGAGTGTGCAATAAATCGAGCTTCTATGAGCAAGTGCAAATCTACATCCATACTGTAATCTGCATCATTTTTAGTTCTTTTATGCAAAATAAGAGCTATACACAGTGGCGTTTCTTTTATCAAAAGGGATCCAGTATCTAAACCAATGTTTTTATTTGAAAAAGCACTAATTTAATATTATCTGTTATATGTAAATTAGAGGAAATTGCATTTAGTAGTTTGTATAGGCTGATAAGTGTTATTTGTTGAAAGTCTTCCTTTGTGCCTAAATTTAATGACATGTAAATATAAAAGCTAGTGTGTTCTTTTAGCACGAAGGAGATATAATCTTGGGTCCTGAATGCAAAACTACTCCTGCGTGCCCCTTGCCTCCACCACTGGTGATATCGGTTTCCTTATGAAAATTACATTCTTCCAATTATTTGCTATAAACAAAGGCCTTTAATGTTTTTAAGTAATTCATTTTAGACTGTATGTGGTAATTTATAATGATGCCTAGAAGGTTCATTGTTTATATTGTGGTTTCTCTTATATTTCTCTATCATGTTTTAGTCAAAGGTAACTCTGTATTGCATTACTTGTCAATATGCAGTCATGTTAATTATATTTCAAGATATTTTAGTGCATTGTATATAATTTTCACAGAGGATTTTGTTATATAATAGAAAGCAGACGATCTTCCATTGATATCTTCTTGAAGGCAGCTGGGTACCTTGATTGTGCAATCCAACAAGTTCTACCGCAGTTGCCTCCTGAACTTAAATGCATACTTGTTTATAATCCTTATTGTTTATAATCTGCACTACTCTACTCTATTCCCATCTCTGTTGTTGTAGTTATTCCGCTTTGTTCATATTTAAATGCATACTTGAAGCTCAGAAACTCTTTGTTCATATTTCTGATGCTTTGTTTGTAATGAGATGTGTGAGTTTTTTGCGCAGTATTAAAATCTCTAATCTCACTCCCACTAGTTTTACGAACTCTTTGGTGAAAATGAAGCACATCTGGAATATCAACTGTAAAGTGCATATTGACCTGCTCAGAACATATAAGATGCAAGGGTTTTTTAATTTATTTATTGTAACCATGTGCAAGAACACCAACAGACAGTAATAAGTCTTAATAAATGAATCATATTATGATTCTAACTTGCCTAGTCGGTGACTTAAGATGGGATTACTGGAGTTCCATTTCGTTATTTCATTAGTGATCCACATAATTCCTCACATTATTGCGTAGATACCATTTTTGGGTGAAATGACTTTATAATTATTAGCTACTACTCAAAAATTAATAACTATTATAATGACTGCATTTGTAATTATTTCTAATTGTTGCAGGTTCTTTTTTGATGGGAGACCAACTATTGAGCATTATGTAGACTGGAATAGGCTTAGAGCACCAGCAGTGGAAACTGGACCGCACACTCTTCATCCCTCAGATTTCTTAGATGACTTAAAAGTAGGGGATCACATCGAAATTCATTGAAAAGAAAAAGATGGCAGGCCAATCTTCGGACGCACTAGCTTTAAGTTAGATATCTAAGTTTTGATATTAGTATGATACTAGCTCTTAGTTAGATATCTAAGTTATGATCTTAGTTAGTATTTGTTGTTTATGATATTTAGGTACTAGCTAGTTATGGTATTTTGTGATGTTGATCATATGTACTGAATTATGTTGGTATGTTGGGGTTGAACTGAAAACAGGAGGTTGTAACTTGTAAGTACCATTGTACTGGAAAAACTTATGTATAAAATGCACATTTTTATTTTGCATTAAAAAGGTGTTGTAGTAGTTTTAATAGAATGTTGCAATATTGTATGATAAATGTTTTAATAGAATAATAAGGTGTTGAAATAGATATGACAAAGGTGTTGCAATAGCTATGACAAAGTGTTGCCACCTGTCAATGGGCCCCACCTATCTGTGGGTCCTGCCACGTGTCAGTGGGTCTTTCTACGTGTCAGTGGGGGGTCCAGCCACGTGTCAGTGGGTCCTGCCACGTGTCAGTGGCCATTTACACCAAATGTGTATCCTACGGCAACACATTTTATCATGTTGTTGTAGGTGTAAAAGTGTTGCTATTGACCCTACGCCAACATCGAAAAAGCTAACACCCAAAAAGTGTTATCGTAGATATTTTTTAGGCTATGGCAGCAGTTTTTTGACCTTTGGAAACAGTTTTGAAGTGTTGCCGAAGGCCATCTATGGCGTAGTGCTTTTTGACCTCTCATGTTAGTTCAATTCTTTCAAATCAAATTCCCGTGAAATATAAGGACCCCGGTTATCCTACAATTTCATGTGTCGTAGGCAATACTTTTGTGGACAAGGCGTTACTTGACTTAGGTGCTAGTGTGAATCTCCTTCCATTTTTGGTTAATCAAGCCCTAGGTTTAGGTGAACTTAAAAAGACGAACATGACACTTCAACTAGCTGATCGTTCTGTCAAAATGCCTAAGGGCATAATTGAAGATGTCTTAATTAAGGTTGGTGATTTCATTTTTCGGTTGATTTTATTGTCCTCGAGACTCAACCCGTCACGAATCCTAAGAACCAAATCCCGATCATTCCAGGACGACATTTTCTTGCTACATCCAATGCCTTGATTAATTGTAGGGATGGTTCGATCACTACAAGAAATTTGGTTTTTACATACCAATTGTAAATGTAGATAAAACTTTGCTATTGGTAGGTAAAGAGAATTTCCTACCAATACAGCATTGGTCAAGATTGGTAGGTAAAAGTTGGTGGAGAAAGACTCATTACCCACACATCTATATATTGGTAGGTAATAAAATTTGTGGACCCTACAATAATAAAATTCATCAGATGACATGTCATTGGCTTACGTGGCATGTCGATGTGTCATCTGATTACATGGATATATACGTGGCGCCTCATGGACATGCCACGTGGTGTCTCATTGTCATGCCACTTGGAACATTAACACATTACAAATCGTGTCATGTGGTGCATAAAAAATGTGACATGTGGCACCTCCAAAGGGTGGCACATGGAGGCCTGTATAATTGACATGTGGTAATTTTTCAATGGTTTAAATTTAGAGCATATATAATTTCCCGTAAATAAAATTATTTTATTTAAGATACAATTCGTCCTCTTCAAAAAAAAGAAAAAAAGAAAAGATTTGTAAATTACATACTTTCTATTCAATAAAAAATACTGTAGAAACTAAAGTGTCAAATGAATTACATAGAATTTAAAGTTCCAACAATTACAAAAAAAAAATCTTAAATTAAATCATTCTAAATTATCTAAATTTTCTAAATTTGCATCTAAATCTTCATTTGTTGGAGAAATCTTTGGTTGTGGCATAAGATTGTTTTGGCACAGGACGTTAACAACTTCATCAAGACGATTATTGGCTTCATTAAGTCGATGAACTAACTCTTGATAACTCGGTTGATCAGACTCGATAGTAGTACCATGAGCTTTATTATTGTTGGTTGTGCCACTAGATCGTCCCCATCCTCGCAAGTGTACTGAATGACGACCTAGTACTGCTTCCAATATTTCTTTATCTGACATTTCCTCTGGAGAATAAATTTCTCTTATATTCATCATTTTATCCTAGTTACACAATATTGACAATAAGTATCTCGGATGAGGCTTAGCAAAAAAAAGTATCTCGAATGAAAGTAACTATAATATATTGTGAGTGAAAAATAGAGAGATATTTATTACTCACATATAAACAAGTGACATAACTACATATATTTTTGCAATTAAATAAAAGATTCAGAACTTACTCAAGGTAATCCTGGATATCATCTGCAGAATTATTTAAGATATACCATTGAATCACATTTTTCCAATTATGTAGCAACTGAATAGATGGTGCCCCGATTGGACGAACATTAGATTTGAAAATGTCCATACTATAATTTGGAGAAGGTAAATCCCAATTACGCTCAGGTTTATTGAATCTCGTCTCTATGTTTGAAATATATCTGGACAAAAAGCTTACAGCTTCATCTACAACAAAAGTTTCGGCAATTGAGCCATCTGGTCGAGCCATATTTCTTACATACCGCTTGTACAAACCCATGTGACGTTCTGTACCAAACATCCATCTCGTAGCAACAGGACCACCTAGCAAAACCTGATCTGGTAAGTGCACGCAAGGTGTAACATTATGGTAAAAAATGCTGGGGAAAATATCTTCTCCAATTTGCAAAAAATTATTACAATTCCTTCCTTCAGTTCTTCAATATCAAAAACTCGTACAGTTTTGGCACAAATTTTTTGAAAAAATTGACATAACTCAATCAAAGTGCCACGAATATTCTTTGTAAGAAAGGATTGTATGGCAACTGGCAATATCTTATGAAGTAAAACATGACAGTCATGAGTTTTCATCCCTCTTAGCTTGTCATTATCTGTTACACATCGACTTATATTTGAAGCATATCCATCTGGTAATCTCACACTTCGAATGAATTTACAAAAACTTTTGCATTCTTCTTTTGTCAAAGTATAACTGGAATGGGGTTTTTCAAATTTATCATTGGTGGACTTTTTCAACCAAAGCTCTTCACGAATATTTAAATCTTCTAAATCTTTACGAGCTTTCAAATTATCTTTTGATTTACCTTCAATATCTAAAAGTGTACCTATAATGTTATCATAAACATTTTTCTCTATATGCATCACATCTAGATTGTGACGCAACAAGAGCCATGACCAATATGGCAAGTCAAATAGAATACTCTTTTTACTCCAATTTAATTCGTTTCCCCCACGCTTTAATTTTCTAGAAACATTAGTTGGTGCATTACCAGTTGTTTGAATCAGAACATCATGCAACTGTTTTAAAATGTCTTCACCGCTAAAAGTACGAGGAGGCCCACGTAACTCGCTAGATCCATCATACTCTTTGCTCCTTCACCAAGAATGATTGGTACTCAAATAACATCGATGACCTGTAAAGCATTGCTTGTCAGTTATTCTTTTAGATCTTGTATCTTCCAAACACACAGGACATGCTAATTTTCCAGCAGTGCTCCACCCAGACAAATATGCATAAGCTGGAAAATCACTAATGGTCCACAATACTACATCTCTAAGTATAAACTTGCACTTACCAACTGAATCATATGCATCGATACCATTCCAAAGATCTTTAAGTTCATCAATTAGTGGCTTCAAGAACACATCATAGTCTTTTCCAGGAGATTTTGGCCCCGAAATTAATAAAGACATGAGGTAGTTTATCCCGTTTGGAGAAGCCCAAGGCGGTATGTTATAAGGTATTAATATCACAGGCCACAAACTATAGGTTGATGTCATGTTAGAAAAAGGGTTAAACCCCTCTGAAGCTAACCCCATTCGCACACTCCTGGAATCTAATGCAAAATCAGGGTACACATTGTCAAAATGTTTCCAAGCATTTCCATCAGCAGGATGACGTAGTATCCCATCTTCACTTTTACGTACTTCTTTATGCCATCGCATGTCTTTGGAAGTATGCTTAGAACTAAACAACCTCTTTAATCGGTCCTTAATAGGGAACCATCTAAGTCATTTATGTGGTATTTTATTTCGAACATAACGACTAGACTTGCACACTGGACATGCCAAGGCATTTGCATTCTCACCATAAAATATAACACAATCATACTGACAAACGTCAATCTGCTCATACCCTAAGCCCACTTCACAAAGAAGTTTTCTTGTTTGCTGATAACTTTCTGGACAATTATTACCTTCAGGCAATATTTCTTTGAAAATTTTTAGAATATCATCAAATGCCTTATTTGTTAATTTATTAAGCACTTTTATATTCATCAACTTAACCGCTGTACTTAAGACAGAAAAATATTTTCAATTTTCATATAAAGGCTTATGTAGAGCTTTAAACAAGGTATCGTACTTGTCGCCCACATCGAATGGAGATTCATCAAAATCACTGCTAGGACCTATGTTAAAATACCTACTTCCAATGGCATTGTTAATACCCGCAATCAAATCATTAGGTTCATCGTCTACATATTCATCCTCATTATTAAGAAACGTTTCATCTTCTATTTGATCAATTTCTTCCCCATGATAATACCATTTCTTGTAAGTACTCAGAAAACTATTATTAAGCAAGTGTACCTTAATCACGTTGATGCTTTGTGATTTCTTATTCAAACATAGAAAACAAGGACATAACACCATCCCCATGGAGTCCGTACACTTCCTTGCAACAGATATGAATTCGGTTATACCTTTAGCATATTCTGGAGATAACTTATCTGGTATGTCTATCCATGATCGATCCATGATCCACCTAGTTGTTTAAGAGTTGACAAGGAAAAAAAAAAGAAGTTAAACAACCGATCAAAAGGTAGCATTATATATAGTGTCTACTTGTACTTGTTACAAGAACTTGATTTTTTTTATCTATTTGTTAGTTAAATTATTCACATCACCGTGTGGTAAAATCATAAATATTTGCTATTTTTTTCTTTTTGAGGATGAATAGAAAATCCACTGAATGCTTATATCACGGCCGGAGTTTAGTATCAAATGTAGGATAATATTAAAACTGTCATTCAAACTAAAGCTGGGAAAAGGAAAAGGAAAAAGCAAAAAGAAAAAGCATTAACAAAAAGGAAAAGCATTAGCACACGAGGCAGAAATGCAATTAGCATTAACTTTAGTCTATTTTTATTTTAATTTGTATAATTTATATGTTGAGGCAAAAAAAAATTCTGAGAGCATCCAAAAAAAAAAAAATAAGGAGAACAACTTAAATATTTAAACATATTTGTTTTCAAGAGAACAACTAAATATTTGTAACTTAAATATTTGTTTTATTTGTTTTCAGGAGAACAACTAAAACAAAAAATAAAAAATAAAAAATAAGGAAAAAACAAAAAGGAAAAACGAAAGCAGCAAAGAAGAAAGGAAGGAGCAAACAAAAAATGGAACCCGGCACTAATCGGCCCGCCTTGGCCCGCCCGCCACAACCATTTTTTTTTTTGCTAAATGAAAGCGGGAAATGCAATAAATAACTATAAATTAAGTTTTCAAAACTCAAATTTCATTATAAAATGAATCAAAAAAGAGGGAATTTTTATTCTGTATTATTAAGAATAAAATTTACTAGCGTAATGGTAAGAAATGTTTTAATCTCTAAATATAAGTTTATCTATTTTTAATATTATAAAAATCTATTTATATATTAAGTGAAAGTACTAACTTTTTAATATTATTATAAAATTATTGACACTAAATAATTATTAAATTAAACATGAAAACTTAAATTGTAGGAAGAAATTAGGCAAAAATACAATTGGAAGGAAAGCTTTTGGAAGAAAAAAAAAAGAGTGTAGCCACTTCATTCATTGGTTACACGGCAGTAATTTAGAATATTAATATTTTAAAGAATATTTTGACATGTTAGCCAACCAAACATACAAACATGAAGCGGGAAACAAATCTCCTAAATAAATGAAGCTTTTCAAGGATATGAGTCGGTCTAGGAAAAAACTTTTGTACAACTCCCTTCACTTTCTATGTTTACCTACATTTATTTTTTATGATTATCAAATCGTAGATAAAAGTAATTTTTACTTACCATTATTTATTAGTAGCTAAAATATTGGTAGGTAAAGATAATATTTCTTGTAGTGGATGAAACTCACTTTTGGTAATATGATAATTAACCTTAACATCTTTAATGTCGGAAAAGAACCCAATGAGCTTTATGAACAAACAGTAAGGGTTAATCTTGTTGATGACATTGTTAATTGGTCAAACCTTGAGGATAGTGAGATTGAGTCTCTTCTTGTTGAGGATTTTCAAATAAATCACGAAACTAATCGGGAGCTTCATGAGTCGTTTAAGGATATGGCCTCGGAAGAGATGTTGAGAGAGTTGGATAACATTTGTTCTAAGTGGGAAACCAAACCCGAGGAGGTCTCTTCTGAACCAAATCTTATTGTTAAAATTCTCGTTGGTGAACCACATACATTTGATGAATTGTTAGGAGATTTGAATGAAATTTGTTCCAAGTAGGAGACCCTACCCGAGGTTGTTAGTGTTGAGGCCATTGTTAAGAGTCCCGTGGGAACACCTCCCGCATTTGACTCAACTTTATATCTTCCCGAGTTTGATCAATAGCCCTTAGGAGAAGATGGACCCTCATCTTATGTCATTCCTATTGATTCCACCCATGACCAAACTTTCATTGTCTCTAATTTTCTTAAACAAAATAAAGAAGCCTTAAGTTGGTTTAGGGAGAACATTAGTGACACTTGTTCTATAAGGTTGAATGATTCCATGTTGCTTGAGAAAGTCTTTTCTAGTCAAAATTTTCACAAATGTCTTGATTCTTTCTCAAAGCTGCACCCCAATTTTCCTACCGGTATCGGCTAATTCGATTTTATTCCTTTGCCTTCCGTCGTAATTCAGGTATGGGGGAGTATAAGTGTGCGTGAGTAGTGTTAATTAGTTGTTTTTCATTTTCGTTCCTCTCCGTCATCCCTTGTCAGGTATTATCATCTCATTCTCCTTCACTGATTTCTCTTGCATTTGCATACATTGAGGACAATGCATGATTTAGGTATGGGGGAGGTTTTTAGTGTAAATACTTATAACTGAAAAATCCAAAAAAAATTAAAAAATTAAAAAATCCAAAAATAGAGATAGTTTAGCTAAGTTGTCCTTCCCGCTCTTTAAATTTTAGAACTAGTTGGCGTTAACAATTTTTCAAAAATTATATGTATAATGCCTTTAAATGATTTGAACGTAGTCAAGTAAGGTTTTACTCATTAAACTTGTGTCGAAATTTTTTTTGCTTAAAAGTCCAAGACGGCACATTTGCACAAGACCTTTGATGGAAAGATTGTATAGGGATGTTTTTCGATACCTGAGAGAGAACCCAAATGTTAAAACAATGTCGAATCAAACCTTTACGATAAATTGTTCATATAGTGTCCAAAAAATAAAGAAAAAAGAAAAGAAAAAGAGAGAGTCAATAAATGTTTGTTGTTGTAGAGTGCTAATGGAAGGAATGGCTAGATTGGGCTCATTAGTACCCGAGTAATTAAGTCTGAGGGGACTTTGTGCCTAGCAACCTAAGGACCTTTGTGGTCTGGGATTGCTGACCCAACGCTCGCTACATGGGTATTAGTGCATAAGTCTTTTGGGACCTCAATCATTGCACGGTCATTTCAACCATTAGTGTTAATAAATTCTTATGTTCTAATAAATTCTTAGTAGGGAAATTGGCTAGGTTGGGCTCATTGATAACCCGAGTAAGTAAGTCCGAGGGGACTTTGTGCCTAGCAACCTAAGATCCTTTGTGGTCTGGGATTGTTGACCTAAAGCTCGCTAAATGGGTATTGATGCAAAAGTCTTTTGGGACCTCAACCATTGCACAATCAATCTAACTACTAAGAGCGTGAAGTTTGGCTAGATACTTGTTTTAATAGAGATTGGGTTAGTTCAATATTGGTTGAAAAATAGAAAATGTTCGTATGCACTTTATCCATCAAAGGCCTTAAATTCACTACACACCTAGGGATTTTTTGTAAACTTTTAGAGTCTACTCATGTGGATTGTGGGAACCTATAACTTGGCTATTATTAGAATAATCTTTAAGGCATATATTTTCCTAGTAAAATGTTTTGTTGACACCAATGGAAGCTAGATTGAAAGAGCAAAGTTGGATACTTGCTGATTTATCTCAAACATTTTATGGGTATATCTTTTGTAAACCCTTAGGAGAAACACTCCTCTTGTATAGATCGTCTACGAGTTTAACGGGTTGGACTTCTCTTAGATATCTTTTTGTTTTACTCGAGGACGAGCAAAAGATAGGTATGGGGGCATTTGATTAGTGCATATTTTTGCATATTTTTATTACCTATTTATTGCTTGAACTCTTATTTTAATAATTTATTTTATTGCATTTCAGGAAATTCGTGAATAAATAAAGAAATGGCAAAATAAAGAAATAAAGAGCAAGGAAGGGAAAAAAAGGAAAAAAAGGACTACAATGAAAAATGGAAAAAGAATTAGGAGCTTGGAGGAAAAAGAATCTTTCAAGACACATGGAAGGTGGAGATCATCCCAACACACTAAATAAGTGTATGGCGAAGATCCACTCAACAAAGCTTAAGGAGGAAGAAAACAATTGGATGGCTAGGATTTCTCCACCACATTAGAAGGTGTACGGTGGAGATTCACCCAACACACCCCTAAACCCTAATTCTTTTCTTATAAGTACCCCCTCACCCCCCTTGTATTGAGAACCTAGATTTTAGTGTAGTTTTAGGGTAGTATAAATTTCTTTCCTTTCTTGTTTTATAGTTCTAAATTTTGTAAACACTCCTTTTAAATTTAATGCAATTTCAAGTTTTCTTTATTTTCTCATCTTGCTTTCTCGTTTATGTTGCATCGCTTTCGTTATTTTCGTATATCCGATTAGTGGACAAAGTAACGAAATGCTAACCACTTGGGGTTGAAAGTAACGATTTTTATTTTCTTGTTCTTAGTTAATAATTGTAGTTGAGCTCCCTTAAATCTCAATTTTATTGTGGGTTTCGTAATTTTTAATTGTAGATCTAATTTTATGTTTTATGTGTAGTGTAATAAAAAAACCAAAAAAAAAGAATTTAGTTTTGTAAAATTTCATTACGAATTTTCTGTTTTTATTTCTCTATTTTATGTTTAATTCGAAGCATTTCAGCCCCCTGTTTTCAGCTGTTCCTTTTTCTTTTTACCCTTTTTCCCTTCCTAAGTCATTACAAAAACACATTTAACAAACCCATCTCTTTCACTTCTTCTTTTTCTTCGAATAAACACACATAAATAGTTCTTCTCCCCTTCTTCCATTTTTTTTCTTGCGAACTAAACTGTTGCAAATGCCACACCTATCTTTTGTTTCTCTTGTTTCATTTGCTTTCTTGTTTTCACTGGGTTTAAAGTTGCTGAGTCGAGATTTTGTTGCTGGGTTTAGCTGAGTTGTATTGGGTCAACTGGGTCGATGTTTGTTAGTTTGGTTCTGTTACTTGAGTTGGTGTTATTCGATGTTTGTTAATTTCGGTGTGATTGCAGTTTGGTTCTTGTTTGTTTCTGATTTTCGCTGAGCTGTTGATTGTTCTTCTATTTTGCTGAGTCGCCGAGTTGATATTTGCTGAGTTGACTCGGTTCTTTAGTTCTGTTCGATGTTGATTTTGAATCATTGTTGAATATCTGTCGGATTTTTTGGGTTGCTGTAGTTTGTAAGTAGTCGAGTTCATGTCGTGAGTTTTTGTTTTTATCGTTTGTTGGTTTTACGCGAGTTGAATCGCTGAGTTGACCGAGTCAGTCGTTTACTGTAGATTTCGATGAGTTTACTGCAGTCAGTCATTTTTTTTTCCAGTTACTGCGTTTCTCTGTTTCCCCGAGTCAGTTTTGAGTTCTAAGTTGCTGTCCGAGTTGCTGTTGTGTGTGCTGTTTTCTTTTGAATCGCTGAGTTTTGCATTTTGTTTTCGGGGTTTTGTATGTGTTCTATTGTTCTATTCGCTGAGTCTAAATATTGTTTCGAGTTTTGTTGATTGTTTTTAATTTTCTTTAAATTGCTGCTGGTTTTGTTTTTGTCGAATTATGGATTTGTGGCTAGTTAGTTTTCATACACCTCATGTCCAATTTTCTTAAAAACTCCCGTAAATAAATTTTCCTTAAAAAAAAGGTGTTAGTTTAATTCAAAATTTTTTTTAGCGTAAAATCTAGTTTTAATTCAAATTTAGAATTTTTAGAATAATTTAGTTTTTGTTCTTTTCATTTTTAATTAATTAGTTTAAAATAGATTTCCTAGTTAATTAATAGATTTTCTAGTTCGATTGAATTAAAAGTTAAGGTACACAAAAAATATATAGTCTCTGTGGATCGACCTCTCAAGTATTAAAACGATGAAATTATGCACTTTCAATTTAAACCTTTATTTTTTAGCACATCGACGGACAAGACCAGAAAACATGCTCCATCGATTCTTCCTTGGCCTTACAGATTGGACACTGAGAATTAACTGTAACATGACGTCTCTGTAAGTAAATTAGCATCGGGACACATGAAAGGACTGCTATCCAGAGAAAATTTTTCACTTTTGGAAGAATAAAAAGCTTCCACATCTTTTGCCAACTGAAACCATCCAGATTTTAATCTATTAATGATAAGTGTATAATTTATTAGTTGTAATAATATTTATTAGTTGAAAAATTGCATTTACTCTGGCAAGAATTGAAATAATATACTTTTTATTAATGAGTAAAATTTTATATAAATAAATTGTCAGCACATACATAATCAAGATTAGCAAATTTATTAAAAAATGTTACAGTTGCATTTTTTAAGTAATTGGAACGTTTATATACACTTTTTGATAATAAAAGATAGGAAAAACCAACATTGATACAACAGGAATATTTTTTTGCCGAAGCACTATAGGAAAAATTGTATTATGAAGATTATATTAAAGAATATGCAATTCTTTTTTAATATTTTGATAAAATATAGTAGGATATCAGAGTATCTAACAAATATTCTAAAGACAACATATATATACTTGACCTTAATGTTGGGGGAAGAATCACTATCTGTAAATTGATTTCAATAAATTGTTTTGTTATCTAATCAGAGATATAAGAAGGATGATTAATATCCGTTACAAACTTAAAACCTGGATCAAATAACTAAACCGCAAAAAAGAAAAATGTGGTCGAAAAAGGAAAATTAAAGCATTGTTAATATTTAATATAATTTATATTATTCAAATAGATACAAATTTAAACATTACAATTGAACTAAATAAAATATGTGTTTCTCAGCTCTATATGTGTTAAATCATGGTAATATATGTTAAACATTTTTGTTTAAATTATTTAAATTTATCTACAAAAATGTCACAACTTTTGTAAGTAGTGTATAAAAGAGAGAAAATATTAATTAACATTAAAATAGAGAAAAAAGATTATGAGGTTTCCTTAGGAAAATTACCTACAGTTAAAGTTGTTTTTGTATAAAAAAGTTGTGGCAATTTTGTAAATATGTAAATCATTATAAAATTATAATAATACTCACGTGTATTTATTTGGGGATCATGAGATGATTTTAGGGACATGATATTCAATGAAATATAAATAGAGCATAAATAAAATTATATATATATATATATATATATATAAAATATTAGTAATATGAATCATAAAATATCGATCGCAACAGTGACATAATCATATTTCATAAATTAGAGTAATCCCTTGCTTTACACGAGTATTGAAGCTAATTTTATTTAATGACCCAGAAGAATAATATTATAATTATTAATAATTGACCAGTTACCATTTTCAGCCAAAACACGTTACTTTTTCCATTCTTTCTTACTAAAATTTCTTTTTCTCCAAAAATATCAGATAGTTCTAGTTAACGAAATAAAATAATAATATTATAATTATTAATAAATAACTGTTAGGTCCAATATGTTTGTAGAAGGGGGGGTTGAATACAAACAGTACTGTTTAATCGAAATTTGTCCGAATAAATTTAATTTATATTTTGACAAATTTGAGCGGAATTAAATGAAACAAAATTCAAGTTGAATATAAAATTATATTAACTTGAGGGGTTTGTTACAAATACAGTACAGAAATTATATCTAGTTAATAAAAACAAATTAGAAAATTCGACATGAATTTTTCTAGATTTGTTAATAAAAATCGAGATATAGATTAGGAGTAAAAACTCGCTAATAGTACAAGAGTATCAAGTAAACAAGTTCTATCGGATCAGATATTAAAAATAAGATGAACTTTAATTTATACAAATTTATTTCTCTTGCTGTGTTGTTCTACAATGAGAGAGAATGGAGCTGGGTTTGTTTCTGTGAATGATATATTCTGAGTGTTTTTGATCTGGCCGCCTGTCTTGAATTATATACTCTTCTGTCTCTTTTCTTTTTCATTTGTACTGCCAAGACAATCGGCAAGTCAATCTACTCTTCCAAGACAATCAGTTTTGTACTGTCAAGACAATCGGCAAGACAATCCAAAACCTCCAAGACAATCAACTTGTACTGCCAAGACAATAGGCAATACAATAGGCAAGACAATCAAGGCTTACCAAGACAATCGGTAAGACAATCAAAATTGTCTTTAACAAATAAAAAACTCAGCTGTAATGATTTGAAATATTCTGTGTAAACAAAATATATATGCTGTCTAAACGAATCACAGTTGCAGGAAAGAAGGAGTGAAGAACACGCGCGCCTGTTCTGGTTTTATCTCGGGCGCGTGTCACGCACCCGCGCAGGAGGCGCGTAGCTTCCGTCCGAGAGAAAGAAGACAGGTGAGTTTTTCTTTTGATTCCTTTTTACTATTTCATGCATGCATGATTACTACATTTTGCTGTCTTTCTTTTTTTCCTTTCTTTTTGTCGACCACAACATTTCCTTCTCTTTTTTTTTGTTTTGTTTCTTTTTCTTTTCTTTTGATTTTTCTTTTCTTTATCTATTGTATTTAATTTAATTAACTTGATTAATCAATTAATCATTTAAACGAATAATGATTAATTAATTAATAAACTAATTAATTAAATCTAATATATTAATATATTAATTCAAAATTAATTAACATGATAATTAATTTAATAAATAAATTAATTCGGAATGAATTAATTTATTAAATTAAATCAATTACATAATTATATTAATTAAAAGATAATTAATATAAATCTTTTGACAGCTCAAATCTTTTTCTTGAACCACTGAAAGTAATAAAGAATTACCACCGAATTTTCGTTGACGCTTGATGCACGGTCTGGTTCATGAGCGACTAACTCCAACGGCTTTTCTTTATTTTTGACTTTATGATTTGGTTCCTTTCTTCTCTTAGCATACCAGTCTTGACAGCTTGAACCACTGAAGTTAATGATAAACAACCACTGTTTAATGTTGACACTCGATGTACTGTCTGGTTCATGAGTGACTAACCGCAATGACTGTTCTTCATATATTGACTTTAAAATCTGGTTCCTTTTCTTTTCTTTTTCTTCTCTCTCTTAATTCTTCTGTACTGTCTCTGTCACTGTCGAAATTTCTGTCACTTTAAATGAATCCACTTCTTTAACGAATACTTCACTGAGGCTTGATCAGATGTCTGAACTTCTTTCAATGTAGTAATTCTTCAAGTCTGTAGATTGACCTTGATCTTTTTCTTCTGACAGATAATACAATCTGAGATTCCTTGTGACAGTCTATATACTATTTACTATTACAATCTTATTTAAGTTGAGTTGTACCCTCGAAATACAAATAGGCTACATCATATGCCTTTCAATCTCCCCCTATTTTTTTTTAGACAATAACAAGCAAATACCTAGAGGATAACTCAACTAACTCACTTAAACAAGAAAAAGATAAAACTTTTAAGAATTAAGTAAATAATACAAAAAAAAATTTCTCTGGTTTAGATTTAACAATTCCAGAATCTTCAGTTGATGAAATGATAGATGATTGTTCCTCTAGCACTGAACTGATCTTCAATAGATAACTCATCTTCATTTCTGATTCTTCATATCTCTGCCTGATAATCCTTCACATCTTACATTGGTGATTATCAGCAGTTCTTGATTTACAATCACTTCCCATTTCTAGCACAGCTTTTCTCACTAAAGAAAAACAGTTGTTCCTACTATATAGACAATGGTGAATCAATACCATTTCTATAACTTCTGGTGAATTTACTACTCTTCCACTTAGCCTTTATACATAGTACATTGAAAGACTAATAGAATAGTATTGTGATGTAATTCTCCTTATATCTCCACTTTCATAACAAATGAAAGTTCTTTTGCTTCTTCATCTAAGGCTCCCCCTTAGTAAATAGGCTCCCCCTTAGTAACTAGACTTGCTTCTCATCCTAAGCACAGTCTTTACTGCTCCCCCTTTCTAACTCACTCTTCTTTTACTTCTACCCCATACTTCTCCCCCTTAGTTGAGTATATCCTACTAAGGTAAGCTTTAAGCTTGTATATATCTTTTTCAATATATCTCTCCCCCTTAGTTGAGGAATCCTCCATTCAACTAATTGAAAAAGTAGTTGATACCAAATTGTTACCAATTTATATCAATCGTTATAGTACATTGAAATCAATTGATAAAGCTTTGTTAGAAAGGAAGTTTCATTTTCTTCCTCACTGTGAGTGTGTGATAGTGTTTAGTGTACCTCACAAGTGTTTCACTCTTCTCTCCACTCATTTGTGTTGAGTGTCTCACTTCTCTCTGTGTTTACACTCTTGCTCACTAGTGTTTCACTCATTGCTCCAACATCCTTTAGTGTACCTACAAAGAAAAATCACCCTAGCCCCTTCAAGAGAGGTCAGTGGTGGTGCAATGGGAGTTCGCAAATCCCAAATCCTCGTTGGACTCGTCAGACGAATCTGAGTCATAATCTACAAGTTGCTAATTTCCCTTTTTAGGGTTTTTCAGATTTGAATTCTGAGAAGGTAAACAGTGATCTATAAATTTAGCATTGAGATCAAGGTTCCCTTCTAATGTCTGTGAAGACATCACCTTGTTAAACTCATCGGGTAAAATCTGAATCATAGTTCACAAGTTGCCGATCCGCACCTATGTCGGATCCGTTACCCGCAGGATCCAGAGATGTTCCCTCTGGGGAGTTAGATAATGATCTTGTTGAATTTTGCATTTGAGATCAATATCTTCTCTCGAGGTCTGTGAAGACTCTTAGTTCATTAAAGAACCTTTAACTTATAATCCTAACCGTAAAATGGTTGGATTACAGGTTTCCGTCATTTCAATTTTAGTGTGTACAATCTCACTTGTGCATATGAAATATTTTGGATAGTGTATAAGGTAGTGACTCTCCAACTGAATATCCCACACATCCTTGTTTGCTGCATCAAGTGCAGTTACTCCCTGGTGACCTCTAGTCTGATAGGTTACTTCCATTTAGGGGGTAAGATAGAATGTGTTTGAGTTTGATTGTAGTCTGGGACAAAAGTTGTTGGGTTTACAACCTTATGACTAAACATGTGAGAATACAAAATTTCATGTAGATGAACCTGTATCACAGAATATGAGCAATATCTTATAGAATGCATTTTTAACATTGAAAAGTTTTCTGAAAAAATATTGCATTTATCTTAAGAGAAATGATGTACAGTTGTGATTTCAAAAGGTTTACAATGTAAGCAATCACAGCTGTAGAAAGATATTTTGAGTTAGGAAGATAAAGATCCTGAGCCGGTTTTACTAAACAAGAACATAGGCAAAAATCCAATTAATAAATATTAATCGAATCAATGTATGTTAATGTTTAAACCAATACAAACAAAACTATTTTATCATGCTTTAGATCCTGTAAGATAGATACCAGCTATTAGAAATTGTTAGCACTTGATAGGTCTTGTCTTCCAATTGTTAGATCCTGAAAATCAAACATTAGTTCCTAACATTGTATAGACACATACCAATTTGATACCAACAACAAAAGAGCCAAATACAGTGACCTATTTGTTAGTTTTGAAAGTATAGTGACTAAACTGTAAAAACTATACAAACTATTTATATACACATGAAAAAGAATATACAAAAATAAGAAATAATATATATAATAATTATACAAAATAAAAACTATAAGAAAAGAACATTCAAATAAAACTAAATAAAGAAGAAAAATTTGAATTAACATAAAAATAATAAAACTATACATAATTTAATAATTTACATAGCTTAAACTATAAACGGACATACGACTAAAATAAAAAGACAAACACTACAAAACATGTTAAATAAGATTAACATTTAAAAATTACAATACATGTACAAAAACATTAAGTATATACAAGAGTATTTATAATAGGTTAGCAAATCCATATATTTTCTGACAAAATAACTTTCTACTAGAAAATTATTTTGAGAGAAAATATGATTTAAAAAACTATCATAAATATGGCAGCTATTTTAAAATAATAAAATTTTCAACAAAAAATAGCTTCCTCAAAAATTCTAACTAGAGAATTAGAGAAAATTATTTTTAGAGAAAATTATTATTCTAAAATAAAGAAACATGGATTAAAACATTAGAATGATTATGACAATTCTTATAGAAAGATGACAAGATAGAATTCGAAAAGAATGTCATACCAGTTACTTGGCGCTCAAACCTTGGCACCAACTTCCACGTTTCTTGTTGTTCCAGATTCACAATTGCTTTCTCAGATTCCTTAGATTCTATACCTTGATTTTGAGAGGCCCTTTTTGTTCTTACTCCAACATCTGGATCACCAATGATCAACTCTATTCCAAACAGACTGTTTGAGAAGGTTGGATCTTGATGAATCTCCTTGTTCTTCATTGTGATGTTGTGTTTGACTAGTGAATCCTTTGTTTACTTCCCTTGAGTTGTTGCCAGAATGACTTGATGATTATTTTCCAGTGACATTGGTATCGCCAATAACAAAATTGTTTCCACCACTATCACTTGGATAATTATCATCATTAACATTTTAATCTTATGACTTCAAGGCAACTCCTCAATAACAACAATTGTTAACTCCTAACAACTGTTTGTTAGTAGACAATCTTGGTTCTAAAAATAAAACTTGATTACCAAGACTGTCTTGTCTGCAATCTTAGAAATAATTTTCTAAGTCCAATACACCTTGATCCATAGTATATAACATTTATTATCAAAGTGATCAGAATCTTGCAAATAAGCATAAAAATTATTCAAAGTATTTGAACAATGGTAACTTTAGATCAATATCCATAGTTCTACTTAGATTATTTTTCATACCATGTATAATAATATGAGTGAATTGTAAAAGATATAAAAATCATTGCTTAGAGGAGTTAAGTAATTTCACACATACCAATACATCTCACAATTAGTTAGTAAATAGAATTCTAACTAAATATCATTAACTGATATAAGTCAAAATTTCAATACAACCAATTGTTAGAACCATGATATTAATTATAGTGAATTTCTGAAAATGGAGCCTTGATAAAATTCACTAGAATTAACATCTCACAACTAATTGAAGACCAATACAGATTAGGTCCAAATTAGTTATGTTGTTTATTTATTTTAATAAATATAAGGTACAGAGCAAATACTAAATTGAATTGCTTCAAGTCCGTAACCCATATAAATCAAAATAAATAATTAAATAATTAAATACTAAATCTCTATGAGTTAGATTTTAGCATTTAAGTATTTAAATTATCCTTAAATAATCACCACTAAAATATATTGCAATTATACACATGGCAATCATTCAACAGATAATTTTCAGTGTGAGGTCTGGATGTAAATAAGTTCACAAGTCCTTTCAATACAGACAATTGAAAACTTGTGAGCTTACTTAAGAATTACTTAACAGATGGGATTTACAACCATATAGCATTAATAAAATCCCAAGTTTACAAACCAATCTTGAAAAAATTAATTTCATCAAGTGATTTAGCAAACGTGTCTGCAAGTTATTCTTAACTAAAGACATGCTCTCAAAAGAATTGATACCTTAGGCAAGTTGCTTAGTCCTTGAGTGTTTCACAGAGTTGTTGGGGATGAAATTGATTCCTTGTGTTCTCCTGCTTTCGTACAACTCATTTGATCTGTCTCTATGTAGCAAAACATGTCAGAACTGATGTCTCTAGGGTACCATCTCTGTAGATTTGGGTCCAACTTAAGACATCTGAAAATCAAGTGTAATAACTACAAGAATAGATTCTCAAGAATCCACTTGGGACCATGCACATTTGCATAATTGAGAATAAAATATGTGTGTAAGTGATCTATTAGCAATTGAATAAGATAATGAGCTGATGATAACAGCAAATATCTTGATACCAATTTATAGCTAGTATACCAACATATAATATAATCAAGATATCATTGCACATATATATCATTTATGTTTGTGCCTAAAGATGTAGAGAGTTCTATAAATATGACACCAATTGTTAAAAGATACCAACTGTTAAAGATTGATACCAAATATTAAATTATAGTTAGGGTGTCATACCATGTCTTCCATGCTTGCTTGAGTGATGATACCAGTTTATACTAACCTGTAGAGATCTTCAATTATCTCACCAACCAGGAGTGCACTTGTTCACATTCCTCTAGCATCCAGATTCAGTAGGTCTAGATGTCCATTATAATCTTGAATGTGCAGCAGGTGCCTGATATCCTCAAGTCTTGTCACTGGTGCTTCTTGTCAAATATACTGTTTGATCAAATTGTAACCTAGCATCCAGTTTGGCTTTGTCCCTCATAACAATGCCTTGACATCATCATCCAGGTAGACTTATGGTTATCCTTGTACCAAATACATCCTTGTTGTTTGGTCTGGATACCAGCTTCCCTTTAATCTGCCTTTTGTAGTGATTGAGATCATCTTGGATTGCAATCACTCAATCTGAATCATTCAGAGCTTTTGTAGCTTTCTTAGTTTCTTCTAAAAGAAGACTAAAGAAATAATCATTAGTACTTGAAGCTCTGTTAGTCTTTTACTTCCACCATTAGAAACACTAAGAACTAGAACAAAGAGTTAATTGAGTCAACACTCTTTGTCTTGGCAGACATGTTCTCATAGTGTCCTTTGACTTTCAGAGTGGTGTTGAGTTGACTAGATGATCCTTCTTTTTCTCCCCCTAAACTGTTGCTGGGTTTATATGAAGATTCTCAATGTTGACATTGCTTGGATCTGAATCATCATTACCATTGACAGCTGGGAGCTAGAAGTCGATGAACATCACTAAGACTTTCAATCACCTTCTGTTGATTAATAACAATCACCCTGTAGGCTATTGGCTCCACTGAGTAACCAAGGAAATTAACCTCTTGAGCATTAGCTGATTACTAGGATGCTCACTTTCATTTATCATTGCAAAAAAATTTCCTTCATACTTATGGGGTCTTCCTAAAATTCTTACGGATCAGGGTTTAAGATGTGATCAATCACCATCAGTGGTGTCTTGTCTTCAGATTGTCTGAACAACAACTTGTTTGTTGAGAGAAGTCATCAGTCATCACTACTAAAATATATTTTACTTTGATGTAGAACTTCTGTGTGATTCGTTTTGACTTCCCTTTATGACATGCCTCATAATTTTATTTTACTTTGATTCTAGATGAGGTAGTCTCCTTTACTAATTCAATTTCCAGGAAAGAATCTCTTGATATGACATTCAGGTGAGAGAGCTCCTTATGTCATAGCTGAACTCCTGTCTGATGAAGCTTTAGATTTGACCTTATTGACTTCACCTTTGACTGAGATTCCATGTCAGCTACAGATAAGTTCTCTTTCCTTAATCCTCGAATAATAGGCTCTTCATCTTGTAAAAGATGCTTTATTACTGACAACATTCCTTAGCTATTGAATAGCTTTGACCCTAGGTCATACCCTTGCTGTTGTCTTCAAGGGATGAACCACTTGGCCAGATACCATCACCATTCTTGATAGCAGGGCTCTATCTTCGGTCATATGCCTTGAACATCCACTGTCCAGAATCCAAATAACACGATGTACCTGTTACACACCCTGCAATGCCAAAACAGTTAAACCCTTTTTGGGACCCAAATTTGATTGGGTCTGGAATACTTGAAGTATTGGCCTTTGTTAGGCAAAACAACATTCTTAATCTTAACATCATTAGTCAGCAAACATTTTACCCTATAAACAGATTTAACAATCTTTTGTTTCAGTTTAGGTATCCATGTTTGTTTAGTAACAATATCATTGACTGGACATTTGACTTTGTAAATAGCCTTCATAAAACTTTGTTTAGGCTTTGGTACAAATGTCTCTCTCCTAACATAAGGAGGACTAGCGGTCTTTGATCTAACATTATTCCTGTTCATATGTTGTCGAGGAGCAGTCTTATTATCACATGCATGATTACCATTAAAGTAAGCAGACATCACATTACAAGACATACAGTTGACAACACCACATGCTTTATGATTAGAATCAATGATAGGCATGGTACTCATGTTAGACATGTTATTGTTCTGCTTCAACTTGTTACCACCTAATCCAGTCTTAGAAGAACTAGTTGTTTCAACAACCTTGACTGGCACTTTAGGTACATCTTTCTTGGATGAAACATTTTCTGGATTAGTGTCCTCAACAGATTTAGCTTTAACAAAGACTGTGACATCTTTCTTGGATGAAACATTCTTTGGATTAGCGTTCTTAACAGATTTATCCTTAACAACGACTGTGCCATTTGCACTGTCCTCATTTCTCATTTCTTCGTGGATAACCATAGAAAGAATATCTGGTGGTCCAGCATCAGATTTTTTAAATAGAGGTTCTTTAACATTCTTGAGTATATGTGGTATTCCCCTTTCTTTAGCACTAACAGGGTTAGGGGAATTTATGCCCAATGATCCAACAGCTTCATTGTAGCCATACCCTATACCTGTTGTTCGTTCTACAACTTGATTTTTAAAAAACTCTTTGGAAACTTTAACAGAATTATAACAAGCCCTGACCTGTGTTTCAAGTTCAGTAATTCTAGCCATTTGTTTGCCTACAACTTCTAGAATAGCTTTCTCCTTTTTATGAAGCATTATTATTTCATCTCTTTGTTGATCTTGATTAATATGCACCTTTTTCAATTCTAACACTTCATTTCCAAGTTTAGTGCTTAGCAGATCTAGTCTTCTATATCAAGTTTGTGCATTATCTAAGGAATTAAAAAGACTACGAATCAACTCAGTGTCAGAAGGAGTTACCGGTTTGTTATGATGATCAGATGCTCCATCATTTGCCATCAGCGCAAGATTTCAAACTTCTTCATCTTCACTGTCTATGTCATCCCAGCTTTTGCCTTGTACCACATAGGCCGTGTCTGTGTTCTTCTTACCAGATGCATACTCTCTCCTTGCATCTTGTTGAGGTTGATGACACTCAGTTGAAAAGTGTCCAAGTTCATTACATTTAAAGCACCTAATCCTGCTTCTGTCTACCATTCCAGTTTGGTAGCCACCCCTTGTGCTACTTGAGGAAGAACCTCCTCACTGGAATCTATTGTAGTTAGATTTGAACTTGAACTTGGGATTCCTCCTAAATATGAAGTTACTGAATTGCCTCACCATCATAGCCATTGACTCATCTTCCAACTGATCCAGCTCTTTCAATGAGTAGAAATCTCCACCATCCTGACTGACAGGTGTATGACAAATCTCAACTTCAACCTGTTCCTTGTCAGAGCTGCAAGGTTGAACAACCTTAGCTTCCACTTCCTTTGGAGTCTCAACCACTAGAGCTGTAGAAGAACTTGGAACCCTACCTTCACCATGAATTTCTTTCTGTTGAACTTGTTCCAACTCATAGGTTTTCAAAATGACGAAGAGCCTTTCAAGGGTAATTTGATTCATGTCTCTGGCTTCTCTAATGGCAGTTATCCTATGTTCTAGGTGAGTAGGCATGGTCAGTAGAAACTTCATGTTAATCTCCTTTTGTGTATATTGCTTTCCATGGATTTGCAAGTTGTTGATTATTTTGTTATACCTTTCAAACACTTCTTGAATGCCTTCATTAGGGCCAGCTCTAAAGTGTTCATACTCAGAGATTAAAATTTGAAGTCTGTTTTCCCTGACTTCATCAGTTCCTTCATTAATAGTCTCAATAGTTTCCCACATGTGCTTTGCAGTTTTACAATTCATCACATGACTGTACATCACAGCATCTAGGGAATCTAATAGTATGAGTCTCAAATTCTTGTCTAGTCCTGCATCCTCTTTTTCATCAGGAGTATAAGACGCAGGGTCTTTTTCATGGGTTCTAGCAGGTTTTGTAACAACTCCATCAGTAACAACTTGTTGTTCAATGACCATAGGAATTTTAGGTCCATTTTTCAGAACATCCAAATATTTAGAATTTGTAACATCAAGAAACAACTCCATTTTATTTTTCCACATATCATAATTATCTTTATTAAAGATAGGAATCTTAACAAGGACTTTTGAAGACATGATGAATTTTTAAGTGAGTTAAAAATTCGAAATGGATTTTTGACTGAATAAAAATAGGATCTTGATTTGTGTATCAATCAATAGGCTCTGATACCAATTGTTAGGTCCAATATGTTTGTAGAAGGGGGGGTTGAATACAAACAGTACTGTTTAATCGAAATTTGTCCGAATAAATTTAATTTATATTTTGACAAATTTGAGCGGAATTAAATGAAACAAAATTCAAGTTGAATATAAAATTATATTAACTTGAGGGGTTTGTTACAAATACAGTACAGAAATTATATCTAGTTAATAAAAACAAATTAGAAAATTCGACATGAATTTTTCTAGATTTGTTAATAAAAATCGAGATATAGATTAGGAGTAAAAACTCGCTAATAGTACAAGAGTATCAAGTAAACAAGTTCTATCGGATCAGATATTAAAAATAAGATGAACTTTAATTTATACAAATTTATTTCTCTTGCTGTGTTGTTCTTCAATGAGAGAGAATGGAGCTGGGTTTGTTTCTATGAATGATATATTCTGAGTGTTTTTGATCTGGCCGCCTGTCTTGAATTATATACTCTTCTGTCTCTTTTCTTTTTCATTTGTACTGCCAAGACAATCGGCAAGACAATCTGCTCTTCCAAGACAATTAGTTTTGTACTGTCAAGACAATCGGCAAGACAATCCAAAACCTCCAAGACAATCAACTTGTACTGCCAAGACAATTGGCAATACAATAGGAGAGACAATCAAGGCTTACCAAGACAATCGGTAAGACAATCAAAATTGTCTTTAACAAATAAAAAACTCAGCTGTAATGATTTGAAATATTCTGTGTAAATAAAATATATATGCTGTCTAAGCGAATCACAGTTGCAGGAAAGAAGGTGTGAAGAACACGCGTGCCTGTTCTGGTTTTAGCTCGGGCGCGTGTCACGCACGCGCGCAGGAGGCGCGTAGCTTCCGTCCGAGAGAAAGAAGACAGGTGAGTTTTTCTTTTGATTCCTTTTTACTATTTCATGCATGCATGATTACTACACTTTGCTGTCTTTCTTTTTTTCCTTTCTTTTTGTCGACCACAACATTTCCTTCTCTTTTTTTTTGTTTTGTTTCTTTTTCTTTTCTTTTGATTTTTCTTTTCTTTATCTATTGTATTTAATTTAATTAACTTGATTAATCAATTAATCATTTAAACGAATAATGATTAATTAATTAATAAACTAATTAATTAAATCTAATAGATTAATATATTAATTCAAAATTAATTAACATGATAATTAATTTAATAAATAAATTAATTCGGAATGAATTAATTTATTAAATTAAATCAATTACATAATTATATTAATTAAAAGAGAATTAATATAAATCTTTTGACAACTCAAATCTTTTTCTTGAACCACTGAAAGTAATAAAGAATTACCATCGAATTTTCGTTGACGCTCGATGCACGATCTGGTTCATGAGCGACTAACTCCAACGGCTTTTCTTTATTTTTGACTTTATGATTTGGTTCCTTTCTTCTCTTAACATAAATTTAATGATAAACAACCACTGTTTAATGTTGACACTCGATGTACTGTCTGGTTCATGAGTGACTAACCGCAATGACTGTTCTTCATATATTGACTTTAAAATCTGGTTCCTATTCTTTTCTTTTTCTTCTCTCTCTTAATTCTTCTGTACTGTCTCTGTCACTGTCGAAATCTCTGTCACTTTAAATGAATCCACTTCTTTAACGAATACTTCACTGAGGCTTGATCAGATGTCTGAACTTCTTTCAATGTAGAAATTCTTCAAGTCTGTAGATTGACCTTGATCGTTTTCTTCTGACAGATAATACAATCTGAGATTCCTTGTGACAGTCTATATAATATTTACTATTACAATCTTATTTAAGTTGAGTTGTATCCTCGAAATACAATTAGGCTACATCATATGCCTTTCAATAACCAATGACCTTTTTTGGTTAAAACATGTCACTTTTTTTCCAAAACTTTCAGGGGTAGTTTTGTTTAATAAAAAGAATAATAATGTAATTCAATTTTTGGTCTATCATTCTGTTTAATAAATAAAATAAATTATTACAATTAATAATAACAAATCAAATTCCTTTTTCAGGTAAAACATGTCACAATTTCAATTTTTATATAACTTTTGAATTTATTTCAAGTAAAATACATTACATTTGTAATTTTTCTTATAGAAATTCAGCATTTCTAAAAACACTACTGGTAAATCTATTTAATAAAATAAGATAATAGTATTATAGTTACTATTAAATGACCAATTATCTTTCAAGATCCTATAAAACATACCTATAATTAATGAATTTTCTCATATAATATGTCAAATATCAACATATATATATATATATATATATATATATATATATATAAATGTCAGCTCATAAAATTTTTGATATGTCCTTAATCAATATGAATAGACTAAAATATATTCCCTCCATCCCACTTTAAGTTGCACATTTAACTTTTAATGGTCAAATTTTTTGAACTTTGACTGAAATTTACATATATTATATAACTGAAAATTATTACAAAACATATCAATGAAAAATATATTTAATTTACTTGAAAATGTATTTTTTAGATTTTCAAAATTATAAATATATAAATTTTAAATTTCAGTTAAAGTTTAGTAAATTTGTCCGTTGAAAAGTCAAATAAGAGGGAGTAGATTTTAATCAAATAAAGAAGTTAAATATATATTTTTAGTAATCTTTAAAATGTTTTCATGAAGAAGTTGTGCTTGATCTTAGAGATAGAAAAATCTTAACAGGTCAAATGGTTATACTTGTCACATATTGTTGTATTTCTGAATGGAACTGTGGCAAAAGAGGTTTTGTAGCTAAAATATAAAGTACTTTATTGAAAGTACATATTCCATAAGCAGCATATTCTATATTCTTCTTTTTGTATTTTCTTGTGTTACTCACATTTAAGATCCATAATCTATTATATAGATTCACCAAATATATAGGTTACATATTTCTTGACTTGAGTTTAGAGAGCACATATGTTTAAATTGATTATTAAAAAATATAAATGATATTGAAGAATATAAATATGTGTTTCCTATAATTATTCTAGCTACAAAAAAATTATCCCAGAATTTGTATTCAACACATGAACAAATATATTAACATGAGTATTCATTAAAATGAAAAGCTACATGCTTCTATTTTGGAGCAAACAACATCAATAATTAACGAACATTAACTTTTTCTCAATCTAATAATTTGAATCACCAAATATAAAGACTTCGTAGTTGTACAAATACCAAAAGTTATGGTTAATTTAAGAAAGCGATAAGGATGCTCACTGGAATGTGGTATAATCACAAAGAAGCATAAAGACTCATTTTTGTAGTAGATTTGTTTATTGGCCTTGCAACAGGTCGTCATAAATAGACCTGGCAAAATGGGTGTGGATCCGAAAAACCGAACCGAAATATGTGGAACCGAATCCGAAATTGGATCCGAAATAGATTATCCGAAATTGTATCCGAAATCGAAACAATCCGAATCCGAACCGAAACCGGTTCAATTTAATCAAATCCGATAACGATCCGAAAACCGATTTGACCCGATCCAAAAATTAACCGAACCTTAAATTTAACCAAAAATTATCCGAAATACTGTATCCAATGATGACCATGTATCCGATTATAATCAGAACCGATCAAATCCGAATAAAAATTTACCCGAACCGAATATGACTTGAATTCGATGTAAATCCGAAACTAAAAATAACTGAATCGAAAAATATCCGATAAAATAATTTTATATAGATTAATATTTTCTTGACCTTTATTTGTTTAGTTTTGTCAATTTTTATATTTTCTGATTTGCTATATATTTATTATTGTCATTGAATATTGCTTACGATATTTTGATTATAATAATATTTTAATTCAATTTGCAATTATAAATAAATAAATTCTGCATATTCTGGGTAGAAATTAAAGTGCATTCACTTATATAGCGCTTATTGAAGCGCTGTCTAAGTGAGTGCATTCACTTCCATAGTGCTAATGGAAGCGTTATATAAGTGATGTATCTAATTTCGACATATTCGATCTTATTTAATAAATTTTGACACATGTATTTTTTTAAAATATTTTTTATTTTTTGAAAATTTGGAAATATCACTAAATTAGATATATCTTGACATCCGTACGGTTGGATCGTCGAGAAATAATTGAAAAAAAAGAAAATCAACAAACCGTGACAAAACAATAGTTACGAGTATTAGTCAATTCGGTAGTTGACTACTACTCCAACCAAATTAATATTTTATTTTTTGAAAATCTGCGTATATCACTATATTAGATATATCTTGACATCCGTACGGTTGGATCGTCGAGAAATAATTTTTAAAAAATAGAAAAAACAATCCGTGACAAAGCACTAGTTACGAGTACTAGTCAATGCTGTAGTTGACTACAATGTTCTCCAAAAAAATTAATTTTTTATTTTACAAAAATTTGGGAATGTCACTAGATTAGATATATCTTGAGATCCGTAGGGTTGGATCATCGAGAAATAATGTTTAAAAAATAGAATCAACAATCCGTGACAAAGCACTAGTTACGAGTACTAGTCAATTCGGTAGTTGACTACTAAGATCTCCAACCAAATTATTTTTTTATTTTTTGAAAATTTGAGAATATCACTAGATTTGATATATCTTGAGATCTGTACGGTTGGATCGTCGAGAAATAATTTTTAAAAAATAGAATCAACAATCCGTGACAAAGCACTAGTTACGAGTACTAGTCAATTCAGTAGTTGACTACTAAGATCTCCAACCAAATTAATTATTTCTTTTTTGAAAATTTGGGAATATCACTAGATTAGATATATCCTGAGATCTGTACGGTTGGATCGTCGAGAAATAATGTTTAAAAAATAGAATCAACAATCCGTAACAAAGCACTAGCTACGAGTACTAGTCAATTCGGTAGTTCACTAATAAGATCTCCAACCAAATTAATTTTTTATTTTTTGAAAATTTGGGAATGTCACTAGATTAGATATATCTTGAGATCCGTACGGTTGGATCATTGAGAAATAATATTTAAAAAATAGAATCAACAATCCGCGACAAAACATTAGTTACTAGTAATAGTCAATTCGGTAGTTGACTACTAAGATCTACAACCAAATTAATTTTGTAGTTTTTGAAAATTTGGTAATATCAATAGATTAGATATATCTTGAGATCCGTACGGTTGGATCGTCGAGAAATAATTTTTAAAAAATAGAATCAACAATCCGTGACAAAGCACTAGTTACGAGTACTAGTCAATTCGGTAGTTGACTACTAAGATCTCCAACCACTTTAATTTTTTATTTTTTGAAAATTTGAGAATATCACTAGATTTGATATATCTTGAGATCCGTACGGTTGAATCGTCGAGAAATAATTTTTAAAAAATAGAATCAACAATCCGTGACAAAGCACTAGTTACGAGTACTAGTCAATTCAGTAGTTGACTACTAAGATCTCCAACCAAATTAATTATTTATTTTTTGAAAATTTGGGAATATCACTAGATTAGATATATCCTGAGATCCGTACGGTTGGATCATCGAGAAATAATGTTTAAAAAATAGAATCAACAATACGTAACAAAGCACTAGCTACGAGTACTAGTCAATTCGGTAGTTCACTACTAAGATCTCCAACCAAATTAATTTTTTATTTTTTGAAAATTTGGGAATGTCACTAGATTAGATATATCTTGAGATCCGTACGGTTGGATCATCGAGAAATAATATTAAAAAAATAGAATCAACAATCCGCGTCAAAACATTAGTTACTAGTAATAGTCAATTCGGTAGTTGACTACTAAGATCTACAACCAAATTAATTTTTTAGTTTTTGAAAATTTGGTAATATCACTAGATTAGATATATCTTGAAATCCGTACGGTTGGATCGTCGAAAAATAATTTTTAAAAAATAGAATCAACAATCCGTGACAAAGCACTAGTTACGAGTACTAGTCAATTCGGTAGTTGACTACTAAGATCTCCAACAAAATTAATTTTTTATTTTTTGAAAATTTAAGAATATCACCAGATTTGATATATCATGAGATCCATACGGTTGGATCGTCGAGAAATAATTTTTAAAAAATAGAATCAACAATCCGTGACAAAGCACTAGTTACGAGTACTAGTCAATTCAGTAGTTGACTACTAAGATCTCCAACCAAATTAATTATTTCTTTTTTGAAAATTTGGGAATATCTCAAGATTAGATATATCCTGAGATTCGTATGGTTGGATCGTCGAGAAATAATGTTTAAAAATAGAATCAACAATCCGTAACAATGCACTACCTACGAGTACTAGTCAATTCGGTAGTTGACTACTAAGATCTCCAAAAATTAATTTTTTATTTTTTGAAAATTTGGGAATGTCACTAGATTAGATATATCTTGAGATCCGTACGGTTGGATCATCGAGAAATAATATTTAAAAAATAGAGTCAACAATCCGCGACAAAACATTAGTTACTATTAATAGTCAATTCGGTAGTTGACTACTAAGATCTACAACCAAATTAATTTTTTAGTTTTTGAAAATTTGGTAATATCACTAGATTAGATATATCTTGAGATCCATATGGTTGTATCGTCGAGAAATAATTTTTAAAAAATAGAATCAACAATCCGTGACAAAGCACTAGTTACGAGTACTAGTCAATTCGGTACTTGACTACTAAGATCTGCAACCAAATTAATTTTTTATTTTTTGAAAATTTGAGAATATCACTAGATTTGACATATCTTGAGATCCGTACAGTTGGATCGTCGAGAAATAATTTTTAAAAAATAGAATCAACAATCCGTGACAAAGCACTAGTTACGAGTACTAGTCAATTCAGTAGTTGACTACTAAGATCTCCAACCAAATTAATTATTTCTTTTTTGAAAATTTGGGAATATCACTAGATTAGATGTATCCTGATATCCGTACGGTTGGATCGTCGAGAAATAATGTTTAAAAAATAGAATCAACAATCCGTAACAAAGCACTAGCTACGAGTACTAGTCAATTCGGTAGTTGACTACTAAGATCTCCAACCAAATTAATTTTTTATTTTTTGAAAATTTGGAATGTCTCTAGATTAGATATATCTTGAGATCCGTACGGTTGGATTATCGAGAAATAATATTTAAAAAATAGAATCAGCAATCCGCGACAAAACATTAGTTACTAGTAATAGTCAATTCGGTAGTTGACTACTAAGATCTACAACCAAATTAATTTTTTATTTTTTAAAAATTTGGGAATATCACTAGATTAGATATATCTTGAGATCCGTACGGTTGGATCGTCGAAAATTATTTTTAAAAAATAGAAACAACAATCCGTGACAATGCACTAGTTACGAGTACTAGTCAATTCGGTAGTTGACTACTAAGATATCCAACCAAATTAATTTTTTATTTTTTGAAAATTATGGTATATCACTAAATTAGATATATCTTGAGATCCGTACGGTTGGATCGTCGAGATATATTTTTTAAAAACATAGAATCAACAATCTGTGACAAAGCACTAGTTACGAGTACTAGTCAATTCGGTAGTTGACTACTAAGATCTCCAACCAAATTAATTTTTGAAAATTTGGAATATCACTAGATTTGATATATCTTGAGATCCGTACGATTGGATCGTCGAGAAATAATTCTTAAAATAGAATAACAATCCGTGACAAAACACTAGTTACGAGTACTAGTCAATTCGGTAGTTGACTACTAAGATCTCCAACCAAATTAATTTTTTTATTTTATGAAAATTTGGGAATATTAGTAGATTTGATATATCTTGAGATCCGTACGGTTGGATCGTCGAGAAATAATTTTTAAAAAATAGAATAACAATCCGTGACAAAACATCAGTTACGAGTACTATTTAATTCGGTAGTTGACTACTAAGATTTCCAACCAAATTAATTAATTTATTTTTGAAAATTTACGAATATCACTAAATTAGATATATTTTGACATCCGACAGTTGGATCGTCGAACGTTCAAAGATGAACGTCGAGTATTTTATAGAATTCTGAAGTAGTGTTTTTTATATGTGTAGATTCGAAGAGCGTAGACTTAAGGGATAAAGGAAAGGCAAAGGCTGAGAGTTTTTGAGCTAAGTGACCAGCGTGGAAATATTTGGTTAAGGCAAGTAACTCGAACCTTTTATTTCAGTTCAGGTTCTTTCAATTATACATGAATTGTTGTTTAAATTCTCATAATTTCTTGTCGTTTCCTTCAAGTTAATTGTAGAATCCCTTGCACTACAGTGTTTAAACCATATTAATTATTCATCGTTTAAATTCTCATAACTTAATGTTGTTTCTCTCTAGAAATTGTTGAATCCTTTGCAGTACACTGTTTAAACTCCATTAACTATTGCTTAATCCTTAATACCTTCTTGTTTACCCTTATAGACTGCTGTTTAAACTATTGTACTTCCTTGCTTATTTTAATTCTCGTTGAACTGTAAACCCTGTTTTATGGCATACCTTTTTGTACTAGCTTGAACCCTATTTCATATCTATTTCCTTAATCCACACTAGCCTAATTATACCTCACAACCCTTGAATTAAACTCTAAATCCCTAACCTTCGTTATGTTCTTAATTAATCATTGACCCTTATTGCTTATATTCCTATTTTCCCCTTAGCCATACCATATTCGATACCACCTTGTATTATGCCTCTAAAATGACAAGAGCTTGATAAACCTTTATTTTTAAATACTTGTGAATCACACTTGAACCCTACCTTGCGAACCTTATACAATTAAATTGGATTGCTTTACTTTTAGTCACTTATTCTTGAAATTAAACAGAATAATCCCCTGCTCTGAATTATTGCATAAGAATTCCATTCATCGAAACTTGCTTTACTTTATGGACATTTAATTAATTATTTTAAATTAGCGTAAGAGGCTAGGGTGGTCCTAGTCCAGCTCTTTAATTTGGCGTAAGAGGCTAGGGTGGTCCTAGTCCAGCAATAGAGGCCAATGTGTTGCCTAATTGGGAACCCAATTTTCAAAGTCCAGAGGGACCTAGTGTCCGGTATGGGGACATTACGTGGCTGATCACCCGTATTGTCCGATTTTAATAAAAAGCTTAACTTAATTAAAATGTTTTAAAGGTGGGAAACTCGATATAAAAAGAGAAATTCATTTCTCTCTCTCTCTCCCTATTTTGGAATGAATTACAAATTTCCAAAATTTTGGAAAAGCTCAAAGAATGATTCTTGTATCATTGTATCCGTACTCCTGTTGTTGATTTTATTTTTGGCATCTATATTGTTACTTGCTGAGCATTTGGCTCACTTATTGTTGTTTATAACCCTTTTTCAGTTAAGGAAGAAAAGGATACGTCGTAGGAGCGATATCAGGAGAAGAACTTGTGGTGGACTATAGACAGACTAGTTTGGCTCTAGTAAAAGGTTGGACTTTGGATAACAATCCAGATGTTTAAATTAGTGCCTGCTAGTTGTATTTATATTTGTCGTGTGTATGTATCTTTTAATTAAGGATTTAGTATTGTAATTGTAATAACTTAGTTAGTAGTTGCTTGTTTCATACCACTACCTGTTAGAGATCCGGGTTAGTAGTGGGGTGTTGTATTATGATTTAATGTCTGGTTATCAGCTTGTATGTATTTAATTTTGGTTGGTAAGGCATAGTAGTATGGTTCACCTGATCGGTTAGGACAGGTTGAACAGATGTTATGTTTTCTTAATTAGTTGGAACTGCAATTATTTTCTTTTTATGAAATTGGTTGGTTCTAAATACAGGTGGATAGTCCATATTACGAATACTTCATGCCGAAATTTTAAAAAAATTCCCCTGTATCAAATTCTATTTTATTTAATTAAATCCAATAATTTATTATAAAAGTATATTTTTAGTATTGGGAAGTCGGGGCGTTACAGTTTTCCTTTAAGAAGAGAAAACCGACAATGAAGGTAGAATGAATTCATATTTTTCCAATTGTAGATAAACAAGAATCTCTCAAGAATGACTGAAAGTCTGTTGTACATTTTAAAATTATACAAAATCGGACATAGGCTACACAGTTGGTAAACTGATAGATGCACGAGTCAAATCAAAATTGGTCTCTTGAAAGTGATTGCAATGAGGCTAAGGTGTTTGAGATATACTTGCGAGTTTGGGTTGCATTACAAACGATATCTAATTGTACTATGTGGGTATAGTATGGATGTTAGATGTTTGACTTTAATAACAAAAAAGTTATTAGCGAATATATAGTTCACATCAATGAAAGCAGTCGTGTCATGGAAATTCTAAAAGGACGATTATAAGTAGCTTGATTCATGATGGAATACGAGTCTATTGCATAATGTATATGCATGTAAAGGCTTATATAGTAGTCACTTTTGTAAAGGATAATCCAAAATGACAAGAAATAGTGTCTTCCCTATGCATTTATTGTGTAATTAATTTGCAAATTGGGAGATCACATAGTCGTATGTGTGATGGTATGTCTCACCTTCATGACGGGGACATAATACCATTAAACAACTAATCTCCATGAGAATTATGAAGATCGACTCTGTAAAGTAAAGTCAAATGTTGTGGATCCATTAATCATATGGTTAAACTAGGATAATCTGGTTAAACCAGGAGAATCTGATTATACCCAGAGATAGTTGTAAGAGCCTTAAACCTATTGCTTAATGGCGTAATGGTGGACACCCAACCTTGTTGATTGGAGATCCCAAGAACTTGGTTCAATGGACCAACTAAATCAAGATGACCAAATCACTGTGGGGGTAACCCCTGACTTGTTCCAATTATGAGTTTACAGTGAGACCTGTAAGGTATGAGGTTAAGCCCTATACTTTTAATGATCATTGATGAATACATGGAATTAAAGTTACACTAAAAGGTATATAACGAGATAATTCGAAAACATGTTTCGACTTAAGTTGATACTTATCCTTTTAAAAAGTGTTAATTGATTAATCTCGAATATTCTGACTATTTATAGATCGCCGAGCTGACCCGGGACACACTACCACTACCCCTACTCGTACTCGATTACCAGGCAAGTTTTAAATCCTTTTTAAAGGCTGTTGTTGTGAATATATATATATGATTTGATTTTGTGTTACATATGCCATAGCATGCATGCCTACTTTCAAGATATATTGTGATACCTGTTCCTTGAATTATTGTTGGCTTATAAGCTAGATATTGAATAATCAGTTATAAGTCGGTTGTTGATAAGTCCCTTAGAGAAGGGCATATATATCGTATTCATTGAATATAGACCGGGAGTCAGTACTTCTTGATACATCGTAATTACTTTCGAGGGAAATATTTAAGTAAATAATTTTCCATTATTTGGTTGATGAATATTATTTTGAATATTCGTCCGAGATTATTTAATTCACGATCATTACTTCAAATATTTATTTGAACATTATCTATTCAATGAATATTATTTTTCAATATTCATTCAAAGTCGACTCATTTATCGAATATTATTTCGAATATTCCTTTAAAGCTTGGATTTCTAAATGAATATTATTTTGCTATTCATTTAGAATATTATTCATTAAATGAATATTACTTTGTGAATATTCATTTAAGTTCCTATTTACTTAATGAATATTATTTTAAATATTCATCTGATGTTCTATTTATTTATCGAATATTATTTTAATATTCCTTTCAAGTCTTATTACTTAAATGAATATTATTTTGAATATTCATTTAAATATTTAATTATTCAATAAATATTTTCTCCTTATTTATTCGAGAAGTATTATAAGAAATACTTCGATTTAAATATTCGTTCGTAGTTATAAGTCTTCTGTAACTGTTTCTGATGCTCTGAAAGGACTTCAAATATTATCGTCGACCTTCGATTATTATAAAATTTCTTCGGAGTCGGATTATTATTAATATTATATCAAGAAAGGTTCTCAAAATCTCGTTCTTCCTTCGAATCTATCTTCCAAATAATAAGGGAACCTTACTTGAGAAATGTTATTTATCTTGTTGACTTCCCGGTCATAAATCTTTCGAAAAGTATTCTTTTCACTCGCAACTTGAATTGCTATCTATTGCATCTGTGTACCCTCTCATCATTCGAAGGGTAAGATTATTGGAACAAGATGGTATCCTCTAACAAGCAGCAGCTTGGGAGATATGATGTTGAATTTTCCTTTCCAACTAGATACGACTACTTTGTGGAGTCTTATCAACAAGTATAATACTTGAGGAAAGGGGGACGAACTTTATGTTCAGAGTCATGAACTTCTTTACGAACTTGGAGTCGTGTAAGAGGCCGAGTAGCGCCGGTCCATCCCATTGGCCCAACCGTTGGCCGGGGAGATCTAACAGGGCGGTAGACAAGTAAATCTGTCAGCTCTTCCTTCTACCGGTAGTAAATCTAAATTGAGCTGTACAATCTACGACTGATCATCGTAAGGATTGGAACAGCGGGCGCGATGAATACTCCGGCATTAGTTCATCATTCAGATTCATTTATTTTCTGCAACATTATCATTGTTTGCAGTACTGGAGAAGTATTCATAAATATATATGTTTTGAGTTACCTGGTAACTTCATCAAATATTTACCTTATACTGGTATTATCTTCGCTAATGCATGGCATATGGTTTCAAAGATGTTTGAACTGCTGTATATATATATATATATATATATATATATATATATATACTATTCAGTATATATATATATATCATCACTATTCAGTTATATTGTTGTTAGTGGGCTATTGCTCACCCTTGCTTATTTATTATGTCACAACAACAGCTAGGACAGATGGCTCGCGTCAGGCGCACTCGGCGCAAGCAGGTTACCCAACCCACCGGACTCCCCGCTGATATGGTAGCTGCCATTGCTGAGCTAGCATAGATAGACAACTTTTGCTTCCAGCTTAACTATATGTATAATTAATGTTAATCAACGACAAAACTTTTAAACTTATGATGCTATCCTTTTTGGCTTGTAATAACTTTTATTCGTAAACCCCTTTTTGTAAGACTTATTTCAATTTCATCTCTGGGACTATAACTGTGTGTGTGTGTGAGTGGATATTATTGTGGGGTCACAGCATGCTACTTATTGATTTTGGACTCAATTCAAGTATTATGTATAAATTATGAGACCGTAACGACCCAATCCCCGACCCCGGATCTGGGGGTGTTACAATATTGCTCAAGTAAATCTTATTATAGTGTCTTTAGTAATTTTGATTATGAGATACAATGATGAAAGGGATGTTGTGCATTTGATGGCTTGGATGTTAAAGGGTACCAAATGCCAAGGTTTGGTGTTCCCTTGAGATATCTGAAAATCCTTTTAATAGCTATTAAATGAGATTCTCTAGGATTAGCTTGGAATCTAGCACATAAACATGTAGCAAACATAATATCAGGTCTACTAGCTATTAAACGTAGAAGAGAGCCAACCATTCCTCTATAGCTTGAAATGTCCACTTTCTTTTCCTTAATAAATCTTTAAAACCTTCAGATTACTTCTAATTGACTGATGAATAAACCTTCTAATTGACTGATGAATAAACCTGCTTCTAAATGATATATGTCCGAAACTAGTTAACCATATTTTGACCTTAAAACTATATATCATTGATATGACCAGATCATTGTCTTAAGGACTTAACGACCATTCATGATATTCTTTAACTTGTAAACTAAGCTAATTGACCTAAAACTTGAACCAACTTTACACTTTTGACACAAAACCCTGAATCCCTATAATCATACCCTGATTAATATTTAGAATACCTTTGTGACTTTTCTTGATTTCTCGGACTTACAGACCTTAGTCCCTTGGAAATCAGAATACTTGATCAAATCCCTCAACTTTTATCATTGAAAATCAAAATGTTTTATAAGTTAAAATATTTTCAAATATGAAGGCTTTTATAAGCTTTACTGTTTTTAAAGTTATGTTTTATAATTTAGCAAAAAAAAGTTATGTTTTATAAAATGTTTAGACACGAGGCCCCTCGGACATGATCCTTTCATTAGGATAGCTTGGGTTCCCAAAAGTCAACACATTGGCCTATAAAAGGTGCTAGACTAGTCCCCCTAGAACTACAGCCCAAAAAGAAAACATGTTGGACCAACATGTTGGAACTCCGTCAAATGGTTTCCTAAAGATTGGAGAGGTGTAAGAGGCCAGGTGATGCCGGTCCAACATGTTTTCTTTTTGTGCTGTAGTTCTAGTGGGACTAGTCTAGCACCTTTTATAGGCCAATGTGTTGACTCTTGGGAACCCAAGCTATCCTAATGAAAGGATCATGTCCAGAGGGACCTCGTGTCCAGTATGGGGACTTTACGTGGCTGATCACCCGTACTGTCCGTTGTCGTGTAAAAACTCCTATTAGCTTTAAAAATGATTTAAAAGATAAATACTTTGAACTGAAAATAGTTTACCGTTTGAAATTGCAAATGTTTTAAATATGTTCTGCTATTTATTGTTAGTCTATTATTGTTGGAAGCCAGCTTTATTCTTGTTTTACCAGTTGCTCATTTCATTTACTTGCCGAGCGTTTGGCTCATTATTATTTTGTTTCTAACCCTTTTACAGTAACTCGAGAAAATGGTTCATACCAGACATTAATTAGCAAAAAAAAAATGGTTAATACCAGACAGAATACTAGAAATAGCACTATCTATGGCACTAGATCTGTAGTTTTTGGCTTGCCAGCCAAGGTAGATGCATAATCAGCCTAGAGGAGATATGAGAGCTAGTTGTGAGAACTTTTGAACCAAGGGTTGTAATAATATTTTGAATGTGGTATGTAATAATAATTTACTTAGTCATTGGCTTGTTTGTTTCATACCATTACCTGTGAAAGATTCAGGTGAGTAGTGTTGGGGTTAGTCAGCATGCTATATCTATATTTTTTTATTTTTAGGTTGTATGTATCTAGTGTGGTAATGACTCCCCGATCTAGACCCCAGATTGGGAGAGCGTCACATAAATACTATGTGTTAGTGTTGTGTATTGATTGGATTCTACTCTATGAGAGGATTCCAACACATATTTACACGCTCAAAATGGATAAAGGATGAATGAGAACTGAAGTTACAAAGTACAACACTTTAAAGTGGTATATTAGAAATATACCACATCGAGAGTAGTACAAACCTATACCTTGATTTTATTATAAATACTTTGTTCCACAAAGAAAAGTAATAAGTCCTTTCAAGTCTCTCTTTATAAATAAAAAGTCTTAGGGCATCAATTTTTTTAGTTGTGAAAATTATAGCCACCTCTATAATTTCACTCTCTTTAGTTTTAAACTTTCAAATTATTCCGATGATAGTTTCGGTCTCGACTCATGTTCTCTTTAGTTTTAAACTTTCAAATTATTCCGATGATAGTTTCGATCTCGATTCATGTTCACGGAGAGTATCGTCGATTTATTGACTATACTGTATCTCATTTTATCCTGGGAGACAGTTCGCTAAGCACAGACGGTTAGGGACGAAACTACTTTAAGGAGACAAGTTTTCTGGACTCGAGACTAAATATCTATTTATTTTTTTCAAACCCTTCTCTTTAGACTTTATAATTAATTTTGTACTTATATATATTGTTATATGAATTAATTGTTTCTTGTTATTCTAATTATATATTGACAACACCATCACCTGGGAACACAGTTCATTTCACTGGTTCAACACATTCCAGAGATAAGTAAATCAAAAGAAAACTAACAAAGCCACAAACTCGAAATGACATCATTGGAAGGAATGATTGAACAGTGACAAGTGACGAATACAGTAAGCCAGTGTTTACGCGGGGTGTGTACTAGTAGAGGCCTAGAGAGAGGACAAATAATGGTTGAACTTGCGCCTCCATTTCAAATTGGATACAACATCAAAGTGAATATTTATTGGGATCAAAAATGCACAAGCAGTGACAAATGTGGATCTAAAGTTCATCGATCACCTGCCCTCCCCCTAAACTAAATAAATATACCAGCAAATTATTCTTTATCTGATGAATTTGTTTGTTCACTTGATACGTTGCAAAATCAGTCACCAAAATAAACTTTGGTGTGAATGATAAAAGTAAAACTATTTAGGTTGAATGAACTTTCAATTGAATTAGTGAGAAACCTAAACATATTATATATTATTTCATATTGATTCAATTCACTCCCAACCAGCAGCCTATCAAACTACCTTCATTCCATGCTCCACTCGCTTAAAAATTGATACCCCAATAGTGCAATAATTATCAATACACATGCAACAACCGAGCAAAATTAAAATTCAAGACATCCAATATAGTGATAAGGTGTTCTTTCGTGACCCTACTTGCGTAATAGTAGGCAAAATCAGAATTTCACTAATAGCAAAATAGGCATCCCACAGAAAAAAATAAGACCAACCTGCACTACCATATTGACCACAGGGTACAACACGAGATTATAGTGAAACCAATTAGATACCAGAGGTCAATAAAACCTAGTAAAGGATTATTAATCTGTAGGAATCATAAAATACAAACCAGGTTACAACTAAATTAAAAAACCGAAGTGTCTGTATGAAACTCCTCATTTTCCGCAGAAATTCTACACAATCGAGGAGCTGAGATGAAAAAAGAAACGGAAAGTAATGCCTTCCTTTGAAGAAAACACTAGGATGCAGCTTAAAAGCTCTTACTCCTGAAACAAGGTACTATAGCTGTAAGATCTAACAAGAACGAAAGAGAAGGAGAGAACTTTAGATAACAATATACAAGTTAAATAGCAAATTAAAGGGAAAAAATTAATCCGAAACCATGGCTGCATCTTATAAGAAAACCATATTAGGAACCATATTTTGAAAGAAGACCATATACTGATTACCTCAGTATATAACTCCTCCAGGATTTGCAAAAACGTGCCTGATTAGGAGGATGCTCAAGAGCCAAGAGTTGCATAATACCTTAATTAGCAAAGAGTAACATAATGTCTGTTCTTTCTCAACCAAATCAACAACTATAGTATGCCAAGTTCAGTTTAATAGTTCACGTGATTTTCCTTGTTGCATAAGTCTAATCTGTAATTGAAATTCACAGGGTTATACATGGTCCGCTAATCAGCTATCAGGTTTAGGAAAAGACGAGAACACCTAGGACCCAATAAAAAGTACACATTCTTTATTTGAGTAATAAAGTCCATATAAGGAAGTAGACACTGCTTTTAAAAAAAAAATTAAAATGAATATTCACTTCTTTTACATGTACAAGCCAAGTCCCCCGTACATGTGTGTAATTTTGGATCCATATCCAATCATCCAAATTTTTTTGGGACCAAGATTCCGCATCCCCAACAGAGTCCGGGCAACATAGATTAAAAGAAGTATCTTAGTTCAAATAAAAATCAACATCCAGTATATCATAAGGTTCAATTTTTAGCTTGAGATAAATTACGACAGAACTGAGTATCTAGGACCTGTTATCACTTTCAAAACTTAACTCGAGTAATTTTGAAATTCAAAATAAATGTGATTAGTTCAAAATTCCACAATACTTTGAAAGCTTACAACTAAATAACACATATTTCACAATATTAAAAAGTGTTTTGACAAAATCAAAATTATTCATTCAGCATTTTAAAATGAGAGCTCATAAAATCATAGCAATGATATCGTGATCTTAGACGATAACCTAAGTATTGACAAAATAAAATAAAAAACTATTTCTCTAAAATTAAATGTTCAAGGACCCTACATGCAAGTACTTAAAACCTAACCACTCTCTGACATCTCAGCTACCTCCATCAGCAGGTCAAAGCGTTGCCTCAAATCATAAAATTAAGCATAAAATTACAAAAAATTCTCCCCCCCCTCTTCCCTTAAGGCCTTAACATACACAAAATAAATAACAATTTTAGTTAGTGCTATTTCTTTTTTCACAGAGCAAACCCCCCAAATTAGAACTATACAATATGCATAGAAAGAAAGCTCTTTTTATAGTTTTCAATGAATTACTCTGATGGAAAATGAATGTAAACATAATGGAGGTATTTTATACATTTTATTTGTAAGTTTGAATATATATAGTGTAGTAAACTTGAAGTAGTTTACTTACATATTCTAGATGTGGGGCTAAGAGTTTATTATCTCATATGCGGCTTTTTTATTATGTAAAAACTTTCCGAATATCTCAATAGAATTTTATCCACAGAGCTTTAGCAAAACATCCCTATGCTAAGGCTTTTAATAAGACGTTTAACCTAAGGACTTTGTCAAAACACTCAAACAGTTACAACAAATAACCGCGATAGGAGCTCGTACAACTCTTCCATCTATCAGGAAGCAAAAGAATGCATTTTAGAAAAAAATACAAAGGCAAAGAAAATAAATTCTAGATATCATTTATAATGAAGGCACTAAACCCAAAATAACTAAGCAAACCAGAAAATACTAACGGGATATACACATAAGATGAATAGAATAACTTTGTTACTTGACATTATGTCTTAATAAAATACAGAACCAAACTAAATGACTCTAAAAAGCATATGACACTCCAATATACTAAGATGAGGAAGAAACATGATTATCCTCAATGCCAAGTGCTCTAATCCCAAGGCAAAGAAAATAAATTCTAAATATCATTTATAATGAAGGCACTAAACCCAAAATAACTAAGCAAACCAGAAAATACTAACGGGATATACACATAAGATGAATAGAATAGCTTTGTTACTTGACATTATGTCTTAATAAAATACAGAACCAAACTAAATGACTCTAAAAAGCATATGACACTCCAATATACTAAAATGAGGAAGAAACATGATTATCCTCAATGCCAAGTGCTGTAATCCAAAGGCAAAGAAAATAAATTCTAGATATCATTTATAATGAAGGCACTAAACCCAAAATAACTAAGCAAACCAGAAAATACTAACGGGATATACACATAAGATGAATAGAATAGCTTTGTTACTTGACATTATGTCTTAATAAAATACAGAACCAAACTGAATGACTCTAAAAAGCATATGACACTCCAATATACTAAGATGAGGAAGAAACATGATTATCCTCATTGCCAAGTGCTGTCGTTTCAAATATAATGTGTCCTCTCAAGTAATATAATAATTTAAAGGAGTAATAGCAATCATATCTTAAACATACATATATACAAGGCATAGGCACTTGAATAATCATCCTGAATCATATCTTAAACATACATATATACAAGGCATGGGCACTTGAATAATCATCCTAAACAGATTACGCAGCTAATTTTCGGCATAACTGAGAATAATACTTATATAAACCAAGCGCATGACCCTTGTTCCATAATTCAGATAAAAGTAACGCAACGAATCACGGCTCAACAGCACTACGGACAATTTTATCAAACATCTCATTAAGAACCAATAATCTTGGTAGCAGAGCAACAGCCCTAAATAACAAAAGGTTGGAATCCTATTATAAATAACTGAATGCATATATACCAATTCCCAAACTCATTTAGTCAAACTAATTAAAATAATTAAAGAAAAGAAAACAACCTTGGTTGAATTTGAAGGATGAGAAAGGAGGTGTTCCAGGTTGGGTGTTGGCCATATTTATCATAATTTGAAAAGAAATGGTCCCAAATATCACAGCTAAAAAACTTGGCCCTAAATATCATTCCAAAACACAGTTGCGTGTAGCATTTTGGTCTTTTGGAGTAGAAGTGCGCACTTCTACTCTATAGGCACAGTTGCGTGTAACATTACCCAGGACGCTACTTTAGACTATGTTTTGGGGAGGGGAAACGCTAATTAATAGTGTGTTAGGGGGGGGGGAATCGCCACATAGTGTGGCGTTTTGCTTTGGTCTGTTTCTTTCTTCTTCTTTTTTTTGTTTTTTTTTGTTTTGTTCTTTTTTGTTTTCTCCTAAATATATATTTGGGAAAAAATATTAAAAAATGTATTTAAAAATAGTCAATTAAAATATAAATTTATTTTTTTCTAAAGTTCGTATGCCGTTTATTCGTCGTTCTGAATATTTCTAAACCTAAAATGGAACTATTGAACCCTAAAGGTTAACTGTTGAAACCCAAGGCAATTTTGATAAAATTTAAAAATTTTAATTTAAAAATTGAATCCGGCGGCCTGGATAAGTTAGGGTTTAGGGTCTAGGGTTTAGGGTTGTAAACAACCCCAAACCCCAAACCCTAAACCCTAAGTTCGCCACATAGTGTGGCGTTTTGCTTTGGTCTGTTTCTTTCTTCTTCTTTTTTTTGTTTTTTTTTTGTTTTTTGTTTTTTTGTTCTTTTTTGTTTTCTCCTAAATATATATTTGGGAAAAAATATTAAAAAATGTATTTAAAAATAGTCAATTAAAATATAAATTTATTTTTTTCTAAAGTTCGTATGCCGTTTATTCGTCGTTCTGAATATTTCTAAACCCAAAATGGAACTATTGAACCCTAAAGGTTAACTGTTGAAACCCAAGGCAATTTTGATAAAATTTAAAAATTTTAATTTAAAAATTGAATCCGGCGGCCTGATTTTTAAACGCGTAAAAAATCAGGATAAGTTAGGGTTTAGGGTCTAGGGTTTAGGGTTTTACCCGTTTAAAAAATAGGATAAGTTAGGGTTTAGGGTCTAGGGTTTAGGGTTGTAAACAACCCTGAACCCTATGTTCGTATACGGTTTATTCGTCGTTCCGAATATTTTTAAAACCCAAAATGGAAACATTGAACCCCAAAAGTTAATTGTTGAACCCCTAAATTTAATTAAAATTGTTTTTTTAATTAAAAAAAAATTTTAATTGAAAATTAAAAAAAACACCAAAACGCCACATAAAATGGCATTTGAACTGAAAACATAGCATGGTCTAGCGTTTACACACAAACAAAACAAAAAAAAAAGCATTCACCATAATGCTAAACGCATTGGCATTTTGGAAAATAAAAAGAAAAAATATTGAAACGCTATATTATAATGTGTTTTGTAGTGATATTTGGGGCCAACTTTTTGAGCTGTGATATATGGGGCCATTTGCTTTCAAATTGTGATATTGAGGGCCTTTATTCTTCCAGGTTGGAGACCCTACTATCCAGGGCTTCAAATTCCTGCTTTAACTGCAAAACACCCAATGTATAAGTACACAATATATGTGAGAGGGGGAGAGAGAGAGAGAGAGAGAGAGAGAGAGGGAGAGAGAGAGAGAGATTACAGTGGAAGAGAGAATCTGACGATGTAGCCATAAATCTCTGAAGACGAAGTTACATGGCAGCTAGCGCAGATCCGAACCCTAAAGTGAACCAAAGCAACCTTGTTTTTCGCAGACTACTCTCAACTCTCCCCACTAATATATTTATTTAAAGTTTAAATTAGGACACCTCTTTACCAATAAACCCGAAAAAGAAGGTTTATTTTATGAAAGAATTTTTGGCCCTATCAAAAGTGGAATTTGCACTTGCAGCAATTATCAAAGTAATCGCGAGAAAAAAAAATATCGGAATTTGTGAACAATGCGGAATCGAGTTTTTTTTTTTGCTAAATTAAATTGTATTAAAAAGGAAAAAGAAGTACAAAGTCAGGGGACATATCCCGCGAGAAAACTACCAAAGCAAGACTAAAACAAGTTGCTTAATAGATCCAAAAGCTCAACAAACAACTAATACAGAAGAGGCAATAAGGTGTTGTCCTTCCTAAGTGCATTTTTGAAACATTTTCAAGAGTAAAGCTTTTCCCGTACCATTTGTTTTACCATTTGTTGCACCTGCTCTGTTGTTCTAACACGTCCTGTATTATGAATACGGTTGTTTCTTTCTTGCCAAATCATATGCATAGTCACTGCCAAGAACAAGTAAGACATTAATTTCTTCATTTCTGAGTGAGAATCGGTCACAACTCGACCATCCAAATAGCTATCCCAGTCCTTCAAAAAGCTATAACCAGAGGTAGACATTATTTTGTGCACAAAGCCAGACGAAGCGAACAGATGGACGTGAGTTTCAGTAGCATTGTTGCATAAGATACAAATAGAGTCAGAATTCATCCCAAACCTTATCATTCGCTCTTAGTCAGGAGCCTGTTTTTAAGAGCTAGCCAAAGTGTGAAGGAACACTTTGGTATGGCTACCTTATGCCAAAGAATATCAATCCAAGCAGGGCTAGTCTCACGGGCTCTGATGGAATTCCAGATAGTGGAAAGCGAGACAAGACACGCAGGTTGCCCATCCCAACATATAGCATCCTCCTGACCTATTGAAATGGTACTCACTAGGTCGCGTAGATCAGTCACCCATGAGTGGTTAGAGGATGGCAAAGACCACGCAGCATTGTGGATATATCGCTCAACTTTAGAAAGGCTGTTAGAATCCACTAGAGAGATGATAGTAGGAAGGAAATGTTTAATCAGAATATCCCCATTCACCCAGGGGTCATACCAGAAAGAAAATTGAGACTGATTGCCCACTTGATAGTTAATTCTCCTCAAAGCATCCAGTCTAGCATTTAAAATTTGTCTGACACACCACGAAGAACCAGACGGGATGTTCATGAACCAGAAAGGTTTGTTCTTAATAATGACGCTCTTGAACCAGTTAACCCAAAGAGAATCGCTAGCGGGCTGGATAATACGCCAAATATGAAACAAAAACGCTGGCCGACTCCATTCACATAAATCACGAAGACCTAAACCACCCTCAAACTTAGGGAGGCAACATTCCCGCCAAGAGACTTTAACCTGTTTACTGTTAGAAGCAGAGCCCCCCCACAGAAATTTTACAAACATTGACTGGAGATTTCTTAGCACTAACACAGGGAGAGGCAAGTGAACATACCAAAAACTTTGAATCCCAAACAACACCACTTTCAAAAGCTATAGTCTGCCTGCATGATTCAGAGTAATATTTGTCTAGAGATCAATCTTGCTTCTTATCTTCATGATTAGCGGGCTGCAATCTCTATGAGAGAGTTTGGTCGAGATAAGAGGTAATCCCAAGTAACGAATAGGCAGTGAGCCTAGTTGGAAACCAGTAGTTAGTAAAATATTACTTTGAACATCACTTTTCACATTCGCAAAGAAGCAAGAACTTTTACTTTTGTTAGGATGCAGCCCACAGATATTAGAGAACATGGTTACACCAGACATGAGGCAATCAATGGAAGCCTGATCTCCATAAGAGTATAGCATAACATCGTCAGCAAATATAAGATGAGTAATAGACAGAGGCTTAGCAAGCCAATGGTACTTGTACTATGGATTTGCAGAAGTGGAGTGATTTAAACACGAAGTGAGCACCTCCATAGCAATCACAAAAAGATAGGGAGAGATAGGGTCTCCCTGTCGAAGGCCAGATTTAGCTGCAAAAAACCCTTCAAGTGAACCATTCACCTTCACAGATATCATACATGTCTGAATACAAGTCATGATCCACTGAACAAACAACTGCGGGAAACCCATTCTGAGAAGGGCTTTTTCTAAAAACTGCCAATTAAGCATATCAAACGCCTTTTTAATATCAAGCTTGACGGCACATCGAGGCTTGCCAGAATTCAAATGATATTTAGCACACAAGGCTTGGGCCAGAAAAATGTTGTCACCAATAAGTCTTCCAGGGATAAATGCAGACTGTCACGGAGATATAAGGCTGGGCATAATACACCTGAGTCTTGCTGCTAACATCTTTGTAATGCATTTGTATAAGGTGTTACAACAAGCAATAGGATGAAAATCATTCATTGTTGAGGCGGAATGGTGCTTAGGAACCAGTGCTATAGCTGTAGAGTTGACTGCACGGGGCAAGTGATTAGAAGAAAAGAAATGGAGAACTCCCCTGCAAACATCCTCACCTACAATACTCCACGAAGCTATGAAGAATTCTGTAGTGAATCCATCAGGGCTTGGACTTTTATTCTTAGCCATATGAGATATAGTGTGCCAAACATCTGCAAGAGTAAAAGGCTTCATCAAGTTCTCAATATGTAACAGAGTGAGCTGGGGAATATTAAGGTCAGAAGGAATATCAGCAACACTGCTGCAATGCCCAAGAAGAGAAGTAAAATAGGTAACAGTCACACTCGAGATATCTCTATGAGAAGTATGAACTTTGCCCTCTTCATCTTCTAAGGCCAAAATTTTGTTGTGATTCCAACGACTTTTGCAGGAGTTAAAGAAAAATCTATTGTTCGAGTCTCCACTCTTCAACCAATTCACACAAGATTTCTGTTTTAGAAAGATTTCCTCAAGATGCAAAGCATTGTTGCATTCTTGAATCATTTTTCTTTCGATTTCATACTGATCAGAGGAAGGCAAGGTTGGGAGAGCTTCTTGGAATGATAAAAGAGCTGATCGAGTTTCCTCAACTACTGAATGAAGATACCAGGGATCACCTTTAATTTCTACATTCCAAGCCAAGCGAACCTCCTCCAAGAACTTTGGGACTTTAATGAGGTGGTTGAAAAAAGCAGAAGGCCTACGAATGGTATAATAATGAATACCCATGGAGACAGTGACCGGGCAGTGATCAGACAATCCTCTGGAGAGCACTCTAGCTTGAGACAAAGCAAAAGTACCTAACCAAGCCCCATTAACTAAGATGGGGAGCGAACATTACAGTCCCACCACGTATAAACAGGACCTGTACACCTCAGATCTGAGAGACTTTGTTAGGTGATAAAATCCTTGAACTCAATCATACCAGCATTCCAATTAGTACCTTTGCTTGATTCATTAGGCCCCAAACAAACGTTGAAGTCACCAATAATTTCCCAGGGCAAGGACTGGCCAATGAGAGCAGCCACATTAGTAAGCTCATCCCAGAGATTACGTCTTTCGATTGCAGTGTTATAGGTGTACATAAATGAAGTGACAAACACCTCCTGAGTATCAACTCGTTGAATTGAGCAAGTAACTTGTTAGGCAGAACTGTTCAAAATAACTACCTTCCAAACACCAGGGTCCCATCCACCCCAAATATGTCCATTAAGGTGGTGTTCATAGTTGAAGAACCACTGGAACTTAGGGCTAATAAATCTAGAAACAAAACTAGCAGAATCTTTTTTGACAAAATTCTGCTTATTATTGAGGCCCCTGATGTTATAGGAACAAAAATCGATTGACATAATAATTACGTGAATCATGGGGAGAATTTACCAGCAGAGGGGTCTGCTTGTGCTTTTTTTTTTGCTAAGTTAAACACACGCACACACACCGACTCCCGTGGGAGTCGAACCCTCGACCTCTTGCATTGAAGAGATGAGGGGTATCCTCTTGGGCAAGCCTTGTAGATCCTTTGCTTGTGCTTTTGCTTTTATTTAGAAGACTGAAATAAATTAGAAGACTGGAATCGAGTTTATTGATTCTCGGATACAAATTTATAAAATGGCATAAATTAAACTCGCATGCCCAATAATTTATGTGTGGTATTTAAAATATTTTCTAAATAAATTACGGATTTTTTTTTTGAATAATTAGTTTTATATGTCTTATATATGAATATTCGTTTCAACAATTTTCGGAATGAGAAAAAATCGAATCTAAGGTCTGGGATGACAAGAGCAAAGTTCAAATTACTTGAGTTATCTCATCGCGCTCTATTACAAATTTTTTAGATAAACCTCTTAAAGAATTAGAAGGTTTAATATATTACGATGTGTGATTTGATCAAAATTCTAATCATCATTAACATTTTGTTTATGCTACATATCGAAAGCATAATTTTAAAAAATTTAAGAATGGTTAAAAAAATAAAAATAAAAAAATAAATTATTTTTTTCCAATCAATTTTACGATATTTTATGTTACTTTTACGAAAATTTTAGTTCAATATACCAGTATCTTGAAGGCCATGCATAAAAAAATATAAAATGAAAATTATTAACAAAAAATAACACAAGTAGATATTTTTCCGGTGATGGCCTTTTATATCATAATTTAGAGAAAAATGGTCACAAATATCATAATTGGAAAAAATGATCTCAAATAAGACTCATAAACGCAACTTTATCTTGGGTTTCTTGAAAATGTAACTGTTTTACCAAAAAAATTAATTTATAAATAGAATTTTAAAACACAACTTTAATTAATATTTCCAAAAAAAAAAGTAAACATAATAACATGTTGCGTTTTGATGTCTACCAGTCCTGTAATATTTCTATATATAATACGCCAAGATAGGGGCATTTTGAGCAAAAAAAAAAACCATTGTGCAAATACCATTATACCCTTAATTTTCATGAAATTACATTTCCTACCTCATTGAAATAATATCACGACACCGTTACGTTTCTCTCCATCCGATACACAGCTACTAATTACACGAAGAACTGCAAAATAGCTTTCGATCTCTCTTTTTAGATGAAATTTCAATTACACTGGTAATGGTCATTGCCTAATCTCGATTTTATGCCATGGTCACTGCCTAATCTCAATTTTATGCCATATCTATGCGTGCGTGTATCTTTATATATATCACCTCATTTTCTATTTGATATGTGCATATCAGAGTATGCCTGGATGTACACAAAACCTTAATTTTTGTATGTGTAAAATTCTATATCTGTGTGTACCCGAAGGCTTAAAATTGTAGCAATGATTATGAAATTATTTTTTCGGTGATGGGGAAAATTACACTTTCCAGTGGATTTTATACTTGACATGCTTGAGTAAAATTATGTGTTTACTCCAGTTTGTAAAGTCTGTATGAAATTGTGAGTTGTGATAAATTTTGTGACTCTATTGATTACAAATTGGGAATTATGATGAAGTAGTCAAAATTGATTGGTGATAGGCTATAAACAGCCAAGGCTCAACAAGGAGCCCAAAACAATGAGCAAATCATTTCATGAGAATAAGAGCGGCCCAGCCCAGAGTAGTGGACCCCGGGCCCGGGGCAACTACCACGTGGCGTGGTCCCCACCCCAGACTAGGGGGCCCCAGATGGGTGACACTCGACATACGTGGCACCCCACCTCAGCTGACATTCCTACATATGGCGCTGACCAACACTAAAAGACAAGGGAAGGCACGTGCCAAATTATGTCTACAACAACATGGCCACACTCCAGTCAACGGTCACCCCAGACTAGTCCACGTGTCCTACATCCCGAATATTCAGCAGTTTGTCCCCCAGATCCAACGGTCGGGGGTGAAGGTAACCTACCCCTAAACCCTAGGCCTAGGGCTATAAATACCCCTAGTAAAGAGGGTTTATGGGTTGGACATTATTACACACCCACACACACTTATTACTTTGCGATACTCTCCTTGATTATAGTCTTCCAAAGCCAACTCTTATTCTCACGCCGGAGGCACCTCGGGGCCAAACCCCCCCTCCGGTGTTGTTTTGTAGGCACCCCACCACAGCTACACCCCTTCCGAGGCAGGAGTTGGCGAGGAAGGACCCGATCGAGATTCAGAGTTATCATTGGCGCTAGAAGGAGGGGTTGAACCTCCGAACCAAAGAACCCCGAACTAAACAGACAGAATAGAGGAGCCCGAACCACTCGGAACCATAACCATGCCCCGAAAAACCACCTCTGCCCAGCGCCAGGCACCCAGTGCAACTAGAGACGAACCCCTAATAACTATCCCGGAGCAAGTCCCACCTGTCCAAATCCCAATCCAAGAGAGGCTCGGAATTGGGCCAAACGACGCTCGGGTAACCGTTGAGGTGAACCGGTACAAGTATACTGATGTGCCCCTGGACTCCGCGCAAATGGAAAACCTGACACCCGAGGAGCTAGCCCAGGCAATCCGAAATTATAGGAACCGTCCCTTCCCGGAACCTGAACCTGTGCAAGCGGAAAATTCCGGGGAATCAGCCCACTCCCATCATTCCCGGGCCTCGGTCTTTGACCGCCTTGGAAACCGGGGCAAGGGAAACAGAAAGGACCAGGAAGTTCGGAGTAGGGACAAAAATGATGAAGCCGATAAACTCAAGAGACTAGAAATGCTCCGGGAAAGAATAAGGCAGGAGGAACAGGCTAAGGTGGAGCTCAGAATCCAGAAGAGGCTCCAAGAGGAAGAAGAAAGGATGAGGAAATCCAAATCCAAAAGAACCCGGAGGGAGGTAAGCCCGGAGATTATCTCAGATGATGAAGAAAATCCAAACAACCTGGTGCAAATGATCCATGAGCTACAGAAGAAAGTAAACAGTGACTCCGGGTTTGAGATCCAAGACACACTCACCCCCTTCAGCCATTCCCTTGAAGCCATACCCCGGCAAAAGAACCTCAAGCACTACAACTTTGACTCCTTTAATGGGCTGGAGGACCCAGAAGAACACCTCAACTACTTTGAGCAAATAGCCCAGATATACTTCTACAATGACCTAACCAAGTGCAGGTTCTTCGCTTCCACCCTAAAGGGAGCAGCTCAGAGATGGTTTAGCCGGATCCCTTCCCGGAGCGTACACAGCTGGAAGGAGTTCCGGGAAGCCTTTCTCCGGAGGTTCCGAGCCAACAAACCCCCGGAATATCACATGTGCCACCTTGAAACAATAAGGCAACATGACAACGAGACGCTTGCCGCATTTATGAAACGGTTCCAAGAAGCCATAAACCAAGTCACGAACCTAGACGAAAGAGAAGCCTTGAGCATATTCCGGAAGAACCTAGACCCGGAGCGTAGTGAGCGCTATGTTATTGAATTGGTGAACAAAGAGCCCCAAAGTCTGGCTGCAGCCTACTCTATGGCCGCCAAGTTCATCAAAGAAACCGATGTCCTACAAGCAATGAGGATGACCCGGCAGGGCACCTCCTCGGGAAGAGGTAAAAGATGATCGCTATAGAAATGATCACAACTCGGATAAGAAGTTTAAGCCCAACAAACAGTACAACTATATCCCAAGTCATCAACTGACGGTCCCGGACAAAGGCCACTCCTCCAGGGCCAAGTCCGAAGCCAGACCCCCGAGACCGGGGAGAGCCGAACCAAGGCCGGAGCCAGAATGGACACCTTTGAACCGGCCACGCGCCGATATACTAAAAGAAGTCCGGAGCAAACCCTTCTTTTATCCTCCCAAACCCTTGGTATCGGCCCCAGAGAATAGGCCCCGTGACAAACATTGCGATTACCATGCAACCCATGGCCACGAGACGGAAAGCTGTGTCTCCCTTAAGTTCTTCATCGAAGACCAAGTCAAGAAAGGAAATATGGGCCAATATCTAGCTCGGAGAACCACGGAAAGGGGCGAGGGACCCGGGGCCCAGAAGACCAAGAATGTGGTGCACGTTGTATTGGGAGGATCCAATTCCCCTCCGGGAAGCCCGGACTCCGGAGACGAAGTAATGATGATAAGCTCGGCCCCAGAGCAAGTCATATCTTTCAGTAACGCCGATTTTGAGGGAGTAGATCCTAACCACAATGAAGCCCTAGTCGTAACCCTGGACATCGCCGAAAATGAGGTAAAAAGAATCCTTGTTGACAACGGCCCTTCGTCAACATACTATTCAAACATACCATGGACAGGATGCAACTTGGAAGCATCAGGATGAATGAGTGCCGGGAAGACCCACTATATGGCTTCGGCCACAACTTGGTCCCGATTCAAGGAACCCTTTACTTGCCCGTCCAATTCGGCACCGCCCCTAAACAGATAGTTCATATGGTCAAATTCTATGTGATCAACAGTCCTTCCTCCTACAATGTAATCCTGGGACGCCCAGCCCTGACCAAGCTCCGAGCCGTAACCTCAACCCCACATCTCAAGTTCAAATTTCCCACGCCCTCCGGGGTCGGAGAGGTAAGGGGCGACACAGAAACAGCCAGCCGATGCTATGGCCAAGCCTTAGTCATGGCGGAGGCCGACCCGGAGAATAAGAGGAAAGCTTCCTCTTACCACAATAACCTAAGCAGAAAGAAGCACAGAGTTTCAACTTACAAGAACCCCGGGAAAGAAGTACAAAACATTGAAATCTCCGGAGCCAGGTCCCAGGGACCAAATATGACTGAGGCTCGGGAATACCAGACCTCCAACTCCCAGGCCCGAGTGCAAAAATCATCCCTACTTCTAGACCAAGCTAAGGTAGAACCTGCAGTAGAAACCGAAACAATCGAACTCATACCGGGAAACTCAGAAAGAAAAATTAAGATCGGAGCTGGTCTGGAAACTGCCTTCAGAGAAGAATTAATCCAACTACTCCGGGAATATGCTGATGTTTTTGCTTGGAGCCCATCTGATATGCCCGGGCTCCGGGAATCCCTCGCCATGCATAGCCTGGATGTTGATCCCCGGAGGAAGCCTGTGAAACAGAAAAGGAGGAACTTCGCCCCGGAGAGGCAGAAAGCTATAGACGAGGAAGTGGACAAGCTACTCAAGGCAGATATCATCTGCGAGGTCAAGTACCCGGAGTGGCTAGCCAATGTAGTTCTAGTCAAAAAACCTAGTGGGAAATGGAGGATGTGTGTTGATTACACGGACCTAAATGAAGCCTGCCCCAAAGATCCATATCCACTGCCAAGTATAGACCAGCTCATCGATGCCACCTCCGGACATGTGATGCTTAGCTTCATGGACGCCTTCTCCGGATATAACCAAATCAAGATGAACCCGGCAGACATAGCCAAAACCGCATTTATCACTCACAGAGCTGTCTATGCTTATAAGTTCATGCCCTTTGGACTCCGGAATGCTGGAGCTACATACTAAAGAGCCATGGTGGAGGTCTTCAAGGATCAAATCGGCCGGAATTTGGAATCCTATGTCGATGATATCATTGCCAAGTCTGAAACGGTCAAGGAGCATGTCCCTAACCTGCGGGAATGTTTTGAAAACCTTAGAAAAAATGAGATAAAGTTGAATCCGGAAAAGTGCACCTTTGGGGTAGCAGCAGGAAAGTTCCTAGGCTTCATGATCAGCCAGAGAGGGATTGAGGCTAATCCGGAGAAGATAAAGGCCATCTTGGATATGCAATCACCCCGGACTCAGAAAGACATTCAGAAGCTAGCCGGATCATTGGCAGCCTTAAGAAGATTCATACCCAATTTGGCAGAAAAGTGCTTACCCTTCTTCACTTTGCTCAGGGGGGCAAGCAACAAAAAAGAAATCACCTGGAGCCCTGACTGCCAGCAAGCTCTTGAAACTATCAAGCAATACCTCTCATCACAACCCCTTTTAACAAAGCCGGAGCCTGGGGAACCCCTACATCTATACCTCTCCGCCGGGCCCCTGACCGTGGCCGCGGCCTTAGTCCGAGAGGTCGAGGGGAACCAACGGCCGGTGTACTACATCAGCCAAGTTCTAAAAGATGCAGAAACCAGATACCCCAATCTAGAGAAATTTGCCTTCGCCTTAGTCACGGCCTCAAGGAAACTCAGGCACTATTTCCAAGGCAGAGAGATCAAGGTGATAACAGACCAGCCGTTGAGGCGGATAATCCATAAGCCGGATGCGTCCGGAAGATTAATAAATTGGGCAATTGAGCTAAGCCAATTTCACTTGACGTTCGTGCCCCGGACAGCCATCAAGGCACAGGCTTTGGCAGATTTCATAGTAGAATGCTCCTTCCCGGAACCGCAGCAAGCTAACACAGTAGCCGAACATATGGCACCCCCGGACCAAGCCCCGGGGTCATGGACTCTCAACGTGGATGGATCCTCAACAGCTGACAGGTCCGGGGCAGGAATAATCATGAAAAGGCCGGAAGGCTTCCAAATCAAACAAGCCATAACATTCAAATTCCCAGCAACGAACAACCAAGCCGAATATGAAGCTCTTTTAGCCGGGCTAAGGTTAGCACGAACTTTGAGAATCAACAGCCTGAACATCTATAGTGACTCCCAAATCGTGGTGCGGCAAACCAAAGGGGAATACCTAGCTAAGGATAAAAAACTGGCCTAATACCAAGCCCTTGTCAAAAGTTACCTAGCCACCATTCCGGAGTATCAAATCAGCCAAATCAATAGGGAAGAAAACTCCGAAGCTGATGAATTATCCAAGCTGGTTCAGAACTCAGCCGAACTAGACAGTTCGGTCTACTTTGAAGAACTGGAAACCCCGGCCATCGATCAGAAAGAGGTAACGGAGATAGAGGGAACCCCGAACTGGATGACCCCTTTCATCCTCTACTTGGAGAAATGAGAGTTGCCCGAGGACAAGAATGAAGCCAGAAGATTGAAAAACAAGGCTTCGAAATACTTCATAGAAGAAGGCCAACTCTATCGCCGAACCTTCTCATCTCCAACACTGAAGTGTGTAGGCCCGGAGGAAGCCAACTACTGTTTACAAGAGGTACACGAAGGGATTTGTGGGGATCATATGTCCGCAAAGTCCCTCGCATACAAAATCATAAGGCAAGGTTACTACTGGCCAACAATCCACTCAGATGCAGTAGAATTCGTCAAGAAGTGCAGAAATTGCCAACTGTTCAGCAATGTACCAAGACAAAGCCCGGTGTTGCCATCTTCAGTCTTATCCCCTATCCCCTTTGCTGTATGGGGCATCGATATAGTAGGGCCCTTCCCCCGGGCCAAGGGTGATCTGAGGTACCTCCTGGTAGCCGTTGACTACATGACTAAATGGGCCGAAGCAAAAGCAATGCGGACCATAAACCAACAAGACTGCATCAAATTCATGGACTACATATTAATGCGGTTTGGCCTGCCCAGGGTCCTGGTTTCAGATAATGGTCCCCAGTTCATCGGCTCAGATTTTGAAAACTATTTGAAGGAAAGGGGAATCAAACACAAGAAATCTTCAGTAGCCTATCCCCAGGGCAACGGGCAAGTGGAAGTGACTAACAGAATTCTGCTAAGAGGAATTGAGAAGAGGCTGAAGGAAAGCAAGAACAAATGGCCCGAAGAGCTGCCACATGTGTTATGGGCATACAGAACTAGCCCATGGTCCGGGACAGGGGAAACTCCGTTCAAGCTAGCGTACGGAATCGAAGCAATGTTGCCAATCGAAGTGGGTTCTCCTTCCCACAGGGTAATCAACTTTGATGAAATTGCAAATGAAGAAGGGCTACGAGTCAATCTAGAGCTAGTTGATGAGGTCCGGGATAAAGCAGTACAAAGAATGGAGAAGTATAAAGAGAAAACAAGAGAATACTTCGGATAGAAGTCAAGAGTCAAAAACTTCCAAATCGGGGACCTAGTACTCCGGGATACCGAGGCTTCAGACCCCACTAACACAGGAAAACTTATGCCTAAGTGGGAAGGTCCCTACAGAGTTAAAGAGGTACTCCGCCCCGGAACCTACAAGCTCAGTCACATGGACAACTCCGAAGTCTCCAACACCTGGCACGGCCTCAGACTAAGAAAGTACTACCAGTAAAGGGAAATAGTTTCAGCTCATGTACGGGCGTTTTTTGGGAATTGTACTTAAAAATCATGTAATCGTTCTGTTATCAATGAAAAAGAGCCCTATTTCCTACTTGGCATTTCAATCTTATAATTATCATCCAAATTCCTACTTGGAAAAGTTTTCATCCTTTCCAAGTAGGCCAAAGCCCGGGACCTTAGCAATGCTTCGGCCCGGGAAGCCATAGGCACCAGAATTCCTACTTGGAAAAGTTTTCATCCTTTCCAAGTAGGCCAAAGCCCGGGACCTTAGCGATGCTTCGGCCCGGGAAGCCATAGGCACCAGAATTCCTACTTGGAAAAGTTTTCATCCTTTCCAAGTAGGCCAAAGCCCGGGACCTTAGCGATGCTTCGGCCCGGGAAGCCATAGGCATCAGAATTCCTACTTGGAAAAGTTTTCATCCTTTCCAAGTAGGCGAAAGCCCGGGACCTTAGCAATGCTTCGGCCCGGGAAGCCATAGGCATCCAAATTCCTACTTGGAAAAGTTTTCACCCTTTCAAAGTAGGCCAAACTACAAACCACGACTCCCCAATCCGGAATACCCGAATTAAGGAGTGGGGGGCAATAAAAACTACAAACAAACCAACAAAAAAAGAACAAGGCAAAACTTGCAGAACAAAAATAGATATAAAAGAAAGCAGCAGACAGGCCGGGCTGACCAACAGCCCGAAACACCTGACAGTTAAAAGTTATTCACGACAGCAGAATTTAAAGTTATACAACCAAGTAAAGATTACATCACCCAAATTAAAGAAATTACAAGGGCACGGCCCGGGCACTGGACGCAGCCACATAAACGAGGTTAAGCCTGAGGAGGACGAGAGGAGCTGGGAGCAGCGTAAGGAGCCGGTTCCCCTTCACCCCGGGCAAGAGCATCCTCGGCCTCCATGTACTCTTTAATAAAGTTTTCCCAAGTGGCAGACCCAGGATCGCTCTTGCACATCTTCTCAGCAACAACCCAGCAGCGGCTGATTTTCCGGGCTGCGACCAGGGAAAGATCATCGTCGTAAGCATCCGAAGCCCGGAACTCAGCGATGACATCCTCTTCGGACTTCTTGGCTTTCAGCTCATCCCGGAGCTTCTTCACTTCCTCTTTGTACTCCTTGGCCTTAGCCCAGAACGGATCCCTCTCATCAGCCACAAGCTTAGCCCCGGCCTTGAGCTTCTCAACCCGGGCTTCCATGCGCTCCTCCAGTTCGGTAAGTTGCTCCTTCAGGCCGGAAATCTCTTGATCTTTCCCAGATGCCCCAGCCAACGCAGCCTGGCCCTCCTTGATCTCTCGGCACGCAGAAGCCGCAGCCCCGGCCATCCGGACCCCGAGCTGTCAATATAAACACAATTAGAAGCCTAACAAGCAAAATAAGTGGAGGAAATTCGGGGAGATGCATACCTGACCATAGACCCCCATCATTTCCTGAAAGAGCGAAGTGGCCGAAGTTTTGCCCATATCCTCCCACTCCGTCTTGCTGGGAAGATCCGCTAGAAAACCGATGAAGTTTCTTTCTTCCGGAGACACGGGGGCGGCCTCGTGAGGACGGAAGTTAGCCTTCTTCGGGCTACCATCAGCAGAGCTCTCCTGCACAAGCTCGCAGTCCGAGAGCATGGTCCCAAACTTCTCAGTTTTAACAGAAGAAACCCTGGGCCTCTTCCTCAGCACCAGCCCGGATTCATCAACCACAGCTTCGGGGATCACTGGCCCCGGACCCACCGGTCTCCCCTCTTCGGCTTGCGAGCCACTAGCCTCCCCGGGGGCCTTAGTGTTATCACGAACATGTCCAATGCTCCGGAGAGCCGCTGCCAAAGCCCTGTTGGATTTGTTCATCTCAACAACTTTCTCAAACTCCGGATTATAACCGGGAAGACCGGAAAATAAAAAAAGAAATTTTTACATTAGCCCGGCGTAAAACCAAAACAACAGATATGAGTACAACGAAAATACAGCCCGGACTTACATCCTATCCGGTAAAGGTAGGCATGACTCATGAGATCCTCCCTAGTCACTTGCCTTCCAAGACCTCGGCAGAAGGTATGTACCCGGTCCAACGCCGCATCCTGGAGATCGAACACATCGAAGTGCATAGCCAAAGGCTCCTCCTTGAAGGTGGGCATGAACCGGATATCAAGACCCCGAAGAAAGACGAACTCTCCGTTCCAGCCTTTCAAAGACGGAAGCATACCTAGGGGCTTCGAATCCGAAGAAGGGTAGCCACAGGCTTTGCCCCGGAATCTAAACTCAAACATAGGCACATTGTTGGACCGGACTATCTGGAAAAGATGGTGGAAAAGCTTGAAAGTAGGTAACACTCCGGCAACCTCACAACACCCCAGAAAGTACGAAATCCACTTGACCGCGTTCGGAGTCAATTGGGTAATGGGGATCCCATACTCAAACAGGCACAAGGACTTAACAAACTGATGACACCTGGGCCCGTATCCCGACCTCAAGTGCTCCAACCACACCCCGACCCAACCGCCATCGGGTCTGTGGTAAATCTTTTCCCCGGACTCCGGCCATCTCTACTCCACGTCACTATCTATGTGGAAAGTAGCCCGGAATATGGTGTCCCACTCAACCGGAGTCTCCAAATACTCCGCTCTAAAGGGACCAACATCCATCCCGGACCCTGGCTTAGCCCCGAACTTAGAGTCAAGAAAAGCCCTATTGTATCGGGTCATCTCTGCCACATCCGGATTCTCCCCAAACTCCGCACTGAGATCCCTGAAAAAGTAAGCTTGAGGAATCCCCGGGTCCCTTTTCACAAAGTAATACTTAGAGTGGCCCCAGCTACCGTCCGGCTCACTCAGACTGTACCCCGGTCCCATGTCCTTGGTCGCAATACTCGTTAGTACGGGAAGACGGTTCTTCTTCTTACCCATTATACCCCAGTCTAGGTCTATCAATTCTAGACTACTATCCGGAGAGTTAACACTACTAGAAGAAGTACTTGGATCGGAAAGAGGAATTAAAACTCGTCTAGCAGTTATTTTTCTAACCATACAAAGGGACTACCCCGGGCTACCCAACAAAAGATAAAGCCTAGAGTTAGTATCTCTACGCAGTCCGGGCCAAGAAAGCAAAATAAAAAACTTAGACAAAAAGGAATACAAAGACCGGAGCAAGAAAACTTACAGTGAAGTCCGGAGGTCTGGGTGCGACGATGAACTTGGGATCAGATCACGCTTCTAGCCCGGAGTGCAGGTCTTCAGAGCAGCAGAATCACAACAGCAAATCAAAAACTCGTAAAAGACAAAATGAGGGGAGGGAGCCGCTATTTATAGGCAAAATCTGAATCCAAACCGCCCAAGACACGTGGCGGCCCAAAAGATCGGCCCACTATCTCCAAAATCCGGGGATAGTGGATGACAGTTGTTATTTTTCAAAAAAAAAAAAAAAAAAACGAAATACAAAAATGCACGTCTATTAATGTCATTTTTGTATATACGCTAACCACTAGCCCCGGGCGTACGTACCTCAGTGCACACCCCGGAACTGGGGGCAACCAAGGCAAAAGCCCACCCCCCACAAAGAAGACGCGAACTCATAGAACCACAAAACGTCCAGTCCCGAGGACATATGTCTACCACCCCGGAGTATACAGAAAGCCCACTCTCCAAGGAAGAAACACTCCTTACTACTCCCCCATCCGGAAAATCCGCATTAGGGAGTGGGGGCAAATGATAGGCTATAAACAGCCAAGGCCCAACAAGGAGCCCAAAACAATGAGCAAATCATCTCATGAGAATAAGAGCGGCCCAGCCCAGAGTAGTGGACCCCGGGCCCGGGGCAACTACCACGTGGCGTGGTCCCCACCCCAGACTAGGGGGCCCGAGATGGGTGACACTCGACACACGTGGCACCCCACCTCAGCTGACATTCCTACATATGGCGCTGACCAACACTAAAAGACAAGGGAAGGCACGTGCCAAATTATGTCTACAACAACATGGCCACACTCCAGTCAACGGTCACCCCAGACTAGTCCACGTGTCCTACATCCCGAATATTCAGCGGTTTGTCCCCCAGATCCAACGGTCGGGGGTGAAGGTAACCTACCCCTAAACCCTAGGCCTAGGGCTATAAATACCCCTAGTAAAGAGGGTTTAGGGGTTGGACATTATTACACACCCACACACACTTATTACTTTGCGATACTCTCCTTGATTATAGTCTTCCAAAGCCAACTCTTATTCTCACGCCGGAGGCACCTCGGGGCCAAACCCCCCCTCCGGTGTTGTTTTGTAGGCACCCCACCACAGCTACACCCCTTCCGAAGCAGGAGTTGGCGAGGAAGGACCCGATCGAGATTCAGAGTTATCAATTGGTAGGTGAAATGTAGCTTAATTGATTTTTTTTGCCTTACTTTTGCTGATTTTAGTGAATATATGTTGGCAATTTTTGGTATGTCAAAATTTAGGTTCAGCATTTTGTTTCTGGTTATAAGATTATTTAACATATTTTTTTCCAAATAGTCAATTAGGAATATCCTACCCCTCAGAAACATGATTAAGTTAGAGCATCTCCAAGGCTTTTAAGCCCTTTGGTGCGATTAAAACCAAAAACTAAACCGTAACCAATAAAGTGTCATTTATAAGGATCCAGGCTAAACACCATTGATGCGGTTTGGTTTTTATAATTTTGGTTTGGAGAAGTGCGGTGTGATTTTGGTTTTAAAACCAGTTACATGTAATATTTTAGAACAAGCTTTAAGATTAGCATAACACCGAGTATATTATAGAGGATTGGCTCAATGCAGTAGTAGTGGCCAAAGCGCATTAGAAAATGAGTATATTAATCCCATATTCCTATGTCAAAAATGTATACAATATGCTTAAAGATATTACAGGAATGTAATGTATACATTCTGCTTGGCACTATTTGGTCTTCTGCCCATATTTTAATTTCCTTGCATAAAAAATATGGAATATTTCTTATAATAATTGAAATGTTTAACGGCTATAGTATACTTGCATTGATAGTCTCTAGAGGCTAATTATGACATTTGGTTGCTTACTTTTTTATTTCTTGTGTATAGCATCACATATCTTTGATATGCATGCAGGATACAACCGCTAGACTCAATGCTCGACAACTTGCAGTATTTGTAGTAGGTATCTTTTGATCATTCATCTATGTGCATCATATTTTAAACACTGCTGCCAAATTTGAGTATGCAATATAGAAGGAACACATGGGGTCTGTTATTGTGAAATAATAGAATCGCTATATTGTTATTGATGTTAGGATAATTACAGGAGAGCTGTTTATATAGCAGGATAGTGATACATTCATGGAGAGATTGTAGCAATAGTTAGGATATGGGAGCTAATCTCTCTAATGCTAATTGTTAGCTACAAATCAGGGATATATGAGCTGTTATACTAATTGCTAACTATAGTTTAGGGATCCTATATTGTACATGATATAATACAGCTAATACCCCCCTCAAGTTGGAGAGGGTGGACTTCCAGTACACACTCCCAACATGCTTGCTAGTCGTCGAAATTGGTCCGCACCCAAGGGCTTCGTAAAAATGTCTGCAAGCTGGCTACTAGTAGAAATATGAGAAGGAGATATAAGTCCAGAGATAATTTTCTCATGGACGAAATAACAATCTAATTCAATATGTTTTTAGTGCGTTCATGAAAAACGGGATTCTCAGCAATGTGAATAGCCGCTTGATTATCACAATAAACTGGAATAGGATCGGTGAAAGGAATACCTAGATCATGAAATAAATAATGCAACCACTGCAATTCAGCAGTGAGATTAGCAAGAGCTCTATACTCTGCTTCTGCCGAAGAACGAGATACGGTTGGTTGTTTCTTTGATTTCCAAGAGATGGGACTTGCACCCAGCATGGTGAAATATCCTGTTGTGGATCGACGAGTTGTGGGGCAACCAGTCCAATCACTTCGTGAGGTGATTTGTTGTGAATAATGGGTGTTGGTATTTTAATAATAAGGTAAGCTGCCGTTAATAGGCATTCTCCCCAATATTTAAGAGGAATATTACTTTGAAAATGTAAAACACGAGCTACGTTGAGTTGGTGACGGTGCTTTCTCTCAACCACGCCGTTTTGTTGGGAGTTGGAAACACAGCTACGCTAGTGATGTATGCCATTAGAAAATAACCAAGATTGAAAATCCCTGGAAAGAAATTCATATCCAATATCCGTCCTAATCTTTTGTAAGACTGGAAGATGAATAGGAGTTGAGCCAGTGGAAATAGTATTAATTTATTTAGAAAATTGAGTAATGATAGATGCATGGAAATATTTTATAAATTTAAAAGCAATTTACTTGCCTTAACTAGAAAATCACAGAATCCGAAGTGTCTTTACGTCCTCAGCTTTAGCCTTCCCTTTATCCACGGAATCTACACACAATATAACACTATTTTAGAATCCTGCTCAATATTCACTAAACAACGTAAACATTCCACTTAGTCTACCCCTGCGAATAGTTCCCTAATTTACGTTTATTTAATCATATAATATCAATACATAGGCTACAGACAAAAGTATTTAATCATATAGCCACGTAAGCACATACCACATAGATTTTAAAATATGAAGCCCGACTCACAACTCGTATAAATTGTATTATTATATATACTCATTTCCAAGAAATGATTTTAATATATTTTAGAAAGATTTTGACGGCATCCCCTTTATACGGGGGACTGCCAGTCGGGATACAGCCGACACAACCAACACAATTATCAATTACCAATCGAATCCATAATTATTATCCAATCCCAATACACATTCCAATTCACAGATTCATAATCTAGTACAATTTAAGCAATTAATAACAACTCGATAATAAATTACAATTTATTAGGTAAATAATAAATAATAAATATTAAGTATTTTTGGCTCAGAAAATAATCATCATCGCCAAATTCCCGACTCAATTTAATATCATCGTCGAGGGCAAAATCTCGAGGGTTCCCAAATATTTAGGGCTTCCGACTCGAGACTCCGCATAATTAAATAAACATACGAATAATTAGCAGTTTGTTCTCAGAGTGAGTCAAGCAGAGTACTAGTTTCGTACAATAATCATAATAACCACCACAATGTATTAACAGCCATAGTAGTCATCGAATTACAGCAACAATACACGTCAATATATCACAGGGCACAACTTGTACCACCACCAACTTGTACACACTCGATTGTTTAACCCACACACTCGACTCGGGATCAAAAACAGGGTAGGGGACTAATCATTCACTGAGTAACGAACCCACCAGCACACACGCACACACACTACGCACACACACCTCACCAAGACAGCCACACGCGCACCCCTGGCCAAGAACCCACGCACACACCCCTGCTCAAACACCCACAAACTCGCCTCTCTGTTCGGCCACACACACAACCCACGATTTACCTCACTCACACACACAGTTGAATTACAATCGGCCGGAAACAAGTAGGGAAGAGGATGGAATACCCACAATTTGCAAGAACCGTTAAGACCAGCTCGGACAAGGACAAGGACAAGGATTGAATGTCCACCGGAATAAAAGCAAAAATCGACCGAGATTGGACAAAGAAAACGATGGAGACTGATGGGGGAGAGGAAAGAATTCTCTGGAAACCGAGAGATATGAACTGAATGAGTAATCTAGGGATTTAACTACACTGATTTGGGGAAACTTTAAAAAAAAAACCCTTTTTATTAACTCTTTAAATAAGATGCATAAAATAAATTTGTAAAAAAAATCAAAATTAAATACAAAATAGATGGAATATTAAATTTTTAAAATTTTAAAATAAAGAATGTAAAATTACAATTACCCACATATTTTTAAAATATTTTTAGGATCAAAAACGAATTAAATACGGATTTTACAAGATTAAATCCGTAAAATGAAACAAAATTCATAAAATCATTTTAAAATCCTTAAAAATCAAAACAAATCCGTATAATATTTTTAAAACTCAAATAAACTAATAAAGTTAATAATGTAAAAGATTTCATAATTTTTACTAATTCCAATGATTTTATAAAATTCTCAGAAAGTAAATATAACGAAATTAATTAGGAAATAAATCCCAAAAATATAATTAAAATAGTCGGGCTTACATAACACGTATAAAACACCAACCAGGCCTCCAAATATTATTCCACAATTACTTTACCTCCTCAACCAATTCACACACCACATAATTCATATTTAATATAAAATAAATAACTTTTAGTGATTAAATATTCTGAAATTTCTAAGGCGTTATATTTTACCTTATTATCACATTTCTTATATGTATTATATATTTACTATGTCTACGGGTTTCTATTCTCAAACTTCATCTGTGGGGGTTTGGAGTTTTCACTCTTTGAATTCTCCAGACACGATTAAAGGTTTACTCATTAGTAGGCTCACTGTTGTGGGGACTAGCACAGATGCATCTCTTGCTTCTCCGGGGAAAACCGTTTCGGTTCGGGGAGATGTAGTTGTTGATGAAGGTTCCTCGAAGGGAATTCTTAGTAGTAAGTCCGCGACGCTGGTCGGTGAGGGGTTCTCTCCTATTAAAGGGTTTGAACCTCGTACTGCTGCTCGATGTGCAGGTATCTATGTGCGAGATGGGTTGTCTGTTAAGAGACAACTCATTGTGAATGTTGAGACTGCCCCTAACAACCTCTCGAGGCTTGCGATAATGGGACAGATTGTGAATGAGGATGGGTGTTCTATCTATGGCTGTAGCGTGGATGAACTCCATATGATTGACATTTTGTTGCAACAACATGGTGTCAAGGATGGTTTTGTCAAGGGCCACCAGATGCTTGATGATATGCCTCATCGATTTATATGGGTTATTACTCAGAGTTTGAATGGTACTGTGAATGACGCTGTATCTAGATGCTCTCCTGGTGTTTCGATGGATTCTGAAGTCGCCTTTCGTTCTGGGCTGGTAAGGTTGGGTCAAACTCAGCTGGATGGCCAGACTCAAAGGCTTAGTTTGATGATGGAGATCCATTTTGAGTGGATATATGTACATGTATGATAAGTATTGCTTGTCCGTTCAATTATCGACTGATAATTGGACTATTGAAGATTCAAAGGGGTTTTACTTTTGATACACAGGTTTGCAACGCTGCTGGTTTAGGTGGGATGGTTTGCAAGGACATGGGTATTGCAAATTTTGTTAATGATTCCAGTTTAGGCTGGTTCGACTCATTTCGGCTGTTTGGTATTTTTAGCAACAAATGGAATGTTGGCATTCAGTGCCTAGAACATAATGTTGGAATCCTGATTGGAGGAATGAGTGTTTCCAGGAATACGCGATAGGGGAATTACGGCCTCTTCAAAGATATCCATGTCGTTGCTACTGATGTTGATTTGAACACAGCAATGCGTATTGCGTTTTGTAGCGTTGGTATGGGTCAGAAGGATTTGCGAACTATGGGTTTTTCTGTCCTTTGGGTGGTGGCAGTTCACATGGTGAGAACTTTTACAGGAAGGGCCCATCACTGCTCAAATCAACTCAGTCAAAGACCTCCTCTGTTCAATCCAAGAACAGATTCTAAATGGTACTGCTGATTCCAATTTGTTTGTTGAAGAGCGATCTCTTTTGTCCCAACTTGAAGAGCTGCTACAACGTGAGGAGAGCATAGCCCACCAAAGATCGCGAGTCCAGTGGTTGGAGTTAGGAGATCATAATACATCCTACTTCCATAAAAAGATGGCTGCAAACTGGAACAATAGTAAAATCCTCACACTGATAGACTCAAATGGGTTAACTCTAACGGAGAATGAGGACATCAAGCAAGAAGCAGTGCAATATTTTCAAAGTCTTTTCAATCTGGAAATGACTAGTTACCCGGGTATTGAAGGACTCCACTCTCTCATCTCAAAAAAAAATCACTCCTGCTCAAGCTCAATTGCTAACAATGAAAGCCAAGGATGAAGAAATTTTCAGCACTTTAAAGTCTATGAGGAAGAATAGAGCTCCGGGGCCTGACGGTTTTAACGTTAACTTCTTCATTAAAACCTGGGAGATTGTGGGCAAAGATTTTTTAAATGTGGTGCATTTCTTTCTTGAAGCTGGTCAAATGCCGCATTATATCAATGCAACTGTTATTGCCTTGATCCCAAAATGCCAGAATCCATCCTCTATGGCTGAGTTTAGACCTATTTCCTGCTGCAACACTCTCTATAAGTGTATTACTAAACTGATTGCTAAACGCCTAAGCAACACCCTTCCTTCATTGATAGATTGTGCTCAAGCTGCTTTTATCAAAGGTCGTAATATATCAGATAACATCTTGCTTGCTCAAGAGATTCTTCAAGGTGCTGAAAGTAAGGGTGGAGGAGCAAAGGCAGTCTTTGATGAGGATCAAGGAATAAATATGTTAATTGGTAAATATTTTATATTATTATTCATGAAGGGATTCAAGTTAGAATTTGTGGGAGTGTTGGGTCAAGAAGCTTACTTGGACAAGAAGGAATAAAGGAGAGACGAATGAAGCTTGGACAAGAAGCTGATTATTATCTATAAGTATTAAGTAGATTTTGGCTTGCAAGTTTTTACCTTTCACTTGAAAGGGTTTTTCTTGTTTTAAGCACTTAGGATTTTATTTTCCTGTTTGGATTCGGTTTTATGTATTTTCTATTTGGATTTGGTTTTTAATTGTGTTTCCTGGATGGATTCAGATATTAGCTAATCTTCAAGCTGGTATTGGATTTCTCTTGGATACCTATTGGGTTTAGGTTATTGTCTAAGCCTATACCCTCTCATGTAATGTTTTAAGACAGATAATGGATGATATAAACTTTTGTTTTGAGATAAACTATGATTAGTTTTTCTTTCCTCTAAGCTTCAATTACTGGATTGTTTTGAAGGTTAGATTCAAATTACTTAGTTTCTGGATTGATCTAAGTTATTTGAGATTCAAAGTTCACGTTTCTGGATTGATCGTGTTCTTTTGAAATATCTTTTTCTTCTTGTTTTCTTTATTCGTGGAGCGATCCACATCAATTTGGTATCAAGAGCCAAGGTTTCTCCATCAATTTCTTAATTGTTGGGAGATCTAGGGTTTAAAAAAAACAAAACAAAAAAAAAATTACTGTTCATCGGGCACTATTCACGCGCACTGTTCATCGACACTGTTCATCGGTACTGTTCACGAGCACTGTTCATTGGCACTGTTCACGGGTACTGTTCATCTAGAATTTTTTCCCCCCTTTTTTTCAAATCTTGATCATGGCAACGGATGAATTGGTTAAACGCTTGCTGAAAAAATTGGATGCGATGGATATACGAACGGAGAAACTAGCTAATTCAATGGAGTCTAGATTTGATGCGTTAGGTAAAATTCTTACGGTGAAAGATAGAGATGAAATCTATGATCCCGGAATAGAGCTTAATTATTTTACGGGTTTGGGTAGCATTGAAGATTTTGTTGAATGGGTAAGACAAGTCGACAAGATTTCAGATTATACGGGTTGGAGTGAGACAAAAGTATTCAAGATTGCAGCGATTAAACTTACGAAAAAAGCAGGCTTATGGTTTGACAATCTTAATGCAAGCAGAGCTAGATCTGGAAAGGAGAAGATCGTGACTTGGACAGCTTTAAAGAAGAACCTTCGTGCAAAATATATTCCTTGTGAATATGAACTAGAAAAATTCTTGAAGCTGACATCTTTGTCTCAAGGTAACATGAGTGTTTCTGAGTATACATCTGAATTTGATAGATTATGCTTTATTTGTGACTTGAAGGAGAACGAAACAAAGAAGATTGCAAGATTTATTCTTGGATTGAACTTTCCTATATATAAAAAGGTTAAATCAAGTCCATATATCTCGTTCAGTGATGTGTGCAATCTAGCTTTGGAATTTGAATTGCATCAAGAAGAGGAGCAGGAGGTGAAACTGAAGTCTTCATTACAAAGGTTTGATGTTTCGAAAGACAATCAAGAAGACGTCGTTGTCATGGAGAATGATGTTGATTTGATTGTTGTTTGTAGGGTGTTACATGTTGAGCCTACACAAAATTCTGCTGAAACGAAGGAACAAGTTACCAAGCAAGCAATAACAGAGAAGCATGAGGAATGTGAGCATGTTCTGATTGTAGAAGAGAATCATGTAAGTGAACCTCTGCACGTTATTTGTAGTGACATTAAAGAGAAGGATGAGGTAGAGAATGTGATTGCAATTGTCGATGTTGTGAAAGATGAGAATAACATCATTACGATGGAACACGTTGATTTTCTAGGCATTGACAACTTGTTGGAAACACCTGGTTCTTCAATATATCTTGTTATTTTTAGGTTGCTTCCAAAGATATTGGTCATGGGGTTAAAATTTGATGCTTTTGAGTTCTACAAGAAATTATCTCGTTGTGTGCTTATTCTTAAATACTTTAGAACTCGAGGACGAGTTTTCTTCAAAGGAGAGGAGAATGATGAGGATCAAGGAATAAATATGTTAATTGGTAAATATTTTATATTATTATTCATGAAGGGATTCAAGTTTGAATTTGTGGGAGTGTTGGGTCAAGAAGCTTACTTGGACAAGAAGGAATAAAGGAGAGACGAATGAAGCTTGGACAAGAAGCTGATTATTATCTATAAGTATTAAGTAGATTTTGGCTTGCAAGTTTTTACCTTTCACTTGAAAGGGTTTTTCTTGTTTTAAGCACTTAGGATTTTATTTTCCTGTTTGGATTCGGTTTTATGTATTTTCTATTTGGATTTGGTTTTTAATTGTGTTTCCTGGATGGATTCAGATATTAGCTAATCTTCAAGCTGGTATTGGATTTCTCTTGGATACCTATTGGGTTTAGGTTATTGTCTAAGCCTATATGATGTGGATCGCTCCACGAATAAAGAAAACAAGAAGAAAAAGATATTTCAAAAGAACACGATCAATCCAGAAACGTGAACTTTGAATCTCAAATAACTTAGATCAATCCAGAAACTAAGTAATTTGAATCTAACCTTCAAAATAATCCAGTAATTGAAGCTTCGAGGAAAGAAAAACTAATCATAGTTTATCTCAAAACAAAAGTTTATATCATCCATTATCTGTCTTAAAACATTACATGAGAGGGGTATATGTAGTGATGAGGATCAAGGAATAAATATGTTAATTGGTAAATATTTTATATTATTATTCATGAAGGGATTCAAGTTAGAATTTGTGGGAGTGTTGGGTCAAGAAGCTTACTTGGACAAGAAGGAATAAAGGAGAGACGAATGAAGCTTGGACAAGAAGCTGATTATTATCTATAAGTATTAAGTATATTTTGGCTTGCAAGTTTTTACCTTTCACTTGAAAGGGTTTTTCTTGTTTTAAGCACTTAGGATTTTATTTTCCTGTTTGGATTCGGTTTTATGTATTTTCTATTTGGATTTGGTTTTTAATTGTGTTTCCTGGATGGATTCAGATATTAGCTAATCTTCAAGCTGGTATTGGATTTCTCTTGGATACCTATTGGGTTTAGGTTATTGTCTAAGCCTATATATACCCCTCTCATGTAATGTTTTAAGACAGATAATGGATGATATAAACTTTTGTTTTGAGATAAACTATGATTAGTTTTTCTTTCCTCTAAGCTTCAATTACTGGATTGTTTTGAAGGTTAGATTCAAATTACTTAGTTTCTGGATTGATCTAAGTTATTTGAGATTCAAAGTTCACGTTTCTGGATTGATCGTGTTCTTTTGAAATATCTTTTTCTTCTTGTTTTCTTTATTCGTGGAGCGATCCACATCAGTCTTTAAGATGGATCTCCACAAAGCCTTTGATTCCTGCAATTGGCAATTCATTTTTGATGTTTTAATCTTGAGAGGATTTCCTTTCCCAGTTATCAGGTGGATTCATTCATGCATCACAAGTGCAAGATTCTCAGTCAAGGTAAATGGGGAGCTCGGAGGCTATTTTTCTAGCAAGAGGGGTATTAGGCAAGGGGATCCCCTGTCCCCTTACCTTTTTATTCTAGTGATGGATGTCCTATCTGAATTGTTAAATAAAATCCCAGAGAAACCTGACTTTAAATTGCATAAGAGTATGAAAAAGTTGCAGATCAACCACCTCTGTTTTGCTGATGATTTATTGCTTTTCTGTAATGGAGACATGCAATTTATTTCCCTATTAATGGACACCCTAGAAACCTTTCATGCATTCTCGGGGCTAAAAGCAAATCCTAGTAAAAGTGTGTGCTATCTATCAAACCCCCCTCCAGGTCTGCAAAACTGGATTCATGACCATTATGGCATTTCCATGGGCACTCTCCCAGCTAAGTTCTTAGGGGTTCCGCTAATAACAAAGAAGTTATCTGCTGTGGATTGTCATCCTCTCATTGCAAGGATCACATCTAGAATTGACTCATGGACCACCTACTTCCTTGCTTTCTCTGGTCGACTCCAGTTGATTAAATCTGTCCTTCAGTCCCTTTATACATTCTGGTGCACTCACTTTATGCTTCCAAAAGGTATCATTAATCGCATTCAATCCATGTTGTCTCGTTTTCTTTGGAACGGACACAAACCTGGTCGTATCAAAGCGAAGCTTGCATGGCATATTGTCACGCTTCCAAAAGAAGAAGGGGGGCTGGGTATAAAGGATGCGGCAGAATGGAATAAAGCTTTAATGCTTAAGCATCTTTTGGCAATCATAAATCCTACTTCAAGATCACTATGGGCTGAGTGGGTGAAGAAAACGATTATTAAACGATCATCGTTCTGGATTGTAGCGAAGCCTCGCCAATGCTCTTGGATTCTAAAAAAAGTTATGGGTCTCAGAAACATTGCAATGCAGCACATCTCATACTCCATTGGTAATGGGCAAAGCACTTCTTTTTGGTTTGATCCATGGCACAACAGGTCCCCTATCTTCACAGATTTAAATGCTCCTATCTTACGGGAATCTGGGTTGCATAGCTCCACTACAGTTTCTGCACTCTTATCTCCATCCGGTTGGTCTCTTCCTCAATCAAATTATCACAGCATGATAGTATGGAGACAAAGCTTTATCCACTCCACTCCGTTCGACTTGCACAAACAGGATGATATTTGTTGGGATGGCATCCCTTCCAAGAAGGTAAGGGTAACAAATCTCTGGGCTACTGTGAGGCATGTAGGTCATACGGTTTCATGGAGCTCGAGTGTTTGGCATAAACTATGGGTTCCGAGGTACTCTTTCTTACACTGGTTAATTATGCATGATCGTGTTACCACTCTCTCGAAGCTCAAACACTTTGGCATCTCTCAAGATGATACTTGTTATTTCTGCATTAATGGGAAGGAGACTGTTAATCATCTTTTTTTGGAATGCCCGTATATGCAGCACATTAGTAATGTTGTCACCAGGGGAAAAAATGTTCAACTTCCCACCAGTTGGTCGGTGTGGAGTCAGGAGCTTAATCGCCTAAATACCAAGGATATTAGAGCATCCATCAAAGTATTGCTGTTTCAAACCATATGCTACACGATTTGGAGGGAAAGGAACAACAGGTTTCATAAGGGCGAATGCAACAATCCCAATCACTTGGCCCTGGTCTGTTCGCAGTTGGTAAAATGTAGATTGCTATCATCAAAGTGGTTTGAAAATGAATGTATTAATATGCCAAGTTTAGCTCAATGGACTGATTAGTTTTTGTTATTCCTGGGGTATGCCCTAGTTTCGGAGTTTTAGCTCCCTCCCTGTATATTTTTTCTCCTTTTCTTTTTTTTTAATGCAAAAAAAATCTTTAGCAAAAAAAAAAAAAGGGTTTGGTCAGAGGTGTTGGAAGAGTTGGCATCCTAATGTTAGTTCATCTTGACCTGTTTAAAAATGGATTTTACTGCGAATTTTGTGGCTGGGAGATGGACTGGACTAGGGTCTATTCCAGGTGTCGGATGTTGGGGATGGTGTATTTTAGCAATGTTGGGGATGGCGATGTTGTTGCTGATTACAATGTGACGACTCTTGGTCAGGATTTTTTTACTCAGTTTTTGAGTGATGTTAATTTCGATCAAGTTTTCTATTTTAGAACGGGTTTGAACAGGGTTTATGTTGAATGTGGAGCTGCTTCCATTGAGTTTGGGGATGAATTTAACCAAGGTGCGAAAGATGCGGCACAGATCGTGCAGTTTAGTCGATGTCGACCCTTTCTAAAGGATAGGGTGTGCTTCACAGATGCTCGGGTCGAAAGAGGAGTGGAAGATTCCTTTGTGCCTTCTAAATGGATGACGATTCCATATCCAATCTACCAGAGTGCAGAGGGACAGCGATTGACTGAGGCGAAAGGCCTGCTACTTTGTGACAATGCTTGGTTTGGTCTGGGCATCGATGACTTGATCACCTATTTGCAGATGTTGATTTCGCAGGAAAATGCTGCGTCTACCATGGTCTGGGACTGCACTGTTTCTAATTGGGGTCTGCAGTTCATGCAGTCAGACTGTTTGCAAAGAGCTAGGCATGGCGATGGTGTTCACACTATTGTGCCGTATGACAGGAAGAGCCCAAAGGCAGCTTTGGAGCAAAATTTGATTGGTTTTAATGGGATTGACTGTTGGATGCCTTTTTGGGATGCGAATCACGAGGTTTCACATTTTAGGAACTATTTTTTAATATTCTGAACTGTATGTCTAGCATCCTAGATTTCTATTATGTTGTTTTTAAACTAGTTAAACTAGTTTATCCAGCTTTAGACTTGAGTTTTGTGAGCTAGCTTAGCTAGTTTCTTTGTGGTTCCGTTGTTTAACGTTTACTAGCCACGGGGTATGCCCCTAGAATTGTATTCGTTTTTCAGTGGTATAAATTTTTAATTAGCAAAAAAAAAAGAGATGATGCTGTTGGGAAGTCCATGAAGAAGCTAATGCACAGGCTTCTAGGATGCGAACCGGGAGGTTCAATTGTCATTACTTACCTGCCTTAGTTTGTTGTTGTGCTTAAGCTACTTTAACTAGTTTCTTTCTATGTTGACTTGTAAACCTGCTTTGTTGTGAACTACATGTTGGCCATTACTGGTTTCTGTAATGGCATTTAGTTGATTTCGCGGGGTATGCCCCTAGAATTGTATCAGTTGTTCCTGTTGGTATAATATTTTTTTAATTAGCAAAAAAAACCTCATTTTTGATTCATTGGAATAAGAAAACTAATTTTGATTCATTTTTGACTCGTTTGAACCCAAAAAGTACTTGTAGCCTTGTTCTTGACTCATTTGACCTCTAAAACTCACTAAAACTTCATTTTGCACACGTTAGAACAAGATTATCAATTTTGCTTCATTTTTGACTCGTTTGAACATGTGAACCATTTGTAGCCTTGTTCACTAAAACTCAATAAAACTGGACGAATAGGAAAAAATGAGAGTCTTAGAGAGAGAAGCTCTTCCTTCTCACTAGAAACCCTAGCTAGCCGCCACTTAATTAATACTCAGTTTCCCTTTCTTACACACATTCTCCAGCATTAAAGACTAAATTTCATCCCTAAATCCACTCTCTCTTCTTCCTCTAACCTAAACACTATATTTCTTATATATATTTATATATTTTATTTCCTGTTTTTTCGTCGGTTCTGATGGTGAGTCAAGGTTCAAATGCTGATTCGGAGACTGGGCTTCCGGGGTATATGCAAGATATGAGTGATGACAGTTTTAATGAGATGTTGGCTCGAATGGAGGTGGAAGACTCTCCGGTCCTAATGACAGCTGAGGAGTTGGTCCCGACTAGCTCAGGGGACATTCAGATCTCTAATAAGGTGGATTCTTCTAGTGAAGAAGAGGTTTATCATGAAGATGTGAGAGATGCAATGGAGAGAGACACCATTTCCAGAGTGGCGACTGTTGTAGCAGCAAATAACAAGAATGAAAGGGAGGAGCTCGTAAGGCTGCGGAAGAAATTGATGGAGGTAGAGAGTAAGACGACTCTCATTGCTCCCTAAAATGAAGTTTTCCAATGAGAGTCGTTTCGTTTTCTCTCTAGCGTTAACCTTAGCCGCCTTTAGTTCCAGGCATCTCTAAACACTTATTCCATCAGATCTATATATTTTCCTTCCTAAATCCACCTTCCTTCTCTAATCCCTCACCTTAAACACCATATTTCTTTGCTAGATTCAAATCCTCACCCCTTATTATGGACGGGTTTAACCATGGTGTTGATCCTTCGGGGGGTCCTGTTGACCAGGATGGTGCTCCTCTTGAATTTGGGCTGATTGATGGGGCTCAAAGTCCCTTTCTTATTGCTGGTTCTGTGTTCAAAGAATTGGTGGGTTTCTCTAACCATGGGGTGGATGGTGTAAGCCATCTGGAAGTAGATCCGGTTACGGATGATGTTTGTTTCGGGGGCTCAGATAAGGATGGTAGTGAACTCTTGCCCAATAAGGGGCTCCACACCACGATGGATGAGGACTCGTGGGAACAGGGGTTTTCTAAAGAAAAGTTTCTAATGGAAACGTCGGGGATGCCCAGGACATGTTTGATGAATGGTCCCAACCAGAAATTGGGTTCTTCTGCCTTGGATGCTGCGGTGGAGGATGTGGGGTCTAACAAGAGGAATCAACAGCTGCTGGAAAGAAGAGAGCCAGGTAAGACTCCTGACTTTGATAACGTTGTTGGCCATATTTCTGATATGCCTATGTGTGCGAGGCCCTCTATGGATGACAGTCAGAGGGCGAGGGAAATTAAAGCGGACAGACTTAATGTAGCTTTGAAAGTTATCATGATTTTGAGGGATTGTATTGTGAGAAATGGGCATGAGGTTCCTACTTTTTGGGGGAAGGTTCCGATGAGAGCTGTCAGTTATTCTAATGATTTGCAAGATCTCCCTGTTTTTAGGATGATGGATGACTGTGAACGAGCTCTTCGTTGTATTAATCAGTTGAGTTCCTTCATTCGGAGAAGGAAACTTCCCCCTCCTACCCTTTTAGGGGATGAGGGAGATCTTTTTAGGGGTATGAAGGAGGAGTTGAGAGCGGCTGACCTTCTAGGGGACACCAATCTGAGGGGTAATGGTAAAACGATTGTGGCTGCTAGTCAGGGGTTGGATGGGGACAGTTTGAAGATATTTATTATCTCTGTTGGTAATAAGGGACAAAATGCTATCAGGTATGTAGGTGATGAGGCTCAGCATGAAATGCCAATCACACTTATGAACTTCCTAGCTGATCATGGATGGCCATGGTCTTCTGGCCAATACTGTGGTGGAGGAAATTAATGCAGGGGTTGACTTAAAAACCGAATCTGGTATCGAAATGGACTTTGATCAGGATGAGAACCTTGAGGAGGTTAGTGCGCAAGGGCGTTCTGGGGGTCCTATGGACTCGCTTACTGTGAAGTATGAGCTGGTAAGGGTGGTTGAGGTCTTGAATGGAACTGCCAAACCTTTGGCTTTGAAGGGGTTTAAAAAGACCGCTAAAGCTTCCATGCGCGGACACATGCATCACCTAGGAATGCTCTTGGGTTTTGCTGATGGATTTGGTATAATGATGGATGAGGATGAGGACGAGGAGAGAAATGAGGACCTGGACTCCAAGCTGGTGTTGAACGTAAACCAGCTTAAGGCTGGGACTGCTATGGGGAAGATTACTGGTGAAATTGTCCAATGTGATGCAGAGGCACGAGGCCATCGTGGTAAGAGCAAGGGTAAGGCAGCTGGTGAAGGCTAAAGAAGACTAAAGAGGGCTAGACCTGAGATGTCTATGCTGTGACAGTTTAAGGCCGTTGAGGTCTTATGTGTTATGTGGATGTTCTTGGAACTTGTTTAAGCTTTTATTTCTGTCGAACGTTTCTTTGTTGTTCCTTAAGCTGGATATTAATCGCGGGGTATGCCCCTAGAGATGTAATTTCTTCGGTTTTGGTATAAATTTTTTAATTAGCAAAAAAAAAAAAAAGAAATTGATGGAGGTAAATGATTTTCTCAAATCTAAAGGGCAGTCCTTGTCTGCGATGGAAAAGGAAAATCTTTCAGCTCAGGCTGATTTTAATGTGGGTTTGAGTAACTCTTTTAGCTTTATCACTGGTAGGGATGAATTTGGCTTGCCTATTCTTTCTAAAAGTGGTGCAGGGGATAAAGGGGAGGATGGGAAGGTTGTAATGGATACCCCCGCCCTTAAGGGTATCTTAAAGAGTAAAGGTGTTACTTTGACAAAAGGGGAGTCCTCAGGGGTGACTAAGGATGAGGGGAAAGAAGTGGAGAAGGTCCCAAGCCTAAATGGAAAAGATGAGGGGGTGTTGGGGGAGGCAAAGAATGAGAAAAGGTCGTGGACTTCGGTGTTGAAAGCTGCCCCTGGACCCATGGTGGGTATTAGCTTTGACTATGTTCCCCCTCCAGCAGGTTCTACTGTAGTGGATCCTCCTCTTGAGGTTTTGCAAAAGGGGGCTGAAAAATTCAAGTGTTGTATTGTTGGGAAGTTTACTAAAGCTCCATTGCCGTTCAGACGTGTAAAGGAAATTGCCCACTTAGTATGGAAAAAGGGCCTGGCAAATGTCTCCCAGCGTAATGAAACCACTTATGTTTTCAAATTCCTGTCCCTAAATGACAAGAATGCTGCTCTTTCTAAAGGCACCTGGTACTTTGATCAACGCCCTCTTGTTGTCACGGACTGGTGTTCTTCTGGTGGAGGTAACTCTATTTCCTCCATGCCATTATGGGTCAAATTTAGCAATTTGCCTGACTGCTACTGGACCCAAGAAGGACTGAGTCGCATAGCTAGTGTGATTGGTGTTCCTCTAGGGGCTGATACCCTAACCTCACAGTTAGAGATTTTACCTTTTGCTAAAATGTGTGTTCAATACAAAGTGGGGGATCCTCTCCCAAACTCTATTTCAGTGATGGATTATAATAAAACAAATGTGGAGGTTAAAGTTTCATACCTAAACAAACCGTTATTGTGCTCTCATTGCAACTCCCTAGGTCATCTTATTAATGCGTGTCCGTTGGCTCCAAGGGACTGGGCACAGAAACCCAATTTTGAGGCGAGCAAATCTTCGAAGATGTCCGAGGAGAAGGATGTTACTACTGAGACCCAGAAAAAGGAAAATGGAAAAGGGAAGGAGGTTGTGGTGGAGGGTGAAAAACTAGACTTAAATGAAGCTGAGAAGGGTGAGAATGGTAAGGTATTGGATGGAACAGATGGTTTTTTGACTCCTACTACAGGGGGAAGGCAGGACCCTGGGGATGGGGAAGGCTGGACAGAGGTAAAAAAGTGTGAACCTCTTATTTCGCCAACTGTGTCGACTGGGACTCCGCCATCTCAAAGCTTCAAACATGTGGTAGTGGATGAAATTGCTCGTAAACAGGGTGGTAAGAGAGCTAATTCAAAGGGTGTTAAACGAGCGAAGTGGGGGTCAGGTGGCCCTCCTTCGAAATCTTAAGTCAGTTCTTATGACTGCTTTTTGTTCTTACAACGTCCGTGGGCTCAACAACAAGGTTGATTTCGTCAAGGATTTTATCGTTGCTAATAAACTATCCTTGATTAGTATTTTGGAAACTCATGTGCATAAGGACGCTGCTAAGATTATCTCTAAGAAGATAAACCCGAGGTTTCAATTTTTGTTCAACTACGAGCACCATCCGGGTGGCCGTATATGGCTGGGGTGGAACCCTGATTTTTGGAAAGTTTTGGTGTTGACCTCCTCTACTCAGCATATTACTTGCTCAGTTACTTTATTACAGTTTAACATTAATTTTGTGATCTCTTTTGTGTATGGTTCTAATGATGAAATTGATAGGCGGGTGCTATGGAATGATTTGTTGGGTATATCAAGGGCAATCACCAATGAAGCTTGGGTCATTTCTGGGGACCTCAATACTTGCCTTCGCATAGAGGAAAAGCATGGAGGAGCTACAAACTGGACATCAGATATGACTGATTTCAAGGATTTTGTCCGAGCTACTGCCTTGACTGATCTTCGTAGTACAGGTAGTCAATTCACCTGGTGGGATTGCAACATCCATCAACCAAAGTACAGGAAGCTGGACAGGGTAATGGTGAATGCGCATTGGCATAATGTGTTCCCTTGCTCAGCCACTGTTTTCTTGCCTAGAGGGCTCTCGGATCATAGCCCTGCTTTGACTTTATTAGGATTGGAACGGCCTATTATAAAGAAGCCTTTCCAGTTCTTTAACCATCTTATTGATGACCCTGGGTTTCTCCCGTTGGTGGAAAATGCGTGGGAGGGAGCAGTCACAGGGGACCCTTGGTTTGTGCTAACGTCAAAGTTGAAGAGGGTCAAGCAGGCCCTTAAGGGGTTGAATAGGTCAAATGGAAACTTACAACAGGTGGTTCAGGATACTAGAAATGAGTTGCTGCTTTTCCAAAGAGCCCTTCCAATCGCCCCATCTTTGTCTCAGTTTGAGGAAGAGAAACGATTGACTGATGCATACTCTAAGGCCTTACAAATGGAAGAATGCTTTCTTAAGCAAAATCTAGGGTACATTGGTTAAAGAATGGGGACAACAACAACAAGTATTTTTTTAATGCATGTAGAGGAAGATGGAATGTGAACAAGGTGCTGTTCCTTACTAAGCCTACTGGTGATACTGTGACAACTCATGAGGACATGGCTTCCATTGCCGTTGATTATTACAAGAACCTTCTTGGTCAAAGAGGCGAAGTTGATTAACTTCCGACTGATGTAATTCTGCCCAGCCTTAATGAAACTCAGGCTAACATAATGAGTAGTCCTTTTATGGCCAGTGATGTTCTTAAAACGTTAAAAAGGATGGGTAAGAATAAGAGCCCGGGGCCTGATGGCTTTTCTGTGGAATTCTATTTGGAAACTTGGCATATTGTGGGTAATGATGTAACTAGAGGCAGATCCTGATCAAATACTGATGGATGATCAGATCCTGATGCAATGGGAAATCCTGATATCAGTCGTGTTACTGATGATGTCATTATGGATGCTACAGAAACTGCCAAGTGCTATAAAACAGGATCTTTGTTTTGGAGAACAAGCAAGAAGATATCGTGAAGGAAACGAATTCTCTATTGATGGAAACTATCAACTGGACGGCATAACATTGTCATAGATAGATTATAATTCTGTTATTAGTTGATAGGTATCATTATAAATACTTTCTCAATATCATTGTAAAAAGAGCGGAATTGAGAATTGTAGAGTGCATATCGTGTGAAGCTCTGCATAAGGTTTGTATTCGAGAGTTCGAAACAAACAGAGAGAGAGAGAGAGATTTGTATTTTCAGCAGGTGCTAAAGGTATTGTACACCTTTGCTAGAGTTTGTATTTGATTTATTTTAATACAAACAAAGTTTGATTCATTCATTTGTTCTTGTTCATCTAATCAAGCAAAAATCAGACACGATTATATAACTTGTATTCAACCCCCCCTTTATAAGTTATTCGAGTTAACAATTGGTATCAGAGTAGGTTGATTTCGAATAATCATAAAGATCTGCAATCATGTCTGGTTACAAGGATGGTAATACTAAAATCCCTATGCTCAAGAGAAACGAATATACTCTATGGGAAGTGAAGATGTTGCATCACCTGGAAGCAACAGATCCTGATTATCTTGACAGAATCAGAGATCGGCCTTTTGTTCCAACAAGGCTTGTTCCTCAAGCAACTGTCGAAGGAAAAGTTGTTCCAGAACATACAGCAGAGAAGCCTAAATCTGAATGGACAGATAAGGAAAAGGAGATCGTTCTTAAGGATGCTAAAGTGAAAATAATATTCAACAGTCTTGATTCTGTTCTCACTAACTATGTTCTCTCTTGTAAGACTCCTAAGGAGATATGGGACAATCTAAAGGTTCACTGTGAAGGAACAAAACCTGTCAGGAAGAATATGAGGACACTTCTCATACAACAGTATGAGTATTTTGAATCCAAGTCTAGTGAGTCACTTACTGACACCTTTGATAGGTTTACTAAACTCATCAATGAGATGGCCATGCATGGTAAATATTATGACTTGGAGGATATGAATACTAAGTTCATGAAAGCTCTTCCTGATTTCTACAATGAGAAGATATCTGCAATTAAGGAAGCTAATGATCTGGATGAAATATCATTAGAAGCAGTTTATGGAAAATTGAGAGCTTATGAACTTGATAAGCAGTAGAAAAAGAGCAGGAGTGAAGGAAAGATGAAAATTGTTGCACTCACTGCTCAATCTGAATCAAAGAAGCTTCCAGAAGAAAAGTCTGAATCTACTGAAAGAGACTTGAGGAAGAAGAAGAGCAAAGAAAGTTCTGAGTCAGAGACTATAGATGTAGACTCTGAAGATAATGATTCTGAATCAGAGATGCAAGAACTTTTTGCTATGTTTGCTAAAGCTTTCAAGAAAGGAAGATTCAACAGGAGAAGATTTAGCAAAGGCTCTTTTCAGAAGAAAGAGGAGAAGAAGAGTGAGAAAGGCAAGAGTACAATTATCAAGCTTGATAAGGCCAAGATCAAGTGCTTTAACTGCAGTGAGCTTGGACACTTTGCTAGTGAGTGCAAGAAGCCTAGGAATTCAGGGAAGGGTAATGCACTCATGGTCACACAGAAGGATTGGGCAGACTCCAGTGATTCTGAAGATGAATTGGATTATGACAACATTGCATTGATGGCAAGTGCTTCAGACAAGCCTGGATCTCCAAAGAAAACTTCTTCATCTTCTGTTAGGGTATCACTTCACTCTCTTGATTCATTTGATAGCTTAGATTCTGATGATATTAGATCTTTTCATGTTGAGTTTAAGAATCTTATGACTAATTTCAAAATTCTTGCTAGTGAAAAAGATGAACTCAAGGCTAAGAATGATGAATTAGTTAGTAGAAATAATTTTCTTGAATCTGAGTTAATTCAAATGGAAGAATATAGGTTAAGTTCTGATAAAGCTAAGCATGATTATGGTGTTATTCTTGAGGCTTATGACTATGTCAGAAAAGAACTAGAGGAAGAGAGAGATGTGATTAAAACCATTAACAATTCTGGTAAAAAGACTCAAGAAATCATTGAAAATCAAATTCTTAGTAAAGTTAATGGTTTAGGTTTTGATAAGGCTAGGCAAGAAGATACTGTAGCTATTGTCAATGATGATAGTAAAATTGAAGTTATCACATCTAAGTCTGAAGGTAAGAAGATAGTTTCTGAACCTAAACATGTTAAATTTGTTGATTCCAAAGGTACCCCAGTTGTGCACAAAAGAATTAACAATAGCAGCTCAGATGAAAGGGTGTTAGAAAAACCTAAGAATGTCAACATAGGTTTTGTGTCTAAGTCTCAGTTGAAACAGAGACTAGAAAGTATTTCAGAGTCTAGCAAGATCAGAAGAAATAGGAATGGAAAAGAAGGTATTAACAAAGAGAATAATTACAAGAATGTACCTGATGCACCTAGGAAGAAATGCTATAAATGTGGAAATCATAATCATTTGGCTCTAGACTGCAATAAAAAACCTTCTTGGAAAACTGAGTCCAGATTCTCCAAGACTCAGAGAATTCAATACCAACCACAAGAACCCTGTTATCATTGTGGTAGTTTACTTCATTCCATTTATATGTGTAAGGAATATCATGAACTGTATTATGACTATTATTCTCTGAAAACTGAAACTCCTAGTCACAAACAGTTTGTGAAATCAAAGTCTAATGTTGACTCTGAAACAGGTAAATTAAAAGCAAAATCTTCAAAGCCTGTTGGTTCAAAAGTTAGTAAGAAAGGATCCAATCAAAGTTGGGTCCTAAAAAATTCTAACTAGCTACTTTTTGTTTGCAGGGCACTGGAAAGAAGCATTCAATTATCTTGGACAGTGGATGCTCTGGACATATGACTGGAAAGAAGTCCCTGCTTACAAAGTTTGAGAGGAAAGCTGGCCCAGTAATATCCTTTGGAGATGGCAACAAAGGAGAAACTCTGGGATATGGCTCAATTATTTTGGGGAATGTCATCATAGAAAATGTAGCACTGGATGAAGGCTTGAAACACACACTTTTAAGCATAAGTCAACTGGGTGATAAGGGTTACCAATCAATCTTTGACAGTAAAGGATGCAAAATCTTGAATATGAAGAATGGAGACATTGTTTTGACTGGTCAGAGACATGGTAACATATATGAAGCCAGTTTGAGTGACACATCTAAAGGAACTATCAGATGTCTTTATAGCAAAGCATCAAATGATGAAAGCTGGAACTGGCACAAGAAGCTCTCACATCTCAACTTCAAGAAGCTTAAGCAACTTGTTAGGCATCATCTGGTGAGAGGCCTACCTCAGGCAAATTATGTGCAAGATGGACTTTGTGATGCTTGTCAGCTTGGAAAACAAAGAAGAACCACTTTCAAAAGCAAGATAGAAAATTCAATTACTGAACCATTTCACATGCTGCATCTTGATTTATTTGGTCTAGTAAACATTATGTCTATCAACAAGAAAAGATATGCTCTAGTTATAGTGGATGATTACACAAGGTTCACATGGGTATTCTTTCTACACAACAAGGATGAAGCTCCTCAGCAAATCATTGAACTTGTCAAGAATATTCAAAATAGCTCTGAGTACAAGGTCAAATTGCTCAGAAGTGACAATGGTACAGAATTTAAGAATTCTACAATGGAGGAGTATTGTGCAGACAAAGGAATTACTCAACAGTTTTCTGCACCTGGAACACCTCAGCAGAATGGTGTAGTAGAAAGAAAGAACAGAACTCTCACAGAAGCAGCAAGAACCATGCTTGCAGATACAAAGTTTCCAACCTATTTCTGGGCAGAAGCTAAAAACACTGCATGTTTCACTCAAAACTGTACCTTGGTAAATGCTCATGGTAAGACTCCCTATGAGATGATCAAAGGAAAGAAACCAAGTGTGAAATACTTTCACATCTTTGGATGCAAATGCTATGTCCTGAAAGTTCATCCAGAACAACTTGGAAAATTTGAAGCCAAATCGGATGAAGCAATCTTTCTAGGATATTCAACATCAAAGGCCTTTAAAGTATACAATCTCAGAACTCACATTGTTATGGAATCAATTCATGTTCCATTTGATGACAAGAAGTTTGGAATTTTGCAAACTGATGAAAGCCATGATAATCTAAAATTTGAAAATCTTAAGTATTCTGAGATTCTCTCCAGTGATGATGAAGGTTCTCCAGAGGAAATCTCTATTGCTTCTCAAAGGAATGCTGCTGTTGAGGGGGAGCAATTCAAGATCAGAAACTAGCAGCAGTATTGAATCCACTGATTCTACTGATCAAGGGGGAGATTTTGAAGGAAATGAACACTCTTCTACAAGAAATACCACTAACTTAGGGGGAGAGTCTAGCAGGAGCAATCTACCACCTGTTAGAAAATGGACAAGGGATCATACTGAAGATTTGATTATTGGTGATCCAAATAGTGGTGTTCGAACTAGAAGATCAATTCAAAATGAATGCTTGTACAGTTGTTTTCTCTCAAAGAATGAACCTAAGAAGGTTGAAGAAGCCTTACAGGATCCTGATTGGGTAATAGCAATGCAGGAAGAATTGAATGAGTTTGAGAGGAACAAAGTTTGGAAACTGGTACCAAGACCTAAAGATAGATCTATTATTGGTGCTAAATGGGTTTTCAGAAACAAGCTAGATGAATCTGGTATGATTGTAAGAAACAAAGCAAGACTGGTGGCCAAGGGTTATTCTCAGGAAGAAGGAATTGACTATGATGAAACCTTTGCACCTGTAGCAAGATTGGAGGCAATCAATGTTTCTTGCATTTGCAGCTCATTCAAAATTCAAGGTATACCAGATGGATGTAAAGAGTGCTTTTCTAAATGGCAAACTTGATGAGGAAGTGTATGTGGAATAACCACCTGGTTTTGTTGATCCAAAGTTTCCAAATCATGTCTACAAACTTGACAAGGCACTCTATGGACTAAAGCAGGCACCAAGAGCATGGTATGAGACTCTGTCTAAATTTCTTCTTGAAAATGGCTTCACAAGAGGTACAATTGACAAAACTCTATTCTTTAGAAAGATAAAAGGTGTCTAAGTATCAGATGAGCATGATGGGTAAACTAAATTACTTTTTAGGCTTGCAGGTCAAACAGACTGAGACTGGTATTTTCATTAATCAGTCAAAGTATATCAAAGATCTTTTAAAAAGGTTTGACTTTCAAAATTGTGCAATTGCAAAGACACCCATGGCAACAGCCACTAAGCTAGACTCTAATCCTAAGAGAAAGAGTGTTGATAACACTAGCTATAGAGGCATGATAGGTTCACTGTTATATTTAATTGCAAGTAGACCAGATATAATGTTCTCTACCTGTTTATGTGCTAGATTCCAAAGTGATCCTAAGGAATCTCATTCAATTGTTGTGAAGAGAATTTTTAGATATCTCAAGGGAACTCCAAATCTTGGTTTGTGGTATCCAAGAGAATCTGATTTCTCCCTAATTGGCTATTCAGACTCTGATTATGCAGGGTGTAAAGTAGACAGGAAAAGCACTACAGGTACATGTCAATTCTTGGGAAACAGATTGATTTCTTGGGCAAGCAAGAAGCAGCAATCAGTTTCAACCTCAACTGCAGAAGCTGAATACATTGCAGCAGGCAGTTGTTATGCTCAACTCCTTTGGATAAGAATTCAGTTGATGGATTATGGTATGACACTTAGTAATATTCCTATGTTTTGTGATAATACTAGTTCTATCAAAATTGTAGAAAATCCAGTTCAACACTCAAGGACTAAGCACATTGATGTCAGGTATCATTTTATTAGAGAACATATTGAAAATGGTACTGTGGAACTTCATTTTGTTCCTACTGACAAACAGCTTGCAGATATTCTAACTAAACCACTTGATGAGGCTACATTCATTAGATTGGTTAGTGAGTTAGGAATGTTAAATTTTTAGTTCTTTAACATCTGCAAAAGTAGCAAGGTATGTTGTTTCAGCTTATAGACTTGATATTTTGTCAGGATCTATACTTGATTGTTAAATGCTTAAGCTGTAACACTTTACTTTGATAAATTACAATATGATAGAATTGTTAATAAACATCAGGATTGCTATCAGTATGCTGACGTCATCAGTATTGACATCAGGATTGTATCGTCAGTATCAGGATTGTGAAATTTGTGTGTCTTACTGTTTCAAATTCTGAAGTTCATGTTATTTAGTGGTTCAATTCTGAGTTTTGTTAAAGTCTATGTTAGGAATTTTTATTACATGCATACTGATAATTTATATCATTATTCATGTCAGTCAATAAACAACGATAGAAAACTTGTATTTTCATTAATCAAAAGTATTACATACATGGAAATGAAATACAATTCTTCTTTTTGTCTAACTACTACTGATAATTCTATTCTTGTCTAAAGTTGTTGCTGCTTCAATCCTCAATGATCGACTTTAGGGCAAGGAGCATCTCAAGATTGGATTCCTTGTCTGGGCGACTTGAATGATAGCAGCTGACTCATCTTCATGCTTATTGAAGAAGATGAATAGCATCTCCATCAAGATCAACCTCAGACTCTTCACCAAATTCTTCATCCTCAAGGTGTGAAGAGATTAGAGGAGGATTGTATCCAACTGGTAGATGTTTTAGAGGAGATTCGTGGAAATTATCTGGGTTAAGACCAACAATATCTGACTCGATGAGAAAAGTCATCTCTTCTAAGAGATAGTTCACTTGCTCCTGATCATCAAGAGTAAAGAACTTCTCAGTGGTAATGAACCAAAAGCTAGGGTTCATATGAAGATTTGGGTTGAAAGCCATGATGGAAAGAGAATAGAATGAAAAGGTTTTGGAGAATGGCATAAGACGTCGGTTTCTTTTATAGAAAGACGTGGGAAGCTGAACAGTCATTTGGGAGGTATCAATGCAGTCAGTCATAATTATGTGTGACTGTATTTCTTGTATTTTCAAGAAATATTGAACGAATTTAACCAATTGATTTTGTTCAGATTTTTTTTTACAGGTAAAAGAAAATGCCATGTGGAAACTTCATTTAGTCTCTGGAATCAGGATGATATTGATCAGGAATACAAGTGTGTTCACATCAGGATTAGTAATTTTTTTTTATTCAGAAATCACATTGATGGTGTGATTATCCTGATGAGAAGATCACATCAGGAAAAGGTAGCTGATCAGTATTGATTTTTATCTTGATTTTACCTTGACTTATTTACTTGAAATTATTTTGGATTTTATTTTCCAAAAGTCGTAGGTAACTGCATTTTTCAGGGACTGACACCTGTCAACCTACGTGTCAACATGGGATAATGGGTCTGAAGGATTTTTGAAATATAATTATTTTGACACTCTAATCGTGTAATTGCTTTTTCTAATTTCATTCTCTAAAGCAAAAACACTCTCGAGTTCTCAAAATCTCTAATCAATTTCAAAGATTTCTTAAGTTCTTTTCAGATCAAATTGGCAACTCAAAGAAGACTACCCAAATCAGTAGCTTTCAAGTTTGGTGACTTTGATTTTATGATGAACAATCATGTTGCAGCTGTCACCAACAAGGAAGGGGTGTCAACTGATTTTCACCCGATAATGGACTTTATGGCGAAAGGACCATTAAGCTATGGCTTGACAGCATCTCCACAAATTAATCAAGTAGTTGTTTCACAAGCTTGGGAGAATGCTGAGGTAATTGATTCTACTCAGAGTCAATCAGGTAAGATTGTTCTACACTTAGGACAAGACTCATTTGATCTTACTGAATCTGTTGTTAATTCAGTACTTCACTTACCTGTTAGTACGAATTTTGAGAATGTACCATCTGATGATGATGTAAGAACTATGTTATCTAAATTAGGTTATGATGGACCTCTAGATAACATGAGCCAGTTAAATAGATCTTTTCTTAGGAAAGAATGGTCTTTCTTCTTTGATCAAATTGCTAAATGTTTTACTGGTAAATGTAGTTCTTTTCAACAAATTACTGCTATTACATCACATATTGCATATAGCATGCTTTATAACAGAGTAATTAATTTTTGTTACATTATCTTAAATCAGATGTGTATTAAACTTGGGTCAAGAGATCATGACAGGAATATGGTTTATTATCACATATTCATGCAACTGTTTATTAACCATTTCATTCCTGATGTTGAAGCTAGATTTGGTAGAGAATATTGTGTTTCTTCTTATGTACAGTAAAAGAGAATTTTCTCTAACATTATAAAGAAGGACAATGAAAAGAATCTAGATGAAATACCTGCATTACACTATCCAAATCATGTTCAGGTACTTCTAAGAACTCATCTTCCTACTATCTATAATTCTTCTTTCTTTGGTGGTGAAATGACTCAGGAATCTCAATTGGAGGAGAACCCCCCTGTGTCTACCCAAGTAGCCAAAAACATTATAGTCTCTGGAACAAGTCTAGAACCAAATTTTGATCCACAGCCTATTGTTTCAAAGAAGCCAACCTCTTGTGTTTCTCAAAAGACATCAGTTGTAAGGAAGAGAAGATTTGTCATTTCAAGTAGTAGTTCTAGTGAAGATGATGATAATATATCTCTTACTGAGAGAGCAGAATTGAAGGCTGCAATTCAACTTTCTAAGCTAGGACAAAGAGATGGAACACCTAGTCATAGCCAGGCTGCAGTCTCCCAAATGGCTATAGTTCTTAAAAAGGGAAAACAGTTACTGGATACTGTCTCTCAAAAGACTGTGTCTATTGAAAAAGGATCTCATCCCAAGATCACTTCTGTGTCTACACCTCTTGAGACTTCTCAAGACAAATCTGTTGCTCACTATACTAGGAGAACAAGGAGAAAGATTCATTTGTAACCTACACACACAGTGTCAAGTCCAACTAACATTATGCAGGTCTCTACAAATAAGGCTATATCCAAGTCAGTATCTGACAAGAGAGATCTGGATCTTGATTTTTCATGGGAAACTACATTGATATACAGATTGGCTATGGAACTTATTTCTCTGAAAATGAAGCTTTCCAGGCCTGTTCTAGATTTTCTGATTGAAAGAGTTCCCAAACTTTCATTTCCTGAAGAATATGGACTGTTACATCAAAGGCTTGATTTAATGAAGATATACTTCTATGTATCAGTCAGAAAAGAACTGCACAAGAAATTTGGACTTCCTAAGCATGTTGCACTTCAACCACTTCATGCATATCTATTTGACAAGGATGTCATTGTTGAAGATGCTTCAGCTCAAGGTGAACAAGAGGAGGTAGTTGATAGAGGGAAGCAGTCAACAGAAGATACTATTGCACCAGTGGTGAATAGTGGAATAGATCAGATCACAGTCACTGCAACACAAGAACCATCTAGTCAGAGGTTAGATGACTCAGGAACTGTGATGACTGATGCTGAAAGGTCTTCTGTGATGACTGAGATTGCAAGTGAGAAACCCTATGATATGGGAGGAATGACTTTGATTGATTTTCCTGAAGATCAAAACAATATTGTTCTTTCAAAGTCTATCCACCTTGAGGGTGTGTCTCAGCAATCAACACTTAAAGACGGTGACATACTAGCTATGGTGTCTAATGAAGTATTACTAAAGACATCAGAGTCTAGTGTAAAACCTGAAAGTGGTATACTGGAGCCTGTAGTTTCTGGAAAGAAAGTAGATGTTTGTAAGGGTTCAGAGAATATAGCAGCTCACTCCTTGGAGAAAACCTCAAGCCCCATGCTATATGAGGAACCCTCTCTCCATGTGAGTTCAGGTATAAAAACTTCTTCTAACCCCTATTTTTCTGTAGGTCATGAGAGCACTTATCCAAATTTGAGTGATACACTTGAAAAGATGGACATAGATCCACACACAGAGAGGCTGGCTCCTGACCAGGCAAAAGGAAAGGTAGAAAGAGTGTTGACTTTAGATAGTCAAAGTGAGAATGAGGGTATGGATGATCAACTCCATAGTGAGGGAGAGACAATTAGGAAACCACCAACGTTTGATTTCTGGGATCAGGTTTTTCCTGAATCTTGGTCTGAAAATCTTGGTATGGATGCTGGTACTTATTCTTTTATCAAGATGTATGAGAAGAATGACTTAGCACATCACAATGCAAAGCCAGAAGTTAAAGCTCAGAAACAGAAAGAAAGGCTTGCAGGAATCATTAACAGAAGAGGTGAAAGGCTAAGACAAACTTCTACTCAACCAGTACCAGAAGATATTCCTAATGAACCTAGTATTCCTTTGTATGTACTTCCAATTTCAGCTAGAATTGAGACATCAACAGTATCTGATCAATCTAAGGAGGAGTCAGGATTTGTAGATGTTAGTACACAGAATACTGGTGAAGGAAAGGATGATCATACTTCAGCTCCAAATCAGAGAGATGAAGATGTTTGTACTTCTACTCAAGTATTATTACTTGAATATCATTCTAAACAAGCAACTTCTTCTACAAGACTTGAAGATAAAGTTCTTTCTGCATCTGTAACTGAAGATACAACAAGCACTTCCAACATTGAAGTCAATTCTGAACTTCTTAAGGACATTCAGAAATCTCAAAGTGATATTCAATCGAGACTTCAAATTCTTGAAGAAAACCAAGTCACTATTATGGACAATCAAGCAGTTCTGATGAATCTCATTTGTTCTGTTACTAAATCTCTTGGAATTAATGTTGCTGATGTCAAAAAGGGGGAGATAAAGACAATTCAGAAACAACAACAACAACAACAACAGACTGGGGGAGATAAACAGACTGGGAACAGAACTAAGGGTGACAGAGTTGGTAAATTTTATAGTGGTAAAGGAAAAGAAGCATCAAATAGTTGAATTCTTTCTTCTAAGTACTTGATACATATCTACATCTGAAGAAGGAGGTACTTAACTTCGTGATCTTAAATTCATAAATTCTATTCTGGTTGTATTGTTATATGTTTTGACATCTACAACTTAGATTTATGCTTCAGATTCTAAAGCATAAATAGGGGGGAGATTGTTAGGAATAATTCATAAGTTGTGATGTTGAGAATACAATTTTGCTAATACATCTTGTATATCCTGATCTTATAAAGGATTTAGTACTTTGTATAGGATATATGTGTTAGACAGTAATCTGTAGAATTTAGTCAGGAACAGTACGTCAGAGACTACATTTCAGGAACTAGGAGCAGATCCTGATACAGCAAGTCAGATCCTGATCAAATACTGATGGACGATCAGATCCTGATGCAATGGGAAATCCTGATATCAGTCGTGTTACTGATGACGTCATTATGGATGCTACAGAAACTGCCAAGTGCTATAAAACAGGATCTTTGTTTTGGAGAACAAGCAAGAAGATATCGTGAAGGAAACGAATTCTCTATTGATGGAAACTATCAACTGGACGGCAGAACATTGTCATAGATAGATTATAATTCTGTTATTAGTTGATAGGTAGCATTATAAATACTCTCTCAATATCAATATATCATTGTAAAAAGAGCGGAATTGAGAATTGTAGAGTGCATATCGTGTGAAGCTCTGCATAAGGTTTGTATTCGAGACTTCGAAACAAACAGAGAGAGATTTGTATTATCAGCAGCTGCTAAAGGTATTGTACACCTTTGGTAGAGTTTGTATTTGATTTATTTTAATACAAACAAAGTTTGATTCATTCGTTTGTTCTTGTTCTTCTAATCAAGCAAAAATCAGACACGATTATATAACTTGTATTCAACCCCCCCCCCCTTCAACAAGTTATTCGAGTTAACATATGTATAGATTCATAGTTGAGAAAAGAGAGGGAAATATTGTATTGAATTTCTTAAAAAGAAATTTTGTTACAGAGTAGTATTTATACTAAAGCAAGAAGTCAAAGTTTGACTGTAACTAACTAAACATAACCACTCAGCAAATGACAACTCAGCTAGGTCCACACACAATGACTTCCTTGTCTGGAATTTTCATCCTGTTTGACAAATGCATAAGCCTGAGATACAGTGGGCAATGGATCCATCATTAAAATTTGGCCTCGAACAATAGCATTACTTTCATGTAGCCCCATGAGAAACTGCAACAGCTTCCTCTTCTGATCCCTTTCCAACTGCTCTTTATGATAACCACAAGTACACACAACAACAGGCTCTAATATCATGTATTCATCCCACAAACCTTTAAGCTTATGGAAATACACTTCTACTAATTTGTTACCCTGCTCCAAATTGTGCATCTCCTTCATGATTTGGTAAATTCTATGTCCATTAGTACCAGAAAAATGCTCATGAAGTTCTTTCCACACCTCAGCAGTAGTAGTAACATAACTCAAACCATCACTTATGTCATTAGCCATAGAATTGAGGATCCAAGTAATGACTAAATCATTGACTCGTTCCCATTGAGCATACAATACAGAATCAATTGCAGGCTTAGGTAAAGTACCATTCACAAAAACAAACTTGTTTCTAGCACTCAAGGCAATCTGCATAGATCGACTCCAAGGACCAAAATTATCAGGTCCTGACAACTTCTTAGCAATCAAAACTAATCTAGGATGATCGTTATTATGCAAGTAAAGTAGATGTGTGTTGTTATCAACAAAATTCACATTATACGTAACCTGATCTGAATTATCAACAATCGTCTTGTTCTTTTGTGACAAATCAGAACGATTATTCGGCATAGATACATCATCCACATTATTCAATGGAGCTGAACTACTCAAAAAATCACTTTTGCCTTGTACGACATTCGAAAAACTATTACGCATCATGACTGAATAGAAAATGAACGATTCTAAAAGGAATCTGTAAATCTATGGTTTGAAATCGATCTTAATCGATAAAACTGAACAAATCAGGGTTCTAAATTGATTAGTACTCAAATCAACAAGAACAAACACAATCGAAACGAGAAATGAGCTAACGATAGCAAGAAGAATGAACGATTACCAGTACCGATGCTCGAGAGAGACGTGAATCAGTCATGAAAGCTCTGATGCCATTATAGAGTTATAGATATACGCTGTTGTATGTATAGATTCATAGTTGAGAAAAGAGAGGGAAATATTGTATTGAATTGCTTAAAAAGAAAGTTTGTTACAGAGTAGTATTTATACTAAAACAAGAAGTCAAAGTTTGACTGTAACTAACTAAACATAACCACTCAGCAAATGACAACTCAGCTAGGTCCACACACAATGTGCTAAGTCAACATTTACTTGAGAGTCTAAAGCAAGAACTATCGAAGCTTTGTACTGAGACTGTGTAGCATTCTGAACTGTAGCAATACAAGTAGCAGCTTTATTCTTTGAAGAAGCATTAGCATCTCTATAAATTATAATTGAGCTCAATGGTTTACCATAATATTATTTATAATTGTGAAATGAATTTCAACAGAATGATGAGGAACGGAAATAAAGAATTAAAATATATGTTTATTATTAGTTTATACTTGTCTGGTGTAGATATAAATGATGTATTTAATCTTAATGTTTTATATGTGGGGCTAGGAGTTTATTATTTAAATAGTTTAATTAGAATAAAGCCCATTTTTTTACGGGCCTTAGGTCCATTAGGTTTGGTACTAGGGTTTAATTATTCTATATAAGTGATGTAATCCCCACATATTATTTTAGCTTTGATTATACATTTTTCTTGGGAATAATATTGTTGATTATTCTTGGGATTCGTATAATTCATTGTTTATTATTTCTTTTATTCTCGATTTAATATTCTGTCATACATCAAATTGGCATCAGAGCCGAAATCTAGGTTTTTGCTATAAAAAAAATCATGTTTTACTGTTCATCGACGTAATAGCTGTTCATCGACGTAATAGCTGTTCATCGATGTGGTCACTGTTCACCGGAGCCCTGACTCTAATCAGCCACCATCCCTCACACCAATCACCACCACAATACCGTTGTACCCACCAGAAAACACCGAACCCGCTACCTATTTAAGTACTCACAACCCTAATTCCCTAAATTCCCAAGTTTTAAATCGTACCCGACCCGATTTAAACCCTACTTCCTAAATTACATCTAACCCGACCCAAATCCTTAACCCTAATTACAATTTAGATCAATCACAAGTTGTTGCTACTGGTTTGGAAGTGGTTAAGGTTCAGAAATACGAAGAAGAAGACGCACCTGCCGGAGTTGCTGTTGTTGCCAGATTCTCGACCAAATCGCTACCGGAGCTGCTACAACTTGTTGTTCAGTTCTTCCGTCAGAAAAGTTGTGCCATTCCTCTTTCCAGAACATCTCCAGTTACTTATTTGCTGTTTATGCATAAGAAACAAAAGGGTAACCCATATCTGTCTATCTCATATATATACATACACCCATTCATATATACATATCCTGTTCCCTGCTTTATTTCATTTTAAGTTACCAGACCCCACAGTTTAACCAGCCTTTAATCCTAAAAATTTTGCATTTATGCTATGTTTTAAATCATGTCTCGACATATCCAATCCGATATTAAGCGAGTAAAAGATTACATACGTATTCTTTAGGATGAATGTGATGCGTTGTACTGCGAAGCCTATGTTTGCTATCATGAAAGTAAGATATTTGAATATAAGCTTACATTCAAGGAGTTAGATAATCAATATGATGAACTTAAAAGGTTGCAAAAGAAGTGCAACATTGAGCTGAGGGAAGAAAGGTACAAACGTGAAAAAGAGGAATTACATAGGACCGTTAAGATTCTTGCATCCCAAGTTGAACGCCTTGTACATTTGGAGAATGTGAAGAAGGTTAAAAGGGATGAAATTTCAATGGAAATTGAGCGGCATGTTGAAGAAGCTGCTACGGAAGTATCAATTGAGGAGGTTAAACAAGTTATGGAAGATCCAATTGAGGAGGTTAAACAAGTTGAGCATACATAGGTTGCTATTGAGGAGCAAGTGGAAGAAACCAAGCCACAACTTGATTGCTTTCAAAATGTCGAGGATTGTAAAGTAGTTGATAATGATGATATTATTGAGGTTGAGCATATCGACTTCATCATTCCAGAGTACTTGCCTAAGCCTCCTTCGCTTGCTAGTTAGTTTTCAAAGTTTTTTGTATCAAATCCGTACATCTTCAAGTGGAAACACTTTTTATTTGTTCCAGCTCAGTCTTGCCTGGTTCTTGACTTCTACAAAACTCGTGGTCAAGTTTTCTCCAACAAGGGGAGAATGATGAGGAACGGAAATAAAGAATTAAAATATATGTTTATTATTAGTTTATACTTGTCTAGTGTAGATATAAATGATGTATTTAATCTTAATGTTTTATATGTGGGGCTAGGAGTTTATTATTTAAATAGTTTAATTAGAATAATGCCCATTTTTTTACGGGCCTTAGCTCCATTAGGTTTAGTACTAGGGTTTAATTATTCTATATAAGTGATGTAATCCCCCACATATTACTTAGCTTTGATTATACACTAGTATTCTACCCGTGCTACGCACCGAAAGCACAATTTATAATTTTTTAAAATGATTATATATATATATATGAGAATAATGTTCTTGAGATTATCTCAAGGACTTACCTGAGATACTTTCCTTAAATCCTTATAAAATAAGTGGCCCCGCAGGGGTATTTTTGTGAAAATTAGATTATCCATAAGATTTCTTTTGATTTTATGCAAGTATTTCAGGGAAAATACCTGAGGTAATCTCAGGTACATCATTCTCTATATATATTCTGAATTTTTTTCCACATATATTCATGATTGTTTCATGTTGCTACTATCGAAAGTTCATGCTAACACATTTACAATTATGAATAGATATAAGTTATAGTAAACAAATAATACCTGCCAAGGAATTAAAAATATATGAAGCTTGAATTCTAATATCCATAAATGACAATCAATGTATAAAACATAAATTAGAAGGATAAATTTAATGCTAACATCGTAAAAAATAACATAAAAATACGACGCTTGTAACGTAACTGCAAATGTTCAAATGAATGTAAATATTTTACGTCCTGGACAATTTTAGATTTATTCTTCTTATTATCTCCATTATCACCTCCGTGCTTGCGTTTATTTATTGCTGGTTTAGATTCCAAATTGTCGTCAATAACATTGTCATCCTTAGAAGAATCAGGCACCTATTTCGAAAAAATGGAATTTATCAATTTTCATCGATGTGGAATTAATGCATTTTGGTGTAGACAACTATCACAATTTTCGCTTTTAATTGAAAATTCTACGCTTACCATTACGGGAAGGACATCATGTGACGTGATTTCAGATATTTGTGAGGGCGTTTGAACTTCCTCAATCACATCGGTAGCAAAATAGACCGTATTGCCATGTACTAAGTTTTCTCATTCAAAGATATAGTGAGCGTCAAATTTTTTCCTTCGATGGCTTTCAATTTTTCAGGATACTTGTCGCGCTTCCCTTCCTGCGATGGAGGTTATAAATTTCACAGAATAAATTTTAATCTCATAAAACATGCGATATTTTCAGGATTTAATATTTATTCTTATATGTACTGTTAGTCATTACCTTTAGATTCTGACCAATGAGGCACATTTGTTGATGTTAGCCTTCTCACTTCGCGGTCAAATAGAAAGACTTGAATTGTCTCACTTGGATCGGTAACGTAGATCGGCACTTTAAACCTGTAAATATTATATGTTATTATTGTATAAAAGATACGAAGATATGATGTTAAAAATCTTGATTCATCGATCATGATACCTCTTGTCCGGGTATGAGCCGATTTTTCCACATTCGTATTTGTAATTATCATCGATCACAGAGAGTTCCCTTGGACATGAGTCACAAATGTAGAACCACCATTTAGATTGGACTTCAACACTACAAACTGATACATGACATATCACCTCCATCTACATAAAGGTTTAAAATTTAACAACGAAATATTTTGTAGTCTAACAACTAATTGAATGATAATGCAATAAAGTAGAAGTCACATACCTCTTTAAGCTCTGAACTTCTAAGGTCCGTGATTTGTTTTAAATTGTAGACGGGCGTCTTCTTTACCGTGCAATCACCGATAACAGATGTATTGTCCGGAACAATTGGTTTATTTATTTCATTTAGCCTGTCAGAGCAATGAAACATGATAATATATAAACATATACACGTAGTAAAAATACATATTTTTTATTTTTATGATAATATACATAAAAATAGAAAATAGTAGCATGCATATGATTGACGATAAATCATATTTTGAAGTGAATGTGCAAGGTAATTGATAGTGCAGTGAAACGAAATTCGATCAAGTAAATCTCATAACATGCATATTTGATTAAAAAAAACTTACTTGTAACATAGATTGTACACGACATCCTAGTCTGGATTGATATAGTAGTTTGAAGGTGACAGTGTACTCGCCTGTAGTTGTTCTGCAAGATGTTGAGTAGTTTGTCAAGATCCCACATGTATAAATTTGTTTTGAGAAGATTTAAATATCTTGTATGAATGGTGAAACAGTTGTATATAGGTAACTATTCATACGTTGGTATTTTGTTATGTTGCAATTCGTAAGAATGATAATATTATCTTGAGTGTCCATTCCGTCTAGCTCTTCATTCAATTTTTTTGCAAGATCGGCCCATACTGCTACCTTTACAATTGCACTGCAGTTAAATATATTTTTTTTAGATAGCGAATAACAGTTCTCACTTGCAATATTTGCAACTATTTTTTGTCAAATTTACCTTCCATCACTTATGTCAAACAGCAATACATGTTTTGGTCCTTTTGCCGTATTGCGACTTTGCATAGGAAGCCTATTTTGAACTAAACCCATCAAATCTGAAAATTGTAGAATATATAGCTGATTAAACAAAGAAAGTATATATGTAAAAGTACGGATAGGTGATTGTTTATACCTGTTAAAATTTTGGTATCTCCAACCCTATTTTCTAAAGTGTTGAAAGCAGCTAACTCGAACTTATATTTTGGAATCATCTCTTTAACTTCAGTCATAGTTGTGAACTTCAAAAAGTATATATCTTTTTTGTTGCTTACAGCTGAATAAGAAAATTTTGCATTACCAACACTAAAGTTTGATATGACATATATTTTTCCTTCTTCAGGGGCACAATCTATTCCATTGACGTAATCCATCCCTGCAAAAGCATGGATATGTGTTTTCTGCGTATAAAAATTAACATTGATAAGTTAATTTGAGGATGATATATACATATGCACACCAACCCAATTATATCAATTATTATATGTTATAATGGCTCTACAAAATGTTTGTACATAAGTATACCGTAACACGCAATACATACTATCTAAATTGTCGCATGGTCTACAATTTTCACACTGGATACCATATAAAGCAAGGCATATAAATTTTTTCTTAATATTGGTGGGCTGTTTCAGTAGCACAATATAATAACCAAGGTAAAACATCATAGCATACTATAACAAAAATAATATTTAGAAAATGTATAGTAACTAAAAAGTATAGATGACAGATGTTTTCAAAAAATACTTACATCATCATCAAGAAGTATCATATTATAACCTTTGAAATCGTCTGTGGTGCCATTGATACTATTCCAAAGTTGAGTTAATCTAACTTTAACTTTCCAGTTAGTTTTATCGTTGGTTAATATAACGCCCTTGAAATATCGTACTTATAATTATTATTATTTAATATTGAATGTGGATTATATGAGGTGATTTTTTTAGGATTGAATATATGTGACGTCATGTTTACATGCTTATATGATGATGTTTATGTGAAATGTGAGTCCGTATATTTTTATTCGAAATTTTTATGATTAAAATCTATTTACATTATGAATTATTGATTTTTGAAAATTTTTATAAAATCATCGGAGTATTTAAAAATCCCGAAATCTTTTGTGTTATCCTCTTTATAATATTATTTGTTTTTTTTAAATTTTTGGGAGAATTAATTTGGGTGTTTATGTATTTTTAAAATGATTTTAAGAGTTTTATGACATTTAAAAGATCAAAACTTGTAAAAATTCATATTTAATTCAATTTTTATCCTAAAAATATTTTAAAAATATGTAGGTGATCCTGATTTCGCATTTTATATTTTAAAAATATAAAGTTAATCTTCTATAAATATTTCTACTGTAAAATGATTTTAAAATGCCGTTTAGTTTGATTTTGAATTGATTTTTAGAATGTTGAAAATACATTTTCTTGCCCCTGTTTTTCCCAAAATCCCTAAGTTTATTAGAACAGCTGGTTGTGTGTAGATATATAGGGATTCTTCCAAACACTTGAGATTTCTTTCGATACCTCTCCTCTCTCCCTCGTTCTTTTTCTCTCTCGGACCTCTAACTGATAGTGTTAGTGCCCTAGAGACAATCTAATTCTAGGATAGACTATTTTGTTATTCAGTGATTATGTTATATCGATTATTCAACAATAAATTTATTATGTCTTTATTTATTGCGATATAAATATTAGAACAATAAATGTCCTTGGAATATGTAACATGTATTCTATATCTTTAAGTATGTGACTTAAAAATGAGATTATAAGAATAGTGTTAATATTCCTAAATATCCCTAATCGAGCATTATTAATATGGGACAATTATAATGCATAAAGATTAGTATGTTTGTTGACTGATGACCACATCTCATTGGTCATAGGTATAGTGATACTAAAGTCAAGAACATAGGTGCATGTAATATTCTACATGGCACTGGATTGACCCACAGTGAGTTTCTACATGTTGATAATGTCATTAGAAAGACTCACAGTGATAATGGTGTAATGATCCTTAGACTTGAGATCATTATATTTCTATACGAGGATTAATATACTTTGACTACATTAAAAGTTACCTTTGACCGGGTGATGATAAAAATGTACATCGGGTATATTATGAGACGTATGAGAAATATGAATGATAGATAAAGGATTTAACCCTCCTATTCTTAGGAGAGATATTATTGGCCTCTTGATTGAGTGAGACTATGAAAATGCATGGCCATGCTCAAATATTGATTTGTTTTTAATAGTCTACTCATTGATCAAGGAAACCCGGATTAAACATTGATGAGGATGACTAATTACATGCCTCGAGTTTAATCTATAATATATGGTTAAAGGGATTATATTACACGGAAATATTAATCACGAAAGGTTTAATTGGATCACCAATTATTATCACTTGGGTAGCAATGATGTATTACTAGATGCCGCTCATTGTTTATAATTTTATTATTGGATATTAAAATTATTGCCAACGTAATAATAACCTAAAGAGTTACACAATAAGAACGTTTAAAAGGAGTTTTAATTTAAATTTCGAATTTAAATTAATTGATGATAAAATTTGAAATTGGTTATTTAATTAATTAAGTTGGACTTAGTTAATTAGATTTCGAATTTAAATCATTAAAACCCAAATCAGTTTGGTTTTAGTAGCAACGTAATAATAACCTAAAGAGTTACACAATAAGAACGTTTAAAAGGAGTTTTAATTTAAATTTCGAATTTAAATTAATTGATGATAAAATTTGAAGTTGGTTATTTAATTAATTAAGTTGGACTTAGTTAATTAGATTTCGAATTTAAATCATTAAAACCCAAATCAGTTTGGTTTTAGTAGAAGCCCAAACCGATTAGGGTTAAGCCCAGCTAATTCTCTCTTATAAATACATATATAATAACCTAAAGAGTTACACAATAAGAACGTTTAAAAGGGGTTTTAATTTAAATTTTGAATTTAAATTAATTGATGATAAAATTTGAAATTGGTTATTTAATTAATTAAGTTGGACTTAGTTAATTAGATTTCGAATTTAAATCATTAAAACCCAAATCAGTTTGGTTTTAGTAGAAGCCCAAACCGATTAGGGTTAAGCCCAGCTAATTCTCTCTTATAAATACATAGAGATGTATTGGTTTAGGGTTAGACTTTGCCAAACTTGTTTTTAGCAAAAATCCTAGCAGCTCTACATCAAGAGAGAGATCGAGATAGAGGGCAGATTACGGCTAATACCAACTCCGGAGATTGCGGAGACAATCGTGCGTTCGTGTGGACTGATTAGCGAAGCAGATCTCACGAAGAGGGCTGTGTGGTGATCGTTCTTGGACCTCCATCTGTCAACCGAATCGGAAAGCTTTTATAAGTTACAGATTCTGTTCTCCATAATCAGCATGTCTTATACACGGATCCTAGGGTTAGGTTTCGGTTTTATTATTTATTATCGTTTTTCCGTTGTGCTTGTTGCCCCGAAACCTAACACTAACAACCTCTATTTCATCTCTCCTACGAAATCTCTCTCAATCTCTTTATCTCCCTCACGATTTTTCCCCCCTATCTGTGTTCTGTACTCTGCGGCCTGGGGTGCTTATTGGACGGGTATATGCTGCGTGTGTGTAGGTGTTGGACGATTGCTTGAACTAGGGGCTGAATTCGGTAGGTTACTATTAATTTATGGTGTGAATATAGGGTGGGTATGTATGAAATTATGTGTGGCTGTATTGGTGTCGTGAGGTTCATTCATGCTGCTGTGTCATTAGTGTAAGTATATCCGTATGAGTGTTGTTGAATTAAGGCTTTGTCAACTCATATGGAGCCTGGTGACACTATAATTGATGGTAGGAATGAATGGTATGAGTATACGGAGAGCAGGATTATCAAGGTGAAGAATAATGGGTTGTTTTACTTGGGGTTAGTAGTTTCTAGAGGCGAAGAGGGTGCAAGAAATGGATCTTCCTTGATGCTTGGTGGGTCCCAACAGGCTTATGGGAATGTGCAGGATGTAATGGAGAAAGTGGCTGCTCATGTGGAGGATGGGCCTTGTGTGACCTTAATTGTTGTGTCAAGTTTTGTGATGTCTTCTTGAGTTAGTCCATAAATGGTAAATGTCATTATAGTGCAGTACACCAAAATGTGTGGGATTGATTTATGTATGGTAAGTTTGGTTAGTGGGTCGAGCTTTATGGTAATGCTTGTTGTTGTAATTATTGTTAAGTCTATTAATAGTAATTTAAGTTCAAATTGCCCGAGTTGGTACAACTTGTTAGTAATGGCAGTTATAACTATAACATTGTAATATGTGTATGGTAACTTGAAATTTGTTAGTAAGTTGACTGTGTAAAGAAGAAATCGAGTATTGATATAGCGTATGTATCAAAGGACGGTTGTTTGCTGATTGGGTCGGATATATTCCGACGGGTTAGACGATATTTCAAAGGAGGCGTTGTCTAATTTTTATTAGAATTATTTTATTATTTCAATAGTATTTTGATAAAGATTTTTAATGTGTAAAGAATATAGGTGTGATATGAAGATAATAATGTGCTAAGTGCTTAAGTGATTATGTGATTATATGTTACTATTTTGAGAATATGATCTGTATGAGCTATATGTGATAAATGGTAAAGCGTATAGGACGCGTTTGGGTAGAATAGATTTAGACAGTTAAGATTATAAGTGTACTGAAGTATTACTTTACCTTTGTATAGGTAGCAGTCAGAGGCCAGTTTTGAGCCAGTACGGGAGTAGATGGAATCTTAAGGAAGGAGATAATTATCGAAATTGACGAGTATGTTCGTATAGAAGCTGACAAGTGATAGAGGAAAGATGGATGTGTGGTCGAATAAAGGCCAAGGTATAAAGAAGGGGAGACTGATGTAAAGTGAGTAAAGAATTGAGATATTGTAAATGGAAACCATGTGTATTGAGGCAAGTTACTATTCCTCACTTATTGTTCAAGTGATGTGAAACCTTTTGTATTATTTATTGTTCTTTCGAAATTCCTTCTTGCAAGCAATTATATTCTTCATATTTATTCTAAATAATGTGAACCTGTTCTGTTGATTTTACGATATTTCTTTTAAACCATGTTTGCTAGTGCCCATACCTTTTATTTTATTTTATTTTATTTTACTTTCAGTGACATTCTTCTTCTATTAATTTACAAACACTCATTCTCAAAATTATTCTGTCATTGTTTATTCTCTTCACCTATTGTTCAGGTGTTGATTCTTTTAAAAAAATTATTTTATATAAATATTTCCCGTCATTATTAATATTCTTCAAAGAGCGTTTTCTTCAAATTATTGTAAACTAATTCGAGGTTTATACTGTTATTGAGGCATGTGTTGCTCAGTAACGGTTAAAACCAAGAATGAATTGAGATCTTCTTAATTATTTAAACTCATATTTGTCATGCCGGTTCTGGCAGCTGAAGCCTATAAGTGCTTAGCTGACAAGAGTGAGACCTTAAGTAATTGAGAATTTCTTAAATCTTCGTTTTAAACTATTCGAATCTCTCATGTTAGTTTAAACTTGGTAACGGATTTTCACCAATGGACCCCTTTAGGAGAGGTTTTCTTCAACCTGTCCTACAATTTTATTGTCTTGGAGTTATTTTACAAATGATCATTTTAAAACTACTTAATTCGCTTATGTTTATTAAACTTGACAATGTGTTGGTAAATTTATTAAATGCTTAGCACTTGACTATACCCTTGCTTTATCTAAATAATTACAATTGTTGTTATTCATGTTGCAAGTAAATCATTTCACTCAAATGAACCATGTTTTTCGTCACTTGATCATTATATTAATTCGATTTGTCGTTGATATTATTGCTCTTAAATTTTCAGTAAATATGAATAGCTGTTTATCATATTCCCATTCACTAGTGCTGAAATTGTTGTCCCTGCTTCACTGATATATTATGGAATAATATCCTTCTCTATATCGAACTTCTCGATATCTAGGTCAGAATTATACTAGACCTCATTTCTTCTTGAGATTTGAGTTGTTAACCTGGAACGTGAGTTTCCAGGGTGCTTGGCTGGTCGAGGTGGTCGATTGTTCCGACACCTGACGTTTAGATTATAGGATTGGACTGTTGTTTTTTTTAAAATGTGGACCGTAAAGGGTCGGACCAGATTCGTGGTCAGAAGTTATTAAGGCCAATGTGTGCCGTGGATCCATTAAAGGACATTGCTGTGTGCGTTTGTCCGGGGTTAGTGCGTGACTGATCAGCAGCCTAACCTTATTGTTTTTATTAATAAAATGCAAAATAGTCCAATTCTATTCCATTTCTTGAATTAAATAAAATGTTATATCTTTAAAGTTCTTGAGCTTCTGTAATTGTGAATTATTCCTTTGAGATAAGTTGGTCAGTGATATGTTCACCAATGAATCATTGTAGTATTATTGTTTCACTATACTGTTCGCTTGCTGAGCATTCTTTGGCTCACTCTTGCTTCATTTTCTCTAATCTTTCAGTTAGGAATAAGGGTGGATGTCTACATCGTACGAGTCATATGAGAGCAATGAGGCAGCCTTTACAGGATAGATCTCGAAGCTAAAGCGGGTAAGCACAGATTGGAGTTAAGCTATAAATTAAACGGTATAGTTATTGAAATCAGAATAGTAGAAGAAATTGTAATAATTTTTATGGTTTAGATTCTTGTTTCATACCATAACCTGGAATCGATCCCGGTGAGGAATCGTTGGTGTATTAAGTGTAATTGTTAAATTGGAATTTGGTTTGGATTGAATTACAGGTGGATAGTCCGATTTATGAATACTTCATGCCGAAATTTTCTAAAATTTCCCTGTATCAATGTCTATTTTATTATAAAATATATATTTTTAGTATTGGGAAGTTGGGGCGTTACAGTTAACATGCTAATGCTATCAAATCTTGAAGTCTCCATGTATACAGGTAATGATAATCGAGATTAGTTGTTGATCTTCTTTCTCTTGGCTTTGTTTATGTTGAGGATGAATTTTGTATGTGATTGTTTTGTATATATAGACGTCTTTATTTTATAAGTTGGTAGTTAACATATTATAATAGAATTCAAGTTGGAAATTGTATAAAATTCTATTTGTTATAGGTTTTTTAAAAAGCCTAGCAGTTTTTTTATTGCAAAACGGAAAGGTTGTTTTAACTTAAAAAAGTGTAGGCTTTGATTACGTGAATAAATAATTGTCACTCAAATTTTTGATATTAACGTAATACACACATAAAATATTAATATAATGAAATTAAGAATTTACTTTCTTACCTTAGTATATCTGAAAAGAATTTTATTTGGTTAGTGCATTAAATTCTACTCTGTAAGAACCCAGATTTTCGGTAGAATTAAAACTTTTCTTATTAAGAATAAGTATATATGTGAATAGTGTTTATCATGCATGAATAGTAATTTATGGATGAATAGTGATTTGAGGACCAAGAAAATTTTCACGCCACCCTATGTACAAGACATGGTATGGATATTTAGAAGTCATATTAGTGATTCACGGAGCAAATAAGTGTATGTAAAGACGATCGGAATTCAGAAATTCCAATTTGTATTCTGGTGTAATATTGGACCGGGCAGTGAATTATATATTATTATATTCAAGAAATGAGATATTAATTTTGAGGAATTAAGGATTAAGTGACAACCATTGGTGGAGAAATAAAAATACAAGGAAGGATATTACATGCAAGTATCATGTAACTAGATAATTAGGAGAGTAAACTAGAAAGCAAAAAAATAACTAGATGAATAGTGTAAAGAATGTGCACCATACTTTAGGGGACAAGGAGGTATGACTTGAACCTAGGCTACTAGACTAGGGTGGAGACATGTGAATGATATACATATCTGATATGGGCTGAAAATAAGCCCTAAAGACACATTTAATATAGTATTAATTAGACCCAGCATGGTCCAAACGTGGTGCCCATTAATGAGGTCAGAATCCCTATTTTAATATTAATTTCGTAATTAATATTGGGGGAAATAAACAACTCAGCAATAAGAGTTGGATAAGGATAATATCCCCTTCAAACTTAGCCACCAAGGCATCCAATTCGATATGGAAACTGATTCCTATAAGGAATAGATCTAGAACCTTCCTCAAAGACTTGTCCACCAAGTCTCCGAATCCTACCATAATTCTAAGGCTTCTCAGCCATGAAACAATAGATAAAACGCCATGCATTTGGCATAAGTTGGGTTGGACAAACCCTGGCTTCAGCCAAAAGACGGCAAACAAAAGGAGGAGGTGGAAGGCGGAAACCAGCATAAAAAGTTTCTTTGTAAACCCTAATTGCCCCAGGCTTTGGGTGACAAGCCCTTTCATTTGAGGCCGGAACAACGACCCTATAAGGCCCATTAATACGAAAAAGTTGGGCTAAAATATCTACCCTATGCTGTTTGTATTTTGATTTGTACTCATAAGCATCTAAATGAAGCATATTGGGAAAAGCTTGACCAAACTCATTTAAAAGATCTCTAAGGGAAAAAACACTGGCATGGACAAGAGATGTTTTAGGGTTCTTACCCCTTGAAAGCCTTGGAGCAGTGGTAGAGGTGTTAGCGAGTTGAGACTGGCCTGAAGAGCTGGAATCCTCCATTGAAATGCTTCCTTTGAAGGTTTGAACTCAGAAATGTTGAGAGAAGAAGTTGGGGAAGATGAAGATTCAACGATCTTCAAACGGAAACTGGAGAATTGGGCGGTGGAAAGACGCCGGAAATCGCCTCGCGACAGAACCCTAGCAGAGCTTTTTGGAAAGTATTTGTGGGATAGTGAGAGAAAATTTTTGCAGAATAATGAGATGAGAAATGAGGGACGCACACCACTCTTTTATAGAGTTCATGGTTGGTCACTCAACCGGTTATAGCAAGTAAATGGGCTGTCAACAGGTGACTGGGCCTTTGAATAGGCGGGAAGCCCATGAAATTCAAATTTTGAATTAATTCTAGAATGTTCTATGACATTTTTAGAAAATAGAATAAAAGCCTATCAGAATTTAGAGGCAGGAGGCCCAATTAAAAGGGCCACGCCCAGGAAACCAAACCTCCTAGGCGTGCGTAAGGAAGGTGTCTCCTTGGTGGGGGTACCCACGCCCAACTTGATTTTTCTTAAAGAAGGGTATACCCACGCCCAGGAGACCAAACCTCCTAGGCGTGCCTAAGGAAGGTGTCTCCTTGGCGGGGGTACCCACGCCCAACTTGATTTTTCTTAAAAAAGGGTATACCCACGCCCAGGAGACCAAACCTCCTAGGCGTGCCTAAGGGAGGTGTCTCCTTGGCGGGGGTACCCACGCCCAACTTGATTTTTCTTAAAGAAGGGTATACCCACGCCCAGGAGACCAAACCTCCTAGGCGTGCCTAAGGAAGGTGTCTCCTTGGCGGGGGTACCCACGCCCAACTTGATTTTTCTTAAACAAGGGTATACCCACGCCCAGGAGACCAAACCTCCTAGGCGTGCCTAAGGAAGGTGTCTCCTTGGCGGGGGTACCCACGCCTAAGTTGGTTTTTTCTAAATGAGGGTATACCCACGCCTAGGAGACCAAACCTCCTAGGCGTGCCTAAGGAAGGTGTCTCCTTGGCGGGGGTACCCACGCCCAGAATGATTTTTAAGGGACGAAGGTACACCCACGCCCAGGAGACCAAACCTCCTAGGCGTGCCTAAGGAAGGTGTCTCCTTGGCGGGGGTACCCACGCCCAGGATGATTTTTAAGGGACGAAGGTACACCCACGCCCAGGAGACCAAACTTCCTAGGCGTGCCTAAGGAAAGTGTCTCCTTGGCGGGGGTACCCACGCCCAGGGTGCATTTTTTGGCAGGATGTCTTTTTAAAGTTAATCCTTTAAAAATTCTGAAAAATGATGATTGGGAAATTGAAAAATAATTTCCGAAAAATCCTGAATAACAGAAAAATTATTTTATGCTTGAAAGTACTATTGATATTTTTTGGTAAAATATCCAAAAATAATTAAAATACCTGTGAGTACCTAAAAATTCCTAAATTATTTGGAATAATTAAGGAAAATACCCGTTGGTACATAAAAATTCCTAAATTATTAGGAAAAATTACGAAAAATACCTGTGGGTACATAAAGAACGCAAGGAAATTATCTATAATTCCCTGTAAGACGTAAATACCATTAGATTCGAATAAAGCCAAACGTCGTAAATGTGTAGGTCGCTCCACACTTTACATTAAGACGGTATTCGTGAAACACTAGTGTACGACAAGCGATAAACCCAGACCCAAGTCTCAGAAAGGCCGTTAAAACTTCGAGGAAAACCTGATCAGTTTTCCTAGAAGTTGGGGGGCAAATGATATGGGCTGAAAATAATCCCTAAAGACACATTTAATATTGTATTAATTAGACCCAGCATGGTCCAAACGTGGGGCCCATTAATGAGGTCAGAATCCCTATTTTAATATTAATTTCGTAATTAATATTGGGGGAAATAAACAACTCAGCAATAAGAGTTGGATAAGGATAATATCCCCTTCAAACTTAGCCACCAAGGCATCCAATTCGATATGGAAACTGATTCCTATAAGGAATAGATCTAGAACCTTCCTCAAAGACTTGTCCACCAAGTCTCCGAATCCTACCATAATTCTAAGGCTTCTCAGCCTATATAAAGGGTCTGACCCCTCGTTCTCAGAACTTCGTTTTTTGGCTTGATCTTTGATATTCATCAAAGTACGTAGGCATCTTGTGAAGGCAGATTCAGCCACGAGCACGAGAGCAGCCATTAAAGCACGAAGCTCACACACCATTGCATTAAATACACAAACCCCTAGCCGCAATACTAGTAACCTAGTTTTTATTCCATAACAATATCAATACATATCAATAATACATCCCATAATTCAAACCACACATCAAACAAGAAACAAAACAATTAGCAAGCTTGTCCAATACTCCTTGCACAAACCCCAAGGTGATAAGATCAGCCATACAACTCTAATAATATCTAGATATCACATTATTTTGTCACTTGACCTTTCAAGTAACCAAGAAGCAAGCAAAACACTCCATTTCTCTCCATTCTTTCCAAGCTGCTAGCAGAAACACTCTCAAGAAGAAAATTCATATCTCCATTTATATCCATGATAAAATTACCATATTTTAACCACAGCTCCCTCATACTATGACGAACATTCGCTCAAAATTTCATGTCAAGATGATGAGTATAGCCTAGTCAAATCTCCTCCCAAAGTTGAAGAACCGAGCTGCCCAGAATACTAGACAGCTTCTGTACTTATTTTCAAACGGCCATATCTCCTTCATTACTCAATGAAATTTGGTGTTCTTTAGCTTGTTGGAAAGCTGTTAAGATGCTCTACAACTTTCCTTTAGAAGCCTCAATCAGAAAAGCTCGGTAAGGGCCTCGTTTTCCATGATCTTTCAGTCGGGTTCTAATAACTCTGAATTACTAACTTTGTTTTCTTCATTTCTTTTGATCATTCAAGTTTACCCAAGGCTATACAAGGATTATACAAGGTTTAGAAAGCTATTACACACATCAAGGAAGGTATAAAACTCTAACCACTCTTAGTCATGGATTGTTTATGGTTTATAATGTTAGATCTAAGAGTTTTAGTGCATATCTTGGTTATAGGAGTTATGGATGATGAAAATCTTGAGGTTATATGTTGTTGATGTGATTTTAAAGCTTGTACTTAGTGTATATAACCCCATGTATGCTATAGAGACAAATCTTGGTGGTTTTGATGGTAGATGTGATGTATAAAGTGGGTTCTTGAATGTTTAAGAAAAGATGTGTGCTGTGTTAAATTCTGGGAGTATGTACTGTCTTGTGAGAGGGTTTTGAACCCCTAAATCTTGTCACCCGAGGACCTAATTTATATGGTTGGAAAGATAATTGAATGTAGTTTCTAGAAATATAAGGTTCATACCCAGGAGATGTGTAGATCTTGAGTTATGGCCGGATTAGTGCAGTGTGGTTCTGGAATTCGGACTGCACTGTGTTGTCCACTTGTGAACTGAGTTAGGACCCCTTAAAATTATGCTAGTGTTATGAAAATTTGAGGGTAGTCATATTATACAGTTGTGAAGGCTGTCCATAAAGAATTGGAATAAAATTTGTATATTTCAATTTTATAAAAATGTTAAAGCGAAGTGCGCGCGAGTGAAAAATCACCTAGGAGCTTAGTTTAACGTAGTTTTAAGAGTACTCACTTGTGTTTCAAGTTTGAGGGATGGATTCGAGTCGAATAGGTAATGAATGTGATAAAGTGATGACATGGTCATATAGGAGGGTTAGTTGTCACAAATTGGAGTCGTTAAGTTGGTCTAACATCCTTTAAAACCTTACGATTAAGTAGTGTTGTTAAGGTACTAAAGTACGAATATTGATTATGTATAGATCTTCGTTCCACGTCGCAAGCTCGACCACCCCACCCTAACCAAGGCAAGTTTACTTTTCAAAACTTATATATAAGGATTTTCACTGTTGTGTTTGTAGCTTCCAAACGTATTATATGCTTATGCTTTACGAGATTATGTTGAAGTTTGAGATTTATGCATATGTGTTTGTACACCCTTGAACTTAGAATGAAAGTTTTTCCTTCAGACAACGACTCTAGCAATAGAGGTCGTAGCGGTCCAAATATACTATTGATCGGGGAGCGGTATATTATTGTATCATGATTAAATTGCGAAAACCCGAAGAGTCATTCGGGAAGTATCGTATACTTAAGTATTTATTATTTTTACGTTGTTAAAAATACTCAAAAATATCTATCTTGGATTAAAAGCTTATCTTAATTAAATAATTATTTTATTAATTGTTTATATTAAAACTCAAAATATCATTTATTAATTATTGTTCATCATTTTAAAGACAAAACTAATCCAAGATACCTTTAGCGTTTTCAAACTCGAACTCTTTCGAACCAAAAACATTTTCGAAAACCCCCGATCAGGTTTTACTTCTTGTACGTATTTCAAGAATTATCGGTCGACTGAGGTCGAACTTCAGCTACTCGAATTTTCTATCAAAATGATTTTTGAAAAGAAAAGAAAAAAAAGGGACTCTGGCAGGTGTGGGAATCGTTGACGAACGATTCCCGGGATGTGTAAGCGGCCGTGAGCCAGGCGGTCCATCAATTATTTCGGCCCAGGTGTTGCCGAAGGATGATTACGGATGTAGTTTTCATCGAGGGTGATTACGGATGTAGTTTTCACCCGAGGATAGTTACGGATGTAGTTTCTATCCTTCTACCGGTAGAGAAGTGTTAGGTCCAAATGTGTTGTAGAGGGGGGGTGAATACAACTTTTCGAATTTGATAAGCAATAAATACGATGCAATAAATGAACACACAGATTCAAGGAATATATGTCTTATATATAACTTGAAGTGGTTGCTACAACATTCATTACAAAGTATAACAGAAGTTCAGAGAGTAGTGAATGATACTAAACTCTGTGAATACACTCTCTCTCTTTTACATGTGTTTCTCTCAAGAATTGCTCTCACAAAACATTACACAAGTACTTCTATTTATACTACATGTAATCTATGTCCTGTAGTCTTCAAAGACTAAGATATACGTGGCCCAATGATGTCCACATAAATCTTGTCTTATCTTGAAAGCTTGGAAATCTGCCATTCAGAAGATGCCATGTGTCATGTTGAAACTGCCCTCTAAGTAGAACTTCTACTTGAGAATTTCTACTTAGCCATCTCGAATTTCTAAGTAGAACTTCTACTTAGAAATATTCTACTTGGTCATCTAGAATATTTAGTACTTAGAAAATATTCTGGTCTTCAACTTGAAACTTCAATGCACATCTTAAACTTGTGATATCTTCATGTCTTCTTTATTCTTCACCAAGATCTTGAACATGGATCTTTATTACTGACATAAACTTGCTATCAATGTCCTGACACTTGATGCACTGGTCTGGTTCATAAGTGACTAGTCTTGATAGTGTTTTTGCTTCTTGAATAAATTACCATATTCAATTAGTAATGTGGCTTTCCAATGATAGCTTTCCTTCTTGTTCACTTGAAATCAATTTGACTTATTGATACTGATAGTTATGATCTTGATTCTTGGCTTTTCAAATCACTGAGGCATGGACAACTTTGACTTGAACTTCTCTCAATGATTTCTTCTTGGCTTGATCATAGTTAACATGTTGAATTGTATCAATTACCTTGTCTTCATTTAGTGTTGATTTCTTTGTGACTTCTTGTTCTTGATTGTCTTCTGGTTAAGTATCTTTTCCTTTAGTTGAGTTACATTAGTTATAGTGTTACAAGTTTACACACCCTGCCTTCCAATCTCCCCCTATTTGACTGTCTAACAATGACATTCAAATTAATGAAGGATAACTCAACTACACAATGAGACGACAAAAGATAACTAACATTGAAGTCTTGAATAATTTACAATTGAAATGTACTTGGAAAACAATACAAAGAACTTAAACTAGAAACAGAATTCGAACTTCGAATTAAAAGATCATTTGAGTAATTCCTATCACCTGGATTATTTCATACCTTTTAGTCAAACTTATATCACCTTATTGGATCCACTCTGAGGTGAACTTGCTGAGCATTATGTAGCTCATTCTTGCTTTATAAAAACTTTTCAGAAAGAGAAGAATTTGGTCGGTTAACTCCGCACCAGCAGAAGAGGAGTAGAAGATTTACCCCGGAGATGATTTAGTTCCTGATAAATACTACAGAGTAAGTCTGATAGGTTTTCAACTGTAATAGTAAGACTTGTCTTCAAGTGTAGTTGTATAAGTGGAAGTGCGTAAGATTCTGGATTGTACAGATGAATTGTAATATTTAGTGTTACTTTTGATTATCGTTTCTGAGGCTCTAACTTGTTTGTGCGTAAGATTGAGGTCTAGATGGATGTATTGTTGAGTTGTAAAGTTAATACAGGTATGATATGGTTGGACGGTGATGTGACGACCTGAATCTTTGACCTCAGATTTGGGGGCGCCACAGAAATGGTATCAGAGCGATAAGTTACAGTACTCAGAAACGAGAGTGTTGAGAGTTAAGTCTAAGTAGGAGAATGACATAAGAGATCATAGTAAACTTATTATTGGACTACCGGAAGAGGTACCGATGAGTAGAATGGACTGGAGTGTTGATTGGAGGTATTATACTAGGGTCGATAGAATCCTTAGAGACCTTCAGAATGATGAATAGAGCGAAATCTCAAGAGCAGCTGAGGTAGAGGCGATATTGCCAATATGATCGGATGACTAGGCTGGCATAAATTTTGTGGCCCATAGTCCTCCACCGTTTAGGAGGCGGCATTTTAAGAATCAAGAAGTTTAGACTTCCCTACATAATTAAGGGTACTTAGTACTTGGAATAATGAAAGCCTTTTACTTTGGCTATAAGATCCTATTTTCGATAAGTAAAGGGTTTACCTGAAAGGTGGTTACTATGCTGTTGTGGATTTCATTACCCTTGATGTCGAATTTTACATGTGTTATACGAGAATGTTATCATAAGACGAGCGTGCTAGATAATTCCATGCATGATTCGGATGCTAGAGCACGGTAGTTCAACTTAGAGAACAAACAAGTAGAATTAACAAAGGGACTCAAGTGAAGTTGAATATGGTTGCAACGAGCGATACAGCGATCTCAGAGTCTACCAAAAGAAAAGACTAGTGGTTCTAGAGTGGGATCCTTTGATAGAGATGTTATCAGGGACTACGTATATATGTATTGTAGACCTCAAATTTTTTTGTATATGTTCACAGGCACACACCCGCCACTGAACCTATGGACTGCACCGAGATCCCTGAGAGATCTCTTTGTTCTATTCCCAGGGGGAACTGGCCACTTGTGATTCATGTCGAAAGGCATAAAGTAGGACCCTATGGACTTAGCAGGTGTCCCCGGAATGATGTGAAGCTTGGTCTTCAAGATAAAGCACGGAAATGACAGATATATTTGTGAAACCCTAACTCGATAAATGACTTTAAGATGATGATTGAGAGATGCACTAGTTGGTGTCTTGTATTACGAAGACGAAGAGATGGAATTACCCTCATTATGGTGATAATGAGATGCACGAATGATTATTAACTTATTTTGGTAACTACCGGCTGGTGCACTACTTCATTTTAAACTTTTCACTAACCATGTTACCTCGATTAGTTTATATCAGGTAACCCTTCTAGCTTTCTACTTCAAACTTGTGGAATAACAACCAGTGATATACTTTCCCTAAAGCAGGACTTATCCGAAGTAATTTTATTTGATCCATGAACATTCTATTCAAAAATTTATGATGATCTTGTTCGGCTCAGGCCTATTTACACTTTCTTTCAATTATCCAAGGAATGTTCAACAAATATTTCTTTAATTAATTGACGAATATTACTTAACGAATATTGATATTTGATTGCTTCTTTCATACTTGCACTCTTCAGTTGAGCTCATAAATATTTAACAAATTACTGAGGACACGGATGATCTAATGCCCAGACATCCCTCATGAATTCTTTTCTTCTATTCAAGATAAATTGTACATCGTACATTGAAATCATAGTAAGGATATCATTTTGATATTGGTATTCCGAATTTAATTCTATTGTAGGATCTCATAAAGCATGTGTACGGAGGCACCCTTGGGTGGACCGTTTCACTGATAAGTAATATTTGATGAGAGGTTATCGATTGTTCCGATACCTAGAACATTCCCTTCAAATTCTGTATTTTCCTTTTTCAAATTTATTAACCTCTTATTTCAATTCATGGTCCAGGTAGCCTAAAGTTTCTTTAGTGGCTACGATGTTGAGATTTCGTTCTAGCCAATCGAAACCGGCTAGTTGATATGTCAATATGAATGACTAGTTGATTGTTCTGACTAGTCACCAATGTGTCATTATGAAGAACATTTAGCTAATTATCCTAGCTAGTGGTGATGTCTCAAACAGGTGGACTAGCAAATTTTGTCTAGCTAGTTGCTAGTGTTTCTTGAAAAGGACTAGTTATTGTTTCACTGGTCCAACTCCCAGTTTAATTTATTCAGCAATTCTGCCATGCATTTTGCCTACGGTAAAGCATGATGATGAAAGTTCGATGAATAACTTGATTGAGACCTAGTGAGGTCGCCCACTCGACTTGAACTCTTACCCATCTTCGTATCAGACTTTATATCACTTGAATATTTTATTCTTTCATTCATACAATGAGAATTCATTTGAAACCATTGATTACTTGAATGACAAACTACTTCATTCTTTAATTGTCATGGAGTAGAATTGCTTTCTATTGGCTGACCTTCATCAATGCGACTTTAGATTTCCTCTTATTATTCAGGAGGAAAAGTATCCACCCGATGTAAGAATTGTATAAAGACCGTCTTTATGACTTTTGTATCCAACAATCATTGCCCTCGTGCAACTTTCTTTATGATATCATATTACAGAATTATCAGGACCTGAAGGAATAAACCTTGTTGTACTCTTTCTGTCCATCCTTACATCTCCGAAAATCGAGACTCCTAGTATTTGGAACCATCAACATTCTTGGAACATCCAATGTGGAATTCTTATTGAAATTATTTATTGGACCTTGTTATTTTGAAACCATTCCTTTCAAAGTGATTACTCTAAGGTGAACAGGAGGTACAATTGTGAACCATTGCACCAATATGAGATCAAAAACCAAATGTTGTAATTGTGCAGCCAGAGCGTTATGCCGAGTAATTATTTAAAGTAGGAATAACATGTCGGGGCATACCACAAGACCTTTAATATTAGTGTGAGGAAAGTTATAAGAAATGATGAGGTGGTTGGGAGTACGCTCCTACCAACCGTTGTCAGGATGTTATATTAATGAATTCTGGAGTTACCAAGCCTTTTCCTGATCCAGGAAATGTAAATCGATTGCGATGTAAAACATATCCTTGGAGGAAACTAACATGGAAGTGAGATGGACAAGAAAGGAAGAAATATCGTGGCAAGAATGTGAGGCTTTACTTAGCTTAAAGGGATTGATGCACATAGAGAGACATAAAGTTTAACAGGCCCCTAATAGCAAATGGATGCATGGATATATGCCAATGATCCTTCGAGATTACCACATAATCAAGTTTATTGGGAATCGCAGCAGCATGCAGGCCTCAGACTGATTGGCGCCAGTTGTGAAAGAGGACGAGCGTATGACATCTTACATATACCATCGAGAACCGATACCCCTAACCGGAGATGTAGGAATTGTTGACTAGTTAAAAGGCGTAGTTGTTTTTCAAGGATAAGGTCGAAAAGTGGGTTTCACCAACTCAAGGTCGACCTCTGTACTGTGCCAAAGTTGGCATTTCACACTAATATAAACGTTATAAAATTATGGTAGTATCATTTGAGTGGACTAACGAGTCAGAAGCCTTTATGGATTAATGAACAAAGTTTTGGAATGAAATGAGATATTAGCAACAACCTCGTTGTTAGCTATACTTGATGATAAAAAGAGGACTTTGAGGGTCACGATGATGCGTCTTTCGAGAGTTTAAGAGGTGTGCTGATGCAGTAGAAAAAGGATGATAGCCTATACTTCTAAACAACATAAAGGTTACGAGATAGGATATACAAACCGTGAGTCGGGGATTAGTCATGATAGCGTTCACGCATAAAACTGAGACGTTAACCTTATGAGAAAAGTGTGAAATTTTTCCATAAGTGCCATAAGTATATCTTCATATTAGAACTAAACATAAGAAAGAGAAGGTGACGAAAGGGAGCAGGGAGTATAATGGAGAAATCTGTTATTACCCAGGAAAGGCCAGTGTGGTGGCCGATACCTATAGAATGGATTATTCGAAATTGGAATTCAGTCAGTATTGACCAAGAAAATAGAGTATATACAATAAAGAATAATGTTAGAGGAAAATGACTAAATTATGGGGAAGGATAAAGATGTACAGAGAATTAAGAGAATGTTTGGCAAACGGATATGAAGAATGGTATTGGCAAACTATTAAGTACAAACGCAACATGTCAAAAACAAAATGATAGAGATCTAGTGGATTAATTCCGCCTGTAGAAAATCTTGAACGTGGACAGAATTATAATGAACTTCATGAGTAGGTTGCCGAAGACCGAGCCAAGAGATGGCCCTAGTTGATTTATAATTGCTGGACCAAGTGATTTACCTACGAGAGACTTTCCATTTAGAAGATTATCGATTTATATACGGAAGAGATGGTGGTGCAATATAAAACTTCTGCAGTGATTACGTCAGATAGAGACTTAAGGTTAAACTTCGCATATTGAAGGTGCTTTCAAGTATAATTAATAAAGAGATTGAGCGTATGTACTAATTTGATCTGTGGCTGACGAACAGGGAAGAAGAATTATCCAGACGATCGAATTTATATTTATTGTCGTGCCTTAGATTTCACGGGGCAGTCGAGAATAAAAACTTATCCATGAAATGAATGTTGTTATCACGATCGTTACCATGCGAACGTAAGGACGTCTCTTGTAAAGCGTACTACGAAAGAAGAAGTTTCGCTTTTCTTGCGTTACGAAGAAGTCAATGAACGAGGGATATAGTAGCTGAACTGGTTCGACGTATACCGAAGACTATACAGTATCCATAGCAAGTGGTAACGGCTGACGGGAGGCAACACATGCGTGCTAATCAAGCCAAGGAATATGAGGAATACCGTGCGTATTGACGTTGTCTCAGATTATAAAACACGACCACAAAGTATTCACGGGCCAACGATACAAGGACTCAACATGGATACTATGAACAAGGTAGAAGAGGAACGTATAAGTAGTGGGATAGAAATTTTCATTCATAGAACAACCGATAAGGAATACAGGTCAAGGAGAGTATGCGTTGAGAAACAACATTAAAGCATTGGTGAGACCAAGGGAGAGAACAATAGGGTTAAAGTGTCAACCTGAGAGTTGGAAAGGGTAAGGTTGGAATTGTATCCACAACTATTATCCTTAGGTTCTTAAGATAGAATCCTTTTAAGGAGAGGAGACTGCATTAACCCTAATTTTCGTGAATATTCGAAACCTGGACGAATAGTAATTTTATTGGTGGATGAGAAATTTTTGCAATCACGATATGTACGAATTATTAAATGAAGATTTCGAATTGATATTACGTCTTTACGGTACAGACGAGTGTATGTAAAAGTCATTAGTTTTTTTTTTTTTCGAAACCCATTATTTCGAATGGTCAAATTTTATGAGATATCAAAGGAGTATGAGGTGGGAGACTTCGTGATGCTAAAGGTATCCCCTGGAAAGGATTGATGCGGTTTGTTAAGAAAGAGAAGCTAAGTCTGATGTTTATTGGACCTTTTGAGATTTTGAGGCGTATTGGGAAGTTAACCTACGAGTTAGCCTCGCCCCAAGCTTGCAGCAAATTCATAATGTGTTTCATATGTCTATGTTACGACCCTACCACGCCGACTATCGGCATGTGATAGAGTACGACCAAGTGGACCTACAACCAGACTTGACCTATGTGGAGCAACCCGTGGAAATCATGGATAGAAAAGAACAAGTGCTGAGGAACAAGGTTTTCAAACTAATAAGGAATTGTGAGAAAATCAAGATGTGGAAGAATCCACCTGGAAGTTGAAAGAGTGAAACAAAGAAGGAGTAACCCCAGTGATTCCTAACCTGATTCCGGGACGGAATTCTTTTAAGGAGGGGAGACTGTAAGAACCCAGATTTTTGGTAGAATTAAAACTTTTCTTATTAAGAATAAGTATATACGTGAATAGTGTTTATCATGTATGAATAGTAATTTATGGATGAATAGTGATTTTGAGGACCAAGAAAATTTTCACGCCACCCTATGTACAAGACATGGTATGGATATTTCGAAGTCATATTAGTGATTCACGGAGCAAATAAGTGTATGTAAAGACGATCGGAATTCAGAAATTCCAATTTGTATTCTGGTGTAATATTGGACCGGGCAGTGAATTATATATTATTATATTCAAGAAATGAGATATTAATTTTGAGGAATTAAGGATTAAGTGACAACCATTGGTGGAGAAATAAAAATACAAGGAAGGATATTACATGCAAGTATCATGTAACTAGATAATTAGGAGAGTAAACTAGAAAGCAAAAAAATAACTAGATGAATAGTGTAAATAATGTGCACCATACTTTAGGGGACAAGGAGGTATGACTTGAACCTAGGCTACTAGACTAGGGTGGAGACATGTGAATGATATACATATCAATACATATCAATAATACATCCCATAATTCAAACCACACATCAAACAAGAAACAAAACAATTAGCAAGATTGTCCAATACTCCTTGCACAAACCCCAAGGTGATAAGATCAGCCATACAACTCTAATAATATCTAGATATCACATTATTTTGTCACTTGACCTTTCAAGTAACCAAGAAGCAAGCAAAACACTCCATTTCTCTCCATTCTTTCCAAGCTGCTAGCAGAAACACTCTCAAGAAGAAAATTCATATCTCCATTTATATCCATGATAAAATCACCATATTTTAACCACAGCTCCCTCATACTATGACGAACATTCGCTCAAAATTTCATGTCAAGATGATGAGTATAGCCTAGTCAAATCTCCTCCCAAAGTTGAAGAACCGAGCTGCCCAGAATCCTAGACAGCTTCTGTACTGATTTTCAAACGGCCATATCTCCTTCATTACTCAATGAAATTTGGTGTTCTTTAGCTTGTTGGAAATCTGTTAAGATTCTCTACAACTTTCCTTTAGAAGCCTCAATCAGAAAAGCTCGGTAAGGGCCTCGTTTTCCATGATCTTTCAGTCGGGTTCTAATAACTCCGAATTACTAACTTTGTTTTCTTCATTTCTTTTGATCATGCAAGCTTACCCAAGGCTATACAAGGATTATACAAGGTTTAGAAAGCTATTACAAACATCAAGGAAGGTATAAAACTCTAACCACTCTTAGTCATGGATTGTTTATGGTTTATAGTGTTAGATCTAAGAGTTTTAGTGCATATCTTGGTTATAGGAGTTATGGATGATGAAAATCTTGAGGTTATATGTTCTTGATGTGATTTTAAAGCTTGTACTTAGTATATATAAACCCATGTATGCTATAGAGACAAATCTTGGTGGTTTTGATGGTAGATGTGATGTATAAAGTGGGTTCTTGAATGTTTAAGAAAAGATGTGTGCTGTGTTAAATCCTGGGAGTATGTACTGTCTTGTGAGAGGGTTTTGAACCCCTAAATCTTGTCACCCGAGGACCTAATTTATATGGTTGGAAAGATAATTGAATGTAGTTTCTAGAAATATAAGGTTCATACCCAGGAGATGTGTAGATCTTGAGTTATGGCCGGATTAGTGCAGTGTGGTTCTGGAATTCGGACTGCACTTTGTTTTCCACTTGTGAACTGAGTTAGGACCCCTTAAAATTATGCTAGTGTTATGAAAATTTGAGGGTAGTCATATTATACAGTTGTGAAGGCTGTCCAAAAAGAATTGGAATAAAATTTGTATTTTTCAATTTTATAAAAATGTTAAAGCGAAGTGCATGCGAGTGAAAAATCACCTAGGAGCTTAGTTTAACGTAGTTTTAAGAGTACTCACTTGTGTTTCAAGTTTGAGGGATGGATTCGAGTCGAATAGGTAATGAATGTGATAAAGTGATGACATGGTCATATAGGAGGGTTAGTTGTCACAAATTGGAGTCGTTAAGTTGGTCTAACATCCTTTAAAACCTTACGATTAAGTAGTGTTGTTAAGGTACTAACGTACGAATATTGATTATGTATAGATCTTCGTTCCACGTCGCAAGCTCGACCACCCCACCCTAACCAAGGCAAGTTTACTTTTCAAAACTTATATATAAGGATTTTCACTGTTGTGTTTGTAGCTTCCAAACGTATTATATGCTTATGCTTTACGAGATTATGTTGAAGTTTGAGATTTATGCATATGTGTTTGTACACCCTTGAACTTAGAATGAAAGTTTTTCCTTCGGACAACGACTCTAGCAATATAGGTCGTAGCGGTCCAAATATACTATTGATCGGGAAGCGGTATATTATTATATCATGATTAAATTGCGAAAACCCGAAGAGTCATTCGGGAAGTATCGTATACTTAAGTATTTATTATTTTTACGTTGTTAAAAATACTCAAAAATATCTATCTTGGATTAAAAGCTTATCTTAATTAAATAATTATTTTATTAATTGTTTATATTAAAACTCAAAATATCATTTATTAAATATTGTTCATCATTTTAAAGACAAAACTAATCCAAGATACCTTTAGCGTTTTCAAACTCGAACTCTTTCGAACCCAAAACATTTTCGAAAACCCCCGATCAGGTTTTACTTCTTTTACGTATTTCAAGAATTATCGGTCGACTGAGGTCGAACTTCAGCTACTCGAATTTTCTATCAAAATGATTTTTGAAAAGAAAAGAAAAAGAAGGGACTCTGGCAGGTGTGGGAATCGTTGACGAACGATTCCCGGGATGTGTAAGCGGCCTTGAGCCAGGCGGTCCATCAATTATTCCGGCCCAGGTGTTGCCGAAGGATGATTACGGATGTAGTTTTCATCGAGGGTGATTACGGATGTAGTTTTCACCCGAGGATAGTTACGGATGTAGTTTCTATCCTTCTACCGGTAGAGAAGTGTTAGGTCCAAATGTGTTGTAGAGGGGGGGTGAATACAACTTTTCGAATTTGATAGCAATAAATACGATGCAATAAATGAACACACAGATTCAAGGAATATATGTCTTATATATAACTTGAAGTGGTTGCTACAACATTCATTACAAAGTATAACAGAAGTTCAGAGAGTAGTGAATGATACTAAACTCTGTGAATACACTCTCTCTCTTTTACATGTGTTTCTCTCAAGAATTGCTCTCACAAAACATTACACAAGTACTTCTATTTATACTACATGTAATCTATGTCCTGTAGTCTTCAAAGACTAAGATATACGTGGCCCAATGATGTCCACATAAATCTTGTCTTATCTTGAAAGCTTGGAAATCTGTCATTCAGAAGATGCCATGTGTCATGTTGAAACTGCCCTCTAAGTAGAACTTCTACTTGAGAATTTCTACTTAGCCATCTCGAATTTCTAAGTAGAACTTATACTTAGAAATATTCTACTTGGTCATCTAGAATATTTAGTACTTAGAAAATATTCTGGTCTTCAACTTGAAACTTCAATGCACATCTTGAACTTGTGATATCTTCATGTCTTCTTTATTCTTCACCAAGATCTTGAACATGGATCTTTATTACTGACATAAACTTGCTATCAATGTCCTGACACTTGATGCACTGGTCTGGTTCATAAGTGACTAGTCTTGATAGTGTTTTTGCTTCTTGAATAAATTACCATATTCAATTAGTAATGTGGCTTTCCAATGATAGCTTTCCTTCTTGTTCACTTGAAATCAATTTGTCTTATTGATACTAATAGTTATGATCTTGATTCTTGGCTTTTCAAATCACTGAGGCATGAACAACTTTGACTTGAACTTCTCTCAATGATTTCTTCTTGGCTTGATCATAGTTAACATGTTGAATTGTATCAATTACCTTGTCTTCATTTAGTGTTGATTTCTTTGTGACTTCTTGTTCTTGATTGTCTTCTGGTTAAGTATCTTTTCCTTTAGTTGAGTTACATTAGTTATAGTGTTACAAGTTTACACACTCTGCCTTTCAATCTCCCCCTATTTGACTGTCTAACAATGACATTCAAATTAATGAAGGATAACTCAACTAAACAATGAGACGAGAAAAGATAACTAACATTGAAGTCTTGAATAATTTACAATTGAAATGTACTTGGAAAACAATACAAAGAACTTAAACTAGAAACAGAATTCGAACTTCGAATTAAAGATCATTTGAGTAATTCCTATCACCTGGATTATTTCATACCTTTTAGTCAAACTTATATCACCTTATTGGATCCACTCTGATGTGAATTTTCCTCAAGTGAGTTAAAGTAACCGAAAGACATGAAGTTTTTCCAACTTCAAGTTCACACCACTCTGACCTTTAATCCTAATTCTGTTTCCTCTTCCTAGCTTCAGCAGCTTGGCGCTTCTCCTCTTTCTGCTCTCTGCGCTTCTCTTTCTGCCGCTGTTCTTTCTTATATACTGGATCATGAAGCTGCTTCCACCTAGCATTCAATAAACTTACTGCTTCCATTTCTAGAGGATTCGTTGGCTCTGGATAAGGATGTTTGAAAAGCCTTCTGAGTTTGTCCACTTCCTGAGTAGTCCTGATCTTTGGAATGTCCTCAAAGTTCTTCATTATGAGCTGAGGTTTCCAATGTGCTTTATCAGCTTTAAACTGACAATAGATCATTTTGGGGTAGCCCTTGACACGGTTAGTATTGTGGACACTAGCCGCATCTCGCTCCATCCGCTTCTTTTCCACCAGTACCTCAGACAAGTAACTCATGAGTCTCTGCTTTTCTTCCACATACTTATTCTCCACTTCGCTCCATTTGAACACATATAAAACTCTCTCCAGAAATGCCGCATCTTGAGTCTGTAACAGCCATGTTCTACTCATATGCAAGAGTGTTTGATTCTGGTCTGCGTCTATGAATGCCAAGGCATCAGCTGTGTCATCGACATATGCGTGTATCCAGTATACACTATCTCTTCCTGGAACACCAACTACCTCCCTTATCTCTCCTTGTTCCAATGATCCTGACGGAAGAGTCAGAGCTTCATCTACATTTTTCATTGCTTGAAGAATATTCCATTTCTTCTCCATTAGCTCCTGCTCAACCTTCACATTATCTAGAGGGTTTGGAGCAATAATATCACACTTCCATATTTCATTGCTCTTCTTGAATATGATTCTTTCAATGACCTTCACATATTTTTCTTTAATTTCAGAGTAAAACCCCTTACTCATCATTTGTCTACAGACAGCTTTGAGAGATTCCACTGAAAGATCCATTAAATCATTTTCTTCCATACTTACCCTCTTCATCTTCCCATCTACTACCATTCAGACAACATCAGGATATGCTGAGAATTCTGGACCATTGTCCTCTGCTAGCTGCATTAACTGATCTCTATACAGAATGCTGAGCTCCTCAGATTGAGAGTATTGAATTTTTGTTGCTAGCAAGAACAACTCTAACGCAGATCTTCTCGCGATGAATTGATCATCCACATACAGGAAAGACGTCGGGATTCCTTCTACTAAGGACAAGATAACCTGCCACTCCTTAAGCATCGCATTGTATCCAACCCTGACTTTCGAAATTATGCTCTTCAACGTACTTATGTAGTTCACAGTCAGTGGATTCTGCATGTTCAAGTTATAGAAAAAGTCATCTGCCTCCTTGTTGTTAACTCCTTTCACACAAGGTCCCCTCAAAATCTTCCTTGCATCATCCCACTTTTGTCCAATCCTTCTCTTGTCCAAATCAACTTGAGGATCAGCTAGCCTTGCAAGCTCATGATCATACTGCTTCCCTTTGAGCTCTACTTTCTTTTCAAGGAACGCAACATGTTCTTGCATCATCTTCATTTTATGGAACTGAGCTTGTTCCAAGGCTAACTGTTGAGATTTCAGAGTCTACTCATCAACAGGAATTTCTTCAGGCTTTCCGGAAGACATCCCAGCACCTCCACCTTGTTCCTTAAAAGATCTATTTATTGCATGTGCTAAAGGTACGTCCTCCATGTCAGAGTCTGAATCAAGTACCTCCTGTACTTTTTCTTGATGATGACTCAGGTCAATGAATGGTTCATTTTGCTCAATCATCGTCTCCTTACCCTTTCTCTTCCTCAAAGCCTCTTCAGGAGCAACCGGCTCACTTTCTATTTCTTTGACAAGATCAGCATGTTCTTCAATTTCTTCGATTGAACGCCCTGCTGTCTCGTCCCCTTTCCACTCTCCCCCTTAGGTGAGTTATCCTGAACACCACCTTGCTCTCCAAAGCCACCAGCAGCATAGAAACCACCAAAACCAGAACCAGAGGCTCCAGCTCCACTAGCACCACCAGCACCACCAGCATCATCGGGGGGAGGTTGATTGTATTGCGACTCGAAACACTCTGGGGGCACAAAACTCCTGACTGCAAACATCATTTTACTGATCTCCACCGCCATTGTATGCATTGTAGATTCCATTGCTCCCATTCTTTCATTCAGAGTGCTTCCCAAGACACCACCAGCATGGCCCAAGTCATTGACCTTGTTTGTCAATACATCGAATGCTGTAGCTTGACTTGCCATTCGTGCTGCGTAGTCATCAAGAGCCCTTTGATTATTTCCAACATTGATCCCTAACTGCCCCATCGATTGCCCGAACTGCCTCATTTGATCTTCCATTGATGTCATACGTGTGTCAAGATTTTGAATATTAAGGGATGGTGTTTGGCTTATGTGACCTCGCTCTAATACTGGTTCTGAAGGTATTTGGAGCTCAGTTTCGGGCCTTAAAAATGAAGGTCCCTCTCTCCCTAAACGCTCACACACACTCCCTGTCTCACGCTCGTGTATGTCTTCAATAATAGATCCAAAATAAGAAGCAGTACCTGCAAAAACTGGATAAGAAAAATAATTTGCAGTTATGGGATCTGTTCCTGTTGTTTCCTGAGTTGGAATATCAGGCTGAGAGGCTGCAAAGTGTTCTTGTACAACATCAGAACCGATCATCTTTGCAGCATCAGTACGTACCGGTGAAGGTACTTCTGAAGTTCGTAAAGCTTCATGTCCTTTTGAAGCAACAGTATCTTCAAAAGGTACAAATTCCTCACCAAAATCCCTATGTGCAGACTGTGCAAGGGGAGAACCACTCACGTGAGTTGGAGTGATTGAGTGCGACACACTAGGTTTGGACTGGGCTTTTGAAGTGGCAGCATGAAAAAATTTGGCTTTCTTCCGAATAAATGGCTGCTCTTTTTTTTTTTGCTAAATTAAGTGGCTGCTCTTCAGGGTCACTCTCAAAATCATTTCCTAAATCTATAGGTGCTGGCCTTTTAGCTTCCGTCAACAGAGGTGAAAGAGAATAAGAATGTGTGTCAGAATCAGAAATATAGCTCTCACCCTGGGATAGATCCTGCGGGCTAGCAGTCTCTTGGGTCTCGGAATCAGATAAATAGGAAGAGGTTTGAGTAGTATGCAGAGAGAGATTACCTTCTTCATTACCTTGTTCATCATCACTTTGCTCATCAGGAATCGCTTCAAATGCTTTAGCATGAGCAGACGGATTCTGAGCATATGACGATACTTGCGATGATTCCGCCAAAGTAGTAACTCCTGCATCATACGTAAGCCACAGTTGAATGTTGTCAGGAATTGACATCGGTTTACCTTGATGTTTATCCTGATTGGCAATTGTAGTAAGTGACTTAGTGCCCATCCCTAGCGGTGCAGATGTTGGACTTCTGGAAAATCCCTGTCGAACAGCAAGAGCATCCCTCGGTACTAAATGATTAATAAGCATTTGTAAGAAACGAGGATACCAGCATACAACATCAGTTGTAGTAAGGTCTCTGCTTGCAGGAGATCCCATTGAAGCCACTATCTCGGAGAGAACTATGCGTCCATAATTGATATCCAGTTCTCGTGCTAGGGCAACTCCAAAGATTTGCATGGGAATTGGAATTTGATGTTAATCTTTTTCGCGTGCCCGAAAACATCTTGTGATGGCCTCAAAAAAGTAATTCCATTCCACATGAAAGAATTGTTTCTGGATGTTTCCAGTGATCCGGCCAGTCGGAGGATAACATCCTATTTCTTCAAAGAATGTGAGGCGTTCTGCCGCTGTAGGTTCGGGATCATAAACAGCTTTGACCGGGAATTCCAGAACCCTGTTGAAAATTTCCTCTGACACCTCATATTCTTGACCCGCACTAGTCCATAATTGCTGTAAAGCATCATGTATCAGTGTGGGTTTAGCAGTAAAAGCAAAGCTAGCCTTGGAATACAAATTAATAAATCGTACCCAAAACTTAAAGCGCGGGAGTTGATCACCAATTTCCGTAGAGATGTTATAAAAATTATTTTTGGCAAGTGAAAATTGGTGAGCCATCTTAATTAAATGTTTTTCCTTAATAAATATGATATTTTTTGTTTTTGAAAAACAAGCAATTAAAGAATCCAAAGTTATAGCCCTTTTAATTTATCGAGAAGACCAAAAGTCACTCTGAGAAATTAAACTACGGGATATACAAAATAGCCAATTACTAAATCTGTAATATTCAATGGAGATGTATATGCGTATGTGTGTACCAGTGAAATCGTGTGTGTATATATATATATAGAGAATGAGGAAATCGTGTGTATGAACAGTTACACAAACACACAAACACTTGATGTTCGTGTGTATATATATACGTGTGTATATGAACAGTTACAAAACACACTAACACAGAGATTAATGGTCACACACAGATAATAGTAGTCTAAAATTGGCAGTAATTCGTGATCTGTATGAGTTTAATCACAAAAACAGCGAATAGTGGCTTGAACTTTTTGAAATCGCCTTGTTTTTGTGTGGAGGCTGCTGTAAAAGTGAAATAAGGTAAAAGTGAGAGAATCATCGAGTTAGAGATGTATATATAGACATGATTGTGAAATGACAAAAGTGACCCTGTTAAAAAGAGTGAAACACTAAGTACATACAGGGAAGACCTAAGTCGAACAGTATCTCGAACATTAAGTCGAACTTCGAGATGAAGTTCGAGATAGATGCTAACTCGAACAAACACACTTAAACCATGTAAGCAGCAAAAACTACTAGGGAAACCTATCTCGAACTTCAAGTCGAAATTCGAAATAAGTTTCGAGTTAGGAGTTAAATCGAAAAATCCCTGTAACCAACTGAGAATTCTATCTCGAACATCAAGTCGAAATTCGAGATGAGTTTCGAGATAGAGATTAACTCGAAGTTATTCTCAGAATTGGATCTTTTCAAAATATCCCCTCAAGTGGAACCTCATCTCAAACTTCGAGATAAAGTTCGAGATAGACCTTATCTCGAATATTTTGAAGATGGAACTAGGCACACTGGTAACTCGAACTCGAACCCTAAGTCGAGTTTCGAGATGAAGTTCGAGATAGACACTAACTCGAAAATCTTCCCAGACTTATAATTTTCAAAACTTCACTCCGGAAGCTCAAATCGAAATCCAAGTCGAATTTCTAGATGAGTTTCGAGATAGAAACTAACTCGAAATTTTGAAGATACTTAGATTTCTCAACAATTAAATTTCCAAATTAATATAAGTATCAATTCAAAGATTTTTAATAAGTGACATAATTAAAACATTCCTTGATAATTCTAAGGCCTCTAATTACATGAAAAACATAGGTAAATTCATCAAAAAATCATGCAAAATTTAGAATATTATGAATTTAACTCCCCCTATGATCATGCAATCTAACAAGCATAAATTCAAAGATTTGTACTATTAAATACACTTAAAACACAATGAATTCATGCAAAATAACACTATATGCAACCTATAACAATCATTAATTAGGCATTTTAAAGTCTAAGCACATAATGATTAAATAGCTTGCACAAAAGAAAATTTGGATTTTACAGATAGGAAGCTTTACTAACTTGTGTTAAGCATTCCCAATTCACCAACCAATCTATTGAATGTTACTTCATCAAGAGGTTTGGTGAATATATCTGCAATTTGTTGCATTGTGGGCACAAAATGTAGCTCCACATTCCCCTCCTCGACATGTTCTCTTATGAAGTGATACCTGATGTCGATGTGCTTGGTTCTTGAGTGATCTACAGGATTGTTGGTTATGGCAATAGCACTTGTGTTGTCACACATAATTGGAATTTTCTTGTGCTCCATGCCATAATCCTTCAATTGGTTCCTCATCCACAGTATTTGAGCTACACAGCTTCCAGCAGCAATGTACTCAGCTTCAGCAGTAGAAGTAGATACTGTATGTTGCTTTTTACTTTGCCAGGACACCAATCTTCTGCCAAGAAATTGACCAGCACCAGATGTGCTTTTCCTATCAATCCTGCAACCTGCATAGTCTGAATCCGAATAGCCAATTAGATTAAAACCTGTATCTCTTGGGTACCAAATCCCTAGATTTGGTGTGCCCTTGAGATACCTAAAAATTCTTTTGACGGCTACGAGATGTGATTCTCTAGGATCCGCTTGGAACCTTGCACATAAACAAGTTGCGAACATTATATCGGGTCTACTTGCAGTTAAATAGAGAAGTGAGCCAATCATACCTCGATAGTTTGTGATGTCAACTGATTTACCTGATTTGTCTTCATCAAGCTTTGTGGCTGTTGCCATGGGAGTCTTAGCTGCTGATGCATCTTCTAGATTGTACTTCTTGAGTAAATCTCTGACGTACTTGGATTGACAGATAAAGATACCATCTTTTCTCTGACAGATCTGTAATCCAAGGAAGAAGGACAGCTCTCCCATCATGCTCATCTCATATTTTTCCTGCATTAGCTTAGCAAATTTCTCGCACAAGCGCTCATTAGATGACCCAAAAATAATATCGTCCACATAGACTTGAACAAGTATTAAATCATTCCTTACATTTTTATAGAACAATGTTTTATCAATTACTCCCCTAGTAAAACCATTTTCAATTAAGAATAAGGATAGGGTTTCATACCATCGCCTTGGGGATTGCTTGAGGCCATAGACAGATTTGAAGAGAAGATACACAAAATCTACAAGTTCTGGATCGATGAAGCCAGGCGGCTGTTCCAGATACACTTATTCTTCTAACTCTCCGTTCAGGAAGGCACTTTTCACATCCATTTGAAAAACCTTGAAGTTCTTATGTGCTGCAAATGCCAAGAACATCTTGACTGCCTCAAGTCTTGCAACCGGTGCATAGGTCTCATCATAATCAATTCCTTCTCGCTGAGAATAACCTTTTGCAACCAAACGAGCCTTGTTCCGTGTTACAAGTCCGTTTTCATCCAGTTTATTTCTGAATACCCACCTAGCTCCAATTACTGATATGTTCTTTGGTCGGGGTGCCAGTTTCCAAACTTTCTGCCTTTCAAACTGATTGAGTTCCTCTTGCATTGCAATCACCCAATCAGCATCACCAAGAGCTTCTTCTATTTCTTTAGGTTCACGCTTGGATAAGAACCCAGAATATAAGCAAATATTAGCCAGGTCAGCTCTTGCAGTTCTTCTAGTAGTCACACCAACATCTGGATCACCAATAATTAATTCAAACGGATGATCTCTATTCCATACCCGTTCTCTTGGAAATTGTCTTGATGATTCAGCTTGACTTTCTGAGTTGTGGTGTTGACTACTTTGATTATTTTCACTAACTCCCCCTGAGTTAGTGCCAGCTCCTACAGAACTAGTGTCAACTCGTCTCGAGCCTTGAACAGTTGTCCTTGAGCTACTATTTACTCCCCCCGAGTTGTTGCCGGTTCGTACTGAAGAGGTCTCTTCTGATCTTGTAGAATTAGATTGTTCACTAGACTCAGGTTCTTCACATACACTTGGGACATTTAATGGGACAAGTAACTCAGGTTCATCTTCAAGTTCATCTAAGTCCAGATTCTGAAATTTTAGGGACTCAGGTTCACTAGAATCTCTAGAAATTGATGGGAGTTTGGTATCGTCGAATCTGACGTTGTAGCTTTCAGTCACTTTTTGATCATTCACTACGAACACCCTATAAGCTGCCACCACATCTGTGGAGTAACCAACAAAGATTCCTTCACGAGCTTTTGCTACAAACTTGCCTAGATTTTCATCATCTATAAGTACATAGCATTTTGCTCCAAAGACATGAAAGTATTTGATTGTTGGTCTTCTGTTGTTCATTAGCTCACATGGTGTCTTTTCTTTATCTTTTATGATCAAGGTTCTATTTTGAGTGTAACACGCGGTACTCACTGCTTCGGCCCAGAAGTACAGAGGAAGTTTCGAATCATACAACAAAGTTCTTGCTGCTTCAACCAAAGTTCTATTCTTCCTTTCAACTACTTCATTTTGCTGTGGAGTTCTCGGGGCTGAATACTGACGACGTATTCCCTTAGATACACAGAAGTCATTCAGCACTGCGTTTTTGAATTCAGTGCCATTGTCTGATCTAATCGTCTTCACAGTAAGTGTTGAAACATTCTCAATTTGAGTGATGTGATCAATGATTAGGAAAGGTACTTCGTCTTTCGTCATTGCGAACAATACCCATGTATACTTGGAGAAGTCATCCATGATTACCAATGCATATCTTTTCCTAGACAAAGATAGGACATTCACTGGGCCAAACAAATCCATATGAAGAAGTTGCAGAGGCTCAGTAATACTAGAAATTTCTTTGCTTTTATGCGATGCTCGCTTCGACTTTCCCATTTCACAAGCTTCACAGAGTCCTTTCGGAGCGAACTCCATTTGAGGTATATCTCTCACCAATTCTCGTCTCGCGAGAGCATTCATCGTTTTGAAGTTTAAGTGAGATAGCTTTTTGTGCCATAACCAGCTTTCATCATCCGAAGCTTTGCTGTAGAAACAGGTGACCTCATTCTGATTTGCTGAATCCATGTCCGCCACAAAAAGATCTGCCTTTCGAACTCCTCTCAAAGCCAATGAGCCTTCCTTGATGTGAGTAATTGATACACCTTTCTTGTTGAAGACAATTTCGTAACCTTTGTCACAGAATTGACTGATACTCAACAGATTGTGCTTCAGTCCCTCAACATAAGAAATATCTTCAATGATGACATTACCCGTCTTCAGTTTGCCATATCCCTTTGTCACACCTATGCTGTCATCTCCAAAGGTAACATAAGGGCCAGCCTTCATAACCAACTCTGTAAGCAGGGACTTGTTTCCAGTCATATGCCTCGATGCTCCACTGTCTAGCACCCATATAACTTTACTTCTGTTCTGCTTAATGCCCTGCATTGACAGATTGATTAGACGTTCTTCGGAACCCAACTTTGATTGGGCCCGACTTTTCTATAAGATCGAGAATCAACAGATTTAACAACAGGAGATGCACTTTTCTTAACATTACTAGAGCTTTCGACTTTCTCCTTTCCTTTCTCAGACTTGACAGATTTGTCAGTCTTAGGAGAAGGTTTGTCACTCCTAACTTTAGGAGGACTAACAGTCTTGGCTCTCACATGCTTCTTTTTTATGTTTGAACTAGCAGCAGTATTTGAGCATGACTGGCTAAATGCATTCATTAAATTCACAAAAGTTTGCATGATGTTAAAAGTGCATGGCATACAATTAGGTTGACCACACTGTGCATGATTCTGATGCAGATTATTCATTGTATGTGTGGCAGGCATGGCATGTGCAGCAGGAACATTTATGTTAGCTTTACATGCATAAGAAAGATGTTCAGTAGATTTACAGTGATAACATGCTTTCTTTATTCATTCAGCCTTAACCTCTTTTATGCCTTTTTCTTTCTTACCTTGTTGTTTAACAGCCTTAGCTCCTAATCCTGCTCTAGATTCATCTCTAGGGCAATTGATTTTAACTTGTTTGATAGGAGTTATAGGTTGTGCTTTCTGGCGATCTTCCATCTCAATCTCATATCTAGCTATTAATTCAGTCTCTTCTTCTAATCGAGGAACAAGGTGTTTGAAGATAGGTTTGACAGCTGATTTAAGAGGGTTAGGAATTTCCTTTTTAAGGTCACTGGAACTAGTGTCGATAGGTCTCTTTCCTTCTTTCTTAGGTAAGTTAGAATAGTCAAGTCCTATACCTATTCCAGTTATTTTCTTAAATGTCTCGTTATCTACATACACTTTAATAGCAGCTAGTTTGTAAGCTTCGCATTTAGTTTCTAACTCAGCTAGGTCGTTCCTAAGACATGCTTCTATTTCTTCCTTAAGGATGAGCTTGTGTTCCAAAGATTTAATAAAGTCTCTTAGGGAAGTATCTACAATGCAAGCAGCCTCTAACTCTTCCACTTTTGCCTCAAGCATTCTGCTTTTGGCGACAAGTGTTTTCTGTTCCTTTTGAGAAGTGTCTAGGCTTTTGCACAACATATAGATCTCTTCACTAAGAGCCCCGTTCTGTTCCTTATACTCATCAATGGACATTTCTACTTTAAGGGTTAGAACTGGTACCTCTAGTTCCTCTGATGTCTCAGCCATGAGGGCAAAGTTTGCTACATGAGTAACATCTTCCTCATCTGAATCATCCCAAGCTCTTCCTTCTGTTACTAATAAAGCTCTTTTTCCATGTCTTTCCTTCACCAGCGATTCATACTTGCTTTTGAGGGCTTCATATGTCTCTTTTGGATAAGTCTGTTTAGGCTTTTTGCAGTCCGTAGCAAAATGTCCAGCTTCACCACAGTTATAGCATTTGAACTTCATTTTGAAATCCAAAGGAGATTTGTAGCTGGTACTCTTGCCTTTACCTTTGTAGCCTGACGAACTACCACCACCACTAGCAACCCGATAGTAAGATGAAGAATTTCTCTGGGGTCGGTTGCTCTTTCTGAATCTCATGTTGCTGAACTTCCTTGCCATGTATGCCACGACAATATCGTCCATGTTGTCTAGCTCCTCTTGGGTGAAGTAGTCATCATCACTGTTAGATGTGCACTCGTCATCATTATTAACTTTATGTGGTGCAGGTGATGATTTAGACTTTTCTGCAACTATTGCCTTCTTAGACTCTTCCTCATCAGCAACTAATCCTGATGCAGTTTCTTTTCCTTTTGAATCATTGTCCTATGCTTGATCTTGAAGTGTCTCCAGCTCATAGGTCTTTAGTATTCCATAATACTCTTCCAGATAAGTTGTATACAAATCTCTGGTTTCTCTTATAGCGTAGACCCTATGTTCAATGCTCTTTGGCTGGTTCCTCAGATATCTCGTATTGGTCTCAACCATGGGGAGAGTTACACCTCTCAGACTCAAATCCAATACCAACTGACTGAATCTTAGATAGACGTCTGTTATGCCTTCTCCTTTTCTTATTCTGAAGGTGTCATACTCCATCTTGAGTATGAGTGTCTTGTTGCTTCTAACCTCTGCAGATCCTTCCATGACAACTTCTATCTGGTCCCAAATCTTCTTTGCTGTAGTCAGACCTTTGACTATGTTGAACATTTCATGATCAAGGGATTCCATCAAGGTTTGTCGTACGGAAGTATCATAATCTATTTGCTCCTTGTCAGCATCTGAAAACTCCGATGCCTTTTTAGGCTCAGACCGAGGTGGTATAACCTCCTTTCCTTCCGTATGCTCAGGAATAATCACCATTGGAACAAATTTACCCTTGTCAAGGACTTCCAGATATTCAGGGTTAACTGTCTCTAAGTAGAGTCTCATTCTGAAAACCCATTCTTCATAGTGATCTCGGTTGAACATTGGGATCTTGAATGCATTTTTAGGAGCCATTTCAATTCTGGTCACCAAAAGTTTCTAAGTACCCAAGACTTGGCTATGTAGAATATATATGTAGAACTTCTGCCTAAGTCGAAATTTCTCTAAGTAGAAATTTTTGTTCAAGTCGAACTTCACCAAGTAGAAATTATCCAAGTCAAATTTCTATGTAGAAAATCTCAAGTAGAAACTCTATGTAGAACTTTTGTCCTTGAAATAAATTTGCTGCAGATTACTTTAATATTGAATAAAAAATATTATCTCTTTAACACCTTTTTGACTTTTGAGGCTTTACTCACCTAAATTACCTAACCCACGTGCTAGGTACTGAGTATGTTCTGCTATGCTTTCTGCCGTGAATAACGCACATCAAAAGTCCAAAAACACTTTTTTTTTTTTTACTTTTTATCTTTTTGAGAAGGAAATCAAAAAGTTGTTGGGTTGTCTTCTTTAATAAGAACAAATGATGAACACTCAAGAATACCAAATATCAAAGTACCCAGATTAATTCACAAAAATTAATTAAAATACATCCAAGCTAAATAATAACAATAATAACACCTGGAGTATTTAAATAATTTTCTTTGGATGAGTTTTCACTACAAACGAATTAAAGCTCACTTTTCTAGAATTTTAGAAAAGTAGATCTAGAAAATGAAAACTCATGATTCTTCTACCAAACACAAGGATCTATGTTTTGTGTGTTAAACATATAGCTCTGATACCAATTGTTAGGTCCAAATGTGTTGCTACAACTTTTCGAATTTGATAAGCAATAAATACGATGCAATAAATGAACACACAGATTCAAGGAATATATGTCTTATATATAACTTGAAGTGGTTGCTACAACATTCATTACAAAGTATAACAGAAGTTCAAAGAGTAGTGAATGATACTAAGCTCTGTGAATACACTCTCTCTCTTTTACATGTGTTTCTCTCAAGAATTGCTCTCACAAAACATTACACAAGTACTTCTATTTATACTACATGTAATCTATGTCCTGTAGTCTTCAAAGACTAAGATATACGTGGCCCAATGATGTCCATATAAATCTTGTCTTATCTTGAAAGCTTGGAAATCTGCCATTCAGAAGATGCCATGTGTCATGTTGAAACTGCCCTCTAAGTAGAACTTCTACTTGAGAATTTCTACTTAGCCATCTCGAATTTCTAAGTAGAACTTCTACTTAGAAATATTCTACTTGGTCATCTAGAATATTTAGTACTTAGAAAATATTCTGGTCTTCAACTTGAAACTTCAATGCACATCTTGAACTTGTGATATCTTCATGTCTTCTTTATTCTTCACCAAGATCTTGAACATGGATCTTTATTACTGACATAAACTTGCTATCAATGTCCTGACACTTGATGCACTGGTCTGGTTCATAAGTGACTAGTCTTGATAGTGTTTTTGCTTCTTGAATAAATTACCATATTCAATTAGTAATGTGGCTTTCCAATGATAGCTTTCCTTCTTGTTCACTTGAAATCAATTTGTCTTATTGATACTGATAGTTATGATCTTGATTTTTGGCTTTTCAAATCACTGAGGCATGAACAACTTTGACTTGAACTTCTCTCAATGATTTCTTTTTGGCTTGATCATAGTTAACATGTTGAATTGTATCAATTACCTTGTCTTCATTTAGTGTTGATTTCTTTGTGACTTCTTGTTCTTGATTGTCTTCTGGTTAAGTATCTTTTCCTTTAGTTGAGTTACATTAGTTATATAGTGTTGGACTTGGTTGTGGCGACTGATCATCGTCAATCCTTGTCAGGTTTTTTTTTTTGTTTTCTTCCAGTCCCATCCTCCACTTTGGAAAAATACTCAAACACTGCTTCTTGGGCCTAAGTGCCAAGTTGCCGATAGTGTGGTTTTGATAAGAAAAATATTGACATCGTGCAGTATCTAGAACTGCAATATTTTCTATAAAGATTGGCACGTGTTAGTGCACTCTTGCAATTATTTCAAAGAATGAAATGTTTTTGAATGGGAAACCTTCTAAGCTAATGGAAGGAAAGAGGTTTGCAATGATGTATTCCCCGTACAGTATGTTAACCGTAGAGTGTTTTGCCGAAAATGATATACTCATATGTATATATTTTTAAACTTGAGATATATTGAAATGGGAACCTTATAAAGGGTTCGTATGTTATTCTTAAAGCTCCTTAGTGAGTATAAATGTTTTATTCAAACTCGGACATATATATTGTCCAATTATGTTTTGAAATCTGAGATATATACCCATACAGTTGGGAATGTTTTCGAAATAAACCACATTATTTTTCAAAATGGTGAACTTGCTGAGCATTATGTAGCTCATTCTTGCTTTATAAAAACTTTTCAGAAAGAGAAGAATTTGGTCGGTTAACTCCGCACCAGCAGAAGAGGAGTAGAAGATTTACTCCGGAGATGATTTAGTTCCTGATAAATACTATAGAGTAAGTCTGATAGGTTTTCAACTGTAATAGTAAGACTTGTCTTCAAGTGTAGTTGTATAAGTGGAAGTGCGTAAGATTCTGGATTGTACAGATGAATTGTAATATTTAGTGTTACTTTTGATTATCGTTTCTGATGCTCTAACTTGTTTGTGCGTAAGATTCAGGTCTAGATGGATGTATTGTTGAGTTGTAAAGTTAATACAGGTATGATATGGTTGGACGGTGATGTGACGACCTGAATCTTTGACCTCAGATTTGGGGGCGCCACATACTCTTCCCAGGTTTTTATTAAAGGCTGAACAATTTTAACGACTTACCTTGTTATATTGTTGTATATTTCAAGAAGGTTTGCTTTACAACATCCCAGTACACCAAATCGTGCCCTACATCCATGTATTCTCTAATTATCCTAGTATGGCATTTGCCATTATTAATGAACATATATGTTGAGCAATGGGTTCAAAATACGAGCAAATCTTCAGTTATTAAAAATGTGTTATATAGTATTTTGAAATTTATTAATTTAATAATACTTGTACATATTTACTATGCTAATGTTAAATTATATATTCATAAAATTGATTTTTGATTTTTATTTGTATTGATTTTTTTGCCCATTCTTGTTGGTTCGTCTCAAAAAATATTGTATTCTTTATAAAATATTAATCAAATTAGCTTCCTAATTGTTTACATTTTTATAGTAATGTTTATATTAATGATTAACATACATTAAATGACCTAAATTGACCAATATAAAATATTAATGTGCATATGTTATGATTTATAATTGTACATGAACTATTTTTTTAATTAAGACAATGTTTCAAAAAACAATGGTTGCAAACATAAAACTAAAATTATTTTTAGAAAGTAATTTAATTAAAAATATTGTTATAATTATAATAATTATTATTAAGTTTAAATTGCAAATTCACTTTTTACTATAGATGGAAAAATAAATTTGGTAAATTTATCTGTTGATTTTGCTAAAGTAAAATTGAAAATAAAGCAACCAACACAAAAGCAATTAAAAAAGGTTTGTCAAATAAATTAAGAAAAAATATTATTTTTAAGATATTTAATATCTTAGTCCAAAAAAGTTTTTAAAAAATATAGTAAGTATAATTATTTTATACATATATATACATTATGTTTAAAATATAAAAATTTAATTGAATTGAGTAGAATAGTTTTTCTTTAAAAAAAACAACAAAGTAATATTGATTTACATAATATGAAATAAGATTACAAATTTAATTGAAAGAATTAAATCAAGAATGAACTAAAAAATTAAATAAAAACTAATTTTAAAAAATTTGGCCATGGTATGGTCTAGTGTTTTTTATTATTACAGGTGTTTTCAAGGGTTATCATCCTTTCTCGGCTTGTTTATCACAAAAAACACATATTACTGGAAAATGATTTTGACAACATACGCCTAGCTGCTACATCATTTTTGTTATTGGTGTGCTCATACAACATACAACAATACATGTGAAAGAGAAATAGTAATGTTAAAGTATACATACACCTACAAAAGGAACCACTTAGACCACAAAGCTTATACAACATTACATGTGAAAGAGAAATAGTAATGTTAAAGTATACATACACCTGCAAAAGGAACCACTCCGACCACAAAGCTTACGAAATAGCCTAACATTCTTACTAACTCCAAAGTCCAAGGTATCTAAAAAAAGATGTAATATAGATCCTCATTGCTAGAACCAAATTTTGATTACACCAACCACCTCTACCATGCCAAAATGCAATTCGATTGGCACAAATTTAAATGATCTCTCTGATTATTAAGCAGCAGCAGTAGCAGTACTACTGTTCTTTGGTGGAATGCTAGATGATCCTTCACCATGGACATATTGTTGCTGGTACCTGATTCAAAAACAAACCATTAGACATATTTAGTAGTAAATATATACAATTACCGTAAAGTTATTCACTCTTTCTAAATTAAAGTTTTACATTTTTCGGCATCAAAACATTAATTTGGTTATCCGTTATCCGATTCTCGTTTTAAGATGAGTTCTCGTATATAAGAAAAATAGAGAGATGAATACCCTATTTGCAAGAAAGGAGGTTCATGCTCACAAAGCATGGGATTTGTGTGAGAAGATTATTGTGCATGGTGCTGATACATAGGTAAACCATCCCATGGGCATGGAACACCCTTATACTCTTGTACTCCTAACTCTTGCTACATTTTTCAAATCACATACACACAATTAAAAAAGTCACTTATCAGAGTAAAAATAGCAAATACAATACACACAGGTCTACATATATGTTATACATTTATACGGATAATGAGTACCAAAGACAATTCAAAAGAAACCTTGATTTTCAACTGTTTGTTGACATCTCCAAGATAACGTTCCTGCCAATGAAACCAAACCAAACCAAACATACCCTGTATATCCCGCTTAGAGCAGGGTCTGGGGAGGGTACGTTGTACGTAGACCATGCCCCCACTTTTTAGGGTAGGGAGGCTATTTCCGTGAAGACCCTCGGCTATGTGCACGACATATACGGTGAGTGATATATACAAAGGAATCCAAAAGATATGCGACAAAGTTCAAAGCAATACCTGAGCCCATGGCTTTCTCCACACGGGCCTTACCTACCATGCCCCTAGATACCACCAATCGAAGCTCCCTGCACCTGCATAACCGGGAAACATATGATAATAAAAATGAAAAATGAAAATGGAAAAAGATAGCGAAAATAGCCGAACTCCTATGATAAGGCTATCCGTGACAACCCAACTCTGAGGTTCTCCACTACAGAGCCGTCCCCTAGAAGAGAGTCCACCACCCTGATCTGCCGCCTCCACGAACACCTGTCAGCGGGCATGGTCTCACTTAGGTTCATAGCCTTCAAATCCAACCTAAGCTGCTCTTCCCATGACCTCCTCGGTCTGCCTCTCCTCCTCACCCCATCAACCGAAAGACTCTCGACCCTTCTCACTGGGGCTTCCGGCCGCCTCCTACGGACGTGGCCGAACCATCTCAACCTCCCTTCCCTAACTTTCGCAGAAAGAGGCGCCACTTCGAGCTCGGTCCTAAACACCCTATTAGGGATTCTATCTAGCATAGTGCGGCCACACGACCACCGCAACATCCTCATTTCAGCCGCTTCCAACTTGCTTTCGTGGGTCTTCTTCGCTGCCCAGCACTCAGAACCATATAACAACACAGGCCGGATTGCCGCTCTATAGAATCTCCCTTTCAACTTTAAAGGAACCTTCTTGTCGCACATCACCCCTGACGCTGCCCTCCACCTTAGCCACCCAGCATTGATACGATGCTTGACATCGTCTTCAACCTCACCTTCGTTCTGGATGATGGAACCCAGATACTTGAACTTATCCGTACGCGGGACGATCTGATCTTCGATCTTAACCTCCACCCCTTCCTCGATGGCCTCGCCACTGAAGTTGCACCAGAGATACTCGGTTTTAGTTCTACTCACCCGCAAGCCTTGTGACTCCAAAGTAGGTCTCCATAGTTCCAACTTCTCGTGCAGACAGTAAAATAGAATTTGGCTCTATTTTCATTACACAATATGAATGATTGAAATGATAGAAGATTAGAAGTGATACGATTAATTAATGCCTAGCTAGCTCTCCTAGAAGCCCAGTACTTTCAAACTTATGACTGAAGAAAAATAAAGTCTTTGCAAGCTAAACCCTAGCTACAAACTTAATATTAGGTTAGAGAGGTACTAACTTATCAGACCAACCCCTTATTCTTTTGATCTACTTATATTTGAATGGTCTTTGAACAATTTTGATGTTTGGTCAGGTTTTTCACCTTTTGTATACATCTAGTAAAACTAATCTCATTAGTGTTATTATTTCAGTACATATGAAGAGTTGTATAACAATTCTGGATTTTGTAGTTAAAACAAAATCAAAAATTATAATTTAAGGCCAAGTACTCAAAATGATAATATTAATAATAATAAAATTGATCAAATTTTACACCCCACATAAACTTAACACAAATGAGGTGGTCAACTATGTGTGTTATACCAGTGTTCTAAAATGTGTAAAGCAGAATCAAGATGTTGAACAATCTGCTAGCGCTTAATCATTCGAATAGTGAGTTTAAGCAATCTATTGAGCGAAAATAAGAGTTAAAGATATAATAGCATGATACTATATAAAAATATTATACACATTTTAATATATTATATGTAATAAATATATAATATTATACTATAGAATAAAAGTATATTCTATTGTATTATATAAAATATTATATTTTATTTATGTATCTGTTTTGACGTTGCAGCGAGAAGGCACAGGACAATGCGACTTGGAAACTTCTAAATATGTTTTAGGCTTTCTAGCTGGAGAATCCTGTACCTTAAATTTGATGTTTTGAAGGGTTTATGGAACTCTCCTTTGTCGTCATTTGTTTTGTTGGTCTACTTTTTAAAAATGGCCTGATAGGCAATGTTAATGAGATGGTGAAATGATGATGATGGCAGACTCCTTTGTGTAGCAGATGTAAATTGCTTAGAATTGCTACAATTTTCAATCATGAGAAACCCTATATTAGATTTTGTATTTGTGACATTGCATCACAATTTGTGCTATGTTTTAGCTAGGGCCTTAATCAGGGTAGTTCAAATTAGTGGGAACGAAATGGTCAGGATCTAACATATGTATATAATAGTTTAGTTTAGTTTAGCATAATGTTAGGTGTAATGTTTGCCTTTATAGTTTTCTAGTGTGTACCTTTGTTTAATGGTAGAAACATAGTTCTTGCAAGATCCTCTTTATGTTATCGCGACCATTGTCCTAAATTCTAGAGGCTTAGTATTAGTAGGATGCAGGTGGTTTTGCACTTAATTTGCTGCTATTGTATAATTAAGTTATTAGGCCTCATTGCAATACTGGCAGCCATTGTTTTCGATATATTTCAGTCTTGTTGAGATCAGAATGCAAAGGTGGTGGTTTTCCTACTTGAATCAAGAGGGTGCTGTTATCACTTATCAGTACCCTCGTCGCTTGCTACTGATGTAGAATTGTATGCACTGTTGGATAAACCTTCTTGTGTTTACTAACCTGGTACATTCAATTACCAGTTTGGGTGCAAAAACTACGCCAGCAAAGTTAAAATAGTGAATGGTGGGAGTTTACTACATTTAGTGCTTCATACTAGCGTTTTAAAGTAGTAAATGTATATTTTAGCAGATGCAAAATTTTGAAAAGCATCGCGTACAACGCCCTCACTCAAAATCGAGTTAATAGACTTGCAGTTAAGTTCAACTAAGATAATAAAAACACCCTTAGTGTTCATAGAAATCAGAAACTTGTGCCTTGCAAAATTACCTCCACTTCACTCATTAACGTTAATCTTTTTTCCGAACAACATTTGTTATGTACTCCACCCACAAAAATACATTTGGAAAGTAACCCTGTTTGCCGAAAACCAAATAACAGTCTGTGAAAATAATTTTACCTTGATAGTGCGAGTGGAAGCCACTTCAGAACCTCGAAGATCAACAGCCTAAAGGATACAAATAAGGTAAATTTAGAAACTCATAAGCAATGTATCTTCTCACTGATTTAGTGCTCATGCATCATATAATATGCACATTGTACACACTTGTCATACCCTTGTGTCTAGTCTAATTACCAACTGTGCAAGTATTAATGTAACCCATTTAAAAGCCTCCATGTAACTATGGTGAGAGATAAAGAAAACACTGTTTTGTGTCCATCTTAACAGCTCCAATCATATTTATTAGGGAAAAAATTGCCTCCAAAACTTATACTGGCCACTTAAATGAGAATAATGAGATCAAAAGGAATAGATTAATAGGCAATAGAATCTATTCATGCCAATAATAAATAATACATGCACCAAATCATCACCTCTTGTATCTGAGAGAAGGAGCCCAGCCATAAAAGCTTAACAAAACAGTTTGGAAATGAGGAATTGAAAGCCAAGGTGTAGCCAAGTACCTGCATTATTAACAATTCCTAAAAGACTCGGGAGCTATACATATAGATTAAAAAGTAGAGTTATCCTATAATATACAGGTACCATAAATGCAAAAAGGATGTGCTTCTGTAAAGCATGGACAATTTTAACACTACATGCTTCCGAATTCTATTATCTAAAGCATTATAAAAGGCAAATGCATAGGCATAAATCCCAGCATGGCAGCTTTTCTTGGTTAGATTGTGAGCTCTCAAAATTTGATTACAAATTACAATAAATCCTCCACTTTTAGCACTTTTAGATTTACTCATACAAACGGCATGTGTACATAGAATGTACAAAAGTAGGGACATATAAGAGCACACAGTAGTCCATACAACTCAAGATTTAGTACGTCAGATACTCTAATAATACCTCGAATTCAGAAAATATCCACTAAATATTCATATGGAACAAATTCAAATAACTTATCACTTCAAATAATTGAGTTAAAATTTCTAATAATAGCATCAAGTCAGAAAACATACGATATATATACAATTAGAATACAAACATAATTTATCTAAATTGAAGTTCCTATCTTAACTATAATGATTTATATATACAACTAGAACTTAAAAAATATGATATATTATCTTGAGTGAATTAGCAAGAGCTGATTGGAGTTGAAAGTGTTACGACGACCAAAATTTTCATAACAGTGTTAACGCCCATGTTACAACTTCCGTACCAATTCGGTCGATCCGGAATGGATCGGTTAAACATTCCATTAGGGAGCCTGGTCTTGACTCTTCTGTGTGGTATTCATTATATGAGGTCGTAGTTCATAAATTAGTGATGTGTGATATCAGAATCTTGTGTATATGTTTTACGACAGGCTCTTATTTCTGGATGTTCAGCTAGGGGATTATCAGCAATACTAAATTGCGACAAATTTCGATCTTTCCTTCCCCCACACACTACCATGAAATGTGCTTCCGACGCTGGCTACTTTCTACATGTGTAAGTTTTTAGTCACCATGTATCCAGTATGCGACTCGCTGTCTGATTAATTTTGATATATGTTTGCTTATAGTGTATTTCGTATTGGCCATCACTTGCAGGAAGGATATTTTTGGAGAATACAACTTTGCAAAATACTATGATAGAACTGTTAAATTACATGTAATCTCCCTTGTGCTCACTCTTGTCAAATATAAACACAGTCTAATTTTGAAGTTTTGGTATTTAGAGTGAAGTATTCTTCTTTTTTATAGGGGTCAACTAAGAACTTGCCGAAAGCTTGCACTTCAAAAATGAAGCCTAAAAGCTTGGTAAGACAGCTAGGCTTACTACGATAAGATTAGACCTCTTTATCATGATTGTGAGATTCCAACATGAGTAGTATTCAAGTTTAAATATCTATTATATGTTTCTTGTTTTTTACAGTGTTTCTATCCTCAATACGTTGTGCCACACATTGAAACACCTCTTTTTCTTTTAAGCTCTGCATATGATACGTATCAGGTTAGATTTCTGCTCGTTTCCATCTCTGTTTCTCATAGAAACGGCAACAACACTCCAATTTTAAGGGTAAAAGATCCACTACCTTACGTCTGACAACAATAGAGGTCATAAGTTTTGTAACTAATATTGTGTAACTAATATTCAAACGACAGCTTCACTCACAAAATATTGTGTACTACAAATCCATTTTCTGTTCTTCGAATGGATAGAGAAAATATCTTTGATTTGTAATTGGACTCTAATTTACTAATGGTAATGTTTCTCCAGATTCAATATATTTTGGCACCAAGCATAAATAATTTGCCTAAATCTTGGGAGAGGTGCAAAAATGACACAACAACATGCTCACAGGATCAAATTGAGATCTTGAAAGGTGAATATACAGCAAAAGATGTGCACAAACACACATATTCAAATTTTACACCATCATACTTTTGCAGGGTTCAGATCGGAATTTTTACGTGCATTGCCTAAATCTGGCAATGGCTCCTTCAGAGGAATGTTTATCAATTCATATGGAACAAATTCAAATAACTTATCACTTCAAATAATTGAGTTAAAATTTCTAATAATAGCATCAAGTCAGAAAACATACGATATATATATACAATTAGAATACAAAAATAATTTATCTAATTTGAAGTTCCTATCTTAACTATAATGATTTATATATACAATTAGAACTTAAAAAATATGATATATTACCTTGAGTGAATTAGCAAGAGTTGATTGGAGTTGAAAGTGATCGGCGGAGAGATCGGAGTTTGTCCGAATTCCTTGAGGATGGGTAGAGGCTGTATATGTAATAATAAGAAGATTCAAATATTGTTGATTATTCTTGGGATTCGTATAATTCATTGCTTATTATTTGTTTTATTCTCGATTTAATATTCTCCTACATCACAGAATCTGCGTTTAAAGCTATTAAAGCTGCGAGAGTAACATTTGTAGGTGTCCGTGGCAAAGACACTATTTGCGTTGTTACTCAGAAAAAAGTTCATGTGTGTCTTTTTTTTTTCTTACGAGACTTTAAATTGTAATTCATCTTCTGTCCTGTTGTTTAATATGATTGCGGTTTTCGAGTACAGGACAAGCTTTTGGATCCAACAAGTATTACTCATCTTTTCGCTGTTACTAAGTACCTTGGTTTGGTTGCTACCGGAACTACTGGTTAGACTTTCAATACTGACATTAGTCATTGTGAATCCGCGTGTTAGATATATAGCTTGTTATCGTATTTGTTGCCTTGAAACTTCCGGACACTATTCTTTTGATTAAAAAGATTTTGTTTATTGATAAGTGGATTTTATGTCCACTTAAAGCGTTCCATATCAGCTTAAATTGATTATTTGGCCTCAAGTATGTGGTGTGTTTAATATGTTTTCATTGAGTTTTACAGAGATAAGAGAGTTGGAGGTTAATTTGATTAAAATTCGGATTTTCCGGGTCGGCTACGCAGTCTACACTGTTTTGTCCATATCTGGAGTTCTACAAGTCCGATTCTGACGATCTTACAGCTCACGCAAAGAGGAGAAGATTTTCTACAAAAGTGAACAGTGACCAGGGTGCGCTGCGGCCTGGAGAGCGCGCTGCAGCACAGTGTCTTTGCTGGAAATTCTGAATTTTTATCGTGAAAATTGTGATTCACTGTTTGGGCCATATCTTGAGTTCTATAAGTCCGTTTTGGATGATCTTACAGTCCACGCGAAGATAACAGAATTCTCTTTCAGTCTAAAGTGGTTCAGATGTCCAAATACAACTGGAACGACCCAGAAATACTAAAGAAAAGTCAGTTACAAATTTTCCTTCAAAACCGAATCAGTTTATGAAACGTATTATGTGCCGAACTGCAGAAATTCAACTTTGACAAGGAAATTGCTATAATTCCTACTTCTAATAAGTATGGTAATTGCTCTGGGCGGCTAGAACATTCCAGAACTGATACAAATGGAATTTGCAATTCTATTCTCATTCAAGAACGGAAATTGCCATACTCCTATTCCAACTCTAAAACGGCAATTGCTTGATGGAGAGGCAAATTGGGGCTATAAATACACATCTTGGGGGACAGAAAAAAAAACACATCATTACATATCAATTACTTAGGTTTATTTGTATCTTTTCATACTTTGTTTTTATCATGGTTTCACTTGATCCCATGATGACGAGAGGTTCAATTACGAACTAATCGTTGTCATGGGATTCTAACGGATTTATTTATGGAGCTTTAGTATTTTGATGCTTTAAAGATCTATGTGTGATGTATATTTGATATCCTTGTATGGTTATTCTTAATGCTTTTAGATGCGTAGCTAACATCTAAATTGAATTGTTAATCTCTTGCGAAACGAGAGTGGATCTTGAGATTTAGAACTTGTCATGCTAGCTTAGGATAGGTTGATGTTTTAACATCATGATTTGTAGCGTAAATAGAGATATTATGCTGCCCTATGTGATCAATATGGATAACTTGTGCTTAAACCGTTATGTTTTCAAATCTTATAGAGATATAGGGTCTAAACATAATTGGTGTCTATTCATCTTCTATCTCTTTTGTAGATGTATGAGTAGTTTGGTGTTAGTATACCGAGAGGTAGCTTATACTTGTTTCGTGTTATCCGATCAGATATCATAACCATTGCATATAGTGATTAAAGGCGTCAGATCTAAGCAAAACATTTAATGAAGTTAGGATCCCATGTTTTCTCTTGCATAAGTAATTCGATTCCAATTCTCGTTAGTTAGTTAATTCTTAGTTTTGTTAATTTGTTTCTTAGTTAATTATAGTTAATCTAAACCCAATCTTGTTAATTGTCTTAGCAGTGAATAAAAACCATACATTGTTGCATAGGTGCATGAACTGAATTGAAACCTAACCAGATCTCTGTGGGAACGAACTTGACTTATTCATATATTACTTGTGACCACGTACGCTTGCGTGATTTAGTGCAAACAAGTTTTTGGCGCCACTGCCGGGGATCATCGGTGTTTTATTTTTAGTTTATGTGCTTGTCATCAGTGGTCGTTAGAGTTCATTGACTCGGATTATTTCTTACATAGTTGTTTAGTTCTATGTGTTTTAGGTAGCAATGGGAGAACCAGCAGCAGCGAAAGCATTGATGTATTATTCTCAACCAAAGATCAATGACGTCCAATTTAGCATTGTCAGGCCAGCTATTGCAGCTAATACTTTCGAAATCAAGCCTAGCATAATTCAGATGGTGCAGAATTCGGTTCAGTTTGGGGGTGCTCCGATTGAAGATCCTAACATGCACATCGGAATTTCATTGAGATCTGTGACACTTTCAAGATCAAGGGGTGTCGGAAGATTCTATCAAATTGAGACTTTTCCCATTCTCTTTGAGGGATAAAGCTAAGGGATGGTTGCATTCTCTACCAGCAGGTTCTATTTTGACATGGGAGGATCTTGCTCAGAGATTTCTCACTAAATTTTTTCCCATGGCAAAGACCACAGCAATCAGGAACGCTATTACTCAATTTTCACAACAGTCTGAAGAATTTTTGTGCGAGGCTTGGGAGCGATATAAGGAGATGCTAAGGAAGTGTCCACATTATGGGATGCCTGATTGGATGGTGATTAACTGCTTTTATAATGGCTTGGGTGCACAGTCAAGACCCATGCTAGATGCAGCATCAGGTGGAGCTTTATGGGCTAAGAGCTATGCGGAAGCTTATGAGCTAATTGAGATGATGGCTGCGAATGAATACCAAAATCCAACTCAGAGATTATCACAAGGCAAATTAGCAGGAATTCTGAAAGTTAATACAGTCACAGCTCTAGCAGCTCAGCTAGAGGTACTTAATAAGAAATTGGATTTTATGTCAAAGCATGGGGTGCCTCAAGTTGCTAGTGGTGGTGAGCTATGCGAGGGCGCACATGAGATGAGTCAATGTGCCATATCTTCTGAATCGGCACAGTTTGTGAGCAACTTCCAGCAACCTTCGCAACCAGCTCCAGCCACCTATCATTCAAATTTCGGCTGGAGCAACAATCAAGATTTTTAGCAGCAACGGTTTCATGGGGATGATGGTCAATCTTTGAATGAAAAATCTGAATTGGATGAATTGAGGTTGATGATTAAAAGTCAGGTGGTATCTCTCAAGACATTAGAGAATCAGATTGGGCAAATTGCAAGTGCCTTTCTCAACGGACCGCAGGAAGTTCTTCCTAGTGCCACAGAGGTAAATCCAGGAAAACAAGATGGCATGGAGCAGGTTAATGCCATAACACTCCGATCTGGAAAAGTCACGAACGATCAGAATTCAGCAATTGAGGATGAAGAAAGAATTCATGATCAGGATCCTACAGAAAAAGAAGAAAATTCTGTTTTTTCAGAATCTGTGGTGGATAGTGATGAGGAGGAAGAGTGAGTTAATAAGCTTGGCTGATCTTTGGGATTCTAAGGTGCTGGTTGATGAGGTGGTTTCATGGTCAAATCTTGAGGATAGTGCAATTGAGTCTTTTCTTGAGGAAGATGTTTTGATTGAGGGTAATGAGGATCTTCATGAGTTGTATAGGAATTTTACTTCTGATGAGATGTTAGAGGAATTGAAGGTCATTTGTTCTAAGCATGAAATCCAACTTGAGGAGAGTTCTTTTGATCCTAAGTCAGTTGTGAAGACTTCTGTTGGTGAACTACCCATTTTCGTTCCTAATCCATCTATTTCCACTCTTGCTCAGTCTTTGGTGGTTAATAATGAAAATCATCATGTTGAAGAAACTTCCAGACTCGAGTTTAAACCATCAGATCAGCTAAGGTATGTATATTTTGGTCAATCATCTACTCTGCCTATTATTATTGTTGCTAACTTGTCAGATAGTGAAGAGAACAATGTTACGAACACTTTTGAGGAGCAAAGAAGGCGGAAACTTGTCATCAAGGATATAGCCCCGGAAAAGATAGTTAAATGGCCATATAGAGATACGGTGTAGAAATTTTCAATAGAAAAGCCATTGCCATGTCTAACTAAAGACTTTAAACAAAAGCGCTTCGTGGGAGGCAACCCATGTGTTTCGATGATTAGGTATGTTTCCTACTATCCCTCCTATTTACTTTCATTCAATGCGGACATTGAATATTTCAAGTTTGGGGGTGGTTCGAGGGATGAGTAGTAGATATGTGGTTGTTTATAGTAGTTATGTGTCATGTAGGATATCATGCTTTGCATTTTAGTTGTAATTCATGCATGTTTTGTTCGTGTTATTATCATGTGAGTCCATAGTAGTTTGCATTTGCACCCATGCTGGATAGGAATTTTGTGTTGTTGACGCTTTTGATTGAGAAGTGATATGCTTTGTTCTTGTGCACACACATACACTAGTAAGTTGAAGCTAGTAGACTTATTGAATGTTGTGAGTAATTAGAAGGACATGAATATGTGCAAGTTGATTTAGTTTGCATGCTTTGAATACAAGTAGGTGCATTAGAGAGATTTTGCTTGGGATTGAGTATGTTTTTCCACCAAGTGAGCTTTTGAGCCTTATTGCATATTTGTTGCAATTTTATTCGTTTGCTTGAGTGTCCACGGATTGTTTGCATTTCTAGCAGTTGTTTAAGGTCTTTCTTGAAATGCATGACATTATTTGACGATTAAAATGATAAAGGCATTTAGGAATAACCATGTATATTTTCCCATATTACCACACCATATTTACATGATCAATTAGTTAACCCGTTGAGCTTAATCCTATTTTTTTGGTGACATACCACATTACTTGCCTAGACCTTTTTCTTGTATTGGCCTTACATTAATTTGAACCCACATTGTCAAAGGCTAGTAGAGTGCTTAAGGGAGTAATAAGGTGTGCAAGGAGGGGTTTATTGTTAGTCATAATTTTGGGGGAAATATTGAAAATTGGGTTTGGTTGTTTACTTGATAGTCGGCATGTGTAATAAAATCATGGGATCATTGTTATTGTTATTGTTCTTGTTATATTTAGCTCTTGAAAAAAAAAGAAAAAAATGAAAAGAAAAAAAAAGAAGAAAAAAGAAAGAAAAAAAATATATATTATGAGAGCATATTTGTGTTTGTTGTGATCCTACTTTAGTCGATTAGTCGAGCGTTTTTTGTTGGAAGAAAAATAGTAAAATTATGTGTGGGGGGGAAGTAGGGTGTTATGTATGATTCATTATAGTTCCTACTAGCTTTTGACACTTCACCTATTTTGGCTTATTTGACATACCTTGTCCTTAGCCCCGTTACAACCCAAATAAAGACCTTTTGATTATCGTCATTGATGTATGTTGTGTTAAGAGTTAGATTGATACCAATTGTCAAGCATGCTTATGATTTTGTTGGAATTGAGTGATACACTTACCCTTGTTCTTGAGTGAATATTCTTTTGTGAGTGGATTGTGAGTGTTTGCTTGTTTTTGCGTATGAGATCCCGAGTTTTGTCTCAAAGATGTACTCTTGTAGGCTTAGCATGGTCACTAACTTATTCTTACACTTGACATGGACTTTTGAGAGCTTATGCATGTTCATTGAGTAGACTATGTGAATACTTGCACTTTCGACACCAACACATCGCATTATTACTTTGATTCTTAAGTTGAAATGACATGAGAGGATTTGAAGGTGTGGTGATGTATTAGTAGTAAATCATTTGCATTTTCATAATAGTTGCATTCATGCATTGCATTGTGTTTGCATTGTTTAGTTAAATGTATTAGTTTGATGTATTGATGTTACAGGAAAAAGGGTGTACCCTGAAGTGCGTAATTAAGAAGATAGTTGATGGACTAGATACAGATGAGAGTCGTTCTCTGCCTTCTCTCTAACCTCTCTCTAAAAACCCTAAATTCATTCTAGCCGCCATGAAAATTCAGCCATATCTACACCTTAAATCCATCAGATCTATATATCTCCTTCCTAAATTCACCTTCTCCTTTCTTATCTCCCACCTCTATCCCCAAATTTCTTATAATATTTTATTAATGGGTTCATTTTCTCTGTCACTATCTTCTAATCGAAGTTTGGTGAGTTCTTTGATGCCTCTCTCTTGGGTAGAGGTCATTGATGTTTTGTCCTGTTGCTGTCCAATTCTAACTGAGGGTAGGATTGGGTTTGGTTGTGGTCTTTTACCTGATGATTTAAAGCTCTGGACTTTGTTGAATCCTTTTAAGGAGGTGGATGTATCTCTTGAGGTTATTCGTTCGTCCTACCAGTTCTTTAAGAACTGCAAGTTATCGGTTGTTGATTTGGAGGATTTCTCCATCTATTTGCGAGATGGGATGGACACAAATGAGGGTCTGTCCGATATGCTCTACGTTGAACATGATGTTTGTTCCGTAGCTGTGTTTTTTGAGCTCCTGTTTGACGGAACCACTTATGTTGAGAGCACTATGTGCTCTAATCGATCTTCTAATCGATTTATGGAAGGTCTGCTAGTTTTATTGAGAGCTGGTTTATCTTCGACCGATTCGGTTTATGTACCTGTTCAATGCATTGAAGGTTTATTGAGAGCTGGGATGCTTCATCACAAGCTGGATTTTGAGCTGGGTTTGACACGAGGTGTCAAAGTGTTTGCTCACTTGTCTGAAAGAGACTTAGGTATATTGATGTTAGTACTTGCTAGCAATGGCAGTGAGATGCGCCATTTGATTCACAGATCTGATGCGTTTAAGCGGTTGAGTTTCCTTGACAAGGAACTTACTATCATTCATGGGGTTGATATGAAACACGATATGGAAAATTGCAGTTGGATGTATTGGGTTGCTCGGAAGGGTAATCATATTCTGATGAAGCGAACTAGATTTCCAATACATGTTGATAGCAAGTCGGGGAAGAAAAACTTGTCTATGACATTTGGTTGTTATAACTGTGGTTCTTGTAACCTTATGTGGAAGGACATCATTTATCCTTGTCCCTTTGTTGACAATTGCTTGGAGATTGATCTTGTTTGGTACCAGGTGCGGAAGGCTGGGCCCTCTATTGCTGCTTGCCTTGTTAAGGCATTATTTATGCTTGATTTCACTAATAAGATAACGAACACGTTGTGTGCCTTTTGTATGCCGATTGGCCTATACAAGGCTGATGATTTGTACAAGGTTGTTGCAGTGAAGTTCGAAGTGACTCCAATGCGGGGGGGTAACGTGAGCGCTATGTTTGAGAAAACCCATGGAACTGTTTTGACCCAGGCGTGGAATGCTGGATGCAGAAATGTCAGTTGCATCACTCTCGAGTTGATTGTGGTGTCACTCATGCTATTTGTCCCATGTTATATGTGGGCAGTGACTGAAGCTTGTGGAGGGACCACTTATTTGCTAGTGGTAATTTAATCAGGATTTAATTAATGGTTATCTAGCATTATTATTGTGTTTGTGTTTTGGTGTTGTTGATTGCTAGTTTATCTAGCATTATTAATGTTTTCTCTTTGTTGTTCCGCTAGGTAGATGTGTTACTTATCGCGGGGTATGCCCCTAGAGATGTAATCATTTTCCTATGGTATAAATTTTAATTAGCAAAAAAAAAAAAATTAGAAGATAGTTGATGAAACATTTAGCATTTATACAATGATCACATTTGTGCAGAGCATGATAAATAATTCTCCTAAAGCCATATTAATCCTTGATCTTCATTATAGTATAAGGTTTATGAATTTTGGCTCTTAGCTATGTAGCTTTCTTGCTTACTAGGACCTTCAAATTTTTGTGGTGGATATTTAGATTTTATCTCTTTTGCTACCAAATACATTTAAATTTTTGCTCAAGTGGCATATTAGAGGTGTGTTGTTGTGCTAAAAATAAAGATATAAATTTGAATCGCAAGCGCACAATTCGTTTCGTTGTAAAATTTGTGATTCGTTCCTCGGAGACTATTTTATTTTCGCAAACCTTAATTCTTAAATTAATCGAACTAGAACAAATAATTTGGGGGAGTTTGATTTATTCTAATTTTAAACTAACTAATTAAAAACAAAACTAAATTATTCTAAATTCTAATTAAAACTAGATTTTATTTTAAAATTCAACTAACTTATTTAAAAGAAAACTTAATTATTCTAATTTTTAAACTAAATTAATTAAAAAAAACAAAAACTAAATTATTCTAGAAAGTAGAAACTAGAATTTAACTATTTTTTTTTAAATAAAACAAAAACAACAAATCGAAAACAAAACAAATCACAGCTCGATTAACAGGAGAATGAATAACTCGAAAGAATATTACAGAACCTAGCAGCAAATTTCAGGATTTACTCTCTACAGTAACCAAGACCCAGTAAACAGTCTCAGGACTCGACTCAAACAAAGTGACTACAACTCGAAAACAACTCGGTGAACCATAGAACAAAACAACTCAGCCAATATTACAAACTAACCGATAAACAAAAACACAACCTTATACATCACAGACTCATAAACAAGAAATTCGTGAACCATTACTCAGTAACATAAACCAACCGGCAAAACAGTGACTCGACAGAAAACAATTTCAGACTAATAGCGACTCGACCTTAACTCACTGATGATTTGAGAACAAAACAGAACACAATTACCAAACAGAACAGAATCTCGACTAAATACTGTTGATTCCCAGCCAATACTCGAAACCATAAATCACAGCAATACACTCAGAAATGCAACGAATTCTACCCAGCAAAAAAAAACGTGAAACAAAACGCCTTAACATCGTATCAAAACGGACAAATAACACACAACCGAGTCGAATAAACTCAGCCACCAACTCAGCTGCTTTAAACTCAGAATACACAGCAAAACTTCCAATGCAGAAGACTCAGATACACTCTAATATTTTATACACAACTGAAACTCCGAAACCAAAACAACTCTTAACACATGAATACAAAAGCCGAACTAAAACTACGAACAAGAAATTAAGTTTCGTTACTTTCAACCCATAGTGGTTAGCTTTTCGCTACTTTGTCCACTACTTGGATTTACGAAAATAACGAAACAAGGTAACAATAACGAAAGAGCAAGACAAGAAGTAAAGAAAATAAAAATTGCATTAATTATAATTGAAGTGTTTACAAGATTTGAAACTAAGAAAAGAAATACAAGAAATTAAAACTACCCTAAAATCTAAGTTACTCAATACAAGGGGGGTGAGGGGGTATTTATAGGGTAGGAATTAGGGTTAAGGGGGGTGTTGGGTAAATCCCCACCATACATTTGGGTTGTGTGGTGGTGAAATCCTAGCCATCTATTTGTTTCCTTCCCCCTTAAGTTTTGAAGAGTTGATCTTGGCCATACACTTTGCTAATGTGTTGGGATGATCTCCACCTTCCACTTGTCTTGAAATATTCCTTTTGCTCCAAGCTCATAATTCTTTTCCTTCTTTCATTTTTGGTCCTTTTTCTTCCTCTTTTTTCCCTTCCTTGCACTTTATTTATTTATTTTGTCATTTCTTTATTTATTTACGATTTACCTGAAATGCAACAAAATAAATTATTAAAACACGAGTTCAAGCTATAAATAGGTAAATAAAATATGCAAAAATATGCACTTATCAAATGCCCCCATACCTATCTTTTGCTCGTCCTCGAGGAAAATAAAAACAAAATGAAAATCTAGATGCAAAGTCCTATACTCCTTTTCGTCGGTGTGACGGTTGCATTTGGCATATGCAACAAGCCCTTTAAACCCCTAGGCAGCCCTAGTGGACGAGTGAGGTCTCGTGAGGGCCTATAGTGAATGTACCCACAAAATCCATCTAGTTTGTATAAAAGATCACATGGCAATGCACACCACACATACATGTCCTCTCATGATACATCAACTTAAGAATCAAAATGAAGTTGCAAAGTCTTGGTGTGGAAAGTGCAAGGATTCACATAATCTACTCAAAGAACCATGCAAGAGTGATTATAATGTCAAGTGCAAAAATTATTGGTAACCATGCTAAGTCTACAAGGGCACACATCAGAGTCAAAACTTGAGATCTCTTATGCAAAAAACAAATAAGCAAAACCTCACATTTCACTCACAAAAGAATATTCACTCAAGAACAAGGGTAAGTGTATCACTCAATTCCAACAAAATCAAATGCATGCTTGACACTTGGTATGATCCCAACTTAAATCACAACATACATTAATAATGACAATCAAAAGGTCTTTATTAGGGTTGTAATGGGGCTAGGGACAAGGTATGTCAAGAAAGGCCAAAATAAGGTGAAGTGTCAAAATAAGGTATGTCAAGAAAGGCCAAAATATCATGCTCAACACCAAACTTCCTCCCCACACAATTTATTTTTATTTTCAACAAAAAGCCTTGAATAGTCGCAATGAAGGAGGATTACAAAAACCAAAAGTATGCTCTCATGTATATTTATTCTTTCTTTTTTTTTTCTTTTTTTTTTAATTTTTAATTTTTTTTTTCCTTTATTCTTTTTTTCTTTTTTTTTTATGAGAGCTAAGATAAATGTAACAATAATCCTCAATTAGATTTAACTTTGAAAATCGACTATCAAGGTAACAACAAATATTTCCAGAAAAGTTATGAACAAAAGTAAACCCTATTTCACACACCTTATTGCTCCCTTAAGTTCCTACTAGCCTTTGACAAAATGGGATCAAGAATACGTAAGGCTAAATAAGAAAAAGGTCTTAGGCGAGTAATGTGGTGTGTCACCGAAAGAAAATGATTAGGCTCAAAGGGTTAACTAATTGATCATATAAGAATGGTGTGGATAATTTGGAAATATGGGTTATTCCTAAGTGCCTTCATCATTTTATCATCAATTAATGTCATGTATTTCAAGAAGGAACTCAAACAAGTGCTAGCAATGCAAATGACAAGTGGACACTTAAGCAAAAGAATATAAATGCAAAAGATGTGCATATAGGCTCAAAATCTCACTTGGTCAACATAATCAATCTCAAGTAAAGGTATCCTCAATGCACCTACTTGTACTCAAAGCATGAAGACCAAATCATCTTACACCTAATCATGTCCTTCTAATTTCATGCACAATTCAAATAAGTCTACTAGTTTCACCTTGCTAATGTAAGTGTGTGAACAAGAACTTTAGCAAATCACTTCTCAAACAAAAGCTAATGGATCATAAGATTATCATAGCATGCAAGGGTGCATCAAGCAACTAGCAATCAATTAACAAGACTAGAATACAAAAAGAACTCTTTTTGATTTTTGATTTTTTAATTTTTTTTTGGATTTTTCAATTTTTATATTTACACTAAAAACCCTCCCCCATACCTAGATCATGCATTGTCCTCAATGTATGTAAATGCAAGAGAAATGAGAAAGAAGAAAGGTGAGGAACTACCTGATAAGGGATGACGGAGACTGAAAACTTCTAAAAATTACAAGATAAAACAACTCACACACGCATACACTCCTCCCCCATACCTATCTTACACGAGGGGAAGCAAAAGAATAAAACCGAATCAGCCGATGCCGGTGGGCAAAGTGGGATGAAGCTGAGAGAAAAATTCAAGACATTTTTGAAAATTTGGATTAGAACAAATTTTCTCCAGCAATATGGGATCATTCAACCTATTAGTACAAGAATCATTAGTGTTCTTCCTAAACCAACTTAAGGCTTCTTTATTTTGTTTAAGCAAATTAGAGATAATGAAAGTATGGTCTTGGGATGAATCACTATGAATGACAGAAGATGAGTGTTCGTTTTCTCCTAAAGGTTGTTGATCAAATTCGGGATGATACAAAGTCAAGTCAAAAGCAGGTGGCGGTGGTCCAACAGGACTCTTATAAACTGGCTCAACACTACCAACAATCTCGGGTGGTATCTCATACTTGGAACGAATTTCTAACAAATCCCCTAAGAACTCACCGAATGTAGGTGGTTCACCAACTGAAGTTTTGACAATGGGTTCAACAATAGCATCCTCGGGTTTGGTCTCCCACGGGGAACAAATGGCATCCAACTCTCTCAACATCTCTTCCGAAGTCATGTCCCTTAACGAATCAGAGTACTCTCGATTAGACTCATGGTTGACTTTAAATTCCTCAACGAGAAGAGGCTCAATCTCACTATCCTCGAAGCTAGACCAAGTGGAAAACTTATTGACCACGTTAACCCCTGTTGACTGCTCATAAAGCTCATTGGGTTCTTTTCCTACATTGAAAATGTTAAGGTCCAAGGTCATGTTACCGAATGTGAGTTTCATAGAACCATCATTCCTACAGTTGATCAAGGCATTAGATGTAGCAAGAAAAGGTCGTCCTAGAATGATCGGAATTTGGTTTTTAGGATTCGTGACGGGTTGAGTCTCGAGGACAACAAAATCAACCGGGAAGAAAAAATCACCAATTTTGATTAAAACATCTTCAATTAATCCCTTAGGCATTTTAACAGAACGATCAGCTAATTGAAGGGTCATATTTGTTTGCTTCAGCTCACCTAACCCTAGGGCTTGGTAGACAGAAAATGGAAGGAGATTGACACTAGCACCTAAGTCGAGTAAAGCTTTATCCACAAAAGTATTGCCTATGACACATGAAATAGTAGGACAACCGGGGTCCTTATATTTCACAGGAATTTGATTTGAAAGAATTGAACTGACATGAGATGTCAAAAAGGCTTTCTTAGGAACGTGGGTGGATCGCTTGTGAGTACATAAATCTTTTAGACACTTGGCATACGAAGGAATTTGTTGAATGGCATCTAAAAGAGGAATGTTAATCTCGACTTGTTTGAAAACTTCCATAATCTTCTCTACTTGAGGTGACTATTTGCGAGGGATGAGTCGTTGAGGATAAGGAGCTTTAGGCTTAAAGACTCGTTCGTTAGACACATCGGGAAGAGAAGTGGAAAGTGGAACGATATTCGAAGATTTGTTAGGTGGTGAGGATGATTGAAGAGAAGAATTTGATGACTCGAGAGTGGATTTCGATGATGAAGGTTCGAGTGGTGAAGGTGTGAGAATAGATGACTCGAGAGGTTCGGAAGTTGGAGTAAGGTTTGAATGATCAAGTGTAGGGTTCGGTTCAACATTTGACTCTTCTTCTTCTTCTTCCTTGGAAGACTCGACACCTACTTGATTATTAACTTGGTTTCCCGACCTAAGAGAGATGATAGCATTAACATTTTCGTGAGGTCTTTGGTTGAGAGGGAATTTAGGGTTGACCTCTGGTTGACTCGGGAACTTATTCTTCTCTCGCTCACACATGGCGTTGGCTAATTGACTCACTTGAACCTCTAACTTAGATAAGGCTTGAGTACTAGCATTCAAAAGTTGCCTATCTTGAGTCATGGTTTGCATGAAAGTTTGTTGAGATTGAGCCAAATTAGTCGTTGATTTTAAAAGCGCATCAAGTGTCTTTTCCAAAGAAGTAATTCTCTTATCCGACTCATTAAAGCCGGGTGGGTGGGCGGGTGCTTGATTTGGATAAGAAGGTTGAGTCGGATAAGGACCGAGATTTTGAGTAGGGTTTGGAAAGGGACCTTGATTTGGAGTCGAGAAAGAATTTTGATTAGGCCTTTGAAAAGATGGAGTATTTTGAAAAGAAGGTTGAAAAGAAGGCGGATTTTGGTAATTTGGCCCTTGGTTCCATGAGAAATTCGGGTGATTCCTCCACCCGGGATTGTAAGTAGGAGCAAACGGGTCGTTCCTAGTGGGTGGTTGAGACACCGCATTAACTTGATCAAAAGCGGGATAGTCCGAAAAACCTTGATTGAAATTAGGGCACATAGACACATTTGAGGGGGCCTTACTAGTTTCTAGGGCTTCGAGTCTCCTAGTTAGAGTGGCTAATTTGGCATCGGTTGCAATCAAACTCCCAATCGAATGCAAACCCTTAGATGAACTAGACGACTCATTAGACTTGTTAGGTTCCCTAGTAGACTCCCACAACATGGTCTTCTCGGCTAATTCTTCGAAAAATTTCCAACCCTCGTCTTCATCTTTCTCCATGAATTTTCCTTGGCACATAGATTCCAACAATGCGGTTGTTGGTCCATCTAAGGCCTCATAAACAATCTTACAAAGCCTCCATTTTTCTATTCCGTGGTGGGGGCATTGTGATAAAAGATTTTTGAAACGATCAAAATATTTCCAAAAAGACTCATTTTCTTTTTGATGAAATTGATTTATCTCGTTTGTAATTCTTGTAGTCTTATGGTTTGGAAAATATTTTTTAAGAAAAATTACCACAAATCCCTCCCACGTGGAAATAGAATTAACCGGTAGGCTATACAACCATTTCTTAGCATTTTCTTTAAGCGCAAAATTAATGAGTCTAAGCCTAATCGAGTCCTCGGTTAATTGTTGGAGCTTTTGTAAGGCACAAACCTCCTCAAATTCATGAAGAAAGAGATACGGGTCCTCACCCTCGCTCCCGTTAAATTTAGGTAACATACTGATGTGGTGAGCTTTTATTTCGAAATTATTACCATTAACGGGAGGAAGGGTGATACACGAAGGTTGGGCGGAACGAGTGGGATAGCAACGGTCCCTAAGAGACATGGCCATGTTTACTACGGGTTCTGAATAATCTAAAGACTCGGAATTAGACGATGAAGAAATCTCAAATGATCTCACTAGTCTAGAAGAATTATCCCTAATCCACGTAGTTCGCATAAACCACAAAAGGAAACACGTAGCAAGTAAGTGCGAAAAATTAAAACACACAAAAAGAAGGGGTGTAAAATTAAAAGAAAAATTCTAAACCTAGGGTTCCCCAATAAAATAACTAGACCTTGCTCCTAACTGTAAGGGCTACCAAAAACTAGGTAAATCAATAATTATTCGAACCGGCTTGGCCAGGTAGGTGCAAGCATTGCCAAGAGGCTAAACACCAGCCTAGACACCAAAACCTTAATTGGCCAGGTCAGCTTTCGCTTTCCTAGACACCAAAAAGTAGGAATAATTAAAGATTACTTCGTTTCTTAAGCACCTTCCTAATTGAGCGCGAAATTCCTAGGGGCAAACGTCTAATTAATTTTATTAAAGGCTAGGTATGCAAAATGAGTTGTTTTTGGGCTAAGGAAAGAGTGATGAAATCCCTTCCCTTATCTTTTGAGAGGTTTTGCCCTTAATGTTTATTTACAAAATGATGCAACAAACAATGATATATACAAAAATTATAAACAAATATGGATGCTTACACTACGTGATTTAATCTAAAGAAAGAAAGAAATTTAACGTACCTTAGGGTCCTCCAGCGATCACCACAATTATAGGTACGAAAAACAAGAAAATAAAAATCTAGATGATGTGCCCTAAGTGATTAAATGCATGATGCAACAATTATGTATTTACAACTAATTTTTTTGGATTTTAAATATTCAAATTTGTTTGTGATTTTTGATTTTTTTAATTTTTTTGTGTTTTTCTAAATATAAAAAGGGCGAAAAGAGTGAGATACGGTTACCGAAGCAAGCTTTCCATAAATTCCATTTTTCCACGCTTCTTGAGAAGAGTTCCGAAATCTCACAATTTCCTAAAAAGAACGAAATAAAAATAAGACAAGAAATAAAACTAATTCGAAAAATTAAAAATCAAGGCGCCAAAAACTTGTTGTGCTAAAAATAAAGATTTAAATTTGAATCGCAAGCGCACAATTCGTTTCGTTGTAAAATTTGTGATTCGTTCCTCGGAGACTATTTTATTTTCGCAAACCTTAATTCTTAAATTAATCGAACTAGAACAAATAATTTGGGGGAGTTTGATTTATTCTAATTTTAAACTAACTAATTAAAAACAAAACTAAATTATTCTAAATTCTAATTAAAACTAGATTTTATTTTAAAATTTAATTAACCTATTTAAAAGAAAACTTAATTATTCTAATTTTTAAACTAAATTAATTAAAAAAAAACAAAAACTAAATTATTCTAGAAAGTAGAAACTAGAATTTAACTATTTTTTTTTAAATAAAACAAAAACAACAAATCGAAAACAAAACAAATCACAGCTCGATTAACAGGAGAATGAATAACTCGAAAGAATATTACAGAACCTAGCAGCAAATTTCAGGATTTACTCTCTACAGTAACCAAGACCCAGTAAACAGTCTCAGGACTCGACTCAAACAAAGTGACTACAACTCGAAAACAACTCGGTGAACCATAGAACAAAACAACTCAGCCAATATTACAAACTAACCGCAAAACAAAAACACAACCTTATACATCACAAACTCATAAACAAGAAATTCGTGAACCATTACTCAGTAACATAAACCAACCGGCAAAACAGTGACTTGACAGAAAACAATTTCAGACTAATAGCGACTCGACCTTAACTCACTGATGATTTGAGAACAAAACAGAACACAATTACCAAACAGAACAGAATCTCGACTAAATACTGTTGATTCCCAGCCAATACTCGAAACCATAAATCACAGCAATACACTCAGAAATGCAACGAATTCTACCCAGCAAAAAAAAACGTGAAACAAAACGCCTTAACATCGTATCAAAACGGAAAAATAACACACAACCGAGTCGAATAAACTCAGCCATCAACTCAGCTGCTTTAAACTCAGAATACGCAGCAAAACTTCCAATGTAGAAGACTCAGATACACTCTAATATTTTATACACAACTGAAACTCCGAAACCAAAACAACTCTTAACACATGAATACAAAAGCCGAACTCAAAACGCAGGCAACCAACTCGACAGGTCAGACTCTAAATTGCAGCAAAGAACTCAGGCGAAATCAAAGACCAACAGACTTGCGAACTCAGACAAGTTCAATTCATCTAAACAATTCAGAAATTCAGAAGTTCAACAATTCAGAAATTCGGCAAGGAAATTTAGACTTGAGGACAACAATTCATCTTGACTCGAAAGAACTTCAATCCAGTGACGAAATTCAAAACAAAACACTGAAAAATTAAAAACGTGGTGGAGTCGAAGGGAGAGGGACCATGGTTTTGTTTGGAAAGAAGAGAGAGAGAGAGAGAGAGAGAGAGAGAGAGAGAGAGAGAGAGAGAGAGAGAGAGAGAGAGAGAGAGAGAGAGAGAGAGAGAGAGAGAGAGAGAGAGAGAGAGAGAGAGAGAGAGAGAAGAAGGTTGGGATTCACTTCGAACAAAAAAAAGAAAAAAAAACGAAGGAGAAAACAATGAAAACAAGAATTGGGTTTGAATTGTCTGAGAAGAACAGGGGAAAGAATTCGGAAATGACAAACAGGTGAAGGGTGTATTTGCTTCGAATTAACAATATTAAAAAAAACAGGAAAATAAAATAGTTGCTGAAATTTAATCGAAACTAATATTTTTTTTTAAATTAAATACGAAAATAAAATTTAACTACGAAATTAAAATTATGATGATTTAAAATTAAAGTGCCCACAATAAAATTGAGATTTTTAAAGGGGCAAAATTACGAATTAAAACTACGAACAAGAAATTAAGTTTCATTACTTTCAACCCATAGTGGTTAGCTTTTCGCTACTTTGTCCACTACTTGGATTTACGAAAATAACGAAACAAGGTAACAATAACGAAAGAGCAAGACAAGAAGTAAAGAAAATAAAAATTGCATTAATTATAATAGAAATGTTTACAAGATTTGAAACTAAGAAAAGAAATACAAGAAATTAAAACTACCCTAAAATCTAAGTTACTCAATACAAGGGGGTGAGGGGGTATTTATAGGGTAGGAATTAGGGTTAAGGGGGGTGTTGGGTAAATCCCCACCATACATTTGGGTTGTGTGGTGGTGAAATCCTAGCCATCTATTTGTTTCCTTCCCCCTTAAGTTTTGAAGAGTTGATCTTGGCCATACACTTTGCTAATGTGTTGGGATGATCTCCACCTTCCACTTGTCTTGAAATATTCCTTTTGCTCCAAGCTCCTAATTCTTTTCCTTCTTTCATTTTTGGTCCTTTTTCTTTCTCTTTTTTCCCTTCCTTGCACTTTATTTATTTATTTTGTCATTTCTTTATTTATTTACGATTTACCTGAAATGCAACAAAATAAATTATTAAAACACGAGTTCAAGCAATAAATAGGTAAATAAAATATGCAAAAATATGCACTTATCATGTGTTTGATTAGAGGAATCTTATTTGAATTAAACACTGTTTTTTACATATTAATAGGGACCAAGTGTTGTCTCCTTTTAAAACATTGCTTACACTTTTGTTTCGTACTTGGGTCAGTTTTTCATGGCCATTTGTTCTGCGAGGCACACATCAGATGGTGACTTAGCTGATTAGAGTACACATCAGCGGACGATTAGGCTAGAGTTCATATGTGGTTTTGCAGCTTCTGAGATGCTGACCTACAACGAAAGGTAACAACCTGTGGCCGGTGCCCCACCTAAATCTTTTGATCATTTGTTTTAACTTTGAGTAAAAGGGAGAAGAGGTGGCCCAGATGGGGATCACTTTTGGTAGTAAAAGATAGTCCGTTGGGGCAAAATCTTGGCCTCATTATCTGGAAAATGACTGAATATTTCTACAATGTTGGTGCTGGAAAATGTATACCACTCTTCCAACTTCTTTAAATGGTCCCTTCTAAAGCTCCCAAAAACTAATTTTCTTGAATCTTGTGGCTTCTGTTCAAGGGAAATGTATTTGCTCCTAATTTCACTGGAGTATTGGTCTAGTTTAGCTTATTTTAAGCAAGCATTCTGGCTAACTTGGTCATGCAGTGCATTATAAGAGTTGCCAGTTTCCATGAATATTAAAAATTTGCAATTGACCGATCTAGTTCAGTATCGGCTATAAACTCCTTGTTGTATCATTTTCAGGAACTTACATTTAGTTCTATTTGGATTACTGTATAACAAAATTACTGGTAAATTAAATTATCTTGACATAGCTTGCAATTCACAAATAGGAACAAGTTTGTTTTACAAGTTATTATCAGTGTGGTCCGTGTGGATAGTACAATCTTCGCGAGTAGGTGGCTAGATGTGAAATAACTTACAATCTATAGGTTATAATGACAAAAACATTATGTTAATTAGAGATTATTATGTTAATTCTTATCTGAATCAGCCTACAATGAATATTTGAAACATAAAAGAAATCTGGAAAACATAGATCAAACTTTTTACAAAAATTGCGTTTAAAGTGAAAATTGATTTGGAATTTTAAGCAAGCGGGGGGGGGGGATTCCCAAGTTTCTGTTTAGAGTTAAATCATTGTTTATTTCGTATTATGGTTTGTACTTGAGCTCTTCGTGTTAGACAATCTGCGATAAATACAAATAGTATAATATTTGTGCATGTGTGAGTAACAGTTATGTGTATAATTAAAACAGTAACAGTTATGTGTATAATTAAAACAGACAAAAGATGAGACAAGGAACGAATAACCCGAGTCCAGTGCCTGACTGTCTCCTTAAAGCGTATTAGCCCTCACCGTATATGCGAGCGAAACGCCTCTTAGGATAAAACGGATTGCAGAGAGGCTACAGATAAGCGTCACTCTTAGCGAGCTTGAGGCGAGCAAGAACTATCACCAGAGGAAAAGAAGAGGCTGTATATGAGAGGAGGATGTGTGTTTTTCGAGTGAATAATCCTAAGGCTCTTCACGAGTATATATAGGATAGGAAAACTTGTGCGCTACACAATTGCCTTAATTAATTAGCCGCGCTAATCAATTAAATCGGTGGCAATTTCCTTAACACAATTGCCTTAATTAATTAGCCAAGCTAATTAATTAAATCGGTGGCAATTTCCTTCATTAATTAACCGTATTAATTAATTATGTAAAGGCAGTGGCAAAAAATCCATAGTAAAAACGGAATTGATTTTACCGAATCAATGAATTCAAATTATAATCGAATCCATAGTCCAACAATCCCCCACATGGATGAGATTTATATCGTATTAGCACACACCAAATAGACAAACACGGAATTTGATGTGGTGATAATTCTTCGATCAGATATAGCATACGATAGGCAGAGTTTTGCTCCTTGAACCTTCGCTTGAGTAAGCATACCGACCTTACTGGTAGACAGTGGAGGTTTGCTCTTTGAACTGTTCGACCGTTTGTGTAAGCGATGATATACTTATCACTATATCCTTTCTGACTTGTTCAGCTCTCATGATTATGTCCATTTAGGCCATGGAACATCGTCCTGGTTCTGCAGGAGTTTCTGAAGAGTTGTGCCTCGCAACTCTCCTTTGAAGCGGCCCCACTTCTCTCCCACATAGGTGATCTTTATACTTACAGAGTAACCCGCGTTTACTCAACTGAATTCCATGCGTTCAAATCTTGAACTCCATGTATTCACCGAAAGATCATTAAAAGCTTAATTGCTTACCCTCGTACCTTACGGGTCTCACTGTTTCTCATCATAGGAACAGGCCAGGGGTTACCCCCACAGTGATTTGGTCATCATGATTTAGTTGGCCCATTGAACCAAGTTCTTGGGACCTCCACTCAGCAATGGTTGGGTGTCCACCATGACGCCGTTAAGCAATAGGCTTAAGGCCCATCCCTCTCGATGATTTTACAACTAACTCTCAATATAACCAGATTCTCTTGGCTCAACCAAATTATATTAGTTTAACCATCTGTTTAGTGGATCCACAACATTATCATTTGACTTTACAAGTCAATCCTGATAATTCTCGTTGAGAGTAGTTAATTAATGGTATTATCTCCTCGTCATAAAGGCGAGACATACCATTGCATACACAACAAAGTAATCTCCAAATTTGCAAATTATTCACATAAAATATGCATATTGAAGACACATTTTCTTGTCATTTAGGAATATCCATTACAAAGTGACTACATTCAACCTCTCACTAATTCACTTTAACATGCATACAAATTATGCAATAGACTCGTATTTCATTGTGAATCGAGTTATGTTTAATCGTCTATTTAGGATTCCCATGACATGGCTGCTTTCGTTAATGTGAGCTAAATTCACTGATGACTTTTAAGTTCTTAAAGTCACACATCTAACATCCATACTATATCCACATAGTACAATTAGATGTCTTTTACAATGCAGCACAAACTCACGAGTATATTTCAAACACCTTAGTCTCATTGCAATCACATTCAAGAGACCAACTTCCATTTGACTCGTGCATCTATTCAGTTTATCCACTATGTAGTCTATGTCTAATTTTGTACAATTTTAAAATGTACAAAAGACTTTCAATCATTCTTGAGAGATCCTTTTTCATCTATACTTGGATAGATACATCATACATATTCATTCGAGATTATACTAGATTTAGTTACATTGATCTCTTCAAGATTCACAACACCAACGTGTCACATGTATCCTTTACGACTTTTAAAGTTATTAAGATTTTAATCTCCAAAATCAAAACTTTAAGCCTCATCCAAATTGCTAGATGATCATCTTGTCATTACTTCTCGTAATGATCAGATCACTCACGTGCAATTACAATAATTTTATCATCTCATGTGTAAAGACAATATACATACTTATCAATTCACTGATTTTCTATCAATTTGATATCTCAAAATTGGTATATGTCACATTTTCTTAATTACTTTACCAATCATCAGCTACGGCTTCAATTCGTCATTGACATTACCAATTTTTAGCATCCCAAAAATTAGTAATTTCAATTTATCTCATTACCAAGTTTAAGCGTCCCTAAACTGGCAATACTCATTCACTCAGTTACCAAATTTGAGCGTCCTTAAAGTGGCAACTATATCGTTTATTATAAAGTCATAGCATATCACAATAATATAAAATTTTATACGCCAATTTTCGTATCTATGTTGTTTCAATCAACATAATCACCAAAATACAGACTTTCCACTCTTGCCTTAGCAACAAACCATTAGGTTATCTCACGTCGATTTCTATTGAATCTCTATTTAGAAAGTCTATCTCAATGTTCATTTGATATACTTCTCAATTTCGCAACATGATAATTTTAAGTATCATCTTAATGAACCTCATCCTCGTAAATTGAGAAATATGATCTCAAAATCAAAATATATTGGGTCTTCACTTTGATTGTAATTTCTAATTATCAGTCTGACCTTATGCCTTTTCTTTACCCATGTATCTATTTTTCAATTTGAAAAATTCGTTTGGGTCCTAATGGTATCTATCTCGCAAGAAGATCCATATAATTTCAAACATGATTCTACTTAATAGAACCACTCTCTCTATTCCTTAACACCTTTTCCCCCACAAGGGATATAGAGAGTTCATATAACGCTATAGTCCATTTTCTAGCACACATGTTAGAAAATCTTGACTCGTTGACTTCTTAACTTTGGCCAATTTCCCTCTTAACGCGTAGCTTTTTCAAGCTTTGAGGTTCACCACTAAGCAAATTATTAAGACATTCGGGACTATCGAATTTCTTATCTTATGTATTTTGCTCTGTTTAGGTTCATCCTCACAATAATCCAATAACTTAGGAGTTCATTTGTATCACTTACGGATTTATGTGGAACGGCTTATCTTAATAAATAAGCATTTCCAGATTTCGTAGTTTCATACAAATTAGAATCTCATTATTTAGATTCATGTATAGGATATCATTAGACACAATCGTTGTCTATATCCTATCCATCCAAAATACCTAGATTATTTGGATCACTTTTAACCTTTATAGGTATCAGTATCAAGATATCTCCAAGATACCCCCACAATTCAATTATTTCTAGGAATGCTTTGTTACATTCTAGAGTTCGTTCATAGAAAATTCTCTTATTTTCTCTTCTCGATACCCCCACATTTTAATATTTCTAAGAATGTTTCACTACATTCCTGTAATATCAAAAAATTCAATTATTTCCTTTCATGGTATCTTGTCTTGTTTAAAAAATAATTAGTCTCTACACGACTAACATCCTCATATTCAGTGATAATCTGAATTGATGAACATCGCTTTTGCATCTCCATTAGAGAGAAATTTAATCATACACCTACTCCATTAAATTAATGCAAGTAATGTGCAGTGACCTCATCAATATATCCACATTATTAACAAAATCAACCGGTGGTTATTCAGTGTTAAAGTCAATCATTACCATTTTAACTTTCGTATCAAGTTGGTTTTCTATCTCGAGCTTATAGAGTGTAAATATCTCTATCTAGCTTCATTGTTTTACTCTTTAACGAGTACACATAATCAATGTATTACTATAAAGTAATTACACAACTTGTTACCACCTCTCACTAGAGCAGGTTTCACGTCGTTCATTAAAACATCTCAAGTTTTAATATCATGTTCAAAGAAATTTCCTGTTCTTGTCACTGAAAAATTTGACTATTGAATTTCTCTCAAATTTCAATTTGGTTCACAAGAGAACCTAATTTTCTGGCTCATCACTGGTACAACCAGAAGAGGTCCGAGGAAGAACATAAACTTCCAATAAACCCACATTCAGTGACCCTTGATCAACTGATGCGTTAGGGTCAACAACATTCTGGATTTCTCTAAAATTTCAGCATACAGAGATGACCGCAATGCCGTATTTAGGTATCACATGGATCACCATAATAGGCTAGTGTGTAACTGCTATAGCAAACCGACACCAACAAGAGATTATATAATATAACCAGAGGAACGAATTCAACTAGAAAATTATAAATCTCGTGCCGACCCTCATCCTGTACTTAATGAGTAACAGGCCTTTTAGGTTTTTCAACATCCGACCAAGATTGATATTTCAAAAGAAATTTCCTTGCGCTTGTGCTTAAGGTAGTTCTTGAAATCTTTCCATCTAGGTGGCAGCTTTTCAATTACAGCAGTAACTTGGAAAGACTCACTTATGATCATCCCTTCAGCATGAATATCATGGATGATCACTTGTAGTTCTTGCACCTGACTGACCACAGTCTTAGAGTCCGCCATCTTATAATCAAGAAAATGGCCAACAATCCACTTCTTAGCCCCATCGTCCTCGGTTTTGTACTTATGGTCAAGTGACTCTTATAAGACCTTAGCTGTTGGCTTCGTACTGTACACGTTATACAACGAGTCAGCCAAACAATTCAGCACATAATTCCGACAGATATAGTCGGCGTGCTTCCAAGCATCAATAGCATAAACTTTTTGCATGTTACTCTCAGCAGTGAGCAACGGTGGATCCTCTTTGAGGTAGCGATCCAGATGCATCGTAATCAGATAGAACAACATCTTTTGCTGCCATCGTTTGAAGTTCGTTCCATTGAACTTCTTAGGTTTCTCAGCATGTGCAACAGGCACAGCAGGAACAACAGGCACAACAGGTGCAATATGTGCACTAGGCACCATAGGCATAACAAGTGTTTGTACCACCGATGTTTGCACACTTGAACTTCTCAGGTTTCTCAGCATGTGCAGCAGGCACAGCAGGAACAACAGGCACAACAGGTGCAATATGTGCACTAGGCACCATAGGCATAACAAGCGTCTGTACCACCGATGTTTGCACACTGGTAGGCACCGCATGTCCGTTCGTAGGAACGAAACCTGTCGTAGTCGATCCAATCAGAACATTAATCTGTCCAATGACAGTATGTCCTAAAGGCACATGTCCCGTAGGCACATGTCCAACCGGCGTCGCACTCACATCAGATGTTACAATCTGTGCGTTAGAGTTTTGCGGCGGCTGGTGATCCCCATCAGATATTACAATCTGTGCGTTGGGATCAACCACCATGTTCGTGTTGTTCATAGTTTGATTCTCCATTAAATCTGTCACTCAAACAAACAAGCAACTACGTAAGTACAGATCACAGATATATAGAGTACGATTTAAGATTGTTAGACAATCTGCGATAAATACAAATAGTATAATATTTGTGCGTGTGTGAGTAACAGTTATGTGTATAATTAAAACAGATAAAAGATGAGACAAGGAACGAATAACCCGAGTCCAGTGCGTGACTGTCTCCTTAAAGCGTATTAGCCCCCACCGTATATGCGAGCGAAACGGCTCCCAGGATAAAACGGATTGCAGTGAGGCTACAGATAAGCGTCACTCTCAGCGAGCTTGAGGCGAGCAAGAACTATCACCAGAGGAAGAGAAGAGGTTGTATATGAGAGGAGGATGTGTGTTTTTCGAGTGAATAATCCTAAGGCTCTACACGAGTATTGATAAAATATATTTTTATATATATTTTAGATGATTTTATTCTCATATTTATTGTGTTGTGCATTGATTTAGATTTTTATTTAATAGATTTGATTGTCTTATTGTAGGAAATAAAGAATTCATAACTTGGAAGGATTTGGAGCAAAAAGACCAAATTTGGAGATAAAATAGATGAAATTTCGGAATTATTGGACTAGATGGGCAGTTTACACTGTTTTGGCCATATCTGGAGTTCTAGAAGTCCGTTTTCAGCGATCTTACTGCCCCCACGAAGCTTGGGAGATTTTCTACAACATGGAACAGGTTTTACAAGAGCAAGTTGCACGTGGTGGGCGCAGACAGCGCGACAAACAGACTGCTTGGCGCAGGTTGCGCGAGGAAAATCCTGAAAATTACTGTTTTGACCATATCTTGAGTTCTACAAGTCCGTTTTGGACGATCTTACAGCTCACGCGAAGACAACGGAATTATCTATAATTCAGAAGTGGTCCAATATCAGTATTCCAACGGGATCAGCCCAGAAACAGGCCAGAAAATCCAGCAGCTTCCAGAAATTCGATTTGAAGTGGGAAACTTCCATAAATCCAATCCTAATCAACATGGAAACACTAGGGGCGCTAGGAACATTCTAGAGGGCTGTGTTAAGCGTGGAAACTTGCAATTCTTACTTCTATTCAAGCTTGGAAACTTGCCATCTCCTAATCCAACTCTATTTGTGGCAACTTCCTTGGAATGCAATGCTATTATGGAAAGAACTTGGAGCCTAATACATCTAGTGGCTATATAAACACATCTTGGGACACATTATTAAGGATGTAATATTAGATCAGATAATATAGTTTAGAGTAGATTAGTATTATTATTAGTTGGAGATGTAGAGATACACCATGACTCTTCTTTTGGTTGACAACATTGAAGTTTGAAGGTTTTGTTCTCTTAATCTTTTCTTTGTTCTTATTAGTTTAATTATGTTTTCTTGTTTTACTAGTTGTTTTACTTGTTTAATTATTAACGAGTAGTTATTTCTAGGGCTTAAAGGGAAGCCATGTTTGCACTAATATTGGCATGATTTTCATAGTGGTTTGATTGGTTATGATTAATTCTGATTGATATGTTTTAATCATTAATTTGTGTAATCGGCCGATATCATGGATTAATTATATGCAAATAGGGGTATGGATCGAGAGATTTACTTACTAGAGGCACACATACGATTAGCAGAATTGAATTTGAGTGCGGAAGCATCATTGAATTTCTGAGAGCGTTAATGCTTGGAAGAGATTAACTTGACTCTAATTACCTGATTGATTGAATAACTAAAAGTGGTTAATTGTGTTGAATGTTTCGAGAGTGTTAATGCTTGAAAGAGATTAACATACTCTAGTTATAGGATCACATTGATTGCTTTAGCTTAAAAGCCAATTGTGTAAGCATGGTGGACCTGATTGCCCTAGGTTTTAAATAATTTGTTTATCATCTGTTTAATTAGTGTTAATTTAGTTTAATTAGTTAATTAATAATTTCACATATTCGTCTGACCCTTGAAACAATTAGCGATAACTGAAAAGGAATTAGTAGAACCTGTCTCCTTGTGGATTCGACCCGCTTGCCATCTGTACTAGCAATAGACACCGTGCGCTTGCGGTTAGGTATAATTTGACACATCAAGTTTTTGGCGCCGCTGCCGGGGGGACAGCGAGTTTCTGTTGATTTTAATTTAGTTGTTTCGATTGTTTCCATTGTCTCGTTGGAACCTTTGTTCCAATTGAGGCAAATTTTACTTCGTTTTCTTGGCTTTGTTGAGTGTTTACAGGTTTGCAATGGGTGAAGTTGATACTTTTGCATTCTTATCTTCCCTAGTAGAGGCACATACTCGAGAGATTGCCATGTCAAAGACTACAGAGCCCACTATGCGTCCAATGAGTATCAATGAGATGTCACAAGTGGCCCCTAAAACTTACAATTTTTGTCCAATTTGTGGTGTCCAGGGTCACTTTGGTTTTGAATGCTCTTACAATGTCTATAATTCTCAGAGTGCTCAGTGGGGACAAATGAATTCTTTTGAAGAAGGATATGGGTACAATCAGTATTCAAACACTTTTGATCAAGAATGGGTGAATCAACCAGATTTCTACTACCAGGACAATGGTGCTCAAAATTTTTCATATCATAATCAGCAACAGTTTGAGCAACAATATTACCAGTCAATGAGCAGCCGCCACAACAAGAATATCAATATCCTCCTCTACAAGAAGATCTACATGTTTCTCAATCCAACGTAGATATGCAAGCTGATCAGACAAATGAGATGTGGGATATCTTGAGTAAACTGCTAAAGCGTTCTGAAGAATTAGAAACTCAAAGTTTGGCGATTGAATCTCAAATTGCACAGTTGGCTAACTCTTCTACTACAGGGCATCTCGATTATTTACCATCATCATCTATCCGATCTGAAGAGGACCTGACTGCTATCAATATCACAAACGATCAGGAATATGATAGTTTCTCCATGTATGTTGATGATAAGGCCATTGATAAAGAGAAAGAGCATGTCACCGATGATGAGATCAATGATGTTGCTGATACCGAGAACAATGTGACTGATGATGAGGGTACAAAGGAAAGCAATACAGAGATGGTTGTTGTTTCTCTTCCGCAACCTGTGCCTAAGCTACCATGTATTGATAAATTTGCTCTCGATCTAGCCTCTACTTACAAGGCTTCTTTGCTCAAGAACACTTATTTAAAGGTTGATGTGATAACAAATATTGTCCAAGATGATATTTCTCAAATTCTGGTTGAGGATCCATACAAAGTGGCTCCTACGTTTCAAGCTCGAGAAGAGGGAGAAGATGGAAGTGTCTTATTAACCAATGATGTGATAAGCCAAGATGTCCGAATGGCTCCAGTAAAAGTGAGGAGTGAAGAAAAGCCACCACCAGAACCTCCACCTTATGTCAAGGGAGTTCAATATTTTCGTGGTGTCGAATTTTATCGATGTTTTATCACAAAGTTTTCAAAAACTGCACAAGCACTTTCTCTATTGCTTATTAATGACATATTTTATTTTACTGATGCTTGTTTGGAGACTTTCTGCAGGATAAAGACAACCACTAACACTCTTGATACTTTTTGTGGTGACGAGTTTATGATCGAGAAATTGGATATTCCGTTTCCATCGGAGTATTTTTTAGGAGGTCAAGCTAATGACTCTAAAAAAAGCGCTTCTTGGGAGGCAACCCATGGATCATGCTTCTGCAAAGGGGAGTTTTTCTTTCCTTCTATTTTATATATTGTAGATTTCTTTGTTTAGTTAATGAGTCATTGAGGACATTGACTCGCTTAAGTGTGGGGATGAGTTCTCAATGATAAATAATCCAAAAAACAATTATATATTATAAAATTCAAAAAAATTAAAAAAATTAAAAAATACCAAAAATAATTCTAGCCATGCAATTTGATTAGTTGTTGTATTTTGCTTGATACACCCATGCATGCGTAGGAATCTTGTGTTTATGGATGCTTTTGTATGAGAAGTGACGTGCTTTGTTCTTGTGCACACACGTACACTAGCAAGTTGAAGCTAGTAGACTTAATTGAATGTGGTAAGTGATTAGAATGACATGAATATGTGCAAGGTAATTTGGTCTATATGCTTTGAGTACAAATAGGTGCGTTAGAGAGTCTTGTTACTTGGGATTGATTATGTTTTGTCACACCAAGTGAGTTTTGAGCCTATATGCATATCTTTTGCATGATTTTTCGTTTGCTTGAGTGTCCACTTGTCGTTTGCATTGCTAGCACTTGCTTGAGATCTTTCTTGAAATGCATGACATTACTTGATGATGAGATGATAAAGGCACTTAGGTTTAACCTCGTATTTCCCATATTTCCACACCTTTTAAACATGATCAATTAGTTAACCCGTTGAGCTTAATCCTATTCTTTTGGTGACACACCACATTACTTGCCATTATCTTTTTTATTCTATTGGCCTTACATTGAATTTGAACCTAAATTGTCAAAGGCTAGTATCGTGCTTAAGGAAGTAATAAGGTGTTCATAAAAGGGGGGGTTATTGATGATCATGCCATTAGGGAATATTGATTTTTGTTGATGCTTGTTAGTCGAAATTCATAATAATATCTATGGATCATTGTGCTTATTCCTTAGCTCTCAGAAAAAAAACAAAAAAAAAATAGAAAAAAAAAGAGAAAAAAAATAAATAAATTTGAGAGCATTCTTATGTTTGTATGATCCTTCTTCATTCGACTAGTCACGTTATTATGAAAGGGTTATTGAAAAATCCAAGTGTGGGGAAGTATTTGTGGTTTTAATAGAAAGGGAATTTAATAATGATTATTGTTGGGTACTAGCTTTTGACATTTAACCTGTTTTAGCTTTACTTGACATACCTGGTCCCTAGCCCACGTTACAACCCGAATAAAGACCTTTTGATTGTCATCAGTGATGTATGTTGTGTTGAGAGTGAGATTGATTGCGAGTGTCAAGTTGTGTTTATGATTTTGTTGGAATTGAGTGATACATTTAACCTTGTTCTTGAGTGAATATTCGTTTTTGAGTGAAAGGTGAGTTAACTTGTTTTGGCATAGGAGATCCCAGGTTTAGACTTAAAGATTTATTTCTTGTGGGCTTAGCATGATTACCAACTATTTTTACACTTGACATGAATTTTTATGACATTCTGCATGTTGGTTGAGTAAACTACGTGAATACTTGCACTTTTGACACTAAGACATCGTATGTTTGCTTTGATTCTTAAGTTGATGTGGCATGAGAGGACTTGTGTGTGGTGTTGTGTTAGCATTGATCTTTTGCATGGTTAGATGAATTTTGTGGGTATATTCACTATAAACCCTCACGAGACAACACTCGTCCTACTAGGGCTGCCTAGGGGTTTAACGGCTTGTTGCATATGCTCAATGCAATCGTGTCATCTACGAAAGTGATGTTTGTTAGGACTTAGTTTTTATTTCACTTATTTGCCCGAGGACGTGCAAATGCTTAGTGTGGGGATGTTTGATAAAATATATTTTTATATATATTTTATATGATTTTATTCTCATATTTATTGTGTTTTGCATTGATTTGGATTTTTATTTAATAGATTTGATTGTCTTATTGTAGGAAATAAAGAATTCATAAATTGGAAGGATTGGGAGCAAAAAGACCAAATTTGGAGATAAAATAGATGAAATTTCGGAATTATTGGACTAGTTGGGCAGTTTACACTGTTTTGGCCATATCTGGAGTTCTAGAAGTCCGTTTTCAGCGATCTTACTGCCCACACGAAGCTTGGGAGATTTTCTACAACATGGAACAGGTTTTACAAGAGCAAGTTGCGCGTGGTGGGCGCAGACAGCGCGACAAACAGACTGCTTGGCGCAGGTTGCGCGAGGAAAATCCTGAAAATTACTGTTTTGACCATATCTTGAGTTCTACAAGTCCGTTTTGGACGATCTTACAGCTCACGCGAAGACAACGGAATTATCTATAATTCAGAAGTGGTCCAATATCAGTATTCCAACGGGATCAGCCCAGAAACAGGCCAGAAAATCCAGCAGCTTCCAGAAATTCGATTTGAAGTGGGAAACTTCCATAAATCCAATCCTAATCAACATGGAAACACTAGGGGCGCTAGGAACATTCTAGAGGGCTGTGTTAAGCGTGGAAACTTGCAATTCTTACTTCTATTCAAGCTTGGAAACTTTCCATCTCCTAATCCAACTCTATTTGTGGCAACTTCCTTGGAATGCAATGCTATTATGGAAAGAACTTGGAGCCTAATACATCTAGTGGCTATATAAACACATCTTGGGATACATTATTAAGGATGTAATATTAGATCAGATAATATAGTTTAGAGTAGATTAGTATTATTATTAGTTGGAGATGTAGAGATACACCATGACTCTTCTTTTGGGTGACAACATTGAAGTTTGAAGGTTTTGTTCTCTTAATCTTTTCTTTGTTCTTATTAGTTTAATTATGTTTTCTTGTTTTACTAGTTGTTTTACTTGTTTAATTATTAACGAGTAGTTATTTCTAGGGCTTAAAGGGAAGCCATGTTTGCACTAATATTGGCATGATTTTCATAGTGGTTTGATTGGTTATGGTTAATTCTGATTGATATGTTTTAATCATTAATTTGTGTAATCGGCCGATATCATGGATTAATTATATGCAAATAGGGGTATGGATCGAGAGATTTACTTATTAGAGGCACACATACGATTAGCAGAATTGAATTTGAGTGCGGAAGCATCATTGAATTTCTGAGAGCGTTAATGCTTGGAAGAGATTAACTTGACTCTAATTACCTGATTGATTGAATTACTAAAAGTGGTTAATTGTGTTGAATGTTTCGAGAGTGTTAATGCTTGAAAGAGATTAACATACTCTAGTTATAGGATCACATTGATTGCTTTAGCTTAAGAGCCAATTGTGTAAGCATGGTGGACCTGATTGCCCTAGGTTTTAAATAATTTGTTTATCATCTGTTTAATTAGTGTTAATTTAGTTTAATTAGTTAATTAATAATTTCACATATTCGTCTGACCCTTGAAACAATTAGCGATAACTGAAAAGGAATTAGTAGAACCTGTCTCCTTGTGGATTCGACCCGCTTGCCATCTGTACTAGCAATAGACACCGTGCGCTTGCGGTTAGGTATAATTTGACACATCAAGTATATATAGGATAGGAAAACTTGTGCACTACACAATTGCCTTAATTAATTAGCCGCGCTAATCAATTAAATCGGTGGAAATTTCCTTAACACAATTTCCTTAATTAATTAGCCAAGCTAATTAATTAAATTGGTGGCAATTTCCTTAATTAATTAACCGTATTAATTAATTATGTTAAGGCGGTGGCAAAAAATCCGTAGTAAAAACAGAATTGATTTTACCGAATCAATGAATTCAAATTATAATCGAATCCATATTCCAACAATCCCCCACATGGATGAGATTGATATCGTAGTAGCACACACCAGACAGACAAACATGGAATTTGATGTGGTGATAATTCTTCGATCAGATATAGCATACGATAGGTAGAGGTTTGCTCCTTGAACCTTCGCTTGAGTAAGCATACCGACCTTACTGGTAGATAGTGCAGGTTTGCTCTTTGAACTGTTCGACCGTTTATGTAAGCGATGATATACTCACTATATCCTTTCTGACTTGTTCAGCTCTCATGATTATGTCCATTTAGGCCATGGAACATCGTCCTAGTTCTGCAGGAGTTTCTGAAGAGTTGTGCCTCGTAACTCTCCTTTGAAGCGGCCCCACTTCTCTCCCACATAGGTGATCTTTATACTTACAGAGTAACCCGCGTTTACTCAACTGAATTCCATGCGTTCAAATCTTGAACTCCATGTATTCACCGAAAGATCATTAAAAGCTTAATTGCTTACCCTCGTACCTTACGGGTCTCACTATTTCTCATCATAGGAACAGGCCAGGGGTTACCCCCACAGTGATTTGGTCATCATGATTTAGTTGGCCCATTGAACCAAGTTCTTGGGACCTCAAGTCAGCAATGGTTGGGTGTCCACCATGACGCCGTTAAGCAATAGGCTTAAGACCCATCCCTCTCGATGATTTTACAACTAACTCTCAATATAACCAGATTCTCTTGGCTCAACCAAATTATATTAGTTTAACCATCTGTTTAGTGGATCCACAACATTATCATTTGACTTTACAAGTCAATCCCGATAATTCTCGTTGAGAGTAGTTAATTAATGGTATTATCTCCTCGTCATAAAGGCGAGACATACCATTGCATACACAACAAAGTAATCTCCCAATTTGCAAATTATTCACATAAAATATGCATATTGAAGACACATTTTCTTGTCATTTAGGAATATCCATTACAAAGTGACTATATTCAACCTCTCACTAATTCACTTTAACATGCATACAAATTATGCAATAGACTCGTATTCCATCGTGAATCGAGTTATGTTTAATCGTCTATTTAGGATTCCCATGACATGGCTGCTTTCGTTAATGTGAGCTAAATTCACTGATGACTTTTAAGTTCTTAAAGTCACACATCTAACATCCATACTATATCCACATAGTACAATTAGATGTCTTTTACAATGCAGCACAAACTCACGAGTATATTTCGAACACCTTAGTCTCATTGCAATCACATTCAAGGGACCAACTTCCATTTGACTCGTGCATCTATTCAGTTTATCCACTATGTAGTCTATGTCTAATTTTGTACAATTTTAAAATGTACAAAAGACTTTCAATCATTCTTGAGAGATCCTTTTTCATCTATACTTGGATAGATACCATACATATTCATTCTAGATTATACTAGATTTAGTTACATTGATCTCTTCAAGATTCACAACACCAACGTGTCACATGTATCTTTTACGACTTTTAAAGTTATTAAGATTTTAATCTCCAAAATCAAAACTTTAAGCCTCATCCAAATTGCTAGATGATCATCTTGTCGTTACTTCTCGTAATGATCAGATCACTCACGTGCAATTACAATAATTTTATCATCTCATGTGTAAAGACCATATACACACTTGTCAATTCACTAATTTTCTATCAATTTGATATCTCAAAATTGGCATATGTCACATTTTGGTAATTACTTTAACAATCATCAGCTACGGCATCAATTCGTCATTGACATTACCAATTTTTAGCATCCCAAAAATTAGTAATTTCAATTTATCTCATTACCAAGTTTAAGCGTCCCTAAACTGGCAATACTCATTCACTCAGTTACCAAATTTGAGCGTCCTCAAAGTGGCAACTATATCGTTTATTATAAAGTCATAGCATATCACAACAATATAAAATTTTATACGCCAATTTTCGTATCTATGTTGTTTCAATCAACATAATCACCAAAATACAGACTTTCCACTCTTGCCTTAGCAACAAACCATTAGGTTATATCACGTCGATTTCTATTGAATCTCTATTTAGAAAGTCTATCTCAATGTTCATTTGATATACTTCTCAATTTCGCAACACGATAATTTTAAGTATCATCTTAATGAACCTCATCCTCGTAAATTGAGAAATACGATCTCAAAATCAAAATATATTGGGTCTTCACTTTGACTGTAATTTCTAATTATCAGTCTGACCTTATACCTTTTCTTTACCCATGTATCTATTTTTCAATTTGAAAAATTCGTTTGGGTCCTAATGGTATCTATCTCGCAAGAGATCCATATAATTTCAAACATGATTCTACTTAATAGAACCACTCTCTCTATTCCTTAACACCTTTTCCCCCATAAGGGATATAGAGAGTTCATATAACGCTATAGTCCATTTTCTAGCACACATGTTAGAAAATCTTGACTCGTTGACTTCTTAACTTTGGCCAATTTCCCTCTTAATATCTTCTTTTCATCAAAGAATTATTAGAGGAACGCGTAGCTTTTCCAAGCTTTGAGGTTCACCACTAAGAAAATTATTAAGACATTCGGGACTATCAAATTTCTTATCCTATGTATTTTGCTCTGTTTAGGTTCATTCTCACATTAATCCAATAACTTAGGAGTTCATATGGATCACTTACGGATTTATGTGGAACAGCTTAGCTTAATAAATAAGCATTTCCAGATTTCGTAGTTTCATACAAATTAGAATCTCATTATTTAGATTCATGTATAGGATATCATTAGACACAATCGTTGTCTATATCCTATCCATCCAAAATACTTAGATTATTTTGGATCACTTTTAACCTTTATAGGTATCAGTATCAAGATATCTCCAAGATACCCCCACAATTCAATTATTTCTAGGAATGCTTCGTTACATTCTAGAGTTCGTTCATAGAAAATTCTCTTATTTTCTCCTCAAGATACCCCACATTTTAATATTTCTAAGAATGTTTCACTACATTCTGTAATATCAAAAAATTCAATTATTTCCTTTCATGATATCTTGTCTTGTTTAAAAAATAATTAGTCTCTACACGACTAACATCCTCATATTCAGTGATAATCTGAATTGATGAACATCGCTTTTGCATCTCCATTAGAGAGCAATTTAATCATGCACCTACTCCATTAAATTAATGCAAGTAATGTGCAGTGACCTCATGAATATATCCACATTATGAACAAAATCAACCGGTGGTTATTCAGTGTTAAAGTCAATCATTACCATTTTAACTTTCGTATTAAGTTGGTTTTCTATCTCGAGCTTATAAAGCGTAAATATCTCTATCTAGCTTCATTGTTTTACTCTTTAACGAGTACACATAATCAATGTATTACTATAAAGTAATTACACAACTTGTTACCACCTCTCACTAGAGCAGGTTTCACGTCGTTCATTAAAACATCTCAAGTTTTAATATCATGTTCAAAGAAATTTCCTGTTCTTGTCACTGAAAAATTTGACTATTGAATTTCTCTCAAATTTCAATTTGGTTCACAAGAGAACCTAATTTTCTGGCTCATCACTGGTACAACCAGAAGAGGTCCGAGGAAGAACATAAACTTCCAATAAACCCACATTCAGTGACCCTTGATCAACTGAAGCGTTAGGGTCAACAACATTCTGGATTTCTCTAAAATTTCAGCATACAGAGATGACCGCAATGCCGTATTTAGGTATCACATGGATCACCATAATAGGCTAGTGTGTAACTGCTATAGCAAACCGACACCAACAAGAGATTATATAATATAACCAGAGGAACGAATTCAACTAGAAAATTATAAATCTCGTGCCGACCCTCATCCTGTACTTAATGAGTAACAGGCCTTTTAGGTTTTTCAACATCCGACCAAGATTGATATTTCAAAAGAAATTTCCTTGCGCTTGTGCTTAAGGTAGTTCTTGAAATCTTTCCATCTAGGTGGCAGCTTTTCAATTACAGCAGTAACTTGGAAAGACTCACTTATGATCATCCCTTCAGCATGAATATCATGGATGATCACTTGTAGTTCTTGCACCTGACTGACCACAGTCTTAGAGTCCGCCATCTTATAATCAAGAAAATGGCCAACAATCCACTTCTTAGCCCCATCGTCCTCGGTTTTGTACTTATGGTCAAGTGACTCTTATAAGTTATACAACGAGTCAGCCAAACAATTCAGACATAATTCCGACAGATATAGTCGGTGTGCTTCCAAGCATCAATAGCATAAACTTTTTGCATGTTACTCTCAGCAGTGAGCAACGGTGGATCCTCTTTGAGGTAGCGATCCAGATGCATCGTAATCAGATAGAACATCATCTTTTGCTGCCATCGTTTGAAGTTCGTTCCATTGAACTTCTCAGGTTTCTCAGCATGTGCAGCAGGCATAGCAGGAACAACAGGTGCAATATGTGCACTAGGCACCATAGGCATAACAAGCGTCTGTACCACCGATGTTTGCACACTTGAACTTCTCAGGTTTCTTAGCATGTGCAGCAGGCATAACAGGAACAACAGGCACAACAGGTGCAATATGTGCACTAGGCACCATAGGCATAACAAGCGTCTGTACCACCGATGTTTGCACACTAGTAGGCACCGCATGTCCATTCGTAGGAACGAAACCTGTCGTAGTCAATCCAATCGGAACATTAATCTGTCCAATGACAATATGTCCCAAAGGCACATGTCCCGTAGGCACATGTCCAACCGGCGTCGCACTCACATCAGATGTTATAATCTGTGCGTTAGAGTTTGGCGGCGGCTGGTGATCCCCATCAAGTATTACAATCTGTGTGTTGGGATCAACCACCATGTTCGTGTTGTTCATAGTTTGATTCTCCATTAAATCTATCACTCAAACAAACAAGCAACTACGTAAGTACATATCACAGATATATAGAGTACGCTTTAAGATTGTTAGACAATCTGCGATAAATACAAATAGTATAATATTTGTGCGTGTGTGAGTAACAGTTATGTGTATAATTAAAACAGACAAAAGATGAGATAAGAAACGAATAACCCGAGTCCAGTGCGTGACTGTCTCCTTAAAGCGTATTAGCCCTCACCGTATATGCGAGCGAAACGCCTCCCAGGATAAAACGGATTGTAGTGAGGCTACAAATAAGCATCACTCTCAGCGAGCTTGAGGCGAGCAAGAACTATCACCAGAGGAAGAGAAGAGGCTGTATATGAGAGGAGGATGTGTGTTTTTCGAGTGAATAATCCTAAGGCTCTACACGAGTATATATAGGATAGGAAAACTTGTTCGCTACACAATTGCCTTAATTAATTAGCCGCGCTAATCAATTAAATCGGTGGCAATTTCCTTAACACAATTGCCTTAATTAATTAGCCAAGCTAATTAATTAAATCGGTGGCAATTTCCTTAATTAATTAACCGTATTAATTAATTATGTAAAGGCGGTGGCAAAAAATCCGTAGTAAAAACAGAATTGATTTTACCGAATCAATCAATTCAAATTATAATCGAATCCATATTCCAACACTTTGAGCATGAATGTCGATGATAGTTTACTTTGTTGTGTTGTGCACAATGTTTTATTAGAGCTGAAATTTTCCCTGCTACTCCACATGGATGGAAGCTGTCCTGTTGCAGAAGATATTGGGCGTCGGGTACCATTTTTGTGAAATTTGAACATTTTCACTTTGAATATAGATGAAATTATCACGTAGCAATATCAGTACCTGGTCACGACTTTTGAACCAATATTTTGAATCTGACTGGGTTCCCGGTTGTGTTGAAATCAGTTTCAAAATGTGTCAATTGTCTATAGCTTAAAAATGAATTTATATTCCCTAGGGGTATATACTGGATCTTGTTAATGATACACTATTTGGCATATCAAAAAATCATTGCGTTGTGATCTTATAATTGTCTCTGTAGCTACTTACTTATGGGCGAAGAATTCCATATCCAGAGCTGTTTGCTAGGATTGATGCTGTAAATTCCAGTGTAGTCAAGCGTGCTGCAAACCGTTTTATATATGTCAAGGTGAATTCTGTCCAAGTTTTGTAATAGAACCTTTGTTAAGTGGTAGACTTCTGTTCACAGTTTTGCTTGTCCTGAGTACGCATAATCATCTTTGCAGGATATTGCTATTGCTGCTGTTGGGCCCATCCAGGGTCTACCTGACTACAACTGGTTTAGACGCAGGACCTACTGGAACATATACTAGGTTTTCTGTCATTGTTTTTTGTGAAACTAAATTATTTTGTGTAAATTGACATGTTGCCAAGTTGTGTAATATATATTATATTAATACTAGCTTAAAACCCGTGCAAAGCACGGGTTATTTTTATTTTTTTTAAATTTGTTTATAGTTTAGTATATATAATATTTTAAATAGTATTTTTAGTTTAGTATTAAATCTAAATTAATATGTTGTTGGTGGGAATCGAACCTTCAACCTTTCTATATAACATAATCTAGTATTAATTTTATATTAAAATGTTGTTGGCGGGATTCGAACCATAGACATTCAACTTTTAGTATTGTTGTACTTAACGGTCATGATCTATTTGAATTGAAGATCTAACGGTTGTGAATGAGGATAACCAAAAATAAGGGGATAACCAAAAATAAGGGGGTAACCAACTACAAATTATACCTCATTTCGCTTATTATAATATAGTATAGATAGTATAGATTAATAAGATCTCATTGTATAAATCTTGTATTGGTGTTTATTGGTTTGGATGAATGTTACCAAAATTGCAATTTTTATTTTTTTTTAAAAAATTGACTTTATGCATCGGTTCTTTAAAAGCCTAACGCTTATAAGAAGATTTTTAGCGTCGGTTGTTTAAATGACCGACGCCAAAAGAAAACTTTTAGTGTTGGTTATTTAAGTGACCAATGACCAACGCTAAAAGCTATAGGCCTACCTATAGCGTCCCCTAAATATATTACGCCAAGAACCAATGTCTTAGACTTATTTGACCGACGCTATAGGTCCTTTTTGTTTATAATTTTGACTGAATTAAATTAAAATATTGTTAAGTTTTAAATATTTTGTCACCTTAAAAAATTTGTAATTTATGCATGTACTACATAAAATAAATTTTGTATTTCAAAAAAATTGTTAAGTAACCACGATAATTATATTAGGATGAGAATGATATGATTAATTTAATATTAGTTGTAAATTTTGATTGGCACATATATATTTGTGAAAATTAATTTGTGATATATAATAATATAATTATGATCAATTGTAAATCAAAAAAGTGAAAATTTAGTATTGCAAAAATCGATTAATATTATATATTTGTATAATCCTGATTGATTTTAATTTATATTAATTTAATATAATTATTTTTGACATTAAAAATATGTAATATATGGATATGTTCAATAAAATAAGTATAATTTTTAAATTAAAATTGTTAATTAATCATGGTTAGTATAATATAATGAGAATGGTAAATAATGAAAGTTTTTAATAAAATATTAGCTTATAACCCGTGCAACGCACGACTCCGTTTCTAATATCTATAATTATATTATTTTTTCTTAATAATTATATGTTATTCATATCAAATTGTTGTTAAAAAATTAATTGTTCAAATACAAACCACTCTTAAAATTAGAACTACAAACCGAAACTAAATATATTATATTACATCTATTCCAAGGCCCTTTTATGGCAGATATTGGCGCACAGACCCCCTTCTTTTATATTTTTCGAGAAAGAGAATTGATATATGACCTATTCGAAGCTGCTACCGGTATGCGAATGATGCATAATTATTTTCGTATTGGAGGAGTTGCTGCTGATTTACCTTATGGCTGGGTAGATAAATGTTTGGATTTTTGTGATTATTTTTTAACAAGAGTTACTGAATATCAAAGACTTATTACACGGAATCCTGTTTTTTTAGAGCGAGTTGAGGGAGTAGGCATTATTGGCGGAGAGGAGGCAATTAATTGGGGTTTATCGGGACCAATGCTACGAGCTTCCGGAATACAATGGGATCTTCGAAAGGTTGATCATTATGAGTCTTACGATGAATTTGATTGGGGAGTTCAATGGCAAAAGGAAGGGGATTCATTAGCTCGTTATTTAGTACGAATCGGTGAAATGACAGAATCAATAAAAATTATTCAACAGGCTTTAGAAGGAATTCCGGGGGGGCCCTATGAGAATTTAGAAATCCGGCGCTTTGATAAAGTATGGGATCCCGAATGGAATGATTTTGACTATCGATTTATCAGTAAAAAACCTTCTCCTACTTTTGAATTGTCAAAACAAGAACTTTATGTGAGAGTCGAAGCCCCAAAAGGAGAATTAGGAATTTTTCTGATAGGAGATAAGGGTGTTTTTCCTTGGAGATGGAAAATCCGACCACCGGGTTTTATCAATTTGCAAATCCTTCCTCAATTAGTTAAAAGAATGAAATTGGCTGATATTATGACAATACTGGGTAGCATAGATATCATTATGGGAGAAGTTGATCGTTAAAATGATAATAGATACAACAGAAGTACAAGCTATCAATTCTTTTTTTAGATTGGAATCCTTAAAAGAGGTATATGAGATCATATGGATGCTTGTCCCTATTTTTACTCCTGTATTAGGAATCACAATAGGTGTACTAGTAATTGTTTGGTTAGAAAGAGAAATATCTGCGGGGATACAACAACGTATTGGCCCTGAATACGCCGGGCCTTTGGGAATTCTTCAAGCTTTAGCAGATGGTACAAAATTACTTTTCAAAGAGAATCTTCTTCCATCAAGAGGAGATACTCGTTTATTCAGTATCGGACCATCCATAGCAGTCACATCAATTCTACTAAGTTCTTTAGTAATTCCTTTTGGATATCGCCTTGTTCTAGCCGATTTAAGTATTGGTGTTTTTTTATGGATTGCCATTTCAAGTATTGCTCCCGTGGGCCTTCTTATGTCAGGTTATGGATCAAATAATAAATATTCCTTTTTAGGTGGTTTACGGGCTGCTGCTCAATCAATTAGTTATGAAATACCATTAACTCTATGTGTGTTATCAATATCTCTACGTGTGATTCGTTAAGACAGAAAATTTCCTCTATGTCTTTTCTTTATAGGAAGGAAATTTCATGGGTTGAATATACCTTTTTATTTTTTATTCATCATTCGGGTTGATGAACTAAACCAGATAGTTATATGAGTGAAAAAAACAGTTTCTTACTTTGCAGTAAAAAGATTCAGTCTCATTTCCTATGTACAAGTGTTAAGTGAAAGTAAACATAAGCATTATATACTATACTATTTACCCCAAGATTGAGTGATTAGTCATCATGACTTGAAGCGGGTTCAAAAGGAGCAACTATCTAGGGATTTTACTAGCTATTAACAGACATGTATTACCCTAATGAGCGGGGGGTCCTTGTGACCAAAAAGGGTGGATAGTTAGGAACACCAAGGTACACAAAGGATTCGTAATAGAGATTATGTAAGTTATTCAACAGGATTTTTCTGTTCATACTGCATAGCATAAAAGGGATTCTAATTGGGGCTTTACGTTGGTAGAAATGATGAAGGAGTACTCCCCACGATTCCGATCCAGAGTATTTTCCTATCCACCGATTAAGTAAATAACTATCAAGAACGAAGTAATCCTTTACTTAAAGTACCTTTTTATGAGAAAGGAGAATAGGAACAAAAAAATAAACTCGAAAGAATTAACTTTCACTACAAAAAAGATCCTTTTTTATAGAGTTTTAGAGAGATAGAATCCTTGTAATGTTTCGTGAACTAATGCAATGTATCTTTTTTTTCGTAATCAAAAATGCTAGGTTGAAATATTTATTGAGATTTCTACAAAAAACTTTTTATTTAAAGGTTAAGTTATTACTCAACAAAAAAATTTTAAATTTTTAAAAGATAAGATCAATTCAGAAGCACTTTATAATAAAAAATAATATAACTTCACAAAAAATGTCATAAATTAGCTCACTAATGTTCAGCAAAAAAAATAATGTTCACTGCGGATGTAAGTGAACAGTAATTTTTTTTAATAACTAAATGGAGGGTAGATTATTATACGTTTTTTATATTGGGTTACCCCTAGTTTGGTCATTAGATTAACTTGAAATGTTGGATTGTAATTTGGTTTTTAGGTTTGTATTCTAAGGAGGTTTGTATTGGTGTAGCCCTATATGTATATATATTTATAAATATATATATATTCAATTAATATTTGTGCTTTATCTTGAATTTTTAAAATTTGATTTGGACGATTTTACATCACACATGAAATTAACAAAATAATTTGTAATTTAGTGATGGTTTAAGAATTATTTTCCAATTAAAACTACGCATAAACTAAAAAGAGAAGAAATTGACGATATTTTACGTTAAAAATTATGTTCAATCTATGAAATCTACTTATATTTTGTTTTGATTATCAAAATACCCTTCTTATTAAGTTATTATTTGAAGATAGTTCTACTAACAACCAAATATAGCCAAATATAGTTTTAGCAATGAGTGTAAGAGTGATTTTGTCGAAAACTTTGGTAGTCGGTAGTTTGGTCTTTAGTACGACAAAATAAATAAGAACCGTTAGATCATAAAATAAATAGATGAAAAATGTTAGAGCTAGCAAAAAAATATTTTATTTTTTAACATGTAAACTAAAAAGTGTATTTATATTGAAATACGAAAAAAGTGTATGTCAATTATTTAAATTACAAATTTTGGTTTTCTACATTGAATAGAATGATCAATGCAGATCTTCTATACTGAATAGGATTAATGTAAAAATTCGTAATTATATTTTCTCTTGATATTATGAGTGTTTCCAATTTGATAATAATTATTAAATAATCAATAAATTAAAAATAATTTTGTGAGTTTCGTGTGGGCCGTAAAACCATCCAAATCTGATTTCTAGATCTCAAGATATAGAATAGTATATATGAACTTTTTTTCATACTAATAAAAAAATATATAAAATTCAATTGTATCGTTTTTCAATCATATTCTTTTCATATTATAATTTTCTTTTTAAAATTCAGTTCTAATACAAATTTTTTAAAATTCAATTCTAATACAAACTTTTTTAAAATTCAATTCCAATATAAACATTTTTAATTATATCCTTTTTAAGTTATAATTTTCTTTTTAATATAATATAATCTTTATCGTCTATTTTTAAAAATATTAGATTCGACGGTTGAGATTATTTTAGTAGTACAGTGATCAAACTAAAAGACCAAACCAAAATTATGGGTAAGATCCCTTTTACGTTTATTATATATAAGGATATAATGATTGATATAATATGATTGATCTAAAATTTAGAAATGATTTCTGATTGGTCCTAAAATAATTCATAATTTTTTGATTAACTGACTGCATCTAACTCTATACCTGCATATACTCAAGTATTATAATAAAATATTCACGAAATTTCATATTTTTATTAAGAAAATTACACGAAAACACATAAGAATTTCGGAGATATTTTGGGATAATTATTTGGATTTTTTTAGCAATTTTCAATACCTGTATTACTATTACTGGATAATAATGATGCTTCTCTCACATAAATTATATGTGACATATAACATTAATTATTAAAAACAAAAATCACATATGACTATCTATGAATCACAAATAACACGAATTCGTGCCTTTTTAATCTTATTTTAACTTCCAAAATTCATTTATTTTACTTTTTGTACTTACAATGTAAATAAAATATAATTCTATAGAATTATTTTTATTTTTGTTTCAAATAAATATTTTGTATCCAAACTTTTATTAGAAATTTGAAAAAATAATTTATGGAACTACGTCTCTTTTTGAAAAAACTACATTTCATTTAACATAAAGTTCACTTTGTATACTTGCACTTTGAGTGTTAGATTACTTAGGATACTAGATTTTTAAAATTATCACTATTTTTAATTTTTTTTATAATGTGTGTATTTTAGTCAAAATAATTTAACACCGTCAAAAAATTAAGGGGTAAATTTGCTTTTATCAATCATCTTCTTTCTCGTACTCATTTTCACCATTAATAATATTTGTGAAAACTTAAAACTCGAATGTATCATCCATTTCATAACAAAATAAACTCATTTAAATTATATTAAAATCGTCCCTTTCTCCTCTACAATGGGATATCAATTATAAATATCAAACATTTATTTTTAAAAATTTGTACGTAAGTCTTTTTAATTTTGTCCTTTTAAATTACTTTCACGAAATTAAAATATTGATAGTGAAAATCAATAGTATCAATTTGTAGAGTAGAAAAAAATGATTTTGTTGCAACTTGAATGACTTGATTTCGTTAAAAAATGATTGAGATAATCAAGTTTTAATTTCTTAAAAATTTCGACAACGGTGGAAATGGGTTTGAAAGAAGATGATGATGAAAAGACCGAAATGCTCTTGAAAAAATTAACGGAGCTAACCAGATTTGACGGTACTACATACATTAAAAATCAAGTACATCAAATAATAATTTTAGAAGTCTAATATCTCAAGTGGTCTGACACTCAAAATGCGGGTACACAAATTGCTTTCTTCATTTAATATTTATAAATTATAATATAATATGAGCGAAAAAGTAAGCAATAAAGTTGGCGAAGACCAACTTTAACCTTTTTTTATACAAAATAAAAAATAACTATTTTCAAAAACTTGACCAATTTTACTCATGAAATACCAACTATCAACGTAATAATCACTTTTATATGCAATACCCAACTGTCAACGGACTATCTAACATATTGGATATCCAACTATACACGAAGAATCTTATACAAATTGGATAATCAACTGCATATCCAAAAAGCTAAAATTGATTAATTTTTTCAGAATAATTATTTTTGTTAATTTGTTAAAAAAATAATTATTTTTGTGATTGGGGTACCGAGTAGTTTGAAATTTGAAGGGTGGGGACTGCTCTAGGGCGGGGGAGTCCCCATAAAAATTGGAAAAGGTGATGGGAAGAGGAGGGGTGTGAGGGAGAGAAAAGCAGGAGGCAGCTGTCAGCATTCTACTGAAGGGGGGGATGAGTAGAAAAAAGAGGGTACCTCCGGTGCTGTGGAGGAGATATGGCAACAAAGCTTCTACTCTTTCTCATGCTATCTCAACTCTTCTCTTGAATAACAAAATCCCCATTTGGTGAAGCCTGATGATCCCCGCGACTATCGCTACCTTTTGAATCACTGCTTCGTCGTCGTTTCCGACAATGCTCCTTCTCCTCCTCCTCCCCCTCACCATTCTCGCTGGCCTCAATCTCAGGCACCCTCTCTCTCTCTCTCTCTCTCTCTCTCTCCCCCCCCCTTCTCTCTCTCCCTCTCTCTCTCTCACCCATTCCTGTTTTTACAATCTCTCTCTCTCTCTCTCTCTCTCTCTCTCTCTCTCACCCATTCCTGTTTTTACAAACTTGTATATTTAATTATCTATCTTACTTGGGTTTCAGATTGTGTGGAGGACTATTGAATTCCTTTTATCTAATCAACGCAGACCTAATACACTACCTATTATTAGTATTCTTATTATTAATTAATCCCTTGTTGTTTGTTCTTTGCCTTGGGAATATCTATATATCTTTTCCTGATTTCCTCACATTACATACTTGTCTTCCACAGCATAACCATTCAAGTCCAACCATTACCTTATTAATATCTCCCACTTGGACTCTTCTCTCCCAAAGAGTTAGTTACTATATTTCACTAACTACTGCATTTCCTTGTCCTTTTCCCCTATTATCTTAATCTAACTAAATGTCTTTTATTTTACACAGGTCGGAGATGCTGTCATGTCATATTTACTCACTTGGACTTCTATCTTTTTGCCTCTTCCTCGTAACAGATACCATCAAGTTTCAGGTTTTCCTATGAGTCAATTAGTCTTTTCGTACCCCAAGCGTAAGCAAGAACCACAAGGTATCTTCCCTTTAAGTAAGCTCAACTTTGTTTCCCTAGTTTACATCTACCCAATTTTATGTCAAGTAAATGTACCTCATATCTTTCTCTGCTCATCACAATTTTAAACTTTCAAGTTTGGTCGGAAAAGCCTATGTCAGCCTTAACATATTAAATTTTATCATGTTTCCCTTTTGCTGGTGCATTCAGAATACATACATGCATGTACTTTATTCATTCTATTGCTACTCTTAAAATCTATGTACTTACAACCCTATGGTTGTGTTTGGTTGGGTGAGAATCGAATGGAATGAATAGAAATTAAAGGAATACAATGAACATGAGAGGTAAGATTTTAAGAAAAATGAGCGGGTGCAAATTTTGTATGATAAAAAATTTGGGAAGAAAATAGATTGGAGGAAGAATGGATCATTTCTTTTCAAATTAGTGTGTTTAAACTTTAGCTTAGGTGGTTAGAAATGGAATAATGCAAGGAATGAAATTTTTAAACATTTAACTATATTTTTATTCAAATTTCATTCCACTCCCTCCAATTTCATTCATCCCAACCAAACACAACATATGTGGTTTGAATTAATCTTATTTTTATTATGTACTCCAGAATATCACTAAGATTTTTTTCTGTTCTATTCATGTCTGTAATCCTTCAATTGATAATTTAATGAAATAACTCACTATGAGCTTTTTATCAGGTTCCTCAAAAAAGAGGAAAAGGATTGATGTTGATCCAATATTGACGAGACCCAATATTGAATCTTTGGATGCTGATGCTTTCTCAAGCTCTTTTATATGTTTTGTGTAACACCCTCACTTGCCAACAATAATAATAATAAACTCTTATATTCAATTAAACATTAATATAGGAGAAATTTTAGAAATTTCGGCATGAAGTAATCATAAACCGAACTAACCACCTGCTCAAACAACTAAGTAGAACTAAAACAGTCCACATGCACAAGTTATACTAAACCATAAGAAAATAAAACCATAACAACCCAGACCGCACACAGGTCACTGTATGAAACAACTACCAATAGCTATTACAACCCAGAACTTAATCAAATAATATACAACCCATTAAATATGATAATCTGCCTACAAATACAGACATAATATAAACAAAGATATATGTTCACTACCCAACCAACCACCTCGACCCTCTGACTGCCTCGGTGACTACCCCAACCAGACGGGCCACTTCTTCTAGACATCTTCAGGCTTAGCTGAGGAAACAGAATTAGCAAGCAAGTGAGCCAAAGTGCTCAGCAAGTATGTATATATATATGATTAAAACAATAACAACTGAAATGTCTGCAAGATTATCAAGAATTAACAATCAACATTATATAAGCTCGACTGAAAGTTCATCTTTTGTCTGAATCGTAAAATAGAAGAGGATTGGACTATCATGCATTTTATAAATAAAAAAACAATTATAAGGTTAGGCTGCTGATCAGTCACGCACTAACCCCGGACAAACGCACACAGCAATGTCCTTAATGGATCCACGGCACACATTGGCCTTAATAATTTCTGACCACGAATCTGGTCCGACCCTTACGGTCCACATTTTAAAAAAACTAACAGTCCAATCCTAACTAAACATCAGGTGTCGGAACAATCGACCACCTCAACTGCCAAACACCCTGGACACTTTCGTTCCAGGTCAACATCTCAAATCTCACCAAGTAGAATAAGGTCAAGTAATCTCTGAATTAAATATCGACAAGTTCGATGTGGCAAAAAGGGGTATTGATTTAAGTCAAGCTACTAAAAGGATCAATGAAAACGATATAATCGACTTGGGGTATAACAATTGAATATTCAAAATTAATGGAAATTATCAGAGCAGTTATATCAAGGATAAATCAAATGCATAAGAATCAAGTTATGATAATCATAATTCGTTGGAAATATAAGTGAAGTGGTTTACTTGAAAGAGAGGTGGAATAATATACTTGCAAGGAATATGGATGTAAATTAATTCACTAAAAGCATCAACAACTCAGTAGAATCAATTTGGGGTATAACAATTAAGTATTCGAAATTTCAGGGAATTAACGGAACAATTATAGCAAGAGAAATTTGAATAAGCATATGAATCAGGTTTTTATAATCATAACTCATTTAAAAGATAATTGAAGCAATTTTACTTGCCTTAACTAGAAAATCACAGAATCCGAAGTGTCTTTACGTCCTCAGCTTTAGCCTTCCCTTTATCCACGGGATCTACACACAATATAACACTATTTTAGAATCCTGTTTAATACTCGCTAATCAATATAAACATTCCACTAGTCTACCCCTGCGAGTAGTCCCCTAATTTATATTTATTTAATTATATAATATCAATATATAAGCCACAGACAAAAGTATTCAATCACGTAGCCACGTAAGCACATACCATATAGATTTTAAAATATGAAGCCCGACTCACAACTCGTATAAATTGTATAATGATACATACTCGTTTTCAAGAAATGATTTTAATATATTTTAGAAAAATTTTGACGGCATCCCCTTTATACGGGGGACTGCCAGTCGGGATACAGCCGACACAACCAACACAAATTCAATTACCAATCGAATCCATAATTAGTATCCAAATCCCAATTCACATTCCAATTCATTGATTCACAATCTAGTACAATATAAGCAATTAATAACAACTCGATAAGAAATTACAATTTATTAGGTAAATAATAAATAATAAATATTAAATATTTTTGGCTCAGAAAATAATCATCATCGCCATATTCCATCGATTCAATTTAGTTTTTAATATCATTGTCGATGGGGCAAAGTCTCGGGGGTACCCGAATTTCGGATTTCCAACCCGAACTTCGCTCTAAATAATTAAAATAATTTTCTGAAATTATTTTGTAAAATCATGAATCAATAATCAGAAATTTTTGAAACGAAATCGAATCAATCCAGCCACAATATTCGAACTACAGCAATTGAACTTCACAACATAGTGTAGCAGTATTCAATCACGATAACATCACAGTCATAACAACAGGACCAAATACGAACCAACACTGTCACGCATACATACACTAACTCGACACCCACACATCCATACACCAGTACACACACCCATCGCCTAAACGGCGATTACACACACCCACCACACGCTTGCACGCACACACACGGGGGAAATACAGTCAGGGAAAACAGTCGACTGGAATCGGGGAATAGAGGAGAAGCATATATACACGCATATACGCAGATGGGAGGGAGCAGGGCTTTACCCACAGAACCGAATTGAAGAACCAAGACCGGGAGAGTTTTTATCGCCCAAAGAGAGATTTGTCTGAGAGGTCGAGAGAGATTGTTTTATCGAGAGAAGATTCGAGAGAATGGGAGAGAGAACTGATGCACTGCTGGTTATCAATTAGAGAAATTAGGGATTTGGGTTCTAAAAAGGGGAAAGAGTCTTAAAAAAAATGGTTCTTTTTACAATTTGAATTAAACACTAATCCAATTCCCGAAATTCGAATTAATAAGAAAATGATTGAAATTTTGAAATTTAAAATTCTAAAATGAAGAACACAAAATTACGATCACCCATATATTTTTAAAATATTTTTAGGATCAAAAACGAATTAAATACGGATTTTACAAGATTAAATCCGTAAAATGAAACAGAATTCATAAAATCATTTTAAAATCGTTAAAAATCAAAACAATTCCATACAACATTTTTAAAACTCAAATAAACTAATAAAGTTAATAAAACAAAAGATTTCATAATTTTTACTAATTCCGATGATTTTATAAAATTCTTAGAAAGTAAATATAACGAAATTGAATAGGAAATAAATCCCAAAAATATAATTAAAACAGTCGGGCTTACATAACACATATAAAATATCAATCTGACCTCCAAATATTATTCAACAGACACATCACCTCCACAACAATTATATACGCCACATATTTCACATTTAATATAAAATAACTAGCTTTTAGTAATTAAATATTCTGAAATTTCTAAGGCGTTATAACCTTCCCCCCTTAAAAGGATTCTGTCCCCAGAATCTCACCTAAGAGAATAATTGAGGATAATTCTCCAGCATATCGCTTTCCAACTCCCAAGTTGATTCTTCCACCTTGGGGTTTCTCCACAAAACTCTCACACTATAGGAATTGTTTTATTCCTCAAAACCTTTTCTTTTCGATCTAGTATTTTGATAGGCTGCTCCACATAAGATAAATCTGGCTGAATCTCTATCGGCTCATATTCAATGACATGTTTAGAATCCAGATGGTATTTCTTAAGCATGGATACATGGAACACGTTATGGATATGCTGCATATGAGGCGGTAAAGCTAACTTGTAGGCGACTTTCCCGACTTTCTTCAATACCTCGAAAGGCCCAACAAATCTTGGACTTAATTTTCCTTTCTTGCCAAATCTTACTAACCCTTTCCACGGAGATACTTTCAACAGTACTTGCTCTCCTTCTTCGAATTCCATATTCTTTCTGGCCAAATCAGCGTACTTCTTCTGTCGGTTCTGAGCTGTTACTAACCGTTTCTGAATAAGTTGAACCACTTCCTTGGTTTGCTGCACTAACTCAGGTCCGAGTATCTTTCGCTCGCCAACTTCTTCCCAGTATACTGGAGATCGACACTTTCGTCCATATAACGCTTCATACGGTGGCATACCGATGCTAGCATGAAAGCTATTGTTGTATGAAAATTCCACTAACGGCAAGTGTTCATCCCAACTTCCTGCAAAATCCAACGCACAAACTCGGAGCATATCTTCAATTGTTTGAATCGTTCTTTCACTCTGTCCATCAGTCTGAGGATGGTAAGCAGTACTCATTTTTAATTCGGTGCCCAAACATTCTTGAAAACTTCTCCAGAATCTTGAATTAAATCTTGGATCTCGATCTGAGACTATTGATACTGGAACTCCGTGTCGCACCACGATCTCTTTTATGTATAAATGAACCAATTTGTCTAATGAGAACCTCTCATTTATCGGAAGGAAGTGTGCAGATTTCGTTAATCGATCAACAATTACCCAGATAGCATCATGATTAGCTCTCGTCCTTGGCAATCCAACCACAAAGTCCATTGCAATATGTTCCCATTTCCACTCGGGAATCTCTAATGGTTGTAGCATCCCACTTGGCCTTTGATGTTCTGCTTTTACTTTCTGACAGGTCAAACACTTACTCACCCACTCAGCAATATCTCTCTTCATATCTGGCCACCAGAAGTTCCTTTTCAAGTCTCGATACATTTTTGTACTTCCTGGATGAATCGAATATTTTGAGCTGTGGGCTTCCTGTAGAATCTCATTCTTCAACTCTGCCACATTGGGTATCCAAATACGTGAAGAAAATCTCAATATCCCCTTGTCATCTACTTGAGTGCATATTTCCTCACCTGTTAACTTGTTCACATCTCCGCTCATGACTTCCTCCTGACATCTGCGAATCTTTTCTAACAATTCCGGCTGAAACGTCATAGTGTACACCGTATCTGTACTACTTGCAGGCATACACACCTCTATCTCCAATCTTTCAAACTCTTTGTATAATTCCTCAGGCATTGTCAACATACTGATTTTCTCCTTCCTACTTAAAGCGTCCGCCACCACGTTCGCCTTCCCGGGATGATAGTTGATGGTACAATCATAATCCTTGAGTAATTCTAACCATCTTCTCTGTCTCATATTTAGCTCCTTCTGGGTGAAGATATACTTCAAGCTCTTATGGTCTGTATAAATTTCACACTTTTCCCCGTACAGATAATGTCTCCAAATCTTCAAGGCGAAAACAATCGCGGCTAATTCTAAGTCATGAGTAGGATATTTCTGCTCGTGAGGTTTCAATTGTCTCGAAGCATAAGCAATTACCTTACCGTGCTGCATTAGTACACATCCCAAACCTTTGTGAGATGCATCACTGTAGATCACAAAATTTCCCTTTTCGTCTGGAAGTGTCAACACAGGTGCAGTCACCAATCTCTTCTTCAATTCCTGGAAACTTTCTTCACACTTCTCATTCCACACAAACTTTTCATTCTTCCTTGTCAACTTTGTTAGTGGGGTGGCTATCTTCGCAAAGTCTTGAACAAATCTTCGATAATATCCCGCCAATCCTAAGAAACTTCGAACTTCTGTGGGTGTTTTAGGTCTGTCCCAATTCATCACGGCTTCAATTTTAGCAGGATCCACCTTAATCCCTTCACTGCTGATGACATGCCCTAAAAACTGCACTTCTTTCAACCAAAACTCACATTTGGAAAACTTCGCATACAGTTTCTCTTTCCTCAACATTTCTAAAGCTATCCTTAAATGTCCTGCATGATCTTCTTCGGTCTTTGAGTATATCAAAATATCATCTATAAACACAATCACAAACTTATCCAAATATTTCTTGAAGACTCTATTCATTAGGTCCATGAACGCTGCTGGTGCATTGGTTAGCCCAAAGGCCATCACCAAGAACTCGTAGTGCCCATATCTAGTCCGAAACGCTGTTTTTGGAACGTCTTCCGGTCTAATCTTTAATTGAAAATATCCTGACCGCTAATCAATCTTCGAGAAACAAGTTGCTCCTTTCAGTTGATCGAATAAATCATCAATTCTTGGCAAAGGGTATTTATTCTTAATGGTCAACTTATTTAGTTCCCGATAATCGATACACAATCTCATACTTCCATCCTTCTTCTTTACAAATAATACCGGAGCTCCCCACGGCGATACACTAGGTCTAATAATACCTTTCTCCAGAAGATCTTGCAATTGAACTGCCAATTCCTTCATCTCTACAGGTGCCATTCGATAGGGAGCCTTTGACACTGGTTCAGTTCCTGGGGCTAAATCGATGGTAAATTCTATTTCTCTATCCGGAGGTAAACCGGGAAGTTCATCCGGAAAAACATTCACCACTGGAATTTCCTCTATCTTAGGCACCTCTTGACTAGTATCCATGACATAAGCCATATAGCCCTCGCATCCTTGCCTCAACAACCTCTTTGTTTGAATGATCGACAAAAATCTCCTAGTCTGCCTCTGACCCCTAAAGGTAACTTCTACATTATCAGAGGGTTTAAGGATCACCTTCTTATTCTTACAATCAATTTGGGCATTATTCTCTGTTAGCCAATCCATTCCTAAGATAACATCAAATTCACCTAACTGAAAGGGTATCAAATTAGCGTAAAAACAATGCCCTGAAATATCAATCTTGCAACGAGGACACACTTGAGTAACCGGAATTCGTTCTGAATTAGCTATTTCTATAACTATAGCCTCACGTAACATGCATACCTCACAATTAAACTTTTGAACAAATTCTTTGGATATAAAGGATTTCGTAGCCCCGGAATCAATTAACACTTTAGCATGAACAGAATTTACAGGGAGCGTACCTGCTACCACATCCGAATTCTTAATAGCTTCGTTCAGAGTCATGTTGAAAGTCCTTGCCACTGGTCTGACACTTGCTGTTGGGGGTGCTTCAATTGCTTGCAGTATTGGATTAGCCAGAACTGGAGGTTTCACTACAGGTACTTTACAGTCTTTCATTATATGCCCTGGCTTCCCACAACGGTGACACACAATTCCTGCCTTGCATTCCCGAGCATAATGACCTTTTTGATTACATTTGAAACACGTCACCTCCAACTTTGTACACACCCCCGGATGCCTTTTCCCACAAGTCTTGCACTCTGCCAAGGGTGGCCTAACCAATTTCTGCTGACTCGCATCTTGAATTCTATTTCCTTGGCCCCCATTCCCTGATCCCGACTTCTTAGGGTTCCCATACTTTCCTGGCTGGAATCCTGGCTTTTTATTTTGCACATTCTGAGAACTGCCTTGCTCTTGTCGTTCTCCCATAGACCCAGCCTTTCTTTTCTTTCCTTCTTTTTCCTTGAAGTATAATTCGCTTTCTCCTTCAGCTATCATGGCCTTCTGCACCACCGCTGCATAAGTCTCCAGCTCCAAAACTGCTAGTTTAGTACGAATCCATGGTTTCAGTCCTTGTTGAAACCTCTTAGCCTTCTTCCTCTCCGTGTCCACATAGGCCGGAGCAAACCTAGCTAGTTCAGTAAACTTGGTTTCATATTCTGTCACCGACATTTTCCCCTGTTTCAACTCCAAAAACTTCATCTCCATCTGGTCTTTCATATAGTCGGGGAAATACTTTTCCAAAAATAGCTCCGTAAACCTTTCCCAAGGAATCACCTCAGTAGCTTCCAACATCTTCACCGACTCCCACCAGTAAGTAGCTTCATTCTTCAAGAAATAACTTACATATTCGGTTTGTTTGTCTGCTGGGACCCGCACCAGTGCAATGGCTTTTTCCATCTCTTTTAACCAAGATCTCGCCTCCACCGGGTTCGTTGTTCCTTTAAACTCAGGAGGTTTAACTGCCTGGAAAGACTTAAAAGTAACCACCGGAGGAACAGGTGGCTGCTGCTGCTGCTGCTGTTGCTGTTGTTGCTGTTGTTGCTGTTGAGCCAACAACTGCTGCTGTAATTGCTGCTGTTGCTGTGCCAGAGTAGCAGTCTGCTAAACAAGAGTTTGTAATATTTGTGCTAAGGCAGGATCCATCTGACCAACAGGAGGTGGATTAGCTTGTTCACCCTGATCAGTGGTTCGGGTATTTTGTTTCTTCTTTCTTGGAGGCATATTTCTGAAATCAATGAACAATTATATTAAATGCAAGTTCAGAAAATAATAGCTCAAAATGATCCAACTTAAACAAACAATGCATATATTGCTGAAGAGTAATTCAAGGTCTCCAACCAAAATTCCGGTCAACAACTGATTCACAGGGTGCAATAGGATATCAATCCAAGGTTACACAAGGTATTCACAAACGTTCAGTAGGTACCATAAAGAAACAATAGTCATAGTGCTAAGGTCAACATAGTATCGAAAGTAAAAACAATGCTAGAAGGAAATGGTGCTGAAAGTAAATATGAAACGAGCAGTAAATAAGATGCTTAAGTAAATGACAGTATAAGGAAATTTAACACAGTTCTGCAAAAGTGATAATGATATATATAGATAGATCAGATACAAGCGTAAGAACAACGCTTCGATAAGGGTACAGCATAATACTAAAAGAGGAGACTGCTAGCATCTAGTCACAGTACAACAGATATATACAACAAAACTGGTCGCACTGTAAATCCTGACGTACTACTACTACCATAACAGGCCTCTATATACCACATCATCATACTACCCTAATCATCACTGGTCATCATCGTCATCCGACTCTCCCCGCCAAGCTGATCCCAAAATGCTCTCCAGCTCTGCCGTCACCAGACCTAGGGTCACCTGTTGTGTCACGAATGCCGGCTCATCTCGGGATCTAATCCGTCCCCGCCTAATGACAACACGTCTAAGAGCTCGTACTCGCCTCCGGACATCCTCCAGCTCAGCTACCGCTCTATCTCGATCTCTAGCCCGGTCCTCCTCCCCAGCCCTCATAGCCCTCAACTCTGCCATCTGCCCTAAGAGATAGTCCCTCTCTCGGGCCACTCGCTCGTACACATGATATGGAACAGGCTGAGGAGTGTACTGATATGCTGGCCCATTCACTGAGCCCTGCGATCCTACGAACGGCTGCATAACCCCTAGGGAAATCTGCTGCGGTACAGAAGCCCCTCCTTCCGGATCCTCGTCCGGGTCTGAATCGGAACCAGAAGCAGGTGCCTGAAGTATACATATATATATATATAATTAGACTTCCTATCTCTCACGAAACAATCCTAACCTATCTCATAACTCTACCCTGAGTCCCCACCTAATTGTTTCAGTGACTGTGACCTGTGGCTCTGATACCAACTTGTAACACCCTCACTTGCCAACAATAATAATAATAAACTCTTATATTCAATTAAATATTAATATAGGAGAAATTTTAGAAATTTCGGCATGAAGTAATCATAAACCGAACTAACCACCTGCTCAAACAACTAAGTAAAACTAAAACAGTCCACATGCACAAGTTATACTAAACCATAAGAAAATAAAACCATAACAACCCAGACCGCACACAGGTCACTGTATGAAACAACTACCAATAGCTATTACAACCCAGAACTTAATCAAATAATATACAACCCATTAAATATGATAATCTGCCTACAAATACAGACATAATATAAACAAAGATATATGTTCACTACCCAACCAACCACCTCGACCCTCTGACTGCCTCGGTGACTACCCCAACCAGACGGGCCACTTCTTCTAGACATCTTCAGGCTTAGCTGAGGAAACAGAATTAGCAAGCAAGTGAGCCAAAGTGCTCAGCAAGTATGTATATATATATGATTAAAACAATAACTGAAATGTCTGCAAGATTATCAAGAATTAACAATCAACATTATATAAGCTCGACTGAAAGTTCATCTTTTGTCTGAATCGTAAAATAGAAGAGGATTGGACTATCATGCATTTTATAAATAAAAAAACAATTATAAGGTTAGGCTGCTGATCAGTCACGCACTAACCCCGGACAAACGCACACAGCAATGTCCTTAATGGATCCACGGCACACATTGGTCTTAATAATTTCTGACCACGAATCTGGTCCGACCCTTACGGTCCACATTTTAAAAAAACTAACAGTCCAATCCTAACTAAACATCAGGTGTCGGAACAATCGACCACCTCAACTGCCAAACACCCTGGACACTTTCGTTCCAGGTCAACATCTCAAATCTCACCAAGTAGAATAAGGTCAAGTAATCTCTGAATTAAATATCGACAAGTTCGATGTGGCAAAAAGGGGTATTGATTTAAGTCAAGCTACTAAAAGGATCAATGAAAACGATATAATCGACTTGGGGTATAACAATTGAATATTCAAAATTAATGGAAATTATCAGAGCAGTTATATCAAGGATAAATCAAATGCATAAGAATCAAGTTATGATAATCATAATTCGTTGGAAATATAAGTGAAGTGGTTTACTTGAAAGAGAGGTGGAATAATATACTTGCAAGGAATATGGATGTAAATTAATTCACTAAAAGCATCAACAACTCAGTAGAATCAATTTGGGGTATAACAATTAAGTATTCGAAATTTCAGGGAATTAACGGAACAATTATAGCAAGAGAAATTTGAATAAGCATATGAATCAGGTTTTTATAATCATAACTCATTTAAAAGATAATTGAAGCAATTTTACTTGCCTTAACTAGAAAATCACAGAATCCGAAGTGTCTTTATGTCCTCAGCTTTAGCCTTCCCTTTATCCACGGGATCTACACACAATATAACACTATTTTAGAATCCTGTTTAATACTCGCTAATCAATATAAACATTCCACTAGTCTACCCCTGCGAGTAGTCCCCTAATTTATATTTATTTAATTATATAATATCAATATATAAGCCACAGACAAAAGTATTCAATCACGTAGCCACGTAAGCACATACCATATAGATTTTAAAATATGAAGCCCGACTCACAACTCGTATAAATTGTATAATGATACATACTCGTTTTCAAGAAATGATTTTAATATATTTTAGAAAAATTTTGACGGCATCCCCTTTATACGGGGGACTGCCAGTCGGGATACAGCCGACACAACCAACACAAATTCAATTACCAATCGAATCCATAATTAGTATCCAAATCCCAATTCACATTCCAATTCATTGATTCACAATCTAGTACAATATAAGCAATTAATAACAACTCGATAAGAAATTACAATTTATTAGGTAAATAATAAATAATAAATATTAAATATTTTTTGCTCAGAAAATAATCATCATCGCCATATTCCATCGACTCAATTTAGTTTTTAATATCATTGTCGATGGGGCAAAGTCTCGGGGGTACCCGAATTTCGGATTTCCAACCCGAACTTCGCTCTAAATAATTAAAATAATTTTCTGAAATTATTTTGTAAAATCATGAATCAATAATCAGAAATTTTTGAAACGAAATCGAATCAATCCAGCCACAATATTCGAACTACAGCAATTGAACTTCACAACATAGTGTAGCAGTATTCAATCACGATAACATCACAGTCATAACAACAGGACCAAATACGAACCAACACTGTCACGCATACATACACTAACTCGACACCCACACATCCATCGCCTAAACGGCGATTACACACACCCACCACACGCTTGCACGCACACACACGGGGGAAATACAGTCAGGGAAAACAGTCGACTGGAATCGGGGAATAGAGGAGAAGCATATATACACGCATATACGCAGATGGGAGGGAGCAGGGCTTTACCCACAGAACCGAATTGAAGAACCAAGACCGGGAGAGTTTTTATCGCCCAAAGAGAGATTTGTCTGAGAGGTCGAGAGAGATTGTTTTATCGAGAGAAGATTCGAGAGAATGGGAGAGAGAACTGATGCACTGCTGGTTATCAATTAGAGAAATTAGGGATTTTGGTTCTAAAAAGGGGAAAGAGTCTTAAAAAAAATGGTTCTTTTTACAATTTGAATTAAACACTAATCCAATTCCCGAAATTCGAATTAATAAGAAAATGATTGAAATTTTGAAATTTAAAATTCTAAAATGAAGAACACAAAATTACGATCACCCATATATTTTTAAAATATTTTTAGGATCAAAAACGAATTAAATACGGATTTTACAAGATTAAATCCGTAAAATGAAACAGAATTCATAAAATCATTTTAAAATCGTTAAAAATCAAAACAATTCCATACAACATTTTTAAAACTCAAATAAACTAATAAAGTTAATAAAACAAAAGATTTCATAATTTTTACTAATTCCGATGATTTTATAAAATTCTCAGAAAGTAAATATAACGAAATTGAATAGGAAATAAATCCCAAAAATATAATTAAAACAGTCGGGCTTACATAACACATATAAAATATCAATCTGACCTCCAAATATTATTCAACAGACACATCACCTCCACAACAATTATATACGCCACATATTTCACATTTAATATAAAATAACTAGCTTTTAGTAATTAAATATTCTGAAATTTCTAAGGCGTTATATTTTGGATGTGCCGGCCAAAATTATTCTACTCCATCCAGCTGGCCTCACATGGAATATCCCATGAAGACAAGTTTACATGGAGGTGAAACCGAAGCTACTGTAACTTATGCAAATGATGGAGGGTTGTCCAATGGTGAATGTCCAGCAAGAGCATCCATCAGTATGCCAAGTAAGAGAAAGCATTCAAAGGCATCTAGGTGGCAGCGTAAAAAAAAACATAGGCTCTTGTCTTCAGAAGAGGCTTATAGTGTATGCCCAGAAGTCAACTCTTTAAGCAACAAAGATAATCACGGGAAGCGTTCAAGGCAATACAGGTGGCAGCGCCATAAAGAACATAGATTAATGTCCTCTCAAGAGGCATGTAAACTGTCTCGATGTGCCAAACTGAACACGAACGATGATTTGCTCACAGATCATAGCAAGGTATATCTATTTAAGAATCTACAAGGATGTAATGCATTTATTTCATCTTCATGTTTAGGTGTCAGACTGATTACAAGTATTTTACTATGTCAAGCGGAAATTATTACACATAAATCTATTGCTTATCTAAAGCTCTGAATCGTAAATTGTAGTACACAGATAACAGAGAAAAAATGTTCAAATACCACAATATATGTAGTAGTGCGGATAAAACTTTCTGTGTTGCGCATATTTTGGATGCGAACAGTTTTTGCGCAAATTAACAAGCCATGCTTGCCCCTGATGCGCAGCATGTGATATACTGATATGCATTTTAGCAATGCGTGACAGAACCTCGCACATAAGGGGGGCAACAAAAATTTTAAAGTGCATATCTTTGATGTTGCTTTGGATCATGCTGATACTGTGTAAGTCCCACATGTACAATTTGTGTGGTATTTTTGGCAAAACTTTCCCAAATTGTAATACTTAAGTCCTTTACCGCAGGTAGCGTTGGTTTGAATGTACGTTTTTTCTGTAGACAATTAACAGAGTCCAGGGATATTTAGAAACAGTGTTGTCGAAGCATGTGTCAACATAAGAGTAGTTGGGATATCTTTTCTGTTATTTACTGAGAAGAAGAGCCGTCAATGTAAATAGAGACATAATAAAGTTATGGAAAATGGATTTGTTTGATCACTGAGCCAAAATTGGTTGAACTAGCACTGCTGTTTAGGCTCATATTTGTATTAATTTACTATGTTTTTTTTCGCTAATTAACTTTACTTGAGTTTTTCTTAAACATCCATGCAAAGTGATGATTCTTCTGTGCGTAGTTTATGGTAATGTAAATTATCCGATTTCCAAAAATCTTATAAAGACCTCAAAACCTGGAAAACTAGAATTATTTCATTTCTTCTCTTTTTTTTTTTGCTGAAACACTGCCAGCCTCAATAAACTAATGAAGTAGACAAAGGAAAATATCCACTTCATACTCTTACAAGTCCAATAAACTTCGATACCTTTTTTTATTTTTGATTGTCTTCTTGGAACATCTTGACAGTTTTTTAGGTGTTCTTATTCGGCTAGGTCTGGGTTACTTTAAGTTTGAAGCACAGAAGAAAACAACACACTGCTCCATAATTAGATCTGGAAACTTATCCATCCTGTGAAGAGCGTTTAAGAAGTTTGTTTTACTTTGCCCTGACTTTTTCCCCTTTCTTTGTGATACTTGAGATTTGCTTTTGAATTCCTTTCTCTCTACACTCTGGCATTCTCCCCTGCTGCTGCTAATATGTATATAAACCTTTATATTTTTTTTTTGCATGTGGTGGTAAATTCACACCCTACTGAGTTGAGCCTGACTAGGGCTATAGAACAATAAAGGAGACACTTCAAGTTTCTTAAAGTCCAATGCTAATTACATGGGAAACCTAGAGTGTTTTGTACCCTCTGGGATCAAAATGTGCCAGTGACCCAGTATATGGATTTCTCGAGCGCAAGTGTAGCCTTGGTGACTAGTCTGGCCTTTTCCAAATGGAAAATGTACCAGCACCCATTTATGAATACACGTCATTGTGCTGTCCACCATGACTTCCCCCATTTTCCGTCTGTGATAATCGAAGACATAGTAGCGAGACTAGTGTGATAGTAGAAAAAAAGTGATTATAAGAAACAAAGTTAAAAGATTTGATATTTCAGTAAAGGTAAATCGAGCAATCCTCACTATGGTTGTCAACATCTCCCTCCCTCCCTCTCTCCCTCTCCCTCTCTCCCTCTCGCTCTCTCTCTCTCTCTCTCTCTCTCTCTCTCTCTCTCTCTCTCTCTCTCTCTCCCCCTCCCTCTTTATCTCTCACACACAGCCCCCTCCCTCCCTCTTTATCTCTCACACACAGTCAGTATACTTGACAATTGACATTGCCTATCTTGTGCATGTAGAAGCTTATAATATCTGCTAGATACACAGAATTTTCACGTATACTGTTTTCTCGGTTCTTAGATACTTTAGGACTCCTTGAACTATCTTTTCCGTAAGGAACTTACCGTTGCACATTGCTACAATTGGAGAAGTAACGGAGAAATTATGGAAATTGTAAATCAATGTCCGGATATTGTTCGGATATGGACTGATTATGTGTGTGTTTCTAGTAATTGTACAATCCTATACCCATCATTTCTTAATATTCACTGTAAAATTTTATTGATAATCTTGTGCTCAATTATTACTCTTTATGTTTTCATATGCAGAAAATTAATGGTATGATGACTTCAACGATTTGTTAAATTGTAGTGTATTGAGTTTATTATTATGTTGGACATGACTCTTGTGTAGTTTTGCAGATGTGTTTATGGGTACAAAGTCATAGGATAGTTCTGTCTCTTGATTAAATAGAGAGTCTCCTGTGTGTGTAGGAGAAGACAATACCAGGATCCCATTGCATTGGCTATAGATTGAGCTAAAGTTGTTAAAGTTACGTGATCTTTTGGAAATCAAATCGTGTGATAGGATGCAAGTCAAAAGAAAATGAGTATATTAAATTTGAATTTACAGTATTCATAACTGCAAAATGAGTGAACTCAACCTCCAAGATTATGTTAAAAGTTTAGGATAAAGAAAGCCACATTGTTAGAGTGATATATCATCAGGGTTGGTTATGAATACTTCGTATCCCAGTTTGGCAATTTCTCATGTATATATATAGAGAGAGATAGCAGTTGAGAACACAGTTGCATGTATTCACATGGTTTATATCTACACACATGCAGGTTCTGTGCTCTTGTTGTTCAGTCTTCCAGAGCATGCAGAAGGTCAGTAGATCTCAGATTGACAGGCAATCAATGTTCTATAAGTTGGGAAGTGCATCAGGTTTTCCAGGAAAATGTATCCTCCTTTATTGACCTTTTTCTTTCGTTAGTTAACATCAGATGTAGCTTTCAATAGTTGTATAGTAAACTCAAATTTGATTGGATTTATCACATAGTATTACTTTATGACAATATAACTTCGCAAAATGGTACAAAATCCTGACGTGAATAAAGTACGATGCAAATGTGTCAACCCACCTTGCAGATTTGCATGTATGCTATTGTAGACCTTCATTCAAGACAGTTGTTTTGCCCCCAAAAGGTGCTAACTTCAAATGGTATTATTAATCTTATATGGGCTTCTTTCTTCTTGAGGAATAACTATATCTACCCTTAACTATCTGTAGACATATTGACTTCTCTGAAACCCACTATATATGATGCAAATATTCTGTTCAAGGATATTTTTGGAGTATCTGATGCGAATATCAATTCTCAGTCAAATTTATGCTTCCACAGCAATCGTAGTTGTATCACTGGATCCAAATGTTTGTAAGTACAGCAACTCACTAGCACTGTTGCACACACTTCACTATAAATTCCTGTACTTGTTTAAGTCAAAAACTATAAATCCGGTAACCTTTTAAAAAAAACTATATGATGAATAAATATATTTTGGATTAACATACTTATGCATACCGCTATGAGCTATAGAGCATTCTTGTCTTAACTACCAAAATATGAAGAGAGTTTACAATACCAAATGTTTCTGTTCAAATGATGTAGGTCCTCTACAATCTCTTTGAGAGTTTGAGGCGTAAGTTACAATAATTTTCATTATGTTTGCTATTGCAAGGCTTTCACAATGATGATTTAAACTGACAATTTTTTATCTATTTTAAACTCTCTCCATTTAAAGTTGTATGTTCACCAATTGCCTCTTATTATACAGACCACTTCAACTCAGGGGCTTTAGATTAAATCATTAAATTGATGTTGAGATCCCTTGTCGACTTTCTACAGTTTCCATAATTGTTGTACATATTGGTTCCCCGAATACTGATGCATATCTCCCTCTAAGAGGTCTTGGAGTAAATAATTTAATTTACTTACTACTATAGAACTAGAATCAAGGGATTTGACTATTCTTCTCGTCTCAATGTGTTATTCTCTTTATTGAAATGATTTGCAAAACATTTGGATATTCTCTTTATTTTTGTAAGTGTTTCATCTGAAAATTAGGGACAATATTTGAATTGGTTGAAACAAAGAAAGACTACAAGATTATTCTATGATAACATGTAAGTGTGATTGTGCGCACACGTTTTATCTATGTTAATATGCAGTAACCAACTATATTAACATTCAAGTTACGCAAGTTTGCGTAAATGTCAGAAAAATGCTGGAACAATTCCTCAATTGCTATATATTAATACTTTAGCACCTTACTACCATCTAAAAGGTCAATTTTACTTATCTTTTATGATGTAAAATGCTTTAAGAAGGAATGAGTTATATGAAGCAGGATGCGGTGTATCTGTTGCTATATATGTCCATGGTATTGGTTTCAGCTTGTTCCATATCTATCTATCTTTCTATTATTGATATTTTGTTTAATCGATTATTTGGCCCACCAGGTATCACACACTTCTTAAACATCTTAAAGGTCTTATACGCAAGGCACACTTGTGCCAACATGGAAGGTTACTGGAAAAGCATTGCTCTGTACCATCTTTTGATCAATATTCTTGCGAAGACAACAGTTCCAAAGTTGTGGTTAGTATTCTTTAAAATATTAACTTTAAACATAATATTTTTAGGCATAACAGATCTTTGTAGTTGTAACATTTAAGACAGTCATGTCACTGTCCTAGGTTCTCTGTCCACTAGTAGATTAGTGTCTCGTTAAGTTGTAATGCTTTTCCTTGCTTTCTTGTGCATCGCATATTGTACAACTGAAACTTTGTCATTTGTGAGCAAATGAAATTTAATTTACCAGTGTGCATTATGATTATCATACATAGCTGTTATACCATTAAACCATTTCCTGTCATAGATGTTACAGTGCCCAGTATATTACAAATGTCTGTAATCACCCGAATGAGGTGCCCTAATTTTTTGTGTTTTTACTCTGTGCTACTACATTTATAGTGAGCAATTTATCTATTTTCTTTAGTTACTTCAAAATTATATCAAGCAATATCACATCACATCATATAGATGACCTAAATTACATAAAAGATGTATCATCAATTCTTATTCATAAAGTAACATAATCTGCAAGATACCTGAAAGTAAGATCATGAGAAGTGTGATTAAGATTTTTACACAAAAACAAAAAACCAAGTCAAGTCTTAGACACTATCCTTCCATCCTCAGCCAGCAGCTATAGATAGTACTGCACATTGACTTCTATAGGTAAAAATTGGAAGCAGTCAATAGTTTAAAGGTACCACGTGAAAGCCAAAAACATTTTGAGTACCATCGAGAACAGCCAAATATAGGATTGTACCATTTAGAATTTCCCAAATATTATTTTGCATCTCTGAATATGATCCGTTGAAAGTGTACATTTTCACTTTTCCAGAAGAGTGCCCAATACATTCAGAAAGCATATATTTTCCGAGCATTGTTAAGTTGTTTTCCTTTATCATAGAATCATAAATGTTTTTCATTAACTTTTTGTTTGACTCTTTAATTCATTTAACATAGTGCTATGTTTCTTCATATCTAGGAAACAGCTTGATCAGATCAGTATCGTTTTCTCTTTAATATAGTATTAGTTTCACTTTTTCCTGGAATCTTTTACAAACTATAAGATAACTTCTGGAGAGAACCGGCAGTGTTTAATTATTCTTTAGTCATCTACTTCTAGCTCTAAGGTCAAGGATTAATATATGCCACCTATGGTTATTAGGGTCATCCATCCATGACAAATGAACTTGCTAAAGTAAAAGCTGGTGTGAAGTTGGTAGAGGGTTGGTCGGCTGAAAAATCCATTTGTGTTGATGCTAATTCAGCCAAGAAAGATTCTCGAGGAACTGCTGTTCATTTTGTTCCAAGCAAGTCGTATTGCACGAAGGAGCAAGTGACATCATTTATATGGGCTGTTTGCCGAAGCATTGTTCCTATTAATTTGCTTGGAACTTGCAAGGCCCAGAGAACTTTACGTAGGAACATTTCCAAGCTTATCAAGCTACGAAGATTCGAGAAATTTTCTCATAAACAAGGTGTGCAGAAGTTAAAAGCATCAAATTTTCCAATCCTGTCAAATCCACATGCTTTGTGCTACTTCAGTAGACAAATGGAAGGGCAGATGGTAAAGACTGAGGGATTCAATACCGCTGATGATGCTACTTATATTGTAAAGCAGAAAATTTTACAGATCTGGGTCGTCTGGTTCTTTTCTAGTTTTGTATTACCATTAGTGCGTGCCAACTTCTATGTTACTGAAAGCCAGCATGGGAAACAAGATATATTTTACTATCAGCATTCAGTCTGGAAAAAGATAGTGAACAGGAACATAGCATGTCTGGAAGATCAGAGATATGAACTATTAAACAAAGCTTTAGTTCTCAAAATTATTTGGAATAGATCATTTGGATTTTCAAAAGTCAGATTTCTTCCGAAATCTACTGGTGTTAGGCCATTGGCAAATCTAAAAGAGTCATCGAGAATTTGTATATCTTCACCTCTGAAGAAACCAGTGTGTAAGACTTTTACTTCTGTAAATGGTGTTCTTCATGATTTGCATGCTGTCTTGAAAGCTATACATATGAAGAGGCCAGAAAGGTTGGGATACTCGGTATTTGATTATAATGATGTCTACAGAAAACTATGCTCTTTCTTCTCAGTTCTGAATCGTGGCTCAGGCATCATGCCTGCGTTATTTGTTGTTGTTGCTGATGTATCTAAAGCTTATGAATCGGTAAATCAAGATAAGTTGCTTTGTGTGATGAAAGATTTCTTCTCAAGTGATAAATATCTTCTGGAAAAGTTTCATCGAGTAGTATGTACAAAAAAATCTTTGAAGGTTAGTGAGCACATTATTTCAGGACATCAAGATATGAGCACTAGACTTACAACATGCATGTCTGATGTTGCTGGTCCTTCAAACTGTGTCATTGTTGATAAGGTACACATGTTGAGATATTTTAAGTTACCTTCTAGAAGTTAACAACATTTTTGAATTCTTTACACTTTTTTAATTTTTTCAAAATTGTAAGTTCATTTTGTAGTAATGTTGTTGCCATTTACTTTCTTCCGTTAATAGAATTACTAGTGTGCAGCCCTTGCAACAAAATTTTTATTCAATATTATTAAATTATCAATAAAATTAGTTAGAATACAGTTTTATTAGAGTTTCAATAATTTTAATCTATCTTAATATTAAACGTAACAATATACTCTTTCTACTTTAATTAGAAGTCCTTTCTGGAATTACACGGTGAATAATATCTGAATTATAGATGTACTCCTGTGATCAACCAAAAAAGTGGGTGTTGTGATAAATAACTACTTTAATTAGAAGTCCTTTCTGGAATTACACGGTGAATAATATCTGAATTATAGATGTACTCCTGTGATCAACCAAAAAAGTGGGTGTTGTGATAAATAACTAAAACATATTTAAAAAATAAAAAAATAAATTAAAAAGGCATACTTATAATTGTAGATTTTAGAAAAAGAAGATAAATAGTTGAAAATAATGTACTTCAGTTTTAACATTCCTCTAATTAATATGATTATACTTGAATGATAAAATAAATAAATAAAAATTAAAAATTATTAAAATAAGTTTGTAGAGATAATTAACTAAAAGATATTTAACAATAAAAAAAAATTAAGAAGGGTGGGACAAAATATGTAAGTACAATGTGATAACAGTGAAATAACTTTTTCATTTTCATTTATTAGGGTTGTGTATATCTTGTAAGAGTTTTTGTGAATAAATTATATTTTAATCAACAATAATAAATTAAAATATTAAGAACTGAACATTTTTTTGTAAGTTATCGTGAACAATTGAACATAATTGAACATATAATATTCTGATTATCAATGATGAATTGTATGTAATTAAATATAATTTGATTATTGTTAATTATGTAGTAGAGAATTGGAACAAGGGTGAAACCAAATTTGGTGCGGTACAATTTAAAAGGGGATTTATAGATTTGGCACTCAATCTCACTTATAACAACTTGTGCAGTTTTTCTGGTTGGTTGTTTTGTTATGTATATGTAACATACAAGATGGTTGTTCCCTCAATGTTTTGCATTCAAGTAGAAACATGGATGTTTTGTTTCATCGCAAATAATTGCTTTGTTTTGTTAGTCAAGCATGAATGCAACATTAAAGAGTTTGCTTCTAATTTTTATGGTGAGTTGCCAGTTACTGATCAGCTGAATACTTGAATATACGTATATGCTCTAGTGAAAGACATTAGACATAGGGAGTACATACTTGACTTTAAGATCATTATGATACCATTTACTGTCACATAGATTATGTGATTATAACTTGTCTACTACTGTACACAATACTGTAATTAATCACTATAATAATTGTTGCAGACCACTTTGAGAAAGAACAAGTCATGATAACAATACAATGAAAAATAAACATAGGTGATTCAATCGCAGAAGAATCACAACCCGAAGGGTTTCCCAACCGCAGAAGGGAAAAAGATTATGGATCGCAACCCATGAAGAGACACAATTTAATATTTCAATAATATCTCAAAATCAAGTCTAAGTCTCTATATAGGGAATAGAAACCCTAATAATAATATCTAATGGACTAAGGCCAGTAAACAATTTGGTTGTATTATAATTAAACTACTTAATTAATTAACTCTTAGCCCCAAATATAAAACTTATAAATAAATACATTATTCATCTCTGCACTAAACAAATATAAACTAATTAATAATATTATTAATATATATTTTTGTTATTGAGATATATGTTATTAATTAGTTTATAGAGAAAATGACCAAAATGCCTATTTTTCACAAGTGTTTGCCCAAAATACTGATTTTGAAAAAAAGTGCCCGAAATACTGACGGGATACGGAGAATCGTCCTCCGTGTTAGCATAATGCGGAGCATCGTCCTCCGTATTACGTAGATACGGAGCTGCGTCTACCGTGTTATGCATGATACGGTGGACGGTGTTCCGTGTTAGGTGGGTGCGCAACACTGTCACGGAACACGGTACAGCGTATCATGCATAACACGGAAGACGCAGTTCCGTATCATGCCCTATTACGGAAGATCGTGTTCTGCAACACACCCCCTTATTACGGTACACGATCTACCGTGTCCCGTCGGTATTTTGGGCAAACAGCATTTATTTTTGATTATTTTGGGCCATCACCCTAGTTTATATATGTTTTGTATAGAGATAAATAATGTATGTAACTAAATGTTTTATATGTGGGGTAAGGAGTTTATTAATTAAGTAATTTATCATTAAAAAAAGCCCAACTGATTACGGGTCTTAGTCCATTAGATATTATTAGGGTTTCTATTCCCTATATAAATGATGTAATCCCCATGTATATAAATGATATAATCCCCATGTATTACTTAGACTTGATTTTGAGATATTATTAAAATATTAAATTGGGTCTCTTCATGGGTTGCGATCCATAATCTTTCTACTTTCCGCGGATGGGAAACGCTTGGGGTAGTGGTTGTTATGCGGTTCATCCACTCAAATTTATTTTTCTTTGTTTTGTTATCATAAATCTTTCTTTCTCAAAGTTGTCCTGCATCAATGACACATTATTATTATTATTTGCTAAATCAATAACACATTATCACACTATTATAAAGCGTAACTGATGTTATGTAGGGTGATAAACATAAGTCTTCATGGTGGTTATAACATCCAATCTGTTCTTTCGGCAGTTCCTTATGTAGTTGGCAGTATATTGTATTTTCAGAAGCAAGTCTTTCACAACTGGGGTGGAAAATCTTAAAGGAAAACTTAAAATATTTTCTTTCTAAATATTGTGTACAATGCTTTTCATCTCCTTAGTATGAATGTCATCATTGTATGTTCCAGTATTTGGCTGAACCAGATGCCAATAAGTTATCACTAGGATGAGCACTTAAATAAAGTGCATGCAATTGAAAAAACAGTCTTATTCCTTAATTTTTTTCACATTTGAAATTTATGGTTTCCCCCTGCGTTGTTAATTTTATCCGTCTTACATTTCATCCTTGATAAAATACAACATGCTATGAAAAACTCTATTGTTTTCTTAAGCTACGCTGTTAATTTTATCTGTCTTTTTTATTATCTTATATGATCCTTGATACTATGCAATATGCTGTGAATACTATATAGGTTTCTTAAGCTAGGGAATTAATATCTGTAAATCTAGTGTAGAAAAGAATTCTGAAGTGTTCATAATTGTTTCATTTTATATTTCAGGAGTGGAGAAAATATACTAAAAAGGAGGAGCTTTTGTCAACTCTAGACGAGCATGTAAAGAAGAATGTATTGCAGATAGATAAAAGGTTCTACTTGCAATCTGTTGGCATTCCTCAAGGAAGTATATTGTCCCCTCTGCTCTGTTCAATATATTATGGGCACATGGAAAACAATATCCTCCATCATATTAGGAAGATTTGTGAATCTAAAAAAGAATTTTTGTCAGAGGAGTGTGAAGCTTCTAATGCTGTCAGCGGGGAGGATGCCTCATCAGGATGCCCTAGGTATATGATACTTAGATATGTTGATGACTTCTTCTTTGTATCAACTTCCCAAACGTTGGCTTTAGGATTTTTTTCGAGGATAAACAGAGGATTTGTTGAATATAATTGTACTATGAACGAGGAAAAATTTGGATTGAACTTTGATGTTGGACATATGTTAAAAGCTCAAAGCAGGTTATATGTAGGTGCTTCATATGTTTGTTGGAGTGGTTTGTTGATCAATTGCTGTACTTTAGAAGTTCAAGCAGACTATACAAGGTAAATTTGCATTTACTTCTATAATGACATTTAATATATGGATTGTATGTTCTTCTCTGTTATTATTATATTTTTGGCTTGGATATTGGTATACGATGGGCGTGTTTCTTCCATAGTACTTCTTCCATTATCAAGTATCTTTCTACAATGTGAGCACATAACATCACACAAAATTAGTTTGACCTCATACTAACAGGGAACTTGATTAGAGGCTTGAAAGAGTAAGGTTTGTCATTGGCTGATGCAGATCGAGATTGGAGGGATGCTGTGTTACTTTTATTTGCCATGCTGTTGCTTTCTTGGTGAACTATTACCACATTTAGCATTTATGCGAGTTTGATAAGTTTAACTGTTGGTAGTTATAGATAGTAATATGATTAGTTGTATAAATTTCCCAACTAAAGGTGAGACTGCAGATTTTGATCTTGAACAGCTTAGGATCCAAGTTTTCTTAGTCACTACGTATGTTCCAATGATCTCCAATATAAAACCATTCATATGTTATATCTGGAAAGTGAACTTGGATCACGGCTTTATTCGTAATGCTCATGGACAGGCAATGTTATATATAAGCTGCATAGTACTAAATTCTTCCTATGACACTCCTGTGTTAATTTGGTAACTTACAAGTCAGGCACTTGGCATAGTGTTTATCCTCCTCGTTCATTCCTTCTCATTGGCCACTAATTTTACAGATATCATCAGACTCATTATGTTCAACAGTAATTGGTCTTTGGGCCGATAAACAACAAAAACTTAACTTTTACACACAAAAAGAAAATGGTAATATTTTTTCCCAGAGCATATTCTCTTTTCCTTATTCTAGGTTAAGCAATTATGTAGCTGATTGGAAAAAGTATGTTCTTTTTTATGAAATATCAACATTTTGCTACTGCTAGAAATTCTACATACTATTAAACTGTACCTAATTGTCTCTATTTGTTTACATCTCCCTACACGTTTCTCATGTTATCAGTGATTAGGTATCTAAACTCCCATTTGAGTTCAACTCTTACTGTGCGCTGGGAGGGCAGGCCAGGTCATAGTTTGAAAGCAAAGTTGTTTGATTTATCTGCGGCCAAAATGTCATCCTATGTATTATGACTCCAATATCAATTCAGCAGCAATTGTCAGATTAAACATATATCAAGCTTTTGTAATTTGTGCAATGAAGTTCCACTGCTATGTCGCCGACATATCTGTCATCTGTAAGTTGGAACCAAGATCATGCATAAAGACCATATGCAGTGCTCTAAGGTATGCATTAGGTTGTTTCTCCGCTTGGTAACTTATTTTACTATTTTATTGTTTTAGTACTTGCCATTTAACTTTTATGTGTCTGCTGTTATTTACTATTTAGGTCCATTGTTAATGTTTCAAAGACATTATAATCAAAGTTTACTTGTCTTCCTCTCTCTCAACAACAGAACTGAAGTGCCATATCCTATTTTTCTGCGATTGCATATCTATTACCTGTTAGCTTTTAGTTAATCTATTTATTCTATTTCTATGTAGATTGCTCATCTGATGCCTATTTATATAATAATTGATAGGTATATGAACGATCTTATTCGGAAAAGAATGAATACCGTGCATCTTGATTGCAACTTGCATCCAGTTCTAGAACTAAAGAGCAGTGAAGTTAAATGGCTTGGATTGACTGCATTTATCAGAGTTCTTAAGCGGAAGGAAATGCGGCATAAAGAGTTGTTATCTTTGTTGAAGAATCAATTGCAGACATCTGATTGGCCAGATTATGTATCGTCTGCAATGAAGTATGCAATTGATGATTCACATTCTTCATTGATTTGGAAAATCAGGTATTAGGTGTTTACAGTTTGTCCAGCAATTAGCATATTCTTCCAAAAGGATTTTAATGCTTTAGCTGTCAGTTTAAGTCTAAATTTATCATTAACAAATTGCGTGTGCAGTCCACGTAGTTGTACTATGCTGATTGCCGTAAGTTTATTTTGTTAGGCAACTTCTTTCCTCACCAATCCCTCACCAACCTTTTCACCTACCCCCCTCCTATAAATACCCCTCTCCCCTTCATTCTAAAATACACCAAAAACATCTTACTCTCTTCTCTCCTTCATAGCTGCTAGATAGTCCGTCTAGTAGGAAACTTACCTTGTGGTAGTTTCAGGCAGGTCAGAATAGGGGGCCCTCGTGCTTCTCTCTTCTTTCGTTTCGGGTGAGTTAGTGTGAGAGTTTGGTCGGGCTGTAGCCATCTGGGTCTACAGCATTAGGATTTCGTCCAGCCATTGCAGCCGCAACAAGGGGAGTCCTCCAGGTTATCCGGTCAAGTATCGAAGGGAAAGTTCTGTCCAGGTTATCCGGTCCAGTACCGAAGGAATAGTTAATCGTTATATTACTATTCAGGTGTACCTCAAGTGTTACTTCGTAAACTTGAGAGAGAATATTGTAACCATTATTATCATTATAGTGGAAACATTCGGAGTTAGTCCCGTGGTTTTTACCTCTTTGACTTGAGGGGGTTTTCCACGTATAAATCTTGGTGTTCATCTGTCAATATCTGTTATTATTATTGACTGTTATAATCTCTGTATTTAATTTACGCAAAGACAGGAAACAAGATTTCCTAACAGATGGTATCAAAGCTGGGGCCCACGTTGTTGGTGTCTAGGAAAGTGTTTTGTGCGTAGTGGTTACTTGATAACGCGCCGTACTAATACGAAAGGCTCCCCAAACATATCCACTTTCCTGACCAACTTGTGTGGTTCTAAGTGAGATTCTCATAGTCTTTGGTAAATTAAAATGGATGATTCTTCTAGTGTAATGGTAAGCCTAACAGCTTCAAATTATCCGATGTGGAAAAGCAGAATAAAGGATCTGCTTTATAGTAAGGACTTGTTTGATCCGGTGGAGCTGAAAGGAGTCAAACCTACAGCAAAGTCTGATGCTGACTGGAAGAAGATGAACATGAAAATTATCAGTCTCATTCGTCGATGGATTGATAATTCGGAGTATCATCATGTCTCTGAAGAAGAAGACGCTTATACGCTTTGGACGACATTAGAGTCTACGTTCCAAGAGAAAAGTTCACAAAATGTAACTTTTCTAGCTCGTCAGCTGGTGAACATGAGGTACCAGGATGGGAACAACATGTCAGAGCATATGAGCGAATTTCAAGGGTTGTTAAATCAACTATCAAATATGAAGATGGAGTTTGAACAGAAATTCCAAGCAATATTTCTTCTCAACACTTTACCATCCAGTTGGGATACGCTAGTGGTGACAGTAACTAATGCTCTACCAACTGAGCAACTAACGTTGCGATCAATTAAGTAGAGTATCCTTAGTGAATCCATGAGAAGAAAGGTACAAGGAGTCAACCATGATTCCCAGGCTCTTGTTACTGAGAACAGGGGCAGAAGCAATTACAGGGAGACAAACCGAGGACGTAGTAAAAGTAGGAATTTTGGTAATTCCGGTGGCAAATCAAATGCCAATGTTGAATGCTACTATTGTAAGAAGAAGGGTCATTACAAAAAGGATTGTAGGGCCTGGCTCAAGCAACAGAACAATGGTCAGCAAGGGAAACATGCCGAGAAGAACACAACAGCTGCTATGACAGAAGATGTTGTGATCCTTTCTTTTGGGGAAGAAGAATGCTTACATGTTGATGATCAGAAGGTCGAATGGGTGATAGATACTGGAGCAACGTATCATGCAACACCCACCCAGGAATTCTTTACGACGTACAAGTCAGGGGACTTTGGTACTGTAAGAATGGGTAACTCAGATCAATCAAAGATCGCAGGCATTGGTGACATCTGTATTGAGACAAACACGGGTTGTTCAATGACTTTGAAAGATGTCAGGCATGTTTCGGACTTACAGCTCAACTTGATTTCCGGCATGGCGCTAGACAAGCAGGGGTACGTAAATACCTTCGGTGGTGGAAGATGGAAACTTACTACGGGTTCATTGGTGGTTGCAAGAGGATCCACTTGTGGTTCTTTGTACAAGACACAAGTGAAGATATGTTCAAATGCTTTGAATACAGTTGAAGATGAAGACTCGGCAAAATTGTGGCACAAGAGGCTCGGCCACATGAGCGAGAAAGGGCTGCAGATTCTAGCAAAGAAATCCCACATTCCATTTGCTAAAGGAACTACATTGCAGCCGTGCGAATATTGTTTATTCGGGAAACAACATAGAGTATCTTTTAGCAGTCCACTGAAGAAAAAGTCGGGGCTGTTAGAAAGAGTTTATTCTGATGTATGTGGTCCGTTTGAGGTGGAGTCCTTAGGCGGAAATAGGTACTTTGTTACCTTCATTGATGAAGCATCTCGGAAGGTGTGGGTTGAACTACTCAAATCCAAAGATCAAGTGTTTGAGTACTTCCAGAAGTTTCATGCCATGGTTGAAAGATCAACAGGGAAACAATTGAAGTGCCTTCGTAGTGACAACGGGGGGGGGGGGGAGTACACTTCAAAAGAGTTTCAAAAGTACCTTACAAAGCATGGTATCCGGCATGAAAGAACAGTTCCTGACACCCCACAACAGAATGGCATTGCGGAAAGAATGAACCGCACCATTGCTGAACGAGTCAGATGCATGTTGAAAATGGCTAAATTGCCGAAGTCAATTTGGGGAGAAGCTGTAAGAACAGCTTGCTACTTGATCAATCGATCTCCATCGGCCCCTCTGAATTTTGAGATTCCAGAGAAGATCTGGTTAGGAAAGGGTGTTTCCTATTCCTACTTGCGGGTGTTTGGATGCAAGGCTTTTGCACACATCCTAAAGGAGCATAGAACAAATCTTGAAGATAAAACAACTCCGTGTATTCTCGTTGGCTACGGGGATCCAGAGTTCGGGTATCGGTTGTGGAATCCTGAATCAAAGAAGATATTCAGGAGCAGAGATGTGGTTTTCCAAGAGTCTCAAAATTATGAGAATTTTGGGAGCACTCAACAACCAAGGAAAGCTAGAAATCCAAATACAGTAGAAGATGAGGGAGATGATGTGGCAGATGATGAGGCTGCTGAGCAGGGGGGGCTACCGCCTCAGCCTGAAGCTGAAGAAACTCAACCACGACGTTCTACGAGAGAACGGAGACCATCAGGAAGATATCTTTCATCCGAGTATATCTTAATTGCTGATGAGGGGGAGCCCGAGACCTTTGAGGAAGTCAAGACTCATAAAGAAAGCAGTTGCTGGCTGAAAGCAATGCAAGAGGAGATGGATTCTTTAAACAAGAATGAAACTTATGAGTTGATTACACTTCCGAGAGGACGGAAGGCTTTGAGGAACAAATGGGTCTTCAAAGTAAAAAGGGATGATGAAAAGCTTGTAAATTATAAAGCACGCTTGGTGGTTAAAGGCTTTGCACAGAAGTAAGGCATTGATTTCGATGAAATCTTTTCTCCGGTTGTAAAGATGACATCAATCCGAACAGTTCTCGGATTAACGGCTAGCATGGATCTTGAGCTTGAGCAGTTAGATGTGAAAACTGCATTCCTTCATGGAGATTTGAAGGAAGAGATTTACATGCACCAGCCAGAAGGATTTGAAGTGAAAGGGAAGGAGCACATGGTTTGTAAACTCAAGAAGAGTTTATACGGGCTTAAGCAAGCGCCAAGAGAGTGGTACAAAAAGTTTGATTCATTTATGAGGAATCATAAGTTCAAGAGAACTGCATCCGATCACTGTTCTTATGTGCAAAGGTTTCCTAACGGTAACTTCATTATCCTACTTCTTTATGTTGATGATATGTTAGTGGTCGGCCAAGATGCTAACATGATCCGCAAGCTGAAAGAAGATTTGTCCAAGTTCTTCGATATGAAAGACTTGGGTCCAGCAAAACAAATCCTAGGGATGAAGATTGTTCGTGACAGAACAACCAGGGAGTTGTGGTTGTCACAACATGGATATATTGAACGAGTATTGAAAAGGTTCAATATGGATGATGCTAAACCTGTTAGCATACCATTGGCGGGACATTTTAAATTGGACAAGAAAATGTGTCCGTCAACAGACAAGGAGAAGGAGGATATGGAGTTCCCTACTCATCCGCAGTGGGGAGTCTTATGTATGCATTGGTTTGTACAAGACCAGATATTGCTCATGCTGTTGGAGTTGTGAGTAAATATCTGTCAAATCCAGGAAGAAAGCACTGGGAAGCAGTTAAATCTCAGATATCTTAAGGGCACTTCCAGGTTATGCTTGAAGTATGGACACAGTGAACCAGTCTTGGAAGGTTTTACAGATGCTGACATGGCAGGACATCCAGATGGGATGAAGTCCACGTCAGGGATGCTTTTAACTTTTGCGGGGGGAGCTGTAGCATGGCAGTCCAAGTTGCAAAAGTGTGTTGCGTTGTCAACAACCGAATCAGAGTATATTGCTGCTTGTGAAGCAGGCAAGGAGCTGGTTTGGTTAAAGCGCTTTCTCCAAGAATTGGGTCTGAAACAGGATAACTTTGAGTTATACTGTGATAGTCAGAGTGCTATTGACTTGAGCAAGAATGCTACTTGTCACAGTCGTACTAAGCATATTAATGTACGTTACCATTGGCTACGGGAACATGTTAAAGATGGGGTGATACAGATATAAAAGATACACACGGATAAGAATCCGGCTAATATGATGACGAAGGTCGTTCCACGGGAAAAGTTGGAGCTGTGCAAGCGAGGCGCAGGTATGGAGTGCAAGTGATTAGTTGTGAGTTTTGAAAGAGGGGGAGATTGTTAGGCAGCTTCTTTCCTCACCAACCCCTCACCAATCCCTCACCAACCTCTTCACCTACCCCCCACCTACTACACCCCCCTCCTATAAATACCCCTCTCCTCTTCATTCTAAAGTACACCAAAAACATCTTACTCTCTTCTCTCCTTCATAGCTGCTAGATAGTCTGTCTAGTAGGAAACTTACCTTGTGGTAGTTTCAGGCAGGTCAGAATAGGGGACCCTCGTGCTTCTCTCTTCTTTCGTTTCGGGTGAGTTAGTGTGATAGTTTGGTCGGGTTGTAGCCATCTGGGTCTACAGCATTAGGAGTTCGTCCAGCCATTGCAGCCGCAACAAGGGGAGTCCTCAAGATTATCCGATCAAGTATCGAAGGGAAAGTTCTGTCCAGGTTATCCGGGCCAGTACCGAAGGAATAGTTAATCGTTATATTACTATTCAGGTGTACCTCAAGTGTTACTTCGTAAACTTGAGAGAGAATATTGTAACCATTATTATCATTATAGTGGAAACATTCGGAGTTGGTCCCGTGATTTTTACCTCTTTGGCTTAAGGGGGTTTTCCACGTATAAATCTTGGTGTTCATCTGTTAATATCTGTTATTATTATTGACTGTTATAATCTCCATATTTAATTTACGCAAAGACAGGAAACGGGAATTCCTAACATATTTGGCAGTTGATGCTTTACAATCTGAAAAACCTTTCAAAGTAAATATTGGCCTGCACATGAGTTTGCCAAAAAGATGAACATTTGATTAAATGTTGTTATGTAGTTAAAAACACTTGTGGTTTTCATCCTTATTATTGGCTAGACTCAATATCTCGTAAAGTTGAGAAATACATTGCTAGTCTCTACTGAACAGTCACCGGATCAGCACACTTTTATGTATGCAATTTTCCTTATAAAGTGTAATTATGTGAAGAGGTAATTGTAAACATTCACATTTATTAAGACACGCCAATAGCATACATGCTTGACCAAATGCCCAAATACAAAGTCAGTTAAAGAATATTCATTCAATTTTTGAGAATGTCTACAACATGAATAACTATTTTTTTAAAAAGATGGCCATTATGATCATTAGAATATTCATTCATTTTATAGTTGGCTATTCGAAATATGTATTCGGTAATAATGTAGTATTCCACTTATATTTTATACTATCAAATATGAATTAGATTGTGGAGATTAAATCTGTTTGTTGGGCTGGGCAATGACACTAGCGTCGGCGTCGGCGACGGACGCAATTGTAGTGGCAATCCCTTGTTGGATAAATGAGTAGCACAGGCACTGGACTACTACAATAGTTATTCTCATCGTTTGATTAATGTGGGTTGATATTTTTGAAGTCTTGTGCTATATAGTCGGTTTAACAAAAAATGGAAACGAAGTTTGGCCAAGGAGATGGCTGGCTGGGCAGCCCAAGGATCCATGAAGCCCAAGAGCTGGCTACATGGCTTATAAGATGTTCGGAAAATATATGATATACCTATGTGGGTTCTGGTCGTCAGGGACAATTTTATCCAACAATCGGTTTCTTGGTTGTTGGATCAACGATCCAACGGCCAAAATTTAAAAAAAAAATTACCCATTCCGCACAAAATTTTCGTGGAACACTATTCATTCGCGCAACACAATTCTCGATCCGCGGAAAATTTCCGCGAAACAGTCTGTTCACAATGGAAAAGAATTCGGCTGTTTATCTGATTTGAAAAGAAAGAAACAGGTGGTGCAGTGTTGCAGGAAAGTTGCCGACAAAACAACCTTACTCTCCACACGGCGGGTGCAACACACTCAATCAATTTAATCAAGAAAAATGCCTGCACGTGTCCTGCACTCCATATTGCTGCGAGTGGAACATTATTTTTCATATATTAATATTTACATATGTGTATACAGACAAAAGGGAAAGACTAAGCATCTGTTTGTTCTTAATATTTTTTATTCATGTACAAGCACGAACTTTGAGAAGCTTCATCAAATTTAACAGAAAACTATATTAGGGAGTTTTAATATTTACCCCTGTTCTTGTCTAAACTGAGTATAGCGTTTCGCGGAAAATTTTCACGGAACGGTATAGCCTTCCGCGAAAAATTTGCGCGGATGAATAGTATTTTGCGGAAAATTTTTGCGAAATGGATGAATTTTTTTTTTTAAATTCTGACCGTTAGATCGTTGATCCAACGGTCACGAAACTAATTGTTGGATAAATGGTCCCTGACAATCGATTGTCAAGGACCAGGACCCTACCTATGTAAGTCATTGTTCTATAAAAAACCAAATTATATAGAGAATCGTACCACATTATCTTTTTTTTAGTTAAAAAAAATAAATTTTAAAAAAAGCAAAAAAAATAAAAAAATAAATTCTGTCCGTTGCCACGTCACCACCGCTATGTCATCATTGATGATGTGGCACTGTCACGTGTCACTACCACGTCAGCAACTACGTCAGCAGCGATTGCGTGACACTGCCATGTCATCATTGCTGACGCAATAATACCACACCATCATTGCCACACCATCAATGATGACGTCACTGCTGATGTGTCACTGTCATGTGTCACTGCCATGTCATCAATGATGGCAATGCGGTGGTTATATGGCCATGTCATCATTTGGTTCTACCACAGAATCAGAAAATTGGTTTTTTTCTATTATATAACAAAAAAATTGGTTTTTTTCTATTATAGAATGAAAAAAATTGGTCTTATTTTTTTATAGAACCAAAAATTAAAACTTAGATTTTACTATATATTCAGAAAATTAGTGGTGTTGTGCAGTTCTCTATATAAAAATTTCTCCCTATAGTGCTACTCGATATGTACATGCATATTCGATGGGAGAGCACAGAAAGTGGTTGGTAATCGTATGTACTTTGTAACTGCTAAAAATCGCTGATAACTGGGCTACTTGGGCTGGTTGGGGCATATGGGATCGCTGACCTTACTGGGGTCCACGGGCCAACATTGAAAGATAAAGATAGGCAATTTATATATGTAATCCATATCCTATTTGTATCTATGTTGAATAGTCATAAGGCAAGTCTTGGAGATAAGGTCGAATCAATTGCAGAATAACAGAAAATATGACAGAGATTGAAGATAAACTAAACTTGGAAGGAAACTGTTAGTTAAATAGATGGGATACGATCCCTTATTTCATGTAATTGATTAGAATTGATGTTCAGTTGATAGGAAGATATATAAATACTCCCAGTCATATCATTGCATAGTGTTGAAGCTTTAAAATTTGTATTAGGGTTTATACATCGAGAGTTTTTATATAATTGTAATTATGTTAGAGAGAGCATTTGCTAAAGGTATTGCACACTTTTGGAATAGTTTGTTACTTTGGTTGATTAATATAAATCATTGTTGCATCTTTGTCTTGTTTTCTTTATATATTCATTATTATATTTCATTTATATATATAAAAAAACCCAATAATAGTTAGACAATTCTGTACTTGTATTCAAACCCCCTTTCTACAAGTACTTCTGGTTTAACATTACATATCCTTAGAGCATCTCCAATGGTAAAACCTGTTAGTTAAATTTATCTATGTGTCACTTACATGGCATCTATGTGGCACATTTTAGATATTAGGTAAAAATTCAATACTCCAACCATTATCCATTAGCAAAAAAATATAGATAACTAAAATTAGGCTAGCTATATTTGTAAAACCTCTAAATCTATTAGGTATAATTTTAGATAATATAATTATACATAATACCATTGGAGTAAACCTAGAACCTCTTAGCTATAATTTTAGATAATTATTAATATATTATATTATAGCTAACAAATATACATAACACCCTTGGAGATGCTCTTAGAAGGATGTATCAAAAGATCCATTTGGATTTACGGATAAGGTTAGTAAGCAGGTTGAATGGGATACAAAATTTCAACATATTATAGTTGACTTGATAGATTTTGATATGAGTCACCAGTTTATATACTGTGAGAATGCTAAAAATATGTGGGATACGATTGAGCTGATAATGAAAGGAACGAGGAAGTTAGAGAAAACCGATTGGTCTTCGTAGAAAGCGTTTTAGTCTCTTCTCGGTGAAAGTATCAGACGTATAACAAGTTGTTGAATGAGCTGAGTATCCAAGAGAACAAGTACCTGCTGAGAGAGACAAACAAAAAGTTCATGCTGACATTGCCATACCATGTAAAGCACAAAGTTTCATCTATCAGGGAAAGACCTGACGTCAACATAATGCTCCTTGAGTTGTACGGAAAGTCAAAGATTCTTGAGATGGAATAAGAATAAGGAAGATAATCTGTGGTGTTGGAACAGTGGACAATAAGAATGTTGAGTTGTCGAAGACATAATCTGTTTTAACTAAGATGCAAAACATCGATTTATGTAGTAAGGCCTCAAATTTTGTTTAACTTATTTCTTTATATCGGTTAACAGCAATGGAAGGGAAAAAATGATGAGTTTATAAGAATGCAAAATTGATTTCGGTATCTTATAAATCCCAAAATTGTATATAAATGTAACTAACTATACAATATTTTTAGGTTTTGGCTTCGATTGACCCAGTACGGTCGCACGCCCCAAGTTTGAGAAACCTCAAAGTAAAATGGATATGTTCTTTGATGCTGAGATGGATAATGGTGGTCTGCCTGGTGATGAAAGTGCTTACTATTCAGTAAGGCCTCAAATTTTAATAAAGGTTTTTCCTTTATATCGGTTAACAACAATAAGAGGGAAGAAATGTTAAGTTTAGTATCTTATGGATACCCAAAATTTTAAATAAATGTAACTAACTATACAATATTTTTTGGCCCTGATTTTGATAAATTCAGTGCGGTCGCATGCCCTGCATTGGGTCTAGGCCACCATGGCCAAAAGGAACCTAAAGTCAAGGTTGAGAAACCTCAAAACAAAATGGATATGTTCTTTGAATCTGAGATGGATAATGGTGATCTGTCTGGTGGTGATGAAAGTGACTACTATTCATTGAAAGAGTAAAGTCTTACATTTTGAGAGCAAAATAAATAGAGCTTCTTGATAATGTTATATTGTAATCTTCAAAGCCAGCTTTCTTTGTTTTGATTGATTCAAACATTATAGTGCTGTTGATGTGTATTTTTATGAGTTTCGCTCATAGGGAAGGGGGATGATATCAATAAAAATTTTAAATTTTTTATCTCTCACAATCTAGAAGTGTGGAATAATTTGTGGGTGTGTGGTTATCTAGTAATTAATCTAAGAAACAATTAGAAACTATATAATAAGTATGAGAGAAAACAATCCAAGAATTAGGGTTCTTCAATTTGCTATCATGAATGTCTAATTTATGTCTCTTATTTTGCTAAAAACAATCATTCTAATGTTTATAAAATCCTCTCCCAAGATAAATTATAGTGCCTACAATTATCCCTTGAATGCCACTCTCATGGCCATACAAAGTACAACTATAGACTATTACGAACCGATGATTATTAGTTTCACAATTCGTATATCAATCTCCTGATCTAATACTTAAATTGTGTCTAGCATATCATGTACTAGAATTTACAACTCCTCTCCCGATTCGTTATAATTCCTAGAGATTCAGTTAAAAGTTCGCGACTCTTATAATTACATACAACGCTCAATGACAGATTAACAAACCAAGAGAAATCACAATATAATCAAACAAACGTAAGAAGCCAACGAATACTACCCAACTCTTGGATGAAGGGATTAGCTACTCATGATAAGATAAAACAAATATGAATATAAAATGCAAGCCATGAGTTTAAGAATTGAAGTACGAAGAATACAACATGAAAAGTTCCTTTGAAATCTGGATGAATTCCTCATTCCTTCCAATCTTGCTCTTAAGTTCCTTTGAAGTCTGGATGAATTCCTCACTCCTTCCAATCTGGATGAATCTCCTTTTCTCTCAAAAGTGTTTCACTCTCTCTCTCTCTCTCTCTCTCTCTCTCTCTCTCTCTCTCTCTCTCTCTCTCTCTCTCTCTCTCTCGTCATCCAATACAATAAATGTTAGTGTAGGTGCCGTAGAGGCAATACATTGTTTCTTTTAATAAGCCTTTATGTCATTTGATCATTCAATAAACGTATTTATTATGACTTTAATTATTGCGATATATTTGTTAGCATAATAAATGTCCTTAGAATCATGATACACATTGTATAGTTTAAGTACATGACTTGAACTTGATATTATATAATATATCATATTCTTATAGGTCCCTAGTCGAGTATTATTATATAGGACAATAATAATACATAGATAGACTAGTATGTTGTTTGACAGATAACCACATCTCATTGGTTTTGAGTATGGAGATACTAAAGTCAATACATAGGTACATGTAGGAGTACATGGTACTGGACAGACCCACAGTGAGATTTTTCATGTTTAATAAAGTCATAAGAAAGACTCACAGTGATAATGGTGTAATGATCCTTTGACTTGAGATCGTTATATTTCTATACGAGGATTAATATACTTTGACTACATTAAAAGTTACCTTTGATCGGGTGATGATAAAAGTGGACATCGGGTATATCATGAGTCATATGAGAAATATGAATGATAGATAAAGGATTTAACCCTCCTATGATTAAGTGAGACTATAAAATGCATGGTCGTGCTCAAATAATGATTTGTTTTTAATAGTCTACTCATGGATCAAGTAAACCCGGATTAAATGTTGAAGAGGATGATTAAATACATGCCTCGAGTTTAATCTATAATAGGTTAAAAGGATTATATTACACGGAAACATTAATCACGAAAGGTTTTATTGAATCACGATTTAATTATTGTTTAATTGGGTAGCAATGATGTATTACTAGATACCGCTCATTGTTTATAATTTTATTGGAGAATAAAGTTATTGCCAATTAAATAATAGCCTATAGAGTCACACACATTGAGCACTTAAAGGAATAGTTAATTTAAATTATGGATTTAAATTAATGGATGATTATCTGAATTTTATTATATTAATTAAGTGAGACTTAATTAATTGAGATAATATAAATTCGAATTAGAGGAGTATTTCTGCCCATAATAATTAAGTATGACTTAGTTATTAATTAAATAATAGAAATTCGTTTTATTATTTAATCCTATATCTACAAGGATTGGGTTTTTGTTGTTATGGGCCTATTAATCAGTCATTATAAATAGATAATGATAGGTTAAGAGGCCATTACGTTTTTGAGAAAAACCTAGAGGAGGTAGCAGCGAAAGAGGCAGAAACATATAACTCGAATCATCAAGAGGGAGGCTAGTACGTCCATTCCGCAGTCAAGTTCGTGAGACGTTCTTGAAGGTGCTCGTGTGGATACCATAGAGGTGTTCTCCGAGAGGTAGACATAAATCGTGAAAGCTAGGATCTCCGTTGAGTTCGTGAAAGTCAAGATCTTAATAGGTATGATTCGTTATCTCCATAATCTTCCCAGAATTATACATGGATCTTGTGTTTGGGTTTCGAAATTTTGTTTTATTTACGTATATCCGCTACGTTTTATGCCTCGGAACCCAACAATAAAAACCCTAATAATCTCTTATATCTATCTCTCTCTCTCTCTCATCATCCAATACAATAAAAACCCTAATAATCTCATATATCTATATGAATGGCCAATTTTAAGTGTTTTAAAAGATGTAGAAAAGTGTTACAAGACCAGTTAAAAAAGCCTTAAGACTCTAATTTTTGTCAGAGCTCAAGGCCTTGAGATTCAGGGTAAAGGCCTTGAGTTTCGAAGTAAAGGCCCTGAGACTCAGAGTAAAATCCTTGAGTTTGCTTCTATCCAGCTAAAAGCCTTGATTTGTTTAATGACCTTGAGTTCTTTACTGAAAATTTCTAAACATCTTCTTGTCTCTTCATCAAAATTTTCCTTCTTTGTTGCTTCTCTTCCAACGATCATTCCTATCTTCTAATCCCTAGAATCACCAAGAAAAATATAGATTAGCACCATTCAAGTAAACAACCACTACTACTATTAATCAAGGACAATTTCATTACAAAATAAATATAAATGAGGTTTTATTTGATATAAAACTTGTATATATCTAGCATGTATCAAGTGCTTTTGATTACTCATTATATACTTAGAGTAATGTTTGAATCCCGTAGCAACAATAAATATTTTGATCATTGGGTCTTAGCAACTCTTGGTATTTATATATACAAACTATATTTACACACGGAACCTGTTTTTATGATTGTTTACTTTCGATAATTGTTTAACGTTTGTCTTCCGTGTTTAAAATTTTAAAATGGTATAAAATTGTATTCACGCCCCTCTACAACTCGTTTTGGATCTAACAGATTGTTATTTCACAACTGAATAGATAATATTACATACATGTATTTGTAAAACTGGCATAAAGAACTTAAAATTGTAAAATTAATTTCTAAAGTTATGTGAAAAAATAAACATGGTATATATTTTATTGTAACAAAAATATAATATTTTTCTTGTAAAAAAATGAAGATCACATAACTTATAGAATTATGTCTTACAAAAAATAAACAACAAATTAAAAATAAATTTAACATAATTCACAAAATCTCCTATATCTAATTAAACTTATATATAGATAATAAAATCTTCCCAAAAGAAAATTTAAAAAAATTCCTTTGGTTATCTAACAAAAATAGGTAAAAATAAGAGTATTACATATGTATAATAATAGGACTAAAGAATAAAAATTTTGGAATAGTTTGAGATATTGGATACTAGAAAGTACAATATATATATATATCTGAACATATCAAGATATACGAACATATCAACATATACGAACTTACATAACATCTTTGGATCCCTTGAAATTCTGCATCGAGGGCGACTTGTTGAGACATACATGTCTTAAGATGATGATAACAAATACCACAAGGTAGGACATGAATCAGGGAAACGAAGCTGACAAATAAATTAGGAAGCTAACTGGAATGCAGATCAACTAAACCTACATCTTGTGAATGGAACTCTGCAAACAGTTAGAAAATATTTCTACAACAAGTCATGAGATGTTATAATCAAGTATCTGTAATCAAAAGAGATTTTGCTATACCCATGCAAGTAAATTCGAGAAGTCAAGAAAATAAAGAGTTCGAGAAGTCAAGCCACTGTAATGTCTCCATTCGAGATATCATAAACATGGTAGATTCGAGAACTCTACAAAAAGGGTTATTCGAGAAATCAGGCTACTAAGAAGTTTATATTCGAGAAGTCTATAAGATAGCCTGTTCGAGAAATCATTCGAGAACTCGATAAAAGGTCTATTCGAGAAGTCCTCATTCGAGAAGTCAAGACGTATCAATTCAAAAACTCAGCCTGAATATTTTAAAGTTCTCGAATGGAACAAATCGAATGAAGAACAGATCCAGAATTACTTTACAACCGTGACTTATAGTCAGTGATTAATTACACAAAGGATGTTACGAGTAGTGAGTCAAATTGTAGATATTTGAGGGCTCAAACTCTTCCAAGTAAAAGGTGAAATCAATCACTGTTTATCCGACTTCAAGGGCAAGAATAAGAGTGGAAGTAATCTTCAACATGATTACATTACTACTGAAGAATTCAAAGGATAACTTGATGAGTGCATAAGGACCAACTGATTTGTCTGGGAAGTTCAAACAGAGCTCAATAAGCAGAAAAGCTTATTGACTTACTAAAAGGTTATCTTTTGCTAAAGCAACTTTTCAGGGAAAAAGATTAAAATCAGAAAGATCTTTTGCATAAAGTATCATGTGGGCTTGGGAGCTAAGTCAATTCAAGAACTTAGTAACTTATGAAGAAAGCAACATACACGGACTTGAAGCATGCTGGAATTATCTAAATCAAGAAGAGAAGACCCTCAAGACATTTCCAGAAATGGCTATCTCTTCAAGCATGTGTGTGTGACAAGTTATACCAAAAATATATTTTTACATCTTACGTATTCTTCTTGTCTTCATACCGTTTAAATAAGATGTATGAGCAGCATAGTCTAAGTAAGAAGAAAACACCGAGCATAACGAAGAGTGCATTAGGTTTTCTTGTAAACACTAAGACATTGTAACCCGCAACTGTGTATTTCTACACAAAGTATTTTCTTCAATACAACCCTCTGGTGGATCAGATAAATCCACCTGAAATTTTTATACATTGTGTTGCATGTGTTTTAGTTATCTTGTTTACTATCTGTTCTTATACAAACTGTCTAAGACCTCACTAATTCGATAAGAATTTTAGTCAATATTGTATTCAACCTCGCTTCTACAATCTAATGGCGTATAACTGGGAAATAACACGACTGCACTCTATGCTGTGCTAGGATCATCCATGATTATGATTTTTATTTATCAAATATTTATTTTCATGAAGAGGTGTCTAAAGATCCGTAAACCCCCCATAAATATTTTCGTTTAAAATAATTCAAAATGATTTTGACTAATTCTACTATATTTCTGTAATTCACGCGAGATTCAATGAAATTATACAAAATCTATAATTTTTATATATAAATATATTCTTCTCGATATTGTAAATAATTGATGTTTTTAAAATTACGGATATTTAAGATAATTTAGTAAAAATGATTTAATAGTTGTTTATTTTTTGTTGAAACTTCGGTAACCATCGTCTTTGGATCAGAGATATCAAATCATGTTTGAGTTTAGAATGAGTAAAAGTATAAAGGGTGATGGCCCAAAATATTCATATGGGAGCCATGCTGGCCCTTTTTACTGACTGAAAACGCTACACCGTCTACCGTGATATGAGGGGTGTTGCGGAACACCGTGTTCCGTATCATGGGGTGTTGCGGAACACCGTGTTCCGTATCATGAGGTGTTGCGGAACACCATGTTCCGTATCATGCACGGATACGGAACACCGTGTTCCGTATCATGCATAACACGGAAGATGGTGTTCCGTATCATGCATAATACGGAACACGGTGTTCCGTATTATGCTAACACGGAGGACGATTCTCCGTATCCCGTCGGTATTTCGGGCCATTTTTTTCAAAATCAGTATTTTGGGCAAAAACTTGTGAAAAATAGGCATTTTGGTAATTCTCTCAAGTATAAAACACATATTTCATGTTTGATTCAATTTTTTTTAATACTTTAGAGGGGAGAGATGAGTATAAAAAGGGATATAAGGTATCAATTTTAATGTCATTTTTTTCATTACATCCAATAAACACTATAAATGTTTTTTCTTAAAATTTTCTTTATTAAACTTTACAATAATTATTAGTACTAGCCTAAAACCCGTACGATGCACGGTTTTTTTTAATATTATATAAAAAAAATTCATTAATCTCAATTAATTTTTTAAAAACATGAATTTTGGAGGCTTACATTTTTATATGAGATTTGATAATAATTATATAAATGTTATCCATGATATTTCTAGAAAAGGAGGGATTTTAGTTAGAAAATATAGAAAAGATGATATGTTTTAGTTAAAAAGAGCAATCCATTAATTATTAGTAATTATAAAATTATTACTTCATTTTATTAAATATAATGCCCGTAATATGATTAGAAAAATAAAGAATTTAGTTTAAAAAAATTAAAAAGGTAATATGTTCTAGGTGAAAAAGGTAATTGATTAGTTTATAGTAATTATAATTTAATTACGTTATTTTACTAAATATAATTGCTCGTAATGTTTTTAGAAAAAGAGAAATTAATATTGTCCATGATATTTCTAATATTTCTATTAAAATAGGGATTTTAGTTAGAAAATATAGAAAAGATGCGACGTTTTAGCTGAAAAGGGTAATCGATTAATTAATAATATTATAATATTATTAGTTTATTTTAATAAATAGAACCGCCCGTGATATAATTGGAAAAGGAGATATTTTAGTTAGAGAAAATAGAAAGATAACGTGATGATGACATGAGATTTATGTGAAAAAGGTAAATGATTAATTTATAGTAATTATAATTTAATTATGTTATTTTACTAAATAAAATTGTTCATAGTTTTTAGAAAATGAGAAATTAATGTTCCCCGTTATATTTCTAGAAAAAAGGGGATTTAATTAGAAAGAATAGAAAAGATGATATATTTTAGCTAAAAAGGTAATCGGTTAATTATTAGTATTATAATATTATTATTTTATTTTTATTAAATAAAAACGTCCGTGATATAATTGGAAAAAGAGAGATTTTAGTAAGAGAAAAGAAAAAAAGGTAACGTGTTTTGGCTGAAAAAGGTAACCGTTCATGATATAATTGGAAAAAGAGAGATTTTAGTTAGAGAAAAGAGAAAAGGTAACATGTTTTGACCGAAAAAGTTAATTGATCAGTTAATAGTAATAATAATATAATTATGTTATTTTATTAAATAAAATTGCTCGTAGTGTTTTTAAAAAGGAGAAATTTTATTTAGATGAAATGTAAAAGATATTCTATTTTACCTGAAAAAGAAAATTATTTAGTTATGAAAAAATAGAAGTAATAATATGTTTAACCTGAAAAATGAAATTAATTAATAAAGGAGAAATTTTAGTTAGATAAAATATAAAAGATATTGTATTTTACCTGAAAAAGGAAATTATTTAGTTCTTGAAAAATAGAAAAAGATAATATGTGTAACCTGAGAAGGGAAATTGATTAGTTAGTAGATCTGTAATTGAGTAAGGGTAAATAAGTAAAATAAACAGGTACTGTACCGACCAATCAACCAACCAAACTTTTAATGTTTCAGCTTTTATATAAGAGTATAGATTTGTTCGATACAAACTTGATACAGGCAAAAATCAAAACCAAAATCTTAAGGACTATTGATTAATAAGAGCAACTCCAACCATACATGTTCCTTACCTATAATGTGCCTAGGTGGACAAATATAGGGATTTTAGTTTAAAAATAAAGCTCCAACCCTACCCCTCATCCCCTTTATTTTTTAGGGGAGAAAAAATATAACCCCTTATTTGAGGGATCAAAATTAGATCCCCTATATCCTCCACCTCATCTATCCTCTACCTCATTGGTTAATTTATAAGAATGTTCAAAATTTAAATTTCAAAAAACTACACTAAAAATTACTTTAAAAATATAGGGTATGAATATAGGGTATATGATTGGAGTGAAACATAATTTTCATTACCTATATTTTTAATAATCCCTATTTTAGGGGTTAAGGAAAGGGAAGAGCATTGGAGTTGCTCTAACTTCAATAATTGAGTTATCCTCAACCTATAAACAAACACAACAAATGTTAAATATTATTTTTACAAACAAATATTATAGTAATAAAAAAAATATTTTTAAATTTTTATATAATATAATAAATTAATTTAATTAATAACTTAGTAAAGGTCTTCAAGTACTACACAAGACAAATAATATCATAAATCAACTTTCAACCCCATATAATCTAAACTTAATTCTTAATTTCAAGCTCATTCAAATTCGTGAACCAAACGGATTAAAATCTGGATAAAGTCTTTGTCAAATATCATTAATTGATTTTCTCTCTTTATATATTATCTATAATAAATACTTTTTAGTATACATTAATTTATAACAGGTGCGATACATAGATAAATTTTAATATCTTTTTATTTTATTATTTATTTTATATTATTTATATAATTAGTAGAAAAATAAATTGCAATAGATAATAAAATAGAACTATACATGTTTAATAGTATTCAAAATGATAATGCGTTGCTTGTATCTTGGATATAAATTTTTATCTGCAATATATTGTTAACATGAATTGAACGTTAAATTTATGGGAGTAGTTTATAATATAATATAAATGTTTAATAATTAAATGTTAGAAAGTGATGATATAAAATTTTAATTATAGTATGTTAGTGATCAGAAATGAATCTTAAACTTCTGAAACTAATTTATAAGATAATATAAATGTATAATAATAATAATAATGGTATATTATTGACGCGATTCGAATTTATGAAAAAGAATAATATTTTAATATTATATCTAATAGTTATTTATTTATTTATTTTAAAATATAATGGATATTATTTAATGTACCAAATATTTAGGTTAAAATTATATCCTATTATATAATACTAGCTTGTAACCCGTGCGATGCAAGTAAGATTTTAAATATTTTTATTTTAATATTTAATTTTTTTATCTTATTATTCATAATTTGGATATTTTCTTTTTAATTAATAAAAAAATAAATTATAGAAGATAATTGTTGGTCCCGGAGTATTGCAGAAAGGGGGGGCCGGTTGAATGCAATACTGATAAATTCAAATCTTTACTTCAACAACAATAATAAAGATTCTAATATATCAGTATACGAAATGCAAACACAAGTGATAGCTCAAGATATTCGCACAAAATAAATATTTTATTTATTTTGCGAAGAGTGTTGCTACAACCTTGAGAAAAAATGTTTTCTCAAGCTTCGGTTTCTTGTGTGTCTATAGAGTGTTATAGAAAGAATGAGAGATGATTTTCTATGTAGAATTATTTGCTCTAACATCTCTGTCACATGGGTTGTGGAGCTGCTGTCATTTTCAAGTGGCAGCTCCTTAAAATTTGTACACCCATGTGACTTTTCTAAATTACTATACAAACAGAGTTATCATTATATGTAAAGCAACCTAGATACTTTCTTTTTCAAGCTAACACAATTCTAGTAGATTTGTCATACTCTTGAATTGTCGAGCCTTGTCTTGTGATCTCTCAAGCTTCTGTCGTAGTCTTGCAGGTCTGCTACAATCTTTGATGAGTTGCAGCAAATCTGTTTCTTGAACATCTAAACTGTCACGGGTTTGATTGAGATAAATCCCCATTTCAAATAATTCAGTGAGACAATAGCTTTAGACGCCAAGTCTGCTGTCAAGAAAATGTTCTTTGGTTGACAGTATGAATCCCCGCCAATGTTGCTATCGGAATTCCAGACTTGCTGTCAAGCTGTGATAACGTTGCTGTCTCATGCTACCACTAATGTTACTGTTAGATAGGATCTGCTATCATAACTTGCAACATGATGCCTTCTTGTAATCTTACTGTCAATGTTGTGACAATGACATTTATTCTTGCCGTCGTCCTGATGTATAACTTGAGGTTTGAACAAACGTATGAACTTCTTCCAAGAGATATAATTATTTCATGACAGTAATTTATTTGATTAAAAGAACACACTCTGGCTGTGACAGTATATTCTACTTAGTGAAAAGCTAAACATAATGAAATCTAGTTAAGTTATCTCTAAGCTATCTCTCATAAATCCCAACAATCTCCCCCAATTTGTTTTTATGGACAATAACAACAAATTTACAACTGAAGCATGCTGACAACTTAACTAACATAGATCAGAATAGCTAAACTACCATTTTTGATAAACATTAAAGAATCCAGAATATAGTAACTGATGTTCTAGCTGCAAATCAACTACTCCTCCAGGCTAAGCAAATAAGAAATTGTACTTAACTTGATTTTGAGCAGTCTTCAAATGTCTAGATTCTTCCCTCTCTTTTGAGAGCTTCTTGCAATGTCTTCTTGAGATTTTCTACTAAGACTTGTTCTTCAGGAGATCTAGCATTATCTTCAATTTCATCAATGTACCTCTGAATGTTTGGGGAGACTGTCTTTGATGCATCCTGAAATTCTAACCAAAGAACTTTATTTTTGACATAGGTTCTGAATTTTAGAATGCCTTCATCAACTTTGAATCTTCTACCTGGAAATGGATTCAGAGTTACTCTCCTTTTTCCATCTAGTTTTGGATCTTCATCTCTTCTTTGATCAATGATCACCTCTAGTTCCCAAGCACATAACATTTCTTGCTTGTGAAGTGATCCAACAACTTTCCAATACAGACTCTTGAAGATACTAGTCCTCAGTTTATAAAAGCTATAGACATAGATTTTTTCTTTCCCATTTATGATTCTGAGAGGATTGTCCAGTACACAGGGCTGATAGTTTGGTTCTTCACTGTTCATCTTGTTCACTTTCTTGCAGTTTTCTTGCAATTGAGCTTCCAAATCTTCAGTAGTCTGTTTATTGGGCTTGGGTGGTTCACTAGCAGTTTTGAATTCTTCTCTAGCCACTCTGAATGCTTCTGCTGCTTCATAAGCATACATTTCTGCAGGTGTATATGGCTTAAGAATTTCATCCCAATCATACTCAGAAATATGTTTTTCTTCATCTGAACTTATACCAAGATCAACACCATCATGTGCTCTCCAATCACCATACTTCTCATAGAATTTGCATACCTTTCAGCACAGTATTCCTGGATGTGTTCCATGGCTTTCTTAGAGATGTTGTCATAACTTTCCATAAGCTCCACCATTCTTTCCAACACAAAGAAGTCAACTATGCGCCTTACTTTTTCTGAAGTCATTTGTAGGTTGTATCTGTCTATCACTGTTGATCCTTTTACCATTGTGAAGTCCTTTTCTACTTCCATGAGTCTAACTTTCTCTTTCCAAAGGATGTATTTGGTTGCATTCTCCTTGGAGTCATCCAGTTCTAGTTCCACAGATGTGATGTCTCTTGTAGCATATTCCTTTACACATTCAAAGCTATTCATTTTCCTTTGGCCAATGGGTCTCCTTCCTATACCTGTAACCTTTTTCATTCCTGAATAGATTGTTTTACCTCTCCTTGGAGTTGCAACCCAGGCCCTTGCCTTTTCTTTCTGCTAGATTTGGGTGCCTTAGCATCCTTATCTTTGATAGCATCTTCATTCAAGCTCTTGACAATGTCTTCTTCAACTGTGTCCTCCATGACAGTATCTTTCGTGACAGTATCTTTTTTGACAGCACCTTCAGTATTGTCGACAGCTTCTTTGTTGACAGCATCCTTTTTAGCATTAAAGTAGTCAACTGCAAACCAAAAAATATTTGCTTCCAAGGCTTCAAGAATTTCTAACTCTACTTCATCAGTAACATCATTTTTCTTTTCAGTACTAGGATCTTCTTTTTCTTCCTCTGTTGCATCCTTCTGAGTTTGTGTTTCTACATTCCCAAAGGCTTCTTTCTCAGAGCTTCTGTTTTCCCCAGATCCACCACTTCCTTCAATATCACCTTCATCATCATCCAACGTATCATCATAGGTGCAGCTTCCTCCTTTTTCACCTCTTTTGGCATTGGCTTCAGCAATCAATTCCTTTATTTGAGAGCTAAGACTCTCATCTCTTTTTGCCAATAATTTATGAATTTCTTCGACAACCTTGACCTTTTCAATGTTGATACTGGATTTGAGAATTCTTTTCAGTACTATCATGATTGATTCAGTGCTCAATCTTGATTCTGTATCTAAGGGTAGAAAGCCAATTCTCCTTGCTCCTGATTTTGTAATCATTCTGTAGCAAACACCATGTGGATTATCAATCACTTCTAGAAGTTTGTCTTCAATAATCCTCTTGATCTGTGCCAATAGACTTTTATCAAAAGTTGTTGAGTTGACCTTTACTTTTGTTGCTAGGACTTGTAGTACTCTTGCTTGCAAACTTTGCAGTAGTTGCATTGTGATGAATAGGGTGAATCCAGTCTTCATATATGCTTCAACTGCCCATCTTTTCTCTAGATTAACTTTCACAGAAATACTTATTATTTTGTCCTTCAGTATTGGTGCCAGCTTATTAAACACTCCCCCTGCTTCCGTGATTGAGTTATCCACCAACATACTGAATTCTTCATCATTGTTGTTCAAAGTACTCTCCATGTAACTAACCATCATTGATCCTGCTTCATCTGGGGTATACTCACTTCCATCAGACCAAGTAATTCCAGTTGTCAGATTTACATACTCGGGCATTTTATCTTTGCCTTTACCCAATTTATTTTGCTCTTCCTGTTCTCTCCATAGTTTTTGCAGTGGAGTTTCTATGATTTCAGGAGTTGGCTCATTAATTTTTAGAGGAGGCAGTATTGGTCTTTCAGACTTTTGAGTTCCTCGTAATTGCTCCATTACTTCTTTGGTTACCAATACTGGCTCACCATCCATTTCATGTTCAATTAAGTCACCATCTCCACTAGCCTTCAGTTCTTCACCAAAATTCCTTTCTTCTTCAATGTGATCCCCCTCAGATTCACTTTCCTCTTGCTCCCCCTTTCTTCTATACTCCCCCTTGCTTGAAGCTCCACCTTGTTTCTCCTTGTCTGTTGGCTCTGTGATATTCTGATCTATCACTTTCTCCCCCTTAGTTAAGTTGACAACACCAAGAAGAGTAGAAAATGACAGAAAAGTTGCTTGAATCTCAGCAAAGCCAACAGTTACTATAGTGGACAGATTCTCAATTTTAGCTTTCACAGATGCACGTCAGCCCTCAAGGGATTTCAATCTTGAATCAGCTTGTTTAGAAGGACCACCAGATCTTAACCTTTTTGGAGGTAAAGGAAGAAACTAGGGCAAGGAGGCTGTGGGGGTTCTCACACTCTTAGTGTTTTTCTGAGTGATCTCATCACTCCTCACAGATGAACTCTCAAGGCCTAGAGCCTTATGTTGTGGGGCTCCCTCAAGTTCACTCTGGACATGCTCAAGTCCCTCACCTTTTGCCAGCTCATTTGGTTGCCTCTCATTTTCATGCTCACCTCTCTTTTCTTTTATCTCTCTTTTCTTTTTCTCTCCCTCACTCATCCTAGATGCATGGGTATGAGCAGTACTAACATGCATTGTTAAAGAAGGTTTAGATTTTACCTTAAACATAGAAGAGAGTGGCAATTGATCCTCATATGAAACATCTTCAACAAGTACTGCATCCTGATCAAGCTGTGTGGAGGTGACAGCATCTTTATCCAAAATGTTACTGTCAACAGGTGGTGTGACAACAACTTTGGTTGTGTCTTTGACAGCAGCTGAGGTTGTGACAGCAACTTTCCTTGGGTCAGTTGCTTCATGGAGTTCAAACAAGATGTTGGCTGTTTTAATATCTAGTAGAGATCCATCTTGTTTTAGCTCAGTGTTTGAGGGAGTGGTGTCCATTACACTTTGAGCAATGGGTTCTTATGGACCACTAGATGGGGGCTCATCCAAGATAGGAGATGGATGATCAAAACCTGAAGGGTTGTCCCCCTCTCTAGGTTGTGGAGAAGAAACAATTGATGTTTTAGGGAATAAAGAAGGTGAAGGTATAGAAGAGAATGTTGGCTGTTCCACAGAGGTAACTTGTGGAACATCAATAGTAGAAGTTTAATCCTCACTGTACCCTAACTCCATGTGTGTATCTGCTAGTGGGGGCTCCTCATGAGTGAGTTCATGAGTTTATGCAGACTATGTACAGGGTGCCTTGGGAGACAGGCCAATTTCAATAGATGCCTCTTGTTGAGAAGGGACATCTAGGGATGTGTTTGTTTCCCTTTTATCCTCCACATCCTTTTGTGAGATTGTGGGGTGGCTGAAAGTGGCTTTGGTCCTCTTAGCTCTCTTCTTCTTAGGCTCAAGAGGAACCACTGTGGGTTCACTTCGACTAAAATCCTTATTTGCTGCTATTATTACAGTTTCTCCCTCATCACTCTTAGAACTACCTTCATCACCAGTTTCCAAGGGTCTTTTCTTGGATTCTTGTAAAGCTAATTTCATGGCTTTTGGTAGTCTAGATGGTCATGAATTGGGTCTAATTCATCCTCATTCTGGAGAGAGAAAGTAACATACCTAGAGGGCAATGGAAAATCAAGGTTGGGCACTTGATCAACCATGTGTTGTGTGAAACAGAGTGGAATATGTGCATTTAAATCGTGTGAATTGAGAGTAGTGTGTGTGTTTCTTTTCAAAACATTGCACTCCATTGTGAGGGAGGCATTATCATCAATTTCACATAAAGAATTTATACACAACATGAGAAAGCAAGGATATACATGTACCTTTTTACTTTGGGCAGATTTGAGTTGTCCCATAAGCAGCTTTCCAAGATCCACTTTGTACCCATGGACAAGAGAATGATTGAGTTTCTTGATGTATGTGGGAATACCATTCCTACCAGAGGTCTTTGTCGAGAAGACCTTCACCATGGCATCAAAAATCATGCTCCATTCCTTTATTAATTATTTTCTGTCCATTTCTCCAGTTGGGTACCAGCTTGAAGTTCCTTCTTCAGTGATAGGGCCAGAATATCCAATTTTCAAGAAGAACTTATTTAGGGTTTCATCATCTGCAAGCTCCTGGTATGATTCATTTACTTGAGGTCCAGTTCCCAGGGCTTCATTGATACCTTTGATAGAGTGGATGTAGGTAGTGTTGTTGATTTTGAAGTGAATAGACACTACCTGCATTTCTTTGAACAAATGCAGTTTTCCAAAATTGTTCAAGTCTGCTTAGGTCCAATAATGAAGCTGAGGTAATAGCATGACCTAGATAGGACTTGTTCATGAAGGATACAAGTCCCTTGAAACCATCACCAGCATCTCCAGCAGAGAGAATGCCAGCAAAGTTTGTTTGAGCAGAAGATTGTTTGGGTGCCATTTGCGTTTTGGGTTTAGAGAGAGAGAAAGAGAGGTTTAAGCTTTTGAGAAAAAAAAAGGTTTTGGAGAGAGTAAAGTGTTTGTGTGATTGACAGTTGCTTATATGAGAATGGCAAACGTTTCTACTGAAAAAGGGGAAAGTAACTTTGTGTCTTAACCCACTAAACAGTCACGTGGTGTCGTGGGTAGTTACTTTTTAGTGGTTGTAAATCGTGGAGGTAAATATCCCAATTGTAACGGTCCACTAACTTTGAAAGTAACCTATGTGCTAGAACAAATTCGTCAGTAACTTTGAGGGGGTGACAACAATTTTCGCTTGACAGTAACATATGCGCGAGAACGTGCTGTCACCATTAAGCATTTTAACGACAACATCTTTTAAATACTCATGAAAGAAAATTTTCCATGCTGTCAAGAAACTTGCTGTCAAGACATATCGCGACATCAACTTTTCTTAATGACAGCAGCTTGTGCGGGAATTCTTTTTGTCATGAATTTTTAAATCAATTTTGCCCATTGCTTAAAATAAATTACCAATTAGCATTTAGTCAATTAAGGCACATATTCGTTAAAGGCACAGACATTTCATTAACCACCAGATAACCAGGCAATGGAATATAACAGAGAAAGTATGAACAGTAAAGAAGACGAAATGTTTCTTTTATTATTAAAAAAAATTACAAATTTTATTCATCATCAGAAACGAGTTTATACAACTCTACATGAACAGTTTCATCAGTTATCCCATCTGCCTTGAGACGTGCTTCGACAAAGTCGAGCAACTCCTTCCAGGCAGCTAAATCTTTCTCCTCTTTTTCTTTTTCAGCCTTCTCCTTCTCAGCTTGCTCTTCCTTAAGCACTTCATCCATAACAGCGAAGAGCTTCTCTATTTCCTCCTCGTGTCCTGGTTCACACCATATAATGGGCTTCTATTCTCCCCTATTTTTGTTCTCCATTATCTTCTCTTATTCTCTTAAGTGAGTTATGTGAAAAAGGGTTTTAGCCTCGAGTTCATTTTATAGCATAATAGGAGTCGTTTCAGTTTCCCATATGTTTTTTAATAAAGTTTAACTTTATCAAATAAGACTGAAACTTGGCCCGATCATTTCAAATGACACGACTAATTATTCTAAACACCCGTAATTTTAAGTTAAGGTGACGTGACTAATAATTATATAAATTAAGATAGGCATGTAATTAAATTTTAGCATAGTCATAGCAGACATGCTGTCAAAACACGTAGCACATATGACGGTAACTTCTCATGACAGCAACATTGAAGGCTACTGTCACGAGCTGCACTTAACATATTGAAAATGTAAAAACTAGTAAGTTAACATACCAGATTTAGCATTCCCAACTCACTTACCAACCTGTTGAAGGTGGCTTCATCCAATGGCTTTGTAAAAATGTCTGCAAGTTACTTGTCTGTGGGGACATAAACCAGCTTCACAGTTCCCTTTTCAACATGCTCCCTTATAAAATGATGTCTTATATCAATGTGCTTTGTCCTGGAGTGCTGAACTGGATTGTCTGAGATGGCTATGGCACTAGTGTTATCACAAAGATAGGAATGTTAGATAACTCTAGACCATAATCCAATAGTTGATTCTTCATCCAAAGAATTTATGCACAGCAACTTCCAGCTGCAATGTACTCAGCTTCTGCAGTTGATGTAGACACAGAGTGCTGCTTCTTACTAAACCATGACACTAATCTTCACCAAGAAGTTGATAGCTCCCTGTTGTGCTTTTTCTGTCAATCTTGCAGCCAGCATAGTCTGAATCAAAGTATCCAATTAACTCAAAACCAGTATCTTTAGGATACCAAAGGCCTAGATTTGGAGTGCCTTTTAGATACCTAAAGATTCTTTTGATGGCAATCAAGTGTGACTCTTTTGGATCAGCTTGAAATCTTGCATAGAGACATGTAGCAAACATTATATCTGGTCTGCTAGCAGTTAGATATAATAGTGATCCAACCATGCCTCTATAAGTACTAGAGTCCACTTTCTTTCCTTTAGGATCTTCCAAGTTGAACTTCTTGAGCAGTTCCTTGACATAATTTGCTTGACAAATGAAGATACCATCACTCTTTTGGTAAATCTGCAGGCCAAGAAAGAATGACAATTCTCCCATCATACTCATCTCATATTTGTTCCTCATAAGAAATGAAAACTTCTCACACAGTTTCTCATTTGTAGAACCAAATATTATGTTATCAACATAGATTTGTACCAAAATGATGTCCTTGCCATGATGTTTGTAGAATAGGGTCTTGTCTACAACACCTCTTATGAATTGATTCTCCAACAGAAAGGTAGAGAGAGTATCATACCAAGCTCTAGGGACTTGCTTTAATCCATAAAGTGCCTTGTACATCTTGCAAACAAAGTCACACAACTCAGCATCTTCAAATCCATGTGGTTGTTCAACATACACTTCTTCATCTAGCTCTCCATTGAGAAAGGCACTTTTGACATCCATTTGGAACACCTTGAAGTTGTAGTGTGCAGCATAGGCTAGGAATATTCTAATAGCCTCCAGTCTGGAAACAGGTGCAAATGTTTCATCATAATCTATTCCTTCTTGTTGATAGTATCCTTTGGCTACTAGCCTTGCCTTATTTCTTGTCACATTCCCACTTTCATCCAATTTGTTTCTGAATACCCATTTTGTGTCAACAACTGATTTCCCTTTTGGTCTTGGGAGTAGTTTCCATACATTGTTTCTTTCAAATTGGTTGAGATCTTCTTGCATAGCTATCACCCAATCAGAATTCAACAATGCTTCATCAATTGTTTTTGGCTCATTTTGAGATAGAAAATAAGAAAGCATGCTATCAGGAGAGACATTCCTTCTAGTTCTTACTCCAGAGGTAGGATTGCCAATGATTAAATCAGAGGTGTGATCCTTGTTCCATTTTGTGGATCTGGGTAAGTTTCTATCTTGAATAGTTTGATTAGTTCCTCCTTGGGGAATTGATTCTCCACCAGTATTGTTATCTCCTTCATGTTCTTCAATATCTCTAGAATCATCCTCATTTTGATGATTAGATGTTACTGTCTGTGACTGAGCTGGAGTTTGATTAACATCATTGGTGTTGACAGCATCTCTTTCAAATTCAAGATTTTGAGTACAAGTAGGTTCTTCAGTAACAATTTCTTCTTCAAAATATCCTTGATTTTCAAATCTAAGAGGCTGCATTTGACCATCTTCTTGCAGTCCTGGATTGGTTTCATCAAATATGACATTCACACTTTCTTCAATGACTTTGTGTTCTATGACAAAGACTCTATAGGCAGTCCTTTCTAATCCATATCCCATGAAAATACCTTCATAGGCTTTAACATCAAACTTTCATTTCTTTTCATGGTTGTCTTTCATCATGAAACACTTGCTTCCGAATACATGAAAGTATTTGACAATAGGTTTCTTTCCTGTCAATAGATAGTAAGGAGTGTTCCCATGAGTCTTGTTGATTAAGGTTCTATTCTATGTGTAGCAAGCTGTGTTGATTGCTTCTGCCCAGAAATATGTTGGTAATTTTGCATCATTCAACATAGTTCTAGCAGCTTCAATAAGAGTCATGTTTTTCCTTTCTACCACACCATTTTGTTGGGGTGTTCTGGCAGAAGAGAATTGTTGCACAATGCCTTCATCTTTATAGAAATTTACAAGAGTTGCATTTCTGAACTCAGTACCATTGTCATTCCTTAGAATTTGTTTGACGTGATCAATGATCTCCTGAGCAGCTTCATCCTTAGATTCCAAGAATCTTACCCATGTGTACCTTGAGTAGTCATCCACCATTACCAGGGCATATCTCTTTTTGGCTAGAGATTGAACATTTACTGGGCCAAAAAGATCCATGCGAATCAATTTGAGTGATTCATTGTTGGTATTCAATTGCTTTGACTTGTGTACAGATTTTCTCAATTTTCCCATTTGACAGTCCTCACATAGCCCTTCTTGACAGACTTCCTGTTGAGGTAGTCCTCTCACCAGTTCCATCTTCATCAGCATATTCATGGTCTTGAAATTTAGGTGGGAGAGCTTCTTGTGCCAAAGCATGCTATCACCAACTGTTGCCTTACTGTAAAAATAGTAGACCTTGTCTTTCTTAGCAGAGTTCAAGTCTGCAACAAACAAGCTTCCTTTTCTGACTCCTTTCAAGGAAAGGCTTCCATCCTTCTTGTGATAGATATTACAAACCATCATGTCAAAATCAACCTTGAATCCCCTGTCACTGAATTGGCTGACACTGAGAAGGTTGTGTTTCAATCCATCCACAAGAGCAATATCTTCAATGACAACATTTCCAATTTCCAAATAGCCATATCCCACAGTGTAACCTTTGCTGTTGTCTCCAAAAGTTATGATTGGGCCAGCTTTCTCAACATAATGTGATAGCAGGGCTTTATCACCTGTCATGTGTCTGGAACACCCACTATCGATGATCCACATGACCTGTTTCTTTTTCTTGCCCTGGAAAATAAATGATATTTAATTTGCATCTGGTACCGAATCCTTGTTGGGTCCTGCAGTTACAGTATCACATTTTATATCATCAACATTCACACTTGAGTCTCCTTGTTTGACTCTTTTTGCTACCCACTCAGTTTTAGAATAAGACTTGGTCTTTTTCTTAGTGGGCACTGCCTTCTTACCAACATTGGCAGGCTTAGAAGTCTCAACAGTTTGCATATAGGAACATTTTTTAGTAGACCGAATAGGCAGATTAAAACATGTACTCATGGCAATGATTTTACATGGCATACAGTCAATGTTACTATAAACGCAAATTGTTCTTTCCATAATGGGGGTTCTATGTAAGTTACCATTAACCTTGGTCACATTAACCTTGTTCTCAATTGGTTTCTTACAAAAATGTGTTAAGTGTTGAGAGGAGCCACAATTATTACAAAGTTTTCTAGGAGCATTCTTAATATGAGCATAACCATTTTTCTTATCAATTCCTAACTTGCCATTCCTATTCTTAGACTTGTAGGCATCTGTGTTGACAGTATGTCCTGAAGTTGCTGTCGAGTTACCCTTGACAGTACCTTTCGTACCTGCTGTCTTGGCAGTAGGTTTGGAAGTTACTGTCTTAGGTACTTTCTTGACAGTATCTTTGAAAGTTTCTGTCTTATCCTTGTTGACAGCTTCTTTAGAACATTCTGTCTGATTGCTTGGCAAAGTTTCTGTCATGGGAATCTTGAAAGTATCTTTCCCTTCAGTAGATGTGCTGTCAATACACTCATCTTCATCAAGAAGTTCTTGTTTGATGAGCAAGGAATTCTCATCAAAATCAGCTTAAACAGTTTTGAAAATAGGTTTACAGACTTTCTTAAGAATGTGAGGTTTGGCAGCATCACCACCTGAACAATCATTAACCATGGCTGCCTTTCCAGGTCTCCTACCATAGTCAAAACCTACTCCAACTTTTTGATTCTCAGTGTGATTCCCATGATATTCCTGAACTAGTTTAGAAGAGTTTCTAAAGGCCTTAAGCTTGAATTCGTTTTCAACAATTTCTTTTCTTAGAAATTCTTCTATCTCCTTAGCACAGACAATATCATTTTTTAGTCTTTCATTTTCTTGAGCTAGTGAATCTAGTGGACCGGTCTTAAGCAAAAGCATTTCATTCTCATATTTGAGTGTTTCATTCTGTTTAGTTAACTTAGCAATTTCTTCATTAGCAGCAGATAAGCTAATATGAATATTAAACATTTCAGCACTCAATTCCTCAATAGTTTGCTTACACTCAGTTTTAGACATATCAAGTAAAATGAGAGATGGTACATGATTTGAGGAGCTTGATGCTTCATCATCAGATCTAGCCATGAGAGCTAGGTTCACAAACTCTTCTTCATCATCAGAATCATCCCAGCATTTAACTTCAGCCATATAGGCTCTTCCTTGATTTCTTTTAAAATGACTTCCAGACCCTTTTTCTATTCTTTGATTCTGTTTTGGCCTTTTACACTCAGTGTCAAAATGACCTAGCTCATTGCAGTTGTAACATCTGAACTTTGACCTATCCACCATCCCTGTCTTCTATCCTCCTCTTGTGGCACCACCAACAGCCTTTGAAGAGTTTCCCTTGTTGAGATGTCTGACCTTGTGGCTTATATGACTTGTCTCTTCTGAATTTGATATTCTTGAATCTCTTAGCCATATATGCCATGGTTCCATGCTTTCAATCTCTTCTAATGTAAAGAAGTCTTCATCTTCAACATCTTTGAGCTGTAGAACCACTTTTTCCTCATCATCCAACACCTCTTCAATTTTCAGAGATGGCACTTGTGTTGGTTGTGAACTTTGTGAAGATTCAATTGGCAGAGACACATGTGGTTCATGGGCTACAAGGGCACCAGACATGTTTGCCATCTTTCCTTTGGCTCCAGTTTGAATAGCTCTCTTTTGAAAGAGTTCAAGTTCATATGACTTGAGCACACCATAGAGAGTTTCAAGAGAAACCCCATTCAAGTTTCTCCCTTCTCTGATGGCAGTTACTTTGTGCTCAAGATGTTCAGGAAGAGTGAGCAAGAACTTGACATTAACCTCTTTTCTATCATAGAACTTTCCATGAATCTGTAGCTCAGCTATCAGCTTACTGAATCTTTCAAACATCTGGGTGAGCTCTTCACTAGGCTTAGCCATAAAAGCTTCATATTTTGACACAAGAATCTGTCTTTGATTTTCACTGACCTCTTCACTTCCTTCACATAGCAGCTCTATCTTCCACCACATCTCCTTGGCAGATAGACATCCCATAACATTTCCACACATGGCCTTGTCCAGGGAGAGAGAGTCAAGCAAGATAAGTTGTAGGTAGTCGTCTAGAGCTACCTTTTATTTCTCAGACTCTGTGTATTCTGAGGGTCTCTTTGCAACCCAGTGTGTTGCAACCCAGTGTGTTGCAATAACAGTATCTCCAATTGTAGAGGCTGCTACTTCTTTTTGAGGAATAAATGGGCCATTCTCAAGGATTCCGAAGTAAAGTGGATGAGCAGCTTTGATAAATAACAAGATCTTTCTTTTCCAAAAATTGTAGTTCTCTTTATCAAATACTGGAATCTTGATACCACTTGATTTCTGTATACTCGTCATGATCTCAGATTAGTATATCAATCTATTTGCTCTGATACCAGTTGTTGGTCCCGGAGTATTGCAGAAGGGGGGGTTGAATGCAATACTGATAAATTCAAATCTTCACTTCAACAACAATAATAAAGATTCTAATCTATTAGTATACGAAATGCAAACACAAGTGATAGCTCAAGATATTCTCACAAAATAAATGTTTTATTTATTTTGCGAAGAGTGTTGCTACAACCTTGAGAAAAGATGTTTTCTCAAGCTTCGGTTTCTTGAGTGTCTATAGAGTGTTACAAAAAGAATGAGAGATGATTCTCTATGTAGACTTATTTGCTCTAACATCTCTGTCACATGGGTTGTGGAGCTGCTGTTATTTTCAAGTGGCAGCTCCTTACAATTTACACACCCATGTGACTTTCCTAAATTGATGTACAAACAGTGTTATCATTATATGTAAATCAACCTAGATACTTTCTTTTTCAAGCTAACACAATTCTAGTAGATGTAGATTTGTCATACTCTTGAATTGTCGAGCCTTGTCTTATGATCTCTCAAGCTTCTGTCGTAGTCTTGCAGGTCTGCTACAATCTTTGACGTTGCAGCAAATCTGTTTCTTGAACATCTAAACTGTCATGGGTTTGACTGAGATAAATCCCCAATTCAAATAATTCAGTGAGACAGTAGCTTTAGACGCCAAGTCTGCTGTCAAGAAAATGTTCTTTGGTTGACAGTATGAATCCTCACCAATGTTGCTGTCGGAATTCCAGACTTGCTGTCAAGCTGTGAGTACGTTGCTGTCTCATGCTACCGCCAATGTTGCTGTCAGATAGAATCTGCTACCATGACTTGCAACATGATGTCTTCTTGTAACCTTACTGTCAATGTTGTGACAGTGACATTTATTCTTGCTGTCGACCTGATGTATAACTTGAGGCTTGAACAAACGTATGAACTTCTTCCAAGAGATACAATTATTTCATGACAGTAATTTATTTGATTACAAGAACACACTCTGGCTGTGACAGTATGTTCTACTTAGTGAAAAGCTAAGCATAATGAAAACTAGTTAAGTTGTCTCTAAGCTATCTCCCATAAATCCCAACAATAATAAAATATAATAATACGTATTTGATAGTATTCTAAATGATAGTTTTTTGCTTGTATATTGAAAAAAGATAAATAACTTTTTAAATTTAATATGTTGTTGACGGGATTGAACCTTGAAATTCTTGGAGTAGTTTATAATATACTTCCCCTGTCCCCTATTTTGACTTTTCAAAGTCAAACTGATCGAGTTTTGACTAATAATAAATAAATATTGTTAAACATATACCCTATTCCGATTATAATATTTTTTTTAATTTTATATGTTATTAATTTACATATCAAATTGTTGTTAAAATATTGATATATATAAGATTTTACACATTCGATTTGATATTTGTACTCTATCTTGAATTCTTAAAATTTTCGAATTTCCTTAAAAATCAATATAAGATAAATCACGCCATTTTCACTTAACTTCTTTTATTTTTTGTTTTCACTTTTGAGTAAATTAAATGTTAGTTTATATTATTTATATAATTCCGTTTTTTCTATTTTTGTAATTTTATTTATCTATATATTCAATCATCTTATAAATTTTATTAAACATGTATGTTTTCGATTAAATATTATTAATTATGTTATTTATAATTCATATATTTATATTATATTATATCTCTGATCAAACTTTATTTTAATTAGTCGATAATAAATACCTAAAAAATAAAATTGAAATTTGATCCAATATAAGGAATATAGTATATGCAATGTATTTCATTATTCATTACTTCTATCATTCTAAATTAAAAGAAAATTAATTTGAAATCATTTATAAATTATATAGTAATCATGTTTATACATTTATCGCATCCGTTTCTTAATAATTTTCTTTTCAGAATGTACATTTCATTTGTTTATATTTTCTAAAATAAATACATTCTACATTCTATTTGTCATTATAAATGATTAACATGAAAAATAAAATGTTAAGATAAATTTTTTGGTTATACATGAATGTTACTAAGTCTGGATTAAAAAAATTCACAAACATTTATCTCTATGTATATTGTTAGGTCCGATAAGATTGTAGAAGGGGGGGTTGAATACAATCTTTACCTTTTTATCGAAATTTGTCCGTTAGATAATATTTTAGCAAAGACAAATTTGTGCGGAATTATTTAACACAATTTTTCAAGTTGAATATAACTGTATATTAACTTGATGTGGTGTTACAAAATCAGTATAACAACTTATCAAGATGTTAATAACTAATTAGAAAATTCGACATGAACTTTTCTAATTTAGTTAATAATAATCAAGATAAGAACTAGGAAACTTAATTCGCTAGTAGTACAAGAATCACAAATAGACAAGTTCTAGCAGATAGAATATTACAAAGATGAAGAACTTGAATTTCTGGGAATTGTTTAAGCTTTGGTGTTCTTGGTGTTCTTGAGAGAGAATTCTTTTCTGCTGAATTTGATATTTTCTGCTCTGTTTCTTGGTTATGACTTAATCTGTTGTGTTCTGTTCTTTTGTATCAGTCATAGGTCTTGCTAGCTTTCTGTAGGATATTTAACTGCTCCAGCATGACTTAAACTACTTCCAAGACTTAGTTTTTCTTCATTAAGACTTACACAAACCTCCATTAAGACATAAACCTGGTCGGTATGACTTAATAAAAATTCGGTAAGACTTAAAACAGCTGGCAGGAAGTCGGTATGACTTAATCAGGTCAATAAGACATAATCTTGAATGGCTCGGTAAGACATAATCCTGAATACTGTCGGTATGACTTAATTTAGGTCATACCGAATTTTTCTTCTCCAAGACATAATCCAACCTTCTTTCTTTAAGTCATATTGATCTATTTAATTAATTAATGATTAACTAATTCATATTTAATTGATACAATAATTAATTTAATAAATAAATTAATTCTTCTAGAATTAATTCATTTAATTAAATCAACTAAGAGATTTATATCAATTATAAATGAATTTAATTAAATCAATAAATAATTAATTTAATTCTTACAAACCACTGAAGGTAGTAAAGAATTACCACTGACTTGTGTTGACGTTCGATGTACTGTCTGGTTCATGAACGACTAACTTCAATGATGCTTCTTCACTTTTGACTTTAGGTTGTGGTTTGTTTCTTCTCTCAATTCTCTTGTACTGTAACTGACATTCAAACTATCACTCGAAAAATCTCTGTCACTTGTTCAAATGAATCCATTCACTTCAATGCTATACTGGGGCTTGATCAGATAACTGAATCGTCTTCCAGTGTACGACATCAAAACTATAGATTGACTTTTCTTCTTTCTTCTGACAGATAATACTTCTTGAGATTCCTGTGACAGTTCATATGTATATTTACTTATTACAATTTGGTTTAAGTTGATTACGATCCTCTAACTACAAATAGGCTGAGTCATATGCCTTTCAATCTCCCCCTATTTGTTTGTTATACAATAACAAGCAAATTCCTAGAGGATACCTCAACTAATCCAACTTAACCAAATGAAAGATAAAACTTTAAATACTAAGTAAATATGAAAAAAGTTCTGGTTTATATTTAACATTTACCAGATTCAAACATGAAAAATAAATACAAGATAGATGATCCTCTAGACTGATCATATGATACAAATTCCTATCAAGATTTATCTAAGCTCTAAAGATATAACATGTAGAGCAATTCTTTTTCTTCAGTTGTCTTCCCTTCTGAATTCTCCTTCTTCTGGCTCATCTGTGACTTGAAGTTTCATGTGTAATCCGAATCAACAAGACGCTCTCTTCTTGATGACAATCCTTGAGGTAAGACTAAAGGAATTCCAAGCTTCTTTCTCAGTTCACCTTGAAATTTCTTGTAATCTTTTATATTCGTTTGTGCATAGGATCGAATGTGATCTGCAGCTATTACCTTTTCTTCAGTCAAGAATCCTTGATTTCTGAGAGCATATTCAGCATATACCAAGTGTTTTGCATGATGTTCATATAACTCATCTGTCTGAAGATTGATTGAATGAAGTACCTCTCCCTTAAGAAATTTTACTTGTGGAGGATCCTTAATCACTTCTGGTCCAGCTCTTTCAGCAAATTCTTTGAACTTCTCATGTAACAACACACCTAGCTCAGAAGATGTTCTCACCTTAGGCCTAAGTACCCAAATCTCTGTCAGCGATCTGTCATAAAAGAACTGAATAGATACTCTGAAAGTTCCAACTTTATGACAATCCACAAATATTACCAGCTCATCAGATTTGGGTTCAAATGCAGTAGTTATCCTGATGACTTCTACCTTTAAAGCCTTTATATACATATCATGAATTGGATTTGCCAGTTTGAATTCCTCGAGAATTTCTCCAAGACGACGATCTTCATAATCAGAACTCTGAGGTGAATCAATTGCTTTTTGAGCACGTTCCCATTTGTCACCGCTCTTTAGTCTGATATATGTCTTTCTCTTCTCAACATTTATAGCATGTAATCGTTGTAATGCTTGCTGTTCAGCTTTCTGAAGTTCTTCATTTCGTGCAATTTGCTTTAATGACTTTTGAAGCTTTTCTTCTCTCATTAGCAAATTAGCTTCCCTCTGAGCAAATAATTCTTCAGATTCTTTCTCTGCTTGTTGAGCTTCATATTCAGATGTCACTGGTCCTTCATCTTCCCAGTGACTAAGATCAGGTTCAGGAAGTTCTTCACCTTGATCAGGGAATTCAAGATCAGCAAAAACATCGAAGTTATCCGGGTCACCCGTGTAATAATAACCTGTGTTCTTGTCTTGAATTTCTTCTTCAGTTTCTTCAACTACTTTCTTCCTCTTATCTCTCCTATCTTCACTTTGGTCAGATTTTCCAGATTTTCCCTCTCCCTCTCTTTCTTTAGTTTTATCTTGTGACCCCTTTGATTTCTCCCCCTTAGTTGAGGAATCCTCTACAGATTTATCAGTTGCCCCAGCTTCAGGATCTTGTTTATCATCATCACCACCCTTACTTGTAAAGAATTCAATTTCTTCATTTGTAGGTTTGCGAGTTTGACTTACAAGATTAAACAGATGTCTTAACCCTTTAGCCTGGTGTGCATTATGCTTTTCAATCTGGTCCAGACGAGAATCGGTAGATTTCTGATTGTGCTGTACCTCTGACTGTAGAGAGTCAACTTTCATGGAAATCTCAGAAATTAACATGTCTTGAGCAACAGTAATATCTCCAGAGTCATCAAGTGCCTTTTCATTAGAGAGTTCGAGAGAATCTATCTTCTTGGTGAAAGATGTCTTTAAGTAGTTTATCTCCTTCTTGATTCCAGCAAGCTGACTGTTGACAGAGGTGGATGAAGAAGATCGCTCACCCACTTGTGCTCTAAGGAATTCTGTTTCAGCCTTGCTAACTGCAAGTTCTTTCTCTAAAGCAGCTATCTTTTCTAATAGTGAGAGAGTGTATGTGTCAGTGTGTGCGCTCACCTGACGTTCACTTTGAGATCCACTCACCTGAAGTGCATGTGTTTCACTCAATTTTCTGGTATTCCTCACATCACTCCTCTCAGTTTCCTGAGCTGCTTCCAGATTTGTACCTGCAGTTAAAATCACCCTAGCCTCCTCTGGGAAGGTCAGTGGTGGTGCAATGGGAGTTCGCAAATCCCCGTCCTTAATCAATTCCACTTGTACATTTTGATTTGTAATCTGAATTGCTTCAGTAGTAGATTGATCAAGTTGCCTTCCACTTTCTTCAGTCGAAACTGTGAGTGGAAACTCCCTTGAGGGATCTAGGAATGTTTCTCCTAGGAGGGGAGATGATGGTTCCATTAAAGTTGGCAGGGAACCAAGATTTCCCTCAGAAGTCTGTGAAGACTCTTCTACCGTAACTATGGTAGGCACTGTTTCAGACTCTATGTGCTCTCCTGTCAATGTGTCCCTATTTGCATCATAATCTATTTGTTCTCCCATTGTTAGTAATAACAAAGGGGTTGTGCTTGACACATTACAGGATGCCATGGCCCTATGGCGAATTTCAATAGTATCATCCTGTTGAGAGGATGATCCTAGTAACTGTTGCATGGCCATATCAACGTCCATATCTTGTTGAGAAGATACGGATGGGCTTACAGTTGCCTCTGAATCAGTTCTACTTTTCTTTTGTAGAGTCAGAGCTGTGGGTTCACTCATTATATTTCTTCTTTTCTTTGATCTTTGAAATGGAATTTTCTTTCTGGAGTGAAAGGTATTAAGTGATGTTGATTCAGTGTTTGGCTCTATGACCGGGGTTAGAGATTGCGGTCTTACAATCCCTTGGTCAGCCCTATCAACCACTTGGGTTCCAGAAATAGATTGAGAAGTAGAAATAGTTTGAGGAACAAAAGACAATACCTGGTCAGCTGATTCTGCGATAGTCTCTGATAAGATAGGTTGATTTAATTCAGGTTCAGGAACAGATGCAGTTTCTTCCACTGGATGTTCAACAGCAAGTGCAGGTGGCTGAGGAACAATTTGCTGAGCAGGTTCAACTTGTTGATTGCCTTGAACTTCATTATCAACAAGTATGTTTTCCACTGGTGGTTCAGGGTTTTGTTCAGGTTGTGGTACAGGTTCAATAACAGGTAGTTGTATAAAGTTTGACATGTATTGGGTGACAACTACAGGTATGTTTGTGAATTTAGGCTTGTTGCTGTACTCAGTGAACAATCTGGTAGTAGGTTTACCTGACGCCAGTGATTCTCCATTCAAGAATTGGGCTTGGTTTTCTAGTTCCACTAGATGATTAAAAATCAATGACAGGAATCTTGGATAATAGCATGATACTTTTTGTCCATTATCAAAATTCCTCTTTGCATTAATGATTCTTCTAACCATAGGAACACACATTAGTCTACCAATATTAATTCTTCGGTTATGTGCAACTGCATATCCAATATGCTGCAAGAAGGATGGTAATACCCCGAAGTTCCCTTTAGTAGTATTGGCAAAGACTCTAGCTAATGTGTCAAACAGATAGTCCCATTCCTGAACAAAGTTCTTTTTATTCCAGACAGTTTGATCAGGACTGTCTTGATAGAATACACCATTCAAAAAATTTATCAATTCTTGATCTGATGGTAACTCTTCGAAATTGTCAGTTGGAAAATTTAAGACCGTATTTATTGTATTTTCATTCACTGTGTACTGATTGTCTCCTACAGAGAAGACAAATGATCTGTTATCATTAGAAATGACAGCAGTAGTACACATGATTCGCAAAGGTTCAATTTTCAATGGAGCATCCAAGCTCAAAGCAGTGCGAACCAGTGAATTTTCATTTAAAAAACGAATCCACGGTCGAAAACGTTCAACTGAACATTTTTCTGGATCAAAATAACCGATTAAATTATGTTTAATAATTTCAAATCGATCAGCCATTTTAATCAAGATTTAATTTCTTTGAAAATTTCAGATTTTACAAAATTATGATTTAAAAATTAATTTTTCGAATTAATAATTAATTAAAAATTCGAAATAATTAACTTTTCTCCAAAAATTCTGAAAAATTCACACAATGATCCTTGTATACACACAAACACGAGTATATTTTTAGTTTTTGCAAAATCGAAGCCAAATGATCTGAAAAACAGATCGAATTTTTGATTTTCAATATCGCAATTTCCTTAAAACTGAACCAAATCTTGATTTTAAACACTCAAAACGTAGATAATCAGACAAGGAGTCGAGTTATGTGATTAGTTCGTGATTATCAGCAAGATTTGAGACAAAAATCGGACATGAACGATTGGTATGTTCGTGTATATATGTATGTATCTCAATAGTTATCTAAGACTTAACTTGAGAGAAAGACTTAAACTAACATGACTAAAAACTACTAACTACTATATATACACTAACTGATTAAGACTTAAAATTAAAAATAAGACTTAAACTTTACATGTCTTAAAACGCTGAATAAGACTTAATAATATTAGAATAAGACTTAATTATATACTGGTAATTAAGACTTAATTCTATTAAGACCTATATGTACAAGACTTAATAACCGAATAAGACTTAATTTAAATTACAGACATAGACCTAATTTTAATAAATCTAATAAGACTTAACTGATAAGACTTAATTTAAAAACTCGAATAAGACCTAATGTTAACAAACTCGAGAATATGACTTAATCTAACAAAAACTCGGTAAGACTTAACCTGTTTAAGTCATACCGATTTTAAGTTAAGTCATATTGATAGTTTTTCCTAATTTTAAGTCATATTTACTTTAAACAAACATTAAAAACACAATAAAATATACAATTAAATTATAAAAATAATAAAAATATTATAGAAAATTAAACAAATAATAAAAATAATTATAAATACCATATGGTATCCTATTAACGAAAACAAAGCAATATTAACAGGACAAACATTACAAAACATATGATAAATTAATTATTAAAATAGAAATAAATATCTACAAATATTCTAAAAATACAGAAATATGAAGTATCAAATAATATGAATAAACAGAGTGAAAAATAACTAAACAAGCAAGAAAATCAGATGGTAAAATAATTATACAAGTGATTTCAAACAACAAATATTCACAGAATAATCACTTGCAAAATTATTAAAGATCAAATTTCAGATATTAACAGTATTAATTACTAGGACTGTTTAACATACCCAATTCACTAACAATTTTAGTGAATGAGGATTCATTAAGCGACTTAGTAAAAATATCTGCAGTTTGATCTCTAGAGCCTACAAATAGTAGTTGCACTGTACCATTCATTACATGCTCTCTTATAAAATGATACCTTATGTCAATGTGCTTTGTCCTTGAGTGTTGCACAAGATTGCTGACGATTGCTATGGCACTTGTATTATCACATAAAATAGGGATATTTTCCAATACAATGCCATAGTCCATTAATTGATTTCTAATCCATAAGATCTGAGCACAACAGCTTCCAGCAGCTATATATTCAGCTTCGGCTGTAGAGTTGGAAACTGTTTGCTGTTTCTTACTGAACCAGGATACCAATCTTCCACCTAGGTATTGACAACTCCCAGATGTACTTTTCTTGTCTACAACACTTCCTGCATAGTCAGAATCTGTATATCCAATTAAAGTAAAACCAGATTCATTAGGATACCAGATGCCTAAATTAGGCGTACCCTTTAGATATCTTAAGATTCTTTTGAAAGCAGTGAGATGGATTTCTTTAGGGTTCGCTTGGAACCTTGCACACAAGCATGTGGCAAACATTATATCTGGTCTACTAGCAGTTAGGTAAAGCAATGAGCCAATCATACCTCTATAGCCTGTGATATCTACCTTAGCAGAACTTTCACATAAACCAATTTTGACAGCTATAGTTGATGGTGTCTTTGCTGATGAGCACTCCTCCATGTGATATTTCTTGAGGAGCTCCTTGATGTACTTGGATTGACAAATAAATATTCCATCTTGTCTCTGACTTATTTGTAATCCAAGAAAGAATTTCAGTTCTCCCATCATGCTCATTTCAAACCTACCCTGCATTAACTTAGAAAACTTCTTGCATAGAAGCTCATTAGTAGACCCAAATATAATATCGTCCACATAGACTTGGACTAGTATTATATCATTCTTATGTCTTTTAGTGAAGAGCGTTTTGTCTATGACACCTCTTATAAAACCATTTTCTAATAGAAATTCAGAGAGAGTGTCATACCATTTTCTTGGGACTTGCTTAAGACCATAGATAGCTTTGTAAAGAAAGTAGACATAGTCCAGATGATCTTGATCTTCAAAACCAGGGGGCTGTTTTACATACACTTCTTCATCTAGCTTACCATTCAGAAAGGCACTCTTGACATCCATTTGATAAACTTTGAATCTTGAATAGGATGCAAATGCCAAGAATATTCTGATGGCCTCAAGTCTTGCCACTGGAGCATAGGTCTCGTCATAATCAATGCCTTCAGCTTGAGAATAACCTTTAACTACCAGTCTTGCTTTGTTTCTTATCACAGTGCCATCTTCATCTAGTTTGTTTCTGAATACCCATCTTGTGTCCACCACTTTTCTATCTTTAGGTCTGGGTACCAGCTTCCATACTTCTAGTTGCTTAAATTGATTGAGTTCATCTTGCATAGCAATCACCCAATCAGGATCAGATAGAGCTTCTTCTACTTTCTTAGGTTCCATGACAGACAAGAACCCAGAATAGTTACATTGATTCTGATAAGCTCTTCTTGTTTTCACACCAACATCTGGATCACCAAGAATCAGCTCAAAAGGATGAGCTCTATTCCAAACAGTTTGTCTGGGAAGAATTGATCTTGATGATTCGCCTTGATCTTCAGTATGATGTTGAGTATGACTTGTTGACCCTTCATTATCTCCCCCTGAGTTGTTGCCAGTTTGACTTGTTGATGGTTCAAGAGTATCAGTGGTGTCTTGAAAATTATCATTGATTTCACCAGCATCACCTTGATCATTACCACCAACATTTGGATTATTATTATCAGCAACAACGTCAGGTTGATTGTCATCATCTGAATCAGAGTCTGACATATCATCAAACTTAAGCTTTTCAGATGGATCTTCATTTTGGATACTTGGGAGTTTTGTGTCATCAAATGTAACATTGACACTTTCCATAGTTTTCTGTTGATCAATAAGATACACCTTGTAGGCTCTTCTAGTATAACCAATAAATATTGCTTCATGTGCTTTTTCTTCAAATTTACTACCTTGATCATCTCCTTCTTTCAGCACAAAGCATTTTGTCCCAAATACATGGAAGTACTTGAGAGTTGGTTTCTTGTCATGTAGAGCTTCATATGGTGTTTTCATTAAGTCTTTCTTGATAAGTGTTCGATTCTGGGTATAGCATGCAGTGTTGACAGCTTCAGCCCAAAAGCTCAAAGGAAGCCTTGATTCACTTAGCATAGTACGTGCAGCTTCAATCAAGGTTCTATTCTTTCTTTCAACTACCCCATTTTGCTGAGGAGTTCTTGGAGCCGAGTACTGTCTAGTTATACCCTTTTCAGTGCAAAAGTCATTCAGAACTGCATTCTTGAATTCAGTTCCGTTGTCTGACCTTATAGCTCTTACTGGACGATTAGAGTCCAGCTCAATTAACTTAATGTGATCAACTACCAGTTGTGGAGTTTCATCTTTTGAGTTCAGAAATAGTACCCATGTGAATTTTGAGAAATCATCAACAATCACTAAAGCATATCTTTTTCTTGACATGGACATCACACTAACTGGACCAAACAGATCCATATGGAGAAGTTGTAATGGTTCAGTTATTGATGATGTGTTAATGCTCCTGTGAGTTGCCCTTTTAAACTTTCCTTTTTGACAAGCATCACATAGACCTTCCTGAGTAAATTCAATCGAAGGTAAACCTCTCATCAACTCTCTTTTAACTAGAGAATTCATTGTTTTGAAGTTTAGGTGAGAAAGTTTCTTGTGCCATAACCAACTTTCATCAGTGGATGCCTTTGAATAAAAACATCTAATTTCTTCTGTGCTTCCAGAGTTCATATTGGCTATGTACAAGTTTCCTTTTCTTACTCCAGTCAACTGCGGCCTTTCATTTCTCTTGTGTGATATTAGACAATTCTTCTTGTTGAAATGAACTTCGTAACCTTTGTCACAGAATTGACTAATACTGAGCAAATTGTGCTCAAGGTCGTTCACAAAAGAGACATCTTCAACGATAACATTTCCAACTTCTAATCTGCCATATCCATCAGTTTTACCTTTGCTGTTATCTCCAAAGGTAACGACTGGGCCGGCCTTCTCCACCACATTTGTCAGCAGGGCTCTATCTCCGGTCATATGCCTTGAACATCCACTGTCCAGAATCCACATGACTCGTTCAACCTGTTTTAAACCCTGCAATGACAAATTGGTTAGACTTTCTTCGGAACCCAAATTTGATTGGGTCCGGAGTACTTAAAGAATTGGCCTTTATCAGGCAAAGCAACACTCTTTATTTTAACAACATTTTCTTCAGGTACTGGACATTTAACCATGTAAACAGCTTTAACTTGTTTTGGTTTCAGCTTGGGTAACCATGTCTTCACCATATTCTGAGAAGGACTTGGAGTCCTAGTCTTAGAATTAGGTGGTGTTACAGTCCTGGATCTAACATGTTTATTTCTGCTCATATGCTGTCTAGGAACATTCTTATCAACACATGCATGATTACCGTTAAAGTAAGCAGACATTATATTAAAAGCACAAGACATGCAATTAACAGCATTGCATTTCTTATGAGCAGTATCAATAACAGGAATAGTATGCATGGTAGATATGTTGTTGCATTTATTCATGTTGTTACTTCTACTACTAGTTTTCAAGGAACTAGTAGACTCATCAACTCTTTCTGTTTTCTTAAACACAGACTTTCTATCTTCATCATTTTTAACAACTTGATTACTTTCTAAGACTACGCCATTAGCTAAATCCTCAATGCGCATCTCTTCCTTAATGATTAAAGATGTTGTATCCAAAGGTTCTGCTATGGATGTCTTAAAGAGTGGGTTACTAACACCCTTAAGCACTATTGGTATACCCCTTTCTACAGCACTGACACGATTAGGGGTAATAATGTTTTTTCGTCCAATAGCTTCATTATAATCAAACCCAATTCCTACGGTTTGATTAATAGCTTGTTGGTTAAACAACTCTTTAGCCACTTTACATGAATTAGAAGTAGCACTAACCCTTATTTCTAGCTCAGCTATTGTTTCACGTTGTTAAACCACTATCAACGCTAGAGACCTCTCAAGTTCTTTTAGAATTCTTATTTCTGATTTTTGTTTATCATGGCAATTTTGTACATCGTGTAATTCTGATAATTGATTACTAAGATCTGTATTTAACAAATTGATCCTTTCAATCTCTCTATTAGCACAACCTAGTGAATCACTAAGTTGATAAATATATTGACTTTCAGTACATGATACCTCAGATGAAGTACCACTGGAGTTATCAGATTTTGCCATCAGGGCAAGATTGCCATACTCTTCTTCTTCAGAGTCTGTATCATCCCAGCTCTTTCCAACAGCCACATAGGCTTTACCTGTCTTCTTCTTCTCAGATCCAAAGTCTTTTCTTTGGTTTTGTTTTGGCTTCTGACATTCAATAGCGAAATGTCCAAGTTCATTACAGTTGTAGCATCTAATTTTACTTCTTTCAACTGTTCCAGTTTTGTAACCTCCTCTGTTACTTGAGGATGAAGAACCTCCTCTCTGGAACATGTTATAGTTAGATTTGTACCTGAACTTGGGATTCTTCCTGAATCTGAAGTTACTAAATTTCCTTACCAACAAAGCCATGGACTCATCTTCCAACTGATCTAGCTCTTCTAACGAATAGAAGTCTCCTTCATCTGGACTAGCATTCGTTTGACCAACTTCAACTTCAAGCTTGCCACTGTCAACACTACAAGATTGAATAACCTTATCATCCACTTCCTGTTTCTTCTCAACAATAAGAGCTGTAGAAGTATTAGCAACTCTTCCTTTTCCATAAATCTCCTTTCGTTGAGATTGTTCCAGTTCATAGGTTTTTAAAACGCCAAAGAGTCTTTCTACAGTAATTTCACTTAGATTCCTCGACTCTCTGATAGCTGTAATCCTATGTTCTAGATGAACAGGCATTGACAGTAGAAATTTTCTGTTGATCTCTTTCTGAGTGTAGTACTTGCCATGCATCTGTAAATTGTTGACAAGTTTGTTATATATTTCAAACACATCTTGAATACTTTCATTGGATGCTGATCGAAAGTGTTCATACTCAGATGTCAGAATTTCTAGTCGATTCTCCCTAACTTCCTCTGTTCCTTCATTCACAGTTTCAATGGTTTCCCACATTTGCTTTGCAGTCTTGCAGTTAATCACATGACTGTACATTACAGAGTCTAGAGAATATATTAAGATCAGTCTTAAATTAATGTCAAGTCCAGCTTCCTCTCTTTCAAAAAGAGTGTATTCAGAAGAATCTTTGTGTACAAACCTTGCAGGGGCAACAACTTTTCCATCAGTAACAACTTCAGGAATTAATCCAAAAGGTATTATTGGTCCTTCTGATAAGACTTTCATGTATTTAGGATTTGCAACCTCGAGGAACATTAACATTTTGTTCTTCCACATATCATAAATGTTTTTGTCATATATGGGAATTTTCACAGTTCCAACTTTAGAAGACATGATGAATTTTTTAATAGAGTTAAAAAATTCGGGGATGATTTTTAATCGAGTAAAATGGGATCTTTGATTTACGTATCAATCAATCCGCTCTGATACCAAATTGTTAGGTCCGATAAGATTGTAGAAGGGGGGTTGAATACAATCTTTACCTTTTTATCGAAATTTGTCCGTTAGATAATATTTTAGCAAAGACAAATTTGTGCGGAATTATTTAACACAATTTTTCAAGTTGAATATAACTGTATATTAACTTGATGTGGTGTTACAAAATCAGTATAACAACTTATCAAGATGTTAATAACTAATTAGAAAATTCGACATGAACTTTTCTAATTTAGTTAATAATAATCAAGATAATAACTAGGAAACTTAATTCGCTAGTAGTACAAGAATCACAAATAGACAAGTTCTAGCGGATAGAATATTACAAAGATGAAGAACTTGAATTTCTGGGAATTGTTTAAGCTTTGGTGTTCTTGGTGTTCTTGAGAGAGAATTCTTTTCTGCTGAATTTGATATTTTCTGCTCTGTTTCTTGGTTATGACTTAAACTGCTTCCAAGACTTAGTTTTTCTTCATTAAGACTTACACAAACCTCCATTAAGACATAAACCTGGTCGGTATGACTTAATAAAAATTCGGTAAGACTTAAAACAGCTGGCAGGAAGTCGGTATGACTTAATCAGGTCGATAAGACATAATCTTGAATGGCTCGGTAAGACATAATCCTGAATACTGTCGGTATGACTTAATTTAGGTCATACCGAATTTTTCTTCTCCAAGACATAATCCAACCTTCTTTCTTTAAGTCATATTGATCTATTTAATTAATTAATGATTAACTAATTCATATTTAATTGATACAATAATTAATTTAATAAATAAATTAATTCTTCTAGAATTAATTCATTTAATTAAATCAACTAAGAGATTTATATCAATTATAAATGAATTTAATTAAATCAATAAATAATTAATTTAATTCTTACAAACCACTGAAGGTAGTAAAGAATTACCACTGACTTGTGTTGACGTTCGATGTACTGTCTGGTTCATGAACGACTAACTTCAATGATGCTTCTTCACTTTTGACTTTAGGTTGTGGTTTGTTTCTTCTCTCAATTCTCTTGTACTGTAACTGACATTCAAACTATCACTCGAAAAATCTCTGTCACTTGTTCAAATGAATCCATTCACTTCAATGCTATACTGGGGCTTGATCAGATAACTGAATCGTCTTCCAGTGTACGACATCAAAACTATAGATTGACTTTTCTTCTTTCTTCTGACAGATAATACTTCTTGAGATTCCTGTGACAGTTCATATGTATATTTACTTATTACAATTTGGTTTAAGTTGATTAGGATCCTCTAACTACAAATAGGCTGAGTCATATGCCTTTCATATATATTAACATATTTTAAGTTAAACAAAATCCTATAAGAAAAATCATGCCATTTTCACTTAACATATTTTAATGAGTATACTACCCCTTGCGGCTAATTATGAACGATTGTAATCGTGTTCATATGAAAGCAGTGCCTATCACTATGCGAAGATAAAGATTATTATCTTACTCTCTCAAAATTATAATTACACGATCCCCGTTCATTACTCAAACTTGTACATCATACTCAACAATATTATTGTTGGCGTCTATATATATTCCTTATTGGTATTCACTATTAACACATATCACTACTTATATTACTATTTCATAATTACGAATTTCCAGTCCAAAAATTATTAACCAACCGCTATTTTCTTTTTTAGAACAAAATTAGAGGCATTCACATAGCGATTAGCGACTCGTACCTTGCACGGGTTGTTACGCTAGTATAATATTTATAATTTGAACTCTAATCCTACATTGTATCCGACAATCCTCATGAACTAATGCAATTATACTTTGACCAGACCCTCGTGAGCCGGACCCTCGCGAGCCTCCAAGCCCAAATAAATACTTTTGCAAATTTGTGAACGAGTGTAATTTTTCACATGTTTTTAAATGTAGCCGAAGGTATATAATGTACATGTTAATGCTTCCTAATTTACAGTAAGAGATTTTGCACTAATGGTTAATAATTGTTAAATTAATTATATTTTATTATATAATAAATTAAAAGAGATAATAAATAAATAATATTGTAGATCGTGAGTTCGATACTTCTTTTCAACGTGTTAAAAATATTTAAAAATTACATTTAATCGATACAATAAACAATATCTATTTAAATTATTTAAATTGTAATTGGTAAACAACTACAATATCTACTATGAATTATAATTGTACTATCTATGGTACAATATATCAATTCTTTAAACTATGCACTCGGTCCTTAAAATATTAAATTTCTACACAATGTCAAATATTATATCTCTATATATAATAAGCATAAAAGAGATTTATCCATAATTTTGATCATTGTATTGTCAAAATAATTTTAACCGTCGAATCTAATATTATTAAAAATAGACGATCAAGATTATATTATATTAAAAAGAAAATTACAATCTAAAAAGGATATAATTAAAAAAGGTTGTACTACAATTGATTTTAAAAAGAAAATTATAATATGAAAAGGATATAATTAAAAAAAGGATAAAATTGAATTATTTTTTAATATTAAAAAAAGTTCATATTTTCTTTTTAGGCTCTATCTCGAGATCTAGAAATCAGATTTCGATGATTTTATAGCCCACGCGAAGCTCATAAAATTATCTTTAATTTAGTAATAATTTAAAAATTACTATCGAAATGGAAACACTCAGAATCTCAAGAGAAAATATAATTACGATTTTTTACATTAATCGTATTCAGTGTAGCAGACCTATATTGATAATTTTATTCAATGCAGAAAACTAAATTATATATGATTTAAATCATTGACATACACTTTTTTATATTTCAATATAAATACACTTTTTAGTTTACATGTTAATTTTTTTTTTTTTATGCAAGATCCAACGTTTTAATAAGAACAAGATGGATAATAACTAGTATTAACAAAGGTCAAGGGTTCTACTCCTAAAAACAACATAAATTTTATAAATTAAATTTAAATTCACTAATACAAAGCTTAATTAATAAGCGCACTGAGTTTACACTTTTGATTTGTTTATGCCTTGACCTAAAAATCTTCTATACTTGCTTTTGTGAATAAATACGTGTACAGTTGTTAGCTAATTATATCTTATTATATAATAAAAGTAAGATGAATTATATCCTTATATAATACGCGTAAAAGAGATTTTATCCATAATTATGGTTCTTTGCTGTATCGCCAAAATAATTTCAATCGTCGAATCTAATAATAATTCTAAAAATAAACGATCAAGATTATATCATATTAAAAAGAAAATTATAATCTAAAAATTATATAATTAAAAAAAGATTGTAATAGAATTGAATTTTAAAAAGGAAATTATAATCTAAAAAGGATATAATTAAAAAAGGTTGCATTAAAATTGAATTTTATTTCTTTTTTATTAATATTAAAAAAAGTTCATATTTACTATTTGGGTTCTATCTCGAGATCTAGAAATCAGATTTGGAGGATTACACAACCCACACGACTCATAAAATTATCTTTAGTTTAGTGATGATTTTACAATTATAATCCAAATGGAAACACTCAGAATCTCAAGATAAAATATTATTACGAATTTTTACATTAATCTTATTCAGTGTAGAAGATCTACATCGATAATCTTATTCAATATCGAAAACCTAATTATATAAACTTTAAATCATTGAAATTCACTTTTTCATATTTCAATATAAATACATTTTTTAGTTTACTTGTTAACATACAATTTTTTTTATTCTAGATCCAATGTTTTTCATCTATTTATTTTAAAATCTAATGGTTCTTATTTATATGTCGTACTGAGAACCAGACTATAGACTACCAAAGTTTTGGACAAAATACCTCTTACATTTATTATTAAAATTGTATTTGGTTGTTAGTATAACTATTTTCAAATAATAAGAAGGTTATTTTAATAATCAAAATGGAATATAAATAGATTTCCTAAATCGAATAAAATTTTATATGTAAAAAACCGTCAATTTCTTATCTCTTTTATTTCTTGATAGTTTTAATTGGAAAATAATTATTAAACCATCACTAAATTAAAGATTATTTTGCTAATTTCACGTAGGGTGTAAAATCGTCTAAATCAAGTTTTAAGAATTCAAGCTAAAACATTTAGTAAATTGAACATGTAAAATTTTATATATATCAACTTTTAACAATAATTTAATATGTAAACTAATAACAAATATATATTAAAAATAATACTAATATAATATAAAAATATTAGAAAAGTAAACGTGTAGTGCACCGGTTATAAGCTAGTACAAAAAATATAATTTAATCTTGAGAAAAAATCAATACTACCAATTCTTTCTTTTTTTTTGCTAAAGAATACTACCAATTCTATCGGTGTGTGTATGCATCGAGGAGGAGAGGGGGTGGAGGCCGCAGCGCAAGACATATATAACAAATACAGATTAAACGCCTCCTCCTTGTTAATAAATCATATCATAAGTTGAATAATAAATTTGAAAAAAATAAATCAATCGGGGTAGCAGCGAAGATGGGAAAGAATCAAGCGTACAAGGCTATGCAGAGATCAAGGCTGGGTTCTAGTTCCGCCCCTGATGAGGTTGAGGATGGCATGGTTTGTACCTTTTCATACCTCTCTCTCTCTCTCTCTCTCTCTCTCTCTCTCTCTCTCTCTCTCTCTCTCTCTCTCTCTCTGTGTCACCGCTCCCCTAGTGTCTTTAAATGAAGTAGTGATGTTTGCTGTGTATTGTATAGATCTCAATTAGATTACCCCAATTAATGTTTAACCCCTCATGATGATTTTGATGATGATTATATTATATATAGATTTAGATGTACTATAGTCAGGAGTGGGGTGTATAGATTGAAAACTATATTCCCAAGTGACATGTAAGAACACTACCTATATGTTTGTACACTTAGTACATGCTGCCTACCACCTATTTAATAATTGCTGGGTTATTGCTTTCCTATGATTCTCGAACGAGCTTTTCGTATACTGTTAGGCAGTAGTTAATTTTTTTTTGAACCATGTAGACCATATTGAACCAAAACTATGCTCCGTGTGATTTAGAGGAAGTAAAGGAATGCTCCATTCTGCTGGTAGGAATAAATGAGTTTGGAATGGAATGCACATCATTAAGAAGGGATGAAAGAATGAAAAAAAAATGAAATGCAAATAAGCAGCTGTGGCACTGCTAGATGCTTTCTAATAACTTATATATTCTTTGATTTGGTTGCATTAATAATTGGATCGAGATAGCAGAAACCAAGTCAATACTCTACTCGTAATGTTACACTGCTTTCATATGAAGAAACAACCAAGCTTCTAAAATGCTTTAGTTTCTCATTGCCAAGTATAAATTACTGAAGAGTCCTTTGTTTGGTCCTGTTACCTCATTTCTTAGACCAATTACCTCATTTCGTAGATCAATTTAAATATTCAGTGTGTCAAGTTTTTGAGCTTCCTATCCTCACGAATCTAAACCAATATTTAAGATAATAAATGATTATATTACTCTTGCAACAAGTTACCAGCTCTGTTAAAACGTCATGGTGGAGGATGACTTAGAAGTTAGAATCATATATTACTTTAGTATAGTGGAAGTGAAAAGGCATATGATAACTCTTAAACTACAGATAGGATGGTGGGTGGTCAATATTTTTTGTAAGTATGCACCACAAGTTGGATTGTGGGAGCTTAATGAAAAGACACGTTACGATTGTGTGCATGATTTGGTAGAAGTACCAGCGGATCAACATATTCATATGGAGATGACTTCAGTCATCACATTGGAGGGGGGGGGGTAGATGGGTATTAAGGCACTCATTGGAGTTTTGGCTCTGATGGGACTATTAAGGAATAAAGTTGGTTGTCTGCTCTTTGATTTTGCACTCGCACATGAGCTGGTGGTTGAAATTTTTATTAAGGAAAAGTGGAGCATCCAGTCACCTTTAGGCTTTAGGAGTGGGGTCAGAGCACCCGAACTGACTACATCCTGAAGCAAAGCAGGACAACAGGGTTCATGCTTGTAAGGTTGTTCTCAAGCAGCAATTTACAGATAACTTGAGTGCACAACCTATTGTGGCTTTTAATTTTCTTTAATAACTGTCGTAATATGATAGGAACCAATAGCACAATATGGTGATGTTGCATATATCTTTTTTAAAGATTATGAAAAAGAAGGTGTGCGTGTGATAAACCTCTACCTCTATTTTATTAATAATCTTTCAGAGTTATATCTCCCTACTGCTTTTGTCACGAGCTATATTCATTGTTTGGTTCTGGTTGTTTTATGCTGATATATTACCGGTTGTCCTATTTTATTTTTAATAACAGTTTTTTTTTTATCTGTATAAGTGATAGCTATTGCGGTATTGCCACTAGATTTCCAGTATATATTACTTGTGTAATATAGTCACCTAGTACAGCCACTATTTGTTTCCCTGTTTTCCCCACTTTTGTATGTATCGTTTCTGATGAAAGCAGTCGCAGGTGGATGGTTCATTTCATTCACCAGAGTGGCATGCCGCCCGTTTGGCCAGCCTGAAAACTTCTCATACTGTCACATGGGAAGAGTACAAAAAGAAGCAAAAGGTAATTTGTTGGATGCTTACTTGCAAACATGAACAGATTATATTGCAGGTGTAGTTTTAATTTGCAGAGAAATTCATAATTTTTGGTTACTTCAAGTATATTATATCTCTTAGAATAGAGTACAAATTGCATACAATATTATCGTTTTGCACCTTGATGGCCATGTTTTAGAAGTGAACATTTTAGTGGCTAAAAATATCTTAAACGCTTAAATAACTTTCGTCATATTCCGTTAATTTCAGCTTGCATTGTTAGTAATTAACTAATTATGCTAAAAACCAGGGTGCTAGCCTCTTGTCTTACATGCATTTATACACACACACCAAATCAACAAATATCTAAACACAACACACACACACTGACACAGAGGAAGATACGTTTATATGCTTTAATTAGTATATTGATTGGGTTAATTTCAGTCTTAATATCAGAGTTACTATTAGTTGTTGTTGATATACTTGTGATTGTTTGAATAAGTTTCAGTTTGGTTTACTTCCAGTGAAGTGGTCGCGTGCATATTTTCGAGACAAGATGTTATCATCTGATGTATGTTTTATCAATTGGGTGTGTTATTATTGGATCTATCAACACTAGATTGTACAAAATTGAGAAAGGATAGGAGGTTATGTAAAGAAATTGAGATATAGTAGAGCCTTTGGAAAAATGATGTATGCCAGTGAAGGAAACCAAAAGGCAAAGATGAAATCAAGAGTTGAGTGGGAAGAGAGGTGAGGTGAGAGTGAACTTGAGGAGAGCAAAGGAAAGGGTCCGGAGGGAGATCAGGGAAGAAACATAATATATGTACACTACCCTTATTTACTAAAAATATTACATTTTTTTACATATAAATGTAGTTTAAATTAAAAATACAAGCAAAATATTAATACAATTGATTATAATAATTTTTTAACACAGAATATTAAATAAAGTTAAAAATGTCGTTTCAAGGATAAAAAGAAATGTAAATCAGAAAATTCAAATATTACAATCTAAATAAATTAATAAAAAATTAAGTGATACCTGTGCATCGCACGGGTTAAAAGCTTGTATGTTTACTTATGAAACATGGACATTACCGTGCAAAATATTTATATTACAGACCATCAAATTGAAATTTACTCTTATCATCTATTACTTAATTTGAGTTGTGACGCAATTGGCTGAATGCTGTAAATGTACGGTTAAGTCGGTGTTTGCTGTGATTTAGTGTTCTGTCCAGTCAATAATATTACTTGGCTAATAGTTCATATAATCTGGGTACCTTTGGCCTTTATTTGCTGCAAATGTATGCTGCAAATGTATATTCTGAATTTCTTTTTTACATTTTTAGTCAATGTTTTCTTTGTTATCTTGAAATTAATATCTGCTATGGTGACAATGCTAAAATCTAAGAGTGGACAATTACCAGATGGTTTAACGGCTTAATTTGCTAGGAAGAAGAAATTAGGAAGGGGGAGTTAGAAGCTGATAAAGATAAAATGATGAGAGAGTACAGGGCCCAGTTAGATGCTGAAAGGGCCAGTAAGCTTGCACATGGAAGAAATCACTCCCAAAGTAAATCTAGTCACAGAAAAGGTATGTACTGATACCATGGGTATAATGGGGGTTAGGGTGTTATTAGAAGGCTGTTGTTTCGTCTTGTTGAAGAATATATAAATATGTTGTCCGTGCAGATAAGGACAAGGATTTGAAGAAACGCAGTAGTAAGAAGAAAAAGGTATGATGTAGTTGACTATGTTTTTTGATTTTATGCTTGATGTGCTTGAGTTTTAATTTGTGTGATAGTCATCCAAATTTTTTCTTATCCCCAAGATTAAAAATTTCACAAGGTGATTATGCTGAAAACCACTAAGTGTGCACGCCAATCATTGAAACTCTCTTGACAATGACAAATTGTGAAATTTATAGTTTATCATGTGTAAGTTTGTTAATATACATCAGGGATCAATACTTGTTCAGGACTTTGCAGTTTGCTGTATCTGTACATGGTGACTTGAAACTTGATATGTACTGTGTAATCAAGAAAGGATGTGCAAAGTCTTTTACTCCAACCCAATCAGTTTGCAGTGGAATTTAATTATGTGTTTGGCCAATCTTAGCGTAAGAAGTATACCCTGTCATGGGTACAGTGCAGATCTTAAAAGTTACCCTGACTTGGCAGAAAAAGGAGTTGTCTTGTTAGGATCTACAAGTGTTGTATTGGTGGCATGCTAATATGCAATGTAGTTTTTTCTTTAAGTATCAATCTCACAATCGAAGAACCTCTTGATGTCTTATAAGTATCACTGCTAAAGTAAGGAAATTTATTTTATTTGAAATTATAACTGAGTCGTTCATGATAATTTTCTTCTCCAGCATTCAAGAAAATCTTCCGAGTCAGAATCTTCAAGTTCTTCGTCAGAATATTATAGTAGTGATGGTGATGATGCGAGAGAATCAAGAAGATCAAAATCAAGGTCTAAGCGAAGGAAGAGGGAGAAAAGGCACAGGTCAAGATCCAAGCATCCGTGCAGGGATGAAGAGGCTGATGGTCCATTGCCTCTTTCAAGTTTCTTTGGGAACTCCAAAAACTGATGTTTGATTCCAAGCTTTTATATATTCAAAATCTAGCATTTAAATTGTTTCTGATGTGCTATGATACTGGTTTTCATAGTTCTGGTTGTTAGATCGGTATACTCCGACATTATAATACAATACATGTAAAGATATTTTATTATTTTTAGATTCTGTTTGCGGATTAGTATTCTAGTTGCATGAGCATCTCCAACGCTATACACCCCTTAGGTAAAATGTTGACGTGTCATTAAATTTGTACAAGGGTTTTAATTTTACTCATCTCCAACCATTTCTCCCCGTATAAAATTTTACATAATTTGTTTTAAGTTGGCTATATATACCCGAACATCTAAATTTTTTTTACATAAGCTCTATAAGTGAAACATCATCATGACATTATCAATTGTTTGGAGTACATTACAGGTTCGATAAATTTTACATAATCACTATTTTACGTAACTATTATACATAATACCATTGGAGATGCTCTAACATATTTTGTAATCTTTTCGTTAATTTTGTTTTTCTAATAGTTTTTTCTTTCTATCAAGAGTTGTTACATTAATTATAAGTTACATTGAATCAAACTTTATTACATAAATTTTTTTTTCTTAAGAATTAAAGTATTCCTAAATTGAAAAAAAAATCTTTAAATCAAGGGTTATTAAGACATTGGCCATTGAAGTTTATTCAAATGTACACATAAACCATCAAAGTTTAAAAATGTACATCCGTACCATTGAAATATGGACTTTGTACAGATCGATCATAATTTCTTAAAAACCAGTATGATGATGTATATCGATAAGGATGAATTCGGGAAATATTTATATGTTTGTAACATTATATACATTGGCCCTCATCAAATGTACACATTGGCATAATTTCTTTAAAATAAGCTGAAATTTATATATATTAATAGCAACAAGTACAAATAAACATACTTTAAGGGTCAATATATTAATACCAACTAGCACGGATCTCTAGTTTAAATTTTATTTTTTGTCATATTATTTAATTTAATTATAATTTTTTTAATTTTAATTTAAGTATTTTATAAATATTTTTAAAATTTTATACCCATGACCATGACCATAATTTTGTTAAAATCAGATAAACACATATAAATTAGGCAAATAAAATGGTTGTGAAATTACAATTATACCCATACTTTATATCAAATAAAAAAAGTGCCACTAATTTTTAATTGATGCTAAAAATAAATTGATTTATGTTAGTATGAAAAGCTGACCTCTAATCTCTTATGTCAAATATAAGTTCATAACCACTGAGTTAACTGAATTTTTGATTTTAATTTCAAACTCGTATTACATGAATCAGACAACCATTAAATCTCATCTTATCACACATTTATTTTATTTTAACTTTTAAAGTAATTATATTCAAAATGTAATATTAATAATGGTTGTGGCTGTATTTTACCTTTATAATTTTATTTTAGATTTCTCATTAAAATAAAAGAAAATATGAAACAAGATTAAAATAAAATATAGACTCAAGTTATAAATAAAATTAAATTAAAAATACAAAAATACTTAAATTAAAATTAAAACAATATATTGACCCTTAAAGTATATATAAAATTACTTAAATAAAAATTTATATTATAATACTTAAATTAAAATTAAAAAAATTTATAATTAAATTAAATAATTTGACAAAAAAATAAAAGTTAAACTAGAGGCCCGTGCTAGTTGTTATTAATATATTGACCTTTAAAGTATGTTTATTTGTGCTAGTTGATATTAATATATATAAATTTCAGTTGATTTTAAAGAAATTATGGTCAATGTGTACATTTGATCAAATTTCGAGGGCCATTGTATAAAACGTAACAAACGTATAAATATTTCCAAATTTACCCTTACCGATATACATCATCATATCGGTGTTTATGAAATTATGACCGATCTGTATAAAGTCCATAATTCAATGGCACGGATGTACGTTTTTAAACTTTGATGATTTATGTGTATATTTGAACAAACTTCGATAACCAATGTCTTAATAACCCTTAAATTAATGATGGTTTAACAATTACTATCCAACTGTATCAAAGGAACTTATGAATTTTTACATTTAAAATTATATTCAGTTAAAAAAAATTGATTGTATATAGTTTAAATTATTAAAATACAACTTTTAGTATTTAAATATAATTGTATTAACAATCAAATACACTTTCTTATATTACATTTAACAATCCTCATAGACATATTTTAAATCTAGCGGTCCTTATTTTTTGACCCGTGATTATCTAATTTTAAAATTTGAAAAAAATAGAGATGAACTAGATAAAAAAAAGCTAACATTTATTAAATTGACGTTCACTTTATTATTTAATTATATTTTGAGTTATAAAAATCAGATTTGAACGATTTTACCATCCACACAAATCTCAAAAAATAATATTTTAAAGTTATAATTTAACAGTTATTATCAAATATGAACTATCTAGAAATTGAATATAAAATAAAATTACATTTTTTACATTAAAAATCTATCTACTTTTGATGTGAAATATTAAGGTACACTTTAATATTTGAAAAATTTACTACCAATACTGAATCCCAAGATTCAGTTGGACAACCTACATTAGTGAGCTTTTTTTTTTTTTTGAAAATTGGGAATCAATTCATTAATTAAAAACCATACGACATCTACAAATACAATCAAAATTGAACAAACGCTTAAGCATATCGTTGTTGAATCCTTCCTTCTTGGAGAGGCAACCAAATGATTTTTTGAAGATGATTTGAATGTATGTACTTGTTTTCACCCGACTGTTTTGAGTAACCGACCGTAGATGCGATCCCATAAAAATATTTATCACTGAATCAAATCCATGAAAATTCTGCCGATCTATAATCTCGGACATGAACAACATCAAATTACAATAAAACAAAACCAAACTCTCACAAGGAGAGACTAAACAAAACCCAAATAAATTGGGAACTTATTGAAGGAAAATAAGATTTTAAATAAGAAAAACGAAAAAAGATAAAGGGTTGGGGCTTTACACCGGTGAAAACCGATGGAAGCCCCTTGAAAAATAGTACAGTGACGACTGCTCAAAAGAGAGAGAGAGGCGCTAGTACACTAATGAGCTTAATTGCTTAAAATATTGATAATGTTAGCGCTCTTTCATTGACATGCCAGATTAGAGTTGTAAACGAACCGAGTTGGACCGAGTTTCTACCGAGTCGAGTCGATCCCGAGCTTTTTCTGATCGAGTCTAGCCCGAGCTCGATTATCTTAACGGGCTTTTTTTTCTTGCCGAACTCGGGTTCGTTAACGACCGAGTCGAGTCGAGTCGGTAACGAGCCTACCGAGTCGATCCCGAGTTCGAGTCGAGTTCGAGTTTTTAAATATTTTTTAATTTTTTTATTTATTTTAGACTTATTTTTTTTATTTCTTTTGGGCTTATTTTTTTAAAAATTTTGGCAGCAGTTGTAGAAACACAAGCTAGTTAGGAAAAGATACAAGCTTGTTATAGTCTAACAAACAAACAGAAAATCTTAAAACAAGGAATACCAATATAATATTTTAAAATTTTAGATTAATTTTCTAAACACAAGAAGCTCACAAAACTAGATACATACATATATATATGTAACGATAAGTCTATAATTGTGATAATCGGCAGATTAGTGTTACGATATATGACTGGGATATTATATGGAGAAGTGCAGTTCTTGGCTCAGTTACTGTTCCTGTTACAAGTGAAGGTCAAAGTGGAGCAGTATGGCATACTCTGGATAGCACTTCAGGGCAGGTAATTGAAATATTAATGTTTATTCTCCAGCTCTCGATAAGCACCTTATTTTCTTGGTGTCCTTAGATATTTTATGTTAGTTCCATTTGATTTTTGTTGCTAGGTTTGCCTCCATATAAGAACAATAAATCTCCCCATGAGCTCTCCCAGGTGATGTGGCTTCTCATTTTTTGGTTTATCCTGTTTTATATATTATCGTTTGTCTATATCTATAGTTCCAACTTCAGTTTGCTGGTTACTAATAATTACTGTATCTTTTATTTCATAAATAATTATTTTTGTTAATTCAGTAATTTGGTGTCGTCTGCTCAACCTTTTGACTAAGTTTATAACATTTAATGTGGTCGTGTAGTTAGTGTGTGGAACAGGTTAGTATTAAATTCGATAATTGAGGCATAATGGACATAGTTATATTAGTCTAAACATGAATTATTGTGTTCTACATTTTTGATTTCTGAATTAGTAAACAAAAAATATATTAGGGGATTGAATGGTTATGCTGGAACTAAGGCTCGAAGAAAACAAGGACCCACAGTAGTTCATCAGAAACCTGGGCCACTGCAGACAATATTTGATCTTCTTCCAGACGAGGCAAGTTTTATATGCATCATCCCTCATTGCTCATATTTTTATGTTATGCGTGTCTGTTGACATCCTACTGAGGTGACATGCATACTTGCATTGCTAAGGTAACAATGATGTGCATTTAATTTCTAGGTTGTTGAGCATAGCTATTCTTGTGCACTTGAGAGGTCGTTTTTGTACCATGGCCGCATGTATGTCTCGTCGTGGCACATCTGCTTCCACTCTAATGTATTTTCAAAGCAGATGAAGGTTAGACTATCATTTCTTTTTGCAATTTTGATCTCATATGTCTATTCTAAATTGTGCTCTATCTCTCATGAATCATTGGTGGTTCATTTCATAATATTGTCCAACTTTGTTCCTTTTCTAACAATTAATTGTTGAACTTGATGATTACAACTGAACAACTGTTACAAATATTCCTAAAATAATATTGAATCCTTCTTTGCTCAGGTATATTGTTGGTTCTTGGTCTTATATCACATTTAAACTAAAGATTCCATCCCCAAGCACATACACTTTCTTAGGAGTGTTGATAAGCATAATTCTCTTAAATATCTTTTGTACTATGGATGTCAAGTAATTATCCATTTTCTTGAGGAATGTGGGTTTTTATACCTTTTTTTCCTTTGTTGCAAATTATACTTTGAAAACATGAATTTTAATGATGTAGGGAGTTGCTAGGGCATTTCAATTTGTTTATGTTAGGCAGATCTGTAACATCCCACATCGATTAGATTGAGAGTATTCATGTCCTTTATAGATACAAGTCTACAACTAATGTTTACCAATTTTCTAGCACTTTTGGACTGACTTGTGGTGGGTTGTTTGGTCCTGTATGCATTCAGTTATGGGCTTGGATGTTATAAATGGTATCAGAGCTCTGCCCGGTCGGAAGTGTAGAGGCACTGCCCGGGTTTAGTAAGTTTGTGTATGGGCTCGACGAGGACGTCAATCCTCTTATAGGGGGTGTTTGTAACATCCCACAACGATTAGATCGAGAGTATTCAGGTCCTTTATAGATTCAAGTCAACTAATGGAAATATATGTCTTGCTATTGTAAAGAGAGAAACAATTATATCTTTTTGCTATACTATTATTTGTCGTCAATCATTGCTTTCTGTGTATCTTGAGGGTATTTCTCTTACTAGTATTTGTAGAGATTGAGGAGCTTTTTTGTATTGAGTTCGGTCTCTTCATTTTAGGTGTTAGACATGTTGCTGTACAAAGTAATATTATAAAATCTTGTGGTGCCTTCTTAGAGGTTTAGCTCCTTCTGAGGATGACCACCTGCTTTTAATTTCATTCTGACAGGTAATCGTACCAATCGGAGATATAGACGAGGTATTTTCATGCGATTCTTCACTTTATAGTGCTACTTGGCTTGATAACATTTTTAATCATTTATATGCAGTGAAGTCTGTCATTATGTTTAAATCCAGATAAAAAGGAGCCAGCATGCATTAATCAATCCTGCTATCACAATAGTTCTTCGCATGGGTGCTGGTGGGAATGGTGTGCCTCCTTTAGGAAGTCCTGATGGTTAGTTATGTACAGTTGCTTTATAAAGTTTTTTCTTTATTTAATCTACTACACACAAAAACATGTGGACATTGACGTTTTACAGATGAAATTATTGGAATCTTAATTTCACTGTTTTAAGTATCAAGTTTGTAAATTAGTTTGTTTCATTCTTAATATGACGTGGAAATATTTAGTTAAATGTCTGATTAACACCCAACAGATTGATAATAATACTCTCCGGTCTGTGTTAATTTTAGGGATATTTTATGAATCTAGATTAAGTTATATATATATATATATATATATATATATATATATATGTTATGGTTGATTCCCTACATCCTTAGATAGCAACATTAGTTTTCTAAATATTCATGTAACCTGTTGAATTTGTACTCTGTTCAATATTCTACATTGATTCATAATATTTGTTACACCTTTTTAAATCTACGTGATTGGGGCAATTAGGGAAAGGGTGGCCACTTTATTTTAATAACGTGTATATTTTACTAGATAAAAGAAGTGTAATAGATTCGGTGTAGCTTCTCTATATCTTTAAAACTGCCTGGAGATATAAAAATGTGATCGAAGATCGCAGGTAAAAAGGCTCTCATCTAAACTTCTTTCCCGTGTATATATAAAAACACACACACACACACATATGGCAGTAAGAAATGAGTACTATGAATGCTACTTTTCTTTCTTTTCTTTTTTGTATATTGTTTCTTCTTAAGTGCAAAGCTGAGTAAGATCTTTGTCTTCTCTAGTAAGCCTCTTAAGCTTATAAAAGAGAGCAACTTTTACATGCTTTTTCTCTGTTAACTTCCTGCACACAGTGATCAGCACTCACTACTGCCTTTGTTGGAGTACCCGTAACCAGTCTCCTAGTGGTTGTCAGTATATCTTGTTCTTATCTGTACATTAGGGTGATATGTTGTATATTTTGTGTTGTATATAGATCAGGGTAGTATTCTTATGCCTTTCATTATTGTTTAACTTTATTTCCTAGGGTTTTTACTGCAGCTCGAGATTGGATTAGGGATTTTCAGATGATTAAAATTTAGAAGGTCACAAGTTTTAGAATATAATAATATTAAATCAATTTCATTCTACTGACCTTAAAACCCCTCTGTGATTTTTTCCCCATCTTATTTCTTCTTACCAGCTGTTTTTTACTTGTCAGAAGGAGATGAGAATTCTTCTTATGCCTGCCCATCTGATTAAATGTTTGCAATTACATGATTGAAGAAGTTCCTATAACTGCTTAAAAATCCAGTTTTCGTGGCATGTTTTTTTGCACATGTCCAGGCAGGGTGAGATATATGTTTGCATCATTCTGGAACCGAAATCATGCATTAAGAGGTTTGCAACGTGCGATAAATAACTACCATGCAATGTTAGAAGCGGAGAAGAAGGTACAGTACTTCATGTGTATTTTTTTAACCAATTTTTTGAAATGCATACCATCTTACTTATACTTCCCTCTTTAGTTCAGAGCACTTTTGACATTTTAAGGTTTGTAATCTATTTTTAAGCTTAGTAAAAAGATACGTACAGGACCTAAAATTAGAAACGGTTAATCTATAATGAGAAAACTGTCCCTGAGGATGACCTCAGAGGAGTTGTCTAAGGTTATATCATTTTTTATACAAAACCTGAATGGCATATTTGTGAATTTAAAGTTCACCCTCCTATTTTTACATAACTACCCCTGCGTATTGGATTTCTTTTAACCTCAGGGTAGTAGTCTGAGGACGACCTCAGGGTCAGCAAGCTCAATTATAATGCACATGCTGTTAAGTACTTTAAATCTTTAAAGTGAATCTATTTTTTCTAGTCCAATATTTGTTTGCACTGAGTTGGGGAATTATGATCTCCCTTCCGTATTTTAAGTAGGGCCCTTGGGAATTCTGTTGGTGAGGTTGAGGCGCTCGATATAGGTAGCACATATGACTGGGAATATCCTAAACTAGCACACAGCTTATAATGCCCTAGGTTTTTCCAAGTTTAGTGAATTCGATTTTTTGATTGACATAAGCAAGCATATCTGAGGTTTCATTTCCATTGAGGTGTTACAACTTACAATAGTATAAAACTGAAAAAGAAATTGAAATAAGGATTATTATTGCATTAATATTACTGAAGGAACATTGCAGTTCAGAAGCATCTGTCTGATTTTTATAATTGAATTGAAATATTTGTCAATATATAGTCATCCAATTCTATATGCTGACACATTGCATGTTTCATAGTACCCTTCACTTTGGTCATACTCCTAAAATATATGCATTTATTTTTTTATACACAGGCAGCCAACAGTCTTGAAACTGTTTAAATCTGGATTGTTGATAGGTTAATGCTATTGATTTCTAAGGGCATAAATAAATGTTAGACCTATATATTTTTTTTAATCTTTAAACGGTCAACTTACAAATGTTCAAGGTAAATATGGACAACAAGTTGCGCCGCAGGTTAAATTGCAAAGCCCATCCTCCGAATCTAAATAATAACCGTTTTCTTGTATATATTGATTGACCAAACAGAACAAATAAATTTTGATTACCTCTCCATCTATCTTTTTATACTTTATTAACTAAGATTGTGTCTGTGAAAAGGCATATCAAAGTTACATGAATTAAGTTGTCGTTTGAAATTTCCATACTTATGCTTGTATTTGAATGTCATGAAATTGAACCAAATCCAAATTCTTTTGAATTGAGAGATTACCAAAACATAAAATTAAATGTTATTTGTTTTTCACTTTTGCTGAATTTGCATTTGGTATGATTTAAAAAAGACATCTATATTTATAGAGACTTGTGATTCACAATATTAGTAAATTATTAGTTGTAATTTTACTGTCCTTGATGAAGCCTTGGACTCAGAAATGATACAGTAGGAGAAGTCTTTTAGGTCCCCTTGCGGGATAGTGGCAGCAGGGATAGGGTATATCAAGACAAACTTTAAAGAGGAATTTCTATAGCTTAGAAGTGCTCTATTTTCAGAATCACAAAATTAGTTTTTCAGTGTGTTGCATACATATTTACTGTATAAAAGTATTCAGAAAGTTATTGATTATGCGTTATCTGTAGGCCTACAATTATGAAACAACTTTAAGCTCCTGATAGCATGTCTCTGTAGATCCTAAAAAAAAAATAATGTTATATGTACATGCCAAAGTCAAGCAGTAGAATAGTTCTGACAGGTTTTATTATTGTATGAACTGTTGACATGATTTTGTATTGCTGCACAGGAGAAAGAACAGTCTGCACTTCGTGCTCATAGTAGTTCGATCAGATGCACTGAAGGGCAGATTAAGATTCTAGAAGAAAGTGTACCCAAATCTGGAAATTTACAGCCTTTCATTAAAGAAGAAGTTCTTCTTGATATATACAATGTATGTATCTTATATCCGGTCTACAAGAAAGATGCAAAATTGAACTCGTAGATGAATTGGCTAAATTAAAATGCTACCTTCTTCTAGGGTGTTTTTCCTGCAACTGCTGATCAGTGCTTTGAGCTGCTGTTTAGTGACCATTCCAGTTATACAAAGGAATATCGTTCAACAAGGAAAGATACTAATCTGACTGTAAGTATCACAAATTGTCAATTTCATGTTAGTTTATCTAGGATAGGGCAGGTTCATGGATTTGTGAAAGTTTTTTAGAATTGTAAAAAGGCTGAGAATTGTACTATGTTAAAGGGGATGAAGCAGAGAGAAAGAGAAGAAATTCAAAAGCATCTCCTCTGCAAGAGAAGTAGCTTTTCATATTGCGTGTAACGGATCTTTATCATTCAGAAGCTGTGATATTTCTTTAGGGCACTAGAACACCTTTTTATATGCTCTATTCTAAATGTGCAATGTTTGGTCTGTTAGTGCCTGGTAATAATTTATAATGCTGAAAACATGCAGCTTAAAACCACAGGTGTATTATTGACTATTCTTGGATAGTTGATCTTGCTTTCTTTCTTCTTATATATTTGTGGACTTGGTTTTGGTCTGGATCATTACAACTTGTGTTGATGATTGCTAAATTTTGTTGATGATTGCTAGAAAGATGTGAAAGTTATATCCTTGTGATTTGATTCTTCTCATTGTTTTCTTATGCAGTCTTCTGTGGCCTCTAATTGTTTTACTTCTGATATTAAGCATATCAATAGCAGATGCATATAAATATATTATTGTGACGATACAATCGTTTAGTTTGCCTGCAAGTGGATGCAGTGTGATCTGAAGTTTTTTATATTTGGTTATTTTATCAGTAGATGGGTCAATGGCATGCGGCTGATGAATATGACGGTCAGGTCAGAGAAATAACTTTCAGATCCCTGTGTAACAGTCCTATGTGTCCGCCTGACACTGCAATGACCGAGTGGCAGCATGCTGTTATCTCATCAAATAAAAAAACTCTGGCAAGTATTTAGCTTAATTACTTACACTTTGATATTTGAAATTTTTGTCAGTCAGTTTGGATTAGTAAATCAGCCCTATGATGGCCTCTATTATCTTGAATCAGGTGTTTGAGACTGTATCACAGGCACATGATGTTCCATTTGGATCTTTATTTGAGGTATGTAGCACAGTACTATGTAATGCGATTCCATTGCTTTGCCAGGCCTTAACCTAAATTAGTAGAAATTAGTATATTTATACGGATAAGCCCAATAGAGCATCTCATTCTGTCTTTTGAAAATGCTTTATAAATACTGGTCAGGCATCCTAATAAAGTTTACCAAAATAAAAATATATGTATGTTTTAAAATATTTCCGGTGTCAAAATAGACGTGTCACCAACATATTTTAAATTTCCTTTCTACTTGTTTCTCTACTGTACGTAATGGCGTCATGTGTCACTCCACTACATTTTTTTTATAAAAAGGAAAATTGTTGCACATTCTGTTAATCCAGTAATAGTAAATTAAGTGAAACTCACTTTCAGTTGTGTTACTAGGGGATATTTTGGTCCATAATTTTATCAGATTTCTGTTTCGGGCATAAATTGCCATCGTCTACTGTATATGGTGCTCTTATATTTGTATTTATGACTTTTTTCCGCAATCCAACCGGAAGGACTTTATAAACAAGCTCTGTACTTTTATGGATGTACAACTTGTATATTTTGTTTGGTTATTTTGGGCATAAGTTATGTAGAATATGCTATTTTTAGGTCCTTTGTTTGTCATTGAAAACAGGGGATGACTTTCTCTACCGACTGGTAAACACACAATCACATAGATAAATTGTCAGATTCTAATTATAAGAACCGAAGGGTTTGTAGTACATAATGCAGGGGCATATTTGTAAAAAAGGATTTAAATTAAATTCTATATTGACAAGTTTGCCACTAAATCATTATACTTCAAAGCCTAATGACTTGTTGACTTGTCGTTGACTAGTTAATAATAATGAATTAGATAATATGTATTATAAATATCTTACACCATAAGACATCTATACAATAATATCTTTGGGATCCGAAAGAAATCATTATTATACAAATTTTGTTCCTATATAGAGGTAAGTTTTAAATTGATCATATAGTGTCAAGACTGTAATTTTTTATTATCATAAAGAGTTTATTCTTGTATAAAATATAAAATATTCTTATATAGAGGTTCTGATGTATATGTGGTTTCACACAACAAAGGTACAACATTCCTTCAATTATGATTGATTATGATTTTAGAAATTACGTTTTTAATCATTTTGGACCAGATGTCTACAATAGTCGTCCCATTTAGGGGTGAGCAAAACCGGATATCGGGTCCAATTTTAAAATTCAAATCGGGTATCCGGTTTTTCGGATTATGAAAAATCTATTCCGGTTTAACCGGATATCCGGAATTCGGATATTCGTTTAAACCGGATCGGAAATCGGATAATTCGGATCCGAATTAATTATATAAAATTTATTTTAATTTGCCTAAATAAATGGATTTTATTACATTTTCAATAAATTATCATTAACTTTACAAATGGTAAGGTAATTATTAAAATTTTAAACTATCATTCATTTCTTTAATGAGTTCTTATAAATATTTTTTAAGAGATAATGATAACATACTAACTTTCGAATTCATAATTTTAATTGAAAAATATTATTAAATGAAAAAATTCTTCCATTTGTTTTGTTTTAAATTTTTTTGATATATAACTTTTCAGTCAATTAATTTGGATAAAATGATTAATTTAGAAAAAATATTTATCGAGGTTGATTTAAGAAAACTTACATGAGATTACGAAGTTTTCACATACAAATATATGGAGTTGTATTTATAAATTCACAATTAAGTACATCCCTACGTACGTTTTTACACCTAAAATTCTTATAAACTTAGGTGATACACAACAAACTCATTAATTTATTAGTGATAATTCATTACTTAATTCAATATGTTGAATGTTGAATTATATGTCTATATAAGTTTATTATTTATTAAATATATAAATTATTTTTTAATAAATATTAAAAATCGGATCGGATCTTGATATCCAGATTTGTAAAAAGTTGTGATCCGGATCTGAATTTATAGCAAAAATCCGGATTGGATATCCGGTTCGGTTTTTTCGGATCGGATATCCTAATTTTCGGATACCGGATCGGAAAATCGGATAATCCGATTTTTGGATGTTTGTGCTCACCCCTAGTCCCATTAATCGATGAGACAATTGCATAGTCGCCCAGTTCGACCGACTAGTCAATAATTCGCAAGTTGAGCTCTCCAAATGACCCTCTAGTTGCAACTATTCGAGCGCACACCACACCATGACAACAATAAGCCTTAAAAGTTATAACCTCAAGAAACTCTGAGGTCAACCTCCTTGCATTTTTCTTTTATATGTATCACTAAATTATAATATAAAATATACAAAAGTAAATTTATTAATTACTTTGTCCACATCATTCTCTTCTACATTGGAAAATACACCAACACAAGTGTTATCATGAGAAAGGTCCATGATCCTTGAACTTGGATTCACGTGAGAGAGACATGAATGTCTTTAATCCATTGAGAAATATTAGTCATATGTTTGACTTCATTAATGTATTCAGGATTCATAAAGTCGGTGTGGACCATTTGGCAAGACACTTCATGAAGGAGTAATTTTGAATAATTGGTGTCTTCCACGATCTCAAAAATCAAAATTGTAAATTTGTCATCCGAATGATCTCAAAAATTGTTCTAATTATAACATTAGATGGAGTTGTCGCCTTCGATTTCTCCACAATCTATATAGGTTGTCAACTTGATGTATAAACCATCAAATAACTCCACTTAATTCATTTTACATTTTCATACTCCTCTTATAAATGTTCAAGTTGTATCTTCAATTCTTTGTATCAATCGATGGTTACCAAATAGACATAACCATCAATTATTTAAGGATACCTTTAAGATCATGAAGTAGTGCATCAAGTTGAAATATTTGGACCTGAGTACTATGGGATCTTAATGAGAAGACATGTATTATAAATGCAAAAGTAGATGTACTATAGGAAAGTATTATGTTCTACAGCAGAATATATAAAATAGTTCTAAGTTTCCAACATTAAGATGGTTCTAAGTGGAACCTGACTCTAAACATCTAATCATTTGATATTCACAAATTAATTCATTAATTACTTTGTCCGAGTCAATAGAACGCTATTTAAATATTTTGTTCTAATTTATGAAGAGAATTAATGAGTTGTACTTTATAGTTGTTTAAGTATTACGAAATATGGAAGTATATAATAGTTAGGCACTGATAGTACTTGATGTAGAGCTGGGTCTAGCAAAGGGTAGAACATAGAGGATCTTATATGCAAATATATTAAGAGAAAGATTAAGTGTTTTTTCATAACGATGTCCACAAATTTGATCAACCTCTCTTCTCTCTTTGTGAGCAGATGAAGACATGGTTCCCTTGGATTTGGATCCTATTGAAACTGATCACAAAATAGGGAAATCACAAAATCAGATCAAACAAAAATGTCTAATTGTCAACTAATATTACGAGTTCGACCAAGATCAGTAGCTTGCTTGCCTTCTTATCTAGCAAGGAAGCAAAGGGCTCCAAGGTATGGAACCCTGGATGGATACCTACCAATGGAAGAAATCAAGTACCACGGTTTAGACGATTCCTAAGACATTGAAAAAATTATACCCCGCCCAATGTTTGCTTGGGGTGGCGGATTAGCATTTGTTATCTAGATATAGTACTTGAGGTATCCCTTATATGGTAGCTTTCGACTTGCCCTCTGGTCTCGTGCTCATTCCCATATTGAAAGCAGAGGCCATCCCTATTCTTACATGGACCAATACATTCCAAAAGTAATATAACCCCTTGACTACTACGAAAAACAACGAGACCTCCCCCCAAATAGATTTCTGACGCCACCTTAACTAGGGAGAAAACTATGGTTGTATTTAGACCTGGCAAATCGGGTAAACGGATCGGTTTCGGATCGGATCCACTTTCGGTTATGATATATTTAGAGCCCGTTTGGTTCGGATCGGATATGATTCGGTTCGGATCCACTTTCGGTTAAGGTATATTTTTGAGACTGTTCGGTTCGGATCGGATCTAATTCGGTTCGGGTCAAATTCGGACCAAAATCGGATAAATTTTGGATTAAGATCAGATCAATTTGGATTCGGTTCTTTTTCGGATATTTACTGTTTCAGATCGAATTATGTTTGGATGTAGGAAAATTCGATTCGGGTCGCATGGTCGCATTTCTCAAGATATATCCAATTTAGTGATTTCCCCAAATTTTTGAAAAAATACAAAATTATATTGGTTTGAGCTCTTAGTAATAAACAACTAAAATGACTAATACTAGTAACTAGTGCTTTATCACGGACTATTGTTTCAATTTTTTTTAAAATAATTCTCGACGATCCAACCGTACGGATGTTAAAATAAATCTAATTTATTGATGTTTCCAAATTTTCAGAAAATAAAAAATTAGTTTGCTTTGAGATCTTAGCAATGGACAACTAAATTGACTAATACTAGTAACAAGTGCTTTATCACGGACTTTTGTTTGGTTGATCGGAATCTGGGTTTTAATAGTCGTATAAATTATGTTTTGGTGAATATTTAGATTGCGAGTATTTATTGATCGCTTTCGGATCATTATCGGATCATGTATTTCGGATTATTATCGGTTAGAAATTCGGTTCAGGTAATTTTCGGATCGGATGAGATCGATTTTCGGACAATAATCGGATTTGACTATATCGGATTTCGGTTCAGATCGGATTGTTTCGGATTCGGTTAAATTTCGGTTAATCTAATTCGGATATAAAATCGGATCCCGGTTCCATGAATTTCGGATCGGTTCTTCGGATCCAGAACCAATTTGCCAGGTCTAGTTGTATTATAATGAAGTTCTAATTATATTACTATCTCGATGTTTATGTAGTAGAAATAATCAGACACTAAAGGACTAAGATATCCTTGATATAAATATAATTTTTGTGTGCTAAGAATTTTCTCTATTAATTTGAGTTAAAGCTTCTCTTCAATTCTTCTTCTTTTCAGCACAACACATGATGATGCGATGATGTTGAAAACCCCGTAATCAAATTGTCCCTTAGTTCTTTTATAAACTTATATTTGGTCCTTTGTCAAGTGTCAGACAGTAATATAAGTATGGGTGATCAGTACATTTAGATGTAAGATTAAATATGTATATTTTTTGGTGGGGTTCTTCGAAATTAGTGGTCGCAAGTGTCCCATTGCTACCATCCTAGGTATGTCCTTGACTTTAGAAACCATTTACATAATAAGGTGACACAATTTTATATTAAATTCAATGTAGTAAACGTTCATGTACTTTTTATAGTAATATAAAAGCTTCATGTACTTTTATGTACATTAATAAAACAATTCTAAATAAAATTCAAAAATATAATCTAATATATATATATATATATGGTGACATTCTTCACATAAGTGTTTCTCTGCAACTCTAAATACGAGGGCAAACACTTAAGTATATTACTCTTTGTTTAGATCCGTTTCAAATTTGTATTTATTAATATCAATCTTTTGTTGTTTCAGATACATTGTAGATGGTCAGTTGAGACAAACTCGGAATCCTCATGCACAATTAATATTAAAGTGGGTAAGTATCCATAGTAATTAAAATTATTCCGGCACATCTGTTGCTCTTGTTTTTAGACTCAGCAAATTGCTACTTGTCTTTCTAGTGATATTTTCTCATTTTTGTATGGTCTGTACACTTGCCATCCTACTTCCTGCTACGGTGCAAGTATTCTCTAAGTAACATTTTCGTGCTGGCCCACTATATTTTCCAAGTCATGTTAAAAATGCCATCTTGAGTGATATCGTTCCACATTGTCACATTTATTATAGAATTAATGTTTCTTACTAACTAGAAGTTTCATAACAACTCTTCACAACACAATTTACCAACGCTAAAAAGAAATAAAGAATAAATAGTAAGATCCTGTTTAATACTGTTGAATTGATAGTTACATGCAGATTAGGATGTATGAAGTACAGTTTTAGTTGCTAATTATATTAGAGTGTTACATTGGAGTAGTGTTAAATATTATGATAGCATATCTCTTAGTGCTTGTAAAGTAAATCCATGGATAGTGTATTTGATAGTGCTTGTAAAGTGAATCCATCCAACAAAGTGAAGTTAAATTATTATTCTTTTAGGTTAAATGTTCTTTCGAAAACTAATACATTGAGTTCAAAATACTACATTGAGTTCAAAATACTATCTATTCTCGGAAATGGTCAATTGCAGAAGTTTAGTTACTATATGTACTTTCTGTGATCTTGCCATGTCCTTCACCTGTTTCACTTCGTTGAATGGTCTTTCTTGACCTTCAGTGAAGAAGGAAGTTTGTTTTTTGTGGTACTTTACATAATTTTTTAAGTATGAGGGGATGGGGAGTGAGAGTTCTAACCCATGACCTTGCCATGGAGAATGGGGTGGGAGTGAGACTTTGCCCCTATGCTCTCTTTGGATCCTCAAACATTGATGTAACATTATGTATATGTGTATGTGTATATGTATGTGTATATATAGGTATATCGTATATGTATATATATCTATGTATAATCTCCTACAAGTCCATACTGAGTAGGAGTTTCTTATTTTGACAGGTGCACATTTAAAGAAATGGTTAATTATGCAGTCTAAAATCAAATCTGGCGCTGTGAATGAGGTATGTCTGCAAATACACAGTTTTTCTTGGACATTTTCTGCAAGTCTATTGGTAAATTAAATTTATCAAGTTCCTCAACGCTTCAAAACACAATTTTTACGTTTTGCTAATGCAGTATAAGAAAGAGGTAGGGGTGATGTTGAATGTGGCACAATCGTATGTCAAGTCGAAGACTTCTATGAGTGTTGTCGATAATGTTGATGCTCCTGGTTCAAATGATCAAGAGACAATATTAACATATGCCGATACCATCTAAAGTTGGATTGCATATCAGTTGTTGTAATCTTGTAATTTAAGCCACTTAGTTCTGTATAAATGTGCAGGACAATAATCATGTACAAGAAGTGAAATTTGTTTATATGTATCATGTATGCTCTTGCACCATTTCCGTGGTAGAAGATCAGCAGTGTCTTTTTGTAATCTTTGTTGTTCAGTAGAAAAATTATTATGTCCATATACAATTCTTCCTTCCTCTGTTAAGTTATTTTGTTCAGTTTCTTTCATGGAGCCTTTGAAACTCCGAAACAAACGTGTTTTCGTTTTCCATTTGGAAAGAATTGCATGTTTTATCGAACTGCCAAAGTTTTGCATATTTTCCAGGTGTTGGATAATTCATAATTTGCAAAGTTGGATAGTTGGCCGTATGGTTTATGTTGGATAATTCATAACTAGTATTATACTAATTAAATTGTTATCAACTTGAATTGATCTGGTCTTGCAAACTGTACTAAGAAAAAACTGGATTCATTTCTAACTATGCATTATACACAGTGATACGTCCACATTTAAAATCGTGTAGTCCACTGTTATATTATAGTCAAATTAATTATGCTGCAGTATTTGTACTTTGTAGTCATAAAGTAATCCAATCATTTTCCGTGATATTTGGATGATAAATCATCATGCCAAGTAAAGAAACAGGAAAAAAATGAGCTGTAAAGATTCACTTTTGTTTTTGTTTTTGTTTTGTTTTTTTTTTTTTTTTTACATAAAACCTTTGGCAATCATACATAGAGGAAAGGAAACAAGTATTTGCCATTAAAAATTTAAAGTGAACCTTCCGCAGTTTTATTGCTGAATTTCCCATACCTACAACTCGAGAATCCATGCATAAATGACACACCTAAATAATATTTGAATAAGAATGAACACATGGAAAGATGCATTTTAATAATTTTTTTCAAAAGATGCCCAATCTTTGAACAATGTACTTGTTTCAGTTATACATCACTAGTAAGACCACTCTCCTCATCCACAAGTTAACAAGAAAGCCAGTTTATACCGTCACATAAATCGAATTTCAATTGCCACATTTCAACTGTTCTAGACACAACTTGATACACTGTACTACCATGCCCAACATGAAAAGGAGTTCTCATCTGAGAATTTCAAAATTCATAAAACAGGATTCAAGATGAATCATATTCTTCATTTTCAGAAGAAAGTGACGCAAGGTACGCCTTCACCATGCGTTTGTACTTTGTTGGGCTATCCCACCATGTAGGGGTATTCAGAATTGCTTTCTCCAAGGCAAATGGATCTTCCTGGTACTGATTCTGGTATTGTCTCCCAAATTGGTAAAACATGTTGCTCAGACGATTATTACGCTGTCTTGTAAGAAATTTAAGTATGTCTTTGAAAAAAGCAATCACATCATCGCCAGCAATGATATAAACATACTGTAATAAATCCAAGAAATGGGAGAAGCCGAGTCATAATCAGATCACTATTACATGCTTGTGCATTAGATAATGACAGCAAAAGCCAAAAATCGTAACACCATTCATGTTGAATTTCAAAAGAGAACCACGTGCATACAACACAAAATATGAATACACTTCTCTAATCATTATTGTACTTGATTTTTAAAATATTGCTACAAAATTTCATTGCAGTTAATTTACCAACCCCCCGAACTCCTGTTCCTTTAGGTTATCAACGCAGTTTCACCAAATTGTTCCATAATAAGTGCAGCCTCGCATCATTATATCCTTAATAAGCGTAAGAGGGATCTTATCCATAATTTTGGTTTGGTCACTTTGCTTTGGTCATTGTACCGCCAAAATAATCTCAATCGTCGAATATAATATTTTTAAAAATAGATGATCAAGATTATATCAAATCAAAAAGAAAATTATAATTTAAAAAGGATATAATCAAAAAGGTTGTATTAGAACTGAATGTTAAAAAGAAGTTATAATCTGAAAAGGATATAAAAGATTGTATTAGAACTCAATTTTATTTATTTATTTATTTATTAATATTAAAAAAGGTTCATATTTACTATTTAGGCTCTATTTCGAGATATAGAAATCAGATTTGGATGATTTTACAGTCCACGCGAAACTCATAAAATTATCTTTAATTTAGTGATGATTTAACAATTATTATCCAAATGAAAACACTCAGAATCTCAAGAGAAAATATAATTACGAATTTTTACATTAATCCTATTTAGTGTAGAATACCTACATTAATAATCCTATTCAATATAGAAAACCTAATTATATATGATTTAAATCATTGACAAGCACTTTTTAGTTTACATGATAAAATATTAAATATTTTTTATGCTAGATCCAACATTTTTTATCTATTTATTTTAAGATCTAACAATATTTTCAGCAGAGATGCACATTATATAATCATTTCAGTAATGTATGGGGTGTTGTTCATATAGCTGGGGTAATTGCTAAGCTAGCCCACTAAACTTCAGTCTTAACAGCAGAATATCAGCATACATTATTGAAAACACACCATTTATTTGTTAAAAGGCTAGATTATCTTGATTGGTTTTGTTAATGATATATTAATTAAATCTGTAGTCCATTTTGGACTTGTTAATCTATATAGTATTGCAATTAATACATTAATCGATTTAACTTCTAGTCGGGGATTTTCCTATATTTCAACAATATAGAAATTACAGACATTTTAACAGTCTAGCAATTATAAAGACAACAAAAACAATATATATATATATATGTGTGTGTGTGTGTGTGTGTGTGTGTGTGCGCGCGCGCATTCATGTACAGAGTTAAAGCTGTATATAGATATGAGTGAATTACCAGAAGTATGAATCCCAGTGTTGCCATGAATACTTGAAATACCTCATCCAATATGCCAGAAAAGCCTTCATCCTCTAACTCACCAAAACCATCGCCCCCACCATCGCCACCTCCACCTGGACGTTTTCCACCACTACCTCCATCATCATAGTACTCTTGGTTTTCCATCTGCTGCCGTAATACATCCTCTAGTGACTTTTCCTTCTTCAAACCACTGATCGCCTTCTCAAGTGATTTCCATGGGGAAGCCTGGTAAATATTGAGTCCGGAATTGTTAAAACCATTAATATAAGAGCCTGTAACTTGATCTACCACTTAAAGAAACATGCTATTCAATCTTGAGATTTATAACTTATCTGCAAGTAACTGCACACTTTTGATGCATAAATTATTGTGTCAAGTTCTTAATAATTAAATTATATTCATTTTCACATCAAGTTACTGTTAGATGTTTGTTATAGAAATTAGATTTTGGTAGTAGCTAAGAAACTTGTGTTTTCTGCTCAAGTATGCATAGTATGTCATGATCTACTATGAGATTTATTTTTCCAACAAGTAGTCTGTTTTGATGGCACCTAATATTTTGAATGTAAATGGCCTTCCTCTCCTTATCCTTCTGTAAAATTGTCTTTCTCCCTAGCTTCTCTTTCACTCCCTCATATCTCCAAACTCACGAGGTTCTCATCATACTTAAGTCAGAATTTTTTTTAGAACCAGTCTAAATTAATTGAAAATAATATATTGTATAAGTTACGCTTATATAATAAAAATCAACAAAGAATCATAATCATTGCTGCACACAAAATTTCTTTGTGAGATCAAGCCTCAGACGGTACAGTAGTGCTGATTTTTTTCTTTAACTAGATCCATGTTATAGAAGCTCATGATCAATATCAGCTGCTTCATGATGCTGAGATGCTACTTGTTCATCATAATGTGACCAACAAGTTGATTTTTATGACATTCTGGTATGTCATAGATGTTTAATAGTGAATTCTATAAGCTCTAGATACCATATCTATCTAAGAAAAAGGATCCCTGACTAATTGACAACATCCACAAGTTTGTGCAAATAGACAAAAATGTAAAGAGTAAGGAGTGGAGTAGTAAAAAACAAAGCGCCCCAGTTACCAACTCAATGATATTCTTGCTGTTTGTTAAATAAACATTTTAATCAAATAAAACTAATCATTTAAATCTTCAGTCAGATATTTATATAAGTAGGATAGATTATAAAAGATAAAAGGAAATATGCATGCATAATTTCCTCACGTCATTATCATTCGTTGAATTTCCCTTGCCACCAAATACGCATACTGGAGCACACCTCTGAATTTTGGATGTATAAGATTTTAGGCTGGATAAAACCTCTTTGTGATCCCTAGAAAATCGAACAACAGCAGCACGTAACTGTGACCGCCCACGAGGTATGCTCAAGACATTGAAGGTAGGCTTGCAGGCAGTGACTTGAAAGCTGCACATCTCTTAAAATAGTTGAAATATACAAATCAACGCCCTGGAAGATAATACACGGGATTTTTGAGTTGGAGCAAACAACACCAAGTATATGTTATGTATTCATCAAAATTCTAAGGGGGGACTTTTAACAAACATTTGGCAGGCACCAGAGAGAGAGAGAGAGAGAGAGCTACTACTATATGATTTGTACAAACAACTGGAGGAATCAATGTATGTGAATAGACAAGCAACAACACTAAGTAAACAAGAAATGAGTTTAAAGATGATTACCCGACCTTTGTAACCGTTGACTGCCCTCAAATCAAATATCAATCCTCACCGGCTGACCCCCCTCACCCCCTCACCCTCACCAAATATTTATACAAAATTAAATTCATCATCATCCCTACCCAAATTATTATTATTATTTATTAATTTATTTATTTATTATTATTATTTTTTAAACTAACCCAAACTGTTATATTCCTTTTCTTTTCTTTCTTTGTGAGGCACCCAAACTATTAAACTCATTTGATTAAACCATTTTCACACTGCTCCATGTAATACCAAAGTCTATGAAATGACCTAATAATAATTTTCTAAACTTCTTCATATTATATAATTTAATATTATAATATAAAATAAATAAACCAATAAATTGTTATAATAACATATAAATTATCTATCTATACTATATTTTTTAAAACCGAAATATAAAACACATATAACTATATTATTTAAACACATCTCTAAACCTATTTAATATAAAACCCATTTTAATAAAATTTATTCATTTAAGAACTTACTATAATTAAAATTTTAAAACAAAAAAAATATATATTAAAAGTAACATATGCATCGCATGGGATATAAGATAGGATGAATAATAAGGCCAATATTAAATATTTAAGTATTGAAAATAGGTTTCATACTTGATTTTTGTTACTTATCCCTAATAAAATATAAACACTTATTTATGACCTAATTACTTAAGAATACATTAAAAAAATTTATTATTTATAACTTATTACTATGGGTATAATTATTACAAATTCATTCTAATTAACACACATCTATTTAATATTAAACCTATTTTTATGGATTTTATTCATTTAAAAATATTTTATAATTAAAACAATTATAACAAAATCAATCATCAATCAATATACTTATCTGAAGGAGAAGACGGGGTGGTAGGGTGGCGCCTCTCGAATCGATCCGATGTATTTTTCTAATTTTTAAAGATTTGTGCAATTTTTAATGTTAAAATTTGTGATTTCCTTTATATTTTTCGAATTTTAAGTGTTAATAATTACAACTTTCCTTTTTATGTTAAAATTATTATTTTTTATTATTTCTCGAATTTTTAATATTTTCGAATTTTTAGTGTTAATAATTACTGTTGGTGAAATTACAAGACAGTATGAACACGAAGACGGTAGAACATGATAGGTAAATAATACTACGACTACACGAAAATTAAGAAGATTTGAAGATAAGACAAATACAAAGAATCAAAATACAGGAAGTAATTTTGAAGTCTGTTTAAGGGTCACTGAAAGAAGTTCATTAATATGTTCATGCCTTAGTGAAGAATAATGTTTGAAGACTTTTAGGGTTCCAGAAGTATTGAAGATTCAGTATAAAGTGCCATTAGAAGATTTCAGTGTATCAGCATTGATTGTGTTTTAGACAGTGTTCAAAGCATAGGAATCTAAAAGAATTGAATACAGGGTAAAGATAGAGGTAAAAGAAGACAGTTGCAGCCTTGAAGTTATACTCACTGAAAGAAGTTCATATTAGTTCAAGCGTTAGTGAAGAACATATATTGAAGGTTGTTTAAGTACTAGAAAGGATTCTAGTAAAAGTACATTATTTATTGACAATTAATATTTGAAGCAACAACAGAACTGCAGCCTTGTTCAATTGGTATTGAAAAAGAAACTACGGTGATCAAGATCAGGGTTAGTCGTTTGTGAACCAGACAGATGAACTAAACGTCAACTCAACAAAACAGATCATGGTGTTTAAATGGACAGAAGAATTGATCAAGTGTTTACAAGGAAGTAAATTTTGGGAAGTTTAATTCAAAAATTGGCTTAAAGCAAAATTTGAAGAGCTAATTTCCAAGTGGCATACATGGAATTAGCTCCTCAAAATTCGAACAAATAAATTGGGCTAAGTCAAATGGTAAGGAGCTAAAATTATCGTGACCCTTCTATTTTCTCCCCTCGACATTTAAAAGAATTCATTTTCCTAGGTCAAAGGATGAGGAGTGAATTTGACCATGATTTCTATAGAAATCGCTCCTCAGATTGTGACGTGTGTTTAACTAAGGCTGAAGAGCGATTTTGAAGTTGGCTTACATAAAAATCGTTCCTCATCCTTGGAGCTTGAAAAGTTTTCAAGAAAATGGCTAACATAAAATTAGCTCCTCAAGATGTAAAGCGAATTTATAAGGGGTTAACATAGAATTAGCTCCACATCCTTTGAGCATAAAATTGTCCAAGTAAAGGGATGACATAGAATTAGCTCTTCAAGATTCTGCTCCTCCAAAGTGTAGTATGTTTTGTTGATATTATTAAGTCTACATAAAGAAGCAGAAGGTATCAAGCACTTTTGTTCTTCATCTTCAATACCATGAAGAGAAGAAAAAGAGATATACAGAGAAGAGATACGGATACATATTATGTAAATTCTCACCGAAAAAATGTTATAATGGCCGATGTAAACTTTGTACAAATCTTAATGGCCATTATAAAATCATGCTGGTAGTTAAATTCTTTAGACAAATTAGAAGCCTGATTTTGTAAAGAATTCAATTTTTATAATCTTTTTATAAGCAAAAATAATTATTTCTTGGTACCGATAAATTTATTTACCGGGTGTAGCAACCCCTTTTGGGATTTATATATCGAATATATGATTCCAGAAAAATCTTGTGTTCATTAGTTTAATGTCCTAAACACTCTCGAGAACACGAACCCACTCAAGAACACTAATTTATTTATCAGCAAAAGATTCGAAAGAATTTTTTAATTTAGTGAGTATCGTATTCAACCCCCCTAATGCGATACTTCGGGACCTAACAATTGGTATCTGTGTTGATTGATATACAGATCAGTCCGGTATTTTAGACCAAATAGTCAAGTTCTCGAATTTTCGAATTTTTTCATTTCTCGAGATTTTTTAAATTTCAATAATTTAAATTTTTTTCGAATTTTTTAATTCTCAAAAATTTTAAATCCTTCAAATGTTTGAATTTTAAATAATTTGAATTTATTGTCAAAATATTTTTAATTTTCAAAATTTCAAAATTTTTTGGAATTTACAATAGTTCATATCCTAAACCAAAGGTTCTCAAAGGATTGTTAGACTCAGGACGTTAAAGATGATTTTAATCTTTCAAAGAAAAAGATGACCATGTGCTATTCAGACGGAAAAACCTGAATAGGGGACATGAAGAATATGGTGTTCTTATTCCAATGAAGCTGATTTCAAAACTTATTGAAGAAAAATGTGGAATTTCCTCAAAGGCTTACTCCATAGGATCCCGCGAATTTTTTAGATGTAGAAAAGAAAGAAGTTTTTATGGATACGATTTTTCTTGAAGATTTTAGTCAACTCTATTAATTTAGTGAAATACCAACACTTAGTGGATTGCACCAATGCGATACCTATCCGGGAATCAAAAGAGATCATGAAGAAAGGATTCGAGGAGGTTAGAGAAAATGGACTAAACATACAAACATCTCAGTTATATGAATTAATGTTGGAACCTCCGAACAAAATAGAAGAGTTATTAGTAGCTAAATAAGAAAAAGCTCAGGCAGATGAAAGTGATTTGTACACTTTAGAAAACCTTGAGAGAGGACTACAGGGCAATATTTCACAAGTCAGGGAAGTTTAGTCATATCAGAAGGAGTACAAAAGTTATATCCAAGGATCATGCCTATCTATTCCGAAGCAGAGACTCTTCAGGATTCAGTTCAAGAAGTGGTTATAAGATTGAGATGGTGGATAGAAACAAGATTGATATTTACAGTTGTGACAAGAAATATGTGATTACATCTAGTCCTCATATTAATAATTACCTATACAATAATTGTCATGTGTATAATTAATATATTTTGGTGTTAATTATTTAAGGATAATTTAAATATTTAAGTGCTAATATCTAATTTATAGATATTAATATTAAATATTATTTATGCAAATTAATTTTAATTATGGAAATTGAATGTAACGATCGAGAATTTTTAACCTGCTTATGTGTAACAGTGGATGGATATCATAATAATTATCATGTTCTAATTTGATGCATCATCTGCTTCCCGTATTGTGAGTTATATGAATTATGTGAGTTATATGCTTGAATATGTGATTAATTGAATTATCTATTTAAATGGTAGTATTATGAATTTATTGTTAAATATTGTACAAGTGATAAAATATTTTAGAAAACATTTTGAGATAAAAGATATTTTATTTAAATTATTTGGACTTATAAAGTTTAGGTTGTACTTTTAGGATTTTAAAATCATTATTTGTAGAATTATTGGATTATTTAAATAATTTAAGGTTAATTATTTTAAATATTCTTGAATTATGAAAATTATTCTTTTTAATTATTAAAATTATTTTGAAAGTACAATCATTCGATTTGGAAATGTATGTGTCGATTATTTGGAGTTGGTTCGTTAAAATTTGAAATTAGTGGCAAATAACAAAACAATTTTCACATAAGTATAAATAGCTGATTCATTTTTCTTTTTTCTTTTTCTTATTCCTCCCTCACATTCTCTCGTCTCTCTCTCCCCGTAGTTCCTCTCTCCCTCTGTTCTTTGATTTTTCTTTTTCTAATAATAATCAAACCTTTCGTTGATTATGATTATGTTGCTTAAATTCATAGCTTTTCTATTCAATTTGATCGCCTTTTCACCCTCTACAAACCATGTTTTAAATTTTAATTTCTGCAAATATGTGATATATGGGCGGTAAAAATAAATTTAAGTAGGAGGATACGATGTCGTTTGGAGAGGTTTTATAACTCTTCTTTTTAATTTCAGTATTCCAACTGTTTGTTAGAAGTTTAATTCTCCCTGGTACACGTGTCTGTGGTCCTATCTTGTCATGGTAGTGGCTATATTAACAGAACGGTACCATGTAACAGAGGATGAAAATTGTTATCTTTATCTTAATTTAAGAATTCTTCTCTCATCTAGCTCTTCTCCTCTCATCTCCTTCTTTATGTCATTTCTGTGAGCTGCCTTGTTACAGTGGTATCAAAGCCATGACGGGCCCTTCCCTGCAGAAGCATGAAAAAGATTTGAAAACTCTGGAGACTCAAGTGACTAATGTGCAGTCGTTGATAAATTCCAACCATGAGACCACCCAATCTCAGATCTTGTCTGTCAATGAGATCTCTATCTCTAACTCTGGAGACTCTGCAGCTGTCTTCACTGTCTCTACAGATTCAAACCACGAATGAAGATCTGACCATGAAGTTTATGGATTTGATGGATACGTTGAAGAATCAACAATCAGGCACCCACACTCCTACTACTACTTTTACTACAAGTAATATCACTGCTCCCATACTTTCAAACCCTTATACTGCTGTGTCTCATATCAATAGTCCTCAATATATTCAGTTTGGTAATAATATGTCTAGATCTTTATCTACATCAGAGAATACTACTGCTATTCGTGTTGGTGACTTTTTTCTTGACAGTAGTGAACATACTACCAACACTGTGCCCTTTTACACACCTAAACCTCAACAGACAACTCAAGTTTATACTACTACTACCCAAAATATCATGACTCCATTGACGTTAGGCCACACTCCCACCTATCAAACACAAGCTCCACCATTTATACCCATAAACTCAAACAGTATGTATCCTGGTAACCACTCTACTCAACCAAACCATACAGGTTTTCAGACCCCACCATTTTTACAACCCCAGATATCCTTAATTCCTTCATTCTCAGACCATAGACATTCATCTGTTCCCTTACAACCCAACTATAAATTCCTAAAAATGGACTTTCCTAAATTTGATGGGAAGGAAGCAAGAAGCTGGGTCAAGAAAACTGAGAAATTCTTTATGCTTAATCCCTTGATGGACCCTAGAACTAAGGTGGTGTATGCTGCATTGTACCTAGAAGGAGAGGCTGACAGGTGGTATCAAACCATCCAAGAAGAACACCCTGTGTTGGTTTGGGATGTTTTTGTTAATCTGGTCTTACAAAGATTTTCTACTGGTAGCCAAGAGAATCTCATTGGGCAATTCAATAAGCTGATGCAGTCTGGTAATGTGGATTCTTACATTGCTCAATTTGAAGACCTGAGAGGTAATATGATATCAAGGAACAGGCATCAAACAGAAGAGTTCTATCTCTCTAGTTTTCTAAGTGGATTGAGGAAAGACATTCAACAGGCTTTATATGTTTACAAACCTCAGACACTTCAAGAGGCCATGGACAAAGCTAAAGAGCAAGAATTGCTGGTGACACTACTCGAAAAAAGATCAGAGTCCATTCATAAGAGAACTATGAAGACCAGTAATTCGGGTGGAAACTTTCAGAAAGGGAACTTTAACTCAACTTATAGTGGCACTTCATATCAAGGAGGAGTGAGCAAATCCAGTAAAAGCACAAGTCAAAATACTAAATTGCCAGCTATTAAGAGGATAACCCCTGCTGAGATGGCAATTAGAAGAGAGAAGGGGCTGTGTTACAACTGTGATGAAGCTTTTGTACCTGGTCATAAATGTCAAAAACAACAATTGTTTATGGTGGTGGCTGAAGAGGAGATACAGGGTGAGGAGAGTTCACAGCAACTAGATGAAAATGTGGCTAATGAGGTAGCAACAGAAGAAAACACTAAGGAGGAAGAAAATGATTGTGGGGTGTCTATCCATGCAATCAGTGGCACACATGGAACTCATACTCTCAAACTAGAAGGTTTTGTTAAGAACAAACCTATTCAGATACTGATCGACACAGGGTCCTCATATAACTTTGTGTCACAAGCCTTAGTAAAAAGCCAAAAGATCAGTACTGAGGTTTGTAGTCATATCAAAGTCACACTAGCAGATGGAACTGCAATATCTTGTAACGGGTGATGGCATTACACTGGAGAATGGAAAAGTCGATATTCTCTGCTAATTTTCATTCGATTCCGTTAGGAGGATATGACATGGTTTTGGGAATGCAGTGGTTGTAGCAAGTCAGTCCCCTTTGGTTTGATTTCAACAAGAGAGAGGTCAAATTTCAGTGGAAAGGTCAAGAAGTTAAACTACAACAAGACCGTGGGAATGTGCAGAGGTTCAAGGTACAAATGGAGGATGATAATAAGTGGAACCCTAAAGAAGAAGCTTATTTTCTAGTACAGTTGTCTGCAGTTGAGGAGCGGCCAACAAAGCAAGGAGGGCATCTTAATGACAGAGTGCAGAAGCTTATTAGTGAATTCAAAGATATCTTTGATACACCAAAGGGTCTTCCTCCTTCAAGAGCACAAGATCATTTTATTCCCATTATTGAGGGCAACAGACCTGTTAATGCAAATCCATATAAGTGCCCATACCTGCAGAAAACAGAGATCGAAAGAATGGTAAGGGAGATGCTGGACAATGGGATAATACAACACAGCAGCTCCCCGTACGCATCCCCAGTGTTATTAGTCAAGAAAAAAGACAATACCTGGAGATTTTGTGTTGACTATAGAGCACTAAACTCTATCACTATTAAAAACAGGTTTCCAATCCCAATCATCGAGGAATTATTAGATGAACTTCATGGGAGTAAATTTTACACGAAGCTGGATCTTAGAAGCGGGTACCATCAAATTAGAGTGCAGGAGAAAGATGTGCATAAAACTGCATTTAAAACACAGTTTGGGCACTATGAATTCTTGGTTATGCCGTTTGGTTTAACTAACGCACCAACAAATTTTCAATGCATCATGAATGAAGTGTTTTCTGAGCACCTAAGGAAGTTTGTATTGGTGTTTTTCGATGACATTTTAGTTTATAGCCCAACCATAGAGGATCATTTGGAACATTTGAAGATTGTTTTCGAGACTTTAAGGGGAAATCAACTGTTTGTAAAGTTGAGTAATTGTGACTTTCGTCAAGAACAAGTGGAGTATCTCGGCCACATAATAAGTTCGAAAGGGGTAGCAGCTGATGCAAAGAAAGTGGAGGCAATGCAGAATTGGCCCAGGCCTAAAAATGTTAAATCTCTACGAGGATTTCTAGGCCTAACGGGATATTATCGAAGATTCGTTAAGGGGTATGGAGTATTAAGCAGACCCTTAACAAATTTACTCAAAAAAGGAGCTTATGTGTGGAATGAATTGGCTGAAGAAGCTTTCAATAAGTTGAAGAATTCTATGAGTTGTACTCCCGTTCTGAGAATGCCAGACTTTTCAAAAGAATTTGTAGTCGAAACGGATGCTTGTAAAACATGGATCGGTGCTATACTCATGCAAGAAGGGAGGCCAATAGCTTATTTAAGCAAGGCCCTAGCACAGAAGAATATAGGGTTGTCCACATACGAAAAAGAACTGCTAGCAGTGGTAATGGCTGTGCAGAAATGGAGAGGTTACTTAATGGGCAGACACTTCACTATTAAAACGGATCAGCAAGCCATCAAGCACTTCATGAATCAGAAACTGACTACTGTGGCTCATCAGAAATGGATGTCGAGACTCCTGGGCTTTGACTACAGCATCGAGTATAAGAAAGGGAGGGAAAATGTAGTAGCAGACCCTCTGTCCAGATTGCATGATCAAGAGGAAGTGCTGTTGCTCGAAGCTGAAACAAGTGCCATTAGTGTGCTGATTCCTAAATGGAGAGAGGAAATTAGGAAATCATGGGAAGAAGACCATGAAGTTGAAGAAATATTGATCAATTTAGCTGTGGATCCTGACCTGGAGCCAAATTATTCACTAGTAGATGGAGATTTGAGAAGGCAGGGGAAGCTCTATGTAGGAAACTGTAATGGTGTTAGGCAAGAAATTTTGAAGAACCTGCATAATAGTGGAGAGGGTGGCCATTCAGGAGTAAATGCAACCACTAAAAGAGTGACAAATATTTTTTGGTGGCCTGGAGTCAACCAAGATGTGTGTAAGTGGGTGCAAGAATGTGAAGTATGCCAAAGATTTAAAGGGGAAGATGTCAATATACCAGGCCTGCTACAGCCCATTGCCATCCCTGCTCAAGCTTGGGAAGTTATAACAATGGACTTCATCGAAAGTCTTCCAAAATCAGGGGGGCAAGATACGATTTTGGTAGTGATTGATAAATACACTAAGTATTGCCACTTGCTCTCTTTTCAGCACCCTTTTACTGCCACCCAGGTGGCTCAGAAGTTACTAGATTCAGTAATTAAACTCTATGGCCCTCCAAGAAGTATTATCACAGACAGAGACAAGATTTTTACAAGCCAATTCTGGAAGGAGTTGTTTACAAAGATGGGAACAACTACGAATTTATCAACTGCATATCATCCACAAACGGATGGGCAGAGTGAGAGATTAAACCAATGTGTGGAAATGTATCTACGTTGTTTGACAAATCAGAGGCCTAAGAAATGGCACCACTGGCTACCTATGGCCGAATGGTGGTACAACACATCTTATCACACAGCTATAAAGATGACCCCTACAAGGCTTTGTATGGTAAGGATCCACCAAGCCTTAATTACCATCAGGTGCAGAAATCAAAGGTAGCAAGTATAGATGATTTTCTGAAGGAGAGAGCTGACTTACAAGTATTGCTAAAGCAAAACCTCGCTAAATCACAGGAAAGGATGAAACATTATGTAGATCAGAAAAGGTCAGAAAGAGAGTTTAAGGAAGGAGATGAAGTTTTTCTGAAGCTACAGGCCTATAAACAAAGTTCAGTTAGAGGATATTTCAACAAGAAGTTTGCAGCACGGTTCTATGGCCCCTACAAAATCAGTAAGAGAGTAGGGAAGGTGGCGTATCAGCTTGAATTACCATCTACAGCTCGAATCCATAATACATTCCATGTCTCACAATTGAAGAAGAAGCTTGGGAATGGTAAATTGCTTCAGACAGAACCACCAACATCTGAGGATTTTACTGAGCTTAAGGAACCAGTAGCAATTCTGAAGAAGAAGCTGATTAAGAAGAATGGACGGCCTGCTACTTTAGTGCTGGTATCATGTTCTAACTCACTGATTGAAGATGCTACATGGGAACTGTATGAGGATCTGATTCAGAAGTTTCCAAATTTTAAACCTTGAGGACAAGGTTTTGCTGAAGAGAAAGGCAATGTGACATATGGGCGGTAAAAATAAATTTAAGTAGGAGGATACGATGTCGTTTGGAGAGGTTTTATAACTCTTCTTTTTAATTTCAGTATTCCAACTGTTTGTTAGAAGTTTAATTCTCCCTGGTACACGTGTCTGTGGTCCTATCTTGTCATGGTAGTGGCTATATTAACAGAACGGTACCATGTAACAGAGGATGAAAATTGTTATCTCTATCTTAATTTAAGAATTCTTCTCTCATCTAGCTCTTCTCTTCTCATCTCCTTCTTTATGTCATTTCTGTGAGCTGCCTTGTTACAAAATATTCGAGTTTGGGGAGTTTGAATTCTTGAAAGAATTGTTGGTTTATGATGTTAAGAATGATGAATTATGGATTGTAATAGCCTTGAGGGTTATTTCGCTATAGAATCCCATCGATTTGGGTCTGCATGCGAATAGCTGATCACCGACAATGACCTCTGGTGAGCCGGTGGTCCTGCGAAGTGATTATTGATGTTGATTCTATGTTTATAAGATTGAATGATCTGTGTATCTGTATTGAATGTCGTCAATTGGATCATCAATTGAATTTGGTTGAATTTTTGGTAAAGTTGAAAGATTAAATCCTTCGGTTATGTTTATTAGTTGATTGTCTGTGTAATTGAGTATTAGAACTGTATTTCTCGCTGCGAATCGCGTTTAATACAAGTTTTTAGTCAAAGTTCTGAGTTGAAATTGTTATGGCTGGAATCAGGATAGACCCTACCGGATTCTGGGTTTGATTATCGGGAATTCTTGTTAATTGATACAGTACATTTTAGTTCGTTAATGGTTAGTATTTAGGTTTGTAATTGGTTTGCCATGCCTGTTATGTAAGATTTCTGCTTGATTCCTGCGTATGTGCTGAGTTCAGATTGTGTCGCCGGAATTCGGTGACTGGATTCTGGGTTTTCTAGAATCCGATGGCCTATTCTTGAATTCTCCAATTTTGTTCTTGCGCTCTTTCTAGTTTGATTTGATTTCTCTGTTACAATTTCAAAATCTGTTTTTGGATAATTATTTTCTCAAAAAACCAAAAATCTTTTATAAATTCAAAATTACTTTTCAAATTTCTCTTATTAATAATTCAAAAATCTTTTCAAAAATTCTCTTCCAAAAAATTTATTGGCAGGAGAAGTTTTTGATGTGATGATTTATTGCTCACTGTTCCAAATCTGCTATCATGAGTTCTCCGTGAGTCTCCAACATCAGACCATTATTTACTACATAAAAAGAAAAGTATAGTTTTAATATAATTTTATTCCGCTAAAATTTTTTTTTCTGATAATTTATTTTGCTAAAATTTGTCTTGAATTAAATTGAAATCAACCGGACAAATTTTGAGAAAACGGTATAGTTTGTATTCAATCCCCTTTCAACAAAGTTAGACCTAACAATTGATATTCGAGTCATTTGAATGACATAAAAATCAAGATCCTATTTTTCGTTGATTAAATTTCGAACACGAATTTTTTACCTCACTTAAAAAATTCAAAATGTCTGCCCAAAAAATTAGTAGTGTTAAGATACCCCCATTTGATAAAGATAGTTATGATTTGTGGAAGAAAAGGATGTTACTGTTTATTCGTATGGCCAACCCCAAATATATGAGTGTCTTACAGACTGGGCCAAAGGTTCCTATGATTTTTGAACCTGAAGTAACAATAAATGGAGTTGTTACTCTTGCAGTCTCCTATCCAAAGGACCCTACTTCTTTTACTCCTGCTGAAAGGGAGGATGCTTCCCTCAATGATAGCTTACAACTTATCTTGGTGGAATCCATGGATGCGGATATGTATAGTCATGTTGTTAACTGCAATGATGCAAAGCACATTTGGGAAACCATCGAAACGTTGAATGAGGGAACTGAAGAAGTCAGGGAGAATAGATTAGAGATCCTGACCTCTGAATATAAGTATTTCAGATCAGCTCCTGGAGAAAGTATCTCTGATGTCTTTGGAAGATACAATAAGCTGATCAACAATTTAAATCTGCATGGAAAGCATTATACACCTAAAGAGGTAAACAAGAAAATCTTGCTAACATTGCCTACACACCAGAAACATAGGATCACTGCTACAACAGAGTCCAGAAATATGAAAACAATTTCTTTGGAAAGACTCTTTGGAATCCTGAAAACTTATGAGCTAGAGCAGGAACAACATAAGAAGTTGTATGGTAAGGGCAAAGTTGTTAGCGCATCCACAATATTGGTTTCTGAAGCTCCTAAGAAGATGGCAGCTAAGGTTGTTCAACCTTACAGAACAGAAAAGGAAGAAATCATAGCTGAGTGCGGTGAGACACCTACAAATCAGGATGATGCAGAGTTCTATTCAATGGAGGAGCTGGAGTTATTGGAAGATGAGACAATGGCATTGGTTGCAAGGAGGTTTAGTAATTTTAGATTCAGGAGAAATCATAACCTTAGATTCAAGTCCACTGGGAACAGATTCCCGAGAGGTGGTTCTTCAATCTCTAGTAGCACAAGGGGTGGCTACAAGACTGGATTTGTGGACAGAATCAAGATTCGTTGCTACAACTACAATGAACTTGGACACTTTGCAACTGAGTGCCAGAAACCAAAGCAGATCAAAAGGAGAGAATATGCTCCCGAAAAGAAGAAATGAAGCAAGGCCTATGTGACAGGTGTAAATACTTGGGATGATACCGATAGTGATGAAAAAGAATTTGAAAATCTTGCATTGATGGCTGATGCTGAAATCATCAAGTATGGTCCCAAATCTCAGGTAAAATTCATTGACGTAGAAATGATATATCATTTTAATGGTTCCTTGGATTGTGCACAAAGAGATAACAAAAGAATGCTTCTAGAAAATACTACTCTTGAAAATGATGTATTAGAGTTAAGAAAAGTGCATGTTAATCAAGATGAGCTTAAAACACAAGTATCCTTCCTTGAGAAAAGGGTTAAATGCTATATATAATTAGAAACCATTATTAAGGATAAGATAGCTGGTCTTAAACTCAAGGTAACTGTTGTGTTTAATTCCTGCAAAGCTGCTAAGAAGATATTCAACAAATAAGCTGTAGCCCAAACCGTAGAAATAGGTTTTGGCTACAATGAGACTATTGGATTATTAGGCATAAATACCCCCAACATTGTTAGTGCTAAGGAAAGGGGTATACCACACATGCTTAAGGGAATTGATGATCCCCTCTTTAGACAGTCAGTTGCAGAACCACCTAACTTGACTTCTATAGTTATTCAGGAAGAGATGCGTATTGAAGACATTGCTAATGGCATACAGTACAAGAAAAGGGTAAATAGACATCGGTTTCTGGCCGATGTCTATGTTATTTTACAAGTGATGTCTTTGTCGGAGATGTCTATTCTAGACATCGGCCAGAAACTGATGTCTGTGCTAACATAGACATCGATATTTCCTTCAATACACATCGGTTGTTCTACAAAATATGTTAGATATAATTAATTTTATAAACAACTTGCTTGCCTTATATTCTAGAAAACATATCATAAACTAAGTTATTTTTCACTTACACATCACTTTATTTTTTTGGAAAAGATGTCTATTTGGATATTAGACATCATTATTTTAGAAGATAAAGTGATGTCTATAGTTGTCTTAGACATCATCCTAGACTGATGTCTAATGTTCTTATAAACATCAGTTTCTTTTTAAAAAAACTTGATGTGTATAGTTATCTTAGACATCGTCCTAGACTGATGTCTAATGTTCTTATAAACATCAGTTTTTTTCAGAAAAGATCGATGTCTATAGCTATCTTAGACATCATCCTATACTGATGTCTAATGTATGTATAAACATCAGCTTTTTCTGAAAAAACTCATTTATAGGTGTCTCTTAGACATCAGATTTTATAAATAAAAAGTGATTTCTATTTGTTTTTTATACATCGAACGTTGTAGAAAAAATGTGATGTATATCTTTGTTTTAGACATCATTATTTGGTAAAACTTTCGATGTATTTGTTACAATTAGACTTTTGTTTCTCAGTATAATTAAATAAACCGTTGTCTTTCAATGCATACCAAAAAATTAAAAACTCGACCATTCACAATATATCCAACCATGCATTTATATTAAACCATTCACAAAATACATCTAACAACCACCAACATGTATATCATCCATCTATTACTTTAAACACTAGCTATATCACTTAACAACAAGATACAAAACTGTCAAGCTAGGCACTAGAATTAACTACGTACGCTTGTGCACAACCAAAAGTTTCTATCAAATGCATAACAGCTTGAATTACTACATCACGGACTGCATGTCTCCAAAACAGATGCTTATTGACTACATTACTTTAAGTTGATAACCAATACCGAAAGCGCAGAACTACCAACTAGCAATTCAAGCGGTTAACCAAAAGTTTACGTCAATTTAAAGAGACCTTAAATATACTAGAAACTATCAGATATGGTCTTGGATGAACTTGAGAGCCTGAATACGTACTTCATCAAGCTGGGCCTCGGTGTACGTCCCTCGAGTCTTCGGCAGCCACTAAAGGCAACAAACAAAAATAATTAAACAAAAATTAAAAGTACACCTTTATAATCAAAAGTAACCCATTAATTAGAAAAACAAAGGCGCACACCTTTGTAGCAAAAGCCAATCTTGTATCACTGATAATTTCTTTCATGTAGCGCATTACTACATAAGCACATTCAGTACCACCGGGTTGCTTGGGGGATCCCTATTAATTCCAAAAAATAAAATGCATCAAAAAACATACTTACACTCAGAAAATAAAGGAACTGAAATGAAGTGTAAAAGTACTTACACTCAGAAACTTTGCCTTGGCCGGCTTCCGGTTGCCCCTACCAGTTTCATAATTGTAAGTTTTCACTGCCGTGCATAAAAAATAAAAACTGATCCAATGTACACAAAAAATCATGAATTTTCATCAAAATGTTACGGTAAATAAAAAATTACCTTGATAATGCTTGTTCTAGTAATTGAAACTGTGTTGGGTGAGGGAGTGGATTGAGAAAATAAATTTCACCTTCCCAAATAATAGCCAAAATGCAATGCATACTGTTTTCATTAAAAAACATACCAAAGACAGATTTTTAGTACTCTATCCAGTTTTTTAGTATCGTAACTTAATATAAGCTAGAACTTATGTAAGCTTCAAAATCAGCATTTAACTTATATGTGGATCCAGGGTCAATAAAAGCAAATGTTTCTGCCAGTTCTGGTTTTTCACTTATCTCAGCATGCAAATGCCTACCAAAAAAAGATACCAACATTAGAAGCAGAGACATGCAATTGGAAAAATACTAACATTAGAATGCATATCGGAAAAAGAAAAATTGTAACTTATGCCATGTAAGCTGTAATTACAGCTTGCCCTAGCATATCAAACTCCAACAACGCCAAAACATTCTCATGTAACAAATAAATTGTCTTTTCATGCCCAAACACTTCTGACTTGCAGTCAACCTGTATCGAAACCCCAGCAGTTTCCATCCAGCTGGTTACATGTTATACAGTAAGTTAAAGCCCTTCGGCACTTTTGCACTTGGTTTTGCTTGTAAGAACTGTGCCCTCAATTTCTGCAACTCATCATTCTTGTTTTTGTTTTCTCCACATGGTCGCACCCTTTCTTTTTTCTTAATCTGTAGATCATTAAACCATCAAAAATTTAAACAAAATTTCATTTGTAATATCCTCACAAGCACCATTTTTATTTCAAATTTAGACCACATATAGTAAATTATACCTCAGTAGTTATGTTGCTTATTAAATCCTCAGGCCATGCTAAAAAGGAGCCAAGTGCATTGCGGACTGTCTCCAATTCACCATGGATCGGCACTGGAAGCAAGGCATCTGGTTTGATGATGCCATCGACAGAGACACACTGATGTCCAAGTGGTATATCAATTCCATGGACTTTTCCTCCAACCTCACGAGGATACTGTTAGTGTAGGTGCCCTAGAGGCAATACATTGTTTCTTAAATAAACCTTATGTCATTTGATTATTAAATAAATGTATTTATTATGACTCGAATTACTGCGATATTTGTTAGCATAATAAATGTCCTTAGAATAATGATACACATTATATAGTTTAAGTTTACAACTTGAATTTGAGATTATATAATATTATATTCTTAAAGGTCCCTAGTCGAGTATTATTATACAGGACAATAATAATACATAAATAGACTAGTATGTTTTTGACTGATAACCACATCTCATTGGTTATAAGTATGGAGATACTAAAGTCAATACATAGGTACATGTAGGGTACATGGTACTGGACAGACCCACCGTGAGATTCTTCATGTTAATTAAGTCATAAGAAAGACTCACAGTGATAATGGTGTAATGATCCTTTGACTTGAGATCATTATATTTCTATACGAGGATAATATACTTTGACTACATTAAAAGTTACCTTTGACCGGGTAATGATAAAAGTGGACATCGGGTATATTGTGAATCGTATGAGAAATATGAATGATAGATAAAGGATTTAACCCTCCTATTATTTGGAGAGATATTATTGGCCTCTTGATTGAGTGAGACTATAAAATGCATGGCCGTGCTCAAATAATGATTTGTTATTAATAGTCTACTCATGGATCAAGTAAACCCGGATTAAATTATGAAGAGGATGACATGAAACATGCCTCGAGTTTAATCTATAATATTTGGTTAAAGGGATTATATTACACGGGAACATTAATCACAAAAGGTTTTATCGAATCACGATTTAATTATTATTTAATTGGGTAACAATGATGTATTACTAGATGCCGCTCATTGTTTATAATTTTATTAGAGAATAAAATTATTGCCAATTAAATGATAGCCTACAGGGTCACACACATAGAACATTTTAAGGAAGAATTAATTTAAATTATGAATTTAAATTAATTAAATGATTAGTTGTATTTTATTATATTAATTAAGTGGGACTTAATTAAGATATAATAAAATACAAATGAGATATGATTTTAATAATTAATTATGACTTAATTATTATTTATTTAAATAATAGGATTTGATTCTATTATTTAATTAATCAAACTTGGGCTAGGTTTTTTAGTTGGGCTTTTACCTTATACTATCATATAAATATATGATGATAGGTAAAGAAGGTAATTAATTTTTACGACAAAAGTAATCCCCAGCCGCTTGAACCAAAACCTAAAAGGAAGATCTAATATTTTCATTGGAGGCTAGTACCTCCCTTCCAATCAAGAATCGTTCTTGGAGTGTTCGTGTGGATACCGTAGAGGAGGCTTCGAAGAGGAGCACTCAACGATCGTGAAAGCTTGGATATCCATTAGACATACAATCGTAAAGCTTCTTTAAGGTAAATCATCAATCTCCGAATTAAATATCATGTTTTTGCATGGATCCTGCGGTAGGGTTTCGATAATTATTGTTTTTGTTTTAATTTTCCGCTGCGTTTGATGCTCGAAACCCTTCAATGGCATCAGAGCTACTTGCAAAAACGTTTTAATTCGGTTATATGTTACAGTTTTGATATATATACGAGCATGTTTGATGATTGTCATGTATGATGCGTTGATTTTGATATATATATGTATAAACTGTATGTTAATGATGATTGGGATGATTGATGATCATATAATCTGTATGTATATTGAAATATACATGATTTTTGTTTGTTCATGATATGGGGATTGTATACGATACGATTTCTGTATACGCTGCGCAGATCTGGTGAAATCTGTGTCCAGTGTCAGATTTTCGCAAACGATATGTGTTTTCTGACTGGAAACGAGTGTCTGAACAAAACTGATACCATAGGTATCACCGACTCGTCTGTAAGGCGTTTGACGCCGTTTAGTGCATGAAAAACGCGATTTGTTGTTTTCAGAATTTGATTCTGATTTTCTGATTTTTGCGTTATATGATTTCTTTGATTGGATCATCTGAAATATGATATGGTATAACATGATTAGATAATATGACATGTTATTTAATTGTTACTTGAGCATGGTGGATGGTTATGGCCTTGAGACCCATAGGATAGAGGTTTTTGTTTATGGTTTGGTTTCTAAATACGACTTGCATGTCGTCATTCCTTGTAATGATTAAATCTCGAATGTAACTCGAGTTCTCCTTGTAAGTACATTAGTATAGTTCTTTTGTTTATGTAATGTACATGAATACATGAAGACAAGCAAGCAAGGAGGCGATCCAAGGAGGCATTGTAGTAGCAAAGAATTAGACATGTAATAGTATAGTATTTTAAACCACCCATAGATTGTCCTTGAAAGGATCATATAGGATAAAGGCCATAACCAATCACGTTTACATAATGCACTTACTTTACATATGATGCATGTGTAGAGTAGCAAATGTATGCATGTTTTAATTAGATTAATGATGTATGCATGTATTAGATACGTCACCCATACCATGCTTGCCATGCTAAACAAGATAAAATCTGTAACGATCGAGATTTTAAAATAAACAAACGATCATGAGATTTCTGTGTTTATGAAACACGGAATTAAATACGAATTTTCAATTATTTAGATATGGGGAGATTTTGTCAAAAACGGGTTTTACCTGTAAGGAAGTTGGGTATTAAGTGAGGCCACTTGTGACTCCTCCAACAACCTGGAAATCAAACTATTGATGAATATTGATTTTAAGTATTTAATTCAAGGAAAAATTGGGAATCTCTTTATGATGGGATCATGGTCGTTTTAATACAAAACCCCTTAACAAAATATTAAGTTCTTTTATCGGATGCTTTCCAATGAATGAACACTCATTGAATCCTAGATCGATAAGGGGAATGACTGCCAGTGGCAGGGGACTCCTGTCTATCGTGGTGAGATGTGACGAATATAAGCGGTTATATTCGACCGTTGTATCATTGGGTTTAACTTAACTGAGTCGTCATAATAAGGTGAAAATAAACGGTTATATTCAATTATTATGAACTTAGAAGCATAGAGTTTGGTTCAAAATCTATTAGATAGACAAGAACAATTGTTGTTCACCAAACTATCCAAGAATTATATATGATATAATTGACAACTGTTGTCTACCTAAATAATCATGTTTTAAGGACTACCAGTGGTTGACTTAGGATATGACGAAATATGGATCTTGGCTCACTAGAAAGATTTATGGGATATTCTTTCCGATTTAATAGTAAGGGCTATTAATTTGATAAAAATAGTGGGAGATATATTATGAATATGTCATAATCACTTGAACATAATTAATGTAACAATCTAACTTATCTTATGCATTTTATCATTGTAGAAAGCAAATGGCACAAAATACAAACAACACTTTCTCTGTGCGATCAGTCCTTGAGAAGGACAAGCTGACAGGATCAAACTTCCTTGACTGGTCTAGGAATTTGAGAATTGTTCTCATGCAGGAAAAGAAATCTTATGTGATTGATATTCCTCCACCGGCAGCCCCTGCTAACAATGCCACTGCTGCTCAACAAAATGCTTATCAGAAGCATATTGATGATGCAACTGATGTGGCTTGTCTTATGCTTGCTACTATGGATGCTGAGCTCCAGAAGCAGCATTTTGATATGAATGCTTATACTATGTTTGAACATCTTCCAACGATGTTTCAATCAAAGGCTCGTGTTGAAAAGTTCAACACAAGCAAAGCACTCTTCTCGTGTAAGCAGGGCAATGGACCAGTCGGACCACATGTTCTAAAGATGATTGGGTATTGTGATTACCTTGCTCGTTTGGGTTTCCCGCTTCAGCGAGAGGCTCAAGTCGATATAATCTTGCAATCTTTGAACAGCGACTATGCTCAGTTCATAATGACTTTCAATATGGTTGAGCAAGATAAGACTCCTATGGAATTGTTGGCCATGCTGAGGACCACTGAAGGAAATATGGTCAAGGCACCTGAGAAGGCTCCCATAATGATGGTGGGCAAGAAAGGTGCTAAGGGAAAGGGGAAATGGAAGGGCAAGAAAAAGGTTACACCGAAAGATCTTGGTCCTTCTAAGCCCTCTTTCAAAAAGGCTAAAAAGCCGAAGGGAGATGTCGCAAAGGCTGACAAAGGTGATTGTCACTATTGTCACAAGCCTGGTCACTGGAAGAGAAACTGTCATGCTTACTTGGAGGATCTGAAGAAATTGAAGGGTGTTCAGATTTCTGGATCAGGTATTTATGTTATAGAAGTCAATCTGTCTATTTCTACATCTTGGGTATTGGATACTGGATGTGCTTCTCACATTTGTATAAATGTGCAGGAACTGCAGAGAAGTAGGACTTTGGCTAAGGGAGAAGTGGACCTACGAGTAGGCAATGGAGCAAGAGTTGCTGCTTTAGCCGTAGGAACTTATTATTTATCTTTGCCCTCTGGGCTTGTTTTAGAACTAAATGACTGTTATTACGTGCCTGCGATTCGCAGAAACATTATTTCTGTTTCTTGTTTGGACAAGAAAGGTTTTTCGTTTACAATAAAGAACAACAGTTGCTCTTTTGCTTTAAATGATTTAACCTATGGTGTTGCGCGTTTATTTAATGGTTTATATGTTCTTGATTTAGATAATCCTATCTGTAACATAGAAAACAAACGACTTAAAGTTAATGATTCAAATCAAACATACCTCTGGCATTGTCGTCTAGGCCATATAAATGAGAAACGCATTTCCAAATTACATAAAGATGGATACTTGGATAAGTTTGATTTTGAATCATACGAAAAATGCGAATCTTGTTTGCTTGGTAAGATGACTAAAGCCCCTTTTACAGGTAAGGGTCAAAGGGCCACTGAACGTTTGGAGCTAATACATAGTGATGTATGTGGCCCAATGCGTGTGATGGCTAGAGGAGGCTACTACTACTTCATAACATTTACTGATGACTTCAGTAGATATGGATATGTATATCTTATGAAGAACAAATCCGATTCTTTTGAAAAATTCAAAGAATACAAGGCTGAAGTAGAGAAGCAAATAGGCGGAGGTGCAAGTATTAAAATATTACGATCCGATCGTGGGGGTGAATACTTAAGCACCGAATTTAAAGAGTATTTAAAGGAGTGTGGTATTGTATCACAACTCACTCCGCCAAGTACTCCTCAATGGAATGGAGTTTCAGAGAGGAGAAATCATACACTGTTAGACATGGTACGATCGATGATGAGTCATGCAGATCTTCCAATAAGTTTCTGGGGTTATGCTCTAGAAACAGCAGCTTTCACACTTAACCGTGTTCCAACTAAGAAGGTTCAAAAGACTCCATATGAGATATGGGAGGAGAAACGGTCAAGCATGAACTTTATGAAAGTTTGGGGATGCAAGGCGTTTGTAAAACGTCAAGTATCTGACAAGCTTGGACCTAAATCCGAAGAGTGCAATTTTGTGGGATACCCTAAAGAAACAAAGGCGTATTATTTTTATAATCCTTCTGAGCAGAAAGTGTTCATTGCTCGAGATGCTGTTTTCATGGAAAGAGATTTTGTTTCCAAAAGAAACAGTGGGAGGACTATAGATCTCGATGAAGATCGAGAACCACAAAATAGCAATGAACCTGAGGTGGAACAACGAGCCAGAGAGATATTATGGATTTCTCCTTACTGAGCAGAATAACGATAATGCTCAAGAAACACAGGTTGTTCGTAGATCAAGTAGGATTCGCCATGAGCCAGAGAGATATTATGGATTTCTCCTTACTCAAGGTGGTGATGTGATGCTTGTAGATAATGATGAGCCTCTCACCTACAAGGATGCTATGAATAGTCCAGATTCTGAGAGATGGCTGGAAGCCATGAAATCTGAGATGGATTCCATGTATGAAAACAAAGTATGGACTTTGGTTGCACCACCTGATGGGATTAAACCCATAGAGTGCAAGTGGGTTTTCAAGAAGAAAACTGACATGGATGGAAATTTACAGACCTACAAAGCAAGACTGGTGGCGAAAGGTTTCAAGCAAATTCATGGTATTGACTATGATGAAACTTTCTCACCGGTAGCTATGGTCAAGTCCATCAGGATTTTGCTTGCGATAGCGGCTTATTATGACTATGAAATCTGGCAAATGGATGTCAAGACTGCTTTCTTAAATGGAAGCTTAGAAGAGGATGTGTACATGACACAACCTGAGGGTTTTGTCGATCCAAAGTTTGCTAGAATGGTTTGTAAGTTGCTACGATATATTTATGGATTGAAGCAGGCCTCAAGGAGGTGGAACATCCGTTTTGATGAAACAGTCAAAGAGTTTGGCTTCAAACAAAATGAGGATGAGCCGTGTGTTTACAAGAAGGTTAGTGGGAGCCATGTGGCATTCCTAGTATTATATGTGGATGACATATTACTAATAGGGAATGACATTCCTTCTCTACAAGCTGTGAAGACTTGGTTGGGAAAAAGTTTCTCGATGAAAGACTTAGGCGATGCTACCTATATCTTAGGGATCAGGATCTATAGGGATAGATCTAAAAGATTAATCGGCCTAAGTCAGAGTACATACATTGACAAAGTATTGCATCGTTTTGGAATGCAAGAGGCAAAGAGGGGCTTTGTCCCGGTGTCTCATGGGATAGTGATCTCAAAGGAAAACTGTCCTAAATCATCAGATGATAAGGACCGTATGAGTAAAGTACCATATGCTTCGGCAATTGGTTCTATAATGTATGCAATGATATGTACTCGTCCTGATGTCTCGTATGCTTTAAGCATGACGAGCAGGTACCAGTCTAATCCAGGTGAGGGTCACTGGACAGCTGTCAAGAATATTCTTAAGTACCTTAAACGGACTAAAGATTCGTTCTTGATATACGGAGGAGGTGAGAAGCTGGTCGTAAAAGGTTACACTGATGCTAGTTTCCAGACAGATAGGGACGATTCTGTGTCCCAGTCTGGATTCGTGTTTTGTCTAAATGGAGGTGCTGTAAGCTGGAAAAGTTCGAAGCGAGAGACAGTAGCTGATTCTACAATGGAAGCTGAGTATATTGCCGCTAGTGAAGCAGCCAAAGAGGCTGTTTGGATTCGGAAATTTATTACCGGACTTGGTGTGGTTCCGTCGATCGCAGATCCAGTTGATCTGTATTGCGATAACAATGGAGCCATTGCGCAGGCTAAGGAACCAAGGTCCCATTCCAAGGCAAAGCATATACTTAGAAGATATCATCTTCTTCGAGAGATAAACGAGAGAGGAGATATACATATATGTAAAGTGCATACCAATGAAAATGTTGCGGACCCACTGACCAAGGCTTTATCGTAGCAGAAGCACGACGGTCACACTAGTTCCATGGGTATTAGATACATGGGTGATTGGCTCTAGTGCAAGTGGGAGATTGTTAGTGTAGGTGCCCTAGAGGCAATACATTGTTTCTTAAATAAACCTTATGTCATTTGATTATTAAATAAATGTATTTATTATGACTCGAATTACTGCGATATTTGTTAGCATAATAAATGTCCTTAGAATAATGATACACATTATATAGTTTAAGTTTACAACTTGAATTTGAGATTATATAATATTATATTCTTAAAGGTCCCTAGTCGAGTATTATTATACAGGACAATAATAATACATAAATAGACTAGTATGTTTTTGACTGATAACCACATCTCATTGGTTATAAGTATGGAGATACTAAAGTCAATACATAGGTACATGTAGGGTACATGGTACTGGACAGACCCACCGTGAGATTCTTCATGTTAATTAAGTCATAAGAAAGACTCACAGTGATAATGGTGTAATGATCCTTTGACTTGAGATCATTATATTTCTATACGAGGATAATATACTTTGACTACATTAAAAGTTACCTTTGACCGGGTAATGATAAAAGTGGACATCGGGTATATTGTGAATCGTATGAGAAATATGAATGATAGATAAAGGATTTAACCCTCCTATTATTTGGAGAGATATTATTGGCCTCTTGATTGAGTGAGACTATAAAATGCATGGCCGTGCTCAAATAATGATTTGTTATTAATAGTCTACTCATGGATCAAGTAAACCCGGATTAAATTATGAAGAGGATGACATGAAACATGCCTCGAGTTTAATCTATAATATTTGGTTAAAGGGATTATATTACACGGGAACATTAATCACAAAAGGTTTTATCGAATCACGATTTAATTATTATTTAATTGGGTAGCAATGATGTATTACTAGATGCCGCTCATTGTTTATAATTTTATTAGAGAACACTTAATTAATATAATAAAATACAAATGAGATATGATTTTAATAATTAATTATGACTTAATTATTATTTATTTAAATAATAGGATTTGATTCTATTATTTAATTAATCAAACTTGGGCTAGGTTTTTTAGTTGGGCTTTTACCTTATACTATCATATAAATATATGATGATAGGTAAAGAAGGTAATTAATTTTTACGACAAAAGTAATCCCCAGCCGCTTGAACCAAAACCTAAAAGGAAGATCTCATATTTTCATTGGAGGCTAGTACCTCCCTTCCAATCAAGAATCGTTCTTGGAGTGTTCGTGTGGATACCGTAGAGGAGGCTTCGAAGAGGAGCACTCAACGATCGTGAAAGCTTGGATATCCATTAGACATACAATCGTAAAGCTTCTTTAAGGTAAATCATCAATCTCCGAATTAAATATCATGTTTTTGCATGGATCCTGCGGTAGGGTTTCGATAATTATTGTTTTTGTTTTAATTTTCCGCTGCGTTTGATGCTCGAAACCCTTCAGATACACCATACCAAATGCAACCTTATTCTCTATCCTCTCGACAGATAGGTCACAAATTCTGTTCCCCTACAATATTTAAATGAATAAATAAAAATACTAAGTTAAAAGGAAATCATCAATTCATAGAGCTTAAGCAATAAAATAAAATACTAAATTTCCTTCTATCGATTAATTTACCAAATTTCCAGGAGGTGAAGGCCTAGGGGGAGCATCTGTAGGAACACAGTCCTCATCAAATTCTAGTACAATTGCAGCAGGCTGATTGTTTTTCGGTTGGAAACTTGCCTTTTCAGACTGCATTGGGGAGTGATGATTCTAGCCGGAACTAATCAATGCCTTCAGCTGAGCAATCTCTGCCTCAAGATCTTTCGTCTTTTCATCCCTTTGTCGATCACGGGCCATCAACTCTTCCTTCGTTATTCGAACTTTCTTCTCTCGTGGCAAATTAAAGAACTGTTTTGGAGTGATGTACCCTCCAACAGCGCGGACCCTACAAGAATGCTCAAGACTCTCCAAAGCCGTAGTCAAAACATCTTCAGCTCCAGAAAATTGTATTTCACCCTTCTCTTTCTTTTCCAACAAAGTATCCTATTGGTATGAAAATAATTAGCCCAAATTACAAAGAGTCTAAAATTTTATTAATTAAAAATGATGCCTTACTAGTATGCCAATATAATAGGAGACTTACAATTCTATCGCATACAACTTGTAAATCTTCATCTACAACTTCAACCTCTTGGCCATTTTTTCGCTTACGATCCTTTTTCCATAAAATTGCTCTATCAGGTTCTACTTCCGGCTCCAACCTTCCACTTTTGATCTGCATAAAATGAAGCAAAATATAAAAATTCATGCTAAATTTTAATCGAACAAGACAATATTGACTTAGTTCTTACTTCATCTTCTTTTAAACCAATATAACCCTTTCTTGACAAGCGGTGATGATATTTTTGATGAGAAACTCTTTCACTATGCGCTTCATGTATTTCCTAAAAATAAAATTATAGAATTACATATCATATATATAGGTGCAGAATATAAAATGAACAGAATTATCAAATACAAAATAAAACTATAAAATAAAATCATACCTCCCATGTCAGATCAGTCCTCTGTCTCACAAATCTTTTCCAGGATGACTTACTAACAAAAAAGCATATTGCTTTGGGGGCTTACTCAATATCGCCTTCTGTCCAATATATGGCCGCACAAACTTCCTCGTCAAATTAGTCTTAAATTGTCGCCATTTACAACCAGCAGACTTTAGGACAAAGTGCTCACAATGTGGTTTCACTTTGAATGTAGACTGGATAAAACACAAGTAAAATGAGAAATTTAAATACGAGAAATTAACAACACATGTAAAAATAGAGAACATAAGTAAAATGTAAAATTTACAAATGCTATAGAGCACCTGAATATCTAGCCAAAGCTTTGATTCTAATTCAGGATCCACATTTGGCCAACTAGTAATGTTGATTGGAATTGTAGTCCTGGCCAACATTCCAATATATGACTGCAATCGCGCCCTAGTTTCACCATCAGCAATTCCCCAATCATTGAATGTGACTTTAGCCTTTTTCCCACGAGCTTTCTTCACAACCACTTTGTACATTGCGCATACACCACGCTTACCTCCAGACTTTGCTCTAACAGTATCGGTTGTAGTAACCGTGGGTTGCTCTGAGTTGGCCTGTTGAGGTTCTGATGCTTGAGCTGTCTGTGAGTCATGAGTTTTCGCTTCTTTGACCTCAATCTCCAGCTGTTTAGTGGTGACCTTATCCGAGTCTGCCTTTTTTGTTTTCTTTTGCTTTTTATTCGGTGCCATTTCTCTTGTTTTCCTTCAATCTGTAAAAACATGCAAATTAGTTAATAATCATGGAAAATATGCAAACTTATCAGTTAATTATCACTAAAAATATGCAAAAGTCTGCATTAATAATCATGGACAATATGCAAAATTCTTAATTAATAATCATGGAAAATTACACATAATTCTAACAACAAGTGAAACAAAAATCAGAGAAAAGCAAAATAAAAAAAACAATTTTAATTAAAAATATCATGAACAACTACAACACTAATATGCAATCAGTTAATATCATGGAAAATATGCAAAATTATCAGTTAATTATCACTGAAAATATATAAAAATCAGAGATAAGCAAAATGAAAGACAATTTTAATTAAAAATATCATGAACAACTACAAAGTGGATGCAAATTAAAACTAAATTGCTAGTCACTAAACATATGCCTAGGCACCTATGACCTATCACTTTTTCACCAAAATCCCCTTAACATTTTGTCTTTTATTGCTGACACTTGCATCATCATAATCAGTTGGGTCGTATATAGGGATATTAGAACAGAATGGAGGAGGGTTCCAGGAAGTCTCTTCTGGGGCATCTTCATCGTACGCATCATGATAGTCTCGATTTGTCGACGATAGCACAATAGACCAATTAGCATCAGCTGGATCCTCAACATAAAAGACTTGGTTGACTTGGTCAACAGAGACATATTTGTCCTTTTTGTGACCTGGTCGATTGAAGTTCACAAGTGTGAAACCAAGATCATCGGACTTGATACCTCTATCACTTGCTGCTCATGTACACAAAAACAAAGGGGCGGCCTTGAATGCGTGGTAATCTAATTCCCATATTTCTTCGATAACCCCATAAAATGTTAAATCAGTCTCTATAGGATTTATATCCTTAGCACTAGAGACTTGGACTGTCCTAGCAACTAGTGACACGCCACTGTTTTGAACTACCCTTGCATTATCTCGCTGTTTTGTGTGGTATCGGACCCCGTCAATAACATAACCTTCGTAAGTCAACACTGAAAATGAAGGTTTTCCTGCCAACTATCTTATTGTTTCAGAAACGGCTTCGGAATTCTCCCTCATTTCTGTACTTACCTGCATGTAAAGTCACAATGCATATAAGTTGACTTCAAATAAAAATATGACTGCTTACAGAAAAAAGTAATAAAAAAGGAAAGAATGTAAACTAACTTTTTGTTCAAACCAATCAGCAAATTGTCGATTGTGCTCTCCTAATAGCCACTGTGCACTCTTTTTTTTCCCTTGGTAAATCCCTTCCAAATATTTCTTATGCAACCTGACAATTATTACATCAGATTAGATTAGACCGTATGAAAAAGTACTTTGAAACTTAAAAATATACTTTTAAAAATGTTACTTACATAACATATGGTTCCACTTCAGCGTTGTTAAGGAGGACTGTAAGATGCGCCTCATCTCGTTCATTTTCTGGTACCGACTTCATTGTCACACCACCTATTGGACCAGAATTGTTGTCTTCATCTTTTCGAAGACCAGCAGTTCTACTACTCTCAATATATAAATCAGTGCAAAATTCTATTGATTCTTCTTTGAGATAACCTTCAGCTATACAACCTTCCGGATAAAATCGATTTCTTACATAACTCTTCAATATTTTATTGAATCGTTCAAATGGAAACATCCATCTATAAAAAACCGGTCCACATAAACGCAATTCCCTTACTAAGTGGACAGTGAGATGTACCATAACATCGAAAAATGATGAAGGGAATATTTTTTCCAACTCACACAAGGTCAAAATCAGATCTGCTTGTAGTTTACTCAATTTCGACACATCCACAACTTTGTTGCACAAAGAGTTGAAGAAAAAACAAAATTTTACCCTAACATTTTTTGGAAGCACGGAACGAATAGAAACTGGAAGTAACTGTTGGAGGAGGATATGGCAATCATGGGACTTTAGCCCATTCAAATTTAGATCAGTCATTGATACACAATTTCTAATATTTAATGCATGTCCATATGGAAGTTTTATATTGGACAATGATGACAACATAATTTTTTTTCTTTCTTGGACAAATTAAAAGGGGCAGGAGGCAAGTATGTTCTTTTCTCACCTATTTCAGGAGCTAAATCAGCCCTTAATCCCATCTCAACCATATCAAGAAGAGAGGCAGTGCTGTCTTTAGTCTTGTATTTCATATTAAGAAGTGTCCCAATTAAATTATCACACACGTTCTTCTCGATGTCCATAACATCTAAACAATGATGAACGTGGTGAAACTTCCAATATTCTAACTTAAAAAAAATTGATTTCTTTTTCCGTGCAGATTCCACCTTTTTTGACTTGCCCCCTTTCCAAAACTGAATTTGAGTTGCTCTTGTTGCGCCAACACTTCTTTGCCACTAAGCGGTTCAGGTGCATGACCAAATTCTTATTCTCCATCAAAAGATGCCCTCTGCCTCCTGAAAGGATGATGATTATCTAAATACCGACGATGACCTTGGTAGCACATTTTCTTACTATGACTTAAATATTTAGCCACAGTTTTATCGCCGCATATTGGACAAGCCTTATAACCTTTATTGATGCAGCCCGACAGATTTGCGTATCCTAGGAAGTCATTTACTGTCCATATCAGAACTGCCCTTAAAGTGAAAAAAGATTTTGTATGCGCATCGTACACGTTCGGTTCTCCTTCCTCCAATAATTTTTTAAAATCATCAATCAGTGGCTGTAGATATATGTCAATATTATTACCAGGCTCATGCGGGCCAGAAATTAATGTTGATAACATGATAAACTTCCTCTTCATGCATAACCATGGAGGAAGATTATATATTACTAACATAACTGGCAAACAACTGTACCGGTTTTTTAATCCATTAATGTGTGGATTTATACCATCAGCCGCTAATCCTAAGCGTATATTTCTAGCCTCCCTACCAAACTCAGGCCACCTGTAATCTACATTTCTCCAAGAAGGAGAATCATATGGATGACGCATCTTTCCATCTTCAGATCGATTATCTGCATGCCAGCTCATTAATTTAGCAGTAGAAGCAGATTTAAGGAATCGTTTAAATCTGGGGATTATCAGAAAATACCACATAACCTTGGCTGGAACATTAACCATAATTTTTCCATCTTTCCTAACTTTCCAGCGAGAAAGACGACATTTGGGAAACTCAGAAGAAGACTCAAGAATTGGACCCCTGTATAATACGCAGTCATTTGGACAAGCATGGAATTTAACATACTCGAGTCCTAAATCAGTTAAGGTTTTCTTTGCTTCATACATATTAGCAGGAAGCACATTATCTTTTGGAAGAAAAGAGCCAATAGATTCAAGCAGATCAGTGAAGGCCTTATCATTAACTCCCAACCTAGCCTTCCAATTATGTAGTTTTAACACTGACTCAAGTTTAGTGCACTCACTTCCCTTGAACAGAGGCTGTTCCGCATCAGCAACAAATCTCTTAAACTCATCTGATTCATTATCGAAATCTTCCTTATTATAGGATGCTTCACATACGTTAAATGTTTCTAAATTTAGTGTGGTCTTCGAGGGAGGACAAGTACTACCAACTGATGACTTAGTACTTTTAACAACCTCTTCTCCATGCCAAACCCATTCATAATACCCTAAACTAAAACCCGCTTCATATAGATGACCTCTGATTATTTTGACAGAATATTTCTTGAAGTTAACGCAGCGTGCACTTAGGCAAGGGATTTTCTTTGGGGTTTTAGCATTATCCTCAGCAAATATCAAGAAGTTTTCGACTCCAATTTCATATTACAATGAATCCCTATCCGCTTTTATCCAAGACTTATCCATTTAATTTCCAACGACCTAGTATGTCAGTAAAATTTTTAGTATAATTATAGCTAGTGATTACTTATTATGTATTCTGACATATTATAGTTTTATTGTAGCCTTATCTATATAATAAAAATCCAATAGTTTATATTAATCAAAATGCACGTATGACATATGATAGCTAGTAATAATCACAAATAGGACATGATAGACATAAGAAAAACAAAAGGAACACAAATCTTCAATTTAAATTAATAATAACAGGCAACATGTAATTAACGTTTAACTAAAGACATACAATTTCTATAATTCAAATTTGAACATGACAAATAGAGAAAGTACAGCTACCATATACTATTTGAGTTTTAATAAAGAACAGAGCAGTGGAAACAAGAAAGGGAGCGGGAGTACCTCTTAATTAGTAGAAGCACTAGGTCAACACCGTGAACAACAGTTAGGAACTATCCTTTCTTCTTCGCAAACCAAAAAAATATCCCTGAATATCAGCCAAACAATAAAAACTCAAACGACAATATTTAAGGTTTTCGTAAAATTCGAAAACTAAAACATAAACCTCCAGCCAGCAATAAAATAATTAACAAGGTATGAAACTAAAATACATCCAACTCAAATAATTTTAAATTGACCAATAGAAAATCACAATAACTTTCACACTTTCTCTTGGTCAATTATGTCGGAAAAATAGTAGTACTCAAACAATAGCACAGTTAGATGACATGCCAAAAATCGAACAATATAATAAACAAATAGTAACATGCATCCAATTAAATAACATACAAATAATCATATAATACTACATTTTAGAAATTCAAATAAGAAATTCAAAATGAAAATGAAAATACATCCAACTCATATAATTTCAAACTTGACCATTAGAAAAGCAACCAAATAGTAGCCAAAAATCATAAATTACAAATTACTACTAATTAATAGCAATGTTACATGACATGCATCCAATTAGTAGCCAAAATCCAACAATATAATGAATAAATAATAACATGCATCCAATTAAACAACATACAAATAATCATATGATATAACACATATCAGAAATTCAAATAAGAAATTCAAAAATGAAAATTACCTAACGAACAGCCACAACCACAACCAAGTGAATTAGGTCCTGTAAAAAGAATACATTCAAAAAAATTAGGGTAATACATCCAAGTAAATAAAAACACACAATTTAAGAAATTAGGGTTTTGATTTTAAAAGCCCCAATTTAAGAAATTAGGGTTTTGACTTTAAAAACCCTCAAATTGAAGCTCTCAATAGATCGAGAAGACCCTAGAAATAGCAGAGGAGACCTTATTCGTGTAGAGTATTACCAATTCTTACCAATTTCGACACGAGCAAAGAACAGTGGTGAGTAGAGAGGTCAGACGGAGGTCCTGTTGAGTAGAGAGTAGTGGTGAGTAGAGTAGTGAGTGGTGGTGGAGGTGAGAGATGAGCTAGAGAGATTCAGTCGAGAGAGAGAGAGGGTGAGTCGAGAGAGAGTGAGTCGAGAGAGAGAGAGAGAGAGAGCTGAGAGTGAGAATAATTCTGTTTTTGTTTATTTAGTTTTTGTTTAATTTGTCTGAGGGGGCAATAATTGTGTAGGCGGGGAGAATATTTGGTTAGGGGGGAAAATTTTGACTTCGGGGGGGGGGGGATTTTCGCTAAGGGGGAAACAAAAAAGTAAGGGCGTGCGTTTTCATTTTTTGAAGGCTGACTTTAGACATCGGTTTTAAAAACAGTGATGTCTACGAAAATCAAAGACATCAGTTTTATGCAGGATGATGTTATTACATCTTTTAACATAAGTGGCATTTACGACCGATGTCTAAAGTGTGATGTCTATTGACTGTTTTCTTGTTGTGATAGTCCTGAATAATGATAAATCTGTTGAGAACACAATAACTAAAAATGTTAAATCTAAAAAGGTTGTGCCTAAGAGATCAGTTAAAGTTGTTGAGTCAACCAGTTCTTCTACAACTAGATTAGGTGTTGATAATGGGAATAAATGCAATAACATGCCTAACATGCATGCCATGCCTGTGAATCATGCACCTCATAAACCTTGTGGCATCTTGAACTGTATGCAATGTGCCTTTAATGTTATGCCTGCGTATTTTAATTATATGCATGCAACTAGTAGTATGAGTGCTCCAAGGCAATACATGAACAAGATGAAGCATGTTAGATCCAAGACTATCAGCCCACCAAATCCTAGATCAAGGACTTCAAGTCCTCCTAAGGTTATGGTGGAGACATTGATACCCAAGCTGAAACTAATGAATGTTAAAGATGTTTACAGGGTTAAATTTCCAGCCTCTGTTGAAGATGTTGTTATAAAGATTAAGAATGTTGTTTTACCTGATAAAGGCCAATTCTTCAAGTATTCTGGACCCAATCAGGTTTGGGTTCCGAAGAAAGTTTAACGAATTTGGCATTACAGGGTGTGGAATAGGTGAAACAAGTTATGTGGATTTTGGACAGTAGATATGCAAGGCATATGACTGGAGATAGAGCCCTGCTATCAAATGTGGTAGAGAAGACCGGCCCAGTGGTTACCTTTAGAGACAACATCAAAGGTACAACTGATGGATACTATAGATTGGAATCTGGAAATTTTGTCATTAAAGATGTATCTTGTGTGAAAGGACTAAAGCATAATCTTCTTAGCATCAGTCATTTTTGTGATAAAGTTTATGTTGTTTTCTTCAGCAAAAAGAATCGTCTGATTTCACATAAGAGGAATGAACAACCTGCTCTGTTAGGAGTTAGGAAAGGCAACCTGTACATAGACGACATGAACTCAGGAATCAATATAGAAATTAATTGTTTCTATACAAAAACATCTACGGATGAGAGTTGGCTATGGCACAAGAAACTTTCTCACCTGAACTTCAAAATGATGAACTCCCTAGTTAAAAGGGAATTGGTGAGAGGTTTGCCGCAGATGGAATTTACACAAGAAGGTCTGTGTGAGGCTTTTCAGAAAGGGAAGATCAAGAAAACAACTCACAAGAGCACTAAAACATTAGAAATAACTGAACCGTTATAGTTACTTCACATGGATCTGTTTGGTCTAGTTAGTGTGATGTCCATATCAAAGAAAAGATATGTTCTAGTGATTGTTGATGACTTTTCTAAGTACACATGGGTTTTATTCCTAAATTCCAAGGATGAAACTCCACAACTTGTGATTGATCATGTTAAGTTGATTGAACTGCATTCAAAGTATCCAGTAAGAGCTACAAGGGCAGATAACGGAACTGAATTCAATAATGCAGTCCTGAATGACTTTTGTGCTAACAAAGGGATAACAAGATAGTACTCAGCTCCCAGAACTTCTCAGCAAAATGGGGTAATAGAAAGAAATAATAGAACCTTGATTGAAGCTACACGTACAATGTTAAGTGAATCAAGGCTTCCTATGTACTTTTGGACTGAAGCTGCCAACACTGTGTGTTATACCCAGGATCGAACTCTTATCTACAAAGACTTGATGATGACACCCTATGAGATATTGAATGAAAAGAAACTAACACTCAAGTACTTTCATGTATTTGGAGCTAAGTTCTTTGTACTTAAAAATGAAGATGATTGCGGCAGAAAATTCAAACCAAAGCACATGAAGTAATTTTTGTTGGTTATTCCAAAAGAGCCTTTAGGGTGTATGTAGTTGATCAACACAAAGTGATGGAAAGTGTCAATGTAACATTTGATGACACTAAACTCCCCAGTATCCAAATAAAGGATCCATCTGAAAAGTTAAAGTATGATAACATGCCAAATTCTGACTCAGAAGGTGAACAAGAACCTGAGATTGATGTTGGTGATAATAATGACAATGATGATAATGATCGGGGTGATGGTGGTAGAAATAATAAAAAAATTGGAGATATCACTGACACTCCTGAACAATCATCAAGTCAACCTGGCAACAATTTAGAGGGAGATAGAGAAGGATCAACTAGTAATACACAACATCCCAATGAAGAACAAGGTGAATCATCTAGATCTAATCTTCCCAGACAGACTGTTTGGAATAGAGCTCATCCTTTTGAGCTGATAATTGGTTGTGTAAGAACTAGAGGGAGTTCTCAGAATTCCTTTTTGTAATGGAACCTAAGAAAACTGAAGAAGCCCTTGCTGATTCTGATTGGGTGATTGCTATGCAAGATAAACTCAATCAGTTTAAATAATAATAAATGTGGAAGCTGGTACGCAGACCTAAGAACAAAAAGGTAGTTGATACAAGATGGGTATTCAGAAATAATCTGGATAAAGATGGCACAATAACTAGAAATAAAGCAAGACTGGTTGCAAAGGGCTACTCACAAGCTGAAGGAATTGATTATGATGAGACCTATGCTCCTGTGGCAAGACTTGAGGCCATTATGATATTCTTGGCATTCGCAGCATTCTCTAACTTCAAAGTTTATCAAATGGATGTCAAGAGTGCTTTCCTGAATGGTAAGCTGGATGAAGAGGTATATGTAGAATAGCCCCTGGCTTTGAAGATCTAGATCTTTTGGACTATGTCTACTTTCTCTTCAAGGCTATCTATGGTCTTAAGCAAGCGCCAAGAAAATGGTATGACACTTTTTTCGAATTCTTACTTAAAAATGGTTTTGTTAGAGGTGTCATAAACAAAACTCTCTTTACAATGAAAAATAAGAATGATACAATACTAGTCCAAGTCTATGTGGACGATATAATATTTGGGTCTACTAAAGGCAATCTTTGCAAGAGATTTACTGAGTTAATGCAGGGTAAATTTGAGATGAGTCTGATGGATGAGCTAAAGTTCTTTCTTGGATTATAAGTAAGTCAGAGGACAGATTGAATTTTTATTTGTCAATCCAAGTATGTTAAAGAACTACTCAAGAAATATCAAATGAAGGATTCACCTTCAACAAGGACACCATCATCTACTGCTGTTAAGTTTGGGGCATGTGAGAATTCTGCTAAGGTAGATATCACAAGCTACAGAGGTATGATTGGCACATTACTTTATCTTATTGCTGGTAGACAAGATATTTTGTATGCTACATGCTTGTGTACAAGGTTCCAAGCGGATCCTAGAGATTTGCATCTCGTTGCTATAAAACGAATCTAGAGATATCTTAAAGGTATCTATAACGCTCTAGAAATATCGTATTTATTATTATTATTATTTAATATTGAATGTGGATTATATGAGATGAAATTTTTTTAGTATTGAATATATGTGATGTCATATTTACATATTTATATAATGATTTATGCGCACCGTGTAAGTCCGTGTATTTTTATTTATATTTTTGAAGATTAAAATATATTTAAATCATGCATTATTGATCTTCGAATTTTTTTATAAAATCATCGGAGTATTTAAAAATCCCAAAATCTTTTGTAATATCATTTTTTTATATTTATTTAGTTTTTAAAATTATCGGGAGAATTATTTTGGGTGTTTAAGTATTTTAAAATTATTTTATGAGTTATGTTGCATTTAAACGATCAAAAATTTTAAAATTTATATTTAATTCATTTTTGGCCCTAAAATGTTTTTAAAATTATGGGGATGTTTGTAATTTCATAAACTACATTTTAAAATTTTTAAATTATTTTTCTACTTAATTTCCTGTTTAAATAAGTTTTTAAAATGATTTTTTATTTATTTTTTTCAGCTTATGTAAAATTACAGTTTTAACCCCAAATTTTTTCCCCCAAATGTTTATATCCCTAATTCCCCTAATTGAAGTGACCGACTCTATTTTTCTTTATTGGCTGCTAATGTAACACCCCCAGATCCGGGGTCCGGGATCTAGTCATTACGGTTTCCAATTCTATCCACAACACTTGAACTTTCCTTAACATAAAATAAATTACATCTCTATGACCCAACACAACAATGTAAAACACACCCGTTATAGTCCCAGAGATGAAATCAAAGTAATAATCAAATTTTTATTAATCACATTATGAGTTCTTACAATCCAAAAGAATTTCAATATAAATACATACTCTTTGCCATCCATTTACATAAGTCATACTAGACCATATACTTGGTACTGAAAGAATAAATATATCCTACCAATAGCTTCTTCTTCAGCTCTGGTAGTCTCATCGTCCTCGCCCGCGTCGAGTGCGCCTTGTGCGAGTCATCTGGTCTAGCTGTTGTTGTGATATAATAATAAAGCAAGGGTGAGCAATAGCCCACCAACAATAATATATAACTGAACGATAATATATAACAGTTCAAAAGTATTTTTCAAACCATATGCCATGCATTTACGGAAATGATGCCAGTATAATATGAACGATGAAGTTACAAGGTAACTTAAAGTATTTGTTTGTAGAAATATCTGCTACATCAAAAGTAAGCGAGATATTCTCATTTCATTCAAAAGAGGAACCTGCATGAAAAGATTGCAATTCCAGTCATGAACACTTTTCCAGCTCTGCCAACAGTAATCATGTTGCAGGAAATAATTAAGTTTGGATGATGAACCGATGATGGAGTATTCACTGCGCCCGCTGTTCCAATCTTGATGATCAGTCGAGATCGTACAACTCAAATTAGATTTACTACCGGTAGAAGGAAGAACTGACGGCTTTACTTGTATACCGCCTTACTAGCTCTCCCCGGCCAACGGTTGGGCCAAAGGGGATGGACCGGCGCTACTCGGCCTCTTACACGACTCCTAGTTCAAATAGAATTCATGATTCTGAATGTAACGTTCGTCCCCCTTTCCCCAAGTATAATACTTGTTGATCTCTACAATGTAGAGGTAGATGTTGGAAAGGAAAATTCACCAATAACTTCAAAGCTATTGCTTGGTAACGAATATCAACTTGTTCCAACAATCTTACCCCTCGAAAGATGAGAAGGTAAACAACGACTTAATAAGTCCATAGCACCCGAGTTGCGAGTGAAGAGAATACTTTATGACCGGGAAGTCGACAAGATAAATAACATATTCCAAGTAAGGTTCCCTTATTTTTAGGGAGATCGACTCAAGAAGAGTGATGTCTGAGAACCTTTCTGATATAAGATTAATAATAATATGACTCCGAGATATTTTCCGTAATAATCGAAGAAGATAAACCTTATTGAGGTTATTCTAAGTATGGAATAAATATTCAGAGAATATTTATTGAATTAAAATATTTAAAGAATATTTAGGAATATGAAAGAATATCATTAATCAGAGTATTTCTCCAAATAATCCTTGAAATCAAGAGAATATTTATTGAATAAATAAATATTTAAATGAATATTCAAAATAATATTCATTAATTAATAAGGAATTTAAATGAATATTCAAAAAGTAATATTCATTTAATGAATAATATTCTAAATGAATATCAAGTAATATTCATTTAGTAATCCAAACTTTAAAGGAATATTCGAGATGATATTCGATAAATAAATCAAGCTTCAGATGAATATTAGAATAATATTCATCAAGTAATTAATATCTTAAATGAATATTCAAAAGTAATATTCATTTAATAAAATAATAGTCTAAATGGATATTCAAATAATATTCATTCAGTAGTCCAATCTTTAGAAGAATATTCGGAATAATAATCGATATTCTATTCGACTTTGAATGAATATTGAAAAATATTATTCGTCGAATGGTTACGTTCAAATAATTATTTGAAGTAAGGATCGTTAAATAAATAATCTCGAACGAATATTCAAATAATATTCGTCGCCCAAATAATGGAAAATATTTACTTAAATATTTTCCTCCGAGGTAATCTCGATATATCAAGAAATATTGACTCCCGGTCTATATTTGACGAATAAGATGTATACGCCCTTCTATGAGGGTCTTACAATAACCGGCTTATAATTGATACGTTAGTTATCTAATTTATAAGCCAATAAACAATCAGGGAACAAGCATAACGATATAACTTGAAAGTAGGCATGCATGCTATGGCATATGTATAACAGAAAATATATATATATATATATATATATATTCAATCACAACAACAGCCTAAAAGAAGGGAATTGAAACTTGCCTGGTAGTCGAGTACGGTAAGGGGTGGTGGTAGCGGGTCCCGGGTCAGCTTGGTGATCTATAAATAGCCAAGGCATTCGGGATTAATCACTTAACATCTTAAAAGTTAAGTTATACTTAAATCAAAACACGTTCTCGAGTTATCTCGTTATACCCCTTTTTGTGGATTCCTTTTATCATTGATCCGACCCGACATTCGTTCGTTAATACGACATGTCACTGTACTTACACTTGGGACATACTTAATTCATACAAGTTCTAAAGTCGATCGTTACGAACCAATATTATACTTCGAGTTTTATCGCCCGTTTTCTAAGTGTTTTACCGAAGTTATAATAGAGTCGTCTTTTAGGGGTTCGTTCGCGTTTAACCTCGACTCGAATATTTTTAATAAATCGAAAAACGATCCTTTTGACATAGGGTTTTCTTTCACACCTTTCTTTTTACCTCTAGTATTTATTTACCAAGATTCGTCATGACTTTACATATTTTACGAGGGTTCAATTTCAGTTACGAACTTTCGTTTACGGATTCGAACTACTTTTAGTAAATCGGTCATAAATCCTAAACCGTAAGTCTGTTTGATTCGATTCTTTTTCCAAAATGATCTACGACTCAAGATCTACAAGGGCATGTTAGATAATTGTCCAGTTTCAGCCATTAGACCTACTGTGATGCACGGTTTTCAATGATTAACGAAATTTCGGCATTATAACGGCTATAATACGAACGTTCCAAAAATCGCAATCAACAACCCAAGCCACACCGGGCATCAATACAACTTATACACATAATAATCATCTCACAAGTCCAGAAGCTACTGATCTTAGCATCAAAATCATCATGCATCTTAAATCATATAACTAATTACATAATCATGCTTATAATTATCACTATAATCATACCAAGCTAAATCCATCAAAAACATTCATAAATCTCAAATCAAATGCTAGGGTTTCAAGAGATCTACCTTCCTTGGAGTATGATGTAACCTTAATAAGCTTGGTATGGTCCTTGTCTAGCTTAATCAAACCTTAGATCATCCAAAGAAATCATGAAAACAAAGTTAGTTTCTAAGATCCACTATTCATCGTCAATCTTGTAAAAATCATATAAAATCAAAAACTAAGAGTTTGGTTCCAAAATTTTTACCACACCTTCTAATCTTCAAGGGCTTTCTTTTGAGCTATAGAACACAAGAATCAAACCATGGGAGCTAGGGTTTTGAGCCACATCTTTCTTCTGATCAGAACCTGGACAGTTTTGGTCCTCCAACTTTAAGCATGGATTTGACTAGGCTATACTACTTGGATTTCCATGAAATCTGGAACGAATCTTGCCCATGGAGTGGAGAAGCTATGATTAAAATTTGGTGATTTAAGGATGGATAGAAGTGGAGATATGAATTTTTCTTTGTGTTATGTTTTTGCTGGACAGTTTGTATGTTCTTTGTTTTCTTTTGCTTTTCTCTCTTTTCTCCCACTTGATCATCTACTTTTTGCTCATATAACTAGATATTATCAGCTGGTAGGATGAGATTGATAGCATTGGGGTAAGAGCCAAGAGTCTTGGATAAGTTTTGATAGATATTTGTTTTGTTTCTTGTTTGATTTAAGTGATTTAAATCACTTAACTCCTAAATTGTTTTGATTTAATCCTTGATTAAATAATTTAATCCACTTGATATAATTCTCTTGATGATCATATAGGATATTTAATCTTGTCACAATCTTGATCCTTAATCCCTGATTTGTTCGCTTAATTGCTTAATCTCGTTGTAACGTTTTAGCGGTTTCTAGAACGCTTGTTTCACTACCTCAGTGGTTTCCTACCTTCATTCTTAAATCAAATATAATAACATCCCAAAATATCAAATCCTCAAAGTTAATATCTCAATTCTTGGATTATAATAATATATAATCCACTGTCTGGTCAAATATTATACCGAAAAAGAATTTGGAATTTCTGAATTCCGATCATCTCTGCATTCAATTATTTCCTCCGCGTATTACTAATATGACTTCGAAACATCCATATCACGTCCCGTACATAGGGTGGCGTGAAAAGTTTTCCAACTTACAAAATCACTATTCATCCACCAAATTACTATGCACGTACAGGAAACACTATGCACGTACGGAAAACACTATGCACGTACGGGAAATACTATGCACGTATGGGAAACACTATGCACATACTCATTTCCCTTCAAGGATCCATTAGCTCCTTCCTGGATGGTAGATTATTCTTATCTAGGTCCTCAACCATCGAATTACTCTATTCTGACAATATACCAAAGCATCAGGATCATTGTCCAAAGCAATATCCATTCATTACAATCATTGTTCTTTGAAACCACCATTCATTAGTGCTCTTTAACCACAATAAGAAAAGTTTTAATTCTACCCAAAATTCGGGTTATTACAGCTAACCTATCGAAGCTTCTCGGTTGTGCTTGATTCTTATACAGATTTCTTAATATCTCTCTACCAATTAATCTCTCGTCTCTCAATCTCTTTTCTCTCTTTAAAAACTCTCTCAATCTCTCATTTTAAATCCCTCCCCTGTTCGTTTCTTTCCTCTCCCCTGTTATCTCTACCTCGCGCGGGCCTATGGTGTGTTGTGTGGAGTCTATTGGGAGTTCCATTGCAACTATTCTGAGTTAAAGTGAGTGGGTGAGTGTGATTATTATGTGTGCGTGTGTGTATACACGATTAGTGTGTGTGTGTGTGTATATCTACTGGCATGTGTGTGTGTGTGTATATTTTATGTGAGTATAGTGTGGGTACAAAGGGTGTCAATTGTGGGTTGCTACAGTGGTGGTGTTGTGTGAGTGTGTACATAGTGATTGTGTATGCGTGAGTTTGGGTTGAAGTATGTGTGAGTTATCAGATGGCGATTTCATTGTTACAATTGTGATGTTCTTAGCCGTAGTGCTCCTGTTGTGTATTGTTGTTTGGTGGCTGAACCGTGGCTGTGTTTTAGTTTGGTCGATACTGTGTGTACTGGGTCTGTGCTTGTGTTCATATCCGGGTTTAACTGATGGAATGATATTTTCGAAATTTTATTCTTCGAAAATTTATTCACTTGATGATGAAAGTACTTATTGTATATTGTTATGGTTTATAATTGGTAGAGTTTTGAGATTGGAGACCCGAGTTAGGGTGTAACGCCCCGACTTCCCAATACTAAAAATATACTTTATAATAAATTATTGGATTTAATTAGATAAAATGGATTTTTAATACAGGGAAATTTTGGAAAATTTCGACATGAAGTATTCGTAATACGTACTATCCACCTGTATATTTGACCCAACCAAATTCATAAAAAAAAACAACTGCAATTCCAACTACGTAAGAAACATAAACACATGTTCAACCTGTCCTAACCGATCAGGTGAACCATACTACTATGCCCTCCCGATCATAAAACAAGATCGGGGCACCACAACCAAAATTAAATACATATAAGCTGATAACCAGACATTAAGTCATAATACAACACCCCACTACTAACCCGGATCTCTAACAGGTAGTGGTATGAAACAAGCAGCTACTAACTAACTATTACAACATATCACTAAAACCTTAATTAAAAGCTACATACATTCCACAACTAGCTGATACTATTATACAAGCCTTAACTGATCTTCAGATGTCCAACCTTCTAGCAGAGCAAATCTAGGCTGTCTATGGTCCACAACAAGTTCTTCTCCCGATATAGCTTCTAATTTGTATCTTTTTCTTCTTTAACTGAAAAAGGGTTAGCAACAATAGCAAGAAGTGAGCCAAATGCTCAGCAAGTAACAAGATAGATGCAATGGAATCAATAACAGAAATATGGATATAACATTATAGGGATCATTCTTTGAGCTCTTCCAATATTTGACAATTTATAATCCATTTCCAAGGTAAGGAGAAAGAGAGAGCAATCAATTCTCTTTTTATAGCATATTTCCACCTTTAAAACATTTTAATTAAATTAAGCTTTTTATAAAAACCGGACAATACGGGTGATCAGCCACGTAATGTCCCCATACCGGACACTAGGTCCCTATGGACTTTAAAAAAAAATTGGGTTCCCAATTAGGCAACACATTGGCCTTTGTTGCTGGACTAGGACCACCCTAGCCTCTTACACCAAATTAAAGTGCTGGACTAAGACCACCCTAGCCTCTTACGCTAATTAAAATAATTAATTAATTAATGTCCATATAATAAAGCAATTTTCGATGGATAGAATTCTTATGCAATAATTCAGAGCGGGGAAACTTTCAATTTAATTTAAAGGATAAGTGACTAAAAATCAAGTAAACAATCCAATTTAATTGTATAAGGTTCGCAAGGTAGGGTTCACGTGTGATTCACAGGTATTTGAAAAAAATAAAGGTTTATCAAGTTATTACCATTTTAGAGGTGTAATACAAGGCGGTATCGAACAAGGTATGGCTCGGAAAAAAAAAGGAGTATAAGCAATAATGGTAATTAATTAATTAAGGACATAACAATGGTTAGGGATTTAAAGTTTAATTCAAGGATTACAAGGAATAGTTAAACTAGTGTGGTTTAAGGAAATGGATATGAAATAAGGTTTAAGCTAGTACAAAAGGTATATCACACAACAAGGTTTAAGGATTTAAAGATTAATCAAGGGTTATAAGGTATGGTAATGCTGGTGTGAATTAAGGGAATAGATATGAAATAATGTCTAAGCTTATGCAAAAGGTATGTTATACCACAAGATTTGCAGTTCAACGAGAAATAGATTTAGCAAGGAGGTACAACAGTTTAAACAGTAATCTATGAGGGTAAATGAGAAGGTACAAAGGTTTAAGCAATAGTTTATACGGATTAACAATATAGTACAAGAGAATTGACCGATAACTTGAAAGCAGTAAGTTATAGGAATTTAAACAACAATCCATGAATAATTGAAAGAATCTGAACTTCGGTAGAAGGTTCGAGTTACTTGCCTTAACAGAATACTTCCTCGCTAGTAGCTTAGTTTCAAAAGTTCTCAACCTTTGCCTTTCCCGTACCCCTTGGGTCTACGTCTTTCGAATCTACACATAAAAGCACTATTTCAGAATTCTATATAATGCTCAAACGTCTAATCCTAATCTACCCTTGCGATAATCCCCCAAATTTACTTCCTAAATAAATTAACAATCTATAATCACATAGCATCTATAACATGAAATCACGTAAGTCACTTAAACACTTAACACATAATACCAACTTACTTGAAATCAACTTATAACCAAATATTATAGACTTTATAACTTATTATTCTAACGAAAATCGGGCAGCATCTCCTTTATAAAATAGACTATCCCGCCGGAAAACATCCGACTCAAATTCACAATTCAATAATCCGATGGATTTAAGATCCACCTACAAGCCCCAAAATTATAATACCAAATTTGAAATTATCAAGCAATTATTGATTACTAACAAAATCGCTAAAATCATATAATTCATGCTAATTCCAAATATCAATTTTTTTCTTACATTATTTCATTATATATCACACCTTCACAATTCAATCCAATAATACATTTCACTTTAATACTCAGAATCCAGCTAACACCCTTAATGGCAGTTAGAATAATTACTATAAACGCATTGCATAGGTTATTTAGTCAGATAACATATTCATTAATCACTAACAATTACTAAAGTAAACTAATTAACACTTGACATTTATAACCTTTGACCTTACACCACTTTTATATATTGATCCACAAAAATCAAGTTATAACTCTACAATTACCATTTAAATAAACATTTTCATGGCAAATTGTAACGTACCACTTATTTTATACTATCCACATACAATCAAATATCTACTATTAAACATACAATCTTATATTCAATCTATATTCCATAATAAACATCTATCAAAACATTTATAATTCTAAGTACAACACTTAACTCATTCTTTTACTAATTACCATACTATTATCATCCAAACAAACTATTCTATATTAGTCACATATATAGCACCACTATGTATTTTAAGGACCCGTTATCGACTAAGCATGTCAATATACATATTACCTAAAAATAAAATCAATTACTATGCACTATACTACAATTATCTTAATAATTTTTCTTTTTCCCGAAGTCAACACGAATAGCTCAACTTTGACCGACAATAACTCATTCCTTTTAAATCCGATTTACATGGTTCAAGAGCCTATTCCATCTATTTTTTCGCAAGGAATCCAAATATAAAATCAGTTTTAAGATCAGGTTAAAACAGGCACTGAACGAATTGTAAAACAGTAGCAGTTTGACTTCAATAACACTAACTAAAACTCAATTAATAAATTATCTATCAACAAAAACCATAGACTAATAACCTCTAGTACTATTTATTCATATCTATAATACATATACACACAACAGGTTTTCACAATTTCCACACCCAATTCGTCCAAACCTAAGCAGCAGAAATCGATATTGAACAAGAAATAAGAACAGGGGAGACACACACATACACGGTGATAATCGAACCCACATGTTTATATACAAAAACACATACACAACACATAACCCATGTGAACTCTATACACCATCAGCAAATCAAATCTGTGACCAGCAAAACCCCCTTCCCAAAACTCGAATTGATGCTCCAGCATACACACACACCTTGCTTACACCCACTTGCACAATCTCGAACCACAACCCAGCAGTATACGAACCCATCTTGGCATTTTTGCACACGCGAATGCACACACAGGCGCTATACATACATATATATATAGAGAGAGAGATATGAAGAGAGGGAAGTGAGGGAAAAAGGGGTTAGAGGAAAATAGCGAGAGAGATTGAGAGAGCAGCGAGAGAGATTGAGAACTTTCCAGATAAAAATGAGAAAGAGTAGGGCAAGATATCGATGTTTTATTTGGGGAGAGCTGATTAGGGATTTAAGGAAATGAGGTTAATTACAATTTACAAATGAATTTTCCACTTAAAACAATAACAAAACTTACATGGTAAAATAGAAAATAAATAGGTAGTATTTGAGAAAAATCTCAATATCATTTTTAAAATGTAGAAAATAAAATTATCTACCTCACCGTATTTTTAAAATATTTTTAGGATTAAGAACGAATAAAATATGAATTTTACAAGTTTTGATTCTTTAAATGCAATAAACTCTTAAAATCATGTTAAAATACAAAAACACTCAAAATAATTCACCCCAAAATTTTAAAAACTAAATAATTATACAAAGATAATATTACAAAAGATTTCATGATTTTTCATAACTCCGATGATTTTATAAAATTCCAAGAAGATCAATAATGTATGATTTAAATAGATTTTTAATCATTAAAATTCAAATAAAAATACACTGACCAGCACTACACACATACATCACCATATAAACATGTAAACATGATGTCACATATATTTAATCCTAAAAAAAAATTCACCTCATATAATCCACATTTAATATTAAATAATTAAATAATAATAATAATAACAAATACGATATTTCTAGGGCGTTATATCCTTCCCCCCTTAAAAGGATTCTGTCCTCAGAATCAATCTTAAGAAAACATCAAGACAATATTACTCAACCATTTCTCCTTCAATTTCCATGTCATCCCTTCCACACTAGCATTCCTTTATATTAATTCACATATCAATAGGCTCATCCTATAGGCCTTCGAATTTCTAACATAAACTTAATCCTTTGGTTTGTATGTCTCATTAATTCTAGATACTGCTCACTCGCACGTGACGATCCCTTTTCTACCGAAAATCGGACATGACCTATTCGTATAATGGACTATGCCCTGTACTCAAGTACTAACCCAATCATCAATAATAATTCGCGTATATATATAATTCTAAAACAGAATCTGTCTCGACCGAAAGCAATTGGTACAACTTCCACGCTCCTACTCATAATTCAGGTTGCCCCAGATAAAACTTTGAGAAAAAGAATATCAAGAAATTCCCCAATCATTCTTAGTCCCCTTTCAACGTACAATGTTACTCGAGGTGTGAATAACTGAGAAACTTCCATCCATCCTTAATCCCATTGTTTTATTGAGTAACCTTTTTTCAAAACGAATAATCATTTACCGATAGCTGAATAAATAAATTAAAGTACACGTCTATTACTCATTTCCTTGAATTATTCCATTCTCCACGGTCAATTCCTTTACTTTTTGATTCAATCAACTCATCAAATTTTCATTCAACGTAACTGTAGCTTACACCACTCAAAATTTCATTGTCTCCATCCTTACTACTATCAACCATTGATAACTTTTTGAAGACACAAGGGTTTATAACAAAAGGGACCAATAGAATAGACAGGTATTAACATGTATTAGTACAAGATGAGTTTTTTTTTATGAGAATTTTATAAAAGGATTTAACTGAGAGATCAATATGATCACCGAACTATTTTCAGGTTGCATTTGTCACTTAGGTCAACCGCCATAGTACAAAAGGTGGCCAGCCTTCAGTACTTTCATGACAAACACAATCAGTGGCGTCCCACCAGACTTCTATCACATAGATAAGATGTCTCTGAATCCTCTACATACATAGGGTTGTTCATCCCAGTTTGAATAAAGAAGGTTAAGTATTCAGAGAGAAATAATAAGATTTCAAAAGTTTCAAAAGTTTAGATATATACAATGTTGAATAAGGAATAACAAATATTCGAGGAAAATAGAAAGAGTTCAAGGGTTTCAATAATTTATATGCATCATGTTGAATCAAGTGATTCCCCTGGAAAATAGAGGTATCTCTGAAAAGTAGGAATGTATTTAAATGAATCTGAAAAATTCATCATCAATTGAATTATAATTGATTATCAAAGGTGATGGGGTATTATAAAAAAAATAAGAAGAACAGAAAGACTTGGTAGCTCCAAAATCAATTTAAAACTTTAACCTCTACTAAATTCACAGGAAGCGTACCTATGACAACATCCGTTTCCTGAATGTCATCCTGCATTGTAATGTTGAAAGTTCTGGCCCTAGGTGAAGACCTCTGGGTCTGGGCTGGGGGTTCAGCTATCCTCAAAGAATTTGTCGATGGGGGTCCGACTATCCTCAAAGCATGTGCTATTTGCACTAGTTCTTCACAATCTTTAGCAATATGACCAATTTTCCCGCAATTGTAGCATGTTATCCCTGGTTTTAAAGTCGGGCACTCTCCCGCGTAATGTCCCTTCTTGTTGCACTTAAAACATGTAATACTTAGTTTGTGACAAACTCCCGAGTGTTTCTTCCCACAAGTTGTACATTCAGGTAGAGCTGGTCTGATTGCCAATTGCTGCTTAGTATTCTGAAAACGTTTACCTTGACCACCATTTCCATTCTTCGGCTCCTGGAAACTTTGACTCTTATCAAACTGTCCCTCATTCCTTGGCTTGAACTTGTTATTGTTATGACTTCCCTCGCTACTTTCTATCTTTCTTTTCTTTCCCGCATTCTCCTTCTGATACAATTCGCTCTCTCCTTCAACAATCATAGCATTCTCCACCACCATTGCATAATTCTCTAACTGAAATACTGCCACCTTACTACGTATCCATGACTTTAGACCCTGCTGAAACCTTTTGGCTTTCTTCGTCTCAGTATTAACATATTCAGGAACAAACCTTGCTAACTCTGTGAATTTTGCCTCGTATTCTGCCACACTCATGTTCTCCTGCTTTAACTCTAGGAACTGAATCTCCAGCTGATCTTGCACATACCTTGGGAGATACTTTTCGAGAAATAACTCTGTGAATCTCTGCCATGTAATCACTCCTTCACCTTCCAACAGCTTTGTTGACTCCCACCAATAGTTTGCTTCAGCTTTCAAGTAATAGCTAGCATATTTCGTCTTCTGATCTTCTCCTACCCTTACAAACGCAAAAGCTTTCTCCATCTCATTTAGCCATCCCCTAGCTTCTATTGGGTTAATAGTACCTTTAAACTCTGGAGGGTGCACAGCTTGAAAAGCTTTAAATGTCACAATTGGTTGAGCGGGTCGTTGTTGAGCTAGTGCGGCTGTTTGTTGTTGAAGGAGTTGAAGGATTTGAGTCATAATCGGGTCAATTGGATTTTGATTGCCAGTGTTCTGGTTTTCGGGATTTGCAATATGTGTTTTCTTCTTTGGAGGCATGATTCTGATAAGAGAACAAGTAGTTAATTAAACAACAGGCTAATATGTACAGAAATAGGGTTTACAAATCCTGAAATTTGGAGTTGTCTGTGATCACAAAAGTTATAACGGTGTAAAGGAACAGGGAAACATAGGTATTATCTTAAACAAGTAATTTTAACAGAAGATATTCAGACAACTCAAAATATAATGAAAAATGAGTAATTAATAAGAAAACAAAGGTCATGGTACCAACAGAGTGAATAAAATACACAACAATTTTAGAGGTTAAGGTACACTGTTAACAATCCAACTACAAAAAAGTAAATGCTGAAATTAATCCCTATCATCAACATATAAGAACGTCTCTGCGTGGACTGGTACAAATACTGGTAAAACGCAATAACCCGGATAGTGTCGCTCACTAACTCCTCGAGTCTTACTCTAGGTCGAACTCAAGTAATTACGCATCGGGAAATGGGTGAGTCTACAGAAACATCCACCACCTGTGATAACGATATAGCGCAAAAGAAAGTACTAAAGCGATAAAAGAATATCCTAAACCTATCACCTACTATCCTAATTATAACCTACACCTATCGCTCCTATCCTATGTCTATAAAAGTTCTAATCCGATCCTACAACTATCCTATACCTAATCCTGGCTTGTTTCAGTGACCAAAACCTGACAGCTCTGATACCAACCTGTAACGCCCCGACTTCCCAATACTAAAAATATACTTTATAATAAATTATTGGATTTAATTAGATAAAATGGATTTTTAATACAGGGAAATTTTGGAAAATTTCGACATGAAGTATTCGTAATACGTACTATCCACCTGTATATTTGACCCAACCAAATTCATAAAAAAAAAAACAACTGCAATTCCAACTACGTAAGAAACATAAACACATGTTCAACCTGTCCTAACCGATCAGGTGAACCATACTACTATGCCCTCCCGATCATAAAACAAGATCGGGGCACCACAACCAAAATTAAATACATATAAGCTGATAACCAGACATTAAGTCATAATACAACACCCCACTACTAACCCGGATCTCTAACAGGTAGTGGTATGAAACAAGCAGCTACTAACTAACTATTACAACATATCACTAAAACCTTAATTAAAAGCTACATACATTCCACAACTAGCTGATACTATTATACAAGCCTTAACTGATCTTCAGATGTCCAACCTTCTAGCAGAGCAAATCTAGGCTGTCTATGGTCCACAACAAGTTCTTCTCCCGATATAGCTTCTAATTTGTATCTTTTTCTTCTTTAACTGAAAAAGGGTTAGCAACAATAGCAAGAAGTGAGCCAAATGCTCAGCAAGTAACAAGATAGATGCAATGGAATCAATAACAGAAATATGGATATAACATTATAGGGATCATTCTTTGAGCTCTTCCAATATTTGACAATTTATAATCCATTTCCAAGGTAAGGAGAAAGAGAGAGCAATCAATTCTCTTTTTATAGCATATTTCCACCTTTAAAACATTTTAATTAAATTAAGCTTTTTATAAAAACCGGACAATACGGGTGATCAGCCACGTAATGTCCCCATACCGGACACTAGGTCCCTATGGACTTTAAAAAAAAATTGGGTTCCCAATTAGGCAACACATTGGCCTTTGTTGCTGGACTAGGACCACCCTAGCCTCTTACACCAAATTAAAGTGCTGGACTAAGACCACCCTAGCCTCTTACGCTAATTAAAATAATTAATTAATTAATGTCCATATAATAAAGCAATTTTCGATGGATAGAATTCTTATGCAATAATTCAGAGCGGGGAAACTTTCAATTTAATTTAAAGGATAAGTGACTAAAAATCAAGTAAATAATCCAATTTAATTGTATAAGGTTCGCAAGGTAGGGTTCACGTGTGATTCACAAGTATTTGAAAAAAATAAAGGTTTATCAAGTTATTACCATTTTAGAGGTGTAATACAAGGCGGTATCGAACAAGGTATGGCTCGGAAAAAAAAAAGGAGTATAAGCAATAATGGTAATTAATTAATTAAGGACATAACAATGGTTAGGGATTTAAAGTTTAATTCAAGGATTACAAGGAATAGTTAAACTAGTGTGGTTTAAGGAAATGGATATGAAATAAGGTTTAAGCTAGTACAAAAGGTATATCACACAACAAGGTTTAAGGATTTAAAGATTAATCAAGGGTTATAAGGTATGGTAATGCTGGTGTGAATTAAGGGAATAGATATGAAATAATGTCTAAGCTTATGCAAAAGGTATGTTATACCACAAGATTTGCAGTTCAACGAGAAATAGATTTAGCAAGGAGGTACAACAGTTTAAACAGTAATCTATGAGGGTAAATGAGAAGGTACAAAGGTTTAAGCAATAGTTTATACGGATTAACAATATAGTACAAGAGAATTGACCGATAACTTGAAAGCAGTAAGTTATAGGAATTTAAACAACAATCCATGAATAATTGAAAGAATCTGAACTTCGGTAGAAGGTTCGAGTTACTTGCCTTAACAGAATACTTCCTCGCTAGTAGCTTAGTTTCAAAAGTTCTCAACCTTTGCCTTTCCCGTACCCCTTGGGTCTACGTCTTTCGAATCTACACATAAAAGCACTATTTCAGAATTCTATATAATGCTCAAACGTCTAATCCTAATCTACCCTTGCGATAATCCCCCAAATTTACTTCCTAAATAAATTAACAATCTATAATCACATAGCATCTATAACATGAAATCACGTAAGTCACTTAAACACTTAACACATAATACCAACTTACTTGAAATCAACTTATAACCAAATATTATAGACTTTATAACTTATTATTCTAACGAAAATCGGGCAGCATCTCCTTTATAAAATAGACTATCCCGCCGGAAAACATCCGACTCAAATTCACAATTCAATAATCCGATGGATTTAAGATCCACCTACAAGCCCCAAAATTATAATACCAAATTTGAAATTATCAAGCAATTATTGATTACTAACAAAATCGCTAAAATCATATAATTCATGCTAATTCCAAATATCAATTTTTTTCTTACATTATTTCATTATATATCACACCTTCACAATTCAATCCAATAATACATTTCACTTTAATACTCAGAATCCAGCTAACACCCTTAATGGCAGTTAGAATAATTACTATAAACGCATTGCATAGGTTATTTAGTCAGATAACATATCCATTAATCACTAACAATTACTAAAGTAAACTAATTAACACTTGACATTTATAACCTTTGACCTTACACCACTTTTATATATTGATCCACAAAAATCAAGTTATAACTCTACAATTACCATTTAAATAAACATTTTCATGGCAAATTATAACGTACCACTTATTTTATACTATCCACATACAATCAAATATCTACTATTAAACATACAATCTTATATTCAATCTATATTCCATAATAAACATCTATCAAAACATTTATAATTCTAAGTACAACACTTAACTCATTCTTTTACTAATTACCATACTATTATCATCCAAACAAACTATTCTATATTAGTCACATATATAGCACCACTATGTATTTTAAGGACCCGTTATCGACTAAGCATGTCAATATACATATTACCTAAAAATAAAATCAATTACTATGCACTATACTACAATTATCTTAATAATTTTTCTTTTTCCCGAAGTCAACACGAATAGCTCAACTTTGACCGACAATAACTCATTCCTTTTAAATCCGATTTACATGGTTCAAGAGCCTATTCCATCTATTTTTTCGCAAGGAATCCAAATATAAAATCAGTTTTAAGATCAGGTTAAAACAGGCACTGAACGAATTGTAAAACAGTAGCAGTTTGACTTCAATAACACTAACTAAAACTCAATTAATAAATTATCTATCAACAAAAACCATAGACTAACCTCTAGTACTATTTATTCATATCTATAATACATATACACACAACAGGTTTTCACAATTTCCACACCCAATTCGTCCAAACCTAAGCAGCAGAAATCGATATTGAACAAGAAATAAGAACAGGGGAGACACACACATACACGGTGATAATCGAACCCACATGTTTATATACAAAAACACATACACAACACATAACCCATGTGAACTCTATACACCATCAGCAAATCAAATCTGTGACCAGCAAAACCCCCTTCCCAAAACTCGAATTGATGCTCCAACATACACACACACCTTGCTTACACCCACTTGCACAATCTCGAACCACAACCCAGCAGTATACGAACCCATCTTGGCATTTTTGCACACGCGAATGCACACACAGGCGCTATACATACATATATATATAGAGAGAGAGATATGAAGAGAGGGAAGTGAGGGAAAAAGGGGTTAGAGGAAAATAGCGAGAGAGATTGAGAGAGCAGCGAGAGAGATTGAGAACTTTCCAGATAAAAATGAGAAAGAGTAGGGCAAGATATCGATGTTTTATTTGGGGAGAGCTGATTAGGGATTTAAGGAAATGAGGTTAATTACAATTTACAAATGAATTTTCCACTTAAAACAATAACAAAACTTACATGGTAAAATAGAAAATAAATAGGTAGTATTTGAGAAAAATCTCAATATCATTTTTAAAATGTAGAAAATAAAATTATCTACCTCACCGTATTTTTAAAATATTTTTAGGATTAAGAACGAATAAAATATGAATTTTACAAGTTTTGATTCTTTAAATGCAATAAACTCTTAAAATCATGTTAAAATACAAAAACACTCAAAATAATTCACCCCAAAATTTTAAAAACTAAATAATTATACAAAGATAATATTACAAAAGATTTCATGATTTTTCATAACTCCGATGATTTTATAAAATTCCAAGAAGATCAATAATGTATGATTTAAATAGATTTTTAATCATTAAAATTCAAATAAAAATACACTGACCAGCACTATACACATACATCACCATATAAACATGTAAACATGATGTCACATATATTTAATCCTAAAAAAAAATTCACCTCATATAATCCACATTTAATATTAAATAATTAAATAATAATAATAATAACAAATACGATATTTCTAGGGCGTTATATAGGGTACCTCCGAAACTTTGCCCACCGGCGGTGAACTACGGTGAGCCGGTGAAAGCCTATGATGGATTCCTAAGCCGAAATTTATTTTTCAATTATACGATGTAAATTGTTTCGAGTTTTAATTTTCAAAGGTTTTATATTCGGTTAATATAGGAACTATTTGGTTTGGGAATAGTTATAATCTAAATCTGTTCATTACTTTGTGGTTGTAATTCGTAAATCAAATATGTGATGATGATTTTTGTTTTTGTGTCGGCTATGTCCGACTGGTAGGCTAACCGTACAAAGGGGATGCCGTCAAAATTTTCTAAAAATTTATACAAGTTTTAAATAAATGTTATTTACACTATTCTTGAGTACGATAAATAATATTCGAGTTATATGAATTGTTAAGTATGTTTAACTTGATTTAGTGATAATTAGTTAGTGATTGGTTAAGTACTGAATTGCATATGTGCTTATACGATTTTAGCTAATTTTCGGATTATTTTGTAGCGAAGTCGATATGATTTGAAAAGATGTGACTTGTTGATTGTTAACAAATACATTTGAATGATTGTTAACGGTAACTAGTAGTGTATCCAATAGCATGTTGTATTTATATTGATAATTATTATTATTTTTTTTTTTGCTAAATTAAAAATTATAATAAAGAGGAAGAAAAGAATACACGATCTAGGGGCATACCCCGCGAACTAGCACAAGACAAGCTGCAAAAACAGTAGCCAAAGAAATAAACTACAAGTCAAAGCTAATCCAAACTAGAGATGCGATACAAGAGAAATTAGTACAAGTATTGAACTAAGTCAGGCTCCTTGACAACTGCTCTACGAAATGATTTTATAGAGTGAACTCGTTCCCTTACCAGCCTCTTCACCAAATGCATTAGAACCTGCGGAGAAATTCGATGGCCAGCCTTGTGCATTCTGTCATTGCGCTCTTTCCACACATAAAATATTGTAGTGGCCAAATATAAGTAGGCAAGAAGCTTTCCCATGGATGAATAACGATCCAGCAGAAATTCTCCACTTAGGAAACTATCCCAGTTGCAAGTAAATGAGAACCCAGACTGTTTAAGCAGAACAGAAGTGTAAATGCAGGTGCTAAACAAATGCTCATTGGTTTCGATTGCATTATCACAAAGCAAGCATCTAAGGTCAGTTTGCATACCAAAGCGCGCCATCCTGTCCTTTGTAAGTAGTCTATTTTTAAGGCCCAACCAGAAAGTGAAAGAACACTTAGGCACCGAGAGTGGGTGCCATACTGCAACGACCCACGGAGGAGAAATGCTACTAGCCCTGATAGAATTCCAGATGACAGACATGATAACAAGTTTACCAGCAGTAGTATCCCAGCATATGTCGTCGTGGGGAGCTATAGGCGTAGAGTTAATCAGAGTGCGCAAGTCCATCATAGAAACATGATTTGAAACTGGTAAAACCCAAACTCGATCGCGCATAAAGTCTCCTACCCTTGCCCAGTAATTTGAGTCAGCAATGGAGATAATAGAGCTACTGAGCCTGTTTAGAATAGGGCCGCCTCGCAGCCATGGATCATGCCAGATAAAGAAATTGGAGTTAGCACCAACACTATATTGAATGTGGTTCAATGCCAAAGGGCGAGATTGAAGAATTTTCCGAACACACCAAGAAAATTTACCCGAAATCTGTACAGTCCAAAGGCCTTTTTTCTTAAGAATAGCAGATTTGAACCAGGCAATCCATAAAGAATCGGAACCAGTCTGAGTTAGACGCCAAAGATGAAAGAGAAAAGAAGCCCTATTCCAATCGCAAAGATCCTTTAAGCTCATCCCACCTTCGTTTTTGGGAAGACAGCACTCCGACCAAGCAACCTTAATCTGTTTATTAGAGGTAGACGAACCACTCCAAAGGAACCGAACAAATAAGGACTGCATTCGTTTGAGAACAGATTTTGGGAGAAACAAGTGAGTCGACCAGAAACCCTGAATGCCAAACAAGACAACCTTAATTAACTGTAGCCTCCCAGCATGATTTAGAATTTTATTCAACCAACTGTCAATTTTCCCGGTAAGTCTCATTATAAGAGGAAGACAATCTCTATATGAAAGCTTTGTGGTGATCAGAGGAAGGCCCAAGTACTTGATTGGAAGAGTTCCAATTTGAAAACCTGTTGAAGTCGTAACCTGACTGCGAGTAGCCTCATCTACATTGGCAAAGAAACACTGACTTTTCTCCTTGCTTGTATACAACCCAGACATAGTTGAAAAGTCATCTAATCCTTTAAGCAGTAAGTCTATAGAAGTTTGGTCACCATGGCTAAACAGCATGATATCGTCAGCAAAAATTAAGTGCGTAATAGACAAAGGCTTTGTTAACCAATGATATTTGAACTGAGAACTGCTAGCTGAATTTTTAAGACAGGAAGTCAAAACTTCCATGGCCAAAACAAAGAGGTAAGGGGATAGAGGATCCCCTTGCCTAAGCCCAGAACAAGCCTTAAAATAGCCTTCTATAGAGCCATTAATTTTAACTGACAGCATACAGGTACGAATACAGGTCATGACCCAAGAAATGAATAGAGGCGGGAAATTCATTCTTGCTAAAGTGGCTGACAGAAAATCCCAGTTGAGGGTATCAAATGCCTTCCTTATATCTATCTTGAAAGCACAACGAGGCGGCCCAGAGTTTAGATGGTAATTTCTGAATAGGGACTGAGCTAGTAAAATATTGTCCCCTATGAGACGTTTTGGGACAAATGCAGACTGATTTGAAGAAATCAGTAAAGGCATGATCTTCTTTAGTCTTGCAGCAAGCAGCTTAGTGATGCATTTATATTGAATGTTACAGCAGGCAATAGGTCTAAAATCTGGCATAATCGAGGCTGATTGAGTTTTGGGAACGAGGGCCATGACAGTAGAATTAACTATTCGAGGCAGATGTAAAGATTGGAAGAAATAGAGCACACCTTTGCAAACATCAGTTCCAATAACACTCCAGGTAGCCAAGTAAAATTCCGCAGTTAGCCCATCAGGACCCGGGCATTTATTTCTAGCCATTGTTTTCACAGCATTCCAAATATCAGCATTAGAGAAAGGCTTCACTAATTCTTCACATTGATCTTGATCCAGGACAGGAAGTTGTAAATCTTCTGGCAAAGTTCCCCCAGGGTTTGGGCTACCCAAGAGTTTACTAAAGTATTCAACTGCAATCTTGGAGATGTCCGAGTGAGATGTGAAAGTGATACCAGCATCATCGTTTAGCGTAAGAATTTTATTCTGGTTCCATCTGTTCTTGCAAGCATTAAAGAAAAATCTGTTGTTTGAGTCTCCACATTTCAACCAAGTGACTCTGGATTTCTGCCTTAAAAATATTTCTTCTACTGACAAAGCTTTATTGAGATCTCTAACCAAACCATCCTCCACTCTCAGCTGGTCAGAAGAAGGAGTGTCAGACATAGAATCTTGAAAAAGACGCAGAGCATTCTCCGCGTCGCGGACCAGAGTATGAACATTACCAGACGAGTTATTAAGACGCCTCATGGCTGCCTTTACTAATTTCAACTTAGAGGTAAGAATAAACCAGGGGTTACCCGTTATCTCCTCTTGCCAAGCCTTCTTTACCTCATCTAGAAAATCTGGGTGATTGACCAGGTGATTAAAGAAAGTGAAAGGCCTGCGAATTTGCTCCTTTGAACAACCCAAATGAACAGCTATGGGACAGTGGTCAGACAATCCCCTAGAGAGAACTTTTGCTTGAGAGAGATCAAATTTAGACAGCCACAGCCCATTAACCAAGCATCTATCTAGCTTCTTGAAGGTAGGACAATTGATGCTACTGTCCCACCTTGTATAAATAGGACCAGTGCTGCGAAGATCAGTAACTTCACATTGGCTAATGAAATCATAAAATTCAGTCATACTCGAAGTCCAATTCCTCCCATTACTAGACTCATGAGGCCCATTGCAAACATTAAAATCACCAATAAGGCACCAGGCATAGGAAGAAGAGATAAAAGAATGTTTAATCGAGAGCAGGTCAGTCCATAGTTGCCTCCTTTCAATGGCTGTATTGAGCCCATAAATAAAAGAAATCACAAAAACATCCCTAGAAGAGCAGCTTTCGACAGAGCAAGTCATGTGCTGAGACGAACTGAAGAGAATAGTCAACTTCCAAAAGGAGGGATCAACACCTATCCAAATTCTACCATTTGGATGATGCATATAGTTGAAATGCCAAGAGAGATGCGGACCTATAAGATTGGAGACAGAAGGGGCATTCTCCTCTTTAACATGGGTTTCAAGAAGGCCCAACAAAGCAATTTTATTTAAGCTAATGAAGTCTTTAGTAAACAACTTCTTATTGTTCAGTCCTCGGATATTATATACACAAAGGTCTAAAAACATGATTAATGGGAGGAAGGAGATGGAGACCTCATGGCCTTTGCAGCCTTTTTCTGCTTCTTCAACTGAGACTTAGAAAGGTTTAACAAATTAGCTCGTTTAGCATCTATTTCATCCACTTGATTCAGGTTCTTGAAAGTATTGAGAGGCGTTGGGGAGTCATCAGAGAAATTTGCTGAAGCAGGGCTGAAAGACCTCTTTCGATGCACAGTTTGCCACTCATCTTCATTATCACAGGAAACGTTAGCAGGTGTAGAGACCAGGGGGGAAGAAACTCCTGTTTTGGCAGTGTTGACAGTAGAGACAGGATTGTCCACAGGAGTAGTAAAAGTAAAGTCTTTGGCAGCAGGATTTGCAGAGCTGGAAGAAGGAACATCTTTAGCACTATTAGACGTAGTAGCCTCAGGTTTAACATCACCTTTAGCAGCATTAGCTCCATCAGGGGTATCGTTAGCGTTAGAAGCTCTAGTAGGCGGATATTTCCGAACCCAATGTCTCGTTGTAATAGGGCAAGCACCTACAACATGACCAAGAGAATGACAGGAACTGCACATTCGAGGTTTGAAAGGATAACTTACTTTCACTTCCACAAGACGCTTCTCATCAGTAACAGGGTCCAATTCCATAGCCTGGATGGTATTTGGTAGGTCTTTGCCCACAGTGTATTCAACACATAATTTTGCAAAAGGCAAGATCTCTAATCGAGACGTGAGCTCGTCAGCATAGAGGGGAGGGCCAATAACACTGGCCAAATTGCTAAGGCCTTCTGCCGTCCAATAGCAATCTGGGACTTGTTCAAACTTCACCCATAGAGGGATGCTTTTCACCTTATCTGCTCTAATGTCAACACCCCATTGATGTACTAACATGGGAACTTTATCTATATACCAAGTGCCTTGTGAAAGAACACTATTCATACCAATATCATTCTCAAATTTAAAGATAAAAGTAGCATTGTCTTTTTGAGAAACAGAAATGAGGCCACGCCTTTTCCACACCTGATTTGCAAAGGACGATACACGACTATAGGGGAGAGTGCTTTTGGAAAAAGAGCCCACAATACAGTATTTCAGTTTAGCATTACCTTTCTTTAGCACTTCGTCAGGAGGCGAAACAACCTTGGCACCATCCGGGAGGGGGAAATAATCGAATTTCACTTTACTAGTGCTGACAGGAGCATTTTTTACCACCTGAGACCAAGACGCAGGCTTAATGTTTGCAGAAAGTTCTTCCTCACCAACACCGGAAGGAGCAGCCTTAGAACCAACATCCTTTCTTTGAGACAAATCATCGAACACCTGCTCTGGCCCGTCTTTTAACCCAGAGTTTCCCAAGTTATCTTTTTTCGAAGGTGTAGCACCAAAAGAACCACCCCTATTACCACCTGCATCTTGCTCCTCATTGATAGGCTGACCATGTGAGTTTTTGGAACCCGACACCCCTACATCAGGTTTACTACTTTGCTCATGCTTATTATCAAACATCTTGTCTGCAATATTTTGTTCCTGCCCCTGCGACTCTTTCAACCCCGATGCGCCCTCAGCATTTCCAGAACTGGTGTTCTTTAAGATAGGGAGGCCAAACTCATCCCTACCTGTTACAAACTGCATAGAACCTGGGCACCCCGCGTTAAATTTATCCATTTTTTCAATTCTATACTTTTCAAACTCCGCCATCGACGAGCCCCTTGTCTCCAAGAAACGCTGTAGCTCCATCATTTTGATTCTAAGAGCAAAGAGCTGCTCTCTTTCAGCTTTGTTCTCTGCAAAAGCCATTTTCGAAACCCTATGAACGGTCTCCCTTTCCATCTTTGCCCTGTCATCCTCAAGAGTGAGCTCCTCATTATCTGAGCAGCTATCCATCACCGTTGCCTTCTTGTACGGAATACCACCTGAACTGCTGGGAAACCCCATCAAGATAGGGTAATCCTCTACCTCACGCCTAGATCTGACTTCTTCAAGTTCATCTTCTCCGATGGTATCTTGCATATACCCTGGAATTCCATCCGAATCACAAAAGGAGCCTTGACTAACCATGGTTCAAGAAACAAAAGGAGAAAAAAAAGTAGAATCTAAAGGTTAGAAATATAGTATTTAGTTGTAGATTAAAGGAGAAAGGTGAATTCGTGAAGGTTTAATGTAGGAAAGAGATGGAGAAAAGGTTATGGTTAAAGGCGGCTGAGTAAATTAGGGTTCTATCCTAGAGAGAAGGGAGAGGAAATTTCTAGAGAGAGAAACATAGTCAAACGAGTCTTTTTTTTTTCTTCTTATATAAGTTATGATAATTATTATTGTTAAATGTTAACTAGTCTATTTTGATAATTGTTAGTAATTAATGGATATGTTACCTGAATTATAACTTGTGCATTGTATTTATAGTAATAATTAGAACCGCTATAAAGGGTATTAGCCGGATTCTGAGTATTAAAGTGAAATGTACATACTGTGGTTGGAATGTGAATGGTGCAAGGATGTATATTAAATGTTAAATGTGCGGATGGTCAGAAGTATTATAAATGGTGTATGTTGATATGCTTGTATTGGTGATGAGATTGTATTGAGTTAGTTATATTGGAGTAAAGGATGTTTGATTTTTGATTTGGTTTGATAAGTTGTATTCTGACAGGTTAGAACCTATTTTAGAGGAGGTGCTGTCCGAATTTTATTAGAATTATTTTGTAATTTGTATAGCAAATTGATAACAAGTACTTGTAAATAGATATGATATATGTGATAACTAGCATAAGTGTAAATTATTATTAAGTGTTAAGTGCTTACATGATTTTGTGATTGCATGTTATTATTTCGAGAATATGATCTGTATAAGCTATATGAGATAAGTTGTAAGGCGTATAGGACGCATTTGGGTAGAACAGAGTTAGACGGTTATGGTTGTAAGCGTACTGAAGTAGTACTTTGCCATTCTATAGGTACGAGTAGGAGGCCGACTAAGAGCCAGCGCACGTGTAGAAGGAATCTTGAGAAATGGAATAATTATCAGAGTTGACGAGTGTAAGAACCCAGATTTTTAGAGGAATTAAAACTTTTTTTATGTATTGGGCAAGAGTGAATAGTGGTTACGACTACAATGTATCAGTGGGTAATGAATGAATGTTGAATGGATGTGGATTCAAATGTTTTTATGCTATGAATGCTGCAATTGGTTGACAAGGTAGATAAGAATAATCTATCGTCAAGAAAGTAAGCTATGGTATTCCAAGAAAGGAAATATTCTCCTGTCATCCAAATCGATATCTGGTAGCTCATGTCATCCAAATCGATATCTAGTATAAGTCCAGTGCTTCCGTAAAAGAGATAGGGAACGCTCGAGGAAGCGCGAGAACATCTTTTTAAGTACAAGGAATAAAAGAGAGAAAAAGCAATGAATAGTGTTTTTGGTGGAAATTGGAATATTATTAGACGACACTATATAGAAGTATTCAGAATGGATTTCTGAGTTCGTATTGATGATCTATAGGCAAAATAAGTGTATGTAAACGATATCAGATTCAGAAAAATAGCACTTTTATTTTCTCCGAGATTTCCCTAGACACTGAAGGATTTAAGGATTTAATAAAGAGATTTGAGGAATTTAAATTCAAGGATTATAAAAGAGGATTGAGAATGGTAGTATAAATGTCTAGAAGGTTTCCGGTAAAACCCTAACAAGAAATACTTGAGATATTTCTCCGAACGAGCAACGAAATTGAGCAATAACCGGACAAAGAAACAAGCATAGAGCCAAGAAGCATGCATGTGCAAGTGGATAGGATAAAGTAACCAAGTAGTTACAAATGTAACTAGCATCCTTGGAAACAAACTAGATTAGTTTGCTTAATTACATCATTATACCACTAAACCACAACACTTGTCCACTTGATGATGCAAGAGATGACCAAAGCACTTTATTAAAGCTACTTTATGCTATATATTATCCAAACATCACAATAATGCAAGATTAAACCAAGTAACCAAGCAAGAAACTCCATCCTCTCTCTTTATGCTCCATTCAGCTATTTCAAGAAATGCAAGGAGGAAATCCAACTTCCAACCATTGTTAAATCTCAAGATTATTTTGGTGAGTACTACATTTCATAACTTAGATACCTTATGAATTTTAGCTTCAAATTCCAATTCCTTCCTAGGTAATAAAATCATCAAAGATGATGATGAATAGTAACTTTCAAGAACTAACTTTAGTTTTCTTGTTTCTTTGGATGATCTAAGCTTGGTTAAGGTATTATAAGGACTAACCAAGGCTTTGTAAGGTCTTTACACACTCCAAGGAAGGTATATCTCTCAAGAACCCTAGATCTTACTTTGAATTTTATGAATGTTCTTGGTAGTTTTAGATTAGTTATGATTATGATGTTATTATAAGCATGTAAGCATCATTATGTAGTTGGTTTAATTGATCTAAGAAATATGATGAAAATGATGGTGAAGTGAGATGTTCTTGGACTTGTTAAGATGTATGGTATGCCCGGTGTGGCCTGGTTATGTGTGACAAATTTTGAAATGTTCGATTTATAGCCGTCGTAATGCCGAAATTTCGTTAGACCTTAAAGAACCGTGCATAACAGTAGCTATAGGTCACTGATCTTGACAAGTATATGACCTGCCCTTATAGATCTCGAGTCATAGATTGTTTTGGCGCAAGAATCGAAACAAATGGACTTACATTTTAGGAGATATGGCCAATTTAGTAAAAGTGGTTCGAAACCGTAAGTGCGAGTTCGTAACTGAAATTGAACCCCCTTAACATGATAATTCAGTGGCGAATCTTGATAATTAAATATTAGAGGTCATGAGTAAGGTGTGAGAGAAGACCTCATGTCAAAAGGATCGATTTTCGATTTTATAAAAATATTCGAATCGAGGTTAAGTGCGAATGAACCCCTTTAAGGTACACTTGGTTATAACTTTGGAAAACCACTTAGAAAACGGACGATAAATCTCGAGATATAATCTTTCCTAGTAAAAGACCAACCTTAGAACTTATGTGACTTGAGAACCTACCAAGTGTAAGTATAATGACATGCCTTGATAACAAGCAAGTGTTGGATCATAACAGTGTTAATAAGAGTACATTAAAGGGTGCATAACGAGATAACTTGAAAACGTGTTTTAACCTAAGTAAAGCATCTACTTAGCATTTCAAAAGCGTTAAGTGATTAATCTCGAATATCTTGATTGTTTATAGATCACTGGACTAACCCAGGACACACTACCCCCACCAGATTACCAGGCAAGTTTCCAAGCATTTTGGAACTGTTGTTGTGATAATATATATGATTTGATTGTTGTTATACATATGCCATAGCATGCATGTCTGCTTTCAAATTATTGTGATACTTGTTTTATGACTTGATATTGGCTTACAAGTTAGATGTGATATATTGGTTATAAGCCGGATATTGCTAAGACCCTTAGTGAAGGGCATATGAATCTCATTCTTCAAGTATAGACCGGGAGTCAGTATTTCTGCATATATTGTGATTATTTTCTGAGGAAAATATCTAAATAAACACTTTTCCATTATTTCTTTAATGAATATTGATTTGAATATTGATTTGAGTTTTATTTATTTAATGAATATTATTTTGAATATTCATTTGAGCTTTAATTATTTAACGAATATTGTTTTGAATATTCATTTAAGGTTGATTTATTTAATGGATATTATTTTGAATATTTATTCGAGATTTATTTATTTAGTAAATATTTTTATATATTAATTCGAGGGTTATTTATGAGCAATATTTTAAATTAAGAATATTCTTTAAATATTTATGATTTAATAAATATTCTTTGAATATTTATTCAATTCTTTTAACTAGTTTTAAAAATGATTTATTCAAATATTATCTTCGACCTTCAAATATTATGTAAAATATTTCTGAATCTTATTATGATTATTTTTATCAAGGGGAAGTTCCCAAAACTCTATTTTTCATTTAAATCTATCTTCCAAATTATAAGGGAACCTTACTTGAGAGCTGTTATTTATTTTGTTTGACTGCCCGGTCATAAATCTTTTGAAACTATTCTTTTCACTCGCAACTTGGTTGCTAATCATCAAATTGAGTCTTTGTATTTGTAAGAACCCAGATTTTTGGTAGAATTAAAAACGTTGATTATGTATTAATGTAAATATGAATAGTGATTACAACGATGTAACAATTGTTCTAATGAATGAAAAAGGAATGGATTTGGATTCAAATGTTCTTATGTCTTGAAGAATGCTATTGGTTGACAACTTATATAAGAATAATCTATCTCCTGGATAAGTAAGATATGGTAATTCCAAATAGGAGAGTTATTCTCATGTCATCCAAATCGATATCTGTTATTAGTTCAGTGGTTCCGTAAAAGGGTTAAGGAACGCTCGAAAGAGAACAAGGACATTTTTATAAATATAAGGAATAAAAAGAGAATAAAGTATGAATAGTGTTTTTGGTGGAAATAGGAATATTATTAGATGACACTATATAGAAGTACCCGAAACGGATTTCTGAGTTCGTATTAATGGTCCAAGGGGAAAAAGAGTGTATGTAAAAGTTATCGGATTCTGAAAAATATCACTTTTATTTTCCCCGAGATTTCCCTGGACACTGAAAGACCTAAGGACTTATTAAAAAGATTTAAGGGATTTAAATTCAAGAATTATAAAGGAGGATTAAAGATGTGAGCAAAAATATTAAGAAAGTTTCCGGTAAAACCCTAACTAGAAATCCTTGAGATATTCCTCCGAACGATAAATTAAATTGAGCAATAACCGGACAAAGAAACAAGCAAGGAAGCAAGATACATGCATGTGCAAGTAGAAAATATCTAGTAACCAAGCTAGTTACATTACTAACTAGAATACTTAGAGATCAACCAAGTACTTAGCAATCAAACTACTAGTTAGCATGAACACCACCAAATCACCAACACTTGTCTCTCCAAAAACATCATCCATTACATCATACCTTTAATAAAGCTACTTTAAGATGAGATATTATCCAAGGCAATTCACTTTATGCATTATTATCAAAATCAACCAAGCAAAAACACCAAACTCTCTCCAAAAGCTCCCATTCGGCTTCTTCATAATTCCAAGAGCAAAATTCCACTTCCAACCTTTGTTTGATCTTGAAACTTTTATGGTGAGTCTTATAATTCATAAAAATGATCTCCTAGAAATCTTAGCTTCAAATTTATCTTTTTCCATTTTCAAAAAAATCATCAAAGTAGGTGATGAATAGTGATCTTCATGAACTAACTTTGTTTTTCTTGATTTCATGGTTGATCTAAGCTAAATTAAGGCTATACAAGGACCATAAAAAGCTTAGTAAGGCTAGTACACTCTCCAAGGAAGGTATAACACTTGAAACCCTAGCTTGAATCTTGAGTTTTTATGGAGTTTTGGATGATATATGCATGAATAACTCTTAGAGATGTGATTAAGCTTTGTTATATGTTAAACTAGTTAGTAAGAACGGAAAGGCAGTGCTTGGCCTCAGTTCTATGGTAATTATCATGTATATGTGGTTTAGAGTGGAAACCATGTATATGTAATGCCGAAATTTCCTTAACCATTAAAAACCGTGTAGGACAGTAGCCTTAATTTTCTGTTCATGATGATTTTATGAATTGACCTTACAGATCTCGAGTCATAGATCGTTTTGGCGAAAGATTCGAAGCAAACGGACTTACGGTTTAGGAATTATGGCCGATTTACTAAAAGTGGTTCGAAACCGTAAATGCAAATCCGTAATTGAAATTGAACCCCCTTAACTCGAGTACTTCAGTGACGAATCTTGGTAATTAAATATTAGAGATCATAAGGAAAGTGTGAGAGAAGACCTCATGTTAAAAAGATCATTTTTCGATTTTATAAAAATATTCGAATCAGGGTTAAGTACGAATGAACCCTTAAAAAGAACGAGTGGTTATAACTTTGGAAAATCACTTAGATAACGATCGATAAATCTCGTGGTATAATCTTTCGACCTTAGAACTTATATGGCTTAAGTACCTACCAAGGGTAAGTGTAATGACATGCCTTAATAGCGAACCAATGCCGGGTCATAACGGTGTTAATAAAAGTTACACTAGAGAGTGTATAACGAGATAACTTGAAAACGTGTTTCGACTTAATTTAAGTATATACTTAACCTTTTAAAAAGTGTTAAGTGATTAATCTCGAATACTTTGATTGTTTATAGATCACCGAGCAAACCCAGGACACGCTACCCCTACTCGACTACCAGGCAAGTCTTCAATATATATATAATATGATTTGATGTTGTTATACATATGCCATAGCATGCATGCCTACTTTCACATTTATATTGTGATACTTGTTCCCTGATTGATGTTGGCTTATAAGTTAGATACATGATATACTAATTATAAGCCGGATATTGCTAAGACCCTTAGTGAAGGGCATATGATCTCATTCTTTTAATAAAGACCAGGAGTCGGTATTTTGTAATATAGAGATAGTCATGGAAGCCCGGAGGGATTCCAGTGACAGATTATTTGAGGGATGTTATTTATGAACATTATTTATATTTCCATAAGTATTAAGTACCTGGAAATTATTCGAAGAATGTTATTTGAATACTAATTCGAGTTTATTTATTTAACGAATATTATTTTGAATATTCATTTGAGTTTAATTGTTTATTTTATATTATTTTCGAATATTCATTTGAGCTTATTTACTTAATGAATATTATCTTGGATATTCATTTAAGGTCTTAATTATTTTCTTGAATATTTATTCGAGGAAATTATTTATTTAATGAATATTTTATATATATACTTGTTCGAGGGTTAAACATGAGCAATATATATATACTAAGAATATTCTTGAACTATTCCTGGTTTAATAAATATTCTCTGAATATTTATTTAATTCTATCAACTAGTTCTAAAATGAGATATTTTATTCAAAAATTTCCTTGGTATTCAAATACTATGTAAGTTATCTCTGAGTCGTATTATTATTATTTTATCAAGGAAGGTTCTCAAAACTCCATTCTTCATTCGAATCTATCTTCTAAAATATAAGGGAACCTTGCTTGAGAAATGTTATTTCTTTGACTGCCCGGTCATATACTTGTTAAACTACTTTTTAACTCACATCTTGATTCTTTTCAAACATCGATATGAGTCTTTTTGGTTACCTCCTCAACACTCGAGGGGTAAGATTGATGGAACAAGTTCATATCCATTAACAAGCATTAGCTTGGGAAATATTGGTGAATTTTCCTTTCCAATTAGATACGACTACTTTGTGGAGTCTTATCAACGAGTGTTACACTTGGGGAAAGGAGGATGAACTTTACGCTTCAATGTCATGGATTTATTCGAACTAGGAGTCGTGTGTAAGAGGCCGAGTCGCGCGGTCCATCACAAGGCCCAACCGTTGGCCAGGGAGTTACTAAAAAGGGCGGTAGACAAGTAACTTCATCAGTTCTTCCTTCTACCGGTAGTAAACTATATTGGGCTGTACCATTTCCGACTGATCATCGGGGAGTGGGATAGCTGGCGCGTGATAACTCCAGTATTAGTTCATCTCCCAAATTAGGAATTTCCTACAAAACGTATCGAAGAGACTTCTTTCAGGTTGACGGGCATTCCCCGCAACACGTATTGAAGAGACTTCTTTCAGGTTGACAGGAGTTTAAAAATGTTCAAAACTAGGATTGCTATATTTTTCCTGCAATTCCCTTCTTTTATGACATATGATGATGTCTTGATTTTACCTTTCACCGTAGATATTTCTACAGAAAATATGTTTTGAGTTACATTGTAACTTCATCGTTTACCTTATATTGATACTATGTTCGTTAATGCATGGCATATGGTTTCACAGATATTTGAACTATTATACATATTATTGTTCAGTATACAAATTTGTTGGTGGATTGCTCACCCTTGCTTTATTATTTATATCACAACAACAGCTGGGTCTGATGGCCCGCGTAAGGTGCACTCGGCGTAAGCAGGTGACCCCAGCCAGAGGACTACCCGCTGAGTTTATCGCTGTCATAGCTGAGGTAGATTGGCAGCTTTTGTTTCAGCCTTAATTATATGTGTAATTAATGTAATCAACGGCAAAAACTTTAAACTTATGTTGTTATCCTTTTGGATTATAAAGACTTTTATTTGTGGATCCTATAAGTAGAAGACTTATTTCAATTTCATCTCTGGGGCTATAACTGTTTGTGTGTGTGTGATGTGATATTATTGCGGGTTCACAGCATGTGTCTATTTATTTGGACTCAAGTCAAGTATTATTGTTGGAATTAATACCGTAATGACCAGGTCACCGTCCCCGGATCTGGGGCTGTTACAGAAATGGTATCAGAGCGAGAGTTATATATCCCAAGAGATGATACGACGTTATATAATAATAAATTCACTAAGATAATAAGAACTCTTGCCAAGTTCACCTAAAACCATTATGGAAACTTTTTAAGTATCATGATAGTAACATAGTTCGTCTTCTGTAGGCGAGCGACATCTCCGATCCAGAGGCTTTTGAGATACAGCACGATGAGGCGATTCAGGCCGCCGAGGACAGAGTGGTAGTTGATTCTGATGAGTTGTTTAGGACTAGAGATCCTTATTATGAGCGTCTGGGTGACGAGGATGGAGATATAGAGATTGTTGAGTCTGAGGAGGAGGTGGACCCTGAGGAGGTTTAGGCTGATGCAGATACTGACGTTGTTGAGTCTGAGGATGAGGAGGATCTGGAAGAGACATAGCTTATAGATGATATTAGGGTGATGGAGGAGGACATTGATATGAGTACTGAGCAGGTTATGGCTGCTGTTGTTGGACAGACTGTGGATGAGGGTACTGAGGGAGATGTTGATGAGCCAGTGGATGATGCTGTGGGGAGTTCAAGACTTTGTGTGCCACCCCTCTCTATTGAGAGAGCCCCTACCCCACCACCACTACCTGTGATCCCGTTTTCTAAGGAGTTTGAGGAGCTGACCCCCAAGCCGCAGCAGGCAGAGGCCACACCTCTAGCAGAGCCATCTACCCCACCCCATATTTCGATAGAGGGGATACCAGTGTGTGTGCATAACTGGATTGTGAGCAGACTTTCTACATATTTAACATTGGCTGAGGCCAGGTTAGCGGAGTCCAGGGCGAAGCTCGCGGCTGAGAGAGTTGATAGGTTGGGACGCCAGGGCGGCGGGAGGCATGCTAGAGATCGAGAGATACATAGGGCAGTGACCCGTATTAAGCTGAGGGCCCTAATGAGAGTTCGAGGATTACCTACTGATGGAGAGGGCAGGGTATCCAGGATTGATGCTGAGGAGATCTTTCACATTGCTATGATGAGGGTTAGGGCTTTGGGTTCCATTGGTGACTGATTTCAGAGACAGTGATGTAGTAGTCTAGTCTTCTAGTCATGTACGGACATAGTAGTGCCGACTTTTGTGGGATAGTTTCATTGTATTTAGTTTCCCTTTTACTGACTAGACGGATAGACCATGTATTTCACTTTTGACTAGATGTTGTTAGGATGGTTGTACTCCTAAACTGTCGATGTGACTCAGATGATGTATCTTTCAGCACTATGTATATATATTTGTTTCCTTCCGTCATTTCAGTTCTGTTGTGACGCAATCACCAGTTTATTAGCTTAATTATTGCACGTACTGCTTTCGATTAAGTTGCCATGACATATAGAACTATGGGATCCTAAATCCAAATATGTAACGTTTTTTGCAAGGAAGAACCCTTTTAAACAAGTAAATGAGCCTAATGTGTAATTGTCCAAATTTTCAGTAAGATGCCTCCACGAAGAATGGGAACTAGGGCTAACCCCCGTGAGTCTACCGATCAAGAAAGTCATAATCAACATAGGGAAGATGTCGAATATGATGAAGCGTAAGATGAAAATTATAATGAGCAAGAGGATTCCCAGTACGGGCAGTAGACGAAACCTTTTTCACTGGAGAATTCGAAGAAGAAATTGAGGTTGAACAGGAAGGGGAGAACCAAGGTAGGGACCCCATGGGTCAGTTTATGGATCTGCTTAGGCAAAATTTGAACCGTTACCCCCAACCACCCCAGGGAAACAATAGTACTATGGCAAACTCTTTCAGGGCCTTTAAGTCCCTTAAGCCCCCAGAATTCCACGGATCCGCTGACCCAACTGAGGCAAGAGCCTGGATAAAGGAAATGGAAAAGTCATTTGAGATTCTAAGCATTGAGGAGGCGCAAAAGACTGTTTTCGCCACTTACCTTCTGAAAAGAGAGGCCAATTATTGGTGGGAGGCTAAGAAGAACATGGAGATAGATGCTATAGTAACCTGGGAGAGATTCAAACAATTGTTTCTGGAAAAGTACTTCCCAAGGTTCATGAAAACTCAAATGGAGCTCAAGTTTTTAGAATTAAAACCGAACAATTTGTCAGTGGCTGATTATGAGGCTAAGTTTATCGAGTTATCAAGGTTTGTGCTAGAATTTGTGGATACTGAGGAGAAGAAAGCGAATAGGTTTTAGCAAGGGTTGAAGTAATGGATTCAGAATCATGTAGCAGTCTTAGAGATTGCAGATTATACCACCTTGGTGCAGAAAGCAACAATTGTGGAAGTAGGGAGTGATCAAATGCAGAGGGAAAGAGAGAAAGGGGGAATAAAGAGAAAGCATGCCAGCATGGGCGGAGGTTCTGTAGGAGGAAAGCCCCCAAATAAGTTTAACCGAGGAGCGATTTCCCTACTTGGAAGGAGTATGGGATTCAAACAATCTGTTAGCGTGAGTGTAAGCCAGGGCGGCATGGCACCAGGAGTGTCCCATCCCCATCATTCTCGAGTTTCAATACCAGTATGTGCGACTTGTGAAGACACCCCAGAGTATGTAACCAGAAGCAGCCAACCTGTTATAAGTCTGGACGAATGGGTCACTATTCTAGCGTGTGCACCACAGCTATCCCTAGTGTCAACAAAAACAACACTTGTTTCCAGTGCGGACGTCAAGGTCACATGAGGAAGGACTGCCTAATTAACAAACTAGCAGCATCAGGGGCAAGCAAAGCTGCCTCTAATAGGCAACCAACTGCTAGAACTTTTAACATGACGGTGCAGGATGCCGTGAGAAACACGGATGTGATAGCAGGTACATTTTCTCTGCAACTCAGTTAGTGCAAATGTCCTATTTGATTCTGGAGCAACTAAGTCTTTTATATCGAGGGATTTTGCGCGTAAATTGAAACTTAAAACCCAACAGCTAAGGGATTCTTTACATGTAGAAATAACCAACCAGGAAGTCGTTCCAGTTAATCAAATTCACCCCGATTGCGAATTAGAAATAGGAGGACGATTTTTTTATGTTGATTTAATTCCTTTTAAACTAGGGGAGTTTGATGTCATTTTGGGAATGGACTGGTTGTCTCATAATAACGCTCAGATAGATTGTAAAGGGAAAAAGGTTAAGTTGAAAACCCCAGGAAAGAAGGAAATAGTGTTTCGAGGGATACGACAGACCCAGAATATTCTAACCATGGCACAGACCAAGAGATTGTTGCGAAAAGGGAGCGAAGCTTATTTAGCTTATGTTATAGATACCCAGAAGGAAACGCCCAAGATACAAGACATTCCGGTAGTTAATGAGTTCGAAGATGTGTGTTTCCACAAGATCTTCCCGGATTACTACCTGATAGGGTAATTGAGTTTGCTATCGAGTTACCCCGGGGACGGCGCCGGTTTCGAAGGCCCTGTACCGATTAGCCCTAGTTGAAATGAAAGAGCTAGCTAAGCAATTGTAAGAATTGTTGGATAAAGGTATGATACGACCCAGTGACCCATGGAGGCATCGGTGTTATTCGTTAAGAAGAAGGACGGGAGTATGAGGTTATGCATCGACTATCGAGAGTTGAACAAGCTAACCATAAAGAATAAGTACCCGTAGCCAGAATAGACGATTTGTTTGACCAGCTAAAGGGTGCTGAATACTTCTCTAAGATTGACCTGAGAACAGGATATCACCAACTGAATTAAACCCGAAGATATCCCAAAGACTGCATTCCGTACTAGATATGGACATTATGAGTTCTTGGTGATGTCATTTGGACTAACCAATGCCCCAGCAGCTTTCATGGATTTAATGAATAGAGTGTTCAAGGATTATTTGGACCAGTTTGTGATAGTTTTCATCGATGATATTCTTATCTACTCAAAGATAGAGGCAGAACACGCCGAACATTTGAGGATAGCCTTAGAAATACTCAGGAAAGAACAACTGTATGCCAAATTTTCGAAGTGTGAGTTCTGGAAAAATGAGGTGCAATTCTTAGGGCACGTGATCAATAGGGAAGGAGTGTTGGTTGACCCCTCCAAGATAGAGGCAGTTTCAAACTGGGAACGGCCAACCACTCCAACAGAAGTAAGGAGTTTCATCGGACTGGCAGGATATTATAGAAGATTTGTTCAAGATTTTGCAAAAATCGCAGCCCCGTTAATCGACTTACCCGTAAAACTGAGAAATTTGAATGGACTGAAAAATGTGAGAAGAGTTTTCAAGAGCTGAAGAAGAGGTTGGTAATGGCCCCAGTGTTGGCATTGCTCGATGGAAAAGGAGATTTTATAATTTATAGTGATGCTTCGCATAAAGGATTAGGATGCGTGCTTATGCAGCACGGTAAGGTAATCGCGTATACGTCAAGGCAGCTAAAGGAATATGAGATCCGATATCCCACTCATGATCTAGAATTAGCAGCAATAGTTTTCCCTTTAAAGATTTGGAGGCACTACTTATATGGAGAGAAGTGCGAGATTTACACTGACCATAAGAGCCTCAAGTACATTTTCACTCAGAAAGAGCTTAATATGTGCCAGCGAAGATGGCTGGAATTAATCAAGGATTATGATTGTGAGATTTTTTATCACCCGGGGAAAGCCAATGTGGTGGCTGATGCCCTCAATAGGAAAGAGAAACTCAAAATGATAACCTCAGAAGAAGAATTGGTAAGGGATTTCGAAAAGTTGGAAATCGAGGTCAACATACCCGGAGATGGCCAAGAAAGGTTAATGGAAATTCGAATCCAACCCCCATTGTTAGAAAAGATTAGACTATGTCAAGAACGGATACTAGAGGAAGAAGAGAACTCCACGGAAGAGATAATGACTGGAGAAGAAATTAAGTATGAAAGAGACAAAGAAGGAATCATGAGGTACACATACAGGATATGGATTCCAAATGTGCAAGAGCTCAAGGACGAGATTTTATATGAGGGACACAACTCAAGGTACTCAATGCACCCCAGTAGTACCAAGATGTATAGAGATTTGAAAGAGTACTACTGGTGGCCTAACATGAAAAAGGACGTAGCAGAATGGGTAAGCAGATGCTTGACCTGCCAACAAGTGAAAGCAGAGCACCAGAGACCCAGTGGACTTTTGCACCCCATAGAGATTCCCGAATGGAAATGGGAACATATAGCCATGGATTTCGTAGTAGGTTTACCAAGGACCAAAGCTAATCATGACGCCATATGGGTAATTATAGACCGACTAACGATGTCAGCTCACTTTCTCCCGATGAATGAAAGGTATACGGTCGATAGACTAGTAGATATCTACTTAAAAGAGATAATGGCGCGACATGGAGTCCCAGTTGCCATAGTATCCGATCGAGATCCTAGATTTAACTCCAGATTTTGGAGGAGCTTTCAAGAATGTGTAGGAACCAGGTTAAACATGAGTACAGCCTATCACCCCCAGATAGACGGGCAAAGGGAAAGGACCTTCCAAACACTAGAAGATATGTTGAGAGTCTGTGCTATAGACTTTAAAGGAAATTGGGATGATCACTTGCCATTGATTGAGTTCTCCTACAAGAATAGTTTTCATTAAAGCATATGAATGCCGCCTTATGAGGCCCTTTATGGAAGGAAATGCCGATCTCCCTTGTATTGGGATGAAGTTGGAGAGCGAAAGATGCTCGGACCCGAAATGGTCCAACGGACTAAAGATGCAGTAGATCTAATCAGAGGATGGCTGGTAGCAGCCCAAGATCGATAAAAGAGATATGCCGACTTAGCTCGGAAAGGCAAGGAATATGAAGTTGGAGACCTAGTGTTTTTAAAGGTATCTCCCTAGAAAGGTTTAATGAGGTTTGGGAAGAAGGGAAAACTGAGTCCTAGATACATTGGACCCTTTGAGATCTTAAGACGTATCGGGGAACTAGCTTACGAACTAGCATTACCCCCAAATCTGTAACAAGTACATAATGTGTTCCATGTTTCGATGCTAAGGAAATATAATCCGGATGCCAAGCATATCGTGGAATACGAGCATGTGGACATGCAACCAGACTTGACCTATGTAGAGCAGCCTGTGGAAATTTTAGACCAGAAAGAACAAGTACTCCAAAACAAGGTCATCAAGCTTGTCAGAGTTTTGTGGCAGAACCACAACGTAGAAGAGTCAACATGGGAGCTAAAAAGCGCAATGATGGAAAGGTACCCCCATTTGTTTTCAGACTGATTCCGGGACGGAATCCTTTTAAGGAGGGGAGACTGTAAGAACCCAGATTTTTGGTAGAATTAAAAGCTTTGATTATGTATTAATGTAAATATGAATAGTGGTTACAACTACGATGTAACAATTGTTCTAATGAATGAAAAAGGAATGGATTTGGATTCAAATGTTATTATGACTTGAAGAATGCTATTGGTTGACAATTTAGATAAGAATAATCTATCTCCTGGATAAGTAAGATATGGTAATTCCAAATAGGAGAGTTATTCTCATGTCATCCAAATCGATATCTGTTATTAGTCCAGTGGTTCCGTAAAAGGGTTAAGGAACACCCGAAAGAGAACAAGGACATTTTTATAAATATAAGGATTAAAAAGAGAATAAAGTGTGAATAGTGTTTTTGGTGGAAATAGGAATATTATTAGACGACACTATATAGAAGTACCCGGAACGGATTTCTGAGTTCGTATTAATGATCCAAGGAGAAAAAGAGTGTATGTAAAAGTTATCGAATTCTGAAAAATAGCACTTTTATTTTCCCCGAGATTTCCCTGGACACTGAAAGACCTAAGGAATTATTAAAAAGATTGAAGGGATTTAAATTCAAGAATTATAAAGGAGGATTAAAGATGTGAGCAAAAATATTAAGAAAGTTTCCGGTAAAACCCTAACTAGAAATCTTTGAGATATTCCTCCGAACGATCAATCAAATTGAGCAATAACCGGACAAAGAAACATGCAGGGAAGCAAGATGCATGCATGTGCAAGTAGAAAATATCTAGTAACCAAGCTAGTTACATTACTATCTAGAATACTTAGAGATCAACCAAGTACTTAGCAATCAAACTACTAGTTAGCATGAACACCACCAAATCATCAACACTTGTCTCTCCAAAAACATCATCCATTACATCACACCTTTAATAAAGCTACTTTAAGATGAGATATTATCCAAGGCAATTCACTTTATGCATTATTATCAAAATCAACCAAGCAAAAACACCAAACTCTCTCCAAAAGCTCCCATTCGGCTTCTTCATAATTCCAAGAGCAAAATTCCACTTCAAACCATTGTTTGATCTTGAAACTTTTATGGTGAGTCTTATAATTCATAAAAATGATCTCCTAAAAATCTTAGCTTCAAATTCATCTTTTTTAATTTTCAAAAAAATCATCAAAGTAGGTGAGGAATAGTGATCTTCATGAACTAACTTTGTTTTTCTTGATTTCTTGGTTGATATAAGCTAACTTAAGGCCATACAAGGACCATAAAAAGCTTAGTAAGGCTAGTACACTCTCCAAGGAAGGTGACACTTGAAACCCTAGCTTGAATCTTGAGTTTTTATGGAGTTTTGGATGATAAATAACTCTTACAGATGTGATTAAGCTTTGTTATTTGTTAAACTAGTTAGTAAGAACGGAAAGGCAGTGCTTGGCCTCAGTTCTATGGTAATTATCATGTATATGTGGTTTAGAGTGGAAACGATGATTGTTGGAGTGTTTTAATTTTGGAAATATCCAAGTTAAAGCCGTCGTAATGCCGAAATTTCCTTATCCATTAAAAACTGTGTAGGAAAGTAGCCTTAAATTTCTGTTCTTGATGACTTTATGAACTGAACTTATAGATCTCGAGTCATAGATCGTTTTGGCAAAAGAATCGAAGCAAACGGACTTACGGTTTAGGCATTATGGACGATTTACTAAAAGTGGTTCGAAACCGTAAATGCAAATCCGTAATTGAAATTGAACCCCCTTAACTCGAGTACTTCATTGATGAATCTTGGTAGTTAAATATTAGGGATCATAAGGAAAGTGTGAAAGAAGACCTCATGTTAAAAAGATCGTTTTTCGATTTTATAAAAATATTCGAATCAGTGTTAAGTACAAATGAACCCCTAAAATGAACGAGTGGTTATAACTTTGGAAAATCACTTAGATAACGATCGATAAATCTCGAGGTATAATCTTTCGACCTTAGAACTTATATGGCTGAAGTACCTACCAAGGGTAAGTGTAATGACATGCCTTAATAGCGAACCAATGTCAGGTCATAAGTGTTAATAAAAGTTACACTAGAGAGTGTATAACGAGATAACTTGAAAACGTGTTTCGACTAGAGTTAAGTATATACTTAACCTTTTAAAAAGTGTTAAGTGATTAATCTCGAATAGTTTGATTGTTTATAGATCACCGAGCAGACCCAGGACACGCTACCCCTACTCGACTACCAGGCAAGTCTTCAATCAATTTGAAGCTGTTGTTGTGATAATTATATATATGATTTGATGTTGTTATACATATGTCACAGCATGCATGCCTACTTTCACATTTATATTGTGATACTTGTTCCTTGATTGATGTTGGCTTATAAGTTAGATACAAGATATACTAATTATAAGCCGGATATTGCTAAGACCCTTAGTGAAGGGCATATGATCTCATTCTTTTAATAAAGAACGGGAGTCAGTATTTTGTAATATAAAGATATTCATGGAAACCAGGAGGGATTCCAGTGACAGATTATTTGAGGGATGTTATATATGAACATTATTTATATTTCCATAAGTATTAAGTACTTGAAAATTATTCGAGGAATGTTATTTGAATACTCATTCGAGTTTATTTATTTAACGAATATTATTTTGAATATTCATTTGAGTTTAATTGTTTATTTTATATTATTTTCGAATATTCATTTGAGATTATTTACTTAATGAATATTATCTTGGATATTCATTTAAGGTCTTAATTATTTTCTTGAATATTTATTCGTGGAAATTATTTATTTAATGAATATTTTATATATATACTTATTCGTGGGTTAAACATGAGCAATATATATATACTAAGAATATTCTTGAACTATTCCTGGTTTAATAAATATTCTCTGAATATTTATTTAATTCTTTCAACTAGTTCTAAAATGAGATATTTTATTCAAAAATTTCCTTGGTATTCAAATACTATGTAAGTTATGTCTGAGTCGTATTATTATTATTTTATCAAGGAAGGTTCTCAAAACTCCATTCTTCATTCAAATCTATCTTCTAAAATATAAGGGAACCTTGCTTGAGAAATGTTATTTCTTTGACTACCCGGTCATATACTTGTTAAACTACCTTTTCACTCACATCTTGATTCTTTTCAAACATCGATATGAGTCTTTTTGGTTACCTCCTCAACACTCGAGGGGTAAGATTGTTGGAACAAGTTTATATCCATTAACAAGCATCAGCTTGGGAAATATTGGTGAATTTTCCTTCCCAATTAGATACGACTACTTTGTGGAGTCTTATCAACGAGTGTTACACTTGGGGAAAGGAGGACGAACTTTACATTTCAGAGTCATGGATTTATTCGAACTAGGAGTCGTGTGTAAGAGGCCGAGTCGCGCGGTCCATCACAAGGCCCAACCGTTGGCCAGGGAGTTACTAAAAAGCGCGTAGTTCTATTTCGTGTGTCATGAGAAACCATAGAGGCCGATGGGTTAGGGTGAATGCTGGAATGATGAGGATGATGGGTGTGCTAGTGGCTGCCGAGTTATGGTCCATATTCTATGGGCTCAAAATGGCTTGGGAGAAGGGGGATGTGAAGTCTGTTTTCATCGAAAGTGATTGTGAGGAGGCTGTTCATGAGGTCAACAATCCAGACCCTAGTTTTTGGTTGGCTGATCCGGTTATCATGATCAATAACATCATGAATGAGGATTGGGTCTCTTGTGTGGTGGTTCATGTGCCCAATACCAGCAATGCAGCAGCAACAGCTTTGGCGGAACACTACCTCAAAGGTGATGGTGGTCTGGTGGACCTGCATGTGGTCCCTGCTTTCCTCCTGCCCATCCTTGCTGCAGATGGGATGTGATCACTCTAGTTGAACTAGAGTTTTATCTATCTATAACTATCTTTATCTATGTTTATCTATGTTTCTATCTATGTCTCTCCTGATTGTGTGTTTTCAAGCTTGTTCGGATGATGTAATCCAGTTTGTGTTGGTTTAATATAACCTAGTTTGTGTTTCTTGTTATGCTCATTTAACGGGAGTACACCAAGTGCCCAGTTTCTGTAAGTTCAGCATGCTTTTGGCTAAAAATCACTACATGCTGGAGGGAGAGGAGTAATGCAATTGTAGATGGTTTCAATTATGTGTTGTACCCATCAAACCTTCAAGTTTAATACGTTGTACCTTTTAGCCCCTGAGGTATCCGGAAAGGTCCTATTAACCCTTATACCGGTATAAATATAAAAAAATTGTAACGGACACATGTAATGTCTATTTTGCCCATCCGATATGTACCGTTACATTTTTTGTACAGGTATAAGGGCTCATAGGACCTTTACGGGTAGTTCAGGGGCTAAAAGGTACGTTTTGAAACATGGATGGATGGTGGGTATTTCGTACTAAACTTTAAGGGTTAAAAGGCCATTAAGCCTATTCTTTTTCTCAAAGTTTTATCTGAGGCAGTATGGTTATGAGTAGGAGCATGGAAGTTGTATCAATTATTTTAGTCGCGTGGATTTTTTTTTAAAGATTTAATTAATTACCTGTTTGCTGTAAGTCAAGGCAAGTTTTATTTTAGTATTGTGTATGAATGAATTGTTTATGGATGATTGGATTAGTAATTGAGGTACTTTCATACAGGGCATAGTCCATTATACGAACAGGTCATGTCTAATTCTCGGTAGAAAAGGATTGTCACGTACGAGTGATATGTATCTAGAATTAACGAGGCATGTAAACCAAAGTTTTAAGTTTATGTTGGAATTTACGGGCTTACAGGACGAGCCTAGCGAGATATGAAATGATATAAAGGAATTCTAGAATGAAAGAAATGACTTGGGAATTGAAAGAGAAATGTTGAGAATACCGTCATACGTTTTCTTACGGTTGATTCTGAGGGCAGAATCTTATTAAGGGGGGAAGGATATAATGCTCTAGAAATATCGTATTTATTATTATTATTATTATTATTATTTAATATTGAATGTGGATTAAATGAGGTGAAATTTTTTTAGTATTGAATATATGTGATGTCATATTTACATGTTTATATGATGATTTATGCGCACCGTGTAAGTCCGTGTATTTTTATTTATATTTTTGAAGATTAAAATATATTTAAATCATGCATTATTGATCTTCGAAAATTTTTATAAAATCATCGGAGTATTTAAAAATCCCAAAATCTTTTGTAATATCATCTTTGTATATTTATTTAGTTTATAAAATTATTGGGAGAATTATTTTGGGTGTTTAAGTATTTTAAAATGATTTTATGAGTTATGTTGCATTTAAAGGATCAAAACTTTTAAAATTCATATTTAATTCATTTTTTGTCCTAAAAAGTTTTAAAATTATGGGTATGTTTGTAATTTCATAAACTACATTTTAGGATTTTTAAATTATTTTTCTATTAAATTTCCTGTTTAAATTCGATTTTAAAATGATTTTTTTTAGCTTATGTAAAATCACAGTTTTAACCCCAAAATTTTTACCCCAAATGTTTAAATCCCTAATTCCCCTAATTGAAGTGACCGGCTCTGTTTTTCTTTGTTGGCTGCTAACCTCTCGAAACTTCTCGGTTGTGCTTGATTCTTATACAGATTTCTTAATATCTCTCTACCAATTAATCTCTCGTCTCTCAATCTCTTTTCTCTCGTTAAAAACTCTCTCAATGTCACATTTTAAATCCCTCCCCTATTCGTTTCTTCCCTCTCCCCTGTTATCTCTACCACGCACGCGCCTATGGTGTGTTGTGTGGAGTCGATTGGGAGTTCCCTTGCAACTATTCTGAGTTAGAGTGTGTGGGTGAGTGTGATTATTATATGTGCGTGTGTGTGTATACGATTAGTGTGTGTGTGTATATCTACTGGTATGTGTGTGTATATTTTGTGTGAGTAGTGTGTGTACAGAGGGTGTCAATTGTGGGTTGGTACAGTGGTGGTGTTGTGTGAGTGTGTACATAGTGATTGTGTGTGCGTGAGTTTGGGTTGAAGTATGTGTGAGTTATCAGCTGGTGATTTTATTGTTACAATTGTGATGTTCTTAGCCGTAGTGCTCATGCTGTGTATTGTTGTTTGGTGGCTGAACCATGGCTCTGTTTAAGTTTGGTCGATACTGTGTGTACATAGTATGACTTATGCAAATGGATGGCAAAGAGTATGTATTCATATTGAAATTCTTTTGGATTGTAAGAACTCATATTGTGCTTAATAAAATTTGGTAGTTACTCTGATTTCATCTCTGGGACTATAACGGGTGTGTTTTATATTGTTGTGTTGGGTCATAAAGATGTAATTTATTTTGAGTTGAAGTAAGTTCAAGTATTGTGAATAGTAATGGAGACCGTAACGACTGGATCCCGGACCCCGGATCTGGGGGTGTTACAGAAGTGGTATCAGAGCGTACGTTATAAACCCCAAAGATGAGGCGACGTTAAAACAATAAATTCACTAAGATAATAAGAACTCTTTCCAAGTTCATAGTCGGACTACTTAATGTAGTGATGACCTATAAAATCCTTATGGGAACTCTTAAGTATCATGATAGTAACTTAGCTCGATATCGTATCGACGAGTAAGGCCACAGACCTTGAGGCATACGAGCAGCAGCGCGATGATGCTTTATTATATGCTGAAGATCAGCGGGTAAATTCAATAGAGTACCCTACTGGAGACCCGGAAGAGGTTCCAGCAGATAAGGAAAATCCTGTTAGGATAAGGAGCTTACCCTCGAGGAATGAGGGCTGTAGCCAGAAAGACTGAGATGATTAAGGTATAGTGCTCAGAAAAGTGAGCATAAAGAACTAAGCTATTAGCAAGAGAACTGAAGATTCATGTTGGATTCGTGGCCGGACTATTGGAGGTAGTACCAGCAAGTAAGACAGATTGGAAGAATTACTTGAGATCTTATACGGGAATAGATGAGAATCATTAGAGACTTTCATATTAACAAAAAGAGTGCTAGAGGGATGTATGATTATCAAAGGCATCGATATAAGACGAGGAGCAGAGTCCCTAGGAATAGTTGAGAAGAGGCAGTAAGTGCCATATCATTTGATAAATGAATAAGTATGAATATTGTCAGTAATAATTCGCCATGAGAAGGCAGATGTCATAGGTTGTGTAATTTATGGAACCAAATTGAGGTTGATGAAGTTGTTTTATTCAGGAAAATGTCCATTTTATGAATGAATCGGTTAGAAAGTGAAAACATTGGGAAGTGACAGCATGATTGGATAAAGTTATATAAGGAAGTAGTAAGCAAGACAATGATCTCAGAACCTACCGGAAGATAAGACCAGTGAGTCAAGATGAACTCGTAATGAGACTATTGTCAGAGACTAAGTATAGGGTTAATTTAACTCAGTGAAATGATGAACCAGAAATGTTAGATGCATGTGATTCAGAGGAATATTAAATTCTTTCTTTTCTTTGAATGGATTATAGTAGTTACCTTAAGTTTACTCCAACGCAGAATTATAACGGATCAAGTAATACGATCAGCAGTTAAAGAGAAAATTGTGAGAAAATCTTTCTGGAGCTAAAAGATGAAATTGGTAATGACCAAGAGTTGGCATTGTTTAATGGAAAAAGGAGACTTTGTGCTTCCAATGATGCTTCGCATAAAAGATTAGGATGTGTGCTTGCGCAGCACGACAAAGTACTTGCGGATGCATTCGGACAGCACGATTCACCAGGTTCGGATGGCCTTAATAGTGCCAATTTTTGTGGAACAACCAACTCCGACGGTAATGTTCCTTCTGAGACTAGTGGTTAGGTAGACTAACATTGGGAAATATTGAATATCAGGACGTATAGGTATCAAGATGTTGTGACAGGTTTCAGTTTGAAACTGTTTATTCCCTTTTAAGGGATGTTTATAATTGGTTCCTCTCCAGTGGTTAAACTTCCAATCTAATGACAATTATTTCGTAAATTATGACTGCTTATGGTTCTACCTGCTTGGAGGTTCATAGAACCATTCTTCAGGTTTCGAAACTGGTCTCCTTAATGTTACCAGTAGGTGGATAGATTGACCAAAATTTCCCTGATTCTGGAAAGAAATCCGGAAAATTTTGGCAAACCTTGTCTTTCTGACTATCAAAGAACATCATTGAAAAGAATGGAAACTGGAGCAAACCCTGTGGATTGGGTAAGGTTGCTGTCATATGGGTTAGTAGACGGACCATGATTATTACAATCGATGGTTGAGATAAAATGATGAAGTGAGGTTGGACGGAAATAGGAAATGTAAGTAAGAAACCAGCCGGACTAAGAAACTCCGGGATTGACTTAAGTGAAAAGGCTGTTATGCCAGGAATGGTAAGCTTGCGTGGCACGCGGGATTGATAAGAATAGTTGAAAAGATAAAAATAGAGGAAAGGTGACCGGAGACGGCGCTGAGTAGCCGATTAAGACTTATATGAGGTAAAGTTTTGGAAAGGTAGAAAGGTATCAAAGTAGAAGGCACTATGCCAGCAATTGCTAGAAAAGTAATGCTAATTAACCAACCCCTAAAATCATATATTTTTATTTTAGTGTGGTCAGTTGAGGCCAAGTCACAAAGGATTATCAAGTGACTAGACCGGCAATGAAAGGACAAAGCAGGGTTGCTTCTAAGTAAGCACCGACTGCAAGGGCTTCTGATATAAAGGTAATATTAATGAGATCGTAGGAATCTTCTACTGAACTCTTTGCAACCCATGTTTGGATTGGGAATTTACTAGACTTTTTGGAATGGGGTCACCCGTACTAAAGTGATTCATGTGTATATGATTGCCCAAGATTACGAGTAAAAATGTAAGTATAATGATTTGAGATGATGTTAGGGTATTATATATACCATGAATATATTATGACTAAGGGAAGTAAACAATGAAGGTTTATGAAGAGAGTATAGAAATGGTCAGAGATGGATCAATATGCTGTAGAAATTTTGTCTAAGGCAAGAACCTTTGAGAAGAACGATAAGTACTAAGAGATTCACGTTGAACTCGACCAATATCTTCCAAAACATCCTTGCTACCATTACCAAGTTCTGTAAGAGAGCAGATAGGCATACGTTGCCTTTTAGAAGGCCAAATAGGCTGACAACTATCTGAAAGAAGAGGGTGGCATTAAGTTACCAATCGATTATCAAATGAGAACAGTTGAAAAGAGACCCTTATTAAGGATACCTGATCTGATTGCCAATTATAGGATGCAAGAATTCCTTGGCAGTTGAATTAAGGATATGATATCCATAAAGTTAGACAAACCCTGGGGAATGCACAAGGGATGGCATTAATCGTAATAAAGACATTGTGAATTCAGATGATATGAGTTGGATTTGCTAAGGCAATAATGACCTGTAAGGATTATTAAAAAGAGTTCTGGAAAGAACATAGATAGAATTATTAGAGTATTGATCAATGACGTTCTGATATACCCTGTACCTAGAAAATACAGGAGGAATGATGAGGACGACCTAAGAAACCTTATAAGGAAAAAGTTAACATTCTGAGTTTCAAAATAGAAGCTTGGTAGAGAATGTAAGACACAATAACAATAATACCAGATGAGGCATGTATGAAATCGTGATGAGGTAGGGATGGAACCAAAGAAGGTTGAGATTATCCTAGAACAAGAAAGAACTAAGAGAACAAATATCCTAGGTATGATTGAGGGTAACTTTGATAAAGTTTCCACGGGAAGGTGGAAGCAATGACTTATGGAAAAAGACTGATAGATATATTTTCTCCTTCAGCAGGGCTTAAGGGAGGATGCTTTCACCCAACAGTGATGGGAATGAGGTAGAAAAATTTGAGTTGGAATGTATCTAGAGAACATGGATTACAAGAAATTATTATTATCAGGAAAGGCCAATGAGGTGGCCGACAGTCTAAGTATAGAGGAATAATTACAAATGTTCATACCGAAGAAACAGAATGATATTTGGAAGGACCTTGAAGGTCATATCGGAGTGGAGGAATTTACATTCCTTCTGATGACTGTGCAAGAATCAAAGATAATAATAGTTTAAGTAAAGATTCGATTCCTGATGGAGTCTTAAGCATATTACGTACCTTAGAAGGTCCCGTTTTGAGGCAAACCAGGACCATGATACAAAATTGACGAAATAAATCGTTAAGTTTCCAGTCTTTTATGGAAGCTGCATGAGTGATAGTTTCATCAACCTGACATAGATGCGATGCTTGAAACTCTTCTGCAATTTTATCTACTTCATGTAATATCTACATCAAGTTCAAGAAGTGTTCCTTATGGATAAGGAATAGTGATTACTTTGTCTCCCTAAAGGATTGAAACCCGTATGGTTAGCTATTAATGCACTATGTAAACAACAAGCGATGGTGATTCTTCTAAGAAAGTAGATGACAACGTAAAGATAAAGAAAGTGCTGCTATTGATAAGCTAAATGGATGTTGATTAATAACAAAGCAAGTTTGTGTTAGTGTACTTCTGCACAAACAAGATAGAGAATATGAGGTTGATGATTCATGATGCTAAATGTATTCCCGTAGAAAGAATTAATGAGACTTGGAGGGAAGGGCAGTTGAGCCCGAGACTTATTGGGCCATATAAGAGTTTAAAAGTGTTCGAAAGGTAGTATTCGAGCAAGTTTTATCCCCAAAACTTATAGCATGATCATAACGTATTTCATGTGGCAAGACTACGCCAGTAAAATGCAGATGCTCGATAGATGATAAGAGTACGAGCAGGTAGCTATACGACCTGGTCTAAATTACGAAAGACAACCTGTAGAAAACCACGGGTAGAAAAGAACAAGTGATGAGAAACAAGGTTGGCAGGAGTAGATTATATTGGATCTAAGAAAAAGGGATCGGCCAGATTCATTTCGGGGGGTTTAAATTGGAATAATGTGATGATTATAGGGTAAAGGTGACGGGATACCAATAAGGAGGTGCCAAGTGCAAACGATGTCTCAATAAAGAGATGAAGGTGGAGGTAAATAACTGAAGTAAATAAGAATCATATAATAAAGAAGGATGTGATTGATAAAGAAAAGGCTGGGAAAGCAACTAGAGAATGTGAAGCAAGGAATGTTATGAATGGATTAATAAAAGGGTTTTCTAATGAATTCTCGGGATGACAACCTGATAGTGTTAATATTATAGATATGAAAAGCTAGTAGCGTGACATGGAATGTCAGTAACAATGGTGTCAAGCGAGAAACTAAGATTTAACCTGAGAGGTTCAAAGATTTTCCAAAAGTAAGTGTGCTAAGGTTAAACCAGAGTATAGGTCCATAGAATAGTGGACAAAGCAGCAAGATATGTTGACACATGAGATTGCGATCAAATAGTATTGGATATAATTATGATTAATTTCTTCCTTGATGAACCTCTATAGTTCAGAGGTAAATTCTGAGTATGATATTTTACAATCACGAAAACTTTTTATAATCCTTTAGAATTCTTTTATTTTCTTTTATTTTATTCATCTTCTTTATGAATTGAGAAGAACAACCCTTTAAGGAGGGGAGGTACTGCTACGTTACTATCTGTTTATGTGATAGAAGTCTAAGTGGAATACCATAACTTGTTTAATTGCTTGTCAAGTACTAAAGGCTGGCCCCCTTCTCTACTAACTATGCAATATAACAAATGTTCAATTGATCATAGTGATCTCTCAATAAATCTTTCCACTTCTCTATATTGATCGAGATTGCGAAGATTAAAGCAATCAGGAAATACACAGTGCGAGCGAGGTTATCTCCGAATTCGCAGCACGATAGTGATACCAAAGCCACTGCGGATATCAATGAGAATAATAAGGATAAGACTGAGTAAGAGCATAACCCGAATAATGTGTTGTATGAAAAGTAGCAACATTGATGGAAAAAGGATAAAGTATGGATTGTAGCACTAGAAGATGTGCTGAGAAAGGGTAGAACGACTAAGAATTGACCGGGAAGCTAAAAAGTGAACGACAGGCGAACGACTTTTTGCTTCCTACCTGATTCCGGGACGGAATCCTTTTAAGGAGGGGAGACTGTAAGAACCCCAAATTTTTGATATAATTAAAACTTTTTATTATGTACTGAGGTAATGGTGAATAGTGATTACGACTACGATGTAACGATTGAGATAATGAATGAAAGGAATAGATTTGGATTCAAATGTTTATATACCATGAAGAATACTATTGGTTGACGCTTTAGATAAGAATTATCTATCTCCTAGGGAATTGAGATTTGATAATTCGAAAGGAGAAGATTATTCTTATGTCATCCAGATCGATATATGTTATTGGTCCAGGGGGTCCGTAAAAAGGTTAAGGAACGATCAAAAGAGATCAGGGACAATTGTACAACCCTAAGAGGATGAGTAAAGAAAAATGGATGAATAGTGATTTTGGTGGATTTAGGAATATTATTAGATGACGCTATATAGAAGTACCCAGAACGAAATTCTGAGTTCGTATTAGTGATCCAGGGGGAAAAAGAGTGTATGTAAAAGCTGTAGGATTCTGAAAAATAGCGATTTTATTTTCCCCGAGATTTCCCTGGACACTGAAAGACTTAAGGAATTATTGAAAGGATTTAAGGAAAATGGATTCGAGAATTATTAAGAATGATGGACAATGGTAGTATAAATATTAAGACGGTTTCCGGTAAAACCCTAACTAGAAACGAATGAGTTATTCCTACGAACGATCAATGAATTGAGCAATAACCGGACAAAGAAACAAGTAGAGAGCCAAGATACAAGCATGTGCAACTGGATGGGATCAAGTAACTAAGTAGTTACAAGAGTAACTAGCTCACTTGGAGAAACAAGCCAAGTACTTAGCTAAATCTTATCATCCACACTTTCAAACACCAACACTTGGCTAGATGATGCATGCAATGACATAGGCACTTTATTAAAGTAGCTCTATGTCAAGATATTATTCAAGAAAACACAATAATGCAAGACTAGCCAAGCAACCAAGCAAAAAATCATCTCTTTCTCTCCATGCTCCCATTCGACTTTCCCCTTAATTCAAGAAACAAAATCATACTTCCCACCATTGTTTGCTCTCAAAAATTTTATCATAGATCCTATATTTCATAAAAATGATACCCTAGAAATCTTAGCCCCAAACACCACTTTTACCATTTTCAAAAAAAATCAAGAAAGTGGAGGATGAATAGTAACCTCAAGAACAAAATTCTTGAATCTTGATTTTGGTTGATGATCCAAGATTCATGGAGGCTATACAAGGACTATACAAGGCTTACTAAGTGCATACACACCCCAAGGAAGGTATAACACTCTTGAAACCCTAGGCCTTACTTTGAGTTTAATGATGTTCTTGATGAGTTTTAGATTAGTATGATTATTTTAATGATTAAAGCATGCTTATGTAGTGATTTGTTGATATAGGAGGATAAATAGTTTAGATGAATGGAAAGGCATTGATTGGCCTTAGTTCATGGTTAAATAACATGTATATGTTGTTTGGAGTGGATACTATAATTATTGGAAAGTTTGGAATTTGGAAATATTCGATTTATAGCCGTCGTAATGCCGAATTTTTGTTAACACTTAGAAACCGAGCATGACAGTAAATATGAGTTCCTGGCCTTGGTAATATTATGACATGTCCTTGTAGATCTCGAGCCATAGCTTGTTTTGGCATGAGAATCGAAACATTCGGACTTACGGTTTAGGAGTTATGGGCAAATTACAAAAATTTGTTCGGAACCGTAAGTAAAAGATCGTAACTTCAATTGAACCCTCGTAAAGCATGTTACTCAGTGGCGAGTCTTGGTAAATAAATACTAGAGGTAAAAAGGAAGGTGTGAGAGAAAACCTCATGTGAAACAGATCGTTTTCTAATTTTATAAAAATGTTCGAATCAAGGTTAAACGCGAACGAACCCCTTAAAAGTATAACTTTGGTTATGACTTAGAAAATGGACGATAAAACTCGAGGTATAATATCGGTTCGTAATCGATCGACTTTAGAAGTTATACGACTTAAGTATATACCAAGTGTGGGTATGATGACATGTCGTAATAACGAACAAATGTCGTATCGTATGAGTAATAAAAAGAGTTACAGTAAAAGGTGTATAACGAGATAATTCGAAAACTTGTTTCGATTTAAGTGAAGTTTATACCTAGACTTTTAAAACATGTTAAGTGGTTAATCTCGAATGTTCTGATTGTTTATAGATCATCGAGCAGAACCAGGACACGCTATCTCCACCCACACCCGATTACCAGGCAAGTGTTCAAACCTTTGTACCTGTTGTTGTGATAAAATATGTATATGATTTCTGTTTTACCTATGCCATCGCATGCATGCCTGTTTCCAATTATATTGTGACTCTGGTTTTTGTGATACTTGTTCCCTGAATTGATATTGGCTTATAGACTAGATACGAATTATCAGTGATAAGCCGGATTGTTTTGGTAAGACCCTTAGCGAAGGGCATATGATATTCATTTTAAATATAGACCGGGAGTCGGTATTTTGAGTTATAGATAGTCGTGGAAACCCGGAGGGATTCCAACGATAGATTATTATTTATCTGAGGAATGTTATTGTTAAACGTTATTTATATTTCCATAAAGTATCAATTACTTGGAAGTATTTCGAGGAATGTTATTCGAGTATTATCTCAGTCGAGAGTTATTAAACGAATGTTAGTTTCGAATATTCATTTAGAGTTGATTATTTAATAAATATTATTTTGATATTCATTAGAATGTTATTTATTAAATGAATATTACTTTTGAATATTCATTTAAGGTTTATATACTTAATGATTATTATTTTAAAATATTCATTGGAAGTTCTAATTACGTAAGGGATATTATTTCGAATATTCCTTTAAAGTTTTGACTACTAAATGAATGTTATTTGGATATTCATTTAGAAGATTATTTATTAAATGAATGTTATTTGGATATTCATTTAGAAGATTAAATATTAAATGAATATTATTTTCAAATATTCATTTAAGGTTTGACTTATTTATTGAATATTATTTTAAATATTTATTGGAGTTCAATTATTAATGAATATTATTTTGAATATTCATTTAAGGAGTGATTTATTTAGTAAATAGTTCTTATATTCATTCAAGGATTACTTGCGGGCAATATTATGATTTAATAATATTCCGTAATTATTATTGAGTTAATAAATATTCTTGGAATATTTATTTAATTCTTTTAAATTCTTTTTAAAATGATTTATATTATTTGGAGATTATCTTTCACCTCCAAATATTATGTAAAATATTTCGGAGTCTTTTTACGACTATTTTATCAAGGAAAGGTTCCCAACTCTTTATTTTTCATTTAAATCTATATTAAAGGATTTAAATGCTCGCTCAAACTTCCACATTATAGGGGAACCCACTTGAGCAATGTTATTTATCTTGTAGACTTCCCGGTCATAAATCTCATAATTTATCCTTTTCACTCGCAACTTGGTTGCTATGGACTCATTAAGTCTGTGTGTACCTTCTCATCATTCGAGGGGTAAGATTGTTGGAACAAGTTGATATCCATTAACAAGCAAAAGCTTGGGAAATGTTGATGAATTTTCCTTTCCAACTAGATACGACTACTTTGTGGAGTCTTATCAACAAGTATTTCACTTGGGGAAGGGAGGACAAACTCTACGTTTCAATGTTGTGGATTTATTCGAACTAGGAGTCGTGTGTAAGAGGCCGAGTCGCGTGGTCCATCACAAGGCCTAACCATTGGCCAGGGAGTTACTATTAAAGGCAATCGACAAGTGGAGCCGTCAGTTCTTCCTTCTACCGGTAGTAAACTATGTTGGGCTGTACCATCCCCGACTGATCATCAGGGAGTGGGACAGCTGGCGCGTGATAACTCCAGTATTGGTTCATCTCCCAAATTGGGAATTCCCTGCAACACGTATCGAAGAGACTTCTTTCAGGTTGACGGTGTCTTCCGCAACACATATCGAAGAGACTTCTTTCAGGTTGTAGGACTTCGAAAAATGTTAATAACTGGAATTGCAATATTTTCCTTTCAAGTTCCTCTTTATATGATAAATGATAATATCTGGCCTATTATCGACATAGCAGATATTCCCACATATATTTTCCTTTTGAGTTACCTTGTAACTTCATCGTTCATATTATACTGGCATCATTTCAGTAAATGCATGGCATATGGTTTGAAAGATACTTTTGAACTGTTATATATTATCGTTTAGTTAAATATTATTGTTGGTGGGCTATTGCTCACCCTTGCTTTATTTTTATATCACAACAACAGCTAGACCAGATGACTCGCACAAGGCGCACTCGACGCTGGCGAGGACGATGAGACTACCAGAGCCGAAGAGAAAGCTATTGGTAGGATAGATTTATTCTTTCAGTACCAAGTATATGGTCTAGTATGACTTATGCAAATGGATGGCAAAGAGTATGTATTCATATTGATATTCTTTTGGATTGTAAGAACTAATATTGTGCTTAATAAAATTTGGTAGTTACTCTGATTTCATCTCTGAGACTATAACGGGTGTGTTTTATATTGTTGTGTTAGGTCATAAAGATGTAATTTATTTTGAGTTGAAGTAAATTCAAGTATTGTGAACAGTAATGGAGACCGTAACGACCGGATCCCGGACCTCGGATCTGGGGGTATTACATAAATTATGTGTGTAATTTATAATTGCATGTTTAACATAATTAGGACGACATGGACATATATATATATTTTATTTATTGCCTTAATTAAATGTTATATGTTGTTAAATTATGTGTGTATTTTGAATGCATGCTAGACATAATTGCAACGACATAGGTCCCATTTAATTTTAAAATTCCTCATTTTTTTAATAAAAAATTCTAAGTGGGTGAGGGAATTAATTAGGAATCAAATCCCACGGTCTCCATTATTTTTTATGTAATATAACTTTTGAAATAATGTAGATGGTATATATGATCACCTAACGTGGCGTACTATTTACAGGATTTTAAAAGATTATAGAAATTACTAGAACAAAATCCTTAAATTAAATTACGAATATTGAAAGGTATGTAGATCACCCTAATGTGACGTACCAAGTTTCATATAATTCGTTACGAAAATTGAATACTCTTTTTGATGTTGACTATGGAGAATTCTGTCTAGGAATTGGGTATTAAGCGAGGCCATTGTGACTCCTTCGAGACCTGGGAATTATTCATTAATATATCAAACAGATGTATTCGGTTTAAGTAATTTAAGATTTGATAATGGTATACACTTAGCTATGAAAAATAATATACAGTCCACCCTAACATGGCGTATTATTTAGTAATAGGACCGAAGTATATATGTCACCCATCGTGGCGTACCAGATACTTATGGTATTTAAATATTAGTGCATTAATTTTAATTAATTGTTAGAGGAAACAAATAGGTTATAAGATTTGTACAACCCTCTGATTATGTGTTACATGTATGATTCTCAGGATTAGATCATTATGGGCTTTAATCCACTATTCACCATACTTAAGGATAACAAACTTATTGGACCAAACTATATTGAATGGAAACGTAATTTGGACATAGTGTTGACTGCTGAGGAGTACAAATTTTGCACTTATGAACCCAAGCCAGATCAGCCTACTGAAGACGCTCCCGAAAATGAGAAGGATTATTATAAGCGGTGGGTTAAGGCTGATGAGATGTCGCGATGTTACATTCTTTCTGGCAGCAATGTCGGGTGTTTTGCAGCATCAGCATCAGGCTTTGGCCATAACTTCAGATATGCTCTTTAATCTCAAGGAACGTTTTGGAGAACAGAATAGGGCTGCTAGGCAAGTAGCAATGAAGGCTTTAATGAACACTCAAATGGCTGAAGGAACACCTGTAAGGGATCATGTTCTCAAGATGATGTCTCATCTGAATGAGATGGAGATCCTTGGTGCTGATATTGATGGGGAAACCCGGATCGTTATCATCCTTATGAGTCTGCCCAAAAGTTTTGAGCAGTTCCGCTTGAATTACACCATGAACCAAATAATGTATAGTCTTGTGGAACTTCTGACAGAACTTCAGGCAGCTGAAGGACTTTTTAAGCAGAATGTTCAAGTGAATGTGGCTGAGAAAGCTTCTTCCTCTAAGCCGAAAGGCAAGAAGAAGAAAAAAGTTCAGACATAGAGAGCTGCAAAGGTTGCTAATGTAGTGGGAGTTCAAGGTGCTGTGAAAAAGCCTAAAGGCAAGTGCTTCAGGTGCAAGCAGTTAGGTCACTGGAAACAGGATTGTCCTCTTCCTAAGAAGACAAACAATACTGGTATGTCTCTTTCTCTAGTTACAGAAACATATATAGCGGCTATATCTACGAGCACTTGGTGTGTAGATACAAGAGCCACTGACCATGTTTGTAACACTATGCAGGGGTTCCAGCAAACCAGAATGCTTAGAGATGGCGAGATATATGTGTTCATGGGAGATGCTATGAAAGTAGCAGTAGTTGCAGTTGGAATAATACTTTATCTTTTGGAGATGATAGGATTTTGGTTTTGAACAACTGTCTTTATGTACCTTCGTTTAGAAGGAATTTGATTTCTGTTTCTAAACTTGCTATGGATGGTTATAATGTTTGTTTGGATTATAATGTTTCTATTATGATGAATAAATGAGTTATATGTTCCGGTACATTGCAAGACAATTTACATATTATTAATCCTATCCAACCAGTGCTGCAACAAAAGGAAACTAATAACATTCTTTCTAGCTCAAATAAAAGAAAGAAACATTCTGAATTGAACCAAACATATCTTTGACACTTAAGATTAGGTCATATTAACTTGAGAAGGATTCAAAGACTGGTAGTAGATGGGCCATTAGGCTTGTTGGCAGTGGAGCCATTTCCGGTTTGTGAATCTTGCTTGGAAGGTGAGATGACTAATAGACCTTTTAAAGGAAAGGGGAATAGAGCCAAAGAAGTATTAGAATTGGTTCATACTGATTTATGTGCACCTATGAGTATCAAAGCAAGTGGAGGTTATGAGTATTTTGTCACTTTCATTGACGATTATTCTAGATATGGGTACATTTATTTGTTGCGCCGTAATTCTGAGTGCTTTGAAAAATTTAAAGAGTACAAAGCAAGCTACATCTTGGAAAATGTATCAAGTCACTACGATCAGATCGTGGTGGTGAATACTTGCTTGGAGAATTTAGGGAATATTTATCAGAAAATGGGATTACATCCCAGTTGTCTGCACCTGGCACACCTCAGCAAAATGGTGTAGCAGAAAAAAGGAATCAGACTCTTTTAGAGAGTGTTAGATCGATGATGAGTTATTTATCTTTACCCAAGTCGTTCTGGGGATATGCTATAGAAACAGCGGCTTACCTTCTAAACTTGGTACCTTCTAAGTCGGTTCCCAAGACTCCAATAGAATTGTGGACTGGTAGCAAACCAAGTCTAAGACATATTCTGATTTGGGGTTGTCCATCACATGTGCTGAACAAAAATGCAACCAAGCTAGAATCTTGTACATAAGTAAGGCTGTTTGTAAGCTATCCCATGGGAACGAAAGGTTATTCATTTTATAGTCCTAGGGATCGAGATGTCATTGTTAGCACCAATGCTAGATTCTTAGAGGAAGTCTATATTATTAATCATAAACCCATGAGTAGTATCGTTTTAGAAGAACTAGTGGGAGGGACAGATAATCCCCAAGTGCCAATAGTACAAGTAAAACAACCACAAGAAAATGCATAACTTGACACTAATATTGCACCAGTGCCTCGTCATAGTGGGAGGGTTGTTCAACAACCAGATAGATTCATGTTTTTGGGAGAGCCCTCGAACTTGGTCTCTGGCGAACATGATGAGGATCCCAGGACATACGAAGCGGAAATTCTAGATAAAGATGCAGATCTATGGCAAAAGGCAATGGAATCTGAGATGGAATCTATGTATTTCAATCAAGTTTGGGAGCTCGTGGAACCACCCAAAGGTGTGAAACCCATTGGATGTATGTGGATCTACAAGAAAAAAAGAGGATCTGAAAAAAAGGTGAAATCCTGGAAAGCACGACCTGTTGCGAAAGGGTATACTCAGAAAAAAGGGATCGATTATGAGGAAACATTTTCACCGGTTGTTATGCTTGAGTCGATCCGGATTCTATCATCTATAGCAGCTCTTCTCGATTATGAGATTTGGAAAATGGATGTCAAGACAGCTTTCCTTAATGGAAGTCTTGAGGAAAGCATCTATATGCAGCAACCAAAAGGATTCATTAAGGAAGGCCATGAGCATCTGGTATGCAAGTTAAGAGGTCTATTTATGGACTAAAACAAGCTTCTAGGGACTGGAATATTCATTTTGATCATGCAGTCTAGTCATATGGATTTGATCAAAGTCCAAGCGAATCATGCGTGTATAAGAGAAGTGAGGGTAATGTAGTGATTTTTCTAGTACTATATGTAGATGACATTTTACTCATTGGAAACAATGTTAAGATGTTGTCATCAGTAAAGGAATGGTTGTTCAAACAATTTGACATGAAGGACTTAGGTGAAGCGGCATACATCCTTAGGATGTTGGCTTTATCTCAAAAGCCCTACATTGATGAAGTATTAGCTCGTTTTAAAATGCAAAACTCCAAGAAAGGTTTTCTACCTTTTCAGCATGGAGTTGCTCTATTTAAGAAGCAGTGTCCTTCGACACCTAAGGATATAGAGGGCATGAAAGCAGTTCCTTATGCCTCGGCATGTGGAAGCTTAATGTATGCTACGTTATGTACGAGGCTTGACATCTGCTTTGCTATAGGTATGGTTAGTAGATATCAGTCGAACCCGGGTCAGGAACATTGGAGTGCAGTAAAAACTATACTCAAGTACCTGAGAAGGACTAAGGAGTATATGTTAATTTACAAGGCCTCGGATCTATTTCCTTTGGGATATACTGATTCAGATTTTCAATCAGATAGGGATAAGAGGAAATCAACCTCGGGGTATGTTTTTACTTTGGGAGGTCTAGCCGTTATATGGAGGAGTATAAAGCAAAAATGCATTGCAGACTCCACCATGGAAGCCGAGTACGTGGCGGCCTCTGAGGCTGCAAGGGAGGCTGTGTGGTTGAGGAACTTCCTTTTGGACTTGGATGTGGTACCTAATTTGCCTAGGAGTTTGACAGTCTATTGTGATAACACTGGTGCTGTGGCAAATTCGAAGGAACCACGAGACCACAAAGCAGCAAAACATATTGAACGTAAGTATCATCTCATACGAGGAATCGTAAAGCGAGGAGATATAGTTGTGGCTCACATATCATCAGAAGACAACTGGGTAGATCCTTTCACAAAGAGCTTGCCAACCAAGGTTTTTGATAGGCATGTGGAAGCGATAGGAGTCAGATGGATGGACACATAGTTTTCTGTTTAATAGTGGATTAAATAAACACTGATATACTCATAGAATATTTTGAGTGTAAGTGGGAGATTGTTAGTGTATACTGAAAATATTTATTTGAAGTATATACATTTATTTCTGGCAAGTTTTATTGAGAATCATTTAAATGTTTACATGCTGTCTAATATTATATATTGTGGACAATCTAGTATCAAATGGGATACAGAATATTAGATTGTTAAATACGGTTTATATAATATAATAAGGTTCACAGCACAGGTGGTGTTGGACAATCCACTGGAATGGCTGTAGTATTATTTAGATTAGTTTATATTGACTATTAAATAAAACTAGTATAATTTGTGTATATTGAACAGGATCAAATTTATAATTGTTCCCTTATACTGATTAAGAAGGTGAACTAAGATTCTATGTTATTATTAATGCTTAGGTTCTTAATCCGGATATAGTAATTGACACGTGTATATTATTTACATGCTTTGATTTATATATGAAATAATTCTTTTGAATTATATCATTATATTTTGGGTGATGGAATTATATACATGGTGGATATTATTTATAGAAGGAATCCATGTGCTGATAATATTCCGGTTAATGATGTCCCCTTAAAAGCTCAAAAAGATTTAATTATGTGAAACCCTGCAGGTGGATTTATTTGAGCATAATTAAATAAAGGTTAAGTGGATAATCAAGGATAAAAGATATCACTACTAAAAAAACTGCAATAGACATCGGTTTCTGACCGATGTCTTTTAACAAATCTGTGCGATGTCTTAGTCGTTGATGTCTATTGTCAAAATTTTAGACATCAGTTTCCAGCCGATGTCTATTGTTACATTACACATCAATTATAAATAAATTTCTGATGTTTATGTCCATTCTTCTTGGTTCAACTGCATGGGGCTAACTTTTTAATTGTTATATTACATGTCTTAAATGTTATTTAACGTATGGCAGACCTGGATTATTTCGACATATACATCAGTTTTTTTCAAATAATGATGTCTAAGCCCTTATTAACATCGCTTAATATTAAGAAAACTGATGTATAATGCTATAATAGACATCAGTTTCAGACGATGTAAAAGATATCTATTGAATCGGTTACTTGTTTTTAAAACCGATGTCTGAAGTCCCTTAGACATCGTTTTCAGCTGATGTTTATGACTTCTATTATATCAGTTTTTTTTAAGAGAAACGATGTATAAGGCCCATTAGTACATCGTTTTTTTGTCTATAATCGATGTGTAAGTTGTCAGTAGACATCAATTTTTATTGACAATTGGTTGTGTATGTAGTTATAAGACATCAATTTTTCTCTGTTTGACATTTAAAACTAATGTTGTTTTTCATATTGATACAAACAAAAAATGATTCTAAAAACTACTCTACCTGCCATCACCATAAAAGTAGACATATATTCATTCAACCCAATGTCATTCATTTACATCCATAATCCATAGTTCATTCAAACATACATCCCTTCCATCCATAATCCAATCTAGAATGTATACATAATGAACTAGCCAAATTCAAACATTACATTACTACTAGACATTAAATCCGCAAAGCATACAAATTCGCAAAACCAACTTAAAGGTATATATCCAGAAACCCTTAGTTAGAACCAACTGCATGCACTAGTACTGAAATGTCCATCCAACAAAACCTGATCCGACAAAAGTTCAAATACGATCTTGAATGAATTTGAGTGCCTCCACACGCACCTCCTCCAGATCCGCATCACTGTAAGTTTTTCTAGTCTTGTTCAGCCACTACAAAGTGCAAAAAAAAATTTGATTTAACACAAACAGAAATGGCCTGGTTCATAAATATAAACAGAAATGGCCTGGTACACTGACTACATACACTGATGACTACACTGACTGTACGAGAAGCGGACAAAATTTTACCTTGGTGGCAAAAGTCAATCCAGGATCCTTTGTGATCTCTTTCATGTAGCGCATTACAACGTAACCGCATTCATGACCACCAGGTTGTTTCGGAGATCCTTGTTTCAATTTAAAAAAAAAATCCATATCAGGCCTTGGCAAATTAACCAACATCTTTGATTATACTGGATTGGAACGAAATGTAAAATTACTTACAGCGAGAAACTTTACTTTCGGCATCTTGGTGCTCCCACCAGTTTCGGCATTGAAAGATTTCAAAGCACTGCAAAAATAAATTAGAAAAAATTAATTAGTCCATGTTAAAATCGAGGAATGCTTCCAAACTCATCACAGTGCTGGAAATTACTTTGTTAATGCTTTTTCTAGTGCTGGAAACTGAACTGGATGAGGCAATGGATTGAGAATGTAAATCTCACCATCCCAAATAATTGTCAAAATCCAATGCTTACTATTTTTAGTTAGAAAAAGGCATCACAGTCAGAAATTAAGAAAATAAGATCCAAGTGTTGGTATTAACTTATCTACAGACTCTGACTTACTTGTGATTATGTGGCAAGAAGAACAGATGATCAGCATTACCCTCTTTGAGCCGTTTTACAATGTAGCCTTCAAATTCAGCGTTGAATGTCAATCCTGGATCGACAAAACCAAATGTATCTGATTCATCCATCTCACTTAACTCAGTATGCAGGTTCCTACAAAAAAAATTACCATTATAAATTGTACATGCAGAATGAGAAAATTTATAAACAAAAAATATCTACTTACAGCATATAAGCCGAGATTACAGCTTGGCCAATCATGTCGTACTCCAATAATGATAGAATATTCTCATCTAACAAATAAATGATTTTGTCATTTCCAAACACCTCCTGACCACATTTAATCTGTATTGTTAACCCATACGTTTTCATCCAGGTTGTTGCATGTTTAAACAATAAATTAAAGCCTTTCGGCACTTTCGCAGTAGGCTTTGCTTCAGAAAACAGGGTCTTCAGCTTCTGCAACTCACCCTTCGAATTCTCACCCTTCTCACCCTTCTTCCTTGACAGCACCGGTTCTTTTTTCTTACTCTGTAATTAATCAAATCATAAAAACATAAGCACATATAAGTTTCGATAGATCATGCATGCATCGGAAGTGAAAATGTATTATTATCCCGTAAATCATACCACACCAGCAGCTGGGTAGATTATTAATTCCTCGGGCCATGCTACATGAGAGCCAACAACTTGCAGGACAGTCTCGATTTCTCCGGGTACTGGCACTGGAATTAGTGCCTCTTCTTTGATAAAACCTTCAACAGAGACTCGTAGACATCCGGGCGGCATAGCCTTTCCATGAATTTTCTCACTGAATTTATGAGGGGGGAAAACAACACCAAAAGCAACCTTGTTGTTTATGTCGTTTATCGCCAACTCACATTTTTGACCATCCTAGAAATTTGGTAAATAAATGTTAAACCAGCTAAAATGGAAACAATAACCAAAATATGGTAGCACGCGGGTTAAATTATATTAATTAATTTCACTTTTAAAATATGGAAACATTTTTGAACTCAAATTGCTAATTTTAAATTTCAGACAAATAAAGTGCAAAACATAAATAATATGGGCCACATCTAAGCGTAATTTACTCTCCTATCTATTTTTTTTACCAGATTTTCTGGAGGTGGAGGAGGGGTCTTAACAGCGACACGGTCTTGTTCATCACCATCCAACACCAATTCTTTTGCAGCTCTCGGTTTTGTCTTAGCTAAAGCTTCAGCTTGTTCGACACTTGCTTCGTCGGACACTATTGGTGAATGAACATTGGTCTGGGAATTAACCAATGCCTTTAATTGGGCAATCTCTGACTCCAGATTCTGCATCTTCTCAGACATCTTTCGATCACGAGCCATCAACTCTGACTTTGAGATTCGAACCTTTTTCTCTCTTGGTAATTTGAAGAATTCTTTTGGAGTGATGAACCCTCCAACTGCTCGAACCCTCCCCGAATGCTCAGGAGTTTTCAATGCAACTGTCAGAACATCTTCACTTGCAGCGTGGTGAAATTCACCCTTGTCCTTGGCTTCCAGTAGGGTATCCTATATATAGACATGAAAAGTGTCAACATAAATCATCATGTTATTGAGAATAGAATTATCATAAATAATTATCATGACAGGAGTCTTACAATTCTTTGGCACACTTCTGCCAGTTCTGGATCCATCACACCGTCCTTTGGTTCTCGAGCCTTCTTCCAAAAAATTGCTCTGTCAGGATCTTCATCGGGATCCAACCTTCCAGCCTTAATCTGTTAAAAATGAAGCAACAAATTAAAAATATAAAAAAATATATAGTATGAACAAAAAAAGACTATTCTTATTACCTCTTCCTCCTTCAAGCCAATGTAGCCCTTTCTTGACATCCGATGAGGATATTTTCTCTTATCAACTCTGCCACTTTGTACCTCATGAATGTCCTAGCCAAAAAATTTACATAATTAAAAATAATCACAATTTGTCATGCAAAACAATCATTAATGTATGTTATTGAAAACAATATAACTTAAAGAAAAAAAATCACATATACCTTCCAATTTTCATCAGACCTCTGTGCAATAAACTTTTTCCAGGATGACTTACCAACAAACTCATATTGCTTTGGCGGCCTACACAACTTCTTCTTCTCACCAAGATATGGTCGCACAAATTTATTTGTTAATCTGGTCTTAAAGTGTCTCCATTTAGCGCCTGCAGACTTCAGGATAAAGTCCTCTAAATGTGGTTTAACTTTGAATGTATCCTGGAGAACATATAAGCATTTACACATCGTAAGAATCTGTTAACTAATTAAAATTAAAGATCAACAAAATAGACAAAAATTGGAGAATACTTGAACATCGAGCCAAAGCTTTTCTTTCAATTGAGGATCCACATGTGGCCAACTTCATATATGAATAGGGATCATTGTCCTAGCCAACATGCCAACATATGAAGCTAATTTAGGCCTATTACTCCCATTAGGAGCTCCCAAATCATTGTACGTGACTTTAAACTTTTTCCCACGAACTTTCTTCACAATGACTTTGTGCATGGCACATATAGTTCGTTTACCTCCGATTTTTTTTGGAACAGTTTCAGTAGTTGTAATTATGGGTTGCCCTAAGTCTGACTATGGAGCTTCAGATGCGTGTGCGGACTGTGAGACTTGAGGTTCTATTGGTTCGACCTCTATCTCTAGATGCTTGCTGGCTTCTGAGCTCATTTCATCTTTTTTCCTTTCAGATTTCTTTTGCTTCTTAGGTGCCATTTCTCTTGTATTTTTTCAATCTGTAAAGTTGAAGAAACATATATGCAAAAAATAAATTAAGTGAATAGCAACAAAAATATGTTATAAGGACAACAGGGCTCACAGAAATCATAAGAACAAACAAGAAATTATAACAACTAATAAGAAAAATAGTTGTAATATTGTCCTACATAAACAGGTTTCACAGAAACTATAAATAGAGAACAAAATCTGGTCTTAAATTATAAGAAATATTGTCATAAAGAAACAGTAGTACAGAGAAGAACAAACACTAGTTTGACTTGGTACAAATAAGAACAAACACTAGTTTAAAACAAACAGTAGTACAAACAAGAACAAACACTAGTTCATAGCTTTTTCACCCAAATCCCTTTAATATTCTGTCTTATATTGCTAACACTAGCTTCATCATCATTACTAGGATCACATTTAGGGATCGTAGAGCAGAATGGGGGATGCTGTAAGATGGTGTCTCCTAGGTCGTCATTGTAGTACACATCACGATAGTCTCTTGTCGTCGATGTTAGCACAACAGACCAGGTTGGGTCAACAGGGTCTTCAACATAAAAAACCTGTTTGACTTGGTCAACAGACACATATTTGTCTTTCTTGTGACCCTGTCGACTAAAGTTGACAAGTGTGAAACCAAGTTCATCAATCTTGATACCCTTATCATTTGCTGCCCATTTACACAAAAACAAAGGGGCCTTGAAAGCGTGGTAATCTAACTCCCATATTTCTTCGATTATCCCATAAAATTTCATATCACTCCTTTAATTATCTCGCTCCTTGGTGTAGTATCGAATCCCATCAACAAGATAACTTTCAAATGTCAAGACTGAAAATGATGGTTTTCCTGCCAACCATCTAATCGTTTCGGAAACAGCTTCACGATTCTCCATCATTTCAATACTTACCTATACAGCACATAATCGTAACGCGTCAAAGATAATTCTACTTAACAACTTAAAAAATGTACAAAACAATAAAAAATGGAGAAGAATATAAACTAACTTTTTTTTTCAAACCAATCAGCAAAGAGAATATTGTGCTCTCCCAACAGCCACTGAACAGTCTTCTTTTTTCCTCGATAAATCCCTTCCAAATACTCCTTATGCATCCTGGGAGTAAGTACATTAAATAAGACTAATTACAAATGCAAAAAACCACAGCAGGCATAAAGATACTATTGAATTTGACTTACACAACATAGGGTTCCACTTCTGGATTATTAAGAAAAACATGGAGATACGCCTCGTCTCGTTCTTTTTCCTCCACTACCTTCATTGTGGCAACAGATAATGGACCGGAAAGCCTTCCTTCATCCTTTCGAAGACCAGGTGTTGTGCCAATATCACTACTAAATTCCGAGCAAAATTCTATTGATTCTTCTTTGAGATAACTTTCTGCGATACATCCTTCCGGATAAAAACGATTTCTTACATAACTTTTTAAAACTTTATTGAACCATTCAAATGGATACATCCATCTATAAAAAATCGGTCCACATAAACGCAATTCTCTAACCAAGTGGATCGTGAGATGAATCATGATATCGAAAAATGATGATGGAAATATTTTTTCCAACTCACACAAGGTCAAAATCACATCTGATTGTAGTTTATTCAGTTTTGATGAATCTACAACTTTGTTGCACAGAGAGTTGAAGAAGAAACATTGTATTATACTAACCCTCACATTTTTCGGTAGAACAGAACGAATGGAAACAGGCAGTAACTGTTGGAGCAGGACATGACAGTCATGGGACTTCAACCCGTACAACTTCATATCGATCATTGAAACACAATTTTTTATGTTTGACGCATGTCCATATGGAAGTTTTATATTGGACAATGATGACAACATTTTTCTTTTTTCTGCCTTGGACAAATTAAAAGCAGCAGGGGGTAAGTAGGTTTTCTTTTCTCCTACTTTAGGAGCTAAATCTACCCTTACACCCATGTCGACCATATCAAGATGAGAGGCGATACTATCTTTGGTCTTATACTTCATATTAAGTAGTGTCCCAATCAAATTATCGCACACATTCTTCTCAATATGCATGACATCAAGGCAGTGACGTACGTAGTGATACTTCCAAAATTCCAACTCAAAAAAAATTGATTTCTTCTTCCATGCAAATTCCACCTTCTTTGACTTTCCCCCCTTCCCCAAACTAAACTTTATTTCTTCTTATTGCGCCAACACTTCTTTTTTTTTGCTAATTAAAAAATTTATACCAAAAAAGGAACAACTATTACAATTCTAGGGGCATACCCCGCGAATCAGCCAACATACCAAGTCTTAGAAACAGTAAGCCATAGTCAACATAAATAAACAAAGTCACAATTAAACCGACTAAAACTCCAACCTACCAATATTCAAAAAACTAAACATCATAACTATGCCGAAGAGCATCACATCCTGCATCAAAATCACTTTGCACATTCCTTTTTCATCCATAGAAAGATGATCACATGTCATGTCCCTCCAACTAGCAGTGGTCCCAAAGTGCAAGAGCACACCAACAGACTCCATTTGCACACTGGAATAGAGACCTCTTGAAACCAGCAAGCAAATAAAATGCACAGCATATCCATCATAATAAACAAACATGTTGTTGGAAGCAGTGATACCAGCTTTCCCTTGCTCCATAAACCCCGCAGGACCAGTAAAACACATACGAGTTGACTTCACATAAATCACATCATTATATGCGAAACGTTCCAAATAAAGGATAGGTCCAGCCGCTTCCTTAATTCTCATTTGCCAGTGTCCTAAGTGGACAGAAACACCATCATATGTACGATCAACGTTCACAACCAACTTTCGTTGAGACAAGCGACTGCAAAGGAAATAGGCAAACCAACTCCAGTCCTCATTCTCTACTAAATAAGCTCTTACGCCACCCTGAAGAGAGTCCTCCATGAATGAATGAGCACCACAAACAGTGCCCAACTCCTTGGACATGAACAAGTGTCCAACTTTATGATTAAAAACCAAACCATTAGTCTCTTCCTCACTAACAGCCAGAGACGCAGTAGTCCAGAAGTACCCAGAGCCTCTACTAGCACTAGCATTCAGAATCAGCAGAGTATCTATTCCAAAAAGACCTCTGTTCAATGCCCACAAAACACTAATATGCAGTAAGAAAACCTGCTTAACACCCCTCTTCAAAGGACCTGTTCGCTCAATAAAAACCGGAGCCTTACAGGCATTACCCCAAAAAAGACAATTCTCACAGACAGCAACCACATAAATTTGTTAAAACTTCTCATCAAGACATCGGGAATTTGTTCCAGAAGTGGAACCTTCAGAATTTACAGCAAATTTAAATCTGCTGCCAACATTAAGCATACTTCCATGCAAAACATGTAAGCCACAAAGAATGGCCCATCCATCTTCATTATCGGATATGAGCATCAAAATCGAACCCCATTTCCCTTTGCACAAATCCTCCATCCTAGTCAACAGGAAGCTACCAACAAGAATCCGCTCATTGTTCAATGCTTCACCAAAACATATCTTACCCTTTCCAATTTCTACAGCATTAGTCACCCATCCTTGAGCAAGCAAGGTGGTCTTGTCCTCAACAAGAATAACATCCTCAACAGTAATGAAATGCTTTTGAGGACTGTCAACAAGTACTATGCAGGTTCCCCTAGCATACACCACCTTACAAAGACCAAAAGGAGCATCAACACCATTAAAAGCATCAGTACATATCGCAAACACTTGGTATGCCTCCAAGGGAGACTCCTTCCGAGAATTGGAAGCACCATCATAGACCAGAGATCCAACACGTGAAAAACTAGAAAAACTAGAAAAACTAAAAGAGAGACCAAACCCAGATACAACTAATTGAGGGAACATACCCCCATCTGAAATTAAACCATTTCTTATCCCCTCAACCTGCTGCTGCCATTGAGAGACCACCAAATCGCCACCAAGTGATGCAGCGGCGCGCCCAAACTCTTGCTCTCCATTAAAAGCTGCCCTTTGCCTTCTACAAGGATAATATTCATGTAAATACCGACGATGACCTTGGTAACACATTTTCCTACTATGACTTAAATACTTAGCTACGGTATCATCACCAAAAATTGGACAGCCCTTATAACCCTTGTTGATGCAGCTTGACAAATTACCATAAGCCGGGAAGTCATTTATTGTCCACATCAAAACAACCCTCAAAGTAAAGTAAGACCTAGTGTGTGCATCATATACATCAGGTTCGCCTTCTTCCCAAAGTTTCTTTAAATCATCAATAAGTGGTTGTAGATAAACGTCAATATTATTACCAGGCTCATGCGGGCCGAAAATTAATGTTGTTAACATCATAAACTTCCTTTTCATGATTAACCATGGAGGAAGATTATATGTTACTAATACAACCGGCCAACAACTGTACCTATTGCTTAAGCCATTATTGTGCGGGTTAATGCCATCGGACGATAAAGCTAAACGGATATTTCTTGGTTCATTACTAAACTCAGGCCACCTATAATCTACATTTTTCCAAGAAGGCGAATTAGCTGGATGACGCATGTGCCAATCTTTACTTTGATTATGTGCATGCCAAGTCATTAACTCAGCGGTTGAAGCAGATTTAAACAATCTTTTAAATCTGGGAATTATGGGAAAATACCACATGACCTTAGGTGGTATATTAACTCTATATTTACCATCCTTCCCAAGCTTCCAACGGGAAAGATGGCATTTAGGACACTCTGAAGCCTGCTCATTTATACCTCTATATAGCACGCAGTCATTCGGACACGCGTGAAATTTGATATAATCAAGTCCTAAATCAGCTAAGGTTTTTTTCGCTTCATATGAACTCGGTAGCAACAAATGATCTTTAGGAAGAAAGGAGCCAATATTTTGAAGTAAATCAGTGAATGCACTATCACTAATACCAAACCTAGATTTCCAATTGTGTAATTTTAAGACCGACTCTTGCTTATTGCACTCACTTCCCTCAAACAGAGGCTATTCTGCATCAGCAATAAACCTCTTAAAGTCGTCTGTATCAACATCATAATCACCCTTATTGTAGGTTGCTTCACACACATTCACTGTTTCCGAAGCAGGTGTTGACTTCGGAACAAAAGAACTACTACCAACAGAAGATTTTTTACTCCTAGAAGACTCTTCTCCATGCCAAATCCACTCAATATAGCCCAAACTAAAACCGGCTTCATATAGATGACCTCTAATTATTTTTACCGGAAACTTTTTAAAATTAGCACAGCGTGCACATGGGCAAGGAATTTGCTTAGGGTTTTTGGCATTTTCCTCAGCAAAGATCAAGAATTGCTCGACACCAACTTCATACTCTAAAGTATCCCTATCGGCTTTGATCCATGACTTATCCATTTAAACCCACCTGATATGTTACTTAAATGTTCAATAACCACTAGTGATTAAATACTATAACTTATCTATTATATTCTTACTATAAACTATATAACCAACAACATACACACATGCATTTATATAGCAAATAATAAACACACAAATTATAACAGAGCAAACAACCAAATATATACAAACAATCAATCAAATTAGCAAGTGCAGTGCCACTTAAACATTAAACAAATATAAACATTCACTATCCCATTCAAACCACCAAACTGCACTTAAACATGCTCTTAAACTGCACTTAAACAAATATAAACATGCTCTGTCACTTAAACATTAAATATTAAAAATTAAACATGCTCTGTCACTTTATAATCCAACACATGCAACAGATCAACATCCAACAGTTACCAATATTACATAAAAATGCTTATAACAAAGAAAAATACATAAAATGCTTATAAAAATGCTTATAATCGAGCATCGGTAAATACTAAATGATTTAAAACATAACCCCCCAATTTTAAAAATTAGGGTTTCGATTTTTAACAAGATCCAATTGATTTTTAACAAAATGCATGCTTTGAAATGATTAACATACATACAAATCTATAAACAAATCTATTGAGCTTACCAATTCGAGCTTCAAACAGATCTATTGAGCTTTGGAGCTTTTCTTCGAACTGAGCTTCGAACTGGCCGGGCTTCGAACTGAGCTTTTTCGATTGAGAGTGTAGAGAGCCAGGAGAGAGGAGAGACAGCTGGTGAGAGTGGAGAGAGAGAGATGATAGTCGAGAGAGAGGTGAGAGTGGAGCGAGAGTGGAGAGAGATGTGAGAGTCGAGAGAGTGGAGAGAGAGGTGAGAGAGGAAAAGTAATTTTTATGTTTAATTTGTTTTATTAAATATTTGTCTGAATGATAGTATTAGAAAGGGGGGGAAATTACAAAAAATTTGGTTAAGGGACCGGGAAACAAAATTTGGTGATGAGCGGGCAAATAAAACACTTAAAGGGGGAAATAAAAACTAAGGGGGGGAAATATTTGAGGCGCGCGCAATTTCATTTTTTTAAAGAGAGGTTTAGACATCGGTTAGTAAATGAAGTGATGTCTAAATGTTTTTAAGGATAGGTTTAGACATCGGTTGATAAATGAAGTAATGTCTGAATGTTTAAAAGACATCGGTTTTATTTTCACTGATGTTAAAAAGACTTTTTAATATCGGTTTTATTTTAATCGATGTTAAAAACTGTGATGTCTATTAACAGATTTTTAGTAGTGTATTAATTAAATGAATTATCAGTAATTTATTTAATTAATGGACATGCGATATTTTAAACATGGGGAATTTAATAAGAAAATAATATTGGAACTGAATTAATTAATTAAATTATGGTATTAGGAAAGGTAGTGCAAATAATAATTCTTTAGTGGAGTGAATTAATATTTAATGACATTGGGCTAGGCCCAGAATGTCATTGGGAGACCTAACCTAATTATCCATGATCCCTGCTGTAGCCTATATATATTCCTATTCTCTTCTTGCTGAGGTGGGTTGGAAAAAAAATTAGGGTTTTTGGAGACAGCCACCTTGAAGCAAGAAGAGAGGCAAAACTTAGGAGTACGAAGGCCACACTTCGCTCAAGGGGAATCGAGGAATACAGCAGAAGAAGTGGACTTGAATCGCTTGCGCCGTAGCGATTAAGGTTAATTTTCTGTTCGTACTCGTTAATTTATTGTATCATAAATCGCAGGGCCACGATCTGATTGTCCCAACAATAACATGGAAGCGAGATGGACAAGAAAGAAGGAAATATTATGGCAAGAAGGTGAAGCTTACTTAGCAAAAAGGGCTTGATGCACGTAGAGGGACACCAAGTATAAAAGGCACCTAGTATCAAATGGATGCATGGAGATATCCTAATGATCCTTCGAGGTTACCACCTAATGGGGTTTATTAGGAACCGTAGTAGTTGTTTAATTGTTGACCAGTTAAAATGTGTAGTTACCTTTCAAGGATAAGGTTGAAGGGAGGATTTTACTAATTCAAGATCGACCTCTGTACTGTGCCAAAAGATGGCATTTTGCACTCATCTAAACATTATAATTTTTGGGTAGTATCGCTTGGACTGACCAATGAGTCAGAAGCCTTTACGGATTAACGAATAAAGTTTTAAGAACGGAATGAGATGTCAGCAACAACCTCCTTGTTAGCTGTACTTGATGATAAAAAGGGGACTTTGAGAGTCAAGATGATGCGTCTTTCAAGAGTTTAGGAGATATGCTGATGCAATAGAAAGGGACGATTGCCTATTCATCTAAACAACATAAGGAGTACGAGATAGGATATATTAACTGTGATTCGAGATTCGCCGTAATAGTGTCCATGCAGAAAACTGAGACATTAACCTTATAAGGAAAAGTGTGAAATTTTTACCACAAGTGCCATAAGTAGACCCTCATATTGGAAACTAAATATAAGGAAGAGAAGATGGTGGAAGTAAACAAGGAATATGTGTTAGTGTAGGTGCTCTAGAGGCAATACATTGTTTCTTTGAATAAACCTTTATGTCATTTGATCATTCAATAAACGTATTTATTATGACTTTAATTACTGCGATATATTTATTAGCATAATAAATGTTCGTAGAATCATGATACACATTATATAGTTTAAGCACATGACTTGAACTTGAGATTATATAATATATCATATTCTTAAAAGGTCCCTAGTCGAGTATTATTATTATAGGACAATAATAATACATAAATAGACTACTATGTTGTTTGACAGATAACCACGTCTCATTGGTTATAAGTATGGAGATACTAAAGTCAATACATAAGTACATGTAGGAGTACATGGTACTGGACAGACCCACAGTGAGATTCTTCATGTTTCATAAAGTCATAAGAAAGACTCACAGTGATAATGGTGTAATGATCCTTTGACTTGAGATCATTATATTTCTATACGAGGATTAATATACTTTGACTACATTAAAAGTTACCTTTGACCGGGTGATGATAAAAGTGGACATCGGGTATATCATGAGTCGCATGAGAAATATGAATGATAGATAAAGGATTTAACCCTCCTATAATTAGGAGAGATATTATTGGCCTTTTGATTGAGTGAGACTATAAAATACATGGTCGTGCTCAAATAATGATTTATTTTTAATAGTCTATTCATGGATCAAGTAAACCCGGATTAAATGTTGAAGAGGATGACTAAATACATGCCTCGAGTTTAATCTATAATATATATGGTTAAAGGGATTATATTACATGGAAACATTAATCACGAAAGGTTTTATCAATTCACGATTTAATTATTGTTTAATTGGGTAGCAATGATGTATTACTAGATACCGCTCATTATTTATAATTTTATTGGAGAATAAAATTATTTCTAATCAAATAATAGCCTATTGGGTCACACACATAGAGCACGTAAAGGAATAGTTAATTTAAATTATGGATTTAAATTAATTGATGATTATTTGAATTTTATTATATTAATTAAGTGAGACTTAATTACTTGAGATAATATAAATTCGAATTATTGGAGTAATATCTGTCCATAATAATTAAGTATTAAGTATGACTTAATTATTAATTAAATAATAGAAATTCATTTTATTATTTAATCCTACACCTACATGGGTTGGGTTTTGCTGTTATGGGCCAGTAAACAAACCATTATAAATAGATAATGATAGGTTAATAGGGTGACACGTTTTTGTGAAAACCCTAGAAGAGGCAGATCTCGAATCATCAAGAGGGAGGCTAGTACGTCCATTCCGCAGTGTTCGTGTGGATATCGTAGAGGTGTTTTCCGAGAGGTAGACACAAGTCGTGAATGCTAGGATCTCCGTTCAGTTCGTGAAAGTCAAGATCTTAATAGGTATGATTCTGTTTCACCATAATCTGTCCAATATTATACATGGATCCTGAGTTTGGGTTTCGAATTTTTTTTGTTATATTTACATTTTTCCGCTCCGTTTTATGCCTCGAAACCTAACAATATGATGGAGGAATTCGTTATTACCCAGAAAAGGCCAATATGGTGGCCGATACCTATGGAAGGGACGATTCGAAATTAGAAATTCATTTAGAATAATAGTAGAGGAAAATGACCGAATTATGGGGAAAGACAAAGATGTATAGGGAATTAAGAGAATATTTCGCGATAGATTGTGGAGAATGGTATGGGCAAATTATTAAATACAAACTTGACATGACAAAAGTAGGATGACCGAAACCTAGTGGATTAGTTCAACCGGTAGAGAGTCCAAAACGTGGACAAGAGTATTATAATGAATTTCATGATAGGGACACCAAAGACCAAGTCAAGCGATGATGCTATTTGATTTAAAATTATTAGACCAACCAAGTTGACTTACCAACGAGAGACTTTCCATGTAGAAGATTATCGATTTATATACGGGAAAAAAGTGGTGTAACGTGGGGCTTCTGTAGCGATTGTGGCAGATAGAGACCAAAGGGTGAATCTCGAATACGGAAGGTACTTACAGATATGTTTAATCATGAGATTGAACATGTGAACTATTACGATTCGCGACCAATGGATAAGTAAAAGAATTATCTAGACAATCGAATTCATATTAAGCATCATGCCTTAGATTTCACAGGGCAGTCAAGGATAATCATTTATCAATGATAGGAATTTTTCATCGCGATAGTCAACATGCGAGCTTAAGGACGTTACTTGTAAACTTACTACGAACGGAAATTTCAATTATCCCTTGCGTTACGGAGAAGTCAACTAAAGAAAGATGTAGGGACCCGAGCTAGTTCAACGAAAAATGAAGGCTGTATGTTATCCGAAGCAGATGGCAGCGGCTGAAGGGAGGCAACACATGTGTGCTAATCAAGCCAAGAAATACAAAGAGTATCGTTCGCATTGACGTTATCTTAGAACATGAATTATGACCACCAGATATTTCATGTGCCTATGATACGAAGACTTAACACGAGTGCAATGAAACGTATAAGTAGTAAGACAGGAGTTGTCGTTCATAGAGCAACCGATGAAGAATACAGGTCGGAAAGAGCGTGCATTAAGGAACAACACTGAGGTGCTGGTGAACGCAAGGTGAGAGAATGAAATGATTGAACTGTCAACCTGAGAGTTGGAGAGGATGAAGCTGGAATAGTACCCACGACTAACTTCTTTAGATTCCGGGACGGAATCCTTTTAAGGAGGGGAGACTGTAATAACCTTAATTTTTGTGAATATTTGAAACCTTGATGAATTGTGATTCTACGGGTGTACAAAAATTTTTTTTTGCAACCACACTATGTACGAATTATTAAATGAAGATTCTGAATCGATATTACGTCTTTACTGTGCAAATGAGTGTATGTAAAAGTCGTTAGCTTTCGACAAAAGTCATTATTTCAAATAATCGCATTTTATGAGATATCGAAGGATAGGAAAGCTACGTCATGACCAGGAGATTTATAATTTAGAAATTCCATGGATATATGTTTAGTTGAGGTACTTGGGATATTAAAGGATTACACGAGGAAATTTCTACAACGAAACGCTTTCGAAAATTTATCGAAACCGTGCATGAAGGATTAAGTAATGGGCATGGAACGATAAGTATCTAGAACAAGGCTATTATGCATGCATGCAAAACCATGAAACTAAAGTACTTAGAAGCTAACCAAGAGCAAACCAAACCAAGCCAACCAATTAGAAACCAAGTTCCATAAAATGAGGAATAAAGTGACTTTATTGGTTGATTTTTGTGGCAAGAATGTACCACCTCTTGACCTTAGCAATGCAGCAAATATAGATATGTGATACATGTATTATCACATTATTACAACACAAAAACACAAGCCAAAAAGCTCTCTCTCTCTCTCTCTCTCTCTCTCTCTCTCTTAAAGCTCCATTCTGCCCAGCAAGAATAAGGAGGAAAGAAAAATGCAAAACTCAAGTTCTACTCATGTAAAAATCACCAAATTTTAACCATAGCTACTTCACTTCATGGGTAAGGTTCGTTCAAATTTTCGTGGCGATCCAAGTAGTATAGCCTAGTCAAATCCATGCTCAAAGTTGGGGGTGAATAGTAATTCCGAAAATTACTAACTTGTTTTCTTTATTTCTTTTGCAATTTTAAGGATGATAAACATGGATCAAGGCTCCCTTAAGGCTTACAAGCTCTTAATAGTATGTTTAATAATTCAAGAAATGTATAAACCTCATCCATACTTTGATTTATGTTGAAATATAAGTTGAGATTCAAGATATGTTTGAGTATATGTTGATTTATTGAGTTTGGAGTATATATGGTTAATCTTGATGGGTATTTGTTGTTGGTTGATGTTGGTGGTATGTTCTTGATGTATATGAACTGATTATGTTGTAAAGATGGTTGGGTTGTTGATTGTTTGGTTTTAAGAGGTTTTAACATAATGAAAATCGGGAAACGTTACGATTATAGCCATCGTAAAGTCCATTTGATTTAAGGACTGTTTTGAACAAGATTTTTGAACTATCAAAATAAAATTTTTGAACACCACTACCCGTAAGTTGTAGAGCTATGTTTGTAGTTTGTTTTGGTATAAAGATCACGTTGACACGATTTATGGTTTAAGAGAAAAGTCCGTTTTAATGAAAGTCACGCGAAGAAACGAAACTACCGTTTGTACTCACTTTGATACCACAAACGAACCCCTTAAGATATGTTATAAATTATGAAATTTGGATATGTGGAATTTTAGTCAATGAGGAAGACAATCCAAAAAGAATTAAATGAAAATATTAATTTTTCGGTTTTATAAAAATGTTCCAACCAAAGTTGCGCGATGACAATGTGCCCTACATAGTGTTCTGAGAAATTCGGAAAATGAGTCCCCTGACGGAGGGTAAAATCTTGTTGGATTATATTCTAGATATTCTCTAGATCGTTCACGTGAAAACGGTATGTCATTTGAGTTAACGGTTAAGGAGTTTGGGGCGTTTTAGTAAAACTAGCGCAAATAGTACACCATCGTAGTTGACCATGTTTCTAAAATGTGTTTCGCCTATCTACACTCGTGTTTTTCAAATCGAAGCAATTTTAATAAACTTTATAAATACTCAAAAAGCTCCTTGAGGTAGTTTCGTAATTAATTATAGATTTTTAAATTTATTAAAAATGTTGGAGTACGAGTCGCGTAATAGTAACTTCCCGAAAAGTCAACTCTAAAGGCACTGTTTTGACAAGCCATTTCGGTCAAGATAAAAGGATAAGTACAAGTCGGTTAAAACACGAAAGTTGTTGAGAAACATCATGACTACGTATTGGAGTAAAGAATTGGATTAAAGGATGTTGACAAAATAGTTTTATGAATAGATGAAGTAGTCTTGAGGAAATGAAGTGTCGGGCAAGATAAATATTAATAGAAAAGAACTAAGAACTTGGTGAAGTTAAAAGGCGTTGATAATCTCGTAGTCAGTTAGTGAAGTTAAGTGTACTTTTCAGTGGTATGGTAGTTGTTTCGGTTAAGAAAGCTAACCAAGATTATTATGTCTATTTCTAGAACTTTCCGGAACGAGTGAAACATGAGAGATGCACTTTGGATTCCAGGCAAGTTTTCCAACCCTAAGTTTTTGTTTTCAAAATATTATATTTTGAATCTTCCTATGCAAGTTTACTTTTCGAAACTTATACATAAGGATTTGCACTATTGTGTTTATAGATTTTGCGCGTAATATTTTATTCATGTTGTTCAAAATCTTATGTCGAGATTGATATATATATACTTTAGTATAGAAAATGTTTTCTTCGGATAACGACTCTAGCAATAGAGGTCGTATCGGTCCAAGTATATTATTGACCGGGGCGTAGTGTATTATTTTATCTTTATTAAATTGCGAAAAACCCAAATAGTTATTCGGGAAGTATCAGGTGCTTATTATTAATTATTATTCATATGTTATTAAAAATTCTCAAAAATATTTATCTTGGATTAAAAGATTATTTTAATTAATTAATTATTATTATTATCATCAATTATTTAGATTAAATCAACTCGCAAGTGCGAGGATCGAAAAAAAATTCAACTCGCAAGTGCGAGGATCGAAAGAAAAACATTCAACTCGCAAGTGCGAGGACCGAAAGCAAAACAAGCACACTAATTATAAACACCACATACACGCATATAATCACAACTCACACGTACGGAAAAGTAGCTCATTATAAAATAGCAAGGGCCGCTATTATGCGTTAAATTAGTGCGGAAAATATATAAACACGTAAGAGAATATAAACAAGTAAGCAAGCAAGCAAGAAGATATACAAATATATAAAAGATATATTCGGCCGAATATTTTAACCGAAATGGCCGAATAATTCGAATTTGTTGTAAAAACAAATTCAAGTGGCCTTGCTCCTTTAAGTCCTTTTAAAATATTTTTAGCTCAAGATAAAGATCAAGGACTTGGTTGAGCAAAGACAAGGAGGCTAATACTTTTGGTTACTTAAAGAATCAAGTTTATACCACTTAAGGTAAAATTAGATTATAACTTTGTTAACCAAACCAAAAGATAGCTAAATGGCCTTTTACACCCAAAATGGGTTTATCAAAGGACTTTGGGGAAGCTTAGAATAATCTTTCAAGTGCTTCCAAGAGCTTACAAGTTGCCAAATTATACACTAAACGGATCAGCTTCAAGAACAAGTGTATATAAGAGCAAAATGCAAGATTAAGTGAATATAAGCTAATATATAAAGAAAATGATCAAGCAAGCACAATATATTAGCTATATATTTGGTTACATATATAAATATATATAAAAATATGAAACCAACTTATAACCCTTGAGATGTAGAGAGAAAACAAGAGAAAAAGCTAGTTACGAAGCTTTAACACTCAAAAATACTCGTTGGAAAATGGCCAGAATTTGGGTTTCAAGGGAGACTTTTCTTGAGCTCAAAAGGTCACTTACAAGCTGCCTAATCAAGGCTTAGAAGGTGGAGAAACAAAGGTGACCAAGGTGTGTGAAGGGGAGCAAGATTTATGAAGAAAAACAAGCCAAAATGATGATATATCAAGGTTTAAAAATGGCTTCACTCAAGGCTACGTTTTTGGCACAAAGAGGGAAGTAGGGAGAGTGTTTGGGAAGTGTTTTCTTCAGCAATTTGTTGGCTCTCAAAGCTTGAAAAAGAAGTTGGGGGGGGGGGGGGTTAAAGGCTTATTTATAGCAAAAAATCAAGCATTTTTGATTTATTTAAATGGCATATAAGCACATCCATAAAAGGAAGGTGTGGGGAATATTCCTATTTCTTTACCAGCTATTATACAATTCAAATTTTCGTGGGAAAGAGTGCCCACACGTTTTTACCATTTATAGAAAGCCCAAAAATCGAGAAATACGCGTACCGACGAGATAAAATGCGAATAAGAAATAAATTGAAAAATCATCGAAAAATTATGAAATTTTGGGAATCCCTTAGAAATATTCCCATTGGATTATCGTCAAAATTTTACCATGAAATGAGTTGACCTTATATGACTTTTAAGCGATCGATAAATCAATTTACGTATCGATTTAAGGGGTCCCGCAAAAAAGTCATCCAAAATTTACGAAACTTATTCTAAAATGCCCTATGGAGAAACTAAGGACATATCCAAGGTTTCAAGTTAAAAAGATATGTGGAAGTAGTTTTACAAATTTTTCGAATGTAAAAAATTCATTTGTCTTTACCGACAACTTAGACAAAAGTTTTGACTTGATAAATATTCAAACATAATATTCCTTATGAAATAATGACTTTAAGGTCCAAGGAGTATTTAAGTTTGAATTTGAAAGATTTTATCCGGATAAATAAGGAATTACGGGTATTTCGGAATAAAATCAACTTTGGGTCTTTTGGCATGATTTTTGGCAAGAAAATTTGATTATAAATAGTAGACAAATATATCAAGAATATTTGAGAGTAAAAAATTTAAGAACGACACGCTTTTAAATAATTTGAGCAATTTTGGTTCGTAAAAGCAGTGTTTGAAAATTCTCGAAATTCGTGCCTTTAGCCGATGCCTAAATCTTTTGACATAAATAACCTAGAAAATAAAATACCATCAACTTGATATTTCTATTCTAATTCGATGTCTAAAATGTGTCGGAAAATATTTTTCGTTAGGTTTGACCACTTTGACTTGATACCGGAAAATGTCGTCTCCGGGGGAGGATTCTTAGTGGAATCCTAAATCTAATTTAATTTTACTTTTATTTTGACAAATTCCAAAACCTAAAGGAGCGAAAGCTATGACTCTGTCAATCTTCCCCTTTTTGGTATTTGTCGAAACTAATCGTGAAAATTAAATATGTGGGTGCGAATCAACTTCCCCTAAGTGTATGCATGGTACAAAATAAAAATTTGGGCTTACTTCCCCTAAATATATGCACACCATCACATACAAGCATTCAAGCACACAAGCATGTATAAGCACATAGAATCACATACATAAGCACATAGAAGCTTGAGTTAGAATTTTACCACATGTGATAAGTGTCGGTACTTATCACAAAATTCCAACGCCGTAATCTGCAAAAACAAGGTTAGTACAAGACGAGCACACAGTAATTTTCATTTTATATTCCCGTAGAATATTCTCTTCCCCTTTTTGACATAATGCCAAAAAGTGAATTTAATATTGAGGGAGGGAACAAGGGAAGGGGATTTAGGTGATTAAATCCTACTTATTACAAATAATTTCCACCAATCTCCTTATTAGCTTTCTTTTCTGCAAGGGTGAAAAACAGTCAATTGCTCCTCTCATGGGAACCCTTAATAGATTTTTTAGCTTCTCTGGACTCAAAGCAAACCCTCAAAAAAGTACTTGCTATCTATCAAACCCACCTCATGGGCTACAAGCTTGGATCTATGATAATTTTGGTATTGCGGTGGGATCTTTGCCAGCAAAATTCCTAGGAGTCCCTCTTATCACTCAGAAGCTTTCAAAATCTGATTGCCAGCCACTTATTGCAAGGATTACTAGCAGAATTGACTCCTGGACTTCAAAATTTCTATCTTTCGCAGGTCGGCTACAACTGATTATCTCAGTTCTACATGCTATTTACTCATATTGGTGTGCTCATTTCCTCCTTCCCAAAAGTATTTTAAACCACATCCAATCCCTCCTTTCCCGATTTCTTTGGAATGGGAACTCGAGTAGTAACTCAAAAGCAAAGGTTGCCTGGAGCACAATCACTCTGCCTAAAGATGAGGGTGGCCTGGGGTTAAAGAATGCTCACGAGTGGAACAAGGGTCACATCCTTAAGCACCTGATTGCGATAATAAACCCTCTTTCAACTTCCTTATGGGTGGATTGGTTTCGTAAATCTCTGATCAAAGATTCCTCCTTCTGGGTTGTGAAAAAACCGAGTAAATGCTCGTGGATAGTGAGAAAGGTTTTAGACATGCGTGACACTGCTATTCAGCATGTTACCTACGACATTGGAGATGGTTGTAATACATCTTTCTGGTTCGACCCTTGGTATAATGGCACACCTATATGCACCTCTACTACTGATCCTATCATCTCTCAAACTGGTCTTCATGGGGCTTTGAAAGTCTCTTCAGTCTTATCGACCACAGGATGGGTCCTGCCGCCCTCTAATTATCACCAAATGCTGGTTTGGAGACAAAATTTCGAGCATAACCTCCCTTACAATCTAAACAAACAAGATGGGATCCGTTGGGATGGCATTCTAGCTAAATCTCTAAAAATTTCGAACCTTTGGCAAGCAATTAAAAACAGAGGCAATGTAGTTCCATGGGCTGTGAGCGTTTGGCACAAGTTATTTGTTCCCAGATTCTCATGTCATCACTGGTTAATTCAGCATGAGAGAGTCCACACTCTCTCCAAATTGAAAGAATATGGCACTGTGCAGAATGATAGCTGCTACTTTTGCATAAATGGCACGGAAACTAGCTCTCACATCTTCCTGGAATGTCCTTTTACTCAGCGTGTGTTTCGGCAAATAACCTATGGTAAATGCTTGTCTCTTCCCTCACAATGGAATTTGTGGCAAGCAGAATTGAGAGGTTTGCAAACCAGTGACATATTTGACACCATTCGGGTTCTTATATTCCAAGTAGGGGCGTATTATATGTGGAGAGAAAGGAACAATCGATTCCACTCAGAAGAAATCTCCAATCCATCTCAGCTGGCATTTCATTGTATTCAGATCATCAAGGCAAGACTACAAGCCTCGACATGGTTCCTAAAAGAGAGTGAAGAGCACAACTCTCTTAGAGCTTGGATTTAAAGCTAAAATAGTTTTGATCATTTGTAGGCTTTAGTTTTGTCTAGTCCGTTTTTGGCAAGGGGTATGCCCCGACTTGAGTCTTAAACTCATCCTGTATATCTTTTCTTTTTAATACAAAAACCTTTTAAGCAAAAAAAAAAAAAAAAAAAAAATCTCCTTATTACTCCAAACCAGTCAAAACTACCCAAATCTTCACATATGGGACTGGAATTAAATTAATTACATAATTTTAAGACCTATAGTCTATAAATACATAATTAATCTCCCCATAATTACAAGAAAACTAGATACAACTTGTTAAGTTCGTCTTGTAAAGTCCATCTTGAATTCCATTTGTGTGTGATCCTTGTAAAATATTCCACTTGATCTTTTAAAAGATCAAATTTTCTGAAAATTCATATTTAAATTGTTAGAAAGATTTTACAAGTATACTTGAAACAATTTAAATAGAATATGGTTAAATAGAATTTCAAATTTTGAGATATGGGTTTCGAAAGATATGTTCGAATTTTAGCACAATTCGAAAACTCCAAGTTCCTTAGTCCACATATTTCTGCAAAATTTTAATCAAGATAGTTAGTAAAGAAAATCGTGATTTTTAAGAAAAATTAAATCTGAATTAATAGCATGAGTCACGATTTTAAAAGCATTTTCTTAAACTGATTCTACAAAAGAATTTCATGTTTTTAGTAAATCATAGCAGAAATAATTTCAAGCATATGCAATATTTAAGGACTAAAAATAACAAAATGTATATTTTTTACAAACTATACAACAATCAACCGAGAACAAACCTAAGTGTATAGTTTTACAACCATACAAAGAGGAAACCTGTAGCAAGTGTTAATGTGCCCTACAAGAGATTACTACACAAAAGAATAAATTCGAGTACTAGAAAATGTGAAACTAGCTAAGTAAACGAAGTGTGGAGAGAAGAGAAATCAGTGCTGGTTGACTTGAGTAGAACTCCTTTTATATCCTGCAAGAGACAGTTCAAGTTAAGAGCAATGTTCTCAAAATATCAAAGGAATCATTTTGTGTGACTAAAACATGCAGTTTGTGTGATGCCCCAAATCCGGGGTCAGGATTTAGTGCCACAAATCATTACAATCAAATATATATCTTGATTATACAACGACCCCTCACCAAGGAGTCGATCTGAGGTTATGGTATGAAACAAAAATCTAAATTACAAATGTAATTACAACCACTATACCTTCTTATCCATAGTGCAGTCCAATACCGAATATACCCGTGCTAACTCTGAAACCAAATCTTTAAAGAATGCCTTATCGCTCTCATTCGAATTGTAAAACATAGGTAGATCATCCTTAAACCTAACTGCAAAAGGTTAGGTAAAACAAAGCAAGAGTGAGCAAAAGAACGCTCAGCAAGTTAATAATATAGTGAAACAATGATATCACGACAATTCATTGATGAACAATATCAATGAATACTTTAACTCAAAAGATCATTCAATATCCATCATAGGATTAAACATTCCATTTCCTTCTAATCATACTTTCTTGAAAACATTTTTCTTTTTAAAACCATTCCATCATTAAAACATATTTTTCATAAAACCTTTTAAAACATTTTTATTGATTGGAGTTTTTCCACGATTACGGACAATACGGGTGATCAGCCACGTAAAGTCCTACCTTTTCTTTCTTTTAAAACATTTCACTTTCAAGTCCTTTATACTCACTGATAACAGATAACTCCAGTATAAGGAATTTTTAAAACAAAACATATTTAATTAATTAAACCATTTTCATTTATCATTATAAAAGACTGAGGGTCAGGGAAGCAATTGTAACATCCCTATCCTAGCATACATATTTAATTCTAATAAATAGAATTGTTTATTACTAATACAACTCACAAGACTTAAAATTGGTTAAAATATTATTAATATACGAAGAAAAGGAGTGTATGTGTATTCGGTTAGTTTTTGAATATTTTCGTTCTTGAGATTTCTCGGGAAATGAATAGTAACTACGGGAAATTAATAGTAATCCAGGGGATGAATAGTTATTTTGGTGTGAAATTTATTATTTGAGATTATGATAGAGGATATTATATGAGGGACTTTAGTCTTCTACGACATTTGAGGATTAGATTCCTAGGTATTTATTAAGGAATTTAGAACATTTTATATTAGGTAGTTGAACTTCTAAGATTTATAGAAAATCAACCGTAAGTCAGAAAAATGCAAACGAATAATTGATACGAAGGTATGATCGAGAATAGAATTAAGAAATAGAAATTAGTATTGAGGAGTTCATATTGAAGAGCTATTTAAAGTACAGAGATAAGTGAATAGTAAGGTGAATAGTAAAAGTTTTTGAATTCCATTTGATTTGAAATTTCAGCGGTTTCTTCCTAACATTAAACGGTTACGACCCACGACATTAAAATCAATTTTGGGATTAAAGAATCACTAATCTACCCTAATTAGAGTATAAGCCGAATTTATTAAGTAGTAAATAAGAGAAGCTTGCTTGAAAATCTTTGGTAGGCTTGCTAAAGAAGATTAAAAAGTCAAGGCCAAGGTTGTGGGTCAAACGTTGGTGGCCAAGGTGTGTAAATAAAATAGATAATTAGATAATAGAAAAATAATTCTTCATCCCTTTCATTTCTTGTAAATTGCCGAAGTGAAGAACCATGAAGAGGGCTTGGAAGCAAAATTTCTACTAGCCTCATTATCATTCTAAAAGTTCTATAATAAATATATATGGTATATATAATACATACAAACACATATCTAGAGTTGTATTAAGCAAAGGAGGGTTGGAACAAAAGATTTTGGCTAAGGTTTGGAGTTGGGTTTTTGAAGAAAAGGGAAGAGGAGGGGCTAAGCTTGCAGGGGTATAAAATTCTATCCTTGAAATTTTGTATTTCTTTGAGTTTTAAGTATAATTATTAATGTTTATAGCTGATGTAACCAGGGGGTATTGAGGTAAGGGTAATTGTGCTTGTTTAATTGATGGGATGGGTAGAGAATGGATTGTAAATGATGTTATTGATTGGTTAAATTTTGGGAAATGTTTTCGGATGCCTAGAGGCTGTTTAAATCGCTACTTGTGAACAGTAATACGGGGTACTGGGTCCTCAGTTTTTGTAAATCTTTTTATATGGTAACGTTTTACTCGGAGTCTAGTTTATGTAGCCGCAAACGGTGAGTGGATTGGATTAACGAGCTAGGAGTTATGGCCATTTTAGTATAGGTTGTCCATAACCTACGAATTTGGTAAACACTGAACTTTGGAGAAATGTTTCACCTAGTTAAACTCATTAATTCGAACTGAAAAATTTATGTAAGGTCTATAAATGATTAAGGAAGAAGATTGGAGAGTTTGGTGATTTATAACCATTTTTGGATTTATTAAAAATGTTAGAGTGAATAGTGCGCAGTAGAAGATGATTTCCAGTTTTCCTGAGACTGACCTGTTTTGGAAGATATGTTCGGCTGGTACATGGCTATGTGTAGGCAGTGGGTTTGCTAGGTTTATAACCTACTTTCAGTCTAGTTTACACCCTCGAAAGAATCGAGTCGTTTCATTTAGCGAGTAAGGAGTTATGGTCATTTTAGAGTGATAAGCACATAAGGTGCCAATTGTTTAAACATGAAACTTTGGGAAATTGTTTCACCTAGCTAACAACCTTAGTTCGAATCGAAATTGTGAGGGTTGATAAAACAATGAGTATAGAGGATCTCAAAGGTGGATTCATGTTAAAATAATAACCCTACGGTTTATAGGGAATTTTAGAGTATGGCTGTGTCGGTAAGGAAATGCCTGTTTTGGACCTTGTCGTGGCAGAATTTTGTGTCAACTTTGAGAGAACATTTGACCTAGCTATACTAATCATTTTAATCTAAAAATTTGAGGATATAAAGGTCTTATGTTAGAGATTGAAATGGAAAAGGTTTTGGGTGAAAATGTTAAGTTTTGGAATTATGAAAAATGTCGTAACATAGGGGTTTAATAAGGATTTCTTAAGAAAATCATTACAAGTAGGTGTTTTGGGGCTTAAATAACTTGATTAAAAACCTTTGCCAAGCTAGTTTTATGAATAGTTAAAGTAGGCCCGAGAAGGTGAAGTCTTGGGCAGAAAATTAGTACAAAGATATGAAACTAGATTTAACCTAGTGAACACATAAGTGTAATAAAGATTGGGTCTTATGTGTTTATAGAGTAATCGAGACATGGAAGGAGCTTGGATAGAATATCACCAAGAATCATTAAAAGAAGTGCAGAGGCCAAGGTGAGCATTTATCAAAGCTTTGATTTATGTATATATATATTACTAGAAAGAATTACATGATTTATCAGAATATGTGGGTTTATATGATTATGTGATGAAAGTACATACACGATGACTATATTATAGTGAAATGAAGTATCACGTGGTTATAAATGATTATTATTTGAATAAATTCTCTCAAATATGATCTTACGTGATAACTGTTCTCTGCTAAATGTGATAAGTGTTATTTGAATGACTTATCTGAAATGTGCATATACTTGATATATGAGAAAGGTAAATACATGATCACTGTGATGTATGAGCAATGTGAATACATGATGACAATATCATTGACTTGAAAAGGGTTATTATGTGATCGATGTGGATTACATGAAAGGAAAATGTCAACATGAATAAGTACATGGAAGGAAGAAATGAAACGAGTTATATGATGTGCATATTGTTTCATTTGAGTCCCACTAAATAAAGGCGTTGTGACTGCCAATACTTTTGTATCAGCAATGTGAATAAATGGCCTAGCTAGCCATCAACGTGAATAGGAAAGTCCTCTGGACTATAAAGCAACGTTAATAGGAAAGTCCTCTGGACTATAAAGCAACGTGAATAGAAAAAGAGCCCTTGAGGCCAAGAAATCCCGGGAGATACTAAAGTCAAGTTGGTCAGTCACAACAAAGTAAAGAAACAAGGTGAAAGAAAAGACAGTCTCATGCATATGTTGCATACATTCATAGTAATTGATTACTTGGATTTACTGAATGATGACTTGGAATTATTTTTGCGACTACGTGTTGACAAGGTGCACAAATATGTTAAGTGAAAATATATGGCAATATTATGAATTTCTCCTATACGTGCTGGTCATTTATGATTTCTTGAATAGTAGTGAAATGATTATCTGAAATTAATTTATATGAGGATAAGTTGACTATATATATATATATATATATATATATATATACGATTAGCCTACATGGTTCAATATGAATGGCTTAACTAATTATCACAAATAGACGGATGACCGTCGAGTCCATAGATGACTTCCAGGTTATATACAGAAAATATTCAGATCTTATATATAAAATTGTTTGTAATAATAAATGTGTAGATTAGAGTCGTTGAAATGATAACAGAGATAAGACTACGGAAAGATATAAGGAGAGTTGGGTAAATAAAGTGAGAATGAATTACAGGTACATGTAATGACACTACGAGTTTTTACGAGTTAACAGGTATATACAGATATCTTTATATAACGCGAAATACTGGATTGTCGGTTTAGAAATATGTAAATTTTACCAGGGTATATTATATGAGGATATATGTTCACTGAGTTGCGGCTCATTAAAATCGCTCATGTTTTTCAGGTTAAGTTGCATGGTCGGCCAGCTGGATCTCCAGAATCCCTCCTCCTCAGTATTTGCATATATAAATATGTTGAGTTTTTATTTCCGCTATTAAGATTAAATGTTGAGTTATCGTGTTGTGTTGTATTGTATAGTTGTTCACCTGATCGGTTAGGACATGTTGAACATGTAGTTGTTTTTCTTAAAATTTGGAATTGTTGTTTGGTTGTTAAATGGAATTTGGTTTGGTTTGAATTACTAGTGGATAGTCCGATTTACGAATACTTCATGCCGAAATTTTCTAAAATTCCCCTGTATCAAAGTCTATTTTATCTAATTAATTCCAATAGTGTAGAGCATGCTTAACTGCTAAGTGTTATGTGTATAGTGAGTCACATTTTCTAAATTTTTTCAGCTTCCGCATTGCAAAAGTATTCTAGAGGATTAGTGTATAATCTTTTTAAAAGTAATATTGTTATTTAGGGTTTTATTTATTCCCTAAAATGATTTTGAAAAAATGACACACATTATAGGGATATTCGAGTATATTATTATAAAAAGTATATTTTCAGTATCGGGAAGTCAGTGTGTGACAGCTTGGTATCAGAGCTAACACCCGGCCGGAAGTGCACTAGCACTGCCCGGGTATGGTTAGTTTGTTATGTTTTCATATGGCACATTTGCATACATGTACATGTAATATGTAACAGCCCCAAATCCGGGGTCTGGGATTTAGAGTAGTCACGATCCATTTACTCCTTGTCTTACCTGTATTACTCATACTGTACATATTTCAATGGCTTATGACCCCACAATATATATATCTCTCTCACACACACACACAGAGGTTAGAGTCTCAAAAACGATACTATACAACAACTGCGGAATAAACAACTTTTATTACAATACCGAATTGTCTTACAAAATCTGTTATTGAAACAATATATAGGAAATGGTACAATTCCAACTCTGACTTCTGATGATTACAATCTTCTCCTACCATTCATATCTATACATAATTTAAATGCGGCAAGCTGCAGCCTGATCCGACTGGTTCGTACTACTCTTCGGGAACACTGGTGCCCATGACATCCTGCTTCACTGCTCTATAATATATATAAAACAATAGCAAGAGTGAGCAAATAGCTCAGCAAGGTAATGAAAACATGGCATAACTCTGCCTATGACTTAACCCAGACTAAGGCGGGTATAAGACAATAATTGTCAAAATATCTCTTTACCGAAAGTATTTCCTTATCGGAATATATTCCAAAAACAGTACTGTTGTAGTACTTCAAGTATCATTTTCATAATATCTCCGTAAACTTTGGATATTCATACTATGAACAAAGTTCTAGTATAATATATAAGATGAAGTTACAAGGTAATTCAATATAACTTTCTGTAAAATAACTGCTATATAAAATATAAGCAGAATATCCACATATAACTTAAAAGATGAAGTTATAAGGTGATTCAATATCAACAACCTCCTTTTCACCACTCATGTTATGTAAGGTATCAACAGAGTCATAAAATATAAGATAAAGATGAAGTTACAAGGTAACTCAAAATATAATTGTTCTGTGGAAATATCTGCTATGTCAAAGATAAGCAAGATATTAACAATTTTCATAATAGAGGAACTTGCAGGAAGAATATTGCAATTCCAGTTCAAACACTTTTCAACCCTGCCAACAATGATAATGTTGCAGATAATTTCCCAATTTGGAAGATGAACTAATACTGGAGTATTCACCGCGCCCGCTATTCCATCTACGATGATCAGTCGTAGCATGTATAGCTCAAATTGAGTTTTACTACCGGTAGAAGGAAGAACTGACGGATTTACTTATCTACCGCCCTGCTAGATCTCCCCGGCCAACGGTTGGGCCAATGGGATGGACCGGCGCTACTCGGCCTCTTACACGACTCCTAGTTCGAATAACATCCATGACTCTGGAACGTAAAGATCTTCCCCCTTTCCCCAAGTATAATACTTGTTGATAAGACTCCACAAAGTAGTCGTATCTAGTTGGAAAGGAAAATTCACCAATATTTCCCAAGCTGATGCTTGTTAATGGATATAAGCTTGTTCCATCAATCTTACCCCTCGAGTGTTGAGGAGGTAACCAAAAAGACTTATATTAATGTTTGAAAAGAATCAAGATGTGAGTCAAAAGGTAGTTTAACAAGTATATGACCGGGTAGTCAAATAAATAACAGCTCTCAGGTGAGGTCCCCTTATATGTTTTTGGAAGTTTGAGCGAGTATTTAAATCTTCTTATAAGATAGATTTAAATGAAAATAGAGTTTTGGGAACCTCCCCTTGATAAAATAGTCATAAAAGACTCCGAAATATTTTACATAATATCTGTAGGTGAAAGATAATCTTTAAATAATATAAGTCATTATAAAATGAATTTAGAAGAATTTAAATAAATATTCCAAGAATATTTATTAAATCAATAATAAGTCATGAATATTAATAAGTCATAATATTGCTCGTAAGTAATCCTCGAATGAATATATAGGAATATTTACTAAATAGATCTCTTCTTAAATGAATATTTAAAAATAATATTCATTTAATAAATAATATTCTAAATGAATATCCAAATAATATTCTTTTAGTAATCAAAACTGTACAGGAATATTCGAAATAATATTCTCTAAGTAAGTAGAACTTCAAATGAATATTTAAAAATAATATTCATCAAGTAGATAAAATTTAAATGAATATTTGGAAGTAATATCCATTTAATAAATAAAAATTCCAATGAATATCAAAGTAATTATTCATTAAATGACCAAACTCTAAATGAATATTCGAAACTAATATCCATTTAAATAATTAAAGCTCAAATGAATATTAAAATAATATTCAGTAAATAAATAAACTCGAATGAATATTCAAAATAATATTCATATAGTATTTCTCGATTGAGATAATGCTCAAATAACATTTCTCGAATAATTTCCAAGTAATTAATACTTTATGGAAATATAAATAATGTTCATGAATAACAATCCTCAAAATGAATACTAATCTGCCGCTGGAATCCCTCCGGGTTTCCACGACTATCTCTATATCTCAAAATATCGACTCCCGGTCTATATTTAAAGAATGAATATCATATGCCCTTCACTAAGGGTCTTAACAAAATAATCCGGCTTATAACTGATAATTCATATCTAGTCATAAGCCAACATCAATTCAGGGAACAAGTATTATAGTATAACTTGAAAGTAGGCATGCATGCTATGGCATATGTATAACAACAATCATATATATTATCACAACAACAGTTCCAAGGTATTGGAAACTTGCCTGATGCTCGAGAAGTGGTAGGGGCTCGTGACAATGTCAAACAATCTAGACAAAGTCAAAAGAAAACGTACGATTAATCCCGTAGATGATTCACTTATAATTCAATGCTTAAACACGTAAGCAATACACAACGAAGGCGTTACTAGCTCGCTTTAGGCTCGTACTATGTCCATGTCAATCGACAAATACTTAAGTCGAAGATTTGTTTTAGAATTCAGATCTCATTCGCCCGTTTCACTAAGCGGTTTACAAAGTTATAATCGAGTGCTCCTTTAAGGGGTTCCTTCGCACTTAACCTTGATTCAAATATTTTTATAAAATCCAAAAATAATCTTTTTGACACGAGGTCTTCTCTCATATCTTTATTATGAACTCTAGTATTTAATTACCAAGATTCGCAACCGAATTTATCACTTTAAAGGGGTTTAATTGAAGTTACGAATTCATACGTACGTTTACGAACTGCTTTTACAGATTTTACCATAACGCCTAAGTCGTAAGTCAAAATGCTACGATTCTTGCGCCAAAACGATCTATGACTCGAGATCTTCGAAAACATGTCATATACTCAATAAGTTCAGAAGGTTAAATCTACTGTTATGAATGGTTTTTAAGGGTGAAAGAAATTTTGCCATTACGACGGCTATAACTCGGATATTTCCAAAATTAAAATCCTCCAAATAATCATCCAATCCACCACCAACACTCATGGACACTATTCATTGTCTCCCTCACTGTCTAAACAGGTATTGGAGCTGTGCAACATATTTTAACATCTAACAAAACTCTTACGTAGCTCTAATGCTCTAGACATGCATATAGCTCAAAAACTCATCCAAAAATCCATTAAAACTCATGATTCAACAAATGGGTTTCAAAGATTATACCTTGGTTTGAAGTTCAAGGATGATAATAAGGCCTCACAACTCTTGATCATTGCTTAGAACATTATTTGGAAGCCATAGAATCAAGAAAGCAAAACATGAAAATCAAAAGTTACTATTCATCATCAATCTTGTAAAAATCATATAAAATCAAAAACTAAGAGTTTGGTTCTAAACTTTTTACCACACCTTCTACTCTTCAAGGGCTTTCTTTTGAGCTATAGAACACAAGAATCCAACCATGGGAGCTAGGGTTTTGAGCCCCATCTTGCTACTATTCAGAACCTGGACAGTTTTGGTCCTCCAACTTTAAGCATGGATTTGACTAGGCTATACTACTTGGATTTAGATGAAATTTGGAACGAATCTTGCCCATGGAGTGGAGAAGCTATGGTTAAAATTTGGTGATTTTATCATGGATAGAAATGGAGATATGAATTTTTTCTTAAGCTTGGTTCTGCTGGGCAGTTTTTGGAGAAATGAGTTTTTGCTTGCTTTTTTTTCCTTTCTTCACCCTTTTGATCATAATATCTAGATATTATTGGATGTGTGTGGCTGGTGGCTCACCTTGGGGCTTGTGCAAAGAGTCTTGCAGAAGCTTGGTAGATATTTGTTTTGTTTCTTGTTTGATTTAAGTGATTTTAATCACTTAACTCCTAAATTGTTTTGATTTAATCCTTGATTAAATAATTTAATCCAGTTGATATAATTCTCTTGATGATCATATAGGATATTTAATCTTGTCACAATCTTGATCCTTAATCCCTGATTCGTTCGCTTAATTGCTTAATCTCGTTATAACGTTTTAGTGGTTCTAGAACGCTTATTTCACTGTCTCAGTGGTTTTCGTTCTAATTTCTAAAATCAAATATAATAAAATTCCAAAATATTAACTCTTCAATTTCTCAAATTGAATATCTCATTTCTCGAATATAATAATATATAATTCACTGCTCGGTCAAATATTACACCAAAAATTTAAAATAGGAATTTCTGAATTCCGATCGTCTCTGCATTCACTTATTTCCTCCGCGTATTACTAATATGACTTCGAAACATCCATATCACGTCCCGTACATAGGGTGGCGTGAAAAGTTTTCCAACTTACAAAATCACTATTCATCCACGGAATTACTATGCACGTACAGGAAATACTATGCACGTACGGGAAACACTATGCACGTATGGGAAACACTATGCACGTATGGGAAACACTATGCACGTATGGGAAACACTATGCACGTACGGGAAATACTATGCACGTATGGGAAACACTATGCACATACTCATTTCCCTTCAAGGATCCATTAGCTCCTTCCTGGACGGTAGATTATTCTTATCTAGGTCCTCAACCATCGAATTACTCTATTCTGACAATATACCAAAGCATCAGGATCATTGTCCAAAGCAATATCCATTCATTACAATCATTGTTCTTTGAAACCACCATTCATTAGTGCTCTTTAACCACAATAAGAAAAGTTTTAATTCTACCCAAAATTCGGGTTTTACAGTCTCCCCTCCTTAAAAGGATTCCGTCCTCGGAATCAGTTTAGGAATAACTGGGGTTACTTCTATCCCATTGCACTTTCTATTTCTCTGGTGGATTCTTCCACTTCTTGATTTTCTTCAAATCTCTCACTAGCTTGACAACCTTATCTCTTAGCGCCTGCTCTTTTCTATTCATAATTTCCACAGGTTGTCCTTCGTAGTTCAGATTCGGTTATGTATATCTATCAGCTCGTATTCTGTCATATGCCGGGCATCTATAGTATACTGATGAGGCACATACGCAAGAACCATGTTATGACCATTTTACCGGTTTGGGTGAGGCTGGCTCATAGGCCACCTTCCTGACGCGTTTAAACTCTCAGATGGCCCAATGAATCTTGGGCTAAACTTCCTTTCATTCTAACCTTGTTAATTCCTTCCACGAGGATACCTTTTCTCATTACAAATCTCGAACCTCATATTCTCTATCTTGTTTTCACGGAAATACATCAACAAAAACTTGCTTGTCATAACCCTCTATTAATTCTAGATATTTCCCAATTCCATTGTATAAATGTCAACTCTATTGTCGACGGGGTACTCCGTATTGAAACTAGTTCGAGTATTCTAAAAATCGATTCGAGTAACTCTTGATGTCTAGTAATGAGCTCGTCGGCCATCACTGTTTTGGCCTTGCTATCTCATTGTTATCTACTATCACCCCCGGTGTTCCAACCTCTTCTTTAATCATCTCACAGAATGCCAATCTACCTCCTGTGTTCATTCAGTCATTCTCTATTATCTCATCTCTTCTCCTTTCTGAAAGAAAGGCGAATCTCTTGGGGAATTTGTTTGCGGGGAATGTTGTCTGCTTCGAGAACTCTTAATCCTTTTATCACAAATCATAATCTTCATATACACACAAGCACACATATTTTCAGATCTGATAGGTCTGAAAGTCGATCATGTTTGATCCTTTTTGATTTCGCACATTTCCTTCATATATACGATGTTTCGATATATTTAGGGCGAAAACTATCTCAGATAACTCACAGCCAATTCATTAAATTCCATAAAAGTTGTGGGTGCAATAGTCAACCCAAAATGACATCACTTACAATTTCATAGTGTCTATACCTAGTGCGATTCACAATCTTGGGTATATCCTCGATTTTTAACTTCTAACCGGTGATGTCCCATTTCCTAATAAGTTTGGAAAATACACAGCGTCCCTGGGCTGCTCAAACAATCTTCTACAACAGCACCTATACTCAATGTTGACTCATTCAACTCTCGAGGTTCGATGCACAATCTTGTGCTAACATATTTCTTTCTTACAACACACCGGTTCTTCACGGTGGCACACTGAGTCTTATCGCACTCTTATTCAACAATCCTTGCATCTGAGTTGCTAATTCTTTTATTCCTACTGGGCTAACGGGAGATGCAGCACTAGGCTCTGAATACTCGATATTCATTATTATGTCATCCAAATCGATATCTGGTAGCTTATTAAAACCTTGTACAACCTCCCAAAATCATTATAATTATACTTGGTGTCTCTTTCCTCGGGGTCAACCATATGAGTTAATCAAGCCTCATATTTCTGGCGTCATAATCTCTTGGTCAGAACTAGACTCCAAAATCTCTGACTCCGTCTTTATCCTTAAATTATTTCCCTCATAATCAATTTGGCTCCATTGGGTATCAACTAATCCATCATTATTATAATATCAATTTCTCCCTAATTCGAAAGGAATCAATTCTCTCGATCGAGTGGTACTCTGGGTAGGTTCTCTGGAATACATTCCCAAACTCTTCAATCACTGGGATTTATCGTTGGCTAGGTGTTTTTCTCTTGGTATCAACCACAGAAGCTAGATAAGCCATACATCCATCCCATAGTAACTTGTTGGCTCGCATTTTCGCAAGGACTTCGTAATTTGCTTCTGTCCTTAAAGGACCACTCCCCTTTCAGGGCAATCATAAATTTCACTCCAACATCGCCATGCAATTCTGGATTCGTTGTTTTAGCTTTAGTCGAAACCTACGGGCTCATTTCTCTTTCATATCCCATAACTGGGCCTCATACTCTGCCATAGTCATGGTTTCTTATTTCAACACTAGAACTTTTATTTCCATCTGGATCTTTATATATTTCAGAAAACATTTCTCTAAAAGCAATAATCTGAATCTCTCCCAAGTCACAACACCTTTTACCTCTAGGTTTGTCTTACCATTCTCACCAGTGATTCGCCTCTCCCTTCAGGAGATAGGCGACGACCCTCGTTTTCAGCTTCTCTGTCATACTTAGTATCTCAATTGACTTCCTTATTTTTGTAAATCAAGCTCTGACCTTTACTGGGTTAGTGGTTCCATAGAATTCTGGAGATTTCTATCTGACTCCGTAATCATTGGAGTTTTATGACACATTGTTATTTCTTCCACATATATCGATTGACGAAATTTCCACTATCAAAATCTCCTTGAGAGAGAACATAAACTAATTCATCGTCATGTCACCCATATTCTATTTGTCTTAGGGATCCGCTCTTGCCATAGCCTATTTTGTTGTGAATCTAATTCCTATCAGCGAATTTTGACTTATTTGACCTGGTTGGCATCCCCTTTGAAATTTAATAAAGATAACAAGAATCACGGAGCTTTAAAATGATAGCCCTCATATCAAAGAAACATCACACATTGGTGATCATAAGGTTAGGAGTTTTAAGGTAACCTTATTTGAAATGAAAGACTTTACCGAGAGATCAATATGATCAAAAGAACTCAATGTTGCGTGTCTTAATTAAGACATTACTAAAGGTAATTAGCCTTCTTGTATTTCACAACTCACAAGTGATGGCGTCCCATCAGACTTCTATCACACAGACAGATGGTCCTTGTGGCCCCTATAATTATAGGGTTGTTCGTCTCAGTGGAAGTTGTGAAGTGTAAAAGCAATTCAAAATCAAGTTAATGACTATCGTCTTTTGACAATTAATTCATGAAAGGGACACCTTGAGTCAAAGTAGATCAACTCCAAGGTGAGATTTCCAAAGAAAATGATAACCAGAAAGATACTGGTATCCAACAAGAAAGTGGTGCTATATCACCATAGGATTATTCACCAGGGCTTTGAAAACCTGAAAGTAGGTATCATGGCGACCTCTGGCATAATTGAACTAAACGTGGATTAACGCAAGTGGTACAAAATAACTTTGAAGAGGGACTATTCCCTTTATCAGAATTCTCTCTTGGTGAGGTGTCAAGATAGACCATAGATTAAGAATACTCAACATAATTTGCAATTGGGGAGGGTACTTGCCAAGGTCTCTACGGATGCCTTATATGTCGGCCCTTCTAACGGATAATCGTTTAATTCTAAAGCTTTTCTTATCACACCCTAAGGTGCTCGATACTTACGTCATTGTCGACTCATAATAGTCGCTAAGGTTCAACCATTGACATTTGCAATCGTAGGAAATTCTATTCAGCTCAGCGCGTGCCTGTCAGGCAAGCGCTCTATTCCTATAGGATGAATTCGGTACCGGTGTCGCCTACAGTAACGACGAATCCCATGTATCGAGTCAGCGATACTCCAGAACATCATTAGAAGCCACATGCTTAAATCCAACCATTTGTACAGCTGCCCTTAGGTAGAATATTCTTCTTCTCGCATCGATCATGCGTGCTATATAAGCTTATCCTTCACAACATCACAACCTTTTCATTTAATTCAATTCCCGACTCTCTTAGTCCATCTTGTCTCTTAAAATATATCTCGTCTTAGCGCATTCAGGTTACAATAACACTTTGCGTAGTACGTACATATATAATCTCACTCGAGGTAATAAAATTCCTCAACACCGTAATAAACACCGTCCCTGGTGGAATCGCTGATCGTGGAAAATTAAATTCCATAGACAAGGTAATGTCTCTATTAATTAAGGTAACTGAGTACCCTCGATTATACACGAAGTTTGAATGTCTTAGTTCTCACATATGCTGCCTCTTTAGGGCACTGCAACAGACTACGAGTAACAGGTCTCGTTTAGGTCGAATCGCTCCACCAGTATCGGCTATACTGCCTCCACCTCCACTGCTTTGGAGATTCTACTTCCTTTTCTTCGTCATATCTCTTTATGAATCATAACGATTCAGTACTCTTATCTCATCACTTTAGTTGACCTCTTGAAGGTTCGTCCGGTCCTATCATACGACCTCAAGTAACCTTCCACATCTTTATCAATCGACACCTTCCCTATAAGGTTCTTTCTTTGACCCTCCATGGGGTCCTCCTCTATATTCCCCCCTATGGATCTCCCCATTTATTGGGTCTCCATCCATTTCAAGGAGCGCATCATCAAATGCCTACTCGAAGGCCTCGGGATCTGGTACCTCAGACTCCCATCCATCTATAAATCATACAAATCAGGGTTTCTAACCATAACGTCCTAAGTATGGTTTCTCAAAAGAAGTCCCCTCTCGGGCTCCATCTCCAACAGTCAGGGTCATGTCCCTATGAACTCTACTTGAGCTCTAGGTATTCTCATTATCCTTAAGGGTATTGTAAGACTCGATCTCCTATCGTTTCTGAGGACTATAACCTAACGCTCTGATACCATTTCTGTAACAGCCCCAAATCCGGGGTCTGGGATTTAGAGTAGTCACGATCCATTTACTCCTTGTCTTACCTGTATTACTCATACTGGAGTCTCAAAAACGATACTATACAACAACTGCGGAATAAACAACTTTTATTACAATACCCAATTGTCTTACAAAATCTGTTATTGAAACAATATATTGGAAATGGTACAATTCCAACTCTGACTTCTGATGATTACAATCTTCTCCTACCATTCATATCTATACATAATTTAAATGCGGCAAGCTGCAGCCTGATCCGACTGGTTCGTACTACTCTTCGGGAACACTGGTGCCCATGACATCCTGCTTCACTGCTCTATAATATATATAAAACAATAGCAAGAGTGAGCAAATAGCTCAGCAAGGTAATGAAAACATGGCATAACTCTGCCTATGACTTAACCCAGACTAAGGCGGGTATAAGACAATAATTGTCAAAATATCTCTTTACCGAAAGTATTTCCTTATCGGAATATATTCCAAAAGCAGTACTATTGTAGTACTTCAAGTATCATTTTCATAATATCTCTGTAAACTTTGGATATTCATACTATGAACAAAGTTCTAGTATAATATATAAGATGAAGTTACAAGGTAATTCAATATAACTTTCTGTAAAATAACTGCTATATAAAATATAAGCAGAATATCCACATATAACTTAAAAGATGAAGTTATAAGGTGATTCAATATCAACAACCTCCTTTTCACCACTCATGTTATGTAAGGTATCAACAGAGTCATAAAATATAAGATAAAGATGAAGTTACAAGGTAACTCAAAATATAATTGTTCTGTGGAAATATCTGCTATGTCAAAGATAAGCAAGATATTAACAATTTTCATAATAGAGGAACTTGCAGGAAGAATATTGCAATTCCAGTTCAAACACTTTTCAACCCTGCCAACAATGATAATGTTGCAGATAATTTCCCAATTTGGAAGATGAACTAATATTGGAGTATTCACCGCGCCCGCTATTCCGCTATTCCATCTACGATGATCAGTCGTAGCATGTATAGCTTAAATTGAGTTTTACTACCGGTAGAAGGAAGAACTGACGGATTTACTTATCTACCGCCCAGCTAGATCTCCCCGGCCAACGGTTGGGCCAATGGGATGGACCGGCGCTACTCGGCCTCTTACACGACTCCTAGTTCGAATAACATCCATGACTCTGGAACGTAAAGATCTTCCCCCTTTCCCCAAGTATAATACTTGTTGATAAGACTCCACAAAGTAGTCGTATCTAGTTGGAAAGGAAAATTCACCAATATTTCCCAAGCTGATGCTTGTTAATGGATATAAGCTTGTTCCATCAATCTTACCCCTCGAGTGTTGAGGAGGTAACCAAAAAGACTTATATTAATGTTTGAAAAGAATCAAAATGTGAGTAAAAAGGTAGTTTAACAAGTATATGACCGGGTAGTCAAATAAATAACAGCTCTCAGGTGAGGTCCCCTTATATGTTTTTGGAAGTTTGAGCGAGTATTTAAATCTTCTTATAAGATAGATTTAAATGAAAATAGAGTTTTGGGAACCTCCCCTTGATAAAATAGTCATAAAAGACTCCGAAATATTTTACATAATATCTGAAGGTGAAAGATAATCTTTAAATAATATAAGTCATTATAAAATGAATTTAGAAGAATTTAAATAAATATTCCAAGAATATTTATTAAATCAATAATAAGTCATGAATATTAATAAGTCATAATATTGCTCGTAAGTAATCCTCGAATGAATATATAGGAATATTTACTAAATAGATCTCTTCTTAAATGAATATTTAAAAATAATATTCATTTAATAAATAATATTCTAAATGAATATCCAAATTATATTCTTTTAGTAATCAAAACTGTACAGGAATATTCGAAATAATATTCTCTAAGTAAGTAGAACTTCAAATGAATATTTAAAAATAATATTCATCAAGTACATAAAATCTTAAATGAATATTTGGAAGTAATATCCATTTAATAAATAAAAATTCCAATGAATATCAAAGTAATTATTCATTAAATGACCAAACTCTAAATGAATATTCGAAACTAATATTCATTTAAATAATTAAAGCTCAAATGAATATTAAAATAATATTCAGTAAATAAATAAACTCGAATGAATATTCAAAATAATATTCATATAGTATTTCTCGATTGAGATAATGCTCAAATAACATTTCTCGAATAATTCAAGTAATTAATACTTTATGGAAATATAAATAATGTTCATGAATAACAATCCTCAAAATGAATACTAATCTGCCGCTGGAATCCCTCCGGGTTTCCACGACTATCTCTATATCTCAAAATATCGACTCCCGGTCTATATTTAAAGAATGAATATCATATGCCCTTCACTAAGGGTCTTAACAAAATAATCCGGTTTATAACTGATAATTCATATCTAGTCTATAAGCCAACATCAATTCAGGGAACAAGTATTATAGTATAACTTGAAAGTAGGCATGCATGCTATGGCATATGTATAACAACAATCATATATATTATCACAACAATAGTTCCAAGGTATTGGAAACTTGCCTGATGCTCGAGAAGTGGTAGGGGCTCGTGACAATGTCAAACAATCTAGACAAAGTCAAAAGAAAACGTACGATTAATCCCCTAGATGATTCACTTATAATTCAATGCTTAAACACGTAAGCAATACACAACGAAGGCGTTACTAGCTCGCTTTAGGCTCGCACTACGTCCATGTCAATCGACAAATACTTAAGTCGAAGATTTGTTTTAGAATTCGGATCTCATTCGCCCGTTTCACTAAGCGGTTTACAAAGTTATAATCGATTGCTCCTTTAAGGGGTTCCTTCGCACTTAACCTTGATTCAAATATTTTTATAAAATCCAAAAATAATCTTTTTGACACGAGGTCTTCTCTCATATCTTTATTATGAACTCTAGTATTTAATTACCAAGATTCGCAACCGAATTTATCACTTTAAAGGGAATTGAAGTTACGAATTCATACGTACGTTTACGAACTGCTTTTACAGATTTTACCGTAACGCCTAAGTCGTAAGTCAAAATGCTACGATTCTTGCGCCAAAACGATCTATGACTCGAGATCTTCGAATACATGTCATATACTCAATAAGTTCAGTAGGTTAAATCTACTGTTATGAATGGTTTTTAAGGGTGAAAGAAATTTCGCCATTACGACGGCTATAACTCGGATATTTCCAAAATTAAAATCCTCCAAATAATCATCCAATCCACCACCAACACTCATGGACACTATTCATTGTCTCCCTCACTGTCTAAACAGGTATTGGAGCTGTGCAACATATTTTAACATCTAACAAAACTCTTACGTAGCTCTAATGCTCTAGACATGCATATAGCTCAAAAACTCATCCAAAAATCCATTAAAACTCATGATTCAACAAATGGGTTTCAAAGATTATACCTTGGTTTGAAGTTCAAGGATGATAATAAGGCCTCACAACTCTTGTCATTGCTTAGAACATTATTTGGAAGCCATAGAATCAAGAAAGCAAAACATGAAAATCAAAAGTTACTATTCATCATCAATCTTGTAAAAATCATATAAAATCAAAAACTAAGATTTTGGTTCTAAAATTTTTACCACACCTTCTACTCTTCAAGGGCTTTCTTTTGAGCTATAGAACACAAGAATCCGACCATGGGAGCTATGGTTTTGAGCCCCATCTTGCTACTGTTCAGAACCTGGACAGTTTTGGTCCTTCAACTTTAAGCATGGATTTGACTAGGTTATACTACTTGGATTTAGATGAAATTTGGAACGAATCTTACCCATGGAGTGGAGAAGCTATGGTTAAAATTTGGTGATTTTATCATGGATAGAAATGGAGATATGAATTTTTTCTTAAGCTTGGTTCTGCTGGGCAGTTTTTGCTTGCTTTTTTTTTTTCCTTTCTTCACCCTTTTGATCATAATATCTAGATATTATTGGATGTGTGTGGCTAGTGGCTCACCTTGGGGCTTGTGCAAAGAGTCTTGGAGAAGCTTGGTAGATATTTGTTTTGTTTCTTGTTTGATTTAAGAATCACTTAACTCCTAAATTGTTTTGATTTAATCCTTGATTAAATAATTTAATCCACTTGATATAATTCTCTTGATGATCATTAGGGCTGAGCATTCGGTCGGTTCGGTCCAAGAACCGGACCGAACCGAATTAACCGAAAACCGAATAGGCAATATTTTTTGGACCGAACCGGACCGATTTACAGCTTTGGACCGAACCGGAACCGAACCGAAATATTTCGGTCGGTTCAGTTCTATCCAATATAACCGAAATTTTAAGCCCTGCATTATTTTTTTTTTTAAAAACCTGCAGTGATGTCTGTTAACCGAGAATGAAGGCTCTTATATTCATGTCTGTTTTAATCCTGCTTATGATTTTTCTTGTAACACTCCTGGTCATCTTAATGTGGCTAAAGTTAATTATTTATTATCTGTTCTTGTTTCCATTTTAATTGGTGAGGAATGGTCCTTTTTTGTCCTAGTTTTGCACTGAATCAGATTGTGTTCTTGTTTCTCTTAGGAAGTATCATTTATTCTGCCTCCACTGCTCAGTTTGCTGTTAGATTGTGCCAAAAGGACAGATCAGTTAGTGGTGTCGATTTCTTTGGGGGCATTGGTCCATCTCATAGAAGTTGGAGGACACCAATTCAGTGAAACTGACTGGGACACATTGTTGAAGAGCATAAGGTGCATGTTGTTAGTTCTTCAGATGATGCTTTCATCAATAATATTACTGATATAAATTAATCAAGCTGTCTAATTTTTCTTAACTTGTCACAAATTGTTGATCTTATTAGGGATGCATCATGCACGACAAAACAACTGTCTATAACAGACTACAGAATATAGATTCATGAAGAAAAACAAGCACTATGAGTCTCTAAACAGAATAGCATTGAGGCAATGGCTGCAGCCTGCAAATCAGCAACTTTCCTGGGAAGATGATGGACACCAGCTGACCACTGACCAGCATTATCTGCAAATAAAAAAGAAGAAAAAAAATGTTAGATGGCACAAATGTGGACAGTAGGATTCCAAAGTACAAATGTATGACAATGGTCACCCGTCAATGGCACAAATGTTCTTCTAAGTAATGCAAGTGGCACCAGCCCTGGTAGAGACTAGATACTGGCACTAACACAATTCTGGGTCGAAGTTACTAGCAGAAAATTAGAAATACTACTCCCAGACTTTCAAAAAGTCATTTGCACCTATTCCTAGTTTTCTACAGTGAACATTACAAATTGAAGGCAAGTGCATGGACAAATAACCAGATAAAAAAAAAAACTAGCGAATGATGGTTTTACTCGTTGACAGGCCTAAACCCGACCTTTTAGAAATTAGACCAAATGCAGAGAGTTATCTTAAACATGTAGAGAGTTACAATCTGTCGGTCACATATATTGAATTAGGAAATAGTACAGACCAGAGAGTATGGCTTTGGGGTTTGCCCAAACATGACTTATATCGCGATTCATGACTGAGAGGATATATATACTGTCTGCACAAACTTCTTGAACAATTTGCTAATGCGGCACTGTACTTTAGTAAGGACATTGACGTCTATACTCTGACGAGGACATTAACACAAGATCTCAATGTTTATAAGTCATACTGTATCTCTGTTATGTGCAACTAAAAAGCAGGATTGAATCTATCTCCTAAACTTCTAGTTGCCTTCCTAAAAAAAAAAACTACCTCAAATGTTCTTATATCTACGCAAATCCAAAACCCACACACCATAAGTAAAACAATGCAGATAGCCAGCAAAATCTTTTGCACAACTGAATAGTAGGTAAGTAAATATAACCATTTGAGATCATACAACGAAAGAACTATAGAATTGTAATGACTAATGATGGCAATTAAATCAGAAATAAACAGACAAAAAAAAGCTAGATCTTCAGGATGTCAGTGAATCCATTAGTTGCTTATTAATATAAATTATCAGACAGTGGCAGAAACTCAGAAATAGGCAAAAAGTCAGAAAGGGAATGATTTGTAGTTCTTACCAATCAATGTCTAAGGGTGTAGCATCCGTTTCGACATTTTTGTCCCTGATTGAAAGAGCAGAAAATGCTGCAAAATATGGAATAATGACAAGTTAATTCTATTTAACCACAAATATTAACTAAGGACAAGTGGAATGCAAATTGATATACCTTCTTCGAATTTCTCAAGATCATTAACATCTTCTTCAATTGTCTTTGGACGTTTGACCGATCGCAACCAATCTTGAGCACAAAGTAATCCCTCCACAACTTTGGCCGTCAAAGAACTCCTATATGGATCAAGTATTCTTCCACCCGTACTAAAAGCGGATTCCGATGCAACGGTGGAAATAGGGACCGCTAGTACATCACGAGCAAGTTGTGAGAGGATGGGCAACCTACTTGAATTAACTTTCCACCATTTCAAAATATCAAACTCATCTTCATTTTTCGTAACATATACACTCTCTTTAAGATAGATATCCAATTCACACTTGGATTCTACTTCTCCACTCTCCAATTTTTGTTTCATGAATCTAGCTCCTAACGCCGATTGTGTTCTTGAAGTTGAAGATGTAGTTGAATGTATGCTTGTGGATCTACTTGAAGATTGAACTTCTTGATTAACTTGAGTAGTTTTAGGTTGACAAGTCTTTTTATACTCTTCAAACAACTCTCTTACCACTATACTTGTATCACTTGCCAACTTCCAACCCACATCGTTTCCATATTCCTCACAAAGTGCAAACTCAAGGAACTCTAATTTGTACCTAGGATCAACAACCACCGCCACATAGATTAGTTTGTTCATTTTGTGCACATCACCCCAATACTTATCATATTTATCTTTCATTCTTTCACCCATTGAGCTCACGTCTAAGTCATCACTCTTCATCCAATCTTTCAACAAATAATTAACCGTGCTAATCTCATGATAGAAAATATTTGATGTAACATACAAAGAACCCGAAATCCTCAAGGTAAGTTCATAAAAATGAACTAAGACATCAACCATCCTTCTAACATTACCCCAATCCCAAGAGGTGGGTACCCCACCATTTTCAATAAGCTCATTTTCAAAGGTCGTGTCCATTGTTTCATATAATTCAAATGCACCTTGAAACTTTTGAGCAACATTTAACATCAAATAAGTGGAGTTCCATCTTGTTTTTACATCCAAACATAACATACATTTAGAATCAACATCTACTAACTCAACACACTCCTTGAATTTAGCTAGTCTAGCCGGAGATTGCCTTATATACCTAACCGCCTTTCTTACTTTTTCAACCGACGGATCTATTTCTTCAAGTCCTTTTGTGACAATCAAATTAGTTATGTGTGCAATACATCTCATGTGCATATACTTTCCATTCAAGAAATCACACCCCCTAGAAGAGAACCTATCTTTCAATTTTTGAATGCAAGTATGATTCGAACTAGCATTATCAACCGTGATTGCAAACACTTTTGCAATTCCCCATTCTTTCAAACACATGTCAAGGTCCCTAGCTAAGAGCTCACCCTTATGACTCTCTATAGGACAAAAATTAATTATTTTCTTGTGCAAGTTCCAATTATGATCAATGTAGTGAGCCGTAATGCACATATAATTAATTCTTTGAATTGAAGTCCAGGTGTCCGTGGTGATATTAATTCTTTGACCCGACATCTTAAAATATGTGGTCAACTTCTTCTTCTCATCTAAAAAGATTTGGTAACAATCTCTTGCCACGGTAAAACGAGATGGCATCTTAAAAAGAGGTTGAGTAGTTTTCATGAAATCATTAAATCCCTCACCCTCAACGAATCTAAAGGGGAGTTCATCAATGATAATCATGGAAGCTAACTTATGTCTACTCGCCAATTTTTAAGAATGCCATCATTTCCACCTACGGATTGTAAAGACAATTGTGTTTGTTTTGAGTTTGACTCACCACTAAGTGGTAACTTTGAGCAAGCTTTGATATGTTTTAAAAGATTGCTAGTGCCATTTTGATTACTATCGGAGAAGTATTCCTTACCACAATGCTTGCACCTAGCTTTTTTAAACCCTTCCGCATCCACAAACCTCTCCATATGATCCCAAACTTCTGACCTCAATTTCATAGGCTTTCTTTTTCTCTTGGAGTAGCTTGCTTGAGTTGGAGGATTATTAGCATCATTAGAATCTCCCATCCCCCCTGTGTCTCGTTGTGAATCTGACTGAGACATTATTTGACCTAATTAAGAAATTAAGAACTAATTAAGAAAATTAATAATCTGAATCTGACTGACTAGACTAGTACACTACATACAAAGTGGTAAACTAATTAAGAAAATAAATTAAGTAACAAATTAACACAACCTAAAGAAATCTAAGCAGCAAATTAAAAATCGAATCTATGATAACTAAACTAAGTAACAAAATAAGAAAAACATTACAATCGAATCTATGATTCTCCACTAAACTGATAAAGCATTAATTAATTAACATACAGATACAATCATACAAGAATCTAGAATCGAGAATCTATAAGCAATTAAGAAGCAATTATAGATACAAATTAGAGAAATATAAAAGGTAATAACCAACCTAATTAGTAATTACGACGATGAGCAAATCGAGGCTGAGATCTGCCTTCTGAGTAGTACGACGACGAGGAGAGGTCAGAGGACGACGGCGACACTTGACGAGGAGAGGTTTTCGAAAAGACGGCGAGTACTAATCTCTGTATTCTGTATCTCTGTATTCTGTATTACGACGTGAGCTGTATATCTGGTCTGGAGTCTGGACTCTTTGTCTATAAAATGTAATTAGTAATTAGGTAAATATATGTTATATATATATATATATATATATATATATATATATATATATATATATATATGTAAAAATATGTTTTAAAAATTTCGGTTTATTCGGTCCAGAACCGAAATATTTTGAAAAGAACCGGACCGAACCGAACTATATTTCGGTCCAGACCGAAGAACCGAAATAACCGGATTTTCAAAAAATTTTGGACCGAACCGAACCGAATTAACATATTTCGGTCCGGTTTTTCGGTTTCGGATCGGTTTTTCTCAGCCCTAATGATCATATAGGATATTTAATCTTGTCACAATCTTGATCCTTAATCCCTGATTCGTTCGCTTAATTGCTTAATCTCGTTATAACGTTTTAGTGGTTTCTAGAACGCTTATTTCACTGTCTCAGTGGTTTTCGTTCTAATTTCTAAAATCAAATATAATAAAATTCCAAAATATTAACTCTTCAATTTCTCAAATTGAATATCTCATTTCTCGAATATAATAATATATAATTCACTGCTCGGTCAAATATTACACCAAAAATTTAAAATAGGAATTTCTGAATTCCGATCGTCTCTGCATTCACTTATTTCCTCCGTGTATTACTAATATGACTTCGAAACATCCATATCACGTCCCGTACATAGGGTGGCGTGAAAAGTTTTCCAACTTACAAAATCACTATTCATCCACCGAATTACTATGCACGTATAGGAAACACTATGCACGTACGGGAAACACTATGCACGTATGGGAAACACTATGCACGTACGAGAAACACTATGCACGTATGGGAAACACTATGCACGTACGGGAAATACTATGCACGTATGGGAAACACTATGCACGTACTCATTTCCCTTCAAGGATCCATTAGCTCCTTCCTGGACGGTAGATTATTCTTATCTAGGTCCTCAACCATCGAATTACTCTATTCTGACAATATACCAATGCATCAGGATCATTGTCCAAAGCAATATCCATTCATTACAATCATTGTTCTTTGAAACCACCATTCATTAGTGCTCTTTAACCACAATAAGAAAAGTTTTAATTCTACCCAAAATTCGGGTTATTACATAATACATACAGTTAAATGGTGTTCCTCAAACATGTGTATGTACGAGAATATTAACATATAGATAAGCATGAGCATATTGCATAAAGGAGCGAGGGGATAGCTAGCCAAAGTCAAGTCTATAGTGTGGAAACGAAATGAAAGAAGAATAGACCAAAAAGGTAATCCTTTATTTAGAATTAAAAGAAAGTTTTAGAATGTAATAATGTACAAATGATTGCTATGTGAAAATATTTATGAGGTTACAATGAATTGGATGTTTATATGATGTATGCCTATGTGTATAAATGTTATGTGAGAAAAGATCACGGGTAAAATTCTTTCGATAAATGTATAAGCATATGCATTGTTGATTATATATTTAAGTTAGTATATAGAGTTAAGGAAGGACAAGAAAGGAAATGAGTCTACTTAAGGTTATAAGACGACTAGAAGCTTGTCTCAACGGAGATTTCAAGAACCATTATTGTTGAACGATAGGAGTGTTGAGAATTCATTTCTATTGAGAAGTATATTCTATACGTTATTAAAAGGTCCTTCTAATTTCTTCTAGAGGACCAAGAGTAGTTGATTCTTATCATTAAGATTGATCAAATATTTCTTCTAATTGATTCAAAAAGAAAGTTAATCATCTGATGTTGAAATTCTAGAAAGGAGTATAATTATGATAAAGTAGATTTGAGAAATTTTCTATCATATGGCATAGTGAACTGCAGAGGAAAGTTCACTAGAATTCTTTCAAAATCATATTCCTCTATTCCTTCTATAAACGATTTGTCATCTGATTGGGATAAACAATACATATGATAGCTGGTGGGACGCCACCTAGCTAATTATGTGTTGCAAACCAAAAGAGTACAAAAGATTGGCCATCTTAAGTACGATTGTGGTTGATCTCAGTAAAATCCAACTTATTCTTGTCTCTCATTATATATTGTTGATGAGCTCATTGATTCAAAATCACTCAGGTCTCTTGTTACAACTCATTGTACATTTCATTTCAAGTTTTATCTTGCGAGAACATTCAGGAAGTTTTCGATCAGAATCAATTGACAAAGTTTAGCTTTAAATCTCATCGGAAGCTTACAAGAGAAATCTTATATGGTATGATAGTCGAAAGTTTTGTATCGATGATAAAGTGATGTGCTGTAGAAGAAATTTTATTAATAATTGTTGAGATTTATAGATGCATAAAGGATAAAGTCTACACGGAGTTAATACTATTGGGAGTCACCTTTTGAATCCAGTTATATGTGAACGTGGTATGTAGAGATAAAGCAACTACATGTTTGAGATATTGTAATAAAAGAGATGGTTAATTCAAGGTTAGTATATCGATGATAAGATGAATATTGCTCGAATACAAATGAGAATATTATGCTGATAAGAACTGAGTGGATGACTGATGGCTATATAGTATAAACTGAACCGATAAGGGTCATAAGAGATTAGTGATTGAGAAAACAAATACACTAAGGAAAGCAAGTGTGAGAGGGTGAAAGTGAAATTAGATATTGATGACTAGTTGACTGGTAATAGTGGTTACGGAGTCATAAATCATGAAAGCTAGAAATAAATAGTTGAGATCATGAGATTTTATGTAGTATAAATGGAATCAAGCGATATGAAAGATGAAGAAGTGAGTAAGTGATAAGATTTAAATTGGATTCACTTAGTATAAATTGGCTGATTTGGCTTTTAAATAGAAATGACAAGTGATGGAATGGCTGAGTGACCATCGTGATTGAAGTATTATGAGTTTGTGGTAAAGACTATAAGGGTTAACAACGAAAGCTATAGGATTATAAAATGAAATTTTTTATTAAGAGATTTTGGGAGATTAAAATTTTAAATATGATAGATATGAGATATGGGATTTTGTGATTTCAGAATATAGTACGGGTTGTTACAATAATTATAATGGTTATTTGACAGATATATTGATCAGTATAGGAATTTGTGAGGAAAAGGGTACATTGGTAGAAAAGTATGTATATGTTAAGATATGATATTAGCATTTAAGATTGAGGTTATTAAAATGAAAACGGGTTATCCGTGAAAGTATATGGCCGTGGTATGAATATATTCTGGGATACAAGAGTTTTGCTTTCAGAATGGAATTCAGATAAACTGATAGGTTAAAATGTTATAGTCCTACAGTATAGGTTTACAGATAAATGGATAGGAACATGGCTGAGGTATTTGCATATAATACCATGACTTATATTGCGGTTGGAATTGCAAAGTATTGAATTCAAGTTGTTATGTTAGAAATGGGAACATGTTTTGCAGTAATAGAGAGGATAAAGTATTTTTTAGAAGTATAATGTTTGGTATGATGAAAGGAGTAATTCTCGTAAGGTTGATTGGTTGAATGGTGTTGAAATATCGACCGATTAGTTCTGAAGTTATAAGTTATATTGCATAATCGCTAGTAACTATGATTATAGAGTAAAAAAAAAGTTATGAACTCAGGAGATAGAGTTGACTAGGATATTAAAGGTGTGATGTAAGGGATGATGAAATTGGAGAGACATGTGTTGATTTTTGCGTGGTAAGATGGTAAAGAGTGTTAAGTACTTGGTTTCATCTCTAAGTGTTCTAGTTCCTTGCTAACTAGTTGGTCCCTAGATATTTTCCTTAGTTGCACATGCATGCCTCTTGTTCTCTGCTTGCTCCTTTGTCCGTTTATTGCTCAATTCATTGATCGTTCGGAGGAATAACTCATTCGTTTCTAGTTAGGGTTTTACCGGAAACCGTCTTAATATTAATACTATCATTCTCCATCTTTCTTACTAACTTTCGAATTTAAATTCCTTAAATCACTTCGTTCAATCCTTAAGTCTATCAGTGTTCAGGGAACTCTCGGAGAAAATAAAAGTGCGGTTTTTCAGAATTCGACAGATTTTACATACACTTATTTTCCCCCTGGATCACTAATACGAACTCGGAAATCCGTTCCAAATACTTCTATATAGTGTCGTCTCATAATATTCTTACTTCCACCAAAAACACTATTCATTCTTTATTCTTCCTTTATTCCCTATATTTGTGACAATGTCCTTGTTCTTTCTCGGGCGTTCCTTAACCCTTTCACGGAACCACTGGACTAATCGTTATCGATCCGCATGACATGAGAATAATCTTCTCCTTTAGAATTATCAAATCCCAATTCCCTAGGAGATACATAATTCTTATCTAAAGTGTCAACCAATAGTATTCTTCATGTCATATAAACATTTGAATCCAAATCTATTCCTTTCATTCATTATCTCACTCGTTACATCGTAGTCGTAATTACTATTCACCATTACCTCAGTACATAATAAAAAGTTTTAATTATATCCAAAATTTGGGGTTCTTATAGTCTCCCCTCCTTAAAAGGATTCCATCCCGGAATCAGGTAGGAAGCAAAGAGTCGTTTGTCTGTCATTCACTTTTTAGCTTCCCGGTCAATTCTTAGTCGTTCTACCCTTTCTCAGCACATCTTCTAGTGCTACAATCCATACTTTATCCTTTTTCCATCAACTTTGTCACTTTTCGTACAACATACTATCCGGGTTATGCTCTTACTCAGTCTTATCCTTATTGATACCTGCAGTAAAATTGGTATCACTATCACACTGCGAATTCAGAGGTAACCTCGCTCACACTGTGCATTTCCTGATCGCTTTAATCTTCGCAATCTCGATCGATATAGAGAAGTGGAAAGATTTATTTCGAGATCACTATGATCAATGAACATTTGTTATATTGCATAGTTAGTACAGAAGGGGGCCAGCCTTTAGTACTTGCCAAGCAATTAAACAAGTTATGGTATTCCACTTAGACTTCTATCACATAGACAGATAGTCACGTAGCAGTACCTCCCCTCCTTAAAGGGTTGTTCTTCTCAATTCATAAAGAAGATGAATAAGAGAGAAGAAAAGAAAAGAGTTCTAAAGGATTATAGAAAGTTTTCATGATTGTAAAATATCTTACTCAGAATTTACCTCTGAACTATAGAGGTTCATCAAAGAAGAAAATAATCATGATTATATCCAATACTATTTGATCGCAATCTCATGTGTCAACATATCTTGCTGATTTGTCCACTATACTATGGACCTATATTCTGGTTCAACCTTAGCACACTTACTTTTGGAAAATCTTTGAACCTCTCAGGTTAAATCTTAGTTTCTCGCTTGACACCATTGTTACTAACATTCTATGTCGCGCTACTAGCTTTTTCATATTCATAACAATAACACTATCAGGTTGTCATCCAAAAGGTTTGTTAGAAAACCCATTCATTAATCCATTCATAACATTCCTTGCTTCACATTCCATAATTATCTTCCCCATCTTTTCTTTATCAATCACATCCTTCTTATTGTCTGATTCTTATTTACTTCTGTTATTTACTTCCACCTTCATCTCTTTATTGAGATATCTTTTGCACTTGGTACCTCCTTATTGGTATCCCGTCACATTTACTCTATAATCATCACATTATTCCAATTTAAACTTTCCGAAATGAATTTGGCCGGTCCCTTTAACTTAGATCCAATATAATCTACTTCTGCAAACCTTGTTTCTCATCACTTGTTCTTTTCTACCCGTGATTTTCCACAGGTTGTCTTTCGTAAGTCAGACCAGGCCGTATATCTACTTGCTCGTACTCTTATCATCTATCGAGCATCTGCATTTTACTGGCGTAGCCTTGCCATATGAAAACCCGTTATGACTGTGCTATAAGTTTTGGGGGTAAGGCTGGCTCGAATGCCACCTCCCGAACACTTTTAAACTCTCAGGTGGCCCAATAAGTCTCGGGCTCAACTGCCCTTCGCTCCAAGTCTCATTAATTCTTTCTACGGGAATACATTTAGCATCATGAATCATCAACCTCATATTCTCTATCTTGTTTGCGCAGAAGTACACTAACACAAACTTGCTTGTCATTCATCAACATGCCATTTAGCTTATAAATAGCAGCACTATCTTTTATCTATGCATCGTCATCTAATTTCTTAGAAGAATTACCATTGCTTGTTGTTTACGTATTTCATTAATAGCTAACCCTAGGGTTTTAAATCCCTTAGGGAGACAAAGTAATCACTATTCCTTATCCATAAGGAACACTTTCTGAACTTGATGTAGATATTACATTAAGTAGATAAAATTGCAGAAGAGTTTCAAGCATCGCAGCTAGGTCCGGTTGATGAAACTATCACTCATGCATCTTCCATAAAAGACTGGAAATTTAATGGTTTACTTTGTTAATTTTGTATCATGGTCCTGGTTTGCCTCAAAACGGGACCTTCTAAGGTATGCAATATGCTTAAGACTCCATCAGGAATCGAATCTTTACTTAAACTATTATTACCGTCGATTCTTGCACAATCATCAGAAGGAATGTAAATTCCTCCACTCCGATATGACCTTCAAGGTCCTTCCAAATATCATTCTATTTCTTCGGTATGAACATTTGTAATTATTCCTCTATACTTAGACTGTCGGCCACCTCATTGGCCTTTCCTGATAATAATAATTTCTTGTAATCCGTGTTCTATGGATACATTCCAACTCAAATTTTTCTACCTCATTCCATCACTGTTGGGTGAAAGCATTCTCCCTTAAGCTCTGCTGAAGGAGAAAAATATATCTATCAGTCTTTTTCCATAAATCATTGCTTCCACCTTCCCGTGGGAACTTTATCAAATTTACTCTCAGTCATACCTAGGATATTTGTTCTCTTAGTTCTTTCTTGTTCTAGGATAATCTCAACCTTCTTTGGTTCCATCCATACCTCATCATGGTTTCATACATGCCTCATCTGGCATTATTGCTATTGTGTCTTACATTCTCTACCGAACTTCTATTTTGAACTCAGTATATTAACTTTTTCCTTGTAAGGTTTCTTAGGTCGTCCTCATCATTCCTCCTGTATTTTCTAGGTACAGGGTATATCAAAACGTCATTGATCAATACTCTAATAATTCTATCTATGTTCTTTCCAGAACTCTTTTTAATAATCCTTACAGGTCATTGTTGCCTTAGCAAATCCAACTCATGTCCTCGGAATTCACAATGTCTTTATTAGGGTTAATGCTATCCCTTTTGCATTCCCCAGGGTTTGTGTCAATTTATGGATATCCTATCCTTAATTCACCTGCCAAGGAATTCTTGCATCCTATAATTGGCAATCAGATCATGTATCCTTAATAAGGGTCTCTTTTCAATCATTCTCATTTGATAATCGATCGGTAGCTTAATGCTAACCTCTTCTTTCAGATAGTTGTCAGCCTATTTGACCTCTCAAAAGATAACGTATGTCTATCTGCTCTCTTTCAGAACTTGGTAATGGTAGCAAGGATGTTCTGGAAGATATTCGTCGAGTTCAACGTGAATCTCTTAGTGCTTACCGTTCTTCTTAAAGGTAAGTACCTTAGGCAAACTTTCTACGGCATACTGATCAATCCCTGACCATTTCTATACTCTCTTTATATACCTTCATTGTTTACTTTCTTCCGTCATAATATATTCATGGTTTCATGATACCCTAACATCTTACCTCTCAAGTCACTATACTTCCATTTTACTCGTAATCTTGGACAACCATATACACATGAGTCACTTTAGTACGGGTGACCCCATCCCAAAAAGGTCTAGTGAATTCCCAATCAAAACATGGGTTGTTTAGCAGAAGATTCCTACGATCTCATTAATGTTTTCTTTATATCAGAAGCCCTTGCAGTCGGTGCTTACTTAGAAGCAACCTTGCTTTGTCCTTTCATTGCTGGTCTAGTCACTTGATAATCCTTTGTGACTTGGCTTCAACTGGCCACACTAATAAAAAAAATATATGATTTTAGAGGTTGCTAATAGCATTACTTTTTTAGAAATTGCCGGCATAGTGCCTTCTTCTTTGATACCTTTCTACCTTTCCAAAACTTTACTCCATATAAGTCTTAATCGACTTCTCAGCACCGTCTCTGGTCACCTTTCCTCTACTTTTATCTTTTCAACTATTCTTATAAATGCCACGTGCCACGCAAGCTTACCATTCCTGGCATAACAGCCTTTTCACTTAAGTCAATCCCGGAGTTTCTCACTCCGGCTGGTTTCTTACTTACATTTCCTGTTTTCGCCCAATCTCACTTCATCATTGTATTTCTACAATCGATCGCGATAATCGGGGTCTGACCACCAACCCATATAGCGGCTACTTTACCCAATTCACGGGGTTCGCTCCAGTTTTTACTCTCTTCCATGATGTTCTTTGATAATCAGAAAGACAAGGTTTGCCAAAATTCATTGAAGTTCTTTCCAGAATCAGGGAAATTTTGGTCAATCTATCCACCTACTGGTAACATTAAGGAGACCAGTTTCGAAACCTGAAGAATAATTCTATGAACCGCCAAGAAGGTAGAGGCAGTCATAGTTAATGAAATAGTCGTCATCAGATTGGAAGTTTAACCACTGGAGAGGAACCAATTATATATATCCCTTAGAAGGGACTCAACAGTTTCAAACTGAAACCTGTCACAGCGTCCTGATACCTATACGTCCTGATATTCAATATTACCAAATGTCAGTGTACCTAACCACTAGTCTCAGAAGGAACATTACCGTCGGAGTTGGTTGTTCCACAAAATTGGCACTACTAAGGCCATCCGAACCTGGTGAACCGTGCGGTCCGAATGCATCCGCAAGTATTTTGTCATGCTGCGCAAGCACACATCCTAATCCTTTATACGAAGCGTCGTTGGAAGCATAAAGTCTCCTTTTTCCATTAAGCAATGCCAACTCTTGGTCATTACCAATTTCATCTTTTAGCTCCAGGAAGATTTTCTCACATTTTTCTCTTTAACTGCTGGTCATATTACTTGATCCATTATAATTCTGCATCGGAGTAAACTTAAGGTAACTACTATAATCCATTCAAAGAAAGAATTTAATATTCCTCTAAATCACATGCATCTAACATTTTTTGGTTCATCATTTAACTGAGTTGAATTAACTCTATACTCAGTCTCTGATAGTAATCTCATTACGAGTTCATCTTGGCTCACTGGTCTTATCTTCCGGTAGGTTCTGAGATCATTTCCTTGCCTACTACTTCCTTATATAACTTTATCCAATCATGTTGTCACTCCCCAATGCCTTTACTTTCTAACTGATTCATTCATAAAATGAACATTTCCCTGAATAAAACCACCTCATTAACCTCAATTTGGTTCCATATATTATATCTTATGACATCTGCCTTCTCATGGCGAATTATTACTAATGATATTCATACTAATTCATTTATCAAATGATATGGCACTTACTGCCTCCTTCTCAATTATTCCTAGGGACTCAGCTCCTCGTCCTATATCGATGTCTTTGATAATCCTACATCCCTCTAGGGATTCTCATCTTATTCCCGTATAAGATCTCAAGTAACTCTTCCAATCCGTCTTACTTGCTGGTATTACATCCAATAGTCCGGCTATGAATCCAACATGAATCTTCAGTTCTCTTTCTAATAGCTCAGTTCTTTATGCTCACTTTCCTGAGCACCATACCTTAATCATCACAATCTTTCTGGCTGCAGCCCTCATTCCTCAAGGGTAAGCTTCTTATCCTAACAGGAATGTCCTTATCTGCTGGAACCTCTTCCGGGTCTCCAGTAGGGTACTCCATCGAATTACCCGCTGATCTTCAGCATATAAAGCATCATTGCGTTGTTGCTCGTATACCTCAAGGTCTGTCGCCTTACTCGTCGATACGATATCGAGCTAAGTTACTATCATGATACTTAAGAGTTCCCATAAGGGTTTTATATGTTTTCACTACATTAAGTAGTCCGACTATGAACTTGGCAAGAGTTCTTATTATCTTAGTGAATTTATTATTTTAACGAGGCCTCATCTCTAGGGTTTATAACGTACGCTCTGATACCATTTCTGTAACACCCCCAGATCCGGGGTCAGGGATCTGGTCATTACGGTCTCAATTTCCATCCACAAAATCAACATAAATATTAAATTACAACCTTGTGACCCAAAACAACATAAAACACACCCATTATAGTCCCAAAGATGAAATCAGAGTAACTAACAAATTTTATTAAGCACATTATGAGTTCTTACAATCCAAAAGAATTTCAATATGAATACATACTCTTTGCCATCCATTATCATAAGTCATACCAGCCCATATATTTGGTACTGAAAGAATGAATTTATCCTACCAATAACTTTATCTTCGGCTCTGGTAGTCTCATCGTCCTCGCCAGCGTCGAGTGCGCCTTGTGCGAGTCATCTGGTTTAGTTGTTGTTGTGATATAATAATAAAGCAAGGGTGAGGAATAGCCCACCAACAATAATATATAACTGAACGATAATATATAACAGTTCAAAAGTATCTTTCAAACCATATGCCATGCATTTACGGAAATGATGCCAGTATAATATGAACGATGAAGTTACAAGGTAACTCAAAATGCAAATATAGGTGGGAATATCTGCTATGTCGAAGATAAGCAAGATATTATCATTTATCATAAAAGAGGAACTTGCAGGAAAATATTGCAATTCCAATTATAAATAATCTTCCAATACTGCAAAAAATGATAATGTTGCAGAAAAATAAATGAATTTGAATGATGAGCTATTGCTGGAGTATTCACCGCGCCCACTGTTCCAATCCTTATGATGATCAGTCGTAGATTGTATAGCTCAATTTAGATTTACTACCGGTAGAAGGAAGAACTGACGGATTTACTTGTCTACCGCCCTGTTAGATCTCCCCGGCCAACGGTTGGGCCAAATGGGATGGACCGGCGCTACTCGGCCTCTTACACGACTCCAAGTTCGAAAAGAAGTTCTTGACTCTGAACGTAAGGTTCGTCCCCCTTTCCCCAAGTATGATACTTGTTGATAAGACTCCACAAAGTAGTCCTGCAGCTTGTTAGAGGACACCATCTTGTTCCAATAATCTCACCCCTCGAATGATGAGAAGGTTACTCAAAGATTCAATTGATAAACAGCAACCAAGTTGCGAGTGAAAAGGATGGTTTTACAAGATTTATGACCGGGAAGTCAACAAGATAAATAACATTTCTCAAGTAAGGTTCCCCTATAATATGGAAGTTTGAGCGAGCATTTAAATCCTTTTAAGATAGATTTAAATGAAAGAAAGAAATAACGAGTTGAGAACCTTTCCTTGATAAAACAGTAGTAAAAAGACTCCGAAATATTTTACTTAATATCTGAAGTTGAAAGATAATCTTCAAATAATATAAGTCATTTTAAAAGAATTAAATAAATATTCCAAGAATATTTATTAAACCAATAATAATTACGGAATATTATTAAATCATAATATTGCTCGTAAGTAATCCTCGAATGAATATATAGAATTATTCACTAAATAAATCCCTCCTTAAATGAATATTCAGAATAATATTCATTAAATAAATCCCTCCTTAAATGAATATTCAAAATAATATTCAATAAATAAGTCAAATCTTAAATGAATATTTGAAAATAATATTCATTTAATAAATAATCTTCTAGATGAATATCCAAATAATATTCATTTAGTAATCAAAACTTTAAAGGAATATTCGAAATAATATCCCTTAAGTAAATATAACTTCCAATGAATATTTTAAAATAATATTCATCAAGTACATAAAACCTTAAATGAATATTCGAAAGTAATATTCATTTAATAAATAAAATTCCCATGAATATCAAAGTAATTATTCATTAAATAATCAAATTCTAAGTGAATATTCAAAAATAATATTCACCTAATATTTCTCGGCAGAGATAATACTCAAATAACATTCTTCGAAAGATTTCCAAGTAATTGATACTTTATGGAAATATAAATAATGTTTAATAATAACATTCCTCAATATCTTTTAGGTCCGGAATAACGTAGAAAGGGGGTTGAATACGTTATTTAAAAAAATATTTCGATTTTTGATGTGGATAAAAAATACTGAATCGAAATAACACAAATGTTTAGGAAATATCTTTGAATAGATAAAACCCGGAGGTTTCCTACACAATTTAATCCTATGGATTAGCTACAAAATCAAACACTCCTAAGGATAGTTTAGGCACGAGGACCTTCTACCCGACACTTCCTGAAAGTGGGCTAAGCCGACTTTCCTACTAGATGGGCTGTCTAGCTGTGACGCCCCCAGATCCGGGGTCGGACATCTAGGCGCTCACGGTCCATTTCCATTAATAACATACCTGTCCTTGCACATAATATATAAAACAGCCATCGACCCCACAATAAACTCACACCGCACACACACACACACAGGTTAGAGTCTCAGAAACGTCACACAATTGATTAAGCGGAAATAAAAGTTTCAGAGTTATTACAGACCGAATTAAATAGTATTTATGCTACAGCAACACTTCGATAAGAAGCGAAGTTGGCGGCTTGAAAGTTTGTTACGATACACTGCTTTGCACAGGTCATACTTATAAATAAAACGAACTAACAAAAGTTGCCAACCAATCCGGCTAATGGGGCCTACCGGTGGAACCTCAACTGCTGCCTCGGGTCTAGTCACCTGCTTTCGGGCAGTCTGTCTGGGTCTTGCCATTTCGCTTAGCTGTTGTGTTTGTAAATTTGAAAACAAGCAAGAGTGAGCAACTATAGCTCAGCAAGAAATATATGTATAAGGTAAGCAAAATAACATTTCATATGATTAGCAGTTATTAAACTCGTTTGTATCAATCATATATAAAATCACTTGTCATTGTTGATAAATTCCGAAGGTGCAACAGTACGTGCCCTTGTTTTCAAAATAAACTTGCAGTTCTAGATACTGCATAGAGTCAACATCTTTCTCATCAAAATAGAACACTATCAGCAACTTGGCACATAAGCCTAAGAAGCAGTGTCAGAGCATTTTCCAAAATGGAGGAATGGGACTTAAAGAGAATATAAAACCTGACAAGGATTGACGATGATCAGTCGCCACATCCAAGTCCAATAATCCGCGGGTCTTCTCTACCGGTAGAAGGATAGAAACTACATCCGTAACTATCCCCGGGTGAAAACTACATCCGTAATCACCCTCGATGAAAACTACATCCGTAATCATCCTTCGGCAACACCTGGGCCGGAATAATAATTGATGGACCGCCTGGCTCACGGCCGCTTACACATCCCGGGAATCGTTCGTCAACGGTTCCCACACCTGCCAGAGTCCCTTTTCTTTTTCTTTTGAAAACTTGATTTTGATTGAAAACAGAGTAATTGAGGTCCGACACTAGTCGATCGATGATTCTTGAAATCATACAAGAAGCAGAACCTGACCGGGGGTTTTCGAAAATGTTTTGAGTTCGAAAGAGTTCGAGTTTGAAAGTATTAAATGTATCTTGGATTAGCTTTATCTTTAAAATAAAGAATAATAATTAATAAATGATATTTTAAGATTTAATATTAATAATTAATAAAATAATTATTTAATAAAATAAGCTTTTAATCCAAGATAGGTATTTTGGGTATTTACGAAGATATAAAAATAATTATTTGAGTATACGATACTCCCCGAATGACCCTTCGGGTTTTCGCAATCTAATTACGATATAATAATATACCGCTCCCCGGTCAATAGTATATACGGACCGCTACGACCTCTATTGCTAGAGTCGTTGTCCGAAGAAAACATTTCATTCTAAGTTCAAGGGGTGCAAACATATATGTACTTATACATCTCAATTTCATCGATACTTCGATAAACATAAACATTTGATTTGATTGAAAACTACAATCACAACAGTGAAAGTCCTTGTATATGTAAGTTTTGAAAAGTAAACTTGCCTTGGTGTGGTTGGGGTGGTCGAGCGTGCGGAGTGGAATGATCTATACATAAGCAATAACAGTTCGTTAGTACCTTAACAATATCTCTTTAATTACGGGGTTTTAGGGGGTACACAATTAACTTAACGACTTCGTCTTATGACACTCTAGCCCCATTATAGGTTCATGTCACCACTCGATTACGCTCGTCATTTATTCGACTTATTTTGGTTACCATAACCGAATCATATCCATTACCCCTTAAATCACACTCCCTTAACGACTTTTTCCCTTGTGCGAATTTTACTCTAGCATTTTTATAAAATTGAAAAATTCATATTTTAATCCAATTCTTTTTGGGTAGCCTTCACCACTGTATTTTCTATCTTCTCTAATTTTTCCATGATCCCGCATAAATTTTTAGGGGTTTAAACAAGGTTCACAAGGGGACCATTTAGTGCAGTCCGGAATCCAGAAACACATTTCACTTCTCCGGCCATAACTAAAAATCTATACATCACCTAGTCATGAACCTTATATTTTTGGAAACAACATTCAAATACCTTTCCAACAATATATATTAGGACCTCAGGGGACAATATTTTTAGGTTCAAAACCCTCTTACAAGACAGTTCAAATTTCCTGGAAAAACTCAGCATGCTTGTTTCACTAAATCAACCAAGATTCTTACATCCACAACACAACCAACATCTAAGTCACCAAGTTCATACTTTATAAAATTCATGGATATACATACACTAACCACAAGCATCAAAATCACAACCACAACACCTAAACTCAAGATCTATATCATCCATCACTTATACATCCAAGATTAACACGAATACACATGGATCTATCATTAAACTTCATAAACACTACATGGCCAAGAGGGGTTAGGGTTTTTATACCTTCTTGAGTATCTAGGAGCCTTGGGTAAGCCTTACAAATCTCAAGAACACCTTGAATGAGCTTCTACACTCCTTATAATCCAAGATCTAAAAGAAAACTTAACAATGTTACTATTCACAATAACTTTAACAATTAATATCTTGAAAATTAATGGATGAAAGAGCTTGGAATTCTTAGTATACCTTTCTTAGATGATGTAGAGTGCCTAGGAATTTTGCCTTGAATTATGAATGAGGAGAAGTGGAAGAAAGAAAAAAAATTTCTTCCTTGTTTTGTCTTGGCCGAGAGCTTTTGTTCTTGGGGGGGGGAGAAGAGCTTTTTGTGTTTTGATTTTGTGTTGGTTGGTTAAAGTAAAAAGGTGTTGGGTGATATATGTATTAGTGTGTGTATATGTGATACATGGTACAAGTCTAGGTATGGCCACCATGTCCTCTTGTCTCCTTGGAAAGTGGTGCAACTAGTTACTATTCCTCTTGTCCATTTGGTACTACTAGTTTGCTTTTCCTAACTACTTAGTTGCATGGGACTTGCATGCAATACTACTCCTTGTATCATTATTCTTCCACCAATGCTTGTCACTTAATCTTTAATTCGTATCGTATCTTAATTAATCTCTCGTAATAATATTTTGTCGCGTAGAGATTTCCCTAGTAATTCCTTAAGTACTTAATTGTGTAAATTCCTCGAATATCCATAATTCCTCGTCATAATTCCTAATAAATCTTTTAATACTCCAATAATTCTCAAATCCCAAGTTTTATAATTCTTACTAACAATAAGACTCTTGCTTTCAACAACCTTCCCTTTATCTTACATAGTGAAGGTAACAACATAGTTTCTCAGACAATCAATTCCATTAAACAACAGGGATGACTAGAAAGGTTCCAAATTGACAATGTCACATGATATTAAATAAAAGAAAATATTACAAAAATTAGGGTTCTTACAGCCTCCCCTCCTTAAAAGGATTCCGTCCCGGAATCAGGTTGAAAACAGTTGGGGGTGCTTTTCACGCATCGTGCTCTCTAGTTCCCATGTTGATTCTTCGACATTCTGGTTCCTCCACAAAACTCTCACTAGTTTGACAACCTTGTTCCTCAGCACCTATTCTTTTCTATCCATGATTTCTACGGGTTGCTCCACATATGTTAAGTCTGGTTGCAGATCCACTTGATCATATTCGATCACGTGTCGGAAGTCAGTATGGTAGGGTCGTAGCATGGACACATGGAACACATTATGTACTTGCTGCAAGCTTGGGGGTAAAGCCAATTCATAGGCTAGCTTTCCAACTCGTCTCAAGATCTCAAAAGGTCCAATAAATCTCGGGCTTAGTTTTCCCTTCTTACCAAATCTCATCAATCCCTTCCATGGTGATACCTTTAACATCACAAACTCTCCTACCTCATATTCTTTATCCTTACGGGTCTGATCCGCATACCTCTTCTGTCTGTCTTGGGCCGCTACCAGCCGTCCTCTTATGAGTTCGATAGTTTCTCTTGTCTGTTGGACCAGTTCAGGCCCTAAAATCTTCCGCTCTCCAACTTCTTCCCAACACAAGGGAGACCGACATCTTCGTCCGTATAAAGCTTCATATGGGGGCATTCCTATACTTGCATGGTAACTGTTGTTGTAGGAAAATTCGATCAACGGCAAGTGGTCATCCCAACTTCCCTTAAAATCGATGGCACACACTCTCAACATGTCCTCTATGGTCTGGATGGTTCTCTCACTCTGTCCGTCTGATTGGGGATGGTATGCAGTACTCATGTTTAACTTGGTCCCCACACAATCCTGAAAACTTCTCCAGAACCTGGAGTTGAATCTTGGGTCTCTATCTGATACAATGCTCACAGGAACCCCATGCCTAACCACAATCTCCTTTAAGTAAATATCTGTCAGCTTGTCGACGGTGTATCTCTCGTTGATTGGAAGAAAATGTGCTGACTTGGTCAATCTATCGATAATTACCCAAATGGCGTCATGATTAGTCTTGGTCCTTGGTAGTCCGACCACAAAGTCCATCGCAATATGCTCCCACTTCCACTCGGGTATCTCTAAGGGTTGCAACAATCCACTGGGCCTCTGGTGTTCGGCCTTCACTCTTTGACATGTCAAGCATTTACTTACCCACTCTGCCACGTCCTTCTTCATATTTGGCCACCAATAGTACTCTCTCAGATCTCTATACATCTTAGTGCCTCCAGGGTGAATTGAGTACCTTGAACTATGAGCCTCTTGCAAAATCTCGTCTTTTAATTCCTGAACGTTCGGGATCCATATCCTAGATGCGTACCTCATAATTCCATTCCCGTCCTTCTCACACTTAATTTCCTCGCTAGTCAAAATTTTCTCCATCGAATTCTTTTCTTCTTCTATCTTCTTTTCCTGGAATAACTTAATCTTTTCCAATAGCGGGGGTTGGACTCTTATTTCCATTAGACTCTCTTATCCAATCCCTGGTAACCTCACTTCAATCTCCAGTTTCTCAAGGTCCTTGATCAATTCGTCCATTGACGTTATCATCTTGAGTTTCTACTTTCGGCTAAGTGCATCGGCCACCACGTTGGCCTTCCCTGGGTGATAATGAATCTCACAATCATAATCTTTGATTAGCTCTAGCCATCTCCTCTGCCTCATGTTTAACTCTTTCTAAGTGAATATGTACTTTAAGCTCTTGTGGTCCGTGTAGATTTCACACTTTTCTCCGTAAAGATAATGCCTCCAGATCTTCAAAGCGAAAACTATCGCTGCTAATTCCAAATCATGGGTGGGGTATCTTATCTCATATTCCTTAAGTTGTCTGGACGCATACGCAATCACTTTACCGTGCTGCATAAGCACACACCCTAAACCTTTATGGGACGCGTCGCTATAAATCACAAAATCTCCCTTATCATCTGGTAGGGCTAGTACTGGTGCTGTCACCAACCTCTTTTTCAACTCTTGGAAGCTCTCTTCGCATTTTTCAGTCCACACAAACTTCTCGGTCTTGCGAGTTAGTCGGGTCAAAGGGGCTGCTATCTTGGTAAAGTCTTGGACAAATCTCCTATAGTAGCCAGCCAACCCTATAAAACTTCTCACCTCTGTCAGAGTGGTTGGTCTTTCCCAATTTGACACAGCCTCTATTTTGGCTGGGTCTACTAGAATGCCTTGTTCGCTAATCACATGCCCTAAAAACTGAACTTCCTTCAACCAAAACTCATACTTCGAGAACTTAGCGTACAACTTTTCTTCTCTCAATGCTCCCAATACAATCCTCAAATGCTCTGCATGTTCCTCCTTCGTCTTGGAATAAATCAAGATGTCATCGATGAAGACTATAACACACTTGTCCAAGTACTTCTTGAAGACTCGATTCATTAAGTCCATGAAAGCTGCAAGGGCATTCGTTAACCCAAATGACATCACTAGGAACACTTATTGTCCGTACCGGGTGCGAAAGGCCGTCTTTGGTATATCTTCTGGCTTAATCCTTAATTGGTGGTACCCGGTCCTCAAATCAATTTTAGAAAAATAAACTGCGTCCTTTAGTTGATCAAACAGGTCATCTATCCTGGGCAAGGGATACTTATTCTTTATAGTCACCTTGTTCAACTCTCTGTAGTCTATACATAACCTCATACTACCATCCTTCTTTTTCACGAATAACACCGGGGCTCCCCATGGTGACACACTAGGTCTTATCATCCCTTTATCCAACAACTCTTGTAACTGAGTGGCCAGCTCTTTCATCTCCACTGGGGCTAGCCGATATGGGGCTTTCGAAATTGGGGCCGTACCCGGAACTAAGTCTATAGCGAACTCGATGTCTCTATCAGGTGGTAGTCCTGGAAGATCATCCGGAAATACATCCACGAACTCATTAACGACAGGGATTTCCTGTAGGTTTGGTGCCTCCTTCTTGGTATCCTTCACATAGGCTAAATAGACTTCGCATCCTTTACGTAACAGCTTCTTAGCTTGAATCATAGTCAGGAACTTTTGGTTTTGCCGTTTTCCACTAAACACTACTTCCTCGTCCCCTGGCAGTTTCAAACTTACTTTCTTCTTTACACAATCAATCTGGGCTCCATGGGTTGTTAACCAATCCATACCTACTATTACGTCAAACTCTCCTAGTTTAAAAGGTATTAAATCTACCCGAAAGTGTCGCCCTTCTATTTCTAGGTCACAACCTGGACATACTTGGTTAACAAGAATAATTTCATGATTAGCTATCTCTACTTGCAGTCTGTCTTTCAATGGTTTAGTCTTAAGGCCTAACTGACATACAAAATCTAGAGATATGAAAGACTTGGTAGCTCTCGAATCAAATAAAACATTTGCCTTAACTGAGTTGAGTAGTAGGGTACCTGCAATCACATCCGTGTTCCTCACGGCATCCTGCACCGTCATGTTAAAAGTTCTTGCAGTAGGGGCCTTGTTAGAAGCAGTTCCACTCACTCTCGATGCAGCTGGAGAGGACATACATTCCCTCATTCGGTGCCCTGGTTTCCCATACTTGAAGCAATTACCTCCGGCACTGGTGTTGTTACTAGTTCCTCGACAAGCGTTAGCATAATGTCCTGTCAGCCCACACTTGAAGCACTTCACATCCTGTAGGTTACACACGCCCGCATGTTTCCTGCCACATTTATTACATTCTGGGGGTAGGGCTCGGGATGGGGTAGAGTAAGACGATCCCTGTGGTCGGCCGCTCTGGCCCACACTCCAACTTTCAGCTCTCTTGGTTCCAAAGTTTCCGCTGGGTTGGGACGTCGTCCCTCGCTTAAATTTGCTCGGAAAGCTCCCACCCGCAGAATTTCCCTTCCTACTATCAAACTTCCTCTTCTTTCCTTCCCTCTCCTTCTGTATCTGTTCACTCCCAGCCTCAACAATTGATGCTTTCTGTACCAGGGTGGCATAGTCTGTCAGCTCAAGGACCGCCACACGATTCTGAATCCATTGCTTTAGCCCCAATTGAAACCTTCGGGCCCTCTTTGCCTCAGAGTTCACATATTCCGGCACAAACCTCGACAACTCAGTAAATTTGGCCTCATACTCGGCCACCGTCATGTTACCTTGCTTTAGTTCCAAAAACTTCAGTTCCATTTGTGTTTCCATGAACCTAGGAAAGTACTTCTCCAAGAACAGATCGCTAAACCTCTCCCAGGTCACCACACCTCTTCCTTCCAAATTCTTCTTAGCTTCCCACCAATAGTTTGCCTCACCCTTCAGAAGGTAAGTGGCGAAAACAGTCTTCTGCTCCTCAGCGACACCTAGTATCTCGAAAGATTTTTCCATTTCCTTCAGCCAGGCTCTTGCCTCAACCGGATCGGCAGTTCCTTTAAATTCTGGGGGTTTCAGGGATTTGAAGTTCCGGAAAGCATTTGCATTAGCATTGCTGGGTGGTTGCTGAACCGGGGGACGGTCCAAGTTCTGCCTAAGTAGTTCCATGAACTATTAATACCATAGGGCCTCCCCTTGGATGTTCCACCTCTCGGGTGTCATCACCAGCTTCTTCTTCTTCATACTCAGAGTCATCAAACAAGTTATGATCGTTGCCCTCATTCTCACTCAGGTTCACATTCTCCCCTTCATGGTTCTGGTGGCCTCCGATCCCATGGTGGCCACCCTGGCCCTCAGAACTGACCGGCTGAGCTCGAGTGTTCATTCTTCTGGGTGGCATGATTCTGATAATGAAACAAGAAATGGGTTAGGGTTTTCTAATTACCTGACAGCGTTTACACGGGTCAGGAACGTATCGTTCCTCCTCATAAGGGTGGAAGTTGCAAAAGTTTTAATAACCCGATGCTGGAGATAAAACGTCAAAATATTTTTGGGAAATAAAATCTATATGGGATGCGAAAACATTTGCAAGAGTTTTCAAGATTTCAAAACCTCAAAAAAAAAATTTTTTTTGAAAAAAATTTATTTTAAAATTGTAGGAACATTTTGGAAATTTGTAGAGAACAATTTAAATCACATATCGTAAATTTGAAACAGCATGGTTGCATTTGTGATTTGTAGCAGTTGTATATATTCACAGTTGTATATCGAAACAGTAAAGCATGGCATCGGAAAGTAAGGCAGTTGAGACAATATCAAGGGAATTGAAATTAAATAAGTACGGTACAAGGGTTATCACAAAGTTTGGATGTTAGAGCCAAATACATAGTTCCGATGTTAAAGTCTAGCAAAAGTGGAACAATAACAAGTACATCATCTGAATAGTCAGGGCTACACAAAAGTAGTCCGAAGTCACATCTACATATCTATAGGTCAGTCTACTCATCCACTGGTCAGAAAGGATACCACTGCACAAGTCAACTATCCCGCAAAATCGACACACTAATGTCATCTGAACCTAGAGGACTGAGCTATCAGTAACACATCACGGGGCCGCACCGCGACGGAGCAAGGTCCTCACTCGGGAAAATGCACGACGCACAACACGCATGGCATCCCTAGCATGGATCACTCCGCCCCTGCGGATCCCTAAACCAAGAATCCTCTCGCGACTCCTCCTCTCAATCCTATGGAGTCGAGCCCTAGTCCTCCTAGCAACAGCAGTCCTCATCTCAGCCTGGATCCTCAAGCGCGCCTCGCGCTCCTCCACTAGTGCCCGCCTCGCCTCGTTAAGTCTGGCCTCTGCAGAAAACAAGTCTCGGGTCAGGAACTGCACCACGTAGGCGTGCTCAGTACCCGACACTGGGGGTAGGTCCATCGGCGGGGGTGGTATGACAGGAACAGGAGCAGGTGCAGTAGCAGGAGCAGGAGCAGGGGTAGGGTCAAGCTCCTCCTCGCCAGAAGTATCATCCTCGGAGTAACCGTCCGATGAAACATGGCTCGATGACTGCGGAGAAGGTGGGGGTGACACAACACGACCCTCACCGGATCTCACACTCTCCTCATCAGTAGCTACAGGAGATGGGGTAACAGGCTCTGGCTCAGGCTCAGGCTCAAAGGGCTCCTCAACGGGATCCTCATCATCAGTATCTCCTATCAGCGTAATCCAGGGGCCAAGCTCAGAGTCAGCACCCATATCCTCCTCAAGATCCTCGGTATCTCCCATCAGTGCCTCGTCATGCTCTCTCTCAAAAGCCTCAGGGTCTGGTATCTCCTCCATCTACACAAGGGAAATAAGGCGGGTCACTAACCATAAAGAAAGGTTTAAGGAGTAGTTCCCTTACGGGCCTTAAAGTCAGGGCTATATCCGATAACCCGACTACAAACTCGATGAGAGTTCTAAGTATTATTAAGGTTGTTATTAGGGTTACTGTTATTGTTATTATTATTAGGGTTGCTTTCTTAAATTACTATCGTTTCTGAGAACTGTAACCTCGCTCTGATACCATTTCTGTGACGCCCCCAGATCCGGGGTCGGAGATCTAGGCGCTCACGGTCCATTTTCCATTAATAACATACCTATCCTTGCACATAATATATAAAACAGCCATCGACCCCACAATAAACTCACACCGCACACACACACACAGGTTAGAGTCTCAGAAACGTCACACAATTGACTAAGCGGAAATAAAAGTTTCAGAGTTATTACAGACCGAATTAAATAGTATTTATGCTACAACAACACTTCGATAAGAAGCGAAGTTGGCGGCTTGAAAGTTTGTTACGATACACTGCTTTGCACAGGTCATACTTATAAATAAAACGAACTAACAAAAGTTGCCAACCAATCCGGCTAATGGGGCCTACCGGTGGAACCTCAACTGCTGCCTCGGGTCTAGTCACCTGCTTTCGGGCAGTCTGTCTGGGTCTTGCCATTTCACTTAGCTGTTGTGTTTGTAAATTTGAAAACAAGCAAGAGTGAGCAACTATAGCTCAGCAAGAAATATATGTATAAGGTAAGCAAAATAACATTTCATATGATTAGCAGTTATTAAACTCGTTTGTATCAATCAGATATAAAATCACTTGCCATTGTTGATAAATTCCGAAGGTGCAACAGTACGTGCCCTTGTTTTCAAAATAAACTTGCAGTTCTAGATACTGCATAGAGTCAACATCTTTCTCATCAAAATAGAACACTATCAGCAACTTGGCACATAAGCCTAAGAAGCAGTGTCAGAGCATTTTCCAAAATGGAGGAATGGGACTTAAAGAGAATATAAAACCTGACAAGGATTGACGATGATCAGTCGCCACATCCAAGTCCAATAATCCGCGGGTCTTCTCTACCGGTAGAAGGATAGAAACTACATCCGTAACTATCCCGGGGTGAAAACTACATCCGTAAACACCCTCGATGAAAACTACATCCGTAATCATCCTTCGGCAACACCTGGGCCGGAATAATAATTGATGGACCGCCTGGCTCACGGCCGCTTACACATCCGGGAATCGTTCGTCAACGGTTCCCACACCTGCCAGAGTCCCTTTTCTTTTTCTTTTGAAAACTTGATTTTGATTGAAAACAAAGTAATTGAGGTCCGACATCAGTCGACCGATGATTCTTGAAATCATACAAGAAGCAGAACCTGACCGGCGGTTTTCGAAAATGTTTTGAGTTCGAAAGAGTTCGAGTTTGAAAGTATTAAAGGTATCTTGGATTAGCTTTATCTTTAAAATAAAGAACAATAATTAATAAATGATATTTTAAGATTTAATATTAATAATTAATAAAATAATTATTTAATAAAATAAGCTTTTAATCCAAGATAGGTATTTTGGGTATTTACGAAGATATAAAAATAATTATTTGAGTATACGATACTCCCCGAATGACCATTCGGGTTTTCGCAATCTAATTACGATATAATAATATACCGCTCCCCGGTCAATAGTATATACGGACCGCTACGACCTCTATTGCTAGTGTCGTTGTCCGAAGAAAACATTTCATTCTAAGTTCAAGGGGTGCAAACATATATGTACTTATACATCTCAATTTCATCGATACTTCGATAAACATAAACATTTGATATGATTGAAAACTACAAACACAACAGTGAAAGTCCTTGTATATGTAAGTTTTGAAAAGTAAACTTGCCTTGGTGTGGTTGGGGTGGTCGAGCGTGCGGAGTGGAATGATCTATACATAAGCAATAACCGTTCGTTAGTACCTTAACAATATCTCTTTAATTACGGGGTTTTAGAGGGTACACAATTAACTTAACGACTTTGTCTTATGACACTCAAGCCCCACTATAGGTTCATGTCACCACTCGATTATGCTCGTCACTTATTCGACTTATTTTGGTTACCATAACCGAATCATATCCATTACCCCTTAAATCACACTACCTTAACGACTTTTTCCCTTGCGCGAATTTTACTCTAGCATTTTTATAAAATTGAAAAATTCATATTTTAATCCAATTCTTTTTGGTTAGCCTTCACCACTGTATTTTCTAGCTTCTCTAATTTTTCCATGATCCCACATAAATTTTTAGGGGTTTAAACAAGGTTCACAAGGGGACCATTTAGTGCAGTCCGGAATCCAGAAACACATTTCACTTCTCCGGCCATAACTAAAAATCTATACATCACCTAGTCATGAACCTTATATTTTTAGAAACTACATTCAAATAAATTTCCAACAATATATATTAGGACCTCAGGGGACAAGATTTGGGGGTTCAAAACCCTCTTACAAGACAGTTCAAATTTCCTGGAAAAACTCAACATGCTTGTTTCACTAAATCAACCAAGATTCTTACATCCACAACACAACCAACATCTAAGTCACCAAGTTCATACTTTATAACATTCATGGAGATACATACACTAACCACAAGCATCAAAATCACAACCACAACATCTAAACTCAAGATCTATATCATCCATCACTTATACATCCAAGATTAACACAAATACACATGGATCTATCATTAAACTTCATAAACACTACATGGCCAAGAGGGGTTAGGGTTTTTATACCTTCTTGAGTATCTAGGAGCCTTGGGTAAGCCTTACAAATCTCAAGAACACCTTGAATGAGCTTCTACACTCCTTATAATCCAAGATCTAAAAGAAAACTTAACAATGTTACTATTCACAATAACTTTAACAATTAATATCTTGAAAATTAATGGATGAAAGGGCTTGGAATTCTTAGTATACCTTTCTTAGATGATGTAGAGTGCCTAGGAATTTTGCCTTGAATTATGAATGAGGAGAAGTGGAAGAAAGAAAAAAAATTTCTTCCTTGTTTTGTCTTGGCCGAGAGCTTTTGTTCTTGGGGGGGGGGAGAAGAGCTTTTTGTGTTTTGATTTTGTGTTGGTTGGTTAAAGTAAAAAGGTGTTGGGTGATATATGTATTAGTGTGTGTATATGTGATACATGGTACAAGTCTAGGTATGGCCACCATGTCCTCTTGTCTCCTTGGAAAGTGGTGCAACTAGTTACTATTCCTCTTGTCCATTTGGTACTACTAGTTTGCTTTTCCTAACTACTTAGTTGCATGGGACTTGCATGCAATACTACTCCTTGTATCATTATTCTTCCACCAATGCTTGTCACTTAATCTTTAATTCGTATCGTATCTTAATTAATCTCTCGTAATAATATTTTGTCGCGTAGAGATTTCCCTAGTAATTCCTTAAGTACTTAATTGTGTAAATTCCTCGAATATACATAATTCCTCGTCATAATTCCTAATAAATCTTTTAATACTCCAATAAATCTCAAATCCCAAGTTTTATAATTCTTACTAACAATAAGACTCTTGCTTTCAACAACCTTCCCTTTATCCTACATAGTGAATGTAACAACATAGTTTCTCAGACAATCAATTCCATTAAACAACAGGGATGACTAGAAAGGTTCCAAATTGACAATGTCACATGATATTAAATAAAAGAAAATATTACAAAAATTAGGGTTCTTACACTAGCAGCTTACACAGAAAATATATGAGAGAGAAGAGAGAGTTGTGTGTTGAGGTGTGTTTTGAAATGAAATACAAGCAGCCTATTTATAGACTTTAGAAAATCACTATGCTGCTAATATTTACGTAACTGATTACGAATTTGTTCAGTCTGCCGCCTGCCTTTTGTTTTTCTGTTTTCAAACCATTCTGCACGAATCTTTCAACATTTATAATCATGTGGGCTCCACTTGATGAATAGTACTTTTGTGTACTATTCATGAATAGTAATTTCAGTTACTATTCATATGAATAGTACTATTCATGTGAATAGTGATTTCGGTTACTATTCATGTGAATAATGATTTTGGTTACTATTAATATGAATAGTGATTGTGGATACTATTCATTTTCCTCTTAATTTGATATCCTTAAATATGCAGCTTCCAAAATGGAGGATATCAATACTGCTCTAAACTCAATCATACCTCTTAACAGTTTTTCTAAGTTAGATACTTCGATTCCTTTGTGAAGTGTTGACGCCTAGTGCAACTAGTCTGGTTCACAGACGACTAACATTCACTCATGGTGTTCGTATCATGTCTTTTAAGAACACTGCTAAGAATTGTGTAACCATAAAAACTTTATCACTGGAATCTTTTGGTCCTTCAACTGAATCATCTGTACATCTTATTTTGTCACTGAGGCTTGATCATGTTAATGAACTTCTTTCAGCGACTTGATCCTTGTTGATGCCTGTTCTTCAAATTTCACGATCCCTGTATAGAGTTAATATTATTTATCTTTTATCCTAGTTGAGTTATATATGTCCTCTATTACATATTACATTACATTATGCTTTACAATCTCCCCCTATTTGATTGTTAGGGTTTGATAAGCAAATTCCTAGAGGATAACTCAACTGATACAACTAAAATACAAAGATAAATAATATTAAAGCGCATTCTGGATCATATATACATTTTCCAGATTTCTAAAATTTGAACCAGTGCAAGACAATTGCTCCTCTAGACTGAACATATCTTCAAGTTTGTCTTGCTTTCTTTCCACATAGCACTAATACTCCATTAGCTTTTCCTTTCCCAAAATAAAGTTAATTCCGTGTCAACAACCTTTCCCTTGCCTTTATGCCTAGTAGATTTTTCTTGAGCATCCACCTTCTCCCCCTCAGTTGGGTTATCCTCCAGAGTAGTAGGAAGTGGAGTTGGTAAATTAGACGAAGATGGCTTTACGAAGGAGTTGATTGCATGACTAAACTGGGTTGCCATGGTGTTTAATTGAACCTGGAATACATCCTGTTGAATAAGTTGCAAATTTTTGATTTCTACAATGGACTTACAGATATTTGACATCTCTTTCTCTATTGTTTGGACCCGTGTAAGGAGTTTGCTGTATTCCTTTCTAGTTACAGGTGCATGTGGTTGAGTAGGTTGCTCACTCATACGTTCTGCAGGTGTTTTACTCAACACTCTACATTCACTCGGTTTAGTGGTTTGGGTTACATTTACATGTTCTGTTCGTGTTTCCCTCAACTCTCCTCCAGAGCTTCCACCGATATGTGTACCTGCAAATGAAATCATCCTAGCCCCTTTTTCAGAGGTCACGGATGGTGCAATGAAAGTTCGTGAGCTTCCATCCTCGCGTGAAGCGAGTTGCCAACCACTGGTAAATAGTGGTAAATCTCGAAAGAGATCCAGAGATTTTTCCTCTGGGAGGTTAAACTTGAATCGATTAAATGGCACAAAACCCAAGTTTCCCTAGTATGTCTGTGAAGACACTTTGTTCATAAAAGAACCACCTACCGATGGATCTTTCCGTAAAATGGAAGATTCACCAGCAGTTATTGAGGTAGGTAATTCCATCTCGGATGCCTGTGAAGGCATTTGATCTGTAGAAAGATCATCATCCACTCTTATGTTCCGTGAAATGGAACTCAAGATAGTTGCTCCCATCAATTCATCCTCATTTACATTTTCACTCATTTGACAAGGAAGAATTGTTTCCCTAACAGTTACAGTTACCTCAGGTTCATTTGGTTTACTTCTTTTAGAATGAGGTAGAGCTGCTGATGTAACTAACTCCTTATGTGGTGCTGCTGAGGCACTATCTCCCTCAAAAGTGTTGATGGTTGGTCGTTTAAGTGACAATTGAGGTGTAGGAGTTTGTTGTGTCTGTGTTTTCATTTGTAGAATGGGCTCTTCGACCTGTGTTAGAGTCGGTGGGATTTCCTTCTCTTGGTCGGGTAAGATGGCCACTTGGGGCTGTAGAAACTGTATTTCCTGTGACACAACAGGGAATACAGAGGTTGGAATAGCAGGGATTGAAATATTACCTTGTCGTATACCTGCTCTCACTGGTCTTGGTACAACGGAAGTGGGACAGTCTTTAGATATTCAGTTAGGACTGTAGGCACATCCGTATATTTTTTTTGCTTATGTAATTAATTACATTCGTCTTTATGGAAGAACATTCCACCTTTTGACCATTTTCCAAGCGTACCCTGCCTTCATCATTCAAAAAATCATTTAATATTAGCTGTAGAAACCTTGGATATAGACATTTGACATTTTGAGTCCGAACATCTCTTGTTCCTAAGTGTTTCATCTTTAAAATGATTTGACCAAGCACTATTTTTCCAAAATTAATCCTCAAATTATTGGCGACCGCATACCCTATTTTCTGAATAAATTCAGGTATTCGATCTTGATTTTTTCTATCTGAGGAAAAAACATTGTTAAGAGTGTGAAAGAAGAAATTCCAGTACTGGGTTAGAAACGTTCTATAAAGATTACCAGTATTGAAATTGCCATCTTGGTACCTTATAAAACGAAAGAACATTTCAATCTGTTCAGGTGTAGAATCAGAAACGAGATTTTCCATAGGAAAATGAAGAATTCGATTAACATCTCGTTTAGTGACCCAAATCGACCTACCAAATAGTCGATATGTGAATGCACACCCGTCCTATCCAGAAGTGTTAACCGCACTGCAATATAGTTCACGAAATGCATCATGGTTAAGTTGCACTGGTGTAACTAAAGCATAGCGAATTAATGAATGTTCATTCAAAAATTGTGTCCAAGCCCGAAATTGCTCATCCTGAATGGTTTCGATTTACTGAATGGAAATAGGATCACTTTTGCAACTGAAAAACTTCCCTGCAATGCCATTTCCAAAACTTTGAGGAAATTCAAAAACAAGGGTTAGTTTTTATAAAGGATGATGTATAAAGCAAGAATATGAAATCCGATCTAAAAACCACAAGCTATATTGAGAGATCTTTCCGATCAAAGCTCGAAATATTGAGCAATTGTGTGTATATGATCTGTATATCTGAAAAATGATAATGTTAAACACAAACAGAAACTCATCATTTATAAGGTTTCAAGGACTAGTGGGTTAGGTGAGATATTGACAGGATATGTTGAATAACACCGCTCAATAATTTCTCACCTAATCAACCAATAATTTCTCACCTAATCAATCAATTAGCCGAAAAACATCTTATCACCGAAACCTGTCAGCCGAAAAACATCTTATCACCGAAATCTATTAGCCTATATACACACACACATACAATACTTCTAATTATTATGAAAAAAATAATCACGCAGTAAATCAAGAATTAATCCACAATAATCAGATAAACTCACAATTAAATAGACATAAAATTAACAAAATATCATTAATTATATGTCAATAAAATATTTATTTAATTATGCTACAATTAACACAATTATTCACTAACTAATTACCATAAAAGATAGCATTTATAAGCATGACAATTAATATAGAGATAACTGTAAGATGAGGACTGGATGCAAAGTAAATTCACAAGTCCTAAAATATGGACATTTAAATACCTGTGAATTTATAACAAATTGCAGTTATTGATTATCCAAAATTAATTAGATAAATTTAACATCCCAAGTTCACCAACTAACCTGGAGAATGTGGATTCATCCAGTGGTTTAGTAAAGATGTCTGCAATTTGTTGATTTGTGGGAACAAAATATAATACCACAGTTCCATTCATGACATGCTCTCGTAAGAAATGATACCTGATATCAATGTGCTTAGTCCTGGTATGTTGAACTGGATTGTTGGCAATAGCAATGGCACTCGTGTTGTCGCATAGAATTGGAATTTTGTCCAACATGAGTCCATAATCCTGAAGTTGATTCGTCATCCACAGGATCTGAGCACAACAACTACCTGCCGCAATGTATTCTGCTTCAGCTGTCGAGGTAGATACTGAGTGTTGCTTCTTGATGTACCAAGATACCAACCTTCTTCCTAGAAACTGACAGCTTCCAGAAGTACTTTTCCGATCAATCTTACAGCCTGCGAAGTCAGAATCTGTATAGCCAACTAGGTCAAAACCTGTTCCTTTAGGGTACCAAATCCCAAGATTGGGGGTTCCCTTAAGGTATCTGAAAATACGTTTAATAGCTATAAGATGTGACTCTTTAGGGTCAGCCTGGAATCTAGCACATAAACAAGTTGCGAACATAATATCTGGTCGACTAGTAGTTAAGTATAAGAGAGAGTCGATCATACCTCGATACTTCGTGATGTCAACTGACTTACCAGATTTGTCTTGATCAAGCTTGACAACAGTTGGCATCGGGGTCTTGGCAGTAGCTGCTTCTTCCATCCCATACTTCTTCAGAAGATCCTTTATGTATTTTGATTGGCAGATGAAAATACCATCAGGCTTCTGAACAACTTGAAGTCCAAGAAAGAAGGACAACTCACCCATCATGCTCATCTCGTACTTACTCTGCATCAACTTAGCAAGTCTCTTGCATAGCAAATCATTAATGGAACCAAATATTATATCATCCACATATACTTGCACCAGAATTATATCATTTTTATGCTTTTTATGAAGGAGAGTTTTGTCGATGATACCTCTTGTAAAACCATTTTCAAGTAAGAACATGGAGAGTGTATCATACCATGTTCGAGGGGCTTGCTTGAGACCATAGAGAGCTTTAAAGAGAAAGTACACAAAACCTTCAAAGTCCTTGTCTTCGAACCCAGGGGGTTGTTCAACATAGACTTCTTCTTCTAGATTTCCGTTCAAAAATGCACTCTTCACATCCATCTGAAAAACCTTAAAGCTGTAGTGTGCAGCAAATGCTAAGAACATCCTGATTGATTCAAGCCTTGCAACTGGAGCATAAGTTTCATCATAATCAATTCCCTCTTCTTGAGAGTAACCCTTTGCTACCAATCGAGCCTTGTTCCTCGTAACAATACCATTTTCATCCAGTTTATTCCTAAACACCCATCTAGTTCCAATTACAGATTTATCTTTTGGTCTTGGCACCATCTTCCATACTTTCTGCCTTTCAAACTGATTGAGTTCTTCCTGCATTGCAGTTACCCAATCTGGATCATCAAGAGCTTCATCAATCTTTTTAGGTTCAATTTGAGATAAAAATCCTGCGAAATTGCATTCATTCTGTGTTGCTCTTCTATTCTGTACTCCGGTTCACCAATGATCTGTTCAAAGGGATACGCTCTACTCCATATCCTTTGTCTTGGCAGATCTGATCTTGATGATTCCTCAAGTTCATGGTTATGTTGAGTGTGGTGACTAGTAGATCCAAAATCATTGTTTGCTCCCCCTGAGCTGTTGTTTTCAGAGTTTAAAGAATCATTAGTAGCAGATGTTTCTTCACTTGATTGGGGTTCATCGTTCACTTGCTCCCCCTCAACATGTGCTGCTGTCTGATCTACTGGTAGAGATTGAACAATAGAGTCTGAAAGAGTATCAGAATTTTGTAGATCAGCATTTATTTCTTCATTCTCAAATCTCAGCTGGTCATGTTCATCAAAATCTTCAAGTCCTGTTATCTTCTTATCATCAAAAGACACATGGATAGATTCCATGACCACTTTTGTTCTTAGATTGTAGACTCTGAATGCTTTTGTGGATAGTGGGTATCCAACGAAGATTCCTTCATCAGCTTTTAAATCAAATTTGGAAAGCTGTTCTGGATGAGTCTTAAGAACAAAACACTTACATCCAAACACATAAAAGTATTTCAGGTTCGGCTTCTTATTTTTCACCATCTCATATGGTGTTTTACTATGCTTGTTTATGAGTGTAGCATTCTTTGTGAAACAAGCAGCTTGCACAGCTTCAGCCCAGAAGTAAGTTGGCAGCTTTGCTTCATCAAGCATGGTCCTTGCAGCTTCTATGAAAGTCCTATTTTTTCTCTCTACTACTCCATTTTGTTGTGGAGTTCCAGGTGTAGAGAATTCATGCTTTATTCCATTTTCTTTACAAAACTCTTCCATGACTGCATTCTTGAACTCAGTGCCATTATCACTCCTTATGATTTTCACTGTATGCTGAGATCCTTTGTCCAGTTGTCTGACATGCTCTGTTAAGATTGATGCAGTTTCTTCTTTCTTGTGCATGAAATATACCCATGTATATCTGGTGTATTCATCAACAATAACCAAAGCATATCTTTTCTTTCCCATAGACATTATATTTACTGGACCAAATAAATCAACATGCAATAAGTGATATGGCTCAAGAATTGAGGATTCAGTCTTACTTTTGAATGAAGTTTTCCTTTGTTTTACCTTTTGACATGAGTCACATAGGCCATCTAGAATAAAAACTAATTTGGGTAATCCTCTCACAAGATCTTTCTTCACTAGCTCATTAATGCTGTTGAAATTCAGATGAGAAAGTCTCTTGTGCCAATCCCAGCTTTCTTCAATTGATGCTCTACTCAGTAGACAGATTGCAGAGCCATCAGAGTTTGTTGAAAGCTTGGCTTCATAAATGTTACCATGCCTGTATCCCTTCAGAACAACTTTTCCTGTAGATTTGCTTACAACTTCACCGTGTTCTTCAAAGAAATCCACATGATAACCTCTGTCACAGATTTGACTCACACTTAGTAGATTATGTTTGAGTCCTGAGACTAGAGCTACAGATTCAATGATGACACTCCCAAGATTGATATTGCCATATCCCAGAGTCCTTCCTATGTTGCCATCTCCATAATTAACACTTGGGCCAGCTTTCTCCACAAATTCTTATAGCAGGGCTTTATTTCCAGTCATGTGTCCTGAGCATCCACTGTCCAGAACAAGGATATTTTTCATGTTACCCAATCACAAAAACCACTAATGATTAGTTTTAAGGACCCAGACTTTTTTGGATCCTTTGGCCTTATTAAGTTTGTTAGTTTTTGCAGCAGAAGTCTTATCAGAGTTTGTGCTAACATTTTTTTTATCAGAATTTATACATGTAGAATCAATCTTGAATTTATTCAAAGAGGGTTTAAGTTCATAATAATCATGATACAAATTATGATACTCTTTGCATGTATAAATAGAATGCCAAATACTGCCACAGTGAAAAAAAGGATTCTGTGGCTTAAACCTAACTGAACCACTCTTAACTCCTGACTTAGGAGGTGTAGAGTTTATATTTTTATTCTTCTTGCAAAAAGTAGCAAGATGGTTAGGATTTCCACAGTTGTGACATTCCTTCCTAGGAGCATTGGGAATAGGCATATAGTTATTGCTTTTGTTGATGCCTACCTTTCCATTTCTGTTTTTCCTAGGTTCTTTTACATTGTTCACTCCTTTTAACTCCTTCAGCTTGTGTTTAAGTTGTTTTTGAGACATTAAACTGATATTTACTGATTTGACTTCATCCTGTTTTGGTTTGTCAGATTTTGGTACAAACCTCATGTGATTAAGTTTGGGTTTTGCAGCCTTTTCAGTAAATACAGGTTTAGAGGTCTCAGCTTCTAAGTTAACAGTTTTCTTTTTATCAGTGTAACCTAGACCTTCTTTCCAACAATCATTCTCTATGATTATCTCAGTAGTTTTACCAAAGTTAGTCCAAGTTTTAATAATGTTTCTTTCTTTAACAAGTTCAGATTCAAGATAAGCATGCTTTTTCAATAATTCAGTTTTAATAATAATAGCATCATCTCTCTCTTTCTGAATTGTTAACATTTGGACTAATTCTAATTCTAGATAATCATTTCTCTTTCTAAGGTCTAGACTTTCAGATTTTATTCTTTCATTTTCTAAAGTCTGATCTCTGTAGCTAACATGCAAGTTTTTAAGAAAGAGTCTTAACTAAGATATATCAGTAGTACCAAAAGCTAGAGTAGAGTGAGGTACCTTGGTCTCAGTAGCTTCAGTGATACTATCAACATTTTGCCATCAAGGCATAGTTCACCTCATCTTCAGAGTCTGAAGTGTCAGCCCAGTCCTTCTTCTTTGTGATGTAAGCTTGACCTTTATCAGCTTTGGCTTTCTTTCACTTAGGTGCAAAATTTCCTTTCTCACCACAATTATAGAATCTGATCTTGGACTTGTCCACTTTCCCAGACCTGCCTTCCTTTTCCTCAGCTTTTCTGAAATTCTTCTTTTCGAAATTTGAATCTCTTCGTATGAACTCCCTTCCATTCCTGAAGTTCTTGTAAGCCATCTTCTTGAAGCTTTTTACCATCAGGGCTGCAAGTTGTATCATCTCAGCATCACTGCCATCATCATCAGGGTCCGTGAGATTGTCAGAGTTTGAGTCATCATCAGAGTTTGATGACTCAGTATCAGACTTTGTAATAAGAGCCTTTCCATTAGATTGACTCTTTTTCACAACAACTTCTTTAGAAGCTTTCTCCTTAGCTTTAAGAGCAATTGACTTGGACTTGCCTCCATGCCTCTTGCTTCTTTTTCCATCTCAAGCTCATGAGTCTTGAGCATTCCATAGATTTCATCAAGAGACATATGTCTTCCAGATCATAATTGTCTCTGATAGTAGTGGCCTTTCAATCCCACTTCTCAGGAAGAGCCAACAAGAATTTCAGATTGGAATCTTCAAGATCATACTCCTTATCTACCAGTGACAAGTCATTCAGCAATTTCAGGAATCTGTCATATAGATCTGTTAATGACTCATCAGACTTTGAGTCAAAGTGCTCGTACTCCTGTGTGAGTATTGTTCTCCTGTTTTTCTTGATGGCTTTGGTTCCTTGACATCTGACTTCCAAAGCATCCCAAATATCCTTTGCAGTTTTGCATCCAATGACACTGTTAGACATAACATTGTCAAGAGTGATATGTAATAAATGCCTTACCTTGGCATCTTTGCGAATAGAGGAGATATCTTCAGGAGTGTAGTCTTTCTTCTCCTTTGGAATCGTTTTCTGTTCCTCCCCAACAACTACAACAGAAAGTTTGGTAGGCTTATGTTGACCATCATGGATTCTGTCTAAGTACTCTGGATCTGTAGCCTCCAGAAACATTTCCATCTTCACCTTCCATATGGGATATTCTGATGCCCTGAGTATTTGAACTCTGATTAATTCATATCTGCTTGTTGTTGCAGTTTGTGTTTTCTCTGTCATGATTGTATAGCTTTTTGGATCTTAACTGTTGTATAATAACAGAGTGGCTCTGATGCCAATTGTTAGGTCCGGAATAACGTAGAAGGGGGGTTGAATACATTATTTAAAAAAATATTTCGATTTTTGATGTGGATAAAAAATACTGAATCGAAATAACACAAATGTTTAGGAAATATCTTTGAATAAATAAAACCCGGAGGTTTGCTACACAATTCAATCCTATGGATTAGCAACAAAATCAAACACTCCTAAGGATAGTTTAGGCACGAGGACCTTCTACCCGACACTTCCTGAAAGTGGGCTAAGCCGACTTTCCTACTAGATGGACTGTCTAGCAGCTTACACAGAAAATATATGAGAGAGAAGAGAGAGTTGTGTGTTGAGGTGTGTTTTGAAATGAAATACAAGCAGCCTATTATAGACTTTTTTTTTTGACAATCCCAATTATAGACTTTAGAAAATCACTATGCTGCTAATATTTACGTAACTAATGACGAATTTGTTCAGTCTGCCGCCTGCCTTTTGTTTTTCTGTTTTCAAACCATTCTGCACGAATCTTTCAACATTTATAATCATGTGGGCTCCACCTGATGAATAGTACTTTTGTGTACTATTCATGAATAGTAATTTCAGTTACTATTCATATGAATAGTACTATTCATGTGAATAGTGATTTCGGTTACTATTCATGTGAATAGTGATTTCGGTTACTATTCATATGAATAGTGATTTTGGATACTATTCATTTTCCTCTTAATTTGATATCCTTAAATATGCAGCTTCCAAAATGGAGGATATTAATACTGCTCTAAACTCAATCATACCTCTTAACAGTTTTTCTGAGTTAGATACTTTGATTCCTTTGTGAAGTGTTGACGCCTAGTGCAACTGGTCTGGTTCACAGACGACTAACATTCACTCATGGTCTTCGTATCATGTCTTTTAAGAACACTGCTAAGAATCGTGTAACCATAAAAACTTTATCACTGGACTCTTTTGGCCCTTCAACTGAATCATCTGTACATCTTATTTTGTCATTGAGGCTTGATCATGTTAATGAACTTCTTTCAGCGACTTGATCCTTGTTGATGCCTGTTCTTCAAATTTCATGATCCCTATATAGAGTTAATATTATTTATCTTTTATCCTAGTTGAGTTATATATGTCCTCTATTACATATTACATTACATTGTGCTTTACAATATCAATAATAATCTGCCGTTGGAATCCCTCCGGGTTTCCACAACTATCTGTATCTCAAAATACCGACTCCCGGTCTATATTTAAGAATGAATATCATATGCCCCTTCGCTAAGGGTCTTACCAAAACAATTCGGCTTATAACTGATAATTCGTATCTAGTCTATAAGCCAATAGCAATTCAGGGAACAGGTATCATAATATAATTTGACAATAGGCATGCATGCTATGGCATATGTAAAATGGCAATCACATATATATATTATCACAACAACAGGTTCAAAGTTTTGAACACTTGCCTGATAATCGGGTGTGGGTAGAGATAGCGTGTCCTGGGTCTGCTGGATGAACTATAAACAATCAGAACATTCGAGATTAACCACTTAACACCTTTTTAAAAGTCTAAGTATAACTTCACCTAAATCGAAACACGTTTTCGAATTATCTCGTTATACACCTTTTAGTGTAACTCTTGTTTTTATCACCGATACGATCCGAGATTTGTTCGTTATTAAGACATGTCATCATACCCACACTTGGTATATACTTAAGTTGTATAAGTTCTAAAGTCAATCGATTACGAACCGAGATTATACCTCGAGTTTTATCGTTCGTTTTCTAAGTTATAACCAAAGTTATACTTTTAAGGGGTTCGTCCGCGTTTAACCTTGATTCAAACATTTTTATAAAATCGGAAAACGATCCGTTTGACATGAGGTTTTCTCTCACACCTTCCTTTTTTACCTCTATTATTTAATTACCAAGATTCGCCACTGACTTACGTATTTTACGAGGGTTCAATTTCAGTTACGAATTCTCGTTTACGGTTTCGAACTACTTTTAGTATATCGGCCATAACTCCTAAACCGTAAGTCCATTTCACACGTTCTTTATGTCAAAACGAAGATTGGAACATTATCTATCTTATCATGGTAAAATACAACCCTGGAGAGTGAGTTCAAGCTACTGTGATGCACGGTTTTTAAAGATTATCGAAAATCGGGCATTACGACGGCTATAAATCGAATATTTCCAAATTCCAAACTTTCCAATAATCATAGTTTCCACTCCAAACAACATATACATGCTATTTAACCATGAACTAAGGCCAAGCAATGCCTTTCCGTTCATCTAAACTATTTTATCCTCTTATATCAACAAATCACTACATAAGCATGCTTTAATCATCACCATAATCATACTAATTTAAAAGCTCATCAAGAACATCATTAAACTCAAAGTAAGAGCTAGGGTTTTGGTGAGATATACCTTCCATGGAGTGGGTAAAGACCTTGCTAAGCCTTGTATAGTCCTTGTATATCCTTAACCAAGCTTAGATCATCCAAGAAATCAAGAAAACGAAGATTTGTTCTTGAAATTTACTATTCACCCTAGACTTTGATGATTTTATTGAAAATGGAAAAAGTGGTGTTTGAGGCTAAAATTTCTAGGGTATCATTTTTATGAAATATAAGATCTATCAAAAAATTTGGAGATCAAACAATGGTGGGAGCTTGTACTTTGATCTTGGAATTTAAGGAAAAGTCGAATGGTGTTTGCAAGAGAGGGGGGAAAGTTTTGCTTGCTTCTTTTTGCTTTAGTCTCATCTAATCTTGCATTATTTTGTTTGTTTGGATAATATCTTGTAAAAAGCACCTTTATTAAAGGTGTGATGTAAGGGATGATGAAATTGGAGAGACATGTGTTGATTTTTGTGTGGTAAGATGGTAAAGATTGTTAAGTACTTGGTTTCATCTCTAAGTGTTCTAGTTCCTTGCTAACTAGTTGGTCCCTAGATATTTTCCTTACTTGCACATGCATGCCTCTTGTTCTCTGCTTGCTCCTTTGTCCGTTTATTGCTCAATTCATTGATCGTTCGGAGGAATAACTCATTCATTTCTAGTTAGGGTTTTACCGGAAACCGTCTTAATATTAATACTATCATTCTCCATCTTTCTTACTAACTTTCGAATTTAAATTCCTTAAATCCCTTCGTTCAATCCTCGGAGAAAATAAAAGTGCGGTTTTTCAGAATCCGACAGCTTTTACATACAATTATTTTCCCCCTGGATCACTAATACGAACTCAGAAATCCGTTCCGAATACTTCTATATAGTGTCGTCTCATAATACTCTTACTTCCACCAAAAACACTATTAATTCTTTATTCTTCCTTTATTCCCTATATTTGTGACAATGTCCTTGTTCTTTCTCGGGCGTTCGTTAACCCTTTCACGGAACCACTGGACTAATCGTTATCGATCCGGATGACATGAGAATAATCTTCTCCTTTAGAATTATCAAATCTCAATTCCCTAGGAGATAGATAATTCTTATCTAAAGTGTCAACCAATAGTATCTTCATGACATATAAACATTTGAATCCAAATCTATTCCTTTCATTCATTATCTCAATCGTTACATCGTAGTCGTAATCACTATTCACCATTACCTCAGTACATAATAAAAAGTTTTAATTATATCCAAAATTTGGGGTTCTTACAGGTTTTACTAAGTTCTCTGTTATCAATGAAATAGACAAGTCTGAATCAAGAAGATATAGACTCAGAGGCATCAAGGCAGTTGATCAGATTTCAAGTTTAAAGTATAGTATTATGGGAAAATTAAGTTTTTGAATCAGTGTTTAGGTCATAAAGAAGTTTATAAAATTTTAGGGACAACATAGGTTAATCTGGACACAGGCATAGGTCAAGTAGAACACTTTATCTGTCAGTCAATATGGTTTAATTATAGCAAGCTATTTCACATATATGGTCAAGAAGCAATTCAAAAGAATTATGCTGTTTTAGGGTTTACAGTTTGTGAAACAGTCGTGGACAGAATTCTGGTTGCATGAATAGATAGGTTAAGCAAGATTTACGATTAACATGGTATAAGATAGGCATGCTTGAATCAACAGGATATATAAATTTAGGAATGTAAACTTCAAGAAAAGACAGAGTTACTTGCCTCCGGTAAAACGCAACAGCTCAATCACTAGTACTCGACCTTAGCCTTTCCTTTATCGCTAGGTCCTACGTCCTTCTTATCTACATAAACCATAAGTACTACTTTAGAATACTATACTCCTAATATGACTCATCCTAATCTACCCAAACGATTCCTATGTCACGTTACACTTAATATATAGCATATACTTACCAAATTGTTTAATAAGATCAGATAAGTACACAACTATATAGCATGAAATCACATAAGTCACTTAGACACTTAACACATATTGTCAACTTGACTTGTAATCAACTTATACTTCTATATCATAGATTTTACGACTTATAATTCTAACGAAAATCGGGCAGAGTTTCCTTTGTTTATAGGACCATCCCGTCGGAAAATATCCGACTCAAATCACAATCACAATTATCTGATGGATTATAAATCCACCTACACTTCCCAATGGATTCTATAATTCATAATAGCTCATAATCATACTACTCCGAGTTAAACAAACAAACATCAAAACTAGCCACTTACTAATTATTGAATAGCAATCACCAAGTTCTGTTATTCGATTACCAAAATTTTATAAATCATTTTTATAATCAAAAATTTGAACCTTAACACACAATTATTCTGAAAATTATACTTATACCTTAACCAAATTGCACTTAGCATACAATTCTTACAAAAAATCAATTCCTAATTACTATTATTAATTCTTAAAATTCGAATACTATATATTACTATAAAAATTCGAATATCTTCTTTTTAAAATCTGAAAATTCATTCTTACACATATCTTAAAGTTAAAACGAATAACTAACATCAAGATCATCAAGAACAATATATAATCATTTCTATTTAATCATAATAATTCAATCAACTCGTATTTATTCATGTAAATTCAAAATAATACAAATAAATCAAGAATTTTCAACATGCATCTCCATAAATCATATAATACTTGATTAAAAACTGTAATCATCAATAAACAACATGAACATCATTCAAATTCATAGATTATCAAATTAACAATTCGAAAAATTCAATTAACACATATAAATAATTCGAAAAATTCCAAAATACCAAGATCTTGACATGCAACTGATTTCATCCACACATATCATCTTTTAATCACTAATAAAGACTGCAAGGACCACTAACCACCCTCACTGGCCGACCAGTCACCGAAAAAAGCCATGGTCGTCGGAGGGTTTCGACCATACTCGGAAAAACAACTCCAAACTCTCTAAAACTTTGTTTCTAGCAATAATTAACAGTTTAAAGACTCAAGAACACTCAAACAAAGCTTGCATGTCAGTCTTGGATCATATACATACACACAGTCGTATATATACATACATACTTTCAAATTAAAACTCAAACCAAACACTTTATCAACTCTAAGAACATATATATGTAATTAAAACAAGAATTTAGCATGATTTAGAGCTTAAAAATGAGAGAGAGAGAGAGAGAGAGAGAGAGAGAGAGAGAGAGAGAGAGAGAGAGAGAGAGAGAGAATACTCAGTCATGGAAAACCTGTACAAAATGAAAGAAGTGGGCGGTGGAGTGAAGATATAGGCTGGGGGGTAAAAACGTAATTTAACAAAACTGAATTATCTACTTATCTTTTAAAAACTGTTTTTAATCATTTAAAATTCGAAATAATTAAGGAAATTAGGGAAAAGTAGTTTTTAAAATTTTATAATAAAGTTTATGAAATTACAAACCTCCCCATATTTTTAAAATAATTTTGGGATCAAAAATGAATTTTATATGGATTTTTGAAATAAAGAACCTTTAAAAGAAATATAGCTTTTTAAATCATTTTAAAATACCAAAACTCATAATTAAATACTCACATCAATTTTTAAAACTAATTAATATTTCAAATATGATCATGGAAAAGATTTCATGATTTAAAACGACTCCATTGATTTTATATGATTTTAGGAAGATTAAAAATGCACTTTAAAAATACTTTTAATGCTTCAAAAATGTAAATAAAATTCCACGGACATATACAAAACATACCAATCATCCTATAATCGCATAAACATGATTTCACATATAACTTGACTTCATAAAAATATACTCATCATATATTTCATATAATTTCCACATTTAGCAATTAAATACACATTTAGAAATCGCGAAATATTCTAGGTCGTTATAGTCTTCCCCCTTAAAAGGATTCTGTCCCCAGAATCTCGCCTAAGTAAACAGATGAGGATACTTGGCAAGCATATCGCTTTCAAGTTCCCAAGTCGACTCTTCAACTCTAGGATTCCTCCACAAAACTTCAACCAATCTATCAATCTTATTTCTAAGCTTCCTATCACTTTTATCTTGAATCTCTACTGGTTGCTCTTCATAAGATAAATATGGCTGGATCTCAATAGGTTCATACTCAATCACGTGACTTGCATCGGGATTGTACTTCTTAAGCATGGATACGTGAAACACATTGTGAATATGGTGGATGTGCGGTGGTAACGCCAATTCATAAGCAACTTTTCCGACTCGCTTTAAAATCTCAAATGGTCCTACATACCTCGGACTTAACTTCCCTTTCTTACCAAATCTCGTAACTCCTTTCCATGGTGATACTTTAAGTAATACTTGATCTTCTATCTCAAAACTCATGTCTTTCCTTTTTAAATCAGCATATTTCTTCTGACGATCCTGGGCAGTAATCAACCTCTTCTGAATAATCTCAACTTTCTCCTTCGTCTGTTGGAGCAATTCTGGTCCTAAAATTTTCCTTTCACCAACTTCTTCCCAATACACTGGCGATCTACACTTTCTCCCATACAAGGCTTCATACGGGGGCATTCTGATACTCGCGTGGTAACTGTTGTTGTATGAAAATTCAACCAATGGTAGATGTTCATCCCAACTTCCTTTGAAATCCAATGCACAAGCTCTTAACATATCTTCTATAGTCTGAATAGTCCTTTCACTCTGGCCGTCCATTTGTGGATGGTAAGCTGTACTTATCTTAAGTTGGGTTCCTAGGCATTCTTGAAATTGTCACCAAAACATCGAATTGAATCGTGGGTCTCGATCTGATACTATCGTAACAGGAACTCCATGACGTGACACAATCTCTTTCAACTATAAATGCACTAACCTGTCCAATGGGAATCTTTTGTTAATCGGTAGGAAATGTGCAGACTTTGTCAATCGGTCAATAATTACCCAAATCGCATCGTGATTCGCTTTAGTTCTTGGCAATCCTACTACGAAATCCATGGCAAGCTGTTCCCACTTCCATTCGGGAATATCTAACGGTTGTAACAATCCGCTTGGCTTTTGATTTCCCACTTTGATCCTCTGGCAGGTATAACACTTACTTATCCATTCGGCAATTTCTCACTTCATATCTGGCCACCAAAAAATTTCCTTCAAATCTCGATACATTATCGTGCTTCCGGGATGAATAGAATATCTCGAACTATGGGCTTCACTCAGAATCTCATTCTTCAACTCCTCCATATTAGGAATCCATATTCTCTTTCCAAATCTTAAAATACCTTGATCATCTTTCTGTGTACAAATTTCTTCTCCGATCAACGTATTCATTTCACAATTCATCACTTCTTCCTGACATCTCCGAATCTTCTCCAGCAACTCGGGTTGAAAAGTCATCGTACTAAGAAACTCATCAGCATCCTTTGAATCATAAATTTCTAAACTTAACTTTTATAATTCTCGATAAATCTCCTTTGGCATAGTCAATGTATTTAACCTTTTCTTTCTACTCAGCGCATCAGCTACAACAGTCGCCTTTCCGGGATGGTAACTTATCGTGCAATCATAATCCTTAATCAATTCCAACCATCTTCTTTGCCTCATATTCAACTCTTTTTGGGTAAAGATATACTTCAAGCTCTTATGATCGATGAAAATTTCACACTTTTCTCCATACAAGTAATGTCTCCATATCTTCAACGCAAATACAATCGCAGCTAATTCTAAATCATGTGTCGAGTACTTCTGCTCATGCGACTTAAGCTGTCTCGAAGCGTACGCGATTACGTTTTCGTGTTGCATCAAAACACATCCTAATCCTTTGTGCGAAGCATCACTATAGATAACAAAATTTCCTTTTTCATCTGTCAATACTAACAATGGTGCGGAAACCAATCTTTTCTTTAACTCTTGGAAGCTCTCCTCACACTTATCATTCCAAATAAACTTCTCGTTCTTCCTGGTCAACTTAGTCAACGGTATGGCAATCTTTGAAAAATCTTGTACAAATCATCGCTAATAACCAGCCAATCCTAAGAAACTTCTCACCTCAGTAGAAGTTCTCAGTCTACTCCAACTCACCACAGCTTCAATCTTTGTGAGGTCCACTCTAATCCCTTCCTTACTAATCACATGACCTAAAAATTGCACTTCTTGCAACCAAAACTCACACTTAGAAAACTTGGTATATAATCTTTCCTTCCTTAAGGTCTCTAATGCGATTCTCAAATGCTCGGCATGCTATTCAGGGTTTCTCGAGTATATAAGGATGTCATCAATGAATACAATTACGAACACAGCTGGCACATTAAATCCATAAACACAACTGGCACTCTATTCATTAAATCCATAAACACAGCTGGCACATTCGTCAATCCGAAAGCCATCACTAAAAACTCATAATGTCCATATCGCGTGCGAAAAGCAGTTTTCAAAATATCTTCTGGCTTGATCTTCAATTGGTGATAACCTGATCTCTGATCGATCTTAGAAAAGTAAGCAGCATCCTTCAGTTGGTCAAACAAATCATCAATCCTTGGCAATGGATACTTATTCTTGATAGTCAATTTGTTGAGTTCTCTATAATCGATACACAACCTCATGCTTCCATCCTTCTTTTTAACAAATAACACTCTCGCTCCCCACGGGGACACACTCGGCCTTATAACTCCTTTATCCAATAAATCTTGTAATTGTGTTGCTAACTCCTTCATCTCGGCAGGTGCCATTCGATAAGGTGCTTTGGATACAGGCTCGGTTTCGGGCGCTAAATCAATCGGGAATTCCACTTCTCTATCTGAAGGTAATCCATGTAATTCGTCAGGAAACACATCAGAAAACTCATTCACAACGGGAATATCTTCTATCCTTGGAACTTGTTTCTCCATATCAACCACATGTGCCAAATAAGCTTCACATCCTTGCTTTAACAACCGCTTCGCTTGCATGAATGTTAGAAATTTCTTATATTGCTTCGTCCTTGAAATACTACCTCACTACCATCTTCAGTATGCAACTTAACTTGCTTCTTTCTACACTCAATTTGGGCATCGCACTCAGTCAACCAATCCATTCCTAAAATAACATCAAACTCTCCCAACTTAAATGGTAATAAATCCACGTAGAAAAGAAATCCTCCAATCTCAATATTACATTTAAGACACTCCCGGTGTACGGAAATCTTATCCTGATTAGCAACTTCTACTACTAATGCCTTTTCTAATGGACGAATCTCATAGTGAAATTTATCAAGAAATCTTTCAGATATAAAGGATCTAGTTGCTCCAGAATCAATTAAAACTTTAGCTTCAATTTAGCAAAAAAAAAACTTTAGCTTCAAAAGAGTTGATAGAAAGCGTACCTACAACCACTTGACAGAAAGCGTACCTACATCGGCATCATTAACAGTTTCTTTGACAGACATGTTGAAAGTACGAGCTCTGGGCTGAGGTGCTTGATACGGCACTTGTCACGGTGCTGGAAGTGCGGTGATCCTCAAAACATTAGCAGTCTGGATAGGCTCCTTGTAGTTCTTAGCAATATGACCAACCTTACCACACTTATAGGTTAATCCTACTGGCTTCGCTTCCGAACATTCTTGATCATAGTGTCCTTTCTTTCCACATTTGTAGCAAACTATGTTAGGCTTATTGTAGATACCCGGGTGCTTTCTCCCACAAATCTTGTAGTCTGGTAGTACGGGTCTTGTTATAGCCTGAGGGTTTGCTCCTTGGGGTTTACGGTCTTGTCCTCCGTTACCACCTCCAAACTTCTGAAAATTTCTCTGTCCTCCTTGTCGATTTCTAAACCTTCCTCTATTCAGAAAACTCCTATGACCTTCTGTTTCTTGGCTGTTCTCCACTTTCTCAAACTTTCTCTTTTTACCAGCTTTCTCCTTCTGGTTCAAATCACTCTCCCCTTCTATAATCATCTCATTCTGAATGATAGTAGAATAGGTTCTTAACTCAAACGCAGCAACTCTACTCCTTAACCAGGGTTTTAATCCATGCTGAAATTTCTTGGCCTTGCTAGCTTCGTTTCCTACATACTGGGGTGCAAATCTAGATAGCTCTGTAAACTTAGCTTCATACTCCGCAACAGTCATTCCTTCTTATTTCAACTCCATAAACTTAATCTCCAATTGGTCTTGTAAATAACCTGGTAGATATTTCTCATTAAACAATTCTACAAATCTTGGCCATGTAATCGCATTTCCTTCTGCGGCCTTAACAGACTCCCAACAAAAATTTGCTTTCGCTCTCAAATAAAAACTTGAAAACTCTACCTTCTAAACCTCATCAACCCTAACTAACGTGAAAGACTTCCTGATATCCATCAACTAAGACTTAGCTTCAGCAGGGTTCAAGGTACCTTTAAACTCAGGTGGGTGAACAGCCTGAAAAGATTTAAAAGTTGTAGCAAGTTAGGCAGCTTGGTGCTGTTGGTGTTGAACAAAAGCAGTTGTTTATTGTTGAAGTAATTGGAACATCTGGGCCATGGTAAGGTTATCTTGGTTTTGTTAATCTTGGTTATCATTTTTGGTAGCTTGACGGTTTCTTCTAGGAGGCATCTTTCTGATAAGAAGGTAAACAGTTGGTAAACAACAAGTAGGTATATATTCAAAAGAAATAGGGTTCCTCCGTCTGGTACCAATAGACGATCGGTTCCGTTAAGACAATATGATATGGGTACAGTTGTAAGTTATGCAATAGGGTTTATATAAATAGGTCAATAAGTTATGGAAATACGGTATGTAAAGACAGTATGTAAAAGCGATAAGTAAAGCAGTGAACACAGGGATATACGAAATATGCATACGTCGCCAACGACGAAAATGATCTAACAACATCAAAGTTAAGGGTATACTAACCCTTCTACAAACAAAGCTGAATAAAACAAAGCTGAAAACAATAACTACTATCCGTCTACCGGTACTAAAAAAACATGAAAACATCCTAGACTAGTAGTAATCACAACTAACACTAGTGGGCTCTACCAAATGTCCCACTCATCAACCATCTCCACAACAGCAGTCTAATCATTGGAACCTCGGGTCTCGCGAAGCTCATACAATGTCCAGCAAATCACACTCGAAAGGCTACGGGCCTCGGCTAATACATCATGGGTGATGGGGTTTCGGTATAAACGGTGCCTAACAGCATCCTTCAACATCCTGATACCACCCCTCCAATCAATAGTAGTCAGATCTACTCGAAGCTGCGCCTCCACTTTTATCTTCTCAATAAGTTCCTTCAACTCTGCATTCTGACCTGCTAGGCTCTCGCACTTGCGAACCATATCCTCGAAGGTAGGCTCAGGTACGGGCTCGGGAACTGAAAAAGATCCGATGGAGGATTCGCCGTGCTCGGTGACAGATGGGGTCACAACTTGTACTGGGACTGTAACAAGCACGGTATCGGTAACAGACATAGGCACAGGTACTGACTCAGTGGTAGGGACAGGAATGTCAGCACGGGCCGGGGGACTCTCAACCTCGGTCTCGGACATAACCTCAGTATCAGACTCGACCTCCGCATCAGCATCAGACATAATCTCCGAAGGATCGGACTCCTCGGATGAGCTATCGAAATCGAGAAGTAATGGTGCATCATCGTCCAACTCCATCTCCTGTAGTAATAATATATATGTATACACGCAGAATTTAAACAAGTTAAGTTATGTTAGTCCTAGTAATCTATCGCGAAGGAAAACCTAGACCTATAATCACTCCTTACATCTTTCACTCTTGAATCCTAATTGTATCTACTTCTTTTATTAGTGATCCTAAATTCCTGGCTTGTTTCAGTGACCAAAACCCATAGCTCTAATACCAGCCAGTGACGCCCTCCCGACCTGGGGCCTAGATCGGAGGGTCACTGATATACTCTAGATGCAAACACCCTAAAAGGAAATATAAGTATAACATGCTGACTGGCCCCAACTCTACTATCCAAGATCTTTCACAGGTAATGGTATGAAACAAGCAAGCCATCATCTAACTAATTGTTATTACAAACCTGAATTTAAAATATAATATTATTACAAACCAAAGTTCTCAACAGTTCTATTGCCAGTTCTCACAACTAACTAAAGATATCCTCACTGAGTTGTTATTGCATCTACCTCGGGAGCTATCTCAAAACGAACCAACTCAGGGCCACGGTAAGTGCGCTTCCTTGCGGTTTGGATTGTACGAACCATGATTCTTAGATACTGTCAAAAGGGTTAGACAAAAAAATAATAATGAGCAAACGCTCAACAAGTAACTAAAGATCTCAACTGAAAGCAGTATAACAGGGTACTTCAACTGACGACAGTAATTCAAGTATGGTATGATTAATTGAAAAATAGTAACAATGATCTTAATATAAGAATTTGGCAGGAGACTAACTGATAACGGGATAGCAATAGATATTTCAAAACTGTGTAAAGTAATTGACATTTCAATCGATAAACCAATTTCATTTCACAGTAAATTAAAAGCAATCATCACTTTAAGAAAACTGATTGGAGGTTTTTACTTCATAACAGACAATACGGGTGATCAGCCCATAAAGTCCCCATACCGGACAGAGAGTCCCACTGGACATTAATCCTCTCATTAGGATAGCTTGGGTTCCCAAGAGGCAACACATTGGCCTATAAAGGTGTCGAACTGGACAAACCAGAACTACAATAATACATACATAAACCGACGGAACCAGCATTACCCGTTCGGCCCATCTTTCCAATCGTCAGGAATCCGTGGAAACCATTTAGACGGAGTTCCTAACATTTTATTAAAACTTATTTTAAAACATTAAGATTTGCAAAACTCTTTTTAACTTCGTAAAACATTTTAATACTAAATCTTTTCAAAAACACTTACTTCGAAGTTCCTTTGGCTCTCTGATAACAGATCAGCCCAGTCTAAGTAACTTCAAAGTATTTTAAGAAAACAACTCATTTTGATTTGCAGTGATAAAAGTCAAGGGGTTTGACTAAGTTCTCTGATATCAATGAAATAGGGATACAAGTCTGAATCAAGAAGATATGGACTCAGAGGCATCAAGGTAGTTGATCAGATTTCAATTTGAAAGTATAGTATTAAGGGAAAATTAAGTTTTTGAATCAGTGGTTAGGTCATAAAGAAGTTTAGAAAATTTTAAGGGCAACATAGGTTAATCTGGACACGGACAAAGGTCAAGTAGAACACTAGTTTATCTGTTAGTCAATATGGTTTAATTATAGCAAGCTGTTTGACATATATGGTCAAGAAGCAATTAAAAAGAATTATGTTGTTTTAGGGTTTACAGTTTGTGAAACAGTCGTGGACAGAATTCTGGTTGCATGATGTAACACCCTTCCTAAAATGGGAGGAGATATTACTAATAGTCCATAAACCTGCAAACAGAGCACTAAAATAATTCTCTAAATAACAATTAAACAGTCTAATAATCTCCACAATTTAAATAAACCTCCAAATTACAGTTCAAACCAATAAATACGAAAAACCACAATTCTCTTAATAAATAATCAAGTGTAAATAATTCTAGAAGTCCATAAATCCTAAGCAACGAAATAATGGGTAGCACTCCATCACACAGTCCCAGATCCCCCTAAGCACCTGCCAGAAAAAGAATACGGCATGAACCAAACGCCCAGTACGGATTTGGAATACAATTTATAAAACAGAAAAACAGATATGAATATTTGACAATTATAATAAAACATTTATTTTAAAATTTGCATGGCTGAAGCAACGAGGGGTTAGGATATTTCATACCGAGATCAAAACAGAACAGATACAAATACACACATCATAGGGTACCTAATGTGTGCAACAAATCGGATAACGTGTACGACATATACAATGTCACCGCCAAATCAAATCACAAATCAAATCAAAACTCTGGGTGCACCCACGTATCCTGAAACAAATATCAAAATGCGCAAAAGCTCGCCACCTGAGCTATCAGAAGGATACGCCGTGACCAATCACACTGCCATAGAAGTGTCATGTCACTGGTGCCGCAATGACATGGCTGTAGTACCCCTACAGTTGGTTAACTCGGTATACCCTATATCGCTAAGGGTTCAAATAAAATACTTCGCAAAATATTTGAAATCAAAATAAACAGATATTTGAGCATTTCCAACAAATATTTCAAAAAATTTCAGAAAGTCGCAGAAACAAATATTTAAATATTTTCAAAACAGATATAAAAATCACTTTCCAAAATAAATGAGTCAAAAAACATTTTTCAAAATCTGAACAGTCAAAACAATTAAAGCTAAGCGAATAGATTTGAGGACAAAACAGATTTAATATAGTTAATTCTAAGATGAGTAACGCTGAATAGAAATGAGAGAGAATCCGTACCTCGAATATAATAACTAAAATACTAACGAAATCCGCAACCGATCCGCTAATTTCCCGGTTCCCAATCTAAATTAAGAAAATGTAATTTATAATTAAAATACATTCTCCTTGCATTATTCAATTTATTTGTTAATACGTTTGCTCACCAACTGCTGGGCAACAGTCTTGGTTTTATATTAATATTCATACGAAACCTACACTAACAGTTATACTAGTAAAGCTTCCTTCCAGATTTTGTTTACATAACTAGTTAACGAAAATGGCCATCAATATTATTATCAATTTGCATGACCTTAACACCTCACATGCCAATTAATACTACATGATGTACATAAGGGACCTTTTATACCATAGCATCTAACATGACTCCTCAATTCTGTACCAATTTACAGGAAATTAGCAAGCCAATTTGATAATTAAAAACATATATTATAACGGATCGAAACTTACTATAAACTAATAAACAAAATAATCACCTAATAGCCTTATAACGAGACATATGAGTAATGAGATACACATGTATAATTTAATAATTAAAACTTGAATCTTAGACTACGCCACTTATCCTCATCAAAGTATAGCATATTAATATCATTCTATTTTACATGGATTATAACTTAATTAATGGACTCAGTACATGTCTTTGTAAAAGATCAGGGCATGTATCTTTGATTTATGACTTTTAATACACAAACTTGTTCTGCTTTCGTACCGCACCGCTGGACTCCTTTTCTCGAAATTAGGTTTATCACTTTTGACAGGGAGACGTGATATTTATATCTATATGGAGTGATAACTAGCCTATACTAATTAGGAGTGTGTGACACATAATAAAATTAAAATACATTTCTTATTCTATTCAAATGAGAAAACAAATTTCATTAATAAATCTGATTCTAATGTAATTCTATTATTATTATTATTATTATTATTATTATTATTATTATTATTACTATTATTAAAAAAAATCACGTATATTACACATGAATAGATAGGTTAAGCAAGATTTATGATTAACATGGTATAAGATAGGCATGCTTGAAACAACAGGATATATCAATTTAGGAATGTAAACTTCAAGAAAAGACAGAGTTACTTGCCTCCGGTAGAATGCAACAGCTAACAGCTCAGTCACTGGTACTCGACCTTAGCCTTTCCTTTATCTCTAGGTCCTACGTCCTTCTTATCTACATAAACCATAAGTACTACTTTAGAATACTATACTCCTTATATGACTCATCCTAATCTACCCAAACGATTCCTATGTCTCATTACACTTAATATATATATATATAGCATATACTTACCAAATAGTTCACTAAGATCAGATAAGTACACAACCATATAGCATGAAATCACATAAGTCACTTAGACACTTAACACATATTGTCAACTTGACTTGTAATCAACTTATACTTCTATATCATAGATTTTACGACTTACAATTCTAACGAAAATCGGGCAGAGTTTCCTTTGTTTATAGGACTATCCCGTCGAAAAATATCCGACTCAAATCGCAATCACAATTATCCGATGGATTATAAATCCACCTACACTTCCCAATGGATTCTATAATTCATAATAGCTCATAATCATACTACTCCGAGTTAAACAAACAAACATCAATACTAGCCACTTACTAATTTTTGAATAGCAATCACCAAGTTATGTTATTCGATTACCTAAATTATATAAATCATTTTTATAATCAAAAATTCGAACCTTAACACACAATTATTCTGAAAATTATACTTATACCTTAACCAAATTGGACTTAGCATGTAATTCTTACAAAAAAATCAATTCCTAATTACTATTATTAATTCTTAAAATTCGAATACTATATATTACTATAAAAATTCGAATCTCTTCTTTATAAAATCTGAAAATTCATTCTTACGCATATCTTAAAGTTTAAAACGAATAACTAACATCAAGATCATCAAGAACAATATCTAATCATTTCTATTTAATCATCATAATTCAATCAACTCGTATTTATTCAAGTAAATTCGAAATAATACAAATAAATCAAGAATTTTCAACATGCATCTCCATAAATCATATAATACTTGATTAAAGTCTGTAATCATCAATAAACATCATGAACATCATTCAAATTCATAGATTATCAAATTAACAATTCGAAAAATTCAATTAACATATATAAATAATTCAAAAAATTCCAAAACACCAAGATCTTGACATGCAACTGATTTCATCCACACATATCATCTTTTAATCACTAATAAAGACTGCAGGGACCACAAACCACCCTCACTGGCCGACCAATCACCGGAAAAATCCATGGTCGTCGGAGGGTTTTGACCAAACTCGGAAAAACAACTCCAAACTCTCTAAAACTTTGTTTCTAGCAATAATTAACAGTTTAAAGACTCAAGAACACTCAAACAAAGCTTGCATGTCAGTCTTGGATCATATACATACACACAGTCGTATATATACATACATACTTTCAATTTAAAACTCAAACCAAACACTTTATCAACTCTAAGAACATATATATGTAATTAAAACAAGAATTTAGCATGATTTAGAGCTTAAAAATGAGATAGAGAGAGAGAGAGAGAGAGAGAGAGAGAGAGAGAGAGAGAGAGAGAGAGAGAGAGAATACTCAGTCGTGGAAAACCTGTACAAAATGAAAGAAGTGGGCGGTGGAGTGAAGATATAGGCTGAGGGGCAAAAACATAATTTAACAAAACTGAATTATCTACATATCTTTTAAAAACTGTTTTTAATCACTTAAAACTCGAAATAATTAAGGAAATTAGGGAAAAATAATTTTTAAAATTTTATAATAAATTTTATGAAATTACAAACCTTCCCATATTTTTAAAATAATTTTGGGATCAAAAATGAATTTTATATGGATTTTTGAAATAAAGAACCTTTAAAAGAAATATAGCTTTTTAAATCATTTTTAAAATACCAAAACTCATAATTAAATACTTACATCAATTTTAAAAACTAATTAATATCTCAAAGATGATCATACAAAAGATTTCATGATTTAAAACGACTCCTTTGATTTTATATGATTTTAGGAAGATTAAAAATTCACTTTAAAAATACTTTTAATGCTTCAAAAATGTAAATAAAATTCCACGGACATATACAACACATACCAATCATCATATAATCACATAAACATGATTTCACATATAACTTGACTTCATAAAAATATACTCATCATATATTTCACATAATTTCCACATTTAGCAATTAAATACACATTTAGAAATCGCGAAATATTCTAGGTCGTTATAAGAAAAATCAAGTGATATGTATTTCAAATTAAATCTTGAATTAAATATAGAAATCAACTATATTTAATTATTGTGGGCATTCCAACATTCCTAAAAGCAAACGTAATTTAGTGAATCTTTCGGAATGCAATGGTTTCGTGAATATGTCAGCAACATTATTTTCGGATCCATCAAAATATCGCCTTTGTTGACATGATCACGTAAGAAGTGATGTTGTATATCTATGTGTTTAGTACGAGAGTGAGATACCGGATTTTTACTTAAATCAATCGCACTCGTATTATCACACAAAATATATATAGCATCAAATTTAATCATATAGTCGGCTAATGTTTGCTTCATCCACAATATTTGAGCACAACATTTTGCCACCGCTATATATTCGGCTTCCGCGGTAGATAAAGATATGGAGTTTTATTTCTTTGAAAACCAAGAAACCAAACATCCACCGAGGAATTGACAAGTACCACTAGTGCTTTTTCTATCAATTAAATGACCCACATAATCTGAGTCCGAAAAGAACACTAAGTCAAATGGTAGTCCTTCCGGATACCAAAGACCAAGTTATGTGGTTCCTTTAAGATATCTAAATATCTGTTTAACCGCGGATAAATGAGATTCTTTAGGTGCCGCTTGAAATCGAGCACATTTGCAAATGCTATATTGAATATCCGGTCTACTTGCGGTGATATAAAGTAAACTACCAATCATACCACGATATTTCTTTATATCGACCGAGTTTCCGGTAGCATCCGCAACTAATTTCTCCGAGGGAGACATAGGAGTACTAAGGGGTTTGGCATTTTCCATCTCAAATTTCTTAAGAATTTCCTTGCAATATTTCGATTGAGATATATGAATGCCTTCGTTAGATTGCTTTATTTGCAAACCTAAGAAGAAATTTAGTTCTCCCATCATGCTCATTTCGAATTCTTTACTTATTATTTCCAAGAATTCGTTACATAATGACTCTTTGGTTGACCCGAAGATAATATCATCTACGTAAATTTGAACGAGCAAGATATCATCACCTTCATACTTCATAAATAGAGTAGTGTCGGCAATTCCCATTTTAAAATCACTAGCAATTAGGAATTTGCTTAACCGCTCATACCAAGCTCTAGGAGCTTGTTTTAGTCCTTATAAGGCTTTATAAAGTTTATACACATATTCCGGATGTTCTCAATCTTCAAATCCCGGTGGTTGTCTTACATAAACTTCTTCTTCTAAGACACCATTTAGGAAAGCCGATTTAACATCCATTTGATAGACTTTGAATCCCTTATGACAAACGAAAGCTAAGAACATTCGAATTTCTTCGAGTCTAGCCACGGAAGCATAAGTTTCATCGTAGTTTATACCTTCCATTTGTGTATAACCTTGAGCAACTAGTCTTGCTTTATTTTTTACCATTGTTCTACTTTCGTCTAACTTATTACGAAAGACCCACTTGGTTCCAATAGTAGAACTATCGGGTGGAGGTGGAACTAGTTCCCAAACTTTGCTACAAGTAAATTGGTTCAACTCTTCTTGCATGGCGAGAATCCAATCCTCGTCTAATAAAGCTTCTTTAGCCATTTTGGTTCTATTTGTGATAGGAAAGCTAAGTGACTAGCAATATTTGCACTTGAGATCGAGTTTGGACACCTTTATTTCTATCACCTACGATATTCTCGATAGGATAATTTCTAATCCAAGGTACATCCGAAGGTAGTCCATTATCGACCTCAATTATTTAGATAGGATTATTAGGAATTGTAGTTCCTTGATCAAAAGTTTCGATTTGTCTAATAAATTCTCAACATTATCATGACAATCTTCTTTTGGATAACTTTCCTCTTCAACCAAATCTTTAAACTTTGAAAGTGGTTTTGATTCATCAAACACAACATTCAATGATTCTTCCACCATTAAAGTTTAAAGATTAAATACTCGATAAGCTTTGCTTGTATTTAAATATCCAAAAAATACACCCTCACTAGATTTTGGGTCGAATTTCGTTAAATAATCTTTTGTATTCAAAATAAAGCATTTACTTCCAAAAATCTTGAAGTAGATTATTTTTGGTGTTTTCTTAAAATAAAGCTCGTAAGGAGTCTTCATTTTAATAGGTCTTAGTAATACTCGATTAAGAACATAGCAAGCAGTTGACATAGCTTCGGTCCAAAAATATTTAAGTCGATGATATTCATTATTAAGCATCGCGTTTGCCATTTCTTGCAACGTTCTATTCTTCCTTTCAACAACCCCATTTGATTGAGGTGTATAATGAGGAAAGAAGTTATGAGTAATACCATTAGCTTCATAAAAATCAACAAACTTGGAATTTTGAAATTCTTTACCATGATCCGTCCTTATATAAACAATAGACGTTTCTTGTTGAGTTTGTATCCTTCTGCAAAGAGCAATAAATGATGTAAATGCATCACTTTTTGCTTTTAGGAACTCCGTCCACATATATCGTGAGAAGTCGTCGACTACTACGAGAGTATACGAACTTCCTCCCAAACTTTGTACGGACACTGGTCTGCTCTAGTGGTCTAAAAGTAGACACCATGAACTTGGCTTTGTGAGATGCTCGAATTTGTTTACCAATTTCACAAGCTTCACATATATGATCTTTTATGAAGTTGAGTTTTGGTAAACCACGTACGTGTTCATTCGAACATATATTTTTGATGAGTTTCATATTGACATGACCTAAACGTCGATGCCATAACCATGGATCCCCATTCATGGATACCAAACACACATTTTCATAATCATTTAGGTCACACGAATAAACATTCTTGCTTCGTGGACATTTTAGAATTAGTTTCCACTCTTGTCATAAATAGCACAATGAGATGGAAAGAAGATCACTTTCCAACCATTATCACATAGTTGGCTTCTTGAAAGCAAATTGTACTTTAGTCCAGTGACTAATTGTACATCACATATTTTAAAGCTTTCATTGCCAATATCACCAATGCCAATAATGTCACCTTTGCTACTATCTCCAAAAGTTACAACTCCGGCGGTTACCTTTTTAATGTTGTTCAACAAAGACTTGTTACCGGTCATATGTCGAGAACAACCACTATCAAGGTATCACACATCTTTCTTAGCAGCAAGGCACACCTACATACAAGATTAATTAAACCTTTTGGTACCCTTTTTACTTGAGGGCCCGGGTGTTAACACATCATAAAGCAAACGAGAACTTTCATAGATAAATCGAGGCATAGGATAATCATTCACATAAACAATTTGATTTCTAGATGCTCGATTCCTATTAGAAATATGATATGGATTTCTTCTAGGAGCATATCTAGAATTATCACGAAAAGCATTTCTATTATCACTACGGGGAAATATAGTGATAACGGAATCTCTAGAATGATTATTAGCACGATAATTAACATGATTATTTCTAACATGAGCATTGTAACGCCCCAAGACCCGGGGTCGAGGCCTAGGAGGTTACCAAGTCCTTATTCTTGTTATTACATTCTTTTTACTTAATTAACAATTATATTATATTAAAAGCTTTACTTGACAGTTATAGTGGCCCCATTAGCAATCACATTACCACAGGTTATAGGTTCAGAGCGAACTTAAAATATTACACAAATTGTCAAATTTGTCCAGAATCAAAGTTTTTACAGACCAGAGTAACATAATTCCAAAAGGGTTTGATATAACAAAAGAACCACTAATTATGGTAATAATAGTGGATGGATAATCTCGTTGCTACCCAGAGTTGGCACAGGTTGAACTTATAGAGAACCTAACTATAACGCCTTAGAAAATTCGTAATTATAAATATTATTATTTAATATTAAATGTGGAATATATGGTGTGAATTTTTTTTAGGTTAAATATATGTGACATCATTTTTACATGTTTATATGGTGATGTATGTGTGTTGTGTAGGTCTATGTATTTTTATTTGAATTTTTGTGATTAAAAATCTATTTAAATTATGCATTATTGATCTTTGAAATTTTTTATAAAATCATCGGCGTATTTAAAAATCCTGAAATCTTTTGCAATATCATATTTATAAATTTATTTAGTTTTTAAAATTATTGGGTGAATTATTTTGAGTGTTTAAGCATTTTAGAATGATTTTAAGAGTTTTATGGTATTTAAAGGATCAAAATTTTCAAAATTCATATTTAATTCATTTTTGATCCAAAAATTATTTTAAAAATATGTAGGTGTTTGTAAATTCATACTCTTGATTTCAGAATTTTAAAATTTAATTTTTCATTCATTTTTCATTTAATTACGATTTTATAAGTGATTTAATTGAGTTTTAGTGATTTTCAGAAGTGCAAAATGTCTATTTTGCCCTTGGCCTACAAACAGCACCGTGGCTCTTTTTCTCTCTGCTTCTTCATTTCATCTTCTGGATTCTTCTTGTAGATTCAGTCCTCTCTCATTCTCTTGAAGTTTTAACAGCAAAACCTCTTCCAAAACCTTTGTAAATTCCTTATCTTGATTTTTAATATAATTCATGGTTATTTATGTGTTATATATACGATTGTTGCATACAAGAGATTGGAGGGCTCGGTTTTTGCATTCTGAGGCCAGCCCCGTGCCTAAGAAGGCTGGAAACGTGGTTGGGATGCAGTTTAGAGGGGGAAACGTGATTGTATGTGTTGAAACAATTTACATATATAGTAAATTGGAATTTTGAAGATTTTTAAGTGTTAATTAACTTGTTTTGATGATTGTTAGTTAGTAATTGTTAAGGTACTAATTTGCAGGTGAATATATATAAAGTTTGATGGATTTTTCGCATTTTTGTTATGAATATTCGGCTCGATTTCGAAGAATAGGTGAAATTCTATATATATGTAGTTTAAGCGGATTATGTGCAGTTTAATTTTATATCGTTTACTCGAATAATTAGAGTTATGTCACTAGCTAGTATTCGGATAGTGATTTCAATTGTAAGTTGGTTTGAATTAATGTTGAAGCAAAGGATTGCTTGATTGCTTGTTTGGGTCGGTTGTTTTTCGACGGATTATTTCATATTATAGAGGAGGTGCTGTCCAATTTTTGTTAGAATTACTTGTATACGAATGTTATATATGTATTATAAGTTATAAGTATAAATTGACAATACATGCTAAATGCTTATGTGGGTTATTTGATTTCACTATACTATTTTAACTAAGTTGTCTATATTTGTGCTATACGTGTTATAGTTGTAAAGCATAATAGGACACGAATGGGTAGAATAAAGTTAGACGGTTAAGGTTATATGCGTACTAAAGTAGTACTTTACCTTGAATAGGTACCAGTAAGGGCCGGTTTTGAGCCAGTACGATAGTAAATGGAATTTTGAGAAAGAAGACATTTATCGGAGTTGACGAGTGTACATAATTAGAGACTGACAAACTATGGAGCAAAGATGAATGTTTAGCCGAGCAGAGGCCAGTGTATAAAGAAGTAGAGACGAATGTAAAGTGTGTAATGAATCAATATGTTGGAATTGAAAACTTCATGTATTCAGGCAAGTTTACTGTCCCTCACTTATCTTTCAAGTGATGTGAACCCTTCTGTTTTATTTATATGTTCTTTCGAATCTTTTCTTTGCAAGCATTTATACCCTTCATATTTATTTTGAATGATATGAATCAGTCCTTATTAATTGTGAGGCCTTCTTCCAAATCGTTTCGCTAGGGTCTATACCCCTTACTTTTATTTCAGGTGATAATTTCCCTCAACTAGTATTCAAGTGTTTATTTTCAAAAATATTTTTCAATTGTTGATTCTCTGCACCTATCGTTCAGGTGTTGATTCTTTTAAAAAAATATTAATATTTTATATAAATATTCCTCATTTTTACTAATATTCTAATACATGGTATTTTACGAGATTTCTCAGTTGTGTACTATTTTATATTCTTCAAAAGTAATTAAGTAATATTTTTAAACAGAGGAAATCCAAGATTTTAAAAATTTATAAAAATCTTTTAGTATGATTCCTGGATATAAATTATAATCTTCCCTCAATAAATATTCTTTCAAGGAATGTTTTCTTTAAATTATTCTAATTCAAGATTTATATTGTCGTTGAAGCATGTGTTGCTCAGTGACGAATGAAACCAAGAATGAATTGAGATCTTCTTACTTACTCAACTCATTATTGTCGGGCCGGGTTGGCATCTAAAGCCTATGAGTGCTTAGCTGACAAGAGTGAGGTTACGAGTAATTGAGAATTTCTCGAATATTTATTTTTAAATTATTTGTTAGTTCCAAAATATCTAACGAGATTCTACCAATTCTGGTAATAGTTAAAAAAATGGTTTATAACCAATGTATTTACTCAATTATTTTGGTGAACTCTAGATTCCTTTATTTCATGAATTCCTTATAAGTTGTTCAATTCTAGAACCTGAATATTTGCCTTATTTCTGAATTGGTTAATGATTCTTTATTGATTCAAAATTCTGTCTTGCTGAGCTATACCATGCTTAGTTAAATCTTATTGCTTTGTTGTTTATGATTTCCTTATATCAGATGCTTCCCTGACTCTCAGTTTTGTATCATTGCTAATCGAAATGACTTGATTATTTAAAGGCTCTATAAAAATTCCTTATCCTGGGCTGATCTGTTATCAGTGAGTTTAAGGACTGAAAAGTGAAATGTTTTAAATTATTAATAATAAATTTGTTTATAAATTGGAAAAGCGTAAGAGGCTAGGGTGGTCCTAGTCCAGCACTTTTATATAGCGTAAGAGGCTAGGGTGGTCCCAGTCCAGCATTAAAGGCCAATGTGTTGCCTAATTGGGAACCCAATTTCAAAGGAATGGGGACTTTACGTGCCTGATCACCCGTATTGTCCATAATCAGGAGAATAATAAAAAAAATCAACTTAAATATTTTAAAAAGGTTTGATGAAAAGTTTGTGTCAAAGTTGAAAGGGTTTTAAAGAAAGGAATTTTTTGAAGAGTTATATATATTTCAAGGTAAATGGTCATTAATTTCGAAATTGTGGATATTACGTTGTTTTCTATCTTGATCAATATTGGGAACTCAGTAAAACAATGAGATTAGGGATGGATAGAAGTTTCCCAGTTATTCCCTTCGCGAGTAACATTGTACGTTGAAAGTGGAGTAAGAATGATTGGGGGATTTCTTGATTTTCTTTTTCTCAAAGTTTTATCTGAGGCAGTGATGGTTTGTAGTTATGGAAATTTTTTTACTCTATGATGGAAATTGATTGATCTTTTGAGATAAAGTATTCATTGATATTGTTCATCAATGAATTATCGTAATATCGTTGTTTCGCTATATTATTAACTTGCTGAACGTTCTTTGGCTCACTCTTGTTTTGTTTTACCTTACCCTTTGCAGTTAGGTTTAAGGGTGATCTACTACATTTATCCCTGCAAATGAGAGCGATGAGGCATTCTATACAGGATAGATTTCGGAGCTAGAGCGGGTAAGCACAGATTGGGATTGAGCTACAGATTGGATGGTATAGTAAATTGTATTCAGAGCGGTGATAGAAGTTGGAAATAATTTGTATTAGTTAGATTCTTGTTTCATACCATAACCTGGAATCGATCCTCGGTGAGGAATCGTTGGTGTATTAAGTTTTAATTTTATTTGTTAAATTGGAATTTGGTTGGGTTGAATTACAGGTGGATAGTCCGATTTACGAATACTTCATGCCGAAATTTTCTAAAATTCCCCTGTATCAAAGTCTATTTTATTATAAACAGCATATTTTCAGTATTGGGAAGTCGGGGCGTTATACTAACCAATCTCAACTGACATCCTATCCAACTAAGTCTGCTTACCAGAGAGATAGTGGTGATCCGAACAACTCATGGGCGTGCTGCGCGCTTGCCACGCGCTTTCGACGTGGTGATCCTATCCAACTAAGTCTGAGATAGTGGTGATCCGAACAACTCATGGGCGTGCTGCGCGCTTGCCACGCGCTTTCGACGGGTCTGACGTGTTCTGGCCATGCTGATCTGTTGTTGTTTGTGATATATAAAAGAAAAGCAAGAGTGAGCATAACAGCTCAGCAATATAATAATAGTTTGTAATACTGAAAAATAATGTGCGGTGATTTTGCATAAAAGAACATGCGTTAAACTGGTTTAAATCATTTTTCTTTAATTATTGAGATGGTTATCGAAATAACCAAATTTACTAGATGAAAAGAAATATTCTGCCAACACTATCGGTAACTGAGCACCTGGGCTTTCATTACAGTGTTGCAGTACAATTCCAATTGGAAGAACGGGACTATTTTGGAGTACACCCGATACACGGTGATCAGCCATTGTATCGTACAAACTTCGCTACTAGTAGACGGGAAGCTATCCTTCTTTCAAAGTCGTGGCCCTGACCTCATTCGGGTCTTATACTAGACTGTCCCACCGCCTTTTTCGCTTCGATGGACTTTTCTCACATCATTCTTATCTTTCCCTGTCACACAAGGTGCCAGGTCCTTCTTACACATACCCTGTCACACAAGGTGCTAAGTCCTTCAAGTCACTTGAAGAATTCTAACCAGATCCCTAGCACGGAGCTAGTCGATAACTCTACTTCAACTTTGAATCCTTACTTCCGGAAGTATTTGAGGAAGTAAGACAGATATGTGGGTCACCTTCGTCAACAGATTTTCTTAACCAATGCATTCATTTTGAAAATATACGGGGGAGCTAGTCGGAGTTTTGATGCCATACAAGTGATGAGCGATGGGAGAAACCACTATTTTTACTCCCAAAACCTTGGCTCCCCAAGTTTTGAAGGTAAAGCGAAGCCTTTACCCACTAAGGGTTTATTAAAATAATCATGGGAACCTTTGCTATGCATATTACGAACAAAGTTTCAATATATTCTAAAATATGAAGTTACAAGGTACTTCAAATAAACATTTTCAAAAATATCTCTATTATGCAATGTATAAACAAAATCTCTATATCTTTACAAGTCTCAAATCATTTTATAATCATCCCAAAGGTCAGAAAATATTTAAAATAATTTTTAAACCTTTGAATGAATTTTTAAAGAATAAATAAGATTTTTAAATAATTTGGAATATTTAATAAGTAATTAAACACTATTTGCTAAGAAATAAACTTCAATTAAATATAAAAGGATAATCAAATAACTGCTTACTAATAAAGGAAATTTAAATTAGCACAAACTCAAATATATCCAATTTATAACTAACTGGAATATTTATAAAATATATCTCAAAATAACCCTAGATAACGACTGATACCATTCCCGAATTATTTATTGACAGGATTACGGTAAAATAGCTCTGACCCCCGATTTAGGTATAGAATAGGTGTGTACTTGCTTTCAGAACCTTGACATGTATGCATACATACATACATACATATATATATATATATATATATATATATATATATATATATATATACATACATACAATCTATATACCCGGTTCATACCTCGTAGGTAAGTAACCGTCACCACCAGTTTAGCAAAGTATCACACAACAACAGTTGCAAAATACTTTTAAAGCCAGAGTCTTAATAACTTGCCTGGTGATGGGAGCGGGGTCGGGTCTCGTGCTTGAGAACGTCGATCTATTAACACAAGTAATCACTTGGTTAGCTCCTTATTCGTTTTAGCTCACAAGGCACACACTAAGGTAACTCTTATTGACACCACCATATACTGACACTTGGCTCATTATCTAGGCATGTCATTATCCCTTATACTTGGTAAATATTTGTGTCGTAAAGGTTTTAAGTCGGCCATTTACTCGAGAAGATTATACTTTATTATCCTTTGTCCGTTTAAGGGGTGTTTCACTTGCTTACCCTAGACTCGAACATTTTTATAAAATCAAAAAATTATCCTTTCGAGGTGATTCTTTCGAATACATTCTCTTTACGATATCTAGTATTTAATAACCTAGATTCGTTACCAAATTTAATAATTTAAGGGATTCAAATAAAGCCACAAACTTAGCATTTACGCTTTCGAACCACTTTTACTAAATCGATCATATCTCCTAAACCGTAAGTCCAAATGCTTCGATTCTTATACCAAAACGATCCATGACCTGAGATCTCCAAGGAAAGGTTATATATTTAACAAGGTAAAAAGCTATTTATCTCGGGTATGCTCTATTTTTAAAGGTTAATGAAATTCCGGCATTACGACGGCTATAAATCGGATATTTCCAAAATTAAAACCTTCCAACAATCATGGTTTCCACTCCAAACCACACATACATGTTATTTAACTCTCAAGCAAGATCCATAAAACGTTTTTAGCATTTATCAAAGCCCAATCATAGCCATAATGCTTTAAACATGTACAATATCACTAAATCTCCATAAAACTCATGATTCTTCAAAAGGGTTCAAGTGTTATTCCTTTGTTGGAAGCTTGGTAGTGTTTATATATCCTCACAACACTAAATCCTTGCTTACTTTATCCTTTGGAAGCTATAAATCAAAGAACAAAATCAAACAAAAACATTAGTTACTATTCATCGTCACTTTCTTCAAGCTTTTTGGACAAGAAATTCTTAATGGCTGATCATAAGATTTTGGTCATACCTTATACTCTTCTCCCTCTTTGATTTAACCTATAGATTGTAGGAAATGGATGGTGGAAGCTCAAGTTCTCTCCTTCCTTTCCTTCTTGGCCGAGAGCTAGAGAAAGAGAGGTAGTGGTGTTTTTGTTTTTGTTTTTATGACTTAATACTTGTAAAAGTTGTATATATCTTGGATGCATCTCTTTTTTATGTGTTGTCATTCATCTATTAGTCCATTTGCTACTCCTTGATTTGGCCAAGTGTTGGCACCACATCATGCATTCCCTTTTTTGTAAAAATGCTAAAAGACCATTCCAGTTGTAGTTGACTTTCATGTACATGACTTTGGTTTCTCCTTTTTCCACCAATTGGATTCCCTTTTATGTTTTTTTAATACTAATAATATGTTACAACTTATATGTTGCATTTCATTGCTTCAATATGGCAGAACTCCATAAATCAATATTATATCCAACATTCCTTATTTATCCTCTCTTTAATTCTTGTATTTAGAAAATGTCCTCGCACTTTCTCGAGCATTCTCAATCTCCTTTGCGGAGTTACTCGACTCTTACTAGATATCGATTTGGATGACATGAGAATAACTTCCTTTCTTAGGATACCATAGCTAACTTTCTAGATGATAGATTATTCTTATATAATTTGTCAACCTATTATATCATTCATAGCATATAAACACTAGAACCTACATCCATTAAAATATTCGTTCATTAAAACCACTGATACATTGTAGTCATAACCTCTATTCATTCATACACCAATACATAATAAAAGTTTTAATTCCTCCAAAAATCTGGGTTCTTACAGTCTCCCGCCCCCTTAAAAGGATTCTGTCCCGGAATCAGGTGGAGAATAAGTCAGGATACTTCTCCTGCACTGCACTTTCTAATTCCCAGGTGGATTCTTCCACATTGTGATTTTGCCACAACACCCTGACTAACTTTACAACTTTGTTCCTGAGTACTTGCTCCTTACGATCCATAAACCTTACTGGTTGCTCCACATATGACAGGTCTGGCTATAGATCTACCTGTTCATATTCAACTATGTGCTTCGCATCGGGGTTGTACTTTCTTAACATGGATACATGGAATACATTATGCACTTGTTGAAGGTTTGGAGGTAGGGCTAGCTCATAAGCGACTGGTCCGATACGCCTCAAAATCTCGAAGGGTCCGATAAATCGGGGACTCAATTTCCCCTTCTTTCCGAATCTCATCAATCCCTTCCATGGGGACACCTTCAGCAATACCATATCCTCTACTTCATACCCTTTATCCCATCGCACCAAATCGGCGTACCGACGTTGTCTATCTTGGGCTGCCGCCATCCTCCCTCTGATTAAGGTTATGGCATCCCTTGTTTGTTGAACCAGATCAGGTCCTAATATCTTTCGCTCCCCCACTTCATCCCAACACAAGGGAGAGCGACATTTTCATCTATAGAGGGCTTCATACGGTGGCATACTGATGCTTGAATGATGCCTATTGTTATATGTGAACTCAATTAGAGGCAAGTGCTCCTCCCAACTTCCCTTGAAATCAATAACACATACTCTCAGCATATCTTCTAGGGTTTGGATTGTCCTTTCACTTTGCCCATTTGTTTGGGGATGGTAGGCGGTGCTCATATTTATTTGGGTACCCCCACACTCCTGAAAGCTCCTCCAAAACCTGGAGTTGAATCTAGGGTCTCTGTCGGACACAATGGTCACGGGAACTCCGTGTCTCACAACAATTTCCTTTATATAAATTCCAACCAACTTGTCAATGGTATACCTCTCATTGATGGGAAGAAAGTGGGCATATTTAGTAAGCCTATCAATGATTACCCATATTGCATCTTGATTAGTCTTAGAGGCAATCCAACTATGAAATCCATAGCTATATGCTCCCACTTCCATTCCGGAATCTCTAGAGATTAGAGTAGGTACCACTGGGTCGTTGGTGTTCCGCCTTTACTCACTGGCAGGTTAGACATTTACTTACCCACTCAGCTATCTCCTTTTTCATGTTAGGCCACCAATAATGTTCCTTCAAATCTCTGTACATCTTAGTACTACCGGGGTGCACTGAGTACCTTGAATTGTGTGCTTCATACAAAATTTCATCCTTTAGCTCTTGAACATATGGAACCCATATCCTAGATGCGTATCTCATGTTCCTTCTTTATCTATTTCACACCTAATTTCTTTCCCGATCATTATTTCTTCCTCCGAGTTCTTTTCTTCCTCCATCTTCTGTTCTTGGCATAGCCTAATCTTTTCCAATAATGGGGGTAGGATTCGTATTTCCATCAACATCTCTTGACCTTCTACTGGTATCCTGACCTCGATTTCTAATCTCTCTAAGTCTCTTACTAATTCCTCCTCTGAGGTCATTATCTTGAGTCTCTCTTTTCTACTAAAGGCGTTAGCCACCACATTCGCCTTACCTGGGTGGTAACGAATCTCACAATCATAATCCTTGATTAGTTCCAACCACCTCCTCTATCGCATGTTCAGTTCCTTCTGCGTATAATATACTTGAGGCTCTTATGGTCGGTATAAATCTTACACTTTTCTCCGTACAAGTAGTGCCTCCATATTTTAGGGCAAAAACTATTGCTGTAAGCTCTAAGTCATGGGTGGGATATTACATACTCTTTCAATTCCCAAGATGAATACGCGATCACCTTACCATGCTGCATAAGCACGCATCCAAGTCCTTGGTGGGATGCGTCACTATATATCACGAAATCTCCTTTTTTGTCTGGCAGTGCCAACACGGGGGCAGATACTAATCTTTTCTTTAGTTCCTGGAAAATTTCCTCACATTTTTGGGTCCATACAAATTTCTCAGTTTTTCGGGTCAGTCTTGTCAGAGGGGCTACAAGCTTGGCAAAATCCTTTATAAACCTCCTATAATACCCAGCCAATCCCACAAAGCTCCTTACCTTAGTCGGGATGATCGGTCTTTCCCAGTTGGATATTGCCTCTACCTTGGTAGGGTCAATTAGAATCCCTTCGTTACTAACCACGTGACCTAGGAATTTTACTTGCTTTAACCAGAATTCGTATTTTGAGAACTTGGCATACAACTTCTCTTCCCTTAAGATTCCCAAGACTGTCCTCAAATGCTCTGCGTGCTCCTCTTCCATCTTTGAATAAATTAAGATATCATCAATGAAGATTATGACGCACTTGTCCAAATATTATTTAAACACTCTATTCATTAAGTCCATGAATGCTGCGGGCGCATTGGTCAGTCCAAAGGACATCACTAAAAATTCATAATGCCCATACCTGGTGCGAAAAGCACTTTTAGGTATGTCCTCTAGTTTGATCTTTAATTGATGATATCCTATCCTCAAGTCTATTTTTGAAAAGTGGACCGCCCCTTTCAGTTGGTCGAACAAGTCGTCAATTTTGGGCAAGGGGTATTTGTTCTTAATGGTTAACTTATTCAGTTCTCGATAATCTATGCACAACATCATGCTGCCATCCTTTTTCTTTACAAATAGCACTGGGGCACCCCATGGGGACACACTAGGGCGTATCATGCCCTTGTCCAACAATTACTGCATCTGAGTTGCCAATTCCTTCATCTCAATTGGAGCCAATCGGTATGGGGCCTTAGACACTAGTGCGGTTCCTGGGGTTAAATATATTACGAATTCGATCTCCCTATCAGGTGGTAATCCGGGAAGGTCATATGGAAATACATCCTCAAATTCCCGGACAACCGGGATGTCTTGAATCTTAAGGCCTTCTCGTTTAGTGTCTACTACGTAAGCCAAGTAAACTTCATTGCCCTTCCGTACCAACTTCCTAGCTTGGGCCACAGTCAAGAATTTTTGAGTTTGTCGTTGCCCTCTAAACGTAACTTTCTTTTCCCCTAGTACCTTTATGTGTACCTTCTTGTTTTTACAATCAATTTGGGCACCATTTCGCGATAACCAGTCCATCCCTAAAATGACATCGAATTCACCCAACACGATGGAATGAGGTCAGCCTGAAAATGATGGCCTCCTATTACTAGGTCGCAGTCACGATAGACCTGTTCTACAGGTATCACCTCTCGATTAGCTATCTCTACCCTTAATGGTTCCTTTAATGCTTCTCCCTTCAGATTTAATTTACATGCAAAATCCCACGATATAAAAGACTTGGAAGCTCCAGAATCAAACAAGGTATTTGCACTTAATGAATTTATGGAAAGGGTACCTTCAACAACATCCGACTCCTTGATAGCATCTTTCACTATCATGTTGAAGGTCCTGGCAGTAGGTGGACAGTTGGAAGCTGCACCACTCACCCTCGACCCTGTTGGGTTTAATTTGGTGCAATTCTTTTTCTAGTGTCATGTGCTCCCGCACTAGTAACACTTTGAGCCTGCGACTAAGCGCAATCTGGGGCATAGTGTCCTTCCTGTCCACACCGGAAGCATTTTGTCATGCCCAGTCGGTAGACGCCTGTATGCTTCCTCCCGCAAGCCTTACAATCAGGTAGGGGCACGCGTGACTGGCTAAAAGTGGATGCTCTAGCCGGTCCACCTCCTTGACCCACACTCTCACTCATAGCTGACTTAAACCCTGGACCTTTTGTTGGCTGGGAGACAGTACCACGGTTAAACTTATCAAAATAACGCCCACCACTGTGACCTCCTCCCAGACTTACTGCCTTCCACTTTTTGTTCTCCTTTACCTTTGATCTCATTTCACTACCAGCCTCTACTATTGAAGCTTTCTGCACTAGGGCAGCATAATCTGTTAGTTCCAACATGGCCACTCTATTCTGTATAACGACTTAGAAAATTTCGAATTTAAAATTATTTATTTAATATAAATTATGAATTATATAATATGAATATTGTTTTAAAGGTGGAATATATGTGAAGTAGTATTTATGTGTTTACGTGATGATTTGTGTGTGCTGTGAAAGTCTGTGTGTTTTTATTTGTAGTTTGAGGATTTAACTATGTTTAAATCATGCATTTTTGATCCTCTGGCAATTTTATAAAATTATCGGAGGGATTAAAAATCATGAAATCTTCTGAAATATTTTCTTTATGTATTTATTGAGTTTTTAAAATTGTTGGGTGAATTAATTTGGGTGTTGTGGTATTTTAAAATGATTTTATGGATTTTATTGTATTTAAAGGGTCAAAACTTGCAAAAATCATATTAATTCATTTTCGATCCTAAAAATATTTTAAAAATATGGGGATGTTCATAATTTCATAAACTGTATTTTAGAATTTTAGAATTTATTTTTCTACTAATTTTTTTTTGTTTGATTTCGAATTTAAAATGATTTAAATCGATTTATATATATGATTTTCAGCAAAATTACGGAAATGCCCCTGAGCCTATAAACCCAGCACCAACCTTCTTCTTCCCCATTTTTCTGGATTGTTCTCGGTTCTTCTTCATTTTCTTTTACCCAAAACCTTCATTCTCTCCCTCTATTCGATTCTTGCAGCAAAACCTCTCTAAACTTCCTATAATTCACTCCTTTATCTTGATTATATTTATATTAATGGGTTTGTGTGATTTGGAGTGAAGTCTTGAAGTTATATATATAAATATGTATGCATATATTCGGTTTTCATCTTGCAAAGCTTGGGGAGGAATGGATTAGCTAGGATTGAAGGTTTATTTGCTTAAAGGAAGTTTGGAAAGGTATAACCTTCTTAATACAAGCTTTGATTTTGTTAGATTACCATGATTATATACAACTGTAATTAGCATATTTTGGATTCTTGAGAAGTGTATTATTGCTTGTTTGATTATTGTTAGTAATGGAATAAGGATGTTAATGAAATGAGGATTATTGTTTAAGAACTACAATGCAGTTTTGGGTCTTGCAATCTGCTCTATTTTGGTCAGTTCATCCATGGGTGTTATGCTTTGTTTTTGACAGTGGGTATGTGATATAATTGTTCCCTATGATTTCTAATTTACGTACGCGAAAACCTTGTGTCAACTAGATTAACGAGTAAGAAATTATGCGAGTTTTAGTTAAGACCGCGCAAGCTGAATTTGCTGTGTCCGATTTGAGAGTTAATTCAGTTCGTTTTTGGCCTAAATAAAATGATTTTCAGATGAAATTTTTATCACAGCTTTACTAGATATCCAGGAAGATGTCGACCAAATTTCCTAGTAAAATGTTTATTTTTCAATTTATTAAAAATACTTGAGTAAAGTATGAGCAGTAGCGTTTTATGTTTTTAAATTTGTTACCCTGTTTTGGGGAGTAATTTTGAGTAAGTTAAAAACCTTATTTGAAGGGAATTTATAAATAAAAGTTGTTAGTTTTGATCTTGTCTAGTTATATACCAAGTATGGTATGAATTGAATTGGTGGTTAATAATTTAACATATAATTTCAATGGATTTAAAGTTGAAATTTGAGGGATTTTGGTTATATTTGAGTTAGCGATTGTTATTGTTAAATGTTATTGTGGAGATTTATTGCAAGTCCGATTGAATGCTCGGATTAGTAGTTGTTAGTCGTTAATTGTAAATTGTTATTGCCGTATAAGGCATGTTAAAAGTTTATTTGTGTTGTTAATTTACATTCTATGTGCTAAGTGTTATAGGTCGGATAATAGTATTTGCTAAGTGCTTATTTGTTAAATTTTTGGTGGTGAAATAAATGTGGTTGAGTGATTTTGATTAAGGAATTATATAATTGCCTAAGTTGTATATTTGTATAAATGTTAAGTGGTGGTTTCTGAAAGATACCACTGGCTCTAGAGGTCGTGTGGTTGGTTGATTTAGTTTTCAAATGTAATAATTTATTTTCCTTATGTGTTTAGTTGCCGCATGTCTGGGCGGGTACTTTTCTTACTTGTTTATTTTTATGTTGCCGCAAGTTGAGGCAGCTTTATTTTGCAAAAACAGGGTTGAATTGTATTTGAGGGGCTGTGCCCATAGTCCGATAAACGAATACTTCATGCCGAAATTTTCTAAAAATCCCCTGCAAATCTATTTAAAACCTATTTAACTTATTTAAATTCAATGCTTGAAGGTGCGTTATGATTACTAAGGGTTTAAGTGTATGTATCAGTGGATTATTTAAAGATTATATTGTGAGTTTAAATATTAAGTGGTTGTGTTGTTTTGAAATGGTTATGTGACGTGTTTATGTGACTTAGTTGATTATAGTGAGACTATTATGTGAATATGAATGATTATGTCTATATGTATTGTACATGTGCAAGCGTTATAGGACGCGCATGGGTAGATTAGGGCAAATAATAAGGTTTTGCTTGAATTAGTATTGAAATATTATTTGGCCTTGAAAAGGTTCGAATAAGAAACCTAGCCAAGGACAGTGCGGGATATCTGAAAGAGGGACAGAAGGACAAGTATCAAGCCAACGGGTGAACTGATGTGGGAACTGGTAAAGTGCAAAGAATGAAGGTGAGACCGAGTGAGAAGTCACATGTAAATGAAATAGATTGACGAGAAGATAAGTTGAGTATCGATGTGGAATCATGAACTCTGAGAATCGAGGCAAGTGTTTTTGCTAATCACTTATTGTTCAAGTGATGCAATTTAGTTTACTTGTAGTGTGTGATGATTTGGCTAAGTATAGATGGCAGATGACACATATACTTTTTCAAATAGTGTGATGCTGTTTATCTCCCATACCCGTAATTCAAATATTCGATTTGCAAAGAATTTTATAAATAACCTTCTCGCTCACTATCCTATCCCTGAAATGCTATTTCTTTTTTTTTTTCGTCGAAATGGTTTAAGAATTCCTTAAATAAAGTAAATCCAAGATTTTAAACTCTTATGAAAGCTTGCTAGCAAAACTCTGGATTCTAGCATATTTTCGCCAATGGACCCTATTTAGAAAGACGTTTTCTTTCAAATTGATCTAAACCTTTCCATACTGAAACTGTTTTGCAAATATTTGTTTTAAGTTATTTTATCAGCTTATGGAAAGCTTAAACTCTTCGTTGCGTATAAGTTTTATTAAAAGCCCCATGCTTGACCATATCCTTGTTTCAGTCTAGAATTTCAATTGTTGAAAATCTTATTGCAATGTATATCTCTTATGTGCTCAAATAAAATTTTCTTTAGATAAGTTGCTGATGTTATGAATCTATTTATTCATATCGAACTTGTCGACACTTGTTGATCTTGAATCTTTCATTGACTCTTGGATTATGAGTCGTTATTCTGGAATGTGAGTTTTCCAGTTATTGGTTGGCAAAGGTTGTCGATTGTTCCGACACCTAGTGTGGATGATTTAGAATTGGAAATGTTTGTTTTAAAAGTGGCCCTTGGGGCGTAAAACCCTTCGGGGTAGGACCTTATTATGGTCAGAAATTAAGGCCAATGTGTGCCATGGATCCAATTAAGGACATTGCTGTGCGCGTTTGTCCTAGGACATTGCTGTGTGCGTTTGTCCGGGGTTAGTGCTGACTGATCAGCAGCCTAACCTTGATGTTTTTTTTTTTATAAATAAAAATTCCAATTCTAATCTATTCTCTGAAATTGAGATGTTTAATTCTTGACTCCTTGAAAGTCTGTTTTAATAAGACCTTGATATCAGAATTCTTGTCAGTTCATGGTGAGTTATTAGCCATCGTGGCAATTGAAAAGTTGATATCATTGATTCCTTCATAAAATGAGATGAAACTCTATTGCTTATCAAAATTGTCGTCGTTATTGAAATTGTCATCACTATTTACACTTGCTGAGCATTGTTGGCTCACTCTTGCTTCTGTTTATTTCTCCAGTTGTTAGAGGTGATCAGAGAACCTAGTGGTCAATTGGTATAGCTCTATAGACAGCGAAAGGAGACGTTCGAGTGATGGACTTTTCAAAGGATGGGTTGGGAATTGTTAAGGTTGGATATTTAGTTAAACAGTGAATTTGTACATTAATAAATTTGTATAAAATACTTTTATTCTGAGATTGGGTTGTAAAATTGTGATTGATAGTTTGTTTCATACCATAACCTGTATGCGATCTTGGTTAAGGGGTTTTTATTATTAAATGTTGTTTATATTCATAGATGCATAATATTGTTTATAGTTAGTGGCCCCATATCTGTACCCCGGATTTTGGGATGCTACAAGTTGGTATCAAAGCTACAGGTTATGGTCACTGAAACAGATTAGGAGGGTTTGGGTACGTGTATAAGATAGGCGTCGGGTAGAACGATTTAGGATAAGGATCGCGTTAGGATATTTCGGTAAGCGTTGCAATGTTGAATGGTCTTTCGGCATATCGTGCGAGTCGAAGTTCGAATCGTTGAAGGATTTGGCTATAAGCGAGACAGCGAACCGGAAGCCGCATAAACCAAGCGGGCAGCTGGAGCTACCAGTCTAGAGGACGTTATCTTGAGATTTTCGCGTGTATTTTAGAACCTTTCTACGCTATTAGATACGATGTGAACGTTGCGGAGAGAATACGAGAAGGTTATGAGCACGAAGTGGGAATCGATTATTAGCAAAGATTGGAAGTTAAGCGTAGTCGTGTACCCCTAATCATTGATTCGTTCAAATTTAGTGCCTAAGGAAATTTCCTATTATTTCTTTGAATCGTCGTAAATTAATTCCCGGTTGGTATCGTTGCGGAGGCATTCGTTGCGCAGTGACGGTCCAAAATCGAGAATGAATTGAGATCTTATTTATTCAACTCATTATTGTCAGACTGGTTTTGGCAGCTAAGTATATTAGTGCTTAGTCGACAAGAGAGAGGTTATGGATAATTAGGAATTTCTTGAATAGTTGCTTGATCAATTGTTAATGCATCTATTGGAAAGTCTTCTATTTATCAATTGATAATGAGATTTATATGTCAAATTTATTCGAATTCAATCCCATTTCTTTCTGAAATATCTATATTTTCCAGAGAATGCTTGATCCAATTTTACTTGAAAATTTTTGAAACTCTTGAATCCCTTCCATTTTCATGAATACTCGATTTTTCTCTATTCCAGCTGAGAGGAACAACCTATACAGATAGGGGATTCAGGGACATTTTATCTTTGTGATAGAAGTCCAGTGGGACGCCACTGATTGTGTTTGTCACGAAGTACCAAGGACTGGCCATCCTTATGTACTATGGTGGTTAACCAAGTGACAAATGCTACCTGAAAATAGTTCAAAAAGATCATATTGATCTCTCGGTTAAATTCCTTTATAAAACTTTTATCACATAAACCCAGTGTATATTCGTACTTGATGCCCCATTCGTTTTATTGACTTCTTTTGTCAGAGATTCGATGAATTCAAAATTTCTAATGATGAAGGGATGTGAAGATAAGCGTGACGACGTCTTAAATGATAGAACTATAATTGCATGGACGAAGAATTGGTTATGCAAGTTTAAGAATTTGGTGATTAAGACAAATAGGCCGTGTCAAATTGGAATAATTACTGAACCGATAAAGCATGGACAAGGTTTGAGGTTAATGAAAATTGAATACAAAAAAAAAAAGAAATATGAAAAAAAAAATATGACAGTAAAGAAAAGCACATGATTACAGATACGGTTAAAGGATGAAAAGAGAATGGTGACGAAGATGTTGGGTATGAGATGTTCAATGTTGAAGCTAGAAAGATTGTTTTGGACACCTACTGAAGGGCAGAGATATTAAATGAAATATCATAAGATTTTGAATGTTTCAAATCCATCGTTAGATACAAGTTGATTTTACAATCAAGGAAGGTTGACTTGAGTAAAGCAGGGTGAAGTGAAACAAAATGGTTTGTAAGAATTATCAAGATGAATCAGGACTGAATGAGGGGTAAGGTGATTATGTGGAGTAAATAACTAATGCAAGCCAGTGTAGAAAGTCATGATTATCAAGGATGGTGGAAAGTTGACCAAGATGGAATAAAATGTCAATAAGGAGGAAGGTAGAGAAACCAGAAATTTTCCAGAAGTGATTAAATAGCAGACGTATAAAATTTAGTTAAGAAAAGAATGTGGAATCCTGAAGATGTGGAGTTAGAAGAGAAAGGGCACTGTGGTTGCCTACAGAATGAGAATTAGCAGAAATTAATGAGATCCCATGATCAGAAAATAAGATTTCGGGAGTAGAATCCCTAGAGGTTTTATTAAGATAAATGTGGGAAGTTGTGGCTGTAACTAGAAGGGTAGGGTGGTAACAAGAAGCCGAGTCAGAAGTTAAAGCTATATGTTATGATCTTGGAAAGATGGGAGTTTTTGTCAAGAATAATATCATATCAATCTTGGGGAAATTATGAAAAGAGTGGCAGGATTGCTTTTATGACTATTAAAAATCTAGAAATTCAAAATGGTTACGAAGGAGGTTAGTAAGAAGTGGATTGTGATGACACAAAAAAAAAAGAGTTCAATATAACTCAGGATTAGATTTATTTCCTAACAACGAAATGCGAGCAAATTGTGAGGACTAGAAAAGGGAGATTTTGACTTTGAGAAAGATAAAGGCGGTGTTTTGAGGTCGAAAATAGACATTAAGGTCTTAACGATTAAGCAAATCAAGAAATTGTTATACCAAGGGAATGGAATTGTTTTGTATAAGGAGATATCGAAAAGGAGACAATTAAGTAAAGGCATATTCCAATGAATAAGATTTCAAACGACATTCAGACGAAGAATTTAATATGATCGTAGATCACATATCAAGATGATCGAAGACTCAGGAAGCGTATGCAAATCAATCGAGAGCGATTTTAAGAGTTTCCAAGAAAAGGAAGAAAATTTGGCACAAGGATCTAAATGTGAATTTCGAAAGTCATGATTTTGTGGTTAATGTGAGTGGTGTTAAATGTTGAAGGTGTGGCGTGTAAAGTTAAACTCGGAAACTCGTTAAGTATTCAAATCTGTGATTTGAAAGTTGAATTCAGGAGACGCGGAATAGTGTGCTGCGAATAAGATATATATATGATTTAAGGAAAATGGTCATCAGTTCGAAACGGTTACTCAGTAAGACAATGAGATGAGGGATGGATAGAAGTTTTCCGATTATTCCCTTCTCGAGTAACATTGTACGTGAAAGGGGAGTAAGAATGATTGGAGATTTCTTGATGTACTTTTTCTCAAAATTTTATCTGAGGAAGGTTCGTTTTAGGAAGATGTAAATAAGTGGTGATGCATGTTGAGTGGAAGATTCATGTTGATAGAAGCGGGAGCTTGTTGGAAATTGTTGAAGAATTGTATCATGTTTAGTATCGAGTGAAGTTGTGACCTCGGGAAAACTTGTAATAAATTGGATATTTCAATCTTGTTCTTGTATTGAGTGAAGTCACAGTCAAGGTGACAAGTATATTACTTATCAAAAGCTGCAAATAATCGAGGCTATGTTTCAAAAGACTTAGCAAACCAGAATACTTTATATGAGTGAGAATCGAGTTGTTAATTAAATTATGGTTGATGTGCATCTAAGGACGTATGTGTTTGGTTATAGTATTCGATTGCAAGGATGCGACTGAGAATGGACGAAATGATGTTATGTTCCCAGACTGGGTACTCGATAAAAGTATAGGACAAAAGAAAGAAAGAAACTTCTAAATTATTCCCTTCTTGATCAACATAGTACTTGAAAAGTGGAGTGGAAGCGATCGGAGTATTTCTTGAGAATCTTTTCTCGAAGTTCTAATTGAAATCGTGTGGTAATACGTAAAGCGTGGGAGTTATACCAAGTGTAGGTCGTTGTAAATTAAGGCAAATTGCACGGTCGTATTATTGCGAAGGACTGGCGTGGTAACATAGTTTTGACGCAGGGTATAGTTCATTATGTGAAAAAGTCATATTGATTTTCGGAGAAAAGATATTCGTTCACGTGTGATAAACGTTTAGAGTTAATAAGACTCGGAAACCAAAGTTTAAGGTTATTTCGGAATTTGAGGGCTCATGGAATGAGATTATAAAGGTATAAGTTAGTATGGGGGAAATCCTAGAGTTGAAAGATACAACCTGGAAAGTGAAAGTAAGATGTTGAGAAGATCAGAACTGTTATTTGGGTCCTTAGGATTGATTCTGAGGACAGAATCCTATTAAGGGGGGAAGGATATAACGACTTAGAAAATTTCGAATTTAAAATTATTTATTTAATATAAATTATGAATTATATAATATGAATATTGTTGTAAAAGTGGAATATATGTGAAGTAGTATTTATGTGTTTACGTGATGATTTGTGTGTGCTGTGAAAGTCTGTGTGTTTTTATTTGTAGTTTGAGGATTTAACTATGTTTAAATCATGCATTTTTGATCCTCTGGCAATTTTATAAAATTATCGGAGGGATTAAAAATCATGAAATCTTCTGAAATATTTTCTTTATGTATTTATTGAGTTTTTAAAATTGTTGGGTGAATTAATTTGGGTGTTGTGGTATTTTAAAATGATTTTATGGATTTTATTGTATTTAAAGGGTCAAAACTTGCAAAAATCATATTAATTCATTTTCGATCCTAAAAATATTTTAAAAATATGGGGATGTTCATAATTTCATAAACTGTATTTTAGAATTTTAGAATTTATTTTTCTACTAATTTTTTTTTGTTTGATTTCGAATTTAAAATGATTTAAATCGATTTATATATATGATTTTCAGCAAAATTACAGAAATGCCCCTGAGCCTATAAACCCAGCACCAACCTTCTTCTTCCCCATTTTTCTGGATTGTTCTCGGTTCTTCTTCATTTTCTTTTACCCAAAACCTTCATTCTCTCCCTCTATTCGATTCTTGCAGCAAAACCTCTCTAAACTTCCTATAATTCACTCCTTTATCTTGATTATATCTTATATTAATGGGTTTGTGTGATTTGAAGTGAAGTCTTGAAGTTATATATATATTTTATGTATGCATATATTCGGTTTTCATCTTGCAAAGCTTGGGGAGGAATGGATTAGCTAGGATTGAAGGTTTATTTGCTTAAAGGAAGTTTGGAAAGGTATAACCTTCTTAATACAAGCTTTGATTTTGTTAGATTACCATGATTATATACAACTGTAATTAGCATATTTTGGGTTCTTGAGAAGTGTATTATTGCTTGTTTGATTATTGTTAGTAATGGAATAAGGATGTTAATGAAATGAGGATTATTGTTTAAGAACTACAATGCAGTTTTGGGTCTTGCAATCTGCTCTATTTTGGTCAGTTCATCCATGGGTGTTATGCTTTGTTTTTGACAGTGGGTATGTGATATAATTGTTCCCTATGATTTCTAATTTACGTACGCGAAAACCTTGTGTCAACTAGATTAACGAGTAAGAAATTATGCGAGTTTTAGTTAAGACCGCGCAAGCTGAATTTGCTGTGTCCGATTTGAGAGTTAATTCAGTTCGTTTTTGGCCTAAATAAAATGATTTTCAGATGAAATTTTTATCACAGCTTTACTAGATATCCAGGAAGATGTCGACCAAATTTCCTAGTAAAATGTTTATTTTTCAATTTATTAAAAATACTTGAGTAAAGTATGAGCAGTAGCGTTTTATGTTTTTAAATTTGTTACCCTGTTTTGGGGAGTAATTTTGAGTAAGTTAAAAACCTTATTTGAAGGGAATTTATAAATAAAAGTTGTTAGTTTTGATCTTGTCTAGTTATATACGAAGTATGGTATGAATTGAATTGGTGTTTAATAATTTAACATATAATTTCAATGGATTTAAAGTTGAAATTTGAGGGATTTTGGTTATATTTGAGTTAGCGATTGTTATTGTTAAATGTTATTGTGGAGATTTATTGCAAGTCCGATTGAATGCTCGGATTAGTAGTTGTTAGTCGTTAATTGTAAATTGTTATTGCCGTATAAGGCATGTTAAAAGTTTATTTGTGTTGTTAATTTATAAATGCTATGTGCTAAGTGTTATAGGTCGGATAATAGTATTTGCTAAGTGCTTATTTGTTAAATTTTTGGTGGTGAAATAAATGTGGTTGAGTGATTTTGATTAAGGAATTATATAATTGCCTAAGTTGTATATTTGTATAAATGTTAAGTGGTGGTTTCTGAAAGATACCACTGGCTCTAGAGGTCGTGTGGTTGGTTGATTTAGTTTTCAAATGTAATTTGTAGTAAGTTAAGTTATCAATTTATTTTCCTTATGTGTTTAGTTGCCGCATGTCTGGGCGGGTACTTTTCTTACTTGTTTATTTTTATGTTGCCGCAAGTTGAGGCAGCTTTATTTTTCAAAAACAGGGTTGAATTGTATTTGAGGGGCTGTGCCCATAGTCCGATAAACGAATACTTCATGCCGAAATTTTCTAAAAATCCCCTGCAAATCTATTTAAAACCTATTTAACTTATTTAAATTCAATGCTTGAAGGTGCGTTATGATTACTAAGGGTTTAAGTGTATGTATCAGTGGATTATTTAAAGATTATATTGTGAGTTTAAATATTAAGTGGTTGTGTTGTTTTGAAATGGTTATGTGACGTGTTTATGTGACTTAGTTGATTATAGTGAGACTATTATGTGAATATGAATGATTATGTCTATATGTATTGTACATGTGCAAGCGTTATAGGACGCGCATGGGTAGATTAGGGCAAATAATAAGGTTTTGCTTGAATTAGTATTGAAATATTATTTGGTCTTGAAAAGGTTCGAATAGGAAACCTAGCCAAGGACAGTGCGGGATATCTGAAAGAGGGACAGAAGGACAAGTATCAAGCCGACGGGTGAACTGATGTGGGAACTGGTAAAGTGCAAAGAATGAAGGTGAGACCGAGTGAGAAGTCACATGTAAATGAAATAGATTGACGAGAAGATAAGTTGAGTATCGATGTGGAATCATGAACTCTGAGAATCGAGGCAAGTGTTTTTGCTAATCACTTATTGTTCAAGTGATGCAATTTAGTTTACTTGTAGTGTGTGATGATTTGGCTAAGTATAGATGGCAGATGACACATATACTTTTTCAAATAGTGTGATGCTGTTTATCTCCCATACCCGTAATTCAAATATTCGATTTGCAAAGAATTTTATAAATAACCTTCTCGCTCACTATCCTATCCCTGAAATGCTATTTCTTTTTTTTTTCGTCGAAATGGTTTAAGAATTCCTTAAATAAAGTAAATCCAAGATTTTAAACTCTTATGAAAGCTTGCTAGCAAAACTCTGGATTCTAGCATATTTTCGCCAATGGACCCTATTTAGAAAGACGTTTTCTTTCAAATTGATCTAAACCTTTCCATACTGAAACTGTTTTGCAAATATTTGTTTTAAGTTATTTTATCAGCTTATGGAAGCTCAAACTCTTCGTTGCGTATAAGTTTTATTAAAAGCCCCATGCTTGACCATATCCTTGTTTCAGTCTAGAATTTCAATTGTTGAAAATCTTATTGCAATGTATATCTCTTATGTGCTCAAATAAAATTTTCTTTAGATAAGTTGCTGATGTTATGAATCTATTTATTCGTATCGAACTTGTTGATATCAGTTGAGAATCTTGAAGCGTTTATCCCCTGTGTCGTATCGAACTTGTCGATACCCTTTGAGTTATTATTCTTTAATTGTTACCCAATTATTATGTCGAACTTGTCGACACTTGTTGATCTTGAATTTTCATTGACTCTTGGATTATGAGTCGTTATTCTGGAATGTGGGTTTTCCAGTTATTGGTTGGCAAAGGTTGTCGATTGTTCCGACACCTAGTGTGGATGATTTAGAATTGGAAATGTTTTTTTTAAAAGTGGCCCTTGGGGCGTAAAACCCTTCGGGGTAGGACCTTATTATGGTCAGAAATTAAGGCCAATGTGTGCCATGGATCCAATTAAGGACATTGCTGTGCGCGTTTGTCCTAGGACATTGCTGTGTGCGTTTGTCCGGGGTTAGTGCTGACTGATCAGCAGCCTAACCTTGATGTTTTTTTTTTATAAATAAAAATTCCAATTCTAATCTATACTCTGAAATTGAGATGTTTAATTCTTGACTCCTTGAAAGTCTGTTTTAATAATACCTTGATATCAGAATTCTTGTCAGTTCATGGTGAGTTATTAGCCCTCGTGGCAATTGAAAAGTTGATATCATTGATTCCTTCATAAAATGAGATGAAACTCTATTGTTTATCAAAATTGTCGTTGTTATTGAAATTGTCATCACTATTTACACTTGCTGAGCATTGTTGGCTCACTCTTGCTTCTGTTTATTTCTCCAGTTGTTAGAGGTGATCAGAGAACCTAGTGGTCAATTGGTATAGCTCTATAGACAGCGAAAGGAGACGTTCGAGTGATGGACTTTTCAAAGGATGGGTTGGGAATTGTTAAGGTTGGATATTTAGTTAAACAGTGAATTTGTACATTAATAAATTTGTATAAAATACTTTTATTCTGAGATTGGGTTGTAAAATTGTGATTGATAGTTTGTTTCATACCATAACCTGTATGCGATCTTGGTTAAGGGGTTTTTATTATTAAATGTTGTTTATATTCATAGATGCATAATATTGTTTATAGTTAGTGGCCCCATATCTGTACCCCAGATTTTGGGATGCTACATTCTGAATCAACGGTTTTAGGCCCAACTGAAACCTCTTAGCCCTCTTTTCTTCAGTGTTCACATACTCTGGTACAAACGTTGATAGCTCAGTAAATTTAGCTTCATACTCTGCTACTGTCATATTTTCCTGTTTAAGTTCTAAGAACTTAACCTCCATCTGTGTCTCCATGTACTTGAGAAAGTACTTATCTAAAAACAACCTGCTAAACCGTTCCCAGGTAACTATTCTTGTCAGCTCTAGATTACGCTTAGCTTCCCACCAGAAGTTCGCTTCCCCCTTTAGTAAGTAGGTGGCAAAGACAGTTTTCTGAGTGTCGTCTATACCTATGATTTCAAAAGATTTTTCCATCTCGTTTAGCCAAGCCTGGGCCTCAACTGGATCAACGGTTCCCTGAACTCTAGTGGTTTCAAAGATATGAAGGCCCTGAAGGCATTAGCATTTACAGCATTGGGACCTCTCAATTGTTGGGGTTGTTGGTGTAAGGTCTGTCTAAGCATGTCCATAAACTGCTCCATAGGGTTCCCACCCAGATTTCCCTCAATTTGGGTAAACTCTTCCTCTTCTTCTTCATAATCCGCATCATCAAACTCATTATAATTCTCCCCTTCTTCCTCATTTTCCTGGTGGAGGCGTTCTTCTTCCGTGTTCTGGTTATTACCTCGAGCAGCTGACTCAGCTTGACGAGCTCTGGTGTTTCTCCCTCTTCCTCTTCCTCTTCTGGGTGGCATCTTACTGAAGGTACACATGAGCAAATCTGTTAAAGTTATTCCTATATTTTCCATTTGGTTATGTGGATGATATCTTAAGGGTGGAGTCCTATGCAAGTTTGTAACAGTATCAATAAGACAGTGAATAATCATGGCATGATAATTGCGTTAACTTAAAACAAGATTTAAACATCAAATTTACAATATATACATCACTTGGTGCTACAAACAGTCAACTTCCCAGAGTCACGGTTTTAAAGTACACAATACATTGCCGGATACATAAAGTACAACAAAATAAACCGTCACGCCTTTCTAGTTGAAAGAGGTACTATAAACTACACTGCTAGTCAAAAGTAAGTCTACCAAAAATCTCCTTCGCACAAGGTTAACTAGTCATCAACATCATCAGTCGGCATGGGAGCTCATCACCTCCATAACCCTAACCATTGCCCTCGAAACAATCCTTTCAGCATCGCTCATGCGGATCCTTCTGCTGTGGGAATGTGGGAGTGCTCTGAGGCGGGTGAGAGCCCTCCTCTCAACCTAAGCGCCCTGTACCTCATCTCCCTAGCCCTCGTGTCTCTCCTCCGGGCTTGGCGCCTCGCCCTCCTCTCCTCTGATAATTGGAACCTCAACTTAGCCACCCTAGCCTCCGCTGCCACCAGGTCAGTGGTCAGGCAGGATACTAACCAGCTATGCTCAGTGGCACTCACAAACTGCACCGGGGGTGAGGGTGGAGGTCCAGTCTCACTCTCTGGAATCACCTTAGTCTCTGTGTTGGCTGGAACATGCTCCTCAGAATCCTCACTAGGATCCTCCCCAGGATCAGACTCATGCTCACCTACTGACTCGTCATCTGCAGCTAAAAGAGCATCATCGTGCTGCTGATCAAAATCCTCAGGTATGTCCATATCCTTGGGTATCTACACACAAGGAAGAAAAGGTGTTACTAACCAAAAGTTTGCATTAAGTAGTTCCCTTTATGGGCTAAACTTGGTGGGGTTATATCTTAATAGCCCATCCATTTTCTCGGTAAGGGTTCGAGTCCTTAACCTTAGTTTCGACTCTGAGACTATAACCCATTGCTCTGATACCATTTTTGTAACGCCCCAAGACCCGGGGCCGAGGCCTAGGAGGTTACCAAGTCCTTATTCCTGTTATTACATTCTTTTTACTTGATTAACAATTATATTGTACTAAAATCTTTACTTGACAGTTATAGTGGCCCCATTATCAATCACATTACCACAGGTTATAGGTTCAGAGCGAACTTAAAATATTACACAAATTGTCAAATTTGTCCAGAATCAAAGTTATTACAGACCAGAGTAACATAATTCCAAAAGGATTTGATATAACAAAAGAACCACTAACGATGGTAATAATAGTGGATGGATAATCTCGTTGCTACCCAGAGTTGGCACAGGTTGAACTTATAGAGAACTAACCAATCTCAACTGACATCTTATCCAACGAAGTCTACTAACCTGAGATAGTGGTGATCCGAACAACTCATGGGCATGTTGCGCGCTTGCCACGCGCTTTCGACGGGTCTGACGTGTTCTGGCCATGCTGATCTGTTGTTGTTTGTGATATATAAAAGAAAAGCAAGAGTGAGCATAACAGCTCAGCAATATAATAATAGTTTTTAATACTGAAAAATAATGTGCGGTGATTTTGCATAAAAGAACATGAGTTAATCTGGTTTAAATCATTTTCCTTTAATTATTCAGATGGTTATCGAAATAACCAAATTTACTAAATGAAAAGCAATATTCTGCCAACACTATCGGTAACTGAGCACCTGGGCTTTCATTACAGTGTTTCAGTATAATTCAAATTGGAAGAACGAGACTATTTTGGAGTACACCCGATACAACGTGATCAGCCATTGTATCATACAAACTTCGCTACTAGTAGATGGGAAGCGATCCTTCTTTCGAAGTCGTGGCCCTGACCTCATTCGAGTCTTATGCTGGACTATCCCACCGCCTTTTTCGCTTCGATGGACTTTTCTCACAGCATTCTTATCTTACCCAGTCACACAAGGTGCCAGGTCCTTCTTACACATACCATGTCACACAAGGTGCTAGGTCCCTCCAGTCCCTTGAAGAATTCAAACCAGATCCCTAGCATGGAGCTAGTCGATTACTCTACTTCAACTTTGAATCCTTACTTCCGGAAGTATTTGAGGAAGTAAGACAGATATGTGGGTTGACCTTCGTCAACAGATTTTCTTAACCAATGCATTCATTTTGAAAATATACTGGGGAGCTAGTCGGAGTTTTGAAGCCATATATACAAGTGATGAGCGAAGGGAGAAACCACTATTTTTACTCCTAAAACCTTGGCTCCCCAAGTTTTGAAGTACCTTTGCTATGCATATTACGAACAAAGTTTCAATATAATCTAAAAGATGAAGTTACAAGGTACTTCAAATAAACATTTTCGAAAATATCTCTATTATGCAAAGTATAAACAGAATCCCTACATCTTTACAAGTCTCAAATCATTTTATAATCATCCAAAAGGTCAGAAAATATTTAAAATAATTTTTAAACCTTTGAATGAATTTTTAAAGAATAAATAAGATTTTTAAATAATTTGGAATATTTAATAAGTAATTAAATATTCTTAAAAGGATAATCGAATAACTGCTTACTTTACTAATAAATATTATTTATTAAAGGAAATTTAGATTACCACAAACTCAAATATTTCCAATTGATAACTAATTGGAATATTTATAAAATATATCTCAAAATAACCCTAAATAAAGACTGATACCATTCTTGAATTATTTATTGATAGGATTACGGTAAAATAGTTCCGACCCCCGATTTAGGTATAGAATAGGAGTGTACTTGCTTTCAGAACCTTGACATGTATGCATACACACACACACACACACACACACACACACACACAGATATATATATACATACAATCTATAAACCCGGTTCATACCTCGTAGGTAAGTGACCGTCACCACAATTTTAGCAAAGTAGTGCAAGTATTTCATATCACAAAACAACAGTTGCAAAATACTTTTAAAGCCAGAGTCTTAACAACTTGCCTGGTGATGTGAGCAGGGTCGAGTCTAGAACGCCGATCTATTAACACAAGTAATCACTTGGTTAGCTCCTTATTCATTTTAGCTCACAAGGCACACACTAACGTAATTCTTATTGACACCACCATATACTAACACTTGGCTCGTTACCTAGGCATGTCATTATCCCTTATACTTGGTAAATATTTGAGTCGTAAAGGTTTTAAGTCGGCCATTTACTCGAGAAGATTATACTTTATTATCCTTTGTCCGTTTAAGGGGTGTTTCACATGCTTACCCTAGACTCAAACATTTTTATAAAATCGAAAAATTATCCTTTCGAGGTGATTCTTTCGCATGCGTTCTCTTTACGATATCTAATATTTAATAACCTAGATTCGTTACCAAATTTAATACTTTAAGGGATTCAAATAAAGCCACAAACTTAGCATTTACGCTTTCGGACCACTTTTACTAAATCGATCATATCTCCTAAACCGTAAGTCCAAATGCTTCGATTCTTGCACCAAAACGATCTATGACTCGAGGTCTCCAAGGATAGGTAATACATTTAACAAGGTCAGAAGCTATTTATCTCGGGTATGCTCTGTTTTTAAAAGGTTAATGAAATTCCGGCATTACGACGGCTATAAATCGGATATTTCCAAAATTAAAACCTTCCAACAATCATGGTTTCCACTCAAAACCACACATACATGTTATTTAACTCTCAACAAAGACCAAACAAGGTCTTTTCATCCATAAAAACGTTTTTAACATTTATCAAAGCCCAATCATAGCCTTAATGCTTTAAACATGTACAATATCACTAAATCTCCATAAAACTCATGATTCTTCAAAAGGGTTCAAGTGTTATACCTTTGTTGGAAGCTTGGTAGTGTTTATATATCCTCACAACACTAAATCCTTGCTTACTTTATCCTTTGGAAGCTATAAATCAAAGAACAAAACCAAACAAAAACATTAGTTACTATTCATCATCACTATCTTCAAGCTTTTTGGACAAGAAATTCTTAATGGAGGATCATAAGATTTTGGTCATACCTTCTACTCTTCTCCCTCTTTGATTTAAGCTATAAATTGTAGGAAATGGATGGTGGAAGCTCAAGATCTCTCCTTCCTTTCCTTCTTGACCGAGAGCTAGAGAAAGAGAGGTGGTGGTGTTTTTGTTTTTGTTTTTTGTTTTTATGACTTAATACTTGTAAAAGTTGTATATATCTTGGATGCTTCTCTTTTTTATGTGTTGTCACTCATCTATTAGTCCATTTGTTATTCCTTGATTTGGCCAAGTGTTGGCACCACATCATGCATTCCCTTTTTTGTGAAATTGCTAAAAGACCATTCTAGTTGTAGTTGACTTTCATGTACAAGACTTTGGTTTCTCCTTTTTCCACCAATTGGATTCCCTTTTATGTCTTTTTAATACTGATAATATGTTACAACTTATATGTTGCATTTCATTACTTCACTGTGGCACAATTCCATAAATCAATATTATATCCAACATTCCTTATTTATCTTCTCTTTAATTCTTGTATTTAGAAAATGTCCTCGCGCTTTCTCGAGCATTCTCAATCTCCTTTGCAGAGTTACTCGACTCTTACTAGATATTGATTTGGATGACATGAGAATAACTTCCTTTCTTAGGATACCATAGCTTACTTTCTAGAAGATGTATTATTCTTATATAATTTATCAACCTATTATATCATTCATAGCATATAAACACTAGAACCCACATCCATTAAAATATTCGTTCATTAAAATCACTGATATATTGTAGTCATAACCTCTATTCATTCAAACACCAATACATAATAAAAGTTTTAATTCCTCCAAAAATCTGGGTTCTTACAAGCATTATAGTTTCTAAGATAAGCATGATGACTCACATTAGCATGTTGACTCGATCTAGCATTAAGATGACTTGCTAGGCATAGAATAAGCATTTACATTACGAGCATAGCCATTTGGATTTCTAGCATTATAACCTTGTTTAGGAACTTTAGAAGAACTAGCATTGTTGGTACTAGTGCTATCTTGATGTTGCATGTCCCTTTGTTGAAAACTAATTGGTTTTTGTTGATAAGTAAACTTTGGTTGCTCTTTATCATTTTTGACCATATTTTCTTTCTTTTTAGCAACTTCAGTTTTCTTATCATTTTTCAAACTTTCACCCTTAGGAATCCATTCATACTTTCCCTTTCTTTCACCTTCTTTAGCGTTGCAATAAAGACTTATATGTCCACTAACATTACAATATGAAAATTTAGGTGAAGATGATTTAGGAGGAATATCCCTTGAAGTATTAGGAGGTGGAACGTCTCTTTTAGGGGGAGAGTTCGCATTATATCCTAAACCTTCTCGGTTAAATGATTCCTTTAAGTTAAATACCATATTTTCCAATATAGTACTACTCTTGGTGAATTGCTTAACGGTTTTCTCAAGATTTTCTTTTTCCGCTAACAAGACACTAATCTTGTTATTAAAGAAATTTGCTTGATCCAAGACTTGAGATAAGAGCTTACTATTATCATTTTGAAGCCTTTGATTTTCCACGAGAACCGATTTAAGTTCCAAGACTACATGTTCTCGTTCCTTTGATTCGGTTTCGAGTAAACCATTAAGATTTGCAAGTTTGAAATCTTTAACGGATAACATAACTTGAAAATATAATTCTTTTTCTTTTAGAGCTTCATGTAGCTCTTCCTCAATATCACCCGTTAGAGCTTGTTCGAGTTCTTTTATCTTTTCACTTAGTGTCTCATTTTCACGAATCAAAGAATCATTTCGAATCTTTAAATTCAACATCTCAACATGGAGATCACTAGTGTTAGTAGATAATTGAACTTTTTCATTTTCCATCTCTTCGGCTTGAAGTATTAAGGATATATTCTCAATCTCAAGATTTCGAATATTTTCATCCTTATTAGTATTTTCAAGTTTCAAGCGCTCATTTTGAGATGAAATAAATTCATAATATTCCACATCCTTGACATGGATATCAATCAAACGAGCGACCTCTTTTTGTAGCTCAACATTCACATCCCGTATTTTATTCCTTTCGGAACTAACCGTGATGTATTTTTGGCTAATTTCATCATGACTCGTTTTCAACATTTTTACAAGATTAATAAGCTCTGAGACACCCAAATTTGCACGATCTATTTTAAATAAATCTATACTAAAATTATCAATACTACAAGATGCCACATTATTAGTAGGGTTTAGGGTTACCTCTTGATTAGTAGTGGAGATATCCGTGTAGCTTCATCACCGATCGCCATCAAGCACAAATTAACAACTTCTTCACTTTGTTCAGGAGCTTCTTCATCCTCGCTCAAATCCCATCCATTTTCGGCTACAAGACTTCGACCTTTAGCCAACTTTGGACATTCCCGTTTGAAGTGACCGGGTTGTTTACACTCGAAACACACATCATGCGCTTCTTCATTTGGCGATTCCTTCGGCTTAGGTGGAGAATAATAATTCGAATAATTCGAAATATTATTATAAGCATTATTCCCTTGTTGAACACCTGTGCCTTTGTTGAAACTCGTGGTCGGAAAATTGTTGTTATTTTTTTAATTAGGCCTTCCTTTTGAGTTAAATACACGTTGTTGGTTACTCGACTTAAGGAATCCTTTTCCGTACCTTTGAGCTTTACTTTGCAAAACCCGACGTAGTTGTCTCGAAAGAAGTGCTATCTCTTGTTCATCTAAATTTTGCAATTCTTTGTTTAACTCATCGTCGTTTTCATCTTCATCGATTAGTATTGCTTTTAAGGCCATGCTTTTTCTTTTATCTTCCACATTCGGAAGGGCCTTTTCTGGAATGTTATCTTCCTCGTAATCACGAAGATTTCCGAATAAGCTATCGATGGAGTATGAATTCAAGTTATGCATTTCTTTTATTGTGGTACTTTTAACTGTCCAACTCGGAGGCAAGGCTTTTAAAATCCTACGATTTTTCCCGTTTATTGTATAAACCTTTCCGAGTTGTGAAAGCTCATCGATTATACGAGTGAACCTTTCGAGGAGTTTAAAATTTTCATATTTTTGTATTAAAGTATCCATCCGGGATTCTTTAATATCTTTTGTACCCTCGTAAGTAATAACCAATTTGTTCCACATTTCTTGTGTGGACTTGTAATTGTTAGCACGTTTATATTCTTTTTCTGCAAGTGCACTAGTAAGAACCATTTCTACTTTCGCGGCAATATTCATTTAAATTTCTTCATCCGGAGTATATTCACTCACTTTCTTTTCAACGATAAAGTTGCCTATCTTTTTAGTAGGTATAGTGACTCCATCTTCTATGGCCATCCAAACTTTGACTCATGGGGATCTAGCATAAATTCAAAATCTTGTTTTCCAAGTAGCAAAATTAGTGCCGTCAAAAAGTGGTGGTCGAGAACTAGACAGTCCTTCTCCGCAACCAATAGTATTCAAATAAGCCATTAAAAAAATGTCCTTTTTACGGTTTTATATAGCGACTTTCGCAACAGTCGATAAACCCGATAAGGATCTACTTTTTGTTGTATTTTCCGATTATCACAACAATCGTAGAACATGGTTAAAAGCACTGCTCTGATAACAATTGATAGGTCCCATATGTGGGTTAGATAAGCTAAAGGGGGGTTGAATAGCTTATCACCTTTTTAAAATTTAGAGCTTGGCTTTTTCAAAGTTTCTTTCCTCTTTTACAATTCGTTACTTGTAAGCAAGTAAATCGAGTACGGAAAATGAAGAAGGAAAGAAATAACACGGTCGATTTTATCCTGGTTCGAGATGCCCGCAACCCCTAATGGATTCGAACAACCCTACTCCAATCCCCGAGCTCCTCCCCGGACTCAAGATTTCTTCCACTATAAAGAAGCTCCTTTATAGTAGGCGGACAAGCCTTTACAACTCCTAAACCACTATCTATTTATCTTGGAGCGATACACACACGTATCCTCCTCAAAATAAAATAACAAATACCCACTACAAGAATTATATTGGAGCGTAACTCCCCGTTATCTCTTCAAATACTTTGTAGTAACTCCCTAGACAACGTACTTCTATAACTTTGCCGGTCTTGGATCTTAGGTCTTAGATCTTGGGTCTTCCCTTTTCTTCACGGTGCAAAGGCTACTAACTCCCCGTTAGTATGCCTAAGACTTGGGTTTTAGAACAAGAGTCACCTCACTTCACTTCACCTCACTGCAAAGACTAAAATACAAGTCTAACAAACAAACAATATATGATAAGAGAGATTTATATAAAATCCGTGCAAAACTAGTATGTTATGGTACTAGCCATGAGGACGTATTACGCGTTAAAATAACATTCAACTCACAAGTGTGAGGAAGAAAAGAAAAAAATCTCAACTCGCAAGTGCGAGGATCGTAAAAAAAAATATTCAACTCGCAAGTGCGAGGACCGAAAGAAAAATATTCAACTCGCAAGTGCGAGGATCGAAAAAAATTCAACTCGCAAGTGCGAGGACCAAAAGAAAAATACTCAACTCGCAAGTGCGAGGACCGAAAGAAAAACAAGCACACTAATTATAAACACCACACTCATAACTCACACGTATGGAAAAGTAGCTCATTATAAAATAACGAGGGCCGCTATTATGCATTAAATTAGTGCAAAAAATATATAAACACGTAAGAGAATATAAACAAGTAAACAAGAAAGCAAGAAAATATACAAATATATACAAGATATATTCGGCCGAATATTTTAACCGAAATGGCCGAATAATTCGAATTTGTTGTAAAAACAAATTCAATTGGTCTTGCTCATTTAAGTCCTTTTAAAATATTTTTAGCTCAAGATAAAGATCAAGGACTTGGTTGAGCAAAGACAAGGAGGCTAATACTTTTGGTTACTTAAAGAATCAAGTTTATACCACTTAAAGTAAAACTAGATTATAACTTTGTTAACCAAACCAAAAGATAGCTAAATGGCCTTTTACACCAAAAATGGGTTTATCAAAGGACTTGGGGAAAGCTTAGGATAACCTTTTAAGTGCTTCCAAGAACTTAAAAGGTGCTAAAATATACACTAAACGAATCAACTTCAAGAACAAGTGTATATAACAGCAAAATGCAAGATTAAGTGAATATAAGCTAATATATAAAGAAAATGACCAAGCAAGCACAATATATTAGCTATATATTCCGTTATATATATATATATATATATATATATAACAATATGAAACCAACTTATAACCCTTGAGTTCTAGAGAGAAAACAAGAGAAAAAGCTAGTTACGAAGCTTTAACACAGAAAAACACTCGCCGGAAAAGTTGCCGGAAAATGGCCGAAATTTGGGTTTCAAGGGAGACTTTTCTTCGGCTCAAAAGGTCACTTACAAGCTGCCTAAACAAGGCTTGGAAGGTGGAAAATAAAGGTGACCAAAGGTGTGTGAAGGAGAGCAAGATTTATGAAGAAAAACAAGCCAAAATGATGATATATCAAGGTTTAAAAATGGCTTCACTCAAGGCTACGTTTTTGGCACAAAGAAGGAAGTAGGGAGAGTGTTTTGGAAGTGTTTTTCTTCAGCAATTTGTTGGCTCTCAAAGCTTGGAAAAGAAGTGGGGGGGGGGTAAGGGCTTATTTATAGCAAAAAATCAAGCATTTTTGATTTATTTAATGGCATATAAGCACATGCATAAAAGGAAGGTGTGGGGAATATTTCTCTTGCTCTACCAGCTATTAGACAATTCAAATTTGCATGGGAAAGAGTGCCCACACGTTTTTACCATTTATATAAAGCCCAAAAATCGAGAAATGCCCGTACCGACGAGATAAAAATGCGAATAAGCAATAAATCGAGAAATCGTCGAAAAATTATGAAATTTTGGGAATCCCCTAGAAATATTTCCAGATGATTATGGTCAAAATTTCACCTTGAAATGAGTGGACCTTATATGACTTTTAAGCGACCGATAAATCAATTTACGTATCGATTTTAGGGGTCCCAAAAAAAAGCCATCCAAAATTTACGAAACTTATTCTAAAATGTCCTATGGAGAAACTAAGGACATATCCAAGGTTTCAAGTCAAAAAGATATGTGGAAGTATTTTTACGAATTTTTCGAATGTAAAAATGGCCTTCCGGAGCGACCAAAAAATTCATTTGTCTTTACTGACAACTTAGACAAAAGTTTTGACCTGATAAATAATCAAACAAAATATTCCTTATTAAATAATGACTATAAGATCCAAGGAGTATTTAAGTTTGAATTTGAAAAATTTTATCTGAATAAATAAGGAATTACGTGTATTTCGGAATAAAATCAACTTTGGTTCTTTTGGCATGGTTTTTGGCAAGGCAATTTGATTATAAATAATATAAAAATATATCAAGAATATTTGAGGGTAAAACATTTAAGAACGACACGCTTTTAAATAATTTGAGTAATTTTGGTTCGTAAAAGCAGTGCTTGAAAATTCTTGATATTCGTGCCTTTAGCCGATGCCTAAATCTTTTGATATAAATAACCTAGAATATAAAATACCATCAACTTGATATTTCTATTCTAAGTCGATGTCTAAAATGTGTCGGAAAATATTTTTGGTTAGGTTTGACCACTTTGACTTGATACCGAAAAATGTCGTCTCCGGGGGAGGATTCTAAGTGGAATCCTAAATCTAATTTAATTTCACTTTTATTTTTACAAATTCCAAAACCTAAAGCTCTAACGACTTACAGTTTTTCGCGATTTATAAATGCTTATTTAATTGTTAAATGTGAAAATTATGTGAAATATATGATGAGTATATTTTTGTGAAGTCAAGGTATGTGTGAAATCATGCTTATGTGATTATGTGATGATTGGTATGTGTCGTATATGTCCGTGGAATTTTATTTATATTTTTAGAGCATTAAAAGTATTTTTAAAGTGCATTTTTAATCTTTCGAAAATCATATAAAATCATTGGAGTCATTTTGAATCATGAAATCTTTTGCATTATCATCTTTGTGATATTAGAAAGTTATAAAAATTAGTTTAGAGATTTAATTGTGTGTTTTGGTATTTTAGAATGATTTAAAAAGCTTTATTTCTTTTAAAGAGCCTTTATTTCGAAAATTCGTATAAAATTCATTTATGAGCCAAATATTATTTTAAAAATATGGGGAGCCTTGTAATTTCATAAAATTTATTTTAAAATTTTAAAACTTATATTTTCCTTAATTTCCTGTTTTATTTCGATTTTTAATCATTAAAATCAGTTTTACAAATGATAAATAGATTTTCAGCTTTTGGCAGTTTACCAAAATACCTTGGCTTTATATAACCTTACCCACCTCATTTCTTCTCTCCTGTTCGAGAGTTGCAACTGCTGGGTACTCTCCTCCCCCGTTTCTTTTCATTTTTGTTCGAATTTGATCATCAAACCATGCTGTAAACACTGTTTTAATTACGTATAACATGTTCTCTTGCTTAGTTAATATATATATATATGCAGCTGTGTGTATATGTAAGCATGGGAATCGACATGCAAGCCTCAAGAGCTACTGATTTGATCTTTATATGATGTTATAGTGTTAATTACGAGTAGATATAGAGTTTATGTAAAGTTTTGGTTTGTTTTTTAAGCTTGGGTCGAAACCCTCATCACCGTCCATGGAGTTTTCCGGCCGGTGGTGATGGAATCGTGATGATTTGGTGTTTATGTGATGTAGATGATCAAATTAGAGTATTGATTCTTGTTAAAAGTGATTGCATGTAAGAGTTTTGTGTTTTAAAATTTTATTCGAATTAAATTATGTATGAATATGGATTTTTGGAGTTTGATTCATGTACGTAGAAACGTTCTTTATGATCCATGTTAATTGTTAGATGGTTTATATGCATGTATAAATTTTCCTGAATTTATAATGTTAAGATTCGAATTTTGGTAGATTAATTATAATTTATTCGAATTTTATAAATTAATAAAATGAATTAGATGTTGATTTTGATAAGTAGTTGTTAATTATAATTTTAGATATATGTTATACGAATTTATAAAGATGCATGTCGAATTTGTAATTTATATATAATTAATTCGAATTATTCGAATTATTGGTTTAATTCATAATTTGAATAATTGATTATATGTTAATTGATGATTAGTGGTCATGAAAGAATAATTTTTAGAATCCATATAGGTTAGTAATTCGAATTTTTGATTAAAATGGAGTTATATTATTTTGAGAGTGATAAGTAGTATGATTGTGAGTTAGTATGAAATTAGAAATCCATTGGGAAGTGTAGGGTGGATCTTAAATCCATCGGATTGATTTAGTTGTGATTTGAGTCGGATATTTCCGACGGAATAGTTCTATAAACTCTGCCCGATTTTCGTTAGAATTATAAGTAAAATCTATGATATAGAAGTATAAGTTGATTACAAGTCAAGTTGACAAAATGTGTTAAGTGTTTAAGTGACTTATGTGATTACATGTTACAGATGCTATGTGGCTACGTGCCTATCTGATCTTATTGAATTACGTAATAAGAATGTGATATATATGTTAAATGGTGATGCGATATAGGAATCGTTGGGTAGATTAGGATGAGTCGTATTAGAAACATGGTATACGGAAGTAGTGATATGGTTTATGTAGATAAGAAGGACGTAGGACCTAGCGATAAAGGAAAGGCTAAGGTCGAGTACCAGTGACTGAGCTGTTAGCTGTTGCATTCTACCTTAGGCAAGTAACTCTGTCTTTTCTTGAAGTTTACATTCCTAAACTATTATATCCTGTTGATTCAAGCATGCCTATCTTATACCATGTTAATCATAAATCTTGATTAACCTATCTATTCATGCAACCAGAATTCTGTCCACGACTGTTTCACAAACAGTAAACCCTAAACAACATAATTCTTTTTAATTGCTTCTTGACCATATATGTCAAACAGTGTAAAGCATAATGTAATGTAATATGTAATAGAGGACATATATAACTCAACTAGGATAAAAGATACTATACAGGGACCGTGAAATTTGAAGAACAGGCATCAACAAGGATCAAGTCGCTGAAAGAAGTTCATTAACATGATCAAGCCTCAGTGACAGAATAAGATGTACAGAGGATTCAGTTGAAGGGCCAAAAGATTCCATGTATTCAAATTAATTGAAGATACTGCTGTAGGCTAATCAATTAGAATGTAACGAAGGTGTGAAGATCAAGATCAGTGCTAGTCAATTGTGAACCAGACCAGTGCACTAAGTGTCAACACATACGAGAAGGATCAACACATTAATTCACAGAAATAATTGGCAAAGCCTATTGACGATCAAGGACAAACCTAATATCTCAAGGTATTGTCAAAAATTAATTTACTCTGAAAATTAAATAAGTGACAGATTAATTAATTTTTTATAACAAAATAATTAAATTAATCTGGTACTTGGATTATTTTCTAAGATAAATTAAAACAGCAGAATAAATAGAAGAGAGAAACCCAAGAGATATAAAAACTAGTAATACTATGCGCAGTTACTATGCAAGATTACTATGCATGGTTACTATACGTGGTTACTATGCAAGATTACTATGCATAGTTACTATGCGCGGTTACTATGCAGGTACTGTGCAAATAGTGGTTACTGTGCAAATAGTGGTTACTGTGCAAATAGTGGTTACTATGCAAATAGTGGTTACTATGCAGGTGGGGCCCACGTCCAAAATCAATTCAGCAGACACTGTTTTGGGGTTGTTGGAATAGTACAGCATAGTGACTTTCTCTATTGATCACGTGCCCTAAGAATTGCACTTCATTTTTCCAAAACTCACACTTGGAGAACTTGAAATATAACTGCTCCTTCCTGTGTCTTTGAGTAGATGAGAATATCATCAATGAAGACTATCACGAATTTGTCCAAATATTCTTTGAACACTCTATTCATTAAGTCCATGAAAGCTGCTGGGGCGTTGGTCAATCCAAACGACATCACCAAGAACTCATAATGTCCATATCTAGTACGGAATGCAGTCTTCGAGATATCTTCAGGTTTAATCAGAGTTGGTGATATCCCATTCTCAGGTCAATCTTAGAGAAGTATTCAACGCCTCTTAGCTGGTCAAACAAATCATCTATCCTGGGTAGTGGATACTTATTCTTTATGGTTAGCTTGTTTAACTCTCGGTAGTCGATGCATAACCTCATGCTCCCGCCCTTTTTCTTAACGAACAACACTGGTGCCTAACAATTGGTATCAGAGCCATTCTGTTATTATACAACAGTTAAGATCCAAAAAGCTATACAATCATGATAGAGAAAACACAAACTCCAACAACAAGCAGATATGAATCAATTAGAGTTCCAATACTCAGGGCATCAGAGTATCCCATATGGAAGGTGAAGATGGAAATGTTTTTTGAGGCTATAGATCCAAGGTACTTAGACAGAATCCATGATGGTCCACATAAGCTGACCAAATTGTCTGTTGCAGTTGAAAAAGATCAACAGAAAATGATTCCAAATGAGAAGAAAGACTACACTCCTGAAGATATCTCCTCTATTAGCAAGGATGCCAAGGTAAGGCATTTATTACATAGCGCTCTTGACAATGTTATGTCTAACAGGGTCATTGGACGCAAAACTGCTAAGGAGATTTGGGATGCTTTGGAAGTCAGATGTCAAGAAACCAAAGCCATCAAGAAGAACAGGAGAACAATACTCACAAAGGAGTACGAGCACTTTGACTCGAAGTCTGATGAGTCATTAACAGATCTATATGACAGATTCCTGAAATTGTTGAATGATTTGTCACTGGTAGATAAGGAGTATGATCTTGAAGACTCCAATCTGAAATTCTTGTTGGCTCTTCCTGAGAAGTGGGATTTAAAGGCCACTACCATCAGAGACAATTATGATCTAGAAGACATGTCTCTTGATGAAATCTATGGAATGCTCAAGACTCATGAGCTTGAGATGGAACAAAGAAGCAAGAGGCATGGAGGCAAGTCCAAGTCAATTGCTCTTAAAGCTGAGGAGAAAGCTTCTAAAGAAGTTTTTGTGAAAAAGAGTCAATTCAATGGAAAGGCTTTTATTACAAAGTCTGATACTGAGTCATCAAACTCTGATGATGACTCAAACTCTGACTATCTCACAGACTCTGATGATGATGGCAGTGATGCTGAGATGATACAACTTGCAGCCCTGATGGTAAAAAGCTTCAAGAAGATGGCTTACAAGAACTTCAGGAAGCGAAAGAAGTTCATACGAAGAGATTCAAATTCCGAAAAGAAGAATTTCAGAAAAGCTGAGGGAAAGGAAGGCAGGTCTGGGAAAGTGGACAAGTCCAAGATCAAATGTTATAATTATGGTGAGAAAGGACATTTTGCACCTGAGTGCAAGAAAACCAAAGCTGATAAAGGTCAAGCTTACATCACACAGAAGAAGGACTGGGCTGACACTTCAGACTTTGAAGATGAGGTGAGTTATGCCTTGATGGCAAATGCTGATAGTATTTATGAAGCTACTGAGGCCAAGGTACCTCACTCTACTCTAGCTTTTGATACTACTGATATATCTGAGTTAAGACTCTTTCTTAAAAACTTGTATATTAGCTACAGAGATCAGACTTTAGAAAATGAAATAATAAAATCTGAAAGTCTAGACCTTAGAAAGAGAAATGACTATCTAGAATTAGAATTAGTCCAGATGCTAAAAATTCAGAAAGAGAGAGATGATGCTATTATTGTTAAAACTGAATTATTGAAAAATCATGCTTATCTTGAATCTGAACTTGCTAAAGAAAGAAACATTATTAAAACTTGGACTAACTCTGGTAAAACTACTCAGAATATCTTAGAGAATGGTTGTTGGAAACAAGGTCTAGGTTACACTGATAAAAAAAACTGCCAACCTAGAAGCTGAGACCTCTAAACCTGTACTTACTGAAAGGCTTGCAAAGCCCAAAATTAATCCTGTGAGGTTTGTACCAAAATCTGTCAAGCCTAAATCTGAAAATGAGGAAGGCTCCAAACTAGAAGTTAAGAAAAACTTAAAATCTGACAAACCAAAACAGGATGAAGTCAAATCAGTAAATATTGGCTTAATGTCTCAGCTTAAACAAAAGCTGAAGGAGATAAAAAGAGTGAACAAGGTAAAAGAAACTAGGAAAAACGGAAATGGAAAGGTAGGCATTAATAAAAGCAATAACTATATGCCTATTCCCAATGCTCCTAGGAAGAAATGTCGCAACTGTGGAAATCCTAACCATATTGCTACTTTTGCAGGAAGAATAAAAATATAAACTCTATACCTCCTAAGTCAGGAGTTAAGAGTGGTTCAGTTATGTTTAAGCCACAGAATTCATGTTTTCACTGTGGCAGTATTTGGCATTCTATTTATACATGCAAAGAGTATCATAATTTGTATTATGATTATTATGAACTTAAACCTCTTTGAATAAATTCAAGATTGATTCTACATATATAAATTCTAATAAAAGTATGTTAGCACAAACTCTGATAAGACTTCTGCTGCAAAATCTAAAAAACTTAATAAGGCCAAAGGATCCAAGCAAGTCTGGGTCTTTAAAACTAATCATTAGTGGTTTTTGTGATTGCAGGGTAACAGGAAAAATATCCTTGTTCTGGACAGTGGATGCTCAGGACACATGACTGGAAATAAAGCCCTGCTATCAGAATTTGTGAAGAAAGCTGGCCCAAGTGTTTCTTATGGAAATGGCAACATAGAAAGGACTCTGGGATATGGCAATATCAATCTTGGGAATGTCATCATTGAATCTGTAGCTCTGGTCTCAGGACTCAAACATAATCTGCTAAGTGTGAGTCAAATCTATGACAGAGGTTATCATGTGGATTTCTTTGAAGAACACTATGAAGTTATAAGCAAATCTACAGGTAAAGTTGTTCTGAAGGAATACAGGCACGGTAACATTTATGAAGCCAAGCTTTCAACAAACTCTGAAGGCTCTGTAATCTGTCTACTGAGTAGAGCATCAATTGAAGAAAGCTGGAACTGGCACAAGAGACTTTCTCATCTAAATTTCAACAACAGTAATGAGCTAGTGAAGAAAGATCTTGTGAGAGGATTGCCCAAATCAGTTTTTACTCCAGATGGCCTATGTGACTCATGTCAGAAGGCAAAACAATGGAAAACTTCATTCAAAAGTAAGACTGAATCCTCAATTCTTGAGCAATATCACTTATTGCATGTCTATTGGAAAGAAAAGATATGCGTTGGTTATTATTGATGAATACACCAGATATACATGGGTGCATTTCATGCACAAGAAAGAAGAAACTGCATCAATCTTAACAGAGCATGTTAGACAACTGGACAAAGGATCTAAGCATACAGTGAAAATCATAAGAAGTGATAATGGCACTGAGTTAAAAAATGCAGCCATGGAAGAATATTGTAAAGAAAAGGGAATAAAGCAAGAATCCTCTGCACCTGGAACTCCACAACAAAATGGAGTAGTAGAGAGAAAGAACAGGACTCTCATAGAAGCTGCAAGGACCATGCTTGATAAAGCAAAGCTGCCAACTTACTTCTGGGCTGAAGCTATGCAAGCTGCTTGTTTCACACAGAATGCTACACTCATAAACAAGAATGGTAAAACACCATATGAGATGGTGAAAAATAAGAAGCGGAACCTGAAGTACTTTCATGTGTTTGGATGTAAGTGTTTTTTCTTAAGACTCATCCAGAACAGCTTTCCAAATTTGATTTAAAAGCTGATGAAGGAATCTTTGTTGGATACCCACTATCCACAAAAGCATTCAGAATCTACAATCTGTGAACAAAAGTGGTCATGGAATCTATCCATGTGTCTTTTGATGATAACAAGATAAAAGGACTTGAAGATTTTAATAAACATGACCAGCTGAGATTTGAGAATGAAGAAATAAATGTTGATCTGCAAAATTTTGATACTCTTTCAGACTATATTGTTCAATCTATACAAGTAGATCAGACTGCAGCACATGTTGAGGGGGAGCAAGTGAACGATGAAAATGAACCCCAATCAACTGAAGAAACATCAAAGAATACATCTACTACTAATGATTCATTAAACTCTGATTCATCAAACTCTGAAAGCAACAGCTCAGGGGAAGCAAACAATGATTTTGGATCTACTAGTCACCATACTCAACACAATTATGAACTTGGGGAATCATCAAGATCAAATCTGCTGAGACAAAGGGTATGGAGTAGAGCGCATCCCTTTGAACATATCATTGGTGAACCGGACACGGGGTACAGACTAGAAGAGCAACACAGAATGAATGCAATATCGCAGGATTTTTATCTCAAATTGAACCTAAAAAGGTTGATGAAGCTCTTGATGATCCAGATTAGGTAACTGCAATGCAGGAAGAACTCAATCAGTTCGAAAGGTAGAAAGTATGGAAGCTGGTTCCAAGACCAAAAGATAAATCTGTAATTGGCACTAGATGGGTGTTTAGGAATAAACTGGATGAAAATGGTATTGTTACGAGGAACAAGGCTCGATTGGTAGCAAAGGGTTACTCTCAAGAAAAGGGAATTGATTATGATGAAACCTATGCTCCAGTTGCAAGGCTTGAGGCAATCAGGATGTTCTTAGCATTTGCTGCACACTCCAACTTTAAGTTTTTTAGATGGATGTGAAGAGTGCATTTTTGAACGGAGATCTAGAAGAAGAAGTCTAAGTTGAACAACCCCTTGGGTTCAAAGACAAGGAATTTGAAGGTTTTGTGTACTTTCTCTTCAAAGCTCTCTATGGTCTCAAGCAAGCCCCTCGAACATGGTATGATACTCTCTCCAAGTTCTTACTTGAAAATGATTTTACAAGAGGTATCATTGAAAAAACTCTCTTTCATAAAAAGCATAAAAATGATATAATTCTGGTGCAAGTATATGTGGATGATATAATATTTGGTTCTACTAATGATTTGCTATGCAAGAGATTTGCTAAGCTAATGCAGAGTAAGTACGAGATGAGCGTGATGGGTGAGTTGTCCTTCTTCCTTGGACTTCAAGTTGTTCAGAAGCCTGATGGTATTTTCATCTGCCAGTCAAAATACATAAAGGATCTTCTGAAGAATTATGGGATGGAAGAAGCAGCTACTGCAAAGATTCCGATACCAACTGCTGTCAAGCTTGATCAAGACAAATCTGGTAAGTCAGTTGACATCACGAAGTATCGAGGTATGATTGGCTCTCTCTTGTACTTAACTGCTAGTAGACCAGATATTATGTTCGCAACTTGTTTATGTGCTAGATTCTAGGCTAACCCTAAAGAGTCACATCTTATAGCTGTTAAACGTATTTTCAGATACCTTAAGGGAACCCCCAATCTTGGGATTTGGTACCCTAAAGGAATAGGTTTTCACCTAGTTCGCTATACAGATTCTGACTTCGCAGGTTGTAAGATTGATCGTAAAAGTACTTCTGGAAGCTGTCAGTTTCTAGGAAGAAGGTTGGTATCTTGGTACAGCAAAAAGCAACACTTAGTATCTACCTCGACAGCCGAAGCAGAATACATTGCGGCAGGTAGTTGTTGTGCTCAGATCCTGTGGATGAGGAATCAACTTCAGGACTATGGACTCATGTTGGACAAAATTCCAATTCTATGCGACAACACGAGTGCCATTGCCATTGCCAACAATCCAGTTCAACATACCAGGACTAAGCACATTGATATCAGGTATCATTTCTTACGAGAGCATGTCATGAATGGAACTGTGGTATTATATTTTGTTCCCACATATCAACAAATTGCAGACATCTTTACTAAACCACTGAATGAATCCACTTTCCCCAGGTTAGTTGGTGAACTTGGGATGTTAAATCTATCTAATTAATTTTGGATAACGAATAACTTCAATTTGTTATAAGTTCACATGTATTTTAAATGTCCATATGTTTAGGACTTGTGAATTTATTTGCATCCAATCCTCATATTATAGTTATCTCTATATTAATTACCATGCTTATAAATGCTATATTTTATGGTAATTAGTTAGTAAATAATTGTGTTAATTGTAGCATAATTAAATATATATTTTATTGACATATATCAATTAATGATATTTTGTTAATTTTATGTCTATTTAATTATGAGTTTGTCTGATTATTGTGGAATAATTCTTGAATTATTAATTGGTTATGTTAAATCCACAATAATTAGAAATAATAAATTTGTATGTGTGTGTGTATATAGGCTGATAGGTTTCGGTGATAAGATGTTTTTCGGCTGACAGGTTTCGGTGATAAGATGTTTTTTCGGCTAATTAGGTTGTTAGGTGAGAAATTATTGAGCGGTGTAATTCTTTAAACATAACCTGTCACTATCACACCTAACCCACTAATCCTTGAAACCTTATAAGTGATGAGTTTTTGTTTATGATTAACATCATCATTTTTTCAGATATACATACAGAGCATATACACACAATTGCTGAAAATTTCAAGCTTTGACCGGAAAGATCTCACAATCTAGCTAGTGGTGTTTAGGGCGGATTTCGTATTCGTGTTATACGCATCATCCTTTATAAAAACTAACCCTTGTTGCTGAATTTCCTCAAAGTTTTGAAAATGGCATTGTAGGGAAGCTTTTTAATTGCTAAAGTTAATCCTATTTTCATTCAGCAAATCGAAACCATTTTGGATAAGCAATTTCGGGCTTGGACACAATTTCTGAATGAACATTCATTAATTCACTATGCTTTAGTTACACAAGTGCAGCTTAACCATGATGCATTGCGTGAACTATATTGTAGTGCGGTTAACACTTCTGGACAGGACGGGTGTGCAATCACATATCGACTGTTTGGTAGGTCGATTTGGGTCACTGAACGAGATGTTAATCGAATTCTTCATTTTCCTATGGAAAATCTCGTTTCTGATCCTACACCTGAACAGATTGAAATGTTCTTTCGCTTTATAAGGTACCAAGATGGCAATTTCAATATTGGTAATCTTTCTAGAACGTTTCTAACCCAGTACTGGAATTTCTTCTTTCACATTCTTAACCATGTTTTTTCCTCAGATAGAACATATCAAGGTTGAATACCTGAATTTATTGAAAAAATAGGGTATGCGCTCGCCAATAATTTGAGGATTAATTTTGGAAAAATAGTGCTTGGTCAAATCATTTTAAAGATGAAACACTTGGGATGAAGAGATGTTCGGACTCAAAAATGTCAAATGTCTATATCCAAGGTTTCTACAACTAATATTAAATGATTTTTTGAATGATGAAGACAGGGTACGCTTGGAAAATGGTCGAAAGGTGGAATGTTCTTACAAGAAGACGAATGTAATTAATTACATAAGAAAAAAGAACTATACGGATGTGCCTACAGTCCTAACTGAATATCTAAAGACTGTCCCACATCCGTTGTTACCAAGACCAGTGAGAGCAGGTATACGACAAGGTAATATTTCAATCCCTGCTATTCCAATCTCTGTATTCCCTGTTGTGTCACAGGAAATACAGTTTCTACAGCCCCTAGTGGCCATCTTACCCGACCGAGAGAAGGAAATCCCACCGACTCTAACACAGGTCGAAGAGCCCATTCTACAAATGCAAACACAACAAACTCCTACATCTCAATTGTCATTTAAACGACCAGCCATCAACACTTTTGAGGGAGATAGTACCTCAGCAGCACCACATAAGGAGTTAGTTACATCAGCCGCTCTACCTCATTCTAAACGGAGTAAACCCAATGAACCTGAGGTAACGGCAACTGTTAGTGAAACAATTCTTTCTTATCCAATGAGTGCAAATGTAAATAAGGTTGAATTGACGGGAGTAACTATCTTGAGTTACATTTCACGGAACATAAGAGTGGTTGATGATCTTTCTAAAGATCAAATGCCTTCACAAGCATCCGAGGTGGAATTACCTACCTCAATAACTGCTGGTGAATCTTCCATTCTACGGAAAGATCCATCGGTAGGTGGTTCTTTTATGAACCAAGTGTCTTCACAGACATACGAGGGAAACTTGGGTTTTGTGCCATTTAATCGATTCAAGTTTAACCTCCCAGAGGGAAAATCTCTGGATCTCTTTCGAGATTTACCACTCTTTACCAATGGTCGGCAACTTGCTTCACGCGAGGACGGAAACTCATGAACTTTAATTGCACCATCCAAGACTTCTAAAAAAGGGGCTAGGATGATTTCATTTGCAGGTACACATATCGGTGGAAGCTCTGGAGGAGAGTTGAGGGAAACACGAACAGAACATGTAAGTGTAACCAAAACCACTAAACCGAGTGAATACAGAGGGTTGAGTGAAACACCTGCAGAACGTACGAGTGAGCAACCTACTCAACCACATGCACCTGTAACCAGAAAGGAATACAGCAGACTCCTTACATGGGTCCAAACAATGGAGAAAGAGTTGCCAAATATCTGTAAGTCCATTGCAGAAATAAAAAATTTGCAACTTATTCAACATGATGTATTCCAGGTTCAAACGAAGACCATAGCAACCCAGTTAAATGATGCAATCAACTCCTTGGTAAAGCCATCTTTGTCTAATTTACCAACTCCATGTAAGAACCCAAAATTTCGGTAGAATTAAAACTTTTCCTATTATGATGAAGTGCATCAATGAATAGTGATTTGGTGGAAGAATAGTGATTTTGAGGATTAAGAAAATTTTTCATGCCCCCTATGTACGAGACGTAGTGTGGATATTCCGAAGGTATACTAGTAATCTACGGAGTAAATAAGTGTATGTAAATGCGATCGGAATTCAGAAAATTCCAAATTCTATTTTCGTGTAATATTTGACCGATCAGTGAATTATATCAGTAATATCAAGAAATGAGATATTTAATTTGAGGAATTGAGGAGTTAATATTTTGGAATTTTATTATAAGTGATTTGAGAATTTGGAACGAAAACCACTGAGGAAGTGAAACAAACGTTCTAGAAACCGCTGAGACTTTATAACGAGATTAAGCGATCAAGCGAGCGAATCATGAATTGAGAATAGTAAATATTAGAAGTCCAAGGAAGGATATATTATGAGAGGAAAATGGAATTGAGAATAAAATCCTAGAGTTAAAGGAAATGAGAACAATTGAGAAACCGCGAGAATTTTTTTCTGAGATAAAGAGAAAATACAAAGAAAATTGGACACAACGATTGTTTGAGGTATTGGGCCACACTATTACAATGAAGTGCAACATATAAGTTGTAACATATTGATTTAGTAAATATACAAGAAGGGAAGCCCCTTGGTGCAAATAAGAAAAGGAAGGAAGGACTTGGAAACAATATGTATAAAGCAAGGGACTTGCTTGCAATTATGGATGGATAAAGGTAATCCAAATGAACCAATGAGGAGATGACACCACATGGCAAGAAGATAAGATGCATCCAAGTGAAAATATCAAGCATTATTGATCACTTTATCACTTTAATCAAACAAAACAAACACCAAATACTCCATTCTGCCCAGCAGGAAAGGAGCTCACTAAAACGGGCCTAGAGACTTCATTACTCAATGAAATTTTTTGTTCCTTATATGGTTAGAAAGCTGTGAAGATGCTCTACAACTTTCATTCAGGAGCCTCGACCAGGAAACGAGTGCAAGGGCTTCGTTTTTGCTGATCTTTGGGGCGTGTTTTTCCAGTCAGGAAACCCACTTCCATGTTCTTGATTTCTTTGGTGAGATTGAAGATGGTGAGCATAGAGTAAGGCTTCCCCAATGTTAACCAAGCTTGTTTGAGATTGTAAGAACATCAAGAAGGTATAAAACTCTAACCCCTCTTGGCCATGAATTATTTATGGTGTTTAATGTTAGATCCATGGATGTTAGTGTGAATCTTGGACATATAAGTTATGGATGATGTAGATCTTGAGTTTAAGTGTTGTGGTTGTGATTTTTAAGCTTGTGGTTAGTGTATGTAACTCCATGTATGTTTTAAAGTATGATCTTGGTGGCTTAGATGATGGATGTGATGTGTATGTAAGATTCTTGAATGGATAAGTGATATAAGCATGCTGAGATTTTTCCAGGAACTTGAACTGTCTTGTAAGAGGGTTTTAAACCCCCAAATCTTGTCCCCTGAGGTCCTAATATATATTGTTGGAAAGGTATTTGAATGTAGTTTCCAGAAATATAAAGTTCATGACTAGGTGATGTATAGATTTTGAGTTATGGCCTGAGAAGTGAAATGTGTTTCTGTATTCCGGACTGCACTAAATGGTCCCCTTGTGAACCTTGTTTAAACCCCTAAAAATTTATGTAGGATCATGGAAAAATTAGAGAAGCTAGTAAATGCAGTGGTGAAGGCTACTCAAAAAGAATTGGATTAAAATATGTATTTTTCAATTTTATAAAAATGCTATAGTAAAATTCGCGCAAGGGAAAAAGTCGTAAAGGGAGTGTGATTTAAGGGGTAATGGATATGATTCGGATATGGTAACCAAATTAAGTCGAATAAGTGACGAGCGTAATCGAGTGGTGACATGAACCTATAGTGGGGCTAGAGTGTCATAAGACGAAGTCATTAAGTTAATTTTGTACCCCCTAAAACCCCGCAATTAAAGAGATCTTGTTAAGGTACTAACGATCGGCTATTGATTATGTATAGACCGTTCCACTCCGCAAGCTCGACCACCCCAACCTCACCAAGGCAAGTTTACTTTTCAAAACTTACATATACAAGGACTTTCACTGTTGTGTTTGTAGTTTTCAATCATATAAAGTGTTTATGTTTATCGAAGTATCGATGAAATTGAGATGTATAAGTACATATATGTTTGCACCCCTTGAACTTAGAATGAAATGTTTTCTTGGACAACGACTCTAGCAATAGAGGTCGTAGCGGTCCGTATATACTATTGACCGGGGAGGGGTATATTATTATATCGTAATTAAATTGCCAAAACCCGAAGGGTCATTCGGAGAGTATCGTATACTCAAGTAATTATTTTATATCTTCGTAGATACTCAAAATACCTATCTTGGATTAAAAGCTTATTTAATTAAATAATTATTTTATTAATTATTAATATTAAATCTTAAAATATCATTTATTAATTAATGTTCATTATTTTAAAGACAAAGCTAATCCAAGATACCTTTAGCACTTTCAAACTCGAACTCTTTCGAACTCAAAACATTTTCGAAAACCCCCGGTCAGGTTTGCTTCTCATGTGATTTCAAGAATCATCGGTCGACTGATGTCGGACCTCAACTACTCAGTTTTCAATCAAAATCAAGTTTTTAAAAGAAAAAGAAAAAGGGACTCTGGCAGGTGTGGGAACCGTTGACGAACGATTCCCGGGATGTGTAAGCGGCCGTGAGCCAGGCGGTCCATCAATTATTATTCCAGCCCAGGTGTTGCCGAAGGATGATTACGGATGTAGTTTTCATCGAGGGTGATTACGGATGTAGTTTTCACCTGGGGATAGTTATGGATGTAGTTTCTATCCTTCTACCGGTAGAGAAGACCCGCGGATTATTGGACTTGGATGTGGCGACTGATCATCGTCAATCCCTGTCAGGTTTTATGTTTTTTTCAAGTCCCATCCTCTACTTTGGAAAAATATTCAAACACTGCTTCTTGGGCCTATGTGCCAAGTTGCCGATAGTGTGGTTTTTTATAAGAAAAATATTGACATCGTGCAGTATCTAGAACTGCAAGATTTTCTATAAAGATTGGCACGTGTTAGTGCACTCTTGCAATTGTTTCAAAGAATGAAATGTTTTTGTATGAGAAACCTTCTAAGCTAATGGAAGGAAAGAGGTTGCAATGAGGTATTCCCTGTACTGTATGTTAATCGTAGAGTGTTTTGCGGAAAATGATATACTCATACGTATATATTTTCGAACTTCAGATATATTGAAATGGGAACCTTATAAAGGGTTCATATGTTATTCTTAAAGCTCCTTAGTGATTATAGATGTTTTATTCAAACTCGGACATATACATTGTCCAATTATGTTTTGAAATCTGAGATATATACCCATATAGTTGGGAATGTTTTCGAAATGAACCACATCATTATTTTTCAAAATGGTGAACTTGCTGAGCGTTATATAGCTCATTCTTGCTTTATATAAACTTTTCAAAAAGAGAAGAATTTGGTCGGTTAACTCCGCGCCAGCAGAAGAGGAGTAGAAGATTTACCCCGGAGATGATTTAGTTCCTGATAAATACTGCAGAGTAAGTCTGATAGGTTTTCAACTGTAATAGTAAGACTTGTCTTCAAGTGTAGTTGTATAAGTGGAATTGCGTAAGACTCTGGATTGTACAGATGAATTGTAATTGTAAGAACCCAGATTTTTGATAGAATTAAAACTTTTTATTATGTAATGAATAGTGGTTATGACTGCAATGTAACGAATGTCTATTAAATGAATGGGATGGATTTAAATTCAAATATTTATATGTCATGAAGAATGCTTCTGGTTGATAGCATAGATAAGAATGATCTATCTTCTAGGGTTATAAGTTATATTATTCCAAGAGAGATTATTCTTGTGTCATCCAAATCAATATCTGTTATTAGTCCAGCGGTTCCGTAAAAAGGTTAAGGAACACCCGAGAGTAAACCAGGTTCATTTTCCTAATTATAGGAATTAAGTAAAAAATGAGTTATGAATAGTGTTTTGGTGGAAATTGGAATATTATTAGACGATGTTATATAGAAGCAGTCTGAATGGATTTCCGAGTTCGTATTAATAATCAGTGGATGAAATAAGTGTATGTAAATGATATCGGAATCAGAAAAATAGCACTTTTATTTTCTCTGAGATTTCCCGAGACCTTAAAGGATTTAAGAATTTACTATTGAGATTTAAGGGATTTAAATACAAAGGTTACAAATGAGTATTGAGAATATTAGTAAAGTTATCAAGAAAGTTTCCAGTAAATCCATAACTAGAAATCCTTGAGATATTCCTCTGAATGAACAAGGAAATTGAGTAATACCCGGACAAAGGAACGAATAAATAACCAAGAGACCAACAAGTGCAATTGGTGGGAAAAGGAGAAACCAAAGTATCATCCTTATTAGTCAACTACAAGATGAGTGGTGTAATTGCATTCTTGCAAAAATGTAGTTGTTTGTTGTAGTGCCAACACTTGGTTCAATAAGAAGGCAACAAGTGGACCAATAGATGGTTGACAACACAAAAAGAAGAGATGCATCCAAGTATATACATAAAGATACATGCATTAAGCCATTTTACACATCAAAAAAACACAAAACTCTCTCTCATTTCCTCTCCATTCTGCTGCTCACAGTTTAAGCTAAAAAGGGGGGTTCCCACCATCATTTGATCTTGAAATTTTTATGGTGAGTACTTCATATCATAGTTTAGATCCCCTAAAAATTTCAGCTCCAAATTCATCTTTTTCCATTTTCAAATAAATCATCAAAGTGATGATGAATAGTGCTTTCATGAAACTAACTTTTATTTCTTGATTTCTTTTGATCATCCAAGCTATACTAAGGCTAGATAAGGGCTAAACAAGGCTTGATAAGTTCATACATACACCAAGGAAGGTATACCACTCTTGAAAACCTAGCTCTTAGTTTAAGTTTTGGTATTTTAGATGAGTTATATGGATTTAATGCATGTTTAGGACCTTAAGATTATGATTGGGCTTTGTTAAATGTTAAATTAGTTTAGATGAACGGAAAGACATTGCTTGGTCTTAATTCATGGATAAATAGCATGTATGTGTTGTTTGGAGTGTAAACCATGATCATTGAATGGTTTGAAATTTGGAAATCATGTAAACATAGCCGTCGTAATGCCCGATTGTCGTTAACCTTAAGAAACCGTGAATAGCAGTAGCATTTGTCCAGTCCCGGATTTTTCTATGTTTAGTTAGTTCATGTTACGAGCTTCGTTTTGATATAAAGATCGAGTGAAATGGATATACGGTTTAGGAGTTATGGTCGAATTAAGATAAGTGGTTCGTAAACGAGAGCACCAGTTCGTAATCAGAATTGAACCTGTATAAATTCGGTAATGCAGTAGCGAACCATCGTAATTAAATACTAGAGATGATAAGGAAGGTGTGAGAGAAAACCTTGCGTTAAAAGGATCGTTTTACGATTTTATAAAAATGTTCGAATCAAGGTTAAACGCGAACGAACCCCTAGAAGCATGCTTGATTATGACCTTGGTTAATAACTTAGAAAACGGACGATAAAACTCGTAGTACAATCTTGATTCGTAAATGATCGATATTAAAACTTACATGGCTTAAGTACGTATTAAGTGTGGGTACAATGACGGGTCATAATAGCGAACGTATGTCGAACCGCATCGGTGATAAAAAGAGTTACACTAAGAGGTGTATAACGAGATAATTCGAAAACGTGTTTCGACTTAAGTGAAGTCTATATTTAATCTTGTAAAGTGTTAAGTGATTAATCCCGAATGCCTTGGCTATTTATAGATCGTCAGGCTGACCCGGGACACGCTACCACCACCCTTACCCGCACTCGCTTTCCAGGCAAGTTTCAAATCCTTCTTTAAGGCTGTTGTTGTGAATATAAATATGTTTTTTTGTTACATTACATATGCCATAGCATGCATGCCTACTTTTAAAGTCATATTGTTATACTTGTTCCCTGAATTGTTGTTGGCTTATGAGCTAGATAGCTATTATATCAGTTATAAGCCGGAAATTTCTAAAACCCTTAAGCGAAGGGTAGTTGAATCTCATTCTTTGGTTATAGACCGGGAGTCGTTATTTCTTGATATATTAATATTATTCTCGGAGAAAAATATTTAAGTAAATATTTTCCAGTTATTATTTGGCGAATAATATTGGAATATCCTTTGAGATTATTTTGTAAGTATTATTCGGATTAATCATCAGATATTTATTTACTCGATGAACATTATCTTTAATAATCATCTAAGGTCGATTTAATATTCGAATATTATTTCGAACTCTCAGCTAAGTTAATTACTTAGGGAATGTTCATTCTTATTTCTTCGATAAATATTATTTTGAATATTCATTCGAGTTTATTTATTTAATGAATATTATTTTAATATTCAGTCGGGCCTTATTTATTTAAATGAATATTATTCCGAATATTCATTCAATCCCTATTTATTTTATAAATATTAGTTGAACGTTGATTCGAACTCCAGACATTCGATAAATATTATTTCAAATATTCATTAGATAATCAATTCTTCTATAAATATTATTAAGTGAATATTCATTAGTTGTTCAATGAATATTGTCTCAATTATTCAGTTGATCATTATTTCATCAATAAGTATCATTTTTAAATATAATATTCATTATTGATTCAATGAATATTATTTCAATTATCCGTTTGAGGATTATTTCATCAACAAATATTATTATTAATTTGAATATTCATTATTTGTTCAATGAATATTATTCAGAGTATTTACTCAAAGATTATTCCAAGCAACCCTTTTTCAATGTCTGCGACTAATAAATATTCTTGGAATATTTATTTAATTCTTCTAACTCGTTTCAAAAATGATTTACTTCATTCGCATAGTATCATCGACCTTCGATTATTATATGAATTATTCCAAAGTCTTATTATTATTATAATATTATCAAGGAAGGTTCTCAGTAATTCCATTCTTCCTTCGATTCGAATATAAGGGAAACTGACTTGAAGAATGTTATTTATCTTGTGACTGCCCGGTCATAAATTATTCATTTCGTTCGCAACTTGGTTGCTATTATTCATGGAATTGTGTATACCCACTCATTATTCGAGGGGTAAGAATGTTGGAACAAGTATCCATTAACAAGCAGTGGCTTGGGAAATATTGGTGAATTTTCCTTTACAATTAGATACGATTACTTTGTGGAGTCTTATCAACAAGTATTATACTTGGGGAAAGGGAGACGAACTTTACGTTTCAAGTTATGGATGTGAAATGAACTAGGAGATGCGTAAGTGACCAGTGGCGCCGGTCCAGCAAATGGCCCAACCGTTGGCCGAGGGGGTTCCAGAGGGCGGTAGACAAGTAAATCCGTCGGTGCTTCCTTCTACATGTAGTAAACAAGAGGTGGGGAGCATAACATGCGACTGATCATCGTGTAAATGCTATGTCTCCTGGCGCGTCAAACTCCAGTATTAGTTCATCACTCAATGTTGGAAATTTTCTGCAACATCATCATGGTTGGCAGAGTTGAAAAATATTTCAAACTGGAATAGCAATATCTTTCTTGCAAGTTCCTATCTTTTATAAAAATGATGCTATCCTGCTTATTTTGGCATAGCATATGCTTCTACGAAATATATATCTGTTGAGTTACCTTGTAACTTCATCCTTTATATTAAACTGGCACTATTTTCGCAAATGCATGGCATATGATTTCGAAACATATCTTTGAACTGTCTTATATATTACTGCACATTTATATATTGTTGGTGGGCTATTGCTCACCCTTGCTTATTTATTATGTCACAACAACAGCTAGGTCTCATGGCCCGCGTAAGGCGCACTCGGCACAAGCAGGTTACCCGTCCCACAGGACTCCCCGCTGATATTGTTGCTGCCATTGCTGAGGTAGCACAGATAGTCAGCTTTTGCTTCCAGTTTAATTATATGTATCGATAATGTTAATCAACGGCAAGAACTTTAAACTTATGATGTTATCCTTTTGGCTTGTAATAACTTTTATTCGTAAACCCGTAATGTGAGACTTATTTCAATTTCATCTCTGGGACTATAACTGTGTGTGTGTGTGTGAGTGGTTATTATTGCGGGGTCATAGCATGTGATTTATTTATTATGGACTCAAGTAAAGTATTAATCATGGAAAATAAGACCGTGACAACCCGATCCCGGACCCTGGATTTGGGGGTGTTACAGTAATATTTAGTGTTACTTTTGGATTATCGTTTCTGAGGCTCTAACTTGTTTGTGTGTAAGATTGAGGTCTGGATGGATGTATTGTTGAGTTGTAAAGTTAATACAGGTATGATATGGTTGGATGGTGACGTGACGACCTGAATCTCTGACCTCGGATTTGGGGGCGTTACAGAAATGGTATCAGAGCGATAAGTTACAGTACTCAGAAACGAGAGTGTTGAGAATTAAGTCTAATTAGGAGAATGACATACGAGATCGTAGTAAACTTATTATTGGACTTCTGGAAGAGGTACCGGTGAGTAGAATGGGCTGGAGTGTTACTGGAGGTATTATACTAGGGTCGATAGAATCCTTAGAGACCTTCAGAATGATGAATAGAGGTTTGAGAGTCGTACATGACCTATCATTGGTAATGATATAGGAAGCAGAGCGAAATCTCAAGCGCAGCTGAGGTAGAGGCGATATTGCCAATATGATCGGATGACTAGGCTGACATAAATTTTGTGGCCCATAGTCCTCCACAGTTTAGGAGGCGGCATTTTAAGAATCAAGAAGTTTAGACTTCCCTACATAATTAAGAGTACTTAGTACTTGGAATAATGAAAGTCTTTTACTTTGGCTGTAAGATCCGATTTTCGATAAGTAACGGGTTTACCTGAAAGTTGGTCACTATGTCGTTGTGGATTTCATTACCCTTGATGGCGAATTTTACATGTGTTATACGAGAATGTTACCATAAGATGAGCGTGCTAGGTAATTCCACGCATGATTCGGACGCTAGAGCATGGTAGTTCAACTTAGAGAACAAACAAGTAGAATTAACAAAGGGACTCAAGAGAAGTTGAATATGGTTGCAACGAGCGATTCAGTGATCTCGGAGTCTACCAAAAGAAAAGACCAGTGGTTCTAGAGTGGGATCCTTTGATAGAGATGTTATCAGGGACTACGTATATATGTATTGTAGACCTCAATAAATTTTTTTTTTTGTATATGTTCACATACACACATGCGCCACTGAACCTGTGGACTGCACTGAGATCCCTGAGAGATCTCTTTGATCTGTTCCCAGGGGGAACTGGCCACTTGTGATTCATGCCGGAAGGCATGAAGTAGGACCCTATGGACTTAGCAGGTGTCCCCGGAATGATGTGAAGCTTGGTCTTCAAGATAAAGCACGGAAATGATAGATATATTTGTGAAACCCTAACTCGATAAATGACTTTAAGAAGATGATTAAGAGACGCACTAGTTGGTGTCTTGTATTACGAAGACGAAGAGATGGAGTTACCCTCATAATGATGGTAATGGAATGCACGAATGATTATTAACTTATTTTGGTAACTACCGGCTGGTGCACTACTTCATTTTAAACTTTTCACTAACCATGTTACCTCGATTAGTTTATATCAGGTAACCCTTCTAGCTTTCTACTTCAAACTTGTGAAACAACAACCAATGATATACTTTCCCTAAAGCAGGACTTATCCGAAGTAATTTTATTCGATCCATGAACATTCTATTCAAAAATTTATGATGATCTTGTTCGGCTTAGGCCTATTTACACTTTCTTTCAATTATCCAAGGAAGGTTCAACAAATATTTCCTTAATTAATCGATGAATATTACTTAACGAATATTGATATTTGATTGCTTCTTTCATACTTGCACTCTTCAGTTGAGCTCATAAATATCTAACAAATTACTGAGGACATGGATGATCTAATGTCCAGACATCCTTCATGAATTCTTTTCTTCTATTCAAGATGAGATTGTACATCGTACATTGAAATCATAGTAAGGATATCATTTTGATATTGGTATTCTGAATTTAATCCTATTGTAGGATCTGATAAAGCATGTGTACAGAGGCACCCTTGGGTGGACCGTTTCACTTGTAAGTAATATTTGATGAGAAGTTATCGATTGTTCCGATACGTAGAACATTCTCTTCAGATTTTATAGTTTTCTTTTTCAAACTTAATAACTTCTTATTTCCATTCATTGTCCGAGTAGCCTAAAGTTTCTTCAATGGCTACGATGTTGAAATTCCGTTCTAGTCAATTGAAACTGGCTAGTCGATATGTCAATATGAATGACTAGTTGATTGTTCTAACTAGTCAAAATTGTAATGTTGTGAAGAAGACCTAGCTAATTGTCCTAGCTAGTGGTGATGTCTCAAACAGGTGAACTAGCAAACTTTGTCTAGCTAGTTGCTAGTGTTTCTTGAAAAGGACTAGTTATTGTTCCACTGGTCCAACTCCCAATTTAATTCATTCCGCAATGCATTTTTGCATGTGGTAAAGTATGATGATGAAGGTTTTGACGAATAACTTGATTGAGACCTAGTGAGGTCGCCCACTCGACTTGAACTCTTACCCATCTTCGTATCAGACTTTATGTCACTTGAATATTTTATTCTTTCATTCATACAATGAGAATTCATTTGAAACCATTGATTACTTGAATGACAAACTACTTCATTCTTTAATTGTCATGGAGTAGAATTGCTTTCTATTGGCTGACCTTCATCAATGCGACTTTAGATTTCCTCTTATTATTTAGGAGGAAAAGTATCCACCCGATGTAAGAACTGTATAAAGACCGTCTTTATGACTTTTGTATCCAACAATCATTGCCCTCGTGCAACATTCTCTATGATATCATATTACAAGATTATCAGGACGGGAAGGAATAAACCTTGTTGTATTCTTTCTGTCCATCCTTACATCTCCAAAAATCGAGACTCCTAGTATTTGGAACCATCAACATTCTTGGAACATCCAATGTGGAATTCTTATTGAAATTATCTATTGGACCTTGTTATTTTGAAACCATTCCTTTCAAAGTGATTACTCTAAGGTGAACGGGAGGTACAATTATGAACCGGTACACCAATATGAGACCAAAAACCAAATGTTGTAATTGTGCAGTAAGAGCGTTATGCCGAGTAATTATTAAAGTAGAAATAACATGTCGGGGCATACCACAAGACCATTAATATTAGTGTGAGGAAAGTTATAAGAAATGATAAGGTGGTTGGGAGTACGCTCCTACCAACCGTTGTCAGGATGTTATATTAATGAATTCTGGAGTTACCAAGCCTTTTCCTGATCCAGGAAATGCAAATCGATTGCGATGTAAAACATATCCTTAGAGGAAACTAACATGGAAGTGAGAGGGACAAGAAAGGAAGAAATATCGTGGCAAGAATGTGAAGCTTTACTTAGCTTAAAGGGATTGATGCACATAGAGAGAGACATAAAGTTTAACAGGCCCCTAATAGCAAATGGATGCATGGATATATGCCAATGATCCTTCGAGATTACCACCTAATCAATTTTATTGGGAATCGCAGCAGCATGCAGGCCTCAGACTGATTGGCGCCAGTTGTGAAAGAGGACGAGCGTATGACATCTTACATATACCATCGAGAACTGATACCCTTATCGGAAAGGGAGGAATTGTTGACTAGTTAAAATGAGTAGTTGTTTTTCAAAGATAAGGTTGAAGGGAAGGTTTCACCAACTCAAGATTGACCTCTGTACTGTGCCAAAGTTGGCATTTCACACTAATATAAACGTTATAAAATTGTGGTAGTATCGTTTGAATGGACTAATGAGTCAGAAGCCTTTATGGATTAATGAACAAAGTTTTGGGATGAAATGAGATATTAGCAACAACCTCGTTGTTAGCTATACTTGATGATAAAAAGAGGACTTTGAGAGTCACGACGATGCGTCTTTCAAGAGTTTAAGAGGTGTGCTGATGCAGTAGAAAGGGGATGATAGCCTATACTTCTAAACAACATAAAGGCTACGGGATAGGATATACTAACCGTGAGTCTGGGATTAGTCATGATGGCGTTCACGCATAAAACTGAGACGTTAACCTTATGAGAAAAGTGTGAAAATTTCTCCACAAGTGCCATAAGTATATCTTCATATTAGAACTAAACATAAGAAAGAGAAGGTGACGAAAGGGAGAAGGGAGTATAATGGAGAAATTTGTTATTACCTAGGGAAGGCCAGTGTGGTGGCCGATACCTATAGAAGGTATTATTCGAAATTGGAATTCAGTCAGTATTGACCAAGAAAATAGAGTATATACAATAAAGAATAATGTTAGAGGAAAATAAATAAATTATGGGGAAGGACAAAGATGTATAGAGAATTAAGAGAATGTTTGGCAAACGGATATGAAGAATGGTATTGGCAAACTATTAAGTACAAACGTGACATGTCAAAAGCAGAATGATAGAGATCTAGTGGATTAATTCCGCCTGTAGAAAATCCTGAACGTGGACAAAATTATAATGAATTTCATAAGTAGGTCACCGAAGACCGACCCAAGAGATGGCCCTAGTTGAGTTATAATTGTGGGACCAAGTGATTTACCTACGAGAGACTTTCCATTTAGAAGATTATCGAATTATATACGAAAGAGATGGTGGTGCAATATAAAACTTCTGCAGCGATTACGTCAGATAAATACTTAAGGTTAAACTTCGAATATTGAAGGTGCTTTCAGGTATATTTAACAAAGGGATTGAGCGTATGTACTAATTTGACCTGTGGCTGACGGACATGGAAGAAGAATTATCCAGACGATCGAATTTGTATTTAGTGTCGTGCCTTAGATTTCACGGGGAAATCGAGAATAAAAACTTATCCATGAAATGAATGTTGTTATCACGATCATCACCCTGCGAACGTAAGGACGTCTCTTGTAAAGCGTACTGTGAAAGAAGAAGTTTCGCTTTTCTTGCGCTACGAAGAAGTCAATAAACGAGGGATATAGTAGCTGAACTGGTTCGACATATACCGAAGACTATACAGTATCCATAGCAAGTGGTAACGGCTGACGGGAGGCAACACATGCGTGCTGATCAAGCCAAGGAACGTGAGGAATACCATGCGTATTGACGTTGTCTCAGATTATAAAACGCGACCACAAAGTATTCACGGGCCAACGATACAAGGACTCAACACGGATACTATGAACAATGTAGAAGAGGAACGGATAAGTAGTGGGATAGAAATTTTCATTCATAGAACAACCGATAAGGAATACAGGTCGAGGAGAGCATGCGTTGAGAAACAACATTAAAGCGTTGGTGAGACCAAGGTGAGAGAACAAAATGGTTGAAGTGTCAACCTGAGAGTTGGAAAGGGTAAAGTTGAAATTGTATCCACAACTATTTTCCTTAGGTTCTTAAGATAGAATCCTTTTAAGGAGAGGAGACTGCAATAACCCAAATTTTATGGGTGGATTAGAAATCTTTGCGATCACGAGATGTACGAATTATTAAATGAAGATTTTGAATTCATATGACGTCTTTACTGTGCAGACGAGTGTATGTAAAAGTCATTAGCTTTTTTTACGAAACCCACTATTTCGAATGGTCAAATTCTGTGAGATGTCAAAGGAGTATGAGGTGGGAGACTTCGTGATGCTAAAGGTATCCCCTGGAAAGGATTGATGCGGTTTGTTAAGAAAGAGAAGCTAAGTCTGAGGTTTTTTTTTTTACTAATTAAAAAAATTTATACCAAAAGATAAAGCATTACACTTCTAGGGGCATACCCCGCGAAAGCAAAACATGAACAGAAATTAGTCCAGAGTGGACAACAACAAGCAACTAAATGCGACTACATAGAAGGAAGCTAGATAACAGACTAGCTTACAATAAGAGTCATAACTCGCCTAAACTATGCCAAAAAGGAACTACAACCCGCATGGAGCGACCACCGAGAAGACCCACTTTCTTGTCAAATAACAAATTGAATCCTCTTGCATTGAGCATGACCGCCCTTCCCCGACAGGCCCCAGCCTTAAGCCAGCCTTCCTCGTGGCCTACATTCCAGGTACTAAACAACTGCTGCTTCATCAACCTTCCAATTTCCCCATAACGAGCATGGTTCCATTCAGCACAAGAATGATCAAAATCATACCCAACAAATCCTTGTTGCCAAATTATGAGGGAATCATCCATCAAGTTTGTAGTCATCCCAATCATCCTAACCACCATCTTGCTATCACGCTGACCAGCCTGCCCTCCATCCACATCGATACACATCAGTCCCTTGGACACTATAATAGAGCACAGACCAACACGGCCAGATTCATACTGTAAACAGATAGCCCTGTTCCCAACTCCAGGCATAACCGTCCGAACTGCACATCCGCCAATCCTCCCTGTACTATACTTAAGAAACCAAGCACACCCACCACAATTTTCTCGACATAAGTTCATCTCGTAGTAAAAACTACGCACATAATCATCCAGGAATTCCCTTCCCAACCTTATAACAACCACAAAGAAGATAACAGCAATTCCTTCAACACATATATGGACCCACAGCAGTTTCCCGAACAACCCAAACAACACATTGACAATGTAGTCTGTGTTAGTTTCCATTTTATAATCTGCCAGCACCATCTGTTTAGAAATTGCCATAGTTCGAAACCTGCCCTGTCTCAAAACAGAGTACAACAACGGAAAATCACAAGCAACCGAGTGAAATGTCTCCACCTCATAAATTCTGGTGCATGACCCATATCTTCTAAAGTTTATCCTCAGAATTCTAACCCCTCGAACATCTCGAAAATACCTTTTCTTAAACATTCCAACATAACTCATAAACAATCCAAGCATAATTTTAACAAACATTTTACTCGCTATAGTCCGGCCTAGGCTGGAATGAGTATCATACAAACTCTTAATAGTACTTACCTGAAGAATGAAACCAGGCCACCCTTTTACCATTATAAGCACAGCACAACTGGTAGCATCCAGAACCAGCACACATTGCAATTTGCCATTCTCTGCTTTAAAAACAAAGCTTTCATTCCTAAAGTCGACATCACACTTGTGCTTCGAGCCAGGACATTCATCAAACACCTGTCGAACCTGTTCAAACTCAGTCTTTGAGAAGATCCCAGTAATATCATCAATCCATAGAGGACTGGTCCCGACTTGAAACAAGCATTCTCCGGTGTCTCTCACACGACCAACCTCAAACAGTTGGCGTGCCTTGGCCGCAAAGTCCCCTTTGCAGAGAAAGACAAATGTCTGCATATCTTCACCAAGACCATTAAAGTGGTGACAAAGACCATCTCCATCAACCTCGAGAAAATTGTGGATATGGTAAAATATCCCGAATTGTTTAATAATCCATCAAAGATGGACTTCTCCACCTCGCCAGAGTCATACACAACAACCATCTCCTCCTGATTAACAAGGAAGACGCCGATGCCGTATATGACATCTCGAGCTTTCACTATCCCTTCAACAGAAGACCCCATATAAACCGTGACACGAAACTGTTCCAGAAAAAAGTCCTTCATAGAGTGCACAATCACCACCTGTGTTCTCCACTTCTCTAGCCTCTCATAGGCATCCAAGTTTCCCTCGAAACAACCAAGGGGAGAGTGCCATCTGAACAAGTCTTCATAACCGAAATGATTTCCCAACAAAGAGAAACCCATGAGAATAACATATTATTCGAGAGACTCGACAAATTGAAAGAGGTAGTCTTCCCATAAAAGGCAGGCATACCGGCTTCAATTTCCATTACACAGCTTGAGTCAAGAACCCCAACTGCTTTGATAAGGTCTGGCATAAAGATCCCAACCTTCCCAACTTTAAATATGAAGTTTCTCTACCTTGGGTCTAGAGCTTCAAACCAAACTAATGGGTCAACACCCATCAGAAAAACGAAACCAAGATCTCCATCAGAAGTGAACAACACATCCTCAGGAGACATCTCAAAATTATATAATATATAAGAAATATGGTGTTTTAGGTGATAGATAAGGGAGGGGAAGGTGGATTTGGGAAGAAAATATGTAGATCTGATGGATTTAAGGTGCAGAATAGGCTGAAAAAACATGGCGGCTAGAAGAGGGCTTGAAGAAAAAGAAGAGAGAAAACGACTCTCATGGGTTTCTATAAAAACGAATTGCAAAAGTAGCAAAACTAAGCTAAGTCTGAGGTTTATTGGACCTTTTGAGATTTTGAGGCATATTGGGAAGTTAGCCTACGAGTTAGCCTTGCCCCAAGCTTGCAGCAAATTCATAATGTGTTTCATATGTCTATGTTACGACCCTACCACACCGACTATCAGCATGTGATAGAGTACAACCAAGTGGACCTATGACCCGGCTTGACCTATGTGGAGCAACCCGTGGAAATCATGGATAGAGAAGAACAAGTGCTGAAGAACAAGGTTTTCAAACTAATAAGGAATTGTGAGAAAATCAAGATGTGGAAAAATCCACCTGGAAGTTGAAAGAGTGAAACAAAGAAGGCGTAACCCGAGTGATTCCAAAACTGATTCCGGGACGGAATCCTTTTAAGGAGGGGAGACTGTAAGAACCCAAAATTTCGGTAGAATTAAAACTTTTCCTATTATGATGAAGTGCATCAATGAATAGTGATTTGGTGGAAGAATAGTGATTTTGAGGATTAAGAAAATTTTTCATGCCCCATATGTACGAGACGTAGTGTGGATATTCCGAAGGTATACTAGTAATCTACGGAGTAAATAAGTGTTTGTAAATGCGATCGGAATTCAGAAAATTCCAAATTCTATTTTCGTGTAATATTTGACCGATCAGTGAATTATATATCAGTAATATCAAGAAATGAGATATTTAATTTGAGGAATTGAGGAGTTAATATTTTGGAATTTTATTATAAGTGATTTGAGAATTTGGAACGAAAACCACTGAGGAAGTGAAACAAACGTTCTAGAAACCGCTGAGACTTTATAACGAGATTAAGCGATCAAGCGAGCGAATCATGAATTGAGAGTAGTAAATATTAGAAGTCCAAGGAAGGATATATTATGAGAGGAAAATGGAATTGAGAATAAAATCCTAGAGTTAAAGGAAATGAGAACAATTGAGAAACCGCGAGAATTTTTTTCTGAGATAAAGAGAAAATACAAAGAAAATTGGACACAACGATTGTTTGAGGTATTGGGCCACACTATTACAATGAAGTGCAACATATAAGTTGTAACATATTGATTTAGTAAATATACAAGAAGGGAAGCCCCTTGGTGCAAATAAGAAAAGGAAGGAAGGACTTGGAAACAATATGTATAAAGCAAGGGACTTGCTTGCAATTATGGATGGATAAAGGTAATCCAAATGAACCAATGAGGAGATGACACCACATGGCAAGAAGATAAGATGCATCCAAGTGAAAATATCAAGCATTATTGATCACTTTATCACTTTAATCAAACAAAACAAACACCAAATACTCCATTCTGCCCAGCAGGAAAGGAGCTCACTAAAACGGGCCTAGAGACTTCATTACTCAATGAAATTTTTTGTTCTTTATATGGTTAGAAATCTGTGAAGATTCTCTACAACTTTCATTCAGGAGCCTCGACCAGGAAACGAGTGCAAGGGCTTCGTTTTGACTGATCTTTGGGGCGTGTTTTTCCAGTCAGGAAACCCACTTCCATGTTCTTGATTTCTTTGGTGAGATTGAAGATGGTGAGCATAGAGTAAGGCTTCCCCAAGGTTAACCAAGCTTGTTTGAGATTGTAAGAACATCAAGAAGGTATAAAACTCTAACCCCTCTTGGCCATGAATTATTTATGGTGTTTAATGTTATAGATCCATGGATGTTAGTGTGAATCTTGGACATATAAGTTATGGATGATGTAGATCTTGAGTTTAAGTGTTGTGGTTGTGATTTTTAAGCTTGTGGTTAGTGTATGTAACTCCATGTATGTTTTAAAGTATGATCTTGGTGGCTTAGATGATGGATGTGATGTCTATGTACGATTCTTGAATGGATAAGTGATATAAGCATGCTGAGATTTTTCCAGGAACTTGAACTGTCTTGTAAGAGGGTTTTGAACCCCAAAATCTTGTCCCCTGAGGTCCTAATATATATTGTTGGAAAGGTATTTGAATGTAGTTTCCAGAAATATAAAGTTCATGACTAGGTGATGTATAGATTTTGAGTTATGGCCTGAGAAGTGAAATGTGTTTCTGGATTCCGGACTGCACTAAATGGTCCACTTGTGAACCTTGTTTAAACCCCTAAAATTTTATGTAGGATCATGGAAAAATTAGAGAAGCTAGTAAATGCAGTGGTGAAGGCTACCCAAAAAGAATTGGATTAAAATATGTATTTTTCAATTTTATAAAAATACTAGAGTAAAATTCGCGCAAGGGAAAAAGTCGTAAAGGGAGTGTGATTTAAGGGGTAATGGATATGATTCGGATATGGTAACCAAATTAAGTCGAATAAGTGACGAGCGTAATCGAGTGGTGACATGAACCTATAGTGGGGCTAGAGTGTCATAAGACGAAGTCATTAAGTTAATTTTGTACCCCCTAAAACCCCGCAATTAAAGAGATCTTGTTAAGGTACTAACGATCGGCTATTGATTATGTATAGATCGTTCCACTCCGCAAGCACGACCACCCCAACCTCACCTAGGCAAGTTTACTTTTCAAAACTTACATATACAAGGACTTTCACTGTTGTGTTTGTAGTTTTCAATCATATCAAGTGTTTATGTTTATCGAAGTATCGATGAAATTGAGATGTATAATTACATATATGTTTGCACCCCTTGAAGTTAGAATGAAATGTTTTCTTCGGACAACGACTCTAGCAATAGAGGTCGTAGCGGTCCGTATATACTATTGACCGGGGAGCGGTATATTATTATATCGTAATTAAATTGCGAAAACCCGAAGGGTCATTCGGGGAGTATCGTATACTCAAGTAATTATTTTTATATCTTCGTAGATACTCAAAATACCTATCTTGGATTAAAAGCTTATTTAATTAAATAATTATTTTATTAATTATTAATATTAAATCTTAAAATATCATTTATTAATTATTGTTCATTATTTTAAAGACAAAGCTAATCCAAGATACATTTAGCACTTTCAAACTCGAACTCTTTCGAACTAAAAACATTTTGGAAAACCCCCGGTCAGGTTTGCTTCTTATTTGATTTCAAGAATCATCGGTCGACTGATGTCGGACCTCAACTACTCAGTTTTCAATCAAAATCAAGTTTTTAAAAGAAAAAGAAAAAGGGACTCTGGCAGGTGTGGGAACCGTTGACGAACGATTCCCGGGATGTGTAAGCGGCCGTGAGCCAAGCGGTCCATCAATTATTATTCCGGCCCAGGTGTTGCCGAAGGATGATTACGGATGTAGTTTTCATCGAGGGTGATTACGGATGTAGTTTTCACCCGGGGATAGTTACGGCTGTAGTTTCTATCCTTCTACCGGTAGAGAAGACCCGCGGATTATTGGACTTGGATGTGGCGACTGATCATCGTCAATCCCTGTCAGGTTTTATGTTTTCTTCAAGTCCCATCCTCCATTTTGGAAAAATATTCAAACACTGCTTCTTGGGCCTATGTGCCAAGTTGCCGATAGTGTGGTTTTTTATAAGAAAAATATTGACATCGTGCAGTATCTAGAACTGCAAGATTTTCTATAAAGATTGGCACGTGTTAGTGCACTCTTGCAATTGTTTCAAGAATGAAATGTTTTTGTATGAGAAACCTTCTAAGCAAATGGAAGGAAAGAGGTTGCAATGAGGTATTCCCTGTACATTATGTTAATCGTAGAGTGTTTTGCCAAAAATGATATACTCATACGTATATATTTTCGAACTTGAGATATATTGAAATGGGAACCTTATAAAGGGTTCATATGTTATTCTTAAAGCTCCTTAGTGAGTATAGATGTTTTATTCAAACTCGGACATATACATTGTCCAATTATGTTTTGAAATCTGAGATATATACCCATATAGTTGGGAATGTTTTCGAAATGAACCACATCATTATTTTTCAAAATGGTGAACTTGCTGAGCGTTATGTAGCTCATTCTTGCTTTATAAAAACTTTTCAGAAAGAGAAGAATTTGGTCGGTTAACTCCGCGCCAGCAGAAGATGAGTAGAAGATTTACCCCGGAGATGATTTAGTTCCTGATAAATACTGCAGAGTAAGTCTGATAGGTTTTCAACTGTAATAGTAAGACTTGTCTTCAAGTGTAGTTGTATAAGTGGAATTGCGTAAGACTCTGGATTGTACAGATGAATTGTAATATTTAGTGTTACTTTTGGATTATCGTTTCTGAGGCTCTAACTTGTTTGTGTGTAAGATTGAGGTCTGGATGGATGTATTGTTGAGTTATAAAGTTAATACAGGTATGATATGGTTGGATGGTGACGTGACGACCTGAATCTCTGACCTCGGATTTGGGGGCGTTACACTCCACATCCTACTACTCTGGAGGATAACCCAACTTGGGGGGAGAAGGTGGATGACCAAGAAAAATCTACTAGGCGTAAGGGCAAGGAAAAGGTTGTTGACACGGAATTAACTTTATTTTGGGAAAGGAAAAGCTAATGGGAGTATTAGTGCTATGTGGAAAGAAAGCAAAGGCAAACTTGAAGATTTGTTCAGTCTAAAGGAACAATTGTCTTGCACTTGGTTAATTTTAGAAATCTGGAAAATGTATATATATGATCCAGAATGCACTTTAATATTATTTATCTTTGAACTTTATTTTTTTTTTGTATCAGTTGAGTTATCCTCTAGGAATTTGCTTGTCAAACCCTAACAATCAAATAGGGGGAGATTGTAAAGCATAATGTAATGTAATATGTAATAGAGGACATATATAACCCAACTAGGATAAAAGATAAATAATATTAACTCTATACAGGGATCGTGGAATTTGAAGAACATGCATCAACAAGGATCGAGTCGCTGAAAGAAGTTCATTAACATGTTCAAGCCTCAGTGACAGAGTAAGATGTATAGATGATTCAGTTGAAGGGCCAAAAGATTCCATGTATTCAAATTAATTGAAGATACTGTTGTAGGCTAATCAATTGGAATGTAACGAAGGTGTGAAGATTAAGATCAGTACTAGTCACTTAGGAACCAGACCAGTGCACTAAGTGTCAGCACATATGAGAAGGATCAACACATTAATTCACAGAAAGAATTGCCAAAGCCCATTGATGATCAAGGACAAACCTAATATCTCAAGGTATTGTCAAAAATTAATTTACTCTGAAAATTAAATAAGTAACAGATTAATTAATTATTTATAACAAAATAATTAACTTAATCTGGTACTTGGATAATTTTCTGAGATAAATTAAAACAGCAGAATAAACAGAAGAGAGAAACCCAAGAGATATAAAAAATAATAATACTATGCGCGGTTACTATACAAGATTACTATGCGTAGTTACTATGCAAGATTACTATGCACGGTTACTATGCGCGGTTACTATGCAGGTACTGTGCAAATTGTGGTACTGTGCAAATAGTGGTTACTATGCAAATAGTGGTTACTATGCAGGTGGGGCCCATGTCCAAAATCAATTCAGCAGACATGATTTTGGGGTTGTTGGAATAGTACAGCATAGTATAGCATAGTGACTTTATGTAGCTTATAAATAAGCCTGTTGTATTTCATTTCAAAACACACCTCAACACACAACTTTCTCTTCTCTCTCTTATATCTTCTCTTTGTAACCTGCTAGATAGTCCATCTAGTAGGGAAGGCGGCTTAGCCCGCTTTCAGGAAGTGTCGGGTAGAAGGTCCTCGTGCCTAAACTATCCTAGGAGTGTTTGATTTTGTAGCTGATCCATAGGATTAGATTGTGTAGCAAACCTCCGGGTTTTTTCTATTCAAAGATATTTCCCAAACAGTTGTGTTATTTCGATTCAGTATTTTTTGATCTCATATCCACATCAAAAATCGAAATATTTTTAAATAACGCATTCAACCCCCCTTCAACGTTATTCCGGACCTAACAAACAGTTTGCTACTTAAACCATATTGATTGATAGATAAACCAGTGTTCTACTTGACCTATTTCCGTGTGGACTTAACCTATGTTGACCCTGAAAACATATAAACTTCTTCATGACCTAAACACTGATTCAAAAACTTAATTACCCATAATACTATACTTTAAACTTGAAATCTGATCAATTGCCTTGATGCCTTTGTGTCTATATCTTTTTGATTCGGACTTGTATTCCTATTTCATTGATATCAGAGAACTTAGTCAAATCCTTTGACTTTTATCATTGCAAATCAAAATGAGTCGTTTTCTTAAAATACTTTGAAGTTACTTAGACTGGCCTGATCTGTTATCAGAGAGTCGAAGGTACTTCGAGGTAAATGTTTTTGAAAGGATTAAGTATTAAAATGTTTTACGAAGTTAAAAAGAGTTTTGCAAATCTTAATATTTTTTAAAATGAGATTTTAATAAAATGTTAGGAACTCCGTCTAAATGGTTTCCACGGATTCCTGACGATTGGAGAGACGGGGCGAACGGGTAATGCTGGTTCCGTCAGTTTGTGTATGTATTAGTGTAGTTCTGGTCTATCCAGTTCGATACCTTTATAGGCCAATGTGTTGCCTCTTGGGAACCCAAGCTATCCTAATGAGATGATTAATGACCAGAGGGACTCTGTGTCCGGTATGGGGACTTTATGGGCTGATCACCCGTATTGTCTGTTATGAACTAAAATCCTCCAATCAGTTTTCTTAAAGTGATGATTACTTTTAATTTACTATGAAATGAAATTGGTTTACCGATTGAAATGTCAATTACTTTACACAGTTTTGATATATCTATTGCTATCCCGTTATCAGTTAATCTCCTGTCAAATTCTTGTATTGATATCATTGTTACTGTTTTCAGTCAATCATACCATATCTTGAATTACTGTCTTCATTTGAAATACCCTGTTATACTGCTTTTAGTTGAGATCTTTAGTTACTTGCTGAGCGTTGGCTCATTATTATTTTGTCTAACCCTTTTGACAGTAATCTAAGAATCATGGTTCGTACAATCCAAACTGCAAGGAAGCGCACTTACCGTGGCCCTGAGTTGGTTCGTTTTGAGATTGCTCCTGAGGTAGATGCAATAAAAGCTCAGTGAGGAGATCTTTAGTTAGTTGTGAGGACTGGCAGTAAAACTTTTGAGAACTTTGGTTTGTAATAATATTATATTTTAAATTCAGGTTTGTAATAATAATTAGTTAGACGATGGCTTGCTTGTTTCATACCATTACCTATGAAAGATCTTGGATAGTAGAGTTGGGGCCAGTCAGCATGTTATATTTATATTTTCTTTTAGGGTGTTTGCATCTAGAGTGCGTCAGTGATCCTCCGATCTAGGCCCCAGGTCGGGAGGGCGTCACAAAAGGAGCGAAAGCTATGACTCTATCACTCTAGAGTTTGCAAGGCAGTAGTCAAGACATCGTCACTTCTAGATGGTATGAATTCACCATGATGCTTCTTTTCCAGTAGATAATCCTGTCAAACAAAAACAATGAACATTAACCATCTTCATTTTCAATTTTAATTCAATTTTATGGATAATTATCACACAAAGGGCTAACGATTCTATTATTTATCTCTGTCAATTCTAGATCCATCATTCCATTCTTTCGCTTACGAGCCTTCTACCATAAAATTGCTCGATCAGTTTCTTCTCCAGGATCCACCTTCCCTAACTTTATCTATTCAAAACGTAATTTAAAGAAAGTAATTCAATTGTAGTGTGAAGCATTTAAGCAAATCAAAAAGTTAAAGATGTTCTTACTTCTTCTTCTTCTTCTAAACCAATGTAGCCCTTCCTCGATATGCGGTGTGGATATTTCTTCTTTCGCACTCTTATACTCTGTGCTTCATTAAGTGGTTGCACTTCATACCATTAATAATTAGTAAACATGAAAAAATGTTTCGTAACAAAATAGGACAACAATTATATTATATAAAAATATTTATCCCTTACACTATTTTTCATAATTATGCATCTTACTCGACTAATTATAAACCCACCTAAAAAATAGAAAAATATGCATACCTTCCGCTCATCCTGAGTCCTAGCTGCAACAAATCTTTTCCAGGTTTCCCTTCCAACAAAGGCATATTGCTTTGGTGGCTTTGACAATTTCTTCATTTCACCAGCAAACAGCAAAACATACTTGTTTGTTAATGAAGTCTTAAACTGTCTCCAATTGATGCCAGCAGACTTTGGAATTAGGCGTTCATTTTCTGCATAAATCTTAAAAGTATCCTGCGCAAAATGCAAGTATTTGATATCCACACCACATTATAAAAAACACATGTCACACAAAATAAATATTACCTGAACATCAAGCCATAACTTTTAAATTACTTTCCATTTTTGGCCAGGCCGGGATGTCTATCGAGACCATGATCCTTGCTAGCATACCGACATATGACTGTAATGTGTGCCTAGAGGATCCATTAGGAACTCCAAGTCCATTGTAAGTAACTTTTATCTTTCTACCAAGAGCCTTCGTCACAACCACTTTATACATAACGCAAACACTCCGCGGACCTCCTGACTTCCTTTTGACAGTTTCAGTAGTAGTAACTGTTGCTTGCTGTGACTCTGTCTCCGCAGGTGCTAAACCTTGTGTTGGGTTTAATTGCTTAAGAGTTTCCACAGTTTTGACTTCCAACTGCAACGGTTCAGGATCAAAGTCATCTTTGACTTTTACATTCTTATCATCTTTGACTTGTGCTTTCTTATCAGACTTTTGCTTCTTCCCTGCCATTTATCTGTCCCCCCCTGTGATGATCGAAAATTAGTCAATCGGAACACATGCATCAATATAATTAAATAGGTATACATACATGATTTTTATTAAAAAAAAAAGGTTTACATACATGATCAAAATGACAGGGGGCATAATAAATATACATATACCCGCATGAGGAGAGCATAATAAAACAACTAGGTAGTATTGATTAAGCTTTCAGAAGTACACTACATAATTAGACCTAACCAAAACTGCACTACATAAATATCATTTTTTCACCCAAATCCCCAAAACATTATCTCGTTGATTGCTAAAACCAGGGGTAATATCATTGGTGGCATCACAAAATGGGATTTCAGAGCAGAATGGTGGATGTTCTAAGGATGTGTCTCCAAGGTCATCGTCGTAGTACAACTCATGGTAGTCTCGAGTTGTAGAGTTTAGCACAACAGACCACTTAGGATCAGCCGGATCTTCAACATAGAACACTTGTTTGACTTGTTCAACTGACATATACTTATCCTTCTTATGGTCTTGTCGACTGAAGTCCATAAATGTGGACCTTAATCATCAACCTTAATGCCTTTATCATTCTCTGCCCAATTACGCAAGAACAAGGGAGCCTAGAATGCATGATAATCCAACTCCCATACTTCTTCTATAACCCCGTAAAATTTCATATTAGACTTCATAGGATTTAAATCTTTAGCGCTAGAGACTTCGACGGTCTTAGCAACTAACGACACACCACTATTTTGAACAACCCTAATATTATCTTGCTCTTTTGTGAAGTATCAAACCCCATTAACTAGATAACCTTCATAAGTAAACAAAGAATAAGATGGTTTCCCAGCAAGCCATCTTACTGTCTCAGAAACAGCTTCCGCATTTTCCACCATTTCCGTACTAACCTGTAAACAAACATGATCACGTTAACACAAGTATCATAACAACCACACATATTAAAACAACAAGAAAAATAAAATAAAAAGGAAAAATAATTTGGACTACCTTTTTTCTCAAACCAATCTGTGAAAAGTCAGTTATGCTCCCTTTGTAGAAATTGAGCACTCTTCTTTTCCCTCTATTTGCACTAAATCACGCAAGCGTACGTGGTCAAAAGTAATATAGATATAAGTAAAGTTCGTTCCCACAGAGATCTGGTTTAGGTTTCAATTCAGTTAATGCACATATGCAACAATGTATGATTATCCTTCACTGCTAAGACAAATAACAAATTTGGGTTTTGATTAACTAAAATTAACTAAGAAACAAATTAACAAACTAAGAATTAATTAACTAACGAGAATATAATCGAATTACTTATGAGAGAATAAACATGGGATCCTAACTTCATTAAATACTTTGCTTAGATCTGATGCCTTTAATCAATGTATGCAATGGTTATGATATCTGATCGAATAACACAAAACAAGCACACGCTACCTGTCAGCATACGTACACCAAACAACCCATACACCCACAAAAGAGATAGAAGATGAATAGACACCAATTATGCTTAGACCCTATATGTCTATAGAATTTGAAAACATAACGGTTGAGGAACAAGTTATCCATATTGATCACATAGGGCAACATAATATATTTCTATTTATGCTACAAATCATGTTGATAAACAATCATGAACCTATGCTAGCATGGCAAGTTCTAAATCTCAAGATACACTTTCACTTCACAAGAGATTAACAATTGAATTGAGATGTTAGCTACGCATCTAAAAGCATTAAGTATAACCATACAAGATATCAATATACATCACACACAGATCTTTAAAGCATCAAAATACTAAAGCTCCATAAATAAATTCGTTAGAATCCCATGACAATGATTAATTCATAATCGAACTGCTCATCATCATGGGATTTGATGAAACCATGATGTAAAACAAAGTATGAATAAACACGATAATATTAGAACAGAGAGTTTAGAAAACAAATCTGAAAACTGAAATCCAAGGTACGCCTAACAAAAGAATACAAAAGATGAAGTAGATCTAGATCCGTTGCTTGTCACGAGCATTATTGAATCCTTCTCTGCTTTTCTCTCTTGTGTTTCTAAGATGTGGTACTAATTACAATGTTAAGATGTATTTAAATAGGCCCTAGAAATTTTTCCTGCAAGAAAATACCCTAATTACATCTTAAATTCGGAATAGGATAAGAAAACGGAATTTTCCAGAATCACGACGGCTGCCAGCGCCCAGCCACCGCTGCCAGCGCCCAGCTCCACCGCTGCCAGCCCCCATCCAGCACTGCCAGCGCCCAGAGTTCTACCAGGACTGATTTTTCTGCACTTTTCTTCGTTCTCGCTACATTTTCTTCCCGTTTCTTTTGCATTAGTTGCTGTCTTCAATCTCAATACACATGAAACTCCATGGTAGCATAAGAAATCACTCATTTCTTCATTCCAAGCTGATAATCCATTCCAAAGTCAACGAAAAACGCCAACCCTATCCGAAATAGCTAAACCTGCACAATTAACGAAAATACATCAAACACCCAAGTCAATCAATTTAAGCCGAAATGAAGCGATCCAAGTGGATATAAAATCCACTTATCACACCCCCAAACTTAAACCGATGCTTGTCCTCAAGCATAAACAAATATAACTATATACAACTAACTAGTACCACTTCCGTAGGTGATCACGGTTGCATTTGGCACATGCAACAAGCCCTTTAAACCCCTAGGAAGCCCTAGTGGACGAGTAAGGTCTCGTGAGGGCCTATATCGAATGTACCCACAAAATCCATCTAACTAAACAATGCAAAAACAATGTAATGCATGACTGCAACTAATATGAAAATGCAACGATCCCCTCAAACTAACCAAAACCAACTAAAAAGCAAATATCTCAAAGAATGCAACTAAATCTAAATAGAGCTCGACTAAGTCCCCGTATACTAACAATACATGAAACATGCGTGTGTGCGATGCTCATCAGATATACTCCTAACACTAGATCGAACTCATACCCATTCTTCGCCAAGACAATCACAAGTTTATAAATAGAATGACGGTAAACAATTCATAACTTAAGAACACCTCCATCATCATTCAAGTTAGACAAGAATTCATGATTTATTACTACGACACATAATAATATACACAACAACGCATGCTTATTTAACCGTGCAATGGATGAGACCCCTAAAGGCTTATACGATAATACCTATGTAGCGAGCGTTAGGTTAGTGGATCCCAGACTGTAAAAGCCTTAGGTCACTAGGCACAAAGTCCCCGCGAACTTAATTGCTCGAGTATTAAAGAGCTCACCCTGGTTAATTTTACATTTTAACAATTCACATAACTTTTTTTTTCTTTTCTTTTTTTTTTCTTTGACTTTTTTTTTCAATGCAATCTCGAATGAGAATTCTCATTTCCAACCCTAGACTACTCACATAAATATGAGCCGGATACTAGCCATTTGACGCCTAGCCATTATTGACAATTAACATGAAATCCCTGTTTCCCCCAAACTTAGACTTAAGTGATCCTACGCCATCCAGGAAATAACGAAAATTCTAAATATAAACAAGTGATTAAATCTAAAACAACCAAACAAGCATGACCTCAACCTAGCCCAAAAGTAAACGATGAAACTGTGAAAAGATTTTGTTTCTGAATCATGCAAGTCAATTCCTAGGAACTATAAATCAACCCTCTATTCATCAATACCACACTCAAATAGACATCGACCTACCAATCAGAATTGGCTCATCCTAAGGGATCATGAAATATGCATGCTATGCAACTAAAATGGACTCTCATGGCAAAACAAACAAAAATAACAGAATGTCCTATATGAAACAAACATTCAAAATACGAACAAAACATGAATGAATTACACTACTAAACATGCAAAACATGAACTCCTACATGAACAATGACTCAACTAATACTACTTATCCCCCAAACCACCCCAAAACTTAAGAGATTCAATGTCCCCATTGAAGGCAATAAAAAGGATATTAGAGAACATACCTAAATAAAAATGCCGAAAAGCGTGGGTTGCCTTCCACGAAGCGCTGTCGTTGACGTCATTTAGCCGGACGTTACTTCCTCAACTCATGGTGGTTTCAAAAGAATAACCGAACCATTCTCAACAGAAAGACCATCCATACAAATGTTGACATCTTGCTTGCTTACTCCCAACAAAACTTTTCTTTCACTCTTCACATATCCCTCTCAGTTGACTGAACCACACACTCTTCTCCCGCCTCATCAACGATCCACCTTCTTAACACACTGTCATGACATACCTCAAAAATCACTAACTCATCATTCAAAAGGACATACTTCAAATGTGATGGAAGTTTTCCAAGCTTTACATTCGAGAGATCTTGCCAGGAAGATTTATCAGCATCAATACTTTTCTCGAACAATTTAACTGATTCAGAGTTCTCCGGAAAATTTGGAACACTAGGCAATATCCAATTTTAAATCGCCTGTTTCTTCTTGGAGAGACAACTCGACGGAGTGACAAGTGTTATGCTCGAGCATATTCGTATCAGTTTCATCAGCAAGTGATTCCACAGAAAGGCACACTTCTAGATCATCTGAAATCTTCGTAGGAGCAAACACATTAAAGGTGGCCTTATCATCTTGAACCCGAATAGTTAGCTCCCCTTTCTGAACATCAATCAAAGCTCGACCGGTAGCTAGAAATGGTCTTCCCAAGATGATGGGAATCTTCTTATCTTCCTCAAAATCTAGAATGACAAAATCAGCAGGAAAGATAAACTCATCCACTGTAAGAACCCCAAATTTTAGATATAATTAAAACTTTTTATTATATACTGAGGTAATGGTGAATAGTGATTACGACTACGATGTAACGATTGAGATAATGAATGAAAGGAATAAATTTGGATTCAAATGTTTATATGCCATGAAAAATACTATTGGTTGACACTTTAGATAAGAATTATCTATCTCCTAGGGAATTGAGATTTGATAATTCTAAAGGAGAAGATTATTCTTATGTCATCCAAATCGATATCTGTTATTGGTCCAGTGGGTCCGTAAAAAGGTTAAGGAACGATCGAAAGAGATCAGGGACAATTGTACAACCCTAAGCGGATGAGTAAAGAAAAATGGATGAATAGTGATTTTGGTCGACATAGGAATATTATTAGACGACGCGATATATAAGTATCCGGAACAAAATTCTGAGTCCGTATTATTGATCCAGGGGGAAAATAAGTGTATGTAAAAGCTGTCGGATTCTGAAAAACCGCACTTTTATTTTCCTCAAGATTTCCCTGGACACTGAAAGGCTTAAGGAATTATTGAAAGGATTTAAGGAATATGGAGTCGAGATTTATTAAAGAGAATTGAAAATGACGGTGTAAATATTAAGACGGATTCCGGTAAAACCCTAACTAGAAACGAATGAGTTATTCCTCCGAACGATCAATGAATTGAGCAATAACCGGACAAAGGAACGAGTAGTGGATCAAGATACATGCATGTACTAATGGATAAACATCAAGCAACCAACTAGTTACAAGAGTAACTAACAAGATTAGAAAATCAACCAAGTACTTAGTCCCATCTCATCTCATTACCACAAAAATGCAACACATGTCTCTTGATTGCATCATAGATGACCTAGGGACTTTAATAAAGCTACCCTAGCAAGATATTATCCAAACACATCACTTTATGCTAGATGAGTGCAAGAGAAGCTAGCAAAACACAAACTCTCTCAAAACTGCCAGCAGAAACACTCTCCAAAAACAAATTAATATCTCCATTTCTATCCATGATAAAGTCACCAAATTTTAATAACAACCTCTCCATTCCATGGGAAATATTCGCTCCAAATTTCATAGCAATCCAAGTAGTATAGCCTATGCAAATCACCTCCCCAAGTTGAAGAAGCAAACTGTCCAGATTCATGACAGTTTCTATGACGATTTTCAAACGGCCATATCTCCTTCATTACTCAATGGAATTTGGTGTTCTTTATCTTGTTGGAAAGCTGGTTAAATTCTCTACAACTCTCCATTAGAAGCCTCATCCAGAAAACCTCGGTAAGGACCTCGTTTTTCATGATCTTTCCACTGCGTTATAGCAGATCCGAAAAACACTAATTATGTGCTTGATGATTCTTGTTAGTTAAGCTTGGTTAAGGTGTTCTAAGGACTAGTAAAGGCTTAGTAAGGTCTCTACATCCTCCAAGGAAGGTATATCTCATCAAAATCCTAGCTTTTACTTTGAGTTTTAATGGAGTTTTAGATGAGATTTGGTGATGATGTTAATATAAACATGTTTACATGATCATGTAGTTGTTCTTAGTAGTTATTTAGTCATGATTCAAGTACTTGATGATTTTGAGGTTAAGATCAGTGGTTCTAGGACTTCTTGATATGAGAATCCTGTTTATGAATTGTGTTGATGCCCGGTTTGGCTTGGTTGTGTTGTTACGATGTTTAGAACATCCAATTTATAGCCATCGTAATGCCGAATTTTTGTTAACACTTAAAAACCAAGCATGGAAGTTAATATAAATTCCTGACCTTGGTAATTTTGTGACTGGTCCATGTAGATCTCGAGCCATAGATCGTTTTGGCGCGAGAATCGAAACATTCCGACTTACGGTTTAGGAGTTATGGTCAAATTATTAAATTGGTTCGGAACCGTAAGTAAAAGTTTGTAACTTCAATTGAACCCTCGTAAAGCATGTTACTCAGTGGAGAATCTTGGTAAATAAATACTAGGGGTCATAAGGAAGGTATGAAAGAAAACCACATATCAAACGGATCGTTTTCCGATTTTATAAAAAATGTTGGAATCGAAGTTAAACGCGAACGAACCCTTAAAAACCCGCTTGGTTATAACTTTGGTAAAACACTTAGAAAACGAACGATAAAACTCGAAGTATAATCTCGGTTCGTAATCGATCGACTTTAGAACTTATACGACTTAAGCATATACCGAGTGTGGGTACGATGACATGTCGTAATAGCGAACAAATGTCGGATCGTATCAGTAATAAAAAGAGTCACACTAAAAGGTGTATAACGAGATAATTCGAAAACGTGTTTCGACTTAAGTGAAGTTATGCCTAGACTTTTAAAACGTGTTAAGTGGTTAATCTCGAATGTTCTGATTGTTTTTAGATCATCGAGCAGACCCAGGACACGCTATCTCCACCCACACCCGATTACCAGGCAAGTTTCAACTTCCCCTTTTTAGGCTGTTGTTGTGAATATATATGCTTTCTGTTATACATATGCCATAACAAGCATGCCTACTTTCAAGTCATATTGATATACTGTTCCCTGATTGTTCTTTGACTTATAAGTAGATAGATAATATATCGATTATAAGCCGGATTGTTTTGGTAAGACCCTTAGCGAAGGACATATGATATTCATTCTTAAATATAGACCGGGAATCGGTATTTTGAGATATAGATAGTCGTGGAAACCCGGAGGGATTCCAACGGCAGATTAATATTTATCTGAGGAATGTTATTATTAAACGTTATTTATATTTCCATAAAGTATCAATTACTTGGAAATCTTTCGAGGAATGTTATTCGAGTATTATCTCAGTCGAGAGATATTAAATGAATGTTAGTTTCGAATATTCATTTAGAGTTGATTATTTAATGAATATTATTTTGATATTCATTAGAATATTAGTTATTAAATGAATATTACTTTCGAATATTCATTTAAGGTTTATGTACTTAAGGAATATTATTTTAAAATATTTATTGGAAGTTCTTATTACTTAAGGGATATTATTTCGAATATTCATTTAAAAGTTTTGATTACTAAATGAATATTATTTGGATATTCATTTAGAAAATTATTTATTAAATGAATATTATTTTCAAATATTCATTTAAAGTTTGACTCATTTATTGAATATTATTTTAAATACTTATTGGAGTCTAATTATTAATGAATATTATTTTGAATATTCATTTAAGGAGGGATTTATTTAGTAAATAATTCTATATATTCATTCGAGGATTACTTACGAGCAATATTATGATTTAATAATATTTCGTAATTATTATTGAGTTAATAAATATTCTTGGAATATTTATTTAATTCTTTTAAATTCTGTTTAAAATGATTTATATTATTTGGAGATTATCTTTCACCTCCAAATATTATGTAAAATATTTCGGAATCCTACGATTAATATTATATTAAGAAAGGTCCTCAAGATTCCATTCTTCACTCGAATCTATCTCTTAAATTATAAGGGAACCTTACTTGAGAAAGGTTATTTATCTTGTTGACTTCCCGGTCATAATTTATCCTTTTCACTCGCAACTTGGTTGCTATGGACTCATTAAGTCTGTGTGTACCTTCTCATCCTTCGACGGGTAAGATTGTTGGAACAAGTTGATATCCATTAACAAGCAAAAGCTTGGGAAATGTTGGTGAATTTTCCTTTCCAACTAGATACGACTACTTTGTGGAGTCTTATCAACAAGTATTTCACTTGGGGAAGGGAGGACAAACTCTACGTTTCAATGCTGTGGATTTATTCGAACTAGGAGTCGTGTGTAAGAGGCCGAGTCGCGCGGTCCATCACAAGGCCTAACCATTGGCCAGGGAGTTACTATTAAAGGCAATCGACAAGTGGAGCCGTCAGTTCTTCCTTCTACCGGTAGTAAACTATATTGGGCTGTACCATCCCCGACTGATCATCAGGGAGTGGGATAGCTGGCGCGTGATAACTCCAGTATTGGTTCATCTCCCAAATTGGGAATTCCCTGCAACACGTATCGAAGAGACTTCTTTCAGGTTGACGGTGTCTTCCGCAACAAGTATCGAAGAGACTTCTTTCAGGTTGTAGGACTTTAAAAAATGTTAATAACTGGAATTGCAATATTTTCCTTGCAAGTTCCTCTTTATATAATAAATGATAATATCTTGCTTATTTTCGACATAGCAGATATTCCCACATATATTTACATTTTGAGTTACCTTTTAACTTCATCGTTCATATTATACTGGCATCATTTTCGTAAATGCATGGCATATGGTTTGAAAGATACTTTTGGACGGTTATATATTATCGTTCAGTTAAATATTATTGTTGGTGGGCTATTGCTCACCCTTGCTTTATTATTATATCGCAACAACAGCTAGACCAGATGACCTGCACAAGGCGCACTCGACGCTGGCGAGGACGATGAGACTACCAGAGCTGAAGAGAAAGCTATTGGTAGGATAGATTTATTCTTTCAGTACCAAGTATATGGTCTAGTATGACTTATGCAAATGGATGGCAAAGAGTATGTATTCATATTAAAATTCTTTTGGATTGTAAAAACTCATACTGTGCTTAATAAAATTTGGTAATTACTCTGATTTCATCTCTGGGACTATAACGGGTGTGTTTTATATTGTTGTGTTGGGTCATAAAGATGTAATTTATTTTTAGTTGAAGTAAGTTCAAGTATTGTGAACAGTTATGGAGACCATAACGACCGGATCCTGGACCCCGGATCTGGGGGTGTTACATCCACCTTTACCAAGACATCTTCCACTATTCCTCTTGGATACGTGATCGACCGATCAGCTAGCTGTAAGGAGATATTCGTAGGTTTCGGATCAGGTAGACCAAGTTGCATGAAGATAGACAAAGGCATGAGATTGATACTAGCTCCCAAGTCACACAAACACTTGTCGAAAGATAAGTTGCCAATGGTGCACGGGATGGTGAAACTTCCCGGATCTTTAAGTTTAGGAGGCAACTTTTGCTGCAAAACAGCACTGCACTCTTCCGTCAAAGCAACGGTCTCTAATTCATCGAGCTTCAACTTCCTTGATAAAATCCCCTTCATGAACTTAGCATAGCTCGGCATCTTTTCTAAAGCTTCCGCAAAAGGAATATTAATGGATAATTTCTTGAAGACATCCAAAAATTTCTGAAATTGCTTTTCTTGACTTTTCTGCAACCGTCGAGGATACGGAGGAGGCGGATAAATCTGATTGCTCTTTGTAGACTGCTCCGGAATAGACTTTTCAACAGACTTCTTACTCTCTTCCACTTCACCGTTCAGCTGATCAGCCACCAAGTCAGATTTCTCAATTTTTGGCCCTGCAAAATTTTCAACTTGCTGATTCTGAACTTCTTCATCTTCCATAGCTGCTGATTTAGGATCCGTTGTAACCTTTCCGGATCTAAAAGTAACTGCTTTCACCTGTTCATGGACTTCCCTCTTGCCTGGATTAGGCTCCATATCATCAGGAAGAGATCCCTGTGGTCTGCTAAGTAAGGCACTTGCAATTTGCCCTATCTGATTCTCCAACGTCTTGAGAGATACAGCCTGGTTTTTAACCATCAACCTCAATTCATCCAGTTCAGATTTTTCATTCGAAGATTGACCAGCATTCCCATGAAACTGTTGCTGCTGAAATCCCGGAGGTTAGAATTGTTGCCTTGGAGCATACTGCTGCTGATAACCTGGATTGAACGGCTTAGCTCCATATTGCTGACCTTGAAACTACTGATAAGGCTGTTGAGGTTATTGAGCACCTTGATTGTTGCTCCAGCTGAAATTAGGGTGATTTCTGTTGTTCGGATGATAGGTGGCTGGAGCTAGTTGCGAATGTCGTTGAAAATTACTCACAAACTGTGCTGATTGTGAAGATATGGCACATTGACTCGTCTCATGTGCGCCCGCACATAACTCATAAACACTTGCAACCTGCTGTACTCCATAGTTAGTGAGAGAATCCACCTTCATAGTTAAAGCCTTCAACTGAGCTGCAATAGCTGTAGCTGCATCAACATCCAGAATACCTACTACCTTGCCTTGAGTTAGTCTCTGAGTTGGATTCTGATATTCATTAGCAGCCATCGTCTCAATTAGATCATAAGCCTCTTCATAGCTCTTAGCCCATAGAGCTCCACCTGATGCTGCATCAAGCAAGGGTCTAGATTGTGCTCCCAACCCATTGTAGAAACCATTGATCACCATCCAGTCAGGCATACCAGGATGAGGACACTTTCGAAGCATCTCCTTGTAGCGTTCCCAAGCTTCACACAAAGATTCACCAGATTGCTGAGCAAATTGAGTTAGAGCATTCCTTATTGCTGTTGTTTTAGCCATGGGGAAGAATTTAGTAAGAAACTTCTGAGCCAGATCCTCCCATGTAGTAATGGAACCGGCTGGTAAAGAGTGTAACCAGCCCTTAGCTTTATCCCTCAAAGAGAATGGGAAAAGTCTCAATTTCACAGCATCTTCCGACACACCATTGAACTTGAAAGTGTCGCAGATCTCAATGAAGTCCAGGATGTGCATGTTGGGATCTTCCGTTGGAGCACCCCCAAACTGAACCGAATTCTGTACCATCTGAATGGTACCAGGCTTGATTTCAAAGTTGTGCAATGGTTGGCCTGACAATACTAGATTGGATATCATTGATTTTCGATTGAGAATAGTCCTTCAAAGCCTTAGCTGTTGCTGCTGCTCCTACTATTTCTCCTATATCTTTAACTACTGCAAGTTCTTCTTCCAATTTACGAGTTTGAGAACGTGTTCGCATACACGTTCAAGTACCTGAAACACCACGAAACAAACAACTATGTAAGAAAAAATCCGAGTCAGTGAACTCTAACGACCACTGATGACAAGCACATACACTAAAAATAAAACACCGAAGATCCCCGGCAGCGGCGCCAAAAACTTGTTTGCACTAAATCACGCAAGCATACGTGGTCACAAGTAATATAGATATAAGTCAAGTTCGTTCCCACAGAGATCTGGTTTAGGTTTCAATCCAGTTAATGCACCTATGAAACAATATATGATTATCCTTCACTGCTAAGACAAATAACAAATTTAGGTTATGATTAACTAAAATTAACTAAGAAACAAATTAACAAACTAAGAATTAATTAACTAACGAGAATATAATCGAATTACTTATGAGAGAATAAACATGGGATCCTAACTTCATTAAATACTTTGCTTAGATCTGATGCCTTTAATCAATGTATGCAATGGTTATGATATCTGATCGAAAAACACGAAACAAGCACACGCTACCTGTCAGCATACGTACACCAAACAACCCATACACCCACAAAAGGGATAGAAGATGAATAGACACCAATTATGCTTAGACCCTATATGTCTATAGAATTTGAAAACATAACGGTTGAGGAACAAGTTATCCATATTGATCACATAGGGCAACATAATATATTTCTATTTATGCTACAAATCATGTTGATAAACAATCATGAACCTATGCTAGCATGGCAAGTTCTAAATCTCAAGATACACTTTCACTTCACAAGAGATTAACAATTGAATTGAGATGTTAGCTACGCATCTAAAAGCATTAATTATAACCATACAAGGATATCAATATACATCACACACAGATCTTTAAAGCATCAAAATACTAAAGCTCCATAAATAAATCCGTTAGAATCCCATGACAACGATTAGTTCATAATCGAACTGCTCATCATCATGGGATTTGATGAAACCATGATGTAAAACAAAGTATGAATAAACACGATAATATTAGAATAGAGAGTTTAGAAAACAAATCCGAAAACTGAAATCCAAGGTACGCCTAAGAAAAGAATACAAAAGATGAAGTAGATCTAGATCCGTTGCTTGTCACGAGCGTTATTGAATCCTTCTATGCTTTTCTCTCTTGTGTTTCTAAGATGTGGTACTAATTACAATGTTAAGATGTGTTTAAATAGGCTCTAGAAACTATTCTAGCAAGAAAATACCCTAATTACATCTTAAATTCGGAATAGGATAAGAAAACGGAATTTTCCAGAATCACGACGGCTGCCAGCGCCCAGCTCCACCGCTGCCAGCCCCCATCCATCGCTGCCAGCGCACAGAGTTCTACCAGGACTGATTTTTCTACACTTTTCTTCGTTCTCGCTCCATTTTCTTCCCGTTTCTTTTGCATTAGCTGCCGTCTTCAATTTAAATACACATGAAACTCCATTGTAGCATAAGAAATCACTCCTTTCTTCATTCCAAGCTGAATCTGAATCAAAGAAGCTTCCAGAAGAAAAGTCTGAATCTACTGAAAGAGACTTGAGGAAGAAGAAGAGCAAAGAAAGTTCTGAGTCAGAGACTACAGATATAGACTCTGAAGATAATGATTCTGAATCAGAGATGCAAGAACTCTTTGCTATGTTTGCTAAAGCTTTCAAGAAAGGAAGATTCAACAGGAGAAGATTTAGCAAAGGCTCTTTTCAGAAGAAAGAGGAGAAGAAGAGTGACAAAGGCAAAAGTACAATTATGAAGCTTGATAAAGCCAAGATCAAGTGCTTTAACTGCAGTGAGCTGGGACACTTTGCTAGTGAGTGCAAGAAGCCTAGGAATTCAGGGAAGGGTAATGCACTCATGGTCACACAGAAGGATCATGCAGACTCCAGTGATTCTGAAGATGAATTGGATTATGACAACATTGCATTGATGGCAAGTGCTTCAGACAAGCCTGGATCTCCAAAGAAAACTTCTTCATCTTCTGTTAAGGTATCACTTCACTCTCTTGATTCATTTGATAGCTTAGATTCTGTTGATATTAGAGCTATTCATGTTGAGTTTAAGAATCTTATGACTAATTTCAAAATTCTTGCTAGTGAAAAAGATGAACTTAAGGCTAAGAATGATGAATTAGTTAGTAGAAATAATTTTCTTGAATCTGAGTTAATTCAAATGAAAGAATATAGGTTAAGTTTTGATAAAGCTAAGCATGATTATGGTGTTATCCTTGAGGCTTATGACTATGTCAGAAAAGAACTAGAGGAAGAGAGAGATGTGATTAAAACCATTAACAATTCTGGTAAAAAGACTCAAGAAATCATTGAAAATCAAATTCTTGGTAAAGTTAATGGTTTAGGTTTTGATAAGGCTAGGCAAGAAGATACTGTAGCTATTGTCAATGATGATAGTACAATTGAAGCTAGTACATCTAAGTTTGAAGGTAAGAAGATAGTTTCTGAACCTAAACATGTTAAATTTGTTGATTCTAAAAGTACCCCAGTTGTGTACAAAAGAATTAACAATAGCAATTCAGATGAGAGAGTGTTAGAAAAACCTAAGAATGTCAACATAGGTTTTCTGTCTAAGTCTCAGTTGAAACAGAGACTAGAAAGTATTTCAGAGTCTAGCAAGATCAGAAGAAATAGGAATGGAAAAGAAGGTATTAACAAAGAGAATAATTACAAGAATGTACCTGATGCACCTAGGAAGAAATGCTATAAATATGGAAATCATAATCATTTGGCCCTAGACTGCAATCAAAAACCTTCTTGGAAAACTGAGTCCAGATTTCCCAAGACTCAGAGAATTCAATACCAACCACAAGAACCCTGTTATCATTGTGGTAGTTTACTTCATTCCATTTATATGTTTAAGGGATATCATGAACTGTATTATGACTATTATTCTCTGAAATCTGAAACTCCTAATCACAAACAGTTTGTGAAATCTAAGTCTAAGGTTGACTCTGCAACAGGTAAATCAAAAGCAAAATCTTCAAAGCCTGTTGGTTCAAAAGTTAGTAAGAAAGGATCCAATCAAAGTTGGGTCCTAAAAAATTCTAACTAGCTACTTTTTGTTTGCAGGGCACTGGAAAGAAGCATTCAATTATCTTGGATAGTGGATGCTCTGGACATACGACTGGAAAGAAGTCTCTGCTTACAAAGTTTGAGAGGAAAGCTGGCCCAGTAATATCCTTTGGAGATGGCAACAAAGGAGAAACTCTGGGATATGGCTAAATTATTTTGGGGAATGTCATAATAGAAAACGTAGCACTGGTTGAAGGCTTGAAACACACACTTTTAAGCATAAGTCAACTGGGTGATAAGGGTTACCAATCAATCTTTGACAGTAAAGGATGTAAAATCTTGAATATGAAGAATGGAGACATTGTTTTGACTGGTCAGAGACATGGTAACATATATGAAGCCAGCTTGAGTGACACATCTAAAGGAACTGTCAGATGTCTTTATAGCAAGGCATCAAATGATGAAAGCTGGAACTGGCACAAGAAGCTCTCACATCTCAACTTCAAGAAGCTTAATCAACTTATTAAGCACCATCTGGTGAGAAGCCTACCTCAGGCAAATTATGTGCAAGATGGACTTTGTGATGCTTGTCAGCTTGGAAAACAAAGAAGAACCACTTTCAAGAGCAAGACAGAAAATTCAATTACTGAACCATTTCACATGCTACATCTTGATTTATTTGGTCCAGTAAACATTATGTCTATCAATAAGAAAAGATATGCTCTAGTTATAGTGGATGATTACACAAGGTTCACATGGGTATTCTTTCTACACAACAAGGATGAAGCTCCTCAGCAAATCATTGAACTTGTCAAGAATATTCAAAATAGCTCTGAGTATAAGGTCAAAGTGCTCAGAAGTGACAATGGTACAGAATTTAAGAATTCTACAATGGAGGAGTATTGTGCAGACAATGGAATTACTCAACAGTTTTCTGTACCTGGAACACCTCAGCAGAATGGTGTAGTAGAAAGAAAGAACAAAACTCTCATAGAGGCAGCAAGAACCATGCTTGCAGAAGCAAAGCTTCCAACCTATTTCTGGGCAGAAGCTATCAACACTGTATGTTTCACTCAAAACTGTACCTTGGTAAATACTCATGGTAAGACTCCCTATGAGATGATCAAAGGAAAGAAACCAAGTGTGAAATACTTTCACAACTTTGGATGTAAATGCTATGTCCTGAAAGTTCATCCAGAACAACTTGGAAAATTTGAAGCCAAAACGGATGAAGCAATCTTTCTAGGATATTCAGCATCAAAGGCCTTCAAAGTATACAATCTCAGAACTCACATTGTTATGGAATCAATTCATGTTGCATTTGATGATAAGAAGTTTGGAATTTTGCAAACTGATGAAAGCCATGACAATCTGGAATTTGAAAGTCTTAAGTATTCTGAGATTCTCTCCAGCGATGATGAAGGTTCTCCAGAGGAAATCTCTATTGCTTCTCAAAGGAATTCTACTGTTGAGGGGGAGCAATTCAATCAAGGAGAACACTGTACTGGTCAGGATCAGACTAGTCGTTCAGAGTCTACTTCATCAGGAACTGATCCTTCAGAGTCTAATGAAGGAAGATCAGAAACTAGCAGCAGTATCCACTGATTCTACTGATCAAGGGGGAGCTTTTGAAGGAAATGAACACTCTTCTACAAGAGATACCACTAACTTAGGGAGAGAGTCTAGCAGGAGCAATCTACCACCTGTTAGAAAATGGACAAAGACTGAAGATTTGATTATTGGTGATCCAAATAGTGGTGTTCGAACTAGAAGATCAATTCAAAATGAATGCTTGTACAGTTGTTTTCTCTCAAAGAATGAACCTAAGAAGGTTGAAGAAGAAAAACTTCATTTTGTTGAAAAAAATGAGAGTCTTAGAGAGAGAAGCTCCTCCTTCTCAATAGAAACCCTACTAGCCGCCTTTTTTTCTCACTCAGATCTAATCTCTTACACACATTCCCCAGCATTTAATAGCAGTTTCCCTTCATTAAATCCACTCTCTCCACTCCCTAAACCTAAACACCATATTTCTTATATATATTTATATTTTATTTTGCGTAGTGTTCGGTTCTTGGTACTATGGTGAGTCAAGGTTCAAATTGCGACTCTGAATCTGGGTTGCCAGGGTATATGCAGGACATGGATGATGATAAATTTCAGGAGATGCTTGCTCGTAGAGAGGTTGAGGATTTTCCGATTCTAACTGTAACACCCCCAGATCCGGGGTCAGGGATCTGGTGGTTACGGTCTTACATCCATTCATAATACTTGACTTGAGTCCACAATAAATAAATCACATGGTGTGACCCCACAATAATATCCACTCACACACACAACAGTTATAGTCCCAGAGATGAAATTGAAATAAGTCCATAATATCAGAGTTTACGAATAAAAGTTATTACAAGCCAAATGATATGTTTAAAGGTTTTGCCGTTGATTAACGTTAATGTTACATATAAATAGACTGATAAACAAAAGCTGCCTATCTATGCTACCTCAGCAATGGCAGCAAGGACATCAGCCTAAAAGAAGGGAATTGAAACTTGCCTGGTAGTCGAGTACGGTAAGGGGTAGTGGTAGCGGGTCCCGGGTCAGCTTGGTGATCTATAAATAGCCAAGACATTCGGGATTAATCACTTAAAACTTTAAAGGTTAAGTTATACTTAAATCGAAACACGTTCTCGAGTTATCTCGTTATACCCCTTTTAGTGTATTTCTTTTATCATCGATCCAACCCGACATTCGTTCGTTAATACGACATGTCACTGTTCTTATACTTGGCATATACTTAAGTCATATAAGTCTGAAAGTCGATCGTTACGAACCAATATTATACTCTGAGTTTTATCGCTCGTTTTCTAAGTGTTTTAACGAAGTTATAAACGAGTCGTCTTTTAGGGGTTCGTTCGCGTTTAATCTCGATTCGAATATTTTTAATAAATCGAAAAACGATCCTTTTGACATACGGTTTTCTCTCACGCCTTCCTTTTCACCTCTAGTATTTATTTACCAAGATTCGTCATGACTTTACGTATTTTATCGGGGTTCAATTTTAAGTACGAATACTTGTTTACGGCTCCGAACCACTTTTATGAATTTTATCGTAACTCCTAAACCGTAAGTCCGTTTCACGTGATCTTTATATCAAAACGAAGCTTATAACATAAGCTATCCTAAAATGGCAGAAAAGTTTCTAGACAGTAGGGTCTTGATGTGAAAAATGGCATACAAAACATGATATTGTAAAATCGGGCATTATAACGGCTATGTTTACGCGTTTTCCAAAGTTTTTACACTTTATCTCGATCTAACAAAGATCAATCTAACCACACAAACACATGACAATCATCATGACTAGTCTATCAACAACTCATCTTAACCATTACATGGTTCATAAACCAAATCATAATCATAACAACTACTAACATGGATCTAAACTTATAATAACATACTAATCACTAAATCATCCATAAATCTCATAAGATCTTAAAATAACACCAAGGGTTTTCAAGTATTATACCTGCCTTAGAGTGTGATATAGCCTTACTAAGCTTTGTATGATCCTTAGGAGTGCTTAAGCTTGCTAATCAACCATGAAACAAGAAAAAAAAACAAGTTAGTTCTTGAAAAAAACACTATTCACCCTCCTTTAAAATGATTTTTTTGAAAATGGTAAAAGAGGAGATTGAAGCTACAATTTCTAGGGTATTACTTTTATGAAATATAAGTCTTACCCTAAAAGTTTCAAGATCAAACAATGGTGGGAAGCTTGGTTTTGGATTTGGAATTAATGGATGGCCGAATAGAATGCTTCAAGGGGGAGTGTTTGATTTTTTTGTGTTGGTTGCTTGAATAATGACTAAAGTGATGAGCTTAGAATAATATCTCATCTCTTTTTACTTTATTAAAGTGCTTTTGGAATGAATGGTGAGATTGGAAGGCATGTGTAGCACTTGGATGGATTCTTGCTAACTAGGAATTTGATTTGTCCAACTACTAGTTCAAACCCTAACATGCTAGTTACTTAGCCCACTTGGTTGCTAGATATTTATCTAGTAGCTTGCACAAGACTCTTGCTTCCTCTGCTTGTTTCTGTGTCCGGTTATTGCCCGTTTCGATTGATCGTTCGTAGGAATATTTCATGGATTTCTAATTAGGGTTTACCTGGAATCTTTCTAATATTAATACTATCATTCTCCATCTTTCTTTCTAAATTTCCAATTTGTATTCCTTAAATCCATTCGTTAAATACTTAGGGCTCTCGGTGTCCAGGGAACTCTCGGAGAAAATAAAAGTGCGGTTTTTCAGAATCCGACAACTTTTACATACACTTATTTTCCCCCTGGATCACTAATACGAACTCGGAAATCCGTTCTGAATACTTCTATATAGCGTCGTCTGATAATATTCTTAATTTCCACCAAAATCACTATTCATCCTTATTCTTTACTTATTCTTTTAGGGTTGTACAATTGTCCTTGATCTCTTTCGATCGTTCCTTAACCTTTTTACGGGCCCACTGGACCAATAACAGATATCGATCTGGATGACATAAGAATAACCTTCTTCTTTAGAATTATCAAATCTTAATTCCCTAAGAGATAGATAATTCTTATCTAAAGTGTTAACCAATAGTATTTCTTCATGGCACAGAAATAATAAAGTCGAATTCCATTCATTCTTTTAAAACATCAACTATTACATTGTAGCCGTAGCCACTATTCATTCTTACATCATTAAATAAATAAAATTTTTAATTCTACCCAAAATTTGGGTTCTTACAGTCTCCCCTCCTTAAAAGGATTCCGTCCCGGAATCAGGTAGAAGACAATTGGGTACTCGTGGGTTATTTCACTTTCCAGTTTCCCAGTCAATCCTTAATCAATCCCAATCTTTTTTTTTCAGCACATCTTTCTAGTGCTACAATACATCCTTTTATCCTTTTTCATTAATCTCTACCACTTTTCGTACAATACACTATTCAGGTTATGCTCTTACCCAGTCATATACTATTTTCCTTATTGGTATCTGCAGTAACATTGGTATCACTATCCCACTGCGAATTTGGAGGTAACCTCACTCACACTGTGCATTTCCTGTCGCTTTAATCTTTGCAATCTCGATCAATATAGTGAAGTGTAAAGATTTATTGAGAGATCACTAAGATCAATTGAACATTTGTTATATTGCATAGCTAGTACAGAAGGGGGCCAGCCTTTAGTACTTGACAAGCAATTAAACAAGTTATGGTATTCCACTTAGACTTCTATCACATAGACAGATAGTCACGTAGCAGTACCTCCCCTCCTTAAAGGGTTGTTCTTCTCAATTCATAAAGAAGATGAATAAGAGAGAAGAAAAGAAAAGAATTCTAAAGGATTTATAGATTTTTTTTTATTTTTGTAAAATATCATACTCAGAATTTACCTCTGAACTATAGAGGTTCATCAAAGAAGAAAATAATCATGATTATATCCAATACCATTTGATCGCAATTTCACGTGTCAACATATCTTGCTGTTTTGTCCATTATTCTATGGACCTATACTCTGGTTTAACCTTAGCAACACTTTTGGAAAAATCTTTCAACCTCTCAGGTTTAATCTTAGGTTTCTCGCTGGACATCATTGTTACTGACATTCCATGTCACGCTACTAGCTTTTTCATATCTATAATATTAACACTATCAGGTTGTCATCCCGAGAATTCATCGGAAAACCCATTTATTAATCCATTCCTAACATTCCTTGCTTCCTATTTCGTAGTTGCTTTCCCCATCTTTTCTTTATCAATCACATCCTTCTTATTATCTGATTCTTATTTACTTCTGTTATTTACTTCCACCTTCATCTCTTTATTGAGACATCTTTTGCACTTGGCACCTCCTTATTGGTATCCCGTCACATTTACTCTATAATCATCACATTATTTCAAATCTAAAACCTCCGAAATGAATCTGGCCGATTTCTTTAGCTTAGATCCAATATAATCTACTTCTGTCAACTTGTTTCTCATCACTTATTCTTTTCTACCCGCAGTTTTTCACAGGTTGTCTTTCGTAAGTCAGACCAAGTCGTACACCTACCTGCTCGCACTCTTATCATCTGTTGAGCATCTGCATTTTACTGGTGTAGCTTTGCCACATGAAACACGTTACTACCATGCTATAAGCTTTGGGGGTAAAACTGGCTCGAATGCCACCTTCCGAACACTTTTAAACTCTCAGGTGGCCTAATAAGTCTCGGGCTCAACTGCCCTTCTCTCTAAGTCTCATTAATTCTTTTCACGGGAATACATTTAGCATCATGAATCATCTACCACATATTCTCTATCTTGTTTGCGCAGAAGTACACTAACACAAACTTGCTTGTCATTCATCAACATGCCACTTAGCTCATTAATAGCAGCACTTTCTTTATCTTTACGTTGTCATCTACTTTCTTAGAAGAATCACCATCGATTGTTGTTTACGTAATCCGTTAATAGCTAACCTTACGGGTCACAAATCCTTTAGGGAGACAAAGTAATCATTATTCCTTATCCCTAAGGAACACTTCCTGAACTTAATGAAGATATTACATGAAGTAGATAAAATTGCAGAAGAGTTTCAAGCATCGCAGCTAGGTCCGGTTGATGAAACTATCACTCATGCAGCTTCCATAAAAGACTGGAAACTTAACGGTTTACTTCGTCAATTTTGTATCATGGTCCTGGTTTGCCTCAAAACGGGACCTTCTAAGGTACGTAATATGCTTAAGACTCCATCAGGAATCGAATCTTTACTTAAACTATTTTTACCTTCGATTCTTGCACAATCATCAAAAGGAATGTAAATTCCTCCACTCCGATATGACCTTCAAGGTCTTTCCAAATATCATTTTGTTTCTTCGGTATGAACATTTGTAATTATTCCTTTATACTTAGACTGTCGGCCACCTCATTGGCCTTTCCTGATAATAATGATTCCTTGTAATCCATGTTTTCTGGATACATTCCAACTCAAATTTTTCTACCTCATTCCCATCACTGTTGGGTGAAAGCATTCTCCCTTAAGCTCTGCTGAAGAAGAAAATATATCTATCAGTCTTTTTTTTTCTCTTTTTGTTTTTTTTTCATAAGTCATTAATTCCATTTACCCGTGGGAACTTTATCACGTTTATTCCCACTCCTACTTAGGATACTTCTTTTCTTAGTTCTTTCCTTATCTTAGGATAATCTCAACCTTTATAGGTTCAATCCATACTCCCTCAGGGTTTCATACATGCATCATCTGGTATATTGTTATTGTGTCTTACATTCTCTTCCAAACTTCTAGTTGGAAACTCAGAATATTAACTTTTCCTTGTAAGGTTTCTTAGGTCATCCTCATCATTCCTCCTGTATTTTCTAGGTACAGGGTATATCAAAACGTCATTGATCAATACTCTAATAATTCTATCTATGTCCTTTCCAGAACTCTTTTTAATAATCCTTACCGGTCATTGTTGCCTTAGCAAGTCCAACTCATATCATCTGAATTCATAATGTCTTTATTTGGGTTAATGCCATCCCTTGTGCATTCCCCAGGGTTTGTCTTAATTTATGGATATCCTATCCTTAATTCAACTGCCAAGGAATTCTTGCATCCTATATTTGGCAATCAGATCATGTATTCCTAATAAGGGTCTCTTTTCAATCATTCTCATTTGATAATCGATCGGTGGCTTAATGCTAAACTCTTCTTTCAAATAGTTGTCAGCCTATTTGACCTTCCAAAAGACAACGTATATCTATCTACTTTCTTACAGAACTTGGTAATGGTAGCAAGGACGTTCTGGAAGATATTGGTCGAGTTCAACGTGAATCTCTTAGTGCTTATCATTCTTCTCAAAGGTACTTACCTTAGGCAAAATTTCTACAGCATACTGACCAATCTCTGACCATTTCTATACTCTCTTCATAAATCCTCATTGTTTACTTCCCTTGGTCATAATATATTCATGGTATTCATGATACCCTAACATCATACATCTCAAGTCACTATACTTCCATTTTACTCGTAATCTTGGACAACCATATACACATGAGTCACTTTAGTACGGGTTACCCCATCCCAAAAGGTCTAGTAAATTCCCCATCAAAACATGGGTTGCAAAGGGTTTAGTAGAAGATTTCTACGATCTCATTAATATTTCCTTTATATCAGAATCCCTTGCAGTCGGTGCTTACTTAGAAGCAACCCTGCTTTGTCTTTTCATTGCTGGTCTAGTCACTTTATAGGCCGTTGTGACTTGGCCTCAACTGGCCACACTAAAATAAAAATATATGATTTTAAGGGTTGGCTAATTAGCATTACTTTTCTAGCAATTGCCGGCATAGTGTCTTCTTCTTTGATACCTTTCTACCTTTCCAAAACTTTACTTCATATAGGTCTTAATCGGCTACTCAGCGCCGTCTCCGGTCACCTTTCCTCTACTTTTATCTTTTCAGCTATTCTTATCAATCCCACGTGCCACATAAGCTTACCATTCCTGGTATAACAGCCTTTTCACTTAAGTCAATCCCGGAGTTTCTCAGTCCAGCTGGTTTCTTAATTACATTTCCTGTTTTCGTCCAATCTTACTTCATCATTTTATCTCTACCATCGATTGTAATACTTAGGGTCCGTCTATTAACCCATATGATAGCAACCTTACCCAATCCACAGGGTTCGCTCCAGTTTCCATTCTCTTCAATGATGTTCTCTGATAATCAGAAAGACAAGGTTTGCCAAAATTTGCCGAATTCCTTTCCAGAATCAGGGAAATTTTGGTCAATCTATCCACCTACTGGTTACATTAAGGAGACCAGTTTTGAAACCTGAAGAATAATCTTATGGACCACCAAGCAGGTAGAACCATAAGCAGTCATAGTTAATGAAATAATCATCATCAGATTGGAAGTTTAACCACTGGAGGGGAACCAATTATATACATCCCTTAGAAGGGAATCAACAGTCTCAAACTGAAACCTGCCACAACGTCTTGATACCTATATGTCCTGATATTCAATATTTACCAAATGTTAGTCTACCTGACTACTAGTCTCAGAAGGAACATTACCGTCGGAGTTGGTTGTTCCACCAAATTGGCAGTACTAAGGCCATCCGATCTGGTGGACCGTGCTATCTGAATGCATCCGCAAGTACTTTGTCGTGCTGCGCAAGCACACATCCTAATCCTTTATGCGAAGCATCATTGGAAGTACAAAGTCTCCTTTTTCCATTAAGCAATGCCAACTCTTGGTCATTACCAATTTCATCTTTTAGCTCTAGGAAGATTTTCTCACATTTTTCTCTTTAACTGTTGATCGTATTACTTGATCCATTATAATTCCGCGTCGGAGTAAACTTAAGGTAACTACTATAATCCATTCAAAGAAAAGAAAGAATTTAATATTCCTCTGAATCACATGCATCTAACGTTTCTGGTTCATCATTTCACTGAGTTAAATTAACCCTATACTTATTCTCTGATAATAGTCTCATTACGAGTTCATCTTGACTCACTGGTCTTATCTTCCGGTAGGTTCTGAGATCATTGTCTTGCTTACTACTTCCTTATATAACTTTATCCAATCATGCTGTCACTTCCCAATGTTTTCACTTTCTAACTGATTCATTCATAAAATGGACATTTTCCTGAATAAAACAACTTCATTAACCTCACTTTGGTTCCATAAATTACAACCTATGACATCTGCCTTCTCATGGCGAATTATTACTGACAATATTCATACTAATTCATGATGTGGCACTTACTTCCTCTTCTCAACTATTTCTAGGGACTCTGTTCCTCGTCCTATATCGATGTCTTTGATCATCATACATCCCTCTAGCTCTTTCTTCGTTAATATGAAAGTCTCTAAGGATTCTTATCTATTCCCGTATAAGATCTCAAATGATTCTTCCAATCCGTCTTACTTGCTGGTACTACATCCAGTAGTCCGGCTATGAATCCAACACGAATCTTCAGTTCTCTTGCTAATAACTCAGTTCTTTATGCTCCCTTTTCTGAGCACTATACTTTAATCATCGCAGTCTTTCTGGCTGCAGCCCTCATTCCTCAAGGGTAAGCTCCTTATCCTAACAGGATTTTTTTTTTCCTTATCTGCTGGAACCTCTTCCGGGTCTCCAGTAGGGTACGCCATCGAATTACCCGCTGATCTTCAATATATAAAGCATCATCGCGCTGCTGCTCGTATGCCTCAAGGTTTGTCGCCTTACTCGTCGATACGATATCGAGCTAAGTAACTATTATGATACTTAAGAGTTCCCATAAGGGTTTTATATGTCATCACTACATTAAGTAGCCCGACTATGAACTTGGCAAGAGTTCTAATTATCTTAGTGAATTCATTGTTTTAACGTCGCCTCATCTCTGGGGTTTATAACGTACGCTCTGATACCACTTCTGTAACACCCCCAGATCCGGGGTCAGGGATCTGGTGGTTACGGTCTTACATCCATTCATAATACTTGACTTGAGTCCACAATAAATAAATCACATGGTGTGACCCTACAATAATATCCACTCACACACACAACAGTTATAGTCCCAGAGATGAAATTGAAATAAGTCCATAATATCAGAGTTTACGAATAAAAGTTATTACAAGCCAAATGATATGTTTAAAGGTTTTGCCGTTGATTAACGTTAATGTTACATATAAATAGACTGATAAACAAAAGCTGCCTATCTATGCTACCTCAGCAATGGCAGCAAGGACATCAGCCTAAAAGAAGGGAATTGAAACTTGCCTGGTAGTCGAGTACGGTAAGGGGTAGTGGTAGCAGGTCCCGGGTCAGCTTGGTGATCTATAAATAGCCAAGACATTCGGGATTAATCACTTAAAACTTTAAAGGTTAAGTTATACTTAAATCGAAACACGTCCTCGAGTTATCTCGTTATACCCCTTTTAGTGTATTTCTTTTATCATCGATCCAACCCGACATTCGTTCGTTAATACGACATGTCACTGTTCTTATACTTGGCATATACTTAAGTCATATAAGTCTGAAAGTCGATCGTTACGAACCAATATTATACTCCGAGTTTTATCGCTCGTTTTCTAAGTGTTTTAACGAAGTTATAAACGAGTCGTCTTTCACGGCTTTGGATGTAAATGCTATGTCCTGAAAGTTCATCCAGAACAACTTGGAAAATCTGAAGCCAAAACAGATGAAGCAATCTTTCTAGGATATTCAGCATCAAAGGCCTTCAAAGTATACAATCTCAGAACTCACATTGTTATGGAATCAATTCATGTTGCATTTGATGATAAGAAGTTTGGAATTTTGCAAACTGATGAAAGCCATGACAATCTGGAATTTGAAAGTCTTAAGTATTCTGAGATTCTCTCCAGCGATGATGAAGGTTCTCCAGAGGAAATCTCTATTGCTTCTCAAAGGAATTCTACTGTTGAGGGGGAGCAATTCAATCAAGGAGAACACTGTACTGGTCAGGATCAGACTAGTCGTTCAGAGTCTACTTCATCAGGAACTGATCCTTCAGAGTCTAATGAAGGAAGATCAGAAACTAGCAGCAGTATCCACTGATTCTACTGATCAAGGGGGAGCTTTTGAAGGAAATGAACACTCTTCTACAAGAGATACCACTAACTTAGGGAGAGAGTCTAGCAGGAGCAATCTACCACCTGTTAGAAAATGGACAAAGACTGAAGATTTGATTATTGGTGATCCAAATAGTGGTGTTCGAACTAGAAGATCAATTCAAAATGAATGCTTGTACAGTTGTTTTCTCTCAAAGAATGAACCTAAGAAGGTTGAAGAAGAAAAACTTCATTTTGTTGAAAAAAATGAGAGTCTTAGAGAGAGAAGCTCCTCCTTCTCACTAGAAACCCTACTAGCCGCCTTTTTTTCTCACTCAGATCTAATCTCTTACACACATTCCCCAGCATTTAATAGCAGTTTCCCTTCATTAAATCCACTCTCTCCACTCCCTAAACCTAAACACCATATTTCTAATATATATTTATATTTTATTTTTCGTAGTGTTCGGTTCTTGGTACTATGGTGAGTCATGGTTCAAATTGCGACTCTGAATCTGGGTTGCCAGGGTATATGCAGGACATGGATGATGATAAATTTCAGGAGATGCTTGCTCGTAGAGAGGTTGAGGATTTTCCGATTCTAACTGTAACACCCCCAGATCCGGGGTCAGGGATCTGGTGGTTACGGTCTTACATCCATTCATAATACTTGACTTGAGTCCACAATAAATAAATCACATGGTGTGACCCCACAATAATATCCACTCACACACACAACAGTTATAGTCCCAGAGATGAAATTGAAATAAGTCCATAATATCAGAGTTTACGAATAAAAGTTATTACAAGCCAAATGATATGTTTAAAGGTTTTGCCGTTGATTAACGTTAATGTTACATATAAATAGACTGATAAACAAAAGCTGCCTATCTATGCTACCTCAGCAATGGCAGCAAGGACATCAGCCTAAAAGAAGGGAATTGAAACTTGCCTGGTAGTCGAGTACGGTAAGGGGTAGTGGTAGCAGGTCCCGGGTCAGCTTGGTGATCTATAAATAGCCAAGACATTCGGGATTAATCACTTAAAACTTTAAAGGTTAAGTTATACTTAAATCGAAACACGTTCTCGAGTTATCTCGTTATACCCCTTTTAGTGTATTTCTTTTATCATCGATCCAACCCGACATTCGTTCGTTAATACGACATGTCACTGTTCTTATACTTGGCATATACTTAAGTCATATAAGTCTGAAAGTCGATCGTTACGAACCAATATTATACTCCGAGTTTTATCGCTCGTTTTCTAAGTGTTTTAACGAAGTTATAAACGAGTCGTCTTTTAGGGGTTCGTTCGCGTTTAATCTCGATTCGAATATTTTTAATAAATCGAAAAACGATCCTTTTGACATACGGTTTTCTCTCACGCCTTCCTTTTCACCTCTAGTATTTATTTACCAAGATTCGTCATGACTTTACGTAATTTATCGGGGTACAATTTTAAGTACGAATACTTGTTTACGGCTCCGAACCACTTTTATGAATTTTATCGTAACTCCTAAACCGTAAGTCCGTTTCACGTGATCTTTATATCAAAACGAAGCTTATAACATAAGCTATCCTAAAATGGCAAAAAAGTTTCTGGACAGTAGGGTCTTGATGTGAAAAATGGCATACAAAACATGATATTGTAAAATCGGGCATTATAACGGCTATGTTTACGCGTTTTCCAAAGTTTTTACACTTTATCTCGATCTAACAAAGATCAATCCAACCACACAAACACATGACAATCATCATGACTAGTCTATCAACAACTCATCTTAACCATTACATGGTTCATAAACCAAATCATAATCATAACAACTGCTAACATGGATCTAAACTTATAATAACATACTAATCACTAAATCATCCATAAATCTCATAAGATCTTAAAATAACACCAAGGGTTTTCAAGTATTATACCTGCCTTAGAGTGTGATATAGCCTTACTAAGCTTTGTATGATCCTTAGGAGTGCTTAAGCTTGCTAATCAACCATGAAACAAGAAAAAAAACAAGTTAGTTCTTGAAAAAAACACTATTCACCCTCCTCTAAAATGATTTTTTTGAAAATGGTAAAAGAGGAGATTGAAGCTACAATTTCTAGGGTATTACTTTTATGAAATATAAGTCTTACCCTAAAAGTTTCAAGATCAAACAATGGTGGGAAGCTTGGTTTTGGATTTGGAATTAATGGATGGCCGAATAGAATGCTTCAAGGGGGAGTGTTTGATTTTTTTGTGTTGGCTGCTTGAATAATGACTAAAGTGATGAGCTTAGAATAATATCTCATCTCTTTTTACTTTATTAAAGTGCTTTTGGAATGAATGGTGAGATTGGAAGGCATGTGTAGCACTTGGATGGATTCTTGCTAACTAGGAATTTGATTTGTCCAACTACTAGTTCAAACCCTAACATGCTAGTTACTTAGCCCACTTGGTTGCTAGATATTTATCTAGTAGCTTGCACAAGACTCTTGCTTCCTCTGCTTGTTTCCGTGTCCGGTTATTGCCCGTTTCGATTGATCGTTCGTAGGAATATTTCACGGATTTCTAATTAGGGTTTACCTGGAATCTTTCTAATATTAATACTATCATTCTCCATCTTTCTTTCTAACTTTCCAATTTGTATTCCTTAAATCCATTCGTTAAATACTTAGGGCTCTCGGTGTCCAGGGAACTCTCGGAGAAAATAAAAGTGCGGTTTTTCAGAATCCGACAGCTTTTACATACACTTATTTTCCCCCTGGATCACTAATACGAACTCGGAAATCCGTTCCGAATACTTCTATATAGCGTCGTCTGATAATATTCTTAATTTCCACCAAAATCACTATTCATCCTTATTCTTTACTTATTCTTTTAGGTTTGTACAATTGTCCCTGATCTCTTTCGATCGTTCCTTAACCTTTTTACGGGCCCACTGGACCAATAACAGATATCGATATGGATGACATAAGAATAACCTTCTTCTTTAGAATTATCAAATCTTAATTCCCTAAGAGATAGATAATTCTTATCTAAAGTGTTAACCAATAGTATTCTTCATGGCACAGAAATAATAAAGTCGAATTCCATTCATTCTCTTAAAACATCAACTATTACATTGTAGCCGTAGCCACTATTCATTCTTACATCATTAAATAAATAAAATTTTTAATTCTACCCAAAATTTGGGTTCTTACACTAACGGCGCCGGAAATGGTGGACCCGAGTACCTCTAGGGGAATGGGGTAGCGGAGTAACGAAAGATGCCTCTGATGGAGAGGAGGTGTATCATGAAGATGTGAGAGATGAGATGGAGAGAGATGCGATCAGTCGGGTGGCTAAGGCAATATCAGCTAACAATAAGAAAGATAGGGATGAGCTCATTAGACTTAGATTGAAAATGATGGAAGTTTGTGATTATTTTGAGGCAAAAGGCCTGTCTTTGGGAGAAATGGAGAAGGAGAACTTGCAAGCCCAGGCAGGGTTTAATGTGGGTTTAAACAATCCACTGGATTTTATCACGGGTCGAGATGAGTTTGGTTTGCCTATCCTATCGTCCAAGTCTAAGGGTGAGAAGGTTGGGTTGGACGAGGAGGAGACTCCGGGTTTAAAGAGTATTCTCAAGAATAAGAAAGTAGACTTGTCGAAAGAAGAACCTTTGGGAGTTGTTAAAGGTTCTAATGTGGAGGACACAGTTCAAGAAGAGAAAAAGGAGGACAAAGAAGAAGGGAAGAAGACTTGGTCTTCGGTGCTAAAAGACAATCCAACATCTTTGAAGGGAGTGGCTTTTGAGTATGTTCCCCCACCAAAAGGTTCTACGGTGGTTGACCCCCCAAAGGAGGTTTTGCAAAAAGGGGCGGAAAAGTTCAAATGCTGTGTGGTTGGGAAATTCACTAAGGCAGCTCTACCCTTTAGGAGAGTTAAGGAAATTGCTAACTTGGTGTGGAAAAAGGGTCTCATGTCTGTGGCTCAGCGCAATGAATCAACCTACATTTTCAAGTTTAGAACTGCAAATGACAAGAATGCGGCTCTATCTAAAGGAACTTGGTACTTTGATCAAAGGCCAATGGTGGTTACTGATTGGGGGTGCTCAGTAGGTGTGACCCCTATTTCTTCTATGCCTTTATGGGTCAAATTTAGTAACTTGCCAGACTGTTATTGGACTCAGGAGGGGTTGAGCAGAATTGCTAGTTTTATTGGAGTGCCCTTAGGGGCTGACACGCTCACATCCCAGCTTGAAATTTTGCCTTTTGCTAAGATGTGTGTCCAGTACAAGGTGGGAGACCCACTACCACACACTATCCCTGTGGTTGACATTGACAACACTACAGTAGAGGTGAAAGTTTCGTATTTTAACAAGCCGTTGTTGTGCACTCATTGTAACTCGTTGGGTCATGTTGTAAATACCTGCCCAGTAGCTATAGGGGAATGGACTCAAAAGCCTCGCTACACTGGGGGAAAGGAGGAGGTGAGGAAGAAGGGAGATAATGGTGGGGGACAGGATGTAGAGACTGGGGACAAGCAGGCCTCAAAGGGGAAGGAGGTCCATACTGATTTGGAGGGTGACATGCAGAGGGAATCCAGAAAATTAGATGATTCGGTAGAGGTATCAACTAAATATGAGGGACACTGTTCGACTGTGTCTCAAGAAGCTGTATCTATTGAGGAGCATGACATTGAGGAGAGTCAGGGCTGGACTGAAGTTAAAAACAAGAGGAAACCTGTTGCATCTCCTAGTGTTTCAGCGGGAACCCCTTCTCCACAGACTTTCAAGAATGTGGTGGTGGATGAAGTAGCGCGTAAGTAGGGCAATAAAAGATCAAAATCTAAGGGGCTAAAGAGGGCGAAGGGGGGGTCTGGGGGCCCTCCTTCGAAGTAATTCTCAGTTTTTAATGACTATTTTTTGTTCTTACAACGTTCGTGGGCTCAACAATAAGCTTGATTTCATCAAGGACTTCATTTTCTCTAAGAAGCTATCCTTGATTAGTATTTTGGAAACTCATGTGCAAAAGGACGTTGCTAAGATTATCTCTAAGGAGATTAACCCGTGTTTCAAATGGTGTTTCAACTATGAGCACCATCCGGGTGGCCGAATATGGCTTGGGTGGAATCCCGATTTTTGGAAAATTTTGGTTATAGCCTCTTCTGCACAGCATATTTCTTGCTTAATTACATGGATTCCTTCGAACCTTACTTTTGTTGCTTCATTTATATATGCCTCTAATGGGGATGTGGAAAGAAGAGTTCTGTGATCGGATTTGTCGGACATTTCAAGAGGGTTGGCTAATGAGGCTTGGGTTGTTACGGGGGATTTCAACACATGCCTTCATTTGGAGGAGAAGCAGGGGGGTAATTGCCACTGGACAACTGATATGACAGAGTTTAAAGACTTTACCCTTTCTACGGCTGTTACTGACCTTCGTAGTGTGGGGAATTTCATGACATGGTGGGACTGTAATATTCATCATCCTCAATTTAGGAAATTGGATCGTGTCTTGGTTAATGCAGCATGGCTTAGTTTGTTCCCTTGTTCTTACTCTGAGTTTCTGGCGAGAGGCCTCTCTGACCATAGTCCGGCTCTTACTTTCCTGGGGTTGGATAGGCCAAAGGTATCCAAGCCTTTTCAGTTTTTTAATCACCTAATTAACAATTCCAGTTTTTTTTCAGAGGTTGAGAAAGCTTGGGCTGATTCAGTCACGGGAGACCCATGGTTTATCCTCACCAAAAACCTAAAGCGTACAAAGTTGGTCCTCAAGAGGTTAAATAATTCAGTGGGTGATTTGCAAAAGCGAGTAAGTGACTGTCGTAATAGCCTCACCTTATTCCAGAATGGACTTCCCTCAGTTCCTTCTTCAGCACAATTTGAGGAAGAGTCTAAACTTATGGAGGAATATTCCAGAGCTTTGCATATGGAGGAATGCTTTTTGAAGCAAAAGTCTAGGGTGCGTTGGCTGAAGCATGGAGATAACAATAACAAGTTTTTCTTTAATGCTTGTAAGGGTAGATGGAATGTCAACAAAATTTTGTCCCTCACTAATGCATCAGGGGAAACAGTAACAGAGCATGAGGATTTGGCCAAGGTGGCGGTGGACTATTATAAGAATTTGTTGGGTAATAGAGAGGAGGTTGAGACTTTTCCTCAGGACCTCTCTCTTCCTTCTCTTACTGAGCACCAAGCTAGCATGATGGGCACTTCGTTCCAGGCTGAGGATGTTTTTAAAACAATGAAAAAAATGGGGAAAAACAAAAGCCCTGGGCCTGATGGGTTCACTGTAGAATTTTTCTTGGCTACTTGGCATATAGTTGGCCCGGATGTAACGAGAGGTATTCTGTATTTCTTTGATTCTCTAGCTATGCCTAGAATAATTAATGCTGTCTCTATTTGTTTGGTTCCTAAACAGGAAAACCCTTCTCAAATGCAACACTTTCGCCCAATTTCATGTTGTAATGTCATATACAAGTGCATATCAAAAATGTTATCTCGCAGGCTCAAGTCAGTCATGCCTTCTTTGATTTCTCCTCACCAATCGGCCTTTGTAGCTGGAAGATCCATTGGTGACAACATCTTCTTAGCCCAAGCCCTTTGCAGAGGTTATAACCGTAATGATGGGCAGCCAAGATGTGCTATTAAACTAGACATACACAAAGCTTTTGACTCTCTCAATTGGAGTTTTATCTTTGGTGTTATGGGCAGAATGGGTTTCCCACAAATATTTGTTGACTAGATCAAGGCTTGTATCACCACCACCATGTTCTCTGTGAAACTTAATGGAAGCTTGGAGGGTTTCTTTAAGGGTGAGTCGGGCTTAAGGCAGGGGGGCCCCCTATCGCCCTACCTTTTTGTGTTGGCTATGGAAGTTTTTACTGCTTGTATTAACAAAGCAGTTTCCAACACCGACTTTAAATTCCATTGGCGAACAAAGGATGTCAATCTGCATCACATCATCTTTGCAGATGATGTCTTCTTGTTCAGTCATGGGGACTCATATTCTGTGGCTAAACTCATAAAGGGGGTAAGGCGTTTCTCTGCACTATCAAATTTGGTTCCTAAATGTGGTAAATCAGTTTGTTTCTTGGCGAATGTGGGGACCAATGTTGCGGTGGATATCTTGGAGGCTACTGGATTCCAAAGAGGCACCCTTCCCATTACATATTTGGGTTTGCCTCTAATCACAGGGAAGCTTACTAGTAGAGATTGCACCTCTGTAGTGGCCAAACTTTGCAAGAGGGTGGAATCCTGGATAACAAGGTTCCTTAACTTTGCAGGTCGGTTATTGCTGCTCAAAGCTGTCATGGCAAGTATTGTAGGGTTTTGGAGCATGTATATTTTCCTTCCAAAGTCAGTTCTAAAGAAGATCAATGCTCTCTTTTTTAAGTTTCTTTGGGGTGGCTTTTATAAAGAATCGGGAAAGTGCCATTATAAGGTAAAATGGGAGGATTGTTGCAAGCCAAAGAACGAGGGAGGGTTGGGGATTAAGAATTTATTTGAATGGAACCAAGCGGTTATTTTGCATCAGCTATGGCGCCTGCTCCAACCTTCTTCGGACTCTCTCTGGATTGCTTGGTTTCATAAGGTACTCCTTCGTCGTAAGGCGTTCTGGACTGCAACAATGCCTTATAGATGTTGTTGGGTAGCAAGAAAGATTTTTAACGCTAGACCTCAGGCGTTGTCTTATGTGCATTACAATGTGGGAGAAAACTCTGATTTTCTATTCTAGCATGACCCCTGGGCGAATGCAAAACCCTTGGCACTTATTTCCTCCTCAGTGATCTCCACTGCGGAATCCTCGAGTTTGCTCCCAATTAGATCATATCTGCAAAATGGAGTTTGGAGACTTCCTCAATCAAATCACATGGATGTCCTAGAAGTTAGAAGGAGAGCAACTCAAACGCAAATTCACAGAGTAGGTGGAATCACCTGGGATGGACTCCAACCAAAGTTGGTCAAGCTGTCTCCCATTTGGGAGTCCATTCGAGACCATGGTCAGCCCATTACTTGGAGTAGTTTAATTTGGAACTCTTTCAATATCCCGAAATGCTCCTTTATCTCCTGGCTGGCTCTAAAAAACAGGTTGCTTACCAAGGAGCGAATGGTTTTATTTGGCATGAGGGTGGACGAAACATGTGTCTTGTGTAAGAATGCAGAGGAATCGGTTAGCCACTTATTCACCAGGTGTCCGTTCTTCAATATTTTGAGAAGGGTTTTGCCAGTCCAAGTAAATACTGACTGGGCTCGATGGCAACAGGGAGATTTCTTTAATGATCACCTTACTGACAAGCTTGAGATAATAGCTGGAGTTTATCTCACAACTTGTATCTACAACATATGGAAGGAGAGGAATCACAGAATTCACAATGCTGGGCCTGGTAATGCAACTCATGCGCTGGGACTTCAAATCAAAAGAATTGTTCGGGAGAAATTATTCTCATGTTCTTCTTTCAAAAAGTGGGTTCGAAAGGAACCATCCCTTGTATTGTTTTTCTTTAAGTTGTATTCTTAATGGCCTAAGTGACCATGCTGCTGTTGTAGTAGTAGTGGTAGTGCAGATGTAGCTCCTTTATGGTGATTTATACAAATTTTATTTAGCAAAAAAAAAAAGAAGGTTGAAGAAGCCTTACAGGATCCTGATTGGGTAATAGCAATGCAGGAAGAATTGAATGAGTTTGAGAGGAACAAAGTTTGGAAACTGGTACCAAGACCTAAAGATAGATCTATTGTTGGTGCTAAATGGGTTTTCAGAAACAAGCTAGACGAATCTGGTATGATTGTAAGAAACAAAGCAAGACTGGTGGCCAAGGGTTATTCTCAGGAAGAAGGAATTGACTATGATGAAACCTTTGCACCTGTAGCAAGATTGGAGGCAATCAGAATGTTTCTTGCATTTGCAGCTCATTCAAAATTCAAGGTATACCAGATGGATGTAAAGAGTGCTTTTCTAAATGGAAAACTTGATGAGGAAGTGTATGTGGAACAACCACCTGGTTTTGTTGATCCAAAGTTTCCAAATCATGTCTACAAACTTGACAAGGCACTCTATGGACTAAAGCAGGCACCAAGAGCATGGTATGAGACTTTGTCTAAATTTCTTCTTGAAAATGGCTTCACAAGAGGTACAATTGACAAAACTTTATTCTTTAGAAAGATAAAAGGTGATTTGCTTTTAGTTCAAGTTTATTTTGATGATATTATATTTGGTTCTACTAATGAAAAGTTATGTCCTAAGTTTAGCAAGCTTATGTAGTCTAAGTATCAGATGAGCATGATGGGTGAACTAAATTACTTTTTAGGCTTGCAGGTCAAACAGACTGAGACTGGTATTTTCATTAATCAGTCAAAGTATATTAAAGATCTTTTAAAAAGGTTTGACTTTCAAAATTGTGCAATTGCAAAGACACCCATGGCAACAGCCACTAAGCTAGACTCTGATCTTAAGGGAAAGAGTGTTGATAACACTAGCTATAGAGGCATGATAGGTTCACTGTTATATCTAACTGTGTTCTCTACCTGTTTATGTGCTAGATTCCAAAGTGATCCTAAGGAATCTCATTTAATTGCTGTGAAGAGAATTTTTAGATATCTCAAGGGAACTCCAAATCTTGATTTGTGGTATCCAAGAGAATCCGATTTCTCCCTAATTGGCTATTCAGACTCTGATTATGCAGGGTGTAAAATAGACAAGAAAAGCACTACAGGTACGTGTCAATTCTTGGGAAACGGATTGATTTCTTGGGCAAGCAAGAAGCAGCAATCAGTTTCAACCTCAACTGCAGAAGCTGAATACATTGCAGCAGGCAGTTGTTGTGCTCAACTCCTTTGGATAAGAAATCAGTTGACGGATTATGGTATGACACTTAGTAATATTCCTATGTTTTGTGATAATACTAGTGCTATCAAAATTGCAGAAAATCCAGTTCAACACTCAAGGACTAAGCACATTGATGTCAGGTATCATTTTAGTAGATAACATATTAAAAATGGTACTGTGGAACTTCATTTTGTTCCTAGTGACAAATAGATTGCATATATTCTAACTAAACCACTTGATGAGGCTACATTCATTAGATTAGTTAGTGAGTTAGGAATGTTAAATTTTTAGATCTTTAACATCTGCACAAGTAGCAAGCTATGTTGTTTCAGCTTATAGACTTGATATCTTTGTCAGGATCTATACTTGATTGTTAAATGCTTAAGCTGTAACATTTTATCTTGATAAATTTCAGTATGATAGACTAATTAATAAAACATCAGGATCAGGATTGCTATCAGTATGTTGACGTCATCAGTATTGACATCAGGATTGTATCGGCAGTATCAGGATTGTGAAATTTGTGTGTCTTACTGTTTCAAATTCTGAAGTTCATGTTATTTAGTGGTTCAATTTTGAGTTTTGTTAAGTCTATGTTAGCAAGTTTTATTACATGCATACTGATAATTTATATCATTATTCATGTCAGTCAATAAACAACGATAGACAAGTATATATTAAGAAAACTTGTATTTTCATTAATCAAAAGCATTACATACATGAAAATGAAATACAATTCTTCTTTTTGTCTAACTACTACTGATAATTCTATTCTTGTCTAAAGTTGTTACTGCTTCAATTCTCAACGATCGACTTCAGGACAAGGAGCATCTCAAGATTGGATTTCTTGTCTGGGCGACTTGAATGAAAGCAGCTGACTCATCTTCACGCTTATTGAAGAAGATGAATAGCATCTCCATCAAGATCAACCTCAGACTCTTCACCAAATTCTTCATCCTCAAGGTGTGAAGAGATTAGAGGAGGATTTGTATCCAACTGGTAGATGTTTTAGAGTAGATTCGTGGAAATTATCTGGGTTAAGACCAACCATATCTGACTCAATGAGAAAAGTCATCTTTTCTAAGAGAAAGTTTACTTGCTCCTGATCATCAATAGTAAAGAACTTTTTAGGGGTAATGAACCAAAAGCTAGGGTTCATATGAAGATTTGGGTTGGAAGTCATGATGGAAAGAGAAAAGAATGAAAAGGTTTTGGAGAATGGCATAAGACGTCGGTTTCTTTTATAGAAAGACATGAGAAGCTGAACAGTCGTTTGGGAAATATCAATGCAGACAGTCATAATTATGTGTGACTATATTTCTTGTATTTTCAAGAAATATTGAACGAATTTAACCAATTGATTTTGTTCAGATTTTATTTATTTCTTTTACAGGTAAAAGAAAATGCCAGGTGGAAACTTCATTTAGTCTCTGGAATCAGGATGATATTGATCAGGAATACAAGTGTGTTCACATCAGGATTAATAATTTTTTTTTCAGAAATCACATTGAATTGTGTGATTATCCTGATGAGAAGATCACATCAGGAAAAGGAAGCTGATCAGTATGGATTTTTATCTTGATTTTACCTTAATTTATTTACTTGAAATTATTTTTGGATTTTATTTTCCAAAAGTCGTGGGTAACTGCATTTTTCAGGGACTGACACCTGTCAACCTACTTGTCAACGTGGGATAATGGGTCTGCAGGATTTTTGAAATATAATTATTTTGACACTCTAATCATATAATTGCTTTGTCTCCGTCGAGAAATGAGAGTCGTTTCGTTTTTCTCTCTCTAGCTTTAACCTTAGCCGCCATTACTTTTTTTTTTTTTTTTTGCTAATTGAAAAATTTTATAGAACAAAAAAACTAGATACACATCAAGGGGCATACCCCGCGAAAAAACCAAAAAACAAGGCTGCTAGCAAACTAAGGCAACATCACCTTACAAAATCAATACAATTTTAAAAGTTCCAGCCATTTCTAAACACTTATTTCATCAGATCTATATTTTCCTTCCTAAATCCACCTTCCTTCTCTAATCCCTCACCTTAAACACCATATTTCTTCTGCTAGATTTAAATCTTCTCCATTTATGGACGGGTTTCACCATGTTGTTGATCCTTCGGGGGGTCCTGTTGACCCGGATGGCGCTCCTCTTGAATTTGGGCTGATTGATGGGGCTCAAAGTCCCTTTATGATTGCTGGCTCTGTTTTCAAATAATTGGTGGGTTTCTCTAACCATGAGGTGGATGGTGTAAGCCATCTGGAAGTAGATCCGGTTACGGATGATGTTAAGGATGTTTGTGAACTCTTGCCCAATAAGGAGTTCCACACCACGATGGATGAGGACTCGTGGGGAAAGGGGATTGCTAAAGAAAGTTGTCTAATGGAGACGACGGGGATGCCCAGGACGTGTTTGACGAATGGTCGCTCTTCTGCCTTGGATGCTGCGGTGGAGGATGTGGGGTCCAACAAGAGGAATCAACTCCGGCTGGAAAGAAGAGAGCCTGGTAAGACTCCTGATTTTGATAACGTTGTTGGTCGTATTTCTGATATGCCTATGTGTGAAATGCCCTCTATGGATGACAGTCAGAGGGCGAGGGAAATTAAAGCGGACAGACTTAATGTAGCTTTGAAAGTTATCATGATTTTGAGGGATTGTATTGTGAGGAATGGGCACGAGGTTCCTACTTTCTGGGGGAAGATTCCAATGAGAGCTGTCAGTTATTCTAATGATTGGAAAGATCTCCCGGTTTTTAGGATGATGGATGACTGTGCACGAGCCCTTCGTTGTATTAATCAGTTGAGTTCCTTCATTCAGAGAAGGAAACTTCCCACTCCTGCCCTTTTAGGGGATGGGGGGATCTTCTTAGTGATATCAAGGAGGAGTTGAGAGCGACTGATCTTTTAGGGGTCACCAATCTGGGGGGTAATGGAAAAACTATTGTGGCTGTTAGTCAGGGGTTGGATGGGGACAGTTTGAAGATATTTATTATCTCTGTTGGTAATAAGGGACAAAATGCTATCAAGTATGTAGGTGATGAGGCTCAGCATGAAATGCCAATCACTCTTAGGAATTTCCTAGCTGATTTAGAGAGGGATGGCCATGGTCTTCGGGCCAATACTGTGGTGGAGGAAATTAATGCAGGGGTCATCTTAAAAACCGAAACTGGTATCGACATGGACTCTGAACAGGATGAGAACCTTGAGGAGGTTAGTGCGTAAGGGCGTTCTGGGGGTCCTATGGACTCGCTTACTGTGAAGTATGAGCTGGTAAGGGTGCTTGAGGGAACTGCAAAACCATTGGTTCTGAAGGGGTTTAAAAAGGCCGTGAAAGCTTCCATGCGTGGGCACATGCATCACCTAGGAATGCTCTTGGGTTTTGCTGATGGAATTGGTATAATGATGGATGAGGATGAGGATGAGGAGGGAACTGAGGACCTGGACTCCAAACTGGTGTGGAACGTAAAGCAGCTTAAGGCTGGGACTGCTATGGGGAAGATTAGTGAGGAATTTGTCCAAAGTGATGTAGAGGCACGAGGCCACCGTGGAAAGAGCAAGGGTAAGGCAGCTGGTGAAGGCTAAAGAAGACAAAAGGGGGCTAGGCCTGAGTTGTCTATGTTGTGGCAGTTAAAGGCCGTTGAGGTCTTATGTTTCATGTGGATGTTCTTGGAACTTGGTTAAGTTTTTATTCCTGTTGTTAATTTCTTTGTTGTTCCTTAAGCTGGATTTTATTCGCGGGGTATGCCCCTAGAGTTGTAATTTCTTTGCTTTTGGTATAAATTTTTTAATTAGCAAACAAAATCATATAATTGCTTTCTCTAACGTCATTCTCTAAAGCAAAAACACTCTCGAGTTCTCAAAATCACTAATCAATTTCAAAGATTTCTTAAGTTCTTTTCAGATCAAAATGGCAACTCAAAGAAGACTAGCCAAATCAGTAGCTTTCAAGTTTGGTGACTTTGATTTTATGATGAACAATCATGTTGCAGCTATCACCAACAAGGAAGGGGTGTCAACTGATTTTCAGCCGATAATGGACTTTATGGCGAAAGGACCATTAAGCTATGCCTTGACAGCATCTCCACAAATTAATCAAGTAGCTGTTTCACAAGCTTGGGAGAATGCTGAGGTAATTGACTCTACTCAGAGTCAATCAGGTAAGATTGTTCTACACTTAGGACAAGACTCATTTGATCTTACTGAATCTGTTGTTAATTCAGTACTTCGCTTACCTGTTAGTACGAATTTTGAGAATGTACCATCTGATGATGATGTGAGAACTATGTTATCTAAATTAGGTTATGATGGACCTCTAGATAACATGAGCCAGTTAAATAGATCTTTTCTGAGGAAAGAATGGTCTTTCTTCTTTGATCAAATTGCTAAATGTTTTACTGGTAAATGTAGTTCTTTTCAACAAATTACTGCTGTTACATCACATATTGCATATGGCTTGCTTTATAACAGAGTAATTAATTTTGGTCACATTATCTTAAATCAGATGTGTATTAAACTTGGGTCAAGAGATCATGACAGGAATATGGTTTATTATCACAGATTCATGCAACTGTTTATTAACCATTTCATTTCTGATGTTGAAGCTAGATTGGGTAGAGAATATTGTGTTTCTTCTTATGTACAGCAAAAGAGAATTTTCTCTGACATTACAAAGGAGGACAGTGAAAAGAATCTAGATGAAATACCTGCATTACACTATCCAAATCATGTTCAGGTACTTCTAAGAACTCATCTTCCTACTATCTATAATTCTTATTTCTTTCGTGGTGAAATGACTCAAGAATCTCGGTTCGAGGAGAACCCCCCTGTGTCTACCCAAGTAGCCAAAAACATTGTAGTCTCTGAAACAATTCTAGAACCAAACTTTGATCCACAGCCTATTGTTTCAAAGAAGCCAACCTCTGGTGTTTCTCAAAAGACATCAGTTGTAAGGAAGAGAAGATTTGTTATTTCAAGTAGTAGTTCTAGTGAAGATGATGATAATATATCTCTTGCTGAGAAACCAGAATTGAAGGCTGCAATTCAACTTTCTAAGCTAGGACAAAGAGATGGAACACCTAGTCACAGTCAGGCTGCAGTCTCCTAAAAGGTTGTAGTTCTTAAAAAGGGAAAGCAGTTACTGGATACTGTCTCTCAAAAGACTGTGTCTATTGAAAAAGGATCTCATCCCAAGATCACTTCTGTGTCTACACCTCTTGAGTCTTCTCAAGACAAATCTGTTGCTCACTATACTAGGAGAACAAGGAGAAAGATTCATTTGTCACCTACACACACAGTGTCAAGTCCAACTAACATTATGTTGGTCTCTACAAATAAGGCTATATCCATGTCAGTATCTGACAAGAGAGATCTGGATCTTGATTCTTCATGGGAAACAACATTGACATACAGACTGGCTATGGAACTTATTTCTCTACAAGTGAAGCTTTCCAGGCCTGTTCTAGATTTTCTGATTGAAAGAGTTCCCAAACTTTCATTCCCTGAAGAATATGGACTGTTACATCAAAGACTTGATTTAATGAAGACGTAATTCTATGTATCAGTCAGAAAGGAATTGCACAAGAAATTTGGACTTCCTAAGCATGTTGCACTTCAATCACTTCATGCATATCTATTTGACAAGGATGTCATTGTTGAAGATGCTTCAGCTCAAGGTGAATAAGAGGAGGTAGTTGATAGAGGGAAGCAGTCAACAGAAGATACTATTGCACCAGTGGTGAATAGTGGAATAGATCAGATCACAGTCACTGCAACACAAGAACCATCTAGTCAGAGGTTGGATGACTCAGGAACTGTGATGGCTGATGCTGGAAGTTCTTCTGTGATGACTGAGATTGCAAGTGAGAGACCCTATGATATGGGAGGAATGACTTTGATTGATTTTCCTGAAGATCAAACCAATATTGTTCTTTCAGAGTCTATCCACCTTGAGGGTGTGTCTCAGCAACCAACACTTAAAGACGGTGACATACTAGCTATGATGTCTAATAAAGTATTACTGAAGACATCAGAGTCTAGTGTCAAACCTGAAAGTGGTATACTGGAGCCTGTAGTTTCTGGAAAGAAAGTAGATGTTTGTAAGGGTTCAGAGACTATAGCAGCTCACTCCTTGGAGAAAACCTCAAGCCCCATGCCATATGAGGAACCCTCTCTCCATGTGAGTTCAGGTATAAAAACTTCTTCTAACCCTTATTTTTCTGTTAGGTCATGAGCACTTATCCAAATTTGAGTGATACACTTGAAAAGATGGATATAGATCCACACAAAGAGAGGCTGGCTCCTGACCAGGTAAAAGGAGAGGTAGAAAGAGTGTTGACTTTAGATAGTCAAAGTGAGAATGAGGGTATGGATGATCAACTCCATAGTGAGGGAGAGAAAATTAGGAAACCACCATCGTTTGATTTCTGGGATCAGGTTTTTCCTGAATCTTGGTCTGAAAATCTTGGTATGGATGCTGGTACTTATTCTTTTATCAAGATGTATGAGAAGCATGACTTAGCACATCACAATGCAAAGCCAGAAGTTAAAGCTCAGAAACAGAAAGAAAGGCTTGCAGGAATCATTAACAGAAGAGGTGAAAGGCTAAGACAAACTTCTACTCAACCAGTACCAGAAGATATTCCTAATGATCCTAGTATTCCTTTGTATGTACTTCCAATTTCATCTAGAATTGAGACATCAACAGTATCTGATCAATCTAAGGAGGAGTCAGGATTTGTAGATGTTAGTACACAGAATACTGGTGAAGGACAGGATGATCATACTTCAGCTCCATATCAGAGAGATGAAGATGTTTGTACTTCTACTCAAGTACTATTACTTGAATATCATTCTAAACAGGCAACTTCTTCTACAAGACTTGAAGATAAAGTTCTTTCTGCATCTGAATCTGAAGATACAACAAGCACTTCCAACATTGAAGTCAATTCTGAAATTTTACGAAACATTCAGAAATCTCAAAGTGATATTCAATCGAGACTTCAAATTATTGAAGAAAACCAAGTCACTATTATGGACAATCAAGCAGTTCTGATGAATCTCATTTGTTCTGTTACTGAATCTCTTGGAATTAATGTTGCTGATGTCAAAAAGGGGGAGATAAAGACAATTCAGAAACAACAACAGACTGGGGGAGATAAACAGACTGGGAGCAGAATTACGGGTGACAGAGTTGGTAAATTTCATCATGGAAGTGGTAAAGGAAAAGAAGCATCAAATAGTTGAATTCTTTCTTCTAAGTACTAGATACATGTCTACATCTGAAGAAGGAGGTACTTAACTTCATGATCTTAAATTCAAAAATTCAATTCTGGTTGTATTGTTATATGTTTTGACATCTACAACTTAGATTTATGCTTCAGATTCTAAAGCATAAATAGGGGGAGATTGTTAGGAATAATTCATAAGTTGTGATGTTGAGAATAGAATTTTGCTAATACTTCTTGTATATCCTGATCTTATAGAGGATTTAGCACTTTGTATAGGATATATGTGTTAGACAGTAATCTGTGGAGGTTAGTCAGGAACAATGCGTCAAAGACTACATTTCAGGAACTAAGAGAGGATCCTGATACAGCAAGTCAGATCCTGATCAAATACTGATGGGATAATCAGATCCTGATGCAATGGGAAATCCTGATATCGGTCGTGTTACTGATGATGTCATTATGGATGCTACAGAAACTGGCAAGTGCTATAAAACAGGATCGTTGTTTTGAAAAACAAGCAAGAAGATATCGTGAAGGAAACGAATTCTCTATTGATGGAAACTATCAACTAGACGGCAGAACATTGTCATAGATAGATTATAATTCTGTTATTAGTTGATAGGTAGCATTATAAATACTCTCTCTATATTATTGTAAAAAGAGCGAATTGAGAATTATAGAGTGCTTATCGTGTGAAGCTCTGTATAAGGTTTGTATTCGAGAGTTCGAAACAAACAGAGAGAGAGATTTGTATTGTCAACAGCTGCTAAAGGTATTGTACACCTTTGGTAGAGTTTGTATTTGATTTATTTTAATACAAACAAAGTTTGATTCATTCGTTTGTTCTTGTTCATCTAATCAAGCAAAAATCAGACACGATTATATAACTTGTATTCAACCCCCCCCCCCTTCTACAAGTTATTCGAGTTAACATCTACTCCTCTTACAGCTAGGGAGTTGGGGTATTTTTACCAATTAAAGGATGTGGGTAGGAAGGTAGGTATCTTTTACCTTACTTCCTGGAACAATAGACAAGGCAGGTGCATCAAGGGCAACAAGCGTGGAATGTATGATTGGTTGGAGCAGTTTTTGTATTGTTATGACTGCGAGGAAGTGAGGAAAGAATGGAACTTGACTCCGGGTATGCATCCGGTACCCTCACATACTTGTAGTAGCCCTATCATAATTACTTTTGAACTCACCATTACCTTTCTGTTGTCTCATTTAGGGATTCCAACACAAACTTCCCTTGAGGGTGTAGAGGAAAAGAGGGCTAAAAAGATTATGAGGTTAGTTGCCGATTTAGGAGATGGTGAGAGCCTTCTAACCCCGGAAACCTTAATGAGGTTTGGATTTGCAAGACCTATGGCTCCCTCGCCTCCTTCTCAGGAGATGGAGGTGGAGGAAGGGTCTATCAGAGAATCTGATACCCAGGGTACCGCTCGGAAGAAAAAGAGGGCTTCCAACCGCTCCAGCCCTGGTAAGCCAGGCTTCCGCTTTCTATATCCATACTCTTTTAATTACTATCGCCGTACTTCTTTCTTTGCTTTTTACTTGTTTTTACCTGTACCTTCATGGGCTTCCATGTGTATGCCAGTTACATGATAGTTACTGCTTATCCTGCATTTAGGCACTTATCCATGCTTCTCTCTGTATACATATATGTTGCGATTTCTAACATTCTGATTATCTTGTCTTTTCAGGTATGTCTGGAACCGTTCCCTCTTTTGTGCAACCCTCAGAGAAATACGAAGATCTATTTCCAGAAGATGAGTTGATGACACTGGAACCCCCAATCAATGCTACTCCTATTTCCCAGGCTAGGGTTCCCACTCTGGGAAGGTTGGTTCTGTTTCGGTTGATAAACGAAAGTTCTCCAAGACCTCTAGCAGCCTGCTTTCCACTCCAGAGACCAGGTCTTCTAATAGAGTCAAATTGCCACAGTCACTCGGAGTGCCGCAGGAGATTCAGTAGTTCCACAAGTTAACCGAAGGGCAGATCCCTTTGGAGGTCATCTCGGGCTGGTCCAAGCTTAAGACTTCAGATGCTGCGCGGGCTATGCTATACTCCTCAGAAGAAAATCTGTTTCATCAGTTGAGGATCGGTAACCAGCTTGTGACGGCTACCCGGGGGGATATTAAATGAGGGAAGAATTAACACAGATGAAATCTTATCTTGATGCCGCAGCAGAAGAAAAGAAGAAGCTTCTGGAAACCAACAAGAAAATGAAGGGCGAAGTGTCGGCGGTGCTGACAAAAGAGAAGGATAAGCTTAGTAGGATGGTTTTTGAGCAAGACAAGGATAGGGAAGAATTGATCGCATCCCATGCCACCGAGATGAAAGAGTTGAAACTACAAGTGGATGTGTTGCAAGTTTCCGTGAAGAAGTTGAAAGAGGCACTTCCAGGATGGTATAAGTTGGGGTTTGCCAAGGGCGTTAATGACTACATGAAGGCCACCTGGAAGGTAATGCCGAATCTGGATTGGGCCCTTCTGGGATAAGATGCGGTGAAGCAGGTAGAAAAGTTCAAGGCAGAAGTTGTCAAATCTCAGGCCCCTACCACAAAGGTGACCCCTACACCGTCAGCCACTCCGAAGGATACTGCTGGGGATGCCCAGGATATCAAGGTCGAAGCTCCCACAGATGTGGTAGAGGTTGCTCCAGGTGATTCCACTAAAAAGGTTGACCTTGTCGAGGATTCCCCTGGTTCTGAGGCTACCAAAGATCCGTCGTCTTCTTAAATCGTCATTTTCCAATTACCTTGAACTCTTACTATGCCGGTTTTATGGACTTATAGTTTTGATTAAAGGGGGTGGGCTCCTATAATGCTCCACATATGTGATCTTTTGATTTTATAACTCTGATCATTCCATGGCCGCGGGCCTTGATACCTTTGAACTTATTTTATGCACGTAAGGCACGTTCGTTTTATTATCCGATTTCTTTGTGGTAGATATAATTATCGTATCATTACTGGTTATGCCCTATATATCTTTTGTATAAGGGTTCCGCGACGGGCGCTTGCAGGCTAACTCGGCTATAACACAAGTAGTTCTGTTCGGACTAAAGCTTTCAACATACTCTTCTAACTTAACCAGCTATTCAACGAAAACTAAGTCATAATTGATAGTTGTCACAATTCGGACTTTAAGCTCATTCATACTCTAGGGTATTAATCTGCTAAGTAAGAAAGGTGTTGTCATGACTTAAAACAGTTTATAACTAAATGCAATCATCTAATTCTAGCATGCAATACGATTCCACTGACTAATCCTAAGACCAGTTTATACGGGTATTTAGAGGATATATGTCATATTTACACTGATTAAATGAAATAGATGATAAATCATGAATCAAGAATTGAACAGTAGGATGTTAACGTGATATAGAAAGTGTACTTGAGTAGTTATAGTAGCACATACCTGGCTAGGTTGCACAGAAATGATAAATGACTTGTACCTTAGTCCGTGAGACTGTTATTTCGGGTGTGGGGGTACCATCCGGTAACCCTATAGTATCTGGGAGCCTCAAAGACGGGAACCTGGCCTTGGAAGCCCCATTTGGCGGTACCCTGTCCGGTAGCCTGGGGTGCTGGAGGCTCAGCCTAGAAGCCATTGTTCCGGGAGCCCAAGCTATTTTGATAAATTACGTGTGATAATGCCATGTAAGCCATTCCTGCAAGGCTGCATTAGTAAAGTATTTGATAATCCATACGAGTTAATTCTTATAACCGCGTAGGTAGATGATTAAAAGATCGATGTATGCCAATCACGGTTCCATACATGATTAAAAGAGGAGGGATCCAGGTGTGCCGATCAGGGTTCCACACAAGCCCAAGTAATGGAGGGAGTCATGCATGCCGATCAGGGTTCCATACATGCCCTAGTAATGGAGGGAGTCATGCATGCCGATCAGGGTTCCATACATGCCCTAGTAACCAAGTAAGCCATGTGAACCACTCAAGGTTCCATACATGACTGGTATTGAAGGGATCCAAGTATGCCGATCATGGTACCACACAAGCCCAAGTAATGAAGGGAGTCATGCATGCCGATCAAGGTTCCATACATGCCCTAGTGACCAAGTAAGCCATGTGAACCACTCAAGGTTCCATACATGTCTGGTATTGAAGGGATCCAAGTGTGCCGATCAGGGTACCACATTAGCCCAAGTAATGAAGGGAGTTATGCATGCCGATCAAGGTTTCATACATGCCCTAGTGACCAAGTAAGCCATGTGAACCACTCAAGGTTCCATACACGTCTGGTATTGAAGGGATCCAAGTGTGCCGATCAGGGTACCACACAAGCCCAAGTAATGAAGGTAGTCATGCATGCCGATCAAGGTTCCATACATGCCCTAGTGACCAAGTAAGCCATGTGAACCACTCAAGGTTCCATACATGTCTGGTATTGAAGGGATCCAAGTGTGCCGATCAGGGTACCACACAAGCCCAAGTAATAAAGGGAGTCTTGCATGCCGATCAAGGTTCCATACATGCCCTAGTGACCAAGTAAGCCATGTGAACCACTCAAGGTTCCATACATGTCTGGTATTGAAGGGAACCAAGTGTGCCGATCAGGGTACCACATAAGCCCAAGTAATGAAGGGAGTCATGCATGCCGATCAAGGTTCCATACATGCCCTAGTGACCAAGTAAGCCATGTGAACCACTCAAGGTTCCATACATGTCTGGTATCAATCATGAAAAATTTAAAATTCTGATAATTTCAACCTATCAAGCTAAGAGGTATATTCACTACTACCCCCCTAGTTCTTGATGGTAGCCTGGCTGCCATGTAGAACTATGCTTATAGGTCTTCCATATCTTTCTAAAATATTTATAAGTGGTAAATGTAAAAGGAGACAATCAACTTCTACTTTTACTGAAAATTGAAAGAGTACGATTACATCAAATTTCATCCAGACAGGTTGTGCATCCACTACCCCCCGGGCATCTACTAAAAATCATGATATCCTAAGAACTAAAAGGGAAATGACACAACCACAACTAGTAGGTTGCCTTTATTAATCCTAAGCCTAAAAGAGGCCTACATTTGCTTTGAAAGGAGTCTTACTGATAGTATTTCTTTAGGTGCTCGGCATTCCAAGCACGGGGAATAGTGTTCCATCCATGTCTTCAAGGTGGTAGGTGCTTTCCCAAAAAATAGATTTTATTTTGTAAGGCCCTTCCCAATTTGCTCCAAAGGCTCCATGCCCGGGAACCCTCATGTTGGGCATCATTCTTCTCAGCACTAGGTCACCAACCTTGAGAGGTCGAGGGCGTACCTTATTGTTATTGTATTTGCGGGTCCTCTGTTGGTAAGCCGCAAGTTTCAGCTGGGTGGTAGCCCGGGTTTCCTCTACCATGTTCAAGGCCAACCTCTGATTTATCTCATTTGCTTCTTGATTGAAGTTATCCCTTCTGTAGGATCCTGTCCCGACTTCCACTGGGACCATAGCTTCATAGCCATAGGTTAGAACAAAGGGAGACTCTCCGGTAGTGGACCTGGGAGTGGTGTTGTAAGACCATAAGACCATTGGAAGCTCTTCTGGCCAGTTTCCCTTTTTGTCTTCCAACTTAGCTTTCAAAGTGTGCTTAATGATTTTGTTCACAGCTTCCGTTTGCCTATTGCTTTGGGGGTGGCAAACGGCTGAAAAATCCTTCTTTATTTCCAAGTCTTCACATAGACTCCTCATTTCCTTACTATCAAATTGCTTGCCATTGTCTGAAATCAACTTGTATGGTACCCCGTACCTACATATAATGGCTCTCTTAACAAACTCTTTCAGCTTACCGGCAGTGATAGTAGCCAGGGGTTCCGCCTCTGCCCACTTGGTAAAGTAGTCGACAGCTACCACAGCATATTTCACACCACATCTGCCTTTAGGAAGTTCCCCAATCAGGTCAATTCCCCATATGGCAAAGGGCCAGGGGCTTCCAATGGGCCTTAGCTCCACAGCTGGGTTGCTATTGAAATTAGCAAACTTTTGACATTGATCACAAGCTTTGGCAAAGTCATAAGCATCAGATTTCATGGTAGGCCAGTAGTAGCCCTGTCGAAGCACCTTATGAGCAAGGGAGGTACCCCCCAAGTGATTACCACAGATGCCTTCATGGACTTCCCTTAGGATGTATTCACATTCATTTCCAGATATGCATTTAAGTAGAGGTTGGTTAAAACCCCTCTTATACAGGATGCCATCATAGATTACATACTGGGCGGCCTTGTATTTGAGTTTCCGGGCTTCATCTTTATCTTCCGGAAGCACCCCCTTGGTGATATACTCACGTATTGGGGTTGTCCATTGGCTTTCCACAGAAAATTCTATCTCCATAACCTCCTCTTGATGGATACTTGGCTGGAGTTGGACTTCAAGGGGTATCACCCATAATAGAACAGCTTCTTTTTGGGATCCCAACTTGGCAAGGGCATCGGCATTGGCATTTTCCACCCTTGGGATCTGATTCAAATTCAGCACTTAAAACTTACTAATGAGTTCTTGGGCATACTTCATGTAGAGTTCACTGCGGGGGCCTCGGCTCTGGAAGCTCCCTTTGATTTGCCACACAATCAACATGGAATCACTAAAAACATTCAAGTATTCCACCTTCATTTCTAGAGCTAGTTTCAACCCAGCAATCAGGGCCTCATACTCCGCATCATTGTTGGTAGCCATGAAACCAAAGTGTATGGCACTATGAATTCGGTGCCCCTCTGGGCTTACCAATTCAATCCCAACACCTGCCCTGTTATTGTTCACTGCTCCATCCACATATAGGTTCCACCATAGTTGGGAGCTCTCGGCATCCTCTTCGGTAACTGGGCATAACGGTATGCATTCTTCCCCGATAACCTAAAAATCTGGAGGGAACTCTAACAAGAAGTCAGCCAGTGCTTGGCCTTTGATGGCAGTTCCGGGCTTGTAATCTATCTCAAACTATCCCAACTCGATAGCCCATTTCATCATTCTACCGGAGGCTTCCGGCTTGTGCATCACTTGCCTTAACGGGAAGGACGTTCTAACTTCAATTTTGTGGGCCTGAAAGTAGGGCCTTAGCTTCCTGGAAGCCAATATCAGAGCATATGCTAGCTTTTCCATGCTGGGATACCGGGTTTCCGCATCCAACAGCCTTTTGCTCACATAGTATACCGGGTATTATACTTGTTCTTCCTCTCGGATCAACACAGCACTTATAGAATATTCAGAAACAGCTAGATATAGAATGAGTATCTCACCTTCCAAGGGTTTGGAGAGCAATGGCGAGCTTCCCAACTGTTCCTTTAGCTTCTTGAAGGCTTCCTCACATTCCGGGGTCCATTCAAAGTTTTGACCCTTCTTGATAGCCTTAAAGAACTCTTTGCATTTGTCGGAAGATCGAGATACAAATATGTTTAGGGCTGCCACCCTTCTGGTAAGCCCTTGGACTTCCTTAACATTTCTTGGGGATCTCAGTTCTAGCAATGCCTTGATTTTGGCAGGGTTTGCCTCGATCCCTCTGTGGTTCACAATGAGTCCGAGGAATTTTCCGGACTCCACACCAAAGACACATTTTTGGGGGTTCAATTTCATCCGGTACTTCCTTAAGATATCAAACATCTCAGATAGGTGCAACGCATGGTCGGCTGCCACCTTTGACTTTACCAACATATCATCAACGTAGACTTCCATAGTCTTACCAATCTATTCCTTAAACATCATGTTTACTAGCCTTTGGTAGGTAGCCCCGGCATTCAGTAGTCCAAACGGCATCCCCACGTAACAGTATAACCCTCTATCAGTTATGAAGCTGGTATGCTCCTGGTCTGGCTCATACATTGGTATCTGGTTATACCCAGAATAGGCATCCATAAAGCTCAGCAAAGCATGGCCTGTCGTGGAATCCACCAATTGGTCAATTCTAGGTGGCGGGAAGCTATCCTTAGGACAGGCCTTATTTAAATCAGTGAAGTCCACACATGTCCTCCATTTCCCATTGGGCTTCCGGACCAGTACCGGGTTTGCCAGCCATGTTGGGTAGGAGGATTCTTTGATCAATCCCGCCTTCAGTAAACGGTCTACCTCTTCCTGGAGGGCGGTAGCCCTTTCACTACTGACAGGCCTTCTTTTCTGCCGGATACCCCTTCTCTCAGGTTCAATATTAAGGTGGTGACACATGATTTTCGGGTCAATCCCCACCATATCAGAGTGACACCATGCAAACACATCTAGGTTACTTTTAAGGAAAGAAGTCAACCTTTCTCTTATTTTTTTATCTAGCTGTTGCCCAATTTTCAGGACTTTGCTAGGATCTTCAGCATCCACCAATATGGGAATAGTATCCTCGGCAGCTCCTGCCTTTTCCATGGTACCTGGCATCCTGGGATCAATATCGATTTCAACCGGGAGCCCTTTCACCACTTCCTGGTTTTCATTCTCTGACATTGCTTCATCTAGATCACCATCTGAGGCATCCTTTACTATGCCTTCCACTGGAATGTTTTGAATTTCATCATTTTTCTCGGCAGCTTCCAACAGCAAACTTTGTGGTGGTACTACCCCCCAAAAAATAGGAACCTCTTTAGTACCTCTGGTAGCTCCACTATCATGATGGTATTGCATGATGCCTTTTCAAACTTCTGTGGCTCTAGCCCATGGCTTCTCATTAGGGCTTCCCCCTCAGCCTTCTCTTTATCTCGAATGGATTTATCTACCTTCTCGGCAGCCTGCACAGCTTTGTTATAGCATTCCCTTTATTCATATTGACATCCTTTCACACAGCCAATGCCATTTGGGGTAGGGAACTTCATCGAAAAGTGATATATTGAGGTTACCACCCTCATATCCTTCAACACTGGTCTCCCAAGTATGGCATTATGAGAAATGTCTTCATCTACCATCATAAACTCAGCCATCTGGGTGGCCTTGCAAGGATCCACACCCAATGTCAAGGGCAACTTAACCTTTCCCATGATTTGCACCGGGTTACCGGTGAACCCATATAGTTCATTATTGGTAGGCAGCAACTCCTTATCCAAAAGCCCCAATTTCTGGAATGTAGTGTATGCCAAGATATTCACTGAACTTCCATTATCAATTAGCACCCTGTGCACATTCATCCCACCAATGCTTACGGTTACCATCAAGGCATCATTATGAGGGTGGTGAACCCACTTGGCATCCTCCTCAGAAAAAGAAATATCATCAGTTTCCCCTTTAAACAGCTTAGGGGGCCTTTCTGCAAGGCGGAAAACATTTGTAAGGGGTTTCCCTCTAGCCTCCCGGGCATACCGGTTTCTAGCATTCCGGTTGGCACCCCCCAAGTAAGGGCCACCAAAGATGGTGTGGATGCTATTAGCTCGGGTAGTCCTATCTTGGTTTCCCGGAACTTTATCTTTGTTATCTCTCCCTTCCTTATACTTCTTAGCCTCTTGAGCCACAAATTCAGTCAGGTATCCATTTCTGATCAATTCTTCAATTTGATCTTTCAGGTGCCTGCAATCGGCAGTCTCATGGCCATTTACCTCATGGAAAGCACAGTACTTCCCCTGATCCTTCTTTCCCAGAGGGCCTGCACGGTAGGGCCTGTGGAACAGTCCACTTTTCTCATTTACTTCAAGAATATGGCCGATGGGCACAAGCAAAGTAGTGTACTCTGAATATTTCTGAAAATTCGTCCTTGGAGTGAGTCTGTCCTTGACAGAAACTCTATCCTTAGTTTCATTAACAGCAATAGGGGCAGTCTTGTCATATAGCGAGGGGCTCCCACACCAGTGGTACCGCTTCCGGAAGCCCTCTTGTTGGAATCCCTTAGGACTGTAAGAACGATTTCTCTTGCTCCTGTTCCAACCCCTAGAATTGGAATCTTTGGATAACTTTGCCATTGACTCCTCAATCACCTTGTGGCGTTCCGCCTGTTGGTAGAACTCGGCTAGTGTTGCAGGCTCTCCAGTTTGCAAACCTTTCCAAAACTCAGTTCTCGGCCTAACCCCGGCTATCAGGAAATTCTTTATAGTTTCATCAGAAGCCTTCTTCACTTTTGGCACTTGCTCATTAAACCTTTTGAAGTATTGCCTTAAAGTTTCATGTGGATCTTGCTTGATATTAGCTAAAGTATTGACTGGTGGGGCATATGCCACGGTAGCCCTGAATTGAGAGATAAATTGGTCTCCCATCCTCCTCCAGGATTTAATAGATCCTTCGGCCAATGTTTTAAACCATTGGTGGCCATTCCCACTCAGAGTGGAGGCTAGTAACCTGCACCTAGCCAAGTCCTCCAATTGATACACATCCATCTCAGTATTAAAACGGCTCAGGTACTCAACAGGGTCTGATTTACCATTAAATTTCAAATCTGTATTCATCTTGAAGAACCTTGGAAAGGGTGCCTTCTTCACTTTCGCTGAAAATGGGGAGCCAGAAATGACTCTAGATTTGAACTTTTGCTCCTCCTTGATTTTTTCCAAGGATTTCTTCCAGTCAGACATTTTGAATTGTCCATTCTCACCATCTGAAAACATATCACTTCCAGAATCATCATCCTCATAAGCTGTCTTACTCTTCCTGGGAGCCGAGTGTTATGACCCAACTAAACACGCAAGTGCACGTGGTCTCAAGTAATACAGATAGTAAATAAGACTCGTTCCTACAGGGACACGTTGTGTTGTTTAGCTAAACTCACGCACCAGTGTATGATTATGATCCGATGCTAAAACAATAAACAAGTGGATTTTTTTATCACTAATTTAACTAGAAATTATGACTACTTATTAGCTACTAGAACTGAGAATTACGTTGAATTACTTATGCGAATAAAAACATGGGAATTTAGGTTCATTAACCAATCCTTTTACGGTCTTCAACTCTCTAGCCTTTTCATGTGATTTTGCAATAACTGATCGAACACACAACTGATATAAGCCAACTTTCGTTGCACAAATACCATCCTAACAATATCCACAATTAAGATAGAAATTATTTAGTCTCCCAACAAGCCAAGTCTTTATATGTCTATAAAGAATTAAAACAAATTGGGTGAAGCACAAACATTCATTTGACCACGTAGTTGTCATAAACCGGTTAGATTTACGACACTAATTACGAATGATTAAACACGCATAAACCCACGCTAACATGGCAAGTTCTAAACTCTCGTATTCACTTTCGCTTCAACAAGAATTAACACGCAATTACAGGAGTTAGCTACTCTCCCATAACGAATTAATTTCACCCATGTCAGGATATCACAACAACCGCACTATAGGCATCGAGAGATATTAACACATAAGTTTCATGATTAAATCCACTAAACCCCCATGATAACGAATTAGTTCATAATCAAACTAATTGTCATCTTGGGTTCAATTGAAAACATGATAGACATGATAGAAGGAAATGAATAGAAATAGAGATTAAGATAAATGGGTTCCAAAGAAAACCCCAATGTAAAGCATCCACAAGCTAGGAAGAATACAAGAAAAATCTGGAAAAAATCTTCTCCTCTTTGCTTCTTTGTGCTACAAAGTTACGTAGAAAAAATTACAAGCCTCTATCTCTTTCTAGGGTTTTCTCTGCTAATTAATATAGGCCTCTAGGTGCTAATGTATCCAAAAGAGTTTTTTTTTTTATTTTTAGAAGCCCAAACAAAACAGGATTTTCGGGTCAGACAACCGGCGACGCGGCGCCCAGAATCAATGCAAAGCTGGCGACGCGGCGCCCTATAATTCTCCTCAGCGACGCGGCGCCCTGGATCAGTACAAAACCAGCGACGCGTCGCCCAGCCCTCTGTCCAGCATCTTCAACTTTTTTCCATTTTCTTCAATTTGACTCCGATTTGTAATTCAATTGCTTCGCCTCGTTCCCTTAGCACCTATGAATGATATTCCTGCACAATACCCTAAAAAGAGATCAAAATACCACAACTCAAGGACAAACATTCGTTTTAAGCGAGATGGAAACGTTCTAAGTAGATAAAATACCCACTTATCACACCCCCAAACTTAAACGATGCTTGTCCTCAAGCATAACAAAACATGTACAACTAACTAGTACCACTTCCGTAGGTGATCACGGTTGCATTTAGCATATGCAACAAGCCCTTTAAACCCCTAGGTAGCCCTAGTGGACGAGTAAGGTCTCGTGAGGGCCTATAGTGAATGTACCCACAAAATCCATCTACTAACGCAACTACAATGCAACTAACTACATGTATGCAACTATATGAAAATGCAACGATCCCTTTTAAACTGACCAAAACCAACTAGCAAACAAATACCTCAAAGAATGCAACTAAATCCGAATAGAGCTCGACTAAGCCCCCGTATACTAACAATACATGCACGGGAACGTGGTGTGTGCAATTCTCACTAGAAATACTCTCGAAACTAGATCAAAGGCATAACCAATTCTTCGCCACGACAATCACATGTTTATAAACAGAATGAACTTTAGACACTCCATGACTCAAAGACACCGCCATCATCATTCAAGGTAGACAAGGACTCATGCTATACTCTACAAAACACTACAAAACACAAAAACACACATGCTCATTGACCGTGCAATGGGTGAGACCCCTAAAGGCTTATACAATAGCACCCTTTTAGCGAGCGTTAGGCCAGCAATCCCAAACCACAAAGGCTTTAGGTTACTAGGACTAAGTCCCCTAAGACTTACTTGCTCGAGTACTAAAGAGCCCACCCTAGCCAATTCACATACACACACTCTCACAAACGCTCATTTTTTTATTCACACGACTCTTTTTTGTTCTTTTCTTTTTTTTCTTCTTTTTTTTTTTTTTTTTTTTTTTTTTTTTTTTTTTTGCCTTTTGCTTTTTTTTTTATATGCATGGGTGCACTATCTCACCCCCTAGACTACTCATATCAAATATGAGCCGGCTACTAGCCATTTGACGCCTAGCCATTATTACACTACGACACGACACTTAGCATGAAATCCATGTTTTCCCCCAAACTTATACTTAAGTGCTTCTACGCCATCAAGGGAATAACGAACATTCTAGATATAAATATGTGATTAAATCCTAACAACCAAACCAGGTATGACTCAATCTAGCCCAAGAGCAAACCGTGAGACCGTGAAAAGATTGTGTTCCCGACACACGCAAGTCAATTCCATAGGAACTATAAATCAACCCTCTATTCATCATTACCACACCCAATTAGACATCTATCTACCAATCAGAATTAGCTCGTTTTCAGGGATCATGAAAAATGCATGCTATGCAATGCAAATGCAACTATATGAACATAATATCACAATAACAGAATGTCCTATATGGCATGCATAAAAACAAAACAAAAAATGATCTAAACTAACATGCAATTATGCTCCTAACATGACATGCAACACATATATTATACAACTAATACAAATGCACCGTTAATCCCCACCCCCAAACTTAAAAGCTGCAATGTCCACATTGAAGGTAAGAATCAAAAAGGTGCAAGGCCTACCTACTCGTCGTCCGAAGCACTCCCATCAGGAGTGTCCGGTGGCGGATAGACAGCGCCAGCTGCTGCTCCAAAAGGTGGGAAATTCACCTCCACCCCACTCGCACGAAAAGCCGTGCTCAACGCCTGTGCAAACTGACTGAAGTCTGCTGCAAAACCCACCTGCAGGTTATGCACCGCATCAACCCGCCTCATCAATCTCCTGTATTGCCTCTGATCAACAACATTCCCGGGCTCCTCCTGCTGCTGCTGCTGCTCTGGCTGATCTGGCTGCTGCTGCACTACATAACCAAGGCCCCAAAAATCGGCCTCACCGCCATCCCACACAGCAAGCCTCCGTATGCTCTGATGGTCTAGCACTGCCTGTGGCTGCTGCACAGCCTCCTCTGCTGACCAAACAGCACCACCAAATTTAGCCAACCTAACAATGACCGAACCATAAGGCATCGCTGCAGTAGAACCCCCTTGCAGAAATCGTAGAATCCCCTGATGGATCAAACTACCCAAATCCACGAACTCCCCACTGCAGATAGCATACAACAGAATAGCCCGCTCAACCGTCACCTCACTCGAATGCCTAGTAGGGAGGAGGTTGCCACAGATGAACGAGTGCCAAGTACGCCCATACTGATTCAAAGCCTTAGAAACGAACGTAGTGGCCTCAGTAGAAGTAGTGCCCCTACCCAACTTCCATTCTGTACCCGGAACACATAACTGCTGAATAATCATCTGAAGATCCACACTCTCACGAGTCTTCCCCGACCAATCCACTCGATCCCTATCAATAACCGGAAGCTCGAGCACACGACGAATAGCCCGTGGCCGATAATCCACACGAACTCCACGAACCTGACTAATACCATTCTTGTCCACACTAGCGTTCGCATAGAATTCGCGAACCACAGTCATCGGAACAGGTTCCGGAATCTCACAAACTCGCTCCCAACCTCTCTCCACAATATTCTCCAACATACTACCATCATCCACCGTAGGTAAGAGACCCCTCTCACGGGCAATCGGATACTCCAACAACTCGATATACCTATCGCGAGCCTCATTAGAAATAAATTGCGGCCCACCATCACCACCACCAACATCCGATGAAGGGGGAGGATTCCGACCACCAACCCCACTTCCACTAGCCCCCTCACTACCACTAACTACTACCCTTTGTCTTTTTGGTGCCATGGAATTGAATGGATATGTGTTTAGAGTGTGTAGGGGTTTGAGCTTTGTAAGGATTATATGTATAGGTGTGTATAGATGGAGGTGTAGATGTGTTTATATAGGGGAGAATTAGGTTTAGGGATTTGAAATAGAGATGGATTGTGTTTGATGGGGATGGGTTTGGGTTATATAACAAACAACTACAACAACAACTCTTTTTTTTTTGATTTTTTCATGTTTTTCTCGTTTTTTTTTTTTTCTGTCCAGAAGGTTCAGCGCCGCGGCGCCCAAATTGCACTGTCTCTCGGCGACGCGTCGCCCTACCCACTGTTGAGAATTTTTTCTGCTTTTTTTTTTTTTTTTTTTTTTTTTTTTTTTTTTTTTTTTTCGAATCACTCCTGAATCTGCACAAAACAACTACAATTCAAGTGGGTTGCCTCCCACAAAGCGCTCTTTTTACGTCATTAGCTTGACGTAGCTTCCATTCCTTAACTTGCACAAATTAGAACCGCCGTCTCAACTTCGCAATTCAACTTCTCTCCAAAATATGGTTTCAACCGCTGACCATTGACTTTAAATGACTGATCCGGTAACTTGTCAAAAATTTCCACTGCCCCATGTTGAAAGACCGTTTTGACGGTGAAAGGGCCTGACCAACGTGACTTTAACTTCCCGGGAAATAACCGAAGCCGAGAGTTATACAACAAAACCAATTGCCCGGGTACAAACGTCTTAAGAACCAACCGACGATCATGCCACCTTTTTACCTTCTCCTTGTAGAGTTTGTTGTTCTCATAGGCTTGCAACCGGAACTCGTCCATCTCATTCAACTGAACCATACGCTTCTCACCTGCCGCTGTAAGATCAAAATTCAACTTTTTCAAAGCCCAATATGCCTTGTGCTCTAACTCAGCTGGAAGATGGCAAGCTTTCCCATACACTAGTTGAAAAGGCGACATTCCCAGAGGTGTTTTATAGGCTGTCCGATAAGCCCACACTGCTTCATCCAGCTTCAATGCCCAATCCTTCCTAGAAGGACTAACTACCTTCTCAAGAATCCGCTTAATCTCGCGATTAGAGACCTCGGCTTGCCCATTGGTTTGAGGGTGATAAGCGGCGATTTTGCACTTGGGGCCGTACTAGGCCAAAGGAAAGAAAATGTGTTCCATGTCATTTACTATGCAAGTAAAACGCTAACTGACGCTCAGTTGAATTACACTACCACTGAGAAGGAGTTACTTGCCATTGTCTATGGGTTTGAAAAGTTTCGCTCTTATCTGCTTGGTACAAAGGTGACAGTTTATACGGATCATGCTGCCATTCGCTATCTCCTTGCGAAGAAGGACTCTAAGCCACGATTGATTCGTTGGGTTCTTTTGTTACAAGAGTTCGATGTGGAAATCAAGGATAGAAAGGGGACGGAGAATCAGGTAGCTGACCATCTCTCTAGATTGGAAGATCATGGCAAGTCACCTAAAGACAACACGGTCATTAATGAGTTCTTTCCTGATGAGCAATTATTCAAGGTACAAGATGAAGAACCTTGGTTTGCAGACTTCGTGAATTATCTAGTAAGCAACATCATTCCACCCGAGCTTTCGCATGCTCAAAGGAAGAAGTTTTTGCACGATGTCAAGCAATATATTTGGGATGAACCGTTTTTGTTCAAGCAAGGAGCTGATCAGATTATTAGGCGATGTGTTCCTTACAGTGAGACCGAAGCTATTCTTAGTGATTTTCATGCTACCGCTTATGGAGGTCATTATGCAGGTGAGAAGACAGCCACACGTATTCTTCAAGCAGGGTTCTATTGGCCAACTCTATTCAAGGATGCTCACCAGTTTGTGTTGAGGTGCGATCGATGTCAGAGAGTTGGTAATATTTCTCGTAGGGACGAGATGCCTCTGAATGTCATGATGGAGGTAGAGATTTTTGACGTGTGGGGAATCGACTTCATGGGACCGTTCATTCCGTCATGTGGTAATCAGTATATCCTTTTGGCCGTGGATTATGTGTCTAAGTGGGTGGAGGTAAAAGCACTTCCAACGAATGATGCTAAGGTGGTGCTCAATTTTCTCCACAAGAACATATTTACTCGATTTGGCACTCCACGAGTTATAATCAGTGATGAAGGTACGCACTTTTGCAATCGGAAGTTCACATCTTTGGTGGCACGCTATAACATCAATCATCGAGTTGCTATTAGGTGACTTGCCATGATCTTCCAATCTAGAGAGATGGTCAGCTACCTGATTCTCCGTCCCCTTTCTATCCTTGATTTCCACATCGAACTCTTGTAACAAAAGAACCCAACGAATCAATCGTGGCTTAGAGTCCTTCTTCGCAAGGAGATAGCGAATGGCAGCATGATCCGTATAAACTGTCACCTTTGTACCAAGCAGATAAGAGCGAAACTTTTCAAACCCATAGACAATGGCAAGTAACTCCTTCTCAGTGGTAGTGTAATTCAACTGAGCGTCAGTTAGCGTTTTACTTGCATAGTAAATGACATGGAACACATTTTCTTTCCTTTGGCCTAGTACGGCCCCAAGTGCAAAATCGCTGGCATCACACATTAAAGCAAATGGTTGGCTCCAATCAGGAGCTGTAATAACTGGAGCAGAGATTAGCTTCTTCTTCAAAATCTCGAACGCATGTAAACAAGCCTCATCAAACTTGAATGGCACATCTTTCTCCAAAAGATTGCACAACGGCTTAGAAATTTTCGAGAAATCCTTTATGAAGCGTCTGTAGAACCCCGCATGACCAAGAAAGCTGCGAATCCCCTTGACTGAGATAGGGGCAGGAAGGTTCTCAATAGTCTCCACCTTTGCTTTGTCAACTTCCAAACCTTTACACGACACCTTGTGTCCCAGAATGACACCTTCTTGTACCATGAAATGGCACTTTTCCCAATTTAGAACCAGATTCGTCTCTACACAACGTTTTAGAACCAAACTCAAATTCTCCAAGCACTCATCAAAAGAATCCCCAAAGACTGAGAAGTCGTCCATGAATACTTCCACATTATTTCCAATCATGTCAGAGAAGATGGCCATCATGCACCTTTGAAAAGTAGCTGGTGCACCACACAACCCGAAAGAAACACGTCTGAATGCGAATGTACCAAAAGGACAAGTGAATGTAGTCTTCTCCTGATCCTCGGGTGCTATGCAAATCTGATTGTAACCAGAATACCCATCAAGCAAGCAATAGTACTGATGTCCAGCCAACCTGTCGAGCATCTGATCAATGAACGGAAGTGGAAAATGATCCTTCCGAGTGGCCTTGTTCAGCTTTCGATAATCCATGCAAATCCTCCAACCCGTAACTGTTCGCGTAGGAATGAGTTCGTTCTTCTCATTAGTCACCACAGTCATGCCCCCCTTCTTGGGCACACATTGCACCGGACTCACCCAAGAGCTATCAGAGATCGGGTAGATAATGCCCGCGTCAAGCCATTTAAGAATTTCCTTTTTCACAACTTCTTTCATGACAGGATTGAGTCTCCTTTGATTATCAACTGTAGGTTTAGCTCCCTCCTCCAAAGGAATTTTGTGCATGCAGTATGACGGACTGATACCCTTGATATCTGCTATAGTCCACCCAATGGCTGATTTGGAATCCCTTAAGATTCGCAATAATTTTTCCTCTTCTATTCCTGAAAGCTTAGAAGAGATAATAACAGGCAAGGTAGAAGAATCACCAAGATAGGCATACCTTAGATGTTCAGGCAATGGCTTAAGTTCCAATGCAGGTGCTTCCTCGATGGATGGCTTAAGTCTAACATGAGACTTTTTCAATTCTGACAACCCCAATGATTCAAATGAACTTTGAAACTTCTTCCAAGGTGCTGCATTAAGATATTGCACCTGTTCTTCATCTTCTTCGGTCTCAACCTCTAAATCATTAGCAAGAACTCTTTCCAACACATCAGCTTTCAACAAATGTTGAGTTGCGGGGTTAACCACCTTGTCGACCATATCAAGTTTGAAACACTCTTCATCGTCAGTGGGAAGCTTCATTGCATTGAAAACATTGAAGGTGACATTTTGATCGTGCACCCTCATAATGAGTTCCCCCTTTTGGACATCGATAAGAGTTCGGCCCGTCGCCAAGAATGGTCGTCCCAAGATGATAGGGATCTTCTTGTCTTCCTCGAAGTCAAGAATAACAAAGTCGGCTGGAAAGATAAGCTTGTCAACCTTCACCAAAACATCCTCAACTATCCCTCGCGGATAAGTGACAGAACGGTCCGCAAGCTGTAGAGCCATGGTAGTGGGTTTTGGCTCTGGAAGACCAAGTTGCATGAACACTGATAAGGGCATGAGATTAATACTTGCACCCAAATCACACAAACATTTGCTGAATGAGAGGTCTCCAATAGTGCATGGAATGGTGAAACTTCCAGGGTCCTTCAACTTAGGCGGCAACTTTTGTTGCAAGATGGCACTACATTCCTCCGTCAAAGCAACAGTCTCTAGCTCCTCCAGTTTCAATTTCTTCGAGAGAATGCCCTTCATGAACTTTGCATAGCTCGGCATTTGCTCAAGAGCCTCCGCAAATGGTATGTTAATCTGCAGCTTCTTGAATACATCCAAGAACTTAGCGAATTGATTGTTTAGCTTTTGCCTTTGCATTCGCTTTGGGAATGGAGGAGGTGGAAACACTTTATCTTCCCCTTCTATCTTGGAATTATCACTCTTGAGGTTAATAGGAGTTACAGGAGTAGCCTTGGACCGAAAATCAGAACCCGAATTGACACCATCTGAAAAATCGGATTTTTGCTCCAGAAGGGCGGGCGACGCGTCGCCCGATTTACACTGAATCTCGGCGCCGCGGCGCCCAAGTGTCTGGTCAGTTTTTTCAGTTTCGTCTTCTTTTGATTTTTCTTCGTTCTGACCTTGTAAATTCCTTCCTGATCGCAAGGTTATTGCTTGAACTTGTTCCTTTTGATCTTTCTTGCCTGGGTTCACCTCTGTGTCACTTGGAAGCGTTCCTGGTTGACGGTTCAACAAAGCATTGGCAAGCTGGCCAATTTGATTCTCTAGCGTTTTCAATGACACCGCCTGACTCTTGTACATCATTCGAAGCTCTTCCAATTCCGACTTCTCAGACTGATTCAATGAAGTTCCTTGAGATGGTTGAAACCCCGGTGGATTGAATGGTTGCCTTGGAGCATACGGAGGTGGTTGATAGTTCTGATTACTTGGCCTAGCATTGAACTGCTGATTTGGTGGTTGTTGAGCACCCCCCTGATTGTTGCTCCAACTGAAGTTAGGATGATTCCGGTTGTTGGGATGATAGAAATTTGGCACTGGTTGCTGAGGTCTTTGAAAATTACCAACAAATTGTGCGGATTCAGCTGAGATAGCACACATATTTGTGTCATGTGCCCCTGCACATAGTTCACACACCATAGCAACCTGGTTAGTCCCATGATTAGAAAGGGAATCTACCTTCATCGTCAACGCTTTGAGTTGGGCAGCAATAGCAGTAGCTGCATCCAAGTCAAGAACTCCAGCCACTTTAGCAGGTGGCAAGCGTTGAGTAGGATTCTGAAACTCATTGGCCGCCATCATTTCAATCAGGTTATAAGCATCCTCATAGCTTTTTGCCCATAGTGCACCTCCAGAAGCTGCATCTAGCATAGGCCGGGACTGAGCTCCCAACCCGTTATAGAAATTGCTGATGATCATCCAATCCGGCATTCCATGATGAGGACAACGTGCCAATATTTCCTTGTACCTCTCCCAAGCTTCTCCCAAAGATTCCTGGGAATGCTGAGCAAACTGAGAAATGGCATTCCTGTAAGCTGCTGTTTTTGCCATGGAGAAATACTTGGTCAAGAATTTTTTAGCACAGTCCGCCCATGTTGTAATAGAACCTGATGGCATGGAATGTAACCAACTCTTTGCTTTGTCCTTAAGAGAGAAGGGAAATAGCCTCAATCTGATTGCGTCATCTGTAACTCCGTTGAATTTGAAAGTGTCACAGATCTCAAGGAAGTCCCTAATATGAGCATTGGGATCTTCAGCAGGACTACCCCCAAACTGGACTGTGTTCTGAATCATCTGAATGATGTTTGGCTTTAGCTCAAAATTGTTAGCCCCTATAGCTGGGCGAACAATACTAGTATGAATGTCCTCCACTTTCGGCTGAGAGAATTCACTCAAAGCCCTCGCTGGTTGCTCTTGATTTGCCATAACTTCCCTTGCTTCAAGATTGTCTTCTAACCCGAAGTCAATTCTTCTCCTTGCTAGTTCTTCTCTACGTGCCCGAGCTCGTGTACGCATAAACTATAAACACGTACCTGAAATTCACCAACAAGAAATTTGATGAAAAACGTTCTAGTCACCGAAATTAAATGACCACTGATGGCAAATATTGAAACTAAACAAATAAAACCGCGTCCCCGGCAGCGGCGCCAAAAACTTGTTATGACCCAACTAAACACGCAAGTGCACGTGGTCTCAAGTAATACAGATAGTAAATAAGACTCGTTCCTACAGGGACACGTTGTGTTGTTTAGCTAAACTCACGCACCAGTGTATGATTATGATCCGATGCTAAAACAATAAACAAGTGGATTTTTTTATCACTAATTTAACTAGAAATTATGACTACTTATTAGCTACTAGAACTGAGAATTACGTTGAATTACTTATGCGAATAAAAACATGGGAATTTAGGTTCATTAACCAATCCTTTTACGGTCTTCAACTCTCTAGCCTTTTCATGTGATTTTGCAATAACTGATCGAACACACAACTGATATAAGCCAACTTTCGTTGCACAAATACCATCCTAACAATATCCACAATTAAGATAGAAATTATTTAGTCTCCCAACAAGCCAAGTCTTTATATGTCTATAAAGAATTAAAACAAATTGGGTGAAGCACAAACATTCATTTGACCACGTAGTTGTCATAAACCGGTTAGATTTACGACACTAATTACGAATGATTAAACACGCATAAACCCACGCTAACATGGCAAGTTCTAAACTCTCGTATTCACTTTCGCTTCAACAAGAATTAACACGCAATTACAGGAGTTAGCTACTCTCCCATAACGAATTAATTTCACCCATGTCAGGATATCACAACAACCGCACTATAGGCATCGAGAGATATTAACACATAAGTTTCATGATTAAATCCACTAAACCCCCATGATAACGAATTAGTTCATAATCAAACTAATTGTCATCTTGGGTTCAATTGAAAACATGATAGACATGATAGAAGGAAATGAATAGAAATAGAGATTAAGATAAATGGGTTCCAAAGAAAACCCCAATGTAAAGCATCCACAAGCTAGGAAGAATACAAGAAAAATCTGGAAAAAATCTTCTCCTCTTTGCTTCTTTGTGCTACAAAGTTACGTAGAAAAAATTACAAGCCTCTATCTCTTTCTAGGGTTTTCTCTGCTAATTAATATAGGCCTCTAGGTGCTAATGTATCCAAAAGAGTTTTTTTTTTTATTTTTAGAAGCCCAAACAAAACAGGATTTTCGGGTCAGACAACCGGCGACGCGGCGCCCAGAATCAATGCAAAGCTGGCGACGCGGCGCCCTATAATTCTCCTCAGCGACGCGGCGCCCTGGATCAGTACAAAACCAGCGACGCGTCGCCCAGCCCTCTGTCCAGCATCTTCAACTTTTTTCCATTTTCTTCAATTTGACTCCGATTTGTAATTCAATTGCTTCGCCTCGTTCCCTTAGCACCTATGAATGATATTCCTGCACAATACCCTAAAAAGAGATCAAAATACCACAACTCAAGGACAAACATTCGTTTTAAGCGAGATGGAAACGTTCTAAGTAGATAAAATACCCACTTATCACCGAGCTCTGATGAGAGCTGGAATCCTGGTTGGTACCCTCACCGGTAGGGACCCTGGTAGAGCGTGATTTCCTGCTTCTAATTCCAGAAGAGTGACCATTTTGTTTGTAACTCCTCTTGTCATCAGATTTAGACCTCCTGGAATTACTTCTAGGGGGTACCGAATGGGATCTCTCTCTGCGCTCCCGGGAACCCTGTGTTAGGAACCCCCATTACCATCTCTTCAATCTTTGTTTCCAGTAAGACCCAACTTGTGACGAAGCTCCTTGTTGGTCAGCTTTTTGCCAATTCTGTCAAAAACACTCAGGCTTCTAGTAGGTGAGCCTTCGGTACCCTGGGTTTCCGGGTTGTCCGATTGGTCACCCTCATATTCATCAACTTCAGGCTATTTTGCCTCTTCTTCGTCAGTTTGAACATAGTCCGTATTGTTCTCAACATTATCTTCAGTCTCAAAATTCAGCCTTGTCGGAGTCACGTTCTTCTTTTTTGACTTCAACTTACACTTCTTTTGCCATCTTTTCATTTTCTTGGAACCTTTTTCCAAGCTGTTAACTCTTTCATTCATCGTGACCAAATAGTCCATAATGTCTTTATTGCTGACATTACCACTACCACTTTTGTTTCGTCCATTACCATCCTGAGACGGTGTCTTATCACCATCGGAATTGTCACACGCCATATCTCCTCCAAATGACGATTTTTGAGGCCCCTCCTTCGGGCGCCAATTGTTGTGGGAGGAATTTAGCAGAACAAATTAGGAGGCCTGTTGCTGGAATAGCGCCAATGAATACGGAATCATCCAACCACCCAGAAAGGCTCGTAGTTGGAGATCAATAGCTAGCCGCTCGGAAAGGCTCACGACTAGGGTTACCGAAGAACACGGGATGTGGTTCCTCGGAAGGATGGGACTGAATCTACGGGATTAGAGCTCAAGGACCGTGTAATGATGATGCGTTGGCCAGCCAAGAACCCTAATAATGTTGTGTCACACAAGAGTATACGTGCTCTAGGCTTACTCGAGGTGTCAAAGTGTCTCAGAGATCCCGTAAACTGCCTACATACCACTATTTATAATGGATCAAGCCCATATGTAGTTCTATTATGATATATTCGGTTGTTTATGATGAATTATCCCATTTCTGAAGGGATTATGACTGATATTTCTGATAATAATCGTGTATTATGTATATAATCACGTTACCAAGCTGTATTAGGACTGTTGGAAGCCCATTCCTTGATGTTTATCTCAAGAATATATGAATTATCATGATTTTGTATCATTTATCAAGTATATATGACATATATCCTCAAGCATATATCTGTTAAGGAGTGTTTTCAGGTGATATAGACGTGTTCCTAAAAAGTAGGAGATCCGCCTTATCTGAATTGGCAGCCTAATCAGGCTTCCGGCGGGAGCTGGGGGTACCGCCCGGTAGCCTGGCTCCGGTACCCCCTCCTGTAACCCCACCATGGAAGCTACTCTGGAAGCCTTACTGGATGACTGGTAGTGGTTACAGGTTACCCACAAGGGGATGCCCTTGGGACCCTAAGCCACATATTTCCTTACTGCCATGTACATTGTAACCCCTAGGGCTGCCATGGGTCCTTGGAAGCCTGACAGATTACTCATTTTCATCATGGGTCTGGACCCTAATCCTCTAGTGGGCCTAAATCTAACCCGTGTAAGTTTTTGGTCACAACACTTGTTTTTCTAGAACTATCTAGCGGATCAAATATCCCTAAAATTTATCTCGAACTGCTTTTTTTAGCATTCGATCTTTTTATTACAAATATAGATAAATTCATGTCGAATTTATTCTAAATTTGTTTTAATTAGTTTGATCTTCAAACCTTGTAATCTGTACCGTGTATTTAGACACACACATCCAAGTTTAATATAATTTTATATTTAACTTGAAAAATTGGAATTCGTTTTATTCCGCATTGATTTGTTCACCAATTAATATATCAAAGAACAATTTCGATAAAATAGTATAATTTGTATTCAAGTCCCCTTCTACAAACTAAGTTGGACCTAACAATTCACCCCCCTATTACTTTAAATGTAGTTCATACTCAACAGCATGTGTCTGTTTACTTTAAGACATGCTTTAAATTTTTATACAAATAAAAGAAATTTTTTAAAAATAAGTTATTGGACTATCCTTAAAATATATCTTAAAATACGTGTCAAGCATTTTAATTTTAAATATTAAGAATCAAAGTGAACAGATGGACTATTGTTTCTCGATCTTTTATCTTCCTTGTTCATATAAATGTTTAATGTCATGTTTATGCTGTATACCATGTTTTACATTATCATGAGTAGCTAATTTCCCGTATGGGATTTATATGAAATCTCGCTTGTAGTTTGGATGAGAATCGTTATTTGAAAATTATCGATTTTTGGAGCTGCATGCCTAGGTTAATCAGTATTAATAGATTATATGTTTGATTATCTTATAATTCGTTTAATCAGTGATAACAATACGAGAGTATTAGTTATTAATAGAACACGTTGACCTAGCATGTAATATATTTGTGGATTTGAAATTCATAAGTATTCGAGGATGAATACTTACCACAAGTAATCAAATCGGAACTTGTTTAATAAATTAGATAATGGACTCACTTCACGAAGTGATTGGGTTTTATAGCTTAATCGGATGACCATGACACCATTATTTTTTAAGATTGGAAGGGAATCGAGAATCTCTTTTTTGAGATTCTTTTTGAAATTATTTTTTCTGAAAATTCTTTTTCGGGAAATTTTGTTCCAAAAAAAATTTCTGAGAAAGCTTTCCAGGAATATATTTTTCAATAAAAATTTCCCCGGGAATTTGTTTTGGAGAAAAATATTTTCGAGATTTTTTTTCATGAATCGTTTTCGAGAAGCTTTTTCTGGAAAACAAAATTTTACAAGAAAAATTTTTCCAGAAGATTTTTTTCGAGAAATTTTTTCAAGATTTGAAATTTTTAATTATTATAAAAAATATATATTATTTTCATTCCATTCCATTACTTGGACAAACAAATGAACGGAATGAATGCAATCCTTCACTATTCCTCTCCTCCTTCACTATTCCACTACTGTCTCATTTCATTCTGTTCCATTCCATTATCGTATACATTACATTCCTACGCAGTGAACGTAACCTCAATGTATTAATCTTAATTACCATAAACTTTATCATTCAAATATTAACTATTGATGATGGTATTGTTCTTCCTATCCACTCCAGATTGGTATTGTTCTTCCTATCCACTCCAGATTGCAACCTTGTATAGTGTAAATGTATATTAGAACATTCCATTCTGTTCCATTCCATTATCGTATACATTCCATTCCTATGCAGTGAACGCAACCTCAATGTATTAATCTTAATTACCATAAACTTTATCATTCAAATATTAACTACTGATGATGGTATTGTTCTTCCTATCCACTCCAGATTGCAACCTTGTATAGTGTAAATGTGTATTAGAACATCAAACACATACAATAGTAGTCGCATTACATTGTATAATATAAAGTAAATTACATATTTTCAGATTCCAGTTCAATTTAAATCTGTACAGATTCTAGTGGAATTCGTGTTCTAAATGCGGTTTCAACTGAGTTGAGATTACCTTTCCTACTTTCACACTAGTACTACGAAAGAACCTTTCACCGAATTACTGATCAAGATATCAGTTCTCTAGCAAATAAAATCTTACAGCAATATCTGCACATCGCTACTGTAATTCAACTGAACTTCAAAAAAAAAAAAAAGAGCAAGAAAATTAAAAATTGGGGAGAAATATCCAAGGAACTTTAGAGTTACCCAATATAACATCCTTTGGTATTTTATAAGATTATGGACCCCAAAACAAAAATTGTATACACAAGAAGAGTGTACAGGAGAAGCCCTAGAATTCATCCTTCGCTCGGCGAATGACACCCAAGGTTTCTTCATCACTTGCTGTAGCAGGTATATTTAGTGACCGCCTGATTTCTGTACTTGCGGTGCGGAGGAATGGATTACATGCCTTCTCCATCTTCAACGTTGTTGGAATCTAAATCAGCTCCCAGAACAATCGGAGCGCAATTAGCCAACATTAAACTAAGAAAACAAAGGTAAAAGGGCAGAAAAGGAAAAGAGCAAATGAAACTCTACAATATTGTTTGTGATTTTGATTTCGATGTGCCTTTTTGTGAATTTGCGCCTTTAACGACACCGACCCATAAGATCATTTAGATGAGAAACATATCATCTAGCTGGAATCTTGTATGTAACTAACTTGGGGGTCCATGTATTAAGTACCATAGTGGCCCCAACCATTACCTTATTTGTACAGTCTGAATGCTTTTCACCAATCCCTTCATCATATCGAATTCATCATAATTTCTATCTACAAGCTATAAGCTATATTACATACATTCACATTACCGTAGGTACGCCCTTAGAGCAGAGGTGAGCTATGTGGGTGGAATATGACTGCAGCACTTCATTTCCAGGTTCTATAGACAATGCAAACTTTGAATTACTCTGTCATGACAAAGTCACATATTGGTGGATGTAAATATATGTGAAGTAAAATGGAGAGCAATTTGAAATATGAAATGAAACACAACTTACTAATGTATATTCATGACCGCAATATATATTTGTTTCATCAGGCAAGGAACTTATTCTTCTAAGCGAGGCATACATCTGGAACACACAGAAGAGCCATATCTTACAAAAGAAGGTAAATAACAAGGAATGTTTATTTATTTAATCACTGAATTGTTGAGTAGGCTTAGTTTGATCCATGTACTGCATAAAATTATAGTTCAGTCATTTAGCTGATTAAGGAATTTGGATTCAGTCCTTCTATCAAAGAAACAAGCAGAAGCCTTTTTTTCTGAGGTGGTTGTTTTGCTGATGTGGCTCATGATAATGCAAATACATCGCAATGAATGAAAAGTTAAGAAAGACTAAACAAATATGGGGGAATCCTATGACAGACCAAACCACATCAGCTGCAGATGATTTTGACCAATAACCAGACCCAACAATTACAGTCCTAGTGCTCTTTGATGGAAATTATAATTGGGGATTTTGGAATGCTGGGTATATCATGAAAGAGATAATTAGGTCGGTTGATAGTTTAGATTTGAGATTTTAACACCTGTTGTCAGAATCATGAAAATTAGGATTATTGTAATTGGATTTAGAACTTGAAGGAGAGAAAGAAAAGAGAAAAACAAGCAAAAAAAGATGGAGACGGATGAGCAAATTGAGAAAGGTGACAAGTAACATGACCAATTAAATGAAACTACTGCCATGCTGGCATAAAATTTTTCTTATATCATTATATTACATGTTGCTGCCACTACAGAGAGAAAAGAATTCAAGTTGGCAGAAACATTAACATCAGTTTGTTGATTTTTAAAGGAAAGACTGAACTCAAACTCAAATATCACCTAAAGGGCTGTATTCGCATCTAGAATTCATAAACTAGATAATAAATTTTCCCAAAACACAACTAAATGAATGTGTAACTGAATTCCAGAATATATACAACCTGCAACCAATTTGCCTACTGAAAATACGCAATATTGTTGTCAAATTGAACTTGAGTTGCAATTTAAGTTTAGATTAGAAAATGCACAGCATAGAATTGAACGAAGGGAAATTTCATTGATCTAATTAAATATTCTTTTTCTTTTTGCTAATAAATTGTGCAACAGCATAGTCTACTTGCAAATTGTCGACAGACCAGCTACATGTCTACATTCGGATAGGTTGTCAACATAACTGGACATTATAAACTTACCAAATTTAAAAAAGAAAGGAAGGATATCAGCTAGACAACATAATAGTCAAACACAGCAGCATCCGCTTATATACCTTCCTAAGGATGTGGGTTCCCCTTGGTATTTTTAAGCTATAATATTCATGACATTTATTCTCAGGCTACCTAAAGACATAGACTTTGACTGAATAAGATGTTTAGTTATAGTGCTCCCTTGAGATAATTTACGCAAAAATCATTATTTACATGACAAGAACTAGGTTGTTAAACAGCCAGCGAACATGTATATAGAATCTCAAGGAGCAGCGATACATCTAATTAATGCATAAAATGGCATCCAGAATCCATCTGCGAGAATAAACTTAAAACAAAACCATGGTCAGTGATGGAACCGGACCCAGACCCAACATATTCAATTTAATTATTAAACAAATCAATAATAAATATACATAATTATCATTAGGGTTAATTGATATTAAAAGTAAAAGAAAACCAATAAGGGCCTATGTGGATGTGTTGATCGTGGTTATCTTTACGCATTTGAAGACATTAGCATCCTATCTATCAATATTTTTGAGTAAAGTTATATTAAAGACATTAGCATTTCTATCTATTAATATTTTTCAGTTATTGGAGAAAAAAAGGCTCTAATATCATGCAAAAAGATGGCAACGAGATTTGATCTTGAGACTAGTGTACAAAACAAAGCAGTGGAACCAACTACGCTGGGACTTCAATAGTTATTTTGGATAACAGCATATATACATGTAGCTAAATCTGAGGACACCCCCACATGTATCATGTGGGGTTAACCAACTACACCACGATGTAGATTGTTAAATACTAGTCTTAAGAGAACAATGACTACTACAAATTGTTAAGTCTTATACCATGTGAAGATCCTAAACGAAATGCTGAAGGATGTAAGGCCAAGCGTAGCAGAACTCATAAGACAGACATATTAAGCAATACACTGCAAGAGTTATTACCTGCTCAGGGGTTCCTTCAAAAAGTTTCCCACATGATAAGCTGAATAAAGTGTCTCCAGTAAAAACTGATCCAAATCCCGGAAAATAGAAGCTAATGTGTCCTGCATGCATCAGACCCTTTTTATAATTTGCGAAAGAACTAAGCTTTAGTGTAATGTCAACATTATGTCTTCATTTTTGTTTCGTGTATGAGAATAAGAGAAGAAACACCAAAAATTGAGACAAAGTAACTTGATATGAAGTCATAATGATATGTTCAACTACTTGAGGGTTATAATTAAAAGGAAAATCCTTGTTACTAGTATACAAAGTTTACAGGACAGGTACAGTTGAGGATTACATTTACGTTGTTAGCTCCCTTGCAAACAAACCACTGGATATTATCATACTGGTTTTCAACCTAAAAGCCATAATACATGCACATGTCGATCACCTGATTTTGAGAGGGGAACAATTGGGCTAAGTCACATTCGAGCTTTGATAAATACAACTTGAAAAGCCTATTTAAACATGAAAATTCAAGCCGCGGTTGAATATAAGTAATCTACGATCAACCCTTGAATAAGTTGGGCAAAATCAAAACTAACAAAAATTATTCATAAATCAGGTAATTAGGTGGGGGTATGTAACGGTTAATCGAAATAAAGTGGTGTATAATGTACTCAAACAAATAAAATTGTTAGTTATAATATCATGCAAGTTTAACAAGCAAGCATTATACCTCATTTTTTTTTAGTAAAGCAAGCATAATACAGTTAGTCTCAAGCTTGTCATGTACTCCCTCTGTCCTATCCATTTCTTTACCCTTTCCTTTTTTGTATGTCCCTCTCAATTCTTTACATTTCAAAAGTTTCCAAAAGTAGTAAAGTTTTATAATATAAAAATTAACTACACCTGCTACTTTCCTCCATTATACTCACTTCATACATTAATTATTCATTCGACCCACCACTTTACTCTCTTTTCTTAATTTTCTTCACTAATCTATACTTTTCTTAACCTCCGTGCCCAAACCAAATGTAAACAATTGGGTGGGACGGAGGGAATAATAAATAAGCTCATCTTCATAATCTAAACGGACAAAAGCCTTGCTAAGTCAAATACTTAAGAGAATTTGTAAGAGATAGAACAATATATAAGGTTATACCAAAATTATCTGACCTTTTGGTGCTATACAAGCCGTCGAAGACTTTAAAACTTAAAAACATTAAATAAGCATTACCTTCTATATTTTGTAACACAAACACCCATAAAAGTTTGTGCCAGAAATATAACCCATGGAAAACGTATCATTTACAGTTAAATGCACGGGCCAGCATATATCAGGGGAAAATACCTTTATGTTTTGAAGGAAAAACAATTGTAACTTGTTTGACTAACCATGTTACATCTGCAAGCAGAGAGTAAAATACAACTTGAAAACTTTAAGATGTTACAGTAGACCCTGATTGGAATTTTCCCCCTCACCTTGACCTAGGGATGAGAATTAAGAAATTCAGATCACAACCTCCAAAAGCGTTTACAAAGGTTTTTTCAAGATTTTTGGAAAAGCACCCTTCAGCTGTTATATCATTTTATGCAGCTAATTTTAGACCATGATGAGAATACAATAAGATTTTCCACCCATTCTATACAAGGAGTCGTATGTCGACATTAAAGATCAGACAATAAAATTAAAATTTTATGCCAGGTGGTACGAGCAACACAATCCTTTGGTTTGCAAAGAACACTAAAACAAAAGCTCTTAATATTTAAAATTTCATGGATCATACGGGAAAATAATATGCTTTTACTTTCCTTTTTATTTATGCTAAGTTGCTTTTAATTTCCTTGTAAGCCCAAATGAGGTAATATCTTATGAACATAAGTATATTGAAAAACATGCAGTCGTGCATATAATTTTAGTGAAAGAAACTATATAAACAGTTCCCTTCTTTTGTTCCAATCTATCCAACTGTCTACAAGATAAAGATCTAAAAAAATTCTGGCAAGGCCCATTAGGGTGTAACTATTTCATCTACTAGAGTATAAGTTACTAGTAGGCTGTAATGAACTAGGTCGTAATTAAGCTTATCACAAGATTTAATTCGAATAACAAGCAAATAAGAACTCAATTAAACCAGAAAGGATAGTTTGCAGAACTTTCGAGAGGTTCGCTCTCTCCACAAGAATGTAAATAACGAAATGGAAATTACAAAATACTCAGCTAACTCCATACTCAGCACATCCATCCCTTTAATCCCTAGATCCCTCTTTTCCCTGTAGAAAGACTTCTCTGTCCTTAGTTGATAGTTGAAGTTCCCCTTTTTGCCCTTGGGCCTCCTACGTTCATATGTAATAAGTGGGCTGGGCCGGTTTATCACATTACCCTCCCCCCAAAGCTTCACCTTGTCCTCAAGGTGGAAGTGTGGGAATCTAGCTTGTATTGCCTCTACTTCCTCCCAAGTAGCTTCGAATAATGGTAAGTGCTTCCACTTCAATAAAACTTCTGTGTGTTGCTCTGTCCCCTTATGCACCTGTCGAACATCTAGCAAGGTCTCGGGCTCAGCTAACAATTCAAGGTCAGTATTCAATTGCAGCGGAATGTCAGATGGAGGTTGGTTCTGGCCCATTGCACGCTTGAGCTGTGAAACGTGAAAAACTGGGTGCAAGCTGCAGGAAGAAGGCAGTTGTAGTTTATAGGCGACTTGACCGACCCTTTGGATTATCTCGTAGGGACCATAGAACCTTGCTGCCAATTTCTCAAAAGGCCTGTGAGCTAGAGAGCGTTGTCTGTAGGGCTGGAGTTTTAAGAAAACCTTATCGCCAACTTCAAAGTTCTCATCTCTACGTTTTGAGTTGGCAGTGATTTGCATTCGCTGTTGTGACTTCATTAACTGCAGTCGTAGCTCATCAAGAACATAATCACGTTCCTGCAACATCTCCTCCAAACTACCAACAGTCTGCCCCCTACCAACTCGACTAAGCAGGGGTGGGTCTCGTCCATATAATAATTTAAAAGGGGTATGTTTGGTTGATAAGTGAGGGGAAGTGTTGTAAGAAAACTCCGCCCAAGCTAACCATTTGGACCACGACTTTGGCTGCCCCCCAACAAAACACCTAAGGTAATTTTCCAGAACCTTGTTTACAATTTCGGTTTGCCCGTCTGTTTGCGGGTGATAAGCCGTACTTCTCTTTAACTCTGTCCCCTGTAGTCGAAACAACTCAGTCCAGAAATGACTCATAAATATTTTATCTCGGTCGGACACAATGGAGTTAGGAAATCCGTGCAGGCGCACTATATCCCTCATGAAAGCTGTGGCCACAGTGTGAGCTGAGAACGGATGACGCAGGGGAATGAAGTGACTGTACTTAGTAAGTCGATCGACCACAACCAATATGGAATTTAGACCATTAGAGACAGGTAAACCTTCGATAAAATCCATTGATATTTCCGACCAAACCATTGTTGACACAGGCAAGGGCTGAAGTAACCCAGCTGGGGATCGTTGGGACGCCTTACTTTGTTGACAGGTAGTGCATTGATGAACATAGTTCGCCACATCTTTTCTCATCCCTACCCAGAACCAATCCGCAGCTATTCGAAGGTAGGTTTTAACGTCCCCAGAATGTCCTCCTACAGGAGAGTTATGGTACAAGGCCAACAATGTCTTGACAAACTCTGAAGAACGAGGAATTACATACCTTCCCTTGTAGAATAATTTTCCTTCGACCAAACTGAATCCAACATGAGCCTTGGTTTGGTCAGTCAATTCCTGCCTAATCTGAGACAAGAGTGCATCTTGCTGGACCTCTATATCCAAGGTGCTCCAATCAATTTCTGGGACTGAGATCAGTGCCCCCAACTCGACATCCCCTGTGGTTTTCCTGGAGGGGCGTCAGCCACTCTATTGGCAGTTCCAGGTTTGAACTGGATCTCGAAGGAATAGCCCATTAATTTATTGACCCATTTCTGGTAATCTGAACCAATCTCTCGCTGTTCAGTGATATACCGAAGGCTTTGCTGATCTGTTCGGACAATGAAATGCCTCCCCAGTAAGAAGAACCGCCATTTCTGCACAGCCATACAAATTGCCATTAGCTCCTTTCCATAGATGGGCTTCTGCTGGGCTCTTGGCCCTAAGAGTTTGCTGTAGAAGGCCACGGGGCGGTTGTCCTGCATTAGCACGGCCCCTATACCAAATCCTGAGGCATCCGTCTCGAGTACAAATGATTTCGAAAAATCTGGCATGGCTAAAACCGGGGGATTCGCCATTGCCCACTTTAGCTTTTCAAAAGCAATTGACGCCTCCCTAGTCCACCCAAAAGCATCTTTTTTCAGTTGTTCGGTTAAAGGCTGAGCTATTTGTGCGTATTTAGCTACGAATTTCCGATAATATCCCGTGAGACCGAGAAACCCACGTAATTCCTTTAGGGTCTGTGGCAGTGGCCATTCCAACATTGCCTTAACCTTCTCTAAGTCGACCCCAACTCCCTTTCCAGAAACTGTATGACCCAAATAAGCAATCTCTGTTCGCCCAAATTCACACTTCTTTATGTTAACCACCAACTGGTAATCTGCCAAGGTTTGCAGAACTGTCCTCATGTGTGATACATGCTCCTCTTTAGACTTGCTATATACCAGAATATCATCGAAGAATACGAGAACAAATCTGCGGAGGAAAGGACGGAATACATCGTTCATTAAGGACTGGAATGTAGCTGGGGCGTTCATAAGCCCAAATGGCATGACCAAAAATTCGTAGTGGCCATCATGAGTGCGGAAAGCTGTCTTGTGGGTATCTTCGGGACGTACCAAAATCTGATGAAAACCTGCCTTTAAATCTAACTTCGAGTATAGTCGGGACCCATGTAATTCGTCCAACAACTCGTCGATAACAGGTATGGGGTATTTGTCAGGGACTGTCTCCTTGTCTAAAGCCCGGTAGTCAACGCAAAACCTCCAAGAGCCGTCCTTCTTTACTAACAATACCGGACTCGAAAACGGACTTTGAGATGGCTTTATTATCCCCGCTCCCAACATTTCCCTTATAAGTCGCTCAATTTCATTTTTTTGGCATTGAGGATATCGATAGGGTCGAACCCCCACGGGGTTGCTTCCCTCCCTTAGTCGAATCGAGTGCTCATGGCCTCGGGACGGGGGCAACCCTTTTGGTGACTGAAATACCTTCGCATTCTGCTCAACAACTTCCTGCAAGAACTCCGGTATACTTGGTTTCTTCTCAGTAACTTCAGTACCCATTTGACCCTTCTCTATCTGATTTAGCTCGACCCAAAATCCCCCTCGTTCCTTGCGTATTGTCTTTAACATGGCCTTAAGGGAAATCTTGGAACGGACTAGTCACCAATTAGAGTGACAGTGTTCCCTTCAACCTCATATTGCATAATTTGCGTTTTCCAATTACTCACCACATTTCCCAGAGTTTCCAACCACTGGATGCCCAAAATAACGTCACTGCTGCCCAACTCCAAGGGTAAGAAATCCTCCTTAATTTCCACACACCCGTCTATCTGCAATACCACTCCCTTACATAATCCTTTCCCACGAACCGCTTCTCCGTTGCCCAAAGAGACTCCAAACCCTCCCGTGTCGCTAACTGGTAATTTCAATTCCTCAATAGTAGCCAATGACAAGAAATTATGTGTAGCCCCGGGGTCTATTAGGACTACAACACTCTTCCCTTTAATGATCCCTCTCAATTTCATAGTCTTAGGGTTGGATAATCCCACAACAGAATTCAAAGAGACTTCAGGTTGGGCAATTACCTCAGTAGAGGGCTCTTCTGTCGGAGATAATGGTGGATCACTGTCAGCGTACTCTACTCCTTCCACATCCTCGTCGTCAATTAGAAGAACGCTCAGCTCTCGTTTTCGGCACTTGTGCCCGACTGACCACTTGTCGTCGCGCCTGAAACAAAGCCCCTTAGCACGTTTTTCTTGCAACTCTCTTTCCGTCAATCTTTTAGTCTCCCCACTGATTTTGGAACTTGCGTGCTGAGCTGAAAATTTGGGAGAGCTCACAGAGGACTGGGACTCACTTGCTTGAGTAACCCAACTACGAACAGAGGGGTTGGACTGTGTTGAAAAAAATGGTGGCCCGTTCTGACTCTGGCTTTTAAAAGACAACGAGAATGGTCCTGTTTTATACGCTCCTACTCCCAGCTTCTTCAACCCAACAGCCCTGTTCCGTTCCTCCACTCTAAGTGCTAATTCCATAGCTTGTTCGAGGTTAATCGGATTAAGCAATCTGACCTCCGTCTTAATCTCATCCTTCAACCCATTTAAAAACTGACCCAACAAAATATTCTCAGGCACCCTTTCTAAGGGAGAAGCTGTCTCAATAAACTTTCTGCGATACTCCGTTACTGTGGTTGTCTGCGCAGTCGCCAGCCACTGCTCATAAAGGGACCCTCCACTTGCCGTCCTAAACTGCCTTAATATGAACAACTTCAAATCCTCCCAACGACGAATCGGGCGTCTCTTGTGCTCCCATTGATACCACCGGAGTGCATCCCCTTCTAACGCCACAACAACAGCCTCCAACATCTCTACTTCCGACAAACGGTAAAAAGCGAAATACCTCTCTACCCTCATTATCCAACCATCCGGGTCAGTCCCCTCAAATACGGGCATATCCAGCTTCCTGTATTTCCAATGACCCGACCCACCATTCCATTGACCCGGCCCACCACCCGACCCGCCTATACCGTGACCCGACCCACCATTCCATGGACCCGGTCCACCACCCGACCCGACTACTCCAGTACCCGACCCACCTACTCCGAGATTCAATCCACCCACTCCCGGGTTGACTCTCTCCACCGAAGGGCTTCCAAACACAATTCCAGGCCCAACTCCTCCGGTAGGTGTGAGTGGAAACCCCCTTACCACAGTTTCTCCTTGATTAACACTGACCTCCACCTTTTCTGGCGACGGGACCTGCATATTCGTCAATATCGATCTAATCTCCGATTGAAAGAGTTCCTGGTCATTTTTCATCGAGAAAATCATTGACTCCTGCTGTTCTTTGGATCGATTCAACCGCCCTTCTAGTCGCGAAGCCATAGCTTCGAGCTCACTGTTGTTCTTCTTCGCGTTTTCAACTTGTCCCTGGAGTAACAGTTGTTTAAACGACGCCACCGCCTTATCGATTGACTGAGCCACCAGATCTGTAACCCTAGACTCCATACTTCCCACTACTTCTTCTAATTCTTCCACCCGTTGAGGCATCGTCGGAGTTGATGGAGCCATGGAACGAACGCTCTGATACCACTTTGTAATGAACTAGGTCGCAATTAAGCTTATCACAAGATTTAATTCGAATAACAAGCAAATAAGAACTCAATTAAACCAGAAAGGATAGTTTGCAGAACTTTCGAGAGGTTCGCTCTCTCCACAAGAATGTAAATAACGAAATGGAAATTACAAAATACTCAGCTAACTCCATACTCAGCACATCCATCCCTTTAATCCCTAGATCCCTCTTTTCCCTGTAGAAAGACTTCTCTGTCCTTAGTTGATAGTTGAAGTTCCCCTTTTGCCCTTGGGCCTCCTACGTTCATATGTAATAAGTGGGCTGGGCCGGTTTATCACATAGGCAGTAGCAAAATTTAACTGTACTGCGCAACTAATATGCTACATGCATAAATCTTTACAGAGATTCGAAAGCTAGTAATAAGACAGCACATATTTTCCCATAAAGTAAGAGATCTTATAAAGTTATAAGATAGCATGTTGAAGTTCTCATACATTTTCCTAGCATCAGTTAGGTATCTAACTATGGTCAGAAACCTTTAATGTAATGAAGCAGCTGCTACAATAGATTCTAAATCCAATCATTGATTTTTAAGTTTTGCATCCACTATGTAACTAATGAGCACTTCTACAAGTAATAAAGTAACAGATATATCACCTCTGGTATGACCAGGAGTTCCAATTACAAGCACCTCATGGCCTCCAAACATCCAACTGTCCCCGTCATTCAAGGCTATATCAATACCAGGAATTCTGTCAATGTCCATTCCAGATCCAATTACCTACACATGAACACAAGACAGGAAACCCAAGGACAAGAAAAGCAAGGAGTGTCAAGCACGCCAATAAGAGCTCGAACTCCTAGATCAAAGTTTGTTAAAGGAGTAAATGACAACAAAACATTTGTTCAAAAGATCAATATTCTACCTTGGCGCCATATCTTTCTTTCAACTCCATATTTCCACCAGTGTGATCATGATGATGATGAGTGTTCAGTATATAGGTTAAATTGCGGTTTTTCTTACTCAAGGCATCAATGACTGGTACAGCTTCAGAAGGATCCACTACTCCAACAGTTCCCGTGTTCAAATCATGTAAAAGATAAGCATAATTGTCGCTTAGACATGGCACCTAGTAGTAAAGTAAATCGTCAGAAGATCGATTGCAGTTTGTAATTTAATGTATATATACACACACACATACCTCATCTGTGCACAGACATTCATATACCTATTCACTTTAGTCTACAGAAAAAGGCATTTCTCTACAAGAAAAGAATATACTACTTTACGCTTACAAACATAGAGCCAGTGGAAATCTGCAGCTAAAAGATTTGACCAAAAGCTGTCAAAGATCTTTTTGACAACATAACATTCTCAGCTTGCCTCATTTTTAGATACAAAAATGTTTAATAATGTTTAATAGTTATAGGCCTCAAATAATTCTCAAAAACCAAAAAAAAAAAAACAGAGAATGTACAGGAACATTTGTTGGTAACATACAATGTAAAAAGAAAACAAAAGAAAGAAAGGTTATGCAAATTATAGATACTAGCTTAAAACCCGTGCAGAGCACGGGTTGCTTTTGAATTTAATTTTTTAAATTTTAGATTTTATAATTAAATAGAATAATATATAGTAATGTGTAGTTGAAGTAATTTCAATTTTATTTATATTTTTAGAACAAATATAATAATTTTTAATATGTTTATAATACATGATAATTTTAATATTTTTTTATGGAATTCGAAACTTAAACCTTTGTTATAATAATTTTTATTATTATATCAAAAGGATTTGAACAATTACTTGAGTGATCTAACAGATGTGGTTGAAAGGGATAACCAAAATGAGGTGTGAACCAAACTAAAACTTATACCCCATTTTACTTGTTATAGTTTATTTACTACTACATAAGTTATATATTACTTTATTATTATTTTCTTATTTAAAATTAGTCAATAATAAAGGATACCCAAAAAGGAAGGGGTTAACTAAACTACAAATTATATCATGTTTTGCTTATTGTAGTTATAGATTGATAGATATATTTTGCTTATTATATATATTATACAATTATTTAGCATTATTTTTTATTTAAAATTACTTAATATTAAAATATACCCAAAAAGGAAGGTGTTAGTAAAAAGGAAGGTGTTAACCGAACTACAAATTATACCATTTTGCTTATTATAGAATAGTATAGATAGATGTAGCCAAATCATTTACAAATGGTCCATAAGAAGATGTTCTCACCAGTTCGACATGAAACATGGAAGACATGTTGACAACACTACAAAAATGAGAAACTCCAAGTGATCGACTTGCTCCCCGCACAGTTTTGAATGGTATAGAGAAGAAGCGCATAAACCCATATAAAAGATGTTTTCTAAGGGACAGTTGTCTCATACCCGGCCATACACATATGGCCCTCGACTACAACATTGCAAAAAAAAAAAAGATAATTATTAAATAAGGATCCTTCAAGTAGTATTGCAGATAAAGGAGTAATAATTATAGAGAATACTTTTAAGGAAAGAGAAAACTTGATACAAGGAACCAGGATTAAGCAGTAGAAAATAATACATTAATACAGTCATTTTCTAAATTATATTTCAGCGAGGATATCTGTATAGAACACAATACGAGTATAGAAAGGCTATAGAGTCGTCAAGTACAATTAAAAATAATAAATCAGGTCATAACTTGATCACACTATTGTTCAAGAGCATTAAACATCAAATAAAATAAATAAAAACTACAATAGTTGTATGAATATTGATGATGGCGAATGAGTTTGTGAAACCAAGATAAGCATTAAGCTCTGGGCTTGCTTTCTGCAATGCACTGCTGAACCATAATAACGAGTGAATAATACCTCTGTTGCGGTGCAGTCAGTTTATTCCATCTCCCCCCTCTCTCTCTCTCTCTCTCTCTCTCTCTCTCTCTCTCCCCCTCTCTCTCTATCTCTATCTCTCTCTTCCTAAACGATGTAAAAAAAAGACTTGAAGAGTAGCATAGCTTGGAGGCAGGGATTAATCATTCCACAAAAATCAGGTCAAAGCAACAGGGTAAGAAGTTTAAGGGATTCTATAAAGTGCTTAATGAAAGGCTAAGTGTCTACCTAGAGAGAAAGTAAATTGGACATTTGTTTTGGGCCAGTAAGATAAGTCATGTAAAGATCAGGTGTCCATGTAAGCCTAACAATAATGGTATGGCTTATTTACTTGTGGCCCTAAAAGTATCATATGATGTACACATGAGCCCTCGTAATATTTTTATATAAGCAGATCCTTATAGTTTGTCATCTATTCAAATTGAGTCATATTCTGGTGAGACTCACAGAAGCGCAGGTAAATTGAGCAACATAAATACACACATGACTTAGGCTCACCAAACTTAATATCTATAATTATTTAATATCATTTCAATTCACCTATTTATCTTTCTCTACAACTTTATTGTGCTAATTTACATTACATCTTGTGGCCATCTTCTATGTACCTATTTGATGCTTTACTACAGCTAATCGGTGGGTCTATCCAGCTTTCATCTCCCTGCTTTCCATTTTCTACTACTATTTTTTTTGTTTTTCACCTTTTCATTTGAAGCTCGAAGTTGTTTCTGAAGTCTACAGTTTTTAAACGAATCAGTTCTTGTTCAATTCTGTTTATGTTGGAACCAGATATGAGCCAAAAAAAAAAGGGAAGGAAAAGATGGGGAGGAAGAAGAAGAGATTTAGAGGATATAGATTAAACACCTAAAAATATGTTGTACAAAAGTAAGATTAGGTGAGTTGGGATCTACAAATTTTTTATGAGGGTTCATTTGTACATCAACTTGTACTTTTTGGGAAGAAAATATAGATAGTTGTCCAAAGGAAAATGTAGATTGCTTGAAAAGATAGATTGAAAATGTGTTCCAAACAGTTCCCATCCTACCCATAACCAAGAAATGAGTTAAGATTGATTAATTCATTGATTCAGCTCACAAAGGTGGAGGATCCTATGGAAACGTAAGACCCAAAACAGACTAAACAATGATCAGAACTGAACCATAGTGACATGTTAAGTACCCCAACCGTCCGAATAACGATGTGAGTTTAGAATTAAGGTTTACCCAGATGAGAAAACAAACAAAACATCATCATCATCATCATCATCATCATCATCATCATCATCATCATCATCATTAAAAAATCAACATCAAATTATGAACAAATGGATTGGTGAGAAGAGAGTGGGAATAATTAGATTTCAAACAAAAATAAATAAAAAGAAAGCAACCCAACCCGATTCATCAAATCAATATGGGTAATCTGATTTTATGGAAAAAATGGAAAAAAAAAAAAACATAAATATAATATAGGGAGAGGAGGAGGAGAGAAACTCGCCCCGGAACGAGGAAGAGTAGCCATGGTAGAGGGGAGTGCTCTGCTCATCAATTGCCGCATCATATCTTTATTCCATGGATCTCTGCTGCCTCTCTCTCTCCCCTCTCTCCTTTCACTTTATTAACACCCCAACACCAACACCTTTCTAATATCTGCACTTGCTACTTATCACTTGTACGTAATAAAAAACAACTTAGAAATAAGTCATTTATAATTATATTTTCCCATTTAGATGTTTAATATATAAATTAAATTAATATTTGATAATCATGACTTAATAATTAATATTTTTAATTCAAACTCATAAATGTTTGCTTGATACATGAATATATAAGTTTTAAAAACTTAAATTACGGAAAGCAAACAAAAGTAAAGTCATCGAGGAATACTTATATTAATAAAATATTAAAATATAAATAATAAAATAGCATATAATAAAAATAAAACTGATTTCGAAAAATACTTATTTTAAAATTCCACAATATGTGCATGATAAAAAATATCTCAAGTGATAAAAATTTACTTTCTTATCATCCCGGTTTTGATTTCGATTCTCACTCACCCCTTAATAAAATTATATTCTAATTAGAATGTTGGACCACGAATATTAATTAGAATAATATGTGTAATTGTAGTTGGCATGCAAGCCCAATAGGTCATAGTTTGTAGTTAGGCCCAAAATGTATTTAATTCCCTTACTGGGCCTTGAAGGCCAGGACATGTAAATAGATTATTAGGCTTATCCTCCAAGTAAAGGTGGTTAGAGGGACCCACAAGGGATCCCCTACAAATACTCTGGTACCACCTTACTTGGAGGAGGATGCAAATTGTTGTAAAGAGAGAACCTCTCAAAGGTCTATGAAATAAGAAAATACCTCAACCTTCATTAATATTCTAACTTATCCTTAATTAAATAGCTTGGACATATTTCATAACCCATCAATTGGCGCTAGAAGCAGCTCTTTTATCAACGATTGCATCGTAAAATGGATGATTATGACGGTGAACCTGTCGTCCAACGCCTCACGGAGGAGGAAATAAGAACAATCCCCCGTGAAGACGACTGCACCTTAAGACAACCATTACAGCCAAGACGGTTATTCTCCGATCAAGGAAATGATGAAATGGCGGAGGATTTTCAGGAATCTCCCACCGCAGAGCAAAGTAGAAAGAGAGCTCGAGCTGATAACCGTACAAGGGTTCCAACAGCTTCAGGCAAACAGGTGTTGACGAGCGACGCTTCTCTTCACCTCGAGAAAATGAGAAGACAAAACCCTCACGAGGGAGTTCAGGAAAATGATGAAGATTTAAGTGAGTCCAATGGTGAGTTGGAGGCCCTCGAGGCCCAGAGGCAAAGGTTACAGCTAAAGTTGGAAAAACAACGAGAAATACGACGTCTCCAGCTCGAATTACAACAAACATCCCTACCAGCTCGTTCCGTTCAATACCGATCTCCTGGGTACAACAGCGAGGGGTATGATGATGATGCGAGCTACGAGGACGAGACGGAGTCCAACAGATCGTATCAAGCCCCCCACATGAGGAGGCAGACGAGGTCCCAGGGGACGGCTCCAAGGCAAAGCGAATCAAGAGACTCCTATAGATCGGAGGAGATATCTCAATTACAAAATGATGTAGCGATGTGCAAAAAGTTCATTCGAAGCCAGACTGGCTCCGAGGTCTCGGCTGAAAGCCCTCTTGCTGTGCGAATTGAAAAAGCAAGAATCAACAGGAACTTGAAAACTCCGTCACTTGACCAGTTTGATGGATCCATGGATCCCAGTGAATTCTTGAACACGTACGATGGGAGAATGAAGTTTTGCGAACATTCAGAAACTGCCCAATGTCAATTTTTCTCCACTTGTCTCCGAGGAACTGCCCTGTGTTGGTATAACAACTTACCCCCGAGGTCTATAGACTCGTGGGATTTGTTGAAAACTAAGTTTAAAGGTAGATCTCCAGTAACTACAAGGGTGGAAAGATCACAGCCTCACTCATGAATGTTAGACAACGCTCCAACGAGTCGTTACGACAATTCTTGATCCGCTTCCGAGCTGAGGTCGCGGAAATCCCTAACCTCGTGGAGGAGCTCGCCATCAATTACCTCGCTGCAGGAATTGATAAACACAAACATTGTCCACTATTAGAAGAATACTTCGAAAAAAGTCCACGATCTTTACAAACTGCTTTCGAGATTGTGGAACATAGAATGACGCTACAAGAGGCCGTAGGAAGCATCCAATCACCCAGGAAATATTCACAGAGATGGGAAAGGAGTTCAAACTCCGAATTTAAGTCCCCGAAGTCAGATTACAGGAAAGAAAGTGACTCACATTCGAGATCTCGGGATAGGAAAAGTCCCAGATCCGAGAGAACATCTCGCCCAGACAGATCGTGGAAGCCTCGAGAAAGGACAGAAAAGGAATTCATAAAACTGACAGTGGACAAATCCACCGTACTCGCCATTCTAAAAACAGAGCCGAACTATCGATCTCCGAGGCCGATGAAGGCAGGCAGACCTCCGAGCTCAAAGTATTGTGAATATCATGAAGATCACGACCATACCACAGAGGCTTGTTTCCAGTTAAGCAATCTCATCGAGGACAAGATAAAACAAGGACAACTCGTCCATTACATTGAAAACAATACAAACTCCCAATAAACTCGCCAGCACGAACCCGATCGAGTAATCAACGTCATAATCGGGGGTCATGTCGCGGGGGGAACCTCCAACAATGCCAAAAAATTATATGCCCGTGAGGTATTCAATGTTCACCCAGAACCTCAAAAGCGTCAAAGACCTAATCCTACTCCAATTATCTCCTTCTCAGATGACGATTACCCTCCTTGGATAATCGAGCCTCATCAGGATGCCCTAGTGATCACGGCAAAAGTGGGAACTAACATTGTTAAAAAGATCCTTGTGGACAACGGTAGCTCCGTGGACATTCTATATCACAGTGCTTTCTCCAGAATGAATATAAGTGACAGGAAACTGGAAAACGTAAACATCCCCCTATATGGGTTTACAGGAAACAAGGTCAAGGTCGTGGGAACGATCGATCTCCCAGTTCTCTTTGGCTCTCTCCCATGCCAGACCTGGCAAACAGTAAAATTCCATGTCTTCCAGTTTTAACGCCATCTTTGGAAGAACGACTTTAACAGCTTTGAAGGCTATCACATCTATCCCACACTTAAAAATGAAGTTCCCTACTGATTTCGGGGTAGGAGAGGTCATAGGCGATCAGACCGCAGCACGACAGTGCTACTTAACAATGGCAATTCCTAAGAATAAGCAAGTCGAAGATAACACCATCAATCAAATCGTGGATATGGATCCTCGAGATCTCATCCAGGTCCCGAGCAAATTGAACTGTACGCCAATGGAAGAGACGGAGGAGATCGAGGTAATTGTCGGCGACTCGTCTAAGGTCATAAAGATTGGAAAGAATCTCGACCCCGACCTCCACCAAAAAATCATTCAGTTGATTAGAGAATACAAAGACATTTTCGCCTGGGACCCGAAGGACATGCCGGGAATACCTGAGGTCATCGCACGACATTCCTTACACATCGACCCAAAGGTCAGGCCAGTGTGCCAAAAGAAACGAGTCTTCTCCGAGGAGAAATGCAAGGCTGTTGATGATGAGATCGATCGACTCCTCGAGGCTTGGTTCATTGAGCCCGTCCAATTCCCAAAATGGGTTGTCAATGCCGTCTTGGTGAAGAAAAGTAATGGCGTGTCCCAAGGATCATTATCCACTCCCGAACATAGACCAGCTCATCGATGCCACATCAGGCGACGAGCTCTTATCTTTTATGGACGCCTTCTCAGGTTATAATCAAATCAAAATGGACATCAACGACTGGGAAAAAACGGCCTTCATCACCCATCGAGGAGTATTTGCCTATAAAAACATGTCATTCGGCCTCATTAATGCCGGAGCAACATTCCAATAGATGATGGATACCATATTCGCCTCGCAAATCGGGCAAAATCTCCAAATTTATGTCGAGGACATGATCGCAAAGTCTAAAAAGGCAAAAGACCACGTCGCAGATTTGAAAGAAACTTTTGAAAACATTCGGAAAAATCAAATGAGACTAAACCCGACAAAATGCTCCTTTGGTCTGACCTCGGGAAAGTTTTTGGGCTTCCTTCTCACCCAACGGGGCATCGAGGCCGACCCCAGCCAAATAAAGGCCATCCTCGACATGAAAGACCCTACCTCACTAAAAGAGGTACAGTCGCTCACAGGCTGCATCGCAGCATTACGAAGATTCATCCCTCAATCTTCAAAGCGCTGTATTCCCTTTTTCTAAGTCATAAAAGGGGCATCAAAACAATCTCAGTTACTGTGGAATGAAGATTGTAAGAGAAGTCTCAACGAGCTCAAAGATTTTCTTACCTCGCCTCCAATCTTAACCAGGACGTCGCCGGGTGAGCCCCTATGAGTTTATCTCTCGGCTTGCGATCTCACGGTGGCTGTTGTTTTAATCAAACAAGAGGCGGGGAAAGAAACTCCCGTGTACTACATTAGCCACACTCTACGTGATGTAGAAACAAGGTACCCACAAGTAGAAAAGTTGGTTTATTCCCTTGTTGTCGCCAGTCAAAAATTAAGACATTATTTTCAGGGTCGAGAAATGCAAGTGATGACAAATCACCTCTAAAAAGGATATTACATAAGCCCGATATGACAGGTCGCCACGCGGCCTGGACCATCGAGCTAAGTCAATTCCATATCGAGTTCAATCCTAGAACAACAATAAAAGCACAAGTGCTGTCAGACTTCGTGGCAGAATGCCAATTTTCCAAATCTGAAACCCCAAAAGGAGAAATCACCTACGAGACCGCAAGGCCATGGACCCTTTATGTCGACGGCTCCGCGACAGCCGAAACCAGTGGAGCAGGGCTAATTCTCCTAAGTCCTGACGGATTCCGTGTTCAACAATCAATTCGGTTCACATTTTAAGCGATGAACAATGATTCAGAATACGAGGCACTCCTCGCCGGATTGAAACTCGCAACGGAACTTGAGGTCAAAACCATTGATATCTTTAGCGACTCCCAACTTGTCGTAAAACAGGTCAGTGGCGAATTCAAAACCCACAATGATAAGATGCAAGCATACTTAGAAAAAGCAAAGGCAATGCTAGAAAATTTTACTTCTTGGAATTTAATGAACATAGACAGAACGGAGAACCAATGGGCAGACGCCTTTTCAAAACTGGCCTCGTCGTCGTCTACCACGTGCAACGAACCCATTTACGTAGAGGAGCTACAAACACCAACAATCAATAACCTTGAGGTCGACGAGATAAGCTCTCATCCTGATTGGCGAACTCCATACCTCGAGTATATAATGGAAAATAAATTGCCAGAATCCAAAAATGAGGCAAGGTCTTTAATGTACAAAGCAAGGAATTACTGTGTAAAAGACTCCAAGCTATACAGACGATCCTTAGTCGAGCCATTGCTCCGCTGCCTCGGCCCTGAGGAAGCTCATCTCGCCATTATAGAGGTCCACACAGGAATATGTGGAGAACACATGGGGGTAAAAATCTCGCATTAAAAATACTTCGACAAGGATTTTTTTGGCCAACATTAAGGAAAGATTGTGAAGATTTCGTCAAAAAATGCACTCCATGCCAACTACACGAGAATGTAAGCCACCGACCCACGACAGCACTCAACCCGGTCCTCGTCCCATGCCCTTTCTTCCAATGGGGAATTGACATAGTTGGGCCTTTTCCTAAATCAAGAAACCAAGTCCAATATATTGTAGTCGCCATCGATTACGTAACAAAATGGGTCGAAACCAAGCCTTTGGCCAGAATCAGAGAGAAGGAAATGATAGAATTTTTCATGGAGCATATCGTGTTTCATTTCGGAATCCAAAGGATTGTTGTCACCGACAATGGGACACAGTTCATGGGAGAAAAGTTTGAGAAAGCACTCAGCGAGATGAAAATCAAACATATCAAGTCGTCGGTGGCATATCCCCAGGCTAACAGACAGGTCGAGGTTACCAACTGCAATATACTTCAAGGAATCAAGAAAAGGATCGAGGAGATTCCCCGATGCTGGGTTGATGAACTCCCCAATGTCCTCTGGTCGTATCGTACAGCTCCCCGCACCTCTACAGGGGAGACACCCTTCAAAATGGCCTACGGAACGGACGCAGTTCTACCCATTGAGGTTAGCCTCGAATCACATCGAATTGAGATCTTCGACCCCGAGAGCTCAATCGAAGGCTTGTGCTTAGATAACGACCTCACAGAGGAAATGCGAGATAATGCCAAAACAGCCTCGATTGAGTACCAGAATAAAACAGCAAAGTACTTTGACAAGAAGGTCAAGACGAAAAGCTTCCAAGTCAATGACCTTGTGCTCCGAGAAGCGGCCGCGTCACAACCGACTCAGGTCGGTAAGCTCACAGCCCCATGGGAAGGTCCGTACAAGATCAAGAAGGTTATAAGCCTCGGGACTTATGAACTCGAACATCTCAATGGCGAGCCTATCAAAAATGCGTGGAATGGAATCCACCTCAAATGGTTTTATCAGTAACGTACTTGTCCTATTGTAAATGGGGGCAAATTTTCCCTTTCCATCTAAAAATTGTCTATGTGAAAAAGGGCTGATATGAGGTCCTCGCTTAGATCCCCCTTAAATTATTCAATAAAAAGCCCCCATTTTCCTTTATATCATCCTATGGAAATTAGCACACGCCTCTATTTTAATCACGCCTTGATAATTTAATCTCCTAAGAATTCAGAAAAATATTGCATGTATACTTGAACATCTACCTTAATAGAATGATAAGATTCCCTGCCTCTCCCCCAAAACAATTGTTACCACGCAATAATATAAACCAGGTTGAAAAGCTGGCTTATGCAATGGCATCAAATTAAAATCCTTACGCAAACTCCACTAAATTATTAACTTCAACAAAAGTTAGTAAGTTAAGTCATTAGTAATGACAATTTCACAAGATCATGCATCTGGTTGAAGTCATAGCAAACTGGCCACCTTAATCAATTCAATACGAATAACAATTGCCCAGAGGTAAAACATTGCTAATTCGTGGAAATTCAACTTAACTCAAAGTCAATGATTAAAATCTAAAAAATAGCTACTAATTCGAACCATCGACAAAGATAAAATTATAAAACATCAAAGTCAATATAATTGATAATAATTAAAGGTTTAAACCCGACACCACGTCAGGAGAAAAGTTAAAAGTCACAGTTACACAGGGCATCCCCTGGCAAATAAATAATTCAAAAGTCATGAAAACATTACATCCATAACGAGGCATACCTCGCCTTCAAACGACATTCGGGGTTTCATTAATAGATTCCTTAGGAAGATTCGTTGCCAGCGCGGCGCAGTAGTCTTCAAAGGCGTGACCCGCGAGGTCGACACCAGTAGCCTTCAAGCGATCGTAACAGTAGCCATACCCGACCCCAAGAGCTCGGGCAATGTCAGCAACTCCTTTCTTCACTTCGACCTTCAAGAGGTCATTCGCCTTTTTTGATGCAGCTAATTCATGCCTCACGGATTCCAAATCTTTTTCCAAATTGACATTCTTCTTCTGGTCGGAAGCAGCAGCCTTCTTAACCTGATCGAGTTCTTCACCCAACGCAGTCACTCTGTCCTTCAACTTGTGATTCTCATCCATCAACTTACTCTTCGCCTCAAAATTCTTCTTAGCGTTAGTCTCTCTTTTTTCGGACTCAGCAGCCCTCTTCTCGGCCTCGACCCGACCTGCTTAGGCTTCAGATAACTCCTTTACGAGGCGATCGCTTCCACGAGGGCCAGCATCAGCCTTATAGGCATTTATAATATGAGTCAAGTTAGACAAAAACTGCAAACAAAGACAACAACGTTATAAAAATACTACTAAAAAAGTTAAAGGAATAATGCAACTAAAAACAGGAAGTATAACTACCCGACCACCACGCGTCAAACAACGCTCAGCAACCTCGGCCCTCGATTTATCCACATAAGAGGTAAGATCTTGAGGTAAATCAAAAACTTGAAACACCTACATGGGAGCAGGAGACTTCAAACCAAAAGTATACCTACATCTTTTACGAACATATATAACAGAAAGCTACAAATCGAAGCTAGTTACACTAAGATGGTCTCATTCAAAAGTAAACTTGAGATAAAACCATTTGATAAGCTATACTAACCTGAACTGAAGAGACCGGCTCAACGGGCTGCAAAATTGGCGGCAGCTCGACCACTTCAGTAGCAGCAGAAGGTTTTCCCATATCTTCACGACTTGATTCACGTCCCGTCTCATCACACCTCCTCAACACAATTCTCCGGTTCACTCCTCCTTCATGATCTCGATTACGCTTCCTTTCGCAAAGACCATTATCTTCAACAACTCCAGAGCCAGCATTATCCACCTCGACTACGACCCCAGCCACAGCTTCAACGGGCTTAGGAACGCCACTCCCAGCTTTCACAGAAGAACTCCATGTACCAGGCTTAGTAACAGTTGATTGACGGGCCAACAACGCTAGAGCAAAATCCATTCTTCACTTAATCCGCTCAAGAAGATTTTCTTCAAAGATTCACCCGCAACTACAAAAAGTAAAAATACATTGTCAAATCATCGCAAAAAGCAAGTATTAATAAAACTACACAGCAAAACCAAATCATATATAAACATTACGATTATGCGTCTCTAAAAAGCGGGCATTCTTCAGTGGAAGGTGATCATACAAACAACTCTGACCCTGAAAAGTATCTAAAAATTGAGTATCATATTTTTCCATATGGGTCAATCTAAAGATGGCATCTTTAGAAACTTTGCCGCAGGGCTTAACAAATTCCAAATCATGTCCATGGAAATACATCCACTTGCCATGATATCCCAAGTTGGAAGACCTCACGTCAACAAGTTTTGGCCGACCTGTTCTTCTATCAAAATAGATCTGACCCCCAAAATGCTTGATATTGTAAATAGAGAAAAATAATCGAAAAGTAGGAATACGACCCAATTCAGCACATCGAGCAATAAAGCCACTTGCTTGGGCAACTGAATTAGGTGTTAACTGCGCAATCCCACACCCTAAAGCCTCATAAATCGCTAGGTGAAAAGGGTGCATTGGGAGACGTAATCCGAACTCAAAATACAAGAAGGGAATCCCGTGCATACCATGTTCAGGCATAAACCAAACGGGATCCTCGGGCTTAAGCGCAACACAACGCCAACCATTACTAAGATCGACCCATGAATCCAGAAAGTCACAATTAACCGGTCGAGTGGCATACATGCTCGCATAAGTTAGGCTAGGCTTATGTACAAATTCCTCATCTCCCTTTTCTTTTGCTAATCGAACGATCTCACTTCGCAAAGCCAAAGTCCTAGGGCTCAAAGGGGTAGGCTCAGGAGAGACATTTTCCTCAAAATCATCTAAAAACCCCAGAGACTGAGTTGAGGTTGTATCAGGAAGTTCAAGATGATCTAAATTAAAAGAGGAATCGAAAGATTCTTCCTTAACTTGAAGCTTACCAGCATCCCCAACACCGACAGTATGAGAAGAAGAGGAAGAAAAGGAAAAAGACATAACTATTATAAAATTAATCAACAACGTGATCACACCTAGTCGGAAAACAAGAAAGAGATTCGCTTTGCAGGCAAAACACGGCAAGAAAAACAAACTAAAACACTGCAGTTATAAAAAGAAGAGAAATAAAACAAAGACCCTTACCTTTTGAAGACGGGAGAAAAAACCTCTTGATTACAAGTCTTGAAATTCGAACCGTCGTTCCAAAATGCACTACACTTCAATTGAAAAACAGGGATATATATAGACACAACCCCGTACGTGCAAAATAAAAAAAAACAAACAACTATGTAAAAAAAAAAAAAAAAAGAAAGAGAGAAACATTACCCTTTTTATTTTTCTCCCCTCAAATTACAAATAAAAAAATATCTAAAGATATTAAAGAAAATGAAGGGGGGACAAATGTTGGCCACGAATTTTAGTTAGAATAATATGTGTAATTGTAGTCGGCATGCAAGCCCAATAGGTCATAGTTTGTAGTTAGGCCCAAAATGTATTTAATTCCCTTAGTGGGCCGTGAAGCCCAGGACTTGTAAATAGATTATTATGGCTTATCCTCCAAGTAATGGTGGTTAGAGGGACCCACAAGGGATCCCCTATAAATACTCTGGTACCACCTTACTTGGAGGAGAATGCAAATTGTTGTAAAGAGAGAACCTCTCAAAGGTCTATGAAATAAGAAAATACCTCAACCTTCATTAATATTCTAGCTTATCCTTAATTAAATAGCTTGGACATATTTCATAGCCCATCAATTAGAATATATACAATCATTTTAATTTGTACAAATTCTTGCACCTATTTATGTCGAAAACATAATTTGGCGTGTCTTATAATATAATAAAAAAATTATCTTCTAACTAGGATTATTTAAATTTAAATATAACAAACAAAGATATAAACAAAAAATAAAATCCAAAAATATGAGTAATAAAAAGGTAAAATTAAAAAAAAACTTTAACGTGTTAAATAATAAAGTTAATTCATTTTTATTAATTATTTATTATCTCTTAGAATACCAAATGGAGCCTAAGGAGATTCACAAACACCACTAGTCGATGATAGATAAGTTGGTAAGTTGGCTCAGAAAGTACGCAATCCCTAATTTTCTTTTTTATAGGCATTTAAATTGTAAATTAGGTCACATTAGAAATTACGATTTAGCCGGAACGGTATTTTAGTCCTTGACATTTTCAAAAAACTCCTACATTCACTCTTAAAAATATTATAAATAAATGGTTCTTAGCAAATTATTACATTAGTTTATGTGTCAAACTCCAACAATATTCTTTATATTAGCTTTTTATTTATAATTTATTCACAAATCAACCCCACTATAACCAAAAGTTGTGCAAGAATTGGTGGACATATATTTTATTATTAAAATACAAGTTAAGAGTTACTAGTGGCTCTTAAAAATGAGGAAAGAGAAAAGACTTTTAGTATTTTTAAGAACCACTAAAAATCTCTTGAAGTAACATTTGTATTCTCTCTCCTCATTTTAATTTAACACCTAGAGGAGAGAGATTCTTGGAGATGCTCTTAAGCTGTTTCACGATTACCTCAAACACCCGCATTATCTCTCTCTCCCTCGTCAAGTAATGGACTAAATTGCACTTCACTACGTCATTTTTTAATGTTATTTTTCCTCCTTAAACCGGTTTAATTATTACATTAGTTCAGTGTTATAGAAATTGCTAATTGAACTTTTGATTTGCGATTTATCAAAAATTGAAGATTTAGTGGAATGATAAAATCATAATAAATTTGGATGTATTTTACTATTGTTTTTATATAAAAAATTTTAAATTAGATCATTACTATTTATGTACAATATATATTTGAAATTGTAAATTGCTTATAAATTATTATTACTAGCTTATAGCCCGTGCGGGGTTGCTTTTACTTTTTTATAATTTGTTTATAGTTTAGTATAATAATATTATAAATATTAATTTTAATATGTTATTGGAAGAATTTGAACCTTACATCTCTGTATATAATAATATGTAGTATTAAATATAAATTACTATTTTGTTGGCGAGAATCGAACCTTAGACCTTTGTATATAATAACTTTTAGTATTGTTATATCTAACGGTCATGATCTATTTGAGCTGAAGATCTAACGGTTGTGAATGAGGATAACAAAAAAAGGGATAATCAAAATAGGGGTTAACCAAACTACAAATTATACTCTTTTCGCTTATTATAAGATAGTATAGATGTGACTAAATTATTAAAAGAGAATGACGACCCTGAGATGTATCTCAGGTAAATTTTCTGAGATACATTAGATTTATATACAAATATGGTGTAGGCATTTTAGTAAAAACATAATTTTTTAATTAGCTCCGCGGACCCAATAAAATATAAAGTATATTTTGTGAGTATCTCAGGAAAAGTTCCCTGAGATCAATCTCAGGGTCCTTTTTCTCTTATTAAAATATTAGTTGCACTTTCAAATTGCATGGCTATTCTATGTTATTGCACTCATATTTATGTATTATTTTTCTTCTACCCAACTGAAAAAAGTGCCTAAAAAAATAGTTTATCGAATAATAAAACAATGTGCTGGTTTTCATCTAGTTAACCCAATCGTTCGTCTCTCTCTTCGTTCTCCTCCAAGTCCCAACTTTGTATATGTAAGTAACATGTATGTATACGCTTTTCTTTCTTCTTTCGTTTTTCTTCTTTCATATTCTTCCATTCTTTGATTTATATTCATTAAGCATTTTCTTCTTCTTTATTCACTATTTTCCTCTTCATGAGTCTCTCTTTATGAGTATTTAATATGAAGAATGTGAATCCTAGTTTTATTTGGGAACATGACAAAAGTGCCTTTTACTAGACAAAGTGAATGGTCCATCGAACAATCAGAACTATTTCATAGTGATGTATGTGATCATATGTGTGCGATAGAGGAGGTTTTACCACTTGTCTATTTCATGACGTTTATTGATAATTTTAATAGATACGGATATGTGTATCTTTTAGAGAACAAGTCCAAATCTTTTAGTAAGTTTAAAGAATATAAAGTTGAAGTAGAAAAAAAAATTGGTGAAAGTACAAAAACTTGACGATTCGATTGTGAAGGTGAATACCTAAACCTTAAATTTTAGAGTTTATAAAAATAGGGTGGTATTGTATTACACTCCTCCTAGAATACCACAATGGAACATAGTTTTTAAGAGGAGAAATCGTACATTGTTGGACACTGTGTGATAGATAAAGAGTCTAACTGATTTTTCAATAAGTTTCAAGGGTTATGTGTGACAACCCGACATTTCGCACTAAAAACTTTCAATTAACAAGTAAAGTGGAATCTCGAATATCATAAATTAACCCAAACAGTATCCAAATGTAACATTAAAACTGATACTAGAATAAATAGTCTGATTAAATCTAAATAAAAGGAAATACAACTCCAAAAACAAAAAATGATCACTAAAACATTATTCCAAAGTATTAATCATATAAAATTCATTTTCGGTCATTTTCCAAAAGCTAAGTACCTAAAAATTTGTAATTAATGAGCTATACAAGCCCAACAAGATAGCAAATCGACAACTACTGGTTCACATATCAAAATTTTCATAGAGCTAAATATATTATTCTAAAATCCAAATTTCAAATCATATAAGTTAATTCCACAGCTTGCTAAGGTCACAAATACCCGGTGACACGGTATCATATGTTCATAATTTATTAATAATGCGCCCCTTACTAATGTATCATAAAGTGTGAATTCCCGAAGTCATCATAAATGGCTTAGGTCCTGGGTTCGACTCTCGCTCATCCCGAGAATTATCTTAGAACAGATACTCACTTGTAAGGCATATAAGCCTAATTATTCAAAAAATATGTCCCTGAACGGGTCACTAAATCTACTTTACTGCATAGTCTTTGATGCTTGTAATATTAATAAATTCATTAACTATTTTAGGTTATAATTGCAGGACTAATTTTCGTAATTTTTTTGTATTGACTTAAAAAATTAGAATATTTTGATGAGTGCGTGTTTTTTAATGATAAAATGTTAATTTTTACTTATATATAGTATATGAGATATACGATTTTTTAATATTAAATATTTCTATTGGCATTTTAATATTTATTTTTATTTACATTTAATATTATTCTTGAAATTAAGTTTTGGATTTTATTTAACACTATATGCTAAAATATTTAATATTATTAATCGCCGTATTTTTGAAAAAAAATGGAAAACATGGATATTTTTGAAAAAGGTCCAAAATATCTTCTTTTTTTTTTTTTTGTCAAAAGAAACTTCACGTTAATGAATTGTACCAAAATACAATGTTCGGGGAAAGGGAGTTTATTTCATTACAGAAAGTTTATCATCTAACCAAAGAGCACGCATGTTACCCCCGGACATTTAGATAATAATACCTTCAAGTCTGAAAAGATAAACCCCACAAAGAAGGAGAGCAAAATCATATGGAAAAAAAACTCAAGGGGAAAAAAGAGTGCCCTCAAAATACAAGAAAACATCGTTATACAAAATGACTACCAAAAAAACTAGAACTTCTTTTAGCATTTGTGAGTCTCCATTGCCATCAGTTGTAGCCGCAGACTTGCCTTCTATTTCACTCTACACCTTGACTGCACCATTACTTCCTTTGAAAGACTGCACAATTACTTCATTTGAAAGTTAAAACCGAGGCTTTTTAAGACTTTTTTGTTTCTATTAAACCGTTCTCAATATTTGTCCTCAATTTTTGTCGATAAATTGTCTTGTACACCGACATCCCCGGACATTTAGAATAAGACTTTAATGTCTTATAAGAGAAAATCCATAAAATCCTGAAAAAAACAAACGAAACAAGGAGAACATAAATCGATATATAAAAAGATTATATATGTTATAAAAATAATAAAAGAAAGTATATCCAATAATAAATTATTATTAAAAACGTGTGTGTAAAAATTTCATAAAAAAAGAAATAAAATAAAGTCTAACCAAAAAACTTTGGTTAGATACTAAAATAAATCATATATAGAAAATATGATTTAAACGAAATAGATAAGCCAACAAAATGGCACTTGATATGGGTGAAAAATAATCCCTAAAGACATAATTAATATAGTATTTATTGGTTCGTAAATAAGGCCCGAAACCCTAGTTGGGCATTAAATTCATGGTTAGTGATTAAGCCCAAAAGAACAGCCCAAACCGGGGACGCCCGGTATAAGCTTGTTTATAATATGGGCCTGATCCACGAATCAGGAACGTTCTAGAATATCCCAGGGATATTGTGTAGCCTCCAAGGTACCTAATTCAACATGGAAACTAATTCTTATAAGGAAGGAGTCAGAACCTTCCTCGATAACGGTGACTTGTCCACCAAGTCTCCAAACCCTATTACGATTCTAAGGCTCCTACAGCCTATATAAAGGGCCAGACCCCTCATCTCAGAACTACATCTTGGCTTGATTCTCAACTCTGAGATACGTAGGCATCTTGTGAGGACCCGAATTAGGTCACGAAAACGCAAGCGCAGCCATTAAAGCACGAAGCTCACGAACCCTAGCCGCACTTTGATAACCCTACCTTTTATTCCACAACATTTGGCACCGTCTGTGGGAAGACAACATCAACCATGGTTAACACACGAAGAACGACAACCGAGAATGTTCCTGTTACTTCTGATCCACCAGCCATCTCCACCGCTCCACCCGTTGTTACGGAGCAAGGGTATGTACCCCCATTAACAAAGACAACCACTCAGCCTCAAGTTTCTCAACCCATAGGGACGAATCTCCATGTTGAGAGAACCTTACCAGTGGATGTCCATCCGGGACGGGAGACTAATCAGCTTCAGATGGTGGTCTCACCATTAAATAGCCGTCCTCCACTCTCAGGAGTTCAGATCTCCACCACTACACTCCCCGTAAGCACCAATCCGTTATACGGATTGCCTAACTACCCTCCAAATCGTAGGGATCCTGGACCAAGTGGTCACGCTCTACAGATATCTGAGTCGTATCAGCCTCCCTATGTTAGGGGTTTAGCCCCTCCTGAGCAAGGGTATTATGATTACTCCAGACCTTACATTGATGATTCCTCGTCTGAGGATGACGATCGTGATGAAGCCCCGAGGAGGCGATGTGCAAGCAAGGAGCCTATGGGAAGGACTCGAAGAATCCATGATGGACCTCCTCAAACAACCGCTGAGAGAATCAAGGCCCATGAGGCTGAGATCCAAAGGCTGAAGGACGATATAGCCAGGGAGCAAGCAAGGCAGAATCAGAATAGGCCCCCTCTAACTTCAAGGGAGATTCCCTTCATTGATCTGGAAAGATCTTCAAGGAGACCAAGAAGGGCTGATGCCCCAATTGGAGGAGCTACAAGGGTGGAGACCCCCAGGGGTGATCCCAAAGACCTGATGCCACTCGGAGACCCTGACGATCCCACACCCCCGTTTACTGAGGAGGTGATGAACGCTCGTGTTTCCCAAAAATTTAAGATGCCCACGATAAAACCATACGATGGAACGGGTGATCCCTCGAATCATGTCAGGACGTTCTCAAACGCACTGTTGTTACAACCCGCCAGCGACGCTCTTAAGTGTAGGGCGTTCCCTCAAACCCTGGCAGGCATGGCTCAAAGATGGTATAGCCGGTTGCCCGCAAACTCAATTGGCTCCTTCAAGGAGTTGAGCACTACTTTCATCAATCAGTTTGTTAGTGGAAAGGTCCATGAAAAGAGCTCTGCATCTCTCATGCAAGTGAAACAAGGGAAGAATGAGAACCTGAGGGATTATCTCAAGCGCTTCACCAAGGAGACATTGAACGTCCCGGACCTGGAGAACAAGGTAGCTATGATAGCCCTGGAGAATGGAACAATGAACACCTATTTTCAGATGTCATTGGAAAAACATCCCCCCGAGAGCATGACTGAGCTCCAGAGAAGGGCGAGTAAATACATAAAAGCAGAAGAGAGCATGAGGAAAGCAGAAGCTCCTACAACGAATGGAGGGAACGGAAGTTCCAGGAAGCGGAAGCAAGAGCAGGAGTACGATGCTAGGGACAAATATCCCCGGACTAGCAAGGACTCCGACTCTGCCCCTAAGAAAAATTTGGGGCCAAGGTTATCTGAATACGCGAGGTTGAATGCCCCTAGGAGTCAAATCCTGATGGATATTGAGAAAGACAAGGATTTCCGATGGCCGAAGCCACTCAGGGGTGATCCCGCAAAGAGAAACAAGGATCAATACTGTAGGTTCCACAAGGATATAGGACATGACACCGATGATTGCAGGCAACTCAAGGACGAGATCAAATTCTTGATCCGAAAAGGAAAGTTGAGCAGGTTCACGAAAGGCGAAGACCGTGGAAATCAAAGGAGAGACTATGATAGAAGGGATAACGATCGTGATCGTAACCCCTAACCACGAGGGCCGGTTATTAACATGATTTGGGGAGGCCCGACTGCGGCTGGCACAACAAGGAACTCTCGAAAGGCATATGCCAGGGAGGTGATGCACATCGTGGTAGAGGCCCCAAAACGTGTAAAGACTGAAGTAGTGATTGGTTTTGATGATTCAGACTTGGAAGGGGTGAAGTTCCCCCATGACGACCCGTTGGTCATAACTCCAGTAATTGGAAATTCAAAGGTGAAGCGAGTCTTGATAGACAATGGTGCTTCTGTCGATATTTTGTTTCATGATGCATTTGTGAAGATGGGATACAACGACTCGCAGTTGACTCCTAACAATATGGCTATATATGGGTTCAATGGAGTCGAATCCAATGTTGAAGGAACCATCCAGCTACCGGTTACTATTGGACAGGAGCCCAAGGAAGCCACTCAGATGTTAAATTTCCTGGTAATCAAAGCAGCTTCCACGTATAATGCGATCCTCGGAAGGACTGGACTTCACGTGTTTAAGGCTGTTGCCTCAAGCTACCACATAAAAGTTAAGTTTCAAACTAGGAATGGCGTTGGAGAACAGAAGGGTGATCAGAAGATGGCCAGAAGTTGTTATGTGGCCGCATTAAGAGCTGATGGAGTAGGGGGCAGGTCCTCCCGATAGAAGACATGGATGTCCGAGGGGATGATGAACACCGCGGGAAGCCGGCAGAAGATTTGATTTCTATACCTCTGGATTCCAGAGACCCTGAAAAAGTTACGTATGTTGGAGCGTCTTTAAAAGAACCCTTGAAGGGCAAGTTGGTAGAATTCCTACAAGAAAACAGAGATGTGTTCACTTGGACGGCAGCTGATATGCCAGGGATAGACCCCCAACTCATAACTCACAGGTTGAATGTCGACCCCAAGCGGAAGGGAATAAAATAGAAGAAGAGGAACTTTGCTCCGGAAAGGCAAGAGGCCATTAAGCAAGAGGTGGACAAGCTCTTGGAAGCTGGTTTTATTGAGGAGATTCAGTTCCCTGAATGGTTGGCTAACCCTGTGATGGTCAAGAAAGCCAACGGAAAGTGGAGGATGTGTATAGACTTCACCGATTTGAATGACGCATGCCCTAAGGATTGCTTCCCTTTACCAAGGATTGACACACTAATAGATGCCACGGCAGGGCACGAAATGCTGAGTTTCATGGATGGTTTCAGTGGCTACAACCAGATTAGGATGCACAAAGATGACATCCCGAAGGTATCTTTCATAACTGATTTTGGTGTTTTTTGTTACCTTGTCAAGGCTTTTGGACTAAAGAATGCAGGAGCTACTTATCAACGACTGGTAAATAAGATATTTGCCCATCTGATTGGGAAAACCATGGAGATCTACGTTGATGATATGTTGGTCAAAAGCTTGTCTACAGCAGACCATGTTGAACACCTCAAAGAGGCTTTTGAAGTGCTGAGGCACCATAAGATGATGTTAAATCCGGCTAAGTTTGCTTTTGGCATTGGATCTGGGAAGTTTTTGGGTTTGATGGTTTCAAAACGTGGCATTGAGGCCAACCCGGATAAGATTAAGGCGATCCTCGACATGGAATCACCCCGTTCTGTGAGGGACGTGCAGAAGTTGAGTGGTAGAATAGCTGCATTGGGAAGATTCATCTCAAGGTCTGGCGACAAATGTTTGCCCTTCTTTCAGGCTTTGAAGAAAGTGAAGAATTTTGAATGGACTTCAGAAAGCCAAGAGGCTTTTGAACAGCTGAAAAAGTACATGGCTGAGGCCCCGTTGTTGGCCAAACCTAGTCCTGGAGAGACCCTATATTTATACCTAGCGATATCCGAACAAGCATTGAGTGCCGTTCTCATTCGAGAGGAAAACAAGATTCAGAAGCCTATCTACTATGTTAGCAAGGTATTGCACGGAGCTGAGTTGAATTACTCACCCATTGAGAAGTTTGCTTTGGCATTAGTAACAGCTTCAAGGAAGCTTACGACCTTACTTCCAGGCACACAAGATTGAAGTCCTGACGGATCAGCAGTTAAGAAGTATATTGCATAGCCCCAAGTAGGGATGGGCGTCGGGGCACTTCGGGGCCGGGGAGTGCTATCCCCGCCCCCATCCCCGAATTTAAACCCGATCCCCGTCCCCGGCCCGATCCCCGTCGGGGACTATTTTTCATTCCCCGTCCCCTGCCCAAACGGGTAACGGGGATCCCCGCGGGGAATCGGGGAATTTTATTTAAAACTAAAAATAATATTAAATAATTTTAAATACTAATTAGTGAGCTCAAATGCACTAAATTAAGATAAAAAAAATATTATTTAAAGAAACAATTATAAATAACATGGAAATGAAGTTATTTAACTACTAAGACAAACATATAAAATTAAAAGATCTTTTTGTTTCCAATATGAAGTATTGGAAATTCATTTATATTAATATATGATTAATATATATATATATATATATATATATATATATATATATATATATATGTATGTATGTATATATATATATGTATGTATATATATATATATGTATGTATTAAAGTGTGGTGAAATCGAGTCGGGATTGAAAATCGGGGCGGGGGTTGGGCCGGGGACACATAAAAACCCGGCCCCGGCCTGCTCCCCGGTTTTTTTTGAAAATTGTCCCCGCTCCCTGGCCCGTACCCGAAAAAATCCCCGTAATCCCGCCCCGTTCGGTGCGGGGATCGGATCGGGATCGGGCGGGCCGGGATGAATGCCCATCCCTAGCCCCAAGGCTAGTGGAAGGCTGATTAAATGGGCGATCGAACTCGGGGAGTTTGATATCACATATAAGCCTCGGACGGCCATCAAGGCTCAGGCATTAGCTGACTTCGTGGTTGAATGTACCATCGACAACCAAGAAGTTGGGGGGCAGGAGATGGTGTTAAGCCAAGAAGGTGAAGGTAAAATTGAGGAGCTTATACCTGATCAGAAGGAATATTGGGTGCTCTATTTTTATGGGGCATCAAAAACAAAGTCTAGTGATGCAGGCCTGGTCTTGCAAAGCCCCCATGGGTTTTTAGTAGAATATGCTTTGAAGTTGGACTTTCTGTAACACCCCCAGACCCGGGGTCAGGGATCTGGTGGTTACGGTCTTACGTCCATTCATAATACTTGACTTGAGTCCACAATAAATAAATCACATGTTGTGACCCCACAATAATTTCCACTCACACACACAACAGTTATAGTCCCAGAGATGAAATTGAAATAAGTCTTACATTAAAGGGTTACGAATAAAAGTTATTACAATCCCAAAAGGATAACATCATAAGTTTAACAGTTTTGCCGTTGATTACATTAATTATACATATAGTTAAACAGGAAACCAAAGATGTCTAACTAAGCTACCTCAGCAATGGCGGCTAGCATCTCAGCAGGGAGTCCGGTGGGTCGGGTAACCTGCTTGCGCCGAGTGCGCCTGACGCGAGCCATCTGTCCTAGCTGTTGTTGTGACATAATGTGAACAAAGCAAGGGTGAGCGAAAGCCTACCAACAATAATATATAACTGAACGATAATATATAACAGTTCAAAAGTATCTTTCAAACCATATGCCATGCATTTACGGAAATGATGCCAGTATAATATGAACGATGAAGTTACATGGTAACTTAAAGTATTTGTTTGTAGAAATATCTGCTACATCAAAAGTAAGCGAGATATTCTCATTGTTATTAAGAAGAGGAACTTGCATGAAAAGGTTGCAATTCCAGTTATGAACACTTTTCCAGTTCTACCAACAGTAATCATGTTGCAGGAAATAAATAAGTTTGGATGATGAACCAATGATGGAGTATTCACCGCGCCCGCTGTTCCAATCTTGATGATCAGTCGAGATCGTACAGCTCAAATTAGATTTACTACCGGTAGAAGGAAGAACTGACGGCTTTACTTGTATACCGCCTTACTAGCTCTCCCCGGCCAACGGTTGGGCCAAAGGGGATGGACCGGCGCTACTCGGCCTCTTACACGACTCCTAGTTCAAATAGAATTCCTGATTCTGAATGTAACGTTCGTCCCCCTTTCCCCAAGTATAATACTTGTTGATAAGACTCTACAAGGTAGTCGTATCTAGTTGGAAAGGAAAATTCACCAATAACTTCCAAGCTGTGGCTTGGTATCGAATATCAACTTGTTCCAACAATCTTACCCCTCGAAAGATGAGAAGGTAAACAACGACTTAATAAGTCAACAGCACCCGAGTTGCGAGTGAAGAGAATACTTTATGACCGGGAAGTCGACAAGATAAATAACATCTTCCAAGTAAAGTTCCCTTATTATTAGAGAGGTAGACTCAAAGAAGAATGATGTCTGAGAACCTTTCTTGATATAAGATTAATAATGATATGACTTCGAAATATTTTCTGTAATAATCGAAGAAGATAAACCTTATCGAGGTTATTCTAAGTATGGAATAAATATTCAGAGAATATTTATTGAATTAAAATATTTTACAGAATATTTAGGAATATGAAAGAATATCTTTAATCAGAGTATTTCTCAAATAATCCTTGAAGGAATATCTAGAGAATATTTATTGCATAATTAAATATTCAAATGAATATTCAAAATAATATTCATTAATTAATAAGACCTGAAAGGAATATTTAAAATATTTAAAATAATATTCGATGATTAAATAGAACCCTGGATAAATATTCAAAATAATATTCATAATTAATTAGGAATTTAAATGTTTATTGAAAAAGTAATATTCGTTTAATGAATAATATTCTAAATGAATATCAAGTAATATTCATTTAGTAATCCAAGCTTTAAAGGAATATTCGAGATAAGACTCGATAAATAAATCAAGCTTCAGATGAATATTAGAATAATATTCATCAAGTAAGTAATATCTTAAATGAATATTCAAAAGTAATATTCATTTAATAAAATAATATTCTAAATGGATATTCAAATAATATTCATTTAGTAGTCCGATCTTTAGAAGAATATTCGGAATAATAATCGATAATCTATTCGACTTTGAATGAATATTGAAAAATATTATTCGTCGAATGGTTACGTTCAAATAATTATTTGAAGTAAGGATCGTTAAATAAATAATCTGGAACGAATGTTCAAATAATATTCGTCGCCCAAATAATAGGAAATATTTACTTAAATATTTTTCTCCGAGGTAATCTCGATATATCAAGAAATATTGACTCCCGGTCTATATTTGATGAATAAGATGTATATGCCCTTCGATGAGGGTCTTACAATAACCGGCTTATAATTGATACGTTAGCTATCTAATTTATAAGCCAATAAACAATCAGGGAACAAGCATAAAGATATAACTTGAAAGTAGGCATGCATGCTATGGCATATGTATAACAGAAAATATATATATATATATATATTCAATCACAACAACAGCCTAAAAGAAGGGAATTGAAACTTGCCTGGCAGTCGAGTACGGTAAGGGGTAGTGGTAGCGGGTCCCGGTTCAGCTTGGTGATCTATAAATAGCCAAGGCATTCGGGATTAATCACTTAACATCTTAAAAGTTAAGTTATACTTAAATCGAAACACGTTCTAGAGTTATCTCGTTATATCCCTTTTAGTGGATTCCTTTTTATCATTGATCCGACCCGACATTCGTTCGTTAATACGACAAGTCACTGTACTTATACTTGGGACATGCTTAAGTCATACAAGTTCTAAAGTCGATCGTTACGAACCAATATTATACTCCGAGTTTTATCGCCCGTTTTCTAAGTGTTTTACCGAAGTTATAAAAGAGTCGTCTTTTAGGGGTTCGTTCGCGTTTAACCTCGACTCGAACATTTTTAATAAATCGAAAAATGATCATTTTGACATACGGTTTTCTTTCACACCTTCCTTTTTACCTCTAGTATTTATTTACCGAGATTCTCCATGATGTTACATAGTTTACGAGGGTTCAATTTCAGTTACGAACTTTCGTTTACGGATTCGAACTACTTTTAGTAAATCAGTCATAAATCCTAAACCGTAAGTCTGTTTCACGTGATCTTTATATCAAAACGAAGCTTAGAACATTACCTATCCTATCATGGCAGATAAAGTTTCTGGACAGTAGGTTTTTGACATGGAAAAATGGCATACAAAACATGGTATTGTAAAATCGGACATTGTAACGGCTATAAATCGAATATCTACCAATTTCGAATCTTCCCATAAACATGGTATCCATTCCAAACAACATATACATGATTCATATACATGAACTGAGGCCAAGCAATGCCTTTCCGTTCATCTAACTATTTTTATCATGTATCCAAGATCCATACATAATCATGCTTATAATCTTAACATAACCATAACTAAGCTATATCTATCATAAACATACTTAAATCTCAAACAAGGGTTAGGGTTTCAAGAGCTTTATACCTTCCTTAGATAGTGATATAGCCTTACTAAGCCTTGTATGGTCCTTAGGAGTGATTAAGCTTGCTAGATCAACCATGAAAAATCAAGAAAACAAAGTTAGTACATGATGAACACTATTCATGCTCCTCTTTCTTAATTTTTTTGAAAATGGAAAAGGATGAGTTTGAAGCTAAGATTTTGAGGAGATAAGTTTTATGAAATGTAAGACTCACCTTAATTATTACAAGATCAAACAATGGTTGGAAGTTGGATTTTTGTTTTTGAATTAGAGCATAGGCCGAATGGTGTGTTCATGGGGGGGGGGAGTTTGCTTGGTTTCTTTGTATTGGTTGCTTGTAATAATGCTTAAAGTGATTTTGTGAGATAATATCTCATCCAAGTGGTGTTAGTGGAGTGTGATGCAATGGATGAGGTAATTAGCATGGACAAGTGTTGTGCTTTGCATGGTTGAAGCTTAACCAAGGGTTTTTGATTTCTAAGTACTAGTTATGTTCCAATTAATCTAGTTACTCTTGCCCACTTGGTTACTAGATATTTATTCTAGTAGCTTGAACAAGACTCTTGCTTCCTCTGCTTGTTTCTGTGTCCGGTTATTGCCCATTTCGATTGATCGTTCGTAGGAATATTTCACGGATTTCTAATTAGGGTTTACCGGGAATCCTTTTTAATATTAATACTATCATTCTCCATCTTTCATTCTAACTTTCCAATTCATATTCCTTAAATCCATTAGTTAAATACTTAAGGCTATCAGTGTCCAGGGAACTCTCGGAGAAAATAAAAGTGCGGTTTTTCAGAATCCGACAGCTTTTACATACACTTATTTTCCCCCTGGATCACTAATACGAACTCGGAAATCCGTTCCGAATACTTCTATATAGTGTCGTCTCATATTATTCTATACTCCCACCAAAACACTATTCATTCTTTATTCTTTACTTATTCTCTTAGGGTTGTACAATTGTCCGTATTCTCTTTCTATCGTTCCTTAACCTTTTTACGGAACTACTGGATTAGTCGTTATCGATCTGGATGACATGAGAATATTCTCCTGCTTGAAATTGCCATATCTTATTCCCTTAGAAGATAGATTATTCTTACCTATGTTGTCACCCTTTAGCATTCTTCAAGACATAGAAATAATAAAGTCGAATTCCATTCATTCTTTCCAAATATCACTTATTACATTGTAGCCGTAACCACTATTCATTCTTACATCATTAAATACATAAAGGTTTTAATTCCACCCAAAATATGGGTTCTTACAGTCTCCCCTCCTTAAAAGGATTCCGTCCCGGAATCAGTTTGAAAACAAGTGGGGGTACTTCTCTTGCATTGCGCTTTCAAGTTCCCAGGTGGATTCGTCTACATTGTGGTTCTGCCACAAAACTCTGACTAGCTGAATGACCTTGTTTCGGAGCACTTGTTCTTTCCGGTCTATGATTTCCACAGGTTGCTCCACATAGGTCAAGTTTGGTTGCATGTCCACTTGCTCATACTCTACAATATGCTTAGCATCCGGATTATACTTCCTCAGCATCGAAACATGGAACACATTGTGCACCTGCTGTAGATTCGGGGGCAATGCGAGCTCATAATCTAGTTCCCCAATCCGTCTCAAGATCTCAAATGGTCCAATGTATCTGGGACTCAGCTTTCCTTTCTTCCCAAATCTCATTAAACCTTTCCAAGGTGACACTTTCAAGAACACTAGGTCCCCTACTTCGTATTCCTTGCCTTTCCGAGCTAAGTCGGCATATTTCTTTTGTCGATCCTAGGCTGCTACCAACCGTCCTCTGATTAGATCTACTGCATCTTTAGTTCGTTGGACCACTTCGGGCCCGAGCATCTTTCGCTCTCCAACTTCATCCCAATACAAGGGAGATCGACATTTTCTTCCATAAAGGGCCTCATAAGGTGGCATCCCAATGCTTGAATGATAACTGTTATTGTAGGAGAACTCAATCAATGGCAAGTGATCATCCCAATTTCCTTTGAAGTCTAACGCGCAGACTCTCAACATATCCTCTAGCGTTTGGATGGTCCTCTCATTTTGCCCATCTGTCTGGGGGTGGTAGGCTGTGCTCATGTTCAGCCGGGTCCCTACACATTCTTGAAAACTTCTCCAAAACCTGGAGTTAAATCTAAGATCTCGATCGGATACTATTGCGACTGGGACTCCATGTCGCGCCACTATCTCTTTTAAGTAGATGTCCACTAGTCTGTCGACCGTGTACCTTTCGTTGATCGAGAGAAAGTGAGCTGACTTCGTTAGTCGATCTACAATTACCCATATGGCGTCATGATTAGCCTTGGTCCTTGGTAAACCTACTACAAAATCCATGGCTATGTGTTCCCATTTCCATTCTGGAATCTCTAAGGGATGTAGAAGTCCGCTGGGCTTCTGGTGCTCTGCTTTCACTCGTTGGCAGGTCAAGCATCTGCTTACCCATTCTGCTACGTCCTTTTTCATGTTGGGCCACCAGTACTCCTTCAAATCCCTATACATTTTGGTGCTACCGGGGTGCACTGAGTATCTTGAGTTGTGTGCCTCATTTAAAATCTCATCCTTGAGTTCCTGAACGTTTGGGATCCATATTCTGTATGTGTACCTCATGATCCCTTCCTTGTCTCTTTCACACTTAATTTCTTCCCCGGTCATTATCTCTTCTGTGGAGTTCTCTTCTTCCTCCATCATCCGTTCCTGGCACAGTCTAATCATTTCTAACAATGGAGGTTGGATTCTAATTTCCATCAACTTTTCTTGGCCCTCTCCAGGTAACTTAACCTCAATTCCTAACTTCTCAAGATCTTTCACTAGCTCTTCCTCTGAAGTTATCAGCTTGAGCTTCTCTTTCCTACTAAGGGCGTCAGCCACCACATTGGCTTTGCCCGGGTGATAGCGAATTTCACAGTCGTAATCCTTGATTAACTCTAACCATCTCCTCTGGCGCATGTTAAGCTCTTTCTGAGTGAAAATGTACTTGAGGCTCTTATGGTCAGTGTAAATCTCGCACTTTTCCCCATACAGGTAGTGTCTCCAAATCTTTAAAGCGAAGACTATGGCTGCTAGTTCTAGATCATGCGTGGGATATCTGACCTCATAATCCTTCAATTGCCTAGACGCATACGCTACTACCTTGCCGTGCTGCATAAGCACGCATCCCAGTCCTTTATGCGAAGCGTCACTGTAAATCACGAAATCTCCTTTTCCATCAGGTAATGCCAGCACTGGGGCTGTCACCAGCCTCTTCTTTAACTCTTGGAAACTTTTCTCGCATTTCTCAGTCCATTCAAATTTCTCGGTTTTACGGGTAAGTCGAGTTAATGGAGCTGCGATTTTCGCAAAGTCTTGGACAAATCTGCTGTAATATCAGGCCAGTCCAATGAAACTCCTCACCTCGGTTGGAGTAGTTAGCCGTTCCCAGTTTGAAACTGCTTCTATCTTGGAGGGGTCAACCAACACTCCTTTTCTATTGATCACGTGCCCTAAGAATTGTACCTCATTTTTCCAAAACTCACACTTGGAGAACTTGGCATATAACTGCTCCTTCCTGAGTATTTCTAAGGTTATCCTTAAATGTTCAGCGTGTTCTGCCTCTGTCTTTGAGTAGATGAGAATATCATCAATGAAGACTATCACGAATTTGTCCAAGTATTCCTTGAACACTCTATTCATTAGGTCCATGAAGGCTGCTGGGGCGTTGGTCAATCCAAATGACATAACTAAGAACTCATAATGTCCACATCTGGTACGGAATGAAGTCTTCGGGATATCTTCAGGTTTGATCTTCAGTTGGTGATATCTCGTTCTCAGATCAATTTTAGAGAAGTATTCAGCGCCTCTTAGCTGGTCAAACAAATCGTCTATCCTGGGCAATGGATACTTATTCTTTATGGTTAGCTTGTTCAATTCTCTGTAGTCGATGCATAACCTCATACTCCCATCCTTTTTCTTAACAAACAACACTGGTGCGCCCCAAGGCGACACACTGGGCCTTATCATGCCCTTATCCAACAATTCCTGTAATTGTTTAGCTAGCTCCTTCATTTTTACTGGGGCTAGTCGGTACGGGGCCTTCGAAATCGGCGCCGTCCCCGGGGCTAACTCGATGGCAAACTCAATTACCCTATCAGGTGGTAGTCCGGGAAGATCTTGTGGGAACACGTCCTCGAACTCATTAACTACCAGAATGTCTTGCAATCTTGGCACTTCCTTCTGAGTGTCTATAACGTAGGCTAAATAAGCCTCGTTCCCTTTTCGTAACAATCTCTTGGTTTGCGCCATGGTCAGAATTTTCTGGGTCTGTCGCATCCCCTTAAACACTATTTCTTTCTTCCCTGGGGTTTTCAACTTAACCTTTTTCCCTTTACAATCTATCCGCGCATCATTGCGAGACAACCAATCCATACCCAAAATGACATCGAATTCCCCTAGCTTAAAAGGAATTAAATCGACATAGAAGGATCGTCCTCCTATTTCTAGCTTACAACCGGGGTGAATTTGATTAACCGGTACGATTTCCTGATTAGCTATTTCTACTAGTAAGGAATCTCTTAGTTGCTGGGTTTTAAGTTTCAATTTATGCGCAAAATCTCTAGACATAAAGGACTTAGTTGCTCCTGAATCAAATAAGACATTTGCACTGACTGAATTGAGAGAAAATGTACCTGCTATCACATCTGTGTCCCTCACGGAATCTTGTACTGACATATTAAAAGTCCTAGCAGTTGGTGGCCTATTTGAGGCAACCTTGCTTGCCCCTGATGCTGCTGGTTTGCTCCTTGGGCAATCCTTCCTCATGTGCCCTCGCTGTCCACACTGGAAACATGTTGTGCAGTTAGGGATGACCGTGGTGCAAGAGGTAGCATAGTGCCCAGCTCACCCACACTTATAATAGTTTATCTGCTTCAGGTTGCACACCCCGGAGTGCCTCTTCCCACAAGTAGCACACAATGGCAATGGAGGTCGAGAAGGGTTGGAACGGGACATTCCTGATTGATGGCCGCCCTGGCTCATACTTACACTCGCAGATGGTTTAAACCCTACATTCTTCCCAGGTAGGGAAACCGCTCCTCGATTAAACTTGGTTGGGGGTTTTCCTCCAGCGGATCTTCCGCCCATACTAACATGCTTTCTCTTTATCCCCCCTTTCTCTCTCTCTCTCTCTGCATCTGATCACTACCAGCCTCCACAATGGTTGCCTTCTGCACCAAGGTGGCGTAATCTGTAATCTCTAAAACCGCCACCATATTCTGGATCCACTGCTTCAGCCCTTGTTGAAACCTGTTAGCTTTCTTTTCTTCTGTGTCTACAAACTCTGGCACAAATCTCGACAGCTCAGTAAATTTGGCCTCATAGTCAGCCACTGACATATTGTTCTGTTTCAGTTCCAAAAACTTAAGTTCCATCTGGGTTTTCATGAACTTCGGGAAGTACTTCTCCAAGAATAATTGTTTGAACCTTTCCCAGGCTACGACAGCATCAGTCTCCATGTTCTTCTTGGCTTCCCACCAATAATTGGCCTCTCCCTTTAGTAGGTAAGTAGCAAAAACAGTCTTCTGAGCCTCATTGATACTCAGAATCTCGAAAGATTTTTCCATTTCCTTGATCCAGGCCCTCGCCTCAACGGGATCAGCCGATCCGTGGAACTCTGGGGGCTTAAGGGACTTAAAGGCCCTAAAGGAATTTGCCACTGAGGTGTTGTTGCCTGGTGGTGGTTGGGGGTATTGGTTCAAATTCTGCCTAAGTAGATCCATAAACTGGCCCATGGGGTTTCCGCCCTGGTTCTCCCCTTCCTGTTCTACTTCAGTTTCTCCACGCTCTATTTCCCCCTCAAATTCTTCAGAGTACAGGGGTTCATCCTCTGCTCCATACTGGGAATCTTCTTGCTCATTATAGTCCTGATCTTGTTCTTCACTACTTTCATGGTTTTCCTCGTGTTGGTTGTGACTCTCTTGGTCAGTAGATTCTCGGGGGTTAGCCCTAGTGCCCATTCGTCTTGGAGGCATTTTACTGAAAATTTGGAAAATTATACATTAGGTTCACTTACCTGTTTTAAAGGATTTTTCCATGCATAATTCTTTACATGATTGGGTTTAAGATCCCACAGTTTTATATCTCATGGCAACTTAATCGAAAAGTAGTACATATGCTAATAAACTCGTGATCATATCCCAACAAAATTGAAATAACTGAAAGGGAAACAAATATATACCAGGTACCGAAAAGGTACAACATCCGAGTTACAACGATAGTTTAAAGTACAGCCATCCTACCAACAACAACAAGTCAAAAGTGAAATACGCTGTCTATCTGTCTAGTCTGCAAAAAGGGAAAACAAGTACAAGGAAACCATCCCTAAAAAAGCCGGCACTACTACGTCCGTACATGACTAGACAACTAGACCACTGCATCACTACATCTGAAATCAGCCGCCACGACGAAACATCCTCCGAACCCTCCCCATGGCGATGCGGAGAATCTCCTCAGCCTCTGCTCTGTCTACCCTACCATGCCCATTAGTAGGCAACTGTCGCACCCTCACCCGAGCCCTCAGCTCGATGCGGATCACTGCCCTATACCCAACCCTGTCACTGATAGTCCTCCTGCCCTGCAACCTCATCCGGGCGGCTCTCTCTGCTGCTAACTCCCTCCTAGACTCTGCCAACCTGGCATCTGCCACAGACAACTCTCTGTAAAGCCCGTTCACAATCAAGTTATGAACACATACTGGGACTCCTCCTATCGGGACATGAGGTGGGGTGGATGGCTCAGCTGGAGCGGCAGTCTCTCTCTGCTGGGGCTCTGGGGTAAGCTCCTCAAACTCATCGGGGAATGGGCTCACAGGTAGTGGTGGTGGGGTAGGGGCTCTCTCAACAGAGAGGGGTGGCACTCGTAGTCCGGAACTCCCTACTGCATCCTCCACTGGCTCAACCTCATCCACAGCCTGTCCAACAACAGCAGCCATGACCTGCTCAGTGGTCATATCAGTATCCTCCTCCATAGTCCTAATCTCAGATACAACCCAATAATCCTCATCCTCAGCAACTAACTCAGCATCCTGTCCTGTCTGGATCCCCTCCGGGTCCTCCTCCCCCTCAGTCTCAACAACATCTGTGTCAGCATCAACCTGGACCTCCTCAGGGTCCTCCTCCTCAGACTCGATCACATCAGTATCAGCATCAACCTGGACCTCCTCAGCGTCCTCCTCCTCAGGCTCAGTATCCTCCTCAGGCAAGTGCTCATAGTATGGGTCCCTAGTCCGGAACATGTCCTCATCATGCTGTCTCGCAGCTGCCTCCTGGGCCGACATGTCGCTCGCCTACACAAGACGAACTATTTTACTATCATGATACTTAAAAAGTTCCCGTAAGGGTTTTAGGTGAACCTGGCAAGGGTTCTGATTATATTATTGAATTTATTATTATATAACGTCGTATCATATAACTCTCGCTCAGATACCATCTCTGTAACACCCCCAGACCCGGGGTCAGGGATCTGGTGGTTACGGTCTTACGTCCATTCATAATACTTGACTTGAGTCAACAATAAATAAATCACATGCTGTGACCCCACAATAATTTCCACTCACACACACAACAGTTATAGTCCCAGAGATGAAATTGAAATAAGTCTTACATTAAAGGGTTACGAATAAAAGTTATTACAATCCCAAAAGGATAACATCATAAGTTTAACAGTTTTGCCGTTGATTACATTAATTATACATATAGTTAAACAGGAAACCAAAGCTGTCTAACTAAGCTACCTCAGCAATGGCGGCTAGCATCTCAGCGGGGAGTCCGGTGGGTCGGGTAACCTGCTTGCGCCGAGTGTGCCTGACGCGAGCCATCTGTCCTAGCTGTTGTTGTGACATAAAGTGAACAAAGCAAGGGTGAGCGAAAGCCCACCAACAATAATATATAACTGAACGATAATATATAACAGTTCAAAAGTATCTTTCAAACCATATGCCATGCATTTACGGAAATGATGCCAGTATAATATGAACGATGAAGTTACAAGGTAACTTAAAGTATTTGTTTGTAGAAATATCTGCTACATCAAAAGTAAGCGAGATATTCTCATTGTTATTAAGAAGAGGAACTTGCATGAAAAGGTTGCAATTCCAGTTATGAACACTTTTCCAGTTCTGCCAACAGTAATCATGTTGCAGGAAATAAATAAGTTTGGATGATGAACCAATGATGGAGTATTCACCGCGCCCGCTGTTCCAATCTTGATGATCAGTCGAGATCGTACAGCTCAAATTAGATTTACTACCGGTAGAAGGAAGAACTGACGGCTTTACTTGTATACCGCCTTACTAGCTCTCCCCGGCCAACGGTTGGGCCAAAGGGGATGGACCGGCGCTACTCGGCCTCTTACACGACTCCTAGTTCAAATAGAATTCCTGATTCTGAATGTAACGTTCGTCCCCCTTTCCCCAAGTATAATACTTGTTGATAAGACTCTACAAGGTAGTCGTATCTAGTTGGAAAGGAAAATTCACCAATAACTTCCAAGCTGTGGCTTGGTATCGAATATCAACTTGTTCCAACAATCTTACCCCTCGAAAGATGAGAAGGTAAACAACGACTTAATAAGTCAACAGCACCCGAGTTGCGAGTGAAGAGAATACTTTATGACAGGGAAGTCGACAAGATAAATAACATCTTCCAAGTAAGGTTCCCTTATTATTAGAGAGGTAGACTCAAAGAAGAATGATGTCTGAGAACCTTTCTTGATATAAGATTAATAATGATATGACTCCGAAATATTTTCTGTAATAATCGAAGAAGAAAAACCTTATCGAGGTTATTCTAAGTATGGAATAAATATTCAGAGAATATTTATTGAATTAAAATATTTTACAGAATATTTAGGAATATGAAAGAATATCTTTAATCAGAGTATTTCTCAAATAATCCTTGAAGGAATATCTAGAGAATATTTATTGCATAATTAAATATTCAAATGAATATTCAAAATAATATTCATTAATTAATAATACCTGAAAGGAATATTTAAAATATTTAAAATAATATTCGATGATTAAATAGAACCCTGGATGAATATTCAAAATAATATTCATAATTAATTAGGAATTTAAATGTTTATTGAAAAAGTAATATTCGTTTAATGAATAATATTCTAAATGAATATCAAGTAATATTCATTTAGTAATCCAAGCTTTAAAGGAATATTAGAGATAAGACTCGATAAATAAATCAAGCTTCAGATGAATATTAGAATAATATTCATCAAGTAAGTAATATCTTAAATGAATATTCAAAAGTAATATTAATTTAATAAAATAATATTCTAAATGGATATTCAAATAATATTCATTTAATAGTCCGATCTTTAGAAGAATATTCGGAATAATAATCGATAATCTATTCGACTTTGAATGAATATTGAAAAATATTATTCGTCGAATGGTTACGTTCAAATAATTATTTGAAGTAAGGATCGTTAAATAAATAATCTGGAACGAATGTTCAAATAATATTCGTCACCCAAATAATAGGAAATATTTACTTAAATATTTTTCTCCGAGGTAATCTCGATATATCGAGAAATATTGACTCCCGGTCTATATTTGATGAATAAGATGTATATGCCCTTCGATGAGGGTCTTACAATAACCGGCTTATAATTGATACGTTAGCTATCTAATTTATAAGTCAATAAACAATCAGGGAACAAGCATAAAGATATAACTTGAAAGTAGGCATGCATGCTATGGCATATGTATAACAGAATATATATATATATATATATTTTCAATCACAACAACAGCCTAAAAGAAGGGAATTGAAACTTGCCTGGCAGTCGAGTACGGTAAGGGGTAGTGGTAGCGGGTCTCGGTTCAGCTTGGTGATCTATAAATAGCCAAGGCATTCGGGATTAATCACTTAACATCTTAAAAGTTAAGTTATACTTAAATCGAAACACGTTCTCGAGTTATCTCGTTATATCCCTTTTAGTGGATTCCTTTTTATCGTTGATCCGACCCGACATTCGTTCGTTAATACGACAGGTCACTGTACTTATACTTGGGACATACTTAAGTCATACAAGTTCTAAAGTCGATCGTTACGAACCAATATTATACTCCGAGTTTTATCGCCCGTTTTCTAAGTGTTTTACCGAAGTTATAAAAGAGTCGTCTTTTAGGGGTTCGTTCGCGTTTAACCTCGACTCGAACATTTTTAATAAATCGAAAAATGATCCTTTTGACATACGGTTTTCTTTCACACCTTCCTTTTTACCTCTAGTATTTATTTACCAAGATTCGCCATGATGTTACATAGTTTACGAGGGTTCAATTTCAGTTACGAACTTTCGTTTACAGATTCGAAATACTTTTAGTAAATCGGTCATAAATCCTAAACCGTAAGTCTGTTTCACGTGATCTTTATATCAAAACGAAGCTTAGAACATTACCTATCCTATCGTGGCAGATAAAGTTTCTGGACAGTAGGTTTTTGACATGGAAAAATGGCATACAAAACATGGTATTGTAAAATCGGACATTATAACGGCTGTAAATCGAATATCTACCAATTTCGAATCTTCCCATAAACATGGTATCCATTCCAAACAACATATACATGATTCATATACATGAACTGAGGCCAAGCAATGCCTTTCTGTTCATCTAACTATTTTTATCATGTATCCAAGATCCATACATAATCATGCTTATAATCTTAACATAACCATAACTAAGCTATATCTATCATAAACATACTTAAATCTCAAACAAGGGTTAGGGTTTCAAGAGCTTTATACCTTCCTTAGATAGTGATATAGCCTTACTAAGCCTTGTATGGTCCTTAGGAGTGATTAAGCTTGCTAGATCAACCATGAAAAATCAAGAAAACAAAGTTAGTACATGATGAACACTATTCATGCTCCTCTTTCTTGATTTTTTTGAAAATGGAAAAGGATGAGTTTGAAGCTAAGATTTTGAGGAGATAAGTTTTATGAAATGTAAGACTCACCTTAATTATTACAAGATCAAACAATGGTGGGAAGTTGGATTTTTGTTTTTGAATTAGAGCATAGGCCGAATGGTTTGTCATGGGGGGGGAGAGAGTTTGCTTGGTTTCTTTGTATTGGTTGCTTGTAATAATGCTTAAAGTGATTTTGTGAGATAATATCTCATCCAAGTGGTGTTAGTGGAGTGTGATGCAATGGATGAGGTAATTAGCATGGACAAGTGTTGTGTTTTGCATGGTTGAAGCTTAACCAAGGGTTTTTGATTTCTAAGTACTAGTTATGTTCCAATTAATCTAGTTACTCTTACCCACTTGGTTACTAGATATTTATTCTAGTAGCTTGCATAAGACTCTTGCTTCCTCTGCTTGTTTCTGTGTCCGGTTATTGCCCGTTTCGATTGATCGTTCGTAGGAATATTTCACGGATTTCTAATTAGGGTTTACCGGGAATCCTTTTTAATATTAAAACTATCATTCTCCATCTTTCATTCTAACTTTCCAATTTATATTCCTTAAATCCATTTGTTAAATACTTAAGGCTATCAGTGTCCAGGGAACTCTCGGAGAAAATAAAAGTGCGGTTTTTCAGAATCCGAGAGCTTTTACATACACTTATTTTCCCCCTGGATCACTAAAACGAACTCGGAAATCCGTTCCGAATACTTCTATATAGTGTCGTCTCATATTATTCTATACTCCCACCAAAACACTATTCATTCTTTATTCTTTACTTATTCTATTAGGGTTGTACAATTGTCCGTATTCTCTTTCGATAGTTCCTTAACCTTTTTACGGAACTACTGGATTAGTCGTTATCGATCTGGATGACATGAGAATATTCTCCTGCTTGAAATTGCCATATCTTATTCCCTTAGAAGATAGATTATTCTTACCTATGTTGTCACCCTTTAGCATTCTTCAAGACATAGAAATAATAAAGTCGAATTCCATTCATTCTTTCCAAATTACATTGTAGCCGTAACCACTATTCATTCTTACATCATTAAATACATAAAAGTTTTAATTCCACCCAAAATCTGGGTTCTTACACTTTCCAACAACCAACAACGAAGCTGAATATGAAGCCTTGATAGCCGGATTAGGCTTGGCCAGAATATTGAGAGTCAAGAACCTTAAAGTTTGTGGAGATTCGAGGCTCGTAGTATCACAGGTGAATGGTGAGTTCGAAGCTAAGGATGAAACTATGGCAAAATACCTAAGGGTTGTGAAAGCCGTTATGACTGAGTCTGATGAATGCTATATGGAGCACATTCCGAGGGAGGAGAACGTCAAGGCCGATGCCCTATCGAAGTTCGCCTCTTCTGAGATAGAGAATTATGCAGGGAGTGTTTACTTCCAGGTCTTGAAGGCCCCTTCCATCAATTCGAAATTGGTGGCACCCATTGATATAGGAAGTTGTTGGATAGATCCTATCAAGGCACATTTGGAAACGGGATGGCTTCCCGAAGACGCCTCGGAGGCGCGCAACTATCAGTGAGAGCATTGAGATATGTCTTGATTGAAGGCATCCTTTACAAAAGGTCTTTTGTTATCCCGTACTTGAAGTGTTTGAGGCCCCAAGAGGCAGAAGAAGCATTAAAGGAAGTTCATGAAGGGATCTGTGGGCAACACTTGGGGGGCAGAGCCTTAGCCCATAAGATCACCCGTTTGGGATTTTATTGGCCACAGATGTTGGCAGATGCGCAAAGTTATGTCAAGAAGTGTGACAGGTGTCAGAAACACGCTCCGATTGTTAGGTAGCCGCCAGAGATGTTAACGTCAATTAACTCTCCTATTCCGTTTGCCATGTGGGGGATGGACATTCTAGGTCCTTTCCCTGTAGCTTCAGCACAAAGGAAGTTCTTGATAGTGGCCATCGACTATTTTACCAAGTGGATTGAAGCTAAGCCATTAGCTAAGATAACCACCCAACAAGTTGCCCAGTTCTTCTGGGAGAACGTGATTTGCAGATACGGTATCCCACGAATCCTTGTGACGGATAATGGGCGCCAATTCAACAATGAGGAGTTTAAGAAGTATTGTGAGGAGAATGCCATCGAACTTCACTTCACTTCAGTAGCTCACCCTCAGGCTAATGGGCAAGCTGAGGTAGCAAATCGGATTATCCTTGATGGACTTAAGAAAAGGGTCGAACGTTCAAGAAACACGTGGGTGGATGAGCTGCTGCCTATTCTGTGGGCATATCGTACCACCTGTGAAGTGACAACAGGAGCTACCCCGTTTTTGCTAGCCTATGGAGCAGAGGCAGTAGTGCCCGTGGAGATCTCTCATGCGTCTCCAAGGGTGGAAGCATATGAGCAGGAAACCAATGAGGAAGGCATGAGGTTTGCCCTTGATTTAATTGATGAAGTCAGGGACGAAGCGAATGCCCGCAATATAGAGCACCAGAAGAGGGCATCTTTTTATTACAACCATAGGGTTAAAGAAAGGTTCTTTAAACAAGGTGACTTGGTTTTAAGGAAGATAGAAGCATCTGGAGTTGGACAGACAGGCAAGTTAGCCCCTAATTGGAAAGGGCCGTATAGAGTCAGCAAAACGTTGGGATAGGTTCTTACAAGTTGGAAACCTTGGATGGAAGCGAGGTGCCTCGTACTTGGCACGCCTCGAATCTCCAGATTTATTATGTTTAAGCTCTCCTAGTAAGGACTTAGCTTTTTTGCCTATCTAATAGAAATAGAAATAAGGTTTATATAAAACCATTGCAGAGCATGTTTCTCATAGTAGAACTTATAATCTTATGTAAGGGCAGAGCCCATTTCACGTTATTAATACAAGTTTATTTTCCATTCTACATTTCTGTGATTTTAATGATGTACCAAACACCTGATGTGTGTGAGTCTAGGATGACCAAGTACCGTAAAAAAAAGAACGTATGAATTAAAGGAAACAAGCATGTAGATAATATATCCCTAGGGGACAGAGTTATAAGTTACACACAACACCGAATAAAAATATAAGTCCGTGAAGGACCATGAGCAAAGTCAGGATAAAACGAGAACTGAATAAGAGCCACATGAGGCAAACATAAGCCATGCAAGGCTCAAACGATAATCACTTCTTGACAGAAGCAGTCTTCACCAACCGTTTCTTGGTTTTGGGAGGAGCAACCTGAACAGGGACTTCTTCTTCACTGGATGACCCCATCTCACCTTCTTCCTTGCTCTTGGAAGTCGAAGTCGAGGAACTGGTAACACTCACCGATCTGGGCTCGCGAATTCGGTCGGCTAAAGGGCGTTCTGAACTGCCACTTTGATCCTTCCCACGGGATTTTGAAGGGTGCCTCCCAGAACTAGATCCTGAGTGTTGGGGAGTGGCCTTAACCCCAGAGCCTGAAGCACGCCTGTTTGCATGAGAGGAAGTTCCAGCACCCTCAACAAGGTCATCAACATCAGTCACTTTCCAAGGACTTGGATAAAAGGAAGGAAAAACGACCCCTTTGTGGTCATGGCTAATCTTATTCACAGCTTTTTCCCAACCTATAGTCATGCTATCCGGTTGGACCTCCCTGTCATGTTCGTCAATGAAGGCAAGGAATGTATCCGAGCCCAAGTAGTTCCGGATGATGGAATCCTCGTTGTTCTAGGTTCTATTCTCCACGGTTGCATATTTTTCCCTAAAGGATGAGAGTTGGTCTTCGGAGGTGAAGTACTTAGCCTCCCATTCTTGAGATTCTTTCTGATGCTTCTCCGCAGCCTTGAGGGCAGTTCTTTCCTTATCCTTATATGATTTCCCAAGCTGAATAGCGTTCTGGAAATGAGCATTCAGCTACAAGAATAAAACACCATAAAAAAGTTATGTTAAACCATGATGGTCAATATCTAGCAAGAGTAACAAAAAAGGAAGAGGAGATAAGCTTACGTTATAGGCGTGAAATGCCCCCAAGCTTTCATTTTCCCCAAGGTCCGTTGCTGTTGCAAAATGAACCTTGTCAACCGGGGCTATGGCATTCCGAGACCATTCCTGAGCAAGAAGATGGCTATCTCGGATAGCGTCCTGCTCGCATATCCCCCACTCAGGCGTAAATGCAGTTTTCATACTCCCGTCCGAACTCCTGATCCTTTTCCCAGCTTTTGAGCAATGCTGAAGGAATTCAGGAACTCGAACGTCGTCAAGGTTGGCTTCTTTCTCAGCCTTTTTAATCATCCTTTTAGTAATCCGAGGAGCATGACAATCTCCTCAGCAACTGCAAGAAAAGACAAAGAAAACAATGTTGGAATAAGAACAAGTATGATGAGAATAAAGGAGTTAAAGTAAGAATTACCCTCGGGAGGGATACTACTAAGCCCGGTCTCTATCAAGTTATGCTCAGTCACAACTTCGCGGTAGTGAGCATTTTGAAATGTTGAAATAAGCCAATCCCGATTGGCTACTTCTTCACTTGAGAGTTGCAGCTCACTAACACCCTCATCGTTCACGTGATTGAATTTAGACCTGAAAAATTCACCCCAGTCTCCTCCTTTCCATCTAAGGATAAAAAATTCGTGCCTCCAATTGTGGCATGAATCAGGCACGGAGGCAGCATTGATAATCATTCGGGACTTTGTACGATGTTGGATGCTTACCCATCCTTTCCTAGTAATAGGGCTATTTTTGAAAGCAAATAAATGTTTAAATAAAGGAATGCTAAGGCGGACGCCTCCCTTAATGCATTCAACCATAAAAATGAAGATAAATTTCCAGGAGTTAGGATATAGTTGGCACGGGTTGATTTTAACTTCAGCTAGCAACCTAACAAGCCAAGGGTGAACCGGAAACCTAAGGCCAGCTGTGATAGCCCCTTTGTATACATATAAATTTTCAGGGTGCCAATTACAAGTCCTATCTCCCGGTGAAGGGATTCTGAGTCTCAAACCAGAAGGAAATTCATATTTGAGTAGGTCGTTAATATCTCCTACGCCTAAAGTGCTAGGGAATATGAAAGAATCAAATTCCGCATTGTTTGGAAACACGTCCCCGGGCTCATCTAAGAGTTGGGGTAAAGTTAACTGGTAACGAGGAGGAAACACCTTACCTTTCCTATTCTTGTCTTTGGTCCTCCTGTTGATTGCTTGGAGAAGGCCCTTGGAAGGAACTACGGTGCTCTGACCACCTTCACTTGCCATCAGGTTTGTCTAAAATTGAGAGAGGTGCTTGAATCTTGAGAGCTCTTCAGAGAGAAATTTTCTTTGAGAGAAGAAGGAAATGTGAAGAATGACTTCCACCCCTACTCTTTTATAAGGAAATGGGCGACCCATCATAGCAGGTCATCTTTCCAACGACCCACGTTTACAGGTTAAATAGCTAAAAATAGCAGGAAAAAGGCGTTGTGAATTCGAAATTGGGTCAAATAAATGATCTAATTCGTGAAAATAAACGAAAGAAACGAATGGAAATGCAGGTTGGAGCAGCAACATAGTTAACAACCTAAGAGGTTGAACTAACTGATGCTTAATGAGCCTAAACAGAGGATTAAGCCAAAAATCCATGATTAAGGCACTAAATAGAAAGATTAGCTAAAAAGCTAATACTTTATAGAAATATGGAAGATATACTCTAAGAAATATTTTGGGAGTTTTGAAACCCTGCACAAAATATAAGCCCAGATGGCCAACGAGGTTGTATGCCCTGAATTAAGCTGGTTGATTGAATTAAAGGCCTGAAAGTCAGGAACCGTTGAATAAAATCAAGCCAAGGCACGGTCTTACAAACTAGGTAGGAGTTTTAAAGTCCTTGAGTATGAAATCAAGGATAAAAACTGACCATAGCACCCTAGACTTGAAGTCAGGTGTTGAAAACAAGAGAAATCCCTATACAAACTAATAAAGGAACAAAGACCTCCATGGCTAGGGGGCAAGGCCAAGGTTGTTTAAAACACCCTATTGTAAGTATGGAAGGGTGTCAGCAAGCCAAGGGCCATAGTATAGCCCAAGGTTATTAGAAACTAAGAGTTCAAGAACAAGTTAAAACCCAGGAGGTCCTGAAAACTAAGAAGAAGGTAGTTTGTGATTAAGGATCACAAAATCAACCATGGTGTTGTAAACTCACTCTAGAAAAAAGGAGGGAAGTTTAAAACAAGTTTTGGCTTTGGTCAAAGTCAAGGTCAAAAGTCAAAGTCAACGGTCAAAGTCAACTAGTCAAAATTTGACCAAAATTCAAAAAAAAAATCTATGGGGCCCAGCCGACCATGGGTGTCCGACCAGGTCCCCTTGGCCGAATGGCCGACCAGGGTAGGCCGACCAGGCTACCTTGGTCAGGTGTTTTGAACACCTGGACCCCCTAGGTGGTTTCATGACCCTCTAGAACGCTCAAAAATGCTCCGTTTGAGCCCAAATTTGAGATTTGGAAACCTTGAAAGGTTCTCTACAAGCCTAGGTAAGTATCTCAGTGGTTTCAAGAAGTTGAAAAAAGGAAGGTGTTTGAAACAAGGTCTGGTTTGAAAACCAGCTCAGAATTAGGTATTTCGCCTCTAAAACGTTCAAAAATGCATATTTTCATGTGATTCTTGCTCATACCAGGAGATTATAAGAATCCCTATCATATAAGCTCAACTTCAAAATTTGAGTTTAGAAATACCAAGGGTGTTTGAAACCAGGAGGGTGTTTGAAATCAGGAAGGTGTTTGAAACACCTTGCCCAAAAGGCCGTATTTGTTGCCTAAACAACTCAAAAATGAGAATTTTTACATGATTCTTTCTACAACCATGATAAGTGGATTTTATATCCACTATTTAACTTCTGTTCGGACTTAAAACGTTTGCAAGTTCTCGAGTTTCGTTGCCATTTGATATGTTTTTGTGTAAATTGTGTAGGTTGTATTGTTGAAGGCATTATGGTGCTAAAATGGTGTTATGGGTGGTGTGAAATTAATCTAGAGCTTGTGGAAGAAACTCGGAGTGGAAATAAGTCAAGTAGCAGAAGCATTTGAGCTTGTCCAGGGGACCATAGGCGCAGCAGCGCGCATTTGGGCGCAACAGCGCAGCAGGTGAGCATTTTCCAGGGATTAGGAGGCGCTGTAGCGCTCTGATAAGTGGATTTTATATCCACTATTTAACTTCCGTTCGGACTTAAAACTTTTGCAAGTTCTCGAGTTTCGTTGCCATTTGATATGTTTTTGTGTAAATTGTGTAGGTTGTATCGTTGAAGGCATTATGGTGCTAAAATGGTGTTATGGGTGGTGTGAAATTAATCTAGAGCTTGTGGAAGAAACTCGGAGTGGAAATAAGTCAAGTAGCAGAAGCATTTGAGCTTGTCCAGTGGACCATAGGCGCAGCAGCGCGCATTTGGGCGCTACAGCGCAGTAGGTGAGCATTTTCCAGGGATTAGGAGGCGCTGCAGCGCTCCATTTGGGCGCTACAGCGCTCGAGCGGCTTGGCTTGACAGACTTTTATTCTTTAAACCGGGTCAATTGTTTGGGCCTATTTTATTAGGGCATCTTTATATGTATTATGTTAGACCCAAAAACACATCTATCACTAGTTAGAGTTTCTTTTTATGATTTATCAACATTATTATCTTAGAACAAGATTTAGAGAGGGATCTTCAAGCTAGTGACAAGCAAGGAGGCCTAATCTATTTTGGATCTTTTGTACTCTTCTACACTATTTGGGGATTTATTTCTATCCCTATTTCTCTTCTATTATTATATGTTTTCTAGAATTATGTTTTCTCTAAAACCTATGATGGTGATAGGTTCAATTATGAACTAATCATTATCATGGGGTTCCAATGGATTTGATTACGTAATTATTGTGTTTGACATGTGATCGATGTTGGGTGATTTAATTGCGATAATCTAATATGGTTGATTTAATTGATAGAAGTTTAGCTAGCATCTAATTTATTAATTCTTGTTGATTGCGAAAGTGGATTCAAGAATTGAGAATATGCCATATTAGCATGGGATCATGAATTAATTTGATTTTTCATGATTAGTGGTATGATTTAACCAATGCATATTACCCCATGTAATTATAAAAGATAACTTGTGCTTAAACCAATTGCTTTTCCAGATTGTATAGACATATACGATTTGAACGTAATGTGGTGTCCTCTTAATTTCTATCTCTTGTGGATATTAAGTGGTTTGATACGAGTGTACTGAAAGGTAGCTCGTATTATTGTCGTGTTATCTGATTAATTATCTTGTTGATCACCTGTGTAGAATTTACACCTAGTCTCTGCGTATACTTGCGTGTTTACGAGTCAACAAGTTTTTGGCGCCGCTGCCGGGGACTTCGGTGTTAATTGTAGTTTATGTGCTTGTCATCAGTGGTCGTTATAGATTATTGACTTGATTCGTTTTACTTACCTATCTCGTGTCTTCTTGTCCTTCATTTTCCAGGTACTTGAACGTGCATGCGAACACGATCTCAAACCAAAGCGGAACTAGAAAGGAAGGAAGAGATAGATTTACTAGAGGAAGAAGTTGAACCAACTGTTACAATGGGAGATCCTATTCCACCGGTTCCACCAAGAGCACTTATGGATTATTCGCAGCCAAGGATAAATGATATACAGTCAAGTATCATCAGGCCAGCTATCGCAACAAATAATTTTGAGATCAAGCCTGGCACTATCCAAATGGTACAGAACACAGTGCAGTTTGGGGGTGGTGCAACCGAGGACCCTAATATGCACATTCGGAATTTCATCGAAATTTGTGACACCTTCAAGTTCAATGGTGTTTCAGATGATGCTGTGAAGCTGAGACTCTTTCATTTCTCTTTAAGGGACAAAGCTAAAGGCTGGTTACATTCTTTACCGGCTGGGTCTATCACTACTTGGGAAGAGCTTGCCCAAAAATTTCTCTCGAAATTCTTTCCTATGGCGAAAACAGCGGCCATAAGGAATGCTATTGCTCAGTTTGCTCAGACACAGGGTGAGTCATTGTGTGAAGCTTGGGAGCGTTATAAGGAGATGCTCAGAAAATTCCCCCATCACGGGATGCCCGACTGGATGGTTATTAATTGCTTCTATAATGGACTGGGAGGCCAATCTAGGCCTATGGTAGATGCTGCTTCTGGTGGAGCGTTGTGGGCTAAAAGCTACGAGGAAGCCTATGATCTGATTGAAATGATGGCTGCGAATGAGTACCAAAATCCTTCGCAGAGATTGCAACAAAACAAAGTAGCAGGAGTTCTTCAAGTTGATACCACTACTGCTCTGTCAGCTCAGTTAGAAGCTCTAAACATGAAGGTGGATTCTTTGGCTAATCTTGGGATGCAACAGGTCGCTAGCATCTGTGAGCTATGTGCAGGTGGGCATGACACTCGACAATGTGCCATATCTAATAAGTCAGCTCAGTTCGTTAGCAACTTTCAAAGGCCACAACATCCAGTTCCTAACACATATCATCCAAACAACAGGAATAACCCTAACTTTAGCTGGGGGAACAGTCAGAACAACATGCAGCAACCATCTTATCCTCCTCCTAACCAGCAGTTTGGGGGTAGACCATCCAACCCTTCGGGAATGCAGCAGTAGTATGCACCTAGGCAGCAATATCAACCTCCGGGATTTCAGCAGCAGTCGAATGAAAAATCTGAATTAGAAGAATTGAGATCGATGGTCAAGAGTCAAGCGGTATCACTCCAGAGTCAGGCATCATCTCTCAAGACTTTGGAAAATCAGATTGGACAACTCGCAAATGCTCTACTCCATAGGCAACAAGGAAGTCTGCCTAGCAACACAGAACCTAATCCAGGGAAAAAGGATGGCAAGGAACAGGTACAAGCTATTACTCTGCGGTCAGGAAAAGTCACAGGGGACACAAAATCTGAACAGAATTCGAAACAGGCAGAGCAAGAGGAAGTTGCAAAAAAGGAAAAGCAGCCACTCCATCAACCAGCCAAGCATGTGGTTCCTTCAGAGACCAACCTTCCAGACTATCCGCCTCCACCATTTCCTTAAAGGATGCAGAAACAGAAACTGGATCAGCAATTTGGAAAATTTCTGGAGGTATTTAAAAAGTTGCACATTAACATCCCATTTGCTGAAGCTTTGGAACAAATGCCTAGTTACGCCAAGTTTATGAAGGGAATTCTCTCGAAGAAGTTAAAGCTAGCAGATTTTGAGACGGTTGCATTGACGGAGGAATGTAGTGCAATCTTGCAACAAAAACTACCTCCAAAGCTTAAGGATCCAGGGAGCTTCACAATTCCCTGCACTATTGGTAACGTGTCATTCAATAAATGCTTATGTGATCTTGGTGCAAGCATTAATCTGATGCCTCTCTCAGTCTTAATGACACTTGGACTCCCCGATCCAAAACCAACCAATATCTCTTTACAGCTAGCTGACAGGTCGGTCACATATCCTCATGGAATAGTGGAAGACGTTTTAGTCAAAGTGGATAAACTCATTTTTCCCGCCGACTTCGTCATCTTGGATTTTGAGGAAGATAAGAACATCCCTATCATCTTGGGAAGGCCATTCTTGGCAACAGGTAAAACATTGATCGATGTTCAGAAAGGGGAGCTGACTATGAGAGTGCATGATCAAAATGTCACATTCAATGTGTTTAAAGCAATGCAACTCCCAACTAAAGAGGAAGAATGTTTCAGACTTGATATGGTTAAGTCACTTCAACATGAGGAAATGAATCAGTTGTTGAAGTCAGATGCCTTGGAAAGTACCTTACAAGGGGAATCTGATTCTGAGGATGAAGAAATTGTAGAGTGTGTGCAGCTGTTGAATGCTAACCCGTACCAAATGAAGTTTACTGCTCTACCGGAATCTCTTGGCTTAGCTGAGCTTCAAAAATCACAGATTAGTCTAAAGCCATCTATTGAAGAAGCTCCTGAACTTGAACTTAAACCACTGCTGGATCATTTAAGGTATGCATTTTTAGGTGACGCTTCTACATTACCTGTTATTATTGCTTCTAACCTGTCAGGTAGTGAGGAAGAAAAACTCTTGCGGATTTTGAGAGAGTTCAAGTCAGCCATATGGTGGACCATAGCAGACATCAAGGGAATCAGCCCCTCTTACTGCATGCACAAAATTCCGATGGAGGAAGGGAGAAAACCTTCTGTGGAACATCAGAGGAGGCTAAACCCCATCATGAAAGAGGTTGTCAAGAAGGAAATTCTTAAATGGCTAGATGCAGGCATCATCTATCCCATCTCGGATAGTTCTTGGGTGAGCCCAGTTCAGTGTGTACCAAAGAAAGGGGGTATGACAGTGGTAGCCAATGAGAAGAATGAGCTTATTCCAACTCGGACAGTCACAGGTTGGAGAGTTTGTATGGACTATAGGAAACTGAACAAGGCTACTAGGAAGGACCATTTTCCTCTACCATTCATTGATCAGATGCTGGACAGACTAGCTGGTCACGAGTACTATTGTTTGCTGAATGGGTATTCGGGCTATAATCAGATTGCCATAGCTCCGGAAGATCAGGAGAAGACTACCTTTACATGCCCCTTTGGAACTTTTGCATTCCGACGAGTTTCTTTCGGACTTTGTGGTGCTCCAGCCACGTTTCAAAGGTGCATGATGGCTATTTTTTCAGATATGATTGGAATTAATGTGGAAGTCTTCATGGATGATTTCTCAGTGTTTGGGTCGTCTTATGACGAATGTTTGCATAATCTGGGCTTGGTATTGAAGCGGTGTTTCGAGACAAATCTAGTGCTCAATTGGGAGAAATGCCACTTCATGGTACAGGAAGGCATCATTCTAGGTCACAAGGTGTCTAATAAGGGCTTAGAAGTGGACAAGGCCAAGCTGGAGACAATTGAGAAACTTCTTCCTCCTATCTCAGTCAAAGGAGTTCGCAGCTTTCTGGGACATGCTGGTTTCTATAGGCATTTTATAAAGGACTTCTCTAAAATTACAAAGCCACTCTGCAGTCTTCTAGAGAAGGACACTCCTTTTAAATTCACTGATGAAGGCATTCGAGCATTCGAAAAAGAAGCTGACAACTACTCCAGTCATTACAGCTCCTAACTGGAATGAGCCCTTCGAGATGATGTGTGACGCAAGTGATTTCGCCGTGGGCGTGGTGTTAGGGCAAAGGAAGATGAATGTGTGTCATGTGGTTTACTATGCTAGTAAAACCCTCAATGATGCCCAACTGAATTACACCACCACTGAAAAAGAGCTTTTAGCAGTTGTCTACGGTTTCAAAAAATTCAGATCTTACTTGCTTTGTGCAAAGGTCACAGTCTACACAGACCACGCAGCCATCAGATATCTGCTCGCTAAAAAGGATGCTAAACCCCGACTGATTCGATGGGTATTCTTACTTCAGGAGTTTGAGCTTGAAATCAAGGACCGCAAGGGGACGGAAAATCAGGTAGCTGATCATCTTTCAAGATTGGAGCGGGGCGAGGAAACTAAAAAGAATGAAACTCTAATCAATGAACCCTTCCCGGATGAGCAGTTGTTTCAGGTACAAGGGGAAGTGCCTTGGTTTGCTGACTTTGTGAATTATCTGGTGAGCAATGTCATCCCATCTGATCTTTCTTTCGCTCAGAAAAAAAAGTTTCTTCATGATGTGAAGTGGTACCGTTGGGATGAACCTTACTTATTCAAGCAAGGACCAGATCAGCTTCTCAGACGGTGTATTCCATACAGTGAGACAGAGGGGATTTTGCAAGATTGTCATGACACTATCTATGGTGGTCATTATGGTGGAGATAAGACCGCTGCTCGAGTGCTTCAGGCATGATTTTTCTGGCCAACTCTATTCAAAGATGCTCATCAGTTCGTGATGAGATGTGATCGATGCCAAAGAGTTGGTAATATTTCGAGGAGGAACGAGATGCCTCTAAATAATATGCTTGAAGTGGAGATTTTTGATGTTTGGGGAATCGATTTCATGGGACCTTTTGTTTCATCGTGCAATAATCAGTATATTCTTTTGGAAGTGGATTATGTATCCAAATGGGTTGAGGTGAAAGCTCGACCGACGAATGATGCTAAGGTAGTGCTCAACTTTCTACACAAACAAATCTTCACTCGTTTTGGGACCCCTCGTGCTATCATCAGTGATGAAGGAACTCATTTTTGCAATCGCCAGTTCACGGCTCTACTAACCAAGTATCGAGTATCTCACCGCGTTGCAATAGCTTATCATCCTCAGACAAATGGTCAAGCCGAGGTTTCGAATCGAGAAATAAAAAGAATCTTGGAAAAGGTAGTGAATCCTTCAAGGAAGGATTGGTCCATGAAATTAGATGAAGCCGTATGGGCCTACAGGACAGCGTATAAAACTCCATTGGGAATGTCACCCTTCCAGTTGGTCTATGGGAAAGCGTGTCATCTGCCAGCGGAGCTTGAGCATAAGGCATACTGGGCCTTGCAGAAGCTGAACTTTGACATGAAGTTCGCTGGTGAGAAGCGGTTGTTGCAATTAAATGAATAGGAAGAATTCCATTCTCAAGCCTATGAGAACTCGAAGATGTACAAGGAGAAAGTGAAAAAGTGGCACGACAGAAAACTAGTGCCCAAAACCTTTGAACCAGGCCAACTAGTACTTCTTTTCAACTCCCGGCTCAAACTCTTTCCGGGAAAGCTTAAATCAAGGTGGTCCGGTCCTTTCAAGGTAAAGACAGTGTTTCCACATGGTGCAGTGGAAATTTTCAGTGAATCTCCAGATAAGTCGTTCAAAGTAAACGGTCAAAGATTAAAGCATTACTACGGTGTCACAGTGAATAGAGAGGCATTCACCATCAGTCTTGCTTCCACATGAGCCTCAGCAGTAATGTCAAGCTAATGACAGTAAAGAAGCGCTTCGTGGGAGGCAACCCACGCGTTGGTAATTGTTTTCTAAAAAAAAAAAGAAAGAAAAAAAAAAATTGGACCAGGGGCTCACACGCGCTACAGCGCATATTACCGCACCGCAGCGCCTCCAACACACTGCATACCTGTTGTGTCGACTAACACATATAAAAAAAACATAAAACACTCCCCCCCCAATTCATTTGTATCCAAAACCCAAGTTCAATTCTTTCCCCTTCATCTTCATCCTCTAAACCCTAAATCCATTCTCATATTAATTTCAAATTACCCACCCATCTCATCTCATAACCTAATTTATAATCTCTATACACCCATCTATATATACACCTATACACACAAGTTCAAACCCCCATTCCAATTCTATCCACCATAATTCCAATTTGAAAGCTTCAAGAATCAAGTTTGTTGGAGTCTCCTTGTAAGTTCACCTCCGATTCGTATTGGGTATTTTCTTCTTCACTCTTGTGTATTTACGAATTGTGTTCTTGAAATTTTTGGGAGATTTTGTGTGTTGGTGGTTTTTGGGGGAAATTGCTTGGTTAATTATTTTTAGTGGATATTGGTGATATTTTGTTGTTGGGTATTGTTGTTATGGCTCCAAAAAGGGTACGGGTTGCGAGTAGTAGTAGTTCGGAGGAAGAGGTGGATGTGGATTATGATGGGGACAAGTTTGTGTCTAAGAAGGCACGAGAGGAGTTTGAAAATTTATTGACAAAAGGCGTTGTCAAGGAAAAGGGTTTCGTTCCTTCGGCCGAGGATGGCGAATTGGGAGATATGGTTACGGAGATGGGGTGGTCGGCTTTTTGTGCACCGCCCGTGGCAGTCCCATTGAGCATCGTAAGGGAGTTATATGCCAATGCCAAGATACAGAAAAATGGGATTACTATGGTACGGGGACAAGCAGTGGCTTACAAGCCTGGGTCTATACGCCGCATTTTGTCTCAACCGGCGAAGCCTAGAGGTGCTGAGGATTGGGTACAGAAGACCCGGGATGATGTTGATTTAGACGCTATCATAGCAGGGATGTGTATACCGGGCACAGTTTGGAAGTACAAGGCAGGTTCGACAAAGCCAAGTACTTTTCCTACAGCTGCATTGACTAGGTATGCTCGAGCTTGGTTCCTATTTATGTGTGCCCGTATTATGCCAACTTCACATGTCGCTGATGTTATTGTCGAGCGTGCTATCATTTTGTGGGGTATTCTGACCGGGAAATACATTGATCTCGGGTACCCAGTTCATCAGAATATCATGAAATTCTTGCGTGGCGGCACTACAGGCGGGATTCCACATGCTGTTATTATTGCTGAGTTGTGTGTTCATGTTGGGGTTCGCTGGCATAATGATGAGACTTTGCACAGGCCGATTGGTTCTCTTGATCACCATGCGATTAAGAGGTTGGCGGAGTGGCCGGGCGGCACTCCTCACCCTAGGGGCCTTGGTTATGTTGTTATTGCTGAGGGAGGTGGTAATCCGCCACCGGTGGAGAGAGTGCCTCGACAGACAGATAGAGCGGGACCTTCTCGCACACAGACGAGCCAGTGGAATGTGGTTTTCAGTGATGCTCAGTTCAGGCGCATGATGAGGCGTTATGATACTACGCGTGACATGATTCACAGATTTGCTACAGACTTGACTCAGTCATTGGATGGAGTGTACCGGCAGCAGGGTTTTCAGGTCACATGGCCCACCTTCGGAGCTCACCATGTTTATTCACCACCAGACACACCACCCGAGGAGGGTGGAGATGCCGACGAGTAGGGGAGTATCTCTTGTACCCTTTAATTTTACCTTCAATGAGGACATTGCAATTTTTAAGTTTGGGGGTGATTTTAGGGTATCAAGAGTCATTTCATTGCATATAGTTGCATATTCATGCTAGTTCATGTTAGTATTTGTGCATTTAGAGTGCATTTAGTTTTGCCATGCCATTTAGTTGCATTTAGGATGCCATGCCATATAGATTTATTTAGGATTATTAATATCATTTTGTTCATGCATATCACATGATTCCATATGAGTGTCTGTTTCTGGCTCGATAGGTCGACGTTAATTTGAGTGTGATGACAATGAATAGAGGGTTGATTTAAGTACTTATGAAATTGACTTACGTGTGTCGGGAACACAATCTTTTCACGGTCTCACTGTTTGCTCTTGGACTAGATCGAGTCATACTTGGTTTGGTTGTTGAGATTTAATCACCTATTTATATCTAAAATTTTCGTTATTCCCTTGATGGCGTAGGAGCACTTAAGTATAAGTTTGGGGGAAAACGGGGATTTCATGCTAAGTGTTGTGTCGTAGTGTAATAATGGCTAGGTGTCAAATGGCTAGTAGCCGCTCATATTTAATATGAGTAGTCTAGGGGGTGAGATAGTGCACCCATGTGTGAATAAAAAAAAAGGCAAGAAAAAAAAGGAGTCAGAAAAAAGAAAAAGAAAAAGGAGTTGTGATATTTAAAAATGAGCATTTGTGAGAGTGTGTGTATGCGAATTGGCTAGGGTGGGCTCTTTAGTACTCGAGCAAGTAAGTTCTAGGGGATTTTATGCCTAGTGACCTAAGACTTTTCCGGTCTGGGATCCACTAACCTAAAGCTCGCTACATGAGTGCTATTGTATAAGCCTTTAGGGGTCTCACCCATTGCACGGTCAATAAGCATGTGTGTTTTGTGTTTTGTGGTGTTTTGTATAGTAAAGCATGAGTCCTTGTCTACCTTAAATGATGATGGCAGTGTCTTTGAGTCATGGAGTGTCTAAAGTTCATTCTATTTATAAACATGTGGTTGTCTTGGCGAAGAATTGGTTATGCCTTTTATATAGTTTCGAGAGTATATCTAGTGAGAATTGCACACACCACGTTTCCGGGCATGTATTGTTAATATACGGGGACTTAGTGTTGGGACAATCAGATCTTGGCACTGCGATTTTTGATACAATAAATTAACGAGTACGAATAGAAAAATCACCTTGTTAACGGTTGATTCCACGCTCTTCTATTGTATTCCCAAATTCCCTTGAACGAAGTGTGGCCTTCGTCTTCTCAAGTTAACCTCTCTTCTTGCTCCTGGGTGGCTACAAAATTTTTTCGACCAGCCCCCAGCAAGAAGAGAATAGGAATATATATAGGCTACAATAGGGATCATGGATAATTAGGTTGGGCCTTCTAATTACATCTTGAGCCTAGCCCAATGTAATTAAATATTAATTCAATCCACTAAAGAATTAATATTTGCACTACCTTTCCTAATACCGTAATTTAATTAATTAATTCGGTTCCAATATTATTTGCTTATTAAATTCCCCATGTTTAAAATATCGCATGTCCATTAATTAAATAAATTACTGATAATTCATTTAATTAATATCTTTTATCCTTGATCATCCACTCAACCTTTATTTAATTATGCCGGAATAAATCCACCTGCAGGGTTTCACATAATTAAATCTTTTTGAGCTTTCAAGGGGATATCATTAACCCGAATATTATCAGGACACGGATTCCTTCAATAAATAATATTCACCATATATATTATTTCATCACCCAAAATATAATGAAATAAATCAAAAGAATTATTTCATATATAAATCAAAGCATGTAAATAATATACATGTGTCAATTACTATATCTGGATTAAGAACCTAAGCATTAATAATAACATAGAATCTTAGCTCACCTTCTTAATCAGTATAAGGGAACATTTCTAAATTTAATCCTGTTCAATATACACAAAGTATACTAGTATTATTTATTAGTCAATATAAACTAATCTAAATAATACTACAGCCATTCCAGTGGATTGTCTCACTCCACCTGTGCTGTGAACCTTATTATATTATATAAACCGTATTTAATAATCTAATATTCTGTATCTCATTTGATACTAGATTATTCACAATATATAATATTTAGACAACATGTAAACATTTAAATGATTCTCAATTAAAACTGGCCAGAAATAAATGTATATACTTCAAATAAATATTTTCAGTATACACCAACAATCTCCCACTTATACTCAAAATATTCTATGAGTATATCAGTGTTTATTTAATCCACTATTACACAGAAAACTATGTGTCCATCCATCTAACTCCTATCGCTTCCACATGCCTGTTAAAAACTTTGGCTGGCAAGCTCTTTGTGAAAGGATCTGCCTGGTTGTCTTCTGATGATATGTGAGCCACAACTATATCTCCTCGCTTTACGATTCCTCGTATGAGATGATACTTACGTTCAATATGTTTAGCTGCTTTGTGATCTCGTGGTTCCTTCAAATTTGCCACAGCACCAGTGTTATCACAATACACTGTCAAGCTCCTAGGCAAATTAGGTACCACATCCAAGTCCAAAAGGAAGTTCCTGAACCATACAGCCTCCTTTGCAGCCTCAGAGGCCGCCATGTACTCGGCTTCCATGGTAGAGTCTGCAATGCATTTCTGCTTTACACTCCTCCATATAACGGCTCCACATCCCAAAGTAAAAACATATCCCGAGGTAGATTTCCTCTTATCCCTATCTGATTGGAAATCTGAATCAGTATATCCCAAAGGAAATAGATCTGAGGCCTTGTAAATTAACATATACTCCTTAGTCCTTCTCAGGTACTTGAGTATAGTTTTTACTGCACTCCAATGTTCCTGACCTGGGTTCGACTGATATCTACTAACCATGCCTACAGCAAAGCAGATGTCAGGCCTCGTACATAACATAGCATACATTAAGCTTCCACATGCCGAAGCATAAGGAACTGCTTTCATGCTCTCTATATCCTTAGGTGTCGAAGGACACTGCTCCTTGGATAGAGCCACTCCATGCTTAAAAGGTAGAAAACCTTTCTTAGAGTTCTGCATGTTAAAACGAGCTAATACTTCATCAATGTAGGGCTCTTGAGATAAAGCCAACATCCTTTTCTTGCGATTCCTTATTACTTTGATCCCAAGGATGTATGCCGCTTCACCTAAGTCCTTCATTTCAAATTGTTTGAACAACCATGCCTTTATTGATGACAACATCTTAACATTGTTTCCAATGAGTAAAATGTCATCAACATACAGTACTAGAAAAACCACTGCATTACCCTCACTTCTCTTATACACACATGATTCGCTTGGACTTTGATCAAATCCATATGACTGGACTGCCTGATCAAAACGAATATTCCAGTCCCTAGAAGCTTGTTTTAGTCCATAAATAGACCTCTTAAGCTTACAAACAAGATGCTCTTGGCCTTCCTTAATGAACCCTTTTGGTTGTTGCATATAGATGGTTTCCTCAAGACTTCCATTAAGGAAAGCTGTCTTGACATCCATTTGCCAAATCTCATAATCGAGATGAGCTGCTATAGATAAAAGAATCCGGATCGACTTAAGCATAACAACTGGCGAAAAGGTTTCCTCATAATCGATCCCTTCTTTCTGAGTATACCCTTTAGCAACAAGTCGTGCTTTCCAGGCTTTCACCTTTTTGTCAGATCCTCTTTTCTTCTTGTAGATCCACATACATCCAATGGGTTTTACACCTTTGGGTGGTTCCACGAGCTCCCAAACTTGATTAGAATACATAGATTCCATCTCAGATTCCATTGCCTTTTGCCAAAGATCTGCATCTTTATCTAGAATTGCTTCTTCGTATGTCTTGGGATCCTCATCATGTTCACCAGAGACCAAGTCTGAGGACTCTCCCAAAAACATGAATCGATCAGGTTGTTGAACAACCCTCCTACTACGATGAAGCACCGGTGTGGTATTAATGACAGGTTGTGCATTTTCTTGTGGTTGATCTACTTGTACTGTTGGCACCTGGGGATTATCTGTCCCTCCCACTAGTTCCTCTAAAACGATACTACTCATGGGTTTGTGTTTCATTATATAGTCTTCTTCTAAGAATCTAGCATTGGTGCTAACAATGATATCTCGATCCCTAGGACTATAAAATGAATAACCTTTCGTTCCCATGGGATAGCCTACAAACAGCCTTACTTCTGTACGAGATTCTAACTTAGTTGCGTTCTTGTTCAGCACATGTGCTGGACAACCCCAAATCCGAATATGTCTTAGACTTGGTTTGCTACCAGTCCACAATTCTATTGGAGTCTTGGGAACCGACTTAGAAGGTACCAAGTTTAGAAGGTAAGCCGCTGTTTCTATAGCATATCCCCAGAACGACTTGGGTAAATCTGAATAACTCATCATCGATCTAACACTCTCTAAAAGAGTCTGATTCCTTCTCTCTGCTACACCATTCTGCTGAGGTGTGCCAGGTGCAGACAACTGGGATGCAATCCCATTTTCTGATAAATATTCCCTAAATTCTCCAAGCAAGTATTCGCCACCACGATCTGATCGTAGTGACTTGATACATTTTCCAAGATGTCGTTTCTCCGCACTTGCTTTGTACTCTTTGAATTTTTCAAAGCACTCAGACTTACGGCGCAACAAATAAATGTACCCATATCTAGAATAATCGTCAATGAAAATGACAAAATACTCATAACCTCCTCTTGCTTGGATACTCATTGTAACACCCACCACTAAAATATACCTTTTTGAAATGAAATATTCAGTATTGGAATTTATGTAGATAACTAGACTTTAATACAGGGAAATTTTAGAAAATTTTGACATGATGTATTCATAAATCGGATTATCCACCTGTTATTCAACCCAAACAAAATTCCCATTTAACAAATATAATAACATCTTATTACAAACTTGATTCCTCATCGAGGATCGATACCAGGTTATGGTATGAAACAAGAATCTAAACTATACAAATTATTACAATTTCCTCTACTATTCTGATTTCAATAACTATACCGTCTGATCTGTATCTTAACTTCAAACTGTGCTTACCGCTCTAGCTTCGAGATCTATCCTGTAAAGGCTACCTCATTGCTCTCATATGACTCGTACGATGTAGACATCCACCCTTATTTCTAACTGAAAGATTAGGAAAATAAAGCAAGAGTGAGCCCAAAGAATGCTCAGCAAGTGAACAGTATAGTGAAACAATAATACTACAATGATTCATTGACGAACATGTCACTAACCAACTTACCTCAAAGGAATAATTCACAATTATAGAAGCTAAAGAACTTTAAAGATTTAACATTTTGTTTAACTCAGGAAATGGAATAGAATTGGACTATTTTGCATTTTATTAATGAAAACAATAAGGTTAGGCTGCTGATCAGTCACGCACTAACCCCGGACAAACGCACACAGCAATGTCCTTTAATGGATCCACGGCACACATTGGCCTTAATAACTTCTGACCACGAATCTGGTCCGACCCTTTACGGTCCACATTTAAAAAAACAACAGTCCAATCCTATAATCTGAACGTCAGGTGTCGGAACAATCGACCACCTCGACCAGCCAAGCACCCTGGCAACTCACGTTCCAGGTTAACAACTCAAATCTCAAGAAAAAATGAGGTCTAGTAGAATTCTGAACTAGACATCGACAATTTCGATATAGAGAAGGGTATTATTTCATAATATATCAATGGAACAGGGACAACAAATTCAGCACTATTGATTGGGATATGATAAACAGCTATTCATATTTATTGAAAATTAAAGAGCAATAATATCAACGACAAATCGAATTAATATAATGATCAAGTGACGAAAAGCATGGTTCACTTGAAAGATAAGTAAAATGATTTATTTGCAACATGAGTAACAACAACTGTAATTGTAAGATAAAGCAAGGATATAGTCAAGTGCTAAGCATTTAATAAAATTTACCAACACATTGTCAAGTTGAATTAACGTAAGTGAATTAAGTAGTTTAAAAAAAATGATCATCTGTAAAATAACTCCAGGACAATTAAATTGTAGGACAGTTTGAAGAAAGCCTCTCCTAAAGGGGTCCATTGGTGAAAATCCATTACCAAGTTTGAACTATCATGAGAGATTCAAATATCTTAAAATGAAGATTTAAGAAATTCTCAATTATTTAAGGTCTCACTCTTGTCAGCTAAGCACTCATAGGCTTCAGCTGCCAGAACCGGCATGACAATAATGAGTTTAAATAATTAAGAAGATCTCAATTCATTCTTGGCTTTAACCGTCATTGAGCAACACATGCCTCAGCAACAGTATAAACCTCGAATTAGTTTACATAAATTTGAAAGAAAATATACTTTGAAGCATATCAGCATAGACGAGGAATATTGAAATAATTTAATTTTTTTAAAAAAAAATAAAACAACACCTGAACGATATGTGGGGAAAATAAACAATGACAGAATAATTTGAGAATAAATGTTTGTAATTTAATAGAAGAAAATATCACTGGGAATAAAAATGAAAAGTATAGGCACTAGCAAAATGATTTGAAAGGATAATCGTATAATTAACAGGACAGTTTCACGTTATTTAGAGTAAAAATGAAGAATATAATCGCTTGCAGGAAGGGATTTCGAAAGAACAATAAATAGTACAAAAGGTTTCACATCACTTAAACAATAAGTGAGGGATAGTAAACTTGCCTCAATATATGAAGTTTTCAATTCCAACATCTCGATTCTTCACTCTTTGTATATCAGTCTCTATTTCTTATTGGTTGGCTTTTGTACTCGGTCATCCATTCCTTTTTCCTTATCACTAGTCAGCTTCTACATGCTCACACCCGTCTACTTCGCTGAATAACTCGTTCCTCAGAATTTCCACCTTTACATACACTGGCTCTAAATTAGCCTTTTACTGGCACCTATATCAAAGTAAAGTACTACTTCAGTACGCTTATAATCTTAATCGTCTAACTCTGTTCTACCCAAACGCGTCCTATAACGCTTTGCAACATAGCATGTATAGCACATATTGATCCCATTCTCAATTTAGTATAGTAAAATTAGACTCTTGAATATGGCACCCTAAAACAGCTTGTGACCATAATATTATACCACAGTAGCTCGACTACAAGGAACAAAAGAAACTGAACACGGGTTGCTATGCTCTTTCCATAAAACTTTAAACCAACCAAGCTAACCATACATTTAACCACTCGACTACAAGAAATCAAGGCACCAGAGATCAGCATAGAATCACAATGTTGAATCCATTGTCGTAATTGGAAAATGATGGATCAAGGGACTTCTTCCCTGGTATTAGCTCTAATAGTACAACATTGAAACTATACGCATCTGCCTTATCAGAAACCCTGCACGTGGTTGCATATTCTGGGGCCACATATCCAAAAGTACCTGCGACATTAGTAGTGGCAGGGGTCTCAGAGACCTCAAGAAGACGAGCCAACCCAAAGTCGGAAATGTAGGCATTAAGGTCCTCATCAAGTAATATGTTGCTAGGCTTGATATCCCGATGAACTATTCTTGGAACACACGAGTTATGAAGGAAAGCAAGAGCATCTGCAATGTGAATAGCTATCTTGTATATCACTGGCCACTTCACGAGACTGCCAGATTTCTCATGTATGAAGGTTTCAAGATTTCCACCAGAAAGATAGTTGTATACCAGAAACATCTCTTCTTCACCAACATAGGACCCAATAAGCGTCACAAGGTTTTTATGTTGAAGTCTTCCTAATGTTCGTATTTCGGCATCAAATTGCTGGATTCCTTGAAATCTACCTATTGAGAGCCTCTTCACAGCTCGAAAGCAAGCAAAACAGGACAGGCTACGAAAATTTTTTTAGAGAAATAAACCAAATAAACCAACTCTTGACCACCCACCCTACCTTCGACTTAACCAGCAGAATCGCAGCTTAAATTCACGAATAAAACAAAGATTAAAACAGCTAATAAATCTTCTTCTAACATCAATCCAAAATAGTAACTATCCAACTTGAATCAGTTCACGTAGTTGTTGACCAACACCCAAACTCAAAACTCAACTAACAATCAGCGACAACCGCGACTAGCAAGGAAAACTTTGATTACAAAACCCACTACAATAAAACATCCTGCATACACACACACACACGGTATTGATTTCACGAACCCACACACACCTGTTATACCAACCTCAAACATCAGCATAGAGGATCGACACACCAGGGACGCAGTAATGATGAACCCAGCAAGGTTAGAATATAGACTCCCGTATTTTATAATACACCCACGCGAAGTACAACACAGGGGAAAGCTAACCCACCACACAACAACATACGGCTAAGCAACTCACGCCACAAACTAACACCTCTAGTTGATACACACGCACACACGCTGTTCTACACTCACATACTACGTTCGTAACTAACACAGACGAATGAGAGATTTTGAGATTGTTTAAGAGAAGAGATGACTCGGTAAAATTCGAGAGAGGGAGAATTTTCCAGAAGGATCGAGAGAACACGCCCAAAAACAGAGCTGAAGAACTGGGTTTGGGAAAATGAGATGAAATTAGGGATTTAAATGATTAAAAGGTGTTTTGGTAAATCAATAATACTGAAAACAAAATATAAATCAATTAATTAAAAATTGAATTTATATGGAAAATAAACGAAAAATAAATCTTTTCATTTTTTTAAAATAAGGAGTACAAAATTACGGACACCCACATATTTTTAAAATATCTTTAGGATCAAAAATGAATTAAATATGAATTTTACAAGTTTTGATCCTTTAAAAGAAATAAAACTCTTAAAATCAATTTAAAATATTTAAATACCCAAAATAATACCTCCAATAATTTTAAAAACTAAATATTTACACAAAGATAATATTACAAAAGATTTCATGATTTTCAATAACTCCGATGATTTTATAAAATTCTCAGAAGATCAATAAGGCATGATTTAAATAGGTTTTAATCATTAAAAATTTGAATAAACTACACAAACTTACACGTTACACATACATCACCATATAAACATGTAAACATGATGTCACATATATTAACCCAAAAAAATTTTCACACCATATATTCCACATTTAATATTAAATAATAATATTTATAATTACGAAATTTCTAAGGCGTTATACTCATAGGTCCACATAAATCAGTATGAACCAATTCTAACACTTCTTTAGCTCTATTCCCCTTTGCTTTAAAAGGCCTATTAGTCATCTTACCTTCCAAGCAGGATTCGCAAACTGGAAATGGCTCCACTGCCAACGAGCCTAATGGCCCATCTACTACCAGTCTTTGAATCCTCCTCAAGTTAATATGACCTAATCTTAAGTGACAAAGATATGTTTGGTTCAATTCAGAAGGTTTCTTTCTTTTATTTGAGCTAGAAAGAATGTTATTAGTTTCCTTATGTTGCAGCATTGGTTGGATAGGATTAATAATATATAAATTGTCTTGCAATGTACTAGAACATATAACTCGTTTATTCATCATAATAGAAACATTACGATCCAAACAAACATTATAACCATCCATGGCAAGTTTAGAAACCGAAATTAAATTCCTTCTAAACGAAGGTACATAAAGACAATTGTTCAAAACCAAAATCCTATCATCGCCAAAAGACAATGTAATTATTCCAACTGCAACTACTGCTACTTTCGTAGCATCTCCCATGAACACATATATCTCGCCATCTCTAAGCATTCTGGATTGCTGGAACCCCTGCATAGAGTTACAAACATGGTCAGTGGCTCCTGTATCTACACACCAAGTGCTCGTAGATATAGCCGCTATATATGTTTCTGTAACTAGAGAAAGAGACATACCAGTATTGTTTGTCTTCTTAGGAAGAGGACAATCCTGTTTCCAGTGACCTGACTGCTTGCACCTGAAGCACTTGCCCTTAGGCTTTTTCACACCACCTTGAACTCCCACTGCATTAGCAATCTTTCCAGCTTTCTGTGTCTGAGTCTTTTTCTTCTTCTTGTCTTTCGGCTTAGATGAAGAAGCTTTCTCGGCCACATTCACTTGAACATTCTGCTTAAAGAGTCCTTCAGCTGCCTGAAGTTATGTCAGAAGTTCCGCGAGACTATACATCCTTTTGTTCATGGTGTAATTCAAGCGGAACTGCTCAAAACTTTTGGGCAAGCTCATAAGGATGATATCGATCTGGGTTTCCCCATCAATATCAGCACCAAGGATCTCCATCTCATTCAGATGAGACATCATTCTGAGAACAAGATCCCTTACAGGTGTTCCTTCAACCATCTGAGTGTTCATTAAAGCCTTCATTGCTACTTGCCTAGCAGCCCTATTCTGTTCTCCAAAAAGTTCCTTGAGATTAAAGAGCATATCTGAAGCAGTGGGCATAGCCTGATGCTGATGCTGCAAAACACCCGACATTGCTGCCAGAATGTAACATCGCGACATCTCATCAGCCTTAATCCACCGCTTATAATACTCCTTCTCACTTTCAGGAGCATCTTCAGCAGGCTGGTCTGGCTTGGGTTCATAAGTACAAAATTTGTACTCCTCAGTAGTCAACACTATGTCCAAATTACGTTTCCATTCAATATAGTTCGGTCCAGTAAGATTGTTATCCTTTAGTATGGTGAATAGTGGATTAAAGCCCATAATGATCTAATCCTGAGAATCATACATGTAGCACATAATCAGATAGTTGCATAAATATTAAAACCTATTGGTTTCCTCTAACAATTAATTAAAATTAATGCACTAATATTTAAACACCATAAGTATCTGGTACGCCACGATGGATGACATATATACCACTTAAATTCGTTTAAATATTACTTCGGTCCTATTACTAAATAATACGCCACGTTAGGGTGGACTATATATTATTTTTCATAGCTAAGTGTATACCATTCTTAAATCTTAAATTAATAAAAAAGACTGGATACCACCATTAAATATTTCAAATCAATAATCGATAATAGGATAATTCCCAGATCGGGGGGAGCATTGTCAAGAGGCATCACTTAAGACCCCTTTCTAGACAGAATCATCCTTTCTCTCAATATCAAAATCTATATTCAATCAGTGGTACCCTTCTAATTAATTGAATTCTATGAAATTTGGTACGCCACGATGGGTGGCATGTATACCTTTCAATATTCGTAATTAATTTAGGAAGTTTGTTCTAGTAATATCCATAACACTACCTGACACCATAAATCATACGCCACGATGGGTGGCATGTATATAATTTATATTCGTCTCGGTGTTAAATTACATACAAACAATAATGGAGACCATGGGATTTAATTCCTAATTAATTCCCTCACCCACTTAGAATTTTTTATTAAAAAATTGAGGAATTTTAAAAATTAAATGGGGCCTCTGTCATTATAATTATGTCTAACATGTATTCCAAATACGCACATAATTTAACAACATAAAACATTTAATTAAAGCATTAAATAAAAAATCTATGTCCATGTCGTCCTAATTATGTTAAACATGCAATTAAAAATTACACACATAATTAACAACACACATAATAATTATTTAAAGCAATAATTAAAAAATAGCAGAATTAAAATAAAAACAATAAAATAATAATCCACTATTATGGCCCCTGAAATTAAATTTCCTACAGCACCTTGGTTCGAATTTAGCTGGTCTTGTAATTGAACAGCAGCTGTGAATTCATGTAGTGCAGCGTGGGGTCCATTGCTTTGCATGCGGAAGAAACTAATCAGGATGAAATCAATAGGACATATCTTGTTATCCTTGTTCTTGATGAACCCGCCAGCAACAAAATCAATCACCTCCAAGCGGACCCGCCAGACGTAGTGAATTCCTTGTCCAAGTAAAATAATTAACAGGACTATGGCTTTTCTGTTAATTGTACATCTCAGTAGAAAAAACGAACCCAAAAGCCTCGCAGCAGCTTCGCAGCGGAATAAAAAAAAATCCGGTTTTGATTTTCGATCGCACATAATTGTTACAAAATACCCGGATTTTTATAAAACCCATCAAACAATTACATAAAAAATAGATCTAATACAAAACTAATTTTGTAAATCTATTCTAACACGATCAACCCTCGTGTTTTACAACCACGATAAACCACGTGGAAACCAAAAACAAAAAATTAAAATATACATGGCCATAATAGTGGATAACAACCTGCAAAAAAGAATTATACAAGCCTACCACTATATACATGCATATATAACTACGACATGAACATCGTATCAAAAATCGCAGAACCATTGAACCTAGCTCTTGATACCAATTGTTGGGACAATCAGATCTTGGCACTGCGATTTTTGATACAATAAATTAACGAGTACGAATAGAAAAATCACCTTGTTAACGGTTGATTCCACGCTCTTCTATTGTATTCCCAAATTCCCTTGAGCGAAGTGTGGCCTTCGTCTTCTCAAGTTAACCTCTCTTCTTGCTCCTGGGTGGCTACAAAATTTTTTCGACCAGCCCCCAGCAAGAAGAGAATAGGAATATATATAGGCTACAATAGGGATCATGGATAATTAGGTTGGGCCTTCTAATTACATCTTGAGCCTAGCCCAATGTAATTAAATATTAATTCAATCCACTAAAGAATTAATATTTGCACTACCTTTCCTAATACCGTAATTTAATTAATTAATTCGGTTCCAATATTATTTGCTTATTAAATTCCCCATGTTTAAAATATCGCATGTCCATTAATTAAATAAATTACTCATAATTCATTTAATTAATATCTTTTATCCTTGATCATCCACTCAACCTTTATTTAATTATGCCGGAATAAATCCACCTGCAGGGTTTCACATAATTAAATCTTTTTGAGCTTTCAAGGGGACATCATTAACCCGAATATTATCAGGACACGGATTCCTTCAATAAATAATATTCACCATATATATTATTTCATCACCCAAAATATAATGAAATAAATCAAAAGAATTATTTCATATATAAATCAAAGCATGTAAATAATATACATGTGTCAATTACTATATCTGGATTAAGAACCTAAGCATTAATAATAACATAGAATCTTAGTTCACCTTCTTAATCAGTATAAGGGAACAATTCTAAATTTAATCCTGTTCAATATACACAAAGTATACTAGTATTATTTATTAGTCAATATAAACTAATCTAAATAATACTACAGCCATTCCAGTGGATTGTCTAACTCCACCTGTGCTATGAACCTTATTATATTATATAAACCGTATTTAATAATCTAATATTCTGTATCTCATTTGATACTAGATTATTCACAATATATAATATTTTGACAACATGTAAACATTTAAATGATTCTCAATTAAAACTGGCCAGAAATAAATGTATATACTTCAAATAAATATTTTCAGTATACACCAACACTTAGTCGAGCTCTGTTTGGAGTTGTTGCATTCGTTGAGGCGTTTTCTTGTTGAGTTGGTTTCGGATAATTTGTGTGGGACCATTGCATTAGGACACATTCGCATTATCATGACATTTAGTTATTATTTGCGTTCATTCATCATTTTAGGTTGAGTTTGCATTGCTTGAGGACAAGCAACGGTTTAAGTTTGGGGGTTTGATAAGTGGATTTTATATCCACTATTTAACTTCCGTTCGGACTTAAAACGTTTGCAAGTTCTCGAGTTTCGTTGCCATTTGATATGTTTTTGTGTAAATTGTGTAGGTTGTATCGTTGAAGGCATTATGGTGCTAAAATGGTGTTATGGGTGGTGTGAAATTAATCTAGAGCTTGTGGAAGAAACTCGGAGTGGAAATAAGTCAAGTAGCAGAAGCATTCGAGCTTGTCCAGGGGACCATAGGCGCAGCAGCGCGCATTTGGGCGCTACAGCGCAGTAGGTGAGCATTTTCCAGGGATTAGGAGGCGCTGCAGCGCTCCATTTGGGCGCTACAGCGCTCGAGCGGCTTGGCTTGACAGACTTTTATTCTTTAAACCGGGTCAATTGTTTGGGCCTATTTTATTAGGGCATCTTTATATGTATTATGTTAGACCCAAAAACACATCTGTCATTAGTTAGAGTTTCTTTTTATGATCTATCAACATTATTATCGTAGAACAAGATTTAGAGAGGGATCTTCAAGCTAGTGACAAGCAAGGAGGCCTAATCTATTTTGGATCTTTTGTCTCTTCTACACTATTTGGGGATTTATTTCTAACCCTATTTCTCTTCTATTATTATATGTTTTCTAGAATTATGTTGTCTCTTAAACCCATGATGGTGATAGGTTCAATTATGAACTAATCATTATCATGGGGTTCCAATGGATTTGATTACGTAATTATTGTGTTTGACATGTGATCGATGTTGGGTGATATAATTGCGATAATCTAATATGGTTGATTTAATTGATAGATGTTTAGCTAGCATCTAATTTATTAATTCTTGTTGATTGCGAAAGTGGATTCAAGAATTGAGAATATGCCATATTAGCTTGGGATCATGAATTAATTTGATTTTTCATGATTAGTGGTATGATTTAACCAATGCATATTACCCCATGTAATTATAAAAGATAACTTGTGCTTAAACCAATTGCTTTTCCAGATTGTATAGACATATACGATTTGAACGTAATGTGGTGTCCTCTTGATTTCTATCTCTTGTGGATATTAAGTGGTTTGATATACGAGTGTACTGAAAGGTAGCTTTGTCGTGTTATCTGATTAATTATCTTGTTGATCACTTGTGTCGATTTAATGTGTCAACCTTTAGTGAAGTTGTCGATGAAATTGGAATCCCATGTTTTCTCATATATAAGGAATCTTAATTGTTAATTTTGTCTCGCTTAGTTAATTAAAATAGTTTAATAAAAAAACCCTATTTGATAATTGTTCATGCATTAAGAAGTAACCATACACCGTTGCATAAGTACTAAATTTGGCATTTACACCTAGTCTCTGCGGAACGAATCTTACTTATCAGTTGCTATTTGTGATCGCGTATACTTGCGTGTTTACGAGTCAACAAACCATGAGGTTATAAGAATCTCTATTAGAGTGGTTTGACTCCAAAATTTGGGATTAGAGTTTCGCTAATCGCAATTAGGGGGTGATTAACCTCGATTATCGACGTTTAAGGACTCCAACTCTAAAATTAACCTATCTCAAGGTTAAGGGTGGATATCCTAGTAGTAATCACATTAAATATGAATTAGTTAGCCTCGATTAAGGCCTTTGTAGATCCATTTAGGGTTGTTTAGCCTCGATTAGAGCTGAATTAGTGTCTTTTGCTGAAAAATTAGCCCTTATTAAGGCTAATGAGCATTGACCGTCTGATATTAACCCTAACTTAGATAAGTTGAGGGAAATAAATCATTAATAAATCTATGATAAAGGATCCTATGCACGAATTGCACTTGGATTGGTGTCTATGAGCTCGAAACGACACTAATCCTATTCCCGAAAGGCCCAGAAATCTTAAGAAAAAGGTTCGAGAGGCCAAGGAACGTTTAACTTTCTTAAGTATTAACTTGGGAGAGAATTTTAGTCATTTTGAATGTGTAGGTCGCTCCACACTTCATTGTAAGACGATACCCTGGTAGGGCCGAAGTAACCTTAAACTTCTACGAAATCAAGTTTTCCTAGAAGTTGGGGGGCAAATGATATGGGTGAAAAATAATCCCTAAAGACATAATTAATATAGTATTCATTGGCTCGTAAATAAGGCCCGAAACCCTAGTTGGGCATTAAATTCATGGTTAGTGATTAAGCCCAAAAGAACAGCCCAAACCGGGGACGCCCGGTATAAGCTTGTTTATAATATGGGCCTGATCCACGAATCAGGAACATTCTAGAATATCCCAGGGATATTGTGTAGCCTCCAAGGTACCTAATTCAACATGGAAACTAATTCCTATAAGGAAGGAGTCAGAACCTTCCTCGATAATGGTGACTTGTCCACCAAGTCTCCAAACCCTATTACGATTCTAAGGCTCCTACAGCCTATATAAAGGGCCAGACCCCTCATCTCAGAACTACGTCTTGGCTTGATTCTCAACTCTGAGATACGTAGGCATCTTGTGAGGACCCGAATTAGGTCACGAAAACGCAAGCGCAGCCATTAAAGCACGAAGCTCACGAACCCTAGCCGTACTTTGATAACCCTACCTTTTATTCCACAACAGCACTTGATTGCCTATATAAAGCCAAAATATACACCATCATTTCTGGCCACCCATAAATGGTACAAAATTGCCATTAATCAAGGGATAATTAGCATTGAACTGTTGAAAGAAATCAATTATTACAAGAAAATTCAAATTTAAAAACTTTTAAAATCTGCAAAGTCAATGAAATATTAATCATCAACCAATTATATATAATTGGAAAAAATTATCAATCAATTATATTAAATGCACAATTAACACTAGGCTAAATTTTAGCTAATAAATACTGTGCACATTAACTGTAATTTTTGAAAACGGACGTCATTAATAACTCTAAAAAACATATACATATTCTAAAATTAAAAAAATGAAACTCCCCACATATCCACATAGTTGTACAATCTTATATTAATAACTCTTAAAAACATATACATATTCTAAAATTTAAAAAATGAAACTCCCCACATATCCACATAGTTGTACAATCTTATCTCGTACAAAAATAAGAAACAACAAACTTCCAAAAATATGTTTATTCGTGAAACAAAATTACTAATTAAAAATATTTCCAAATCAAATAATGGCAACTTAATAACTAACTCAATTAAGGCATAAATTACAAGCAAAAATAGAAGACTATGCTAAAAACATAAACCTGTCAAAACCAAAATTAATCATAAAAATGGCAATAAAACCTGCAAATTAACCTAAAAATTAGTGAACTAATGATCTCCTGGTCAAAAAATTAAAGACATGATAAAGAGTCAATACACATAATAAATTTATTAGAAGGATTAGATAAACTCATCCATTTCATAACCAATTCACCATTGTAAGATCATTTAATACACTAACAAGGCAGATTAACCAAGGCTCACAAAAAATTTGATAATGAACTATTTGCATATAACCATCTAAAGATACATTAAACTAAGCTCAATATTTAATCAAACAAACTAAGCTCAATCTAACGAAATGATTGAAAAACAATATATAAACAAATTATTTGCTTCCCTCTTATGATCAATATCATCACAGCAAGAATAACGATATTGACTAACTCCTACACAACATACTAAACCGGAACAAGAAAAATAATCAATCAAATAATAGTCCTTTAATATCCAAATTTCACATTGTAAATGTAACTAAATAATAAGCTTCTTGATTATGAAAAAGAGCCCAGTCAATTCAATAACTCATATATCCAAACAAGATTATCAATCACAATATGCACCAACCAAATCACTAAAATCATATTATACATTATAAAAAGGTTAAGGAATCCTTACCATTGCTGTGGAATCAATTCATACGATACATACCAATTTTATATCGAAAATGAATGAGATGTACAAGTATTGCCTGAAAATTGCCAAAGCCTCCGTATCTCACTGTGTTGTCGTTTTCCCACCCTTTAGACACTAGTTAGTTTCGAAACTATATCATTTTAACTAGTTTACTAATCATTTATTCTATAGTGCATCCAAACTTGAAACAAAAAGAAGCAGGACTCATTGAATAATCAGAAATAAATATCCAACATATAAATAGTTCTAGGAATGAAGTCAAATCAATTTTGATCATGCGACCTTCCTCGGTCCCTCTCATTGATCAATTATTTCATATGTTGCAAATCACATTATCTAACTTAAAAGTTTTACTCCCCAATATATCTTGGACCAAAAGAAATTCTATATAAAATATCATTAATAGAAATACTTTTATTTATTACAATTTTTTTTAATTGTTGTCTTTAATATCTATACTCGATCTTCGGTGTAACCTTTATTGTTTTCGTGGAACATTATTATTTATTTAACAAACTATTATTATAATTGTTATCGTTCAAAAAATTTGAAAAAATTGTTAACAAATAATATTATTCGTTCAGATGTTCATATTAACCGTTCGTCCAGATCTTCCAGAAATTGTACTCGTTTACAAAATATGATTTGGATTTAACAAATGGTCCCTTAGTCTTTAGTTGCTAAAAATACACTAGAGTATGTGTTTTTTGTTGAAGGTAATAGTCACTCTGTCTCATCCATTTATTTATATTTGAGTTAGGTGTCCCATCCATTTACTTATATTTGGGTTAGATAGGAAGCTTAAAAAAATGTGAAAAATTAAAAAAAAAAGTGAGTAAAGTGTTTTGACCAATAAATATTAAATATATAAAATGAATATAATTGAAAAATAGTGGATATTAATAAATTTTAATATTTTTGAAAATTTTAGGAATGTAAATATTTAAGAGAAATATCTAGAAAATAAAAGGATAAAAAAATCGTTTTAGAAAATTAAATTTTCAATCATGTTTAATATAAATATTTATATAAAAAATATTTATGCATAAACGCGATGAGATAACTAAACTAATAAAAATTTGTCTTTTTTCATCTTAGATCCCTCCATTATTTGATTCTCGCATCCGATATTTATGAGAGTTATGCATATAAACCTAGTTTTTCAAAAAATAAATTCGTACATTACAGGATTAATAAGAAATTCAAGTAGAAATATATAATATATATTTATACTATTATATAAAAACCTAAACATTAAAAGTTTGGTCGGTCGGTCGATCGGTACGGTACCTATTGATTTTACTTATTTACCCTTACTCAATTACAGATCTGCTAACTAATCAATTTCCTTCTTGTGGTTAAATATATTATCTTTTCTATTTTTCAAGAACTAAATAATTTCCTTTTTCAGGTAGAATACAATATTCTTTTATATTTTATCTAACTAAAATTTCTCCTTTATTAATCAATTTCCTTTTTCAGGTTAAACATATTACTTTTTTCTAATTTTCAATAACTAAATAATTTCCTTTTTCAGGTTAAATAAAATATCTTTTACATTTTATTTAACTAAAATATCTCTTTTTTTAAAAATAGTACTAGCAATTTTGTTTAATAAAATAACATAATTATATTATAATTACTACTAACTAATCAGTTACCCTTTTCATCCAAAACACGTTACCTTTTCTATTTTCTCTAACTAACATATCTCTTTTTCCAATTATATCATGGACGGTTACCTTTTTCAGCAAAAACACGTTACCTTTTTTCTTTTCTCTTACTAAAACCTCTCTCTTTTCCAATTATATCAAAGACGTTTCTATTTAATAAAAATAAAATAATAATATTATAATACTAATAATTAACCGATTACCTTTTCAGTTAAAATGTATCATATTTTCTATTTTTTCTAATTAAATTCCCTTTTTTTTCTAGAAATATCACGGGCAACATTAATTACTCATTTTCTAAAAATTATGAGCAATTTTATTTAGTAAAATGACATAATTAAATTATAATTATTATAAGCTAATCAATTACCTTTTTCACATAAATCATGTCATCTTTTTAATTTTCACGTTACCTTTCTATTTTCTCTAACTAAAATCTCTCTTTTTTCAATTATATCAAGGACGGTTTTATTTAATAAAATAAACTAATAATATTTTAATATTAATAATTAACCGATTATCTTTTTCAGCTAAAATGTATCATCTTTTCTATATTTTCTAACTAAAATCTTTCTTTTAATAGAAATATCACGGACAATATTAATTTCTCCTTTTCTAAAAATATTACGTGCAATTGTATTAATTATTAAAATAACGTAATTAAATTATTATAAACTAATCAATTAACTTTTTCACCTAGAACATGTTACCTTTTTAATTTTCTCTAAATCCTATCTTTTTCTAATCATATCGTGGTAATCAAAGAAGAAATTATGATAGAAGGGATGACGATCAAGATCGCAACCTACAGCCCCGAGGGCCGGTAATCAACATGATCTCAGGAGGCCCCACTGCGGCCGGGACAACTAAGAACTCTCGGAAGGCTTATGCCAGAAAGGTGATGCATATTATTGGAGAGGCACCAAAGCTTGCAAGAATCGAGGTAACAATCAGATTTGATGATTCAGACCTTGAAGGGGTAAAGTTCCCCCATGACGACCCGCTGGTCATAACTCTCGTGATTGGAAATTCAGAGGTAAAATGAGTCTTGATAGACAATGGAGCTTTTATGGATATCTTGTTTCACGATGCTTTTATGAAGATGGGGTATAACGACTCTCAGTTGACCCCCTCCAACAAACCTATATATGGGTTTAATGGAGTAGAATCTAAAGTTGAGGGAACTATTCAGTTGTCCGTCACCATCGGACAGAAGCCGATAGAGGCCACTCAGATGCTGAACTTTTTGGTTATCAAAACATCTTCTACCTAAAATGCCATCCTCGGAACGACTGGACTCCACGCTTTTAAGGCTGTGGCCTCAACCTATCACATGAAGATCAAGTTTCCAACCAGGAATGGTGTAGGAGAACAAAAAGGTGACCAGAATATGGCTAGGAGCTGTTATGTATCCACGTTAAGGCCTGAAGAAGTCGGGGGGCAGGAGATAGTACCCCAAGCAGGAAGTGAACTTCAGAATGGGAATGAGGAGACTAGAAGGAGTGGTGGGTGCTCTATTTTGATGGAGCATCAAAAACAAAATCAAGCCATGTAGGCCTAGTCTTGCAAAGCTGGACTTAGCTTCATATTTATCTAGTAGAAGTAGAAATAAGGTTCATTGAAACCATTACAGAGCATGTTGCTCCAAGTAGGACAGTAGTACTCTATGTGAGGGTTGAACCCATTTCAAATTATTAATGCAAGTTTGTTTTCCATTCATTGATTATGTGATTTTATTTATGTACCAAGCACCTGATGTGTGCAAGTCAAAGTTGACCAAGTACCGAAAATAAAAGAATACACAAATGGAAACAAACGAATGTATAAATAAAAGCCCCGAAGGGTCGAGAGTTAGGTTACAACACAACTAGATAAGTGTTTAAAGTCCTTGAAGGACTCGGGATAAAAGACAAGTTAATAAAGCCACATGTGGCAATCAAAGCCATGCAAGGTTGTGGAGGCCAAGGACTAGCCACTCATCAATATTTTCAAAAAGACTTGGATGGAAGGTCTAAGGTAGAATCCAACAGAGAACCGTAAACAAGGATCAAGAAGTTCAGGTAAGCTCTCGTCTCAGGAGTTTAAAAGGCAAGAAGCCCACCGGATTGTATTTCTTGAAATCTAAATCGAGGAATCAACCTTGAAATCCTTGACCAACAATAAAAAAAACAAGAAATAAAGATGGAATTGAAATCTCGAATTCAAAACAAGGAACCAAGACAAATGTTGAAGCCATAACGGCCAACCGAGCTGAGAAAGGTTGTTTTAAAAACTTTAGGTTGATATCAACCCAAGATGAGGAATATGCAGGAGCCACTTACCAAAGGTTAATAAACAAGTTTTTTGTACCTTTGACCGGGAAGACCATTGAGGTCTACGTAGATGACATGTCAGTCAAAAGCCTCGATAAGGCAGGCCATATTAAACACCTCAGAGAGGCCTTTGAAGTGTTGAGGCAACACAAGATAGTGTTGAATTCAACCAAGCATGCCTTTGGCGTTGGATCAAGAAAATTCTTGGGTCTAATGGTTTCGAAACAAGGAATCGGGTCCAACCCTGATAAGATTAAGGCAATCCTAGATATAAAATCACCACGTTCCATAAAGGACGTACAGAAATTGACTAAAAGAATTACAGCCTTTCTTTCTAACATCAAAGATAGCAAAGAATTTTGAGTGGACTACAGAAATCCAAGAGGCCTTTGAGTATTTGACGAAATACATGGCTGAAGCCCCGTTGTTGGCTAAATCTAGTCCCGGAGAGACCCTTTATTTTATATTTGGCAGTATCTGAGCAAGCATTGAGCGTTGTGCTCATTAAAGAAGAAACTAAGGTTCGGAAACCCATCTACTATGTCAACAAGGTGCTTCACGGCGCCGAATTGAACTACTCCGCTATAGAGAAGTTTGCTTTAACCATGATCATGGCCTCAAAAAAATTAAGACCTTACTTTTATCACGTAAAATCGAAGTCTTGACAGACCAACCATTGAGAAACATTATGCATAGCCCGAGGCTAGTGGAAGATTGATTAGGTGGGCAATAGAACTAGAATAATTTGATATCTCGTACAATCAGATAATTAAGGCACAGGCACTCGCTAACTTCGTGGTTGAATGTACCATTGACAAACAAGAAGTCGGGGGCAGGAAGGTCGCAACACCCTAGCAAGGGCAAGATGAGACACCCCAAAAGGGAGATAAGGATGAAGTTCAGAAGGAAAATTGGGTGCTCTATTTTGATGGGGCATCAAAAACAAAAATAAATGAAGCTGGTTTAGTCCTATAGTCTTGATGGCTTCACGATTGAATATTCCTTGAAGTTGGATTGTTAAACGACCAATAACGAGGTAGAGTATTAAGCCTTGATAGCTGGACTAGGCTTGGCTCTAGCCATGAGGGTCAAAAATATTAAAGTCTGTGGAGACTCAAGGCTGGTGATATCCCAAGTGAATGGAGAATTTGAGGCCAAGGATGAAAATGGCCAAGTATTTGAAGATTGTGAAGGCTATAATGGCTCAGTTTGATGAAAGTTTTGCTAAACACCGCCGAGAGAGAAAGATATGAAGGCCGATGCCTTGTTTAAGTTTGCTTTGTCTGAGATAGAAAACTTCTTGTCTTGATCTGACGACCTCAATTAATGTTTTGGAGGTTCAAAACACCTCCGATGGACCTGAAACCTCGTGTTGGTGGTCCAGAACACCCCCAACCTGAATTAAGGTGTTGGTGATTGATTATGAATACTTATTAGAAAAACTAATAAGAAAGGTTGATACCTCAAATTCCAAATTAAAAAATCAACTTGGGATCCTGCGGCCTTGATCCAGAACACCAATGTTGAAATATGAACACCAACATTGAACATGTGAACATCAACCTCGAATCCTAGGTGGAGAAACACAAGATATTAGCCATGAGGGCCAAGGTTAGTTAAAAGGCTAATACATTGTTATTTCCCAGTTATGCACCATGAGATTGTAGAAGGGGGGGTTGAATACAATCTCAACTAAATTCTTTCGAAATGATGAGGCTTAGATCAAACTGTTATAAAAACAGAAAGAAAACAAGATAAACAAATTATCTAATCATACATACAACACGAGATATAAAAATTCTCAGGTGGGTTGGCTTGAAAGCTTAATCCACATGATGGTTGTATTTGAAGATAATTCTCTGTGTAAAAATACACAGCTACGGATTACAAAGTTTTAGTGTTTACAAGAAAACCTAAAGCTATCAGCCTTGTTATCGGTGTTTTCTTCTCTACCAAAACTATGCTGCTCATACAGCTTATTTAAACTATATGAAGACAAGTAAAAGTTACATGAAATGTGATGATACATTTCTGGTATAACTTGTCACACACACATGCTCGAAGTGGTAACCATTTCTGGAATTATCTTGAAAGTCTTCTTTACTTGATTTGGACAATCCCAGCATGCTTCAAGTCAGTGTATGTTTCTTTCTTCAAAAGTAACTAAGTTCTTGAAATGACTTAGCTTCCAAGCCCACGTGATGCTTTATGCACAAGATCTTTTTGCTTTGGATTTCTGTCTCTGAAAATAACTTTAATAAAAAAGATAATCCTTTTGAAAGTCAATAAGCTTTTCTACTTATTGAGCTGTGCTCGAACTTCACAGATATAACGACTGATCCTTATGCATTCATCAAGATATCCTTTGAATCTTTCAGTAGCAATGTAATCATGTTGGAGGTTGCTTCCACTCTTATTGTTGCCCTTGAAGTTGGATAAATAGTGACTGATTGCACCTTTCATTTGGAAGAGTTTGAGCCTTCAAATATTTACAATTTGACTCCCTACTCGTAACATCCTCTGTGTAATTGATCACTGTCTATAAGTCACGGGTTGCAAAGTAATTCTTGGTTCAATCTTCATTCGATATGTTCCATTAGAGAACTCTGTAATATTGTGGAAACAGGTTGAGTTCTCGAACAGATAAATCTTGAGTTCTCGAATGATGATTTTTCGAATAGTTCCTTAAAGCGAGTTCTCGAATGACTTCTCGAATACCCTTCTGAGAAGACTTCTCGATTAGTGCATGTTGCAGACTTCTCGAATAGAGCAATCTGAATTCTACGAATTAGGACTTCTTGAATAGTTCATTTTATAGACTTCTCGAATAGAGCAATCTCAATTCTCGAATTAGGACTTCTCGAATAAACCCTTTGTGTAGAGTTCTCGAATGACTTCTCGAACTCTTCTTTCCTTGATTTCTCGAACTTACTTGCATGGTATTAACAAACTCTCTTTTGATTACTGATATCTGACTTTAGCATCTCTAGGCTTGTTACTGAAATAAATCCTAACTGTATGCAGAGTTTCATCCTTAAGATATTGCTATAGTTGATCTGCATTTTAGTTAGTTTCCTGATTTGTTCATTAGCTTCGATTCCTTGATTCATTTTCTATCTTGTGGTATTTGTTATCATCATCCATATGCATGCATGTCTCAACAATCTCCCCCTATTTATGACTCCAAGAAGAGAGGCATAAATCCAGAGATTGATGATAATAAAAACCACTCTTCAGATTCTCCTTTCACTATGACAGAAAATTTTGATCAAGCTTCCTTGACACAGTTTCTGAGTTGTACTAACTTCACTTTGACTACTAAGAGCTGCTCCCCCTATATCTGGCATCCATTTCTGAGAGTTGTTCTGTTCCCTTAATTGCTGGTCTTCTGAGAGTTAGCTCGAAGATCTTAGTTCAGTTAAGTCTCCCCCTTTAAAAGGACTTTGAACTGAGCTAACTGAGTTAACTTTGTCTCCCCCTATAAAAGAAGACTCTGAACTGAACTAACTTCTCCCCCTTTTTTGTTATCAGCAAAAAGTAAAATGATCAAAGTGATGTAATACCTCAGCAGAATCAGAGATGTTACATGAAGCAAAAACTGATGTCTCTCATCTCTCTGTTTTTGCATTAGGATCTCATCCTGGCTCACTGCTCTCAACTCACTTTCCCTTACTAAAGGGGTACTCAATCTCTCCTTTTGCTCTCCTAGAAGAAATAGGAGACCACTCTTATACACAACTCACCTTTTGCCCTGGAGCAACCAGGCCTCTCCTATTTTTCACTCCCTTCCCTCAGTCCTAAATGAAGATCATGAGATCTCAAGAAGATTGAAGAGAAATAAATGTTAGCATTGCTGTATCAAACAGAGATTAAAGGTTTAGTAAAGTGCTTGAAGAGAAAGCTCGGTGAACTAAAAATTGAGTGTTGGCTTCTTTATGAATTAAGATGAAGAATCAAGATGGTTCGGAGGTGAAAAAAAAAATTCAGTTTCCAAATTAGGTATCCATGAGTGGGGCTGAATCTTCTCATTTATAGAAGATTCATCAACCTGAATTTGGGAAAAAAAAAGTTAAGAGTAACATGTGTGTGCTCCCCCTGTGTCCATGCAACTTGTACTAACGCCTGGCTAGATGACAAGTGTTATAGGTTGCACAAGTGTGTCCCTTACCCTCACTGATTGTGTTCCTGGTTGGGAACTTGTTTCAATAGTTAAAGTCTGTTGAGAGACTAAAACTAGAACTGTGGATGTCCGTATTAATCACTATGCCTTTTTGGGAAGACATAGGATGGCTAGGTTGGTTTCACACACCCTCACCTTCCTTATTCTTGTGGTTTCTTGATGTTCACCACTTCCCTCACCCTTACTTTCCTCCTGGACACTCCCCTCAAGTTAAGATTTACAAGGATGATCAACTACAGTTTGTTGAGAAACTGTAGAGGGGGTTTCAGAGATGAAAACTATGAAAGTATGGTGTGCTGATTGGGTAGAGAATCTGGGGGACATTCCAGCAATTCTCATTTCAGAAAAATAAGGCAAAGATTTTAGGACAAGAACTACTGATTTAAAAAAATTGAACTCGATACCTTAGCTAGGTGAACTGATGTAAGAGCCTTCTCCATATGAAGAAATAATCTCTTAAACAAGATGCAGAACACCAATTGTCTTGAGTGAACAAATCGGCATTTTGCTTGGAGCTGTACTTAGGAAAAGAAACAAATTGCAGAGAAAGTTATGAATATTCATTGAAGTATCTGCAAAAATGTTGTGCTTAATCCTAGTGCCATAGTTATTTAATTTGAAACATGAGTTCAATCAGCAGAAATACTTGTTTATGAGTTTAGAATTAACCAATAAGACCTGTTGTGAAATAGAGTACAAACCAGTTATCTCTAATTAAGTTCTAATTCTAAGTAAGTGACACATGACATATGACAGAATTATAGAACCTGATTGATGCAATCACCAGGCTTGCTGTGGGTACACCATTACTCCATCATCATCATCCTTTGTTGTCAGTGTGAGTCATGTAAATTATTGCAATTTAGAAATAAAACTATGCAACTGTGTAGCTATTAAAGCTCACTGCTAGGGTTAGATGGTAAAGTGAACTTAGAATTAAAACATCAGGAACAATGTCTAAGTTATCATATCTATTCAGTCTGATCCAGATGAGATCTAAATATTCTGATTAGATTAAAGATAACTGAATGAAATGTGTGTCAAATCACAATTAGATCAGAAAAATCGTGTAAGTTGAATTAAGAAAGCTAATTTACAGATATTGGATTATTAAAACAACTTTGGTGATTCAAGCACAGTCCAACGTAATCTTATCTAAACATTCTATGAAAGACGAGACATAATCTACTTAGCAACTTGTTCTAAAGAGACATGCAAATAGATCAAGACCATAGAATCAATAAGACAACGATTGATGGAAACTTCATTTCATTTAAAAAAAAACATTACAAGAATGATCATAAAGACCATTGAAAATAAAGAAAAACCAAAAACAAACACTTAAACTAAGACTCCCCACCTACACCAACTAGGTGGCCTTGGCTGGGTCTTCAACGCCATCCTCCCGGTTGCGAGCCCGGAGAACCTCCAACGCTGCACGCATGGCAGCGAGGTTCTTCTCCTCCTCGGCGAGAAGCTCGTCTATCTTCTCCTAGAGGGCCACTACCTTCGCATAGAAGGGCATGGCCTCAAACTCCTCCACAGAAACCTTCAGGATGCTCTTAGTCATCTTTTAGATGAAAGGATTTGAAAAGGATTTGTTTTTGTTAAGTGTAAGTCTAAATGGTGTCTACCCCTTCCTATTTATTAGCCCAGAAGTCCTAAAGACACGACTTAATATCTAGGAAATAAACGGGTGCAAGGTTAATCAAAGGTCACCCCTCTTTAATACACACTTACGCATGCAAAAGAGATACACGGTGTCCTATACTAATCCTGATAGTCCATTTAGAAAAGATAAAAAGTGAAAATATTCTGTGTGCTATTTGTTCTAAAATCATTTAAGTCTGTCAGCTTATGTCTAATCAAATCGAGACAAATAATCTTAGAGAACAGGGCACACAAAGCATTTGAAAATTCTGGACACAAGATAAAGCACTTAAGTAATATCAACAATTAATTAAACTATTCGACATCTCAAATATTTGACCATTCGATTTGTCTGAACATATACTTATTCGATATCTCTCAACATATGACTAGTCGATATCTCTAGTTAAAAGACTAGTTCGATATCTCTAGAAAATTAGCTGATCGATATCTCAAGCATAATATCCATTCGACAACTCATGTTAGTACACATATTCATTCGATATCTCCAGCAAATTAGGTGTTCGATATCTCCAGAATAATCAAGCAAATAATAAATAAAATCCAGAGAATAAAATTCACTGGCTGCAACAATTTGAACAGATATTAAAGATTATGAGAAATTCAACATACCAAGCTCACTTACCGATCTTGAAAATGTTGCTTCATCCAGAGCTTTAGTAAATATATCTGCTAATTGTTTCTCACTTGGAACAAAATGAAGTTCCACAGTACCTTCCATCACATGCTCTCTGATGAAATGGTATCTGATGTCTATGTGCTTGGTTCTTGAGTGTTGCATTGGATTCTCAGAAATTGCAATTGCACTTGTGTTGTCACAGAAAATTGGAATTTTCTCAACCTTAACTCCATAGTCAAGCAGTTGATTTCTCATCCATAGAATCTGTGCACAACAACTTCCTGCTGCAATATACTCAGCTTCTGCTGTTGAGGTTGAAACTGAATTCTGCTTCTTACTGAACCAGGAGACCAACTTATTTCCTAGAAATTGACAGGTGCCTGTGGTACTCTTCCTGCCTATCTTACATCCTGCATAATCTGCATCTGAATAGCCTATTAGATTAAAACCAGAATCTCTAGGGTACCAAATGCCAAGGTTTGGTGTCCCCTTGAGATACCTGAAGATCCTTTTAATAGATATTAAATGAGATTCCCTAGGATCAACTTGGAATCTAGCACATAAACAAGTAGCAAACATAATATCAGGTCTACTAGCAGTTAAATATAAAAGAGATCCAACCATGCCTCTATAGCTTGAAATGTCCACCTTCTTTTCCTTAGTATTCAGTTCAAGCTTAGTTGCTGTGGCCATGGGTGTTTTTGCAGAAGAGCAATCTGCTAAGTCAAACCTTTTTAGTAGATCAAAAACATATTTTGTCTGACTTATGAAAATTCCCTCATTTACTTGTTTAACTTGTAAACCAAGGAAATAAGTTAATTCACCCATCATACTCATTTCATATTTACTTTGCATAAGTTTGGCAAACCTTTTGCAAAGCTTCTCATCAGTAGACCCAAATATTATATCATCTACATAAATTTGGACAAGTATCATAGAGCCATTGACAGATCTATAAAAGAGAGTCTTATCTACAGTACCTCTGGTGAAGTGATTCTCAATGAGGAACTGTGAAAGAGTGTCATACCAGGCTCTAGGTGCTTGCTTCAGGCCATAGAGTGCTTTGAGCAAGTAATAAACATATTATGGGAAGTGTGGATCTTCAAAACCAGGAGGTTGACTTACATACACCTCCTCCTCCAGAATACCATTTAGAAATGCAATCTTGACATCCATTTGATAGACCTTGAAATTGGCATGGGCTGCATAGGCTAGGAAGATTCTGATTGCTTCTAACCTTGCCACTGGTGCAAAGGTTTCTTCAAAGTCAATTCATTCTTCTTGACAGTAGCCTTTAGCAACAAGTCTTGCTTTATTCCTTGTCACTATACCATTTTCATCCATCTTGTTCTTGAATACCCACTTAGTATCAATCACTGATTTGTCCTTTGGCTTGGGTACAAGTTTCCATACTTTATTTCTTTCAAACTGGTTTAGTTCCTCTTGCATTGCTAGAACCCAGTCTGGATCTAGAAGAGCATCTTCGATCTTCTTAGGTTCCTCTTTAGAGAGAAAGCTACTATATAAACATTCTTCTCGAGTTGCTCTCCTAGTCTGGACTTTTGCATTGGAATCACCAATTATCAGCTCAAAAGGGTGATCCTTAGTCCATTTTCTTTGTGGTGGTAGGCCTGACCTTGATGAAGTTACTTCAATCTCTTGATGTTGATCATTTTGATTCGTTGTTGAGTGTTGACTGTGAGAAACTCCCCCTGAGTGTATGGACCTCATGTTGAGTGGAGTTCTAATAGAGTTGTCAACAGATACTTCTCTTTGATTCCCAACAGATGCTTCAACATGATCTTCACCAGATGGAGTGTGTTGCTCTTCTACAGATGGTCCATTCTGCACTTCTCTTGATGGTCCATGTCTGTTCTCTCCACCCATTGTTATTCTTTCTTCATCATCATCTTCACTTGCCTCACTACATGTCTCATTCTCGAATGAGAGTGACTCATGAAAACCTTCATCTACAAGACCAGATATTTTCTTGTCATCAAAGACAACATGTATGGACTCCATAACAATGTTGAGTCTTAGATTGTAGATTCTTTAAGATTTTCCAGCTGAGTACCCAACAAATATAGCTTCATCTGCCTTTGAATCAAATTTCCCGAGGTTCTCACCATAATTCTTCAATACAAAACATTTGCATCCAAAGACATGCAGAAAGTTAATTGTTGGCTTCTTACCTTTGAATAATTGATAAGGAGTCATGCCTTTTGCTTGGTTGATCAAAGATATGTTCTAAGTGTAGCATGCAGTATTAATAGCTTCAGCCCAGAAATATGTTGACAACTTTGATTCTTCAAGCATAGTTTTGCAGCTTCAATAAGTGTTCTGTTCTTTCTCTCCACCACACCATTCTGTTGAGGTGTTCTTGATGCAGAGAATTCTTGAGTAATTCCTTCTCCCTCATAGAACTTTCTTAGCACAGAATTCTTGAACTCAGTTTCATTGTCGCTTCTTATCCTTCTTACTCTGAAGATTGGATTGTTGTTGATTGCCTTGACATGTTTGATAATGATTTCACCTGCCTCATCTTTCGAATGAAGAAAGAAGGTCCAAGTCAACTTGGAGAAATCATCAACAATCACAAGACAGTATTTCTTGTTGGCTATCGACAATACATTGACTGGTCCAAATAGATCCATGTGCAGAAGCTGTAAAGGTTGATCAATTGAAGACATTGACTTAGATTTGAAAGAGGTCTTCCTTTGCTTCCCTTTCTGGCAAGCATCACATAGTCCATCCTTGGAGAAATCCAATTTTGGGATGCCTCTAACCAAATCCTTCTTGACCAATTCATTCATGGCTCTAAAGTTCAAGTGTGACAGTCTCTTGTGCCAAAGCCATCCTTCATCCATGCTTGCTTTGCTGAAGAGGCATGTAGCAGAGTTGGCACTTGTTGAGTTGAAGTCAGCAATGTACACATTTCCTTTTCTATTTCCTGTCATCACTACTTTGTTGTCGTTTTTATTGAAAACAACACAAGCTTCAGAGGTGAACCACACATTTTGATTTTTATCACATAGTTGACTGATACTCAACAAGTTGTGCTTGAGTCCATCAACCAGTGCTACTTCTTCAATGACAACATTTCCTTGTGAAATCAAGCCATATCCTCTAGTATATCCTTTGTTGTTGTCTCCAAAGGTAATGATAGGGCCAGCTCTCTCCTTAAACTTAGTGAGCAGGGTAGAATCTCCAGTCATCTGCCTAGAACAACCACTATTTCTGTCTCCCTGCACACATCAAAATCAAATCAAGTTGATTTTTTGGTACCCAAGTTTCCTTGGGTCCTGCCTTGTTAGCCTTTTTCCTGTTTTTCAATCCCTTACCACCCAAGGGTTCTTACTGAGTTAAATCAATATTAACTCTTGGTGTGGATCTCTGAAAGACAGGTTGTTCCACTTGCTCATATGCATTAAAACTAGATGTGCAATTAGGCATAGTCTGTGCAAACATGTTATTCATCATCCATGGCAACTGAGTCATGTTATAAGCATCATGATATGGATTATGCATGAATGGCATGTTGGCATAATGACTAACTGCATGAGCAGGCTGGAAAGACACATTTGGCATAACATTCATGGCAGGCACAGGTACTAACTTAGGCATATTAGGCACGGAAGTATTCTTAATAGATTTACATTTGGCAGATAAATGATTAGCACTACCACAGTTCAAACATTCCTTTCTGGGAGCATATTTATCAGGTGTGTAGTTACTGTGTTTGTTAATTCCTACCTTGCCATTCCTATTCTTCCTGTTTACCTTAGCCTTAGGTTCAGTCTTCTCTAACCTATCCTTCAATTTCTTGGTGGATAAGTGACCTGTGTTTTCTTGTTCAACTGACTTGGTTTTGCTACATTCTCCCAACATAAAGTTTTTGCTGACAGGACCATACTTCTTATGCAATTTAATCAAGGTTGAACTAACAGGTTTCAACTCCTTTGGACAATCATCATCCAATGAGTCACTGTCCGATGCAACTTCCCCATCAACTTCCAACTTTGCTTCTGCTAATTTACAAAAAGAATCAATTCCTTGCTTACTGCCAATTTCTTCAGTTTTAGCCTTTGATCCTCTCCACTTAGCAATTAAATCCTGTTCCTTTTTCAACTGTTCTTTTAAACAATCTTCTCTATCTAAAGCCTCAAGTAGTTTATCTTTTGCATCTTGGTAATCTCTTCTCATTGTCTCAAAATCAATTAATTGAGTCTCTAACAGAGTATTCCTATCACCTAACCTAGCATTCAGCTCCTTAATCTTGCTATTCTCTTTGTTAAGTGATTTCAGTGTAACATGCATGTTGTACAATTCATTTGACATTTCATTAACAACATTATCATATTCATCTTTGGAAAGCTCAGTTAGATTCGTAGAGTATACCTGATTGCTTGATGAACTAGCTTCCTCATCATTCCCATTTGCTATGAGTGCAAGGTTGACAAATTCTTCCTCTCCATCTGAGCTTCCTTCAGCTGCCCAATCATCATCTCTTGATACGAATGCTCTCTCCTTTTGCTTGAGAAGATCAAAGTACTTCTTCTTGTAGTCAGTAGACTAAAACTGCTTCTTTTCATTCTCAGCTTTGGATTTTCTGCATTCATTAGAAAAGTGACCAGCAATTCCACAGTTATAGGACTTGATCTTTGATCTCTCAACCATGCCCTTATTAGGTTGATAGTTTTCTTGAATTGCCCGGCTCCTGCTGAATTCTTCTTGAACTTCAACTTAGAAAATCTCTTTGACAAAAATGCCAAGTATTCATCTAGATCTTCTGATTCATCTCCACTCAGTGCATCAAGTTCCTCTGTCATCTTGCTTTTGCCTTTGCTAGTTCCAGCTCCACCTTCACAGGTTAGCCTTCATAGGAATATGAGGACCTTTCTCTATGCAATTGACATAACCTTCATCGATGGATAAGAGATGTAAATGCATCTTTACTTTCTAGTGAAAGTAATTATCTTTGTCGAGGATTGGTATTTTCATGCCTGTATCCTTCTTTCCCATGGTGGTGATCTTTAGACTTCTTGTATGCTAGAAGCTTGCTCTGATACTAATTGTTATTTCCCAGTTATGCACCACGAGATTGTAGAAGGGGGGGGTTGAATACAATCTCAACTAAATTCTTTCAAAATGATGAGGCTTAGATCAAACTGTTATAAAAACAGAAAGAAAACAAGGTAAACAAATTATCTAATCATACATACAACACGAGATATAAAAAATCTCAGGTGGGTTGGCTTGAAAGCTTAATCCACCTGATGGTTGTATTTGAAGATAATTCTCTGTGTAAAAATACACAGTTGCGGATTACAAAGTTTTAGTGTTTACAAGAAAACCTAAAGCTATCGGCCTTGTGATCGGTGTTTTCTTCTCTACCAAAACTATGCTGCTCATACAGCTTATTTAAACTATATGAAGACAAGTAAAAGTTACATGAAATGTGATGATACATTTCTGGTATAACTTGTCACACACACATGCTCGAAATGGTAACCATTTCTGGAATTATCTTGAAAGTCTTCTTTACTTGATTTGGACAATCCCAACATGCTTCAAGTCAGTGTATGTTTCTTTCTTCAAAAGTAACTAAGTTCTTGAAATGACTTAGCTTCCAAGCCCACGTGATGCTTTATGCACAAGATCTTTTTGCTTTGGATTTCTGTCTCTGAAAATAACTTTAATCAAAAAGATAATCCTTTTGAAAGTCAATAAGCTTTTCTACTTATTGAGCTGTGCTCGAACTTCACAGATATAACGACTGATCCTTATGCATTCATCAAGATATCCTTTGAATCTTTCAGTAGCAATGTAATCATGTTGGAGGTTGCTTCCACTCTTATTGTTGCCCTTGAAGTTGGATAAATAGTGACTGATTGCACCTTTCATTTGGAAGAGTTTGAGCCTTCAAATATTTACAATTTGACTCCCTACTCGTAACATCCTCTGTGTAATTGATCACTGTCTATAAGTCACGGGTTGCAAAGTAATTCTCGGTTCAATCTTCATTCGATATGTTCCATTAGAGAACTCTGTAATATTGTGGAAACAGGTTGAGTTCTCGAACAGATAAATCTTGAGTTCTCGAATGATGATTTTTCGAATAGTTCCTTAAAGCGAGTTCTCGAATGACTTCTCGAATACCCTTCTGAGAAGACTTCTCGATTAGTGCATGTTGCAGACTTCTCGAATAGAGCAATCTGAATTCTACGAATTAGGACTTTTTGAATAGTTCATTTTATAGACTTCTCGGATAGAGCAATCTCAATTCTCGAATTAGGACTTCTCGAATAAACCCTTTGTGTAGAGTTCTCGAATGACTTCTCGAACTCTTCTTTCCTTGATTTCTCGAACTTACTTGCATGGTATTAACAAACTCTCTTTTGATTACTGATATCTGACTTTAGCATCTCTAGGCTTGTTACTGAAATAAATCCTAACTGTTTGCAGAGTTTTATCCTTAAGATATTGCTATAGTTGATCTGCATTTTAGTTAGTTTCCTGATTTGTTCATCAGCTTCGATTCCTTGATTCATTTTCTATCTTGTGGTATTTGTTATCATCATCCATATGCATGCATGTCTTAACAATCTCCCCCTATTTATGACTCCAAGAAGAGAGGCATAAATCCAGAGATTGATGATAATAAAAACCACTCTTCAGATTCTCCTTTCACCAGGACAGAAAATTTTGATAAAGCTTCCTTGACACAGTTTCTGAGTTGTACTAACTTCACTTTGAGTACTAAGAGCTGCTCCCCCTATATCCGGCATCCATTTCTGAGAGTTGTTCTGTTCCCTTAATTGCTGGTCTTCTGAGACTTAGCTCGAAGATCTTAATTTCCGGAGCCGTTTTGCGCCGTTTAAAATTTAAACCTGAACTTTGGATTCTAGGTTGACAACTCTGAATGTAAGCCTAGATGGTCAAGTATAAATTGAGAAGCTTGGAATTCTAGTCTAGAATCAAGGACTAAAGAACTAAGTTGAAGCCGTTGTAGGCCAGCAAAGCTACTAGAGCCAACCTTGGATCAAGAGATTCAAGCATAGCTCAAGAGTGAACCACTCAATCAACATTCCAACCTGGTGACTGAAAGGTTCGAAGTAATTCTATTTGAGATCAAGCAAGCGTGAAACCCTTGAAAGGAGTTTGAAGATCCCTCATGGAAGGTTTGAGACCCTTAACAATCTACTAAGGATTCTCTTGAAACCCTTAGGCCGACTGAAACTCACTCTCAACCCTACACGGGTTGTCCACGCTGTTTGGGCCATATCTTGAGTTCTAGGTATCAGATTTGGACGATCTTACAGTCCACGCGAAGCTTACTGAATTTCTACAGTCTCGGAGGGATCCTTGATCGAGAGGCTCCAACTGAGAGGGTCCAAGGAGACCTCTGGCCGAGACAGTCCAGCCGAGAGGCTCCGGAGAGGCTTTGGCCGAGACACTCGGGCCGAGAGGCTCCGGAAGAGGCTCTGGCCGAGACACTAGGGTCGAGAGGCTCCCGAAGAGACACTCCCGAAGAGAGGCTCCCGAAGAGACGCTCCCAAAGAGACGCTTCTGAAGAGATGCTCCCAAAGAGAGGCTCCCGAAGAGACGCTCCCGAAGAGAGGCTCCCGAATAGAGGCTCACTAAGAGAGGCTCCCGAAAAGACACTCCCGAAGAGAGGCTCATTGATCCCCGGTCGCCGTTTCAGAAAAAAGTTAGTCGGTCATCGTTTTAGCGCCGTTTTGCACCGTTCAGTGTCGTTTTTGCACCGTTTAACACCCAAAGAGGGCAAGGCCGAGACACTCCAGCCGATAGACTCATTTTTGAGGGCTCCGGCCGAGAGGCTCATTGATCCCTGGTCGCCATTTCTGAAAAACGTCAATCGGTCGCTGTTTTAGGCCGTTTAGTGCCGTTTTGTACCATTTAACACCCAAAGAGGGCATGGCCGAGACACTCCAGCCAAGAGACTCATTTTTTAGGGCTCCGGCCGAGAGGCTCATTGATCTCCGATTGCCGTTTCCGAAAAACGTCAACCGATCGCCGTTTATTGCGTCGTTTAGTGCCGTTTTGCACAGTTTAACACCCAAAGAGGGCATGGCCGAGACACTCTAGTCGAGAGACTCATTTTTGAGGGCTCCGGCCGAGAGGCTCACTGATTCTCGGTCGCCGTTTTAGCGTCGTTTTGCATCGTTTCACACTTAAAGAGGGCATGGCCGAGACACTCCAGCCGAGAGACTCATTTTTGAGGGCTCCGACCGAGAGGCCCCCGATCACCATTTCAGAAAAACGTCAACCGGTCACTATTTTAGCACCGTTTTGCGTAGTTTAGTGCCACTTTGCACCGTTTAACACCCAAAGAGTGCATGGCCGACTGACCTTGGCCGACTGAACTCATTTTTGAAGGCCTAGCCGAGTGACCTTGGCTTTGTCCCTTGATCCCCGGTTGCCGTTTCCGAAAATGTCAACCGGTCGCCGTTTTAGCGTTGTTCAACGCCGTTTTGTGCCGTTTTGCATCGTCTGAGGCATGGCCGATTGAGGCGTGGTAGGCCATTTTTGAGGGCTCCAGCCGACGGTCCTTGGCCTTCCCTTGATCCCCGGTCGCCGTTTTTAGCACCGTTTAGTGTTGTCTATCGCCGTTTAGTGCCGTTTAGTGTCGTTTAATGCCGTTCAATGCCGTTTAACATCTTTTAAACGTCGTTTAAGGCTGTTTAGCACCGTTTAGTGTCGTCTAGCGCCGTTTAGTACCGTTTAATGCAGTTTAACATCTTTTAAACGTCGTATAAGGCTGGTTAGCACCGTTTATTGTTGTTTTACGTCGTTCAGTGCCGTTTAACACCGTTTAAACGTCGTTTAAGGCTGGTTAGCACCGTTTGGTGTCACGTAGCGCCATTTAACGCCGTTTAGCATCGTTTAACATCGTTTAAACGTCAATCAAGGCTGATTTGCCCAAAAATGAGTAAACATCGTCGTAAATGCGTCGGTCGCTCCACGCTTTACATCAAGACGGTATTCGTGAAACAGTAGTGTACAAAACGACCCCGAGTCTCGAAAAAGACAATTATAACTTCTACGAAAACCTGATCAGTTTTCCTAAAAGTTGGTGGGGGGGCAAATGATATGGGCTAAAAATAAGCCCTAGAGACACATTTAATGTGGCATTAATTAAACCTGGTTTGGTCCAAATACGAGGTCTATTAATGAGGCCCAAAACCCTAATTCAATATTAATTTCGTAATTAATATTGAGGGTGATTAACAGCTCAGCAATAAGAGTCAGATAAGGATACAACATCTTTATGAGTAGCCTTCAAGGCACCTACTTCAACATGGAAACAGACTCCTACAAGGTAGGAGTCTAGAACCTTCCTCAAGGCGGTGACTTGCCCACCAAGTCACCTAACCCTACTACGATTCTAAGGCTTCTCAGCCTATATAAGGGTGTGACCCCTCATTCTCAGAACTACGTCTTGGCTTGATTCTCAATAATGAGATACGTAGGCACTCTCTGAGGACCGATTAGTCTCGAACACGGAAACAACCATTAAAACTCGAAGCTCAACAACCCCTTTGCATTAAATACGTACAAACCCTCGTTTTTATTCCACATCAACGAGCCTTCTATTTAATAAAATAAAATAATAATTTTATAATTACCAATAATTAACCAATTACCTTTTTCAACTAAAACATATCATTTTTTCTATATTTTCTAACTAAAATCTCTACATTTCTAAAAATATCACGGATAACATTTATATAATTATTATCAAATAATCTAATATAAAAATGTAAGCCTCCAAATTTCATGTTTTATAAAATTAATTTAAATAAATGAAAAAATTCATATAATATTAAAATAAAAAAAAATCCGTGTATCGCACGGGTTTTAAGCTAGTAATAATAAAAAAGTTAGAAGAGGGTTTTGTCGTTTTGATGGAATTATAGCATGTTTGGCAAATCTTAATTACGACTTATAAGTTACTTATTTCGAATAAAAGTTTATATTTACATACTTTTTTAAGGAAAAAATGTGTATGAGAAGTTTAACATTCATTTTCTTGTAAAAATAAATTACTTATTTTAGAAAAAAGTACATATTTCCTAATTTTTTTTCCAAAATAAGTAACTAATTTCTGAAAGATAACATTTTAACACACGTCCAAAAGATGTTGGTGAATGGCGTATGTGGGGAGAGAGAGAGAGTGATAAGAAAACACGAAGGACCGAGAAATTAAAACTACAACTCCATCATCATCATCCCCTATTACTTTCAAGCCTCCCCCCCCCCTCCTAACCCCATCCCATACCGTCATATTATTGATGTCAAATAAGGTAGTATTTCTATCCCCCCACAGTTATATAAAGATCTGGTTGTGTTGTTATTTTAGATCGAGATCTCTACTCCTCAGTAATGTATACATGTTGATTGTACGAGTTGGTTTTCAATTTTGATCAGAGAGATTCATCATGTCAATTATCTTTTCTTTCTTTGTTTGTATACTTAAGTCTACACTGAATTTTTATAGCCTACTGCTTCAATGTGTTTTATGTTCTGAGGAATTATATTGTGATCACTGATTTCTTACTTAATTTTGTATAGCCTGCTGTTTCGATTTCGGTGTTTATTTTCTTCTTTCCAATTTGTGAATTTGTATCATGTGGTTATTCTTCATCTACCCACAACATATCGAATCTCTACTGGGAAATCAACTGTGTAGTAACTGTTTTAGTGGTTTTGATTCCAAAGATTTTTCTCTTTGCACTTAATTTATTATTGTCAACTTATTTGCTTTCACAGTGGATGGGCTTGAATTGAATATCCTTCACGAATGGGGGTTATGTCCAGGCGGGTTGTACCCGTCTGTAGCAACATGTGTTTTTTCTGTCCTTCTCTTCGGGCAAGGTCAAGACAGCCTGTCAAACGCTACAAAAAGCTTTTGGCTGACATCTTTCCTCGATCTCAGGTCATGTATTCAACCTTACTCTTGACCATTTTTTTTACTTAAAAACTACGTTTCCTTTGTAGTGTTGCAATTTTACTCTTCTTGGTGTGGCTATGAACAATCAAATACTGTACTCCGTGTCTAGGAATCAATTACTTTATGACTGGTTTAGTTTCTTTGAATGAATAGCAACTTCAATTGTCCATCAATACCAGATGATATTCCAACTATAAGTTGTTTCGGATCACAGTCCCATAAGTGAGGCTGAGGATTATAATTCTCGTATTGTTCTTAAAGCTGTGTCACATTTAGGATCTGTGTTCGAATACAAGCCCTACGATCGTGCTTATGTTCAAGCACTTGACAAATACTTGATATTTTGGATTAGCCATTAATGTCTACCTCTTGGTAAAGAAATGCTATTTTACTTTTTCTTTTTTAAAGTATGAGCATAAGCTGCACGGCAGTAGTTGCAATTATCACTTGGGGTGATTTCTTGTTTAGAGGTGTGCTTCTTGTGTTTATAAATTTCCCTTGAAGGCCTCTGATATATTATCAATATCAAATTTTCAGGATGCTGAACCTAATGACCGAAAGATTGGGAAGCTTTGTGAATATGCTTCAAAGAACCCATTACGTATACCTAAGGCAAGGCTGATCTTCCTTTTTACTTCCTACTTTGGTAAATTATGACCACAGAGTAATTTTGTAGTTGTATCATGTCAAATAAGACTATATATCTCAAGCATCCATAGAGCCATCCACTGTATTGTAGCTTTTGGGGTTTTGTTTGTGCTTACCTTGTGATGCTTACCAGAACACCTTCTAACAAAACCTCTCTCGTAAAGCTGCACTATAATGCTTAAGCATTGAAATGGTAACTGTTGTAATTCTTGTTTTCCTTAAAATATTTGACGTCCCATCAGCACTACCAAATTTTGAAAAATGAAGGCATTTTAGATTAGTTAAGTATATATGTAGGTTCTTTTGTCAGTTTGCATTTGTTTCTTCTACAGATTACTGAATATTTAGAGCAAAGATTTTACAAGGATTTGCGGAATGAGCACTTTGGTTCTGTAAAAGTTGTGTTGCATATTTACAGGAAGTTGCTCTCTACATGTAAGGAACAGATGTAAGTTCAAACATGTCAAGTTAATGTTATTTACTTTCCTAATTGAATATATAACTCCTTTCCCCCCTGTGAAAATATATGCTTCATACCCAACATGCTATCAAATTATACTGAGCATTTTTTTTTGAAGAGTTGTGTTCTAAATTTTTATGATTAATAATAGAACCTAATTAGGCGTACTGCTTCTACAAGTGTAAAAGTTTCAGTTGATGTAAAAGATATCTGTTACATTGCGTACAATGTTAACCTAATATAAAATTATTAAGATGTACTGATCGTAGTATTGATAGTGTTTAGAGCTGCTTCTAGATATATTGGACATAGCAACTTTTTGATTTTTTAAAATAATATTTTGTCAGTTAACCTGTAATTATAATATGAAAAGGAATTACATGTGAGTTAGTATGTACTGATAAGTATGAATTGCTTACAGATTCATTTTGTAAGTCATTATATTTACTGCTAGTGGTGGTTTTAAAGGCCCTCCTAAGCGAGGTGCACTAAACTCGCATTGGTTCCGAGTCAAGGCGACTTGAAAGAGGCATGTGTGTTTAAGCTGATGCGCAGACGAAGCACGCCATTTTGAAACTAAGCCCAATATGACTAAATTGGCCGTCTTAATTCTCTATGAGGTGCACACCTCACACCACGCCTCGTGCCTAGGTCCGAGAGAAACCTTTTCGCCTTAGTGCACCTCTCAATGACACCCAACTATTTAAATGTTGATAACATATTTATATCCTAAGTCCTGAGATTGTAATTTGTAATTACACATTTCTTGATGCCTCTTATTTGTGAATATCTTTAATGGAACCACTTTACTATGTTTTATTATCATGCATTTTTAACTTCAAGGTTTGCAAACATTCTTATGTTGGGACCTGGTATTACACGATGTTTGATGTTTGGTGGTTTGGTGTCAGATCCCACTGGATGTCTTTATGCAATTCCCTTAAAAGTGTTGGAAAGCGTAGGGCCGAGTATTTGGTTATTCGGTAACCGAACCGAAATATATTTCGGTTATCGAATACTCAATAAGAGAAAAAACCATATCCGAAAATGAATCGAAATAATTTCGGCTATTTTACCGAACCAAAATATTTATTTCGGTTTAAACCGATTACCGAATTAAGAAAAATCATTTCATTCAGTCACTTTTGATTATTTTAATTTTTTTTGCCTTATTTTTTACAATGCTTTTAAAAATTAAAAGAAATGTAAAAATAATAACTACGTCAACTATAAATGTCAACAAACTAGCATTATTAATTGTCATTAGTTAATATTTTATAAAAATTATAAAACAAAATGCAATTATTGTACAAAGTTTTAACGCTAGTAAACTAATCAAGAGTTTTAACAGTTTTGACTTTAATTTAAATAGAAACATATTGTTACTACAAACTTTAATTTAAATAGAAGCATATTACCAGTAGTAGCTGCCTAGTTCAAAAACTTCAAATATTAATTAATAAGTTACTTGAATTCCACAAAAAAAACTTCAACTAAAAGAAAAAAAATTAGGATTAACATATAATATATGATATATGTATATAGATATAATATAATATGAATATATAGCATGAATGTTATATAAATGTTATAAATATATAATAAAAATATTATAATTTATATATATCGATTAATTCGGTGATTTCAGTTATTTCAGTAAAAAAACTGAAATTTGAAATAACTGAAATGCCGAATAACCGAATAACAGAAATTTTCATAACCGAATTATTTTGGTTCGGTTAACCGAACCGAATTATTTTGGTTATTTCGGTTCGGTATTCGGTTAACCGAACCGAATGCTCAGCCCTAGGAAACGAACTCTGGCATCCATTACATTTATGTTGTTAAGTTCAGAAATATGAATACCTTGCTTGATTTTGTTGTAGGATCATTTCCTGTATAATTCAACTTCGCAATCAATCATATCACTTCTTTTGAACACTAATTTACACATAATGTTATGAAATAAAGGCTTTTGTTGTTGGCAGGCCACTTTTTGCTAGTAGTTTGTTGGGAACTGTTCGAACTCTCTTAGAACAGACACGGGAAGATGAAATGCAAATTTTAGGTTGCAACATTCTTGTTGAGTTCGTAGACAATCAGGTAATGCTGTGATAAGACTTGTGATCTTGATTATAAAGTATGAAGAAACATGGACTGTACACAGACTAGGTGGTGATAGAACTTAAGGTATTGTCCCCCAGGAAAGGTTTATTGTTACATCAAACCATCTAGCTTTCATCTACTTGGAGTGTATAGACATTAAAAAGAAACATATGAATATGGTTAGCAAACAATTTATCTTGTATTTGTAAGATATTGAAGACTCTTTCCTAATTTATTTTATTTTTGTTTCAAACAGAAATACTACCTAAATAACAAATTATGTTTCACAAATAAGCTGTAGAAAAGTACACAATTCATATCCACAAGGCTTAGCCTAGCGGGTAAGTCGCACCTCTTGGTAATAGGAAAGCCTCGGCGGGGAAGCATGTGTGCGCGAGTATTTTAATTTCAGTACTTCTTAACCTTTACAATAAACAAAGAACAAAAAAGTATAAAATTCACGTACTAGTTACACAACGAACTTATTTGTTAAAGAAATGCAGGTGGAGAGCACTTACTAGTTACACAACGAACTTATTTGTTAAAGAAATGCAGGTGGAGAGCACTTATATGTTCAACTTAGAAGGCCTTATCCCAAAACTTTGTCAATTGGCCCAAGAAGTTGGTGATGATAACAGAACATTACGATTACGGTCAGCAGGATTGCAGGCTTTAGCTTTCATGGTGAATTCGACTTATTCATCCTGCATACACATTCATTTGATGACCAACCATTAAAGCATAAATGTTACCATGGCGTTTTTTTACTAACTATTACATATGGTTGTTTGTCTCGCATATACATATACATTTTCACTCATGGTAATTTATGTCATTATGAGTTTAATCTTTAATCTATATATCATGTTCCATATGTTTTAGCTTGAGAACAGTATTTTTACATAGAGTAGATCCATGTGTACATGCCTGCCCCCCTATCTTTAAACTTTGGTGAAATTCATTTAGCAAAAAAAAAAAAAAGAAAAGAAAGTGGTGAAATTCAAAAAACAAAAAAACATTTAGTAATTGCGGAATATATTAATTACACCTCCTTGTTTATCCTTATGAAATTTAATTAAGTGGCCTACCTCTTCTCCCAACATTATTCTAAGTTAACACTGACCCATTACTGTAACACCCCAAATTAAATATCTACAAATTAAACTTAAATCACCAGTGTTAAACAAAGAAGAAGAGATTGAACTGTAGAATTGTGTGTTCCTTTCTCATTCAGAATTGTTCCTTTATACATTTGGAGTCCTAGCAGGCAAGTTAGAGGCTAAATACTAGCTAATTACATGCTAATTAGTAATTACAATCTATCCTTTCACATACAACTAATCAGTTAGTCAATCAATCATGTCACAATATATGCATCAATAATGACATGACACAATTTATGCTTTTAATCTCCAAATAATTCATGGATATCAAGGAATCAGTTATGCAAGAAATATTCTTTAAGATCAACACCTAGTGTCTTTGACATCCCCCCTCAAATTGATTCTGTAGAATCTATAAGCATCAAATCCATGACACAACGACATAACTTTCTTGTTAGCAAATTGATGCTTACAGATTCTACAACATCAATTTGCTAACAAGAAAGTTATGCCGTCGTGTCATGGATTTGGTGAAAATATCCGCAATTTGTAGTGGATATGTGTGGCAGAGTGATAACTTGATGATCATATGCTTTTCGAATAAAGTGACAATCAACCTCGATGCGTTTGGTGCGTTTATGATAAACCGGATTGGATGCAATTTGGATTGCACTGGTGTTGTCGGCATGTAAAGCAGTAGTAGGTTGATTTTGATAGAAACCAAGGTCTACTAGAAGACCTCGCAACCAAATGATCTTTGAGCATGTAGTAGACATGGCACGATGTTCAGCTTCCATGGAGGATTTAGAAACAAAGTCTTGGTTCTTGCATTTCCAGGAAATAAGATTGTTTCCGAGAAATATACACCTTCCTGTAGTAGATTTTCTTGAATCCGGACAACCACCCCAGTCCGAATCATTGTAGGCACGCAGTTGTAGTGGAGATTTGGTAGGAAAGAATAAACCACGACTAGTCGTCCGATGTATATATTTTATGTTACGATGAACATCAAATAAATGGAGATGCGTAGGAGCTTTCATGAACTTACAATGTGAACAACATAAGAGATGTCTGGTCGAGTTATTGTAAGATAAATCAGACTACCAACTAGCTTTCGATATAAAGTAGGATCTGCTAGCAGCTCCCCCTTCATCATGCCTATATTTTGTATTGACTTCCATCGGAGTATCGGTTGTTTTATTGTAAGCCCTGCCAACTGAACCGAGTCCATAAGGTATTTTTGTTGATTCAAGAAGAGACCTTGAGGTTGACGATGCCCAAAAAGTAGTTTAGCTGGCCAAGATCTTTCATTTGTAACATCCTCCTTTTAAGTCTCCATGCAAGAAAGCATTCTTTATATCCATTTGATGTAAGACCAAGATTGTGATGCGGCAATAGCTAGTACTATTCTTATGGTAATCATTTTGGCTACCAGCGCTTAGGTTTCATCATAGTCTAGGCTATGTTGTTGTTTATGGCCAAAACCTAGGAAGCACAAACTCGGATACGGCAACACGGGACACGGGTACGGAGACTCGGGGATTCGCCAATCATCGAAGAGTCTTGGATACGGGACTCTGCAAATAAAATAATAATAATAAATATATTTACATATATTCGTGATAAGATTTGTGTAATGGTGTGAAACTGTGAATGATGATGGGCTTAAAATTGATCAGGATTGTGTGTTACAGAGAATGAGTATTGTTAGGTGCATAGATTTGGCTACAGAATTTTTTCAAAGAATGAGCTGGATTCCACTAATGTGGGTTTTTATTGGTTGATTTTGTGGAAATCAGACTTCTGCACCTTTTATTCATGAACAATACAGCCTTTAAATAGGCACTATACAACTGTATCAGATCTGGTACTTAATACCAGATATACTAAATTAATTACTTATATTCTTGGACTAAATCAATTAGTATCAGCCATATCAATTAACTCCTATAAATCATGTACAATATCTTCTACACCCTCCCTCAAGCTGGTGCATGGAGATTCCACATGCCCAGCTTGCAAACTAACTTGTTAAAAACTTCTTTTGACATGCCCTTAGTCAATATATCAGCTTGCTGCAATGTGCTAGGAACGTAAACAACACATAGCTCTTTTGTTTCAATTTTTTCCTTGATAAAGTGCTTATCCACTTCTACATGTTTGGTCCTGTCGTGGTGGACAGGATTATGTGTGATGTTGATTGCTTACTGTCACAGTACAATTTTAAAGGCTCGGTTCACTGAAGCTTTAATTCTACAAATATTCGTTTGATCCATAGTAGTACACGTATTCCCTTAGCAAGAGCTCTCAGTTCTGCTTCAGCACTATTGCGAGCTACCACGGGTTGCTTTTTGCTTCTCCATGTTACTAAGTATCCCCATACTTTAGTACAATATCCAGTTGTTGACCTTCTATCTTCAATTGAACCTGCCCAATCTGCATCAGTAAATGCCTCAACTCCTCTTTTTTCATTCTTTCGAAATAGTTATCCATTCCTTTTAGGTACATTAGTATTCTATACACAGCCTCTAAGTGTTCCTCTAATGGATTGTGCATATATCGACTCACCAAGCTCACGGAAAATGCAATATCAGTATGGGATAAGTAGATCAGTTTCCCAACTAACCTCTGATACATGTGCTTGTCAACTGGATTTTCTTTAATTAATGCCTTGTATTTATCCTTTGGTTCGACTAGTGTTGCTACAGGTCTGCAACCACTCATTCTAGTTTCCTTGAGTAGATCGAGCACATATTTTCTCTGGGATACAACAATCCCTTTCCTTGTTCTTGCAACCTCCATACCTAGAAAATATTTCATTGGTCCCAAATCCTTTACTTCAAATTCTTGGGATAGAAAAAGTTTGAGTTTTTCTTGCTCTTCAAGATCATTACCTGACAATATTGTATCATCTACATAAACTATATGATAGTTATCTTACCCTCTTGTGAATGCTTAAAAAACATGGTATGATCTGTCTGAGCTTGTTTATACCCATACTTCTTTACGACCTGATTGAATTTTTTGAACCTTTCATATGGAGATTGTTTTAAGTCATAAATAGTTTTTCTTAAGCGACAAACCACATCTCTCCCATATATATTTTCAAATCCCGGTGGAATCTTCATGTATACTTCTTCCTCCAAGTGTCATTAAGGAAGGCATTCTTTATGTCTAATTGCTGAAGCAGCCAATCGAGATTAGCAGCAATTGATAGCAGAATCCTTACCGTATTTAGCTTAGCAACAGGTCCGAAAGTCTCGTTGTAGTCCACTCTACATTTTTGTGTGAAACCCTTCGCAACTAATCTCGCCTTATAACACTCTACGGTTCCATCAGCTCTATGTTTGACAGTGAATACCCATTTGCATCCTACCACGTGTTTATTTTTGGGCTTTTTGAGTATTGTCCATGTGGTGTTTTTTTTCAAGTGCTCTGATTTCTTCATAGACTGTATTCTTCCACTCCTCTCTTGATAAAGCTTCTGCAATATCTTTTCGAACCACCTGTTGCTCAATTTTGGTTAAAAGAGCTTTGTATTGAGGAGTGAGTTTACTATAACATACATATTTGGACATAGGATGTAAGGTGCAACTTCGAACTCCCTTTCTTTTAGCAATAGGTAGTTCACCCTCATGTTCCTCTATAACAGGCTCAATGTTAGAAATCTTATTAGGTAATTTTGAATTGAGAGGGATCACTTACATTAGGAGATTAGATATTCGAATTCATGAGGTGGAGGCTCAGAATTTGGTTGTAGCACTTGATGATTCTTGTTTCTCCGTTGATACACTAGCAAGTCTGTAGCTTTAGGCTGAGACTGTGGTTGCGATAAGGGATGAGTTTGAATATCAAAATCTGAGATAGCCTTTGGCAGACAAATGTCACCACTAGACACTTCATTGAGTGTCCTTCCCTGGATTGAAGTGGTGGAATAGAAGGATTGATCTTCATTGAAGGTAACGTCGGATGAAACATACATACGACGAGTAGACAGATTTTAGCATTTATATCCCTTTTTTGTAGAAGAGTAACTCAAAAGTACACACTTTAGAGCTTGAGGATCAAATTTCGAGTGATTTGGACGTAAAACTTGAACATAAGATACGCAACCAAATGTTTTTAGTGGAAGATCATCTGGATAAGTTTGGAGAAGAGTCGAGAGAGGAGTATTATACTTTAACTCTCGTGAAGGCATACGATTTATGAGATAAACAGCTGTTAGAATAGCCTCTCCCCAAAAAAATTTTGGTACGGAAGAGGTGAACATGAGTGCTCGAGCAATTTCCAAGAGATGTCTGTTTTTTCGCTTGGCAATCCCATTTTGTTGGGGTGTGCCTGCACAAGAACTTGTATGAAGAATTCCATTTAATAAAAAATTATCATCCAGGATTGAATTGAAATATTCAGTCCCATTTTCTATGTAGCATTGAATTGAGTTTTTATCATGGAATGAAAATTTTTGAATGTCATGGCTACATCAGATTTGTTTTTGAGAAGATATACCCAACTAACACGTGTGTGATCATCAATAAACGTTATGAACCAACGTGTATTTGTACTATTTGTTATCTTAGATGTCCCCATAGATCACTATGAATAAGGGTAATGAATAAGGGTAAAAGGCTGAGTTGCTTTGTATGGAACAGGGCGGAAAACAGCACGAGTATGTTTAGCAAGTTGACAAATTTCACATTTGAAATTGCTCAGTTGTTTATTTTGAAACAATGTAGGAAACAAATATTTCAAATAAGCAAAACTAGGGTGGCCTAGCCTATAGTGCCATCGCATGATGTCATTATCACTAGAAGCAATGAAACCAGAATCAAGAGTTTTATTTGTTTGAGCTGAACAGATAGGAAATGGATTGATGTAATACAACCCATTACATGCCTTTGCACTCCCAATTGTATTATCGGAGGATATTTGCTGAAATGCACAACAATTCGGTGAAAATAAGGCGACACAATTATGATCTTTTGTAAGTTTACTGACAGAAAGTAGATTGCAAGAGTGTTTAGGAACATGAAGAACATTACTAAGAGTAATTGAAGGAGATAAACTTATAGACCCTTTACCAACTACTGGAGAGAGAGAGCCATTAGCTATTTTAATTTTCTGATGACCTGAATATGCAATGTAAGAAGTAAACTGGTACTCCCTCTATCCCTCTTGATAGTTTACATTGGCAATTAGCACGGAGACCAAGACAGTGTTTAAAAAATAAGTAAAGTTAGATGAAAAGTGAGTAAAGTGGTGGGACCTATCAATATTTAATAATAGATTTGAGATAATGGAGGAAAGTAGTGGGTGTAATAGTGTTTTTTATAATTAAATATGAGATAGTGGGAGAAAGTAGTGGGTGTAATAGTGGAGGAAACTTACTATTTTTGGTAATGTAAAGAAATGAGAGGGACGGCCCAAAATAGTTACTGTAAAGAAATGAGAGGGACGGAGGGAGTATGATTGACCAGTTATATTATCCGAGGCGCCTGAATCCACAATCCAGGCTGAGTTCTGGAGGGCAGCGGATACCTTGTTTCTCTGAAGGATTAGGTGCAGTCTCTGTAGTGCAAGAAGCATCGAGCAATTGCTGGATTTGGTTTATTTGAGTGTGACTGAAGGAAAGGAACTTAGCCGAGTTACCAGTAACATTGAAATCTGTGATGTTTTCTTGCTGGCTGGCCATGAATGAGTGTGAAAGATTTTGGAGTTTCATAGGTATTGCTCTGATACTTTGTGGAAATCAGACTTCTACACCTTTTATTCATGAACAATACAACCTTTAAATAGGCACTATACAACTGTATCAGATGTGGTACTTAATACCAGATATACTGAATTAATTACATATATTCCTGGACTAAATCAATTAGTATCATCCATATCAATTAACTCCTATAAATCATGTACAATATCTTCTTCAGATATTAATGTGAATGCAGGGGGTCCATTATAATTAATTGAATATAACCAATCAAATTGAGACACGTGTCATTTTGTGAAACTTTTTGTAATCAATTTTGTAACTCTAGCATTTTTCATATATAAAAGATGTGTGCATATGTAGTTTGGTTGCCTTTAAAATTAGGTAAACAAGATAATGGGATGAGATTTTTTTAGTTGGTCTGGATTATTTGGAGTTGGGCCTAGTCAGAGGCGTGTCGCCCCCGAGTCGGTGCCGCGTCCAAAGATGTTTTCCTGCCGACTCTCGACCTGGTGAGTCCGATATGCACTCAGCCGAGTCGGGAGAGTCGGACGGCAGCCAAAATGAAGAGTCTGTGCTTCCTAGGCCAAAACCTACCAACCGTGCCTTGTAGCGCTCTATTGATCCATCAGGACGATGCTTAACAGAAAATATGAACCTACTACCAAGTGGCTTCACTGATGGGGGACATGTAACAATATCCCAAGTTTGATTTTCCTCAAGTGCCAAAAGTTTCGTTTCACTGATGCTTTATTCCAGCAGATAAAGTATAGAACCCAAACCCAGATATAGCATTGAAATTTGTTGTTCTGACTGTAAAACTTGGCCACCTCGCGACTCGCATTATCAATAAAGGCTGGTTCTGGACAACTATACATTGTGCCGGTAGAAGAAATTAAATATTGATCCAGTTGTTTCTTAAATTATGAATCTTGACATTGATTACACACTCTTACCGCATTAGTCCCCAAAGTATCCCTCTTTTATGATAACACTCTAATGTGTTTGGATTATAAACAGTTTACACTCTTACCCTTAACAATTCATTGTCCCCACCACCTTAGTTACTCCGACACGGCACTTCAGGCCAACGTACCCGTGTCGACCCGACCCGACACGGGACACGACCCGGAATCCGTACCGGATTCGTCAGATAAAACCCCGACACTTCTTCTCCGTCGTCGGAGAAATTTGAAGGTCGCCGGAATAAACACGTTATCGATTACTGAAGAAGAGATGAATGTATAGATAGATCTGAAAGAGATGAAGATGGAAAAGGGAGGAGAAGAAAAGTGAAAACCCTTTTTTTGTGTATCTACAGACTACGGTGTATGTATATGTCAGAATAGGGTTATGTCGTGTTAAAAAAAAAAGGGTTATGTATAGTCAATGTATCTGGACTGTTATATGTCCAGATTCATTTTTAAATATGATGGTTAAAAGATAGCTGTCATCCAGCACTATTTACATATTTACAACACAAATATAAAGTAATACAATACCATGCAGTACCATGTATGTTCAAATATTATTTTAAATTCTTCTACAATATCAATATATATAATATAAAAATAATATAAATTAATTAAAAAATATATTATTTTATTTTTATTATATATATATAAAATAAATATAATATAATTTATGCCGTGTCCCCGCACCCGTGTCCAAAATTTGGACGGTGTCCCCGTGTCTTAAATTTTTGAACATCCCGAGTCGGACACTCGGATACGTGTCGTATCCGACACTCCGTACCCGAGTCTGAGTAACTTAGCCCACCACCCACTTTTATTACCATTTGTATAGCATCCTGCTTGTAAGTAGCCAATGTTTACATGTGATGGAGTTCGGTCTCGGTACCAGTAGCTCTGCATGAAATGAATATTAAACCCAAACTATTCTGAATTTAACACATGGTGATTCCGATTGTAAGTTCTTTTTTAATCTTTTTCCTCCCTTAATTGCATCACCTTTTGAGACTTACTAACCCCAATACTAAAACCTATACCCAACCTCCAATTCTTCTCTTGTTTCAAAATAAATAAGCCCATTTAATTTGTACAAATATCCTCAAATTTATCTTTGCATAGTACTTAAAGCAAGAAAGCCCTTTACAATTCACAATCTCAAACAATCTATGCAAGGATATTATAATACTAGGAGTCTGAAAACTGGACTTTCTAATTCAATAAGGTTTAAGCTGTTCAACCCGTCAAATATATAATATCAAGATACTAACCTTTTGAATTATGCCTCTCTAGTCTTCTGGTTCTCTAAAGAACCAAAGATTTGGCTTCCGCCAGCTTGGTCTCTTCTCTCCCCCCTTCTCTCTCCATATGTTTCTTGTGTTTTGTTTTCTTGAAATGTGTAGTCAGTGGAGTCTGTAGAGGTGTGTAGAATGTTCAATATGTTTTTTACTCTAATATATATACTAGAGACCCCCTCTCAGAAGCACCCATATATAAATATAGAAAGATAGCACCAGCCTCCCTGATGCTAATCAACTATATTTATAAACATAATTGATATCTTTTATACCTCTATTTAATAAAACTAAATATAAAATTATTAATGTTTCTTTTTAATTACAAAAAGCTTAAAAGAAAATAATACTTGAAGTCTTGAATACTAATATAGCTTCGTTTTTTTAGCATCAAACCGTATGTTACGGGTTATTACAATTACACTGTTCTATATTTTAAGTGAACAGTAAAATTGTATAGTCATGTTTTATTAAACATTAATATTTAGTTTAAATGATACCACTCTATATCCCATCAGGTATGCAGGTAGAGTTGTAATTTCGATATATATACAAAAAGGGGCAAAAAACTGGTCACCCCCTTGTCACCTATGGATTCTTTTACCACGGGTTTTCATATTTAAGAAAGCTTTTGTTCTCATCAAGTACTTTCTTTTTGAGGTGCAATATGGATTCTAAAATTTGTTTTAGAATTTTGTAGTCTGTACTAAAATCCTATTTCATATCCCTATCATGATTTTGCAGGTTAAATTTATGGGGAATCATTCTCACATATCAATGGACTTTGACAAAGTAAGATTTTTTTACTTTAATCTTTTTGTTCTTTACTATTCATGTATTATACACACACATGCGCGCATGCCCACTCATGCACATGCACATGCACACACACACACATGTGTGCATTTCGTTTCTTCTGTCCAAAACAATATTTTGTAAGAGTTTATAACTTTAATTGAATTATGAAATAGGACTGAAAACTTATGAATGTCTGAATTTCGTGTCATCTTGAATCCATGCATGTATTTTTGAAATAGATTATATCAGTGACTTTGGAGAATTACATGGATCCCTCCATGAACCCAGAAACTACCAAACAAGATGGGCATAGTAGTCAGCTGCAGGAACAGTGGGTGCAAGATGTGCTCAAAGTGGACATTAATGGTTCATCGTTACCGAATGTTAGCATGAAGAATTCATCCTCAGCGAACCTCGTCAATACCAAACGCGATGTGGCTGCCACGATGTAACGTCCCATATTCGTTACTAAAACGTATTTGCATTGTCTCGATCTTCTATGTTAATTTTTCCTCATCTTGAAGGAATACACCCGGAACGCCGTCTTACTGGTCTAGGATTTGCTTGCATAATATAGCTCAATTGGCAAAGGAAGCAACAACAGTGCGTCGTGTACTTGAACCTCTTTTCAACAGTTTTGACAGTGAATATCTGTGGTCCCCAGATAAAGGAATTGCTTGTTCTATGTTGACATATTTGCAATCACAGTTGGAGGAATCAGGTTAAAAGTATTTCTTTCTCTTTTTTATTTTAGTACTTGAAATGATAATATTCTTGGCTTTTAAACTGATTAAGGTTTATATATGGTTGGGACTATTAGGAGGAGATTCTCATTTGTTTTTGTCAATCCTGGTCAAGCACCTAGAGCATAAGAATGTTGGAAAACAGCACAGTATGCAGGTGGATATTGTTAACGTTGCCACACAGATTGCAGAGAATGTAAAGCCACAGTCCTCAGTTGCTATTATTGGTGCACTAGCTGATCTAATGAAGCATTTACGCAAATGCATTCAGCATTCAGTCGAAGCATCAAATCCTGAAGATGGATCAAATATACCTAATTCGGATCTTCAGTTTGCATTGGAAAATTGCATCTCGAAGCTTTCGCACAAGGTTTGTCGTGGTGAATATAGTACAATTATTAGAGAGTGAAATTTATCTTCTGAAGTTCACCCAAAAATGTATGGAGTTGAATACAATTCTCTAATCAATTTGGAGTCGAAACAAATTTTGTTTTAAACTTATTGCAATTTATTACCAAGTCGGTCTCTATTTGTGCCGAACTTACAGTCGGAAAGTTGGTTACTTATTCCTCATGTTTGAATTCATTTATTGGTCTCCTGGTCTGACCAGAATTTTGAGCTGAAGGGGGATTTTTAATGTTATTTGGGTAGATTATCGTCAGTAGTTTTAAATTATAGGATTTAGCAGTTTTTGTGATTTTTTAATTGCAATATACAATAAGCGTGTTATTGTTTCACTAGAATAATAGGCAAACTATCTTCTGGAAGGATAATGCTACACATTTCGAAACTGAAGTTTTTTAAAAAAAAAGTTAACTAACAATTCATTTTCTTTTCTGTGGGGTGGGTTGGGGCAGGATGCAGCCTACCTTTGGCTGGGCTGTGTGTGTCCCCCAATTCCGGTACGTAGCTAGAAAAATCTTGATATTTGCTGGCTCGAATCACTTCTATCTTTTTTTGTAATGGTTTACAGCTGTATGATACTTTGATACTATATGATATAGAAGTGGAAGTGTCAAAGGAACATTCACTTAATTCTGGGTGTGGTAGAATTGTAATAGTTCTCCTGCCTGTAGTTGTTCTTGTGGGCTTTCTATTTAGTCCATAAAGTGTTATAGTTCTGCTTTTATAGATTACTGTTTAGTGGTGATTTCAATCCAGTGAAGGGCTTGATCTTACTTTTCCTTTCTCTCTTGATGATACTTTGTTACTATATGATATAGAAGTGGAAGTGTCAAAGGAACATTCACTTAATTCTAGGTGTGGTAGAATTGTAATAGTTCTCCTGCCTGTAGTTGTTCTTGTGGGCTTTCTATTTAGTCCATAAAGTGTTATAGTTCTGCTTTTATAGATTACTGTTTAGTGGTGATTTCAATCCTGTGAAGAGCTTGATCTTACTTTTCCTTTCTCTCTTGATGATACTTTGATACTATATGATATAGAAGTGGAAGTGTCAAAGGAACATTCACTTAATTCTAGGTGTGGTAGAATTGTAATAGTTCTCCTGCCTGTAGTTGTTCTTGTGGGCTTTCTATTTAGTCCATAAAGTGTTATAGTTCTGCTTTTATAGATTACTGTTTAGTGGTGATTTCAATCCAGTGAAGAGCTTGATCTTACTTTTCCTTTCTCTCTTGATGATACTTTGATACTATATGATATAGAAGTGGAAGTGTCAAAGGAACATTCACTTAATTCTAGGTGTGGTAGAATTGTAATAGTTCTCCTGCCTGTAGTTGTTCTTGTGGGCTTTCTATTTAGTCCATAAAGTGTTATAGTTCTGCTTTTATAGATTACTGTTTAGTGGTGATTTCAGTCCAGTGAAGAGCTTGATCTTACTTTTCCTTTCTCTCTTGATGATTATAGTTCCCAATTCCTGACTGTGCATAGAACGGTGAAATTTTAAGATAATTGTATAACCAGCTTATGAACCCAAGGATAAGCATGTTGTCAGAGATAGTTCATTCCATAACAGGAGCCTTGTTTAAATTTTGTAATAATAGTTCAGGCAGATTTTCTACAAAGGTCCTGCTGGAGTCATAAATATAAGTTTACTGCACTTGATGACATCTTCATTCCTTTCTTTGGCTACTGAAGTTATTTCCATAGTGAAAATTTAACTGCATTCTCATTCTTTCAATTACTAGAGTTCTTAAATAGTCACAATTATATGCTTATAGTTGTGTCAGTGTGCTTCTGCCTTATTGTTGTGGTATTATGTTGTCACTTGTACAATAATTTACGTTTGATTGGCAGGTTGGAGATGTGGGACCAGTTCTTGATATGATGGCGGTGGTACTAGAGAACATCCCAGTGAGTGGGGTATTAGCTAGGACAACAGTTTATGTTGTTAATCGAACTGCACAGATTATTTCTTCTATTCCTAATGTATCATATTACAAGAAGGTATTTAAAAAACCTTTGTTGAATACACCTTTTATAGTGTGCTAGATCGAGTAATTAGTTATGGTAATCCCTAATGTTGTTTTTTTTTTTTTTTTTCCTGATTCAGGCCTTTCCTGATGCCCTCTTTCACCATTTGCTCTTAGCAATGGCTCATCCAGATCATGAAACACGTGTAGGGGCACACCATGTTTTCTCTACAGTCCTAGTACCATCTCTCGCTTATTCTTGGTCAGTCCATGGTGGACGCCCTTCACAAGACCTCCTTCGCCCTCTACCAGTGGGGAGCATAGAAAGTCTTTCTTTTCAAGATGCAAGTAAAACAAACTCCGGACTTGTAGCAGCCACAGTGGAAAATAGTGAAGCTGTCAGCAGGCATCTAGATCAGCAAAAGGAAAACACGTTACCTGGCCAAACATATAGCGTTAAGCATGCTTTGACTGATGGTAACAATGTATGAGTAAAATATTAAATACTATTTTAGTTATCTGTCAGTATATTTCTAGTTTATGATTTCGACAGTGTCATGTCTAATCTTATGTTCCTTTTCAGGAATTGACATCCCTTCGTTTGAGTAGTCACCAAGTGAGTCTTCTACTCTCCTCAATCTGGGTTCAAGCAACAACCTTTGATAACACCCCCACAAATTTTGAGGCAATGGCACATACATATCATCTCGCGTTGTTATTTACCCTGTCGAAGGTGAGTGCTCTGTGCTGCACACTGTTATTTTGCCACTACCTTTCGTGGTAAATCATTGTGAGATTCTTAATACTATATACCTTTTCATCCTCCACCACTCAAATTTCATTCTCTAATCTCCGTCCCTGTGTCTCTTTGTGTTTGTGAGCACGTCTATAATCATGTGTTTAGGGGGGGGGGGGGGGGGTCATAAATTTACATCTATATGTGTGTGTGTGTGTGTAGATGCACAAATGCAAGTATATATGTCGGGTTCAGTTTTTGGTTTTTGTTTTATTCCCGCATGTGTAGATTGAGTGATGAGCATCATTCTCACCTAGATTAACATTCCTTATTCGAGCAAGGTTCATAAATCTGCCAATTTCTTAAATAAAGAAGTTCGTATGCCTTGCATGCTTTTTCCTGCGTCCTCTCTTGATAGAATATCCGCTGTATAACTTCAATGGATAATAATTAGAAAGTAAAGAGTTTTTCCTTTTTTAAAAACAATACCTTGGCATTGCTATTTTATTTATTTATTTATTAGTTTGAGCTACGCATTTTTCGTTAAATTACTATATTTAGTTCAGTCGTTATAATAATACAGATTTGAGTGTTATAGGAAATCTTGCCGGGCTAATTTATTAATGTACACTGATCTTTATTTTAGTATGATGTTCTTAGTTCTTATTATTGCATATTTTATTTTGATGTTGTGCATCTTCCGAACATGAAATATTACTATCACTATGTAATAATTGCTCTTGTTGAACACAGAACTCTAGTCATAACGCTCTTGCACGGTGTTTTCAGTTGGCGTTTTCCCTTAGGAGCGTTGCTCTTGATCAAGAAGGTAAGCTGGATTTGTTGAGCACTAGTCTTTCTGACATCATAGTGAGATGACTAACTAGGGCTGTTATCTACGATTTTCGCATATCATTGTTACAACCTACAGTGTCGTTGATTAAACGAAAGATAGGGCTTTATTTATTATACAACATGTGAGTAGTAAGCTATCATTAATTTGTGACTTGTAGCTTATCACTAGAACAGAATTTGGAGAGTGGTGCAGATTAAAAATATAAATTCAGGAGATCAGGTTAGCATCATTCGTATTCCAAATGTCTCTTATATCAAGTCTTCTGTAATTACAGAGGGAGGGAGGGAGGGAGAGAGAGAGAGCGAGAGAGGCTTTTTAACAGAAGTGCTGCAAATGTGGTGGCGTTTGTATTATGTTAACTGTTCAACATTTCGAACATTTTAGTTATCTTGGAAAGTTTCATTCTTGTGAAAGACAGTAGATCCCAAATTAAGTTATTTAATTGGAGCTGGTAGTAAACCAATTTTTTTCACTGAATTCTGAAGGAGGTATGCAGCCGTCACGAAGAAGGTCGCTGTATAATCTGGCACTGTACATGCTTATAGTCTCAGCTCGAGCGGGAGACCTTCCAAAACTAATTACCCTAGTAAAATCATCTTTGACCAGTGAAACAGTAAGTCTGTGGCCATTGTACTATACTACTATATATGTAAGAATTAAGATGGAACGATCGTTGATCGATTACAATTTTTTATCTAGCACCTATTGTGTTTAAGACATTGTGTTATTTGATGTTGCTATATTGTCTCGTTTTGCCTTATTCATTTTCATACATATTTGACAGGTTGATCCTTTTCTTGAGTTGGTTGAAGATATCAAACTCAGAGCTGTATGTACTCAACCCGGTGATGGAAGGAATAGTTATGGTTCACAGGAAGATGAAACTGCTGCTTTGAAATCCCTTTCTGCTGTGGAACCAGGAGATCAGGTGTTGAAAGAAATGGTAGTTGCCCACTTTACTGCTTGTAAAGAATTGTTTGAGGTAATAATTCTTATCTAAACAGAATAAGAGTTCTATTTTAGCCCAAAGAGTCTTATTTAAAATGTAGAGCAAATTTCTGAGAACAGTATCGTGTCACTGCCTGATTCGTAAAACTAACAAGAAAAAAAAATGCCAAAAATTGCTTTATTTTAGTTAAATTGACAAAAAAAAAAAATTTGACAAAAATGACCATTTTTAAGGTGATGGCCAACTATAGCTTTTGGGATGCACATATTGCAAAATGTATGTATCCCAATTTGTATGAGATACTCCATATGTAAGTGCGCATCCTAAAAGAAATAGTTATACCAATTTGGCAAATGTGTAACCCATTTAATAATTGATATTTTTGGATGCTCCTTTGCCAAATGTGTATGTCATATATATGGGAATATATAATTAGCGTAAGGAACTTAATATGGTGTATTGGTATGGCATGACATGGTTGTTGGTGGGCCCCGTGAAGCTTATAATGATATATTGAAAAAGGTAAAGAAACAGTAATAAATAAAATAATGAATGCAAACTAATAATATTATTACCAAATAAGAAAATTTGTACACATGATATCAAATTAAATTGAAAATATAGTTGTAAGAATAGAATTTAAATTAAGTATAAAACAGAAAATATAAAATAGTAAAATGTTTAAAGAAACATGTGCATTGCACAGGTATAAAGCTAGTTTGACAATTGCGTATCCTATTAGCTATAAGTGTTCAACAAAATGAAGATGGTTTTCTTTAGTCAATTTTGGTTACAAAAAAGGTTAAAGCTGGGCTTCACCCAACTGAAAACAAATTGAATTACTAAATGAGACTACAACATAAATGGATGTTGATGCGGAGCATAAAAAAATATAATTAGTTGTTAATTGTTTTATATTATTATTTTTATATAATTGTGTTTGTAATTATGATTATATTAACTAGTTAGGAATATTCTAGAAAATAAATATATGATAATTAGATAAATGGTAGTAGTCTGGTAGATAATAGGAGTGAATATTAAAAGGATTTGTCTTCGTTTATCTTTCATATTACTCAGTCTCTATCTCTAAATTACTTGTTCACCAAGTCTTAGGAGTTCTATTTAAGCAATTGTAATCTTCTTATTTGAATGGAGATGAATATGATTTGATTATTATTGGATAAATCCGAGGATTTATTTGTGGCTTCACCGATTCTGCGGAGATAGGTAACTTATCCCTTGTTTAACCCTTTTCATAACCCCTTATTTGTGACTCCACCAATTCTCTGCAGAGATAGGTAACTTATCCCTTGTTTAACCCTTTTCTTAACCCCTGTCCTACATCAAATGTAATACCCAGAGTTTAAGGGATTTTTATTTTTTTGGGGGGAAGGGTATATTGTCAACATAATATGTATATATAATTGTTTTTGTGTTGATTTTTGGAGGGGGAAGGAAGCGATGGTAGGGAAAAGGGGTAGTTGCATCAAGTAAGAATCTACTGCGTTCTAAATGTAGAGTGTCTGATTTTTAGGATCTTGTTTCAACTAGGTAGAGTAAGGTTATTTGCTTCTTGAAAAAACATGCATTATTATAGACATTACTATTTGATGTTCTATTAGACGGGTAGCTGGAATATGAAGCTCTTCTATCTATTACTTTTTGGTTTATCAATTTTAATAAACTTGTAACGTTAAATGTATTACCAGATAAAGCTGTATTCATATATTAAACACGTATATTGTCGCAGGAAGAGTTATCAAGCATAAAGAGGCAACTCCTAGAAGGATTTTCACCAGATGATGCGTATCCATTGGGCGGTCCCTTGTTTATGGAGACGCCACGTCCATGTTCTCCACTTGCTCGAATGGAGTTTCAGGCATTTGATGAGGTCACACAAGCAACCTACTAATCCGATACCTCCTAATATTCCCTCCTACATTATTTAATTTAGCAACCCTATTGATTTCTGCCAGGCAATGCCCGCTGCATTAACGGATGAAGAAGCATTTCCTGATCTTAATGGTAGTTCATCAGGACGAAAAACATTTCTCCCCTTCAACTCACTTGATATTTTAAGTGTGAACCAGCTCTTAGAATCGGTAAGTTGGCCTCTCTTTTCATTTTGCTGGTCTTCGTTGTAAATTTGGCTTGGTTTTTCTAATTGGAAATTCGGCAGTCTGAAGAATTTTGCCCCCCCCCCCCCCCCTTTTTTAATTCCTGTAATTGCAATCCTGGAATTAACATAGCATCATTTGTTTTGGTATCCTTGGAATGACTTGGTCTGTGTAACTATCAACTTTAGGTTCTGGAAACAGCACGTCATGTTGCGAGCTTTTCTATCTCCTCGACGCCCATTCCATATGATCAAGTGAAGAATCAGTGTGAGGCCCTCGTAACAGGTAAACAGCAGAAGATGTCAGCTCTTCAAAGTTTCAAATCTTCACATGAAGCCAAGGCGATACTTCCTCCAACTGATACTGAAAAGAAGAATCCTTCTTTGGTGAATGGGGTGAGACCTCTACCATTGCAAACTTTAAAGATTGGAATTCAGTTATTTTTTGGTTTGAAAAACTTCCCGGTAAATTATTTTGTGTGCCCTTGGGGTATGTTTGGATTAGGGGTTGGAAAGGGTTAGGTTAAAGAGGGAAGGGAAGGGAGGTTAAAGGCCCTTTTTAACCCTAAATATGACATCCTGGGAAAAGGACCAATTTAAAATCACAACACACATTCTCTGTTAGCGTAGCCCACTTTTCTTTTCCACCCAGACATGGAGGTATCAGCCAGCCCTGGACATAACCACAAGTTCTTGTTAGGTCCCGGTCAAGAGTAATAGAAAATTTTATATATATATATATAGAGTTGCACTCCATGGCAAACACCTTATATAACAAACAATAAAGAACACCTCATATCTAATATAATTTAAGAGTTCCGTCATAGCACCCAATACAAAAAGTTATTTTTGTATTGGGTGTATATATATAGAGTTGCACTCCATGGCAAACACCTTATATAACAAACAATAAAGAACACCTCATATCTAATATAATTTAAGAGTTCCGTCATAGCACCCAATACAAAAAGTTATTTTTTTACCCTCTAGCAAACCAGCAAAAAAAAAAATTTTTTTTTTTTGATAATTTACTGTTCACCTGATGACGTCAACGTCATCAGGTGAACAGTAATTTTCAATTTTTTTTAAGACTTGATAGAGGGTAAAAAATAATAACTTTTTGTATTGGGTGCCCCTGGCGGGGCCAAAGGATCTAATAGATCTAAGGTGTTCTTTGTTGTTTGTTATATAAGAGTGTTCTGTATGGAGCAAAGGCCTATATATATATATATAAGTTTCCTAAAATGACTACTAGCACTTACGATCCCCACTATTATAACATAATTTATTAAGAAAATAAAAACTATATACTAATTTTAAAATGACTGTCATCCACTACATAGTAAGTACACCCATTACATGTATGAGGAATTTCTGGTTCATCATTACCCTCTTCTGATGTATCATGTATCCTTTCCGAAAAGATTCTTGTTCAAACTCCGCATTGTGTTGCTAGATATCTCATAAAAAGTTTCATTAAAAGTTCCGAGCAACTTTAGTTGTGATTTTGGTCATCGACATTTACGACGTGTAACAAATTTGTCATTGCATTTGAAACACAATCCATGAGCACTAATTGCCGAGCTTGTTGGTAGTCTCGTAGTGAGGCTACATGTGTCACCTTTGATAACGCTTTTTTGAAGTTTTCACATGCATTATTAAGTAGATTTTTTGCTTGCAAGTTTATACTTTTCACTTGAAAAGGCTTTTTATTATTCTTTGTTTTTCCTACTTTGCGTATTTTTCTAGTTGGATTGGGCTTTTGATGGTTTTCATGTTGGTTTTGAATATTAGCTAATCTCCAAGCTGGTTTGGAATATATTTTGGATTACTTATAGGATTAAGTTATTCCTTATTCAGTCTAAACAAATGGACCTTTTAGTTTTGTTTTTAGTGATCAAATTCTTTTGAGATTTAAGCTAAAGATAATTTCTTGCAACTAATATTATCTTCCATGGATAATTTATATATTGGTACCGGAGCTTGGTTAAAATACTTAGTTGGACTTGTTTTTTTAGGTGTCTTCTTGGTTGGATTGGACCGAATGTTTTGGAGGATTAGTTTATTTGTGTAGCTTATAAATACTCATATCCTGCAATATTTTACTAAAGAAATGTATGAAAAAAATTTGTGAGTTTTTATTTCTCACTCCCAAAAATCAATTCCTGCCTTGCCTTCTTTTTGCCTCTTTGATTTAGATTTTCTTGCCACAAATTAATAGTAAGTTTCAGTGCTGCCAAATATCGAGCATTAAATGGAAATAAGTCCAAAGCCACGTTTTCCTCCATGAGAACGAACAAGTGTATTAGCCTATAATGCCCCTGCATCATAGAGATATTTTATTTTATTGTGTAATCTGGTGTGCCTTGAAAATCAGAAAACTTCAGTAAATCAGTTGGATCGTCACCAACCTTGCCATTTCTGACGAAAAAGCTTTTTGATCGTCGTCAAACTCTTGTTGTGTTCACTGTTGTTTGTTTGCTAGAGCTTTCGGCTTTCGAAAAGTATTACTCGTGATAGCGAATAATGGTTTCATCAATTCCTAACATTCACTTAAGACTCCTGCAAATGCCGCCTATCCTCTCTTGATACCAATGTTAGGTCCCAGCCCAGTGCAATAGAAAATATTAAATATATATATCTCTCTGGGTGATAACAATCACATGTTTTGATTACACTTAATACTAATTAATGTAAATAATAATTGTCATCCACCACATGGTAACTCACACGCTCTAGGCCGAATGAATAATTATTGGTTTATAAGATCTATGTCAGAGCATAATGTGCAATTAATCCTACATAAGCAACCATCAATATAAATGTACATCGACGACCATTAGTACATTATACATTCATCCACGACAAGGCCATTTTGGCGTGTACTGATTTAAATTTGTAAACTCATTTTCAGTCTTGACCAACCTTAACTTTCCAGAAGTTCACCATGTGTATGAAAATGGTTTATATATTTTTATACTTTTAGGAAGGATACACATATAAACCTGTATGTGCTTTAGGAAGGATAAGCATATAAACCTGCAGGTGCTTCCTTGAAATACGCATTCTTATGAACCAGGAGTTTGATCCACACATTTTTTAGCCCTTGTTCTAGTTTTCACTCAAGCTTTCCATCGAAATACGGAAAGGTTCAACCTCTTTTGACCCTTCCCTGCCCAACTCTTCTCTTCCACCCACTAATCCAAACACACCATTAATATTTTATTTTAGTAGAATTTTAAGGTTTTTGGGGGTTTCTAGCCAAGCTAAATGGAAAGTTTTTGGATACCATTGAGCCATTGTGGTACCCAATTATTGGGGCTCCTTTCGAAATCATAAGTTATTGTGGTAAAAGTTTAACAGTGGGTTTCTGAAAAGGTCTTTGTTTAATAAACCAAGAAGAAAATTGGTAATGTGATAACATATTTGCTTCAGGTTGAATATAGACTGATACTCTAGAGGTTCTAGCCATTAAAAGTTCCATTTTGTGAGATACTTTCAAGGATAATATTGTCATCTACATTCATTTTTTGTTTGATATTATGCATTGAATTTGCTCAGCACTTTGTTTCAGGTCCTAAAGGTTCCCAAATTGGATATTACAGTGGCTAATTTGGAGCACATGAATCAGCTTGATGTCTTTCCGCATGAACATGTGCAGCAACAATCTTTTAGGTTGCCACCTTCGAGCCCTTATGACAAGTTCCTAAAAGCAGCTGGATGCTAAATTATGCATGCTGTATATCCTGTATGTAACACTGTGCGAATTTGAACACCCTATAACCTAAAAAGTGTGAACTCTTTTTTTTGGGGGGGGGGGGGGGGGTGGTTAGAAATCCGGGGAAAAAAAAGCAAGTTATAGTTGTTTCACTCTTAAAGTCGACTATTGCGGCATTTAGAGTCATCAGGTACGATTTTGTATCGTATAGAATTTTCCACAACATAAATTTGTGCAAATCTAATATGAAAGAGGGAATCCCCTTTTAGTGTTGTCATTAATACACTCGAGGAAATACCTACAGATTTCTTTATAAACTTTTGCAAATCTCAAGTCTAAATACACAACATTATTTGTATGCAGTGAGTACATAACACATTTTTATGTGCATCTTGTGTATTTTGGGTTTAATTTGGTCACCGCTTCTTCGCACTGTGCAGTTTGTTTTCCCCGAAAGTACTGTTATGTTCTGTCACAAGAAATCATATATAAACTTAATAATGCATAGATGCATGTGGCGAGTGTACAACAATTGGTGGCAATTGTATTGCAAGACCTTTTTGAATTACAAACTCCAATTCAACTCTCCTAAGTATCCATTACGTCGAGGACCACGCAATTATCATATCTTTAGAGCATCTCCAACAGTCTCTTAACTTACTCTTTAAATATAGTATAAAATATTGGCTTTTGGTAACTTAATGTACATTCATCTCCAACAATACTCTTTATATTCACTCCTTATTTAATTTTATATTATTAAAAGTAAGTGGAATTCATAAAAAGACAAAAGAAAAGTGGGGAAGAGAGAGAATGTATTTTATGAATTTAGTATAAAATATTAGTTATGAGTGGATAGGAGCTCTTACAATTGAGGAGAGAGATTACATTTTTAGTGAATTTAGGAGTGACTAAGAGTCTCTTGGAGCACATTTTTTTCTTCTCTCCCCTCAAATCTCACTTAAGAGCCAAAATGAAGAGGCTCTTGGAGATGCTCTTATTATATTATACAGCTTATAACCATCCATGCAAGGCACGGTTCTTTTTTTCATATTTGTAGTTATATTTTACTATCTTTCTAAATAATATGTATGTTAAATTTTAAACTTCGTTCATATTTTTAAGGTTAATAATAGTATTTTTTTTAATGTCTTTTTGATGGCATTCGAACACTAAATTTTTGAAGAAGTAATTTATCTATTAAAATATACAATATTTCAGTATATCATATTTAACGTTTTTCATCAATTCTTTTCAAAATATAACGGCTCTTTTTTTCCGTCTTTTTTTTTTTTTGTAATACAGATCAAAACTCTGTATAAAACATGGAATGCTTCTTGTCATCATTGCACCAGTTATTTCATCTAGAATATATTCATTTTTAATTTTTGTCATATAATCGGGTTTATATTAAAATTAAAAAATGAGCAAATTTCATACCTATTTTGATTTTTTTTATCTTTATTAGTCAAATTGATCTATTAGTATTTTTATATAGTTTTACTAACAACTAAATCCAATATTTAAATCGAATTCTAATATAATTTCTTATAAATTATATCCTTTTTATGTATTGATTTCTTTTTTATATATGATATAATCTTAATCGTTTATTTTCCGAAAATTAGATCCAACGAATGAAATTATTTTGGCGGTACTGAGGATCAAGGTATTATGGATTGGATAAGAAACCTTTAAGGCTTATTATATACTAGTTGACTAAGCCGCGCTTCACGACGGCCATGTAATATTTGTTTTAAAAAATTCAAAATATAAATTTTAGAAAGAAATCAAAAAGAAATTATATATAAATAAAACTAGTCGACTAATCCGCGCTTCGCGACGACCTTATAATTTTTTTTAAATTTTAAATAAAGATCATTTAAGAAAAAAATGACAAAAATATTTTTATAATATCAATATAAATTGGTGAACGCAATATTGTATAAATTAAATATACATAGATAATAAGATAAATTATTCATATATTTTTTCTATACCGATTTTGTCTTACGATTTTTTAGGCCGATACCCGTTGTATATATTATAAAAATACTAAGCGTACACAATAATAAAATTTAAATACTAAAATCTTTGACTTTGATTTACCGATTTTGCCTCACAATTCTTTTTAAAAATTTTAAATATATCTAAAATATCAATATAAATTGGTGAACACAATATTGTATAAATTAAATATATAGATAATAAGATAAATTATTCATATATTTTTTTATACCGATTTTGTCTCACAATTTTTTAGGCCGACACCCGTTTGTATATATTATAAAAATACTTAGCATACACAATAATAAAATTTTAAATACTAAAATGCTCTTTGACTTTTATTTATCGATTCTGCCTCACAATTTTTAGGCCGACGCCCGTTGTATATATTTTAAAAATACTAAGTATATACAATAATAAAAATTTAAATATTAAAATCTTTTTTTGCTTTAATTTTGGTTTAAAAAACATAAAAAAGCTATAAGAGAAAGAATGTAATTAGAATTTGAAAGTGCAAAATCATAATAAAGTATGATACTAACAATGTTTAAAGAAAAATACACATATAATAACAACTCTTTTGGTGCTTGTATCACCAAAATTATTTCCACAAACGTATACATATAAATCAAATTTATAATCAAAATAGACAAAGAAATGAAGAGTGGTTAAAAGGAAAGAAAAAAAGCAAACATAAAATTTTACAGATATCAATTGATCTTGATCACCTGGCACGATCTCTCTTCTCTTTCTACGTGAAGGAGGATATGGTGAAAATTGTATAGTTCAAACATAAAATTATAATACATAAATAAAATAATATAAGTAGTTTCTTACAGAAATTCAAACCAAAACTTTTGTCATAACAATATATAAAGAAAATTGATGTCGTAAATTCTTAACTTGTAGTGCATAGTAGAACAGTAGGTGTTAGGTCTCGAAGTATCGTAGAAGGGGGGGTTGAATACGATACTACCAAAAAAATAATAATTCCGAGAATATATCTTTATTGATAATAAACTCGAAGGGGTGTTACAACTTCTAATCCAATGGATTACTCCTAAGGATTGTTTAGGCGCGAGGACCTTCTACCCGACACTTCCTGAAAGCGGGCTAAGCCGACTTTCCTACTAGATGGACTGTCTAGCAGCTTACACTCCTAAGGATAGTTTAGGCACAAGGACCTTCTACCCGACACTTCCTGAAAGCGGGCTAAGCCGACTTTCCTACTAGATGGACTGTCTAGCAACTTATACAGAGAAGATATAAGAGAGAGAAGAGAGAGTTGTGTGTTGAGGTGTGTTTTGAAATGAAATACAACAGGCCTATTTATAGGTTTTAGAAAGTTACTATTTGGCATTATTCCAACAACCCCCAAATAGTAAACGAGCACTATTCCAACAACCCCCAAATAGTAACCGTTGGTTACTATTCATATTAATAGTACTATTCATATGAATAGTGATTTCAGATACTATTCACATGAATAGTAATTTCGGATACTATTCATTTTCCTCTTAATTTGACATCCTTAAATATGCAGCTTCCAAAATGGAGGATATCAATACTGCTCTAAACTCAATCATACCTCTTAACAGTTTTATGAGTTAGATACTTCGATTATTTTGTGAAGTGTTGACGCCTAGTGCAACTGGTCTGGTTCACAGACGACTAATATTCACTCATGGTCTTCGTATCATGTCTTTAAGAACACTGCTAAGAATTGTGCGACCATAAAAACTTTATCTCTGGAATCTTTTGGCCCTTCAACTGAATCATCTGTACATCTTATTTTGTCACTGAGGCTTGATCATGTTAATGAACTTCTTTCAGCAACTTGATCCTTGTTGATGCCTGTTCTTCAAATTTCACGATCCCTGTATAGAGTTAATATTTATTTATCTTTTATCCTAGTTGAGTTATATATGTCCTCTATCACATATTACATTACATTATGCTTTATAATCTCCCCCTATTTGATTGTTAGGGTTTGACAAGCAAATTCCTAGAGGATAACTCAACTGATACAACAAAAAATGAAATACAAAGATAAATAATATTAAAGCGCATTCTGGATCATATAAACATTTTCCAGATTTCTAAAATTTGAACAAGTGCAAGATAAATTGTTCCTCTAGACTGAACATATCTTCAATTTTGCCTTGCTTTCTTTCCACTAATACTCCCACTAGCTTTTCCTTTCCCAAAATAAAGTTAATTCCGTGTCAACAACCTTTTCCTTGCCCTTACGCCTATTTGATTTTTCTTGATCATCATCCAACTTCTCCCCCTCAGTTGGGTTATCCTCCAGAGTAGTAGGATGTGGAGTTGGTAAATTAGACGAAGATGGTTTTGCCAAGGAATTAATTGCATGACTAAACTGGGATGCCATGGAACTTAACTGAACCTGGAATGCATCATGTTGAATAAGTTGCAAATTTTTGATTTCTGCAATGGACTTACAGATATTTGAAAACTCTTTCTCCATTGTTTGGACCCGTGTAAGGAGTCTGCTGTATTCCATTCCGGTTATAGGTGCATGTGGTTGAGTAGGTTGCTCACTCATACGTTCTGCAGGTGTTTCACTCAACACTCTATATTCACTCGATTTAGTGGTTTGGGTTACACTTACATGTTCTGTTTGTGCTTCCCTCAACTCTCTTCCAGAGCTTCCACCGAGATGTGTACCTGCAAATGAAATCATCCTAGCCCCTTTTTCAGAGGTCACAGATGGTGCAATGAAAGTTCGTGAGCTTCCGTCCTCGCGTGAAGCGAGTTGCCGACCACTGGTAAAGAGTGGTAAATCTCGAAAGAGATCCAGAGATTTTCCCTCTGGGAGGTTAAACTTGAATCGATTAAATGGCACAAAACCCAAGTTTCCCTCGTATGTCTGTGAAGACACTTGGTTCATAAAAGAACCACCTACCGACGGATCTTTCCGTAAAATGAAAGATTCACAAGGAGTTATTGAGGTAGGTAATTCCACCTTGGATGCCTGTGAAGGCATTTGATCTTTAGAAAGATCATCAACCACTTTTATGTTCCGTGAAATGGAACTCAAGATAGTTGCTCCCGTCAATTCAGCCTTATTTACATTTTCACTCATTGGATAAGAAAGAATTGTTTCACTAACAGTTGCCGTTACCTCAGGTTCATTGTGTTTACTCCGTTTAGAATGAGGTAGAGCGCCTGATGTAACTAACTCCTTATGTGGTGCTGCTGAGGCACTATCTCCCTCAATAATGTGGATGTCTGGTCGTTTAAGTGACAATTGAGGTGTAGGAGTTTGTTCTGTTTGTGTTTGTATTTGTAGAATGGGCTCTTCGACCTGTGTTAGAGTCGGTGGGATTTCCTGCTCTTGGTCGGGTAAGATGGCCACTAGGGGCTGTAGGAACTGTATTTCCTGTGATACAATAGGGAATACAGAGGTTGAGATAGCAGGGATTGAAATATTACCTTGTCGTATACCTGCTCTCACTGGTCTTGGTAACAACGAAAGTGGGACAGTCTTTAGATATTCAGTTAGGACTGTAGGCACATCCGTATGGTTCTTTTTGCTTATGTAATAAATTACATTTGTCTTCATGTAAGAACATTCCACCTTTCGACCATTTTCCGAGTGTACCCTGTCTTCATCAATCAAAAAATCATTTAATATTAGCTGTAGAAACCTTGGATATAGACATTTGACGTTTTGAGTCTGAACATCTCTTGTTCCCAAGTGTTTCATCTTTAAAATGATTTGACCAAGCACTATTTTTCCAAAATTGATCCTCAAATTATTGGCAACCGCATACCCTATTTTTTGAATAAATTCAGGTATCCGATCTAGATTCGTTCTATCTGAGGAAAAAACATGGCCAAGAATGTGAAAGAAGAAATTCAAATACTGGGTTAGAAATGTTCTGGAGATATTACCAGTAATGAAATTGCCATCTTGGTACCTTATAAAACGAAAGAACATTTCAATCTGTTCAGGTGTAGGATCAGAAACGAGATTTTCCATAGGAAAATGAAGAATTCGATTAACATCTCGTTCAGTGACCCTAATCGACCTACCAAACAGTCGATATGTGAATGCACACCCGTCCTGTCCAGAAGTGTTAACCGCACTGCAATATAGTTCACGTAATGCATCATGGTTAAGCTGCACTGGTGTAACGAAAGCATATTGAATTAATGAATGTTCATTCAGAAATTGTGCCCAAGTCCGAAATTGCTCATCATAGATGGTTTCGATTTGCTGAATGGAAGTAGGATTAGCTTTAGCAATAACAAAACTTCCCTGCAATGCCATTTTCAAAACTTTGAGGAAATTCAAAAACAAGGGTTAGTATAAAGCAAGAATATGAAATCCGATATAAAAACCACCAGCTAGATTGAGAGATCTTTCCGATCAAAGCTCGAAATGTTCAGCAATTATGTGTATATGCTCTGTATATCTGAAAAATGATGATGTTAAACACAAAAAAAACTCATCATTTATAAGGTTTCAAGGTTCAGTGGGTTAGGTGAAATAGTGACAGGTTTTGTTTAAAGAATTCAAACTCTCTACAACAAGTGGTAAATTGTCAACCATGTTAGGTAGCCACATTTCATGAATTCAACAATGGAGGCTAACATCTTATCACCGAAACCTGTCAGCCGACCTATCAGCCTATACACATATACACATATTTAATACTTCTAATTATTATGGATTTAAATATAATCACGCAGTAAATTAAGAATTAATCCACAATAATAAAACTACAATTAAATAGACATAAAATTAACAAAATATCATTAATTGATATATGTCAATAAAATATTTGTTTAATTATGCTACAATGATATCTCTAGAATAATCCTGCAGATAATCAAATAAAACAAACAAAATCCAGAGAATGAAATTCACTGGCTGCAACAAATTGAACAGACATTTTAAAAGATCATGTGAAATTTAACATACCAAGCTCATTTACCAACCTTGAAAAGGTTGCTTCATCCAAAGCTTTAGTAAAAATGTCTGCCAACTATTTTTCACTAGGAACAAAATGCAGTTCCACAGTGCCTTCCATCACATGCTCCATGATGAAATGGTATCTGATGTCTATGTGCTTGGTTCTAGAATGCTGCACTGGATTCTGTGATATTGCAATTGCACTCGTGTTGTCACAAAAAATTGGGATCTTTTTAAATTTAACTCCATAGTCAAGTAGTTGATTTCTCATCCATAGAATTTGTGCACAACAACTCCCAGCTGCTATGTATTCAGCCTCTGCAGTTGAGGTAGATACTGAGTTCTGCTTCTTACTGAACCATGAGACCAGCTTGTTTCCCAAGAATTGACAGGTTCCTGTGGTACTTTTTCTATCCATTTTGCAACCTGCATAATCTGCATCTGAGTAACCAATTAGATCAAAACCAGAATCTCTAGGGTACCAAATGCCAAGGTTTGGTGTTCCCTTGAGATATCTGAAAATCCTCTTAATAGCTACCAAGTGAGATTCCCTAGGATCAGGTTGAAATCTAGCATATAAACATGTAGCAAACATAATATCAGGTCTACTAGCTGTTAAGTATAAAAGAGATCCAACCATGCCCCTATAGCTTGTCATGTCCACCTTCTTTTCCTTAGTATTCAGTTCAAGCTTAGTGACAGTGGCCATGGGTGTTTTTGCAGAAGAGCAATATGCTAAATCAAACCTTTTTAAAAGATCATAAATGTATTTTGTTTGACTTATAAAAATTCCCTCATTCACTTGTTTAACTTGTAAACCAAGAAAATCAGTTAATTCACCCATCATACTCATTTCATATCTACTTTGCATGAGTTTGGCAAACCTCTTGCAAAGTTTCTCATCTGTAGACCCAAATATTATATCATCTACATAAATTTGGACAAGTATCATAGAGCCAGTAACATTTCTATAAAAGAGAGTTTTATCAATAGTACCTCGAATGAAGTGATTCTCTATAATGAACTGTGAGAGTGTGTCATACCAGGCTCTAGGTGCTTGCTTCAGGCCATAGAGTGCTTTGAGTAGAAAGAACACATATTCTGGAAAGTCTGGATCTTCAAAACCAGGCGGTTGACTAACATATACCTCCTCCTCCAGAATTCCATTCATAAATGCACTCTTGACATCCATTTGATAGACTTTGAAATTGGCATGCGCTGCATAGGCCAGGAAGATCCTTATTGCTTCTAACCTTGCCACTGGTGCAAAGTTTACTTCAAAGTCAATTCCTTCCTCTTGATAGTAGCCTTTAGCCACTAATCTAGCTTTATTCCTTGTGACTATGCCATTCTCATCCATCTTGTTCTTGAATACCCACTTAGTGCCAATCACTGATTTGTCTTTAGGTTTGGGTACAAGTTTCCATACTTCATTTCTTTCAAACTGGTTTAGCTCTTCTTGCATTGCTAAAACCCAGTCTGGATCCAGAAGAGCATGTTCAACTCTCTTTGGTTCCTCTTTGGATAGAAAACTGCTATATAAGCATTCTTCTTGAGTTGCTCTTTTGGTTTGGACCTTTGCATTAGGATCTCCAATTATAAGCTCAAATGGATGATCCCTGGTCCATTTTCTTTGTGGTGGTAAGTTTGACCTTGATGAAGTGGCTTCATTTTCTCTGTGTTGATCATTGTGAGAAACTCCCCCTGAGTGTATGGCCCTCGATATTGATGGAGTACTTGCAGATTCATCAACAGAGGCTTCTCTTTGATTTCCAACTGATGGTGTAAGTTGCTCTTCAACAGGTGGTTCATTCTGCACTTCAACTGATGATCCTTGCCTGTTTCTCACACCATTTGATCTCCATTCTTCATCATCATCTTCACTTTCTTCATCACTTCTATCATTCTCAAATGAGAGAGACTCATGGAAACCTTCATCTAGTAGACCAGATATTTTCTTGTCATCAAAGACAACATGTATGGACTCCATTACAATGTTTAGCCTTAGGTTGTAGACTCTGTAAGATTTTCCAGCTGAGTATCCAACAAAGATAGCTTCATCTGCCTTTGAATCAAATTTTCCAAGATGCTCACCATGATTTTTCAGTACAAAGCATTTGCATCCAAAGACATGCAGAAAGTTGATTGTTGGTTTCTTGCCTTTGAAAAGTTGATAGGGTGTCATGCATTTTGCTTGATTGACCAAAGAAATATTCTGAGTGTAGCATGCAGTGTTTATAGCTTCTGCCCATAAGTATGTTGGTAGCTTAGACTCTTCAAGCATTGTTCTTGCAGCTTCAATTAGAGTTCTGTTCTTTCTTTCCACTACACCATTTTGTTGAGGAGTTCTTGGTGCAGAGAATTCTTGGATAATTCCTTCTTCACAAAACTCTCTTATTACAGAATTCTTGAACTCGGTTCCGTTGTCACTTCTAATTCTCCTCACTTTGAGTAAAGGATTGTTGTTGACTATCTTGATGTGATTTATAATGACTTCACCCGCCTTATCCTTAGAGTGCAGAAAGAATGTCCAAGAGAATTTTGAGAAATCATCAATAATCACAAGACAGTATTTCTTCTTTGAGATTGACAACACATTGACTGGTCCAAAGAGATCCATGTGAAGTAGTTGCAAGGGTTGATCAATTGATGACATTGACTTTGATTTGAAAGAGGCCTTCTTCTGCTTCCCTTTCTGGCATGCATCACACAATCCATCCTTGGAGTAATCCAATTTTGGAATACCTCTAACCAAATCCTTCTTTACCAACTCATTCATTACTTTAAAACTCAAGTGTGACAGTCTTTTATGCCAAAGCCAACCTTCATCTACACTTGCCTTGCTGAGAAGACAAGTAGTCATATTTGCATTTGTTGAATTGAAGTCAGCAATGTACACATTTCCTCTTCTATCTCCTGTCAACACTACCTTGTTGTCATTTTTCTTGAAAATGACACAAGCTTCAGATGTGAACCAGACATTCTGGCCTTTGTCACATAGTTGACTAACACTTAGCAAGTTATGCTTAAGTCCATCAACCAGTGCTACTTCTTCAATGACAACATTCCCTTGTGAAATCAAGCCATATCCTCTAGTATATCCTTTGATGTTGTCTCCAAAGGTAATGCTAGGGCCAGCTCTCTCCTCAAGCTTAGTGAGCAGGGTAGAATCTCCAGTCATATGCCTAGAACAACCACTGTCCAGATACCAAAGATTCTTTCTGTTTCCCTGCACACATCAAAACAAAATCAAGTTGATTTTGGTACCCAAGTTTTCTTGGGTCCTGCCTTGTTAGCCTTTTTCTTATTTTTCAAGCCCTTACTACCCAGGGGTTCTGATTGAGTTAAATCAACCTTAACTCTTGGTGTAGGTTTCTGAAAAATAGGTTGTTTCACTTGCTCACTTGCATTAAAACTAGATGTATAATTTGGCATAGTCTGTGCAAACATGTTATTCATCAGCCATGGCAACTGAGGCATATTAAAAGCATTGTAATATGGATTATACATGAATGGCATGTTAGCATAATGACTAGATGCATGAGCAGGCTGGACAAACATGTTTGGCATAACATTCATAGCAGGCATAGGTACTGACTTAGGCATACTAGGCACAGAAGCATTCTTAACAGATTTACAGTTGACAAATAAATGATTAACACTACCACAGTTCACACATTCCTTTCGAGGAGCATATCTATCAGGTGTGTAATTACTATGTTTGTTAATTCGTACCTTGCCATTTCTATTCTTCTTATTAGCCTTAGCCTTAGGTTCAGTCTTTTCTAACTTATCCTTCAATTTCTTGATTGACAAGTTGCCTATGTTTCCTTGTTCAACTGACTTGGTTTTGCTACACTTTCCATTAACAAAGTTCTTATTGACAGGCCCATACTTTTATTCAATTTAGTTAAAGTTGCTTTGCTAACAGGCTTAAGTCTCAAAGAACATTCTTTTTCACTGTCTGAAGCAACTTCCCTATCAACATCTAACTTAACTTCTGCTAATTTGTGAAAAGAACCAACTCCTTGTTTACTATAAATTTCTTTAGTTTTAGCCTTTGATCCCTTCCACTTAGAAATTAAGTCTTGTTCCTCTTTTAACTGTTTTATTAAACACTCTTCTCTTTTCAGAGCCTCAAGTAACTCATTCTTAGCATCCTGGAAATCTCTTTTCATTGTTTCAAAATCAATTAGTTGAGTTTCTAACAGAGTATTATTATCACCTATCTTAGCATTAAGATCTTTAATCTTTTTGTTCTCCTTGTTAATCGATTTTAATGTGACATGCATGTTATACAGTTCATTAGACATTTCATTAACAACATTATCACATTCATCTTTAGAAAGTTCAGTTAGGTTTGTAGAGTATACCTGGTTGCTTGCTGAACTAGCCTCTTCATCAGTTTCGTTTGCCATGAGTGCAAGATTGACAAACTCCTCTTCTGCATCTGAGTTACCTCCAGCAGCCCAGTCACTATCTTTTGACACGAATGCTCTCCCTTGTTGCTTGAGAAGATCAAAATATTTATTCTTGTAATCAACAGCTTCAAACTGCTTCTTTTCTTTCTCAGCTTGGGATTTCCTGCATTCATTGGCAAAGTGACCAGCAATTCCACAGCTACAACATTTGATCTTTGATCTTTCAACCACATCCTTGTTCGGTTGATAGCTTTTCTTGAATTGCCCGGTTCCTGCTGGATTCTTCCTGAATCTTAGCTTCGAAAATCTCTTTGACAGAAATGCCAAATACTCATCTAGATCTTCAGCTTCATCCTCACTTAATGCATCAGGTTCTTCAATCATCTTGCTTTTACCTTTGCTAGTTTCAACTTCACCTTCACAAGTTTTTGAACCTAGTGTGGCTTCTACACTCTTCATTCTTCCACCACCTTGGATTGTTGGAATATTGGCCACCAAGGCAACAGATCCACCTTTCTTCTGGATTTTCTCCACTTCCTCATCTTGCTGCATTTCAAGCTCATAGGTCTTTAGGATGCCATACAGTCTCTCAAGTGTAAAATCTTTGTAGTCCTGAGAGTTCCTTAACGAGACCGTCACTGGCTTCCATTCCTTAGGAAGAGATCTCAGAGGAGTAGTGAAAATGCTCATATTGTTGTATTAGGAGCTGCATTTTATTTTCTCTGACTTGCTCAGTTCCTTCACATATTGTTTGAATAGTGTCCCACACTTGCTTGGCAGTGGTGCAGTTTATAACACAATCAAACATATCTTGGTCGATGCCATTGAATAGGATGTTTATAGTCTTCTTATCTTTGTGAATCTCCTTCAAGTCTTCATCTGTGTACTCAGCTTGATTCTTTGGAATAGGCCTTCCAGCAGCTATAGTGGCAGCATCTGGACCAATCCCAGAGTTGGCCTTCATTGGAACATGAGGTCCTTTCTCTATGCAATCTACATAGCCTTCATCAATGGCTGAGAGATGAAGGTGCATCTTTACTTTCCAGTGAAAGTAATTATCTTTGTCAAGCATTGGAATCTTCACACCTGTATCCTTCCTTCCCATGGTTTTGATCTTTAGACTTCTTGTATGTTAGAAGCTTGCTCTGATACCAATTGTTAGGTCCCGAAGTATCGTAGAAGGGGGGGTTGAATACGATACTACCAAAAAAAATAATTCCGAGAATATATCTTTATTGATAATAAACTCGAAGGGGTGTTACAACTTCTAATCCAATGGATTAGCTTCAAAACCTGAACACTCCTAAGGATAGTTTAGGCGCGAGGACCTTCTACCCGACACTTCCTGAAAGCGGGCTAAGCCGACTTTCCTACTAGATGGACTGTCTAGCAGCTTACACTCCTAAGGATAGTTTAGGCACGAGGACCTTCTACCCGACACTTCCTGAAAGCGGGCTAAGCCGACTTTCCTACTAGATGGACTGTCTAGCAGCTTATACAGAGAAGATATAAGAGAGAGAAGAGAGAGTTGTGTGTTGAGGTGTGTTTTGAAATGAAATACAACAGGCCTATTTATAGGTTTTAGAAAGTTACTATTTGACACTATTCCAACAACCCCCAAATAGTAACCGAGCACTATTCCAACAACCACAAATAGTAACCGGGCACTATTTCACCAACCCCCAAATAGTAACCGTTGGTTACTATTCATATGAATAGTACTAATTTCGGATACTATTCACATGAATAGTAATTTCGGATACTATTCATTTTCCTCTTAATTTGACATCCTTAAATATGCAGCTTCCAAAATGGAGAATATCAATACTGCTCTAAACTCAATCATACCTCTTAACAGTTTTTCCGAGTTAGATACTTCGATTCTTTTGTGAAGTGTTGACGCCTAGTGCAATTGGTCTGGTTCACAGACGACTAACATTCACTCATGGTCTTCGTATCATGTCTTTAAGAACACTGCTAAGAATTGTGCAACCATAAAAACTTTATCTCTGGGATCTTTTGGCCCTTCAACTGAATCATCTGTACATCTTATTTTGTGACTGAGGCTTGATCATGTTAATGAACTTCTTTCAGCAACTTGATCCTTGTTGATGCCTGTTCTTCAAATTTCACGATCCCTGTATAGAGTTAATATTTCTTTATCTTTTATCCTAGTTGAGTTATATATGTCCTCTATCACATATTACATTACATTATGCTTTACAGTAGGACTTGTGGAAACTCGTGAATCAGAATTGATAGGTGCACATCATCATCATGCATCCAACTTCTTTTTTTGATAATACAAATATCATCGAATTACATTCATCTTCTTTGTACTACAACAAAACTTTGGCGTCTATTCTTGCATCTTACAAAAAACAAAACAGTCAAAATCAAGACTAATTGTTTACGTTTAAGAAGATACAGATACCCTAAAAGCAAACATAAATATAAAGAGAACTAATATTTTTGGACTACAGAAATTTGTTTATAAATCGAGTAAATATGATTACAAACATGGTGATAAAATTTGATTATTAGAAGTAGTGATTGTGTGTGTGTGTATATATATATATATATATATATATATATATATATATATATATATATATATATATATATATTTCGAATATATAATTTTTTCTTCCCAACAAATTCGAAAACTTTTTCAATTTCGAATATGTAATTTGAATCTTCTTCCCTACAAATTCGAGAACCTTTTCTTTTTCAAAGATGTTTATGTTAACGTTTATATTAATGTTAAAAAAATGAAGTTTTGATTTCTTTTTTTAAAAATTAGGGTTTAAAGAAGGAAATTTTAATTTTACATATTTAAAATTGAAGAGCTCTAGAAAAATAGATAAATATGAATCGAGCGATTCTAGAGTTCCACCAAACTCCTGGGGAATTTCCTTTATATATAATGAACACAATAATGTACAAATTTTAATATATATAGACAACTAAATAAACTATATAATTATTTTTTATGTCGATTTTGTAGCACATTTTCTTAGACCGACACCCGTTGTAATAAATAAATATAATCCACGTTTCGCGGCGGCCTTGTAATATTTTTTAATATTTTCAAAATATAGACTATTTAAGAAAGAAATCAAAAAGGAAAATATCTATAAATAATTTAGTGAATAAAATATTGGATAAATTTTAATATATATATATATACATATACATATACATATATATATATATATATACATATACATATATATATATATATACAACAAAATAAACTATATACTTATTTTTTATAATTTTTTTAAAAATTTAAATAAAGATTATTTAATAAAAAAAATAGAAAAAAATATATCTACAAATATCAATAACAATTAGCGATCACAATATTGTATAAATTAAATACACATAGATAATATGATAAATTATTCATTTTATACTAATTTTGTCTCACAATTTTTTTGGCCGACACCCGTTGTGTATATTATAAAAATACTAAACGTGCAAAATAATAAAAAATTAAATACCAAAATCCTCTTTGACTTTGGTTTTGGTTTGCACGTTGGTGAGATCTTCTTGGAAATGCTATTGTAAAAAAATGTTAAAACTTGCTTTTTATATCCTAACTATAATATAATTTAGAGGTGAGACTTGTCTTTAATAACATCAATTATTTTCTTGATTGCATATTCTATATTTGAAAATAAAGATAATTTAGAAAATTAGATAAATAGCTTTTGAATGATTTCTGGGCTCCACCAAATAAAAATTATTCACATATTTTTTTGTAAAGATTTTGTCTCACTAGTTTTTTGGCCGACACCCGTTGTATATATTATAAAAATACTAAGCGTACACAATAATAAAAATTTAAATACTAAAATCCCCTTTGACTTTGATTTCGATTGACACGCAGGTGAAATTTTCATAGGGTTCAATTAGAATTGCGAGATACCGTTCTACAAAAAAAGGTTAGAACTTGTTTTTTATGTCATAACTATAATATAATTTTGAGGTGCGACTTGTCTTTAATAACATCATTTAATTTCTTGATTGCATATATTATGTTTTTGAAAATTGAGATAATTTAAAAAAATAGATAAATAGTTTTTGAGTGATTTCAGAGTTTCATCAAATGCCCGGGAAATTTCCTTTATATAATATAAAATAAAGATATAGATATAATTTTTTTCTATTTTGGATATATAAATTTGACTTTTTCTTCCATACAAATTCGAAAATCTTTTCTATTTCGAAGATATTAATGTTAATATTAAAAAATGAAGTTTTGATTTCTTTTCTAAAAAATAGTGCTTAAAAAAGAAAGTTTTTATTTTAATTATTTAAAATAAAAAAGTTTTAGAAAAATAGAAAGCTCCTGGAGATTCTCCTTATCCATGTGAACTAATTAATATTATTCAGGGCCAAATTATCACATGAAAGATATAGAATGTCCAAATTTATACTATCGGAAGTCAACCTTTTTAAAATCAACCAATACTTTTGGTATATATAAAAAAAAGAATTGAGCCAATATAAACAGAATTGAGAGAATATGTCTAACTTACACTGTCATATTAAACCAAAAATTAATGGTGTACGAATATATGCCAATATAAAAAAGTTAAAAAAATAACATTATACTTACAACCTCATCATGATGCTTTGAATTCCAAATACACAACCTCGTTACAAAGATATATAATTGAGGAAAAGAGAAGCAAATTAAAAAGATTAAAAAAGCAAAATAAATATTAGCATGCATTTAATTAATTCAGAAGCACGTTGAAATTTTTTCAAAAAAATAGGTTAAAGATCGATATAGTCAATACCTGGTGGAACCTGAGATTTAGAGTAATTCGAGTTCGATTGATCATCGTAAAGATGATAATTTAATATCCAAGTATAAGATTTAATCAATATTACAATATAGAGTCGAGCCTTCAAAACCTTCAATACATAATAATGAAAAGTACCTGAATAAATTAAAAATATGTATTAGATCACAAAAAATTAGTGACACATACACATAGCCATGTAGATTGAGAATTAAATAAAATAAGAATGAATAAAAAAATTAAAAGAAAAAAGACGAAAACAAAAGAAAACAAAAGCAAGAAAACGGATACATGTGATAAAATTTGATCATTAGAAATGATTGAATATATAGGGATATAAAATTTATTTTCTATTTCGAATATTTAAATGTAAATTTGAATTATTGTTCTTTACAAATTCAAACACCTTTTTTATTTCGAATATGCTAATATTAATGTTAGAAAAGGAAGTTGAATTATTGTTCTCTACAAATTCGAAAACCTTTTTTTATTTCAAATATGTTAACGTTAATGTTAAAATAAGGAAGTTTTGACTTCTTTAATTTCAAAAAAATAGTAACTAAATAAGGAAGTTTTAATTTAATTATTTAAAATTGAGGAGTTGTAGAAAAATAGATAAATATGATTCGAGCGATTCTGGAGCTCCAGAAAAATAGGTTAAAGATCGATATAGACAATACCTGGTGGAACCTGAAATTTTGAGTAATTCGAAGTTCGATTGATCATCGTAAAGATGATAATTGAATAGCCAAGTATAAGATTTAATCAATATTACAATATAGAGTCGAGCCTTCAAAACCTTCAATACATAATAATGAAAAGTACCTGCATAAATTAAAAATATGTATTAGATCACAAAAAATTAGTGACACATACACATAGCCATGTAGATTGAGAATTAAATAAAATAAGAATGAATAAAAAAATTAAAAGAAAAAAGATGAAAACAAAAGCAAACAGAAGCAAAAAAAGGGATATAGGTGATAAAATTTGATCATTATAACAATGATTGTACATATATAGGGATATAAAATTTCTTTTTTATTTCGAGTACGTAAATGTAAATTTGAATTATTGTTCTTTACAAATTCAAAAACCTTTATTATTTCGAATATGTTAATATTAAAGTTAGAAAAGGAAGTTGAATTATTGTTTTCTACAAATTCGAAAACCTTTTTTTATTTCGAATATGTGAACGTTAATGTTAAAAAAAGGAAGTTTTGACTTCTTTTCTAAAAAATAGGAACTAAATAAGGAAGTTTTAATTTGAATTATTTAAAATTGAGGAGCTCTAGAAAAATAGATAAATATGATTCGAGCGATTCTAGAGCTCCACCAAACGCCCGAGGAATTTCCTTTATATATATAACTAGTCGATAAAGCCGCGCTTCGCGGCGGCATCAAAACTTTTTTAATTTTCTTTTAATATATGTTTATTTTATATTAAATTTTAATAGTTAATACGATACTCAATAAATAATATTTAATAAATAACGATAACGATATATTCCTAATATTTAATGTATGGATTGTTTGTAACTGGTTTTATTATTCCTGCAAAATTCAATAGAAAAACATTAAAATAGAGCAAACATACATGAAAATATATGCAAATCTATTTATAAATATTCATCCATGCATAAAGGAAACTTAAAACTTTACAAAATAACAAACATGCGTGCATAAAAATAATTGCAAATCTTTTGTACAAATTCATTTACGCAAAAAAGAAAATGAAATTTATGAATTAAAAATAATAGCAATGAGACGCTGGTCTCTGTTTCATGCGTATATATAGGCCATATGAAGTCTTAGTTATAAATTCGAACTCTTCTCCTTTATATATTCGAATACCTTTAACATCTATTCTATTTTTAATAAGTTATAAATAATATTTTATTTATTCATTTGTATTTGTAACTAAATTATATGTTATACAAATACCTATTCTACTTCTAATATAACTATTAATTATATATCTTCCCTATAAATTCGAATGATTCTCCTTCATAAACTCTTCATAATTCTAAAATTATATGTTCTACAAACACCTATTCTATTACAAGCAGAACTATTACTCTACTTCTAGAGTTCTAGTAGAATTATTAATTATATCTCTTCCCTATGAATTCGAACCCTTCTCCTTCATAAACTCGAACATCTACAATACATATTTTACTTCTAATATGACAAATGATATTTTTTATTTTTTAATATATAAAATTCTAAAATTCTAAAAAATTAGAATAACGCTTTTATTTATATTGAAAATTCTAAAATTCTAGAAAATTAGAAAAATGCATTGATAACATCACTTTAAACTGAATTTAAAGATTTTTTGTATTGTTCGTTTTGTCTTCTTTAACTTCGTTGTTAGAGACTAATTTGTAAATAAAACTATAAAAGGCTAATTGTTTATTAATTTCATTATTTAATTATTGTTGTATATTGACATTATTGATTTTGTTAAAAAAATAAAAAGTCAGCTTATTTTAAATATATAAAAAATTATGTAAATGATGATTATCATCTGATAACTAAATTTTTATAGTCAACTTGCTCTTTTGTATTGCACCGTTTTTTCGTTAAATACGATTTTTTCTGATAAGTCGCTCTGTCGTTATCATTTATTGATCTGTTTTATAAAGTCATATAAAATATTTTAACATTCAATTATTAATAGCATTCTCATCTGATTTTTGTTGATTTACTCTCGAGTTGAGCCGTCTTCTCCTTGAATGCAATACTCTTTAAAAATCATCTTTTCTCTTACAGATGAGTATTAGGTCATAATTTTAATTACTTTAATTATTGGATATTTACTGAAAATAAGTAACTTATTTTTGCAAGATAACGAATACTAAATTCCCATACACATTTTTCTCTAAAAAAAAAGTATGTAAATACGAAATTTTTTCCAAAATAAATAACTTATAAATTCGAATTAAAATTTGCCAAACGGGGCCTAATTAACTATTTTATCAGTATAGAGCGACAAAACAATAGCATCATCTGGGTTCGCAAGAATTGCTCTCCCACAATACTCCTCTCTGCTTTTACAAAATCTCCTCTTACCTGTTCAACAATTCATTCAATTAAGTATATAAATCCATCTACTTAACACACAATCCTAACATCCATGCCGACTATTTTGGGTATCTTTATTATTACGATTTATCGATTATAAATTTATTTTATTTATTTAAAAAAATTAAAATGTATTTGATTCTTTTTAAAGAATTGTATTTTTCAAAGAAAATTAAATTTTTCAATATTTGGAAGTAAAAGATTTAGTTACACATGCAGTTATATTCAATGGTAAACTATTCTCGAATACATTGTATCATCAACTATCACATGACCTTTTACTTCTCAAAATTATGAATCCTACCCTTTTTTAGTCTCTCTTCCTTGTTACTAATCCAAATATCAAGAATTAAAAATTTTGATCATAAAATAGTATGTTTATGAAGTCAATGTGTTTGTGTATGAGTCATGGACTTCAGGATTAACGTTATTGAAAATACCTGGACTTGTGATTACAAAGCAAAATTTAGCCTAAACATACTGATTTCAGTTCCTACATCCCTACGTTAAACGATTTATCCTGCAGGAAATTATTGAAATCATCACTATAAATAACAAAACAATATATCATAAGGGCAAAAGGATCTATAAAAACCAATATACGTGACTGGCATAAAATTGAAAAAATAGGTGTAAACCCATATCGATAATAATTATCACATGTCATAATAATGGATTAATACTAAGTACGGAAGAATATATTAAAATTGAGTACAACAGAATGATCTAAAAGTCTCCGAGACTCTGACTAATAAAAGTCTAGTAACCTAAAGTTGAAAAAATAATTTGATTCGATCGACTAATCGAATAATTGTTTGTACCTGCATGTTAAAGAAGATAGCCAAAAACATAGAAAAGATACACTCATGGTAAGCGCATAGCTCTGCGAAAAAAATACGAAATTAATCGGTTTCTCCTATTTTAGTTGTATTTATAAGAGTCTAATTCAAGTTCTTTTTCTCTAAATGTTTTTAATTATATGTCTTCCATAAATCCAATTCTCCTTTTGTATGAAATCAAACATCCATTCTATTTCTAATAAAACTTTTAGTTATATATCTTTCTTATAAATTTGAACTCTTCTTCTCTATAAATTCAAATATCCTATTTTTTTATAATAAAACTTTTAATTATATGTTTTTCCTATAAATTCGAACTCTTCTCCTTTATAAATTTGTACACCTATTTAACTTCTAATATCTTAAAAGTTATTTTTTTATTTATGATGATTTAAAATTCTAAAAAATTAGAAAAATAGATTGAGACGATCTTAGAGCGCCACCTAAACTCCCGCTATCCTCCTTTATATATATATATATTGACTAGTCGACTAAGCCTCGCTTCGCGGCGGCCTTATAAATGTTTTTTAAAATTTTAAATAAAGATCATTTAAGAAAAAAATTTCAAATTTTTTTTTTTATAATATCAATATAAATTGGTGAACACAATATTGTATAAATTAAATATATATAGATAATAAGATAAATTATTCATATATCTTTCCATACCGATTTTGTCTTACGATTTTTTAGGCCGACACCCGTTGTACATATTATAAAAATACTACACAATACTAAAAATTTAAATACTAAAATGCTCTTTGACTTTGATTTACCGATTTTACCTCACAATTCTTTTTTAGAATTTTAAATATATCTAAAATATCAATATAAATTGGTGAACACAATATTGTATAAATTAAATATACATAGATAATAAGATAAATTATTCATATGTTTTTCCATACCGATTTTGTCTCACAATGTTTTAGGTCGACACCCGTTTGTATATATTATAAAAATACTTAGCATACACAATAATAAAAATTTAAATACTAAAATGCTTTTGACATTGATTTATCGATTTTGCCTCACAATTTTTAGGTCGACGCCCGTTATATATATATATATTTTTTAAAATACTAAGTATATACAATAATAAAAATTTAAATATTAAAATCCATTTTTACTTTAATTTCGGTTTAAAAAACATAAAAAGCTATAAGAGAATCAATGTAATTAAAATGTGAAAGTGCAAAATCATAATAAAGTATGATGCTAACAATGTTTAAAGAAAAATACACATATAATAACAACTCTTTTGGTGCTTGTAACACCAAAACTCTTTCCATAAACGTATACACAAATAAATCAAATTTATGATCAAAATAGACAAAGAAACGAAGTGTGGTTAAAAGGAAAGACAAAAAGCAAACATAAAATTTTACAGATATCAATTGTTCATGATCACCTGACACGATCTGTCTTCTCTTTCTACGTGAAGGAGGATATGGTGAAAACTATATAATTCAAACATAAAATTCTAATGCATAAATAAAATTATATAAGTAGATTCTTACAAAAATTCAAACCAAAACTTTCGTCATAACAATATATAAAAAAATTGATGTCGTAAATTCTTAACTTGTAGTGCATAGTAGGACTTGAGGAAACTCGTGAATCGGAATTGATAGGTGCACATCATCATCATGCATCCAGCTTCATTCTTTGATAATACAAATATCATCAAATTACATCCATCTTCTTTGTATTACGACAAAACTTTGGCGTCTATTCTTGCATCTTACAAAAAACAGAACAGTCAAAATGAAGACTAATTGCTTATGTTCAAGAAGATACAGATACTCCAAAAACAAACATAAATATAAAGAGAACTAATATTTTTGGACTACAGAAATTTGTTTATAAATCGAGTAAATATGATTACAAACATGGTGATAAAATTTAATTATTAGAAGTAATGATTGTATATATATATATAAGAATATACAATTTCTTTTCTATTTCGAATATATAATATAAGAATATAATATTTTTTTCTATTTCGAATATATAATTTTTTCTTCCCAACAAATTCGAAAACTTTTTCAATTTCGAATATGTAATTTGAATTCTTCTTCCCTAGAAATTCGAGAACCTTTTCTATTACAAAGATGTTTATGTAAACGTTTATATTAATGTTAAAAAAAGGAAGTTGTGATTTCTTTTCTAAAAATTAGGGTTTAAAGAAGGAAATTTAAAAATTTAAATACTAAAATGTCTTTGACTTTGATTTATCGATTTTGCCTCACAATTTTTAGGCTGACGCCCGTTATATATATTTTTAAAAATACTAAGTATATACAATAATAAAAATTTAAATATTAAAATCCTTTTTTACTTTAATTTCGGTTTAAAAAACATAAAAAAGCTATAAGAGAATCAATGTAATTAAAATTTGAAAGTGCAAAATCATAATAAAGTATGATGCTAACAGTGTTTAAAGAAAAATATACATATAATAACAACTCTTTTGGTGCTTGTATCACAAAAACTTTTTCCACAAACGTATACACATATAAATCAAATTTATGATCAAAATAGACAAAGAAACGAAGTGTGGTTAAAAGGAAAGACAAAAAGCAAACATAGAATTTTACAGATATCAATTGATCATGATCACCTGGCACGATCTCTCTTCTCTTTCTACGTGATGGAGGATATAGGGAAAACTATATAGTTCAAACATAAAATTCTAATGCATAAATAAAATTATATAAGTAGTTTCTTACAGAAATTCAAACCAAAAGTTTCGTCATAAAAATATATAAAAAAAATTGATGTCGTAAATTCTTAACTTATAGTGCATAGTAGGACTTGAGGAAACTCGTGAATCAGAATTGATAGGTGCACATCATCATCATGCATCCCGCTTCTTTCTTTGATAATACAAATATCATCAAATTACATCCATCTTCTTTGTACTGCGATAAAACTTTGGCGTCTATCCTTGCATCTTACAAAAAATAGAACAGTCAAAATCAAAACTAATTGTTTATGTTCAAGAAGATACAGATACTCTAAAAGTAAACACAAATATAAAGAGAACTAATATTTTGGACTACATAAATTTGTTTATAAATCGAGTAAATATGATTACAAACATGGTGATAAAACTTGATTATTAGAAGTAAGGATTGTATATATACATGAATATAAAATTTCTTTTCTATTTCGAATATATAATATAAGAATATAATTTTTTTTTCACTTTCGAATATGTAATTTGAATTCTTCTTCCCTACAAATTCGAGAACCTTTTATATTTGAAAGATGTTTATGTTAACGTTTATATTAATGTTAAAAAAGGAAGTTTTGATTTCTTTTCTAAAAAATTGGGTTTAAAGAAGGAAATTTTAATTTTACATATTTAAAATAGAGGAGCTCTAGAAAAATAGATAAATATGAATCGAGCGATTCTAGGACTCCACCAAACTCCTAGGGAATTTCGTTTATATATATATAATATAATAGATACTAGCTTTATACCCGTGCGATGCACGGGTAATTTTATTAATATTTTGTAGTAAATTTTTGATTATAATATTTTTCTTGTAATATTACTTTTATAGCATTTTGCATAATTTATTTTTATTTTTAATAATAATAATACATAAGTTACAGTATATGGTTTGTAGTATACATATGGTTGTAATATATATTTGTTTTTTTCTTGTAAATGGTTTTTTTATAATTTATATTTCAAATTTAGACTAACATATTTGTTAGTATTTCATAATTATATTTGATTTTTTTATTTTATTAGATTACGTATGATATAATTGAAACATATTGATACTATATTCATGTAACAATTTATTATTTTTTTTTTATCTTTTTGATTATGTAATTTAATGGTTATCTTTAAATTTTTAGATCTTTTGTTATAGTGTTTTTAATTTTTAAAGGTATTTTTTTAACTTTTTTGAAATATGCGTGGTATTAAACTTTTTTATTTTGCTTGTATATTGATTTTATTTTTCATGTTAATTTTATATTTTTGTCATCTCTGGTGTTTATTATATGTTTTTGTTTGGAGTAATCTTAGGGGTTTTCTTGTTGTATTATATTTAAATATTAATATAAATTTATTTTATGGGGTTTGGATTGTTTTTTAATTTAAAATATATTCATTTATTAATTTGTGTTCACTTTTTTTAATTTAAATTTTTTCTTTGTAAAGTAAGAATTTGCTTATTTGTTGTTTGTACTTATTTTTTTTAAAAGAAAGTTTGTATTATCTTTTATATTTTTGTGTTGATTTTTATTTGTTTTAAGTGTATTATATTAAAGTTAATTGTTGATTTTAGTTTTTTAAATTTAGATATTTTTTTTTGAATTAGCGTGTATTTTGTAGATTATATTTTGTTGAATTTTGGTGTTATTTCCAATTATGACATATTTTTTATTACTTTTTTAATATATTTTTTTGCAATATATTTTCTTTAAAAAAATTTTGTTTTGTAATTAAATATAAATTCTTGTTTTCTGAAAAATTATGTTTTGAATTTAAATTCTATTGGTATACTTTGTTTACTTATTTATTATTTATAAATAATGAATTTGTGACTTATTTTTAATTATGGTTTTTGCTATTTTAATTTGTGACTTATCTATTTCCTATAACTTGAATTTACTATATTATCCATGATGACCAGACGACGACCACGAGAACTTCCTTACGCTAATTATATAAAGGATATCACTAGCTTATAACTCGTGCAACGCACGACTCCTTTTCTAATATCTATAATTATATTAATTTTTTTAATATGTATATATTATTAATTTACATATCAAATTTTTGCTAAAAAATTGATATATATGTATGTATATATATATATATATATATATATATATATATATATATATATATATATATATATATGGTCTTGTTCTAATAGAAACTAACTTAGAATAGAAACTAGAAACTAAACCTAAATTAAATATTTCAAGCTAATCTAATGACCAAATTAGGGGTATTCCAATACAAAAAACGTTTAAAATTATTGTCTTTATTCAACAAAAATATAAAAAAATTAAAAAAAAAGTTACTGTTCACGTGATGACGTGGCACGTGAACATTAATTTTTTTTTAAATTTTTTTTTATTTTTTTTATATTTTTGTTGAATAGAGCCAAGAATTTTAAACGTTTTTTGTGAAGGTGCCCCTAGCGGGGCCATTAAAATAAATGAAATATAATTTATTTAGTGTAGGTTTCTAGTTTCTATTCTAAGGTTGGTTTCTATTTGAACGCTAGCCTATATATATATATATATATAGGCAAGTGCTCAAATACAAACCACTTTTAAAATACAAACCTACAAACCAACGCTAAATTAATTATATTTCATTTATTCTAAGGTTCCCGCCAAGGGTACCTTCACAAAAAATGCTTAAAATAATTGGCTCTATCCATTAAAAAAAAAAAAAAAAACTTGCCGTGGAAATGCGAAGCATTTAAGACAGTAAACGGATGAGTTAGGTAGTCATGAGGGCCGAAGGCTCTCGACACACCCGTCAATCGTCTATTGCCTTTACCATTGATTGCCATTCCTTACAACTTTAGAATGATAAAGGCGCGAGGCGCCGTACAAGAAGGTGCGAAGCACCGTTAACCAGTGAAATCCACTGCCACGTCATCACGTGAACATTGAATTTTTTTTTTGTTGTTGGATATATCCAATTATTTTAAGCATTTTTTGTATTGGGGTAGCCCCCTATATATATAAGATTTTACAGGTCAACTTAATATTTGTACTTTATCTTAAATTCTTGAAATTTGATTTGGAAGATTTTATAGCCCACATGAAATTAACAAAATAATCTTTAATTTAACGATGGTTTAACAATTATTTTCTAATTAAAACTACGCACAAACAAAAGAGATAAGAAATTGACCATTTTTTACGTTAAAAATTCTATTTGATTTATGAAATCTACTTGTATTTCATTTTAATTATCAAAATACCCTTCTTAATATTTGAGGATAGTTCTACTAATTAAGAACCAAATATAGTTTTAATAATACTAGCTTATAGCCCGTGTAAAACACAGTTACTTTTAATTTTTTATAATTTGTTCATATTGTAATATAATATTATAAATATTAATTTTAATATATTATTGAAAGAATTTGAACTTTACATCTTTGTATATAATAATTTTTAATATTAAATGTAAATTAATATGTTGTTGGCCGGAATCGAACCTTGGACCTCTGTATATAACAACTTATAGGATTATTGTATTTAACGGTCATGATCTATTTGAGTTGAAGATCTAACGATTGTGAACGAGGGATAACCAAAAATGAGGGGATAACCAAAAATAAAGGGTTAACCAAACTACAAATTATACTGATTTCGTCCAAAACTTTGGTAGTCAGTAATCTGGTCTGGTACGACAAAAGAAATAAGATTAGATCATAAAATAAATAGATGAAAAATTATGGATCTTGCATAAAAAATATTTTAGTTTTTAACAGGTAAACTGAAAAGTGTATTTATATTGAAATACGAAAAAGTGTATGTCACTGAATTAAATCCTATAATTTGGGTATCTACATTGAATAGGATTATCAATGTAGGTCTTCTACACTGAATAAAATTAATTCGTAATTATATTTTCTCTTTTTATTCTGAGTATTTCCATTTCGATAATAATTGTTAAATCATCAGTAAATTAAAGATAATTTTGTGAGTTTCATGTGAACCGTAAAATCGTCCAAATCAGATTTTTAAATCTCAAGATAGAGCTCAAATATAAAATATTAACTTTTTTTAATATTAATAAAAAAATAAATAAATTCAATTGAATCCTTTTTTATTTATATCCTTTTCATATTTTAATTTTCTTTTTAAAATTCAATTCTAATACAAACTTTTTTAATTATATCCTATATAGATTATAATTTTCTTTTTAATATGATATAATCTTGATCGTCTATTTTTAAAAATATAAAATTCAGCGGTTGAGATGATTTTGGTAGTATAACGACCAAATTTAAAGATCAAACCAAAATTATGGATAAAATCTCTTTTACGCTTATTATATATAAGGATATAACTAGCCTATAATCCGTGAGGATACTTATATTATAATTATTTTAATTTAAAAGTATGTATTATAATTATAATTATAATTATTTTCTACATATGTTTAGAATATAACTTCACTTTAGCTCAACAATTTCCTTCATTTCGTTGTTAGTACATATATTCAAAATTAATTTTATGAGGCAAATGAATATACTAATTTTAATATTATTTATTAAATTTACCCTCAAATGTCTAAAAATTATAATGAAATAATAAAATACTATTCTTTTATTCAAAAAGTCATAATTAGTACTAAAATACTCTAAATTTTAAAATACATAGAAATTTTGTAAAAACTTGTCATTAACTCTAATTGCTTCCTGGTCATTGTTTGCATCACTGATAAATTGCAACAATTTTCCTCTTGCAGCAGTGGACACATCCATTTGCATCAAATAATTATTATTATATTAATAATTACCTATTTGTAAATTATTCAAAGTTTATCTAATATAAGAAAGTATAATAAAGAATAAAATCCAAATCATGTTGAATGAGCCACGTAGTGCTTTTTACCTGATTTAGCCTTTAGGTAAATATATCTAGTTTCTCAGCAGGTGACTCGAAAATGGGATAAACTCAATATTAAAACTGCGTATCATTCATTCATGATCTAATCTTTTGTTGCAGGCAGTTTCATGAATTTGATCAAAAAAATATTTATTGCTTGCAACACATATTTTTTAATACTTACAATATGTCTTACACATGTATGATGGTGTGCAACTTAAATCTTTCCAAGAAAATAGTACTATCACCTTAGAATCATCATTATCATGTCTAAAAAAAAAGAATGACATGTATTCGTGATTGAATTAAATGCTATTGGACGACACAGTGTAATTTTAGATTTTGTGTGTAAAAGCCCCGTTCAAGAACTTCATTAATCATTACCATTACTTGTACGAACTACACATTACTCCTTACTCCTTGTAGCAACTCTGGTGACGTTATATACTCTTTCCATAATGTGGACAATAGGAATTTATTAGTTAGCTATGATCAATACTCCGTGAGTTAGTTCCCGAGGCAAGAAGGAGTTCAGTTGGTTTGTCACAAATCAAAGCATAAAACTTTACTTGTAAGTTAGTGGTTGTAAACGGCTAACTGCTAATCATGTACGTACGGGTCATTCGTCGTCTGCTGTTCCATGATGTAAGTATGCTGAAACTTATAAATTTTGGTGTAGTCACCAAGAATGATAATCATCCTCATAATGTATGCTTTTCGATCAAGACATTGATATCTTTTTTTTTTTGACATGAGACATTGATATCTGATTGCATACATCTAAATTCATAAAAGTTGAACCATTTCGCATATAAATAAAAAAATTACGCTAACTACTTTAGGTGGAGGCCTAAGCATTGTTATTATTATTGTCAATATACAATTTAATGCATAGCTACAAAAAATGAAAGTGGTACTAACGTTTTTGACCAACTTCCTCAGCTTCCTTGAAACCTGGACATTCCTAGCACAAAAATGTTAAAAGCCGATTACAATACGAAAGCACAAAAAAAAAAATAATGCCATGAATTGTTTCTAATCGAGTAAGCACAAACACAGTGTAATTAGAGGTATTTATAGAAGGTTGTAGTGAAAGTAAATAACACATAAGGCTGTAAAAGATAGCATAAGACAAAAGATGCCGCAATCCGAATATAACATATATCATCTTAATTTGATGCACGCCAAGCTTTAGACCTAGACTGGTTTGTAATCTTATTACAATTTTAAAGATAAAGTTTTAACCATCATAGTTGATAGTGGATTGAAGTGGAAATAATGCGCTTTCTGGATTTATGAATCTATGGATTTCTCTAGAAAGATCAGTATCTAACTACGTGTTCATGAACCTTGTAAATTGTTGTGTAGAATTTATCTTTTCAAGTTTCATTGAATCAGCTCCCTAAAATGATATCTACAAAATCATGTACGCTGACAACATATATATCATCAAAAAAATAACATTTCTTTCATAATTGCAGCAAAAACTTAAATTATATTTGCTTCAGATATTGTTTACATAAAGAACAAAGCTCACAAACTGCATAAGTGCAGCTAATAGAGCAGATTGTCCAACTTCATTGCTCAAATATATTAAATTTCGTTAGTTTAACATGATCACCTGATAACCACACTTTATTCCTAATTGAATATTGCTTTCCTAAATTAAGACATCAATTATATCATCTTATAGTCTTCTATGTATAAATACATATCACACATTCAAATTACCACTAATAACTTCCTCTGGTCAGCCGGGAGTAGACGACCTCTAGCCCAAATTCATAGCTTTTTCCCATAGGCAAGTCTACAACAACTATGTTATTCGGACTCTTCATTTTACCTTGGAGTACCGGTGTCGGACACTCGACACTCGAACATGTACACTTATTTTAAGCCAAAAATATGTACATTTTTCAAAATATTGCCAAGATTGACACTTGGACACGTACCCATATTGGACACTTATAGCCAAGTTCGAGTAATATAGTACAACCTGAATTTATCGTGTATTTCTGAATTGAACAATGTTGACCGAGTCTTTTCATCATAAATTAATAGTTATCGATTTGAACTACTCTTGTGAACATATGTTTTTAGTAGTGCTTGCACAACTGCTACAACCTCTTGATGTAGCTGCACTGAATTTTCTGAAGAATTATATGAGTAACTGAAAGTAGAAGCACTTGACATGATGTTAAAGGAGTGTAACATCACTAATGTTTAAGACCTCTAAACTTGTAAATATGACATTATAAATTTTTTTATATAAAAAGTCCTATTTCACCAAAAAAATTACAAAAAAGTTAATTTTTTGAACATAGAAGGTCTCCTTATTTACTATAATACTCTCTATTCAATAAATCATAATTCCCCATCAAGTGCTTGGGGGACGACACAAACAAACAAAAAAGAACATTTTCATTCCAAAACCTGTTATTATACGACCTCAGGATTACCAACCATTATCAACAAAATAACATAACCGTGTAGAATCTAGAGCAATCTTGAGATCATAAAAAGGTTCCAGAACAAGTGTTTAGAGATCATGGAAACTTGAGTAATTTTATGTATATGAATGGCCAAATAAATGCAAGCGAAAATATTGTTTGAACTGATCATCTTCAAGTACCAATCTCTATCACCAATAAAAACATGATTCCGAAATTGAAGGCCAACCCTTAAAGCTTGAACATATCTACATCACGTTTTACGGGAGGAGAACCATCTATTGTTTTTTTGTCAAAATTTTGAAGAAGCTGATTACCCATGCAACATCTACCAAAACATATATAAATAGACTAAAAATTTCCAAAAAAGATGGATAAAAAAATACCTACAATATAAATTAATCAACACCAGAAAAAATTACAAAAATAACCATTTTTTTGATAAAAATAACAAAAATAATCATTCTGAAAAAAGTGATCAATTTTAGTATTTTTGATACTCCAATGGCAGTTAGGTATCCCAATTTATATAAGATACTCCTGGATATCCCAAATACTCGATAAGAGATACTCCACGGGAGTATAAAGGTTATTTTTGTGTATTTTGTATAAAAAAGGATTAAAGTTGACTTTCACCCTCAACACAACATTGAATAAATTGAATATACATAAAAATAAAATAAATAATTTTTATATTTTTCTATACCAATTTTGTGTTTCATTTTCTTAGACTGACACCTATAATAGAAAAATATAAAAACAAATATTAAAAAAATTGGAAGGAATAAAGTTCAAGTGCTAAACACCGTCTCAAACTTTAGTTATTTATTTTATAACAAAAAGTGCTAATCTTTTGAATATCCATGAACATAATAAAAAATAAATAAAAATCCTCAAACATATATGATTTTGGATGCTATCTATATTTCAAATATGTTAAAGGAAGTTTTAGTTATATGTCTTTATATAAATTTTTGTTAAAGGAAGTAGTAATTATACGTTATTGTCTATAAATTTGAAATAACTTTTATATAAATTTAATCACTTATATATTCACAGAATATATTTATTTTTCAATATACTAAGACCTAATGCTTTAAAAAAAATATACTAAGACCTAATAATAAAAAAAATTAAGTCTACCCATGTACATCAAATCTTGTAAAGTGGTAGTTATAGTTTCAAATATTTTTTCTAGTTCAAGTATTTTAAATGAAATATTAATTATATGTCTTTTTTTATAAATTCGAAATATCATTCTTTACAAATTCGAATTCTCCTTCCTTATCAATTCAAATGTATTTTCTATTTCAAATTTGTTAAATAAAGTTGTAATTATTATTTTTCTACTTCGAATATGTTAGTAGAAATTAAATATATGTCATCGCTACAAATTTTACTTTTCCTTCTAATGCCTTTCATACTTCAAATATTTAATTTAATTTGACGGGAAATTGTAAGTGAAAACTAAAATAATAGTTTAACTTGTAGAGAAATTTTATTAGAATATAAGAATCAAGTTTTTTTTTAATAGAAAATTAATGTTGTAATTTACCTTGTGAAGAAAGTTTAAAAGAATATGAGATAATTAATTTATTTCTATTTTTTGATATTTAAAAATTAAAAAAATTAATTAAAAAAATTAGATTAAAATGTTTTTGGAATATGATGTTAACACTCAGAAAGATAATATCCATAGACAAAAATATGCAGTACAAAGAAATAGGGTATTACAATTTACAACCTATCCGAGATTAAATGTTAAGATTATTAGTAGACGGATTATATAAATTAGTTTTTTTATGAACTCGTAGTTAAGAACGTCTGTATAATAACAATAATATATTACAAAATATCTTCCTCCAAAATAGTATTGATAATTTCCGTTAAGTTGTTCAATATTTTTTTTAAAAAAATAACACAATAAAAAATTAATTTTTACTTATAATTGTTTGATAGGTAAAAATTTTACTCAAACTTAAAGAAAAATAGAATAAGAATCCTAACAAAAAATATAGTTGCACACTGACAATAGAAATTTGCCACTCAATAATTAAAAAAATTAGCCAAATTAGCATAAAAAACTGAAACGGAGAGTTTAGAAAAAGTTAAAAAAATACTTTGAATCAAAAAATTACATGTACGATGATGATGTATTTGAAATAACAAAAAAAATTTCTACCCACGAATTAACACAACATGCAATCAGATTACGAACAAAAGTTACTCGCACCATCGTGCGAGTAAAATTTCATCCACAATTTCACATGCTTCAATAATTGACTACAACAAACAATTGTCAACCCTGTAGTTTTTAATAAAAAATAAAATTTGATATTAGCAATGCGTATAAAATGCCTTTTGCGCGCGTAACGTACGTTCTTTAACTCGAATATATACATGTATATACGAAAATTTATATTGATTATTGTCTATCATGACTTATATATACTATCTATACTTACTATATACTATACTATAATAAGCAAAAAGGGGCATATTTTGTAGTTTGTTTAACCTCTCAATTTTGATTATCCTTCAATTTTAGTTATCCCTCTCATACACAACCGTTAGATCTTCAACTCAAATAGATGATATCCGTCAAATACAATATTAAAAGTTGTTATACACATCTGTCTAAGCTTCGAATCTCACCAACAACATTTTAATTTAATTTAAATCTAATACTAAAAGTTGTTATACAAAGTTTTAAGGTTCGATTCTTTCCAACAACCTTATATCCTTATATATAATAAGCGTAAGAGTGATCTTATCCATAACTTTGGTCACTCTACCACCAAAATAATCTCAACCATTGAATCTAATATTTTTAAAAATAGACGATCAAAATTATATCTTCATCTACTTCATCTCAAAAACCTTCTCTCTCTTACATATATTTACATATATTCAAGATTTTTGTTCAACAAGCTTAGTTCCACCCAACCAAGCTTTGTTCACCCAAGCTAGCTCATCCACTACCACTTTCCGGCCTCCCGAAGGGCTGCCCAAAGTTCGACCACCGTGCCAAAATCCGGCCGAACCTCCGGCAATTTTTTCCGACGAACTTTTTCGATTGTTTTTCAAAGGTGGTAAGTTTTAGCTTCGTCTTTGTGCCTTAACCGATCATATTTATGTTTGAAATTTGTTTTTAACTTCTATATTTCATCTTAATCTCTATTATTGGATCTATAAGATTCCAAAGTCTCTTTATAAAAGAGAAAGAAATTATTTTTGACATAGGTCAAAAGTTGAAAAGATTAAGTATTTTTACGGATTCCCAACTAGCACATCAAGTGTTCCATGGGACATTCTTTAAAGAAATACTTCGTTCAACATATACTTCTCATAGCACAAGTTTAGCCACTTGTTTATCGCACTTATTTTTATTTTTATCGTGGCTATAACTAATCTAGTGCAAGAAGTAGAAAGAAGAGTATACTTTGACATTGACTTTAGTCAAAAGCAAGTATACATCTTAAAAGCCTTAAGCCTAGTAGCTTAACAGACTTTAAATATCAACAAACTCCGAGATCTACATTTAATCTCTTCTTAACGGAGTATTGATATAAACATATTTGACAATAAGTCAAAGTTGTTACGATTAAGTATTTTTACGGATTCCCAACTAACATCTTAGTGTTCCGTGGGATATTCTTTAAAGAAATACTTTGTACAACATTGTTGTGGAATAAAAATCGGGTTATCGAATTGCGATTAGGGTTTGTGTGTATTTAATGCTAAGGGATGATGAGCTTCGAGCTTTAATGGCTGTTTCCGTGTTCGAGACTAATCGGTCCTCACAGAGTGCCTATGTATCTCGTTATTGAGAATCAAGCCAAAAACGTAGTTCTAGGTGATGGTGCCCTCGAGGCTATGGCGGCGAGAGCTCACCTAGGACGCAGTGGCTTGTATGTCCTTATTCGAGGATTAAGCCAAAACGTAGTTCTAAGATGAGGGGTCTGGCCCTTTAAATAGGCTGTAGGAGCCTTAGAATCGTAGTAGGATTCGGATACTTGGTGGGCAAGCCACCGCCTTGAGGAAGGTTCTAGACTCCTTCCTTGTAGGAGTCTGTTTCCATATTGAATTAAGTACCTTGGAGGCTAAGTCTGGTAGGAATAGCATCCTTATCTGATTACTATTGCTGAGCTGTTTATTACCCTTAATATTAATTACGAAATTAATATTAAAATAGGGATTCTGACCTCATTAATGGGCCCCACGTCTGGACCATGCTGGGTCTAATTAATGCCATATTAAATGTGTCTTTAGGGCTTATTTTTAGCCCATATCATTTGCCCCCCAACTTCTAGGAAAACTGATCAGGTTTTCCTCGAAGTTTTAACGACCTTTTCGAGACTTGGGTCAGGGTTTATTGCTTTTACGTGAGTATTCAACAATATCGTCTTAATGTAAGGCGTGGAGCGACCGACGCATTTATAAAGATATTGAACGACACTAACAGTGTTAAATGGCACTAAACAACGCTAATCAGCCTCAAACAACGTTTAAACAGTGTTAAACGATGTTAGACGGCATAAAACGGCACTAACGGCGCTAATCGGCACTAAACAGTGCTTAATTAAACGGTGCTTAATCGGCACTAAACAGCGCTAATTAGCCTCAAACAACGTTTAAACAGTGTTAAACGATGTTAGACGGCATAAAACGGCACTAACGACGCTAATGGGCACTAAACGGTGCTTAATCGGCACTAAACGGTGCTAATCGGCACTAAACGGTGCTAATAGCGATCTTGAACATCAAGACGAAAAAACAAAAAATGTGAAATCCCGACTCGATCACCACTGTTAGTTGGCCGGGTCGAAAAATGCATACCGACAACAATTGTCGGTCGGCCGGGAGGTCACTGGTGTGCCGGTCGGCCAAAGCAAAAACTCGTACCGATGGTCGACGTCGGTCGGCCGAATTTTTTTATTTTTTTTGTCGAAGTAGAATATTGACATCGAAGATCAACGTCGGTCGGCCGGGACATCCCTGGGAGGCCGGTCGGCCGGGACAAAAATGCATACCGAAGGTCGACTTCGGTCGACCATTTTTTTTTTTTTGTTGAAGTAGAATATTGACATCGAAGATCAACGTCGGTCGGCCGGGACATCCTCGGGAGGCCGGTCGGCCGGGACAAAAATGCATACCGAAGGTCGACTTCGGTCGGCCGATTTTTTTTTTTGTCGAAGTGGAATACTGACATCGAAGATCAACGTCGGTCGGCCGGGACATCCCCGGGAGGCCGGTCGGCCGGGACAAAAATGCATACCGAAGGTCGACTTCGGTCGGCCAAATTTTTTTTTTTTTTTTTTGTCGAAGCAAAATATCGACCTTAACATCCACCGTCGGTCGGCTGGGGCTTCCCCGGTGAGCCGGTCATCCATGATTCGGTCGGCCAAATCAAAATCCCGACTCGATGATCGATGTCGGTCGGCCGAGACATCCCCGGTGAGCCGGTCGGCCATGTCCCGGTCGGCCAAACCAAAATCCCGACTCGATGATCGATGTCGGTCGGCCGAGACATACCCGGTGAGCTGGTCGGCCATGTCCCGGTCGGCTGAGGCTCGGTCGGCTGAGGCCGGTCGGTTGAGGCCTTGGCTGAGGCCGGTCGGCTGAGGCTCGATCGGCTGAGGCCGGTCGGCTGAGGTCCTTGGCTGAGGCCGGTCGGCTGAGGCCGGTCAGCTGAGGCCGGTCGGCTAAGGCCCTTGGCTGAGGCCGGTCGGCTGAGCGAAATGGTGACTCGACGATCAGCACCAGTCGGTCGGAGGGCTTCTTTTTACCTCAGTCGGCTGGAGCTTCCCTCGCGGCTCAGTTGGTCGGTTATCGGTCAGCAAACTTGTTCTTCAAACGTGAGTATCGACCTTGATCATCAATATCGAATCTCAACGTCAACATTTATACATCGGCTTTCATTGCTTGAAACTTGATCAACTTGGTCATTCATGACTTTTATTTAAGGCTTCCCCTAATTTCTTGATTAGCTTTAAACTCCTTTTAAGAGTTTCATGCTTGCTTGATATTAAATGGAAATTACTTCGAATCTTTCGATCACCATGTTGATTCAATGGTTCATTCTTGAACTATTCTTGAATTTCTTGATCCAAGGTTGGCTCTAGTAGCTTCGTTGGCCTTCAATGGCTTCAGCTTAGTTTTCATATTCGAAACGACGTCGGGATCGATTTTCGACATCGAAACGATGTCGGGACTCTCGACATCGAAACAAAGACTAGTCGACTGAAGCTTCCCGGGTGCCCCGGTTGGCGGCCTCGGGTTGGCTGAGCCCCAGTTTTTAAACCTCAACGTCAGTATTCAAATGTCAATATTTGGACCTCAATGTCAGTATTCGAAGTCGATGACCAAACAAACATCCTTCAATTCAAATTTGGCTTTCGTGACCTTCTGGGCCTTAACTCGATTGTTGAATCCTTGGTTTTAAACCTTGAATCCGTTCATGGTTGTTAGTTATAATCAACCTTTCATTCTCATTCTAAGATGTAAAAATGATGAAATCCCTTAGTTCTTGCCCCCCTTGCTACATATGGTCGAGGTCTTATTTCTCGGTTGATCGTTCAAGAAGTCCCCTTGCCACTCAGCACTTGACTTCAAGTCTGGTGTGCCTTGGCTGGTTGTTAACCCTTTATCTTGATTCTAGGTTTCCAACCTTCTTCTTATGCTCCTCGGACCTTACTTTGGTTTGAATTCGATTAATGGCTCTTGATTCAAGTCCTTAAACTCAAACGATAAACTCAATTGGAGGCAGACAACCTTTTTGGCCATCAAGGCTAAAATTTTATGTCGGGATTTGAGATTCAAGATTTTAAGTAAAAAATGACAAAGGACCTCTTATCTCAACAATCTCACTAACTGTTTTTGTGCCTTCAAGGCATTATCAAGGAGCCAACCAATCCCAAGATGAGCTTTGAGAGGGTCTATCCTTCAGCTTACATCAACCGGTGCTACCAATTTCGAATCGATGGTGGGGTCTTCAGGACCTCGAAGTAAAAACTCTCTGCATAATTCTCTATCTCAGAAGAGCCAAACTTAGACTGGGCATCGGCCTTAACGTTCTCTTTCTCTCTTGGGATATACTCAACGTGGCACCTGTTGAACGGGCCCATCGCAGCTTTCACAATCCTCAAGTATTTGGCCATATTCTTTTCTCTATCCTCAAACTCTCCATTGACTTGTGAGACTACCAGCTTTGAGTCTCTGCAGACTTTCAGGTTCTTGACCCTCAGGATTCTTATCAATCCACGGCCGGCTATCAGAGCTTCATACTCTGCCTCGTTGTAAGTTGTTTGGAAATCCAACCTCAAGGCATACTCAGCTGCGAACTCATCGGGCTTTGTAGAACTAAACCTGCACCACTGGTTTTTGTTTTTGATGCCCCATCAAAATAGAGCTCGCCTTGCTGACCTTCCCAGTCTATTACCTCCTGCCCCCTGACTTCTTGGTTGTTAATAGTATATTCAACCACGAGGTCATCTAGAGCCTGGGCTTTGATGGCCGTCCTAGGCTTGTACTTAACATCAAATTCTTCTAGTTCGATTCCCCACTTTGATGAGCCTTTCATTGGCTTTCAGGCTATGCAATATGTTCCTTAATGGTTGGTCCATCAGGACTTCAATTTTTTGAGCTTGGAAGTATGGTTCTAGCTTCCTTGATGCTGTTTCCAATGTCAAAGCAAAAAAAAAAAATTGTTGGATGAGTAATTCAACTCATCTTCATGCAACACTTTGCTTACACATTAGATAGGTTTTCTTGGACTCCTTGGTCTTGATCAAGGATGCCCTTGGGTTCCTTGATCCTTGGTTGAGATTTAAGATTTGTTGTTATCCTTGCCTGGCTTAAGTGGCCACTGGTGGCTACCTTGTATCCAAGGTCCTTTATGGACTTGAACTTTAGTTCGATTGTATTGTAATCTTACTGTTGATCATCTATGGCCTTTTCTATGCATGTGCCTGTTTTCATTCATATGTTCTTTTATTTTCAGTACTTGGTCATCTTCGACTTACACACACCAGGTGCTTGGCACATAAATAAAATCACATAATAAATGAACAAAAACAAACTTGCATTAAAAACTTGAAATGGGTTCAACCCTTACATAGAGTACTACTATCCTACTCGGGGCAATAAGCCCCGGAATGGTTTCATCGAACCTTATTGCTACTTCTACTAGATATATATGAAACTAAGTCCTACTAGGATAACTTGAGCCCATCAGGGCTTTGCAAGACTATGCCTGCACCACTTGATTTTGTTTTTGATGCTCCATCAAAATAGAGCGCCCACCACTCCTTCTGGTCTCCTCATTCTTATTCTGAAGTTCAATTTCTGCTTGGGGTACTACCTCTTGCCCCCCCGACTTCTTGGTTGCCAATGATACATTCAACCACGAAGTCAGTTAACGCCTTAGCCTTAATGGCAGTCCGAGGCTTCTGTGTGATGCCCTCTTCTAGCCTTCCTTGGTATTCCTTACCTATGAAGACATTCATGTCTTCAATCGGAAGGACGTGCCCCCCGACTCCATCAGGCCTTAACGAGGCTACATAACAGCTTCGTGCCATCTTCTGATCACCTTTATGTTCTCCAACACCATTCCTGGTTGGGAACTTGATCTTCATATGATAAGTTGAGGCAACAGCCTTGAATGCATGAAGTCCAGTCCTTCCAAGGATAGCGTTGTACGTTGAAACCGCTTTAATTACCAGGAAGTTCAACATCTGAGTGGCCTTCTTAGGCTCCTGTCCAATAGTTACAGGCAACTGAATAGTCCCTTCAACTTTGGATTCTACTCCATTAAATCCATTATAGGCATGTTATTGGGGGTCAACTGAGAGTCAGTGTACACCATCTTCACAAACGCATCATGAAACAGAATGTCAACGGAAGCTCCATTGTCTATCAAGACTCGCTTCACCTCTGAGTTTCCAATCACAAGAGTTATGACCAACGGGTCATCATGGGGGAACTTCACTTCTTCCAAGTCCGAGTCATTAAAACTAACCGCTACCTCAGTTTTTGCACGCTTCGGGACCTCTTCCACGATGTGCATCACTTCTCGGGCATAAGCCTTCCTAGAGTTCCTAGTTATCCCGGCTGCAGTTGGGTCTCCTGAGATCATGTTGATTACTGGCCCTCGGGGCTGTGGGTTGCGATCTTGATCGTTATCCCTCCTATCATACTCTCTTCTCTGATTACCACAGTCTTCACCCTTAGTGAAGTGGCTCAGTTTCCCTCTACGGATCAAAAACTCGATCTCATCTTTGAGTTGCTTGCAATCATCAGTGTCATGCCCCACATCTCTGTGGAATCTGCAATACTGATTCTGGTTTCTCTTTGCGGGATCACCCCTGAGTGGCTTCGGCCATCGGAAATCTTTATCCTTCTCAATGTCCAACAAGATTCGACTCCTAGGAGTATTCAGCCTTGCATACTCAGTGAAACTTGGCCCTTGGTTCTTCTTAGGGGCATGGTCGGAGTCCTCGCTAGTTCGGGGATACTTGTCCCTAGCATCATACTTCTGGTCATTATATGGTCTTGCTTTCGTTTTCTAGAGTCGTTGTTACCCCCTCCATTACCTACTGTGACCTCTTTCTTCATGCTATCCTCGGCTTTAATATATTTATCAGCTCTTCGTTGGAGCTCAGCCATGTTCTCAGGGGGATGCTTCGCTAATGACCTTTTAAAGAAGAGGTCAGTGGTTCCGTGTTCCAGGGCTACCATGGCCACCTTATTCTCTAAGTCAGTGATATTCAATGTCTCCTTGGTGAATCGCTTGAGATAATCCCTCAAATTCTCATTCTTCCCCTGCACCACATACATGAGGGATGCAGAACTTTTTTCATGAACTCTCCCACTAATGAACTGGTTGACAAAGGCAGCGCTCAACTCCTTAAAAGAGCCAATCGAGTTTGCAGGTAGGCGGCTATACCACCTTTGAGCCATGCCTGACAGGGTTTGAGGGAACGCCCTACACTTTAAGGCGTCACTCGCAGGATGCAGTAGCAGTGCATTTGAGAATGTCTTGACATGGTTTGCGGGGTCGCCCGTTCCATCATAAGCCTTAATCGTCGGCATCTTGAACTTCCTTGAGATGCGGGCATTCATCACCTCTTCAGTAAACGGAGGTGTGGGATCATCAGGATCCCCAAGTGGCATCAGATCCTTGGGGTTGCTTCTGGGGGTCTCCACCCTTGTCAATTTTTCAGTTGGGGCATCGGCCCTTCGCTGTCTCCTTGAAGGCCTCTCCAGATTTATAATGGGAATCCTCCTTGTCACTGGAGGAGGTCGAATCAGACTTTGTCTTGCTTGCTCCCTAGCAATATCATCCTTTATCCTTTGGATCTCAGCCTCATGAGCCTTAATCCTTTCCTCAGCCATTTGTGGAGGTCCATCATGGATTCTTTGGGACCTCCTTCGAGGTTCTCTACTAGCACGTCGTCTCCTTGGGGCTTCTTCGCGATCATCATCGTCATCCTAAGATGTCGAATCATCAGTATAGGGGCCGAAGTAGTCATCATACTCTCAATCTCGGATCTGTAGGGCGTGACCGCTTGGTCCAGGTTCTCTTTGTCAAGGGGGATAATTAGGCAGCCCATACATCGGGTTGGTATTCAAGGGGAGATCCGTGGTGTGGATCTGTATTCCCGGGGGTAGCGTACGATCAACATTATCAAGAGGAGAAACCACCATCTGAAGAGGGTTAGCTTCTTGGTTCTGATGGACAACCACGGGTAGAGTTCCCTCAACATGGGGAATCGTCCCTGGGGGTTGAGAGGCTAGAGGTTGAATGATCACCCCTGTTGATGGGGGTAATTGTCCTTCTTCAGTAGTGACAAGTGGATTAGAGGTGGTAGGTGGAGCAGAGCTAAGGGGTATGGCCTCAGTTGATGTTGTTCTTCGTGTTTGAACCATGGTTGATGTTGTCTTCCCACAGACGGTGCCAAATGTTGTGGAATAAAAATCGGGTTATCGAATTGCGATTAGGGTTTGTGTGTATTTAATGCTAAGGGATGATGAGCTTCGAGCTTTAATGGCTGTTTCCGTGTTCGAGACTAATCGGTCCTCACAGAGTGCCTACGTATCTCGTTATTGAGAATCAAGCCAAAAACGTAGTTCTAGGTGATGGTGCCCTCGAGGCTATGGCGGCGAGAGCTCACCTAGGACGCAGTGGCTTGTATGTCCTTATTCGAGGATTAAGCCAAAACGTAGTTCTAAGATGAGGGGTCTGGCCCTTTAAATAGGCTGCAGGAGCCTTAGGGTGTTCACTTGGAAAGAATGGAATGAGAGGAGAATGGAATGAAAATTGTAAACAAAATTTATGAAGAAAATGGGATGTTGGGGGAAATTATGAACAAATATGAGGGAGAAGAAGTTTTTTATGATGAAGATTGAAAGGAAAATGATGATGATTGGGAATGGAGAATTCCTTCCAAAACATGTGGGTTAGAATTCTAGTTCAAATTATTTGGAGAGGAATGAAGCAAGGAATGAAATTTATAAACACTTTCCCCAATCTCTCCCAAATAATAGTATAAATTTCATTCCATTCTCCCCTCATTCCATTCCATCCAAGTGAACATAGCCTTAGAATCGTAGTAGATTTCGGATACTTGGTGGGCAAGCCACCGCCTTGAGGAAGGTTCTAGACTCCTTCCTTGTAGGAGTCTGTTTCCATATTGAATTAGGTACCTTGGAGGCTAAGTCTGGTAGGAATAGCATCCTTATCTGATTACTATTGCTGAGCTATTTATTACCCTTAATATTAATTACGAAATTAATATTAAAATAGGGATTCTGACCTCATTAATGTGCCCCATGTCTGGACCATGCTGGGTCTAATTAATGCCATATTAAATGTGTCTTTAGGGCTTATTTTTAGCCTATATCAAACATAAACTTCTAATAAGCACAATCTTAGCCACTTATTTATTGCACTTACTTTTTATATTTGTTGTGGCTCGTGCAAGAAGTTGTAAGTATACCTTGACATTATTTTGGTCTAAGAAAGGTATACATGTCGAAGCCTTAAAGCACTATAGATTTTAACAATGTTTTCTAATATTACTCCACCCATATTTTTATTTTTATTTGGAGTAATCAAAAGTATATTTTGATTATAATTTAATATCAAAGAAAGCATACTTAAAAATACAATATAACTTAATATTCTTTTACGAATATTAAAGTTTCCTTTTGGATCTAGTACCGTAACATACTAATCCAAAATTTTATATCGTTAATCATATTTGTTTCGTAGATATTGTGTTTCTAACTTTTGTAGTGAGGTGAAGAAGAAGTGAGGTGATTCTCGTTCTAAGACCCAAGTCCTAGACGTACTAACGGGGAGTTAGTAGTCTTCGCACCGTGAAGAAGAGGAAAGACCCAAGACCGACAAAAGCCAAGAATCAATAGTCTACACCAAAGGTTCTACATCAAATTTGAAGAAATAGTGGGGAGTTATTGTCTAAGATAAGTTATGTAGGTATATTTACATTTATTTTGAGGTGGTAACGGGTAGTTACGCACCAAGACAAATATTTGTAAGGTTGTAAAGGCTTCTCCGCCTACTAAAGGAGCGAGTTTATTTTATAAGGAAATTTCGAGTCCGGAGGGGAGCTCGGGGACTGGACTATGGGTGAGCGAATCCATTAGGGATTGCGCCATCGCGAACCAGGATAAAAATCTCATGCATGGCATTTTATTCCCTTGTCTTTTATTTTCGCACTTATAAACTGCAAACGACTCGGTAAAATATTTTAAAAAGGGATAAATATTTTTAAAACGCCATAATAATTTTTAAATTGGTAATTAAGCTATTCAACCCCCCCTTCTACCTTAATATAGCCCTCTTACGGGACCTAACAATTTGTATCAAAGCAGTGCTTTTTAACATGTTTGTTGAGTGATTTGCAGATCTACAGGCACAAAAAAAAAAGTGATCCGACATGCCGTATCTAAATACCATCGGTTGTGGTGAAGGCCTATCTAGCTCTCGCCCTCCTCTATTTGATGGCACCAACTTTGCAACATGGAAAACGAGATTTCGCATCTATGCTAGATCTCAAGGAGTTAAAGTTTGGATGGCCATAGAAGACGGAGTTGTTATTCCTACCGAAACTGTTGACGGTGTCGTCGTCGAAAAGAAAGTTAGTGAATACACTCTCGCCGAAGAAAATATGATGAACATTACCGCTAATGCGGAAATGGTTCTCACAAGTGCACTTGCAGAAAAAGAGTATAAACGTGTAAACAATTGCAAGTCAGCACAAGAAATGTGGAACAAATTAGTGGTTACCTACGAAGGAACCATTGATATAAAAGATTCTCGAATGGATACATTAATCCAAGAATACGAGAACTTTAAACTCCAAGAAGGAGAAAATATCATCGATATGGAAACAAGATTTACTAGGATTATTATAACGCCCTAGAAAATATCGTATTTGTTACTATTATTATTTAATTATTTAATATTAAATGTGAATTATAGGGTGTGAAATTTTTTTTAGATAAAATATATGCGACATCATGTTTATATGTTTATATGGTGATGTATGTGTGACGTGCTAGTCCGTGTAATTTTATTTGAATTTTTATGATTAAAATTTATTTAAATCATGCATTATTGATCTTCTAAAATTTTTATAAAATCATCGGAGTTATTAAAAATCATGAAATCTTTTGGTAATATTGTCTTTGTGTAATTATTTAGTTTTTAAAATTATTGGGAGAATTATTTTGGGCATTTAAGTATTTTAAAATGATTTTAAGACTTTTATTGCATTTAAAGGATCAAAACTTGTAAAATTCATATTTAATTCATTTTTGATCCTAAAAATATTTTAAAAATATGGAAGTGTGTGTAATTTCATAAACTTTATTTTATAATTAAAATTTAACTTTTCAATTATTTTCCATTTAGCTTTAATTTTAGAAATGGTTTAAAATTTTTTAATTGTAGACTTCAGCATTTTAAATTTAGAAAAAGGCCTAATTCTTTTATGGATTAAAATACAGTTTCTTTGTTTCTTCTGGAGTATTCTGGCGATTCTATTTTCTCTCGGGAAGTATTCATCTCTCTCCCTCATCTCTTAATCTCTACAATCTCTCTCGACTGTAAATCTCTCCCTCTTTTATCTGTCAACCTCTCTCCTCTCCCTCTCCCTTCGATCTCTCTCCCCTCTACTGTTCCGCGTGTGTGTTTGGCTGCGTTGTGTAGCAGCGATGGTGGTTAATCCACTGGGTAGAAGGAATTGGGGCTTTTAGCTATTAACAAGTGTGTGCGTGCGTGGTATGTATGTATATTACCGATTGTGTGTGTTATGTGTGAGTACAGCATGTGGGTGTGAGAGTACAGTGATGGGTGTGTTCGTATTCCCCTGGTTTGAGGTCGAGTACGAACTTGGTAGTACTCCTTTGGGTAATGTTTGGTCGGTATGTGCTGCTGGTGTGTTTATTGCTGCGTGTATGGTCAAGTCAAATGGGGCTTCTTGATTCTTTTGAAATTGAGTTAGTTGATTTTAGTTAATGTTGAAATACTTACTGGATGGTTCGATTGTTACTGAATTCGATGGTCTGTTGTTCCTGTCATGGCTATTGTACTTGTTCGAATTGATTAGTTCTGATGTAAAGTAATTCTGTTGTTTTTTTTTCGAATGTATGAACCTGAGTTAATTTGGGTTATGAAAAATAGAGTATAAGTGGTTTGGTCTCGAAGAAATCATATTTAAGTTTATTTCTGAAGTAGTTGTAATTATGAGTTGAATGTGATGATTATGGATTGGTTGTGTCGGTTTGATTTCGACGGGTAGCGTAATAATACAAAGGAAATGCTGTCAAAATGCCTAAAAATTATAAATCTTCTAAAATCTTATTTGTACATTTACCTAGTGTGTCTATATATATATACTACTAGTTTGTTGTAATACTTGAATTATAATTATTTACGAGACTACCTACCAAAGGCTTAACTGTTATAGCTATATGTCTATGTAAGGGGTCAGCACTTGATATGTTATGATTCAGACAAGTAAATTAAGTGGTATGTTTCGGGGGATGTCAGCGTGAAGATCATATGTGTAATGCTTCGAATGATTTGGAATATGTTAGTAGCTTGTATTATGATTGTAAATTTTGAGTTGACTTGAATTGACAATGGATAAAGGATAAATTATATCGTGTATTCAGAGGATAAAGATTTTATTAAATGTGAATTGTAGATTTATCGTTGATTTGTAAAATAAATGTAGAATGTGTACTCGGACGTAATTATGGAACTTTGTGATAACCAGGGGTGTATTTGAGTTATGACTGTGTAGTATATGGTGAATTGTAAGAATAAGATGGGTTGACATGACTGTCAATTGTATTGAAACAAGGAAGGTTGGATCTTCGATTTGATAAGTTGTATTCTGACAGGTTAGGTCATATTTTAGAGGAGATGCTGTCCAATTTTTTATTAGAATTATTTTATTATTTGGAGAGTATTTTGATAAAGATTTCTGATGTGTAAAGGATATAAGTGAGTAATGTAATATAAGTATAAGATAATATTACGTGCTACGTGCTTATGTGATTATGTGATTATATGTTACTATTTCGAGAATATGATCTGTATGAACTATAAGTGATAAATTGTAAAGCGTTATAAGACGCGTTTGGGTAGAACAAAGTATGACAATTTAGGTTACAAGCGTACTAAAGTAGTGCTTTACCTGTATATAGGTACGAATAGGAGGCCGGCTAAGAGCCAGTGCATATGTAGATGGAATGTAGAGGAAGGAGATATTTATCGGGACTGACAAGTGATAAAGGAAAGATGGATGTGTGAACGAATAAAGGTGAAATATAAAGAAGTAGAGGCGGATGTAAAGTGATAAAGTGTTAAAGTATTGGAAATGAAACCCTGTGTATTGAGGCAAGTATATTATCCCTCACTTATCGTTCAAGTGATGTAAAACTGTTTCTGTTATTTATATATATTCTCTTTCGAATCCTTTCTTGCAAGTACTTATACTCTTCATATTTATTTTGAATGATGTGAATCTGTCTCTATCAACTATAAGATTTTCTTCCAAATCATTTTGCTAGGGTCTACATCCCTTTCTTTTGTTCAAATGACTCGAACCTTGTATTTAAATCCAGAATTCCTTGAATTGCTTATGAGTTGTTGTTCCAATTCCTATACCTGACTATTATTCCTTTTTAAATTAATGTTGAACCATTTTTAACCTTATTGTTTATTCGTTTTAAATTTCAATTGAAACACATGTACCTTATTATTTACCCTATTTCCTGTTGAACTATAACCCTTGACCTATAATTTATTCCTTGCTTTATCTTAGCCTTTTTCCTTATGTTTATTCCTTTAAACCATATCAGCGTAACCAGATTTCAAAACCCTTGATTTAAATTCTAGAAATCCCTAACCCTTGTGTTGTTCTTTATTAATTAACGACTCTTCGTTAGATTATGACCAATGCAGTAACCCAATTTCTCAATTGAACTTCATATTTCTTTATTCCATTAATTCCTTGTAAATGGCTATTCAATTTCTATAATCTTAATAATTGCTTCGTTCTTTAATTGATTTTTGTTCTCTTGTTGATATATGATTTTGTTCTGCTGAACTATACCATGCTTAGTTTAAATCTTACCACTTTGTTGTTATGATCCCTTATATCAATTGCTTCCCTGACCTTCAGTTGTTTATAATGGTAAATGAAAATGGTGTAATTAATTAAAGATGTTTTTAAAATTCCTTATACTGGGATGATCTGTTATCAATGAGTATAAAGGACTTAAAAGTGAAATGTTTTAAGTGTTAATAAACTTGTTGATAGATTGGAGAAGCGTAAGAGGCTAGGGGTGGTTCCCCTAGTCCAGCACTTTTTATTTAGCTTAAGAGGCTAGGGGTGGTTCCCCTAGTCCAGCATTAAAGGCTAATGTGTTGCCTAATTGGGAACCCAATTTCAAAGGAAGGGGGACTCTACGTGGCTGATCACCCATATTGTCCGTAATCAGGATAATAATACAATCAACTTAAATGTTTTTAAAAGTTTTATGAAAAGTATGTTTTGATGGAAAGTTTTATGCTATGATAGAAATTTAGTTATTCCTTTGAGATAGTTTGGTCATTGATATTACTTATCAATGAATCATTGAAATATTGTTGTTTCACTATATTGAACACTTGCTGAGCGTTGTTGGCTCACTCTTGCTTTATTTTCCCTAACCTTTCAGTTAGGATTAAGGGTGGATGTCTACATCTTACAAATCATATGAGAGCGAGGAGACAGTCTATACAGGATAAAGTTTAAAGTCAGAGCGGGTAAGCACAGATTGGGATTGAGCTACAGATTTGATAGTATAGTAAATTGTATTCGGAGCAGTGATAGAAGTTGGAAATAATTTGTATCAATTAGATTCTTGTTTCATACCATAACCTGGAATCGATCCTCGGTGAGGAATCGTTGGTGTATTAAGTTTTAATTGTATTTGTTAAATTGGAATTTGGTTTGGGTTGAATTACAGGTGGATAGTCCGATTTACGAATACTCCATGCCGAATTTTTATAAAATTCCCCAGTATCAAAGTTTATTTTATTATAAAAAAAGTATATTTTTAGTATTGGGAAGTCGGGGCGTTACAATTATTGATGAATTATCTCAACTCGGAAGGAGTTATACCCGGAATGAAAAGAATCGACGAGTTCTTAAATCTTTACCTCCTAGTTGGAAGGTTAAAGTTACAACTATAAAAGAAATGCATAATCTAAATGATTATGACATCGATAGCTTATTCAGAAATCTTCGTACATACGAAAAGGATAATATACCGGATAAGGTCATTCCCAAAGTGGAAGACAGAAAGAAAAATATGGCATTAAAAGCTTTATTAATCGATGAAAATGAAAACGACGAGGAGTTGAACGAAGAACTCCAAGATCTCGATTAAAGTGAAATTGCTTTACTAACGAGACAACTTCGTCGTGTGTTTAAAACTTTCTAAAGGATGAATTCTCGTGGCCGAAAATGGTTGGGATTTAAGTGAAGATGAAGAAGCTCCGGAAGCTAGTGAAGAAGTTGTCAATCTATGCTTAACGGCTATCGGAGATGAAGCTACATCAACTCAAGCCTCCACTTCAAATCAAGAGGTTTGTCTTGCCGCTAAACAAGACATGTGGTACCTTGATAGTGTTGGGTTTCAAGCAATCAAACGCAGCGGAAAAACATGAAAAATAAAATAAAATTTAAACCCACCGCAAGGATCCCTGCGAGAATTGTATATTTAATTCTGATAGTGTTAGTGCCCTAGAGACAATGTAGTTGTACTTCTAGGAAAGACTATTTTGTTACTTAATGATCATGTTCTACTGATTATTCTACATTAATTTATTATGTCTTAATTTACTGCGATATAAATATAAGAGTAATAAATGTCCTTGGAATATAGAACATGTATTCTATATCTTTAAGTATGTGACTTAAAAATGAGATTATATGAATAGTGTTTATATTCCTAAATATCCCTAATCGAGCATTATTAATATGGGACAATTATAATGCATAAAGATTAGTATGTTTGTTGACGGATGACCACATCTCATTGGTCATAGGTATAGTGATACTAAAGTCAAGAACATAGGTGCATGTAATTTTATACATGGCACTGGATTAACCCACGGTGAGATTCTACATGTTGATAATGTCATTAGAAAGACTCACAGTGATAATGGTGTAATGATCCTTAGACTTGAGATCATTATATTTCTATATGAGGATTAATATACTTTGACTACATTAAAAGTTACCTTTGACCGAGTGATGATAAAAGTGTACATCGGGTATATTATGAGTCGTATGAGAAATATGAATGATAGATAAATGATTTAACCCTCCTATTATTAGGAGAGATATTATTGGCCTCTTGATTGAGTGAGACTATGAAAATGCATGGCCACGCTCAAATATTGATTTGTTTTAAAAGTCTACTCATTGATCAAGGAAACCCGGATTAAACGTTGAAGAGGATGACTATTAACATGGCTCGAGTTTAATCTATAATATTTGGTTAAAGGGATTATATTACACGGAAACATTAATCACGAAAGGTTTAATTGGATCACCAATTATTATTATTACTTGGGTAGCAATGATGTATTACTACATGCCGCTCATTGTTTATAATTTTATTATTGGATATTAAAATTATTGCCAACGTAATAATAACCTAAAGGGTTACACAATAAGAACGTTTAAAAGGAGTTTTAATTTAAATTATGAATTTAAATAAAATCATTAAATTCGAAACTGGTTATTAATTAATTAAGCTGGTCTTAATTAATTATTAAAGAGAATTCAAATTTAATAATAAAACCAAATCAAAATGGGTTTGGAGAAGCCCAATTCGATTTATGGTTTTAGCCCAATCTCTCTTCCCTATAAATACATTATGATGTATTGTTTAGGAACATACTTTTGCAATTCATTAATACGTGTGGGAGGATAGAGAGAGAGAGAGAGAGAGAGGCAGGTTCTTCGGCTAGTACCGGCTCCGGTGATCGTTGGACGATCAAGCGTTTGTGTGGACTACTTTGGAAACTTAGATCTCGAAGAGGGTTGCATGGTGATTGCATTGGACCTCCATCTTTCATCAATTTGTTAAAGCTGCATCTTAAGGTAAACGTTCATAACTACGAATTAAACGTCTTGTTTTGCATGGATCCTGCGATTGGGTTTCGATTTTATTGTTTTAATTATTGTTTTCCGCTGCGTTTGATGCTCGAAACCCTTCAATTGCATCAGAGCTACTTGCAAAATGCTTTTAATTCGGTTATGTGTTTAACAGTTTTGGTGTATGTAAGCATGTATGTGGTTTGCCATGGTTTTGTGATTATACGAGATGTGTATGTATATGTTTTGAACATATGATATATTAGTGGATTGTATAATCATGGGATGATTGTATAAATTGCTGAGTGTATATGATACATGCTTGTTCTAATTTTGGAGATTGTATACGATACGATTTCCGGAAAACTATGCAAATTTAGTGAAATTTGCATACTGTGTCCGATTCTCGCAAAAGATATATGTTTTCTGACTGGAATCGGGCCACTGAGCAAGACTGACAAAGTCAGGTTTGCATCTGTAAGCCGTTTGACGTATTTTACTGCCTGTAAATAGCGATTTATGGTTTTGTGATTTAATCTCGAATTTTCTGAAAAATTAGATCATATTGGATATGATATGTTATGATGTGTTGATGATGATCATATAATCTGTATATATTGATATATATATATATATATATATATATATATATATATATGTGTGTGTGTGATTTATGTTTGTTCTTGATATGGGAATTGTATACGATACGATTTCTGTATACGCTGTTAAGATTTGGTGAAATCTGTGTCCAGTGTTCGATTTTCGCAAATGATATGTGTTTTCTGATTGGAAACGAGCGTCTGAACAAAACAGATAGCATAGCTATCATCGACTCGTCTGTAAGGCATTTGACACCGTTTAGTGCCTGAAAACGGCGATTTATTATTATCAGAATTTGATTCTGATTTTCTGATTTTTTCGTTATATGATTTCTTTGATTGGATCATCTGAAATATGATATGGTTACATGTTATTAATGTTTATATGAGCATGGTGATTGGTTATGGCCCTAAGACCAATATGATAGTGGTTTTGATTATATGGTTTGGTTTCTAAATACGACTTGCATGTCGTTATTCCTTGTAATTAATAAATCTCGAAAGTAACTCGAGTTCATCTTGTAAGTTTATTAGTGTAGCATGTTTTTCAATTATTCAATGTAACTATTAAAGAAGATAAGAAGAACAAGGAAGCAAGGAGGCGATTCCCCACGAAGATGTAATGGAGAAGACATGTATTTAAATTGTATTTTGTTAACCACCATAGATTGACCTTGATCTTTTCATTAGCTTGAAAAGATCACATAGGATGAGCCATAACCAAACATGTTTAATTTATGAACTTTACATATATATGAATGTATGTGATACAATGTATGTGTAGAGATAAAGATGTATGTTTAATTAGATTAATCATGTATATATTAGATATGACACCCATGCCATGCCTGCTAAACAAGATAAAATCTGTAACGATTCAAGATTTTAAAATTAAAAAACGATCATGAGATTCTTGTGTTTATGAAATATTGATTTTTAAAACACAGAATTAAATATGGATTTTTGATATCTAAAATTGGGATTTTCTGACAAAAGCGGATATGCATATTCGTAATGTTAATGGGTATTAAGTGTGACCATTGGGATCCTCCATCTACCTGGGAAATGAACAATTTAAGATGTCAATTTGAAATATTTGGTTCAAGGAAAAATTGAGGATCTCTTTATGATGTGATCATGATCGTTGTAAATTTTCTAAACCCCTTAACAAAATATTAAGTTTTAATCAGATGCTTTCCAATGAATGAACACTCATCGAATCCTAGATCGATAAGGGGAAGGGCTGTCAGTGGCAGGGGACTCCTATCTATCGTGGTGAGATGCGACGAATATAAACGGTTATATTCGGCCGTTGTATCATTGGGTCTAACTTAACTGAGTCGTCATAATAAGGTGAAAATAAACGGTTATATTCAACTATTATGAACTTAGAAGCATAGAGTTTGGTTAAAAATCTATTAGATAGATATGATCAATCGTTGTTCACCAAACTATCCAAGAATTATATATGATATAATTAACAACTGTTGTCTACCTAAATAATCATGTTTTAAGGACTACTAGTGGTTGACTTAGGACATGACGAAATATGGATCTTGGCTCACTAGAAAGATTTATGGGATATTCTTTCCGAATTAATAGTAAGGGATATTAATTTGATAAAAATAGTGGGAGATATATATTCTAAATATATATGAATAATCACTTGAACATAAATTAATAATACCGTAGACTAATTATTTTATGCATTTTAACATTGTGGATATTCAAATGACAAACAACTCAAATAAACTTCTCTGTACGATCAGTCCTTGAGAAGGACAAGATGACAAGAACAAACTTCCTCGATTTGCAATGGAAAGGCAAGAAGAGGTTTGGATCCAAATCTAATGCTAATCCAAGACAAACTCCTAAAAGGGCTTTGATGCCTACAGGAGGTGTTGCAAAAGGTGATTGTCACTATTGCATGAAGTCGGGTCATTGGAAGAGAAACTATCAAAATTATTTGGAGGATCTAAAGAAACTGAAGGCTGTTCAGATTTCGGATTCAGGTATTTATGTTACAGAAGTCAATTTATCTCCTTCTACATCATGGGTATTGGATACTGGATGTGGTTCCCACATTTGTATGAATGTGCAAGAACTTCGAAGGAGTAGGATTTTGGTGAAAGGAGAAGTCGACCTACGTGTTGGCAATGGAGCAAAGGTTGCTGCCTTAGGGACTTATTATTTATCGTTGCCCATCGGGCGTATTTTAGAACTTGAGAACTGTTATTATGTGCCTGCGATTTGCAGAAACATTATTTCTGTTTCTTGTTTGGACAAGATTGGTTTTTCGTTTTTGATTCAGAAAAATGGTTGTTCGTTTTCATTCAACAATGTTACCTATGGGGTTGCACGTTTGTTTAATGGTTTATATGTTCTTGATCTTGATACTCCTGTCTATAATATAAATAACAAACGTCTAAAGACAAATGACTCAAATCACACATACCTCTGGCACTGTCGTTTAGGCCTTATAAATGAGAATCACATTTCCAAATTACATAGGGATGGATACTTGGATAAGTTTGATTTTGAATCATACGAAGAATGCAAATCATGTCTCATTGGCAAAATGACTAAAGCTCCTTTTACCGGTCAAGGTGAGAGGGCCACCAACGATTGGAATTGATACATAGTGATGTATGTGGTCCAATACGTACGATGGCAAGAAGTCGCTTTTATTATTTCATAACCTTTACTGATGATTTTAGTAGATACGGATATATGTATTTTTGAAGAACAAATCCAAATCATTTGAAAAATTCAAAGAGTATAAGGCTGAAGTTGAAAAGCAATTAGAAGAAAGTATTAAAACTCTTCGATTTGATCGTGGGGGAGAATACTTAAGCTTGGAATTCAAGAATTTTCTAAAGGAGTGTGGTATCGTATCACAACTCACTCCTCCTGGAACACCACAATGGAATGGGGTGTCTGAAAGGAGAAATTGTACCTTGTTGGACATGGTACAGTCCATGATGAGTCATGCGGATCTTCCAATCAATTTCTGGGGTTATGCCCTAGAGACGGCTGCACAAACACTAAACCGAGTTCTTTCAAAATCGGTTCAAAAGACACCATATGTGATATGGACTGATAAACGTAATAGCATGTCATTTATGAAAGTTTGGGGATATGAAGCGTTTTGAAACGCTTGGTCTCTGATAAGCTAGGACCGAATTCAGATAAATGTAATTTTGTAGGATACCCATTAGAAACTAAAGGGTATTATTTCTATAAACCTTCTGAGAACAAAGTGTTTGTTGCTCGAACGGCTGTGTTTCTAGAGAAAGAACTGCTTTCTAAGAAAAACAGTGGGAGGACAATAGATCTCGATGAGGATCGAGAACTACAAAATAATGTTGAACCAGAGTTGGAACATGAGCAGAATGAGACTCAAGATGTTGAGAACAATACTGCTCAAGAAACACAGGTCATTCGTAGATCTAGTAGGATTCGCCATGAGCCAGAGAGATATTATGGATTTCTCCTTACTCAAAGTAGCGATGTGATGCTGGTAGATAATGATGAGCCTCTCACCTACAAGGATGCTATGAATAGTCTAGATTCTGAGAGATGGTTGGAGGCCATGAAATCTGAGATGGATTCCATGTATGAAAACCAAGTATGGACTTTGGTTGAACCACCTAATGGGGTAAAACCCATAGAGTGCAATTGGGTTTTCAAGAAGAAAACTAACATAGATGGAAATTTATAGACCTACAAAGCAAGACTAGTGACGAAAGGTTTCAAGCAAATTCATGGTATTGACTATGATGAAACTTTCTCACCAGTAGCTATGGTCAAATCCATCAGGATTTTGCTTGCGATAACAGCTTATTATGACCATGAGATCTGGCAAATGGATGTCAAGACCGCTTTCTTAAATGGGAGCTTAGAAGAGGATGTGTACATGACACAACCTCAGGGTTATGTCGATTCGAGGTTTGCTAGAATGGTTTGTAAGTTGCGATGATCCATTTATGGATTAAAGTAGGCCTCTAGAAGTTGGAACATCCGTTTTGATGAAACAATCAAAGAGTTTGGTTTCATACGAAATGAGGATGAATCGTGTGTTTACAAAAAGGTTAGTGGGAGCCATGTGGCATTCATAGTATTATATGTAGATGACATATTACTAATAGGGAATGACATTCCTTCTCTACAGGCTGTGAAGACTTGGTTGGGAAAAAATTTCTCGATGAAAGACTTAGGCGATGCTGCCTATATCTTAGGGATCAGGATCTATATAGATAGATCTAAAAGATTAATCGGCTTAAGTCAGAGTACATACATTGACAAGGTGTTGCAACGTTTTGGGATGCAAGAGGGAAAGAGGGGATATTGTTGGTGTATACTGAAAATATTTATTTAAAGTATATACATTTATTTCTGGCCGGTTTAATTGAGAATCATTTAAATATTTACGTGTTGTCTAAATATTATATATTGTGGACAATCTAGTATCAAATGGGATACAGAATATTAGATTGTTAAATACGGTTTATATAATATTAATAAGGTTCACAGCACAGGTGGTATCGGACAATCCACTGGTATGGCTGTAGTATTATTTAGATTAGTTTATATTGACTATTAAATAATACTAGTATACTTTGTGTATATTGAACAGGATCAAATTTAGAATTGTTCCCTTATACTGATTAAGAAGGTGAACTAAGATTCTATGTTATTATTAATGCTTAGGTTCTTAATCCGGATATAGTAATTGACACGTATATATTATTTACATGCTTTGATTTATATATGAAATAATTCTTACGAATTAAATCATTATATTTTGGGTGATGGAATAATATATATGGTGGATATTATTTATTGAAGGAATCCATGTCCTGATAATATTCGGGTTAATGATGTCCCCTTGAAAGCTCAAAAAGATTTAATTATGTGAAACCCTGTAGGTGGATTTATTCCGGCATAATTAAATAAAGGTTGAGTGGATGATCAAGGATAAAAGATATTAATTAAATGAATTATCAGTAATTTATTTAATTAATGGACATGTGATATTTTAAACATGGGGAATTTAATAAGCAAATAATAAAGGAGCCGATTTAATTAATTAAATAAATTACCGGAATTAGGTGGGTGGTGCAATATTAATTATTTAGTGGAATTAATTAATATTAATGATAAAGGGCTTGGTCCAAGTTATCATTAGAAGGCCCGACCTAATTTACTCCTCGATCCTTGTTGTAGCCTATAAATACTCATTATGCCTCCAAGAATAAGGGTTCTGAATTCTGGAGCTTGGAGGCTAAACCTTGGAGGATCGAAGGCCACGCTTCGTTCAAGGGAGTAAAGGAATACAATAGAAGATTGTGGATTTGAATCGCTTGCGCCGTAGCGATTAAGGTAAATCTTCTAAACCCCCTTTGTAATCATCAAACGGGTTAAACACAAATCACTATGATCCAAAGGGACCAACAATTGGCATCAAGAGCCTGAGGTTTAGTGGACTTGTGTTTGTGTTTGATGGCGTCCATGTCGTAATTAAAATTTGTTGTGTATGTATAGTGGTATGCTTGTGTAATAATCTTTTGCAGGTTGTTATCCACTATTATGGCCATATTTTTTAATTATGTGATTGGATCCCACATGGTTTATCGTGGTTATTTTTTTGCGATTGGATCCCACGTGGTTTATCGTGGTTGTGTATGCTTTTGTTTTGGCTTGTAATCGCAAATAAATTCGTGTTAGAATAGGTATTGCAATTAGATTGTATTAGCCCTATTTTATTTGTAATCGTTATTGGATGTGTGTATCCATGTATTACTTATGATTGCAAAAGAGCCATGTTTTGGAGTCGAAAAGGGGACAATTTTCTGCTGCATTTTTGGTGCGTTTCTGCTGATTATGCCGATGTTTTGCTGCAATTCTGCTGTTGCGTTGTTGGCTGTTGGTTACTGATGTTGTTGTGCAGAATTTGCCAACGGTGTCAGATTTTAACGCATAATACCTTTTCGGAAAGGGAACGGTGTCAGATTTTAACGCATAATACCTTTTCGGTGGGTTAAGGCTAATGAGATGTCGCGATGTTACATTCTGGCAGCAATGTCGGGTGTTTTGCAGCATCAGCATCAGGCTATTCCCACTGCTTCAGATATGCTCTTTAATCTCAAGGAACTTTTTGGAGAACAGAATAGGGCTGCTAGGCAAGTAGCAATGAAGGCTTTAATGAACACTCAGATGGCTGAAGGAACACCTGTAAGGGATCATGTTCTCAGGATGATGTATCATCTGAATGAGATGGAGATCCTTGGTGTTGATATTGGTGGGGAAACCCAGATTGATATCATCCTTATGAGTCTGCCCAAAAGTTTTGAGCAGTTTCGCTTGAATTACACCATGAACAAAAGGTGTATAGTCTTGCGGAACTTCTGACAGAACTTCAGGTAGCTGAAGGACTCTTTAAATAGAATGTTCAAGTGAATGTGGCTGAAAAAGCTTCTTCCTCTAAGCCGAAAGGTAAGAAGAAGAAAAAGGTTCAGACACAGAAAGCTGGAAAGGTTGCTAATGCAGTGGGAGTTCAAGGTGGTGTGAAAAAGCATAAGGGCAAGTGCTTCAGGTGCAAGCAGTCAGGTCACTGGAAACAGGATTGTCCTCTTCCTAAGAAGACAAACAATACTGGTATGTCTCGTTCTCTAGTTACAGAAACATATATAGTGGCTATATCTACGAGCACTTGGTGTGTAGATAAAGGAGCCACTGACCATGTTTGTAACTCTATGCAGGGGTTTCAGCAAACCAGAATGCTTAGAGATGGCGAGATATATGTGTTCATGGGAGATGCTACGAAAGTAGCAGTAGTTGCAGTTGGAATAATTGCTTTAGCTTTTGGCGATGATAGGATTTTGGCTTTAAACAATTTTCTTTATGTACCTTCATTTAGAAGGAATTTGATTTCAGTTTCTAAACTTGCCATGGATGGTTATAATGTTTGTTTGGATCGTAATGTTTCTATTATGATGAATAAACGAGTTATATGTTCTGGTACATTGCAAGACAATTTATATATTATTAATCCTATCCAATTAATACTGCAACAAAAGGAATCTAATAACATTCTTTCTAGCTCAAACAAAAGAAAGAAACCTTTTGAATTAAACCAAACATATCTTTGGCACTTAAGATTAGGTCATATTAACTTGAGGAGGATTCAAAGACTGGTAGTAGATGGGCCATTAGGCTCGTTGGCAGTGGAGCCATTTCCAGTTTGCGAATCCTGCTTGGAAGGTAAGATGACTAATAGGCCTTTTAAAGCAAAGGGGAATAGAGCCAAAGAAGTATTAGAATTGGTTCATACTGATTTATGTGGACCTATGAGTATCCAAGCAAGAGGGGGTTATGAGTATTTTGTCACTTTCATTGACGATTATTCTAGATATGGGTACATTTATTTGTTGCACCGCAAGTCTGAGTGCTTTGAAAAATTCAAAGAGTACAAAGCAAGTGCGGAGAAACAACATCTTGGAAAATGTATCAAGTCACTACGATCAGATTGTGGTGGAGAATACTTGCTTGGAGAATTTAGGGAATATTTATCAGAAAATGGGATTACATCCCAGTTGTCTGCACCTGGCACACTTCAGCAGAATGGTGTGGCAGAGAGAAGGAATCGGACTCTTTTAGAGAGTGTTAGATCGATGATGAGTTATTCGGATTTACCCAAGTCGTTCTGGGGATATGCTATAGAAACAGCGGCTTACCTTCTGAACTTGGTACCTTCTAAGTCGGTTCCCAAGACTCCAATAGAATTGCGGACTGATAACAAACCAAGTTTAAGACATATTCGGATTTGGGGTTGTCCAGCACATGTGCTGAAGAAGAACGCGACCAAGCTAGAATCTCGTACAGAAGTAAGGTTGTTTGTAGGCTATCCTATGGGAACGAAAGGTTATTCATTTTATAGTCCTAGAGATCGAGATATCATTGTTAGCACCAATGCTAGATTCTTAGAGGAAGACTATATAATGAATCACAAACCCATGAGTAGTGTTGTTTTAGAGGAATTAGTGGGAGGGACAGATAATCCCCAAGTGCCAATAGTACAATTAGAACAACCACAAGAAAATGCACAGCTTGACATTAGTACCGCACCAGTGCCTCGTCGTATTGGGAGGGTTGTTCGACAACCTGAAAAATTCATGTTTTTGGGTGAGTCCTCGGACTTGTTCTCTGGTGAACATGATGAGGATCCCAGGACATACGAAGAGGCAATTCTAGATAAAGATGCCGATCTATGGCAAAAGGCAATGGAATCTGAGATGGAATCTATGTATTCGAATCAAGTTTGGGAGCTCGTGGAACCACCCAAAGGTGTAAAACCTGTTGGATGCAGGTGGATCTATAAGAAGAAAAGAGGATCTGACTAAAAGGTGAAAGCCTAAAAAGCACGACTTGTTGCGAAAGGGTATACTCAGAAAGAAGGGATCGATTATGAGGAAACCTTTTCGCCAGTTGTCATGCTTAAGTCGATCCGGACTCTTTTATCTATAGCAGCTCATCTCGATTATGAGATTTGGCAAATGGATGTCACGATAGCTTTCCTTAATGGAAGTCTTGAGGAAACCATCTATATGCAGCAACGAAAAGGATTCATTAAGGAAGGCCAAGAGCATCTAGTTTGTAAGCTTAAGAGGTCTATTTATGGACTAAAGCAAGCTTCCAGGGACTGGAATATTTGTTTTTGATCAGGTAGTCCAGTAATATGGATTTGATCAAAGTCCAAGCGAATCATGCGTGTATAAGAGAAATGAGGGTAATGCAGTGGTTTTTCTAGTACTGTATGTAGATGACATTTTACTCATTGGAAACAATGTTAAGATGTTGCCATCAGTAAAGGCATGGTTGTTCAAACAATTTGACATGAAGGACTTAGGTGAAGCGGCATACATCCTTGGGATCAAAGTAATAAGGGATCGCAAGAAAAGGATGTTGGCTTTATCTCAAGAGCCCTACATTGATGAAGTATTAGCTCGTTTTAACATGCAGAACTCTAAGAAAGGTTTTCTACCTTTTAAGCACAGAGTTGCTCTATCTAAGAAGCAGTGTCCTTCGACACCTAAGGATATAGAGAGCATGAAATCAGTTCCTTATGCCTCGGCATGTGGAAGCTTAATGTATGCAATGTTATGTACGAGGCCTGATATCTGCTTTGTCGTGGGCATAGTTAGTAGATCAGTCGAACCCAGGTCAAGAATATTGAAGTGCAGTAAAAACAATACTCAAGTACCTGAGAAGGACTAAGGAGTATATGTTAATTTACAAGGACTCGGATTTGTTTCTTGTGGGGTATACCGATTCAGATTTCCAGATAGATAGGAGTCAGATGTTTGGTTATATAGTAATTTTCTGTGTAATAGTGATTAAATAAACACTGATATACTCATAGAATATTTTGAGTATAAGTGGGAGATTGTTGGTGTATACTGAAAATATTTATTTAAAGTATATACATTTATTTCTGGCCGGTTTAATTGAGAATCATTTCAATGTTTACGTGTTGTCTAAATATTATATATTATGGACAATCTAGTATCAAATGGGATACAGAATATTAGATTGTTAAATACGGTTTATATAATATTAATAAGGTTCACAGCACAGGTGGTATCGGACAATCCACTGGTATGGCTGTAGTATTATTTCGATTAGTTTATATTGACTATTAAATAATACTAGTATACTTTGTGTATATTGAACAGGATAAAATTTAGAATTGTTCCCTTATACTGATTAAGAAGGTGAACTAAGATTCTATGTTATTATTAATGCTTAGGTTCTTAATCCGGATATAGTAATTGACACGTATATATTATTTACATGCTTTGATTTATATATGAAATAATTCTTACGAATTAAATCATTATATTTTGGGTGATGGAATAATATATATGGTTGATATTATTTATTGAAGGAATCCATGTCCTGATAATGTTCGGGTTAATGATGTCCCCTAGAAAGCTCAAAAAGATTTAATTATGTGAAACCCTGCAGGTGGATTTATTTCGGCATAATTAAATAAAGGTTGAGTGGATGATCAAGGATAAAAGATATTAATTAAATGAATTATCAGTAATTTATTTAATTAATGGACATGCTATATTTTAAACATGGGGAATTTAATAAGCAAATAATAAAGGAGCCGATTTAATTAATTAAATAAATTACCGGAATTAGGTGGATGGTGCAATATTAATTATTTAGTGGAATTAATTAATATTAATGATAAAGGGCTTGGTCCAAGTTATCATTAGAAGGCCCGACCTAATTTACTCCTCGATCCATATTGTAGCCTATAAATACTCATTATGCCTCCAAGAATAAGGGTCCTGAATTCTAGAGCTTGGAGGCTAAACCTTGGAGGATCGAAGGCCACGCTTCGTTCAAGGGAGTAAAGGAATATAATAGAAGATTGTGGATTTGAATCGCTTGTGCCGTAGCGATTAAGGTAAATCTTCTAAACCCCCTTTGTAATCATCAAACGAGTGATGTACGTCTCTATGTTATCCACACGAACGCTTTCTTGAAGAATTTGCAGTGTACTAGTACCAAGAACTCGAATTTTCTCCTCTCTTGCTCTCTCTTTTTTTTGCTGTTAGGGTTTTAGTGTTTTATCACAATAAAAACGTAACCACTAGAAGCCACAAAAAAAGAGTTATATAGGTGGAGATAAAAACGAAAATCAACTCTAATCTCTTTTAGAGTTTTGTATAAATCCAATTTCTGTTAATTCTCATCTTATTAAGTCTTACTTAATAAGCAAGATACTGAAAATTGAATTTATAATAATTCGAATTTTGTTTATTTAATTAATCAAGTCAATACTTAATTAATTAGTTAACAATTCGATTTATCATCTTAATTTAAATCCGACTATTTAAATTAAATTATCCTTCAAGCGGTCTTGTGTGTAACCCAATAGGTTATTATTATATCGGCAACAATTTTATTTAATAAATAAAATCGTAAACAATGAGCGACATCTAGCAATACATCATTGTTACCCAAATAATAATAATTAAATCATTGAATCGATTTCTCCTTTCGTGAACAATGTTCTATGAATATAATCCCTTAACCATGATATTATAGATTAAAATGGAGGCATAGAATGTGTCATCCTCGTCATAATTTAATCTTTATTTTCTTGATCGATGAGTAGACTATTCAAACAAATCAATATTTGAGCACGGCCATGCATTTCATAGTCTCACTCAAACAAGAGGCCAATAATATCACTCCTATATATTTATATATATTAAGGAGGGTTAAATTCCATCTAGATCATTCACATTTCTCATACGATTCATCATATACCCAAGACCACCTTTATCATTACCCGATTAAAGATAACTTTTGATAGAATCAAAATATATTAATTCTCATATAGAAATGTAATGACTTCAGGTCTAAGAATCATTACATCATTATCACATTGAGATTTATAATGACACATTTATCCATTCCATGTTGAATCTCATAGTGGGTCTATCCAGTACATCGTACTCATACATGTACCTATGCATTGATTTTTGTATCACAATACTTATGATCAATGAGAAGTGATCATCAGTCAATCAACATACTAGTCTCGATGTATTATTATTGTCCCAATAACAACAATACTTGACTAGGGATATTTAAGATTATTATACTGTATATTATCTCATATTAATGTTGTTCGTATCAATAATCTAGGGACATTTATTATACTAACAATTATATCGCAGTAAATACAAAGCATAATAAAACATCAATATAATCAAAGCAGAACATAAATGTCAATAACATAGTTTAAATAAACTGAAATGTATTGCCTCTAGGGCACCTACACTAACAATCTCCCACTTGCACTAGAGCCAATCATTCATATTCCTAATACCTATGGAACTAGTGTGACTTTCGTGCTTCTGCTGCGACAGAGGCTTAGTCAGTGGATCAGCAACGTTATCATTGGTATGCACTTTACATATGTGTATATCTCCTCGCTCGTTAATCTCACGAATAAGATGATATCTTCTAAGTATATGTTTCGCCCTGGAGTGCGATCTTGGTTCCTTTGCTTGTGCTATGGCTCCATTATTATCGCAATAGAGATCAATGGGATCTGCTATCGATGGAACCACGCCAAGCTCAGTGATGAAGTGTCGGATCCAAACTACCTCCTTAGCTGCTTCACAAGCAGCAATATTCTCAGCCTCCATTGTAGAATCAACTACTATTTCTTGTTTCAAACTTTTCCAGCTAACAGCACCTCCGTTGAGACAAAACATAAAACCAGACTGGGATATAGAGTCATCCTTGCCTGTTTGGAAACTAGAGTCAGTGTAACCTTTTACAACTGGTCCCTCTTCTCCTCCATACACCAAGAACGAATCTTTAGTCCTTTTTAAGTACTTTAGAATGTTCTTGACAGCCGTCCAGTGAGCTTCACCTGGATTAGACTGAAACCTACTCGTCATGCTTAAAGCATACGATACATCAGGACGAGTACATATCATTGCATACATGATAGATCCAATTGCAGAAGCATATGGAATCTTACTCATGCGGTCCTTTTCATCTTTCCATTTAGGACTATCTTTATCTGAGATCGTTATCCCATGAGACATTGGGACAAATCCCCTTTTTGCATCTTGCATCCCGAAACGATGCAATACTTTGTCAATGTATGTACTCTGACTTAGGCCAATCAATCTTCTTGATCTATCTCTATAGATCTTGATCCCTAATATATAGGAAGCCTCACCTAAGTCTTTCATGGAGAAATTCTTTCCTAACCATGCCTTAACAGCCTGTAGAGAAGGTATGTCATTCCCAATCAGTAATATATCATCAACATATAGAACTAGGAATGCCACAGTGCTCCAACTAACCTTCTTGTAAACAAAAGGTTCATTTTCATTTTGAACGAAGCCAAACTCTTTGACTGTTTGGTCAAAACGAATATTCCATCTCCTTGAAGCTTGCTTTAGTCCATAAATGGACCTGATTAGCTTACATATCTTTCTAGCATCCTTTCGATTTACAAAACCTTCAGGTTGTATCATATATACATCCTCTTCAGGGCTTCCGTTAAGGAAGGCTGTTTTGTATCCATCTGCCAGATTTCATAATCGTTGTAAGCTGCTATCGCAAGAAAAATTCTAATGGATTTGACCATTGCTACTGGTGAAAAAGTTTCATCACAGTCAACACCATGAATTTATTTGAAATCTTTTGCAACCAACCTAGCTTTATAGGTCTGGATCTTTCCATCCATGTCAGTCTTCATCTTGAAGACCCATTTGCACCCAATGGGTTTTACCCCTTCAGGTGGATCAACCAAAGTCCATACTTTGTTTTCATACATGGAATCCATTTCAGATTTCATGGCTTCTAGCCATTTCTCAGAGTCTGGACTGTTCATAGCATCTTGATAGGTAAGAGGCTCATCTTGATCCATGAGCATTATATCACCATTATCGACTAGGAGAAAACCATAATATCTTACAGGCTCATGGCGAATCCTACCAGATCTACGAATAACTTGTGTTTCTTGAGCAATATTCTCTTCAAGATTATCTTGAATATCTTGCTCACGTTCCATTTCCGGTTCAATGTTATCTTGTGGTTCTCGAACTTCATCGAGGTCTAATTTCCTCCCACTATTTCTTCTGGAGACAAATTCTCTTTCTAGAAATACAGCATTTCGAGAAACAACTATTTTATTCTCAATTGAATTATAGAAATAGTAACCCTTAGTTTCCTTTGGGTACCCCACAAAATAACATTTGTCAGATTTGGGTCCAAGCTTGTCAGAGATCAAGCATTTTACAAATGCTTCACATCCCCATTTTTCATAAATGACATGCTTTGACGCTTTCTAGTCCATATCTCATATGGAGTCTTTTGAACCGATTTTGATGGAACACGGTTTAGTGTATATGCAGCGGTTTCTAGGGCATCACCCCAGAAGCTTATCGGAAGATCAGCATCATCGATCGTACCATGTCCAACAAAGTACGATTCCTCCTTTCAGAAACACCATTCCATTGTGGTGTTCTAGGAGGAGTGAGTTATGATACAATACCACATTCCTTTAAGAAATTCTTAAATTCCAGGGTTAAGTATTCACCTCCTCGATCAGATCGAAGAGTTTTAATACTCTCACCCTTTTTCTTTTCTACTTCAGCTTTGTATTCTTTGAACTTTTCAAAAGCTTCAGATTTGTTCTTCATTAGATACACATATCCATATATACTGTAATCATCAGTATATGTTATGAAGTAGTAAAAGCCTCCTCTTGCCATAGAACGCATTGGACCATATACATCATTATGTATTAGTTCTAATCGTTCAGTGGCCCTTTCACCTTATTTGTTAAAAGGGGCCTTTTCCATTTTACCAAGTAAACAAGCTTCGAATTCATCGTATGATTCAAAATCAAATTTATCCAAAAATCCATCTTAATGGAGCTTGGATATGCGATTCTCATTTATATGGCCTAATCGACAATGCCATAGGAAGGTTTGATTAGAGTCATTTGCTTTAAGGCGTTTATTAACATTATAGACAGGAGTAAAATTTAAATCTAGAACATACAAACCATTAAACATGCGTGCAATGCCGTAAGTTAAATCATTCAAACCAAAAGAGCAACAATTGTCTTTAATAGTAAATGAAAAACCCTTCTTGTCCAAACAAGAAATAGAAATAATGTTTCTACAAATTGCAGGCACGTAATAGCAATTATCAAGTTCTAAAATAAGCCCAGAGGGCAATGATAAATAGTAAGTCCCTACGGCTAAAGCAGTAACCTTTGCTCCATTGCCTACTCGTAGGTCGACCTCTCCCTTTGCCAATGTCCTACTCCTTCGCAGTTCCTGCACATTAATACAAATGTGAGAACCACATCCAGTATCCAATACGCAAGATGTTGAAATAGACAAATTGACTTCTATAACATAAATACCTGAATCAGTAGAAATCTTGACAGACTTCATCTTCTTTAGATCCTCCAAGTAGTTAGGACATTTCCTCTTCCAGTGACCAGGCTTGTTGTAATAGTGACAATCACCCTTGTCAGCCTTCGCGACATCTCCCTTCGGCTTTCCAGCCTTTTTGAAAGAGGGCTTTGAAGTAGCACGAGCTTTTGATGCAACCTTTTTCTTGCCCTTCCATTTCCCCTTTCCCTTAGCACCTTTCTTGCCCACCATCATTATGGGAGATTTCTCAGGTGCCTTGACCATATTTGCTTCAGTGGTCCTCAGCATGGCCAACAATTCCATAGGAGTCTTATCTTGCCCAGTCATATTAAAAGTCATAATAAACTGAGTATAGTTGCTGTTCAAAGATTGAAAGATTATATCGACTTGAGCCTCTCGCTGAAGCGGGAAACCCAAACGAGCAAGGTAATCATAATACCCAATCATCTTTAGAACATGTGGTCCGACTGGTCCGTTGCCCTTTATCCTTATAACTTCTAAGAGGGAGGGCGTATTAAAGCCATCGAATAGGGGCTGCCGTAGTTGCTCCCACAAGGATTGATAAGTTGCTTGCATGAGTAGAGTGCTTTCCTCGTGTTGAACTTTTCCACACGAGCCTGTGATTGAAACATCATTGAAAGATGTTCAAACATACCATGTGCATTCATATGCAGATGCTGCTTCTGAAGCTCAGCATTCATTGTAGCAAGCATAAGACAAGCCACATCGTTCGCATCATTAATATGCTTCTGATAAGCATTTTACAGAGCAGTTTGACCCCTAGAACTCACTAAAACTTCATTTTGGACGAAAAAAAACTCCGATGAGAGTCGTTTCTCTCTAACCTCTCTCTAACCTCTCTCTAAAAACCTAGCTTAGCCGCCTCAAAATCTAAACCTTTTGCCATCAGATTTTTATTTTCAACCATCACGAATCCATCTTCCATCTCTAATCTCACATCTATACACTAAATTTCTTATATCTATATTTTCTTTATATTTTAGCTCGTAGTTGTTGATGGGTTTTCTGGATTTTATTCCAAAATTTCTCAGATCTGACTGCTTGTTCTGGTGGGAGGTTGAACTTCGAGTTTGTGATAATAGCGTTTTTGCACAAACCCTTATGAGAACTTTAGATTGGGGAAGGTTTTCGGTTAGTTTGGTATCTTTGATTCTGAAATCTATCATTGCTATGGTAGATATAACTGAAGGTCTCTTAGTTGGGGCTAGTCCCTTCGTTGATTATGAAAGGGGTTCTTTGGGGTGGAAACCTTTTAAGTGTCAATCTATAGACCAGTTGGTTTATTTGATTATCGTTCTGAAGGATTATTCCTTTTTGGTGTGCGAGGTTTCTCATGGGTTGTTGATGGAAGGGGAATCCTTCGTCTTCAGTCAAGATATATGGTTTGAAATTCTGTTTGCTAAGCCTACTGTTCGAAGTGGCTTTATCTCGATGAATGGTGTGGTGTTCCCTGTTGGGACGTTGAAATCAGGGAGGGATATGTTTGTTTTGTCCTATATGGTGAGGGGTCTCAATATAACAACTTGGGTTGTTGTTGAAGCCGTTTATGCTTTGAAAGGAGGCTCCCCTATGGATCGGGTTGCACATCTCTTAGTCAAAGAAGAATCTAGGATGGTGGATACTCGATTTGTGCTTGGCAAAATTCTTCAACAGGATTGTGCAGGTTTGGGATATGCTTGCAAGATGTTTGACACATGTCTTGACTCAAAAAATGAATTACATGATGAGGTGCGGTTTCTTACCTGTATGGTTGATGGGTACCTTGTGTTTGATGTGTTGCCTCACCGAACTTACTCACTCTTTGTAGAGCAAATTTGGTGAGTGTCTTTGAGAGGGATTTATTCCCTATTATCAAGATGAATGAGGGATTCTTAGTTCTTATTCATGTGGAATTCACTGTTGTGGGACTCCAAATCTTTGAAGTAGTAATTGTTATGGATGATGGAATGCACCAGTTCAACGCGTATGGATGCAGAGTAGTTGAGACTGTGGTTGATTGGTCACACAGAAATATTACTGATGGTGAGCAATATATTGGATGTGCAGATGGGATAGACGTCGTTAAGGGGTTTTCTGATTATATTGTATGGGATTTGGTCAAGTCCTCTCTCGGAATTACAATGCAGGACATTAAGAAAAAGTTTTATGTTAACCTGGAAGATATTGGGTCTTGCCATTTCGATGTTAATCTCTGTATGAGAAGTGTAAAATTGGGAATTATTTCGTTGAGTGGATATTTGCGCAGCTTTTGCTACACGATTATTTCCTGTCGACGATTCGTAGTGTTGAAAATGGAACAAAGTTTTATTGCGAATGATAATCAGGTTGCTATGTCTCTGTGGATTGCTCAAACCACTAGTAGAAGAAATCACGTTATGACGATGAGTTCAGCGCTGGGAGTTTTCATGTTTCTGCGGGAACTCTTTGTGATGGGTTTTGTTAAGTTGGAGGTCATTTGGAATAATCTCATAAGAAGGTATTTGTGCTTAATGTTGTTGATGGTTGGTAGCCCGAACAAAGTGAAGGGACTAGCCAGATGTGCTTGGGATGCTTGTTTCAATGGGTCATTGGGTCTCCCAATGGAAAGAAGGTTGAACTTGGACAGTGGGGCTGGTGAGCAAGGGTTTCTCCCATCTATGTTTGTTTTGGAGGATTTGAAGGGGGAGGAAAACACTGGTGGGAAACTTAGGAAGAAGGTTAGGGTTGTGGTGGTACATTCTGCAGGAAACAATGAGGTGAATTTGAACATGGAGGTGGAAGCAATGCTAACATCCCAAAGTCAGGGGTTTGTTGACTTGGGCAATTTTTTTGCGGGTCTTTTATGGATTCTGAGGGGAAGATTTAGTACTGGAAATGAAGGAAGCTTATGGAGGGACCACTTATTTGCTAGTGGTAACTTGGACAGGATGTGCTCACTTTGTCACTGATCTTGTGTTATTAAACTAGTTCTTAACTAGTTCTTTATGTAGACTTGTTTAGTTACTTTGTTGTTGTTCTGCTTGGACAAATTCTGATTGTAATGGTTGGATGTTGATTTCGCGGGGTATGCCCCTAGAATGGTTCCGTTGTTCCTTTTGGTATAAAATTTTAATTAGCAAAAAAAAAGCATTTTACAGAGCACGAGTGGCATTGGCAACAGGGGCTTCCGGTTGAGGATTATCAATCACATAAGATTTCTTTTCCTGCATGAGAACAATTCTCAAATTCCTAGACCAGTCAAGGAAGTTTGATCCTGTCAGCTTGTCCTTCTCAAGGACTGATCGCACAGAGAAAGTGTTGTTTGTGTTTTGTACCATTTGTTATCTACAATGATAAAATGCATAAGATAAGTTAGATTGTTACAAAAATTATGTTCAAGTGATTATGGTACATTCAACTTAATATACCTCCCACTATTTTATCAAATTAATAGCCCTCACTATTAAATCGGAAAGCCTATGCGAAACTTTACTTTCTAGTGGGCCAAGATCCATATTTTATTATGTCTTGGGTCAGCGTTGGCCGATACTCCCAAAACATAACTATTTAGGTAGACAACATTTGTCAATTATATCTCGTATATAATTCTTGGACAGTTTGGTGAACAACAATTGCTCTAATTTATCAAATAAATTTTCCGCCAAACCTATGCTTCTAAGTTCTCATTTCACAATCCTATTGTGATAACTTAGTTAAGTTAGACCCAATTGATTAACATGTCGAATATCACATTTATTCTTTCGCACCTAACCACGATAATTAGGAATGCTTTACTTTGGCAAACCAACTCCTAATGATCTAGGCTTTGATGAGTGTTATTCAATTGGAAAGCATCTAATAACTTAATTTTTAATTAAGGGATTTTTAATTAAAACGACCATGATCCCATCATAAAGAGATCCCCAATTTTTCCTTGAATTAAATATTTCAAATCATAGTTCGATGAATTAATGATTTCCAGGTAGAAAGGTTAACGCACAAATGGCATTATTGACACCTTTTAACCTTACAAGAAATTAATCTCGTTGTTGACAAAATCATTTAATCCTTGAACTATAATAATTCATATTTAATTACCGTGTTTCATAAACACAGGAATCTCATGATCATTTGTTTAATCTTTATCTTAAATCGTTTCGGATTTTATCTTGTTTAGCATGGCATGGATGACGTATCTAATACATACATACATTTTACTTAATCTAATTAAGCATGCATATATATCACTACGCATACATATCATCATATGTAAAGTGCATGAATATTAAAATCGTGCTTGGTTATGGCCCAATCCTATATGATCTTTCCAAGCTAATGGAAAAATCTAGGTCAATCTATGGTGGCTTATAAAACTAAATTATTACATAGTTGGTCTTCATAAATACATGTCTTCATGTCTTTCTTTGTGTCAACTGCCTTCATCTCCATTGATCCTTCATTGCATGCTTCCAGTGATCTTCTTATTACATAGAATATAAAACATAACTATACTAATGTAATTACATAAGAACTCGATTTACATTCGAGATGAACAATTACAAAAGAAAAAGAAAACGACATGCAAGTCGTATTTATAAAACCAAACCATAATAATTTAAAACCACTAACCTATGGGTCTCAAGGCCATAACCAATCACCATGTTCAATTAACACTTAAGAACATCATAAATCACATTATCATGTCATAATATATCATATAAGGATGACATAAATGTCACAAGCACAAATTAAAACAAAATCATGTATCAGAATACAAGGAAAATCATGTATCAGAATACAATTCCATTAACATGTATCAGTATACACACGACCCAAATTCCAGTTACCAGAAACATGTATCAGTATACATATCGACCAGGCATCATCCAACAGATTGATCAACATATCAATCAAAGCAGCCAACAAAACCAGAATAGTATATACAGCATGCATAATATCATAATATTCATAAACAAAAATCAAGACAGATTACATACATGCATATATTCGAAAGCTTAAACATATAAACGAATTAAATAACCTCTCGCAAGTAGCTCTGATACCATTGTTGGGTTTCAAGCAATCAAACGCAGCGGAAAAACATGAAAAATAAAATAAAATTGAAACCCACCGCAAGGATCCATGCGAGAATTGTATATTTAATTCGTAGTTCATAGAAATCAGTACCTTAAAGAGCTTTCCGATGTTTGAGAGTGAAGAATAGATTGTTCGATCACCACGTATCCTGCACGAGCGATGTACGCCTCTATGGTATCCACACGAACGCTTTCTTGAAGAATTTGCAGTGTACTAGCACCAAGAACTCGAATTTTCTCCTCTCTTGCTCTCTCCTTTTTTTGCTGTTAGGGTTTTACTGTTTTATCACAATAAAAACGTAACCACTAGCAGCCACAAAAAAAGAGTTATATAGCTGGAGATAAAAACGAAAATCAACTCTAATCTCTTTTAGAGTTTTATATAAATCCAAATTCTGTTAATTCTCATCTTATTAAGTCTTACTTAATAAGCAAGATACTGAATATTGAATTTATAATAATTCGAATTGTATTTATTTAATTAATCAAGTCAATACTTAATTAATTAATTAACAATTCGATTTATCATCTTAATTTAAATCCGACTATTTAAATTAAATTATCCTTCAAGCGCTCTTGTGTGTGACCCAATAGGTTATTATTATATTGGCAACAATTTTATTTAATAAATAAAATCGTAAACAATGAGCGTCATCTAGTAATACATCATTGTTACCCAAATAATAATAATTAAATCAGTGAATCAATTTCTCCTTTCGTGAACAATGTTCTATGTAATATAATCCCTTAACCATGATATTATAGATTAAACTGGAGGCATGGAATGTGTCATCCTCGTCATAATTTAATCTTTTTTCTTGATCGATGAGTAGACTATTCAAACAAATCACTATTTGAGCACATCCATGCATTTCATAGTCTCACTCAAAAAAGAGGCCAATAATATCACTCATATATATTTATATATATTAAGGAGGGTTAAATTCCATCTAGATCATTGACATATCTCATACGATTCATAATATACCCAAGATCACCTATGCATTGACTTTAGTATCACAATACTTATGATCAATGAGAAGTGATCATCAGTTAATCAACATACTAGTCTCGATGTATTATTATTGTCTCAATAACAACAATACTTGACTAGGGATATTTAAGATTATTATACTGTATATTATCTCATATTAATGTAGTTCGTATCAATAATCTAGGGACATTTATTATACTAACAATTATATCTCAGTAAATACAAAACATAACAAAACATCAATATAATCAAAACAGAACATTAATGTCAATAACATAGTTTAAATAAACTAAAATGTATTGCCTCTAGGGCACCTACACTAACAGATAGTGGATGTTCAAGACACATGATCGGTAATAAGTCACTTTTGAGCAACACTAAAAAGGTCACCGTGGGAAGTGTTACATTCGGAGATAGTAATAAAGGCATCATTGTCGGAATAGGAGAGATCGGGAATAGTCATTTCAAAATCTCAAACGTACAACTAGTCTCGGGACTAAGGTACAATCTACTCTCGATTAGTCAACTCTGCGACAATGATTACAAGGTAATTTTCTATACTTCTCATTGTTGTATCTTAGATAAGAATTGGAAATTGGTTCTTACTTGCCCTTGAAACAAAAATGTCTATACATGCGATATAAGCAAGCATGAGAATGTATGCCTAATCACTATAAACGATGATCCTTGGCTTTGGTATCGAAGATTAGGACATGCAAATATGAAGTTGATTAAAAATATATCAACAAAAGATCATGTACGAGGTATACCAAAATTGAATTACCAAAAAGATCATACTTGTGAAGCTTGCGAAATTGGAAAACAAATTCGAGCATCTCACAAATCAAAATTTATGGTATCAACCTCTAGACCTCCCGAGCTCTTACATATGGATCTTATTGGTCCGGTTCCAATTCAAAGTCTCGGAGGTAGCTCATATACGTTAATAATCGTTGATGATTATTCACAATATGCGTGGACGGAATTTCTCAAATCTAAAAGTGATGCTTTTGAATCTTTCTCCTCTTTATGTAAAAAGATTCAAAATCAACAAAATAATACCATAGTCTATATACGGACTGATCATGGTAAAGAATTTGAGAACTCCAGTTTTACAAACTTTTGTGATGAACATGGTATCACTCACAATTTTTCTGCTCCTTACACTCCACAATCAAACGGAGTGGTTGAAAGGAAAATAGAACTTTACAAGAAATGGCTAGCACAATGCTTAATGAATATCGTCGACCTAAATACTTTTGGGCCAAAGCTATGTCTACCGTTTGCCATATTATTAATCGGGTTTTGTTAAGGCCTATAAAGCAAAAGACTCCTTACGAGCTTTACTTTGGTAAAACACCGAAACTGAGCTATTTTCGAGTATTTGGAAGCAAATGCTTTATTCTAAACTCGAAAGATTACCTCACTAAATTCGATCCTAAGTCAAGTGAAGGCATATTTCTTGGATACTCTACAAATAGCAAAGCCTATCGAGTATTCAATCTCAAAACTCTTGTGGTGGAAGAATCAATATATGTTGCATTTGATGAAAGCAAACCACCACTAAAGTACAAAGATCTTGTTGAAAAAGACGATGTCGAACAAGATGATGTAGAAGATATTATTCAACAATTCGAAAATATAGATCTCGGGACCCCTGTTCCAAGAAACCCATTAGAGTTGATTGTAACAGAAGTTGAACTCCCAAAAGAAATTCCTATAATTAAAAGTCATCCCTTGGACAATGTTCTTGGAGACTTAAATAAAGGAGTTCAAACGCGGTTACAAGTACAAAATGTTGTGAATCATCTAAGTTTTCTATCTAAAATAGAACCTAAGACCGTAAAAGAAGCTTTGTTAGACGAGGATTGGATCTCGGCTATGAAAGATGAATTATTACAATTTACTCGTAACAAAGTTTGGGAACTTTTTCCAAAACCCGAGGATACTTCAATAATTAGAACCAAGTAGGTGTTTAGAAACAAGTTAGATGAAAATGGAACAGTTGTTCGAAATAAAGCGTGATTAGTTGCTCAAGGCTATACCCAAATGGAAGGTATAGATTTTAATGAAACTTATGCACCCGTAGCACGAATTGAGTCAATTCGAATGCTATTAGCTTACGCGTGTCATAAAGATTTCAAGGTATACCAAATGGATGTTAAATTGGCCTTTTTAAACGGGATATTAGAAGAAGAAGTTTATGTAAAACAACCTCCCGGTTTTGAAGATGCTACACATCCGGAGTATGTATATAAATTATACAAAGCTCTATATGGTTTAAAATAAGCTCCAAGAGCTTGGTATGAAAGGTTAAGCAAGTTCCTATTAGAGAATAATTTCAAAATGGGAACTGCTGATAAAACCTTATTTACGAGACAAGAAAAAGATGATATCTTACTCGTACAAATATACGTGGATGACATCATTTTTGGTTCAACCAATGATGCACTATGTAAGGAATTCTCTGATATATGAGCAAAGAATTCGAAATGAGTATGATGGGAGAATTAAATTTCTTTCTAGGATTGAAAATTAGGCAATCGGACGAAGGCATCCATATCTCTCAATCTAAATATTGTAAAGAGATGTTAAAGAAATTCGAAATGGATAATGCCAAACCCATCTCTACTCCGATATCTACTTCTGATAAATTAACAGAAGATCCCTACGGGATTCCCGTAGACACTAAGAAATATCGGGGTATGATCGGTAGCTTGCTTTACATAACTACAAGTCGTCCCGATATACAATATAGTGTTTGTAAGTGTGATAGATTTCAAGTAGCACCTAAAGAGTCTCATCTATCCGCGGTAAAAAAGATTTTGAGATATCTAAAAGGAACCACTGATGTAGGTCTTTGGTATCCAAAAGGAGTACCATTTGACTTAGTATGTGTAATATACATGAATTTTAGATATTTAATAATAATAATAATAATAATAATAATATTTCATTTAAAAGAGAAATAGTTATTTAATAAGATTACTAATTAGAAAAGGAGAAGGTGTCTTGTGCCTATATATTAAAACAACCCTAATATTATAATCCCAAACAAAGATTGTTGTTGAGAGCCGCACAGCAGGGGAGAAGAAGAGAGAACCGAGAGAGACTAGCGAGTGACGACAAGAGGGAGAGATTGTGTTGTTAATACTGTGAACAAACAAAAGGTACATATCTTGATCTTAATATAATGAGTTGATCAATTCAGTTATAATACCCATGTGCGTGCCTGTAAGTCCAGGAGTCAAGTCTTGGTTATTAAATTATATACATGTATTGCTTATGCTTCAATTTTTGTGAGTTATTAATATGCTTTAATCCATTAATATAACATGTGCTTTAATTATGAATTTTCTTATTAATTCTTATGGTCAGTTACGAATATTGTTCACATAGATATTATTAGTTTATTTGTGCACGAGTGATGTAACTTGATATGTTTTGGTTATTATCTCATGTTGTGAACATATCATGTTTTATTTTATTTTGTTTTATTTTTATTAAAGTTGAATTACTTTGATTTTAAATAGTTAAATGATCTTTCATGTAAATATTGTTGATTTAATAAAACAAGTTTTGTAGCATAATATATTGATATTAAATTATGATGTCATGATTATTTTATATTATGTATATAAGTAATAATAATCGAAGGCGTCCTGCTTTAGTTTTGTCGCTGTGTTGTTAATATCACAGGAGAAGCTGGTCACCTAGTTTTTGCACATAACTGGAGCAAGCACAGAAGCATTACTTATGTTAATGCCGAGTATTAATAGTTTTAATATATTAATAAGATATACTAGGTGTACACTTATTTAAGTTAGTGTAATATTACAGGTAATTTATATTTCATATGATAATAATTGTGGTCAGCTAGTATGATTTATATAAAATGGTTAGTTAGTTCATGTACTTGTCAATCGGAATCGTAGATTATTAATATTTTAATAATAGAAATGAATTTAATGATTGCAATAAAAAAATGTATATTAATTATTAATTACAGTTTTGAATTCAGATCGGGGGCCGAGAGTTTAGCGGATTAATTACGGATTTCGTGAGTGTTTGAGATCGTTATTTTTGAGGTACGGATTCTCTCTCCTTTTTATTCAGCGCTACTCATTTTAGGATTAATTATACTAAATTTGTTTAGCTCACAAATATATTCACTTGATTTTAATTATTTTGACTGTTCTGTTTTGAAATTTTTTTTGACTCGTTGACTTTGGAACATAATTTTTATATCTATTTTGAAAATATTTAAATATATGTTTCTACAACTTTCGGAATTTTGCAAGTTATATATCTGCTATAAATATTGAAAATATCTGTTTTATGTGATTTTGAGAATTTTGCGAAATGCTTTATGTGAACCCTTAGTGATACAGGGCATACCGAGTTAACCAGATGTAGGGGTACTACAGCCTTGTCTTTGTGACACCAGTGACATGACACTTCCGTGGAAGTGTGATTGGTCACGGCGTATTCTTCTGATAGCTCAGGTGGCGAGGTTTTGCGCATTTTGATATTTGTTTTAGGATACGTGGGTGCACCCAGATTTTGTGATTTGTGATTTGATTTGATGGTGACGTTGTATGTGCCGTACACATTATCCGATTTGTTGCACACATTAGGTACCCTATGATGTGTGTATCTGTATCTGTTCTGATCTCGGTATGAAATATCCTAACCCCTCGTTGCTTCAGCCATGCATATTTTTAAAATAAATGTTTTATTATAACTGTCAAATATTCATATATGCTTTTCTGTTTTATAAACTGTATTCCAAATCCGTACTGGGCGTTTGGCTCATGCCTTATTCTTTTTCTGGCAGGTGCTTAGGGGGAATCTGGGCTGTGTGATGGAGTGCTACCCCTTTATTTCATCGATTAGGATTTATGGACTTCTAGTATTATTTAGATTTGAATATTTATTCAGAGATTATGGTTTTTCGTATTTATTGGTTTGAACTGTAATTTTGGAGGTTAAAATTATTCGGAGATTTATTAGACTGTTTAATCATTTATTCAGAGATTATTTTTAGTGCTCTGTTTGCAGGTTTATGGATTATAAGTAATATTCTCTTCTATTTAATGAAGGGGGTGTTACAAAGATGGCATCAGAGCTTAGGTTCTTTCTTGTAGAAAACCTATTTAGGTTGACCTGTGAGTTTGGGTAGGCATTAGGATGGGTATTCAGTTTCAAATTCATATCATTTTGCTTTACTCTTTCGACATCTATTTTTAATTGCTTCTGATTATCTATTCTTGTGATCTTCATTCGTTTGCTAATCTTATATTGTAGATGCCTCCTAAGAAAAATCAAAATCAAACTACCCTGAATGTTAGCCCGGCTCAGCTAGCTAATATGTTAGGACAAGCAGTGGCGAACGGTATACAACAAGCTATGGCAAATATGAATAATCAGAATAATCAGAATGGCCAAGGCAATCAGAATGGTCAGGGAAATCAGAATGGTCAGGGAAATCAGGATGGTCAGTTGGAGCCATTTGCATGGTTGGAGAGGTTTTCTAAGCAGAAACCAGATTCTTTTCATTCAGCATCGACTCCTATTGATGCTGAAAATTGGATTGTTCATCTTGAGAAGATTTTTGATGCCTTGGGTTGTGATGAGCTTCAGAAGGTCAAGTTAGCTGTGTACAAGTTGGAGGGGGATGCTCAGAGGTGGTGGAGAGGAGTGAAAGCTACTAGAGGAGAGGAATTTACAGAGACATTGGTATGGCAGGGATTTAAGGAGGTGTTCTATTAGCAGTACTTTTCTAATGCAGACAAAGAGGGTTACTTGAGGGAGTTTCATTCTATTGGGCAGAATTTTAATGAGAGCATTACTGACTATATGGCAAGGTTTATCAGGTTGGCCGGATTTGCTGGGACAGTTGCAGGGACTACTGCACAACAGGCTGATAAATTTAAATGGGGGTTGAGGCCTAATCTGAGGGGTGGTATCATTTCGCTGAGGTTTCCTAATGTGGCTGAGGTGGCAGATGCAGCTAAGGATATTGAGAAGGAGCGAACTGAGTATAGAGCTTACAGGTTCCAGAATGATCCCAAGCAGAATAGAGATGATCAGAGTTTTGTACAGGGCCGGCAGTGGAATGGAGGTCAGGGTAGTCAACAGGGACAGTGGCGTGGAAGATATCTAAATATGAGGACTCAGTCCGCTTATGGTCAGAATCAATATAGTGGTCAGAAACAGAATCAGAATCAGCGATTTCAGCAGCAGCAGCAGCAGCCTAGGCAGTGGCAGGGTCGTCAACAGGGGCAGAGTCGTTATTCAGTTTATGAAGGCAACCCCAATATGATTCCAATGGCTCCTTATGCTACTTGCGATGGACATCATCCAGGGAGAGTTTGTTATAAACAGACCGGGGCTTGTTTCTTTTGCGGTAGCATGTCACATAGGGCAAAGGATTGTACAGCGTCACGTAACACTGGTGGAGGAGCATGTGGTAGTGGTAGTGGCAGTCAGCAGAATACTTCAGGAAGAGTGTTTGCATTGACTGCTAATCAGGCAGCAGCTAATTCAGGTAGCGTTTCAGGAACACTTCTTGTTGGTAGACGTGATGCTTATGTGTTATTTGATACTAGTTCGACTCATTCAATTGTGTCTTTATTGTTTGTTCGTCATCTTGGTGTTGTACCTTTATTACTATATCCTCATATGTCTATTGATACCCCGATGGGGAATTCTGTTATTATTTTTGATGTGTACCTAGAGTGTCCGATAGCTGTTGGGGGGAGAAATTGTAAGGTAAACTTGCTTCCGATGGAGATGCATGACTTTGACGTTATTCTGGGTATGGATTGGTTGAGTGAGCATCGAGCTACAATTGACTGTCAGGGGAAGAGGGTGATCTTTGGAGATGCAGACAAACCAGAATTTGTATACCAAGGTTCTCAACCGAAAGGAGAGGTTAAAGTGATTTCAGCTCTAAAGGCGAGTAAACTTTTGTCTAAGAGTTGTGATGGCTATCTTGCTTTCGTGAAGGATACTTCTAAGGATGACCCTCGCATCGAGGATTATCCAATTGTTAATGAATTTGCAGATGTGTTTTCCGATGAACTACCAGGTTTGCCACCACAGAGAGAGGTGGAGTTTACTATTGAACTTGTTCCAGGTGCAAAGCCTATTTCTAAGGCGCCATACAGAATGGCACCGCTAGAGTTGCAGGAATTGAAAGTATAATTACAAGAGATGTTGGATAGAGGATTTATCAGGCCGAGTGTATCTCTATGGGGTGCTCCGGTGTTGTTTGTGAAGAAGAAGGACGGTTCTGTGAGATTGTGCATCGACTATAGGGAGTTGAATAAGGTGACTATCAGAAATAGGTATCCTTTGCCACGTATTGATGATTTGTTTGATCAGTTACAAGGGGCGATATTCTTTTCGAAGATAGATTTGAGATCAGGTTACCACCAGTTGCGAGTAAGGGAGGAAGATATTCCAAAGACTACATTTCGTACTCGTTATGGTCATTATGAGTTTCTTATGATGTCCTTTGGCTTGACGAATGCACCAGCGGTGTTTATGGAGTTGATGAATCGGGTCTTTCATGATTATCTGGATAAGTTTGTTGTGGTCTTCATTGATGATATCTTGATTTAATCGAGGAGCAGGGAGGAGCATGAGGAACATTTACGTATTGTGCTTGAGATCTTGAGGGAGAAGAAGTTATTTGCAAAATTTTCAAAATATGAGTTCTGGTTGGAGCAGGTGGCATTTTTGGGCCATATTGTGTCTTCTAGAGGGATTGAGTTGGATCCTGCGAAAGTCGAGGCTATCACTAACTGGCCGAGACCTAGCAATGTGACCGAGGTAAGGAGTTTCTTGGGTTTGAAAGGTTACTACATGCGCTTTGTGGAAGGTTTCTCATCCATAGCTTTACCATTGACTCAACTGATGAGGAAGGGTGTTAAGTTCGAGTGGAATGATGATCGTGAGCAGAGTTTCCAAGAGTTGAAGAAGAGGTTGGTGTCAGCCCCTATTGTTGTATTGCCATCAGGGAGTGGAGGATTTCAGGTTTATAGTAATGCTTCTAAGAGAGGATTGGGGTGTGTTCTTATGCAGCATGGGAAGGTGATTTCTTACGCTTCTAGGCAGCTTAAACCTTATGAGGTAAATTATCCTACTCATGACTTGGAGTTAGCAGCAGTGGTCTTTGATTTGAAGATTTGGAGGCATTATCTGTATGGAGAGAGTTGTGATATCTTCACTGATCATAAGAGTCTTAAGTACATTTTTACTCAGAAGGAGATTAACATGAGGCAGGGAAGATGGCTTGAACTTCTTAAGGATTATGATGTTAATATTCAGTACCATCCAGGGAAGGCGAATGTTGTGGCAGACGCTCTTAGTAGGAAGAACTTGGGGAGTGTTGCATCTCTCATTACTCAGCCGTATCTTATTTCAGACATTGAGCGCTTTGGTATTGAGCTGTATGTTAGAGGATCAGATGGTAGCATTGTGAGTTTGAGAGTGGAACCAAATCTGGTTTCAAGGGTTAAGGAAGCTCAGAAGAATGATACAGGATTGGAAGGTATTAGATCAGAGGTGGCAGAGGGTAAGCAAAAATATTTTCGTGTTGATGATGAGGGTGTGATATGGTTGGGTAGTAAATTGTGTGTGCCCACGGATGTGGCGATTCGTGAAGAGATTTTGACTGAGGCTCATAGCTCTTCATTCTCTATTCATCCAGGTTCCACCAAGATGTATAGAGATTTGAAAAAGGACTTTTGGTGGAGTGGAATGAAGGGAGATATAGCAGAGTTTGTGGGAAAATGTCTTATATGTCAACAGGTGAAGATAGATCATCAGAGGCCTAGTGGATTGTTGCAGCAGTTGGATATTCCAATTTGGAAGTGGGACAACATTACTATGGATTTTGTGACTCATTTGTCGAGAACCTTTAGAAAGAATGATATTATATGGGTGCTGGTTGATAGACTTACTAAGTCTGCTCATTTCTTGCCTATTAGAGAGACTACTCCTGTTCATGAGTTGGCAGAGATTTTTCAGCGGGATATTGTTAGACTTCATGGTGTGCCTGTGTCGATAGTTTCTAACAGGGATACGAGATTTACATCACGTTTTTGGAAGGGTTTTCAGCAAGCTTGGGGTACGAGACTTAATTTTAGTACTGCTTATCATCCGCAGACCGATGGACAGTCAGAGAGGACGATTCAGACCTTGGAGGATATGTTGTGGGCTTGTGCTTTGGAGTGGACAGGTGATTGGGATAAGTATCTGTATCTTGTTGAGTTTGCGTACAATAATAGTTGGCACGCGAGTATTGGTATGCCACCATTCGAGGCTTTGTATGGTAGGAGGTGTAGGACACCATCTTGTTGGGATGAGGTTGGTGAGAGAGTCATTGAAGGACCAGAACTAGTTAGAGTTACTAATGAGAAGGTGGAGAAGGTTAAGGCAAGCTTGAAGGAGGCTCCGTCGCGTCAAAAGAGTTATGCAGATCAGCATAGGAAGTTTGGTGGATTTGAAACTGGTGATCATGTGTTCTTGAAGGTGTCTCCTTGCAAGGGTTTTAAGCGCTTTGGTATGAAAGGAAAGCTTAGTCCGAGATATGTTGGCCCATTTGACATTATAGAGAAAGTGGGAGAAGTGTCTTATAGAGTTGCGTTGCCACCACAGTTATCTCATGTGCATAATGTGTTTCATGTTTCGATTTTGAGGGGCTATAAGTATCATCCTTTTCACATAGTTCAGCATCCGTTGCATAAGATTAGAGAGGATCTTTCTTGCAAGGAGGAAGCAGAAGCTATCTTAGCTAGAGAGGAGCGAGTTTTGAGGAATAATACTATACCGTTTGTGAAGGTTTTGTGTAAAAATCATTCTGAGAGAGAGGCTACTTGGGAACTAGAGGAATCCATTCGCGAGAGATATCCGCATTTATTCGATTCAGGTACGAGTTTTAGTTTCGTTAGATTCCGGGGACGAAATCCTTTTTAAGGGGGTATATATGTAATATACATGAATTTTAGATATTTAATAATAATAATAATAATAATAATAATAATAATAATAATAACAATATTTCATTTAAAAGAGAAATATTTATTTAATAAGATTACTAATTAGAAAATGAGAATGTGTCTTATGCCTATGTATTAAAACAACCCTAATATTATAATCCCAAACAAAGATTGTTGTTGAGAGCCGCACAGCAGGGGAGAAGAAGAGAGAACCGAGAGAGACTAGCGAGTGACGACAAGAGGGAGAGATTGTGTTGTTAATATTGTGAACAAACAAAAGGTACATATCTTGATCTTAATATAATGAGTTGATCAATTCAGTTATAATACCCATGTGCGTGCCTGTAAGTCCAGGAGTCAAGTCTTGGTTATTAAATTATATACATGTATTGCTTATGCTTCAATTTTTTGTGAGTTATTATTATGCTTTAATCCATTAATATAACATGTGCTTTAATTATGAATTTGCTTATTAATTCTTATGGTCAGTTACGAATATTGTTCACATAGATATTATTAGTTTATTTGTGCACTAGTGATGTAACTTGATATGTTTTGGTTATTATCTCATGTTGTGAACATATCATGTTTTATTTTATTTTGTTTTATTTTTATTAAAGTTGAATTACTTTGATTTTAAATAGTTAAATGAGCTTTCATGTAAATATTGTTGATTTAATAAAACAAGTTTTGTAGCATAATATATTGATATTAAATTATGATGTCATGATTATTTTAAATTATGTATATAGGTAATAATAATCGAAGGTGTCCTGCTTTAGTTTTGTCGCTGTGTTGTTAATATCACAGGAGAAGCTGGTCACCTAGTTTTTGCACATAACTGGAGCAAGCACAGAAGCATTACTTATGTTAATGCCGAGTATTAATAGTTTTAATATATTAATAAGATATACTAGGTGTACACTTATTTAAGTTAGTGTAATATTACAGGTAATTTATATTTCATATGATAATAATTGTGGTCAGCTAGTATGATTTATATAAAATGGTTAGTTAGTTCATGTACTTGTCAATCGGAATCGTAGATTATTAATATTTTAATAATAGAAATGAATTTAATGATTGCAATAAAAAAATGTATATTAATTATAAATTACAGTTTTGAATTCAGATCGGGGGCCGGGAGTTTAGCGGATTAATTACGGATTTCGTGAGTGTTTGAGATCGTTATTTTTGAGGTACGGATTCTCTCTCCTTTTTATTCAGCGCTACTCATTTTAGGATTAATTATACTAAATTTGTTTAGCTCACAAATATATTCACTTGATTTTAATTATTTTGACTGTTCTGTTTTGAAAAATGTTTTGACTCATTGACTTTGGAACGTAATTTTTATATCTGTTTTGAAAATATTTTAATATCTATTTTTGCAACTTTCGGAATTTTGCAAGTTATATATCTACTATAAATATTGAAAATATATGTTTTATGTGATTTTGAGAATTTTGCGAAATGCTTTATTTGAATCCTTAGTGATATAGGGTATACCGAGTTAACCAGCTGTAGGGGTACTACAGCCATGTCATTGCGGCACCAGTGACATGACACTTCCGTGGCAGTGTGATTGGTCACGGCGTATCCTTTTGATAGCTCAGGTGGCGAGCTTTTGCGCATTTTGATATTTGTTTCAGGACATGTGGGTGCACCCAGATTTTGTGATTTGTGATTTGATTTGACGGTGATGTTGTATATGCCGTACACGTTATCCGATTTGTTGTACACATTAGGTACCCTATGATGTGTGTATCTATATCTGTATCTGTTCTGATCTCGGTATGAAATATCCTAACCCCTCGTTGCTTCAGCCATGCATATTTTTAAAATAAATGTTTTATTATAACTGTCAAATATTCATATCTGTTTTTATGTTTTATAAACTGTATTCCAAATCCGTACTGGGCGTTTGGCTCATGCCTTATTCTTTTTCTAGCAGGTGCTTAGGGGAATCTGGGCTGTGTGATGGAGTGCTACCCCTTTATTTCGTCGATTAAGATTTATGGACTTCTAGTATTATTTAGATTTGAATATTTATTCAGAGATTATGGTTTTTCGTATTTATTTGTTTGAACTGTAATTTTGGAGGTTAAAATTATTTGGAGATTTATTAGACTGTTTAATCATTTATTCAGAGATTATTTTTAGTGCTCTGTTTGCAGGTTTATGGATTATAAGTAATATTCCCTTCTATTTAAGGAAGGGGGTGTTACAGTATGTTTTTTTGATTCGGACTATGCCGGGCATTTAGTCGACAGAAAAAGTACAAGTGGTACATTTCAATTTCTGGGAGGATGCTTGGTCTCTTGGTTTTCCAAGAAACAAAATTCGGTATATATCTCCACAATAGAAGCTGAATATAAAGCGGCTGCAAAGTGTTGTGCTCAAATATTGTGGATGAAACAAACACTAGCCGACTATAATAATAAATTTGATGTTATATCCATCTTATGTTATATCCAAGCATATAGATGTGAGACATCATTTCTTGCGTGATCATGTCAATAAAGGCGATATAAAAATTACTAAAATCGAAACTGAGTACAATCTCGCTGACATCTTCACAAAACCATTAAATTTTGAAAGATTCACTAAACTCCGTTTTGATTTAGGAATGTTGGAACTTACAAAATAATGGTTTATACATTTATATAAATATTATCTATATTTATATATTTTGTGAAAATATTTATCATAGTTATCTCACGAAAAAGAGATCTTCTTGATCAAATTTTAAAGGACTCTAAAACTCAGATTGATCGATAATGATAACAAATGAAACTTTATCGATCGGGTTCTATTGAGATTCTTATTATTTTATCAATTAAATAAAACTGTTCGAATAAATATTTTTGAATTCAATTCGAAAATAGTTTGAGATATTATTGTGATATTTAAATTCACATACAAAGAATCAAAATATTAGAATATTTTCAAATATCTATATATTATTATGATATATATATATATATTGATTTTACAAAATTATTTTCATAAATATATATATAATTTTCTGATTATTTTGGTCAAATACGACCCAGTCAAACAGTCCAACCCAGCTTCAATTCTAATAACCCGACCCAATTACTCCAAACCCTAAGATCTCATCCATCCACTATAAGGATGAAACAATCTCAGCCGTTGGTTACCTAAACTATATATACACATTTTACACGGCCTCAACACTTCGTGTGTTCACTGTTTACGCAGCTCCAACTCTAACCCTAAAATCTCTTATTTCTCTCTCGCCTCTCTTACCGCAAACCCTAGTTTCGATGAAAATTTCTAATTCCTAAATAAATCTCAGTATTATTATTATACAGATAATCAAGTTCTTCTTCGTCTTATCTCATCATTCTCTAATTGATGAGAATCAAAAGCTGTGGTTGGTTATATCAAAACGATTTATATGAGTTTCAAATTTGATAATCTTCTCAATAGATGATCGATTTATACTCTAAATCGACGGTTTTATATGATAAATACACTTACACACTCTCAATCGTCAATTTATTTCTTTTGTTATCAAAACCCTAACTGTGCTTTTATAAGAAGTCGATTGCAGGTTCAAAAGAAATGAAGTCGAGTGAAGAATCATCGAAGATGGTGATAAAATCACCTTGAAACTCGTTCGAGACGCTTTGACTCAGTGAGTTGACTCGGGAGGTTAACTTAGTCCGCGACTGAGTTAACCAAGTAAGTCCTTTGAGACTATTAATTAGTCCTTAGGCTCAGGTATTTGATTACTTTGAATTAACCTGTCTAAATGATGTGAATTCTTTGTTGTATGTTCGACTGAGTGATGATTCAAATCTCTGAGTATTCAAGTCCTATGTGTTTTCATTGATGATTGTGTAGTTACACTAGAGTCGTATTACCTGATTGGTATATGGAATAATTGATCATTGATACTTCGACTTATATTCAAAATGTGTGGTGTGATATATTTGAAAATTCTAATTTATCTCTGGTATGAGATGGTGATTCGAAGTACTTGCTTAATTATGTTTATTCACACTGTGTACTGAATAAACTCTCAAATTGGTCTTCATAATTAGATACTCATATCTATATTAGCTGTATGTTTTTGGAAATTGCTATCCTCATAAGATTAATACTTTAATATATATAGTTGTATGACTCTTATCTTTATATCTCACTTAATGTTACCTATTTATAATAAGCAGAGTTGATTATGATCATGTGGAAACATGTTGTTGAGTTTTATCTATAGCTTATAATCACTAATACTATATGTTTACTTTTGATTCCTACATCTGTTATCTATTAAGACTACTCACTAATGTAATTCACTCTTGATAACTTGCTGTTGTATGCTGACATTACATAATTGATACTCTTTTATAGGTATGAAAGTCTAACTGGAATATGTAATGTGAATATGGATTCCTGTGAACTGATATATATTTGTTCATCTATGTTATAAAAAACTATCAGTGGTTGTCGAATAATTCATCTCTGCCTATAAATTGACTTATATATGACCTGGATATACAGAAATCTTTCCATTGGACTTGTGTCATGTATTGATTTATTTAAAATGGTTTATTGTAGTTCTTAGAATTATCTCATCATTTCACTACACACACAAATGCCCTCACATTAAGACCTGGCTGGGAATCCCTTAGAGAATCCCAGTATCTGGATCACTGGTGTGATTGGCCACATAGAAATTAGGATATTTAAATATGCATCTATAATAATTGGCTAAATCTCATTTCTTAATCTGTGTGTATTAAGTGTTGGTTGTGCTAAATAAACTTTGTATGATGTCCTGCACTATCTTTGTGTGTTAACTGATACATCTTTTTGGATAAGTTCTGTGTTGGTATTTGCATATTAATACTTAGTTGGCATCCAGAGTATTATATCATATTTTGACTTTCAAAAGCTACATAAATTTTCAAGACTATCAACCTCACATCAATCATTTTGTACAAACATTAATGGCATAGTACTTATTTACAAAAGACCTGGATATATTTTTCAAAATTATATGACCTCACTGTGGGACCACTGCAAATTAGTTGTCCTTGTTGCATTTCTTGTATGTTGTGTGTCCTCTAAATAGTAATTGCAGTGCCTTATGTACTATTCTGCAGTGGACTTTATACTTCCATTCCTTCTTCAATACATTCTTTTATTCCCACATACCACCTAAATGCATGCATTATACAAACTGAGCTTCTCTGCACATCCTTTTTGCATTGGGTTTCCAAATTTATATTATGAACTTATATTCTAAAAGATACCCTGATTTCAAATCTCTGCACTTCATTAATATTGAACACTGTTTTTCAATCTGCCTAAGTGCACAACTGTTAGAAATATGAAAATTCAAATTTATGTATTTATCTATATAAAGCATGTTATCATATGTGTCCATACACACACACACACACCTCGTTCTGCACTCCTCATAGCTCTCTCCCTCTCTCACTAACATGGAGTATCAAAAACTTCCTTCAAACCTTAACCCTAGAAACCAATCTGAAAATCCATACCTCCTTGAAGATACGGAACAAAATCAATTCATACATTCCAGAGCTTCACACTTTAAGGTTATACCTCCTAGACTTCAAAAACTTAAAAACATTAAAAAGCAAAAGACCCACTTCAGAAGCCCCTCAATCCCTTTTTACCAAAGCTCTAAGTATCAAATCCCAAACATCTCAAGCCGACCTAGAAAGCCTTACTGGCCCAAGGTTTAAACAAGAAAACAATCCCCTAAGGCTATACCTAAAAACATTCCACAGCCACTTCCCCCTCCTCAACTCATAAATCTATCCCACACCAAGAAATACTTGGAAATGCTTAAAAATGTACAACCTTGTATTAATATTCATTTTAGTGGTGAGGTAGAATCTGTCATAAAGAATGCTAGGTGGGAAGGGTTATGTACACATCTAGGAAAGAGATATTTCACACATCTCATGGGAGACTTTTATTGTAATATGAGGGTCATAAAAGGTCTAGATGCAGTCATGCACTTCACAACATCAGTCAATAAGAAAACTATATTTGTGGACCACAAAACCATTAATATTGCATTACACTTACCTGCTTGCTTGATTGATAATGACCATCCATGCATTGACATTTACTCTTACTTCATCTTTAACAAAGATGAGTTCAAACTCATGCTTTCTACATTTTGTGATTCTGATGTGCCCCTTGGTCTTTGTGATAAACATTGTAGTACACGCTACAAGCATTTTACTCCCCTATTTCAAAATCTGGCCTTGTTTATTCGAGCTAATGTTTTGCCCAAACCCAATCAAAATGCTGTTGCCTGATTGCGATACTTGTGTTTATGTTGTGGGTTACTGCTGTCACTGCTGAAGTTGGTGTATCTCTGCTACTATGGTTGTATTTTTGCTATTTAGCTGCTTTGATTTTTTTGCTGTGTTAATTGTATTTTGCTTGCTAATATGTACTCTTGTTGTTATTTGCTTGTAGGATTCTATTAAGACTTATGTAATCTGTCTGTAAGCTTTAACCGTGTTTCAAGGTTTTTCATCTGTAGTAATTAGTGTATAACCTGTTTTAAGTCATGAAGTGGGTATGTAACTTAATCTGCTGTAGAATCTTGTTCTAGTTAATCATTGACTCACATTGATTAGTATGAACAATTTTGAGTTGTAATATATATTCTGCATTTATCTTATTGGTTGTTTAAGTTCTCTCTTCCTTTGTAAATCTGTGAACTATGGCATATATATATGTGTATTGGTATATTACTCTGTAAACAGGTAAGAGAAGTCTTTAAACTAACTCAGACCTTCTCATATCAAAATTGCTTTGCTTATCTGAAGATAAGGTATGAAAATGTTACTCTGGATAACCAGTATTCCTTATATATATACAAAATCTGCTTGCCATGATAAAATTTGTCTAATATGGATTTCTATTTCAGAATTTTTGCTCCTGCATCTATTGTCTCAATATCCTTCAAGCTGTTAGATATTTTGTAATAGTGGTACATCTATATAAACTTTATTAATACTAGCTGTTGTAATCTTTTGTCCAAACCTCTAGAGTTGCTCATGTAATATAGCAGTTGTAGAATTACAAAATTTGCAAACCAGTTAGAATGTATTAGCCATAGTCCATGTATTGATTTATGGATCTTGTGCAATAGTCTATGTATTGATTTAGATTGAAAGCGTGTAAGATTTGTATTTTTTAATCATGAAATATCAGCCTAAATACATGTTCAAAATGCACATGTTGAACTCTCTGTAATAAAACTAAGCACTCCATGCTTTGGTTCTCTTGTAAATGTTACTGCATAATCTAATTTGTATAAGACCTGTTTGAACGTCAAAATGCTGGTACATGTGTTAATAAGATGCTTCCAAGAGTCATCATTCTACATAATTAGTTGATCACTGCACTATGATTCACACTGCTAAACTTAACCATAGTTTACGAAAATTGTATGTAATCTCATAAAAACACGACTTTGTGACTCATATTTAGGTAAAAGAAATGACACATAGCATGTCCATATATGTCGTGGAAGTGTAAATCAAATTAGCAGTACTAGTACTACATTTCTTTTATACGAAGCAATAACACACACAATAACATGCTAGTGTAATCCTTTCTTGGTCTACTCCGTTATATTTTATGTGATAAAATGTTTCTAAGAGATATCTCCCTATTTCAGTAAATGATAAATAAGTTATATATTTTTAAGGGGAAGAAAGAATTTTTTTCTTGATGTTATTAAGAAAAAGAATTTTATTTAAAAGAAGAGTACATATTTACAAAGGGGAAGCGAGAATTTTCGTTAAAGGGGAAGAGAGAAACTTTTTGGTTTTATACAAAACAAAACGGGAATATGTACAGATGATTCAGTTGAAGGGCCAAAAGATTCCATGTATTTATATTATTTGAAGATACTGCTGCAGGCTAATCAATTGGAATGTAACGAAGGTGTGAAGATCAAGATCAGTGCTAGTTACTTGTGAACCAGACCAGTGCACTAAGTGTCAGCATATACGAGAAGGATCAACACATTAATTCACAGAAAGAATTGCCAAAGCCTATTGACGATCAAGGACAGACATAATATCTCAAGGTATTGTCAAAAATTAATTTACTCTGAAAATTAACTAACAGATTAATTAAATAATTATAATAATTAATTAAATTAATCTGGTACTTGAACTATTTTCTGAGATGAATTAATTCAGTAGAATATTTGAAACAGAAGAGAGAAGCCTAAAAGAAGCAGCTAAAAATAGTAATACTATGCAAAGTTACTATGCACGATTACTATGCAAGGTTACTATGCAAGATTACTATGCATGGTTACTATGCAGGTACTGTGCAAATAGTGGTTACTGTGCAAAAAGTGGTTACTATACAAGTGAGGCCCACGTCCAAAATATTTTCAACAGATGGTTGGTGGAATAGTACTATGCAGGTGGGGGCCACGTCCAAAAATTCTCAGCAGACGCATTTTGGTTGTTGGAATATTGGTTACTATGCAGGTGGGGCCCACGTGAATAGTACAGTATAGTACAGCAAAGTGACTTTCTAAAACCTATAAATAGGCTTGTTGTATTTCATTTCATAGAACACCTCAACACACAACTTTCTCTTCTCTCTCTTATATCTTCTCTATGTAAGCTGCTAGACAGTCCATCTAGTAGGGAAGCCGGCTTAGCCCGCTTTCAGGAAGTGTCAGGTAGAAGGTTCTCGTGCCTAAACTATCCTTAGGAGTGTTCTGGTTTTGAAGCTAATCCATTGGATTAGAAGTTGTAACACCCCTTCGAGTTTATTATCAATAAAGATATATTCTCGGAATTATTTTTTTTTGGTAGTATCGTATTCAACCCCCCCTTCTAATACTTCGGGACCTAACAATTGGTATCGGAGCAAACTTCTAGCATGTAATACCCCCAGATCCGGGGTCAGGGATCGGGTCGTTACGGTCTCAAAACTCATACATAATACTTGACTTGAGTCCAAAATCAATAAGTAGCATGCTATGACCCCACAATAATATCCACTCACACACACACAGTTATAGTCCCAGAGATGAAATTGAAATAAGTTTTACATAAAAGGGTTTACGATTAAAGGTTATTACAATCCAAAAGGATAACAACATACGTTTAAAAGTTTTGCCGTTGATTACATTAATTATACATATAGTTAAACAGGAAACAAAAGCTGTCTAACTATGCTACCTCAGCAATGGCGGCTAGCATCTCAGCGGGGAGTCCGGTGGGTCGGGTAACCCGCTTGCGCCGAGTGCGCCTGACGCGAGCCATCTGTCCTAGCTGTTGTTGTGACATGATAAATAAGCAAGGGTGAACAATAGCCCACCAATAATAATATATCAGGACAGTGACAGTATATAACAGTTCGAAGTATCATTATTTCCATATGCCATGCATTAACGAAGTTAGTGCCAGTATAATATAAAGGATGAAGTTACAAGGTAACTTAAAGTGTTTATTTTGTGGAAATATCTGCTAAGTCAAAATAAGCCAGATATTATCATTTATCATATTATGAGGAACTTGCAAGAAAAATATTGCAATTCCAGTTATTAATATTTTTCGAAGTTCTACAACCTAAAAGAAGTCTCTTCGATACGTGTTGCGGAAGACACCATCAACCTGAAAGAAGTCTCTTCGATACATATTGCAGGGAATTCCCAATTTGGGAGATGAACCAATATTGGAGTTATCACGCGCCAGCTGTTCCACTCCCTGATGATCAGTCGGCGATGGAACAGCCCAATACAGTTTACTACCGGTAGAAGGATAAACTGACGGCTCCACTTGTAGATTGCCTTTAATAGTAACTCCCTGGCCAATGATTAGGCCTTGTGATGGACCGCGCGACTCGGCCTCTAACACACGACTCCTAGTTTGAATAAATCCACAGCATTGAAACGTAGAGTTTGTCCTCCCTTCCCCAAGTGAAATACTTGTTGATAAGACTCCACAAAGTAGTCGTATCTAGTTGGAAAGGAAAACTCACCAACATTTCCCAAGCTTTTGCTTGTTAATGGATATCAACTTGTTCCAACAATTTTACCCCTCGAATGATGAGAAGGTACACACAGACTTAACGAGTCTGTAGCAACCAAGTTGCGAGTGAAAAAGATATATTATGACCGGGAAGTCGACAAGATAAATAACTTTTCTTAAGTAAGGTTCCCTTATAATTCAAGAGATAGATTTGAGTGAAGAATGGAATCTTGAGGACCTTTCTTAATATAATATTAATCGTATGACTCCGAAGAATTTCCAGAATGATCGAAGGTCGAAGACAATATTTGAAGAATAATAAACAACATTGAAGTTGTTTCCAAGTATTGAATAAATATTCATAGAATATTTATTGAGTCGGAAGTATTTAATGAATGAAAGAATATTTTTAATCAGAGTATTTCTCAAAATAATCCTTGAAGGAATATTAAGAAAATATTTATTGAATAAATAATTACTTAAATGAATATTAATATTCATTTAATAAATAATTTTGAAAGGAATGTTTGGAATAATATTCGTTAAGTAAATAAGACTTCAAATTTATATTCAAAAATAATATTCATGTAATAATTAATAATTTAAATGTATATCCAAGTGATATTCATTTAATAAATCAAACCTTAAAGGAATATTCGAGAATAATATTCCCTTAATACGTGATGTTTTAATGAATGTCCGAATGATATTTATTTAATAATCGAAGATTTTACAGAAATATTTGAAATAATATTCGATAAATGGTTCGTCTTTGAATGAATATTGAAAAATAATATTCATTGAATAGATAACGTTCAAATAAATATTTGAAGTAATGATCGTTAATTAAATAATCTCGGACGAATATTCAAATAATATTCGTCAACCAAATAATGGAAATTATTTACTTAAATATTTCCCTCGAAAGAAATTATGATATATCAAGAAGTACTGACTCCCGGTCTATATTCGACAAATAGGATTCATATGCTGTTCTCTAAGGGTCTTAACAACATCTGGCTTTATAATCGATATATTATCTATATACTTATAAGCCAAAGAACAATCAGGGAACAAGTATATCAATATGACTTGAAAGTAGGCATGCATGCTATGGCATATGTATAACAGAAAGCATATATATTCACAACAACAGCCTAAAAAGGGAAAGTTGAAACTTGCCTGGTAATTGAGCACGAGTAGGGGTAGTGGTAGGGTATCCCGGGTTAGCTCGGCGATCTATAAATAGTCAAGAGATTTGAGGTTAATCGCTTAACACTTTTTAAAAAGGTTAAGTATTAACTTAAGTCGAAACATGTTTTCGAATTATCTCGTTATACCCCTTTTTAGTGTAACTCTTTTTATTACCGATACGATTAGACATTTGTTCGTCATTAAGACATGTCATCGTACTCACACTTAGTGTATACTTATGTCGTATAAGTTCTAAATTCGATCGATTACGAACCAAGATTATATTTCGAGTTTTACCGCTCGTTTTCTAAGTTATAACCAAAGTTATACTTTTAAGGGGTTCGTTCGCGTTTAACCTAGATTCAAACATTTTTATAAAATCGAAAAATGATCCGATTCACATGAGGTTTTCTCTCACACCTTCCGTTTTACTTCTAGTATTTAATTACCAAGATTCGCCACTGACTTACGTATTTTACGAAGGTTCAATTTTAGTTACGAATTCTCGTTTACGGTTTCGAACCACTTTTAGTAAACCGACCGTAACTCCTAAAACGTAAGTCCGTTTCACACGTTCTTTATATCAAAACGAAGCTCATAACATAATCTATCTAATCATGGCAGGAAAAGTTTCTGGACAGTAGGGTTTTGACACGGAAAATGGCATACAAAACATGATATTGTAAAATTGGACATTATAACGGCTATGTTTACTCGTTTTCCAAAGTTTTTACACTTTATCACGATCACACCATGATCAAATCAACCACTCCAACACATGATAAACATCATGACTAGTCTAACAACATCTCATGGTTCATAAACCAAATAACAACCATAATCAACTAATAACATGGATCTAAGCATATCATAACATACTAACACTAAATCATCCATAAAATCTCAAAATAACACCAAGGGTTTTCAAGTCTTATATAGGAGTGCTTAAGCTTGCTAGATTAACCATGAAAACAAGAAAAAAACAAGTTAGATCTTGAAGAACACTATTCATGCTCCTCTTGTATGATTTATTTGAAAATGGAAACAAAGGAGTTTGGAGCTAAGATTTCATGGAGATTAGTTTTATGAAATATAGGACTTACCATAAAAATTTCAAGAACAAACAATGGTGGGAAGTTGGGTTTTTGTTTTGGAATTTAGGGATGGGCCGAATGGTGTGATACAAGGGGGGAGAGTGTTTTGCTTTTTCTTTTGTGTTGGTTGCTTGAATAATGCATAAAGTGACTTTTTGAGAGATAATTTACCTTAGTAGCACATGCATGAATCTAGCCTCCCTGCTTGTTTCTTTTGTCCGGTAATTGCTCGTTTCGATTGATTGTTCGTAGGAATATTTCACAGATTTCTAATTAGGGTTTACCGGGAATCTTCTTAATATTAATACTATCATTCTCCATCTTTCTTTCTATCTTTCCAATTTATATTCCTTAAATCCATTCGTTAAATCCTTAAGGCTATCAGTGTCCAGGGAACTCTCGGAGAAAATAAAAGTGCGATTTTTCAGAATCCGACAGCTTTTACATACACTTATTTTCCCCCTGGATCACTAATACAAACTCGGAAATCCATTCCGAATACTTCTATATAGTGTCGTCTCATAATATTCTTACTTCCACCAAAAACACTATTCATTCTTTATTCTTTACTTATTCTCTTAGGGTTGTACAATTGTCCGTATTCTCTTTCGATCGTTCCTTAACCTTTCTACGGAACCACTGGATTAATTGTTATCGATCTGGATGACATGAGAATATTCTCCTGCTTGGAATTGCCATACCTTATTCCCCTAGGAGATAGATTATTCTTACCTAAGTTGTCACTTATTAGCATTCCATTCATTCTTTCAAAATATCAACTATTACATCGTAGCTGTAACCACTATTCATTCTTACATCATTAAATAAATAAAACTTTTAATTCTACCCAAAATCTGGGTTCTTACAGTCTCCCCTCCTTAAAAGGATTCCGTCCCGGAATCAGTTTTGAAAACAAGTGGGGATACCTTCTTGCATTGTGCTTTCAAGCTCCCAGGTTGATTCTTCTACATTGTGGTTTTGCCACAAAACTCTGACTAGCTGAATGACCTTGTTTCGGAGCACTTGTTCTTTCCGGTCTGTGATTTCCACAGGTTGCTCTACATAGGTCAAGTCTGGTTGCATGTCCACTTGCTCATACTCTGCAATGTGCTTGGCATCCGGATTATACTTCCTCAGCATCGAAACATGGAACACATTGTGCACCTGCTGTAGATTCGGGGGCAATGCCAGCTCATAAGCAAGTTCCCCAATCCGTCTCAAGACCTCAAATGGTCCAATGTATCTGGGACTCAGCTATCCTTTCTTTCCAAATCTCATTAAACCTTTCCAGGGTGACACTTTCAAGAACACTAGGTCTCCCACTTCGTATTCTTTGCCTTTCCGAGCTAAGTCGGCATATTTCTTTTGTCGATCCTGGGCTGCTACCAACCGTCCTCTGATTAGATCTACTGCATCTTTAGTTCGTTGGACCACTTCGGGCCCGAGCATCTTTCGCTCTCCAACTTCATCCCAATACAAGGGAGATCGACATTTCCCTCCATAGAGGGCCTCATAAGGTGGCATTCCTATACTTGAATGAAAACTGTTATTGTAGGAAAACTCGATCAATGGCAAGTGATCATCCCAATTCCCTTTGAAGTCTATCGCGCAGACTCTCAACATATCCTCTAGCGTTTGGATGGTCCTTTCACTTTGCCCATCTGTCTGGGGGTGGTAGGCTGTGCTCATGTTCAGCCGGGTCCCTACACATTCTTGAAAACTTCTCCAAAACCTGGAGTTAAATCTAGGATCTCGATCGGATACTATTGCGACTGGGACTCCATGTCGCGCCACTATCTCTTTTAAGTAGATATCCACTAGTCTGTCGACCGTGTACCTTTCGTTGATCGAGAGAAACTGAGCTGACTTCGTCAGTCGATCTACAATTACCCATATAGCGTCATGATTAGCCTTGGTCCTTGGTAAACCTACTACGAAATCCATGGCTATGTGTTCCCATTTCCATTCTGGAATCTCTAAGGGGTGTAGAAGTCCGCTGGGCTTCTGGTGCTCTGCTTTCACTCGCTGGCAGGTCAAGCATCTGCTTACCCATTCCTCTACTTCCTTTTTCATATTGGGCCACCAGTAATACTCCTTTAAATCCCTATACATTTTGGTGCTACCGGGGTGCAACGAGTCTTGAGTTGTGTGCCTCGTTTAAAATCTCATCCTTGAGTTCCTGAACGTTTGGGATCCATATCCTGTACGTGTACCTCATGATCCCTTCCTTGTCTCTTTCACACTTAATTTCTTCTCCGGTCATTATCTCTTCCGTGGAGTTCTCTTCCTCCTCCATCATCCGTTCTTGGCAAAGTCTAATCTTTTCTAACAATGGAGGTTGGATTCAAATTTCCATCAACTTTTCTTGGCCCTCTTCGGGTAACTTAATCTCAATTTCCAGTTTCTCAAAATCTTTCACTAACTCTTCCTCCGAAGTTATCATCTTGAGTTTCTCTTTCCTACTAAGGGCATCAGCCACCACATTGGCTTTGCCCGGGTGATAACGAATTTCACAGTCGTAATCCTTGATTAACTCTAACCATCTCCTCTGGCACATGTTAAGCTCTTTCTGAGTGAAAATGTACTTGAGGCTCTTATGGTCAGTGTAAATCTTGCACTTTTCCCCATACAAGTAGTGTCTCCAAATCTTTAAAGCGAAGACTATGGCTGCTAGTTCTAGATCATGCGTGGGATATCTGACCTCATAATCCTTCAATTGCCTAGACGCATATGCTATTACCTTGTCGTGCTGCATAAGCACGCATCCCAGTCCTTTATGCGAAGCATCAATGTAAATCACGAAATCTCCTTTTCCATCAGGTAATGCCAGCATTGGGGCTGTCACCAACCTCTTCTTTAACTCTTGGAAACTCTTCTCGCATTTTTCAGTCCATTCAAATTTCTCAATTTTACGGGTAAGGCGAGTTAATGGAGCTGCGATTTTCACAAAATCTTAGACAAATCTTCTGTAATAGAGCCAGTCCGATGAAACTCCTCACCTCGGTTGGAGTAGTTGGCCGTTAATTCTTGGCCGTGCCCTAAGAATTGTACTTCATTTTTCCACAACTTACACTTAGAGAACTTGGTATATAACTGCTCCTTCCTGAGTATTTCTAAAGTTATCCTTAAATGTTCAGCGTGTTCTGCCTCTGTCTTTGAGTAGATGAGAATATCATCAATGAAGACTATCACGAATTTGTCCAAATATTCCTTGAACACTCTATACATTAGGTCCATGAAAGCTGCTGGGGCGTTGGTCAATCCGAAAGACATTACCAAGAACTCATAATGTCCATATCTAGTACGGAATGCAGTCTTCGGGATATCTTCAGGTTTAATCTTCAGTTGGTGATATCCCGTTCTCAGGTCAATCTTAGAGAAGTATTCAGCGCCTCTTAGCTGGTCAAATAAATCGTCTATCCTGGGTAGTGGATACTTATTCTTTATGGTTAGCTTGTTCAACTCTCTGTAGTCGAGGCATAACCTTATACTCCCATCCTTTTTCTTAACGAACAACACTGGTGCGCCCCAAGGTGACACACTGGGCCTTATCATGCCCTTATCCAACAATTCCTGTAACTGTTTAGCTAGCTCCTTCATTTCTACTGGGGCTAATCGGTACGGGGCCTTCGAAACCGGTGCCGTCCCCGGGGCTAACTCGATGGCAAACTCGATTACCCTATCAGGTGGTAGTCCGGGAAGATCTTGTGGGAACACGTCCTCGAACTCATTAACTACCGGAATGTCTTGTAATCTTGGCGCTTCCTTCTGAGTGTCTATAACGTAAGCTAAATAAGCCTTGTTCCCTTTTCGTAACAATCTCTTGGTTTGCGCCATGGTCAGAATTTTCTGGGTCTGTCGCATCCCCTTAAACACCATTTCTTTCTTCCCTGGGGTTTTCAACTTAACCTTTTTCCCTTTACAATCTATCTGCACATTATTGTGAGACAACCAATCCATACCCAAAATGACATCAAATTCCCCTTGCTTAAAAGGAATTAAATCGACATAGAAGGATCGTCCTCCTATTTCTAGTTTACAATCGGGGTGAATTTGATTAACCGGTACGATTTCCTGATTAGCTATCTCTACTTGTAAGGAATCTCTTAGTTGCCGGGTTTTAAGTTTCAATTTATGCGCAAATTCTCTAGATATAAAAGATTTAGTTGCTCCTGAATCAAATAAGACATTTGCACTAACTGAATTGAGAGAAAATGTACCTGTTATCACATCCGTGTCCCTCACAGCATCTTGTACTGACATATTAAAAGTCCTAGCAGTTGGTGGCCTATTTGAGGCAGCCTTGCTTGCCCTTGATGCTGCTGGTTTGTTCCTTGGGCAGTCCTTCCTCATGTGCCCTATCTATCCGCACTGGAAACAAGTGGTGCTTTTGTTGGTACTAGGGACAACCGCAGTGCAGGTGTTAGAGTAGTGGCCCACTCGTCCACACTTATAACAGGTTGGCTGCTTCTGGTTGCACACTCCGGGATGTCTTTTCCCACACGTTGCACATGCTGACAAGGAAGGTCTAGACTGATGGGAACGGGACACTCCTGTATGCTGGCCGCCCTGGCTCACACTCTTGCTCACAGGTGGTTTGAATCCCATACCCCTGTTAGGTAGAGAGACTGCTCCTCGATTAAACTTGTTCGGGGGCTTTCCTCCTGCGGACCCTCCGCCCATACTGACATGTTTTCTCTTTAATCCCCCCTTCTCTTTCTCTCTCTGCATCTGATCGCTTCCAGCTTCCACAATGGTGGCCTTTTGCACCAAGGTGGCATAATCCGTAATTTCTAAAACCGCCACTCTATTCTGGATCCACTGTTTCAGCCCTTGTTGAAACCTGTTAGCTTTTTTTTCTTCGGTATCCATAAATTCTGGCACAAATCTCGACAGCTCAGTAAATTTGGCCTCATAGTCAGCCACTGACATATTGTTCTTTTTCATTTCCAAAAACTTAAGTTCCATCTGAGTTTTCATGAACTTTGGGAAGTACTTCTCCAGGAATAATTGTTTAAACCTTTCCCAGGTTACGACAGCATCAGTCTCCATGTTCTTTTTGGCCTCCCACCAATAATTGGCCTCTCCCATTAGTAACTAAGTATCAAAAACAGTCTTCTGAGCCTCATTGATACTCAGAATCTCGAAAGATTTTTCCATTTCCTTGATCCAGGCCCTCGTCTCAACGGGATTAGCCGATCCGTGGAACTCTGGGGGCTTAAGGGACTTAAAGGCCCTAAAGGAATTTGCCACTGAAGTGTTGTTTCCTGGTGGTGGTTGGGGGTATTGGTTCAAATTTTGCCTAAGTAGATCCATAAACTGGCCCATGGGGTCTCCGCCCTAGTTCTCCCCTTCCTGCTCCACTTCAGTTCCTCCACCCTCTATTTCCCCCTCAAAGTCTTCAGAGTACATGGGTTCATCCTCTGCTCCATACTGGGAATCTTCTTGCTCATTATAGTCCTGATCTTGTTCTTCACTACTTTCATGGTTTTCCTCATGTTGATTGTGACTCTCTTGGTCAGTAGATTCACGGGGGTTAGCCCTAGTGCCCATTCGTCTTGGAGGCATTTTACTGAAAATTTGGAAAATTTTAAATTAGGTTCACTTACCTGTTTTAAAGGATTTTTCCTTGCATAATTCGTTACATGATTGGATTTAGGATCCCACAGTTTTATATCTCATGGCAACTTAATCGGAAACAGTACATATGTTAATAAACTCGTGATCACATCCCAAAAAATTGAAATAACTGAAAGGGAAACAAATATATACCAGGTACCGAAAAGGTACAACATCCAAGTTACAACGATAGTTTAAAGTACAACCATCCTACAACAACAACAAGTCAAAAGTGAAATACGCTGTCTATCTATCTAGTCTGCAAAAAGGGAAAATAAGTACAATGAAACCATCCCTACAAAAGCCGGCACTACTACGTCCGCACATGACTAGACAACTAGACTACTGCATTACTACATCTGAAATCAGCCGCCACGACGAAACATCGTCCGAACCCTCCCCATGGCGATGCGGAAAATCTCCTCGGCATATGCTCTGTCTACCATACCATGCACATCAGTAGGCAACTGTCGTACCCTCATCCAAGCCCTCAGCTCGATGCGGGTCACAGCCCTATACCCAACCCTAAAACTGATAGTCCTCCGACCCTGCAACTTCATCCGGGCGGCTCTCTCTGGTGCTAGCTCCCTCCTAGACTCCGCCAACCTGGCATCCGCCACTGACAACTCTCTATAAACCCCGTTCACAATCAAGTTGTGAACAGATACTGGGACTCCTCCTATCGGGACATGAGGTGGGGTGGATGGCTAAGCTGGAGCTGTAGTCTCTGTCTACTGGGGCTCTGGGGTAAGCTCCTCAAACTCATCGGGGAATGGGCTCACAGGTAGTGGTGGTGGGGTAGGGGTTCTCTCAACAGAGAGGGGTGGCACTCGTAGTCCGGAACTCCCTACTGCATCATCCACCGGCTCATCCTCATCTATAGCCTGTCCAACAATAGCAGCCATGACCTGCTCAGTGGTCATATCAGTATCCTCCTCCATGGTCATAATCTCAGATACAACCCAATAATCCTCCTCCTCAGCAACTAAATCGGCGTCCTGTCCTGTCTGGATCCCCTCCGGGTCCTCCTCCCCCTCAGTCTCAACAACATCTGTATCAGCATCAACCTGGACCTCTTCAGGGTGCTCCTCCTCAGACTCAATCACATCAGTATCAACATCAACCTGGACCTCCTCAGGGTCCTCCTCCTCCTCAGGCTCAGTATCCTCATCAGGCAAGTGCTCATAATACGGGTCCCTAGTCCGGAACATGTCCTCATCATGCTGTCTCGCAGCTGCCTCCTGGGCCGACATGTCGCTCGCCTACACAAGACGAACTATGTTACTATCATGATACTTAAAAAGTTCCCGTAAGGGTTTTAGGTTAACCTGGCAAGGGTTCTTATTATATTAGTGAATTTATTATTATATAACGTCGCATCATCTCTTGGGATATATAACTCTCGCTCTGATACCACCTCTGTAACACCCCCAGATCCGGGGTCAGGGATCGGGTCGTTACGGTCTCATAACTCATACATAATACTTGACTTGAGTCCAAAATCAATAAGTAGCATGCTATGACCCCACAATAATATCCACATACACACACACAGTTATAGTCCCAGAGATGAAATTGAAATAAGTCTTACATAAAAGGGTTTACGAATAAAAGTTATTACAATCCAAAAGGATAACAACATACGTTTAAAAGTTTTGCCGTTGATTACATTAATTATACATATAGTTAAACAGGAAACAAAAGCTGTCTAACTATGCTACCTCAGCAATGGCGGCTAGCATCTCAGCGGGGAGTCCGGTGGGTCGGGTAACCCGCTTGCGCCGAGTGCGCCTGACGCGAGCCATCTGTCCTAGCTGTTGTTGTGACATGATAAATAAGCAAGGGTGAGCAATAGCCCACCAATAATAATATATCAGGACAGTGACAGTATATAACAGTTTGAAGTATCATTATTTCCATATGCCATGCATTAACGAAGTTAGTGCCAGTATAATATAAAGGATGAAGTTACAAGTAAAGTGTTTATTTTGTGGAAATATCTGCTAAGTCAAAATAAGCCAGATATTATCATTTATCATATTAAGAGGAACTTGCAAGAAAACTATTGCAATTCCAGTTATTAACATTTTTCGAAGTTCTACAACCTGAAAGAAGTCTCTTCGATACGTGTTGCGGAAGACACCGTCAACCTGAAAGAAGTCTCTTCGATACATGTTGCAGGGAATTCCCAATTTGGGAGATGAACCAATATTGGAGTTATCACGCGCCAGCTGTTCCACTTCTTGATGATCAGTCGGGGATGGTACAGCCCAATATAGTTTACTACCGGTAGAAGGAAGAACTTACGGCTCCACTTGTAGATTGCCTTTAATAGTAACTCCCTGGCCAATGATTAGGCCTTGTGATGGACCGCGCGACTCGGCCTCTTACACACGACTCCTAGTTTGAATAAATCCACAGCATTGAAACGTAGAGTTTGTCCTCCCTTCCCCAAGTGAAATACTTGTTGATAAGACTCCACAAAGTAGTCGTATCTAGTTGGAAAGGAAAACTCACCAACATTTCCCAAGCTTTTGCTTGTTAATGGATATCAACTTGTTCCAACAATTTTACCCCTCGAATGATGAGAAGGTACACACAGACTTAACGAGTCTGTAGCAACCAAGTTGCGAGTGAAAAGGATATATTATGACCGGGAAGTCGACAAGATAAATAACCTTTCTTAAGTAAGGTTCCCTTATAATTCAAGAGATAGATTTGAGTGAAGAATGGAATCTTGAGGACCTTTCTTAATATAATATTAATCGTATGACTCCGAAGAATTTCCAGAATGATCGAAGGTCGAAGACAATATTTGAAGAATAATAAACAACATTGAAGTTGTTTCCAAGTATTGAATAAATATTTATAGAATATTTATTGAGTCGGAAGTATTTAATGAATGAAAGAATATTTTTAATCAGAGTATTTCTCAAAATAATCCTTGAAGGAATATTAAGAAAATATTTATTGAATAAATAATTACTTAAATGAATATTAAAATAATATTCATTTAATAAATAATTTTGAAAGGAATGTTTGGAATAATATTCGTTAAGTAAACAAGACTTCAAATTTATATTCAAAAATAATATTCATGTAATAATTAATAATTTAAATGTATATCCAAGTTATATTCATTTAATAAATCAAACCTTAAAGAAATATTCGAGAATAATATTCCCTTAATACGTGATGTTTTAATGAATGTCCGAATGATATTTATTTAATAATCGAAGATTTTACAGAAATATTTGAAATAATATTCGATAAATGGTTCGTCTTTGAATGAATATTGAAAAATAATATTCATTGAATAAATAACGTTCAAATAAATATTTGAAGTAATGATCGTTAATTAAATAATCTCGGATGAATATTCAAATAATATTCGTTAACCAAATAATGGAAATTATTTACTTAAATATTTCCCTCGAAAGAAATTACGATATATCAAGAAGTACTGACTCCCGGTCTATATTCGACAAAAAGGATTCATATGCCCTTCTCTAAGGGTCTTAACAACATCCGGCTTATAATCGATATATTATCTATCTACTTATAAGCCAAAGAACAATCAGGGAACAAGTATATCAATATGACTTGAAAATAGGCATGCATGCTATGGCATATGTATAACAGAAAGCATATATATTCACAACAACAGCCTAAAAAAGGAAAGTTGAAACTTGCCTAGTAATTGAGCACGAGTAGGGGTAGTGGTAGGGTATCCCGGGTCAGCTCGGCGATCTATAAATAGTCAAGAGATTCGAGGTTAATCGCTTAACACTTTTTAAAAAGGTTAAGTATTAACTTAAGTCGAAACATGTTTTCGAATTATCTCGTTATATCCCTTTTTAGTGTAACTCTTTTTATTACCGATACGATTCGACATTTGTTCGTCATTAAGACATGTCATCGTACTCACACTTAGTGTATACTTAAGTCGTATAAGTTCTAAATTCGATCGATTACGAACCAAGATTATATTTCGAGTTTTACCGCTCGTTTTCTAAGTTATAACCAAAGTTATACTTTTAAGGGGTTCGTTCGCGTTTAACCTAGATTCAAACATTTTTATAAAATCGAAAAACGATCCGATTCACATGAGGTTTTCTCTCACACCTTCTTTTTTACTTCTAGTATTTAATTACCAAGATTCGCCACTGACTTACGTATTTTACGAGGGTTCAATTTTAGTTACGAAATCTCGTTTACGGTTTCGAACCACTTTTAGTAAACCGACCGTAACTCCTAAACCGTAAGTCCGTTTCACACGTTCTTTATATCAAAACGAAGCTCATAACATAATCTATCTAATCATGGCAGGAAAAGTTTCTGGACAGTAGGGTTTTGACACGGAAAATGGCATACAATACATGATATTGTAAAATTGGACATTATAACGGCTATGTTTACTCGTTTTCCAAAGTTTTTACACTTTATCACGATCACACCTTGATCAAATCAACCACTCCAACACATGATAAACATCGTGACTAGTCTAACAACATCTCATATCAACCATCTCATGGTTCATAAACCAAATCACAACCATAATCAACTAATAACATGGATTCATATCATAACATACTAACACTAAATCATCCATAAAATCTCAAAATAACACCAAGGGTTTTCAAGTTTTATACCTTCCTTAGAGTATGATATAGCCTTACTAAGCCTTGTATGATCCTTAGGAGTGCTTAAGCTTGCTAGATTAACCATGAAAACAAGAAAAAAACAAGTTAGATCTTGAAGAACACTATTCATGCTCCTCTTGTATGATTTATTTGAAAATGGAAACAAAGGAGTTTGGAGCTAAGATTTCATGGAGATTAGTTTTATGAAATAGAGGACTTACCATAAAATTTCAAGAACAAACAATGGTGGGAAGTTGGATTTTTGTTTTGGAATTTAGGGATGGGCCGAATGGTGTGATACAAGGGGGGGAGAGTGTTTTGCTTTTTCTTTTGTGTTGGTTGCTTGAATAATGCATAAAGTGACTTTTTGAGAGATAATATCTCATCTTGGTGTGTTAGTGGAGTGTGATGTATTGGATGATGATTTTGTAAGCCAAGTGTTGTGTTTTGCATGGTGGAAAGCTAACCAAGAGTTTGATTTGGCTAACTACTAGTTCAATCCCTAAACATGCTAGTTACTTTAAGCCACTTGGTTGCTAGTTATTTTACCTTAGTAGCACATGCATGAATCTAGCCTCCCTGCTTGTTTCTTTTGTCCGGTAATTGCTCGTTTCGATTGATTGTTCGTAGGAATATTTCACGGATTTCTAATTAGGGTTTATCGAGAATCTTCTTAATATTAATACTACCATTCTCCATCTTTCTTTCTATCTTTCCAATTTATATTCCTTAAATCCATTCGTTAAATCCTTAAGGCTATCAGTGTCCAGGAAACTCTCGGAGAAAATAAAAGTGCGGTTTTTCAGAATCCGACAGCTTTTACATACACTTATTTTCCCCCTGGATCACTAATACGAACTCGGAAATCCGTTCCGTATACTTCTATATAGTGTCGTCTCATAATATTCTTACTTCCACCAAAAACACTATTCATTCTTTATTCTTTACTTATTCTCTTAGGGTTGTACAATTGTCCGTATTCTCTTTCGATCGTTCCTTAACCTTTTTACGGAACCACTGGATTAATCGTTATCGATCTGGATGACATGAGAATATTCTCCTGCTTGGAATTGCCATACCTTATTCCCCTAGGAGATAGATTATTCTTACCTAAGTTGTCACTCATTAGCATTCATCAAGACATATAAACAATAAAGTCGAATTCCATTCATTCTTTGAAAATATTAACTATTACATCGTAGCTGTAACCACTATTCATTCTTACATCATTAAATAAATAAAAGTTTTAATTCTACCCAAAATCTGGGTTCTTACATAGCATACAAGAAGTCTAAAGATCAAAACCATGGGAAGGAAGGATACAAGTGTGAAGATTCCAATGCTTGACAAAGATAATTACTTTCACTGGAAAGTAAAAATGAACCTTCATCTCTCAGCCATCGATGAAGGCTATGTAGATTGCATAGAGAAAGGACCTCATGTTCCAATGAAGGCCAACTCTGGGATTGGTCAAGATGCTGGCACTGTAGCTGCTGGAAGGCCTATTCCAAAGAATCAAGCTGAGTACACAGATGAAGACTTGGAGGAGATTCACAAAGATTGGAAGACCATGAACATTTTGTTCAATGGAATCGATCAAGATATGTTTGATAATGTCATTAACTGCACCACTACTAAGCAAATGTGGGACATTATCCAAACCATCTGTGAAGGAACTGAGCAGGTCAGAGAGAACAAGATGAAACTCCTCATACAACAGTATGAACACTTCCACCATAATTTTGGTGAAAATTTAACAGATATATTAGGTAGATTTCAGAAACTACTGAATGGCCTGAAGTTGTATGGAAGAACATATGAAGTCAAAGACTCCAACTTAAAATTTCTGAGATCTCTTCCTATGGAATGGAAGCCAGTTACAGTCTCATTGAGAAACTCCCAAGACTACAAAAGTTTTACACTTGAGAGACTGTATGGCATCCTAAAAACATATGAGCTTGAAATGCAGCAAGATGAAGAAGTAGAAAAGAGCTAGAAGAGGAGTGGAACTATAGCCTTGATGGCCAACAATCCAAGGTGGTGGAAGAATGAAGAGTGTACAAGCCACACTAAGCTCAAAAACTTGTGAAGGTGAAGCTGAAACTAGCAAAGGTAAAAGCAAGATGATTGAAGAACCTGATGCATTAAGTGAGGATGAAGATCTAGATGAGTATTTGGCATTTCTGTCAAAGAGATTTTCGAAGCTAAGATTCAAGAAGAATCCAGCAGGAGCCGGGCAATTCAAGAAAAGCTATTAACCGAACAAGGATGTGGTTGAAAGATCAAAGATCAAATGCTATAGCTGTGGAATTGATGGTCACTTTGCCAATGAATGCAGAAAATCCAAAGTTGAGAAAGAGAAGAAACAGTTCGAGACTGTTGATTACAAGAAGAAATATTTTGATCTTCTCAAGCAACAAGGGAGATCATTCGTGTCAAAAGATAGTGACTGGGCTGCTAGAGGTGACTCAGATGCAGAAGAGGAGTTTGTCAATCTTGCACTCATGGCAAACAAAACTGATGAAGAAGCTAGCTCAGCAAGCAACCAGGTATTCTCTACAGTCTTAATTGATCTTTCTAAAGCTGAATGTGCTAGCACAATTGATGAAATGTCTATTGAATTGTATAACATGCATGTTACCTTAAAATCACTTAACAGAGAGAATAAGAGGATTAAAGACCTTAATGAAAAGTTAAGTGATAGGAATGCTTTAATAGAAACACAGTTGATTGAGTTTGAAACTCTGAGAAGAGATTGCTTGGATGCTAAAAATGAAATGATTGAGGCTATAAAGAGAGAGGAAGTTTTAAAGAAACAGTTAGTAGAGGAACAAAATCCGATTGCTAAGTGGAAAGGATCAACATTTATAACTGAGGAAATTTGTAATGTTCAAGGAATTGATTCTTTCTGCAAATTAGCAGAAGCTAAGTTAGATGTTGATAGGGAAGTTACTTCAGACAGTGATTTAGTCAACAAGAACTTTGTTAATGGAGAATGTAGCAATACTGAATCAGTTGAGAAAAGAAACATAGGAAACTTGTCCCACAAGCAATTGAAGTACCAGCTAGAAAATGTTAAGTCAGGTGTTAAGGACAAGAAAAAGAATAGAAATGGTAAGGTAGGGATTAACAAACACAATAATTACACACCTGATAAATATGCTCCTAGGAAAGAATGTGTAAAGTGTGGAAGTATTAATCATTTATCTACCAACTGCAGAGCTATGAAAAATCCTTTGATGCCTAACATGCCTATGCTTGTGCCTGCTATGAATGTTATGCCAAATATGTATGCTCCCTCTGCTCATGCATCTAGTCAATATGTTAACATGCCATTCATGCATAATCCATACTACAATGCTTTCAATATGCCACAAATGCCATGGATGATGAATAACATGTTTGCACAGACTATGCCTAACAATGCTATTAACTATAACAAATATGAGAAAGTATCAAATTCTATCTCTCAAAGGCCCAAACTTAAAGTCAAAATTGATTTAACTCAATCTAAACTTTCAGTTAAAAGGGATTTGAAGGATAAGAAATTGGCTAACAAGGCAGGACCCAAGAAAACTTGGGTACCAAAATCAACTTGATTTTGTTTTGATGTGTGCAGGGAAATAGAAAGAATCTTTGGTATCTGGACAGTGGTTGTTCTAGGCATATGACTGGAGATTTTACCCTGCTCACTAAGCTTGAGGAGAGAGCTGGCACTAGCATTACCTTTGGAGGCAATAGCAAAGGATATACTAGAGGATATGGCTTGATTTCACAAGGGAATGTTGTCATTGAAGAAGTAGCACTGGTTGATGGACTTAAGCATAACTTTCTAAGTGTCAGTCAATTTTGTGATAAAGGCCAGAATGTCTGGTTCACATCTGAAGCTTGTGTCATTTTCAAGAAAAGTGACAACAAGGTAGTGTTGACAGGAGATAGAAGAGGAAATGTGTACATTGCTGACTTCAATTCAACAAATGCAAACATGACTACATGTCTTCTCAGCAAGGCAAGTGTAGATGAAGGTTGGCTTTGGCATAAAAGAATGTTACACTTGAATTTTAAAGCAATGAATGAGTTGGTAAAGAAGGATTTGGTTAGAGGTATTCCAAAATTGGATTACTCCAAGGATGGATTGTGTGATGCATGCCAGAAAGGGAAGCAGAAGAAGGCCTCTTTCAAATCAAAGTCAATGTCATCAATTGATCACCCCTTGCAACTACTTCACATGGATCTCTTTGGACCAGTCAATGTGTTGTCAATTTCAAAGAAGAAATACTGTCTTGTGATTATTGATGATTTCTCAAAATTCTCTTGGACATTCTTTCTGCACTCTAAGGATGAGGCGGGTGAAGTCATTATAAATCACATCAAGATAGTCAACAACAATCCTCTACTCAAAGTAAGGAGAATTAGAAGTGACAATGGAACTGTGTTCAAGAATTCTGTAATAAGAGAGTTTTGTGAAGAAGAAGGAATTATCCAAGAATTCTCTACACCAAGAACTCCTCAGCAAAATTGTGTAGTGGAAAGAAAAAACAGAACTCTAATTGAAGCTGCAAGAACAATGCTTGAAGAGTCTAAGCTACCAACACACTTCTGGGCAGAAGCTATAAACACTGCATACTACACTCACAATATTTCTTTGGTCAATCAAGCAAAAGGCATGACACCTTATCAACTTTTCAAAGGCAAGAAACCAACAATCAACTTTCTGCATCTCTTTGGATGCAAATGCTTTGTACTGAAAAATCATGGTGAGCATCTTGGAAAATTTGATTCAAAGACAAACGAAGCTATCTTTGTTGGATACTCAGCTGGAAAATCCTACAGTGTCTACAACCTAAGACTAAACATTGTAATGGAGTCCATACATGTTGTCTTTGATGACAGGAAAATATCTGGTCTAGTAGATGAAGGTTTTCATGAGTCTCTCTCATTTGAGAATGAGAAATGAGAGAAGTGATGAAGAAAGTGAAGATGATGATGAAGAATGAAGATCAAATGGTGTGAGAAACAGACAAGGATCATCAGTTGAAGTGTAGAATGAACCACCTGTTGAAGAGCAACTTATACCATCAGTTGGAAATCAATTTGAAGCATCTGTAGAAAATCAAAGAGAAGCATCTGTTGATGAATCTGCAAGAACTCCATTAATCTCGAGGGCCATACACTCAGGGGGAGTTTCTCACAGTCAAAACTCAACAACAAGCCAAAATGATCAACACAGAGAAAATGAAACCACTTCATCAAGGTCAAACTTACCACCACAAAGAAAATGGACCAGGGATCATCCATTTGAGCTTATCATTGGAGATCCTAATGCAAAGGTCCAAACCAGAAGAGCAACTCAAGAAGAATGCTTGTATAGCAGTTTTCTATCCAATGAGGAACCTAAGAGAGTTGAAGAGCTAAACCAGTTTGAAAGAAATGAAGTATGGAAACTTGTACCCAAACCTAAAGACAAATCAGTGATTGGCACTAAGTGGGTATTCAAGAACAAGATGGATGAGAATGGCATAGTCACAAGGAATAAAGCTAGATTAGTGGCTAAAGGCTACTGTCAAAAGGAAGGAATTGACTTTGAAGAAACCTTTGCACCAGTGGCAAGGTTAGAAGCAATAAGGATCTTCCTGGCCTATGCAGCGAATGCCAATTTCAAAGTCTATCAAATGGATGTCAAGAGTGCATTTCTGAATGGTATTCTGGAAGAGGAGGTGTATGTTAGTCAACCACCTGGTTTTGAAGATCCAGACTTTCCAGAATATGTGTTCTTTCTACTCAAAGCACTCTATGGCCTGAAGCAAGCACCTAGAGCCTGGTATGACACACTCTCACAGTTCCTTATAGAGAATCACTTCATTTGAGGTACTGTTGGTAAAACTCTCTTTTATAGAAATGTCAATGGCTTTATGATACTTGTCCAAATTTATGTAGATGATATAATATTTGGGTCTACAGATGAGAAACTTTGCAAGAGATTTGCCAAACTCATGCAAAGTATATGAAATGAGTATGATGGGTGAATTAACTTATTTTCTTGGTTTACAAGTTAAACAAGTGAATGAGGGAATTTTTATAAGTCAAACAAAATGTATTTATGATCTTTTAAAAAGGTTTGATTTAGCAGATTGCTCTTCTGCAAAAACACCCATGGCCACTGCCACTAAGCTTGAACTGAATACTAAGGAAAAGAAAGTGGACATGACAAGCTATAGGGGCATGGTTGGATCTCTTTTATACTTAACAGCTAGTAGACCTGATATTATGTTTGCTACATGTTTATGTGCTAGATTTCAAGCCGATCCTAGGGAATCTCACTTAGTAGCTATTAAAAGGATTTTCAGATATCTCAAGGGAACACCAAACCTTGGCATTTGGTACCCTAGAGATTCTGGTTTTGATCTAATTGGTTACTCAGATGCAGATTATGCAGGTTGCAAAATGGATAGAAAAAGTACCACAGGAACCTGTCAATTCTTTGGAAACAAGCTGGTCTCATGGTTCAGTAGGAAACAGAACTCAGTATCTACCTCAACTGTAGAGGCTGAATACATAGCAGCTGGGAGTTGTTGTACATAGATTCTGTGGATGAGAAATCAACTACTTGACTATGGAGTTAAAGTTGAAAAGATCCCAATTTTCTTTGACAACACTAGTGCAATTGCAATATCACAGAATCCAGTGCAGCATTCTAGAACCAAGCACATAGACATCAGATACCATTTCATCAGGGAGCATGTGATGGAAGGCATTGTGGAACTGCATTTTGTTCCTATTGAAAAACAGTTGGCAGACATTTTTACTAAAGCTTTGGATGAAGCAACCTTTTCAAGGTTGGTAAGTGAGCTTGGTATTTTAAATTTCACATGATCTTTTAAAATGTCTGTTCAATTAGTTACAACCAGTGAATTTCATTCTCTGGATTTTGTTTGTTTTATTTGCTTATCTACATGATTATTCTGGAGATATCATTGTAGCATAAATATATAAATATTTTATTGACATATATCAATTAATGATATTTTGTTAATTTTATGTCTATTTAATTGTGAGTTTATCTGATTATTGTGGATTAATTCTTGATTTACTCCGTGATTATTTTTAAATCCATAATAATTAGAAGTATTAAATATGTGTATATGTGTATAGGCTGATAGGTTTCGGTGATAAGATGTTTTTCGAATGACAGGTTTCGGTGATAAGATGTTTTTTGGCTAATTAGGTTGTTAGGTGAGAAATTATTGAACGGTGTTATTTTTTCAACATAACCTGTCACTATCACACCTAATGTGACGCCCCCAGATCTGGGGTCGGAGATCTAGGCGCTCACGGTCCATTTTCCATTAATAACGTACCTGTTCTTGCACATAATATAAATAAAACAGCCATCGACCCCACAATAACTCACACCGCACACACACACACACAGGTTAGAGCCTCAGAAACGTCACACATTGATTAAACAGTAATAAAATTATCAGAGTTATTACAGACCGAATTAAATAGTATTTATGCTACCAGCAACACTTCGATATGAAGCGAAGTTGGCGGCTTGAAAGTTTGTTACGATACACTGCCTTGCACAGGTCATACTGATAAATGAAACGAACTAAAAAAAGCTGCCAACCAATCCAGCTAATGGGGCCTACCGGTGGAATCTCGAGTGCTGGCTCGGGTCTAGTCACCTGCTTTCGAGCAGTCTGTCTGGGGCCATTTCGCTTAGCTGTTGTGTTTGTAAAATTTGAAAACAAGCAAGAGTGAGCAACTATAGCTCAGCAAGAAATATATGTATAAGGTAAGCAATATAACATTTCATATGATTGGCAGTTATTAAGCTTGTTTGTATCAATCAGATATAAAATCATTTGTCATAGTTGATAAATCTCGAAGGTGCAACAATATGTGCCCTTGTTTTCAAAATAAACTTGCAGTTCTAGATACTGCATTGAATCAACATCTTTCTCATCAAAATAGAACACTATCGGCTACTTGGCACAAAAGCCTAAGAAGCAGTGTCAAAGCATTTTTCCAAAATGGAGGAATGGGACTTAAAGAAAACACAAAACCTGACAAGGATTGACGATGATCAGTCGCCACATCCAAGTCCAATAATCCGCGGGTCTTCTCTACCGGTAGAAGGATAGAAACTACATCCGTAACTATCCCTCGGGTGAAAACTACATCCGTAATCACCCTCGATGAAAACTACATCCGTAATCATCCTTCGGCAACACCTGGGCCAGAATAATAAGTGATGGACCGCCTGGCTCACGGCCACTTACACATCCCGGGAATCGTTCGTCAACGGTTCCCACACCTGCCAGAGTCCCTTTTTATTTTTCTTTTAAAACTTGATTTTGATTGAAAACAGAGTAATTGAGGTTCGACATCAGTCGACCGATGATTCTCGAAATCATACAAGAAGTAGAGTCTGACCGGGGGTTTTCGAAAATGTTTTGAGTTCGAAAGAGTTCGAGTTTGAAAGTATTAAAAAGTATCTTGGATTAACTTTGTCTTTAAGTAATGAACAATGATTAACAAATAATATTTTAAGATTTAATATTAATAATTAATAGAATAATTATTCGATAAAATAACTTTTAATCCAAGATAGGGTTTCGAGTATTTACAAAGATATAACGATAGTTATTTGAGTATACGATACCACCCGAATGACCCTTCGGGTTTTCGCAATCTAGGTACGATATAATAATATACCGCTCCCCAGTCAATAGTATATACGGACCGCTACGACCTCTATTGCTAGAGTCGTTGTCCGAAGAAAACATTTCAATCTAAGTTCAAGGGGTACAAACATATATGTACTTATTCAATCTCAATTGCATCAATACTTCGATAAACATAGCATTTGATATAATTTGAAAACTACAAACACAACAGTAAAAGTCCTTGTATAGGGATAAGTTTTGAAAAGTAAACTTGCCTTGGTTTGGTTGGGGTGGTCGAGCGTGCGGATTCGAACGATCTATACATAAGCAATAATCGTTCGTTAGTACCTTAACAATATCTCTTTAATTACGGGGTTTAGGGGGGTACGAAATTAACTTAACGACTTCGTCTTATGACTCTCTAGCCCCACTATAGGTTCATGTCATCACTCGATTACGCTCGTCACTTAATCGACTTAATTTAGTTACCACTTTCGAATCATAACCACTAACCCTAGAATTTTGCTCCACTAATCGACTTTTTCCATTGCGCGAAATTTACTCTAGCATTTTTATAAAATCCAAAAATTCATATTTTAATCCAATTCCTTTTGGGTGGTCTTCAAAACTGCATTCCCTACATTCTCAAATTTTTCCATGATCCCACATATATTTTTAGGGGTTTAAACAAGGTTCACAAGGGGGTCACTTAGTGCAGTCCATAGTCCAGAAACACAATTCACTCCTCCGGCCATAACTTAAAATATATACATCACCTAGCCATGAACCTTACATTTCCATAAACTACATTCAATTATCTTTCCAACAATATATGGTAGGACATCAGGAGACAACATTTGGGGGTCCAAAATCGTGCTACAATACAGGTCAATGTTCCTGGACAAAACTCAGCAAGCACAAACTACTTAGATCAACCATTTTTCACACTTCCATAACATAATCAACACTTAATACACTTAGATCATGGTTCATAACACTCATGGAGATATATATATTATCCATAGTCATAAAAGTCACAATCTCAACATCAAAACTCAAGATCCATGCTATCCAATACATATACAACCAAGATTAGTTCTCAAACACATGGATCTACTACCATACTTTATAAATAATACATAACCAAGAAGGTTTGAGATTTTTATACCTTCTTGAGCACCTAGGGGCCTTGGATAAGCTTTTCACAACTCAACAACACCTTAGATGGTCTCCTACAACACTCACAATGCAAGATCTAAAGGAAAAACAAACATGGTTACTATTCACCCAAGCTTTAACAATTTGTAACTTGAAATTGGGTGGATGAAATGGATTGAAATTGCTAACTCTAGATGATGTAGATGACCTAGGAATTATGGTGTGATTTATGAGTGATGGAAGAGGGGGAGGAAGAAATTTTCTTCTTCCTTTTTTTCTTTTGGCCGAGAGCAATACAAAGGGGGGGGGAGAGAGTTTGTGTTTTGTGGTTTGTGTTTTGTGTTGGGTGAATAATTGGTATTAGGTTAGGTTGGGTGATACATATCATGTAAGCATAGGTAAGTACTAGCAAGCATGGCTCCTTGTACTTCTTGTCCCCTTTTTTGAAAAAGCAAGTAACTAGGTACTATTCATCTTCCAATGGCTAACTAGTTTGCTTGATTTCTAACTACTTGGTTGCATGGGCTTGCATGCAATACTACTCCTTGTATTATTATCCTTCCACCAATGCTTATTATTTAATCTTTAATTCGTATCGTATCTTAATTAATCTCTCGTAATAACATTTTGTCGCGTAGAGATTTCCCCTATAATTCCTTAAGTACTTAATTGTGTAAATTCCTCGAATGTCCATAATTCCTCGTCATAATTCTTAATAAATCCTTTAATACTCTAACCATTCTCAAATCCCAAGTTTTATAAATATTACTAATAATAAGACTCATGCCTTCACAATCTCCCTTTATATCTTACATAATAAATGCAACAACGCAGTTTCTCAGACAATCAATTCTATTAATCAACAGGGATGACTAGAAAGGTTCCATAATGACAATGTCACAAGATATTAAATAAAAGGAAATATTACCAAAAATTAGGGTTCTTACACCTAACCCACTAATCCTTGAAACCTTATAAATGATGAGTTTTTGTTTGTGTTTAACATCATCATTTTTCAGATATACATACAGAGCATATACACACAATTGCTGAAAATTTCAAGCTTTGACCGGAAAGTTCTCTCAATCTAGCTAGTGGTTTTTAGATCGGATTTCATATTCTTGCTTTATACATCATCCTTTATAAAACCTAACCCTTGTTTTTGAATTTCCTCAAAGTTTTGAAAATGGCATTGCAGGGAAGCTTTTCAATTGCTAAAGTTAATCCTATTTCCATTCAGAAAATCGAAACCATTCTGGATGAGCAATTTTGGGCTTGGACACAAATTCTGAATGAACATTCATTAATTTGCTATGCTTTAGTTACACCAGTGCAGCTTAACCATGATGCATTGCGTGAACTATATTGTAGTGCGGTTAACACTTCTGGACAGGACGGGTGTGTAATCACATATCGATTGTTTGGTAGGTCGATTAGGGTCACTGAACGAGATGTTAATCGAATTCTTCATTTTCCTATGGAAAATCTTGTTTCTGATCCTACATCTGAACAGATTAAAATGTTCTTTCATTTTATAAGGTACCAAGATGGCAATTTCAATACTGGTAATCTTTCTAGAACGTTTCTAACCTAGTACTGGAATTTCTTCTTTCACACTCTTAACCATGTTTTTTCCTCAAATAGAACAAATCAAGATCCAATACCTTAATTTATTCAAAAAACAGGGTATGCAGTCGCCAATAATTTGAGGATTAATTTCGGAAAAATAGTGCTTGGTCAAATCATTTTAAAGAAGAAACACTTGGGAAGAAGAGATGTTCGGAATCAAAATGTCAAATGTCTATATCCAAGGTTTCTACAGCTAATATTAAATGATTTTTTGAATGATGAAGACAGGGTACGCTTGGAAAATGGTCGAAAGGTGGAATGTTCTTACATGAAGACGAATGTAATTAATTACATAAGCAAAAAGAACTATACGGATGTGCCTACAGTCCTAACTGAATATCTAAAGACTGTCCCACTTCAATCCCAGTGAGAGCAGGTATACGACAAGGTAATATTTTAATCCCAGCTATTCCAACTTCTGTATTCCCTGTTGTGTCACAGGAAATACAGTTTCTGCAGCCCCTAGTGACCATCTTACCCGACCTAGAGCAGGAAATCCCACCGACTCTAACACAGGTCGAAGAGCCCATTCTACAAATGGAAACATAAACACAACAAACTCCTACACCTCAATTGTCACTTAAACGACCAGCCATCAACACTTTTGAGGGAGATAGTGCCTCAGCAGCACCACATAAGGAGTTAGTTACATCAGCAGCTCTACCTCATTCTAAAAGAAGTAAACCAAACGAACCTGAGGTAACTGCAACTGTTACTGAAACAATTCATCCTTGTCAAATGAGTGAAAATGTAAATAAGGTTGAATTGACGGGAGCAAACTATCTTGAGTTCCATTTCACGGAACATAAGAGTGGTTGATGATCTTTCTAAAGATCAAATGCCTTCACAGGCATCCAAGGTGGAATTACCTACCTCAATAACTGCTGGTGAATCTTCCATTTTACGGAAAGATCCATCGGTAGGTGGTTCTTTTTTGAACCAAGTGTCTTCACAGACATACGAGGGAAACTTCGGTTTTGTGCCATTTAATCGATTCAATTTTAACCTCCCATAGGAAAAATCTCTGGATCTCTTTCATCTATAGTAATTAGTGTATGACCTGTTTTAAGTCATGAAGTGGGTATGTAACTTAAGCTGCTGTAGAATCTTGTTCTAGTTAATCAGTGACTCACATTGATTAGTATGAACAATTTTGAGTTGTAATATATATTCTGCATTTATCTTATTGGTTGTTTAAGTTCTCTGTTCCTTTGTAAATCTGTGAACTATGGCATATATATATATATACATATATATATATATATATATATATATATATATATATATATATATGTGTGTGTGTGTGTGTGTGTATTGGTATATTACTCTGTAAACAGGTAAGAAAAGTCTTTAAACTAACTCAGACCTTCTCATATCAAAATTTCTTTGCTTATCTGAAGATAAGGTATGAAAATGTTACTCTGGATAACCAGTATTCCTTATATATATACAAACTCTGCTTGCCATGATAAAATTTGTCTAATATGGATTTCTATTTCAGAATTTTTGCTCCTGCATCTATTGTCTCAATATCTTTCAAGATGTTAGATATTTTGTAATAGTGGTACATCTATATAAACTGTATTAATACTAGCTGTTGTAATCTTTTGTCCAAACCTCTAGAGTTGCTCATGTAGTATAGCAGTTGTAGAATTACAAAATTTGCAAACCAGTTAGAATGTATTAGCCATAGTCCATGTATTGATTTATGGATCTTGTGTAATAGTCTATGTATTGATTTAGATTGAAAACGTGTAAGATTTGTATTTTTATTATCATGCAATATCAGCCTAAATACATGTTCAAAATGCACAGGTTGAGCTCTCTGTAATAAAACTTAGCACTCCATGCTTCGGTTCTCTTGTAAATGTTACTGCATAATCTAATTTGTATAAGACCTGTTTGAACGTCAAAATGCTGGTACATGTGTTAATAAGATGCTTCCAAGAGTCATCATTCTACATAATTAGTTGATCACTGCACTATGATTCACACTGCTAAACTTAACCATACTTTACGAAAACTGTATGTAATCTCCTAAAAACACGACTTTGTGACTCATATTTAGGTAAAAGAAATGACACATAGCATGTCCATATATGTCGTGGAAGTGTTAATCAAATTAGCAGTACTGGTACTACATTTCTTTTATACGAAGTAATAACACACACAATAACATGCTAGTGTAATCCTTTCTTGGTCTATTCCGTTATATTTTATGTGATAAAATGTTTCTAAGAGATATCTCCCTATTTCAGTAAGTGATAAATAAGTTATATATTTTTAAGGGGAAGAGAGAATTTTTTTTTCTTGATGTTATTAAGGAAAAGAATTTTATTTAAAAGAAGAGTACTTATTTACAAAGGGGAAACGAGAATTTTCGTTAAAGGGGAAGAGAGAAACTTTTTGGTTTTATACCAAACAAAAGGGGAAGAGAGAATAGTACTTACTATTCGAAAATTTAAAATTTTGCTATATTATATCCTCTTACACCATCTGACTACTTGTTTTATTTTGCAGGAATCAATTAATTTTCTTTAAGAGGAATGTTAAGTATTCTCCTTATTCATTATGTGTAAAGCATAATGTAATGTTATGTAATAGAGGACATATATAACGCAACTAGGATAAAAGATAAATAATATTAACTCTATACAGGGATCGTGAAATTTGAAGAACAGGCACCGACAAGGATCAAGTCGCTGAAAGAAGTTCATTAACATGATCAAGCCTCAGTGACAGAATAATATGTACAGATGATTCAGTTGAAGGGCCAAAAGATTCCATGTATTTATATTATTTGAAGATACTGCTGCAGGCTAATCAATTGGAATGTAACGAAGGTGTGAAGATCAAGATCAGTGCTAGTCACTTGTGAACCAGACCAGTGCACTAAGTGTCAGCACATACGAGAATGATCAACACATTAATTCACAGAAAGAATTGTCAAAGCCTATTGACGATCAAGGACAAACATAATATCTCAAGGTATTGTGAAAAATTAATTTACTCTGAAAATTAACTAAGTAACAGATTAATTATTTATTTATAATAAATGATTAAATTAATCAGGTACTTGAACTATTTTCTGAGATGAATTAATTCTGTAGAATATTTGAAACAGAAGAGAGTGGCCTAAAAGAAGCAGCCAAAAATAGTAATACTATGCAAAGTTACTATGCACGATTACTAAGCAAGGTTACTATGCAAGAATACTATGCATGGTTACTATGCGCGGTTGCTATGCAGTTACTGTACAAATAGTGGTTATTGTGCAAATAGTAGTTACTATGCAGGTGGGGGCCACGTCCAAAATATTTTCAACAGATGGTTGGTGGAATAGTACTATGCAGGTGGGGCCCACGTCCAAAAATTCTCAGCAGACGCGTTTTGGTTGTTGGAATAGTGGTTACTATGCAGGTGGGGCCCACATGAATAGTACAGTATAGTACAGCATAGTGACTTTCTAAAACCTATAAATAGGCTTGTTGTATTTCATTTCAAAGAACACCTCAACACACAACTCTCTCTTTTCTCTCTTATATCTTCTCTGTGTAAGCTGCTAGACAGTCCATCTAGTAGGGAAGCCGGCTTAGCCCACTTTCAGGAAGTGTCGGCTAGAAGGTCCTCGTGCCTAAACTATCCTTAGGAGTGTTCTGGTTTTGAAGCTAATCCATTGAATTAGAAGTTGTAACACCCCTTCGAGTTTATTATCAATAAAGATATATTCTCGGATTTTTTTTTTTGGTAGTATCGTATTCAACCCCCCTTCTACGATACTTCGGGACCTAACATTATGTGCGAAAATATTTTTCAAATATCATGCATACACCAAGGGGAAGCACACACTTTTAAAATTTAAATTTTATGTTTGTTTGGCAAATACCAAAAAGGGGAAGATTGAAAGGATATCTTCAATATAATATTTATTTTGGTATTTGTACAAATTAACATAAAATTTAAATACACGTAGAATCCTCTCCACTAGGTCATTTATTTAATTGATTCAATCAAAAGTCAACAAGTCAATGCTAGCAAAATTTATCATCCTATTTTAATTATAAGAGATATTCCATTTTGCTGAAAAATCAAAATATATTTCGAAATATATCTCTACACCAAGGCAATAAGATCGAAAAAGAAATATCGAGGTTTGATATTTTTTAGATCTCCTTTGCAATATTAATAAGCCGACAAGCTCGAACAAAGAATATTCGAGATTTGGTATTCTTTAGAGAACTCGTGCTAAATTCAAAAACGATCAGTTTTATTCGTAAAACATTCTGTCTTCGCACTCAAAATATTTTCTCATCATAGAAAAGACCTTTTATCCTCAAGAATATCAATGCCTATTTTTCTATCGTGCCAAAAATATTTAAAGTAACCTTTCTCCTGATTCTTAAATATATTATCTTTCGGAGAAAATTACTTTATTCTTTCAAAAATATTTCCTACACTCTCAAAATATTTTATATTTTAGGAAATATATTTTAAGTACTTATTCTAGTCAAAACATTGGTCAAAAGATTTATCTATTTCAAGAAAGTACCAATTGTTTTTTATTCGGAACCGAAAGCTGATTTAATCATTTTAAATCCAAATAAAATACTTCCACTTGCTAGAATGACTTGAAAATTGAGATTGATCATTTAAATAATATTTTATATGCTTGGTTAAAGTTTCGTATTTTTTCGAGAATTTTGGTCCGGGCACGAAAATCGAGACAGTTAGTCAAACAATTGACCACGTTTGACCAAGTCGACATTGACCAAAATTGACCAAACTTTCCAGATATTTATTTAATAATATTATTAATTACTTTGTAATTTTAGAATTATTTATTGGGTATTTTCGTAATTATCGGATATTTAATTAACGATACGTATTACGTATTTAATCGTTAATTGGTACGAGTCCGATACAATATATTAGAGCTCAAACACAGCTGGGATTCCAATACCAAACCCACTTGGAAGAAACACAAAACCACCCCCAACTAACACCAACCACTTTCCACCTCATCAATCCACACATTTTCAATCTCAATCACTCCCTTTACTTTAAATCTCCACCATTCCTTCTACCCAACTTTATCTATAAATACCCCCCTCCACACACCCATTCAAAACAAGCTAAAGAGCCAAATACATGCTGGGATTTTTGAAGTAAACACTCTTCAAATATATAAAAGTTCTATCTTCATCTACTTCATCTCAAAAACCTTCTCTCTCTTACATATATTTACATATATTCAAGGTTTTTGTTCAACAAGCTTAGTTCCACCCAACCAAGCTTTGTTCACCCAAGATAGCTCATCCACTACCACTTTTCGACCTCCCAAAAGGCTGCCCAAAGTTTGACCACCATGCCAAAATCCGGTCGAACCTCCGGCGAACTTTCCCGATTGTTTTTCAAAGGTGGTAATTTTTAGCTTCGTCTTTGTGTCTTAACCGACCATATTTATATTTGAGAATAAGTCAAAGTTGTTAAGATTAAGTATTTTTACGGATTTCCAACTAACATCTTTAGTGTTCCGTGGGATATTCTTTAAAGAAATACTTCGTACAACATAAACTTCTAATAAGCACAATCTTAGCCACTTGTTCATCGCACTTACTTTTTATATTTGTTGTGGCTCGTGCAAGAAGTTGTAAGTATACCTTGACATTATTTTAGTCTAAGAAAGGTATACATCTCGAAGCCTTAAAGCACTATAGCTTTTAACACGGTCTTCTAATATTACTCCACCCATATTTATATTTTTATTTGGAGTAATCAAAAGTATACTTTGATTATAATTTAATATCAAAGAAAGTATACTTAAAAATACAATATAACTTAATATTCGTTAACGAATATTAAAGTTTCCTTTTGGATCTAGTACCGTAACATACTAGTTCAAACTTTTATATCGTTAATCATATTTGTTTCATAGATATTGTGTTTCTAACTTTTGAAGTGAGGTAAAGAAGAAGTGAGGTGATTCTCGTTCTAAGACCCAAGTCCTAGACGTACTAACGGGGAGTTAGTAGTCTTCGCACCATGAAGAAGAGGAAAGACCCAAGACCTTTCATCTAAGACCCAAGATCGACAAAAGCCAATAATCAATATTCTACACCAAAGGTTCTATAACGCCTTAGAAAAATTTTGATATTTATAATTATTTAATTAATATTTAATATTAAATGTGAATTATGTGACGTGATTATTGTTGAGGAGGTGAAATACGTATGATATCATAATTGTGGTTTTATTTGATGATTTATATGTGTCGGATAAGTCTACATATTTTTATTTTTAATTTGGGGATTAAATTCTATTTAAATCATGTGTTATTTATATTCTGAGAATTTTATAAAATTATCGGGATTAGTATAAATCACGAAATCTTTTGCATTATTTACTTTATTAGTTTATTTGAGCTTTAAAAATATTAGATGGATTTATTTTGATCTTTAAGGATTTTAAAATGATTTTATGAATTTATTTGTGTTTTACGAATTTAATCTTGTAAAATGCATATTTAATTCATTTTTAATCCTAAAAATATTTTAAAAATATGTGGGTGATCGTAATTTTATACCCTTTATTTTAAAATTTTAAAATTAATATTCCACCCATTTGTTTTATTTAATTATGATTTTTCTAAGTGATTTTGTGAATATCAACGAAAAGAAATTATGAAAATGCCCCTTTTGAATTTTCCCCCAAATCACTTAAATCCCTAATTTCCTAATTCATTTTACCAGCTCCATTTTCACACAATCTCTCTCGAACTCTCTAGTTCTCTCCCCGTATCTCTAAACATCTCATCTCTCCCTCTCCCGATAAATCTCTCCCTCTCCATCTCTCTCTCTCTCCCACGCGATTTTTCTCTCTCACGTCTCCCTCGAATCTCTCCTGCACCCTCATCTCTTTCCCACCTCTTGCCTGGACAGTGCCCGTGTGTATATATATACACGGTGTGTGTGTGTATAGATTTGAAGGACGTAGACTCAAGGAATAAAGGAAAGGCAAAGGCTGAGGGTTTTTGAGCTAAGTGACTAGCGTGAAATTACTTCGTTAAGGCAAGTGATTCGAACCTTGCATTTAAGTTCAGATTTCTTCAACTGTTTATGAATATTTGCTTAAACGTTTATATCTTACTGTAACCCTTTTTAAATTATTGTGAAATCTTTTGTACCTTACTGCTTATTCCTTATAACTTGTTGTTACCTCTTGTACCCTGTTATCTACCTTTGTGAACTAATTGTTAAACTCTTGTACCTTGCTTATCCTTTTGAATAATTGTTAACTCTTGTACCTTAGTACTTGCTCTTATGAATTGATGTTTAAACCCTTGTACCTTCTTGCTTGTACCTCTGAATAATTAATTAAACTTCCGTACCCTGTTATTTATCTTTATGAATTATTGTTTAAACCCTTGTACCTTATCGTTGATGCCATGAATAATTGTTTAAACTTTCTGTACCCTACTGTCACACTAATGTGATAGTAATTCCTGTTAAACTATAAACCTTAATTCATAATTTATGCCTTGCTCTATCACAAACCCTTTATTTACACTTAATTCCTAAATTACCCAAATAAAAATCCTACTTATAATTCCCTGGAACCTTAATTCTAAAACCCTAACAATTATCTTATCCCTCATTAGCTCGTAACCTTTTATTTGATTTAATCCTGTTTTGCTGAAACCTACCCGAGTTAAATTAATATTTCTTTCACATCACCTCTTATTATTGTTATGTGTTTGACAAAACCATATTATTAAATACCCTTTTAACCACACTTGAATTCCTATCTTGAAAACTTTATGCAATTATTGCTGAACGTTTCCTTGACCCCTAATCTTTTATAAATGCAAATTAAAATGGCTTATTTATTTAAAAATGTTTTTAAAATTCCTTATACTGGGCTGATCTGTTATCAGTGAGTATAATGGACTGAAAAGTGAAATATTTTAAATTATTAATAATAAATTTATTTATAAATTGGAAAAGCGTAAGAGGCTAGGGTGGTCCTAGTCCAGCATTTTTATTTAGCGTAAGAGGCTAGGGTGGTCCTAGTCCAGCATTAAAGGCCAATGTGTTGCCTAATTGGGAACCCAATTTATGTCCAGACGGACTGAGTGTTCGGGCTGGGGACTTTACGTGGCTGATCACCCGTATTGTCCGGAGTTGGGAAGAACCTCCAATCAAATTTAAATGTTTTAAAAATGAAAGTTTATTTAAAAAGAGAATTGATGATTTTCTGCCTTCAATGAAAAGATGTTTAGAAACTTTCAAAGGATGATTTTGAAATGTCATAAACAGAATACTGTACTGCCAGACAGACCCATCGTGAGATTGTGAATTAAAATCAGAACATCTTGAGTATTCTTTGGCACCTTTATATTGTTGTATTCAGTATACAGTTGTGGATTCTTTATTTCCATTTTTATCACTTGCTGAGCATTTGGCTCACTCCTTGCTATTGTTTCTAACCCTTTTTCAGTTAAAGAAGAAAAGGATACGACTTAGGAGCTATATCGGGAGAAGAACTTGTTGTGGGCTGTAGGCAGCCTAGTTTTGCTCTGGTAAAAGGTTGGACTTTTGGATAGCAGTCAAGATTTGTATAATAGTGCCAGTTAGTTGTATTTATATTTGTGGAGTGTATGTAACTTTTGATTAAGGATTTAGTAGTGTATTGTAATATCTTAGTTTGTAGCTGCTTGTTTCATACCACTACCTGCTAGAGATCCGGGTTAGCAGTGGGGTGTTGTATTATGTCTTAATGTCTGGTTATCAGTGTTATGTATTTAGTTTTGATTTGTGGTGCCCCGATCTTGTTCCTTGATCGGGAGGGCTTAGTAGTATGGTTCACCTGATCGGTTAGGACAGGTTGAACATGTGCTGGTTTTCTTAAATAGTTGGAATTGTTGTTTTTTTTTTATGAAATTTGGTTGGTTCAAAATACAGGTGAATAGTCCGTATTACGAATACTTCATGCCGAAATTTTCCAAAATTTCCCTGTATTAAAAATCCATTTTATTTAATTAAATCCAATAATTTATTATAAAAGTATATTTTTAGTATTGGGAAGTCGGGGCGTTACAGGTTGGTATCAGAGCCGACAGGTTTTGGTCACTGAAACAAGCCAGGATTAGGTATAGGATAGGTGTAGGATAGGAGCAATAAGTGTAGGTTATCATTAGGGCAGTAGATTATAAGTTTAGGATATGTTTATCGCTTTAGTACCTTCTTCTTGCGCTATATCCTTATCGCAGGTGGCGGTTGATAAGGAATATTCTCGGCATTTACTTTCTGTGTAGTCGGATTTGTTAACAACGCACCTTTAACTTTAAAACTGTTATGCATATCGTTAACCCTGTTGGTTTCATAACCCTTATTTTTATTAATATTTTTATTTGTGAATTGCTTGAATATTTCCTGTTGGAATTACTCGTTCAAGATATACCCGTGCTTCCCTGTTTTGTTACACCGTTGTAACTTTTGTGATCACAGACAACTCAAAATTCAGAATTTGTAAACTAAAAAGAATCCTTTATTTCTGTACATAGTAGCAGGTTACTTAATAAGTTACTTGTTTTCTTATCCGAACCATGCCTCGAAAGAAGAAAACACATGCTGCAAACCGTGAAAACCATAACCTTGACAATCCTAATCCAGTCGACCCAACCATGACCCAAATCCTCCAACTTCTTCAACAACAAACAGCTGCACTAGCTTAATAATCACCAGCTCAACCACTCGTGACAATCAAATCTTTTCAAATCATACACCCTTTAGAGTTTAAAGGTGCCGTGAACCCAATAGAAGCTAGGGCGTGGCTGAATGAGAAGGAGAAGGCAAGAAAGAAAAGGAAGATAGAAAGTACTGAGGGAAGTCGGAACACAAGAGGTAAAAATAATAATAACAAGTTCAAGCCAAGGATAAGGGCCAGTTTGGCAGAAATCAAGGTTTTCAAATGCCAAGGAGTGGAAATGATGGTCAAGGTAGACGTCTTCCGTTAGCAATCTTCAACCAGACCAACCCTACCTGAATGTACAACATGTGGGAAGAAGCACTTAGGAATTTGCCACAGACTAAGTATCACATGTTTTAAGTGCGGCAAGAAGGGACATTATGCTGGAAATTGCACGACTTCAAAACTGGGGATAATATGCTACAACTGCGGGAAACTTGGTCATATTGCTAGGGATTGTAAGCAGCCAGTCCGGTCAGCTAATGTTTTGAGGATAGCTGGACCTCCATCCCAGACCCAGATGTCTTCACCTGGAGCAGAACCCGTGTCTAAAGCACCATATAGGATGGCACCTGTGGAGATGAAAGAGTTAGCAACACAATTACAAGAAGTTTTTGATAAGGGAGTCATAAGGCCAATTGTATCACCAAGGGGAGCGCCTGAGAGAATGGCAGTATGAGACTGTGTAACAACTATCGAGAGCTTAACAAGCTGACCATCAAGAATAGATACTCCCTACCTAGAATCGATGATTTGTTTGATCAACTTAAAGGAGCAGATTATTTCTCGAAGATTGATTTAAGATCGGGCTATCATCAATTGAAGATCAAACATGAAGACACTCCAAAAACGGCATTTCGCACAAAATATGGATATTATGAATTCTTAGTGATGCTATTGAATCTCATGGATAGAGTCTTTAGGAAGCATTTGGATAAATTTGTGATAGGTTTCATCGATGATATTTTGATATATTCTAAGACCCCGGGATAGTTTATATTGTGAATAAGATATATACGTGTCAAGGTAAATGGTTATTAGTTTCGAAATGGTTACTCAGTAAAACAATGGGATTAAGGATGGATAGAAGTTTCCCAGTTATTCCCTCCTCGAGTAACATTGTACGTTGAAAGGGGAGTAAGAATGATTGGGGGATTTCTTGATATTCTTTTTCTCAAAGTTTTATCTGGGGCAATCTGAATTATGAGTAGGAGCGTGGAAGTTGTATTAATTATTTTAGTCGTGGGGATCTTATTTTAAAGATTTAATTATTTACCTGGTTGCTGAAAGTCAAGGTGGGTTTTGTTTTAGTGTTGGGTATGAATGAATTATTTATGGATGATCGGCTTAGTATTTAAAGCGTTGTGTACATGGCATAGTCCATTGTACGAATAGGTCTTGTCCGATTTTTGGTAGAGATGGATCGTCACATACGAGTGATAAGTATTTAGAATTAACGAGACCTGTAAACCAAAGGTTTCAGTTATTTTGGAATTTGCGGGCTTACAGGATGAGCCTATCAATACGTGAATTGAATTAAAGGAATTCTAGAGTGAAAGAAATGACTTGGAAATTGAAAGAGAAATTGCACAGTGGGTTAGTAAGTATTACACATGTCAAAGAGTCAAAGCCAAACACCAAAAGCCCAGTGGACTACTACAGCCGTTAGATATTCCTGAGTGGAAATGGGAGCGCCTAGCTATGGACTTTGTCATGGGACTACTGAGAACAAAAGCCAATCATGATGCAATTTGGGTGATCATAGATCGATTGACTAAGTCTGCACATCTCTTTCCAATTAACGAAAGATTCTTCTTAGATAAGTTGGTACAGCTGTATTTGAAAGAAGTGGTTATGCGTCACGGTATGCAAGTAACTATTGTGACTGATCGAGATCCACGTTTCAACTCCAAATTTTGGAAGAAATTTCTGGAATGTTTGGGCACTAAGCTTAACATGCGTACAACTTATCGTTCGCAGACAGACGGACAGAGTGAACGAACCAGCCAAACCATTTAAGGCATGCTTCGAACGTGTGCATTGGATTTTAGAGGAAGTTGGGGCGAGCACCTACCTTTGGTGGAGTTTTCATATAACAACAGCTATCATACGAGTATTGGAACGCCGCCATACGAAGCATTATATGGAAGTAAATGTAGATCTCCGGTGTATTGGGATGAGGTTGGTGAGCGTAAGGTGTTAGGACCAGAACTAGTACAGCAAACGAAGGAAAAGATCGAAATCATTCAGAAAAGGTTGATTGCTGCGCAGAACCGACAAAGGAAATACACAGATCAAGACGGGAAAGATATGAATTTCGAGGAAGGAGAGCAAGTGTTACTAAAGGTGTCACCTTGGAAAGGAGTTACGAGATTTGGAAAGAAAGGGAAACTCAGTACGAGATATGTTGGGCCTTTCGAGATCTTAAGACGGGTTGGAAAAGTCGCGTACGAGTTATCTCTACCGCCACATATGAGTCATATCCACAATATCTTCCATGTATCAATGCTCAAGAGTTATCATCCAAATTTAAGTCATGTGATCGAGTACGAGCCTATTGAGTTAGAGTCAGATTTGTCTTATATAGAACAGTCTACAGGAATTCAGGACGGAATGGATAGGAAGTTAAGAAATAAGACGGTTAGACTGGTAAAAGTTTTGTAGAGGAACCCTAGAGTTGAAGAATCAACTTGGGAACTTGAGAGTGAGATGCTCGAAAAGTATCCTCATTTATTTACTTAGGTGAGATTCTGGGGACAGAATCATGTTAAGGGGGGAAGGATATAACGCCTTAGAAAAATTTTGATATTTATAATTATTTAATTAATATTTAATATTAAATGTGAATTATGTGACGTGATTATTGTTGAGGAGGTGAAATACGTATGATATCATAATTGTGGTTTTATTTGATGATTTATATGTGTCGGATAAGTCTACATATTTTTATTTTTAATTTGGGGATTAAATTCTATTTAAATCATGTGTTATTTATATTCTGAGAATTTTATAAAATTATCGGGATTAGTATAAATCACGAAATCTTTTGCATTATTTACTTTATTAGTTTATTTGAGCTTTAAAAATATTAGATGGATTTATTTTGATCTTTAAGGATTTTAAAATGATTTTATGAATTTATTTGTGTTTTACGAATTTAATCTTGTAAAATGCATATTTAATTCATTTTTAATCCTAAAAATATTTTAAAAATATGTGGGTGATCGTAATTTTATACCCTTTATTTTAAAATTTTAAAATTAATATTCCACCCATTTGTTTTATTTAATTATGATTTTTCTAAGTGATTTTGTGAATATCAACGAAAAGAAATTATGAAAATGCCCCTTTTGAATTTTCCCCCAAATCACTTAAATCCCTAATTTCCTAATTCATTTTACCAGCTCCATTTTCACACAATCTCTCTCGAACTCTCTAGTTCTCTCCCCGTATCTCTAAACATCTCATCTCTCCCTCTCCCGATAAATCTCTCCCTCTCCATCTCTCTCTCTCTCCCACGCGATTTTTCTCTCTCACGTCTCCCTCGAATCTCTCCTGCACCCTCATCTCTTTCCCACCTCTTGCCTGGACAGTGCCCGTGTGTATATATATACACGGTGTGTGTGTGTATAGATTTGAAGGACGTAGACTCAAGGAATAAAGGAAAGGCAAAGGCTGAGGGTTTTTGAGCTAAGTGACTAGCGTGAAATTACTTGGTTAAGGCAAGTGATTCGAACCTTGCATTTAAGTTCAGATTTCTTCAACTGTTTATGAATATTTGCTTAAACGTTTATATCTTACTGTAACCCTTTTTAAATTATTGTGAAATCTTTTGTACCTTACTGCTTATTCCTTATAACTTGTTGTTACCTCTTGTACCCTGTTATCTACCTTTGTGAACTAATTGTTAAACTCTTGTACCTTGCTTATCCTTTTGAATAATTGTTAACTCTTGTACCTTAGTACTTGCTCTTATGAATTGATGTTTAAACCCTTGTACCTTCTTGCTTGTACCTCTGAATAATTAATTAAACTTCCGTACCCTGTTATTTATCTTTATGAATTATTGTTTAAACCCTTGTACCTTATCGTTGATGCCATGAATAATTGTTTAAACTTTCTGTACCCTACTGTCACACTAATGTGATAGTAATTCCTGTTAAACTATAAACCTTAATTCATAATTTATGCCTTGCTCTATCACAAACCCTTTATTTACACTTAATTCCTAAATTACCCAAATAAAAATCCTACTTATAATTCCCTGGAACCTTAATTCTAAAACCCTAACAATTATCTTATCCCTCATTAGCTCGTAACCTTTTATTTGATTTAATCCTGTTTTGCTGAAACCTACCCGAGTTAAATTAATATTTCTTTCACATCACCTCTTATTATTGTTATGTGTTTGACAAAACCATATTCTTAAATACCCTTTTAACCACACTTGAATTCCTATCTTGAAAACTTTATGCAATTATTGCTGAACGTTTCCTTGACCCCTAATCTTTTATAAATGCAAATTAAAATGGCTTATTTATTTAAAAATGTTTTTAAAATTCCTTATACTGGGCTGATCTGTTATCAGTGAGTATAATGGACTGAAAAGTGAAATATTTTAAATTATTAATAATAAATTTATTTATAAATTGGAAAAGCGTAAGAGGCTAGGGTGGTCCTAGTCCAGCATTTTTATTTAGCGTAAGAGGCTAGGGTGGTCCTAGTCCAGCATTAAAGGCCAATGTGTTGCCTAATTGGGAACCCAATTTATGTCCAGACGGACTGAGTGTTCGGGCTGGGGACTTTACGTGGCTGATCACCCGTATTGTCCGGAGTTGGGAAGAACCTCCAATCAAATTTAAATGTTTTAAAAATGAAAGTTTATTTAAAAAGAGAATTGATGATTTTCTGCCTTCAATGAAAAGATGTTTAGAAACTTTCAAAGGATGATTTTGAAATGTCATAAACAGAATACTGTACTGCCAGACAGACCCATCGTGAGATTGTGAATTAAAATCAGAACATCTTGAGTATTCTTTGGCACCTTTATATTGTTGTATTCAGTATACAGTTGTGGATTCTTTATTTCCATTTTTATCACTTGCTGAGCATTTGGCTCACTCCTTGCTATTGTTTCTAACCCTTTTTCAGTTAAAGAAGAAAAGGATACGACTTAGGAGCTATATCGGGAGAAGAACTTGTTGTGGGCTGTAGGCAGCCTAGTTTTGCTCTGGTAAAAGGTTGGACTTTTGGATAGCAGTCAAGATTTGTATAATAGTGCCAGTTAGTTGTATTTATATTTGTGGAGTGTATGTAACTTTTGATTAAGGATTTAGTAGTGTATTGTAATATCTTAGTTTGTAGCTGCTTGTTTCATACCACTACCTGCTAGAGATCCGGGTTAGCAGTGGGGTGTTGTATTATGTCTTAATGTCTGGTTATCAGTGTTATGTATTTAGTTTTGATTTGTGGTGCCCCGATCTTGTTCCTTGATCGGGAGGGCTTAGTAGTATGGTTCACCTGATCGGTTAGGACAGGTTGAACATGTGCTGGTTTTCTTAAATAGTTGGAATTGTTGTTTTTTTTTTTATGAAATTTGGTTGGTTCAAAATACAGGTGAATAGTCCGTATTACGAATACTTCATGCCGAAATTTTCCAAAATTTCCCTGTATTAAAAATCCATTTTATTTAATTAAATCCAATAATTTATTATAAAAGTATATTTTTAGTATTGGGAAGTCGGGGCGTTACAGGTTCTACATCAACTCTGAAGAAATAGCGGGGAGTTATTGTCTAAGATAAGTTGTGTAGGTAGTTACATTTATTTTGAGGAGCCAAGACAAATATTTGTAAGGTTGTAAAGGCTTCTCCGCCTACTAAAGGAGCGAGTTTATTTTATAAGGAAATCTCGAGTCCAGAGTGGAGCTCGGGGACTGGACTAGGGGTGAGCGAATCCATTAGGGATTGCGCCATCGCGAACCAGAATAAAAATCTCCTGCGTGGTATTTTCTTCCCTTGTCTTTTATTTCCGCACTTATAAACTGCTAACGACTAGGTAAAATAGTTTAAAAAGGGATAAATATTTTTAAAACGCCATAATAATTTTTAAATTGGTAATTAAGCTATTCAACCCCCCATTCTAGCTTAATATAGCCCTCTTACGGGATCTAACAATACTAGTCAACGTAGAAGTCCTACATTGATAATGTTATTCAATGTAGAAAACCTAATTATATATAATTTAATCATTAACATACACCTTTTCGTATTCCAATATAAATACACTTTTTAATTTATAACATATTAAAATAATTTTTTATGTTAGATCCAACGGTTTCATCTATTTATTTTAAGATCTAACGGTTCTTATTTATTTTATCGTACGAAGGCACCAATTATCAAAGTTTTGGAAAAATCCCCCTTGCACTTGATATTAAAATTGTATTTGGTTGTTATTAGAACTATTTTTAAATAATAACAAGGGTATTTTTATAATCAAAGTGAATTATAAGTAAAATTCATAAATCGAATAAAATTTTCAACATAAAAAATCGTTAATATCTTCTCTCTTTTGTTTCTGTGTAGATTTAATTGAAAAATAATTGTTAAACCATCACTAAATTAGAGATTATTTTGTTAATTTCATGTGGGATGTGAAATCTTCCAAATCAAATTTTAAAATTCAAGATATGGTACAAATATTAAATCGAACATGTAAAATCTTATATATATCAATTTTTTAACAACAAATTGATATGTAAATTAATACATATAAAATTTAAAAAATTATTATAATTATTGTCATTAAAAAAGGAGTCGTGCGTTGTACGGGTTATAAGCTAGTATTAAAAATAATATTATAATATCATATATACTACACTACAAGTGAATTAAAAAAATTAAAATAATCTATGCTTTGTCCAGGATATAAGCTAGCAAAAATAATATAAAATTAACAAAATAACTGTAGCTACAAACAAAATTACGAGATGACTAATTATCTATGTTAAGCTTGCTAATAGTAATCAATATTTTTTTAAAAAAAAAGTAGAAAGGAGGAAAAAGGATTGTATACTTACAAGATTCACATATACGGTGGCCTTATAATATTTTGAAAAAAAATTCAAAATATAAATTTGCGAAAGAAATCGAAAAGAAAATATTTATCAAAAAATTAATGACCATAATATTGTACAAATTTTAATATATATAGATAGCTAAATAAATTATATACTCATTTTTTATGTCGATTTTGAGCCGCATTTCGCGATGGCCTTGTAATAGTTTTTAAAATTTATCAAAATATAAACTATTTAATTTAAGAAAGAAATCAAAAAAAAAATCTATAAATAAATTAGTGAACAGAATATTGTACAACTTTTAATATATATATATATATATGAGATTAGGGAGCCTGAGATATATCTTAGGTAAGTTCCCCTGGGATAATTATCTTTTATATGTAAAAATGGGGTGGGCGTTTTAGTAAATTCAGAATTTTTTAATTAGCCCTGCGGATCCAGTAAAATTTAAAGTTATTTTGTATGTATCTCGGGAAAAGTTCTATGAGATCTATCTCAGGGTCCTTTTTCTATATATATATATATAACAAAATAAACTATATACTTATTTTTTACATCGATTTTGTGTCAAAAAATTTTAGGCTAACACACGTTGTAATAAATACATATAGATAAAAAAAGCAAATTTGATTGAATTAATTAAAAGAAGATGTTGGAATGTTATGATCAAGAACAATGAGAATCTAATAACGACAAATTAACAATTGACAATAAATAAATGAAGAGGGCATGATAAAAGTTCAAACTTTTTATGTCAAGTTTCTCAAGTGATTCTACGTCTCAAACGAAGAAAGATCTCCTAATTCTTGTTCACAAGATCAGGTGTTTCTGTACCACGATCACTAACAAAAAAATACAAAAGCCAAAGTAAAAAACAACCATTGGTTACTAATAATCCATAATTACAACTAAAATCATAACAAATCATAAATTTAAAAATAAAACGATGAAAACAAATATTAAATCAGGAAATTCAAACCTTGAAAACCAACAAAAAAAGCAACCTAAAAATCACAAAAAAAAAAAAAAAAAAATCCTAGTTGCACACACAAATAGACATGTACGTAGAGAATTAAACAAAATAAGAATGAAAAAAAAACTAAAAGAAAATAGACGAAGACAAAAGCAAACACAAGCAAGAAAAAGGTTACAAACATGAAGATAAAATTTGATCCTTAGAAGCAATGATTGTACATATATAAGAATATAAATTTCTTTTCTATTTCAAATATGTAAATTTTAATTATTCTTCATTACAAATTCAAAAACATTTTTCTATTTTGAAGTTGTTAATGTTAAAAAAGAAAAATTCAAAAACCTTTTCTATTTTAAATTTAAAAATTTCTTGTCTAGTTTAAATAAGATTTTGATTTTTTTCTAAAAATTTGACCTAAAGTAGGAAATTTTGATTTTAATTATTTAAAATAGAGAAACTCGAAAACCTTTTTTAATTCAAATTTAAAAATTTCTTGTCCAGTTTAAATAAGATTGTGATTTCTTTTTCTAAAAAATGGGATTTAAAGAAGAAAATTTTGATTTCAACTATTTAAAATAGAGGACCTCTAGAAAAATAGATAAATATGACTCGAGCAATCTGAGAGCTCCCAGGTGATTGTGTATAGTTTTAAAAATCATTATCGTATTTTTAATATTTATAGTAAATTCATTTATAAAAAATTTGGATTAATATTTTAAGTTTTGGTAAAATCTTTTATGCATATTATTACAAAACATATATTATAATACAATATCAAATTAATTTCATCTTTAAATGTATTTGTTTTTATATGTAAAAAAAATTGTATTAATATTGTTTCTTTCATATAAAATTGTTTGAAATTAAAAATAAATTTAGTTGATTTATCTTACCATTTAAAATTGTTTGCATTTAAATAATTATTTTCCAAATTAATCTACACAGAAACAAAAGAGAGAAGAAATTGTCGATTTTTTACATTGAAAATTCTATTTGATTTATGAATTCTAATTATAATTCGTTTTAATTATCGAAATACCGTTGTTATTATTTGAAGATAGTTCTACTAATAATCAAATACAATTTAAATAATAAATGTTAGAGGGATTTTGTCGAAAATTTTGATAATCGGTAGTCTGTTCCTCTAAGACGATAAAATAAATAAGAATCATTAGAATAAATAGATGAAAATAGTTGGATCTAGCATAAAAAATATTTTATATTTTAATATTTTATAAACTAAAAGTGTATTTATATTGATATGCGAAAAGGTGTCTGTCAATTATTTATATCATATATAATTATGCCTTCTACACTGAATAACATTATTAATGTAGAAGGTAAAATTTCGTAATTTATTTTCTCTTGAGATTTCAAGTGTGTCCATTTGAATAACATTAGAAAGGTGTGTTTGTTTTCTGCCAGAGGAGAAAATAAAAGAGAGATATGGGTTTCTTTCTTTCTTTTAATTGAGTCTAACATATATATATATATATGCCTTTGCTCCATACAGAACACTCTTATATAACAAACAACAAAGAACACCTTAGATCTATTAGATTCTTTGGCCCCGCCAGGGGCACCCAGTACAAAAAGTTGTTATTTTTTTACCCTATATATATATATATATATATATATATATATATATATATATATATATATATATATATATATATATATATATATATTCTCTTGGGCCCTTAGTGGGTCACTAATCTATTTGGGCTCATAATTCCAACCCAATATCTTACACATTATTTCTTAAAAATCTCTAAAATCATAATAATAATTGCAAAAATTCCTAGAATCCTAATTATTATTATAGTTGTAAAATAAGGATAATAATAATACTAATATTAATAGTAATAATAATAATAATAATAAAACAATGACCCACGATAATTATAGTAACAATAAATAGTAAGGTATAATAGTGCACTAAAATAAATAAATATTTGTACGCATCCCTAAAATTAATAAAAAATAAAATTAAAATCTACCAAATTTATTCCAAGAGAGCTCGATATTAATATAAATATTAATAAATTCACGGTTATTACAGTCTTCCCCCCTTTTAGGATTCCGTCCTCCGAATCAACGCTACTCGTTCAACAACCAAGGATATTTATTGCGCATTTGTTCTTCCAATTCCCAAGTAGCTTCTTCCACTCTATGATTCCTCCAAATTACTTTCATTAAATTTACCTTCTTATTTTGCAGCTCTTGCACTTTGTAATCTACAATTTCCACAGGTTGCTCTTCGTAAGTCAGATCGGCTTGGACATCTATAGGTTCATAATCTAGTAAGTGCCGATTATCATGATGGTAAGCTTTCAATATCGAGACGTGAAATACATTGTGAACATGTTGAAGATCTGGTGGTAAGGCTAGCTGATATGACACTACTTCTACTTTCTTTAAAATCTCAAAAGGTCCAATATACCTAGGGCTCAACTTCCCTTTCTTCCCGAATCTCATCACTCCTTTCCATGGAGAAACTTTTAATAATACTTTATCTCCTACCTCAAACGATCTATCCTTTCTTCCTTGATTTGTATATTTTTGTTGATGGTCCTGAGCAGCAACTAATCTCTCCTGAATGCTTTCTATGGACTGTCTTGTCTGTTGAACCATTTCTGGCCCTAGTATCCTCCTTTCTCCAACTTCATCCCAACACAAAGGGGATCTGCACTTCCTTCCATACAAAGCTTCATACAGAGACATACCGATACTGGAGTGGTAGCTGTTATTATAAGCGAACTCAACTAAAGGTAGATGATCGTCCCAACTTCCTTTAAAATCCAATGTGCAAGCTCTTAACATGTCTTCAATTGTCTGGATTGTCCTTTCACTCTGTCCATCTGTCTGCGGGTGATAAGCCGTACTTAAGTTTAGTTTGGTGCCAAGGCATTTCTGAAAACTTTTCCAGAATCTAGAAGTAAAACGAGCATCTCTGTCGGACATAATTGACACAGGTACTCCGTGATGAGTTACAATTTCTTTCACGTACAATCCCACTAATTTCTTTATTGAATACCTTTCGCTGATTGGCAGAAAGTGTGCGGACTTTGTAAGTCTATCAACTATGACCCATATGGAATCGTGATTCACTCTGGTCCTAGGCTATCCTACAACAAAATCCATAGTGATGTGCTCCCATTTCCATTCGGGAATCTCTAATGACTGTAGTAGTACACTTGGTCGTTGATGTTCTACTTTCACTTTCTGGCAGGTCAAACACCTACTTACCCATCCAGCAATCTCTCTTTTCATATTGGGCCACCAGTAATTATGCTTAATGTCCTGATACATCTTTGTGATCCCCGGGTGTATAGAATATCTCGAATTATGCGCTTCGCTCATGATCTCATCCTTCAATTCTGCCACATTAGGGATCCATATTCTTGAACAAATCTTTTAATTCCTTTATCATCCTTCGGACTCAAGAACTCTTCTCCCGTTAATTCCGATCTATTTTCCTCCATCCTCTTTTCTTGGCAGCGACAAATCTTTTCGAGTAACTCTGGTTGTAAGTGAATGTTATAAACTTGTTCATTGTTTTGGACTGGGATCTTGACTTCTAATTCCATCTTCTCAAATTCTCTGATTAACTCTTTTGAAGAAATTAATGACTTCAGCCTTTCCTTTCTGCTTAACGCATCCGCAACCACGTTGGCTTTTCCTGAATGGTAGTTTACGTGCAATCATAGTCCTTAATCAATTCCAACCATCTTCTTTACCTCATGTTCAACTCCTTCTATATGAATATATACTTTAAACTCTTGTGAACTGTGTAAATCTCGCACTTTTCTCCATACAGATAATGTCTCCAAATCTTGAGTGCAAACACAATAGCAACAAGTTCCAGATCACGGGTAGGGTACCGGGTTTCATATTCCTTCAGTTGTCGAGAGGCATAAGCGATCATTTTCCTGTGTTGCATCAATACGCATCCTAAAACCTTGTGAGAAGCATCACTAAAGATTACCAAATTACCCTTATCATTTGGTAAAGTTAGAACTGGAGCAGAAGTTAACCTTTTCTTCAATTCTTGGAAACTTTCTTCACATTTGGATGTCCACTCAAAATTTGGATCTTCAGCATATAAAGCATTATCACGCTACTGCTCGTATGCCTCAAGGTCTGACGCCTTACTCGTCGATACGATATCGAGCTAAGTTACTATCATGATACTTAAGAGTTCCCATAAGGGTTTTATATGTCATCACTACCTTAAGTAGTCCGACTATGAAATTGGCAAGAGTTCTTATTATCTTAGTGAATTTATTGTTTTAACGTCGCCTCATCTCTGGGGTTTATAACGTACGCTTTGATACCACTTTTGTAACACCCCCAGATCCGGGGTCAGGGATCTGGTCGTTACCGACTCAATTCCCATCCACAATTCAACATAAATAATAAATTACAACCTTGTGACCCAAAACAATAACATAAAACACACCCGTTATAGTCCCAGAGATGAAATCAAAGTAAATACCAAATTTTATTAAGCACATTATGAGTTCTTACAATCCAAAAAGAATTACAATATGAATACGTACTCTTTGCCATCCATTTACATAAGTCATACTAGTCCATATATTTGGTACTGAAAGAATGAATCTATCCTACCAATAGCTTTCTCTTCGGCTCTGGTAGTCTCATCGTCCTCACCAGAGTCGAGTGCGTCTTGTGCGAGTCATCTGGTCTAGGTGTTGTTGTGATATAATAATAAAGCAAGAGTGAGCAATAGCCCACCAACAATAATATTTAACTGAGCGATAATATATAACAGTTGAAAAGTATCTTTCAAACCATATGCCATGCATTTACGAAAATGATGCCAGTATAATATGAACGATGAAGTTACAAGGTAACTTAAAGTATTTATTTTGTGGAAATATCTGCTAAGTCAAAATAAGCAAGATATTATCATTTATCATGTAAAGAGGAACTTGCAAGGAAAATATTGCAATTCCAGTTATTAACATTTTTCGAAGTCCTACAACCTGAAAGAAGTCTCTTCGATACGTGTTGCGGAAGACACCGTCAACCTGTAAGAAGTCTCTTCGATACGTGTTGCAGGGAATTCCCAATTTGGGAGATGAACCAATACTGGAGTCATCACGCGCCAGCTGTCCCACTCCATGATGATCAGTCGGGGATGGTACAGCCCAATATAGTTTACTGCCGGTAGAAGGAAGAACTGACGGCTCCACTTGTCGATTGCCTTTAATAGTAACTCCCTGGCCAATAGTTAGGCCTTGTGATGGACCGCGCGACTCGGCCTCTTACACACGACTCCTAGTTCGAATAAATCCACAGCATTGAAACCTAGAGTTTGTCCTCCCTTCCCCAAGTGAAATACTTGTTGATAAGACTCCACAAAGTAGTCGTATCTAGTTGGAAAGGAAAATTCACCAACATTTCCCAAGCTTTTGCTTGTTAATGGATATCAACTTGTTCCGACACTCTTACCTCTCGAATGATGAGAAGGTACACACAGACTTAATGAGTCCATAGCAACCAAGTTGCGAGTGAAAAGGATAAATTACGAGATTTATGACCGGGAAATCTACAAGATAAATAACATTGCTCAAGTAGGTTCCCCTATAACATGAAAGTTTGATTGAGCATTTAAATCCTTTAAGATAGATTTAAATGAAAAAAAAATAAAGAGTTGGGAACCTTTCCTTGATAAAATAGTCGTAAAAAGACTCCGAAATATTCTACATAATATTTGGAGGTGAAAGATAATCTCCAAATAATATAAATCATTTTAAAAAGAATTTAAAAGAATTAAATAAATATTCCAAGAATATTTATTAACTCAATAATAATTACAGAATATTATTAAATCATAATATTGCTTGTAAGTAATCCTCGAATGAATATATGGAATTATTTACTAAATCAATCCCTCCTTAAATGAATATTCGAAATAATATTCATTGAATAATTAAACTCCAATAAATATTTAAAATAATATTCAATAAGTAAGTCAAACCTTAAATGAATATTTGAAAATAATATTCATTTAATAAATAATCTTCTAAATGAATATCCAAATAATATTCGTTTAATAAATAATCTTCTAAATTAATATCCAAATAATATTCATTTAGTAATCAAAACTTTAAAGAAATAATCGAAATAATATTCCTTAAGTAAATAGAACTTCCAATGAATATTTTAAAATAATATTCATCAAGTACATAAAACCTTAAATGAATATTCGAAAGTAATATTCATTTAATAAATAACATTTTAATGAATATCAAAATAATATTCATTAAATAATCAACTCTAAATGAATATTCGAAACTAACATTCATTTAATATCTCTCGACTGAGATAATACTCGAATAACATTCCTCGAAATATTTCCAAGTAATTGATACTTTATGGAAATATAAATAACGATTAATAATAACATTCCTCAGATAAATGATAATCGGTCGTTGGAATCCCTCCGGGTTTCCACGACTATCTATATCTCAAAATACCGACTCCAGGTCTATATTTAAGAATGAATATCATATGCCCTTCGCTAAAGGTCTTATCAAAACAATCCGGCTTATAACTGATAATTCGTATCTAGTCTATAAGCCAATATTAATTCAGGGAACAAGTATCACAAATACCAGAGTCACAATATAATTGGAAACAGGCATGCATGCGATGGCATATGTAAAACAGAAATCATATACATATATTATCACAACAACAGGTTCAAAGGTTTGAACACTTGCCTGGCAATCAGGTGTGGGTGGAGGTAGCGTGTCCTGGGTCTGCTCGATGATCTATAAACAATTAGAACATTCGAGATTAACCACTTAACACGTTTTAAAAGTCTAAGTATAACTTCACTTAAATCGAAACACGTTTTTGAATTATCTCGTTATACACCTTTTAGTGTAACTCTTTTTTTATTACTGAAACGATCCGACATTCGTTCGTTATTATGACATGTCATCGTACCCACACTCGGTATATACTTAAGTCGTATCAGTTCTAAAGTCGATCGATTATGAACCGAGATTATACTTCGAGTTTTATCGTTCGTTTTCTAAGTGTTTTACCAAAGTTATAACCAAGCGGGTTTTTAGGGGTTCGTTCGCGTTTAACTTTGATTCGAACATTTTTATAAAATCGAAAAACGATCTATTTGACATGTGGTTTTCTTTCATACCTTCCTTATGACCTCTAGTATTTATTTACCAAGATTCGCCACTGATTAACATGCGTTACGAGGGTTCAATTGAAGTTACGAACTTTTACTTACGGTTCCGAACCAATTTTACGAATTTTATCATAACTCCTAAACCGTAAATCTAAATGTTACGATTCTCACATCAAAACGAACCTTAAATCATGTACTATCTAAACATGGCAGAAAAGGATTATGGACAGTAGGGTTTTGATATTAAAATGGCATATAAAACATGGTTTTGTAAAATCGGACATTATAACGGCTACGTTTACGCGTTTTCCAAAGTTTTTACACTTTATCACGATCACACCATGATGAAATCAACCACTTAAACACATGATAAACATCATGACAAGATCAATAACATCTCCTTATAACCATCACATGGATCATCAACCATAATCAACCACAAATCCATGGATCTAAACATATAACTAACATATCAACCACTAATCAACCAATCCTTCTTATTACTCATATAAACTCAAAGTAAAAGCTATAGTTTAGGATGTTTATACCTTCCTTGAAGTATATTCTAGCCTCACTAAGCTTGGTATGGTCCTTGGATTGCCTTAAGCTTGCTAAATCAATCATGAAAACAAGAAAATCAAAGATTAGTTTTCATTAAAACACTATTCATCCTCCTCTTTGAGGATTTATTTGAAAATGGTAAAAGAGGAGTTTGGGGCTAAGATTTCTAGGAGATCATTTTTATGAATTATAGGACTTACCATAAAAATTTGGAGACCAAATGATGGTTGGAAGGTTGATTTCTCCTCTTGAATTAAGGAAGAAGCCGAATGGGGTATTAAGTGGGAGAATAGTGTTCTTGGCTTGCTTCTCTTGCTTTGTTGGTGATAAAATGAATTATTAATGATGTGTGTAGATAATATCTATCATAAAGCTACTTTAATAAAGGTGGTTATGTCATGGATGAGGAATTTCAAGAGACAAGTGTTGGTTTTTAGTGGATTGATGATGGAATGAGCTAAGTACTTGGTTTTGATTCTAAGTGTGCTAGTTGCTTTAGTAACTACTTGGTTGCTAGATATTTTCTACTAGCATATGCATGTATCTTGATTCCCGGCTTGTTTTTTTGTCCGGTTATTGCTTAATTCATTGATCGTTCGGACGAATAACTCAATCGTTTCTAGTTAGGGTTTTACCGAAAACCGTAATAATAATTACACCATCATTTTCAATTCTCTTTAATAATTCTTGGACCTATATTCCTTAAATCCCTTCAATAATTCTTTAAGTCTTTCCGTGTCCAGGGAAATCTCGTGGAAAATAAAAGTGCTATTTTTCAGAATCCGACAGCTTTTACATACACTCTTTTTCCCCCTGGATCACTAATACGAACTCGGAATTTCGTTCCGGATACTTATATATCGCGTCGTCTTATAATATTCCTATGTCTACCCAAAGTCACTATTCATCCATTTTTCTTTACTCATCCTCTTAGGGTTGTACAATTGTCCCTGATCTCTTTCGATCGTTCCTTAACCTTTTTACGGACCCATTGGACCAATAACAGATATCGATTTGGATGACATAAGAATAATCTTTTCCTTTAGAATAATCAAATCTCAATTCCCTAGGAGATAGATAATTCTTATCTAAAGTGTCAACCAATAGTATTCTTCATGGCACCTAAACATTTGAATCCAAATCTATTCCTTTCATTCATTATCTCAATCGTTACATCATAGTCGTAATCACTATTCACTATTACCTCAGTACATAATAAAAAGTTTTAATTATATCCAAAATTTGGGGTTCTTACAGTCTCCCCTCCTTAAAAGGATTCCGTCCCGGAATCAGGTAAGAAGCAAAGAGCCGTTTGTCTGTCATTTCACCTTTGAGCTTCCGGATCAACTCTTAGTCCTTCTGCCCTTTCTCAACACATCTACTGGTGCTACAATACGTACTTTATCCTTTTTCCATCAACTTTGCTACTTTTTGTACAACACATTATTCGGGTTATGCTCTTACTCAGTCTTATCCTTATTGTTCTTATTGATACCCGCAGTGGCTTTGGTATCACTATCGTGCTAGGAATTCGGAGATAACCTCGCTCGCACTGTGTATTTCCTGATCGCTTTAATCTTCGCAATCTCGATCAATATAGAGAAGTGGAAAGATTTATTGAGAGATCACTATGATCACTATGATCAATTGAACATTTATTATATTGCATAGTTAGTACAGAAGGGGGCCAGCCTTTAGTACTTGACAAGCATTTAAACAAGTTATGGTATTCCACTTAGACTTCTATCACATAGACAGATAGTCACGTAGCCATACCTCCCCTCCTTAAAGGGTTGTTCTTCTCAATTCATAAAGAAGATGAGTAAGAGAGAAGAAAAGAAAAGAATTCTAAAGGATTATAGAAAGTTTTCATGATTGTAAAATATCATACTCAGAATTTACCTCTGAACTATAGAGGTTCATCAAAGAAGAAAATAATCATGATTATATCCAATACCATTTGATCGCAATCTCATGAGTCAACATATCTTGCTGCTTTGTCCATTATTCTATAGACTTATATTCTGGTTCAACCTTAGCAACACTTACTTTTGGAAAATCTTTGAACCTCTCAGGTTAAATCTTAGTTTCTCGCTTGACACCATTGTTACTAACATTCCATGTCATGCTACTAGCTTTTTCATATCTATAACATTAACACTATCAGGTTGTCATCCCGAGAATTCATCAGAAAACCCATTTATTAATCCATTCATAACATTCCTTGCTTCACATTCCATAATTATCTTCCCCATCTTTTCTTTATCAATCACATCCTTCTTATTATTTGATTCTTATTTACTTCTGTTATTTACTTCCACCTTCATCTCTTTATTGAGACACCTTTTTGCACTTGGTACCTCCTTATCGGTATCCCGTCACATTTACTCTATAATCATCACGTTATTCCAATTTAAACTCTCCGAAATGAATCTGGCCGATCCCTTTAACTTAGATCCAATATAATCTACTTCTGCCAACCTTGTTTCTCATCACTTGTTCTTTTCTACACGTGGTTTTCCACAGGTTGTTCTGCGTAAGTCAGACCAGGTCGTATATCTACCTACTCGTACTCTTATCATCTATCGAGCATCTACATTTTACTGGTGTAGCCTTGCCACATGAAACACGCTACGATCATGCTATAAGTTTTAGGGGTAAGGCTGGCTCGAATACCACTTTCCGAACACTTTTAAACTGTCAGATGGCCCAACAAATCTCGGGCTCAACTGCCCTTATTTCTTTCTACGGGAATACATTTAGCATCATGAATCGTCCACCTCATATTCTCTATCTTGTTTGCGCAGAAGTACACTAACACAGACTTGCTTGTCATTCATCAACATGCAATTTAGCTTATCAATAGCATCACTTTCTTTATCTTTACGTTGTCATCTACTTTCTTAGAAGAATCGCCATCGCTTGTTGTTTAAATAGTGCGTTAATAGCTAACCATACAGGTTTCAAATCCTTTAGGGAGACAGAGTAATCACTATCCCTATTCCATAAGGAGCACTTCCTGAACTTGATGTAGATAACACATGAAGTAGATAAAATTGCAGAAGAGTTTCAAGCATCGCAGCTATGTCCGGTTGATGAAACTATCACTCATACATCTTCCTTAAAAGACTGGAAACTTAACGGTTTACTTCATCAATTTTGTATCATGGTCCTGGTTTGCCTCAGAACGGGACATTCTAAGGTATGTAATATGCTTAAGACTCCATCAGGAATCGAATCTTTAGTTAAACTATTATTACCGTCAATTCTTGCACAGTCATCAGAAGGAATGTAAATTCCTCCATTCCGATATGACCTTCAAGGTCCTTCCAAATATCACTCTGTTTATTCGGTATGAACATTTGTAATTATTCCTTTATACTTAGACTGTCGGCCACCTCATTGGCCTTTCCTGATACTAACAATTTCTTGTAATCCATGTTCTCTGGATACATTCCAACTCAAACTTTTCTACCTCATTCCCATCACTGTTGGGTGAAAGCATTCTCTCTTAAGCTCTGCTGAAGGAGAAAAATATATCTATCAGTCTTTTTCCATAAGTCATTGCTTCCACCTTCCCGTGGGAACTTTATCAAAGTTACCCTCAATCATACCTGGAATATTTGTTCTCTTAGTTCTTTCTTTTTCTAGGATAATATCAACCTTATTGGGTTCCATCATACCTCATCATGGTTTCATACATGCCTCGTCTGGCATTATTGTTACTATGTCATACATTCCTTACCAAACTTCCATTTTGAAGTTCGGAATATAACCTTTTTCCTTGCAAGGTTTCTTAGGTCATCCTCATCATTCCTCCTCTATTTTCTGGGTACAGGGTATATCAAAACAGATCATGTATCCTTAATTTATGGATATCCTATCCTTAATTCAACTGCCAAGGAATTCTTGCATCCTATAATTGGCAATCAGATCATGTATCCTTAATAAGGGTCTCTTTTCAACTGTTCTCATTTGATAATCGATTGGTAACTTAATGCCACCCTCTTCTTTCAGATAGTTGTCAGCCTATTTGGCCTTCCAAAAGGCAACGTATGCCTATCTGCTCTCTTACAGAACTTGGTAATGGTAGCAAGGATGTTTTGGAAGATATTGGTCGAGTTCAACGTGAATCTCTTAGTACTTATCGTTCTTCTCAAAGGTTCATGCCTTAGACAAAATTTCTACAGCATACTGATACATCTCTGACCATTTCTATACTCTCTTCATAAACCTTCATTGTTTACTTCTCTTAGTCATAATATATTCATGGTATTTATAATACCCTAACATCATACATCTCAAGTCATTATACTTCCATTTTACTCGTAATCTTGGACAACCATATACACATGAGTCACTTTAGTACGGGTGACCCCATCCCAAAAAGGTCTAGTGAACTCCCAATCAAAACATGGGTTGTTCAGCAGAAGATTCCTACGATCTCATTAATGTTTCCTTTATATCAGAAGCCCTTGCAGTCGGTGCTTTCTTAGAAGCAACCCTGCTTTGTCCTTTCATTGCTAGTCTAGTCACTTGATAATCCTTTGTGACTTGGCCTCAACTGGCCACAAAAATATATATATATATATATATATATATATATATATATATATATATAATTATATATATATATATATATATATATATATAATTTTAGGGGTTGGATAATAGCATTACTTTTCTAGCAATTGCCGGCATAGTGTCTTCTTCTTTGATACCCTTCTACCTTTCCAAAACTTTATCCATATAAGTCTTAATCGACTTCTCGGCACCGTCTCTGGTCACCTTTCCTCTACTTTTATCTTTTCAACTATTCTTATCAATCCTACGTGCCACGTAAGCTTAGCGTTCCTGGCATAACAGCCTTTTTACTTAAGTCAATCCCGGAGTTCCTCAGTCCGGCTGGTTTCTTACTTACATTTCCTGTTTCCGTCCAATCTTACTTCATCATTTTGTCTCTACCATCGATTGTAATACTCAGGGTCCCTCTACTAACCCATATGATGGCAACCTTACCCAATCCACAGGGTTCGTTCCAGTTCCCATTCTCTTTAATGATGTTCTCTGATAATCAGAAAGACAAGGTTTGCCAAAATTTGCCGAATTCCTTTCTAGACTCAGGGAAATTCTGATCAGTCTATCCATCTACTGGTAACATTTAAGGAGACCAGTTTCGTAACCTGAAGAATAATCCTATGAACCACCCAGCAGGTAGAACCATAAGCAGTCATCGTTAACGAAATAATTGTCATCAGATTGGAAGTTTAACCACTGGAGAGGAACCAATTATATACATTCCTTAGAAGGGAATTAACAGTTTCAAACTGAAACCTGACACAACGTCCTGATACCCATACGTCCTGAGATTCAATATTACCAAATTTCAATCTACCTGACCACTAGTCTCAGAAGGAACATTGCCGTCGGAGTTGGTTGTTCCACAGAATTGGCACTACTAAGGCCATCCGATCTGGTGGACCGTGTTGTCCGAATGCATCCGCAAGTACTTTGTCGTGCTGCGCAAGCACACATCCTAATCCTTTATGCGAAGCGTCGTTGGAAGCACAAAGTCTCCTTTTTCCATTAAGCAATGCCAACTCTTGGTCATTACCAATTTCATCTTTTAGCTCCAGGAAGATTTTCTCATATTTTTCTCTTTAACTGCTGATCGTATTACTTGATCCGTTATATTCCGCGTCGGAATAAACTTAAGGTAACTACTATAATTCATTCAAAGAAAGAAAGAATTTAATATTCCTCTGAATCACATGCATCTACGTTTCTGGTTCATCATTTCACTGAGTTAAATTAACCCTGTACTTTGTCTCTAACAATAGTCTCATTACGAGTTCATCTTGACTCATTGGTCTTATCTTCCGGTAGGTTCTGAGATCATTGTCTTGCTTACTACTTCCTTATATAACTTTATCCAATCATGCTGTCACTTCCCAATGTCTTTACTTTCTAACTGATTCATTCATAAAATGAACATTTCCCTGAATAAAACCACCTCATTAACCTCAATTTGGTTCTATAAATTACAACCTATGACATCTGCCTTCTCATGGCGAATTATTACTGACAATATTCATACCTATTCATTTATCAAATGATATGGCACTTACTGCCTCTTCTCAACTATTGCTAGGGACTCTGCTCCTCGTCTTATATCGATGCCTTTGATAATCATACATCCCTCTAGCACTCTTTTCGTTAAAATGAAAGTCTCTAATGATTCTCATCTATTCCCGTATAAGATCTCAAGTAATTCTTCCAACCCGTCTTACTTGCTGGTACTACCTCCAGTAGTCCGGCCACGAATCCAACATGAATCTTCAGTTCTCTTGCTAATAGCTTAGTTCTTTATGCTCACTTTTCTGAGCACTATACCTTAATCATCTCAGTCTTTCTAGCTAGAGCCCTCATTCCTCGAGGGTAAGTTCCTTATCCTAACAGGATTTTCCTTATCTGCTGGAACCTCTTCCAGGTCTCCAGTAGGGTACTCCATCGAATTTACTCGCTGATCTTCAGCATATAAAGCATTATCACGCTACTGCTCGTATGCCTCAAGGTCTGACGCCTTACTCGTCGATACGATATCGATCTAAGTTACTATCATGATACTTAAGAGTTCCCGTAAGGGTTTTATATGTCATCACTACCTTAAGTAGTCCGACTATGAACTTGGCAAGAGTTCTTATTATCTTAGTGAATTTATTGTTTTAACATCGCCTCATCTCTGGGGTTTATAACCTACGCTTTGATACCACTTCTGTAACACCCCCAGATCCGGGGTCAGGGATCTGGTCGTTACCGACTCAATTCCCATCCACAATTCAACATAAATAATAAATTACAACCTTGTGACCCAAAACAATAACATAAAACACACCCGTTATAGACCCAGAGATGAAATCAAAGTAACTACAAAATTTTATTAAGCACATTATGAGTTCTTACAATCCAAAAAGAATTACAATATGAATACGTACTCTTTGCCATCCATTTACATAAGTCATACTAGTCCATATATTTGGTACTGAAAGAATGAATCTATCCTACCAATAGCTTTCTCTTCGGCTCTGGTAGTCTCATCATCCTCACCAGCGTCGAGTGCGCCTTGTGCGAGTCATTTGGTCTAGCTATTGTTGTGATATAATAATAAAGCAAGGGTGAGCAATAGCCCACCAACAATAATATTTAACTGAACGATAATATATAACAGTTGAAAAGTATCTTTCAAACCATATACCATGCATTTACAAAAATGATGCCAGTATAATATGAACGATGAAGTTACAAGGTAAGTTAAAGTATTTATTTTGTGGAAATATCTACTAAGTCAAAATAAGCAAGATATTATCATTTATCATGTAAAGAGGAACTTGCAAGGAAAATATTGCAATTCCAGTTATTAACATTTTTCGAAGTCCTACAACATGAAAGAAGTCTCTTCGATACGTGTTGCGGAAGACACCGTCAACCTGAAAGAAGTCTCTTCGATACGTGTTGCAGGGAATTCCCAATTTGGGAGATGAACCAATACTGGAGTCATCACGCGCCAGCTGTCCCACTCCCTGATGATCAGTCGGGGATGGTACAGCCCAATATAGTTTACTACCGGTAGAAGGAAGAACTGACGGGTCCACTTGTCGATTGCCTTTAATAGTAACTCCCTGGCCAATAGTTAGGCCTTGTGATGGACCGCGCGACTCGGCCTCTTACACACGACTCCCAGTTCGAATAAATCCACAACATTGAACCTAGAGTTTGTCCTCCCTCCCCCAAGTGAAATACTTGTTGATAAGACTCCACAAAGTAGTCGTATCTAGTTGGAAAGGAAAATTCACCAACATTTCCCAAGCTTTTGCTTGTTAATGGATATCAACTTGTTCCGACAATCTTACCCCTCGAATGATGAGAAGGTACACACAGACTTAATGAGTCCATAGCAACCAAGTTGCGAGTGAAAAGGATAAATTACGTGATTTATGACCGGGAAGTCTACAAGATAAATAACATTGCTCAAGTAGGTTCCCCTATAACATGGAAGTTTGATCGAGCATTTAAATCCTTTAAGATAGATTTAAATGGAAAAAAATAAAGAGTTGGGAACCTTTCCTTGATAAAATAGTCGTAAAAAGACTCCGAAATATTCTACATAATATTTGGAGGTGAAAGATAATCTCCAAATAATATAAATCATTTTAAAAAGAATTGAAAAGAATTAAATAAATATTCCAAGAATATTTATTAACTCAATAATAATTACAGAATATTATTAAATCATAATATTGCTTGTAAGTAATCCTCGAATGAATATATGGAATTATTTACTAAATCAATCCCTCCTTAAATGAATATTCGAAATAATATTCATTGAATAATTAAACTCCAATAAATATTTAAAATAATATTCAATAAATAAGTCAAACCTTAAATGAATATTTGAAAATAATATTCATTTAATAAATAATCTTCTAAATGAATATCCAAATAATATTCGTTTAATAAATAATCTTCTAAATTAATATCCAAATAATATTCATTTAGTAATCAAAACGTTAAAGGAATAATCGAAATAATATTCCTTAAGTAAATAGAACTTCCAATGAATATTTTAAAATAATATTCATCAAGTACATAAAACCTTAAATGAATATTCGAAAGTAATATTCATTTAATAAATAACATTCTAATGAATATCAAAATAATATTCATTAAATAATCAACTCTAAATGAATATTCGAAACTAACATTCATTTAATATCTCTGGACTGAGATAATACTCGAATAACATTCCTCGAAATATTTCCAAGTAATTGATACTTTATGGAAATATAAATAACGATTAATAATAACATTCCTCAGATTAATGATAATCGGTCGTTGGAATCCCTCCGGGTTTCCACGACTATCTATATCTCAAAATACCGACTCCCGGTCTATATTTAAGAATGAATATCATATGCCCTTCGCTAAGGGTCTTATCAAAACAATCCGGCTTATAACTGATAATTCGTATCTAGTCTATAAGCCAATATTAATTCAGGGAACAAGTATCACAAATACCAGTGTCACAATATAATTGGAAACAGGCATGCATGCGATGGCATATGTAAAACAGAAATCATATATATATATATATATATATATATATATATATATATATATATATTATCACAACAACAGGTTCAAAGGTTTGAACACTTTCCTGGTAATCAGGTGTGGGTGGAGGTAGCGTGTACTAGGTCTGCTCGATGATCTATAAACAATTAGAACATTCGAGATTAACCACTTAACACGTTTTAAAAGTCTCACTTAAATCGAAACACATTTTTGAATTATCTCGTTATACACCTTTTAGTGTAATTCTTTTTTTATTACTGATACGATCCGACATTCGTTCGTTATTACGACATGTCATCGTACCCACACTCGGTATATACTTAAGTCGTATCAGTTCTAAAGTCGATCGATTACGAACCGAGATTATACTTCGAGTTTTATCGTTCGTTTTCTAAGTGTTTTACCAAAGTTATAACCAAGCGGGTTTTTAGGGGTTCGTTCGCGTTTAACTTTGATTCGAACATTTTTATAAAATCGAAAAACGATCTGTTTGACATGTGGTTTTCTTTCATACCTTCCTTATGACCTCTAGTATTTATTTACCAAGATTCGCCACTGAGTAACATGCTTTACGAGGGTTCAATTGAAGTTACGAACTTTTACTTACGGTTCCGAACCAATTTTACGAATTTTATCATAACTCCAAAACCGTAAATCTAAATGTTACGATTCTCACATCAAAACGAACCTTAAAACATGTACTATCTAAACATGGCAGAAAAGGATTCTGGACTGTAGGGTTTTGATATTAAATTGGCATACAAAACATGGTTTTGTAAAATCGAACATTATAACGGCTACGTTTACGCGTTTTCCAAAGTTTTTACACTTTATCACGATCACACCATGATCAAATCAACCACTTAAACACATGATAAACATCATGACAAGATCAATAACATCTCCTTATAACCATCTCATGGATCATCAACCATAATCAACCACAAATCCATGGATCTAAACATATAACTAACATATCAACCACTAATCAACCAATCCTTCTTATTACTCATATAAACTCAAAGTAAAAGATATAGTTTAGGATGTTTATACCTTACTCGAAGTATATTATAGCCTCACTAAGCTTGGTATGGTCCTTGGATTGCCTTAAGCTTGCTAAATCAATCATGAAAACAAGAAAATCAAAGATTAGTGTTCATTAAAACACTTTTCATCCTCCTCTTTGAGGATTTATTTGAAAATGGTAAAAGAGGAGTTTGGGGCTAAGATTTCTAGGAGATCATTTTTATGAATTATAGGACTTACCATAAAAATTTGGAGACCAAATGATGGTTGGAAGGTTGATTTCTCCTCTTGAATTAAGGAAGAAGCCGAATGGGGTATTAAGTGGGAGAATGGTGTTCTTGGCTTGCTTCTCTTGCTTTGTTGGTGATTAAATGAATTATTAATGATGTGTGTAGATAATATTTATCATAAAGCTACTTTAATTGTAACATTCGTAATATTAGAAGCGGATATATTAGTAGAATAAGAAGTTATAATAATAATAGGTTCCAGTTTGATGTATTTCCATCGTTAAATTAGAAATTATGTGTAATATTAAATGTTATGTGTTTAATTGTTTAAATTGTACGTATTATTAAAATTATTGTAGATACGATTTCTTTTCAAAGAGGTATGATTTGATTACTATTTTAATATAAGTTTATTATTTTAAATAAATAAACGATACGTGCTAGTATGTTTCATTCGTTTCTTAAATTTTTGAGTTACAAAGTATCGAATTTTGAAATTCTTTTAAACGACACGAAAGATTCGTTATAGATATATTTTTTTCTATCGTATAAATAGATTTTACGAAACAAATATATAAATTGCGGGTAGTAATTTTTAAAAAGTATAAATAGCTAAAGTTGATTCGTTAATTAGTAACCAAGGTACGTTTTTCTTTCTTTTTAGCAATTATTTTTCTTAATTCTCTAAACACACACACACTAACACACGCACACACACGTTTACACACACATACACACACTGTGAAGATTTTTAAAATTTTTGATTTCTAGAAACTAGTCCAATCTTGCATGCAATTCCATATATGAATTCCTGGTAATCACAGCATCAATTTAAGCTATCAAACGTATAAAACCATGATCGGATGATGTTGATTTTTAAAAACCCGTTTTTAAAATTTTTGATCGAATTTCTGTTTGAGTGATTGTTTGATTGTATGAATGTTAGAATCATGCTTAGGACATTGTTTAGAGTCGAATCATGTATAAAAGTGTTAGAATTGATCATGATTTGGATCGCCGGAAAATTTCGGTCGGTTTTTGTGAATTTTATTTCCGGCGAGTTCTTGGGTATTTTATGATTCTGAATTGCTGGTTAGGTTGATTATAAGTTATAGTTTGTTATATAATTTTTCCAGATTTTTCTGTGGAGTTTTAATTTTCGTCGTAAAATTTATTTTCGCCGGAAAACTTGTTCGGTACGTTTTTGGTAAAAACTAGCATTGCCATTGTGTTTAAAACGTGAATTAGAGTCGAAATAGGTTTTTCTGGGAATTTTCTGGGCTACGTAAGTGTTGCCGGAAAATTAGCCGGCGGCGGCGGCGGACGGCGGCCGGCGTCGGAAACCACCATTGCCGGCGAGGAGCATTCATCGTGTTCTTCGTGTTCTTCATGAGGAAGACGATGAACAGTAGTGCGTTTGATCTTCTTTCCCAGGTGGGGAAGAAGATGAATAGTGTTTTTGGGTTAAAATTTTATTTTTAATATTTTATTTTTCTAAAAATTAGAAAAATACTTTTATTTAATTATTTAATTATTATTTGAGTTATTTAATTATTTAAATGATTAATATTTGTTATTTATTTAATTCGAAATTTTATTTATTTATTTATTTATTATTTATTTATTTCGAAAAATATTTATTTAATTAATAATTTATTTAAATTTAATTTCAAAAATAATTTTAATTATTTATTTAATTAAAGTAAATATTTTACTTTACTTTAAATAAAATTTACGAAAATTATTTATTTTATTTTAAGTTAGTTTAAATAGGAATTGATTTATTTATTGATTAATTTAAATGAAAATTAATTAGAATTTGAATTAAAATTCAGATTTTAATCACTTTATTTATCTTAAGTAGTATTTAAAATTTATTTATAAATTAGATAAAAATTTACTTTATCTTAAATAAAAATTTCATAATTTATGAATAATTAATTATATTATTTTAAATTAGGAGATTAATCCTAAAATCTAAATTTCAGTTAAAAATGGGATAAAAATTTATTTACGGCCCTAATAAAATTCAAAAATTTTCTTAAAAATTATTCTATTTTTTCTAGTGGCACCGGGTTTCCGGGGCGTCACAAGTTGGTATCAGAGCAACAATTTTGGCAAATAAAAACAATAATAGGAAAATTGAATATAAGATAAGGATAGACAGATATAGATAGTGTAGTCACGATTAATCAAACTCACAACGGGTTTGAGTTGAGATTGCTGGAGTCAATCTTAACTAATTAATATTATTATGATAAGCTACTAATTAGAACTTATGGATATTATGTAATTGCAGTTTCCTGAGACACCTAGTGGCAGTTCGAGTTCTGGTGGATCGACAGAGTCTCTATCAAGTGTTGAGATTATTGAGATATCGAGTGACTCTGAGGGAGAGATTGAGATCATTGATGTTGAGAGTGATACTGAGTTTGAGATGGAGACCCCTGGAGAGGAGGATGATCCTTCCATGGAGATTAGTGATGAGTCTGAGCACCCAGTGTCAGTTCCAGTTGAGCCAGAGTACCCAGTTCCAGTTTCTCCTGAGATAGATACCACTTATGGACCTTTAGCTATCATACCAGCTCCTGTTCTTATGCCAGTACCCTTAAGGGCGATTCCCACATCTTTTGTATCGCCAGTTGCTTCAGCCCCCTCTGCTTGTTCTGTGTCACCTCCTGAGATGAGAGGACCCGCTCCTGTTCCATATCATGTTTTTACTGATATGGCTAAGGAAAGAGATTTCCTGCTTGGTCAGAATAGAGAGTTGATGCAGATGTTGGACCCTGCTGAGGCCAGTTCCCGTGCTCCCCAGGAGTGATTACTTAGATCCTGATCTTTTGGACTTAGATGTTTCTCTTGTATATGTATAGGCAGTATGTTGTATTTTGATGTAGTTGATGCCATGTTATATAGTTAGACCTTACGGGTCAGTCTTTTGGATTGTATATCAGATGTTTGTATCTGCTGTTGGTTGGGCCATCTTGTTGACTTAGATGTTGTTTTGTGGAAACCATGGATTATCGAGAATGTTCTTATGTTATATAAGCTTTTGGTTTAGTGGATATACTTTCTCAGTTATGGATTAGTTTTATTTCTAGTTTCAGTATCTAGATTTCTTTGTTTGCAAATCTTATAATAACAAACAAAATTTACAAAAATAAATAAAAAATTTGTTTGTTTATTATCAGAACAATGCCTCCAAAGAAAAATACTACTACTGCTGGAAATAGCAATAGTCAGATGGATCCAGTTTTAGCTCGAATGATGGATATGATGCAGCAGCAGAATGATACAATTGCTCAGCAGCAGCAGCAAATGCAATTACAACTTCAGCAACAACAACATCATGTAAATCCCGCTGTTACCTTCAAATCATTTCAATCTGTTAAGCCGCCAGAGTTCAAGGGTTCAGATGATCCGATTGAGGCCATGACTTGGCTGAAAGAGATAGAGAAAGCATTTGAGCTAGTAAAGGTAGAAGAAAATCAGAAGACAGTTTTTGCCAGTTACTTTTTGAAGAATGAAGCAAATTACTGGTGGGATTCAGTTAAGGCTTTGGAAGAAGAGGAGAATATTACGTGGGAAAGATTTACAGAGTTGTTTTTGGAGAAATACTATCCTCGTTATATGAAAAGTAGGATGGAGTTGGAGTTCTTAGAATTGAAGCAAGGTGATAAGAGTGTAGCAGAGTATGAGACCAGATTCACAGAATTATCCAGATTTGTGCCAGAGTATGTGAATACGAATGAAAAGAGGGCAATGAGATTCCAGCAAGGACTGAAAGCTTGGATAAGAGGAAAATTGGCAATATTGGAACTGACTACTTATGCAGGAATAGTACAGAAGGCCATGATCGCCGAAGGAGAAAGTAATGCACAACAGAGAGAGAAGGATGGGCTTAAGAGGAAGTTTGAGGTTACTGAGACTACAAGTCATTATGCAAGAAATCATCAGACAGCTCCTAATAGGAAACCAGGATTTCAGCAAGGAAGGAATATGAATTATAAGAAGCCAGAAACAAGGAATGTTCCCCAGAATACTCAAGGAAGTCGTTTCCAGAATAATAATCAGCAGAGACCACCATTATCAAGATGCAGGGATTGTAATCAGAATCATGCTCCAGGAAAGTGCAAGGTCAACATTACATGTTATAAGTGTGGAGGTAAGGGACATTTTGCAAATGAGTGCAGTGGTCAGAAGGTGGGAAATAAGTGCTTTAAGTGTGGAAAGACTGGACATATTACAAAGGATTGCAAGGTTCCTGTGGCAGCAAACAATATGATGAAAGCAAACCAACAGCGGACTGCAAGGACATACAACATGTCAAGGAAAGATACCGGTAAAAGCAAGGATGTAGTCACAGGTACATTTCCTGTCAATACAGTGGATGCTAAAGTTTTATTTGATTCTAGTGCAAGTAAATCTTTTGTGTCTAAGGAATTTTTGTTTAAAACGAAATGGAAAGTTGAATTTTTGGATGAGATTTTAATGATAGAAACAGCTGATCAACATAAAGTGTTAGTAAATCAAGTTTGTCCTCGATGCGCCATAGATATACTAGGATATTCATTTTCTGCCGATTTAATACCTTTTGAGTTAGGAGAATTTGACGTAATCCTAGGAATGGACTGGCTAGTATCTTATAATGCCCAGATAGATTGTAAGAAGAAGAGAGTAACGTTGCAAACCCCAGAGGGCGTAGAAGTTATTTTCCAAGGAAAATTACAACACAAGGAATTTTTAACTATAATGCAAGCTAAGAAACTGATGCGTAAAGGATGTGAGGCTTATTTGGCTCACATAAGAGACTTGGAGAAGGAAGCTCCTAAGATAGAAGAAATTCAAGTGGTGAACGAATTCCAAGATGTGTTTCCAGATGAACTTCCAGGATTGCCTCCAGACAGAGAAATAGAGTTCAGCATTGATTTAGCTCCTGGCACAGAACCAGTTTCGAAAGCTCCGTATCGGATGGCACCAGTAGAACTTAAAGAGTTGGCCATACAACTGTCAGATCTGTTGGAAAAAGGAGTAATCAGACCCAGTACATCCCCGTGGGGTGCACCAGTGTTGTTCGTAAAGAAGAAGGATGGTAGCATGAGGCTATGCATTGATTATAGGGAATTGAACAAATTAACTATCAAGAATAGATATCCTTTACCGAGGATTGATGATTTGTTTGATCAATTGAAGGGTGCCAAGTACTTTTCAAAGGTTGATTTACGTTCAGGCTACCACCAATTAAAAGTGAAGAAAAGCAACTTGTGACGCCCCGGAAACCCGGTGCCACTAGAAAAAATAGAATAATAAATAAAGACTAACACGACCCCACAAGGTAGGACCGTCAACAGTTCATGGCATCAAAACAATACTACTTAAACAAAAGTTATTACAATATCTTATGCTATCAGTACATCTTCGAGAAGAGGATTCCTGATAACCAAATGTCTAGATGATATTACAACGTGAATTCGGATTTAAATTCTTCAACTAGTTATTACATAACTTAACAACTAAAAGTACGGCACACCTGGATGGGAAACACAGGGTATCTATACCGTCCTGAAGTCTGCTTACGGGTGGTTTGGTAAGTACGAGCCATCTGAAAAGTAAAGTAGTTTTGCAAGAGTGAGCGAAGACGCTCAGCAAGTATATGAAAATATTTAACACTATATATACACCAATTCCTGTAAAAGAAATGATATATCCATAGCAACAGAGTTTAAATTTTTGTAACAGTATCTTTTATTAAAGCAACAATATTTCCTGCCAAAACTTAAATTTTTCCCTTAAGTAATATGTGGAATATCAACAGTTGCAAGAGTTAAGCCGATGATCAGTCCTGCTTAACCCAAAAACCATGCACACATGATGTACAGGCTATAAAAATATGGATCCTGATGGCACTTATTGCTATTGGCCTTAAGATGACACTGATTGGCATTGGTACATCTCAAATAAAAGCTGGACCTGCAACCGGCCTCTTACGCTAAACATATTCACATATTAAAACAAAACATTTTGTCTAGAGATCAAGGGATAAGCATCTCTATAATTTCATTCCTTACATATATTGTAGGAACAACATTTCAAAATAATTGGGTAGTAACACCACCAAATCAATATAATCTTTTAAACAGGTTAAACACATGCTCAATAATAAATTTCACATGCTCTAACAGAAATGGAAGTAGTAAAAAAAATCGATTGAATTACTTAACAGGTTTTCGTAAAATTTACGAGTTTTTAAGTAAAACATTCCGCTTAAAAAAAATTTAATTAAAGACATATTCTGAATAAAGGAGTATGGATAGGGAAACTTGCCTTAAGAGTAGAATCTAGACGTGTAACTCAGGGAGATCCAAAGCTAGCTACCCTTCGTGTCTACTAGATCCTATCAGTAAAGAATATAACGTTTAGATCACTAAAGTTGATATACTAAAAATTTAATTATCCTAACACATATCATATAATGTTATACAAATTTAATTGACTCGATTTAATCATAATAACACATAGCAGGTATCAATTAAAATAATTTAATTCAACTATAAACAGTTATTTGACTCGAAAAACAATAATTGGTTCGACATTTATAAATGTCTTTAATAAAAAAATAATTAACAAATATTATCAATGTACTATAATACGTGTCTAATTGATAGAATAATTTTTAAGAAATTTTTGAATTTTATTAGGGCCGTAAATAAATTTTTATCCCATTTTTAACTGAAATTTAGATTTTAGGATTAATCTCCTAATTTAAAATAATATAATTAATTATTCATAAATTATGAAATTTTTATTTAAGATAAAGTAAATTTTTATCTAATTTATAAATAAATTTTAAATACTACTTAAGATAAATAAAGTGATTAAAATCTGAATTTTAATTCAAATTCTAATTAATTTTCATTTAAATTAATCAATAAATAAATCAATTCCTATTTAAACTAACTTAAAATAAAATAAATAATTTTCGTAAATTTTATTTAAAGTAAAGTAAAATATTTACTTTAAATAAATAAATAATTAAAATTATTTTTGAAATTAAATTTAAATAAATTATTAATTAAATAAATATTTTTCGAAATAAATAAATAATAAATAAATAAATAAATAAAATTTCGAATTAAATAAATAACAAATATTAATCATTTAAATAATTAAATAACTCAAATAATAATTAAATAATTAAATAAAAGTATTTTTCTAAAAATATTAAAAATGGAAATTGATATACGAATGCCTGATTCAGCCAATGAGATGTTATATACGATGACGTTTCAACCAGAGTTGTTGGAAAAGATTAGGAAATGTCAAGAAGAAGTGATGAACCAGAATACTGAAAGTCTAATAGGAGAGGAATTGAGTAGCCAAAAGGATGATAAAGGAATCTTACGTTTTTCCTCGAGGGTTTGGGTGCCAAACGTACAGGAATTGAAAGATGAGATTTTACATGAAGCACATAATTCAAAGTTTTCAATTCACCCCGGAAGTACGAAGATGTATCGAGATTTAAAAGAAAATTATTGGTGGCCGGATATGAAAAGGGAAGTAGCAGAATGGGTCAGTAAGTGTTATACATGTCAAAGAGTAAAAGCAGAACATCAGAGACCCAGTGGTTTGTTACAACCATTGGAAATTCCCGAATGGAAATGGGAACAGATTGCCATGGATTTTGTAGTAGGTCTACCAAAGACAAGAGCAAACCACGATGCAATTTGGGTTGTCGTAGATCGATTAACGAAATCAGCGCATTTTCTTCCAATCAATGAAAGGTTTTCAATGGATAAATTGGTCAAACTTTATCTTAAAGAAATTGTAATGCGTCATGGAGTTCCAGTATCAATCGTGTCAGATCGAGACCCAAGGTTTAACTCAAGATTTTGGAGAAAATTTCAAGAAAGTTTAGGAACCAAGTTAAACATGAGCACTGCATATCATCCTCAGACAGATGGACAGAGCGAAAGAACCATTCAAACAATTGAAGATATGCTTCGGGTGTGTGCAGTGGATTTTGAAGGAAATTGGGATGACCATTTACCTTTGGTAGAATTCTCGTACAATAATAGTTATCACGCAAGTATTGGCATGCCTCCCTATGAAGCTTTGTATGGAAGACGTTGTCGATCTCCGGTATATTGGGATGAAGTTGGTGAACGAAAAATTTTGGGTCCGGAGATAATTCAGCAAACTAAAGAATCAATAGAGCTTATTCGAAAAAGGATCCAAGCTGCTCAGAACAGACAAAGAAAATATGAAGATTTAAAAAGGAAGGATATAGAATTTCAGATAGGAGAGCCAGTGCTGCTGAAAGTATCACCTTGGAAAGGTTTATCCAGATTCGGGAAAAAGGGAAAACTTAGCCCCAGATTTGTTGGACCATTTGAGATTTTAGGACGCGTGGGAAGAGTTGCTTATGAGTTGGCATTACCCCCATCCATGCGCCATATCCACAACATTTTCCATGTATCTTTGCTTAAGAGATATACACCTGATTCTAGGCATGTTATAGAGCACGAGCCGGTAGAGATTCAGCAAGATTTATCCTATGTCGAGATGCCAGTGCGTATATTAGATCGCCGAGAGAAGATTCTAAGAAATAAGACAGTGGCGTTAGTAAGGATTTTGTGGAGGAATCCCAAGGTCGAAGAGTCAACTTGGGAGCTTGAAAGCGAAATGCTTGAAAAGTATCCTCATCTATTTTCTTAAGGTAAATTCTGAGGTCAGAATTCTTTTAAGGGGGGGAGGATGTAACATTCGTAATATTAGAAGCGGATATATTAGTAGAATAAGAAGTTATAATAATAATAGGTTCCAGTTTGATGCATTTCCATCGTTAAATTAGAAATTATGTGTAATATTAAATGTTATGTGTTTAATTGTTTAAATTGTACGTATTATTAAAATTATTGTAGATACGATTTCTTTTCAAAGAGGTATGATTTGATTACTATTTTAATATAAGTTTATTATTTTAAATAAATAAACGATACGTGGTAGTATGTTTCATTCGTTTCTTAAATTTTTGAGTTACAAAGTATCGAATTTTGAAATTCTTTTAAACGACACGAAAGATTCGTTATAGATATATTTTTTTCTATCGTATAAATAGATTTTACGAAACAAATATATAAATTGCGGGTAGTAATTTTTAAAAAGTATAAATAGCTAAAGTTGATTCATTAATTAGTAACCAAGGTACGTTTTTCTTTCTTTTTAGCAATTATTTTTCTTAATTCTCTAAACACACACACACTAACACACGCACACACACGTTTACACACACATACACACACTGTGAAGATTTTTAAAAATTTTGATTTCTAGAAACTAGTCCAATCTTGCATGCAATTCCATATATGAATTCCTGGTAATCATAGCATCAATTTATGCTATCAAACGTATAAAACCATGATCGGATGATGTTGATTTTTAAAAACCAATTTTTAAAATTTTTGATCGAATTTCTGTTTGAGTGATTGTTTGATTGTATGAATGTTAGAATCATGCTTAGGACATTGTTTAGAGTCGAATCATGTATAAAAGTGTTAGAATTGATCATGATTTGGATCGCCGGAAAATTTCGGTCGGTTTTTGTGAATTTTATTTCCGGCGAGTTCTTGGGTATTTTATGATTCTGAATTGCTGGTTAGGTTGATTGTAAGTTATAGTTTGTTATATAATTTTTCCAGATTTTTCTGTGGAGTTTTAATTTTCGTCGTAAAATTTATTTTCGCCGGAAAACTTGTTCGGTACGTTTTTGGTAAAAACTGGCATTGCCATTGTGTTTAAAACGTGAATTAGAGTCGAAATAGGTTTTTCTGGGAATTTTCTGGGCTACGTAAGTGTTGCCGGAAAATTGGCCGGCGGCGGCCGGCGTCGGAAACCGCCATTGCCGGCGAGGAGCATTCATCATGTTCTTCGTGTTCTTCATGAGGAAGACGATGAACAGTAGTGCGTTTGATCTTCTTTCCCAGGTGGGGAAGAAGATGAATAGTGTTTTTGGGTTAAAATTTTATTTTTAATATTTTATTTTTCTAAAAATTAGAAAAATACTTTTATTTAATTATTTAATTATTATTTGAGTTATTTAATTATTTAAATGATTAATATTTGTTATTTATTTAATTCAAAATTTTATTTATTTATTTATTTATTATTTATTTATTTCGAAAAATATTTATTTAATTAATAATTTATTTAAATTTAATTTCAAAAATAATTTTAATTATTTATTTATTTAAAGTAAATATTTTACTTTACTTTAAATAAAATTTACGAAAATTATTTATTTTATTTTAAGTTAGTTTAAATAGGAATTGATTTATTTATTGATTAATTTAAATGAAAATTAATTAGAATTTGAATTAAAATTCAGATTTTAATCACTTTATTTATCTTAAGTAGTATTTAAAATTTATTTATAAATTAGATAAAAATTTACTTTATCTTAAATAAAAATTTCATAATTTATGAATAATTAATTATATTATTTTAAATTAGGAGATTAATCCTAAAATCTAAATTTCAGTTAAAAATGGGATAAAAATTTATTTACGGCCCTAATAAAATTCAAAAATTTTCTTAAAAATTATTCTATTTTTTCTAGTGGCACCGGGTTTCCGGGGCGTCACATTAATAAAGGTGGTTATGTCATGGATGAGGTATTTCAAGAGACAAGTGTTGGTTTTTAGTGGAATGATGATGGAATGAGCTAAGTACTTGGTTTTGATTCTAAGTGTGCTAGTTGCTTAAGTAACTACTTGGTTGCTAGATATTTTATACTAGCACATGCATGTATCTTGATTCCCGGCTTGTTTTTTTGTCCGGTTATTGCTCAATTCATTGATCGTTCGGACGAATAACTCAATCGTTTCTAGTTAGGGTTTTACCGTAAACCGTAATAATAATTACACCATCATTTTCAATTCTCTTTAATAATTCTTGGACCTATATTCCTTAAATCCCTTCAATAATTCTTTAAGTCTTTCCGTGTCCAGGGAAATCTCGGGGAAAATAAAAGTGCTATTTTTCAGAATCCGGCAGCTTTTACATACACTCTTTTTCCCCCTGGATCACTAATACGAACTCGGAATTTCGTTCCGGATACTTATATATCGCGTCGTCTAATAATATTCCTATGTCTACCCAAAGTCACTATTCATCCATTTTTCTTTACTCATCCTCTTAGGGTTGTACAATTGTCCCTGATCTCTTTCGATCGTTCCTTAACCTTTTTACGGACCCATTGGACCAATAACAGATATCGATTTGGATGACATAAGAATAATCTTTTCCTTTAGAATAATCAAATCTCAATTCCCTAGGAGATAGATAATTCTTATCTAAAGTGTCAACCAATAGTATTCTTCATGGCACCTAAACATTTGAATCCAAATCTATTCCTTTCATTCATTATCTCAATCGTTACATCATAGTCGTAATCACTATTCACTATTACCTCAGTACATAATAAAAAGTTTTAATTATATCCAAAATTTGGGGTTCTTACAACGTTGAAGGTTCGTGCTGTCGGCTTGTTGTTAGGAGGTGCCATGAGTCGAGGTACTGGGTTCTCCTTTGAAGGTTGTCTGCAATCTCGGGACACATGACCTTTCTTTCCGCAATTATAATAGGTGACGGATTTCTCTTACAACTAGAAGCATAATGACCTTTCTGTCCACAATTATAACAATTCACGCTGGCTTGATGACAGGGTCCAGGATATTTCTTTCCGCATGTCTTGCATTCTTGCAGAGGTGGTCTTCCTTGAATCATATTAGCTGTCTGCAAGGATTTGAATCTGTGGCTACTTCCTCTGTTGTCATTGTTCCCAATTCTTCTAATATCAGTGCTTTTATCTTCCCTTTTTTACAAAAGGTTTCTTCTCGCTCCGATTATCAAACTTCCTCCCAAAGTTGTTTCCACTACTCTAAAACTTTCGCTTCTTTCCATCCTTATCCTTCGTGTACAACTCACTTCCACTTTCCACTATAGCCGCTTTCTGAACCAAGGTTGCATAATTTGTGATTTCAAACACGGCAACTCGATTCTATATTCAGGGCTTCAATCCTTGTTGAAAACGCTTGGCTCTCTTCTCTTTGGTTTCCACATGATAGGGTACGAACCTTGAAAGCTCTGTAACTTTGCCTCGTATTCCGCCACAGTCATAGCCCCTTGCTTAATTCTAGAAACTTGAGTTCCATTTGGTTCTCCATAATACTTGGGAAAATACTTTTCCAGAAACAACTCCGTAAACCTGGTCCAAGGTATCATCACATTTCCTTCCATTGTTCTCTTCGCTTCCCACCAGTAGTTTGCTTCACCTTTTAGCATGTAAGCGGCGAACACCGTCTTCTTCTCTTCTTCCACTCCTACAATCTCAAAAGTCTTTTTTATCTCCCTTAACCAAATTCTTGCTTCCACTGGGTTAGTGGTACCTTTAAACTCAGGGGGATTCAAGGCTTTGAACGATTTAAAGGTCATGGTAGCTTATGTTAGTTGAGCTTGGGGTGGATTTCCCTTTACAGGATGCCTCTCCTGATGAGGCTGGGGATTTTGGGTGTGCTGACGGAGAAACTCCAGGAGTAGGCTCATAGGATCATTATTATTCTAATTCGGGTTTTGGGCATGTCTTGGATCTTTTTCTATTAATAGTGAAAATAGTAGGGTATATTACACCAGTCAAATAAATAGATATATGACACCATTACTGGCACAATAATATTAGGCATTCATAATTATATACTTGGTGAAAATCGTTGGTATTCAAACATGGGTTTTACTCGCTGGCTTTCTCGAAATCAAGGTTTTTTTTAAACAGTTTCTCATTTTCATTTACATAAAAAGATTTGGGGTACTTATAAAAATAACGTTCCCAGTTTAACTAGTGGTACTTAAGAAAAGATTTCAAGTTTTAAATCTCAATCGTTGTGTTTATCTTAAGTGTCCTGGTTTTTGAAAACTCATTTTAAATCATAGTTTCTGAAAAGAAAGCGTTAACTATTTCAGGGGTTACATGGGGAAGTAGTTTCGCATGAAAATCAAATGCAATACAAATCTACAACAAATGAAGATAAGACAACAATACTACTAACAAGATCATAATAACATAATATCCAGGTACCATACTGGTACAGTCCATGTCATGATACTGAATACATCCATAATAATACAACCCGACAAGCTGAGAATATGTACATCATGAAACTGTCCAACCAACATACTAAGTACATACGCAGAGATAATGAAGATCACTACCCAACAGGCTGGGCATAAAGTCAACTACATCTAGTCAAGATACATGAGATAGCAAAATATGTGCACCCTAACAACAGTAAGATCTAACGCGACGCCATCAATAAGTGCGGGTCACTACTAACTATCGTATACATAGTAACCAAAAGATGGGAATGCGCAAGCGTACATATATGTCATCCCCCAAAACAAAAGACTATGCGATCACAACAGCAGCAATAAGTCATCACTGGCCAAACATCTCACCAACCCTCCTATGAAACTCTGCTATAACATCTTATATCAAAGTAGCAACTCTACTTCGAGGTACTTGATGATGGCAAAGCAGCAATATCAGTCTGAAGTCCATTCAAAACAGTAAGAGAGATCTGATGCGTAATCTCCATGGGTACATCCCTCACCAACAAACTCCCTCCATGGTGCACAACAAAAGGATCTGGAATGGGCAAAAATAGAAGAATACCATCCCTGGTAGCAAAGATCTCCTCATAACGAGCCCATAACCATCGGTATGCTGAAACAAAGTATGGTGAACATGCCATGGAACCATCTCTCCCACCATGCCATCATACACTGGAGGAATAAGAGGTATAACAGCAGTGGTATCCACTATGGTTGAAGTAAGAATAGAGACATGTATAGTGGGTGTAGGTGGAGCTGTATCACAAGCAGGAGCATCACTGACAGGTGGAAACATGTAGTCTAGTATGGTGGGAACCATAGGGGTCGAAGCATACACTGGAATAGGAGTAGTAATCAAATCTGAGAAAGCTGATACTCTAGTAGGTGTATCAACTCTGGAGACTAGAGCAGCTAAACTAGGTATGACCTCAGTGCGGATAAGTGACAGCTGGATCTCATCGATCGGATCAGAGGTAACAGGCTCTGGTGTCTCATAGTGGAACATCTTTGGTGTAAATAGAAGTGTAGTCTCGATGATCGTAGTGAGCACTGGAATCTGAGCTGAGTGATGTATGTCTGACGGTGACACTGGTACGTGAGCTGTCTGCTCAGCCTCTGGCGCAAAAGTATCTAGATTAATCACTGGTACAATGGAGTAAACTACCTCTATAGTCTAATCAGGAGAATGTACTAGATCTATCACATGTGGAGGGGATGGTGTGAGTATCTGAATAGAAGAATCCTCCGAGTCACTATCAATCGGCATAAACTCCTCAGATGGGTGACTATCGGACTCTGAGCTGGGATCTAGTGGTCCATGAGGGTATGGTGTAGGAGATCTATCTCGTACATAACGAAAGCCAACAGAACCTGAAGCCGACATCTACAAAAGTACAAAGTTCTATCACAACCAGTTTTAATCAACAATACGCACACAACTATATAGGTATAGACTACTATCAAATACGGGATTTATGGTGCTAAACACTAAATGGTGTGTAACTAAGTCTCCATTTACCGCAATCCTATTTTATCTCTAACGTCGTATTACATCCCTAGACTCTCACGTCGTATTATATTCCTAGGCTCTCACGTTTTCCTAAGAATATAACTATCGCTCTGATACCAACCCTGTGACGCCCTCAAATCTACCTTGTCTTGGGACCCGGGTCGTCACACAACTCGATATCCTGCAACACACGTTAGTTCACAATAATATATAATAAACATAATAACGGAGCATAACGGTCCCACTCCGCAGATCCAAGGATTGGTCTCAACATTATTATTACAACACGAATTTATTACAACTCGAAATAATATCTTACATAAGTTCTAAGACACAGTAGAATAAAAGTTCCAGTTGGGTATTCTAATCCCTGGCAGCATGGCTCTGGACTTTCTCCTTCCCTCTTGACGTCTGGCTAGACGGCTCGCCTCTTACCTTCTTGATAGCTGAGTAAAAGTGATAAAGCAAGAATGAGCAACCATGGTGCTCAGCAAGTTCTCTCCTTGCTCGGTTTAGAAATATAATAGTAATTAAACAAAAGACAAAGTTCAAGTTGACTAGATAGTTGAAACTTAGAGAGTCAAAACCGACATAAAACTCGTCTCAAGAAATCATAGAATACTCGAAAGAAATTACTCGTTACACATCTGATGAATCATGAGAAATGAATACACTGGTCCTCCAACCGCTCGGTATCTCTGTGGTGCGATCAACTACCCGATCGAAAATACCATCCTCCTATGACACCACACCTCGCCCGATCACGGCTACAATGTAGTATCAATGAAATATAATATATACATATGCTAGCATTATAATGGGTTATTAGATCAACCCTGGCAATGTTAATGCCTCAAATATTCTCGTGCCCGTATGACCGTACACGAGTCTCTTTCTCTCTCCCATGGGCCTCTATCCCATGTTGACCAGGAAGAATACAGAATTCCCGAGTATTTTAGCAAAAGGATAATTTAAGATAAACTTTTCAGGAAATAATTGTTTGACTTGGCTGACTGCCAGTCTCATAGAAATTTGCCACCAGTCCGAACAATGGACTGATGTAAGACTCCAATAAATGTATTTTATTGGTTGACACGAACAAAGTGTCAACCACTGATAAGAAAGGCAACTATCTCTAAATAATGAGAATAGTCAAAAAATTAGATATTATGAGTCGTCCCGAATAATGAGTACAACTCGAATGTTTATAATTGAATACACATAACCGATGTACGTTATATAGAAGATTTTTATTTGATTAATCGTTCCAATAATCCTACTAGTTACACTATCTATTTGTTTGATTCGAGCAATGAATCAACTAAAAGATGTTCAATAAGTGTTGTCAAATCTGTACAATAAATTCGATAGGCTAGAATGAATTTAACTATCTCGAGCGATGAGATTAGTTTGACTGAACGAAATAAAGAGTAGTCCCGAATTAATGAGATCGACCTGATAACAACGAAATCGCTTCTACGTTCATAGGAGATACGATTCACAAATAACAATATTTAGCAGTAAAATAATCTCTACCAAGAAAATAATATTCATTAAATAAATCTTGGAACATAAGGAGCAATAAAATAATTCTCATAACTCTCAACATGAAATAATAGAATTTTAATAAAATACGAAATTTCCGAGAGTAAGGGTATGAATCGCACTAACGCATCATTCGCACGTAATATAATATTTTAGAATGGAGGCTCTACTCGTTTTCCTAATAAATTTTAATAATGTATTTTATAACATCGACCTAATAAAAATATAATTTTATGGTAGTTTTACTCTATTTATTCATATATAAGGGAATTCTCGTTAAAAAAAAAAGGTCTCTATTATTCCTAAATAAATGTTAATAATGAGTTATTTAAAGCGCATCTCGATATTAAATTAGCTCTTATCAAATTTCCACTAATTATCTGAAATTCTCTAATTTAATTAAGTATATTTTAATAAAATAATCTCTATTTTATTCCTAAAATAAAATGGTGCAAGAATTCATTTTTATTCAAGTTTTAAATCCATATTCATTATCACCACTTTTAAAAAAATGTAGATCTATCAAAATAATCCTAATTCAATTAATCTCATAAATTCTAATTTCTTTTCCATTTTAATATCCAACTAAATATACCAAATTTCTTTTCTTTCTTTTAAAAACCATTTCTTTTTCTTCCTTTTAAAATCAATTTAATAGCCCTATTTTTAATAACCAAAATAATCCACAAATTTCCTTGTCCTATTTCTAATATCCTATTAATAACCAAAATTCCTTTTTATTTCTTTGAAATCAATTCTAATAAACTTTCTATTATTTTAATCATTTTATTACCTAATAATTAGTCCTAATTATACATGTAACTTAAGTAAATACACACCACCACCACCACCCACTACTGCAGGGCGGTCGCCGGCCGGACGCCGCACCGAACCACCACCGCCAACCTCTCTCTCTCTCTCAATCTCTCATCCTCCCTGTCTCCCTCTCGATCTCTCTGCTCTCTCTCCTCTCCATCTCTCCACTCTCTTCTCCTTCTCTCCGCTCTCTTCTCTCTCTCCTGCCTCTCTCGATCTCTCCAACGATCTCTCGATCTCAACCTCCCTCCATCTCTCTCTCTTTCTCCACTCATCTCATCAATCTCTCATCCTCTCTCTCTCCATCGCATCTCTCTCTCTCTCCGACCTCCATCTCTCTCTCTCTCTCTCTCTCTCTCTCTCTCCTTCGCATCTCTCTCTCCGACCTCCATCTCTCTCTCCCCGTCTTAATCTCTTTCTCATCTCTCTCCCCCTCTCCGTCTTCCCCTTCTCTCTCATCTTTCCTCTCTCTTTCAATCTCCCACTCCCACAACCCACCACCGCCGGTCACCATCATGGCCGCGATGGTGGCTCCTCTTTGACATGCAGCGAACCCTCCCCCAAATTCACATGTCCCAACCAATTAGACAACTCAAACAATTACCCACATACAATTTTTATAAAGATCAAACAATAAAACTAAATACTAATCTCACATATATATTTCCCCTAATTTATAAATAAAAACCCTAACTTGAAAAATACAATTACATGAATTTTTACACAATCAGCATTATACAAAAACTAAATAAAAGATTTACAAGACATAAAACTCATACCCTCTATGTGAAAAGCCCAAACTTTTACAACTTGATTTTTTAATCAACTCTCGAAACTGAAATTTTCTTATATGGATACGAAGAACACGTCGCTAGCTTCAATAATCTTCCATTGCATGTACAATCCGATCAAAATCCATGTAGTTATAAGATTACAAAGGTTTGTGTTTTAGTGTGTGTGTGTGTGTGTTTGTTTTCTGCCAGGAGAGAAAATAAAAGAGAGATATGGGTTTCTTTCTTTCTTTTAATTGAGTCTAACACACACACACGCACACACACACACACACACACATACACACACACACACACACACACACACACACATATATATATATATATATATATATATATATATATATATATATATATATTCTCTTGGGCCCTTAGTGGGTCACTAATCTATTTTGGCTCATAATTCCCAACCCAATATCTTACACATTATTTGTTAAAAATCTCTAAAATCATAATATATTAGAATAGAATAAACTATATATAAGATATATAGAGAGAGAGAGCTAGAGAGAAGAGACCATCTTTTATTCATATATTTAAACAAAGTACATGCATGGCTTTATATAGCCTATCCAATCATGAGTTACAAGATAGTGAAAGGCCAAAAGTTTGGAGTTTGGAAAACAAAAGGTTGAAGCAAATGAAAAGCTAAGAGTCATTCATAATATTTACATAACACTACCCCTTGAATGACTCGCACAAACATCATGCCTCGTTAAAACCTTTCTAGGAAAAACCCTGTGGGAAAAACCCTAGTGAAGGAAAAAGAGTACTTGTGTTGTACATAAAGAAAAGTAAGGAGTGATTAATGTCTCCCCCTCATTTTAATATCATGATAGGTCTCAAAATTTGCGCATTCCAATTTTGTATACCAACTTCTCGAATGAAGACGTAGGAAGTGCTTTTGTGAAGAGATCTGCTGGATTTTCACATGATCGAATCTGACAAACATCAATTTCACCTCTTTGCTAAAGCTCATGGGTGAAGAAGAACTTTGGATCAATGTGCTTTGTCCGATCTCCTTTAATATAGCCTTCTCTAGTCTAAGTAATACATGCTTCGTTATCTTCAAATAGAAAGGGCTCTCTTTATTGACTGAAAGACCACATGATTCTCGAATATGATGGACCAATGACCTTAGCCACATGCATTCTCGACTAGCTTCATGTAGTACCAATAATTCAGCATGATTCGAAGAAGTTGCTGCAAGAGTTTGCTTTATAGACCGCCAAAATATTGCGGTATCACCATATGTGAATATGTAACCTGTTTTGTGATCTACCTTTGTGGGGATCAGACAGATATCCTGCATCTGCATAACCAATTAATTCCACTTTTGAGTCTTTAGAATAAAATAAACCCATATCCAGTGTACCTCAAAGATATCTAAAAATTTGTTTCACAGCAGTCCAATGTCTTTGAGTTGGAGCAGAACTATGCCTTGCCAATAAATTAACAGAAAAAGCAATATCGGGACGTGTACAATTGGCAAGGTACATTAGTGCACCAATGGCACTAAGATATGGCACTTCAGGACCAAGAAGTTCTTCTCCCTCATCTCTTGGACGGAATGGATCCTTTTTCTTTTCAAGTGAGCGAACAACCATAGGTGTACTCACGGGATATGCTTTATCCATAATGAATCGCTTAAGGATTTTTTCAATATATGATGACTGGTGGATAAAAATTCCTTTGGGTAGATGTTCAACTTGAAAATTATGACGGCCCCATACCCGGTAACCCGAATTGGGTGCCACCCAACTAATAACAAATACAAATACCTGTATAATAAAACTTAATACACCAACGATTCCTCACCGAGGATCGATTCTAGGTTATGGTATGAAACAAGAATCTAATTATTACAACTTCTATCACTGCTCTGAATACAAATTACTATACCATCTAATTTGTAGCTTAATCTCAATTCGTGCTTACCAGCTCTGGCATCGAATTCTATCCTGAATAAAATGCCTCGTTGCTCTCATATGATTTGCACGATATAGACATCCATCTTTAATCCTAACTGAAAGGTTAGGGAAAAATAAGCAAGAGTGAGCCAAAAATGCTCAGCAAGTGCATAGTATAGTGAACAACAACTTTTCAATATTTCATTGATGACAAATATCAATGATCAAACCTATCTCAAGGAAAATAAATCAATTTCTGTCATAGAATAAAACTTTCCATTGTTCTTTAAACCATAACTTTTCTCAAAACAATTCTTTCCTTTAAACCAATCTATCATCAAAACATACTTTTCATAAAAAAATTTAAAACATTCAAGTTGCTTGTATTTGTGACAGTCCCAAAATTCGGGGTACAGATTTGGGGCCACCAACCAAAATAAACACAAACAAACCTGGATATAACTCAAAACATAATAATGAAACACCTCTGATCCAAGACCTCATACAGGTTATGGTATGAAACAAATTATGAACTCAACTTATTACAACCAATCTCCGAATAAAAATTATTATACAATTAATATATAACAAAGTATAGTTGTTCAACTGATTAAACAATCTCTAACAATATTAAAACCCCTACCCGACGAACTCAACAACCCGAACATCCTCTCTCGCTGTTGGAACAGTAATACTCATCTTCACCGTAAGTTGGAGAAAAATAAACAACGCAAGAGTGAGCCAACAATGCTCAGCAAGTATAACAGTTATAGCAAAATCAAGAACAAATAGAATTTCTGAATAACGAGGAGAATCATTATAGGCTCCAAAGGAAATCAAACTTCAATGCAATTTTGCTTCAAGATTCCTGTAAGAATCGGGATAGGAAATCATTCAACTTTACTGCTCAATTTAGAATTGGATTCTTTTAATTTTTATTAAAATAATGGTATAGGCTGATGATCAGTCAAGCCCTAATCCTGGCCAATGCACACAGCAAAGCCCTGAAATGGATCCATAACCTCTGACCAATTAATATGGTCTTCCCGAAAGGACTCTGTTGACCATTAATATGGTCTCCCCGAAGGGACTCTGTTGACCATTAATATGATCTCCCCGAAGGGACTCTGTTTAAAAACATTTCCAATTCTATATCAAATGCACTAGGTGGCGGAACAATCGACAACCCTTACCACATCAACTAACTGGAAAACTCACGTTCTAGAAGAACGCATAATTAAAGAATCGCTGAAGAAGTATCAGTATCAACTGGTATCGACAAGATCGATACCACAACAGGATATAAATAAAGATCAACAATATCAATATGTGTCGATGAGTTCGACATGATAAAAGGGTAATACATGAAGAACAAAAATCTCAAAAGGTATCGACAAGTTCGATACGAATAATTGGGTCATAGCATCATTAAACTAATTAAAGAGAGAATTCACTTGAAAAAAAAGTGAAAGAAAACACTTGCCTTAAAACATGAAGTTTCCACTTCCAATATCTCGATTCTTTACTCATTGTACACCAGTCTTTAATTCTTATTCGCTGGCCTTTACTCAGTAATACAATCGTCTTTCCTTTATCACTTGTCATCTTTGACACGAACACACTTGTCTACTCCGCTGAATATGTCATTTCTCATAATTCCCATTTACACTAGCGCTGGCTCTTAGTCGGCCTCCTATTCGTACCTATAGAAAGGTAAAGTGCTGCTTTAGTACTCTTACAACCTTAACCGTCTAACTCTGCTCTACCCAAATGGTCTTATAACACTTTACACTTAACACATATAGCCCCTACTTACCATATTCTCAAAATATTAATACATAACCACAAAATCATATATGCACTTAGCACGTATTATGACTCAATATCATATATTAGTCACGTAAACATGAGTTACATATACCCATAAACTATTAACAATCATAGCATGCTTTCAGATCATTGAAATCAAATAAGTTAAATAGATTTAGACAGGGGATTTTAAGAAAATTTCGGCATGAAGTATTCGTAAATAGGACTATCCACCTGTTTTTTTTCATTTCAATAATTTAACCCTGTATACAATATAAGAAATTAAAGCTGCCTCGACTTGCAGCAAACATACAAGAAAATAACTGCCCTCACTTGTAGCCCCTAAACAATTAAGAAAATAACTGCCTTGACTTGCAGCACCTAAACAATTAAGAAAATAACTGCCCTGACTTGCAGCACCTAAACAATTAAGAAAATTACCACCCTGACTTGCAGTAAACAAATAAGGAATTAAACTAGCAGTTTGTCCTTGATATATAACATTTGAAAATTATACAACCAGGAAATAAATTCATATTACAAGAAAATTTTTCGAAATAACCTTTTTGTAAACTGGACTATCCCGGGGTCACAACCCCTCAATTCCAATCAAAACCATTTCAAAGTAACCCATACGCTATCAACATCAATTAACTTCTATCAAGGGCCTCTAAGGCCAGTGGTAAGGTTCAATAACCGCCACTCAACATTTATACAAAAATATAAAATCTAACAACCATGCTTTACTTAATCCAAATCATTTTAATCCCAAGTATTGATTACTAATAACCGACAATCAATTAACCAGTTACAAACCAATACCAAGTAATCGACAATTATGACATTCAACAAATACTCTAACTCGACTTACAACATTTAGCACATATACATTACCGGAACCATTTTCAACAAGTAAAACCATATAAACTCCAATTATTACACGACAATAATAATTAACAATAACAATCACTAAACTTGAACATATATCGGACTCACAACTAATCTCAACAATTATAATTAATAACCATAGGCTTTCCGAATTAAATTACGGAATTAAAACAATATTTATAATTTTCCCAAATTCGTTTTTCTCCAAATCCCAAGGATCATGTGTACCCTACACTAAAACAGCCATAACCCCTAGCCCGTTAATCGGATTTGTACACCTTTTGCGGCCACGCAAACTAGAATTTGAGTACTACAACTTTCATTTACAAACCATAGCCAAAACAGACCTTAATCTGCTTCGAAATAACTAGACAAAATAGAGCAGAGGTGATAAGTGGATTTCATATCCACTTGGAACGCTTCATTTCAGCTTAAATTGATGTCTTTACCTCAAGTATGTTGTATTTTTGATGTGTTTTCGTCTAGTTGTGTAGGATCGTAAAACGTCGGCTAGGGTTGGTGATTTCTATTATTCTTAGAGTGGATTTTGAGTTTGGAATGAAGAACAGAGTCTTGCACTATGATACTATGGAGATTCATGAGTCAAGGGATTGAAGAACAGGAACTAACGCAAAAGGAACGGGAGAAAACGGAGATAAAACGAAGAAAACAGACAAAAATCAGAAACTGGCAGAATTAAAGAGCGCGGCTGCGCTAGATGCAAGCGCGGGGGTGCCTGGAAGACGTAGGACAGCGCAGGGGCGCCATGGAGTGGCGCAGGGGCACTGCAGCTTTCTGGAAAAATCCTGATTTTTCTCCTATTTCGAATTTAAGTTGTAATTTTGGACTTCCCTTGCTGGAAAAGAATTCTAGGGCCTATATAAACACTTCCTATCATTATAATACGCACCAATACTTAGAATAAACACAGAAAGAGCCGAAGATAGAGATTTAGACTTGGAGACGGATTCCGAAAGGACGTAACAACATTCGGAGATCTAGATCTACTTTTGTTTTCTTCTAATTAGGCGATACTCTGGATTTCAGATTTGTTTTTTTTAACTCTATTACTCTAACATAATTATTATTCATACTTTGTTTACTACCATGGTTTCATCAGATATCATGATGACGAGCCGTTCGATTATGAACTAATCGTTGTCATGGGATTCTAACGGATTTATTTATGGAGCTCTAGTATTTTGATGCTTTAAAGATCTGTGTATGATGTATATTGATATCCTCGTATGGTTATGCTTAATTGTTAGATGCATAGCTAACATCTAATCTGTTAATCTCTTCTGAAGCGACAGTGGATCTTGAGATTTAGAACTTGCCATGCTAGCATAGGTTCATGATTGTTTACCAACATGATACGTAGTGTAATTTAAACTATCTTATGCTGCCCTGTGTGATCTTTATGGATAACTTATTCTTCAACGGTTATGTTTTCAAATTCTATAGACATATAGGGTCTAAGCATAATTGGTGTCTATTCATCTTCTATCTCTTTTGTGGATGTATGGGTAGTTTGGTATACGTATGCTGACAGGTAGCGTGTACTTGTTCCGTGTTGTCCGATCAGATATCATAACCATTGCATATAGTGATTAAAGGCATCAGATCTAAGTGAAGTATTTAATGAAGTTAGGATCCCATGTTTTCTCTCGTATAAATAAATCAATCTTATTCACATTAGTTAATTAATTCTTATTCGAGATAATTTAATTCTTAGGTTAAAGTAGTTGATTAAAAACCTAAAATTCTTACTTGTCTTAGCAGTGAGTAAAAAAAACCATACATTGTTGCATAAGTGCGTTTACTGAATTAAAACTTAACCAGATCTCTGTGGGAACGAACTTGACTTATTCATATATTACTTGTGACCACGTACGCTTGCGTGATTTTGTGCAAACAAGTTTTTGGCACCGCTACCGGGGATCATCGGTGTTTTATTTTTAGTTTATGTGCTTGTCATCAGTGGTCGTTAGAGTTCACTAACTCGGATTGTTTACTTACATATCTTGTTTGTTTGGTGTTTTTCAGGTACTTGAGCGTGTATGCGAACACGTTCTCAATCTCGTAAACTGGAAGACGTAGATCTAGTCACAGATAAAAGCGAAGAGGAACTTGAAACAACGATAGAGATGCGTGATCGAGAAGCAGCAGAAACTAAGGCTTTGAAGGACTATTCTCAGCCTAAAATTAATGACATCCAGTCTAGCATTGTCATACTAGCCATTGTAGCTAATACTTTTGAGATTAAGCCTAGCACAATCCAGATGGTTCAGAATCAGTTCAGTTTGGGGGTGCTCCAATGGAAGATCCCAACATGCACATTCGCAACTTCATAGAGATATGTGAAACTTTCCGATTCAATGGTGTGTCGGAAGATGCTATGAAATTGAGGCTTTTCCCATTTTCTCTGAGGGATAAGGCTAAGGGCTGGTTACACTCTTTACCAGCCGGTTCGATTATGACATGGGAGGATCTTGCTCAGAAATTCCTCACTAAATTCTTTCTCATGGCCAAAATAGCAGCAATCAGGAATGCTCTTACTCAATTTGCACAACAACTTGGAGAATCTTTATGTGAAGCTTGGGAACGCTATAAGGAGATGCTTAGGAAGTGTCCACATCATGGTATGCCAGACTGGATGGTGATCAATTGTTTCTATAATGGGCTGGGAGCACAATCAAGGCCAATGCTTGATGCAGCATCAGATGGAGCTTTATGGGCAAAGAGCTATGAGGAAGCCTATGAGTTAATTGAGATGATGGCTGCTAATGAATATCAGAATCCAACTCAGAGACTAGCGCAAGGCAAAGTAGCAGGTATTTTGGAAGTTGATGCAGCTAAAGCTATAGCAGCTTAGTTAATGGCTTTGACTATGAAGGTGGATTCTCTTACCAACTATGGAGTTCAGGAGGTTGCTAGTGTGTGTGAGCTTTGTGCGGGTGCACATGAGAAGAATCAGTGTGCTATCTCTTCTGAATCAACATAGTTTGTGAGCAATTTTCAGAGACCTTCTGTACCAGCTCCAGCCACCTATCATCCTAACAATAGAAATCATCCTAATTTCAGTTGGAGCAACCATAAAGGTGCTCAACAACCCTATCAGCAGTTTCAAGGTCAGCAATATGGAGCTAAGCCGTACAATCCTTCTGGTTATCAGCAGCCGTATGGTCCAAGACAACAATTTAGCCTCCGGGATTTCAGCAGCAGCCTCATGCTAGTGTGGGGCAATCTTCTAATGAAAAATATGAACAGGAGGAATTGAAGTTCATGTGCAAGAGCCAAGCAGTTTCTATCAAGACCTTAGAGAACCAGATTGGTCATATTGCTAATGCCTTGTTGAATAGGCCGCAAGGAACTCTTCCTAGAGATACAGAGGCTAATCCGGGCAAGAGGGAAGTCAAAGAACAGGTGAAGGCAGTTACTTTAAAATCCAGAAAGGTTACAACCGAGCAGAAATCAGCAGCTAAGGAAGATAAAGAAGTTCAGAATCAGCAGGTTGAAAAATTTGCAGGACCAGAAATTGAGAAATCGGACTTGGTGGCTGATCAGCTAGATGGTAAAGTGGAACAGAGCAAGAAATCTGTTGAAAAAGCTTCTCCAGAGCAGTCTGCGAAGTTCAATAAGATCTATCCTCCTCCTCCATATCCTCGACGCTTGCAAAAAAGTCAAGAAAAACAATTTCATAAATTTTTGGACGTCTTCAAGAAATTATCCATTAATATTCCTTTTGCGGAAGCTCTAGAAAAGATGCCGAGCTATGCTAAGTTCATGAAGGGTATTTTATCAAGGAAGTTGAAGCTCGAGGAATTGGAAACGGTGGCTTTGACGGAAGAATGCAGTGCTTTTCTACAGCAAAAGTTGCCTCCTAAACTTAAAGATCCGGGAAGTTTCACCATCCCGTGCACCATTGGTAACTTATCTTTCAACAAGTGTTTGTGTGACTTGGGAGCTAGCATCAATCTCAAGCCTTTGTCTGTTTTTATGCAACTTGGTCTACCGGATCCAAAACCTACAAACATCTCCTTACAGCTAGCTGATCGATCGATCACATATCCTAGAGGTATCGTGGAGGATGTTTTGGTAAAAGTTGATAAGCTCATCTTCCCTGCGAATTTCGTGATTCTTGATTTTGAAGAAGATAAGAAGATTCCCATCATCTTGGGAAGGCCTTTTCTCGCTACTGGCCGTACTTTGATAGATGTTCAGAAAGGAGAGCTCACAATAAGAGTGCAAGATCAGACTGTGTCTTTTAATGTGTTCAAGGCCATGAAATTTCCTGTGGAGAATGAAGAGTGCTTTAGAGTGGAAGGGGTTGATACTGGCCAGAATAAAGTGTTTGATCAGATGTTGAAGTCGAATCCATTAGACGTTGCTTTACAAGGAAAGTCTGATACTGAAGATGAGGAATTAGGCATGGCTGATCTTTGGGATTCTCAGGTGCTAATTGATAAGGTTGTTTCATGGTCAAATCTTGAGGATAGTGCAATTGAGCATTTTCTTGAGAAAGATGTTTTGTTAAAGTATGAGGGTAATAAAGATCTTCATGAGTTGTATAGGAATTTTACTTCTGATGAGATGTTAGAAGAATTGAATGCTATTTGTTCTAAGCATGATATTCAACTTGAGGATAGTTCTTTTGATCCTAAGTCTGTTGCTAAGACTTCTATTGGTGACCCACCCACTTTCGTTCCTAATCCGTCTATTTCCACTCTTGATCAGTCTTTGGTAGTTAATAATGAAAAACATCATGTTGAAGAAGCTTCCAAACTCGAGCTTAAACCACCAGATCACCTGAGGTATGCATATTTGGGTCAATCATCTACTTTGCTTATTAGTATTGTTGCTAACTTGTCAGGTAGTGAAGAGAACAATGTTACTGACACTTTTGAGGAGCAAAGAAGGTTGAAACTTGTCATCAAGGATGTAGCCCCGGAAAAGATAATTAAATGGCCATATAGAGATACGGTGTAGAAATTTTCAAGAGAAAAAGCCATTGCCATGTCTAGCTAAAGACTTTAAACAAAGGCGCTTCCTGGGAGGCAACCCATGGATTTCCTAGCTTTCAATAAAAGAGTATTTTCCCCAATTCTTCATAATTCTGGATTACTATTTTCATAATGCTCAGTATCCACCACCAGATTTACCACCCGAGGAGGGTGATCCTGCCGATAATTAGGTATTATCCCTTGTATTACTTTCAATGGGGACATTGAATATCTTAAGTTTGGGGGTGATTTGAGGGTAAGTAATTAGTAGAGTCATTGTTCATGTAGGAATCATATTTTGCATGTTTAGTATAATTCATTCATATTTTTATTATATGTTTGTTTCATGTAGGACATTTTGTTATTTTGTTTTCGTATACCATGTGAGTCCATTTAGTTGCATTGCATGGCAAATTTTCATGATCCCTTATGATGAGCTAATTCTGATTGGTACGTAGATGTCAATTTGAGTGTGGTATTGATGAATAGAGGGTTGATTTATAGTTCTTATGAATTAACGTGCATGTTTCAGAAACAAATTCTTTTCACAATCTCGTCGTTTGCTTTTGGGCTAGGTTGAGGTCATGCTTGTTTGGTTGTTTTGAGATTTAATCACTTGTTTATATTTAGAATTTTCATTATTCCCATGATAGCGTAGGGACACCAAAGTATAAGTTTGGGGGAAAACATGGATTTCATCCTAATTGTTAATAGTTGTCAATAATGGCTAGGCATCAAATGGCTAGTAGCCGGATCATATTTTTATGAGTATTCTAGGGTTGGATGAGAACTCATTCCAGATTGCATTAAAAAAAACAAAAGAAAAAAAATCAGAAAAAAAAAAGAAAAAAAAATTATGTAAATTGTGTAAATGAAGAATTAACCAGGGTGGGCTCTTTAATACTCGAGCAATTAAGTTCTAGGGGACTTTGTGCCTAGTGACCTAAGGCTTTTATAATGCTCGCTACATGGGTATTATTGTATAAGCCTTTTGGGGTCTCATCCATTACACGGTTAAATAATCATGCGTTGTTGTGTATATTATTATGTGTCGTAGTTGTTAGTAATAAAGCATGAATTCCTGTCTAACTCAAATGATGATGGAGGTGTTTCGAGGTTATGAAGTGTCTAGCGTCCATTCTATTTATAAACCTGTGATTGTCTTGGCGAAGAATGAGTATGATTTTGATCTAGTGTTAGGGGTATATTTGATGAGAATCACACATACACACGTTTTTGTTCATGTATTGTTAGTATACGGGGATTTAGTCGAGCTCTGTTTGGACGTATTGCATTTCTTTGAGATATTTGCTTATTGATTGGTTTTGGTTAGTCTAAGGGGATCGTTGCATTTTCATATTAGTTGCATACATGCATTGCATTGCATTAGGTAGTATTGAGTCTGTTTTATGCTTGAGGACAAGCATCGGTTTAAGTTTGGGGGTATATAAGTGGATTTCATATCACTTGGAACGCTTCATTTAAGCTTAAATTGATGTCTTGTCCTCAAGTATGTTGTATTTTTGATGTGTTTTCGTTTAGTTGTGCAGGATCGTAAAACGTCGGTTAGGGTTGGTGATTTCCATTGTTCTTAGAGTGGATTTTGAGTTTGGAATGAAGAACAGAGTCTTGCACTATGATACTATGGAGATTCATGAGTCAAGGGATTGAAGAACGGCAACTAATGCAAAAGGAACGGGAGAAAACGGGGATAAAATGAAGAAAATAGACAAAAATCAGAAACTGGCAGAATTGAAGAGCGCGGCTGCGCTACATGCAAGCGCAGGGGCGCCTAGAAGACGTAGGACAGCGCAGGGGCGCAGGGGCGCTGCAGCTTTCTGGAAAAATCCTGATTTTTCTCTTCTTTCGAATTTAAGTTGTAATTTTGGACTTCTCTTGCTGGAAAAGAATTCTAGCGCCTATATAAACACTTCCTATCATTATAATATGCACCAATACTTTGAATAAACATAGAAAGAGCCAAAAATAGAGATTCAGACTTGGAGACGGATTCCGGAAGGACGTGACAGCATTCGAGATCTAGATCTACTTTTGTTTTCTTCTAATTAGGCGATACTCTGGATTTCGGATTTGTTTTTCTTAACTCTATTACTCTAACATAATTATTATTCATACTTTGTTTACTACCATGGTTTCATCAGATCTCATGATGACGAGCCGTTTGATTATGAACTAATGTTGTCATGGGATTCTAACGGATTTATTAATGAAGATTTAGTATTTTGATGCTTTAAAGATCTGTGTGTGATGTATATTGATATCCTCGTATGTTATGCTTAATTGTTAGATGCGTAGCTAACATCTAATCTATTAATCTCTTCTGAAGCGACAGTGGATCTTGAGATTTAGAACTTGCCATGCTAGCATAGGTTCATGATTGTTTACCAACATGATTCGTAGTGTAATTTGAACTATCTTACGCTGCCCTGTGTGATCTTTACGGATAACTTGTTCTTCAACCGTTATGTTTTCAAATTCTATAGACATATAGGGTCTAAGCATAATTGGTGTCTATTCATCTTCTATCTCTTTTGTGGATGTATGGGTAGTTTGGTATACGTATGCTGACAGGTAGCGTGTACTTGTTCCGTGTTGTCCGATCAGATATCATAACCATTGCATATAGTGATTAAAGGCGTCAGATCTAAGTGAAGTATTTAATGAAGTTAGGATCCCATGTTTTCTCACGTATAAATAAATCAATCTTATTCACATTAGTTAATTAATTCTTAGTTGAGATAATTTAATTCTTAGGTTAAAGTAGTTAATTAAAAACCCAAAATTGTTACTTGTCTTAGCAGTGAGTAAAAAAAACCATACATTGTTGCATAATTGCGTTTACTGAATTGAAACTTAACCAGATCTCTGTGGGAACGAACTTGACTTATTCATATATTACTTGTGACCACGTACGCTTGCGTGATTTTGTGCAAACAAGAGGCTGGGCAGAAACTGCCTCTAGCAAGCGTCTCTACCTTAATACCCTCTCTTCTCTACCCATTTCTCCATTCGATAAGTCAACAATCAACAAGATAAAACACCTCTAGTTATACGTATATAAAACAGCAAATATGACTTCAAAATATTAATACAAAATTAAACGATATAGTTTGTTTCATACCATAACCTGTATGCGGTCTTGGATCAGGGTGTTTCATTATTATGTTTTGAGTTATATCCAGGTTTGTTTGTGTTTATTGTGGTTGGTGGCCCCAAATCTGTACCCCGGATTTTGGGACTGTCACAGTATTGTTCTCCTGATTACAGACAATACAAGTGATTAGCCCGTAAAGTCCCCATACTGGACACTAGGTCCCTCTGGACTTTGAAATTGGGTTCCCAATTAGGCAACACATTGACCTTTAATGCTGGGCTAGGACCACCCTAACCTCTTACGCTAATTTAAAGTGGTGGGCTAGGACCACCCTAACCTCTTACGCTGATTAAAAGTGTTTTCTTTTAAATAAAAACAAGATAAAAGAAATAAATTGTTAAACATTCTTTTCAAGCAAGATAAGTCCTTTCAATTTATAATGATAAATGAATAAGGGTCAACATGGAAGCATTTAGATATAAGGAAATCATAATAGCAAAGCAATATGATTGAACTAAACATGGTATAGTTCAGCAAGATAGAATTATGAATCAATAAAGAGACATTAATAAATTAAGGAACAAAGCAATTATTCAAGTTCTAGAATTTAACAACTTATAAGGAAATCATGGGATGAAGGAATTTCATTATATATTTTGAAACTATCATAAGTGATTCAAATAATAAAAAAAAATAAACATTCAATAAATTCCCAATTATATGTAACCTCACTCTTGTCAGCTAAGCACTCATAGGCTTTAGCTGCCAACACGGCCCGACAATAATGAGTTGAATAAATAAGAAGATCTCAATTCATTCTTGGTTTTAACCGTCACTGAGCAACACATGCTTCAACGACAGTATAAACCTCGAATTTGTTTACATTCATTTATAGCGAAAATAATATCAAAGTAAATAGTTATACAGTAATTTGAAGAAAACATTCCTTGAAAAGTATTTATTGAGGGAAAATCCTAAATCATATTGAGGAATTATACGAAAAGATTTTTATAAATTTTTAAATCTTGGATTTTCTCTGTTTAAAATATCACTTAATTTCTTTTGAAGAATATAAAATAGTACGACTGAGGAATCCAGTAAAATACCATGTATTAAAATATTAATAAAAATGAGGAATATTTATTTACAATAATTTTTAAAAGAGCCAACACCTGAACGATAGGTATTGGGGAATCCGATAAAATATCAAGTATTGGAATATTAATAAAGATTAAGAATATTTATTTAAAATATTTTTAAGAGAATCAACAATTTTTAAGATAATTTGAGAATACTAGTGAGGGAAAATGTCACTTGAAACAAAAGTAAGGGTATAGACCCTAGCAAAGCGATTTCGAAGAAAACCTTACGAATAGTAGAAATAGGTTCACATCATCCAAAATAAATATGAATGGTATACATGCTTGCAAGAAGGGATTCGAAAGAACATATAAATAAAACAGGAGGGTTCACATCACTTGAACGATAAGTGAGGGATAGTATACTTGCCTCAATACATGAAGTTTCCAATTCCAACATCTCGATTCTTTTGTCATTGTACATCAGTCTCTATTTCTTATTGGCTGGCTTTGTACTCGGTCATCCATTCCTCTTTCCTTATCACTAGTCAGCTTCAACATGCACACACTCGTCTACTTCGCTGAATAACTCGTTCCTCAGAATTTCCACCCTTACATACACTGGCTCAAAATCGGCCTTTTACTGGTAACTATATCAAAATAAAGTACTACTTCAGTACGCTTATAGCCGTAACCGTCTAAATATATTCTACCCAAACGCTTCCTATACGCTTTACAATTTATTACATATAGCTCAAAATAATAACGTATAATCACAAAATCATGTAAGCACATAGCACGTAATATCAATTTACACTTATATCTCTTTAATATGTACCTCATATCGATTTAAAAATAACTCTTATCAATCTGCTATATGAGTTACAAAATAATCTTAACTAAAATTGGACAGCACCTCCTTTATAATATCGTCTAACCTGCCAAAATATAATCAACCAATTCAGCCATCACCACATCGATTACTTTACATTTATCTCAATAAAATCTCATATCCATCACAATCATACTAACATACATAATTTACAATTCTTTCGATCAACTGCACGCTTACCACTTAATTTTCATCCTTGAACCATTTACGACCAAATCGTAGTAAGTACATTCCACTTTTACACTTAGAATCGAGCTACTAACCCTAATGGCAGTTATACTTATCAATCATACAATTTTGGCACATTCGCTAATCACTAACAATTGTCAAAGTAACTAGTTAACATATAACAGTTTGTAAGATTTAACTTACACCACCTAATTTATCAATCCACAAGATCAAATTACAATTCCACATAAATACATATTTCCTGATATGATTTACAAGCCACTACTCAAAACACAACAATGCTTACTCGAGAAACCAATATAAAATATTTAGTACCTATACGTCCATTTACGTACTAAATCAAACCATAAATCCATAATTAATATCTAATTAACCAATTATACGACAAATTATAATATACCACTTACCCTTTTATCCACTATTAAACGAAATCCATTCATAATTTATAGTCATCGCTCAAATACTAATAAATAACATAATTATAATTATTCGATAAATATGTAAACACTATTTTTAGAAATTTTATAATTTTAGAAAATTCGGGCAGCATCCCCTTTGAATGGGTATACTACCAGTCGGACACAGCCGACACCAAAACCAGCAACAAACATAATTAGCAAAAGTATAACATCAACTCGGAAGTAATCAATCCTAACTAAAACTAAGAAATTCGAAAATCCTACCCCAACAAACATTAACCCAGATTTCAAATGACTTCAAAGAACCCCATTCCATTTTTATTGTATACGCAACAACATAAACCTACACAGCACATACAATTGAACACAAATACACACACACCCCAAGCTCAGCATATAAATACGCACGCTGCAACATCACACCAGTTCGAACTTACACGTATTGTTTGATCCTCATCTGGGCACACACTCGGGACAACACACACACACTGCACTGTTTACATATCACTACTGTCGACCATACCAGTAGCAGGGGAGAGGGAAGGAGTAAACGGGGGAGAGGAAGAAGTCAATTGACACAGCCACTCGACCCATACCACTAAACTCATGCTGAACACACGCAGGAAAATCAACAACATGCAAGGTTTTTCTACACACGAACCCACACACACTTGTCACATTTACACCACAACCCACGCTGCTTCCTTATACACTCACACACATACTACTGGAGGAAAACACAGGGTGAGGGAGAGGGCTCGCATAATCATGAGAGGAGAGGAGAGATTTCGAGGAAGATAAAGAGATTGAAGAGAGTGATTTTGTGTTGAGAGAGAAAGTAAAGACTGTGGAGAAACTCTCGAGAGTTCTAGAGAACTCGAGAGATAACCCGAAGAAAGCATAGCCTAGTTGAACAAAAAAAACAGAGCACTCCTATTTTAGATTAGGGATTTCAAAGAAAATATTTGGGGAAAAAGGAAGGGTGACATTTTAAGATGCTAAAAACAATTTTAAAACAATTTAAATACCATTAAAAAAAATCAAAGTTAAGGTGAAAATAATAAAAATAAAACTTTCCCATTTCTAAAATAAGTAATGAAAAATTATTATCACCCACATATTTTTTAAAAATATTTTTAGGGTCAAAAACGAATTAAATATTAATTTTGAAATTAACGATCCTTTAAATGCAAATAACTCTTAAAATCATTTTAAAATACTTACACATCCAAAATATTCACCCAATAATTTTAAAAACTAAATAAATATACAAATATGATATTGTAAAAGATTTCGGGATTTTTAAATACTTCGATGATTTTATAAAAAAATTTTAAGATCAATAATACATAATTTAAATAGGTTTTTTAATCACAAAACTCAAATAAAAATACACAGACCTACACCACACACATTCATCATCATATAAACATGTAAACATGATGTCACATATTTTTATCTTAAAAAAAAAAAATCACACCCTATAATCCACATTAATATTAAATAATAATATTTATAAATACGAAATTTTCTAGGGCGTTATAAAAACCAAGGCAGAGTTTGGTTTTACCCAAGTCTTTCATTTCAAATTCCCTTTTCAAATATTCAATCTTTTCATGAAGTTCATTGGGGGTCCCAATAATATTTAAATCATCAACATAAACTGCAATGATGGTAAACCCCATTTTTGTCCTTTTAATAAAAACACATGGACAAATTACATTATTAACATATCCATTTTTCAAAAGGTACTCGTTGAGGCGATTATACCACATTCGACCTGATTGTTTCAATCCGTACAATGATCTTCATAATTTAATTGAATAAATCTCTCGGGGTCTTGAACTATATGCTTCAGGCATTTTCAATCCATCTGGGATTTTCATGTAAATGTCATTATCTAGTGACCCATATAAGTAGGTAGTCAAAACATCCATTAAATTCATTCGGAGCCCTTCTAGAATTGATAAACTTATTAAAAATCTGAATGTTGTTGCATCCATTACCGGGGAATAAGTCTCTTCATAATCAATTCCCGGTCTTTGTGAGAAGCCTTGTGCAACAAGGCATGCCTTATATCTCACAAATTCATTTTTCTCATTTCTTTTGCGCACAAATACCCATCTATATCCAACTGGTTTCACACCTGCAGGTGTTTGGACAATAGGTCCAAAAACTTGACGTTTTTCAAGTGATTTCAATTCTGCCTCAATAGCATCTTTCCATTTTGGCCAATAATTTCTTCTTTTACATTCATAGATCGATCTAGATTCATGATCCTCGATTTCTTCAAAAATGTCAAGTGCAACTGCATATGCAAATATTTCATCCATGACAATTTCTTTTCTATTCCACCTTTTCCCTGAAATGGTATAATTTATCGAGATCTCTTCATTGTCCTCAATTTCAGGTGTTTGATCATTCTTTGAAGACGTCTCTTCAGTGATCAATTCTATTTCATTTGGAATGATGTCATTTGATGTACCAGCTTGTTTATCTAGTTTCCTTGATTTTCTTGGATTTTTATCTTTTGATCCAATAGGTCTACCACGCTTCTGGCGTGCTTTAGACTCGTTTGCTAGCATGATTTTATTATCTTCATTAGGAAGTGTTATTTTACAGGAACATTGACAACCGGTATATGTGACTTCGTCACTGTCTTGACATCAGTAAATGAATCGGGCAATTTATTTGCAACCTCTTGTAGGTGGAAAATCTTTTGAATTTCAAGTTCACATTGATTTGTGTGAGGATCATAATGAGACAGAGATGCGGCATTCCATAAAATTTCTTGTCTTTCTTTTTCAAATTTTGAATTATCTCCCCCTAATGCAGGAAAAATTGTCTCATCAAACTGACAATCAGCAAATCTGGCTTTAAATAGATCACCAGTCATGGGCTCCAAATATTTTATAATTGAGGGAGAGTCAAACCCAACGTATACCCCTAATCTTCTTTGGGGTCCCATTTTTGTTCGTTGGGGAGGAGATATCGGAACATAAACTGCACACCCAAAACTCTTAAATGAGAGATATTTGGTTCTTGACCATTTACTAGTTGTAATGAAGAATATTTATGATAAAAAGTCGGTCTTAACCGAACTAGGGAAGCCGCATGTAATATCGCATGTCCCCATGTAGAATTTGGTAAATTTGTTCTCATAAGTAGGGGTCTAGCAATCAATTGTAGCCTTTTAATGAAAGATTCTGCTAGACCATTTTGAGTGTGTGTGTGTGTGTGTGAGCAACTGAATGTTCCACCACAATCCCAATCGACATACAATAATCATTAAAAGATTGGGATGTAAATTCTCCCGCATTATCCATTCGGATACTTTTAATTGCATTGTCTGGGAACTGTGTCCTCAACCGAATAATTTGAGCAAGGAGTCGTGCAAGTGCAACATTATGTGTGGATAATAAGCTCACATGTGACCATCATGTCGATGCATCTATTAGTACCATAAAGTACTGAAATGGCCCACTAGATGGGGTGATAGGTCCACATATATCTCCTTGAATTCGCTCCAAAAATGATGGACATTCAATCCCAACTGTCATAGGCGACGGTCTTGTTATTAATTTTCCTTGAAAGCAAGCAACACAAGTAATCCTTGGACAATGGGACAATCTTATTTTTCAAAGGATGTCCATTTGAATTATCTATAATTTTTCGCATCATTGTTGAACCCGGATGTCCTAAATGATCATGCCATATAAGAAAATTTGTTGGGTCTCTTAATTTCTGGTTCATCACCATATGTGACTCAACTGGATTTATAAAAGTATAATATAATCCAGAATTATATGATTCGAGTCTCTCTAAAATTTGTAACAGAGACTATTGATGTGATATTAAGATAATCATCGTTATTTTCATTTGTTGTCTCAATATGATAACCATTATTACGTATATCTCGAAAGCTCAAAAGATTTCTTTTTGATTGGGTAGAGAACATTGCATTCTCGAGAAATAAACGTGTACCATTAGGTAACACTATACTTGCTCTTCCGGAACCTTCAATTAGATCAGATACACCCGATATTGTGTTAACATTTGCTTTTGCTAGTATTAGATGCGAAAAATATTCTTTATTTTTTAAGATTGTACAGTATGTGTTGTTGCACTATCCGCCAAACAAAGTGATTCCTCTTCTTTTATAGTCGATAATGAAAGGCTTCTGACCATATTTCTAAACAAAGCAAATATAAAAATAAGATTCAGAATTATGATATTCTAAAGCATTTCATTCATAGACATAATATTTAAAGCATTTAACAGTTTGATAAGGAGATTACATAACATGCATAAATATAAATATTAAATACTTAAATAAGCAACGCAACATCTTTAACATAAGAGTTAATTACCTCCACCGCTAAATTTGGATATCTCCACATTTCCATTTTCAAAGAAATCACCAACTTCCATGTGAGTAAGATCTGAAGGGTCAACTTGATCTCCGCCTCCAAGGTGTGCTTCTAGATGGGCAATTCCCAATGGATCATTTTGCTCAGTGAAATTAGTTTCAACATTTTTCAAGGAGCCTTGATAAAGATCAACAAGATGTTTGGAGGTACGATAGGTACGACTCCAATGACCTTTCATTCCACATCGATAACAAGTGCTTTCACTCCCTTTTTCCATCGTATTTCCCTTAGCTTTTTCCTCATTTTTGGTCCACTTTTGGTGGTGAGGTTTCTTTTTGAAGTTGGAGAAATTTTGATGATTATAACCTCGATCATATCCAAAACCACGGCCACGGGTATGTCCATGACCACGTCCACACCCATGCCCACGTCCACGTCTGATATGGGCTGAAAATAAGCCCTAAAGACACATTTAATGTGGCATTAACTAGGCCGAGAATGGTCCAAACGTGGGGCCCACCAGCTGGGCCCAAAACCCTAAATATAATATTAATTTCGTAATTAATATTAAGGGTAATAAACAGCTCAGCAAATAAGAGTCGGATAAGGATAATATCCCCTTCAGACTTATCCAATAAGGCATCCAATTCAATATGGAAACTGATTCCTACAAGGAATAGATCTAGAACATTCCTCAAAGACTTGCCCACCAAGTCTCCAAATCCTACCATAATTCTAAGGCTTATCAGCCTATATAAAGGGCCAGACCCCTCACCTCAGAACTACGTTTTATTGGCTTGATTCTCTAATTTACAGAGATACGTAGGCATTCTGTGAGGACCGTTTAAGTCTCGAACGCAGAAGCAGCCATTAAAGCACGAAGCTCACGAACCCTAGCATTAAATATACAGACCCCAGCCGCAATAATTTCAACCTAGTTTTTATTCCACAACATTTGGCGCCGTCTGTGGGACGAAGACATCAACCATGGTTACCACTCGAAGAACAACACCGGTCTCAACCGAGGCTACCTCTGGAACCATCGTTCCGCCAATCGCTGCTCCTCCTGTTGGTACAGGGCCAGGGTCTGTACCCCCATTGACGGAAACAAACCCTCGTAGTCAGGCCTCTCAACCACAAGGGACGGATCCCCCCGCTGAAAGACCTCAACCTATAATCGTCCCTCTAGGACAGGAGACTAACCCGCTCCAGATGGTGGTCTCTCCTCTCCCTCTGAGCAGCCGCCCGCCGCTTCACAGTCTCTCCACTTCTTCGCTCCCTGTCAACACCAACCCAATGTATGGGCTGCCTAGTTACCCCCAAGATCCAAGGGATCCAGGACCAAGCGGTCATGCTCGGTTGATCCATGGGCAACAACAATCCCCTTATCTTAGAGGCCCGGCCCCTCCTGAACCAGGATACTATGATTACTCTGGTCCTTATACCGGAGACTCGTCATCTGAAGACGATGATCGAGACGAAGCCCCAAGAAGGCGACGCGCTAGTAAGGAACCTCTGAGGAGGAATCCATCAAACCGAGATGGTCCTTTAACAATCGCAGAGAAAATTAAGGCTTATGAAGCCGAGATTCAGAAGCTGAAGGACGACCAAGCAAGGGAGCTAGAGAGACAGAACCCTAATCAGACTCGACCTCCTCCGACTTCAGGAGGGATTCCCTTCATAGATCTGGAGAGGTCTTCAAGGAGACACCGAATGGCTGAAGCCCCAACCAGAGGAACTACCAGGGTGGAACTCCCCAAGAATAATCCTAGAGATTTGATGCTACAAGGAGATCTGGATGATCCGACCCCTCCATTCACTGAGGAGGTGATGAATGCACATATCTCCCGAAAGTTTAAGATGCCCACGATCAAAGCTTACGATGGAACGGGGGATCCCGCAACTCATGTGAGAACGTTTACAAGCGCGTTGTTACTGCAGCCTGCTAACGATGCCCTTAAGTGTAGGGCGTTCCCCCAAACCCTGTCGGGCATGGCGCAACGTTGGTATAGTCGTTTACCTCCAAACTCGATTAGCTCTTTCAAGGAGTTGAGTACCGCTTTTGTCAGTCAATTCATTAGCGGAAGAATTCACGAGAAAAGCTCCGCATCCCTTATGTATGTAACACAGGGAAAGAATGAGAACTTAAGAGATTACATCAAGCGATTCACTAAGGAAACCCTGAATATCACCGATTTGGAAAATAAGGTGGCCATGGTAGCCTTGCAGCATGGAACCACGGATCTCTTTTTTAAGAGGTCGTTGGCAAAACACCCCCCTGAAAGCATGGATGAACTTCAACGAAGGGCGGACAAGTATATAAAAGCTGAAGACAGCATCAAGAAAGAAGCCGCGTTGGGCAATGGAGGGAACAAGCGGAAGCAAGAACAAGAGTACGATGCTAGGGACAAGTATCCCCGAGCTAGCAGAGACTCTGAATCTGCTCCAAAAAAGAACTCGGGTCCAAGGTTTTCCGAGTATGCCAGACTTAATGCTCCAAGAAGCCAGATCCTGTTGGACATTGAAAAGGAAAAGGACTTCCGATGGCCGAAGCCACTTAGAGGAGACCCAGCTAAGCGAAATAAGGAGCAATACTGCAGGTTCCACAAAGATGTGGGACATGACACCGACGATTGTAGGCAACTCAAGGATGAGATTGAGTTCTTGATACGAAGAGGAAAACTAAGTCAGTTCACCAAGGGTGATGACCGTGGGAACCAGAGAAGGGACAATGAAAGGAGAGATAATAATAGGAGGGATGACAACCATGATCGCAATCCACAGCCCCGAAGGGCAGTTATCAATATGATCTGGGGAGGCCCGACAGCAGCTGGCACGACTAAGAATTCTCGAAAGGCTTATGCTAGAGAAGTAATGCACATTGTGGGAGAAGCCCCGAAGCGTGCTAAAACCGAGATGGTAGTTGGTTTCGATGATTCAGACTTGGAAGGAGTGAAATTCCCCCATGACGACCCGCTGGTCATAACTCCCGTGATTGGAAACTCAGAAGTAAAACGAGTCTTGATAGACAATGGGGCTTCTGTGGATATTTTATTTCATGATGCATTTGTAAAGATGGGTTACAACGACTCTCAACTGACCCCTACAAACATGCCTATATACGGGTTTAACGGAGTGGAGTCCAACGTTGAAGGGACTATTCAGCTACCCGTGACTATTGGGCAGGAGCCTAAAGAGGCGACTCAGATGTTGAATTTCTTGGTGATCAAGGCAGCATCAACATACAACGCAATCCTTGGAAGGACTGGACTTCATGCGTTTAAGGCTGTGGCCTCTTCCTATCATATGAAAATTAAGTTTCCAACACGGAATGGTGTCGGAGAACAAAAGGGTGATCAGAAGATGGCAAGAAGTTGCTATGTGGCCGCACTAAGGGCCGATGGAGTCGGGGGGCAGGTCCTTCCGATTGAAGACATGGATGTCCGCGATGATGAAGAGCATAGAGGGAAGCCAGCAGAGGATTTGATTCCCGTACCTCTAGAACCTAATGATCCTGAAAAAGTTACTTATGTTGGAGCATCTCTGAAAGAACCCCTGAAGGGCAAGTTAATAGAATTCTTACAGAAGAATAGCGACGTGTTCGCTTGGACAGCAGCCGATATGCCAGGGATTGACCCCCAACTCATAACTCATAAGTTAAATGTTGATCCCAAAAGGAAGGCAATAAAGCAGAAGAAGGGAAACTTTGCTCCGGAAAGGCAAGAGGCCATTAGGCAAGAAGTGAATAAGCTCTTGGAAGCTGGTTTTATTGAAGAGATTCAGTTTCCTGAATGGTTAGCGAACCCAGTCATGGTCAAGAAAGCAAATGGGAAGTGGAGGATGTGTATAGACTTCACTAACCTAAATGATGCATGCCCAAAAGATTGTTTTCCCCTGCCGAGGATTGATATGTTGATAGATGCCACAGCTGGACATGAGATGTTAAGCTTCATGGATGGATTCAGCGGCTATAATCAGATTAAGATGCACAAGGATGACATACCTAAGGTATCTTTCATAACTGACTTTGGTGTCTTCTGTTATCTTGTCATGGCTTTTGGTCTAAAGAATGCAGGAGCTACTTACCAACGATTGGTGAATAAGATATTTGCCCATCTGATTGGAAAAACCATGGAGGTATATGTTGATGACATGTTAGTCAAGAGCCTACTTAAGGCTGATCATATCAAGCACCTCGGAGAGGCATTTGAAGTGCTGAGGCACCATAAGATGATGTTGAATCCCGCCAAGTGTGCTTTTGGCGTTGGATCTGGGAAGTTTTTAGGGCTGATGGTTTCAAAAAGAGGCATTGAGGCCAATCCTGACAAGATCAAGGCGATTTTAGACATGGAGCCACCACGCTCTATAAGAGATGTGCAGAGGTTGACAGGTCGAGTTGCAGCTTTAGGAAGATTCATCTCCAAGTCTGGAGACAAATGCTTGCCTTTCTTCCAAGCGTTAAAAAAGGTGAAAAATTTTGAGTGGACACCTGAGAGCCAAGAGGCCTTTGAGCAACTGAAGAAGTACATGGTTGAAGCCCCGTTGTTGACCAAACCAAGTCCTGGGGAGATTCTTAGTTTATACCTGGCGGTATCCGAACAAGCCCTGAGTGCTGTCCTTATTCGGGAAGAGGAGAAGGTCCAGAAACCTATCTACTATGTGAGCAAAGTGTTGCATGGGGCTGAGTTGAATTACTCACCCATAGAAAAGTTTGCTTTGGCATTAGTAACTGCCTCAAGAAAGCTGCGGCCTTACTTTCAGGCACATAAGATTCAAGTTCTGACAAACCAGCAGTTGAGGAACATATTGCATAGCCCAAAGGCCAGTGGAAGGCTAATCAAATGGGCGATTGAGTTAGGAGAGTTTGACATCACATACAAGCCTCGGACAGCTATCAAAGCTCAGGCATTAGCTGACTTCGTGGTTGAATGCACTATTAACAACCAAGAAGTCGGGGGGCAAGAGATAATGACTACCCCTGGGCAAGAGGAAAAAGAAGAAAAACTTACACCCGATCTGAAGGAATATTGGGTGCTCTATTTTGATGGAGCATCAAAAACAAAATCTAGTGGTACAGGTTTGGTTTTGCAAAGCCCCGATGGGTTAACAGTTGAGTACGCTTTAAAGTTGGATTTCCCTACTACCAACAACGAGGCAGAGTATGAGGCATTAATAGCTGGTTTGGGCTTGGCCAGAATCATGAGGGTCAAGAATCTCAAAGTTTGTGGAGATTCAAGGCTTGTGGTATCACAAGTAAATGGTGAATTCGAGGTTAAGGATGAGACTATGGCAAAATACTTGAGAGTAGTAAAGGCTGTTATGTCCCAGTTTGAGGAGTGCTATGTTGAGCACATTCCAAGAGAGGAAAACATTAAGGCCGATGCCCTATCTAAATTTGCTTCTTCCGAGATAGAAAATTATGCTGGGAGTGTCTATTTTCAGGTCTTGAAGGCCCCGACCGTTAATTCAAAGTTATTGGCACCCATCGATATAGGAGGCTCTTGGATAGACCCTATCAAGGCACACCTTGAGACTGGATGGCTCCCAGACAATGCCTTGGAGGCACGAAAACTTTCAGTAAGAGCATTGAGATACACTTTGATTGAAGGCATTTTGTATAAGAGGTCGTTTGTCATCCCATACTTGAAATGTTTAAGGCCTCAAGAGGCAAGAGAAGCATTGGAAGAAGTTCATGAAGGGATTTGTGGCCAACACTTGGGGGGCAGAGCCCTAGCTCACAAGATAATTCGTTTAGGGTTCTATTGGCCGGAGATGTTGGCTGATGCACAAAACTATGTCAAGAGATGCGAGAGATGCCAGAAGCATGCCCCAATTGTGAGGCAACCGCCTGAGATCTTAACTTCAATTAACTCTCCCATTCCATTTGCAATGTGGGGAATGGATATACTTGGGCCTTTTCCCATGGCTTCTGCGCAAAGGAAATTCCTAATAGTGGCCATCGATTACTTCACCAAGTGGATTGAGGCTAAACCTCTGGCTAAGATAACCACCAAGCAAGTTTCCCAGTTCTTTTGGGAGAACATAATTTGCAGATACGGAATCCCACGAATCCTTGTAACAGACAATGGGACACAGTTCAATAATGAAGAGTTCAAGAAGTATTGTGAAGAGAATGCGATTGAGCTCCGTTTTACCTCGGTGGCACACCCTCAAGCCAATGGGCAAGCTGAGGTAGCTAATCGAATTATCCTTGATGGACTGAAAAAGAGGGTCGAACGCTCTAGGAATACTTGGGTAGATGAATTGTTGCCCATACTTTGGGCATATCGTACCACTTGTAAGGTAACGACTGGAGCAACCCCATTTTTACTGGCTTATGGAGCCGAGGCAGTTGTGCCTTTAGAGATCATGCAAGCATCACCTCGAGTTGAGGCATATGAGCCAGAAACTAATGACGAAGGAATGAGACTTGCCCTTGACTTAATTGATGAGGTTAGAGATGGAGCTAATGCAAAGAATGCTGAATATCAGAAGAGAGCATCTTTTCACTACAACCAGAGAGTTAAAGAAAGATTCTTTCGACAAGGTGACATGGTTTTAAGGAAGATTGAAGCCTCGGGAGTTGGCCAGAAAGGAAAGTTAGCACCAAACTGGGAAGGACCATATCTAGTCAGAAAGGTGTTAGGGCAAGGATCCTACAAGTTAGAAACCTTGGACGGGGTTGAGGTGCCCCGAACTTGGCATGCTGTGAACCTCAAAGTTTATTATGTCTAAGTCCTTTTGACAAAGGCTTGGACTTTTACCTATTTATTAAGAATAAGGTTCGAATGAAACCATTTTAGAGCATGTTGCTCCCAGAAGAAGATAGAATATTTATGTAAGGGTTGAACCCATTCTATTGATATCTTTTGACAGCATAATGGAATTTATACTGTTTTCTCTATGAGTTATTTCTCTTTGTTAAAATAAACACGAAAGGCAAATGTTGAACTAGCTTGTGAGTTTAGTACCAGCCAGGAGGCCAAGTACTTGAGAAATTCTAAAAGTTTAACGAACTATAAAAAATGAGAATGTGGAAACAAAAGAAACTACTACATAAATAAGTTAAGTCATAAGCCCCGAAGGGCAAAAGTTCAGAATAAATAAAGACAAACAGAAATAAGCCACGCAGGGCCATCTATGCATCTAAGTCCTTTATAACAACATCTCCCTGGGTAGAAGAAGGATCTGCTGTCTCTACTCCAGGAGAAGAAGGTGGATCCTGAGTGGGTTGAGAGTCCCCATCTACTGCTGTCTCAGTAGCAACCTCCAGAGTATCTGTCAATCCAGGGATAGCAGGTACCGGGAACTTCTCCAGGGATACCCCCTCGATCTTCCCACTCAGCTCCTCGATGATCCCCTCCCAACACTCCTTGAAGGTGCCAGGAAAGTTTGCATCATACTCGGCATTCAGGACATCTTGAAAGTCCTTAGAAGCCTTGTAATCAGCAATGATGTGTTCCCTGTTCTGCTGCACCTCCAGCTGTAGCTTCCTGTTCTTCTCTTTCTCAGCAGCCAGCTCCTTCTCCACCTCCCTAAAACGAGCAAAGTTTGCCTCGGAGGCATCAAAGTATCTATCTCTGTCCCTCTCAGCAATGGTCTTATCAGCACGCACCTCCTTCAGGTTATGAACAGCGGCCTGAAGGTAGGCGTTCATCTGCAAAGGAAACAAGTGAATAAGGGAAAAGTAAATGCAATTAAATTAAAGAAGTTGAATAAGAAATTACCGAAGCAACAGCTTGAGCCCCAAGAAGCTCAATCTGCAAGTCATCAGAGGACTCCACAATGTGAATCCTATCTCGTAGAGTGACCACGCTCCTGGACCACTCAGCTGCAGCCCTAGAATCACCTACGGCTGTGTCCCTATTGCATAAACCCCATCCCACCGTAAAGGGAGTGAGGTCTTCCTCAATAGGAACTGGCTTTTCTTGAAGAAAAGCAGGAACACGCTCCACCGCGGGAGAAGCCTCATCTGTCCTGGCCCTTTTGGCCCTAGGGTTCTCTGTTACCACCCGAGCAGTGGCAGCAGTCTCCCTCTGCCTAAAAATTGCTCCCAGAGCAGTTTTGGCTGCAAAATGATTACAAGAAAGTTAGAAAATTATATCTAGCATAAAATGTTAACAAAGCAAGAGGTGAGAATTACCCTCAGGGCCCAAATCGCTTAGCCCGTGGGCCTGCAACGAATCTTCAGAAATCAAATTTGCACATTGATGCAAATTATCGGATGTTAACAAAGTTATGGCGGCCTCTTCTTCCACGCCCAATTTTAAACTCCTGACAGGCCCATCAACGGCTCTGCAGAAGTTGGGCCGAAAATAGTTGTCCCAGTCATCCCCATCCAAAAAGATATAAAACCATTCCCTCTTCCAATTAGGAAGGGAATCAGGAGCGGAATCCGAAACAAAACAAGAACGGGCTAAGGAACGGTGTTGGATTTTGACCCAGCCCGAATTGTCAGAAGAATTGACAAATTTGAATAAATATCGAAAAACAGAAATACTGGGCTCAAGCCCATGTTTCTTACATTGGACCAAGAAACAATAGATAAAACGCCATGCATTTGGCATAAGTTGGGTTGGACAAACCCGGGCTTCGGCCAAAAGACGATAAACAAAAGGAGGAGGTAGGCGAAAACCAGCATAAAAAGTCTCTTTATAAATCCTAATGGCCCCAGGCTTTGGGTGACAAGCCCTTTCGTTTGAGGCCGGAACAACGGCCCTATAAGGCCCATTAATATGAAAAAGTTGGGCTAGAATGTCTACCCTATGTTGTTTGTATTTCGATTTATACTCATAAGCATCTAAATGAAGCATATTTGGAAAAGCTTGACCAAACTCATTTAAAAGATCTCTAAGGGAAAAAACACTGGCATGGACAAGAGATGTTTTAGGGTTCTTACCCCTTGAAAGCCGTGGAGCGGTGGTAGAAGTATTAGCAAGTTGAGACTGGCCTGAAGAGCTAGAGTCCTCCATTGATATGCTTCCCTTGAAGGCTTGAAACCCAGAAATGTTGAAAAAAGAGGGTGAAGAAGATGAAGATTCAACAATCTTTAAACAGAAACTGGAAAACAGAGCGGAGGAAAGACGCCGGAAATCGCCTCACGACAGAACCCTAGCAGAGCTTTTTTGAAAAGTATTTGTGATAAGGGAGAGATAATTTTTGCTGAATAGTGAAATGAGAAATAAAGGATGCACACTACTCTTTTATAGAGTTCACGGTTGGTCACTCAACCGGTTATATCCAGTAAATGGGCTATCAACAGGTGACTGGGCCTTTGAATAGGCGGGAAGCCCATGAAATTCAAATTTTAAAAATAATTCTAGAATGTTCTACGACATTTTTAGAAAATAGGATAAAAGCCCATCAGAATTTGAGGGCAGGAGGCCCAATTAAAAGGCTCTACCCACGCCCAGGAGACCAAACCCCCTAGGCGTGCCTAAGGAGGGTGTCTCCTTGGCGGGGGTACCCACGCCTAACTCGACTTTCCTAAAAGAAGGCTATACCCACGCCCAGGAGACCAAACCCCCTAGGCGTGCCTAAGGAGGGTGTCTCCTTGGCGGGGGTACCCACGCCCAGCTCGATTTTCCTTAAAGAAGGGTATACCCACGCCCAGGAGACCAAACTCCCTAGGCGTGCCTAAGGAGGGTGTCTCCTTGGCGGGGGTACCCACGCCCAGCTCGATTTTCTTTAAAGAAGGGCATACCCACGCCCAGGAGACCAAACTTCCTAGGCGTGCCTAAGGAAAGTGTCTCCTTGGCGGGGTACCCACGCCCAGGAAGCATTTCAAAGGGCAAAGATACACCCACGCCCAGGAGACCAAACCCCCTAGGCGTGCCTAAGGAGGGTGTCTCCTTGGCGGGGGTACCCACGCCCAGGAAGCATTTTTGCCAGGATGACTTTTTTAAAGTTAATCCTTTAAAATAATGTTGGGAAATTGAAAAATAATTCCCAAAAAATAATAAAAATACCTGTTGGTATATAATAATTCCTAAATTATTAGGAAAAATTACGAAAAATACCTGTTGGTATATAAAAATTCCTAAATTATTAGGAAAAATTACGAAAAATACCTGTTGGTATATAAAAATTCCTAAATTATTAGGAAAAATTACGAAAAATACCTGTTGGTATATAAAAATTCCTAAATTATTAGGAAAAATTACGAAAAATACCTGTTGGTATATAAAAAATTCCTAAAATACTAGGAAAAGTACAGAAAAATACGAGGAAAATTATAGAAATATTTTCTTGACAAATTGAGCAATAATTTATGCTAATAATGCATAAAAACTCTATGAAAGTGCCGAAATTGCTAAAAGCAAGCACAAATTAAAGCCTCGAATAAGGCAAATCGTCGTAAATGTGTAGGTCGCTCCACACTTTACAACCAAGAAGATACTCGTGAAACACTAGTGTAAACCAAAACTCCCATATAAGGGTAGGAAAATTAAGAAGTCCCAGGTAAGGGATAAAAACGACCCCGAGTCTCGTTTAAGGCAAATATAACTTCTACGAAAACCTGATCAGTTTTCCTAAGAAGTTGGGGGGCAAATGATATGGGCTGAAAATAAGCCCTAAAGACACATTTAATGTGGCATTAACTAGGCCGAGAATGGTCCAAACGTGGGGCCCACCAGCTGGGCCCAAAACCCTAAATATAATATTAATTTCGTAATTAATATTAAGGGTAATAAACAGCTCAGCAAATAAGAGTCGGATAAGGATAATATCCCCTTCAGACTTATCCAATAAGGCATCCAATTCAATATGGAAACTGATTCCTACAAGGAATAGATCTAGAACATTCCTCAAAGACTTGCCCACCAAGTCTCCAAATCCTACCATAATTCTAAGGCTTATCAGCCTATATAAAGGGCCAGACCCCTCACCTCAGAACTACGTTTTATTGGCTTGATTCTCTAATTTACAGAGATACGTAGGCATTCTGTGAGGACCGTTTAAGTCTCGAACGCAGAAGCAGCCATTAAAGCACGAAGCTCACGAACCCTAGCATTAAATATACAGACCCCAGCCGCAATAATTTCAACCTAGTTTTTATTCCACAACAACGTCCAAGCCCAAATTGCTTATTCTGCCCATAATTATTACTAGTCACCGCATTCACTTCAGGGAATGGTGTTGAGCCAGTTGGACGTGCTTGATGATTTTTCATCAAAAGTTCATTATTTTGTTCGGCAAGAAGTAGTAGCGAAATAAGCTCAGAATATTTCGTGAATCCTCGTTCACGGTATTGCTGCTGCAGGAGCATATTATTGGCATGGAAAGTGGAATAAGTCTTCTCCAACATATTTTTATCAGTGATAGTTTCGCCAAATAATTTCAATTGGGATGTGATTTTAAATATTGCACAGTTATACTCGCTCACACTTTTATAATCTTGTAAACGAAAATGTAACCAATCATACCGAGCTTTAGGGAGTACCACAGTTTTCTGGTGGTCATATCTTTCTTTTAGATCCTTCCAAAGATTTAATGGATCCTTAACAGTTAAGTATTTAGTTTTTAAATCCTCATGGATATGGTGACGAAGAAATATCATTGCCTTTGCTTTTTCTTGCTCGAATTTCACATTCCCTTCTTTTATGGTGTCACCAAGACCCATATCACTATGGTGGATTTCATCATCAAGAATCCACGTCAAGTAATTTTTACCAGAAATATCAAGAGCGTTGAACTCGAGTTTTGTAATGTTCAACATTGTAAAAGCTAATCATAAAAATAATATAAATTAATATCAAGAATCCATTTAACCAATTATAGAGCAGAAAACAAAATTTATATGGCAAAATATTACACATTTTTTTCAACTATTATAAGTTAATATCGAATAAAAACAAGTGTAGATAATGGTAGTGAGATATACCGAGCACCAATTTATACACACATGAATTGACATATTTGACTAGTGATCATGTATTCACAAAATAATAAAAAGTTATGTGTGTAAGCTAAACAAATAAATGGCATATTAAGACAATTAAATAACTTTTTTTTAAGAATTAAAAAAAGTAACTCAATTTTACGGCTCTTAATATGTATGTGAAAGTATACACCTTTGAAGGAGGAAATGTTTTAACTAATCTAGACATATATTATTGTCAGTGATTTTGTCATAAAAATTAACGCATAAAAATATCACTTCTAGTTTATCAAAATTAGCTATTATATTATCCAGGCAAAAACAAAGTCATTACATATGATATTAATTAACATTGCAGAATGCACAGAAATTGACAAAAAAATCATAAATAATGAGAAGTGTCCAAAAAAGAGTTTTGAGGCATTAATCCATAATGTAATGGTGTAAAACACAATGTTTGGCAAATAGGAACAACATATACATGCATGATTCTATCATATACTTATGTGATTATGGTCATAACGGCATATAAATGAAAGAGTCACATGCAAATAATCAGTAGAATAGATTTTTCCAGGAAGTCACGTAATTAAAGTTTTGAATCAACTAGTGATATTAAAGTCCACTTACATATAACAAATCAGGTGCACATAATTATACAGATAAGACGGAAAACAAAAACATACAAAGAAAATATCATGATATTACAGAAGGGTATATAGATGAACCTTCTTTTATGTAATCTTTGATTTTTTTTAAAAATGGGTGCACCTCCTTTTCTTCCAAAAGTAGTTGTAATTCTTCTCAGTTGGTTAAAGCGTCATCGTGCTGATAACGTGTTAAAATAGAATAAACTATATATGAGAGAGAGAGAGAGAGAGAGAGAGAGAGAGAGAGAGAGAGAGAGAGAGAGAGAGAGAGAGAGAGCTAGCTAGAGGAAAGAGACCATCTTTTATTCATATATTTAAACAAAGTACATGCATGGCTTTACATAGCCTATCCAATCATGAGTTACAAGATAGTGAAAGGCCAACAGTTTGGAGTTTGGAAAACAAAAGGTTGAAGCAAATGAAAAGCTAAAAGTCATTCATAATATTTACATAACATAATAATAATAATTGCAAAAATTCCTAGAATCCTAATTATAGTTGTAAAATAAGGATAATAATAATAATAATACTAATATTAATAATAATAATAATAATAATAATAATAATAATAATAATAATAATAATAATAATAATAATAATAATAAAAAAACAATGACCCACTATAATTATAGTAAAAATAATTAGTAAGGTATAATAGTGCACTAAAATAAATAAATATTTGTACGCTTCCCTAAAATTAATAAAAAAAATAAAATTAAAATCTACCAAATTTATTCCAAAAGAGCTCGATATTAATATAAAGATGGGATATTCCATTTGGTATCATTGTAAAAATGACTTTTCCATTTGGTACCATTTTCCATGTGGTACCATTCACTAGTTAACTTATATGGTACCATTTGAAAATACAGATACTAACATTTTGGCTGACGGAGTGGCATTTCATGGAAAAACCAATTGTATAATGGTACCATTTGAAAGTCAAAAATAGTGAATGGTATTTCATGAAAAAACCAATTGTACAATGGTACCATTTGGAATTTCCCTATAAATATTAATAAATTCACGGTTATTACAAATTTTTTTATTAATTACTCTTTCAATATAAAATCAATCACGATTATATTATTTTGCAATAGTTTTGATTTTCTCAATATACAATTATAATCGATTTAAAATATCCTTTATTAAAATACCATTTATTATAATACCAGAGTCTACCATTCATAGTTAATATATAGTTATCCAATTAACAAAATTATGAATTATTATAGGATGAATCAGTGATCATTCCTTATTTAACATTCCCTTGCTCTATACTAACCATGATTAGTTACCAATTCTTATTAAAATTTAATAATTATTTGATTTAACACATTCATATATTACATATTCTTTAATTTTAAAATTATTTATAATAAATTACTACTTTTAACTAAATTTAATCAGGATTATACAAATATAAAATATTAACTGATTTTCGTAATGTTAACTAACTTATCACTTTTTTGATTTACAACAAATCATAATTACAATATTATATATTACGGATTAATTTTCATAAATATATATTAGAACGAATTTTAATCAAAATTACACTATTATATATTACAGATTAATTTTCAAAAATATAGATTATAACGAAATAGAATTTATCACTAAAATTAAAAGAATCATATCTGATATGGGCTAAAAATAAGCCCTAAAGACACAATCAATGTTGCATTAATTAGACCTAGTTTGGTCCAAATACGAAGCCCATTAATGAGGCCCAAAACCCTAATTTAATATTAATTTCATAATTAATATTAGGGGCGATAAACAGCTTAGCAATAAGTGTCGGATAAGGATGCAATAGTAGCCTCCAAGGCACCTACTTCAACAAGGAAACAGACTCCTACAAGATAAGAGTCTAGAACTTTCCTCAAGGCTGACTTGCCCACCAAGTCTCCAAACTCTAAGGCTTCTCAGCCTATATAAGGGTCTGACCCCTCATTCTCAAAACTACATTTTTGGGCACAGCTCCATACGTCACTTACGTTTTGGCTTAATCCTCGAATAAGGACATACAAGCCACTACGTCCTTGGTGTGCCCTCGCCGCCATAGCCCCAAGGGCGAACACCAATAACTACGTTGACTTGATTCTCTAGCAATACAGAGATACGTAGGCATCTTGTGAGGACCGTTTAGTCTCGAACGCAAGAACAACCATTAAAACTCTAAGCTCACCAATCCCTTTGCATTAAATACATACAAACCCTAGCCGCAATTCGATAACCTAAGTTTTATTCCACAAAAATATCATTCTCATCATAATTTACTTATCTTGTTTACTTAAAAATTTTATTTTAAATACAATAACTATTTTATTAAAATTTAATATATATGTTGTGAAATAAAAAGTAGGGTTATCAAAGTGCGGCTAGGGTTCGTGAGCTTCGTGCTTTAATGGCTGCACTTGCATTTTCGTGACCTAATTCGGGTCCTCACAAGATGCCTACGTATCTCAAAGTTGAGAATCAAGCCAAGACGTAGTTCTAGGTGATGATGCCCTCGAGTCTATGGCGGCGAGAGCTCACCTAGGATGCAGTGGCTTGTGTGTCCTTATTCGAGGATTAAGCCAAAACGTTAGTGACGTATTGAGCTCTGCCCAAAGACGTAGTTCTGAGATGAGGGGTCTGGCCCTTTATATAGGCTGTAGAAGCCTTAGAATCGTAATAGGGTTTGGAGACTTGGTGGACAAGTCACCGTTATTGAGGAAGGTTCTGACTCCTTCCTTGTAGGAGTTAGTTTTCATGTCGAATTAGGTGCCCTGGAGGCTACATAATATCCCTGGGATATTCTAGAATGTTCCTTGTTTCTAGAACGTTCCTGGTTTATGGATCATGCCCATGTTAGAAACAAGCTTATACCAGGCGTCCCCGGTTTGGGCTGTTCTTTTGGGCTTAATCATTAACTACGAATTTAATGCCCAACTAGGGTTTCAGGCCTTATTTATGAGCCAATAAATATTGTATTAATTATGTCTTTAGGGATTATTTTTCACCCATATCAATATCCATAGATTACATATTTTTTTAATGTCAAAAATATTCATAACAAATTACAATTTTAAACTAAAATCAGTCAAGATTATACAAATATATGATATTAACCGATTTCATAATATTAACTAATTTGCCACTTTTTTTATTTAGAGTTAATTCCATTTCGCATCCCTTTGGTTTCGGCCAACTGCATTTTTTATCCATACTTTGCATAATTACACTATGCATCCCTTTACTAATTTTGGCGGGACAATTTGCATCCCTTCGGTCTATTTTGGCCATTAACGTTAAAAATGGTAGGGGTAAT